>JAGSMS010000023.1:0-2712500 GCA_029286595.1 Bhutanitis thaidina | reverse complement strand
TTTAGGTTAGGTTAGGTTAGGTTAGGTTAGGTAAGGTTAGGTTAGGTTAGGTAAGGTTAGGTTAGGTTAGGTTAGGTAGGTTAGGTTAGGTTAGGTTAGGTTAGGTTAGGTTAGAGTTAGGTTGGGTTAGGTTAGGTTAGGTTGAGTTAGGTTAGGTTAGGTTAGGTTAGGTAGGTTAGGTTAGGTTAGGTTAGGTTAGGTTAGGTTAGGTTAGGTTAGGTAGGTTAGGTTAGGTTAGGTTAGGTTAGGTTAGGTTAGGTTAGGTAGGTTAGGTTAGGTTAGGTAGGTTAGGTTAGAGTTGGGTTAGGTTAGGTTAGGTTAGGTTGAGTTGGGTTAGGTTAGGTTAGGTTGGGTTAGGTTGGGTTAGGTTAGGTTAGGTTAGGTTAGGTTAGGTTAGGTTAGGTTAGGATTAGGTTAGGTTGGGATTGGGTTAGGTTAGGTTGGGATTGGGTTAGGTTAGGTTGGGTTAGGTTGGGTTAGGTTGGGTTGGGTTGGGTTAGGTTAGGTTGAGTTGGGTTAGGTTGGGATTAGGTTAGGTCAGGCCAGGCCAGGTCAGGCCAGGCCAGGTCAGGCCAGGCCAGGTCAGGCCAGGCCAGGCCAGGCCAGGCCAGGCCAGGCCAGCCAGGCCAGGCCAGGCCAGGCCAGGTCAGGCCAGGCCAGGCCAGGCCATGCCAGGCCAGGCCAGCCAGGCCAGGCCAGGCTCAGGCCAGGCCAGGCTCAGGCCAGGCCAGGCTCAGGCCAGGCCAGGTCAGGCCAGGCCAGGCCAGGCCAGGCCAGCCAGGCCAGGCCAGGCCAGGCCAGGCCAGGCCAGGCCAGCCAGGCCAGGCCAGGTCAGGCCAGGCCAGGCCAGCCAGGCCAGCCAGGCCAGGCCAGGCCAGGCCAGCCAGGCCAGGCTCAGGCCAGGCCAGGCCAGGCCAGGCCAGGCCAGGCCAGGCCAGGCCAGGCCAGCCAGGCCAGGCCAGCCAGGCCAGGCCAGCCAGGCCAGCCAGGCCAGGCCAGGCCAGGCTCAGGCCAGGCCAGGCTCAGGCCAGGCCAGGCTCAGGCCAGGCCAGGCCAGGCCAGGCCAGGCCAGGCCAGGCCAGGCTCAGGCCAGGCCAGGCCAGGCCAGGTCAGGCCAGGCCAGGCCAGGCCAGGCCAGGCCAGGCCAGGTCAGGCCAGGCCAGGCTCAGGCCAGGCCAGCCAGGCCAGGCCAGGCTCAGGCCAGGCCAGGCCAGGTCAGGCCAGGCCAGGCCAGCCAGGCCAGGCCAGGCCAGCCAGGCCAGGCCAGGCCAGGCCAGGCCAGGCCAGGCCAGCCAGGCCAGGCTCAGGCCAGGCCAGCCAGGCCAGGCCAGCCAGGCCAGGCCAGGCCAGGTCAGGCCAGGCCAGGCCAGCCAGCCAGGCCAGGCTCAGGCCAGGCCAGGCCAGGCCAGGCCAGCCAGCCAGGCCAGCCAGGCCAGCCAGCCAGCCAGGCCAGGCCAGGTTAGGTTAGGTAGGTTAGGTTGGTTAGGTTAGGTTAGGTTAGATTATGTTTGGTTAGGTTAGGTAAGGTTAGGTTAGGTTAGGTTAGGTTAGGTTAGGTTAGGTTAGGTAAGGTTAGGTTAGGTTATGTTAGGTTAGGTTAGGTTGGGTTAGGTTAGAGTTAGGTTGGGTTAGGTTAGGTTAGGTTAGATTAGGTTAGGTTAGGTTAGGTTAGTTAGGTTAGGTAAGGTTAGGTTAGGTTAGGTTAGGTTACTTTGGTTAGGTAGGTTAGGTTGGTTAGGTTAGGTTAGGTAAGGTTAGGTTAGGTAGGTTAGGTTAGGTTAGTTAGGTTAGGTTACTTTGGTTGGGTAGGTTAGGTTAGGTTAGGTTACTTTGGTTAGGTAGGTTAGGTTGGGTTAGGTTGGTTAGGTTAGGTTAGGTTAGGTTAGGTTAGGTTAGGTTAGGTTGGGTTAGGTTGGGATTGGGATTGGGTTAGGTTAGGTTGGGATTGGGTTAGGTTAGGTTGGGTTAGGTTGGGTTAGGTTGGGTTGGGTTGGGTTAGGTTGGGTTAAGTTGGGTTAGGTTGGGATTAGGTTAGGTTAGGTTAGGTTAGGTTAAGGTTAGGTTAGGATTAGGTTGGGTTAGGTTAGGTTAGGTTAGGTTAGGTTGGTTAGGTTAGGTTAGGTTAGGTTGGGTTGGGTTATGTTAGGTTAGGTTGGGTTAAGTTGGGTTAGGTTAGGATTGGGTTAGGTTGGAGTTGGGTTAGGTTAGGTTAGGTTAGGTTAGGTTAGGTTAGGTTGGGTTAGGTTGGGTTACTTTGGTTAGGTAGGTTAGGTTAGGATTAGGTTAGGTTGGGTTGGGTTAAGGTTAGGTTGGGTAGGTTGGGTTAGGTTAGGTTAGTTAGGTTAGGTTAGAGTTAGGTTAGGTTAGGTTAGGTTAGGTAAGGTTAGGTTGGGTTGGAGTTGGGTTAGGTTAGGTTAGGTTAGGTTAGAGTTAGGTTAGGTTAGGTTAAGTTGGGTTAGGTTAGATTATGTTTGGTTAGGTTGGGTTGGAGTTGGGTTAGGTTAGGTTAGGTTAGGTTGGGTTAAGTTGGGTTAGGTTAGGTTGGGTTAGGTTAGGTTAGGTTGGGTTAGGTTAGGTTGGAGTTAGGTTAGGTTGGGATTAGGTTAGGTTAGGTTAGGTTGGGTTGGGTTGGGATTAGGTTGGGTTAGGTTGGGTTGGGTTAGGTTAGGTTGGGTTAGGTTGGGTTTAATTAGGTTGGGTTGAGTTGGGTTAGGTTAAGTTAGGTTGGGTTGGGTTAGGTTAGGTTAGGTTGGGTAGGTTGGGTTAGGTTGGGTTAGTTTAGGTTGGGATTAGGTTGGGTTGAGTTGGGTTAGGTTAGGTTGGTTAGGTTGGGTAAGGTTAGGTTAGGTTGGGTTAGGTTAGGTTATGTTGGGTTGGGTTAGAGTTAGGTTAGTTTAGGTTAGGTTGGGTTAGGTTAGGTTAGTTAGGTTAGGTTGGGTTTGGTTAGGTTAGGTTAGGTTGGGTTAGGTTAGGTTGGGTAGGTTAGGTTGGGATTGGGTTGGGTTGGAGTTAGGTTAGATTGGGTTAGGTTAGGTTAGGTTAGAGTTGGGTTAGGTTGGGTTTAATTAGGTTAGGTTAGATTAGGTTGGGTTAGGTTGGGTTATGTACGGTTAGGTTAGGTTAGGTTGGTTAGGTTAGGTAAGGTTAGGTTAGGTTAGGTTAGGTTAGGTTAGGTTAGGTTGGGTTGGGTTGGGTTAAGTTAGGTTGGGTTAGGTAAGGTTAGGTTAGGTTGGGTTAGAGTTAGGTTAGAGTTGGGTTAGGTTAGGTTAGTTTAGGTTAGGTTGGTTAGGTTAGGTTAGGTTTAATTAGGTTAGGTTGGGTTAGGTTGGGATTAGGTTAGGTTGGGATTGGAGTTGGGTTAGGTTAGATTGGGTTAGGTTAGGTTAGTTTAGGTTAGGTTAGGTTAGGTTGGTTAGGTTAGGTTAGGTTAGGTTAGGTTAGGTAAGGTTAGGTTGGGTTAGGTTGGGATTAGGTTAGGTTGGGTTAGAGTTGGGTTGGGTTAGGTTAAGTTAGGTTGGGTTAGGTTAGGTTAGGTTTAATTAGGTTAGGTTGGAGTTAGGTTAGGTTAGGTTGAGTTAGGTTGGGATTGGGTTAGGTTATGTTAGGTTGGGTTAGGTTAGGTTAGGTTGGGTTAGGTTAGGTTACTTTGGTTGGTTTAGGTTAGGTTAGGTTAGGTTAGGATTAGGTTAGGTTAGGTTGGGTTGGGTTAGGTTGGGTTAGGTTAGGTTGGGTTGGGTTAGGTTGGGATTGGGATTGGGTTAGGTTGGAGTTAGGTTAGGTTGGGATTGGGTTAGGTTGGGTTAGGGTAGGTTAGGTTGGGTTAGGATTGGGTTAGGTTGGTTTAGGTTGGGTTGGGTTAGGTTAGGTTAGGTTAGATTGGGTTAGGTTAGGTTGGGTTAGGTTAGGTTGGGTTAGGTTAGGTTAAGTTAGGTTAGGTTGGGTTAGGTTAGGTTGGGATTAGGTTAGGTTAGGTTAGGTTAGGTAAGGTTACTTTGGTTAGTTTAGGTTAGGTTAGGTTAGTTTAGGTTGGGATTGGGTTAGGTTAGGTTAGGTTAGATTAGGTTGGGTTGAGTTAGGTTGGGTTTGGTTAGGTTAGGTTAGGTTAGGTTAGTTAGGTTAGGTTAGGTTAGGTTAGGTTAGGTTAGGTTGGGATTGGGTTAGGTTAGGTTGGGATTAGGTTAGGTTAGAGTTGGGTTAGGTTAGGTTAGGTTGGGTTGGGTTGGGTTAGGTAAGGTTGGGTTAGGTTGGGATTAGGTTAGGTTACTTTAGTTAGGTTAGGTTAGGTTAGGTTAGGTTACGTTTGGTTAGGTTAGGTTAGTTTAGGTTAGGTTAGGTTAGGTTAGGTTAGGTTGGGATTGGGTTAGGTTAGGTTTGGTTGGGGTTGGGTTGGGTTAGGTTGGGTTGGGTTGGAGTTGGGTTAGGTTAGATTGGGTTAGGTTGGGTTAGGTTAGGTTAGGTTAAGGTTGGGTTAGGTTAGGTTGGGTTAGGTTGGTTGGGTTAGGTTAGTTTAGGTTGGGTTGGTTAGGTTGGGTTTGGTTGGGTTAGGTTGGGATTGGGTTAGGTTAGGTTGGGTTAGGTTAGGTTAGGTTACTTTGGTTAGGTTGGGTTGGAGTTAGGTTAGGTTAGGTTAGGTTAGGTTGGGTTAGGTTAGGTTAGGTTGGATTAGGTTAGGTTGGGTTGGGTTGGGTTTAATTAGGTTAGGTTAGTTAGGTTAGGTTAGGTTGGGTTTGGTTAGGTTAGGTTGGGTTAGGTTAGATTGGGTTAGGTTAGGTTGGGATTGGGTTAGGTTAGGTAAGGTTACTTTGGTTGGTTTAGGTTAGGTTAGGTTAGATTAGGTTAGGTTGGGTTAGGTTAGGTTAAGTTAGGTTAGGTTAGGTTAGGTTAGGTTGAGTTAGGTTGGGTTAGGTTAAGTTAGGTTAGGTTAGGTTAGGTTAGGTTAGGTTAGAGTTAGGTTAGGTTGGGTTAGGTAAGGTTACTTTGGTTAGGTTAGGTTAGGTAAGGTTACTTTGGTTGGTTAGGTTGGGTTAGGTTAGATTAGGTTAGGTTAGGTTAGGTTAGGTTTGGTTGGGTTAGGTTGGGTTAGGTTAGGTTGGGTTGGGTTAGGTTAGGTTAGGTTGGGATTAGGTTAGGTTGGGTTGGGTTAGGTTAGGTTGGGTTGAGTTAGGTTAGGTTAGGTTAGGTTGGGTTAGGTTGGGATTAGGTTGGGTTAAGGTTAGGTTGGGTTGAGTTAGGTTGGGTTAGGTTAGGTTAGGTTAGGTTGGGATTGGGTTAGGTTGGGATTAGGTTAGGTTAGGTTGGGTTATGTTAGGTTAGGTTGGGTTAGGTTGAGTTGGGTTAGGTTGGGTTGGGTTGGGTTACTTTGGTTGGGTTAGGTTGGGTTAGGTTAGTTTAGGTTAGGTTGAGTTGGGTTAGGTTAGGTTAGGTTAGGTTGGGTTAGATTATGTTAGGTTAGGTTGGGTTAGGTTAGGTTGGGTTTGGTTGGGTTAGGTTAGGTTAGGTTAGGTTAGGTTAGGTTGGGTTAGGTTAGGTTAGGTTAGGTTGGGTTGGGTTAGGTTGGGTTACTTTGGTTGGTTAGGTTAGGTTGGGATTGGGTTAGGTTGGGTTGGGTTGGGATTGGGATTGGGTTAGGTTGGGTTTGGTTAGGTTAGGTTAGGTTAGGTTGGGTTGGGTTAGGTTAGGTTGGGTTGGGTTAGGTTAGGTTGGGATTAGGTTGGGTTAGGTTAGGTTAGGTTGGGATTGGGTTAGGTTAGTTTAGGTTAGGTTAGGTTAGGTTAGGTTAGGTTAGGTTAGGTTAGGTTAGGTTAGGTTAGGTTAGGTTAGGTTAGATTATGTTGGGTTAGGTTGGGTTAGGTTGGGTTAGGTTAGGTTAGGATTAGGTTAGGTTACTTTGGTTGGGTTAGGTTAGGTTGGGTTTGGTTAGGTTAGGTTAGGTTGAGTTGGGTTAGGTTAGGTTAGGTTATGTTAGGTTAGGTTAGGTTGAGTTGGGTTAGGTTAGGTTAGGTTGGGTTAGGTTGGGTTAGGTTAGGTTAGGTTAGGTTAGGTTAGGTTGAGTTAGGTTGGGTTAGGTTAGGTTAGGTTAGGTTAGGTTAGGTTGGGTTAGGTTAGGTTACTTTGGTTAGTTTAGGTTAGGTTGAGTTAGGTTAGGTTAGGTTAGGTTGGGTTAGGTTGGGTTAGGTTGAGTTAGGTTAGGTTTGGTTAGGTTAGGTTGGGTTGGGTTAGGTTAGGTTGGTTAGGTTAGGTTAGGTTAGGTTAGGTTGGGATTGGGTTAGGTTGGGATTGGGTTAGGTTAGGTTGGGTTGGGTTAGGTTAGGTTGGGTTAGGTTGGGATTGGGTTAGGTTGGGTTAGGTTAGGTTAGGTTACTTTGGTTAGTTTAGGTTAGGTTAGGTTACTTTGGGTTAGGTTAGGTTAGGTAAGGTTAGGTTAGGTTAGGTTAGGTTAGGTTAGGTTAGGTTAGGTTAGTTTAGGTTAGCAGCTGCATCTAGGGTGCGAGTTATCTCATGCTGCGATCGCCAAGCCACCTGACTAACGTATAGACTATAATGTTAATGGTAGTAGCCTGTAACAAAATGTATTTCACTACATTTGAAGCTCAAGATAATAAACCCATGACACACACATTGTTAGAGACAGAGAGAGAGAGAGAGAGAGTGTGATTGTGAGAATGTGCGAATTTGCGTGCTTGCGATCGTAAGTGCAAATGTTTGTGTGTGTGTGGAAGAACGATATCTGTACAACACATTTGAATCAATAAATATGTACTATCTATACATTAATATAAACACAAGCGTTATTTAAAAATACCTATACTACTTATCCCACGGCTGAAGGAGATTAGTTTCAAAGTGAATTCTAATAAATGTAAAATTTTGTCTTCCAAAATCCAATAACAAATTATGTTCTATTTTTATAAATAGAACCGAGCTTCAATGTCGCCAGATCGTGTAACCCTGATATAACAAACTTTAGCACGGTCGAATAACTTTGATAAAGAAGAGATCGCCCTTTGACAGCTGTTACGGAAGGTAAATTGGTAGCAGCAATGAAAAGTTTCTGAGTAGGCGAATCAGGTGTTAAGAGTCAGCACATGCAGATTAGACCAGGAAGCGTTCACGAGATTTCACTCGAACAACTTGGCGAGAGGACGATACAGAGAATCTCATCAATGCTCAGAAGCAGACCCGCGTGGAATAGTGCCCATGAAAACTAAACTTGTAGCTTAAGATACTATTACAGGTGATGTATATTGTATTTATCGATAATGTATTTACTCTCTGGGTCGAGCGATGTTTGGCCCGTCTGCGAACTGTGCGGAAACCTAATTCCGGAACAAGGATTTATACGTTACTTTTGCTTCAGTTAGGAACCAACCAAGAAAGCATTTTTGTTTTTTTGTTGGTGCAAGTCGTCTAAAACCCCACGCTGATTCGTCTTTGCCGCATATCAGCAGGAACGCTTCCCCTTCTTCTACTCCTGGCACCTTGCACTAAGAAACTAACGCCCCTTCCTTCACGGGCTCTCATGCCACGTGGGCAACTAAAGGGTCTAGAAGGCGATCACTAGAAAGAACCTACCCTTCCAGTCGTCAGTGACAGAACAGGTTATCGCTTCCGCCACCGACCTCATGTTAACCGTGGACAGGACACTCCTTTCTCTCTGCGGTGCTACAACGGCTGCATTAGTAATAGGATAGGGAGATAGGCGAATCGCAATACCAAAACTTCTCCCACCGCGACCCCATCTTGGTTTTGGAGGGCAGGGAAAGCTATTCTATGCAAAGCGACTATATCGATCCTCCATATAGACTACCAATTCGCGTTCGAAGTGGGATTGACGAGCCCATTCCTTCCTGGCCGGCCTGCTACTTTAGGCCTATAGGTTCCTATTGATTTTTCGAGGGTGACAAAGCCACATATTAAACGTCATATACGTCACACGGTGCAAATAAGTCTGATCGAATCAAGATCGACTTGTGACTTACAACAGCACCCTGCGTGTTAGGTGTCCGGTACAGGGATCGCTAAATCGTACAGTCAAGAATGCCGATTACGGCTATTCCTTCCTATGGTACAGGATTATGTCCAGCAGTAGACTGGTTAATGGCTACAGAAGATTACAGACGTCGTTAATCAAAGGTAGCGAGAAAACAGACCATACACACGGCGAAAGATTTCTCGTATTTAACTCACTAGTATTTATAAATAGAACAAACGATGGCAACATTGTTTCACTATGACAGTGTTATCTTACTTCGCCTTGGTCTTTTGTGAGACAATGAATATGTATGAATGCCTATTTCTTCAAAGGTATAGTTTTAATCTGTAAATTTTAGAATTAAACTACTAAGCTCGCAATACTGTTTATGCGAAAAGTGTGATGTAAGGAGTACATAATAGACAAAGCGATTTCTTTAACAGCAATGACATTTTCTAGTAACAACACGTTAAGCACTCATATCTGTTACATATAATGGTAGGCAAAGGTTACGGATTTTCATTTGCACAACTGAAAGTACAATCAGACTTCCGCCACTTATATTTTGCTACTGTGGAAGATGAGAACGTGATAAGCTTCTCCGGGAGCTCAAAACGGAGCTTCGGTTTTCAATCGACATTATTACAATATTTTTATGGTTTTTCTCTTAGACGTCTCTTACGACGCCATCGGAAAGAAAGAAGTGGCGGGCTTTCACCGACGCCATTCCATATTTATGTACCTTAAAGAAACTGGGTCTTTCAGATTTCGTTTAAGAAAACGGCAATTTCAAAACAATCTTTATTTCAAAGGAACTAACATTCCGTTTCCGTTTAACCTTTTGAGAAGATAATTTTAATAAGAGTCAAAAAGATAAGATAACATTTCATAGAAGTTTTCCTATGTCAATTTTTTTTATTAAATTACCCAAAAGGATAATGATACAACGCAAAACAGTGAGCATTGAATATGTTGAACTCGTTTAAAACGGCGATAAGGAAGTTGTGTAAAAACCATGACAATATCTCTAAAACTAGCTGCTGCCCCCGTCTTCGCCTGCGCAGTCACAAATCTCGATCAGGTAATAATAGAAAATTTTGGAAATTATCTTCTGAACGATTTCCGGCGACTGACACCATCATAACATTGAGACAGTGTTCTTTTTTAAGGATTCGGTAAGATTACAAATCATATGCCAGCGGCTGACCGCTGCTTCGCCTGCAAGGTCGGAAATATTATCCCAAGTGATTGAACGACCAACATACACACTTTTACATATTAGTAGAATTGGGTATAATATGTTTTTTTTATGAGAATGGCATGAGGCAAATGAGCAAGCGGTTCCCCTGCTGGTAAGTGATTACCGCGCTGGGAAGAACGATATGGAAGGGGGTTAGGGGAAAGGGGAGTGGGCTTCCGGTTATCTCACTCACCGAATGAAACTCAGAATCACTCTCTGATGCTCTCTACATCACGCCGGTATTCTGCGAGGTCGTGTTACTACCCCGGTCGAGCCGGCCCATTCGAGCAGCAGCAAAAGCCGCCGCTTGACTCTACTACGTACAAACAATAAGTAAAAAGTTAGTGAATATAGAACCATCATTTCTAGTCTCAAAACTAATTTGCGAGTTGAACAAATTTTTTTCTATCGTCATAAAATTACTAGAAAAGTACATTCTCGGCACAAAACACAATAATAACGAAACTATGTTGCTTTAGCGTACATGGCAATAAACTTTGCTATTCTACAATTGCTTCATACTACAATTTAAGAACATTCGTTTTAATTAAATGTCTGAACCAATAAAGATAACAATGTCTTCATAATTTATAGTTTTCTTTAGACGAATAAAGTTTCCTAACCATTCTCTCACTTTTAGAAGTTGTAAAATTATAATTTATTTGCGTAGAAAAAGGCCGTGCCGACGTAAAAAAAATTGTGTGTAATTTTAAGAAGTATAACGCACGCGCTCGCACCGGCTCACCGTGGTAGGAGTAAAGCACCTCGTTCCCGGTACGCGGACGCAGACACAAGTTTTGTACGTGATAGAGCCAAACGGCGGCTTTTGCTGAGGCTCTTATGGTCTGGGTAGTATCATGCCTCCAATGCCAGATTACATGCGTGAAGTTAAGGCGTCTTGTGCTTCTGCTTTACGTTCGATTAGTGCGGTAAATGGAGGCCCTGTCTCACTAACCTATCCATCTTCCTCGAATATTCTTGAAAGCGAAACGCACCTGCAGCTCATCTGGTGTTCCATACAAAATAGCGGCGGCCGCAAAACTTTATCCTCCTGTGGGAATTTCTCCTCTGTCGTAGAATCAGTTTACCTACATAGATTTTTTTCTAATAGAAGAAGGGGGCAAACGAGCATGTGGCTCATCTGATGATAAGTGATCACCGACGCATACGAACATCCACAACACCAGAGGAGCTACAGATGCGCTGCCGTCCTTTAAGGAAGGAATATTCTCTTTTCTTCAAGGTCCCTAAGTCGTTACTGTTCGGAAATACCGCTGGCGACAGTTGATTCCACAAAGTCGAAGTGCCTAGCAGAAAACTTTGAGATAAACGAACTGTGGTGTAATGCCAACGATCTAGGTGGTGTTGGTGTAACTTGGATCTCTGTCGCGATGTACGATGGTGAAACTCAGCGGCTTGGATCATTCCGAACAGTTCCACAGAACATTCCCCGTGGTAAATTTTGTAAAAAATGTAAAGGATGCATATAAACCAACACCCGGACCCGGAACAGTTATTTGAAAGAAAGAAAGGAAAATGTTTCATTCGTAGCGACAATACAATATTAATACATAATACAATACAACACAATACATTTGGTGCATAATACAAAAACAGTGAATAAATAATATTAATATCAGTATTGAACTGCAGCCACAAAAAGGCGGCCGACTCAGCATATTGCTACAGCGGAGATGCTGCAGCGCTGATGTTCTGCCGGCCCCCGTGACAGAAGTCCTGCGAGCAAGCTGCCCGGCGGTATCTTTTATTTGAATATATTAATAAATAAGAAATAATGTCACTATCTTGCTTAACTTAATACAACGACCGAAGTTTAAAAAATGAAGGGTTTAGGAATGACTACTAATTATTTGGTTACATCATAGAAAGTAGTTAGTAGGTGCTCATATAAATACTTTTCCCGTGCGGGAATCGATATTGAAACCCGCGGCGTTGCCAAGCGCTTAACCACAGCGCCACCGATCCGACAAAAGGATTAATTAGGACTTTTCAGGTAATTTTTATTCAAAACCCTTAACTGTTAAGCGTGATCGAACAACAAATGTGTTAAGGTCATGACATGCGGCAATAATAGATATTATGTCCTTACGACACGTTAAGAGTTAAGTAATATAAAACAGCCTATAGCACTTTCGGAATCATAAAAAAACATTATCTAAAGTGTTCAATCAATATGCGACTATTGGTATTCAAGTTAAATCCGTTCAAACATACATACATGAACTTACTAAAAACACAAACATTTACTAAAGAAGCTGTAAATATTATCACGCTGAAGCTGTAGCGATATGAGAACGATCTATGAGAAATTATATTCCATTGGTAAAAATTGTTTTACCATGGAGACAGTACAGACAGACAGACGTAAATCCATGGATTCGTGGCCAGAGAGAACTTTTAGTAAAATCTTTGTTAAGTTATCGCTTCGATAAATACCCATGTAGACATAAGTTTTATTATCATTGGTATTTTCAATAATATACGTAGGTATGCATTTTAATGGGGAACTCATAGACGTACTAGGTATTATCAGCGTAGGAAAAGCTATCCAGACATACCCGGCAAGATATTTTTCAGCGCCCTTTATTTTTTTTATTTTTTTTTATGGAAGAGACGGCAAACGAGCAAGAGGTTCACCTGATGGTAAGTGATTACCATCGCCCACATACATCTGCAACACCATAGATGCTGCAGGTGCGTTGCCGGTCTTTAAGGATATTTGGGAGATGGGAGGGAAGAGGAGGGGAACAGGGAGGGGGTGTGGGCCTCCGGTTACCTCACTCGCCGAACGAAACGCAGAAGCACAAAATGCCTCTACTTCACGCCGGTATTCTGCGAGGCCGTGGTACCAATCCGGTCGACCCGGCCCATTCGAGCAGCATCTAAAACCCTCGCTTGGCTCTACCACGCTCAAGATTTTCGTAATATTTGTTAATATTCTGCACGAGACTAACAGGCAAAAGTACTCTTTGATTAATAAGGTTTCAAGAAGTCATCGAGGTAAAAAAACTTATGTCGAGCTCAAAAATACTTATAAAATTAAAATAAAGTAGCAGCCTATAAGTGCCCACTGCTAGGCAAAGGCCTGCTTCTCAAATATCTGAGGGGGTTTTGGAGCTGAGAAGAGCCCGCCACGCTGCTCCAGTGCGGGTTGGCGGGCTTCCTTGAATTTTTATTATTTCTCAGACATGCAGGTTTCCTCTCGATGTTTTCCTTCACCGCCAAGCACATGGTAAACACAGCACTTAAAATTGCTATGAATAATTTTAGTAGTGCCGGCACCGGGGATTCGAACCCATCCCTCACCCGCTCTCTGTGAAACTAAAGTCTGCTCCCTGACCACTAAGCATCACGGCTCTATAGTCTACCAAAAATACTCAAGTAAGAGATAATTTCTAAGCTCAAAATGCTCGAGTACTTATTTAATTATAAAAAATGTCCTCGTGCTCGAAAACAGCGGGAAGTTTTAAGGCTGGCTAACGGGGTCAAGCGTGTTCTTTTTTCTTTCTATTCTTCAATTAAATTATTTTATTTAAGATACGTATGGTTGGAGAATTTTAATATATACTTGTGATTGTTGTCAGTTGGTGAAACTTTATCATATTGACAATTATAATTATAATACAGAGATACTGTAAGTAACCGACCGGTTTCGCCTTTGTATATATGATAAATTATTTCATTAGAGAGACGTATACTTGGTATACTTGGTGATTGGTAGTGACTGTCGTGGCAATTTTCCAAGGCATTATACCCTTCAAGCAAAAAAAATTGCCTTTGCAAGGTGATGAAAGAGACGAGTAGATGAAATCGTCAACAAAAATAGAGCCAGGGATTATGATTTTTTTTAAATTGTTCGCATATTTGTGTATCAAGGTGACGCACTAGCGCACGGCGCCCTTTTGGCCCCGGCGCCCTATGTGACCGCCCGGGGTCGCCCATAAAGCCAGCACTCGGTACTATTGTATTATCTGTGGGCGGTACTAATAAATCATCATTATTACCACTCGAAAGATCACAAAGGCTAATCTTGTAGTAAGTAGCTTCCTGCCCTTTTAATTTCCAATTACCGAATTTTTTAATTTTTTAATTTTTTAACTATTTTGACGGATTTTGTAACAACTCCGGGATTCCTGAAAGTACCTCAATCTAAAAAAACGTTTATATGCATGGCTACTAAAAGGGACCATAAAGAAACGGAAGAGCTTTTTTACAAAAATTGTGTAAATTGTGTACATTTATTTATTTATCTGACATTCACACAGCATGATCTTAGCTGAATTAACAAAAAACTGACTGTCCAGATGGAGAATGGATCGAACGGTGCGATTCGCTGGAGGTTTTCAAATTTAGGTTAACCAAAATTAGAAAATCTTCTACCACGTTTTTATTAACTCGCTTTCTTATCTGTCTGTTCGGTACAAATATTGCAATGGTTTTTAAACTAACTCTCCGATGAGCCAGAGATCTGAAATTATAAACATAGTTAAGAACAATTGGCAATGCAATAGTATCTTGCTGTCTGTTTCTTTGTTTGCCTGTTCGGTACAAATTTTGCAATCGATTTTTATCTAACTTCCCGATGATTTGAATCTTTGTACATAGTTCATAATAGGGTTTTAGTTAAATGGCTTTTTAACAAAAACTTTGATGAAATTAAGTATCTCTTAAAAAAAACGTTGTCTAATCTTCTTTATGGGATTTACTACATACTGGATATACTTATTCCCTCACACCTTCAATCTCACACACACACACACGCACTTACAAATACACGCATTACAGTCCAGAACTGGTTGACATATATACACTAATAGCTTATTAAGTTCTTTGCAATCAGACTTTCATCTAGGTCACAGTACGACTACAACACTCTTTAAAATTCTCGCGCGAACAGTAAAAATTTACCGTTCTTGTCTTAATTGAGTTCTTCGACGCTTTTAATACTATTCATCATAATATCCTTCTCGCTATCTTTAAACATATAAGGTTCTCTTCGTCGGTTTTCAAC
This sequence comes from Bhutanitis thaidina, assembly GCA_029286595.1. Taxonomy (NCBI): domain Eukaryota; kingdom Metazoa; phylum Arthropoda; class Insecta; order Lepidoptera; family Papilionidae; genus Bhutanitis; species Bhutanitis thaidina. The sequence continues at coordinate 2,698,256 of JAGSMS010000023.1, read as the reverse complement.
TGGTTCCTATCGTGTTTTAGAGATCGCGTCGATTGGGATAAAGTCAATAATCAATATATATCTAGCTGGTGTAATCACAGGTGTTCCACAAGGAGGAACACTATCACCTTTACTATTCTCCATCTCAAAAGCTCCTTAAAATTATGACAATTTACAGCTGCATGCTCAAGCCGAACTAATTGCAGTTAACTCTGCAATAAACATCATTAATCAAGATAAATGTCTAAAAATTATGATGTGGCTATCTTCCCTGCTAAATGCGAAACTATTGTAATTGAAAGCCCAAGTCATCTAGTCTACACATCATCCTTAACAATGTGATAATACCATTTAGTGATAAAGTAAAATACGTCGGACTGATCATTGATAGTAACCCATGTAGGTCAGGTCACGTTAGCCGCAGAAGTCTATAGACTCTATAGTCTATAGTCTGTAGACTCTAGAATAGGCTACCTCCAGATATTCGCAAGGAGATCTGACTTACTCTACTGACAGTGAGCAGAGCCCCCAAATATTTCTTGCTCTCTAACTTGAATTTATGCGTTACATTCATTTTTTAACATATGTACTATATGCGTGTGTAGATTTGTATAAATATAGTAATTGGTATGTATTGATATAAACATATGATATCTATTGTTTATTAATATATTTTGGTATTAATAATGTTTAGTTCTAATATACTCATTAGTAGTATCATATGCATTTAAATTATCTATTATATAATATTAAACAAATATGATTTTACTGTTATACACAATCACAAACAAAATTTAAGCGTGGTAGAGCCAAGCGGCGGCTTTAGCTGCTGCTCGAATGGGCCGGCTCGACCGGATTGATACCACGGCCTCGCAGAATACCGGCGTGAAGTAGAGGCATCTTGTCCTTCTGCGTTTCGTTCGGTGAGTGAGGTAACCGGAGGCCCACATCCCCTCCCTATTCCCCTCCTCTTCCCTCCCATCTCCCAAATATCCTTAAAGACCGGCAACGCACCTGCAGCATCTATGGTGTTGCAGATGTATGTGGGCGACGGTAATCACTTACCATCAGGTGAACCGCTTGCTCGTTTGCCGTCTTTTCCATAAAAAAAAAAAAAAAAATATACTGTATTAATTAATACAAATATTTTTTGAACGCTCCCATGAGATTTCTCTGTTTAACTCGAGATTGAGGGTAGAGAATCCCCTTAGGGATTAAATTCGCCAATTGTACATTTTTGTTCGCAATAGTTTCATAAATAATAAAACTTTGGTAAATATACAGTTTTATGATTAAAAAAATATTTTAATTAGGTTCCTTGCCGGTCATATTTTGCCGTTCATAAGAGCTTTAAACTAGCATAAATATTTAATTTTAATTATTTTTTCGCATTCCCGACGTTTCGATTGCTTTACAGTAGCCGTAGTCTCGGAGGGGGGAGGGGGGGGGGGCGAGGTGTTAGACGTCCAGATGTCATAGTTAACTCGGGATACCTTCAGCTTTTATTTATTAGTTAACTATGAAATCTGGAGGCTGTAAAGCAATAAAATCCGTAGAGAATAAAAAAACTTTTGACTTTGACACACACGGTGAACCATAGACCTCGTCGTAGGCTGATTATTATTGCAATTTATGCGGTTTCTTAATGGGGTATGGTTTCCTTCATTGTTTTACATAGTAACACGAACACGACACAGGGAATAACAATTAATATAATTTAATTAAATATGTTTATTAGCGTCATGTAATGACTATGAAATAATTATTATTGACAGTGTATTATTGAAATTAATCTCGATTCATTCGATAATAATGGTTCTCTTTCTTCTATCTTTCTTTGACATCAACACATTTGCCAACCCGTACCTGTGGGACATGTCAATTTCTCCGATGCTTTCGTAGATGAGTTAGATTACTTAAAAGTAACGTAAGCCTGCAAATGTGAAACTGTTAGGTGAAGGGCTTCTCTAAATATTTGAAAAGGTTTTGGTCTGGACATCCATGCCGATCCAGTTCCAGTGAGCGTACTTTACATGTCCGCAAATTATATAGCTAACTAAGGGTTGCGGGATTGGAGTGAAAGGTACCGTACATCTTTAGCTTCTATTTACTGAGCGACCTACAAAGAATGCAGATTTCTTTCACCGATGTGGTGTACCTTGCGTTTGATCTTCCACTGTTCTTCAAGCACTTCCTGCCGGTTCTTCAACCAGTCCCTTTCGGCACTAGTTACATTACTTACCTTCCGTATCTGATTCTGCTTTTTTCACTTCTTTTATTCCATTTTCATTTTCTTTTCTTCCTAGTCTATCTCCTCCGTAAGTTTCCTCCCGATGTTTTCCTTCATCACCGTGTACGTGGAAATTACTGTAGATACCAAATTCAACCCAGTTGATTTGAGTTCCATGAAACTAAAGTGAACGCCTTGCCATAATATAATATAGTTTGTAATAATAAGGTATAAAAAGAGAGAGATGTCCAATAAAACATTTGTCCATTGAAAACGATATCTCAAAGGTACTCGCACTTCACTAAGTACTTGCGAAAATTTATAGATGCGCTTTTAAACGAGAGAAAAACGTATGAAGATAACACTCCAGCCATAGCGAAAATAATGACGTCATCCATTACTGTAACCCTCTCGTATCTATGCTTTCACATAACTCTCTGTTACATTTTCTCAGTGTGTTCTTTAAAATAATGTTTAGTCAGTTCTGACAAAAGTTTTGGAGGATAGGCACAGATGTCATTGAAATGGAATTAAACTAGCTTAGTAACCCACTTTTAGCAAGCGTGATTTTCTAATCACGCTTGCTAAAAACTATTTTTGGTGTTGGACTAGAACGAGCTGATGAAGTAAGCCATGAAAGCCGTGGATACTCACTATAACCTCATATTATATGCCGGCACCACTAAAATTGTCAATTGCAAATTTAAATCTACTTCACGACATGTGAAATCCACTTCTCACGCTTCCGATTGTCACGGCTGATTTCTATGGTTTCCCCTTCCGTAGAAGTCATGTGCGCTGGCTTCTAAGTCACGCGGTCGTCAAGTTCAATAGTGGATATGCATCTTCAAGGCTATCGTGTTTACCGCCAGGGACCTTATTGCATTAACATTAGGTGTGATCTTTGTCAAAGGATGGGCAGATACCATTCTCTTACCTATTAATACCGCCATACAGTACTGGTACCTCTGTTGTTGCAGTTTGAAGGTTATACCGAGCCAGAATATTTACAGACTGTGGCATTTGAGTGTCTACAGAGGTGTAACCTCCTTCGACTAATATTTTTTAGATGTGGGCTTTAGAAGTCACTTACCAGCAGATGGTCCGTTGGCTCGTTAGTCGACCCAGTGCAATAAAAAAAGTGAAGGCAATTAAAATAAATACCACGATTACCTACAATAGTTTGAGTGGTTGCAGTGTCAGATGCGAAACAATCTCAACTCTATTGTCAGCATACCAAGGTCTAGTCTTTGGTCCTGAGTTAATATCCTTGCTTAACTCAAAAACACAAGTTATTGGTTTACTAATCATCGTATACTTTTATGATTTTACCATATCGCTTATTACATTAGTGTATGATTGGATATTGATGAAAGTCTTGGTTTCCTATCCCAATCGATGCCAATTTTTCTGCGAAACATTAATTATTAGTGTGTTCCCTCCTCTGCCTCTAACACAACATCTGACCTTGCCTCCGATAGTATCAAATAAGCGTTACGTCGGTTGTATGGAAAGTTACAGAGCAATGAGTGCCTCTGTGTTGGCACCTACACTTTTTAATATCTTATGATCGGCAATGCCACAAAAGAATTCCGTATAACACCATTTCATGGTATCACATTGATATAATAACACGGTATAACCGTGTTATTTTTTTATTGTTCGATTATCTGTGACATGGTTACGAATAAACGAAACCAGTTGTCTGTCTATCGTCTGCGCAGTTGACGATTGCCGAGATGTTATGTGAAAGTTGTCACCATTGTCGAAGAATCAACATCTTATAGCTTGAGAAAACATGAAAGGGTTCATATTTTGTTTCGAGCTTGTATATTTCTAAATAAATAAAGGTTAAATAGAATTACATGATACATGGCAAGGAAAGCCCCTTTGGCGACTGTACAGTACAGTATATGAACTCGTATATACTCGTACCAATAAGTTACTAATAACTCATTGGTACGAACATTCTAAGCAGAAAGTGGAACCCCTAACCACTCGACTATGTATAAAAACCTCAAGTTGTGCACAACTGAACACGTTGTCTATATACTCTATCTCGGGGAAATTAAAAATAACGACCCGGCACTTACATATTTTAACTCTCTTTCACGTGAGCATAGATCTCCATCGCTTGTTATAAAGGAATTGTTTTTAGAGCTCCTCACAATTAATGGCTGCCAAGTAAATCTTTGATCCTTTTTAAATAATGTTACTGCCAAATAATTACATAATTTAAAACTCTGTTAATATTCCGTAGTTGATCAAGGGGGTGGTATGGGTTAATATACCATCTATTTCTCTAAACGCCGATCTCATCTGCACATGGTGCACCCTGATAGCAAAAAAGAGGGTCTGGTGACCGTGTGGCGAAGTATCCTCCGGATTTACTGAACCCAAAATACCTAAAGACTGATGGCGCTGCCCTAACCATCAACCTATTTTTACGGTGTGGTGAGTATGAGGAAAACTTCCGAGAAATGTATGCCAGATTTTGCTGGCGCTTGCTTGGAAAGGTCTATGTTTCTTTTTTTTATGAGAAATGGGGAAAACGAGCTAGAGGCTCACCTGGTGGTAAGTGATTATAGTCCACGCACGTACATCTGCAACACCAGAGAAGCTGCAATCTATCGGCCTTTAAGGATATTTGGGGGATGGGGAAGTGAATAAGAAGGGGCGATTTGAGAGGGGATAAAAGAGCGAGATCATATCATTTATTCCATAAGAAACATACATTTGGCTTATCAAACGTGCTTTATTTTTTAAATTTACCACCGTTTCGCAATGAGCTTCCTCTGACAGAGAGGAAACAGATGAAAGTGACTTCGTAGGTATCCTAATAAAATAGTCTTAAAATATAGTAGATATTCATAGTCAAGATGTTCCTTCTGGCATATTTCGACCACGGCGACAACTGCTACCTAAATATATATATATATAAATTATGTGATAAGATCGGTACGAAGGCATGCATCTACATACAGATACAAAAGGATACAAAATATTTTTTTATTAAATCAATTAAGGTTAACAAACTTGGACAAAGTTGGTTTACCTGATGGTTGAGGCCAACAGACACCTGCATCTATCCTCTGCTAAGCAAGCGTGTACCATCCTAGGCCTCATCTTCGCTTTCCATCGGGCAAGATTGAGGTCAAACGCAAGCCTATTTTTTCATAAAAAAAAAAAAATCAATATACACATACGTTTTGATCCCTTGATGATTTAGATGAACTGCCTCGTTACCAGTACAAAATTCTGCTATGACATATTCAGTAAGAGTTTGGGTCTACAGCGGTTGTGCCTCGCCATTTGATCTGATGAGCTAGGTTCTACATAACAACTGAACTAAGTCTAGTATTTGTATGATGTTTTAATAATTTTTCCATGTTCTGAGTGCGTGTTCAATTTGTCTTTGTGCAATATGTCTATCAAAGTCAATGCTTAAATTAAAACGTATTCTGTTCAATTTAGGCTGCAGCTGTTAAGGTCGACAAAATATATACCGTTTCCTTAAAGAAGACCTTCACAGATAAGAACCGGCGAGAATATCGGAGGTTTTTTTTATTTCCAGGTTTATATTACAATGTCATTTATAATTCCAAGTGGTGGTATTTAATAATTATTTAATTTTCAACTATTATATAACATAATATTTTGACATGTTTTTAACTGTAGCCACGGGACTTGCCAGAGCTATTTCCACATATCTTTGTCCTTTTTTTTATGGGAAAGGCTGCTAACGAGTAAGCGGATCACCTGATGGCAAGTGACTTCCGTCGCCCACGTACATCTGCATCATCAGAGGTGCTTAAGTGAAGAGGTGCGTTGCCGCCCTTTGAGGGTATTTGGTTGATAAAAGGGAGGATGTGGAGGGGGATGAGGAGAGGGAGTGGGCCTCCGGATACCGCACTCACCGAACGGAAACGCAGAAGCATATGATGCCTCTACTTCACGCCGGTATTCTGCGAGACCGTGGTACCAACACGGTCGAGCCGGCCCATTAGAGTTGCAGCAAAAGCCGTCGCTTAGCTCTACCACGTTAACGCCTCAACATCTAATTTAGAGGATCCCTTTTTAACTAGTTTCCTTCAAATTCTATGTTTTTTTCTGTCAGTTTGTCTTTAAAACGCGCCTCCGCGATTCAGGAGCTATATTCGCAACAGTAGAAAATGATTGTACAAAAACTCCATATTACACCATCCACGATATAATCAAATCATGTTATTTTACACAATCATGACACTTTGTTTATTCGTAACAAAGTTTTGGGTAAAGGAATTTTTGTGACATAGCGCATATGGTATCATTGGAAAACCATACAGTAAAGTTCTATTTTTTTTTTTATGTAATAAAATACCTTAATGGTTAGCAAAAAATAGTTACTACGAATTACGGTACAAATGTGTTAAATAATATTTAAAAAAAAAGAGGCAGGGGCTTCGTCTACTGAGTCATGATATTTTTCGTTTTCCTCCACTAATTTTCTTTCATCCAAAGAGAAATTGTACAACGAGCAATAATGCCGGGTGATTTATATGCTAGGAAAATCTCGCTCAGAGAGCGTAAGATACGTAAGGTTTTTATTTTATTTTATTATTACACAAAACCTTGAATATTGTTTTTGTTATGAACACAATGTTTTTATATGTTTGATGATATATTTAGCAATTGAAAAAACATTATCAAGATGGTTTATATAGGTATTTAGAGAAAGAGACAGCCCTAGGCAGGTACATCTTTGTATTATTTTCTTTACATATATCATATTACTTCTATTTGTTAAAACTGTTATAGAACCCAACAAAAAGTTGTAGAGCAATGCCAGCGTCCGAGCCCGTACAGTCTGCCGCCGTTGAGACAGTTAACTCGTTATTTAAACCAATCCATAAAAAAAAAGTCTTTTTGTTTCGTTTCTTATTCTAAAAAAGAACACTAGTATTACCTAAGAGTTTGCATTTGAAGTGGTTCACAACAATAGACGACTGGCGGTCTCGAGCTTGCGCCATCATGTTTTGAATTCCTCACCCTAAACCATTAGCTTATTCACGCTTGTACGGCACTATACGCAGATAAGGAATTATGGTAAACCGGAAATCAGGTTATCGTTGCCTTGGAAACCGACAGCACTCAACAATATGTAGGGCATGTTAATTCGAGTATTTTCTGAATTATGTTGTCATTAATTTATTTAATCAGATACCCAGCCGATAACACAGCAGCCGAGTTTCCACGTGACCGGGTTTCAAATAAGCTCTAGTTAAAAGTGGGTTAAAATTACTAAAAAAATGTCTCCACCGAAGGAAGGAAAAGCGATTTAATGTGGCCTCCACATTAACTCGCTTTTATTAAATTATTTACGAGCTTTTTTGTCAATCTGTTCTGTACTAATTTTCAATAAATTTTAAACCATATTCCCGACGAGCATGAAACTTGATAATTTAGACATAGCACAGAACCGGGTCACAATGCAATATTAACTCTCTGTATGTCTGTTTCTTTGTTTATCAGTTCGGTACAAATATTGCAATCGGTTATAAACTAACTTCCCGATGAGCTACAGACTTGAAACTTTAAACATATCTGATAATAAAAACGAGATAAAACCATTTGTTTCAAATAAGAATTATTATAATTTTACTTTTACCAACGTTGGCGACGTAATCGTGCATCGAATGAAGATACAAACAAAACTGAAGTACCTATATGAACCAAATTAGCGATATACAGAAGATAGGTCAAATTGACGACAGAGGCGAGAGTGGTGACAAATGGAAATCAGGTAATAAAGTTATAAAATAATTTTTTCCTTGTACCCTTAAATGCCTTTGTTCGTCCTTAATTTTTGAATCACATCTGCACGTGGTGGAAGCTTGGTAACGAAGAAGACTTTGGCGACCGATAGATGACGCAAAAGTTCATCCAAATTTACCGACCCCATATCCCACAGACTAGTGATAAGGAGCTACATCTCGAGTGAGATGGTGCCTTCAATGCGCTTGGCGCAAGAATCTGATAAAAAAAGTATTTTCAGGAGACATTTTTTTAGAGAGTCAATGTGTGTATGAGTGAGTGCTTTCATGTCATACAAATACTTTTCTCGTGCAGGGAACGAAACCTTTACCCTCAACGCCGAGCCAAACGCTTGCAGCGCTAACCGAGCCGTGAATATACGTACACTCCGTATATGAAACGTTTAAAATCGACTATGTTTATACGGTGTGTTATCTCATATTTACTAAAAACCTGCCTCACAATGTTATTGTACTAATTAATCACTGACAAAGGTAGAAGGAAGCAGGAGTGATAAGATATAGACTTACTTCGAACATATACATCGTGCTATATTCAAGTGAACTATGTACGCGGCCCAGTCAACTGTATCTCACAGTTTCACTGTACACATGTGGACACTTTTTTTTAGCGTGGTAGAGCCAAGCGGCGGCTTTAGCTGCTGCTCGAATGGGCCGGCTCGACCGGATTGTTACCACGGCCTCGCAGAATACCGGCGTGAAGTAGAGGCATTTTGTGCTTCTGCGTTTCGTTCGGCGAGTGAGGTAACCGGAGGCCCACACCCCCTCCCTGTTCCTCTCCTCTTCCCTTCCATGTCCCAAATATCCTTAAAGACCGGCAACGCACCTGCAGCATCTATGGTATTGCAGATGTATGTGGGTGACGGTAAGCACTTACCATCAGGTGAACCGCTTGCTTGTTTGCCGTATTTTCCATAAAAAAACCACTAATATGAATTATATGGTGGTGTGAAGGGGAATACACCGTCTCGTTCTCTAAATGCCAACCTCACCTGCACGTAGACTTTGCTACTCGGAGCCAACGGGCGAGACCCTAACAATGTGTCGCTTACAGAAGTGTCAAATGCCAAACCCTAAAAGTAAAGGTAAAATCATCCAACCTAACTGGGCCCCAGTTATAATTTAGAATACATTATATATTACGTGCTGAGACGGTGCTGAGACAGCACCGTTTCATTTGACACGACACGGGTTATAAATTAAATTATAATAGTCTTTCCCTTAAATTATTCCTTTTTGTTTTTACATATCTATTGTTTTTTTCTGTATAATATAGTATTTCTTGTAACTTTTGTGTTGTGTAAATGAATAAATCGTATCATATCGTATATTGTCTTGTGTTACTAGCAGTCGATAGTAGTTATTGAGAAACGTCATTCTCCTTATCATCCGAGAATCTGGCGGGGGCGCTGATGCGGCTGAATCGGGCGTCTGACGCGAGCGTCACACAGTTAATTGACACTGAGTAAACGTCACAGAAGCCCGACATGCTGAGTGGCGCTCGCCCCCAGATCCCAATCGCGATGTTGTTTACGTAAACGTTTCAAAAGTTCGGGCCTTTGAGTTACTCTTGCGATCAGAGTCATAAACGTCTAAGAAGTCCGAGATGCTGCGAAGCGTTCGCGATCAGCTGTTAAACGTGACTTTCGCTCTTCATCTCGGGTTTTGTTTTAAATTTTAAAAATCAATAAACTTTCTTAATTAACAGGTGGTTTACAAATGAGAGAGAACAAAATATTATATGAAATGTCCCAAGATAAATAAAACTGCCACAACGCGGCCAAAATCAAGTATCCTCCTGGCAATCGGCCCAGTATTTTAAGAGGAATTAACTTTTTACTTTTAACTTTTTACTACTTTTTTTTTTACTAAATATAAAGGATGTCTCAGAATGTTTTTCGTTTTTAGATGTTAAATAAAAAACAAAATATCAATTAAATCTCGTTTTATTTAATGTTAATTTAAAGAGCAATTCTTGAAGTTTATTTATGAAAAACAACCGTTTGCAAATGCGCACAATTTATTTTACACTCATATAACCTGGAACTAAAATTTTCAATAACTTCCTGGTGCATCTCTCTTGGAATAGAGTTGATTTCTTCAGTGATTCTTTGCTTCAAAACATTCAGGTTGGGTGGCAATGGATTGTAAACTTTGCTTTTTAGGTATCCCCATAGGAAGAAATCAGCAGGCGTTAAATCAGGGCTCCTCGGTGGCCAATTGATTTCTCCTCGGCGACATCACTCTTCCAGGGAATAAATCGTGAAGACCAGCTAATGAGTCATTTGTAACATGAGAAGTGGCTCCATTCTTGCTGGAAAAAGGTGTTGCGGTTGTAGCCCTTCTGGTTTTGCATTTCTGTAGCCAAAAAAGTCCGGATGATATCGCAATCACGATTTATATATATATTTAAATCATATCTTTGCAACCATCTCGGTGGACTAATTTTTCAGCTTTGGGCTCTTTTCGTTTGGGGTTGGGCAGGTCTTATCTATTTCTGTCGATAAATAACAATGCATCTAGTGGTGTGTTTCGGTTTGAAAGGTATAAATAAGCCAGTGCAATTAGTTTGAAATTAGTTGCAGTTATATAAATTATAAAGAAGATATTATGAAACATAACGTAACAAACAAATGATATTAAGTACGCGTATAACTTGACCACTATTAACACTGTGACAGTGATCCCATCGAAATGCGTCCAAAGATTTTAAAGTTAAGACAACTGATCTTACAGTCCAGCTTCAATAGATAGCATGAGAAACATATAGTTTCTTTAAAAAATCACCTAGAAACGCTGTAATGTAAGTCATATATTCCTTCCGTCTCTCTCCATCTAATTTATAGAGACGTTTCTACGTAATAGATATCAAGACAATTGCGCTCACTGCCTAGCTTCTATAATAGATGGTGTGATAATAATATATCCTAGATATTGACAACGGTGAAAGTCTCCTTACTACATTTACTAATCGACTAAACACGGCTGTTTGTAATGCTGTAATCAAGTGAACAGGTTCGTTTCCACCGTACACCGGCTAGCGGGCGCTGGGTTACGTTACTGTATATGATATAATAAATACTAATAGAAAGAATATAATTATGTGTCGTTCTATAGTAAATATAATATAAAATACTACGGTATATTATTGGTATTATAATAACAGTTTTGGGTATTAGTAAATAGATGTCATAATAAATGTACTTAATAGGTTATCTAATAAATATGTGAGTTGCCAAGTATAAAGTTTATTGGAAAAGAATAAAAACATGAGGATACCTGCGCGGAGTTTCCTTCACCAGTTTTCTATTGGACGAGTATCAAAGGAACATCGTTAAGAACTCATCATCACTAATCGTTAAAAACAAATTTAAATCGTTTTAATATTTTAAACGATTAAGATTTAATTGTAACACGATACCGATATTTATCTGCTACAAGACTTTGAATCGCAAAAATATGACACAATGTATTGAACGTACAATCTAGTAGAGATTCTTCAAAAATTTTATTACTTTCAACCTCAAGGTGAAACCGAACATGTATTACATTTTATTGTACAATCGGCGCGATGTGTTTTGAATATATATTGTTTTCATTATCTAATTGTAATTAATTAAAAAAAAAAAACAAGTTTCATTGTACATCGTGTTCAACTATTCAATTTTAAATTTCAGCAATTCGTGTCAGAATTTCTTAAGAATAACATGTTTACTTTAATTACTAAAAATAATTATAATTAATAGAATTTTATTTATTGAACAGGATCAACTACGTTATTATTAAAATGTTGTTTATTTATATTTACTAGAGTGAAATTAATATGTAATTTGACAATTAATTGATAGGAATAAAAAAAAACACATTGAAGGAAAATGAGTGTTGCAAGTGATCCATCGTTCTGGAGACAGGTACGTACTTTTTATATAATTTTTTGTTCTTTTCAGTTAACACTGAAACTAAATTTGTTAAAACATACAAGATTTATTATTAAAAGTGAACTTTGTAGTAATAATAATACGTAAGGGGTATTTTATAATATAGTCGACTGGTTGATATTTCTCAAAATAAATTCAAATAAAAAATAAATTGCAATAATTAAAAAAAACCTTGTAAAATTATGTGATTGTAAATTAAAGCATACAATACAAACTTATAACAATAAATAACCTAGAATGAAATGATATAATAACAATAGAAAGAAATAATATAATAAAAAATATAATATACACTACTAAAGATAAAAATATTTAAAATAAAACCCAACCAGACTTGCCAAATGCCTTCCCTCACCTGACGGCCGAGGATTATAATATGACTGTGGTATTAAGGATTACCGCCTTCTGCACTTGAGCACGGAGCGGAGTACAAACTCCCAGTCGCCACAGATGTTCCGAGGAGTTGACCGGGATTAACCCATTTCCAGAGATACCTATGGGAATATGGGATTTTGATCAGCGTATCATCCCAACCCCTACTAATAGTAAAGAAGTTTCCGATAAGAGAATGTACTTTAGAGTTAACATCTGATAAAGACAGTAAGAGCTAGAAAGCGCCAAGTAATCGAAGATACACCTAATCGGTAAGACGCGATTGCAGACACAAGCTTGTCAGACATCTGTCCTTGGGATATCTCAGAACAACAAGTTATTAGCCTGATTATGTATGGCACGGACAAAACCCTCGGCTTCCCCAAACAGTGCACGAAAAATTATTACTTTTCTGTCCAAGACATTGAGTTCGGACAGAGTCCACCTAAGTATGCCAGAAATATTCATTTAATCTTTTTTGTATACCTTAAGAAAAGCAATACATAAGGCAGACTTAATTATCTTAATTGGCTTTTGGCATTCTCTGCCATTCAACCCGAGGCGTAGAGAGATATTGTTAAGGTGTTAAGGCATTAACATTAAAGTTTACAATAAAATTGTGAGTAATAAAACTATAAAAACATAAATATCTTAACAGTAAAATCTAAAGACATTCCATGACCTAAATAAACATATACATTTATATACAACTACATTTATACATGCTTAATTACATATAAACAAATATTCTATCTGCATGTTTAAGTCTCAGAAAAGACCTCATGATGCCTGGTATAGATAAATCTATGTCCTCGAAATCTTACGACCCTATGTGGATATGGAGGACTGTGCACTTAGCTGTCCACGCCCTATTCACATGGAAATGCTAAAATCATAAGTGGCTTTCAGCATTTCCGCCAAATCGAAGAGAGCCGAGAGAGAGAGAACTAGAAAGATAGTACTTCATTGTCCAATATACTTCACGAGGAAGCTTCTTACTGTACAGTGTCAACCTTGTAGAGTTCAAGGATCCATTTTAGGCACGTATGTGCCAAGTTGAATTCATTTGTGAGGTCTATCCAGGTGGCAGAGAATTTCCGATGTTTGCTGTTTACCACCTATGCAATGACCGTGTCAATGAGCCACGTCTCACAGAGAAGTGTGACGTCACCCGATTTTTATTATTCTGTATCAGCCTTCGGCTGAACATAGGCACTCCAAGGAAGCACCAGCAAAAGTCTACATGCATTTCTTGAAACGATTGCCTATGCTCACCACGCAAGGCAAATGGTTGCCAAGCGCAATGACGGTATACCCTAGTGTTGCTATTCCACTTCACTACGTCGAAGTCTGTGAGTTTTGGGTTTGCCAAATTCAGATGGGTTTTCTGCCACCATTCCGTTACCAAAGCCTCGTTTGTTGATTCAGCAGGAGGATATATATTAATAATTTGAGAATGGTATTAGAGCGTTATAATATAGAAACTTTCACATGAGAAATCTTCAGTATTTACAACTTTTAACTGTTACTTGTGCTTGTGTAAGACACATGGATGCCATTCATGGAATATTTGCACGGCAGGACCACATGACACCACACGGTCATGACTTACCATGCATTGCAGGCGGGTTAGAGAACACGCGCACTAAAGATGCTCCTCTCTGTCACTAATCTATGGGATTTGGGTTGGACATAGTCTTATGGATTTCTGCCTTCAGTGGGTTGCCAGATCCATGTCCGTTGTTCAGCACATTGTGCCGCTTGCAGTTCTTATGCATTTGGGAAAAAATTGACAGGTATATTCTACTTCAATTTACCGTTTATTTCCTTTCATTTGTCTCTATGTTGTTTCAAGCAAATATTTGTGTTTGATTTACAGATTCTGGTGGTGGCTTCTAGTTCTTTACATGCACTCGGTGCCGGAATAATTTTGGCTTATCCAAGTTCCTTAAATGCAGCAATTTTATCTCCAAACGCTACAGATATCGAAGCGACGCCAGAACAGGCCTCATGGATAGGTAATGCAAATGGTTTTAATAAATGTCCAAACTTTGATGAGAATCCTGCATGATGTAAAGAGATTGAGAGATTAAAATCCCAAACACCCTTCGCTAAAAAAAGATTAGGACAATATTCTAGTAGGGTATAGACTTATTGGTTTCGGCAGTTTGCCTTGATCTACTAATCCAAAAATATTAAGGTTAACATGAAGATAATATATAGAGATGATCTGTTTCGTTTCTACAAGATGTTGAAGCCTTTTCCATTTTAAACGAAGTTCACGTGTAATAACAAGAAACAACAAATCACACACGTACACTCTTAGGCAGGTTTGATAATTTTTCCACCTAGCATAAAGTAAATTCAAATTATTGTTTGTTTCAGCATCTACATATGGCTTTTCGGGTATTCTTGGTTACTTCATATTCACACCGCTGTTTCAAGCGATCGGCAGAAAGCCCGTTAACCTGTTATATAATTTCATTACCATACTTGGATGGGCAATTCTGTATTTCAGTAAAAGCATTACTGGTATATTCATCGCCAAAAGTATACAAGGATTTGCCATAGGAGGAATATTTACTGCGGCGGTAACGATCAGTGAATTAACCCATCATAAAAGACGTGGCGTATTTTTGGCGATTATGAAAACTGCAATGGCATGCGGTTCTTTATTTTGTCATTCACTTGCGTTAATATGGGATTGGAGACAAATAGCAGCTATTTCGTTATTACCGAGCACAATGGCTTTACTTTTTGTGCTTTTTTATCCAGAAAGTCCAGCGTTTTATGCAATGAAAGGTCGTTTCAAGGACTGTGAAAAAGCCTATAAATGGCTTCACGGTGACTCTATTGAAAGCAAAAACAAGCTTAGACAACTGATAACGGCGCAAATGGCAAGACTTAATAGCGAACAGAAGCAGAAACATTTACCTGCAATGAGTAATTTTTCAAAGAAATATCTTAGAAAAGATTTTATATTTCCTTGTTTGATCGTCACCGTTACGACATTGGCTGTGGATGCTTCAGGGAAATATTTTTTACTTGGTTATGTCACTCAAATCATGGTTCAATTGATAGGCGATACGAATATAGCCATGTATTGTGCAGTAGTAGCCGATTTATTGTTAATAATAGCATCAACTTTTTCGAGTTTAGTTATAAAATCTTTTAATAGAAGAACTATACTGTTAAGATTTGGCGGTGTTTCGGTTTTGCTAATGTTTGCAGTAAGTATATCTACACTTATCAATAATAATACGGAATTCGTCAGCGGGAAGTGGAGTTCTCCTTTCATAATTCTTTTACATAGTTTTATCTGCCATATCGGTCTCATTCCCGCATGTTTTACAATTGCTACAGAAATATTTCCGTTGGACCTTAGAGGACAAGGATCACTGGCTACTGGGGTTAATTTCTCGTTATTTTATGCTATTTCGATGAAAGTTACTCCTTTGGTGATAGAGAAAACTGGTATAGGCGGAACTTATTTCATTTCTGGATTGTGCGTTGCTTTATGTTTATTAGTTTTGTATTTTATAGCACCTGAAACAAAAGACAGAACTTTACAAGAGATCGAAGATGAAATGAGAAATGTCCTAAGAACCGATAATGATGTAGAAATGATTCTTACAAATGTTCCTGCTAAAGATGTAAAATAACGTATATTAAATATTAAGAAACATCTACTTTCTTAATATTTAATAGTGGTTAGGGATAATTATTATTTCAAAATCCCATAACATTTGACAACTGTTGTCTGAACACACGATGTTTTGCAACACTATATATTCTATTGTTATTACACGTTAATCGATAACTTTATAGCGTTATATTTGTTCTGATTTTTTTATTTTTGGGAGCTTTAGGTGCATTATCGGCCTTTTAGGATATTTAGAGATGGAGAGAAATAAAGGGGACACTCCGGCTACCTCACTCCGAACGTAACTCAGAAGCACAAGATGCCTCTACTTCACGCCGCTGCGAGGCCGTGGTACAGTAGAGCTGGCCCATTCGATCAGCAGCAAAAGAATAAAAAAAAGTAATTTTTTTTTATACATTTTCATTCTTTATAAAGCCACGATAATCGAGTTGTTAGGCTATAAGCATCCTAGTCGATCAGTAGTGAATCAAGCTTGGGCCTCCGAGCTTGGTTCACTATGTGAAGAGCACGTGCCAATAAGTGTTCGAAATACGTGTACGATTTGTATCTTTGAAATGAACACTAAGATTGTGATAGGGTCACCGTATGTTACGTTGTTCCTCTGACTAAAAGTGCGCTGAAGTAACTAAAAAAAAATTGATACCGTTGACTTATCCTTTGATACTATTGTTAAGTATACAGTCATGAGAGTTTATTTATTCATTATTTACATATATTCTTGTCTGGTTGGGTTGTATATATAATCGAACAAATGTAAAATATACACTAGGAAGTATTATTGTTTAATTAACAAATGCGTATGATATATGCAACTGAGCCTTCATTAAAGGCATTTCATTAGAAGCTAGCGGCTATTAATTTGAAGACAATATGAGCTCTGGTGTGGTTTGCTTACAATGCAACGTGTAATGAAGAATATAACATCACAAAAAGGGCAAAAATTTAATGTATAAAAGAAGTAAGGTCTAGTTACTGAAGTTTTGTATTATAAAATGATAAAAAAGAAAATGTAAATTAAAAAAATTAAAGTAATTCGTGATATTTAGTAGTTTTATTACTTAATTATAAAATTAAAGAAAGGATTCAAACGAATATAAATTAAAGTTACAAAGGTACATGTTATGGTTGTGCTATCTGAAAACAAATAACTGAAATATAGAATCTATACATTACTAGGGGACTTTTGATAATGATAAATAAGTTTTGTAGATTAATAAATTCGGACAAAATTTACACAACACAAAGGTACATAGTAACAAGAAAAACAATAAAACTGTAAAAAAAAAAAAAAAAAGGTAAATGCAAAAATATAATAATTTAAGAAAAGCCTCAGACGACTTTAAGCTTTATGACTAAGTTTAAACATAATAAAATCAGAAATATGAAACGAAAAAGTCTCTAAACTCTCGTTACATATAAACAACGTAACAAACTAAACTACAAAAATCTATCGTGAGGATTTTTTTTTATAAGGGATAATCGATCCAGTTTGATATTAAAAATTAAAAAACAAAGTATGAAATAATCAGATTGACTTTAATAAATATCTTTTTAAGGTAAATTTAGTGTTAGTGCCTCGAATAGGGGCTGGTATATCATTCAAACATTTAGTGGCGCTAAATCAAAAACTGCTTCTGAAAGGAGCTGTTTTGTGTTTGTATGTATGTATGTATGTATGTATATATTCACGCTTTGTTCCCAACGGGGTAGGGAGAGACAATCTTCTTCCACTTGTAACGGTCCTGACATACGTCTTTCGCTTCTCCCACTTTCATCAATCTTCGCATGCATACTCGTTGGTTTAGAGTATTATTGACATGGCCTTTTTTTTAGAACGTCTCCGATTTAATCGTGAAATGTTCGCCTAGGTCTGTTCGGAAGAGGTCCCGACTCTACCATTTACACTCGCCTCATATATTTGTTTCGTCAACCTACTTTCATTCATCCTCTCCACATGTCCAAACCAGCTCAGCATCCATCGGCAGCCACAATGCTCTCTGATTACATTATTCCGAATCTTGTCAGTGAAGATTTCACATCAATCATACTTCTTAACGCTCTCATTTCTACTAAATTTTTCCTGCTTTCATGCCTCTTCTGCCATACCCAGCTTTCGCTACCATATGTTAGAGTTGGTACCAATACCCCTCTATGCACAGCCAAACGAGCTATGTGAGATATCGTCTGGCTGTTCATAAATGTATGCAATGTATTACCATATTACCTGTCATCGCTCTCCCGTTTTGTGTTTAGGTATAGATAAGATTTGCGAACAGGTTTTTGTTGAGTATTGCTGTTGAGTAAATCGCCAATTGAGTTTTTTGTGAAAATAAACTTGTTGCAAACTTGTTGAAAATAAAATTGTTTGTATAATTCCGAAGATCATAGTGGAGTAAAACAATTTTGAACGTCGTTCCATATTGAGTATGTTACTAAAATTAAGGTAAGGGGTTACATGGGAACGACTAAATTATCAGAATCGATCACGCGCGTTTTGAACTCGCAGTACCAATCAAAGAGAACGTTTAAAAAGATCTGTAATCTGCGCAATATATGATAAATAATAGTGGTCCAAGGATAGAACCCGAGGGGATACCCCAAAGCACTGAATTTGATTGAGAAGGTCTAAGCGAACTATCATGACTATACAACTCTTTGGTGTCGATAGACGAGATAACTGTGGAACCATTTAAAAGCCGACGGACTAAAGCTTTAAAAAGGTGATTTAGATACTTGTAGAAGGAGGGGTATGCTGATCGAATCAAAAACTCTAGAGAAATCAAGAAGAGCAAGAATAGACCCACACAATGGGATCACTTTGTTTTGGCATTTGGTTTCACTAGGGCTATTCTGCAAAGTGTAGGAAACGTCGATGATGCGTTAGTTTTTTTTATGGGAAAGGCGGCAAACGATCAACGGTACTTACCATTTGATTACCGTCGCCACATCTGAAACACCATAGGTGCTGCAGGTGCGTTGCCGGCCTTTGTGGGTATTTGGAAGATGGCAGGGAGGAAGAGGAGAGGGATGGAGAGGAGGAGTGGGCCTCCAGTTAGCTCACTCACCGAACGAAACGCAGAAGCATAAGGTTCTACTTCACGCCGATGTTCGAGCCGGCCTATTCGAGCATCAGCAAAAGCCGCAGCTTGGCTCTACCACTTACAGAATTTACAATTTGTTTTGCTTATAATTTAAGTAATGCCCGAAAGAAAACTCAGGATTGACAAAATTAGCATATCTCTGTTTACTCCATCTACACCTTTATCTATTTTAGCAACTATATTTTCACTGTCTGGTGAAGTGGTAGGGTTCGAAGAAAGCTGCACTGTGTCTATAGAATACTTTCACTTCGCCATTATTAGATAAAGTGAGAAAATAAATGTATCTAGATTTTGAAAATAATGAATGTCTGCCCTGTGTGATTTATTATTAATTTTTTTTCAGATAACTAAAGCCCTGATGAGAAGTCGGCCATTTTTTTTTCTAATGTAGCTTACATTAGAAAAAAAAAATGGCCAACTTCATGGAGATCTCAACTGAGCAGGAGAAATTATAGTGCCGCAAATAAATACAGAGGCACTTACTCACTTTTACCCCCATTAGCCGCAACGTTGACGCGGCCGTGGGAGTTGAGGATGATGTTGAGAGAAGAGGAGTGTCGTAATTTCGACGCGCTGCTTACCCTATTCTGACACATATAACAGTAAATTCGTTCAGATTAGAGTATTGAGCAGGTATGTAGTATGTTGCATTGTACCTGGCAAAATTATACAGCAAAGTTTAAATAAGTCTGTTTGCTAGTTATTTACTGTTATCTTAGCGGCCTTTAAATAATCCACTACAGGACGTAAGCCTGTCCCATTAGGAAGATTTGCCACAATTGCCACGCTCTACAAGTGGATCGCAGTACCAAATATCGCGCCCAATAGACTCTGCTGCTCGGTTTGCGTAATTTTGGTCTGTTAATAAACGAGATAGTTATGCCGCCTTCAGTCTGAAGCCTTTGCAATTTTCAAGGCTTTTGATAAGTAGCGGCTTCCCAAGTGTGGGGATAACGGCGCTGCGCTCACCGACCCGCATAGCTAACTTGACGAGTGTGGGCAAACACTTCAAGAAATGCATGCTGAATTTTGGTGGTGCATTCTTGGAGAAACCTACTTTAGCCTTGGACATAAATAGGGTGGTAAAGAAAAAGCCTATTAATTTAACTGAAGAACAAGTACCGTTCATATTGAACATCGGTTTACTGATCTCGGCGAGAGCAGCGAAAACGCAGGTATTCTTGGCGGCGACTCCTCCGACCAACATATTATGAAGCAGCAAGGACTTTGAAAAGTTTCGTTACTAGGTGGAAGGCCTCTTGTCTGCCTAGGAATCGTTTGGATAAGCCTATTTCTACAGCCTATCTGCAGAGCAACTACTGTTGAGTTCGTATATAAAATGTTTATTAAGCCAGTATAATTACAGGCTGTGAGGCATTCATCTTGGTCCACAAGTGTGAGAACGCATCTGTAACTTCCTTGTCCTTCGACTGAAATTATTTACAGGTGTACACGGGTTTTAGTAGCCACTATCAGGTGGCTTACCGTAAATGGTTTTTCACCGGTGTGCTGCAGACGACTGCACTGAGTGAAGAACACCTTTCGTTCGACAGGTGGAGCAGTCAGATCTTTTTACATATTCCCGCTGGTCCTTCGTCAAAAACTCTAATATAAATGGACCAGTCTCTACCGGAGGCCAGAGCTATATTTCGTATTCCGCAACATTGTTTGACACACCGCGAAAAATTGGATGTCCCTCGCAGACACCATAATCCTTCACGTGTCATAACAATATGTCATAAAAATTCTGTTGCTACAACACACGATGACACTAAAAATAGATAAAAATATATTTGCATTGCAGTTAATGGTTAAACACATCTACGAGTGAATAAGGCGCAACAGACGTGATCACGGAATGGTAAACCTTCATATTAACAATGTTGTTCCGATTCTTTCATGGAAAGAGTAATATTTCCTTCGTCAGTGACGTAAACCGAAGATAACGGGCAATAGTTACACTATTAAGGCTGTGCCTTATTTGGTACAAGGCTAGCGCCTAAGCCTAGTATATGATAATTATCAGATAAAAACGATAAAAATGCAGTCAAATTTTATGGAATTAAAAAGTCACTAGTGACTTTGGGTTGATGAACTGAAACAGTGCTATGGGAAGTCGATAAATGCAGGTGGTTCTGAGCATCGGGCTTTATGGCAATATTTGGGGATGACAGATGTTCAACAGTAAACTTGTGACATGCTGTAATGATGATGATTTAACCTTTAACAGCAAATTTTTGTTTTGCATTAGGATTTATTAAGTTTCAGGCTATTCTATCTCAAATACAGATAATAGTTAAACAGCTTAAGTCAAAATTTTCATTAAGAGCCGTGGATAGTCTTGAGGTTAGAACGCAAGCTTTAAATTCATGGCACGCGTGTGACCTGGGTATCGATCTCTCTCTCTCTTTCGAACTCATAAATTTTAAGTGCTGAATTTATCACGTGCTCGATGGTGAAGGAAAACATCGTGAGGAAGCCTACATTTCCGTGAAATAATAAAAATATTATTACCAAGAGAGATATAGACGTAATATAACACAGCCAGACCCGAAAACGGATTAGTTTGTTGCACAAATATTGACTCTGTCTGGGATTAGAACCAGTTTTATAAGATTTTTATATAATACTGGCATTCTTATATGTGCCCGTCAAATTGACTGACGCAATTTGGTATATATCTTAGTCTAGCCTTAAGTTATCGTTAATAAAAAATTAGTTACTACTAAAACAGATTATCATAAGATTTATTGTTATAGATTTTCCGAGTGTTCATAATTCGATACATGAGTTTTCAATTTCATTATTATTAGATTATAACGATTGTAATCTATTAGCTTCTTACTAAATACTGCAGTCTTTGGAATGGAAATTAAACAAAAAACGATGATGTTAACATGATAGCTAGTTAGTTATATTGTATTGAGTAGACTAACGTCTTTGTATGATGTCCTCCTGTCCAAATTCGATCCTCGGCAATAACTTCCCAATACTATCGCAAGTACAATCGCAATCTCTCACTCATCTTTACCTTCCCATATCCGATGTAATAGAGATTGGAGAAAGGGTGAGATGCAGTATTAGAAACAGGAGACGTTGTGCCTGATATAACCAAACACAATACTTTGTGGGTTGCGGGACGTTAATTACTCATTCCGCGAAGATCTTTGTATATTCTGCACATTAAAAGAAAAGCGACGTAGACACATTTCTATATTGTATTTTTTTTTTTTGATTAAGGACGGAAGAACAAAAAGTCTGTATGTTGACAAAGATAGAAGTGTACCTCTGCCTATCCCGTGAGGCAGACAACGACAACGAGAGATACGGATCTGGAGATGCGGCCCTACAAGCTGTCACTCAACACGCAGGTGTGGAAGACGCCTGTGGTGGATTCTGCCGGTGATGTAATTATTGCCTAGACGCGTATGAATAAATGGCTTCACAGAAAACTAACATAACAGCAATTTTCCTTTAAATTATAGAGTATCTAGGGGGCAAACGAGCAAACGTTTCACCTGATGGTAAGTGATAAATAACCGTCGCTCACGTACATCTACAACACCAGAGGTGCTGCAGGTGCGTTACCGGTCTTTAAGGGTATTAGGGAGATGGGAGGGAGGATGAGGAGGGGAATGGGAAGGGGGTGGGGTCTCCGGTTACCTCACTCACCGAACGAAACGCTCTACAAGATGCCTCTACTTCAAGCCGGTGTTCTGCGAGGCCGTGATACCGATCCGGTCGAGCCGGCCCATTCGAGCAGCAGCAAAAGCCGCCGCTAGGCTCTGCCACGTTTAAAAGCCTATGGATTCATTGAACATAATTTCGCACATATTTTATGTCAAATAAAATTATTATAGTTATTCTTACATAGTTTTATTTTCATAGACTTACACTAGAATACGTCACACGTTACATACCTTACTTAAACCGCCTAGAAATAATACTACATATAAATTAAGGAAGATTTACCATAATCGCCGTGCTCACAAGCGGATTGGCGATCACAGTACCAGGCACCTCTCTCCTTAAACAGCGCTGCCCGTTACCAGTCTGCTTAATTTCGGTCTGATGCTTTTCGAGATGGTTGTCCCGCCATCTGTCGGTTTTTAAAGCTTTTCCCTTAGTCGCCTCTTACGAGACCATTGGGAAAAAAAGGGGGTGGCAGATTCTTACGTCGATACCACATAGTAAGTAAATGTAAATAGTTTTAGTAAATACTTATACTAAACCTCTTTATTTGAATTTAGATATAATTATAATAACTAAGGACATATCAGGAAATTTTTATAGTTTTATTCAACACTTTTTAATTTTTTCTCGTATTGTCTAAGAGAATTATTTCAATATCGGCCTCGGTTCTTTTGACCCCTTTTATTCCATCTTCAATCTCTTGCAAAGTTTTGTCTTTCGTTTCGGGTAATATAAAATATAAGATTGACAAACAGAACGTGACGCACAAACCTAATATGAAGTAAGTACCTCCAATACCAGTTTTTTGAATAATCAAGGGAGTGATTTTCATAGTAACAGCGTAAAATAGCGTGAAAGCAATACCAGTGGTCAGTGACCCCATACCTCTATGGTTAAGGGGAAATATCTCAGTGGTAACAATGAAAGCGGCTGGTATGAACCCAAAGTGAGAGACAAAACTATGTAAGAGTATAATGCATGGGGTCACCCACTTTACATTCAAAGTTAAAGCATTTCTGATCACTACAGAGAAACCAACTACAAACATTAACGCTACAGAAACCCCGCCAAATCCAAATATTATTGTTCTCCTTTTAAAAGATCTTATGACTATACTTGATATAAAACAAGCTATTATCAGCAGGCAATCCGCTGCCATTGAACAATATAAAGCTATATTTTGATCTCCTATTAGTTCAGTCATGATTTGGGTGACGTAACCTAATAAAAAATATCTTCCAGAAGCATCCACGGCCACGGTAGCAAGGGTGGCGATAGAAAATGGTATTTGAAAATCTTTACGCATTGTTTTTCTGAACAATTTAAGTAATATCGGCGTCCTCTTTCGCTGTTGTTTGCTTTTAAGTCTTTCCATTTGCGCAGAAATCAACTGTCTCACCTCTGTTTCACTTTCGAGAGATTCGCCGTGGAACCATATAAAAGATTTCTTGCAGTCATCGTAACGCCCCTTCATTGCATAGAAAGCGGGGCTTTCCGGGCAAAAAAGAACGATGCATAGAGCCATCACGTTCGGTATAAATGAAATGGCTGCTATTTGTCTCCAACCCCAGACGAGAGCAAGTGAATGGCAAAACAAGGAGCCACATGCTATTGAACATTTTTTAATCGTCATAAATACACCTCTCCTCTTACGATGCGTATACTCACTGATTGTCAACGCAGAAACGAACACTCCTCCCATTCCAAGTCCCTGGACACTTTTCGAGATGATCAAAGCGGTGACACTTTTACTGTAATATAATAAAACCCAACCAACAATCACTGTGATTTCAAGCAAGATATTGACTGGTTTTCTGCCGATAACTTGAAAAAGTGGGGAAAATATAAAGAAACCCACTAATCCAGAAAAGCCATGTGCGGATGCTGAAACCAAAAGAAAATGTCACAGTTATAAATTCATACGTAGTTGCATACGTTTAGAAAGCATGTATTTAAATCCGATTAATCATAAATGCCTTGACTTGGTCCTTCACTGCAGGCCGTATGAGGAAGCTCAAAGTTGCTCAGCGCGCTATGGAAAGGGTTATGCTCGGTGTTTCTCTGCGTGATAGAGTCTGCAACGATGATATCCGCAGCAGAAGTAAGGTAACCGATATAGCCGTAAAGATCAGCAACCTGAAGTGGCAATGGGCCGGCCACATAGCTCGCAGAACTGACAACCGTTGGGGAAAAAAGGTTCTCGAGTGGCAGCCACGTACAGGCAAACGCAGTGTAGGACGACCTCCCACAAGATTGAGTGACGACCTGCGCAGTGTTGCGGGAAGTCGATGGATGCAGGTGGCTCACGACCGAGCTTCGTGGCAATCTTTGGGGGAGGCCTATGTTCAGCAGTGGACTTCTGATAGGCTGAAATGATGATGATGATGATGATGATGCATCATTAATAAAGTTTGGCTTCGCCGAATTGGGAAAGTAATTTATTTCTGAATTGAAAAAAAGTCAAGATTGGGAAAAATTTGTTACATTCACTGTTACGCGTTACGTTTTGTATATATGCATATATAAGTGTGAATATATGTTCTGTAAGTGTATAATGAATCTAAGCCCCCTCGGCGCTAACAACCTTCAAGATTGCGTTTAGATCTTTTCTTTTATGAAGGAGATTACACTGCCAAAACATTTGAGGGTCTGTTTATTACCAGATCTCAACACCTGCATCTCAAGAAACAAGGCAATTAAATTTTTGGATTTCAGCTCAAATAAAGAAAGTGTCTTACACTTAGAAAGCTTCGGGTTTGAGGCCTAACATTTGAGCGTCTGATGATAACCCGATGAGTTGAGACTGGATCTCAGGAACTATGGCAGTTAAAACGCTCTGGTTTGGGCATTAATGTTAAGGAAAGTCAATAAGATTGTGTTGCAAAAAATTTAAAGCAACTGGATTACAAATACAGAAAATTTTATTCCGTAAAGAATGTGTGTACAGACAATAAAAATTAGCTTTCACTATTACAAATAGGTCTAGATATTTATAATAGTAGTTTCCACCCACTTTTCACCGGAGTTTAATTTTACCAAAGTGACAATGACAAGCCAGCCCAGACCAACGATAAACATCGTATTTAAATTTTGAATAACTCATTCGTACAGTCAACATCAAAGTAAATAATCGTCCTATTAATGATTATTGAACATTAGTAAAAAAAGTCAAGTATTTATTACTAAAGCGCTTTTCATTATCGTTTGGAAATCAAAATTTAAAATTGAAACGAAATTAAAAATGTATTTTTATTACCTATCCATGAGGCTTGATCTGTTGTTGCTTTTATTTCAGTTGCATTTGGGGACAAAATAGCCGCATTCAGAGCATTTGGAAAAGCCAAAATATTTCCAAGACCGAATGAATGAAAACATCCTGCGGCCAGAACTAGAATCTGGAAAAAAATATTATGAAGTTAGTAACGGCTATTGAAGCTGAAGGCTACTGCAAAGTAACTAAACTATGATTGTTCTCTCTTAATTGGCTTTAGAAATACTGCAAGGTCCATTCTGCCATGTTTATAGGTTCTCGTTTTCAAACTAATAATGTCCTTAGATTAGTTATTCCCAATATTTCAGTATTTTCTAGATGCCTATACAAACCTTTACGGGCTTACGGACACTTTTGTCCATTTTTGTTATGATTTCCATATGAATGTCGCCCTTCACCAAGTACATAAACAATTTATACACGGAATTCAAAATCTTTACTGGTTTAATCGGGCAGTGGTGATGTTGTTGTCTTCGGTACTACGGGTACCGGATTCAATTCTCGAAAGGAACAAAATACCTATATGGCCTACAGATAATGTACTAATTATATGTATACGTACTCCCACGACTTAGGGGAAAACTTATAACGCGGAAACGCATACAAATCAGCATTATGATCACTATTACAGTCTGTCACAAGTCCACTGCTGAACACCGACATCCCACAAAGATCGCCACAAAGCTGGTTCCTGTGTCACCCGCAACCTGGTGTGGGTTATCCCTCGATCAAGTCCACGTTTTTATTTGTACATTATACTAAATTGAAAATTCTACCAGATATCGTATACAAGCCGTGGTAGCCTAGTGGTCAGGGCGCTCACTTCAGTTTCATAGAGCGCGAGTGACCTGGGTTCGATCCCCAGTGCCGGCACCACTAAAATTGTTAATAGCAATTTTAAGTGCTGTATTTACCACATGCTTAGCGGTGAAAGAAAACATCGTGAGGAAACCTGCATGTCTGAGAAATAATAAAAATATTATTTCGAGGCTATGTGAAGCCCGCCGTCCCGCACTGGAGCAGCGTGGCGGGCCCTTCCCGGTTCCTAAACCCTCTCTGATACTCGTATTTGAGAAGGAGGCCTTTGCCCACCAGTAGGCACTTAAAGACTGCTACTTTACTTGGATTGTATACAACAAATTAAGAAATAACTTATTAGCAGGAAAGTCTTCATTATCTTGATCATTAGCTTATTCATTTCAAGTTCATTGCTGAACAGGCACTGGTGCATGGTTTGCTCATAACCACCACGCTGAAAGTCGCAGTGCCAGCACCCCGGCAATAAAGTTGCTTCTGACTATCTCTAGTCTGTTGGATTTGGGTTCGGTATATTTAGAAGGGTTTTTCGCCATCATTCGATCCCTAGAGCCTTGTCCATTTATCATTTATCAGTTAAGAATATGGTCTCCTTTACACTCTCCCATTACATTCGTACATTGCCTTTAACGGCGGCAGATTAACAAACGCATTCACCATTGAACATTCACGATTGTTGATCTTGTTCAAGACCACGTACCAATTAACAAAGACCATTTAACTCTGCAATCGTGACAAATAAAAGTAATCCAAATTATTATTGTTTCTTTTGCTATTACGTTTCTTTCGTTATTAATGTTTTGACAAGTAACACAATCGAATATATTTAAATCATTTAAAATAAAAACCACTCTAATTGGAACATTTTGTTGAACAAAACAAATTACAAACCTGACGCCTAAGCGATGGATCATTTAAACAACACATTTCCTTATTTAATTATGGCTTGTACCAATAATATTCTTTTAATATATCTAATTTTATTTATTTATATTATTGTCTATTGAAAATGAATTAAACAATACTTCATACTTCTTACCGCCACGTGCTAGTCTTAAATAACCGTAAGAATTAAGACCCTCTATGCTTACTTACAAATAATTGTATAATTAACGGTGTTTCGTAATTTTTTATTCAAACAACTAAAGATAATAAAAATAGGACAAGTGACTTTCTGAATTAAACGTGGCGATTACATTGCATGCGTACTCTTATTTATCTTTTCTTATGCTTTCGTTTATACTACGTTCATCATCATCATCATCATCATTTCAGCCTATCAGAAGTCCACTACGTTATTCTTGGGGTTCTTCTGGTGGTGTGAAGTGTGTCATACCTCCACACCAGGGCGGGCGGTATAGTTCCACGAGGACCTAAGAACCGGAAGGATACCGTGGGCCCCGATACATCCTGGGCAACACGGTTAGTGACTGGCGTACGCGCCGACCACATTGTTCTGTCAGCTTTTTGTGGGTAAAACTGACAGACTAAACAACCCACCTGCACTAGGACCTGCCCAGTTCAGCGCCGTATGCGGGGATGACGGAGTCCTGGGGGGATGAGCCATGCGGCATGTGGGGTAATATAAGTGTCGTAGCGCAACACGCCTCCTTTGGTCCCGATTTCAAGCTAAACGGTCGCACCTTCTGCTAACCACAGATGGGAAAGTAACTAGCACTATAACTGGACATGGATATTTTAACAATCATCTGTTCATATAGTAAGGATTTACTGAGTTTCCTTGAGGAGCTCGGTTGGCTCGAATAGATTATAATCCTGCCCACAGCGCAGCCCACTTATCGAAACAGTTACGACTTAGGGACCTTTAAGAAAAGAGCTTATTCCTTCCTTAAAGGCCGGCAGCGCATCTGTAGCTCCTCTGGTGTTGTGGATGTTCGTGGGCGTCGGTGATCACTTACCAACAGATGAGCCGCACGCTCGTTTGCCCCCTTCTTCTATAAAAAAATCACACACAAAATACGCGCAAAGTCGTGGAGTTACGGATACTAGCCCGTCATAACATAACATAACATACGTTATTCTTCTTTATCTTCATCGGGATATCCAAATCCAATCCAAGCATGGGCCTTCACCAAGAAAGCGCCACAACAGTCGGTAAGCATTTCTTTAAAGCGTTTCCCTTACACGCCAAGGATTTTGGTGAGAATGCAGATACCCTCGCAATGGAGATGATGCTGCACCCCATGACTTGTCTGTGGGATTTGTGTTCAAGAGATTCAGATGGATTCACCTTCATTATTCGGTCGCCATAGCCTTATTTGTTAAGTACGACTAGTTGCTCCCACGTGCAGTAGAGGCTGGCATTTGGCGAATACGATGGTATATTCTCCATTACACATTTTTAATAGATAGGTCGTAAATGTGCTCTCAGTTTTTCGACTTTTATTTCACGCTTTACCGCAAGTGCGAAAGGAGTCCTGTTAGATTATCATTGAAATTTTCAATGAATATGCAAATTTAGTAAAAAAAAAAGCATGAATACTCATTTTATTAATCGAAATGTTATTTTAATTGTTGATAATTAGTAGCAAAATAAGAAAGTTTGTGCTATTTTTGAGCACCACCGGCACGCAATCATTGAATACAAGCAAACGGCTTATTGTCTGCTACTAATACAGGAACGCCAATTTGTTCACACTAATTTGTATGTGAGCGTAATTATTATAGGAGACAACAACCACTAAATCCTTGGATTCTTGGTTTTATTGTTTCCTAGACGATTACGATTTTCATATTATTCTATCATTAATCAATATAAATGACGTGTGTAATATTCATCATACTATACATCACCTAAGTCTCACAGTCACAGAGTATACAGCGGCAGTTAACGGATCTACCCGAAGAGAGACATCGCTTTCAGAAAAATACCAGATGGAATCTAACAATAATGTAAATAATAGGTAAATTTACATATGAACATAATCCACTCGCTAGTAAGCACTACGTACGAATAGAGATAGAAACAGAGACTGAAGCTGGATTCTCGAGTGTAGGAAATTTAACACAACAAAATATTGTTCGTGCTCATATAAAATGGATTCAAGAGTATTAAAACGATGTCCATGTGATTTAGGAATTATTTGGATTTTGAGGCTGCAGAGAAGATTTTACAATTGGGGAGAATTATACAACTCTCATTAACGTTCATAGAAATTTCACGGAATATGCAACCGAATTACCACAATGCCATAAGGCGTTGATTTAAAAGATCGCTTTCGTTTCGTTGCTATACGTACAAAACATATGTTTACATGTACACCCAATATTTTAATAATAATGACGTGCAATCCGAGACGAAAGGATATTAATTTAATTTCCACACTGGACTAGACGAGACTGGAAGAGACTAGATAATGTTTACGAAGAACAAGCTATATCCAAAGTGCATAATACATGAAATTATCAATTCAATACAAATTATTCACGTCTATAAATTCCGAGATCATGATATTAATAAGATCGTAAAAGCTGAAATACCTGATCCGACAATTGTACCACGGTTACACGACATTGTCCTGAACCACACGGTAAAAGGAACTTGAGCCTAAAACAATTCAAATTCCCTTCGCAGTACAATGTACTAAAGAACTTTCAAAACCTCTTCGTACTAATACCATAACTAAATTATCGACAGAGGATAGTAAAATATTTAAAGTAAAGAATACAGAAATAGGCAATCCATGGAGCCTACTGTAAAATTCTCAAATACACTTACACTTCTTACGTTCTCAAATACAATTGCGATGTCATCGCCGAAATTTGTCCAACTGTCAATAGGTTAAAATTAATCTCAATTAACTTTCACATTTGTTATCACTCAGTGACTCGACAGCTCATGGCTTAAATTGAGTCAAAGAGATATTTCAGAACGCAATAATATTATATCCAAAGAACTGAGCATTACGTATATTAAAAGCGAACTGTTCACTCAGTTTGTTTCAAGAAAAGTCATTCGTGGAAAAGAGGTTACTGTCTTTAGTAGACATTAAACTGTAAGAATTCTCACATGCAGACAAGCAATCTTTAAAGAGACAATTAGAGAGCCGGATTACATACGACAAGGTGAATAATGATATGCCAAAGTACTTCATACTTTTGAATGAATCCTAAAGAACCAACCCTTAAACAAACTAAATTGCATCCTGCTTACATCTATCAGTCATCATCTCCTAGTCCGAAAACGAACGCCGTTCTTGCTTTTCTAGAAACGTCACTCTGAGCATAGACAGTGAATGCTACAGTACATGGTCATAATTTGACGAATGACACATTTCATCTTACAGGTTATGAAACATTTCGTCAATATGTAAAAAAAAACACTCAAGTTTTGTTAAGAAATTTTGTATGAAAGCCGAAGCTGACTACTGAAGCAATAAAATTAAACTCTACAAACAAAACTACAGCCACACTGAATGTAATTAATTTAGAAACTGTCAAACTTAATTTCAAGTAGTAAGAGTTAGCGTTAAAATTTAATTTTAGTATTGTAAAAGAATAATATATACGAAGTGGAAAATGAATTCATTCAAGTTTTTTTAAATATACCTACTGAATTATTTACGATATAGATGGCTCTGGTGTGTTTTCTAGCCAAATTAAACACAGTAAGGATGTCCCTGCATCTCCATTTGGCAGTACATAAAATTCTACAAATAACAGTCTTTGGGATTCCAGCCTTATCCAGCCTCCAGCTTTCATCTTACGGGGTTCCTGAGAGATTGTGCAACTGGGTCACCAGCTTCCTCACGGATCGGAGCATCAAGGTTGTTGTCGACGGTGCATGCTCGGACCCCAAACCCGTGAATGCTGGTGTTCCACAAGGCTGTGTGCTATCTCCCACTCTGTTCCTTCTGCATATCAACGACATGCTACAAATCAGTAGCATTCATTGCTATGCAGATGACAGCACGGGTGATGCCCTATATACAGGCCGTGCGAATATTTCTCGGGAACACGTCGACGAGTGCCGGAACAAACTTGTGTCTGAAGTCGAGACCTTGTTATTCAAAGTCTCGGATTGGGGTTGACGTAATTTGGTCCTATTCAACCCCAAAAAGACACAGGTTTGCGCGTTCACCGCTAAAAAGAATCCCTTTGTCATTTCTCCTCTTTTTGAGAACATTCCCCTTATTGGCTCAGCCAGTATCAGAATCCTTGGCGTTGACATATCAAGCGACGTTCAGTTCCGTGGTCACTTGGAGGGAAAGGCCAAATTGGCCTCTAAAAAGCTTGGTGTGCTCTGTAGAGCGGGATAGTATTTCATGCCGCTCCACCGTTTGCAACTTTATAAGGCGCAAGTTCGGCCCCACATGGAATACTGTTCTCATCTCTGGGCAGGGGCACCCCAGTACCAACTCCTTCCATTTGACTGCATCCAACGTCGAGCGGCTCGAATTGTCGGCGACCAAGCTCTCTCTGATCGGCTTGATCCTTTGGCCTTGCGAAGAGATGTTGCTTCTCTTTGCATTTTTTACAAAATTTACCACGGGGAATGTTCTGAGGAACTGTTCGGATTGATCCCAGCTGCTGAGTTTCACCATCGTACATCGCGACTGAATTCGAAGTTCCATCGATACCACCTAGATGGTTGGCATTCCACCACAGTGCGTTTTAATCGAAGTTTTCTGCCACGCACTTCGACTTTGTGGAATCAGCTGTCGCCAGCAGTATTTCCGAATAGTTACGACTTAGGGACCTTCAAGAAAAGAGCTTATTCCTTTCTTAAAGGCCGGCAGCGCATCTATAGCTTCTCTGGTGTTGTGGATATTCGTGGGCGTCGGTGATCACTTACCATCAGGTGACCCGCACGCTCGTTTGCCCCCTTCTTCTATAAAAAAAAAAAAACATTGTTCTATACGTGGTAGAGCGAAGCTGCAGCTTTTTCTGCTGCTCGAATGGGCCGGCTTGACCGGGTTGCTACCACGGCCTCGCAGAATACCGGCGAGAAATAACGAGTTTCGGCTTGTGCTTCTGCGTTTCGTTTGGTGAGTAAAGTAACTGCAGGCCCACTCCCCCTCCTCATCCCCCTGTTCATTCTCCCTCCCATCTCCCAAATACCCTTAAAGGCCGACAACCCACATATAGCACCTCAGGTGTTGCAGATGTACGTGGGCGACGGAAATCACTTTCTTTTCCTTTACGTCAAGCTCTTCTAAGAACATGTAGATATTTTAATTAGTACAATGACGGAACCATTACGGAATGTGGTTCATCAAAAAACGTACCACTAAAATAACGGAACAGGTTTATAATACTTTTTCAAAATTCATTAATTTTGCGTCAAACAAAAACCAGTTTTATTTCTAGTTTAATAAGTAAATAGTAAGGTATCAATTGATGGGATTAAGAATAACACTTGTTGTAAATCAAAATAATTATAAAAATTAATCAAAACGTTTTTACAGTATACATTCAGATATAACTTTCTATTAGAGTAAAATAATAAAATTATAATAATTAAAATAAAAAGAATTATAATTTTAGTTCCTTTCAGTTTTAAATAATGTGTTGTACGAGGGACCCTACGTATTGGAGACAGGTCTGCACTTTTCAATATATAATTATTTCTCCATACCATTATTCATTCAACGCCTTTCTTATTAAAGAAGATATAAAGGATTACTGTGTATGCGACGTAACAGGAATAAAACAGCAACTATATATTAAGCTTTTTGAAATACATTTTTTTTAATTTTTTTACTAAAGTGATAAAAGTATAACTTACTTCACGTCCACACTAGACTAAAGAAAAAAACTAGTAACTACTTAATACTAGATTAAGTTTATTAATAACCTCTACTGTACTGTACTAAATAAACTTAATCTAGAATTAAGTAGTTACTAGTTTTTTATATAATCTAGGATTAAGTTTATTTAGCACATAGTACAGTACAGGTTATTAATTTGTTTGTATTTTTTTGTATATTACACGATATTTTCCCAGAATTTGAATTTGAAGAAGAATACTGGTGGTAAAATATGAGTAGATGAGTTGATGTCGGTTGTTTCTCTAAAACTTTAAGTTTACATGTAAATTCTTTCATTACCTCTTTCATTAATTTCATTA
This sequence comes from Bhutanitis thaidina, assembly GCA_029286595.1. Classification (NCBI taxonomy): domain Eukaryota; kingdom Metazoa; phylum Arthropoda; class Insecta; order Lepidoptera; family Papilionidae; genus Bhutanitis; species Bhutanitis thaidina. Next base: position 2,664,289 of record JAGSMS010000023.1, on the reverse strand, counting down.
GCTTTTCCTATCTCTTTTGCCTTCTTTGAACATTTTAAAGTACTTAAATTACTTAAATTAAATTAAAACTTATTCGTAGTTCGTCTTCTTCAACAGCCTTTATACTACTGCTGGACATGGGCCTCTTCTAAAGGGATAATTTGCCGTAATCGACTTCTACAACACCTGCTAAACTACAACGCCGCCATCACATGGTGGTGCTTTCCATACAAACATATGAAATAATGCGTTATAGTTCATTGACTTAACTTTTTCACTGTAGTTCTGTACTCAGCACATGTTCACATGTCTTTATGTAGTTAATGTTTAGTAACTTTTCAGATTCTCGTGGTGGCATCAGGTGGTTTACATGCACGGCGCTGGTTTAATTTTACCTCATCCAAGTTCCCTAAACGCAGCGATTTTATCTCCAAACGCTACTGACTTCAAAGCTACAACAGATCAAGCCTCATGGACACTTGAAGTTAAGCGATGACGAGATTTAAATGTTGCGCATGCTGCACTAAGATCTCATTACATCGGAGCAAGATAGAAATTGTTTACTTTAGGGCAGTAATCAACTTACCACATGAACGCAACTGCTTTCCATTTAAAACCCAATAAATAAAAGGTATTGTTTGTTTCGGCTTCTACTCGCGGTTTTTCTGGTATTCTGGTTTACTTCATATTCGCACCGCTATTTCAAGTAATCGGTAGAAAACCTGCCAACATATTATACAATGTCATTATCATCATTGGATGAGCAATTCTATATTATAGTAAGAGTATTACAAAGATATTCATCGTCAAAGGTATACAAGGACTTGCCATGGGTGGTATATTTGTTGCCGCGGTTACGATGAGTGAATTAACCCATCATAAAAGACGTGGCGTCTTTCTGACCATTATGAAAACATCATTGGCATGAGGTACATTAATTTGCCATTCACTAGCACCAATCTGGGATTGGAGACGAATAGCTGCCATTTCATTTGTGGCGAGCACAATGGCATTGATCTTTGTGCTTTTGTACCCTGAAAGCTCTGCATTCTTCGCAATGAAAGGACGTTTCAAGGACTGTGAAAAGGTTTATATATGGTTTCATGGTGCCTCCGTCGAAAGCAAAAGCCAGTTAAGACAATTAATGGCGGCGCAAATGGAGAGACTAAATAATAACCAACTGCAAATGAAACCGATGGCCATAGTTAAGTTTTTAAGGAAATATTTACGAAAATACTTTTTATTTCCTTATTATATTGTCACTCTTAATTCAATAGCTGTGGATGTCTCTGGGAGATATTTTTTGTTAGGTTATGTTACCCAAATCATGGTTGAATTAATAGGGGACAAACATATAGATTTCCGTGTGGCTGTCGGAAGTAAAGAATAGCGCCAACCCTGTCTGACCATGGGTGTCCTAAAAGGCGACTAATGGTAAAAAATTATATTAGGAGATGGGCAGCAGCATCTTCCTGCCCTAGAACAAAAAAAAAAAAACTGCGGTTGCCAACCCGCTCGTCAGGCGTGGCAACTAAGGCAAACCCCCCCATGATGAGAGAATCTTTGGGGGAGGCCTATGTTCAGCAGTGGACTTCTGATAGGCTGAAATGATGAAACATATAGCCATGTATTGTGCAATGGTAGCAGAGTGTCTGTTAATAATTGCTTCATTTATTTCGAGTTTAATAATAAGATCTTTTAAAAGAAAAACACTGCTAATAAGATTTGGCAGTGTATCTGTTTTGTTAATGTTTGCAGTAACTATGTCTACAATTGTGAACAATAAGTCGATTGTTGGTGGTAAATGGGTTACGCCAATTATAATTACTTTTACATAGTTTTGTCAGCCATATCGGATTCATACCAGCAACTTTTGCAATCAGTACTGAAATATTTTTATCATTTTTGATCAAAATTGTAAATTTTCTCCCCCTTGAGCTTGACCTTGAGCTGTATTTCAATATGACAAGCACGCAAAAGGTTATGCTTGCGGTTGCCGTGGCGTTGTATAGCGGGTCGTCTGCCCTTTGATATGGTTAGAGGAAGGCGCGGGTCGCCACATGCGTCATATTTGTGAACAAGTGCTGCTTAAGGTCATGTTAATTTTGAGTTTCAGGTATTCTCTGTTAGAACCGAACCACGTTAAGAAACTGTGCATGTATTAAAAATGGCGTAGGACAAACGAAAATACATATCTTATGTCGAATAATAAATGAGAGTTTATTGTGTTTCATTAAAAACTGGATTTTAAAACTGGATTCTGAAACCGGTTTAAGTGCTGATAGTTTTTCTTTTTAATTAATTAATTATGTTAATTATTCCGCATGATATACGAGTATACGAGTGATATACTTATAATATGTTTACGTGATGCAAATACACACACAGAACCTCTCACTCATATTCACCTTTCCGTATCTGATACGATGTCGAAGCTGATGATGATGACGATTACGTTTATTCCTGATAGATCGCAACCAAGCCAACTTCCAAATACCAGCGGCAGATGTGAACTGCTTAGGGGATATTGTAGTTTGCGTGATTTTGCGGTAAGTTAGGAGGATAGGTCAGATACAGTGCCAGAAACACCGGACGCAACACAAAACTATAAAATTGTGATACCCACAAATATTGGCTTTAACCATCATTTAAGCCCCGAACCCTTTGTTCCTATGTCTGTGTACGGTGAATAAACGGATGGTATATTAAATATACCATCCGTTTATTATTAAACTAGCATAAACATGGCGGCTCATGGCATAAAAAACTCATTAGTCCGAGCCCTCCATATAGTGGATCGAACTCGGGACGGGAAAGTCTACCAAGCTCTTTCTCCCAGTGGTGCAAACGGGGTTGCAGAAGCCCGTTTGTCTACTGGGAGTCGGGGCTAATGAAATATCTGTATTTTTTTTATGGGAAAGACGTCAAACGAGCAAGCGGTTCACCTGATGGTAAGTGGTTACCGTCGCCCACGTACATCTGTAACACCAGAGGCGCTGCAGGTGCGTTGTCGGCCTTTAAGGATTTTTTGGGGGACGGTGGAGCGGGGAGTGGACCTCTGATTACCTCAATCACATTCCTCAAGACATTAATTAATTTTCCTTTCTGGTTTATTTTCATAAGAGAAAGAAAAAAAAATTATTGCGACCTTCGAAAATAATTTCATTTATATTTGAACTCCTAATTCAATGTATTTGAATAGAGGATAAATCAGTTTCATTTGTGATCCATGCGACGTCTTGAAAGGCGAAATCATAAGAATTCATTCAGCGAGTTGCAGTTGGAAAACAGTGTTAAAACTAAAATTGGCTCTGGGTCCCGCTACGGGTAACAAGCGACCAGCTCAGACAATGGCACGCCCGGGAACAAAAGCATAACGTTGGCATGAAGTACAATTTAAACTTTTATATCCTTGAAATTGTTTCCCTTGTCATACAAAAGATTATACCGGTAATGGCCATGTAAATTTTCTAATAACTAAAATAAAATTAATATTATGTAGGTTGCGTGCAAAAACCAAACGACCGAGATTCGTCACCAAATATAAATAAAATATATTTCATATATAAAAACTCTGTCTGTGTTTGTGTTTACAAAACTCGAACAGTTTCAAGCGTGGTAGAGCCAAGCGGCGGCTTTAGCTGCTGCTCGAATGGGCTGGCTCAACCGGATTGATACCACGGCCTCGCAGAATACCGGCGTGAAGTGGAGGCGTCTTGTGCTTCTGGGTTTCGTTCGGTGAGTGAGGTAACCGGAAGCCCACATCCCCTCCATATTCCCCTCCTCTTCTATTCCGTCTTCCAAATATCCTTAAAGACCGGCAACGCACCTGCAGCATCTATGGTGTTGCAGATGTATGTGGGCGACGGTAAGCACTTACCATCAGGTGAACCGCTTGCTCGTTTGCCGTCTTTTCCATAAAAAAAAAACAGTACAGCCGAACGATTGAGCTCAAATTCGTATACATTATATTCGGCTCATTACTCGGAAAGTAAAGAAGAAACAATTTTAAAAATAAGTAAACAAGTTAAAAATTCAATGCTTACAAAAAATGGACACTGAAGCGTGACACGTTTCAACTACAATATATAAATATACAGCATGTGCACGTTTGTGATCGTGTAACTTTTGAAAGACATGACCGATTGAGGTCTTATACCTACAATGTATTTGTACTGTGGAGACTATGGTTCATAGCTATTATAGATCCCCTGTTGCCCTGTTGTCGATTATTTAACAAGTTTTATATTCATGGACCTAAATGAATCATACTCACAATATATGTTGGTTAAGGCTCAAAGGACGACCCCCCACAAGATGGAGTGACGACCTGCGCAGTGTTGCGGGAAGTCGATGGATGCAGGTGGCTCAGGACCGAGCCTAGTGGCAATCTTTGGGGGAGGCCTATGTTCAGCAGCGGACTTGTGATAGGCTGAAATGATGATGAAGGCCCAAAGAGAAAATTACAAAATCTAGACCCGATAGGAGGCGCTTTGGTAGAGTTATTAATAAATTAAATTTATCATACTCCTCGCTCCATCTACCGGAAAGGGCAGAACAACAACTGCCGTGGCCAGCTAGTACACTATATAGCCAATAGCCGAATGGGTCAGGGTGCGGACTACGTAACATGACGTCGTAAGTTCGAGCCCGCCATTCGACTATTGTCGTGAACCACTCCAGATACAAGTTGTAATGCTTAGTTGGAGAGTTAACAGGAATATTAGAAATATTATTTAAATAACATTGCTAGTATTTATAAATATATTAGTAAACACATCAGTAATGACAATAGGTAACAAAGTTGAGTACGCCATCCGTGTTTCGCCCCGCAATGAGGCGATTCACGTAACAAGATGACTAATCTTGTAGACACCAATCGTCAAATGTGTTAAAAGAGAAGTTGTGGTGCTTAATTCAATAAAAGTCATTTTTCAAATTGAAACATTTATTTTACAACTCAACGTAAGTCGCCATATTTGCAACGCCGCACGTGTTGAAACCCCTTCGTATTCTGTGAATTACTTGAATTTGTGAAAAATTCAATTTACGCAGCAATCGCATGCAGATGGCGAGGAAGATCAATTACAATAATGAGTTATTTATAAAATCTTTGAACGCGATAAATGACGTAGTCAATGTTTTTTACTGTCTTTACGACTAAAGCCGCATTTATGCCGCCAAAAGAGCAGTGCACCTACTGTGGTGTTCCGGTTTGAACGGTATCGAGGGGCTGTATAATTGCGGCTTGCGGGACATTCGATCTTAGTCCTCAGGTGTGACAGCGCATCAAGAACCTTCTACTATTGAATTCATTAGCAGTAGCCACTTACCATCATAAGGCCTGTTAGCTCGTTTATCATCCTAATAAAAAAAAAAGCTTCCCACCAACGATCCAAGTACATTTGTTGGTTGCAATTATTTCTCAATTCGTCGGAAAGCATGAGTTAATATAGACGTTATTGTTAGGACATGTCCGGAATTAGATGATAGACGATGCATTGTTTTACGCCACCACCACACGCCAAGGTATCCAGCAACCTTGTGTCAGTCTCCTCTAACGAGAGGTCTTCTCGTGAAGATGTGCCTTTAAAATACTATGCACTTGTGACTGCTACCCGTCACATGTCTAAGAATTTCAGCCAGGCAATCCTTTGAAGCGTTTACTCTGCCATCTATCGGATATCTGCTGTTTGTTAGCTTTTTGTCCATCGATTGAAAAGTTCTGCTCCTGCCATTTGAAAGCACAGTTTCAAATTAAAGAAGAAACATTCTAAGTCCGCGACAAAGGTGGCGGAATCCTATGCCCTCCATCGCTCTGTTTGTCATGGATAAGAAAGGTTTCTATCATATGAAACACTGTACTGCACCTTATATAACCATCTTCCCCCCAACGGCGGCCCCACCAGTTCAGAAGAATCCAGTACTGCGGCGTGTAGCCTACGAGGAGCATCGCGTGGTTCATCTTCCATGGTATGCAGAATGGATCGTCGTATATGCCGTTTCTAATAATAAATTTAATAAACACACATATATTAAAATTTCACTTAACGTGAGAGTCATTTAAAGTTCTTTTGGAGCCACAAAAGAAGATAATACTTTACTTTCTGACCTTAAAAATATGAAGGACTTCAGCAAACTTACTGTATATTTATATTTCTCTTTTCAATATATACTTATACAACACCGAGCACTTGGACATTTCAGCACGGATTGTCGTTTGGGTGATACTTTTTTACCGGAAATAATACACTTACAGAGAGGTTTCATTTAAACTCGGTAAATATCTAGTAATGCTCTATGGAGATACTGCATGGAAATCGAAAGGTTTTTTATTTAAATAATTATTTTGGTGACCATTCACATTATTCGGTGGCGAAAATTTATTATAAATTTTTTGATATAAGGTTCATCATCATCAGAGCATGTCAAAAGTTCCATGCTGAGCATAGGCCTGCACCAAAGACGAAGCACGGTCCTGAGCCACCTGCTAACATCGACTTCTTTTTTTTATGAGAATGGGGGCAAACGACCAAGCGGCTCACCTAGTGGTAAGTGATTACCGTTGCCCACATACATCTGCAACAACAGAGGAGCTGCAGGTGCGTTGCCAACCTTTAAGGATAATTGGGAGAGGGGAGGGATGGGGCGTCCGGCTGCCTCACTCACAGAACCTAACGCAGGGGCACAAGATGCCTCTTCTTTCTTTCGTTTTCTCTCGTTTCCTTAGTGGTTCAATCCCCAACGGCAGTCAGTTCTGGTTAGCGATAAAACATGAAGAATCTTCACCGTGGTCTATTGACACCTATTGGTCCTCGGAAAAGATTCTAGCTGTAATGGGTATACTTTAACTTTCATTGACTGTTATTGGGTACCCGGTCCTATCATAACAAACACTACAGCATTATGCCGCTCAAGATACCTCCCGTTTTTAATAGCATACTATGGTGAGTTGAAAATATACTTAGTAAAGAGTGGGGTTTGACTAAGATCCTGGTGTGAATACCTAAAACCCACATTCTCTACTTCTCTCTACTACATGTTGATGTACCTATAAAGCTGAAAGGTTATGGGAGCGGCATTAACTGCGACAGCGAGGGGACCGATGGTGGCGACGGCGCGTTCCACCGCCGTCTCGTCGCCAGCGGGTAGGGTTGCCCAGCGGTGGGGGCGCACCCGAACCAATCGGTTGCTGTAGTGGCATACGCCTTTCTGAAAACACACAAGTTAAAATCTAAAATTAAAAAAGAACGGGCAGCCAAGCGTGGCGAATACAGAATGTCCCCATTCGCAGAGGCTTAAGAAACAGAGGAGAAGACTATTTAATTGTGCACATAATGCACATGTTAACATTTAGCACGCCGCGTTGGTAAATTGTATGAAAGTAAAGTAGCAGCCTGTAAGTGCCCAAAGCTGGGCAAAGGCCTACCCTTCTGAAATACTTGAGAGGGTCTTGGAGCCGGGAAGGACCCGCCACGCTACTCCAGTGCAGGTTGGCGGGCATGTGTTAGTATTGTAACGAATGCCCGATAAAGTCTTGGCAACTCTTACGTCTTCGAATGACAAGTTAAAAGAAATAATGTTTTATAATTTAGCAGAACGATGTTAACGAAACTCTTTGGTAGGTAAATAAGAGAAATACATGACTATTTTCTTCAATAAAAATTAAATATTGTTTCGGGAATATTCTGGAATAATCGAAAACAAGAAGAAGATTGAAATTCGGGACTACATAAGGGGCACTGGTTCACGCTAAGGACAGTTCAGTGGTGAGTTCAAAAAAGGAGGAGAAGTACAAGAAGCGAAGGTAAATAGTCCAGGGCAGGAAAAGACAGAGGATCGGTTAGGAAAGTTAGGAAAACCCGTGGAAGATCACGTGCGAGGGATAGCGCATCAGGAAGAAACTCTGCACCATTTGTAAGTGGTCAAATAAATAGAAATTTAAAATACCGGCCTTTACTCTAATCTCGAAACCCGTAGCTCGTAACAGTATGTAATTAAAATTTGGCCTTTGAGGACTTTAACCATAACTGTGCAAACACAACGAAATTAAAAACATTCCTATATAATATGATAAATAATATGCATTTCATGCAAATAGAAGTTAATAGTTACCACGTGTTTGACAGTAAATGCTCATAAGAAAACCTGCTGAGGAAGTCTGAGAAATAAAAAAACACACAAACATTTATGAAAAAAATCTAAGTGAAATAAATATTTGGAGGACGATTCCTTTCAAAAAATTCGCCTACAAAAATCTCTTTTCTAAAACTATTTCAAAAATGTGAGGAGACTTTTGCTCAACAGTGGAAGGGGACATCTACAGGCTGCTGGGCGTTTATACATTGTAGAGCCAAGCGGCGGCTTTTGCTGCTGCACGGATGGGTCGGCTCGACTGGGGCAGTACCGAGGCCCCGGCGTGAAGTAGAGGCATCTTGTGCTTCTGCGTTTCGTTCGGTCAGTTAGATAACCGGAGGCCCTGTTCTGTCCCCCTGCCCAAAAATCCGTAATGGACAGCAGCGCACCTGCAGCTCCTCTGGTATTGCAGATGTACGTGGGCGTTGGTAAACACTTATCATGCGGTGAGCCACTTCGACGTGTGCCGCCTATCCCACAAAAAAAGCTGCATCGTATTGATTCCACTATAGACTCTCATAGACGGGTATTTCTTTCCTTAAAAATACCGTCAGAAGATCACTTCGAACGGCTGATGATTAAACAACAGTGTTCTCTAAAGATTATCTCATTATTTTGATTTAAATGTAAAATCAAACGCAACTTCAATACCGTTGTGTGTGAATGTATCTAAAAAAAATACAACCTTTCCAATGTACGGATACTGCGACTCCATGGCAAGGCCGGACCTTGCCGCATATCTGAACGCGGCCTGCAGCGATCCCCCGTTACAACCCATGTTGCCGTCCCCATAACTGCAGTCCACGATTTGCTGCGGACTGGTCAGAACTTCTTTACTTAATTGCTATAATAATCGAAGAAAAATATAACCACACAATAAAAACCGGCTAAGGTACAGTAACTAGCTCCAGGATGTGTGAGCACAACGTAAATACAAGAACGTTAAATATTTAGAATGATGCGACTTTATACGGATTTGATCGTGGTTAATTTTCGTTTTTATTCTCCCGACGTTTCGAGTGCTTTACAGCAGCTGTAATTACAGAAGGACTGAGGTGTTAGACGTCTAATCATTGTCAACACGAGCTTCTTCTAGTATTTTAATTATTAATTTTGCTCCGATCTACGCAGAATGAAGTATGTATATTACTTAAATGATACCACATGCTAAGTCAGATATTAATTCTTTATTTTATCTTATGATTATTTATTGGATTACTTAATATATGTTAGCAGTATTCTTTAGCTTTAAATTTGACAACCGTGATGACCATAGGTTCCAGATGAAAACCAGCGTCAGGTCCACCCACGGGACAAGTAAAATGTGTGTAATTTTAAAGTCTGATGTCTCTTTTGGTTTATTTTGTACCTTGTAGCTTTTATTCTGTGTGATTAACATATGTGTGTTGTGATTAACATGTTCTGTGTGTGATTTCTCTTTATGCTAAGCCAATAAATATTTTTCTCTCTTTCTTTCTAAGTTTTGATAATGCCAAGTAAGTGTTTCTTAAAACCATGCATCATTATTTTGACCATTTGGATTTTACATCGGTTGATTTAGAATACATCTCATGTAAATGATGTATACTCTAAACCTTATTTAAAAAGAAGCTTATAAATGCCTCGTTGCGTGACATTTTCGACGTTGATTATGTCGCCCGACACTTGGGGTCGAGGGAGTGTAGAGTAGTCCACCTGGTAAATGTCTACTACAGCACATGAGGTGACAAATAACTTCATGGAAGGAGGCAACCTCCTGGTCGTCACTTAGGACCACGGTTGAAAGAAATGAAAACCTTTCAAGATGAAACACAACAGTTGCGGGAGATCGATAGATGCTGATGGTTCAAGACCGTTTTTTTTTCTTTTATAGGAAAGGCGACAAACGAGCTACCGGTTCACCTGATGGTAAGTGATTACCGTCGCCCACGTACATCAGCAACACCAGAGGTGCTGCAGGTGCGTTGCCGGCCTTTAAGGATATTTGGGAGAAGTAAGGAAGGATGAGGAGGAGAATGGGGAGGGGGAGTGGGCCTTCGCTGACCTTACTCACCGTACGAAACCGTGCAGAAGCACAAGATGCCTCTACTTCACACCGGTATTCTGTAAAGCTGTGGTATCAACCCGATCGAGCCCGCCCATTCGAGCAGCAGCAACAGCCGCCGCTTGGCTCTACCATAATTGACACCGTGCTTTGTGTCTACCTTTGGCCGAGGCCTATGTCCAGCAGTGGTCATGAATTACGCTTTGTTGCCACTGCTGTTGATGATGATGATTGCTACGGTTCTTTACAAAACTGTTATCTCACCTCAGTTCTCCCCATTTCCTGTGCTTCCTGTACAGCTGTGCTTGTAGCGCGTGAGTGACAGCAAAAGCATAGCACGCGCCGCAGTGCCACTGCTCCTCACGGCGAGGCCTGAAGCCTCGGCTGCGCCAGTCAACCTGGATCGGTTGAATAAGAGCAAAAGCAGCCTGCCAGTGAGCATTTACCCACTGCTATGCAAAGGTCTCCTCTCAAATATTTAAGAGGGTTTTGGAGCCGAGAAGGGTCCACAACGCTGCTCCTCCAAGAAATATATTTTATTGTTTCTCAGACATACTGGTTTCCTCACGGTGTTTTCCTTCACCGCCGAGCATGTGTTCAATTCGGCACTTCAAATTTCTATTGTCAATTTAGTGGTGCCGGCAACGGGGATCGACCAGGTCGATCGGGCTCTGTGAAACTAAAGTGAACGCCCTAAGTACTAGGCTATCAGCGCTCTTAGTATCGAGTATTAAGGAGTTTATAAAAATGCTAAATTAACTTGAAATATTTTTTACCATATTTTCTGCTTGTTTTTCATCGTTCTGTGTAAAAACCTCAGCTGGACTACCGCCTCTCTTTGATGAGAGGTGATAGATTTTAGATTTTTGTCTGTTTGTTCTAAAATCATGAAAAGTATAGAACCTGTATATTTGTGCGATTTCTCCAAAGTTTTTGAAACCATGACATGATCTCCAACTGGGATTCGAAGCATGATGGTGAATTAAGAAATATAACCTACCGTTTTAGGTACGCTCAGATGCTTGACTTTTCGATAAGCACGCCTCTTGTAGTCCCTGGCCGGATCGAATAATGGAATCGTAGAAATCAATTTCAAGATTTGATTGACATAATCGCTTACATCCTAAAAAGTAAGATAAATCTTTAAATATATAAGGCAGAAAAAGTTTAATAACCTTACACGCGCAGAAAACATTTTAATTATTATCTAATAATTTTGATTTGATTTGATTTAATTTATCAAATCAAATCAAAATTATTTATGTCGTTAATGCTGCTTAACGTCAGCAATAATAAAAGGCAGAAAATTATATTTAATCAAATTATTTCCCTTTCCCTCTAACCCTAGGCGCTCTGGTCTCCCCTTCCGAAATCCGTTTGGTGGGGTTTATTTATTTGTATTACATTATTCTTTACGTAATTTATAGAATAGATAATTTTAACCGTATCATATGTATCTGTATATTTATATATACAACCCAACCGAATACGATTATATATAAATAGTCCTATAATAAATGAAAGTTCTTGTTTTCCATTTGGTACGGTTTAGAGAGACAGCAAAATTACCGATTGTGAGGGATTCCACTGCAGCTCCACTGCAGCTCCTCTGGTGTTTCAGATGTACAGGGGTGACGGTAATCACTTAGCATCAGGTTGCTCGTTGCCGGAAATTAAAAAAAAATGTATCTGCGTCTGCTGCAGAACGTATGGGTCGTCCTGACCGAGTGAAGTATACACTTTCACAGAATACCACCTAAAAATAGAAGTATATTTCCGTTATATCTCTTTTGGTGAGCAATTGATCATGACCAATTATTTAGTAAGATAGTACTTTGGTCCTCAAAGTTCCGATTCTAAATCGATAATAGATGCAAGTGTCTATTGGACATGGCAACCTCTCGCCATCAGGTGGACTGTGCTCATATCAGTCATATTATTATTCATAGACGTCTCATAATTCGAATGTGTTTTAGTGCCTTATTATCGATTTTTAAAGTTCACGCAATTTAGCTTACTTAAATCACCTCTACGTATTATATACTGCATTTATATATAATAAATAATATACCGTTGTTAAGGGAACACTATAATCAACACACCTATTTATTTAAAAACATTTAATTTAGATTAATATGAAAAATAGACGGATGGAAAAGGTTTTAGAAATCTGTCCAATTGTTAAAAAAAATTATGACCTAACCTTTTAAGTTAAAAACCCATTTTTTCCAAAAATTTTAATTGTTGCTTGTTCCAGAAAATATTCTGCCACTTATCTATTGTTTATTTTTTAATTATTATTGAAAAGTCAATATAAATGGCCAAAAATAACTATACAAATCACAAATGTTTAATATTTTTAAACGTTACATCATCGAATGGTGTATGATAACAAATTAAAAAACTTAAATTTTATTTTGTTTATGGTCACACATACCCAGTCGCCAAAATGGTTGAGGTTTAAAGAAAAAGAACGCTTCCCGGACAAGTATTCCCGGTTATGTGAAGCGACCAGTTTCAAGTTTTCGCGCCACACCGCCTGTGCTGCCATCTCGTGTTGATGTGTGTAGTAAGACTTTTCGAAGGCTCTCTGGAAAACAATGTCTACATAAATATATAATATACTTAATTACGTGCTTAACTTAACTACTTAAGACGTGGTACCTTCACAGGGTCGGGGGCTCTTTTTCCGTTTCACAGTTCGGTCCCCTGCACTGCTAACTCTAAAAGTGCCGAAATGATCATGTGCTTGGCGGTGAAGGAAACATCGTGAGGAAATTTGCGTGTCCGTAAAATATTAAAAAAAAACCGCTCGCAAATTAAAGTCCTGTGCCCAGCAATAGCACATTTATACTTAGCTACCACTGAAATCTAAATTACACGCGAAGGCTTATATTAATCTTACCTTATACTCATCCCAATGCCGTTCGGGGACGTCTTCGTGTATCAATAAACCATTTAAATGTCGTTCGAAATATTTGGAACTGGTATTCATATTACCCACGCACTCGCCAGTGTCAAAGTTCTTCAAATAGTCCCCGAACCTTTCAGTTTTCACCAAGTAATTGACGGTATTATCGACGAAATTATCTATTCTCAAATCAGACTTAACACACCTGCGTTGTCTTGAAGGTTTGCATCGAATTAGAATTGATTTTATTTTATCGGCTGTGTCCTTTATTTGAATGTTCGAATTCACGAGTGCTATATAAATTAAAACAAATAGAGGACGCATTTTTGTATGTAATGTTAACAAAGAAATTATAACACTGTGGGCTGGTAGAATAAAACTCAGAATAAGCGCGTGCCTTATGTAACATTCGTTGTAACAATAAGCTAACTACGCAGAATTTGAGTAATTTGATGCAGTCATATAACCCAAGGATTAATATGAAATATGAACTATATTGTTCCATGTAGATGAAGACGCACGCGCTTAGTTCGCGTCAGTAAAATGTAAAAGAATATAATATAATATCACACTCGGCTGGGCTTCGTTCGGGAAACTACGTCATATCTTCTCGTCGAGTATACCGCAAAGCCTCAAGACCAAAGTATACAACCAGCGCGTGTTGCCAGTGATGACATACGGATCCGAGACTTGGTCCTTCACTGCAGGCCGTATGAGGAAGCTCAAAGTTGCTCAGTGCGCTATGGAAAGGGCTATGCTCGGTGTTTCTCTGCGTGATAGAGTCTGCAACGATAATATCCGCAGCAGAACTAAGGTAACCGACATAGCCGTAAAGATCAGCAAGCTGAAGTGGCAATGAGCCGGACACATAGCTCGCAGAACTGACAACCGTTGGGGAAAAATGGTTCTCGAGTGGCAGCCACGTACAGGCAAACGCAGTGTAGGACGACCCCCACAAGATGGAGTGACGACCTGCGCAGTGTTGCGGGAAGTCGATGGATGCAGGTGGCACAGGACCGAGCTTCGTGGCAATCTTTGGGGGAGGCCTATGTTCAGCAGTGGACTTCTGATAGTCCGAAATTATGAAATGATGATGAATATCACATGATAATTTGTCTTGCTTTTTTGTATTAATATTTGATTTGAATCTCCGGTACCAAACTGTACACGCCGTACGTAAAGTTTTGTTTCCCGGACAGGTGGAAAGTGGATTGCGGAAGCTCGTTAGGTTATGTTGAGTCATGATTTAAGACTGCCTTTATTTTAATCTTCATATTGTGTTTATTACAACTATAATTGTTATATAATATATTGTAATAAAAAATATATAACGTATTTCTATTTTTCTTTTTTTTACGGGAATGTTGGCAAACGTGCAAGCGGTTTACCTGGTGGTAAGTGATTACCGTCGCCCACGTACAGGCCGGTAGGCCAGCAACTGGGTTATGTCGGACTCAATCCCCTGAAGGAGGACCATACCGACTAAAAACCATCCACACGCTGTTAGCCCGGAGGCTTTTACAGCCTCATCTGAATTGACTCGCGAGCAGATTGGCCCGCGAGTTTGGCGGGATGACGATTTACTTTAATGGCGCGCGGATTTATACGCGGAAGGACAAGACAAAAATAGTGGTGCGGAGACCGGTGAACCCTGACAAACCGACGCGACAGACCCCGATCGTGAGACACTCCGGCAAAATGTATATGGCTGCTTCTAACCCTTGGGGTGAGCACACGCATGCGGAGCGAAGTCGCTAACGGGACCGCCGCGTAGCGTGCGCGGGACACGGACGGCACTCACTAGTAATGGCTCGCGATTGAACGCGGGAAAAGTGGTAGAGTCGAAGTAGGGACCCGCTGATGCGGGGCCCACTAGCGATATACTGACACACGACATATTGTACTGCGAAACTCCGACAAAGTGTTATGGCTGCTCAAACCTGCGGGCGAGCACACGTATGCGGGAGGCTAATAGTGGCGTGAATACCTATGACCCTGACAAACCGACACGACCGAACCCGATTGTGAGACACTCGGGCAAAGTGTATATGGCTGCTTCTAACCCTAGGGGCGAGCACACGTAAGCTAAGCGAAGTCGCAAACGGGACTGCTGCGCGGCGTGCGCGGGACACGGCCGACACTCACTACTTAATAGCTCGCGAATATGCGCGGGAAGATTGAGGCGCGGCGACCAACGGCCCTGACTAACCGACACGACAGAACCCGCTTGTGAGACGCTTAGCACAGTGACCCTAATATGCGGAACGAAGTCGCAAACGGGACTGCCGCGCAGCGTGCGCGGGATTAGGACGGCTCTCACTAAATAATAACTCGCGAATACGCGGGAAGATGGAGGCGCGGAGACCGACTACCCTGACAAGATCTACACGACAAATACTGAGTACGAGACACTCCGGCACAGTGTCATGGTTGCTCAAACCGAGGGGCGAGCACACGTATGCGCGGGGCGAAGTCGGAAACAGTACCGCCGTGCAGTATGCGCGGGCGACGGGCGGCACTCACTTTAATAACACGCGGACTAAGACGCGGAAAGACAACAGGGCCGAGTAGGCACCCGCAGGTGCGGGGCCACTAACGACCCATTGCGAACTAATGAACTAATGTACATCTACAACAGCAGAGGAGCTTCAGTTGTGTTGCCGGCCTTTAAGGAGGAAGGAGGATGGTAGGGATGATGAGGGGGTTAGAGGGAGGGCGGGGGAGCGGACCTCTGGTTACCCCACTCACCGAACAAAACAGAAATACACGATGTCTCTACTTCACGCCGATATTAAGTTAGGTCGTGGTATTACCCCGATCGAGTAACTAAAGCTGCTGCTTGGGTCCACCATGTCCAGCAGCAATGTATTCAATATAATATGAATATCAAACACACAGTTTAGAAACGTTCGAAGACTACATATTCGTCACTCGTAACAACTTCCATTTAATTATTCTATATGATTTTTGTGTTTTTTATCTGATCTACAAATGGATACCTAGAAGTTCATTTTGTACATACCTCTGTAAGAGACGGAAGAGCGGGACGTATTAAGATTCCTCGGTGTTAGATATATTTCTGTACCTACGTAAAAAACAAAACACGTTACGCTTACGTTAGACTGCTACTTTCTTAGACCTAATATACTGCTCCCCGTCACCAGTCTGTGGTATTTGGGTTCGGCAAATCCGGATCGATTTGATAGGGTGCTAAACGTGCAAGCGAGCTTGACTATTGAAGCAAGATGTTACTTTCCCCCTTACTACTCATAAATAGGATGATATTTTACTTGTGGCGACATCTATGTCACCACACAGGAAGCCCAAGTTTGCGCTACTTCTCAAGGTGGCGCTACTATGCTTACAAGCAACCATCACACTATGAAAGTTTCTGCCCATGCCCATGGAGGCACACACACACATACACATTATATATATAGAAGATACAAATAACACCCAGAAGTTTATAAGTAGATGTACTCTTGTACATCTACTTAAAGCATAAACGCCCGCGGCCTCAAGGACGCAGGCGCAAACCTATGAAGCTGTAAAAGCCAAAAGGGCTAACAGCAATAACTTCATCGAATACATATACCCAGAAGTTTATCTTGCAGCCCTTCTGCTCGTTGCGAAGCTGTAAAGGCCACCAGGCCACCAGCATATATCCGTGGTGGTTTTAGTCGGACCGGCATCTTCAACACCGATCCCGACCCAGCAACTCCCCGTCTCCGGTGACTGATAAGTGCGAGCAGCTTTCTCCCTCGTAAAACTAAAAAAAAAAAACCCCAGGGAGAAGACATTGTCCCCAGGGTACGAGCACTCGACCTGGCGGGATGACGACCCTTTTCCTTCACACCTTCATCTGCATATATAGTATACTGCTTAACATAGGCGCTCTCCAAAAAAAAAAGCGCCGGTAAAAGCCAGCGTGGCGTAAATTTTTCGGAAGTTTTGCCCGTACTCACCATCCGTACCAAGTACACCATTTAGAAGTAAAAGGGCGTCTCCAGTAGCATAATAATTAGCGTGCGTAACTTTTTAGGCAAAGAAGCTGACCCAAATTAATTTTTGTGTGATATACATATTTAGTACTAAAATAAATACTATTGTAATATAAATTGGTTGTGTTTTGTACGGTGAGATTGCAGTGTGTAGCGTTGTGTTGTACTTTACTAGATTACGATTGTCTGTAAGCGCCCACAGCTGAATAGAGGCCTCCTTCTCTGTAAATACCTGAGAGGGTTTTGGTAGCCGGGTAGGGCCCGTTACGCTGCTCCAGTGCGGCTTGGCGGTATTAACACATCCCCGAAATAAGATTTAAAATTGCTATTAACAAATTTTAGTGGTGCCGCGGCGAGGATCGAACCGAGGTCACTCGCGCTCTATGATACTAAAGTGAGCGCCCTGATCACTACGCTACCACGGCCATACGCTTGCTATGGGTAGCGTAAAATGTTCTCCTAAAATGTGCCTTATATGATGTCCGCAAAAATGCAAAATACAACTTTACCTCAGTATATTCACTATATCTTTAGGGAATTTATTCACAAAAACGTCTAGTTTTGACCAATCAAAATTTAGAAAAACGTATACCGCCTCGACCCTTTATTTGCCTCTCATCTTTTTCTCCGATGTGCCAACCTAGTCGGGACGCGGTGCGCGGTGCAGCCTGCCGCCTAACGAACAAGGCTCTGGCGACCGAACGGTGGCAGAATCCCGCCCGCGCAGACTGGCAAGTGTGGCCAAGCCTTCTAAACAAATGTAAGCTGTCATTTGCTGGCATTTTCTTGGTGAGTCCTTTGTACAGGATTTCTACAGGCCAATGAACTTCACTTCGATTTTATTAATTTTTCACTTGATTTTCGTTAAAATTTTCATATTATAGAAAGTCGTACAGACTATACAGATAAAGATAAAGAAAAACACAATCCGTTTATACATTAATGTCCTTTTTCTTTATTTAAATATCTCTAAGCTACTTCTAATACATAATGGCATCACACGTCTTTGATTTCAGCAGTCTCACTGAGAAAAACCATACTCTCCTCTGAAAACATATATAAAAAATGAGGAAATTCTAGGAACAAAGAATTTGAATACATAAAACTTATGATAACTTAAAAATTGTTTCTAAAATATAAATTACATAATTAAAATATGATATGAAGAAAAAAACATATGTTTGAACCCTCCAGATAAAAAATATGTATATAATATTATAAAAACAATTGAGAATTCAAACACCAAAAAAAAACGTTTTTTTTTATTATATCTACGAATTCTTACATACTCTAACTGAGTCATGGTAGAAAGTACTAAAAATTATAAATATGAACAAATTTATGATAATCCAATTAATAATACCTCGTCAACGACTGAATTATTTTTTTTAACTTCTCTTCGTCATGATGTTGTTATCACATAATCAAACGTAACTTATGGTCTCAACAAACCTTTGTCATTGTATAACATTACTAAAGCTTTTTCATTGATATTTCTGTATGGATTAGCTTTTCAAAATATGAAATGTATAGATAAATAATCCTATATATTATTTTTCGATGCATCAAAAATAAGTTAATAAGTTAAACCCTAGTAATAATGCCTTGCATTTAATTGTTTGCAAATTACTATAAATGTATTAGGCTAGATGCAGATGGATGAACGTAGACGCGTTCTCTCTCACTTGCGTACAAAGATTCATTACTTCCCTATATAATTGTTTATATGGTCCTCTAAACTGCAAACATAACAGTCCATACCACGTCGCAAGTCCATCATGTGAATAGAACACATGCGCGACAAACGCGCATTATCGGGCGTTCATCTGTCACCTAGCCTTAATTTTATTATACGTCGCTGTTTTGTCGTATTCCTGATAAATAATAGCACACCGAAGACTTCTTTATTTGAATAGACATTATTATTTGGAGAACTTAATAGTAGCTGTCATATTGCTTGTATGCATGCACCGAATGCAATTGAAAACAATTAATACTATTAAAATCAAATAATTTATAAATATAATAATATCAGCTATCTACGATTAACAACTCTGTCCGTTGACTATTAGATATACGCCTACCCCATAGAGGGATAACAGGCGTGAATTGTTGTTATAGTAATCTCACATTTGTAGTGATGACACCCGTATTGTCATTGTTAAAAGAGAAAATGAT
Organism: Bhutanitis thaidina; assembly: GCA_029286595.1. Taxonomy (NCBI): domain Eukaryota; kingdom Metazoa; phylum Arthropoda; class Insecta; order Lepidoptera; family Papilionidae; genus Bhutanitis; species Bhutanitis thaidina. The sequence goes on along the minus strand of JAGSMS010000023.1, from coordinate 2,645,040 downwards.
ACCTAAAATTAAATATTTTTTTATGTTCTTGCAACTCTTTGGATGTACCAAATCAATTTCCTTTTTTTTAACACGTTTTGCACGTCTTAATATCAATTAAAAGATAGATTGAAGTTTTTTTTGTGATGATTTAATATATCGGTAAATGAATAAAAAAGACAACATTCGATTGCAATAATATACATTTACTAAACATTCACGTTTCCTATTTACAAATTCATGGTCCTCTAAACAAACGTTTGTATGGTTCGCTATTCATAATTGTATACATTTTTGATCTGCTATCTAGTGTTTCACAGAAAAGAATAACATTGGAGCACAGATTAAATAAGGCGTCACTGAAATCACACATTGAAATAAATGCAAGCGAACGAACTATTTACACCATTGTGTTAAAAAAAAAACAAAAATTATCTACTTATAACTATGATTAACAACTAAAAACTAATAATACTCACTGTTAATACCCACGAACGATAACATTTGCAGAAAAATCTATTGGCGACCATTGGACTTGTAATTTGTTCAAGATTTTTATAAAAAAAAAAGTACGTAAATCATTACCTTTATTCGTAGATTATTACTTTCTAGCGTATTTAATATTCATTTAACAAAACATTTTCGCGAAACTACGTCATATCTTCTCCTCCAGTATACCGCAAAACCTCAAGAGCAAAGTATACAACCAGTGCGTGTTGCCGGTGATGACATACGGAACTGAGACATGGTCCTTCACTGCAGGCCGTATGAGGAAGCTCAAAGTTGCTGAGCATGCTATGGAAAGGGCTATGCTCGGTGTTTCTCTGCGTGATAGAGTCTGCAACGATGATATCCACAGCAGAACTAAGGTAACCGACATAGCCGTAAAGATCAGCAAGCTGAAGTGGCAGTGGGCCGGCCACATAGCTCGCAGAACTGACAACCGTTGGGGAAAAATGGTTCTCGAGTGGCAGCCACGTACTAGGGAGGCCTATGTTCAGCAGTATACTTTGCTTTTGAGGTTTTGCGGTATATTCGATGAGAAGATATGACGGTAGTTTCATGAACGCAGAAAATCTATGAGATTGACAAAAACAAAAAGTGCAACAAATACAATATTATGCTTTCCATTTGATTTTTTGTTTGAATTAATTAGTTATTTTAATTAAAATATGCAGGTTTATGTTGATGGCTCTAATGTGGGCGGCACATCTACGGAGCCGATATTTTGAGTTTGCCTTAAAACCAAAACAGATGTCGCCCAAGAGTTCTTTTGAAAGTCCCACATAAAAAACAAAATTTAAGCTCAACTAGTAAAACAGATTTAAAAACGTGTTTAAATTGTCTTTAAATCCTTACGTGGTAATCAAACAAAAACATATATTAGACTATTTGGCGGTTTATTTAAGACCGTTTAAAAAAAATATAAAAATATGATCTCAGAACGCCATTACATACAGCCGAAGTATACAAATATTGCTTCATAGAGCGAAAGGAAATTGAGCTTTTCTATTATGATTATACTAATAGTATTTTTTTTTAAGTCCAATAACGGATTCTACACTACCTGTGATGCAAATATGAAATTCGTAATTCGAAACTCAAAAGTTGTGACAGTAAAGAAACTTACCAAATATTTATTTTCTTTAAAAAGTATATTATCCTTATAGTACCACTGAATGTCATGCGTCAAATAATTATATTAATATATTTTACCTACTAAATACATAATACATCATAATAATCTAGGAACATAATTTACTGTAATGAGTTTGTGTCTATATTGCTTTTGTGATCTCAAAAAATAAATATTGGCTGGAGCTACGATACATTTATTGAACGCTCGTTTGTGTCCGCTTTTTTATTATTTTTATATAAATATTAAAAACCTATGTTACATATTTTAGATGGAAAATCACAGCCTTACGTATGTCATATTGTCAGAACTGGTTTTTAAACGTGGTAGAGCCAAGCGGCGGCTTTTGCTGCTGGTGGAATGGGCCGGCCCGACCGGGTTGGTACCACGGCCTCGTAGAATAACGGTGTGAAGTAGAGGCATCTTATGCTTCTGCGTTTTGTTCGGTGAGTGAGGTAACCGGAGGCCCACTCCCCCTCCTCATCTTCGCTCCTCCTCATCCTCGCTCCCCCTCATCCTCCTTCCCATCTCCCAACTATCCTTAAAGGCCGGCAACGCACCTGCAGCACCTCTGGTGTTGCGGATGTAAGTGATCGACGGTAATCACTTACCAACAGGTGAACCGCTTGCTCGTTTACCGCATTTCGCATGAACAAAAAAACTTTTTCCATTTCAATAAAATAGTTTGTCGTAAATTGTACAAATATGTTTTTCTATTTGGCATAGCTAATTAACAGAACATAAACATTTGAACATATATTTGCACCAAGGTTTGTGTTCGATCCCTATTATTGACTTTTTAATTTTTGTTACATTTTAAAATACTTTCTCTTATCTATTATATACACAACAAATACCTAACATTCTTCACAGCACATGACAGAACTGGTACTATACAGCGTTTAATAAAGAAGCTCAACTGTAGTCTGAAATTATTATAGACCATAATAAAATCGACTACGGAAACCATTTACCCCTACCATTTGTTGTTCAATCGAAAATTACAAAACTCGAACGTAACTCACTAGTGCATCGCTCTTTAGAAGTCACGAATGAATTGTCTATCGTTCGGACTATTTCTAATTTTAGCAATTTCATTGCTTTCTTTACGAATAAATATTTTCAAAAACACAACATGCATGTAATATTACTTTTTCACGTTGCTCTCATCCACAAATTAAAATAGTAAGAGTGGATTCGGTAGAGTAAGGTTCACCGTTGGCGAGGATTCGATGCTCCGTTCATGCTCTGCAGTTCCGTATACGGTCTTCTAGATAACAGTTTGAGATCCTCACCTCCCGTTAATGCAATATAGTCCTTCCTCTTCCAATATACCATGAGTCTGTAATACAAAAAGATATTAAGAATCGTTCCATACTATACATAATTGGCATATTTATTACGTTTAATATGAGGCACATTAAAAGTGAAAGTATACTTGTCTAATTAAGTAAATACAAATTAATTTTCTTTAGAACTAGCGTCAATTCGAATAGTAATGGTAGTGTTTTTTTATTATTATTATTTAACGTATTCGTAGGGTTAATTTTGTGTGCCTGAAGTACCAGTGAATGTGTACCAGTGACTGGAAAATACAATACACGACTGGTAATCGCCAATTTTCGTTTAAATGATACGACTTCTGTTAGTCTTTTTCATCAGTCTGTATAAGAGACCACTCCAATTAGTCACTCAAAACAACTTGCAAACTTGAAATTTGGCAAGTAGAGTTTTTATACGGTGTAGACATTTTTTGTTTATGAGAAAAGCGGCAAACAAGAAAACGTAAGCGACAACCTGATGGTAGGTGATTACTGTCGCCCACAAAATACATCTGCAACACCAGAGGTGCTGCAGGTGCGTTGCCGGCCTCTAAGGGTATTTGGGAGATGGAAGGGAGAATGAGGACGGGGATGGGGAGGGTGAGAGTGGGCCTCCGGATACCACACTCACCGAACGAAACGCAAGAAGCAAAGGATGCCTCTACTTCACGCCGGTATTCTGCGAGGTAGTGATACCTATCCGGTCGAGCCGGCCCATTCGAGCAAGCAGCAAAAGCCGCCGCTTGGCTCTACCACATTAAGAACAGACAGGCATCTGCTAACAATGGCGTTTCCGGTAATTTATCCCAAGAAAGGGTGAAACAGGGCTTGGATGGTTGTATGTAAGCTTATTTTGAAATTATAGATATTAAAATCGGCATTTAGGTTAGTAGGTATAAACAATTAAAACCAGTGTAAGCACTTTTTGGAAAACAACCGGAATTTTGAGAAAATTTAATGAAAAGACCGCGCGAACGAAGTCGGGAGTAACAACTGGTATTTGATGTATATTAAAAGAATGTTTTTTATTACAAACTTTGACTTTTCAAGACTTTTTAACAAAAGATATTTTCTTTTGTGAGAACGGAGTTTAGCTCCAAAAATATTTAAGATGAAGATGAATATTTATTTGAATCGTCAATTCATCGCCAGTATCCCACACAACTCTTGACTCGACACGACTCACACCTTTTCTCAACACTTAAATAACGTTATGCTTTCATTGACTTTGTAGTTTGTTACTTCATTATCCAGCCTGTAAACAGTCGTCTCCCATAAGGTGGATTGACATATAGACTTGACATTTATTTTCGTCTTTCTAACCCACTCATCATCAGAGCTTATATTTGTCGGTTCAAACTACAGATACACAAATAGTACATCAGTTTCAAAAAACACTCATTGTTACGAACCCTCCCAAACTGGATCTAACTCGAGTCGCGTGATTCGAAAGTACATAGATCCTCTAACCACTGGCTATAACAAAGATTAAAAATAATATGACTTTTATTATATAAAATGCACAGATCGAACTAGCGGCCGTGTCTAGAATGTCTCTAACACTACGATAGTCAAATAGCCGGCCAAGCGTAACGTTTATAACAATTCTTCTCACAGGTAGAAGCTGTGAGAAGAATATGTCCTGCAGTAGACTATTAATAAAGACCATAATTATAGTTTTTTTTTGTTATCAAAGCTTCACCATACCGGCAATTATAAGAAAATTTTATTCATAAAAGTAAAGTATACTTTTAAGATGAGAAAGGTATCCCTTCAAAACTAGTAGAGGCAGATAATTATAGTACATAGAGTAATATATTAATAGTTTCGAGCAACTGCGGAACAAGATTTCGGAGGTTCGATTTAAGTGGGAGGGGGTCATCGGTTTCCTCACTCACCGAACGATACGCAGAAGTACAAGATGCCTTTACATCGCGCCGGTATTCTGCGAAACCGTGGTATAGTGGACGTATCACTTATTATTATTCTAAGAATGTAATTATTATATTAGTATCAGTTTATGACGAAACAACAAGGCGTGAATATATATATAAAAAATAAAAAAAGAATGTAAAAGATTACTATAAGCATTAACGTCTTGTGTTTAATATGTCTCACTAAAGCAGTAAAGATTAAAAAGCAACACCTAATAGAGTTCTTACAGCAATAAGGTGTGTTACAGTCAGTTTGACCTTGCGCTGTGCTGATAATGGAACATAGTGTATGCGCAGGTAAACAGAACTGTGTTTAATTGAACAGACGCGAACGTCTGTTGATAGCGACAATAATAGGTGTAGATTCTACACTAAGATAACGAAAACAAACTATTTGTGCTAAAATAAAAAGGAATTCAAGAAAGGAGCGGCATCAGGGCGATAATCTACCACTCTCCGTCGAGAGACTTCTGAGAGTCGACTAAGGGAAAAGTACAAACACACAACAGATAGAAGATATACACAATGCGCCGAGAATGGGATCGCCAATAGTAGCGAGTGCAGCAAATCCTACCATTGGTAGGATAGTACAGTAGTAGTAGGAAGTAATAGTGCATTGTTAACAGGCTGAAGAAAGGAAAAAGGTAAATGATACAGACGTACCGACAGACTGTACTGACTGACAAACAGACACTTCCTCGCTCGTTCCCATCTAACGTTTTTATTGTAAGTGAAGTTGAATATCAACCACGCAGTCCAGAAAATTCGAATGCATTACCCACCTTCACAGGCAGGAATATATCAGATAAGTATAACAAAAATCTTAAAAAGCAAAAAATGTTAACAGAACTGAACATTAAAGATCTAATAGTTTGAAAATCACAGACCGTCACGTCTACTTCATTTTGTGCTATTTGTAATAAATTGTTATTATATATTATGAATGAAAATAAAAATGTTAATATTAATTAAAAAACTTTAATCGGTTTGGTTTAATTAAAAGTACTAGAATAAAGTTTACTAGATATACTAACAAACGCATTGCTGAAGATAATGCAGTCGTTACATCTCCGTTTAAAGAGAACATGTTATACAGTATGCTTAATTAAATTAAACAAAGCTACTCTAATATTGGAGCCGTAAAAATTTTATGCAGCTTAGAAAGTGGCAAAACAAGTTACAATAAAATTAGTGAAAAAAAAACTAGACTACGTAATTTTTTTTACACTTTCCTTTTTGATTAGCAGACGCCATATTTTTATAATAAATCCCATGTCACTCCCACAATGAAGACGAAACTAACGCCACCTCACAGGTTATAATCAATCAAGCTGTTTAGGCTATAGAAGCCAAAGAAATAGATATACATACACTCGAAAGATATAACCCTCCTTCTGAGTGAAAGAAAAAAGACTTTAATTATAATATTTAGTTTCTGATGTTTAGAACATTCTTTCGTAGGAGAGCTTTGAGGGCATTGAAACTTTCTCCGAACGTAGCACTTCAACTTAACAATTTCTACGAAATAAGCCACGAATCCGGAGACCCGAGTTCGATCCCTCTTTGTCGAGTGACTATTTGTAAACGTTTATATGATTTTGCCTTTTGAATAGTTTCCCTTGACACTAAAACTGCGACAGGCTCATCTACTGTCGCAATTGTCCAAATTAGCTCTGGCTCTGTGTTGAAACGACTAAACTAAGAACCTACATCATTGCACTATACAACTTCTAAAACCTACCAACGTAAGATTACTAATATCACTTGTATAAACCGATCTGTGATCTGTTAATTGTACCTATCTAAATAAATTAACATGTAAGCATAGCAAATTAATTTGAAAATGTAGAAGATTTTTTTTTTATATATAAGAAATTTTTTTATATAAGAAAAGAAATAGCGAACAAAATGGAACAGCCTGTACGTTTCATAAAGGTAAAATAATTGATTCTCGTCGTGCACGGAGCGCATATTCGCAATCACATCTGTGGATGGAGGAGACCTTGTCTCCATTCAGTTCACTATTAACTGTAGAGTTGGAAGGACTTGTGCTTACCGGGCAAGTAAACACATATGAAAAATATTAAGTAGACAAATGTTTTTAAATCAATTCGTAAAGTAAAACAAATTGAACTGGAATGAATAGATACATAATTGTGCATTCAATCAGGTAATTGTGTTTATTTTCATAAGCATTTATATAGTTACTTTTTTTTTTGCTCAATAAGATTTTTTAATAAATATTTTAATATATAAAAATAATAAGATTTTTTTCAAAAAAGCAAAATTATGTTATAGTGATTTTAAATTAGTTTACATCAATTTGATTTTCTATTCATAATTATTAACGCTAGAGATTGATTTCGTTTCACACATTCGTACATAATAATTTCTTTTAATATGATGTGTTCGGCTGAATATTTGATTAATATTAGTTTTAAAAGTAAAGTACGTCGCTCAGACATTTAACGATGAAGGTATACCGAAACCTTTTTTTTAACTTATCTTTCGGTAGAGAATAATAAAATGTTCATAACAATATTTAAATAATTAAACAAAAACAAAACAATGGCCGATAACTCTAATATGCGTGGGAGTAACGGAGGCTTTTTGACGAAGCTTTAAATTAAACGATGCATATTTTAAGCTTAAAACAGCGTAACAAATTAAATATTTATTTCCTAGTTTTACTTAAATGATCAGGGTTGACTGGTAGAGAATGCATCGAGGCATTAAGTCCGCCTACTGTAACCTTTAGTTTAAGGCGTTTGGAAATAATAATAAATAATAAAATAAGTATTACATAATATTTGAGAATGTTCCTATTACCGACCTCACGTTCAAAGAAAAACTTAAGTATCTGTACAATACTGTTATATACATTTTATATAACAATATTTATTAGAAAATAAAATATTAGCCCAAATATTTGCAATTCGTTTTTGACTCTAGAACAAATAGCAATTCAATATTAAAAAAACAACCAAAAATACCGTCTGCGTAATTTTTATATTCTCTCTTTTTTGATTCGCAGACGCAATATTAAAATATTTTAGTCTATGTCACTCCAATAGTACAATTAAAACGACTCTAACTATACCTCATATCTGAAAATCCATCTAGCCGTTTACGCTACAGAGCGTGCCAAAGAAATAGACATAGATACACTCGAAAAGCAGAAGGAGGGTAGTTCGGGGCCGTCGGTTAAAATTAATAAAAAAAACAAAAGAAAATTATTAGATTTTTCATAAGTAATCAACAATAACATAACAAAATATCGTTTCAGGTTCAGGTTGCAGTGCTGCTGTCACGGGAGAGATCTTGTTAGAGCTTAAGTCATTATTGAATTACCACTTAAGCTAAGTACACATTAAAGTTTTCCTTTGGAAAACGGAAAAGGAACTGAACAAATACCCTTGAATAAATTTTCACACTGCTTTGCGTTTTATTTGCGCCGGCATTGGCTAATTTGAACGTGCGCCATTTTGTAGTGTGACGTTCAAAAAAAAACCGCAATGTTAATTTTAAAAATATACTAGTTATGCCCATGCTGCGGACAAAAGATCCGGCAGAGTACCAAATTTATTATACACAATTTATATACAAATTTGAATGCGCGTGAAAATTTTGAATTTGTTAATGAAATGAAAAAAAAGTAGCCCACTGCAGAACACTCTCTCACAACAGGCCTCTCCCATATGGAGGGTTTGCCATAATAGGCTGGGACTTTCCAGGAAATGTTTAGATAGATTTAAGATAACCATTTTATTTTTATTTTTCACAAAACATGTACTAAATGAAAAAGTAAATTGTCGGAGAAGGCTGCCACAGTAACACAATGGTTATGAATGAGTAATACCGAGGTTACATAAAGTTAAACAGACTACAAAATATTTCAACGCATCTACTTCCAAGTTCCAACCTCAAACACAGGCAACATGTTTAGTTAATATTCTTTAACCGCAAACGATTGGGAGTAAATAAAATCGCGACGCTAAAATGGAAACATGTTACTTGTTAATTTTTAAATCAAACAAGATAGGAGCAACTTATGAATTCTGATATGATTCGTTTAAAAAGAAGAATATTGTAATACCACTTCTAAATTATGACAAGTTTAATGCCGCGATAACAGAATGGTTCAGGGGGATCCGCCTCCGAATCAGACGCCCCGGGTTCGATTCTATGTGGAGTGCTCGTATCAATGAAATTTTAGATTGTATCCCTGGCCTAAAAATTAAGACGGCGACAGGTAACTTTGTTCCAAATAACATTTTGTGAAAAGTTTGAGAGGACTAAAATAAATGTCTATCCCACTATTCGGCTACACACGCCCACGCGTTAAGTTTACATAGAATTTAATGTCCGAATCGGTTTAATATCTCCTATTTCCGATGCGATGGAGACGTAACGGATGTCACTACTCGGTCACGTCCCATGGGTCCCATATATCGACTGAAGAAAATACTAGAAAGCACACATTGCTCTTCTTTCGACGGGAGGCTGTGTATAAAATTCTGTTAACTCGAGGTTTACGGTTAGAGAATGCACTTAGGCGTTAAATCTGCTAACTGTATCTTTTGTTTTGTGTGCAACACTAATATGACATTACGTACCTATATATGTAATCAATACTGGGGTGGTCAGAAGTCAAGGCCGCATTGATACCCTCAACTCAGTTTTCACCAGCACTTATTTGAGACAACGTGACAGATGGTTAGCATGAGTCTCAGTATCCGAGCCAACGACAAAAATCTTACGCAAGGTTCGAAACTTATGTAAAAAAAAGTATTTATTAGTTCATTTTAGGATTATAATGTGAGTGTGCTTAACAGTACGCATTTAACAACTCTGTGCTAATTTATAAAACACATATATATCTCTTTAATGGCGACTCTGTGGCGTAGTGGCTAAGCGTATAGCTGCGGCGCTGTGGGTCGCGGGTTCGATTCCCGCACGCGACTAGTATTTGTATAGACTATAAATAATAGTACCCGGTCCGGGTGTTTATCCATGTGCAATTCGTGTATGTAAACTGCCTCTACGCAACACAGGAGAAATTCCCACAGTGGAAGTTAACGTATTGTTTAAAAAAAAACATTGGTGATGCATAACTTGCTTGTAACATTAAGACTAAACAATGATTTTATTTGAATTCAGATTACAAGTAAGTTACGTTATATATAACGATATAACTGTCAACGTTTACGGCTTATCATTGTAATGAATAATTTAAAGATTGTTCGCAACTTCACTTCGTGAAGATCAAGTCAGCGATAATTGTTATTTACATTGTTGACGTCAGTGCGAAACAAAATTGAACAATAGACGTTATTTGTATAAAACTCTGAACAAGAGCTAACAGATAAAAGAGCGGAGCAAACAAGGCCGTGTTACGGGCGAGTTTCAAGAGATGCAAGCTATTGTTATCTCTATATAAACCACTGTACGTATTACAATAGCGTGAACTAAGTTATGTGATTGTACATTTAGATGTGGTGTGGTGCAATACACAAGCATGAGCGGATACAAATACAACTTTAAATTAAATGAACATTCTTTTAAATTGACCTCCACCAAGTTATACACCCCACCATTGCGGGAGTCGTCTTTGGTGAGAGGGTACCGGGACTGCACTCACCAAACCACCTGCTCAGCCAGGAGAGTATGGGCAAACCATCTTTCCTGGTGACTTTCAGGGAAGAAGACCCAACTAGATCTAAGCTAAGCCAATCGAAGATGTATGTTAGACAGTTTCAGCCTAATGCCTAATGATAGGCAAAGAATGCAAGGTGCGAAAAAAAAATTGGACAAAGACGAGAAGTTATGCATGTCATGCCGTCTTCGATTACTGACATTGATACAGACAGATATTTAGATGATTACAGATCTATTTATTATACCACTAGGCAGTATTTACTCGGTGGTAGACTCCTACTCTGCCTAGTAGTCGCCTCGGTGCCTAGGGCTAGGTGCTATTTCGGCAGCCAATGAGCAGTGCAAGCACTATCGCGTTCCGGCTTGCAGGGCATACTGAGCCAATATAATTACGGGCTGCGAGGGATGCCATCTTAGTCCTCAGGGGTGACGACCTCCTGCGACTGAAGCTGATTGCAGTTGCCATGTGCTGCAGTTGCCATGTGCTATAGTAGCCACTTACCTGAGGACTGCTCGTTTTTCACTTTTCACGATCCAATTAAAAAGAATTGCAAGCAATATCGTCATCAATACAGCCTATCAAAAGTCTAGCCTAATGGTCAGGGCTCTCGCTTTAGTGTCATTGAGCGCAAGTGACCTTGGTTCAATCCCCGGTGCCGGCACCACTAAAATTGTTAATAGCAATTTGCTGTATTTATCACTTGCTTGGCGATGGCGATCTGAGAAATAATAAAAAAACTATTATTTCGAGGATATGTGAAGCCCGCCAACCCGCAATGGATCAGCGTGGCGGGTCATTCCCGGCTCTTACGTCCTCTCGGATATTTGAGAAGGAGGCCTTTGCCCAGCTTTGGGCACTTACAGGCTGCTACTTTACTTTTTTACAAATCCACAGCATAAATCTACAGACAAACCAGCACCGTCAGCCACCACCAACCGTCGACTTGCAAAACGATTGGTACAAAGTGAAAATATCTAACAAAATCGCTCAACGCTATTTAACCAATGCCTACAGTAAAAACAATGAATGACAATACAGGGGTATCCGCCACGACGACCTTGTCCCGTGCTGCAATAACTAATGATATATAATCATCATCATGCCACAGCGGTTGTGGCGCGGCGGGGAACAGATGTAACTGTTTTTTTCTTTGTTTGGATAAGAGAAATGAAGGCTAACCGCACCGTCAACAGCCTGTCAATTGTCCACTGTTGGACATATCCCTCTCCTGATAGGAGGATTAGCTATAATCGAAGAAAGCACCAAACGCTACTGGAGCCATCATCGGTCAAATTCCTTTAGAACTTCATGACTATCACTAAACCCCCGGTAAGAGAGATAGAGAGAGAGCACGCCGCATAAATTCCGTGTAACTTGATTCCTCGATAAGATCATGCCGTGTTATTTTACACATCCGAGACCAAACCATGCCTTGGATACACAATGTTAGAAAAATAAAAATGTATGATTTTATCGTGGAACTACATATGTCACACGGAATTTTTGTGACGTAGCAAAGCCCTTGTTACCTTATGGCCTACACCTATCTTCTTTAGCGTGGTAGATAGAGCCAAGCGGCGGCTTTAGCTGCTGCTCGAATGCCGGCGTGAAGTAGAGGCATCTTGTGCTTCTGCGTTTCGTTTGGTGAGTGAGGTAACCGGAGCCCCACATCCCCTACTCTTCCCTCCCATTTCCGAAATATCCTTAAAGACCGGCAACGCACCTGCAGCATCTATGGTGTTGCAGATGTATGTGGGCGACGGTAATCACTTACCATCAGGTGAACCGCTTGCTCGTTTGTCGTCTTTTCCATAAAAAAAAATGTATAGTATAAACACTAATGCCTACAAGGGTAGGCCAGGGATATGCGCTTCCAAACGAACATCGACTCTCATTGAGCCACGTCCGCTGCTCACGCGGTGAGATTTTAGTCCCTTTAGACCCTTAGTCGCCTCTTAGTCGCCTCTTAGGACGACCACGGGAAGAAAGGGGGCAGATATTTTTTAACACCGTCACCGCATTACTAAAGCTACTCGAGGCAGAACTAAATTTGTTGCGGCATAAAACTAGATTGTTTTTTTAACAGATCTCACAACGGCATTGTCCACACCTAATTAATATTTAAACCCTGAATATAAAACCGTAACAATTTACGCAATAACGCAATCACATTATTAGCAACGTTATTGTGTGTTCGATAATTCGATGTAAAAAACATAAAAGCCTCAAGGTTCAGTGAATGCGTTTAATAAATTCAATGACCGCTTTTTAAAAGCTTCGAGATAAGTATACGTACAAACGAGATATTATAAAAACTGATTCTGAATTAATATATTAAATTAAATAATTACTACATTTTGTGAAAATTATGGACATCGCAGCCAGGACCCATCGCCAAGCTGGAAACGAACGCTGGTCAATAAGCAAAAGAAGTCACAAGGAAGGAAGTCTGTTGTGAGAATTCTCCAGAACGATGCGGACTGAAAGTAGACCTGTGCCATGCACTGAGACCTATGCATTTAGCAGCCTAGTGTAGTCCACAGCTGAACAGATCTTCTAGACTGAACAAAGGCTAACTCGCGGACCTTCTGTTCGCGAGGCCGACAGCGTATCTGCCGTGGAGGTTTTAGTCGGTCCAACATCTTCAATGTTGATCCCGACGTAATCAGTCACCGCCTTCGGTGATTGGTAGGTGTTATAGCACCTTTTTCCCGCGTAAAACTAAAAGGAAAAAGAAACAAATAAATGGGCACACGGGCTTCTCCAAGAAATTGCCAGCAAAGGCCGGGTAAGCATTTCTTGAACTAAAGACCTTTTACATTCGCGATATTTTTTTTCTATATCACTGTGTCATAACATTGTCGCAAGGTGTAGAATAGTTTACGTGTTGTTTTAAAATAGCCTATGCAGTAATCCAGAGGAGCCATATTTTGTATCATCTTTACTGTTCAAACCCTTATCAATATCAAATTAATATTCCTGGACATAGGAACATTGTTAAATGTCATTACTTTCAAAATCTACGACCGTTTCGTAATAAGGTTCCTCTGACAGAGAAGTAACAGGCGAAAGAAAAGGCCTTTTTTTGTCTTTTTTCTAGTAAAACAACATCGCAATACAACTTTTAGAAACCCCCTTGGGAGCGATCAACTAATTCCCAGGGATTATTATCGTTCACGTATTCTTTTATATTAACCAAGAAACTTTTTTTCTATTGCTATGAAGTGAAAAACGAGCCATCAGTCCGCATGATGGTATTTGGTCACTGAAGCTCATGAACACCTGCAAACAACTTCAATGGAAGAAGGTTACAGATGTGTCCACACCCCTGAGGCCTAACGGTACCTGATCTGCTGTTAGCCGGGAGGAATGGGTAAGACTGTGGTATCTATCCAGACGACTCCTAGGTGATGGAGTCAATAATAGATAACTTATTATTTGTTATGCGTATTTATAATATCTTTTTCTTATATAAAATGTTAAGACTTTAAATACAAATATTACAGTTTAAGTTAAAATATTTAATATAATTTTGTTATTACTGTAAGATAAATCGAATAATTGAATTACCATAAACACTATATACAAAAATAATAACCAATATGCAACACTAAAGACAATTAACCAGATATTCGAGCGTAAATTTTATCTGTGGCACTTATATCTGTTTTTATAACATGCCCTTGATTACGTTTGCCAAATGCACGATTTAAATATTTTAGAATTATCGTGTTTCAATAAATTGTTCCGTAAACATTATTAACAACGTATTATTAAAGAAAATAGGTTCGTTAATATGTTTGTTATATCTAGTGACACGCGATGGACAAATCTAATAGGTAATTAATCACCTAAAACAACTTTAAGATAATGACAGTACGACAATTGTAACATTTGTTGCCATAGTAGCCTAGTGGTCAGGGCGCTTGCTTTAATTTCATAGGGCGCGAGTGACCTGGGTTCGATCTCCAGTGCCGGCTTCTCTAAAATTATTAATAACAATTTTAAGTGCTGTATTTACCACGTGCTCGGCGGCGAAGGAAAATATCGTAAGAAAACCTGCATGACAGAGAAGTAATAAAAAAAACCTAAAAAAAAATCGCCATAAAATCACAACTAGAAAAGATGCTTATACATAACTTCCTTATGAAGTCATTCGTCGATAAAATGATAGGGTTATAAACTTAAAGTTTCGATAAGACGTGTCGTATACAAAAATACAACAAACAGCCTAGTGGTTAGCGTAGCATTAATTATTTATTGCGTCCCTTGACCAAGATACTGCATTATATCGGATGTTGTGCAAATAAATGTCGCGGCAGGGATACGAACCCAGGACCCGTAGCTAAATAGTCAGATACGCTGACCACTTAGCCACCCGGTTCGTCGTGTTGTTATATAACTAATACGCGTAGAAAGATTTTAACATAACAAACGGTTTTTGAACAGAGAACACTATTGTTATAAAAAACTATTCACCGTGAACAATTCTAACAATGGCCGTCCAAGACTGCAATGCTTACGTCACACGAGAGCCGTGCAACGCATCTAGTGTCTAATAATAGATTTCCTGTAATAAATCTTGCTAAGAGCTCCCAGGTACCAGAGGGAAGGTTGAGGTTACTACGTTCAACAACTTTCAATGTCAACCTACAGCTTTGCATTTGCACGCGCCATTTCTATTGTCAAGGTGGCCATTTTGAAATTAGTGCTAAATCGATACGCGCCATTAAAAAAAAGAAAGATTAGAAGTGTTACGGTTATACAACTTTATTACACTTTTTAATGTTTCTGATTTTTTTTATCACTTTTGTAATTCGCATTAGTATATTTACATATTTTCATTCATTTCATTTGCCACGTGCTCGGCGGTGAAGGAAAAACATCGTGAGGAAACCTGCATATCTGAGAAATGATGAAAAAAATATTATTTCGAGGATATGTGAAGCCCGACAACCCGGAGCATACGCTGGCCATTCCCGGCTCCTACACCCTCACAGATATTTGAGGAGGCATTTGCCCAACGGTGGGCACTTACAGGCTGCTAATTTATTTTTTTTACATTTATATTAGATAAATGAGTAATATTTCACCAACGAAAAAAAGGCAAATGATATTTAATTTTTTTTTTCATATTAAACCAATGTTCCGTTTTGAATTTTAATCCACTGCAGATATGATAAGCTTACAGCATGATGGCGGTCAGTCCACAGAACATCAAAGAAGTCAAAGATCACCGAAAATTTAAAACCGTAAGTACATCACAAAGGAGGCATTAAATTATCCTGGAACATTTTTTTTTTAAAAACATTTTTGCCATGACACGACTGTAGATTTCAATTGACTTAAGGTCTATACTAGGGCAGTCAATTACGATCTAAAGTACATCTAGGCATTTTGCAACATCAATCCAACTATTGTTGGTCCGGTACTGTCATTTACAGCAACAATAAGTCAAGGCCGGCAAGTCAGTACAATTACGTGATAGTTAAATTGCTTAGGTAGAAAAGTTCATTACGTTGTAATCACAGGTTGTAATTTGTAATAATGGTCAGATAATGTGACAATAGTGTGTTGCCTTGAACGAAATAAAATGCTGTCCGCTTTTCAGTACTTTTATATTTAGAGTTGTGTAGATTAAGTATATGATTTATTTGTATGGAATATATATAGCTGAATTTGTTATTTATATATATATATACCGTTAGTAATAAACTTCGACGGAGCGAGGGTAAGGTAAGGGTAGATTTCTTTTAACAGAGATGAAAAAGAAGCCAGTTTCAACGATTCAGCCAACTGCCAGTTGATCAGTGTATACATAGTATAAATTGCTTAAAGCACATAAATATACCTAACCTAATAGACATCACAATATATACAAAAAGTAATGATGAAGGAATTTTTAATCTAATTTTATAAATCCTACCCTACTATGATATATACAGGATGGATGCGACGTTACGACATTAAATTTACCTTTATATTTTAAAAGCTATTTCGAGGACAAACACCAAATATCAATTATATAAGAGTAGTAATTAAGACACAGGAATTTTAATTCGTTTTGGTTATTACGCCTCAAATATATTTGCGCTACTAGTTAACTAGGCCAACGACACCCAGGTCAAAGACCTTATCGATCGTCCGGTGCCCGTGTTTGAAATCGTCGACAATGAAATCCTGCGAGGCCGCAGGCTCGAATAGCGCTTGCATTTTATTTGGATTTTTAGGCTAAATAACAGATATATTAGAAAAAATCCCTTAACTCCAGTAGAATACAATGTAAGTCATAACATTGTTATGTTGTGACTTCTCATGCCTGTCAACTAGAGGTGCAGGCAGAGACTTCGATTTGGCACGACCCTGTCGCACCTAGATAGGTGTGACAGGGTTGGCGCCTTTTCACATTCATACATTTACACATACTTGCTCGGCGGTAATGAGTACTCTTTAATTTGGCCGGTCTTCAATATATCGCCAATATGGTCGGTAAACTTCCGTCCCTTGGCGACCCTGCCACTCAATACTGCGGAAATAATTTGCTTTGTCTCTCTTTCAAAATCGAAATTACAATTAAACCCTCTCATATAACAGAGACCCCTTACGACAGACAAAAACAACACAACCAGACTCGAAAACCATTGATTTACGTGTTACACAAATATTGGCTCCAGCTAGGTTTCGAACCCAGGATCGATTACTCTCAACACTCACGCAGACCACTGAGCACGAGCGTTCGTCTTACCGCATTATACAGATGCGGAAGTACGAATTTAATCAGTCTCATAATGTTTCGCATAAAAGTAGTTACCGGAAATGACGAAATAGCCTCTAGAACATTAAACGAGTTCCTGGCGTAAATAGTAGTGGTGGAAACCGGATTTATCTCAGTTACGATTATCCGACAACGTGTACAGGAACACAGAGTTTATTACTGTTTATTGTGGATGTCAGAAGTTTACCATTTAACATTGTCTATCTGTACGCGTCGTGGGAAATTTCCAGCACTTTTTTTAAACAAGGCAGAAGTAAAAAAAATGAGTAAACTCTCTTTATGCCTTGGTGATAGGGGCTTAAGAAGTGGCCACCGTTTTTCTTGTCGTGAGTGAGTTTTTGGAGGTTACTAAGAAGAAACATGAAAATCGCAATGTCCGCCGACAGATGGCGGGATAAACTTCATGAAAAATTCCAGAACCAAATTATGAAGACCGTTGACTGACAGCAGCGTCTAAGGTGTGAGGTGTCTGGTGCTGCGATCCCAGATCAGCTTGCTGAGCGTGGCGATTATGGCAAATCCTCCATATGAGAGATGATACACATGATATCTCCTGCAGTGGAATTATTTACTGGCTGGTAAGGTATCACAAACACCATAAGTATGAGCACACCTCCTCTAGACCTATGGGTGATGAGCCTGTGTGATTATATGTTTATAAAAAAATTTAAAGAAACTAAATATTTTTAACTCCATGTCAACTCCATAGTTTTGCTTTTCAAAATAAATGACATTAAAATGTGAATGTGCCGTAATCCCGTATCGTATAAAACGCTCCGACTACGAAAAGGAATAGAGCCGAAACACACTGTAAACATTAAAACAGTATTCAAAAAACAAATACGTTTTTGAAACTTGTTGAAAGAATTTAGTAAAATTATTATATGAACCTATGTTATATGTACATATGTACCTATTCTTTTTAATTCCGAAAATATAAATGACACGTATGTACGAGTATATATTACGGATTGAAAATGATATTCTTTCCGCCTATATTGTAATTTTGAGCTAAATATGTTATAAGTAAAAAAAGGCCGAATTAAGAATTTAAAACAAAACATGGTTAATTGAACTAAATAAAATTCAGGTAAAATAACAAAACACAGTTTGAGTTGAACCGGTTTGAACCCAATTTAAGAATGCGTTTGATTATTAATCTGAGGCCGTAAAACTCGTTAACGAGCTGACATTGTAAATAGTCTTGTAATAATATCCAAGAGGTAACTGCCCCAGAATCAACGAGACTCGAGTTCGATCCACTATGTAGAGTACTCGCACCGAAGAGTTTTTCGAAACGTATGTACGATTTCTATTATTGACTAGGACTCTGAGGTGGCGACAAGCTGCTCACCACCTGTCACGATAGCAGAAATACGCTTTGCTTAAAAGTGGGTTAAAACGACTAAAATCGACGTACAGATCACTGACCACACCATTGTCACGCGATGATGAATTTGATATTCGTCGTCCGATGTACACGTTAAGGCATCCTACACATTCCTATCGATGCGCGAAAGAGATCAACTTCGATATCTTTGATGTCTTTGTCACGGGATCATAAGCGTGGTAGAGTCAAATGGCGGCTTTAGCTGCTGCTCGAATGGGCCGGGTCGACCGGATTGATACCACGGCCTCGCAGAATACCGGCGTGAAGTTGAGGCATCTTGTCCTTCTGCGTTTCGTTCGGTGAGTGAGGTAACCGAATGCCCACATCCCCGTTGCCTCCATTCCTCTCCTCTTCCCTCCCATCTCCCAAATATCCTTAAAGACCGGCAACGCACCTGCAGCATCTACGGTGTTGCAGATGTATGTGGGCGACGGTAATCACTTAGCATCAGGTGAACCGCTTGCTCGTTTGCAGTCTTTTCCATACAAAAAAAAAACAGGATTTCTTCGTGAAACCAGCTTCGATGCCTGTATTAGTTGATTGTCCATAAAATCACCTAACAGTTATTGCTGTTTTCAGAAATAAAATTAAATAAAAATCTGGGTGAAATCACTGCAGCAGAGTTGGCATTTCCAATGGTCAAAGATCAACGTATAAATAATTATGCATAGAGTCATTTCTGCTTATTATTACTAAAACAATACTATTCATATATCCTACATACGGTCCGCTTTGCTTAAAAATGTCAGATCTTTGACAGAAGCTGCATACAAGTTATGTCAAATATCTAAAACTTATCTACGATCATATAACAGTAGTACCGACCGAAGACAAAGAAATGTCATTAGAGTTTATAATTCATAACACATCGTATTCTTCGTCTTTAATTGTGACGATGCAAGCCCCGTAAACTATATACCTTTTTGTAATCGCCAGTAAAACGTAACTGATGAAATCGATTCGATTAAAGCCTCATTTATGTATAAATTAATCTAACCATTCACGTGTCGTAACACTAGAAATTTGTATTGCTACAACACGTCAAGAGTTAATCGTGTTCGGTTCCTGAGGAGAATGGTGAAGTCGGCCTCAAGTGACCCTTTGTAGTGGAGAATAAACATTGTAACAAATAAGGAAAAAAAGATACGTAACTAGTAGCGAAAATTAATATTTTAAATAATACATTTTTTAATTCGTACAAAAAATAAATAATACTGAATAGTGTATGACAATATTTACGTTACATAAAAAGGAACAGTATATAAATTACAACAAAAAGCATATTTTATTCTGCCGTTATATTTTAATATATACAGTTAATTTTAATACCATGATTAGCAAGCGTTTCATATAAAATAATATATAAGAGTTGCGATTTTTATTACACATAATAATAAGATATTCAGGAATGTCACAGGGAATAGTAACATAATCACAAATCTAGTAATTTCTGTATTGAAACTAAATGGTACAATGATCATTTTGACAATAATACTATTTACATTTATTTACTACAGATAATCTAAAAAGTGAAGTGAGGGAAGATATATCTGTACATAAAGTGTTTAAGAGCACTATCACACAAACGTATCGCATGGTTGAAGTAACAAGTATTTTTAAATTATTTTTTAACGATTTCTTGTATTTACACGAACACTACATATTTGAAATAGAACTATTATTTACCGATTATCGACAAGGACCAAAATTAATAATAAGAAGCATGTTACCCCCGTTATCGCGGGCGCTGTAAAGCAGTCGAAAGGTCGAGAACCTAAATATTATAACAGTTAGTTTAATTTTTCAAGTTTTGTATCTTATTCAGATTTCTATCATTGAAAAGGGTGTCCACTATAAAAAGATTAAATAATAATAATTAAAACTAATTGCTTCCTCATATAGATCACCTTTTCCTTGAGCTTTAATAGCCACTTGAAGACCGATCCATATTGATGGAGTAATGATAATATGGATGGATGCAGAATCCCAACATCTAGAAGGAACGCATGAGATGAAGACGATAATACGCTTTTGCTCATTATTGTAATTCGGTTGACTATCATAATATTATTCGGTCGGTCAAATTTGGACTTTATTCTTCACGCGCACGCTACCAATTTACGCCAATTTATACCCTCAGTCGATCCATCAATTAAGAAGCTACCTTCAATGTCTAATTGCGAATATACGATGTTAAGTTTTAAAATACTCTCATTTGCGACACGCGATTGTGAAAGTGCTCTTAAAATAATGTGTATAAACAAAAAAAAAATTAAGTAACCTTAAATCTACGATGCGATAAAGGAATGATCTTACTTTTAATGTGCCTCGTATGCTGGATCTATGTAACACCAAAAAAAATCTGAAACAAAAGTGAGATCAATGTTAACTAAATGGCTGTGAATAAGCTACATGTTTACAGGGAGGGCTTAATCAAATGGTATCTAATTAGGTTACTATGTACTTTTGTACGCTCTATATACTGAAGATATATAGGTCTGAAGGTACGCGAGTGTCCAAGGTTCAAATATGCTTTTCAAAGGTTCCATTCGATGTTTTTGCCCATCTCCGAGCGCGTGCTATATTCACAATCTTCGATATTGTTATTAACAATTTATTGGTGCCGGCATTGGAAATCAGACCTATGTCACTGGCCCCGCCCCTGACCTACTGCAACTGTTGCGTCAACTATAAAACATTAATTATAATCCGACAAGTCGACCGTTTGTTAGGAGCCTAATGAACAGGGCGCTCACTTACGTTTAACAGAGAGCGAGTGACGAGCGCAGCACTAAAATTGTTAATCGCAATTTTAAGTACTGTATTTACCACGTGCTCGGCGTTGAAGGAAAACATCGCGAGGAAATCTGCATGTCTGAGAAATAGCAAACGCCGCACTGGAGCAGAGTGGCGCTCCAAAATCTTCTCAGATATTGTTGAGAAGGAGGCCTTTACCCAGCAGGTGGGCATTTACAGGCTACTACTTTACTATTTTAAGTCGACCGTCCCGCGAAGTGACAGACATAAGGAGAGGCGAGGTAGCGCGACTATACACGTGGATGTGCGCTCGAGGAATCTAAAGATATATCGCACTTGTGACGTGAACTGTTTGTACTGTTGCAAGTGCTTTCCTTTCCCGCTGCCTCCCCCCTTCCCCCCCCCCTCCACCCCTTTCCCCGGTAACATCTCGTTTTCGCTTCGTTTTGTGCTCCGGCTTTTGTGACGTAAACAGATCGAAAAAGATTGCATGTGTAAATAGGGGATATATATTAAGGCATTTCAATATAAGATCTCGATAACTCACCTCACCCCAATGCACCGGCTGCGACAGATGCCATAACAACGAGCACGGCCGTGGCGACGCCGCTGGCGCCCACCTGCGCGCCGTAAACAGCGCCCGAGTCAACGGCGCCGGAACCGAACGCCTCCGCTGCCGACAACCTCTCTGTCAAATAGTCAGCGCAGTGAGCGCGCGCACGCGACAACCGTCGCGTCTAGACTAACGTATGGGTTTTGTTTTGTTTAATTTTAATTAGTTTTTTTTTTATCTCAATCACTGGCCAGTCACTTATATTATAACAGACAATAGGCGTATTTTTAATTTTTATTATCTGCCAGTGACTGATATTTCTTTAACTTCATCATATGCTCTAAATTTTAAAGGCACCAAATATGATATATTGCTCCGAAATTATTGATAGTTAAGAAACAACTGAACTACTACGCATTTCTGGACGTTCGTCTTTAAGACTATTAAATGATCAATGTAAGTATTGGGTTTCCAAACCGATGTAAGAAAATGATTTATTTTTTAGTGGACTACAGCTGCGATTTACATTTTATTTGCCATCGCAATGTACAATAACGTGAACAATCAGTAATCAAAAATGTGATTGCGTTCAAAAACTTTCTAAACTGCAACATTTATTATATCTAATTTCCATTTTAGTATCGGTGAAGTTAGTGCTATTAATCGTTTAAAGCTAAAAGCTTCTTCGGCGTTACAGTAGAATATAGTATTGTACCTCTACTGCTTAACCTTATTTGATAAGCTATCTATGGACCACTGGAGCCTGGTTTCCAACGGTCGAGCTGTGTCGATCTTTGTGGGCGGTGGCTTTGGTACGCCTCAATAAGATATTATTACTACTAAAAATAAGATAATTTTGGTCCTAAACATTGAAAATATCTAATATTTTAATTAAAATCAAAAATAACCTCCTGCTACGATTTTTGGAAATATTTCATATTTGACGCCTTATGTTTTGATCCATTGTTAACTTTACTGTTAGAAAAGTCTTATAAAAATTTTTTTTTCGAATAATATAATTATTCTTATTAAATAATATCATGTTAGCAGAAGTTTAACCATAGCCCTACATGCCTGGTGAAATAATAGTTATTGCACTGTATACCGCAGATTATACAAGCTCCAAAACCCATATGATTAGTCCATGATCGCCCGCCATTTTCGTGCAGTAGCTTAGAAGAAAATATAATACATAACACAAAAGATTAATATATAAATGCGTTCATAGAACTAAGTGCATAAGTGAAAGCGATACTAAATGTGAAAGTAATTATTTCGTACAATTTAAATCAATAAAAAGTCATCGTTTATTAATAATCAAAACATTATATTTTGAAACACTAAAAAGCTTTTCTCTCGTTTAATAATTGTATAGATTCTTCAAAGGTACGATTTATTAATACAATATGATAACGTTGTCTATGTAAACAATCTATAGAGCCTTTCTCATTCGGGAACGAAATTTTGACGTGATCGGTGTAAATAAAAAAAATTTGGGGGGGTGGCAAATTTGTGTTTTTAATAAAGGAAAAATGTACATCCGCCTACCAAAGCAGGTTTTAAACTATAATAATTTTATCGATAATGAATAGTTTGACAGAATTTGCACTTATTTTAATGAAGCGATCGGTACGTGGGAATTTATATGGGAATTGCCATTGTAATAAATGACCGAGACAACTAATCAACTACAATCACATTAAATATAACAACATCGAATAGGAAACGAAAAAAAACTACAGCAAAAAATACCAACATCAAAATAATTCTACATAATATAAAATAAAAGTGATACAAAAATACATATTAGAGAATAATAATCAAAGATGTGTTGTGTATGTACGATGATAATACGTTAAAGTGAATAAATGACCGACTTGGTAAGAATATGTTGGTGTAGCCAAAACTAATGTTGAAGTTTATATAAGATTTGTTTTCATTATTGGTATACATACGAATGCCAATACCATTCGGTCTTTTACCATCCGTAGTCTACTTGGAGAATTAAAAAAAAAAGTTAAAATGAACAGTATATTCAGACATGTATTAAACTTTGTTATAGTAACTTTATTATAGTTTGAAAAAATAAAACAATATATGTATTTGAATATATTCACGCCTTGTTCCCAACGGGGTAGGCAGAAACAATCTTCTTCCACTTGCTACGGTCCTGACATACGTCTTTCGCTTCTTCCACTTTCATCAATCTTCACATGCATGCTCGTTGGTTTAGAGTACTCTTGACCTGGCCTTTTCAGAACGTCTCCGATTTGATCGCGAAATGTTCGCCTAGGTCTTCCTCTCCCGACTCTACCATTTACACTCGCCTCATATATTTGTTTCGTCAAACCTACTTTCGTTCATCCTCGCCACATGTCCAAAACAAATCAGCCATCCTTTCTCAATTCGTGTCACTACATCGTCTTTCACGCCAAAAATTCCAACTCAAAAATAAAACTAATCGGCAGTTATTTTTAAATGAGTAACACGTAAAAAGATATTACATCTTTAGCATCTATTTGTTATTTCAGAATTAAAAATACATATGTGCGGTTTCAACATTAATAATATTATAATTATAACCAACTAAATGTCAAAAATCTATAAAAGAATAATCAAGCATTAATCAAGAATCTACTCAGTAATTTTTAATGTACTAAACGTAAACGACACCGAACAAAAATAATTGAGGAATGGAAAAACATACCATCTTTACCCACTGCCGCGATGAACGAATGAGAGAATGGTGAATGAACATAAAACAATAAAATTAACATTTAAAGCAGCGACTAACTTTAGATAATTCGATTGTATATTATCGATAGATTCTTTTTAAGTATTTCATTGTTTAATCAAATAATAATAATATAAATGTCGTTTTGAATTTATGATACGAAGCTCGAATTAATGATTTAAATCTTTGGTTGGGATATTTAGAACATTGTGATAAAGAGGATTAACATTTAAGTTTTCAATCTTTTTGATATTATATTGTAACTTATACATTCACGTGTTATAACTTTGTTACAATTAAAATTCTATTGTTATGATTGTTTGTTTCTATTATGATGAGACATATTTGAACTAGAACAGTATCATACCGTCCAGTCAAATGAAAATGACACAATGACGCT
This sequence comes from Bhutanitis thaidina, assembly GCA_029286595.1. NCBI lineage: Eukaryota > Metazoa > Arthropoda > Insecta > Lepidoptera > Papilionidae > Bhutanitis > Bhutanitis thaidina. Next base: position 2,619,901 of record JAGSMS010000023.1, on the reverse strand, counting down.
TTCCTCGGTTCCCGGATTCGAAGCCAACTGTTTAGTCAGTTGCCAGTTTTCGTTTAGTTTTTCACTGTTCCTGTTTCATTGAATTAGTGAACCCATTATAATTAAATATTCTACCATGGACACATAACAGACTTTTATCACGACCATATTATACTTAAGACTTGAAGACGAAATCGTCCGAGGAAATACATACGTATGTTTTTTTATACATATTTTTTTACTTTTTTATGATTCGATTGGAAAAAAGACAATAAAGCTGTCAACCGACAGAGTACGGTTTAGGCTATTTTGGAGAATGACATCTACACAATCTGTAGCTGCTTATAGCAATAAACCTTACAAATACCACTAGGAGTGTAACCTCCTCTCATTATAGGAGGATGGGATATGGTACAATTTAGTAGGTACCAAAGTTGGTAGGCTACCCAAGTTAAGATTTCACCGCTACTGCCACGAGCTTAACGGGCAATTCGCGATTACTCTTCGCGCTTCACTCAGTTTGGTCAGTTTATCATTCATCTGGGTATTTTAGGCCCAGTGTAAAAAAAACTATAGTAGATTAAGAGAGCTTTGGAGCTGGGAAGGATTCGCCACGCTGCTCCAGTGCGGGTTGGAGGACTTCACACCATCTCGAAATCATATTATTATTATTTCTCAGAAATTAAGGTTTCCTCACAATGGTTTGATGCACATGATAAATTCAACACCCAAGTGGTGCCGGCACTGGTACTCGAGTCATTCGCTAATTATGAAATTAAACCGAGCGCTCTGACCACCAGGCTACCACGTGGCGTATTAAAGGTCTGATGTCTCAATTAGTGGAAGGTCACGTGATCATTCTAGCGTTCATCTTAGGGTACACAATACGTTTTTTTTTATTATTTGCTGTTGGGCATAGCAGTTTCCTGGAGAGCGTCAACAAAATCCGGTGTGCATGGAAAATCTGACCGAATTTAGCCGCTGGGCGGGTTGGTCAGCGCAGTGCCCGGTGTCCGCGCACGGGTTGCTGCACCCCATCACTAGTCTATGTGTTCTGGATTTAGCTATGTTCGGGTGGATTTTCCATCATCATTACTAGCTTCGTTTATCGCTCCCCATATCTAGCTCACATCTATAGTCATCCTACTTAAAAATGAGCAAATACGGTATCTACTAATAGTTTTTTTGGTCCTGGTGCATCAAAGATCTATGGCGATGAAAGACTGATGATAGAGGTAGATCTGTCATTCCTGGGATTCTCATGTGATGGCATAGATGTCGCCACAAGAATTAATGTCAGAAATACTATTCCGAATTATAACAAATAACTGATTAAAATGACGGGATTTGATGTTCGATGACAAATGTAATTATGTATGAAACGGGTTTTATGGGAGAGAGAACAAAACCATTCACTCATATTTTCTGCGCACATTTGTATGACTTGATGATATTATGTCTATAAGCATTCACGACTGCATGTATTGATGATATGACCCACGAAAATGAAATGATAATAATGCAACCGTACCGTCATATGAATAGAGTTCATAATCGCTTACCTCCATATCTGTTTAAAAGCGCCATAACAACCCCATTGGTCCAACCGAAACCAGTCTGCAGCACATACTCCCCGCCGCCACCAATACCACCGAAGATCGTCGCGTCGTACTAAAAACGATTTTCAAGTGTCAACGAACAAATCATCGGCTAATAAATCTTAACCTTGGCTAAGAAACAAAGACATAAACATAACTCAATGCGTTAAGTCAGACAAACGAACAGACAGATGATATTTTATTAGCCTACGACGTACGATTCGCCGCACGAATTGCATTTTCTTTTAGAGGTTTACCTTCTCCAACATAGCGGTCTTCTGCTTCCAGACTTCGAAGTTGGAGCGTACCCATTTGGTCGCCATTTCGTAAGCCAAGCGCGTGGCTTCCGGCATCTTGGTGTTGGCGAGCCCCGTCACCACGATGTACTGGAGCGGCGGCCACGCGTTGGGGTAGTCCCACTGCTCGCCCGAGTGCTCGAAAGTGGTTGGTATGCCGCCCTCGTAGATGTCCACCTGTGGGACGACAAAGCTTAAAATATATTTCATATATTGTGGAATATTCCATCTTTTAGGTAAGGAACGTGGCTCTAGTGATCGACTAATGGCGGAAAATCCATACAATATGCTCACCAAACTCACCTACCCAGTGTGGTGAGTATGGGCAAACAATCCATGCATGCAATGCCAGGTTTACCAATTGCCAAATTGGCGCTTTCATTAAAAGGCTGATCAAAATGAAGATAACAGTGTGAATCAAAAACAGCGACATCTAGCGGTAACAATACGAAATTACGGGTAAATCTTTATTAATAGAGATAATCGAAGTAGCCAAAACTACTGAATCTGACCATTCTACGGTTCTAATCTCGTAAGCGTTACATCAAATTCGAGAACCGGTAGACCGGTGAGTGCCTCAGTGTTTGCGCGTATAATTACGGCACTATAAGATCTCCTGCGCTGTTGTTAACTGCCGATAGTGTTCGGAAGTTGTTACCGTAGATGACATCATCATTATAACAAGAAAAAATATAGACTATGTGTTCTTAACGACACTGCTGCACCAGTAGCGAAATACGCCCCCCCCCCCCCCATACTCCCCTCCTTTCTCCGAACTATTCCCGCTCTCATTAAGTAAACTAGTATTGCGTAAGGCTACTCTGTGTATCATCTGCGCAATTTTGGCTTTAAGAGACGCCGCTCTCGACCGCCGCGAATGTGTGCGCAAGCGTTCTCGTGGGCCCGCACCTGGTACACCCTTCCATGCCTCCGCCAGAGCGGGCATGCGTTAGGCATGTCCCCGTGAATAAAAAGTGGAGCAACTTATCGTTAACCCACTATATGTTACCTTAACTTTATCCAGATAGTTGATGACCCGCCTAACGAAATAATCCGTCCTGGCCTTGTCGTAGCTACCAGTCCACAATGGAGCCACATTGGATGGGTAGAAGTAGTCACGTCTCCTTCCGGATTCCAGGCTATAGTCCAGCCAAACGCCCACATCCTCGTGCCATAGCACCTGAAAGGAACGCCAAGTGAAAATGTCACATATCATTGGAATATATTAATTAATTATTCCAAAATACTCTTTCCTTTTACTAAATTACTTTAAAAATAATAAACATATAAGCATTTTTAAATATGACATTTGTGTTATTGTCGTTTGGAGAAAAGAAAAACGATAATCGATTATCTTAACAGAGATGTCTCTATCACTCAGGGATATTATCCGCTATCGAATCGACATCATTCCTCTATAAAATCATACTGTGTTATTTTTTAACATGGTCTCGTTTATCCAAGTTATAGTTATTCATCATCATCATCATAATTTCAGCCTATCACAAGTCCACTGCTGAACATAGGCCTCCCCCAAAGATTATTCTACCTCTCATCATGGGGGGGTTTGCCTTAGTTAGCAACGCCTGGAGCGCGGGTTGGCAACCGCAGTTTTTTTTTTGTTATAATACAGGAAGATCTCCTAATATATTTCGTCGCCTTTTACGACACCCATGGTCAGACAGGGTTGCCGCTATTCTTTACTTCCGACAGCCACACAGAAATATTTATATAGTTATTAATAAATATATATTTGATTAAATTATGTTGTGAAATATTTTTATGGCATAGCGGATAAGGCACCAGGTATTGGTCACTGCTGTGCACGATTCAACCAATTAGATCGCAGCAATCCCTGCCATGGCCGCAATATTTTGACAATTTCTTTTTTATTGTGAAATAAGTCAAAGTTAAGTCGTGTCTATGTCTACGGTTTACATAGACGTTTTTTTTTGTATGTTATAATGATGGACTTTGGTGTTGCCAGTACCTGTTCGATGGCCTCCATGAACCGAGCGTGAACACCTCTGTAATATCTCTCCTTGTCCGTGTTCCCGATGCGTTGGTAGAAGTCCGCCATGATCTCCGCGTTCCAGCTCATGATTGCATTAAGTTCCACCGGGATTATCGACCTGGTCTTTAAATGTGTGAGATTTCCTGGAATAAATAAATAATTACCACTAAGAACAAAAATTTAAAAAGATATAAGGTATTTGTTAAACAATTAACAGCATGTCCAATAAATAAAATATATCAGAGTATTGAAAAATAGCATAATCAGCTGACAGCGTCTCATACACATTGCCATGATCCAATAGTACGTGAATCTATAGCGCTTAATGATATTACCTGTTATTGGTATTATTAATCATCTAAAAAAATGTAAATAAATATATAAAAAAACTCGCACTCCTGTCAAATAGAGTAGCCGTAAAGCGTGATAGAGTCAAGCGGCGGCTTTTTCTGCTGCTCGAATGGACCGGCGCGACCGGGTTAGTACCACGGCCTCGCAGAATACCGGCGTGAAGTGGAGGCATCTTGTGCTTTTGCGTTTCGTTCGATGAGTGAGGTAACCGGAGACCCACTCCCCTTCCCCATTCCCCTTCTCATCGTCCCTACCATCTCCTAAATACCCTCTGGTGTAACCATCAGGTGAACCGCTCGCTCGTTTGTCGCTTTCCCATAAAAAAAAAGGCAGAGAATACAGATCAGCGTCTTTCACGAAGTGCCGGTCCGTACCGTTGCGCACCCGTTCCTTAAATCTCGTTACCGTTCCTTAAACGAGTTGACATACTTCATGATTGATTTATCTGTGCTAAGCCACTCAAAACTTCAAAAAAAAAGTCCTGCTCTTAATGGCTTTATACTACGGTCGTTATGAAATGAAACTACTATTTATGGATTTTAGGAAGTCTGCCGTCTGAGATCATATTCTAGAGATCGCTTCGACCATTGCATCAGATTTGATAGACCACAAACTCTCGCGAAAGAACACCGCACCGATTCCTGTCAAGGATGATGATTGAAATCAAAAACATCCTAATTTCAATAGAGAAGATGGAAGCTGGGTGCTACCACCGGCTTGGGATCCAGTAATAAATAAAATTAAATCTTAAACCAAGCATACCACTGCACGTCCTCAAGATACTTACTGTGCGCACGTTCTGCGTAGATCGGAGCAAAGTTAATAAAAAAAAGCTGAAGGTAGCCCGCGTTGACTATGACATTACGACTTGTAACTCCTCGGTCCTCCCGGGTCCTGTAAAGCACTCGAAACGTCGCGAAATTTCTAAAACTCAAAGTAAAAAAACACTCTATTTACCTTTATTGGTGCCGTTCATGATAAACCACCTCGAAGAGAAGTCCCAACCCGATTCCGCTGCCGATTTGAGTTCCGCGTACAGCTCCTCCTTTTTGTCCGTCGTATCCAAGTGTCTGGAATAGGGAACAAAAAGTAAAAAAAAAATCTCACGTATGTGTAGTAGAGGGAATACAGCATCTCTTTCTTCAAAGTCTTCTCCGGTTAGTTATCTCACGTGCACGCATGCGTGTCGCAACCTGTCGACCTAGCCTTGTTCAAAATTACATCCGAATTAAACGAAACGGGAATATCAGAGTAGTGATTGGGAGCAATGTTGCTAGTGGGAGGGTCCCGGCACTGCGGGCCTGCTGAGCGGCGGGCAAACAATTGAGACCTTCTAAGTAATGGATGCAGATTTGCTGGCACTTTCTTAGAGTGGTTTTGTTTGCGGTAAGTCCACTGAAGTGAACTTAGACTAATCAAGATTACAGCCGCTGTGTCATGAGCACCAATTATTTCAATGATTATGCCGTAAGAATATGCTTTCACCTTTGCCATGGGTAAAGCATTGTGAATATCATTATCTGTTTTATCTATACGAGTAAGTGTGCAATGACGGTGTGCTTATTAATACTATTTGTATAAATAAGCACATTATTTACACTATTTGTATATATAAGCACACCGTCATTACAAAACTGGATATTGTTTATAGCTACTGATAAAAATATTATTTTAATTTTTTATTTAAACTTTATTTAAATACCTTTAAATAAAAGTATTACAAAGGGCGGACTTAATGACTCTTGGCATTCTCTGCCAGTCAACCTGGGTCGTGGAGAGATATTGTAAAGGTGCCAAACATTAATATTTGTTAAAAAAAAGAACTAAAATACATGAATAAGTTACACTTACAATTAGATACATACTGACGGAATAAATATATATATGATATCAATTCCACTAAGTGGGAACGGATGTCTTGAAGAGGTGTTCACGTACCAGTCTCTTGAACGATATTATGTATTATACTATGTGTATTTAGCTTCCATCAAAACTTTAAATAATTAAACTTACTTGGCGCAGTCGATGTCCTCCTTATAACTCTCAGGCCTTGGACCTTGAGATTGGTCGTAGTACCTCAAGAGGTTATACCTGAAAATAAAAAGTAAAAGTAAATAGAAGCCTGTTAATATCCCACTGTTGGGATATTTACACACATCTGTTCAAGTTTCCTTCACCGATGAGTAGGCGGTGAGTTCAGTATTTAAAAATGCACATTTGAGGAGGTCTTTGCCCAGCAGTGGGCACATACAGGCTGCTACTTTACTTAACTAGCAGATATGAGAGTATGAGAGTTATAGCGCGGCTGTCATAACAGCCTTGGCGTTGATTTGCAGAGAGACCATTCATGGATAGACTATTTCGGTTCAGGGGCAATATTAACTTAAAACATAAAAACTAAATCCAACTGTGTTCCAAAATTAATTCAAGCAAATAATGGCTTTTTTTTTTGTTTGCGCGAAAGACAAGAATTTGTACAGAAGGTATATTTCATAAATTAGCAGATATCGGTAACAATTGACCTACTTCAAAGATCGACGCTGACCTTGAGCCTGTAAAGACCTATAAAAAGAAATCGCAGAAAGAAATCTTACTTCCTTCCGTCGTGTTCGACCTCGACCGTGTGGTTGGTGACCCAGAAATCGAACTCCCTATCCAACGTGTGTATGTGCTGCTTCAGGAAGTCTAAGTCAAAGGAGTCCTCCATTATCAACTGCACCATGGGGATAAGCAGTGGCGGCTGAGATCTGAAAGTAAACATAGAAATATCTAAATCGTTCGCAATTTTAAACACTCTGACCTTTCGCTTCGCTAAAGATAATTTCATAGTCCGTTTAGTTTCCAAAGATTACGCAATGGTGGGATTCGTCAAAAATCTAGACGTTTATTTATACGACCTATATTTTAGTGTTTCCCATTGTTTTTTTTTTTGCGAAAAGCGGCAAACGAGCAAGAGGTTCATATGATGGTAAGTCATTACCGTAGATATTTGGGAGCTGGAAGAGAGTGGGAGAAAAATAAGATGAACACTGACCTCATGACATAGTAGATTCTTCCACCGTTAGGTATAAACCCTATCCTGTCCACGATGCCCAGGAAATTAGAGACCATGCCCTTCGCTGTGACCCTCATCTCGGACAGCAGAAGCCCCTTGATAATCCAATACGAATCCCAGTAGTAGAACTCACGGAAGCGACCGCCTGCGATAAGTAAATAACATATAAACATTAGATACGAAGATGATAGAAAAGTAATTACTTCGCACCTCTCCGCTTAAAGAATAAAATTATATAATTTAGCTAGTTCGATGAGAAGAATGCGAAATTGGGCAATAAAACCTTTTCCAACATCTCTAAAATAATGGGAAAGTAACCCCTGGATCTATTACCTACCTATTAACGCTTCTATGCGTTTATAGATCACCTACCTATTAACGCTTCTATGCGTTAATAGATTACCTACCCATTAACGCTTCTATGCGTTAATAGATTACCAACCCATTAACGCTTCTATGCGTTAATAGATTACCAACCCATTAACGCTTCTATGCGTTAATAGATTACCAACCCATTAACGCTTCTATGCGTTAATAGATTACCTATCTATTAACGCTTCTATGCGTTAATAGATTACCCACCTATTAACGCTACCTATAATAAAAGCTTCTATTAGTGATTTCTTGTATGTACGCGAACACTACACATTTCAAATGAAACTATTATTTTTGTTTTACGTTCGTTTCGAGTGCTTTACAGAAGACGAGGAAGATGCCCGGGTGCTACCACCGGCTTGGGGTACAATAATAAATAAAATTAAATCTAAAACCAAGCATACCACTGCACATCCTCAAGATACTGTGAGCACATTCAACTTAGATCGGACCGAAAATTAATCATTAAAAGCTTAAGGTAGCCCGTGCTGCCTATTACATCTAGACGCCTAACAGCTTTCCCCGTGACTACGGCTGCTGTAAAGCGATCGAAACATTGGGAGCATAAAATAAAAATTAAACGCGATAAAATCCATAAACAATAGTTTCATTTCAAATACCTATTAACTTATTACTAACACGTTTGCTACTCTACTGGGAGATGGTTGAACATCAAGAGGATTTTGTAGCATGGAAGGGTCCGTCACACTGCTGCAATGCGGGTTGGCGGACTTCACATGTCCTCTAAATAATATTTCTCAGACATAGACCTTCCCGGCTTCAAAACCCTCTCAGTTATTTAAGAAGGACGCCTATGATAAGCAGTGGGCTTTTACCGCCACTGAGCTAAAACATCATGAGACCCTTACCAGGTACAATAACAGGATTGTTCACGTAGATGATGGAGTACAGATCCTGATTCTTCTTCACTTCTTCTTTCATCTTCCTTCCTAGCTCCAGCCACAAGCGGTTTAATTCTGACGCCCACTGATGCAGTAGAGGATCCTTGATCCTTTGGAGGAACGCTGCAAATTAATAAAATTTATTACAACTGTTGAAGCTGATGTATGTGCTTCGTTGGGAAATTGTTTATTGGCTGAAGCCAATTTCAGATCACTTGAACCTGAACTTTTAAAAGAGAACAAGGCAACCCAGTATGCAAGACTGTACTTTTTGCTAAATCGTGCGAAGTAAGGCCTGATTCTTTCGACCTCCTACTTCTAGGGTTCCCTATGAAGCACTATTATTAAGCCTGCGCCGTTCGACTGTCTGTCCTAAGACAGCCGATTAAAATTTTCAGAGAATTTGTGTTATTATAGCAGATATTCCAATAAATTGTAATAAGTAAACAAAAAGCAAAATGCAATGCCTCGCAGCCTGTATCTGTACCGGCTCTCTAAACCATTCAAACCGGCGGCAGAAATAAACAAGAAGGTCTGGTGTACCCCAGTATCTCTCAGTCGCCAGTCATAGGTCCTACCTAAGAGCTCTGCGAATCAGTGCTCAGAGAACGCCACGACAGGACGATATTAAGTCTTCTATCAGAGGTCAATATAATATATTGACGACAAATTACAATCGAATTATTTGCATTATCATTGCTTTTGTTTTGTTACCATTACTCCGTGTTGTTTAATCTGTGTAAGCGACGGAAAAGTTATAGAGTGAGGTCAATATAGTTAATTACTATCAAGAAAACATTCCGTAGTATGGTCAGTAATTAACTTAAACGATCGGCGTTTCTATAATTAGCCCTTGGCACCCCCTATCAGCTCTTTATTGCTTACAAATACACAATGATGATGATAACTTGTCTCTAGGTCCTTAATGCGACACATTCGCTTATCACAGACCTTATTTGGTATGCAGAACACGAGAAAGCTGAAATGTTTACAATTACAGAGATTCTGGGTTTCATTGCAGATTAGGCACGGCTAATTTGCTGAGTTACAATGCGAGAAGTGGGAAGAATTTGCCAACCCTCGTTGTAAGAGGCGACCAAGGGAAACACTTTATAATCACAATGCCTACCGAAAGATAGCTTAAGACCGATGATAAGCAGCAGGGTCTAAGGTGCAAGGTTTCTGGTTTGCGATCGCTAATATGCTTGCTGAGCGAGGCGATTATGATCCATCCATCTTAGATCCGGGATATTTACAGACTGGTAAGAATGCTAAAGAACAAACCTCCTTATGTATGAGACCTATATTCTACAGTAAACTATTTACAGGCTGGTTAATGTAAGATGGAATGCTATTACATAGTTTGAAGTGACGAAGATTACCACTAGCCCACCGATCAGTATCACGCCAAGTATTACATAATCGCCACCACCACCACACGTTCTCACAGTATCTTCGTTAGATAATGCCTCATTGTGAGCCGAAGTAGATGTCGCATTTTCGACGTTTTTTGTGTATATATATAAATCGGATCACGACAAGTCATGTCTGTAGATAGAGATGATGGCAGTACTGATCTAAATGATATCAATGGTGACTTTGAAGAGCTAACAGAAATGAACTATCGTGGCTCTGAACTATCAAACGGTAGTTACATTAATGAAATCCCTAGCCGCATCGACGAAACTTCGTAAACAGTAATATAATAATGTGAAAAAACTTTTCAACTCTTTTGCATGAACCATTTTCCCATTAGACACAAGGATAGACCACACCCGCTTGAAAGAATCTACCGTCCCATTTATTTTCGCCTAGCGATCTCATGGTAATCTGGGAGCAAAACAGTCGACGAGACCGCCACCCGCCACGTTCTATCTCACGGAGATGCGAAAAGCCAGTTTGAATACACTGAGTAGTGTCCATTCAATTCCTTATCACTGGCTACACCTTCGAGATCTGTAAAGATGCTAGCGATTTCAAGAAGCCAATACCTAGAATTCATTTGTTTACATGTACAGACAGAAGGTTATTTCCATTAGTTCCGTATGTTGAATTAAATATTTTATACCTATAAGGCAACATTTATCGCTCCGCATAATTTGATTTGCAATGGACACGATTTGTTGATGGAAATTTTTTTCCATCAACAAATTCCTTCATTAATTTGGGGTTCATTGAGGCGTGCCCTTCGCGAACACGAGTCTCTTGGAATGAAGGCAGATGCCCCATAAATAATCGGTAATCGTTGCTTTGAGAGAATTGGCCGCAATCGCCACGCATGACAGCAGGATTGGGGATCGTAGTACCATATATGGTAGACATCTTCTCTGCCTAGGAGCTGGGGAGGTCCCTCCCCGTAACCTAATTGTGCAGCTAAGCATCAGTGAAACCATCGTTATGTCCAGGTTTAAAAAGGCATACTGAGCCAGCAAAAATCCAAACTGTAAGGCATTCCATCTTAATCCCACAGGGGTGACTACGGATCTGTAACTTCCTTTGATTGAATTTGTCTACAGATGGACACGGGCAGCAGGGTAAGCCCTAATCCAATAAAAGAATTCAACATATTCAAACAGTAGCAACCTTTTAACGTCTTACTATTTAAACTAAATAGACTAATATCTTACCCGGATTATCCTTCCAATCAGTGGGCCTCCAGTCCTCAAACTCCGAACCCTCCGGATCGAAATTCTGGTTGACGAACTCCTGGATATCAGCTTTCGTTGGGGGCATGGGGTGTGACCTGGATCACGTGATAAGCATATTGCATTAGAAGAATAGGAGAACGAAGATCAAGTCTACGAGGTTTGAATATGTTATCCTGTCATCGAGGCATTGCATCTTAGTCCACAAGGCTACATCTTGATTCAATGTTTTACTTGGGGGATATCCCAAACCAATCGGTCACTGCCTAGTGACAGGTATGCGCGAGCACGATTCTATAGTATTGATATGTCTATAAAACTCACTATCAAGGTTCAATCGCGAATTTTTTTCCATCTTTATAGCCTTTCACTAGTTCACTGCTGAACATACGTATTCCACCAACGACTGCCACAAGGCACGGTCCTGAGTCACTTGCATTCATCGACTTCCCGCCCCACTTTGCAGGTCGTCACTCCATCTTGTGGGGGTGTCGTCCATCGCTGCGTTTGCCTGTATGGGATTGAGCACTCGAGAACCTTTCTTAAGCTTATATATTCTACGAGGACGGCCCATTGAATTTCAGCACACTGATCCTCTAGCATGCGGACTGTGAAACATGTTCAGATTCGAAGCAGGTTCGAGGCCAACTCGACTATTTAATCATGAACTAGATATTATAGTTTAAAATGATTATCAGAATTATTAGTAATTTTTGATAGCATGAAAAAGAAAATAAGAAAGTGATAACTACTAGTATTCTCTTAAAATATAGAGTGTACTTTGCCGTGTATACCAGCGTTACAATCTGCCACCCCCTTTCTTACCCGTGGTTGGGAAGGGTAAAGGAAGATATATAAGATAATATGCATACCGAGGACGGGCAGCAAGTCTAATGTCCGAATTGTCTGATATTACGGTCGCTAATGAGTGGTGATTTTGGCAAATCCTCCTTATGCCAGAGGCCTATGTCCTATTTACTAGCTATTAAGGTAACGGTGCTCGTGTGTCACTTGCTGTTTAAACATATAGTTCTTGATAATTAACTTGTGAATGTAGGAATCAAAGATGGCGTAGAAGTTGACTGTTAGGCAATATACTTAAGATCTTTGACGTGTCATTAAAACTGCGATAGAACGGCAATCTGTCACGTTTTAATGCAATTTTCGCCAAATGTCAACGAATATTGATAATTGTCGACCCTTCTTCGAAAAAGTTAAATATCTATACATCTAAACAATACAAATAACAATAATTACCTATTCATCATCTGAAAGAAGTGTTCCAAGGTGATGTTGGGAGAGAACTTGATCTTCATATCGACAAATGTCTTCGAGTCATTGTACAGGCCAGCCATCTGTACCGTATGCAGCAAGGGTCCATGGCAGTAAATCAAACTGAAATAGTTAAAAAAAAGATAAAGTTTTTTTTTAGGTTTTCGATAGTAATGTCACAGAATAAAGCAATGTTAGGAGCTTTTACGCCTCACGCTTTTCGTACAAACTTTCAAGTACAAAATCTTCGTAATGAATAAACCGATTTTAATGAAACTTTATATGCATAAGCAGGATACATAGGTTTTAAAAGTTAGTTGGAGATAATTGTTATATTCTAGATAGAAATATGGTATATTCCCCCTACACAGATATTACCGCAGATACCCGCGAATCTAGATATGTATCCGACAATGAAATCGAGTAGAGTTTGAAGTATTGAGTTAGGTACTCAATACTTTGTATAAAACAAATATAAGCGACACTTAATACGTCAAAAGGTGACAATAGCGTCTAGATGTGACAGATATCAGAATAACCGGTTCGATCTAGTTCTGAGTTAGGTTAATGCCACTGTGCACGTGAAAGGGAGACATGTACGTACATACATTTAACACACAATGTAGTATTAGGTAGTATTGATCCAGGCATTTTCTTAATTTTGTCATCCGGTCCCATACTAGGATTCCCCATTTCTTGATCGACTCGGGCTGTTGGTGCCGTGAACGTGCCGCCGAATACCGGCCTGAAGTGGCGGCACCTTGTGCTTCTGCATTTCGTTCGGTGAGTGAGGCAACCGGCGGCCCACGCCCCCTCCCCATTCCACTCCCATCACCCAAATACCCTTGAAGGCCGGCAACGCACCTGTAGCTCCTCTGATGTATGTGGGCGATGGTAATCACTAACCATCAGGTGAACCTGTTGATCGTTTGCCGGCTTTATCACAAAAAAAAAACTATTAGAAATGAAATTATTTATAGATACTATCACGTTTGATTTTGTTTTTATATTCTCGACGTTACGAGTGCTTTACAGCATCCGTGGTCACGGGAGGAGGTAAATAATAGTTTCATCTCAAATGTGTAGTGTTCGCGTAAATACAAGAAATTTTTATACATAATATTATATTAAATTTAAAATAAAAAGAAAATATTACAATTTAATGAAACGTTAAAGGATCGTTAGTAAAATCAAATTTGGCATTAAGCTCGGCATCCAAATATGATGCAACATGTAGGTACAGACGGACAGACACGTACAAATGGCGCACATTCACCGCGAGGTGTCTGTAGCGGACAAGGCCGCCAGCGACCGCATTTCCGGTTACAGCTGCTCACATATACATCAACCTGTCTAGCGTTACCATTCGAGAGTTCGAATCCCATTCAATGATATGTGGTTATACGTGAAGATAATGGTTTTTGGGATAGACACAGTAATGATCATGATGATGAAACGTTCCCGTATACGATGTAAAGCTTATCCTCCAGTGTCATAAACATGGTACGACACAATACAACCAGACCAGAAAATAAATAATATATATGTTGCATAATTATTGTCTCCGGCTGGGATTCGAACTTAAGACCAATGGATCAACAGTGAACGCTAAATTATAGTGCCGGGACACAACGGTCTGTGCATTGAATTCGGACTCGAAACTGGGACCCTTGTACTCGGCGGACAGGCACTCTGACCACTGAGCCGTACGGTTCACTGGTGAAATAAAAAAAGGGACAGCTAAAGACTAATCCATCAAACTCAATGTCATAATCATTTGGCACCGCGATGTTTCCAACATTGCCCACGCACACATGCGAGCCACGCGCACATCCGTTGACAGAGCCAATGTCAAGACACAAACGTGACGTGACACATGATCAGAGTATTGCACGAGGTGAGTACTCTGTACCTACAGAGTAGGGGGGTATATACAAGTAGGTGTAAGGGGGGTATTACATACTAACTTTTTCTCCAAATATCAACCGAACCTGCACTAGTTAGCTTTTTTTTATGGGAAAGGCGGCAAACTGGCAAGCGGTTCACCTGATGGTAAGTAATTACCGTCGCCCATGTACATCTGCAACGCCAGAATACTGCAGGTGCTTTGCCGGCCTTTAAGGATATTTGGGAGATGAGAGGGTGGATGAGGAGGGGGATGGCGACGGGGAGTGGGCCTCCGGTTACCTTAGCCTGTTGATACGAATATTGAAAAGAATGTTAATATTAGATTAGTATGTGGAGTAGAGTCAAGCGCCGGCTTTAGCTGCTGCTCGAATGGGCCGGCTCTACCGGGATAGTACCTAGGCCTCGCAGAATGAAGTGGAGCCATCTTGTGATTCCAAGATTCGTAAATAAGACAATGTACTCACAATACTAGACATTAAAGGACTAGTATGTGAGATGTAGAAGATTGTAAGACTGATGGTTGCAGAACCAGACGTCTTACACGGTAAATGAAAAAAAATGTTAGGTTTTTTTTTTTAATAAATAGGCTCTCATGATCACGTACCCTACTAGGGTTATCAGAGGTCTAGAAATTTATTTTTTTCGAAACAACGCGACTGACCGTCTACCGCCGTCTTAGTCCAGGGGAACGACTCATAAGTATGAGCTGTCCACATAGGGAATCGAACTCGGTTCTTATTCGGCAGTGTTAGAGACACCACAACAATTTCAACAAGAGACCTTATACCATATGCCACAAAAACATTTCACAACCATTCAGTGTGACTTCATTACACTATAAAACCGTGCCATGTTATTTATCACATTCCGAACGTGGTTTTCATTATTGGTAACCATGTTTTGGAACGATGAAACCAAAAAAAAATAACACGTGACCGTAATCGTCGGGAGAATTATTTGTACCACTCCCATTCCGATTCGTTCCCGAAACCCATGGCTCAACAGTCAAGTACGCCAACCAGTGAGCCAAGTGATCGTCGATTACATAATTAACTATCGGCGTACGTCTGCTGAGTTGCAATGATTGTTACATGAATGTGTCCACACTTACCTTGGACTACTTGCTCTATTCAAATACCTTAAGACCGATATTTTTTTATAGCATATTTAAATTGAAATTAATATAATAAAAACCGGTCTAGTAAAAGTGAGACTAGCACACCAAGGATCCCGTATTATTATATATTTAGAAACCACAAATAACATAAATTTTGTTGTAAAGTAACGTAAACTGCAAGGTTCTGGAGCCGGGACGGGTCCCGCTTTTGTATTTTCCTTTACCAAGGGCACCGAGGATCGAACCCATACCAATCGCACTCTATTTGTGTAACGCACAAGTTATTGATTTTCAGATCTCGTTGCGTTGGGTTGTCTCCCGTATCAATGAGACTGCATCCTTTCTCCGTTCTTATCGCACAAGCGTTACATCGGATACGTGATGGCAAAGACGAGGGAGTGCAGTTGCGGCACTATGATATATTCACGATTAGCTCAGAAGTATATCACATAACCCATGGGAATGAGAAGATCGCTCCCAAGCCGTTTCTAGAAAAAATCTTGTTATATTACATTATTAACGTATTGTATGTTTTGAACAAAATTACAAAAGAAAAGAGGATACCTACGGAGTTTCTTTCGCCTGTTTCTTCTCCGTCAGAGGAACCTCATTACGAAACGGTGGTAGATTTAAAAAAAAATGACGTGCTATAAGTGAAATGTATGTTTCTTATGTTGGATAAATAGTATGATTTGATATGATAAAAAGTTTTATAAAAAAATGTAAGACTAACGAAAGACGTGTCCCGTTTGAAGACGATCCACGATTCTCTGACACTATCTCTGCCTACTATATATAATTGGTATTGAGATATCTTTAAGGTCTTTTTCATATGAAAGAATGAATAAAATATCGTTAGAAAGATAATTTCATTTGTAAAATGTTAAAGACGTTTGGAAAAGACGACAAACGAGCAAGCGGTTCACCTGATGGTAAGTGATTACCGTCGCCCACATACATCTCCAACACCATAGATGCTGCAGGTGCGTTGCCAAAAATCTACCACCGTTTCGTAATAAGGTTCCTCTGAAACTGAGTGGAATATAATTACCTAGTGTAGGGGATGGATGGGAGTAGTAACTTTTGTGGAGTGTGGTACTCTTCAAAACAGACACACCATAATTATCTTAGGTATTTAACCAAGTTCATTATCTTAAAAACATTTCTCAACATCATCCTCCGGGAATAGATGCGAGGATAATAATATGTACGATTGAACCAAATAATGAATCGATTCGCAATATTTGCAACTTAACGTCTATAAACTCGTATGGGGTAGGGAGAGCCCCTAGTGACGTAACTGTCAATTGGTGCCAACTGATTGTATTATTTGTTGACAGTCGGAGCACCACGAAAAACAGCGATGACACATAAAGACAGTCCGACGCCGGCAAATTATAAATGCTGTCTTAACACTATATGCCAGCTCATCATAAGAGCTTGAGGAACTTCAAAAATTATACATATAAGTGTCCATCTCCTGGGCATATAAGTTCGCGAAAACTTGTTCAAAACATGACTTGGCAACAATTCTAATTGAATTTATAACTTATAAGTAACCTTTTTAACAATTGGTCACCTCCAAAAAAAAACTGGTATAACTGGCACCCAACAAACCGGTCCGAAAACAAAAAAAAAAGCGACCTTCGAATCTTACATCTCTCTCAAACATTTATGTATAAATATTTAATATTATAATTGTAAAAAAAGGAAAATATCAAGCACTAAATGTTCCCCGGCAAGACAAAGGCGAGGTTCTCATTACATTTGAGAGGTTTCCGGAGACGGGACGAGTCCGTCACGTTGCAGACTTTGCATTTAAAATATATTTTTATCATTTCTCAAACATGTTTGACAGACACGCTCTTTACCATCACCGTCGAAGCACAAGATTTGTGAATTATCTAACATCGAATTTTGAATTATCTTTTAATCCTTCAATTTTTATTCTAAATTTTGTGGTTATTTTTTGTTATTTATGTATGTCGGTAGTATTGTAATTTATTTTCGTTTGTGGTGTCCTATAACAAGGATTCATGATGGGTCTTTTACTTACATAATAATACCACAGTAACTCATTGTTGCACTAAAAAAAATTACTTGATTTGAATTCCGCTCTTAATAACAATTTTATTGGCACCGCAATTCGAACCCTGGTCACTCGCGTAATGAACTGTCACTTTTTACATGTGTCGTGAACGCGAAGTTAGATATGAAAAATAAAACTGGTAAGGTTGACAGGTAAGGGTACAGGTTTGACAACCCTGAGTGTCATAGAGAAAAGAGAGAGGTGACCTTGTGAGGTGAGAATATTGCGCCAACTTTTTTTTTTAAAGACTACTCATCTGAAGTGCTTCACGACAATAGTCGAATGGCGAGCATGAACCTGCGACGTCATGTTTCTCAGTCCGCGCTCTAATCCGTTAGGCTGTTGGCGCTACAGACTTTGAAAGAGGAATCATTGAGGTATGTCATAGAGAGAGAAGTGGACGGCATCAGTGGTTCGCTTAAGAACATTACGGTTTAAGCGCTGCACCATGTATATAACTCTTCTGTTATCGAGCGATACCGATTTGAGGAGGTTTAGAGAGGGGTCTGATAGGAGCATCTTCAGAGACAAGTCAGATTTTAAGCAGAGGTGTACACCGAGATTTTAGAGTTATTGATAAGCAATTAACGTTTCACTAAATTACGAATTAAAATAAGAATCCACATTCGCAGAGGCATAAGGGTAGATAAGTTGAAATTAGGAGTACTTACCTATCGCAAGTCGGTGGCAAGTTACTCCGATCCGCTGCCACCGCCGCCAGTAGCACCGCGAGAATTAAACAATACACCTTCATTGTCACACAGCCAATGGCACGTCACTACGCTTAATTACTTAACTAGTATCACTCAAATAAATAATAAATAAATAGAGGAACAAGAGATATCACTAATTAATTCTAGATCACTTCAAAAGTTCGGTGGACTTTGGTTTCTCTGCCTTGTTAAGGTTCAAAATTACGTGTTCAAGTAAGTGTTAAGTATTTTAAAAGGCTTCCTCCTGAAGGGCCGGCTGGTCATTTTGGGCGTTATGGCTGCGTTGTAAGGTCCTCCGTGAACGGCGCCCGCGTGCCGAAATTCATCTGGAAATAAAACAATATTAAAATTAGAATCTTCGACCTCCGTTTCCATATTACGAAAGACAGGTATAAGAAACATTAAACTAGATAACCAAAGAAAAAAACGAGGAAGTAAACTAATGATAAATTATTAAACTCAGTATAAGATTGGCCATGGTACGGTACGGTACAGCATAAGGACCTGCGCGCTGAAAGAAAATTGTACCGAACATTGATGGCACGTGTATGATAGGGGTAGGCAGAGGTGTAACGATAGCAGAAAAATGCAGGGTGCTCTGACAACTGGCGAAACTCTCTCAGATATCAGGACAACAAATTTTTAGACCGTAGGGATTAAAATATTTCCTACCTTCGGCTCTTTACCGATCTGGCTATTTTAAATTTGATATATCAAGAAGGCCCGATGGGATATCGTTCGAAGGTTCGAAGCAGATTCGAATCAAACGGGAATCGGAACAAACAACCAGTCATCAATGTTTTATATAGATATATTTATATCTATTATATCATTCAATTGCCAAGACAGGGAATCCTAGTTTGGGAACTGGATGCAACATATGATTGAATATTTTTATTTTATTGTCATTATTTTATATATATGTCTATATTAGGTAAATTTTATGTATTTATTGCATGAGCATAACATAATGTGTATGTATTATATATTCACTTTAATGTACACCCGAACCCGATACTTGGGTTCATATTTCGTTTTTCTTTCTGGGTTGGCTAAAAGAAATCGCGTCTTATCGATAAGGCCACCTATTGTACATTTTTAATTGATTTTTTAAATCATCTTTGTTTGATAAATCTTTGTATGTACAATAAAGTATATTTCATTTATTCGTTTATCTAGAGAAAACTGTTAAGTCAGAGAAATATTATTTTGAGGACATGTGAAGTCTGGCAACCCGGATTGGAGCCGCGTGGTGGACCCTTCCCGGCTCCAAAAAACCTCTCAGATATTGATAACTCTATAGATAATGAGGCATTTACAGGCTGCTTCTTTACTTTACTTTTATTAATTACTTTTTATCCATATACTCGCTAACATGTAACGTCGGTTTTATAATATTTGAACCATGCCCTGTCCATGCGTAACCCTAAAAATATTTCACAACAATTACACTTGCAGTTATTACACGTTAAAATCATACCGCGTTATTTTCTCATCCATCACATGATTAGGTTTCTCGGTAACTATGTATTGGATAAAGGAAACCATATCGGAAACATAAACAAGATATAATTATACGGAAGCATGATGCTCACACGAAATCTTAGTGAAATTGTCTGTGGCATAGTGGATAAGGATAGTGAGAGTGGAGCATCAATAACAATATATACACAATACAAGAACGAGAGTATTCCTAACATAAATCATAATATGGTCTATAATAAACCAATTGAAACAAATGAATTTTAGACGACGGGAGTTGATTGGCTTCAGTTACAGGAACTGGTGACGTGTCCCGAGCGTCTGATATTGCGTCAGATTACATCAGATACGGTGAGGTGAAGACGTGTGTGTGTGAGGTAAAATCCCTTTGAGATCAGAATTAATATTAAGAGTAATTTTTAGCAACTTACTACTAGACATTTGTTTTTATTAATTTAAGTGAAAAAAAATTTTTAGGCTCTCCACAATACACTTTGTTCTCATCCATTTGATGAGCTATAATTAAATATACTCGTTACCACGGGAGCTGTAAAGCACTCGAAACGTCGTGAATATAAAAACAAAATTAAACGCGATAAAATCCGTATATAACATTTTCATTTGAAATGTGTAGTGTTCGTGTAAATACATGAAATCATTATATAATTAAAAATGTCTTTTGAATTTTAATTAAAAATTTACCCTCTGACTAATTAAAAAGTCGTAGAAAAGTTTTGTTTCAATAAGATTTGAATGATAGTCGAGATAATTTAATGGACAGATCGCTCGATTTAATTTCATAGTACTCGAGTGACCCGGGTTGGAATCCTGGTGCCGGCACCGCTTATATTTATAAGTGTTGTACCACGTGCTCGACGAAAACATAGAAAGTATTATAGACACATAACGAGAAGATATGTGTCCGCTTTGTACCTATATCCCGACTAGACACCTTTATATATATATATATATATTTATATATATATTAAGAATAATTTTTAACAACTTACGACTAGACACTTTTATTTTACATCTATATACACACACATATATATATATATATATATGTATGTAAAATAAATGATATACACTATCATTACTAAAAAAAATCTAAAAGAGGATACCTACGGAGTTTCTTTCGACTGTTTCTTCTCCGTCAGAGGAACCTCATAACGAAACAGCGTTTGATTGTAAAAAAAATTACAAGTTTACAAAATTTAACATTTGACAAACGTCTTGTCTTTCTTACGTCGAAGAATTCATTTTCATTAATTTCGCTAAAAACCCTTTCAAGTATTTAAAGGACTAGGTCTTTGCCCATCAGTGGGACATCAGGCTGCCTTAACGTGGCTGTGATCGATAGATCATTAGCGTCGAGTCTAGCATAGCACCAACTCTTTAGTATCCAAAACACCTGCGCATATCTTCCTTTGGGAAAATTCTGGATCCACTCACACATAGAACGTCAAAGTGCGAGCATCCGTTGACTGCGACCCAATTGGCTCGCGCGTATCAATTGGAAGATTGTCCTACCTTCGGACTAACCTTGGCCAGTGCTTTCTAAACTTTAGACGTCACGTACGAAACTCAAACTTAGAGCCAGTAGTCTATACTTTCCCGTATATTCTAACGATTATGAGCAAACTATTGGAGTCCACGAAGAACATATGTGTGACTATGAATCTGAGTGTTGCAAAGTCGCAAAAGTCACTGGTTGACTTTCGAGATTAGAGCGTGCACCTTGCACTTTAAAACGACAACCAAACAGAGTATTTACAACACAATTGCGGTTCAAAGGTCAACACGGCCACAAAAAGAGTTAGCTGTATTTTTAATGAACGTTTATACGTGGCAGGGCAGATCGAATGGGTCGGCTCGACCGGCGTAAAGTAGAGGCATCTTGTGCTTCTGCGTTTCGTTCGGTGAGTAAAGCAACCGGAGGCCCACTTCCCCCGCCCCAAATATCCTTAAAGGCCAGCAACACACTTGCAGCTCGTATGGTATTTCAGTTGTACGTGAGCAACACTTACCATCAGACAAGACACTTGCTCATTTGCTCCCTTTTACTATTAAAAACATATTTAAATTATAGAGGCAATATCATTAATTTAAATATGTTGTTACAAGCACGCTCATTAGTAGTAGAGGAGTAGGCAGCGATAAAGGATTTCCATTTCGCACGACTGTCTGACGAAGAGATAGTACATTCCTCCTTGACATAATTATAAATAGCAAAATAATGGATGCGTCGATTTCAAGTGTCGCCAGAAACGTAAATAAAATTGCTTATAGCGAATTCCTAATTGGCACATGACGAGCTCATAAATAGAACAATTAGACGCAAACGTCAGTGGAGACGAGACAGATCACGTGAGAGCCACGCCCACGTTAGAGCGTAAATGTGATATAGGGTTGGCACCTAACAGAAATAAATATATAAAATAAAGCTGTGCTTGAGAGCCTTGGCAGCTTGGCAGCCACTACAAGACCCTAGTTTTATGAGTAAAAGTAAAGTAAAGTATCAGCCTGTAAGTGCCCTCTGCGGGGCAAAGGCCTCCTCAAATACTAGTATCAGAGAGGGTTTAGGAGCCGGGAAGGGCCAGCCACGCTGCTCCAATGCGGGTTGGCGGGCTTCACATATCCTCGAAATAATATTTTTATTATTTCTCAGACATGCAGGTTTCCTCACGATGTTTTCCTTCACCGTTGAGCACGTGGTAAATACAGCACTTAAAAATGTTAATAACAATTTTAGTGGTGCCGGCACCGGGGATCGAACCCAGGTCACTCGCGCTCTATGACACTAAAGTGAACGCCCTGACCACTAGGCTACCACGGCGCTTTATGAGTAATAAATATTAAATTACCACGTTCTCTGCAGCGAAGGAATATATGAAGAATGCTGTATATCTAAGGAATGTAGGCCATTAATGGCCTATGAAAAATAAGATGACTCCGGTTCATTCATAAGCAGCAATGGTACATTCATAAGCTGATAAAAATCTGCCAGTCTTTTCTTCCCCGGGTATGGGTAATATGCGACTAAGAAAGACTGTTGAAAATCTCATGGGGAAATTCCAATCCTACGTCCAAAACCATCATTTTGTACAAAACCATTATAACACCATAAAAAAGCCACGGTAGACGAGTTTTTCGAAACTTACGTACGATTTATAAATATGACGAATTTGACGTTTAATCGCAAATCTTTATTTAAACCTTGTACTAACTAAATATAAAGTGAAAAATGGTTGTGTTAATTTATGGAAGGTTATCTCAGAAATAACTAAACGGATTGAAAAAAATATTTTATTACTTTGAAGCTTCCCAAGTGGACGTAAGATAAGATTTCATTTAAAAATGAAATATCAAGTAATGTGTAGTCCATACAGAAACATGCACCGTGCGGGAATCGAACTCACCACGAGCATCACCGCCGCCAAATGCTTAACCATTACGCCACCAAACCGACAAAGAACACAAAAGGATAAAAACAACAGATAATAAATAAATATTATCTGCATTGTTCTTAGTGATGAATATCATTTCCCGCGTTATTTCAACGACGCCTTCTGAATGTTTAATAATGTCGTAAGTAACAAACACAGAGGCACTGAATCTTCTTCCCCTTTCCCATCTAACTGCTGTAGAATAAGAACACAGAAAGCGTAACCGGTATACAATAATTTGTTTCTGACACAAATATTGGTTTCGGCTAAGATTCTAACCGAGAACCCGTGATGAAACCACGGGGGAGGGGGGTTTGAAGGTACGATGAATTTAATTTTAGTGGATTAAAGCTTAATAAAAAGTAGAGTCAACATAACGAGACAAAATAGATACAAATTGTTGTGAGCGTTGACGGAGACGTGATTGTGGTCACGTGTGCGTTGCGTCCACGGCTCAGATTTTTGTGCAGGGTTGACACTTCTGTGCACCAGTTTTATTTATGTTTATCGACAACCCTTAGTAGTTAGATGTAATAAATGAGACACTCACGATAAGCGTAAGGATTCAATATTCACGCTAAAACCGCAGTGACCACATGACGAGCCAAAATAGAACAAATTGTTGGGAACGTTGCCCACGTCTCAGATTTGTGTGCAGGGTTGACACACTTCAATGCACCCGTTTTATTTATATTTTTTGTCAGCCCTTAGGTATAATAGACAAATTCGTGTCATAAGCGTATTATCGCAGGACTGTTCGAATCTTATTAACAAAATAATACAGAGATGAGAAAACACACAAATATGCATATGCATCCAGTTCAAGTGTTATATGTTATTGGAGGATTTTTGTACTGAGTACGTGTACAATATTGTTTATTTTTAATTAAATATGAAGTAAAAAAACTAAATGACAAATTGCAACAAATAATAATAAGGTTAATAATAACTAAGCTATCTCTCCTTTCTGGAATACAAGATCATTTGCCAGTTTATGTCGATCCAGTACCTATTTAGATTCTTATTCCGATAAATATTATCTGGTTTAATCTCAAATACATTCTAACAGGAATATACGAATGGAAAACAAATATGTTATATGACATAGTTCTCATACACGAAGTGTATCGTGAAAACAACCGGTACATATATTGTCTAACTCGACAACCCTACGGATAAGGCACGAATGGCGTGCGTGCACGGGCTCACATGAGCGGGCCACTTTCCAACGCAGTCACACCCCTAAAACATCGCAATTATATAGTGACGTATACAACGTCAGTATCTAACTGGCATGTCTTACATTACCAAACAGATTCAGTGAACACATGAAATGAATTCTTAGGCGGTAGAGCCAAGCGGCGGCTTTAACTGCTGCTCGAATGGGCCGGTTCGATTCCTTATCCTCCCCTCCCATCTCCCAAATACCCTGCCGGCAACGCACCTGCAGCACCTCTGGTGTTGCAGATGTACGTGGGCGACGGTAAATTACTTACCATCAGCTGAGCCGCTTGATTGTTTGTCCACTTTCCCAAATAAAAAAAAATGAAAGTTAACGACAGGAGCGGAGAGTTACAGAATTAAAGACTTACGATTCGAACCCAAAACCTAAACCTACTCGAGAGGTAACTATGCTATTACTAAAAAAATACAGAAACTGACGACACCGAAGGGACTGTCACACTGACATTACTATTGCATTGTGTCCTACTTTTATTTACAATACCTTTATGTACGTATATGTATATATGCATTCACATGTTATTCCATTTTAGAACATAAAACGGTCACACCCCCAAAGTCGTAAACGTAAATAAATATAAATAATCTCGAAGTCCATTGGTGAATAAACATGGCGTGACCATTTATAATGTTTGCCGTGAATGTGTGACGTGTTTTGGCATTTCACCCATTGAAATAAGTTATAGTAGTACAATTAATGCTCGACGCCAATATCTGACAAGATATGTACCTATAGTGTATTAAATGTTTTCAAACGACTTTAAAAATGGAGGTTATTCAATTCACATAGAGCACATTGTAGAGAGTGATTTAGGCTAGCTTTTACATATCTAGTGCGCGAAAATTAAAAGAACTTTAAAATAAACACGGCGGAAGTCACGGATGTGGGGTTTATTAAATAAATGGTTTTTAATATTCCGAGGAATTCCCGAACCGATTTCAACTTCATTTCTATTAGGCATAAGTCCTATGTACGATCATTCGCTTAGTCTGACACACCAGTCTATTTTTATCGCATGTATTTTTCTATTGGTTACTGGTGTTTGGGAAAAGGGTCCAAACGTGCAAGTTACTCACCTGATGGCAAGTGATTACCGACGCGCAAGTACATCTGCAACACCGGAGGAGCTGCAAGTATTTTTTTTTTATAGAAGAAGGGGGCAAACGAGCGTGCGCCTCACCTGGTGGTAAGTGATCACCGACGCCCACGAACATCCACAACACCAGAGGAGCTACAGATGCGCTGCCGGCCTTTAAGGAAGGAATAAGCTCTTTTCTTGAAGGTCCCTGAGTCGTAACTGTTCGGAAATACTGCTGGCGACAGCTGATTCCACAAAGTCGAAGTGCGTGGCAGAAAACTTCGATTAAAACTCACTGTGGTGGAATGCCAACCGTCTTGGTGGTATCGATGGAACTTCGAATTCTGTCGCGATGTACGATAGTGAAACTCAGAACATTTTCCGTGGAAAATTTTGTAAAAGATGCTAAGAGAAGCAACATCTCTTCGCAAGGCCAAAGGATCAAGCCGATCAGAGAGAGGTTAGCCGCCGACAATTCGGCGGAAAAGTATGTTGCCGGCCTTTTAAGTTTTTTGGGGGTTTACTATCCTCCGGTTACCTTATTCACCGAACGAAACGCATAAGCACAATAACAATTGCGATACACCGCGAGTGGGTCAACAATTTATGTACTAAAAGAAAAATATAAATACCCTTTGTTACCCTGTAAGTTATGTACAAAAATGGTTAAAGTATTATAAACTATTACGTGAGCTGTAAATTTTGTAAGTATATGATATAAAATGAAATGATGATAAAGGTCTCCTCCTGGTAGATTTAGACCATAGTGTTATCAACTGCGCAAAACAAATCTATTAGTGTCGCGAACTACTTATGCGGGGAACCACACCGGAAGAAGGTTTAGAGGCATGAGCCACAACATGTTTCGCTCAAATATTGACTTCGGCTGATATTAGAACCCAATACCCATCCGCAGTTAGGTGCGCCAACCACTAAGCTACGACGCTCGTATTTTTTTTCTATCAGTGCATTTGTAAAGCTTCACGCTTTGGTTACATTGCCCGTTTAACCTCGCGCTTGACCTTGGTTCGGTGTCAAGTTATTCAACTCACTCGATACGAGAGCAAAGCAAACGTTCCTCTTGACTGCATCAATTTTAAGTTTAGAACGTTCTTACAATTACCCAATGGTTTTGATTTGATTTGTAACATACCTTGATATAATGTAACTAATAACGCTAGTAGGTAGAATAGAGCAGTAGAAAACAATATGAAGTTATTGTTTTTGTTTTTTTTTTACCATTTAATTTTTAGTAGATACTTATAACCTAAGTTTTTTTTTTAAATAATAGCAATGTTATTTATTAAGTAACATTACATAAGCTTACAGCTTGTATCTGGAGTGGTTCGCGACAATAGTCGAATGGCGGGCTCGAACTTACGACGTCATGTTTCGTACACAGTACTCTAAACCATTGAGCTATTGGCACTTTGTATTTATATTTATATATATTAAGGTAAATGCTACAACTCAGTCCTACTTCACGTGGGTGCACCCATTGATAAACAAACGAGGCCCTGGCGACCGAACGGTGGCGGAATGACCATCCGAATTTGCCGAACCCAATTCTCAAAGACTTCTCTAAGACGGGAGCAGCATCTCTGGTGCGAGGCTGTTGGCACTGCTCTCACCAACCCACTTGACCAGTGTTCTTTTGGTGGCTTATGCCGTCTTTTTCTGGTACTTTCTTGGAGCCATTTTCAACAGTGAATTCGAATAGGTTGATTTAGTATAGTGCAGCAGTAATTAGTTCTCCTGCAATTATACTTCAAAACGAATATACGCAACTAATTGCAGTGTGAGATATTTCGAGAATTCAATACAGCGGTCATTGATTAAAAATCTTTCAAAGCCAACAATGAAGAAAATCTAAATAATATTGCTTAAAAATGGGAAAAGTTTGGATATATGTCGTTCAATTGCGCTTATATTTGAGAATCAGATTTGAAGGAAATTTAACAGAGAGGTAAATTATGTCATGGACCGGAAATGGAACACAATTTTATATAACGTGATATGACTTTTTCCATTTTGATTTATTTAAATAAATATTTTATTACCTATTTTGCATAATTTTTAAAAGTCAAATTATCTTATTCCAGTTTTTGATCAGCCTGTATAAATCAACGGCAGGACTTGTGTCACTCACCACGCCGGGCATGCGTGTTGATGTGACGAGAGGCGGTACGTTCGCACTAAAGATGCTGCTGCCCATCACTAGTCTGTAGAATTAGGATTCTGCATAGTAGAATGAATCCGCCATCAGTCGACGGCCAGAACCACTTCTATTAATCTGTTGATCAGTTAAAAATTTGGTATATATACCCATTACAGTCATTGTCACATTTAATTCTAATTCAATTCGTGGTAACAACCTCTTTGTTGCATGCTATCTTATTTACTACTTACGTATACATTTATGTTATGTTATTTATGTTAAGTTGGCCCCAAAGGCCATTATGTGAAGGAAAAGGACATAGGCCACTGTCATCTCAATTAAGTGATCGCTTAGAACAAAATTTAAGACAGCGCGGGCATTGACGGGGTTAGTCGCCAGTAACTTATTTTATAATTTAAGCTATTCATGTTTTGTTATCTGTTTAAATATATACCTATTACATATTCTGTATATGTAGACATAATTATTGTATATACTCTCGATCAAACTTATGCATGAAACTAGTGGGTGTGTCTGGATGTGAATGGGGTTCAATTAAAGAAGAAAAAAAGAATCATTAACATCACCAGCTGCTGGCGAGAGTTCTTGGCACAAATAGAAATATTCCGTTACGAGATTCGATCTCTAAAAAGCTACAGTATACATGGTCCGGTGTTACGCGCCAAGTATCTCATTTAGTCTTGAATATAAATCAATGGTCAGGAGGCACTTTTTAATTTCGTAGTACGCGAGTGACCTTTGGGTCAGAATATCGGTGGCGGCAACGCCGAAATTAATGATTGCAATTTTTATTACGGAGCTTGCAACGTACTCTGCGGCTCTATTGAATAATAAAAAAAACATCTGACAGCTGCGATGGAGCGGTGGACCGACGAGTGCTATAGTTATATATCTGAATACATAGCGCTGCTGTAGTAAGTTAAGGCCTTTGACTTATATTGCCCGATAACTTAACCACAATAACATACTTTCCCGACCCGCCAATTAATATATAAGGTTTGCTATTAACATTCGCTGACTGCTCAGACAAAACACGGTATAGATCAACGACATTCTGAGTCATAGAGCAGAATGTGTCGCACACACGACAGATCTTTGAAATTATAGTTTAATTTCTAGTTAAAGTAAATTAGCAGACTGTTAATGTCTTTACTACTGGCCTCCACAGCATACTTGTGAGGATTTTGTCAACCAAGCTGCTCCAGTGCGGGTTGGCGAACTTGACATGTACTCGAAATATATTTTTTTTATTTCTCCCTCGTTTACTAAACACGTGGTAATATAGCTCTCTAAATTGCTCAAGTAACAACTTCGGAGAAGTGCCGACACATGGAATCGAACCCAGAACGTCTAGGAGGAAGGAAAATTATCCGCAAGCTAAATGATGAACACTGGTACGAGAAGAAAGATTCTCTAAATGGAAATAGAAACGATTCCTGTACTACATCGTGTACAGGAAATGTGAAGGTTAATCGTATAAACTACGCTATTTAAAAACATTGATTTAAACTATTTTCTAGTTCCGAACCCAGATCTAGACATTTTAGTACTTTCAACCCATTTCATTGGAGGGGTCATAGTGTTCAAGGTAACATGCAAATCGTACGTGCATAAGTTTAAAAAAAACTCATTGGTACGAGCTCTCCACATAGGAAATCGAACTCGGGTCACCTTACACGGAGGCAATCCTAACCACTCGGTTAGCGTGTCTAATATTTACGACACTACAATATATCCTGCCAAAATATAAACTACAATTTCTGGTAATGTCATGATTTATTCATGAACGATTCTTTGGACGACCACGACTGCGTTATCTTTTAAGATCTTAGTACTCAGAAAATATTAACGATAGCATCTCGCGAATAAATTAACAGACGTAATGGAACGTAGCTTAGGGCTCGAACCGTTGAGCTCATGCCGAGTGAAAGTCCGAACTCTCTGCCTACCTCCATCGGTGATAGGTGTGTGTAAACAGGGGTTGTACTGTAATAAAAGCGGTAATCCCCGCTTGGAGTAACGCGGCGGGCCTTTACCAGCTCCAAAACCCTTTCAGATACTCGTATTAGGGAAGGCCTTTGCCCTGCAGTAGGCACTAATAGGGTGGTACTTTACTTTTACGGCGCAATGTAGGTATTTACACGTGGCGAATGAAGTCAGTGAAGATAGACTCTAGCTGTAGGCAGCTGTAAGCTGGCTACACTCAGTACCACATTACAGATACGCAGATTAAATATTAGTAAGTTTATCAGACAGCAGGGTGCAATCAGGTACAGTACCAGGTTCGCAGTAAGAGAAATATACATATATATGTATATATAAATACAATTGACATGAGCAACAAAATCACTTCAGACAGACATAACTCAATGTCACGGCCTTAGGTAATGTCTTCTATTATCTTTTTGTAATCACGCCATAGACATGTCTGGAGATTATTTCACAATAAAATGTCCGCTTAATGGTCCATTCTGCAATTTTTTTATGGTTTAACACCTAAAGATAAAATAAAACCCCTGTATTCACTTTGAAAACGGAATCTTTAAGTTACTTGCCCTATCTTTTCTTGTGAATGTCGTAAGGGAAAAGTCTCGAACAACTTATAGCGTCCGACTGGGTTTTTTTTTTTAATCGATGGTTAATGGCCACTGCCATTTACACACACACATGCAAAGAACTTCAACCAAATAAGGTTACAGAAGGGATGTCACCTTTGAGGACTGGTATGCAATTCCTTATAGCTTGTAATTATACTGGCTCACTGTACCTTTCATACCGGAATACAACAATGGCCTGCTGTGTGGTGGTGGTAGAAATGGTTAAGAGAGTGGTAACTACCAGTGGTACTACATTAGTAGAGAAGAAGTTTACCCAATCCCTATCCCTATATATCGATCAAATCTATCTAGACGCATAACTCAATAATTGAAGGGGAGCGCTGGCATAGAATTGCACAATTCCTGTTCCTACTGCAGAGCTGATTAACATCTATATAACTCGCGATATCCTTAATGACTCATAGAAGATGTGAATGGAGGTGTTCGCGACCTTTTTTCTTTATAGATGCGGCGGCAAACGAGCAAGCGGCTCCCCTGGTGGTAAATGATTACCGTCAATCACGTACATCTGCAACGCCATAAGTGCTGCAGGTGAGTTGCCGGCCTTTAAGGGCATTTGGGAGATGGGAGAGAGGATGAGGAGGGGGAGAGGTGCTCCATGAGGCCGTAGTACCAACCCGATCGAGACGGCCCATTCAAGTAGCAGCAAAAGCCGCCGCTTGGCTCTACCACGTTTAAAACCTAGTACTAACTAAAGGATAAGCCTTTAACATCTGATTAACTATCTCAAAAAGTCCGGGAGTCAACTCAGTGACAAAGTTTGCCACCCGCTGACATCCATTTTCCTCATCATCATCATCGTTGGTTACCCTTCGGGGTGACGAGCTCGATCTTTTATACTCAAAATCCTTAATCCTCATATAAATAATCCTTACAATATCACTCGTCTGTTGGTCCATCTGTCACATACCAGGTCCATCTTGGAAGCCGCGCGACATAGTCCACTTAATCCGCATACACAATTACTTTGTGAAAAATATAAAAATAAAAAGTTTATAATGATCGTGTACAGCGTCCCCCACGCTGCTCCAGTGCGACTTGGCGGATCTTTTCACACGTCCACGAAAAAAAAAATTTTTTTTTTATTATATCTTGCAGGTTTCAGGTGACACGCGTACTCTGCGGTCATATCAAAGCGAAAGCTCTGACCACTAGGCTACCACGGCATTTGGCAATCACAAAAAAACGCGAGCGCGGGTACATATAAGAAATCATCGAACTACGTATAGATTTTGACGTTCATAAGAGCTAAGCATAAGAGCAAGTCCAAAGAGTATAAAAAGTTTTGATTTAGCACTTTGACTTTGGCGTTCGTCACTTTAAAACTTTCCGTATGGTTCGGTTGTTTAGAACACGGCGACAAACCAAACATTTTCAGATTTAAAATTTGTAACATCATATTTTAATTTAAGCGCCTACTTTGTGCCATTTTTTCGTATTTGAATAAGGCCTATGTTTTATTATGACACAGCCTTCCCTTTTAAAAATTTAAAACATCCAACATAAACATCCAAAAATAATATATTGTAAAACCGTCCTAGAATTTTAAGCCTCAAACCCGAAATATCACTTACGTGTTGATTGAGGAAGATTCTATATATACATTTCATATCACAATATGTCCGTCCGTCTGAGACGGGAATTCGCGTAGGTGGACGACAATAACAGGAAAATTTTATCAAATTAGAGCAATTTGCAAACCACTGGCATGATGCTCCTTTTATATACTCCGAACGTTCAGTGAATTAGTAACGGAAAGGACTTTTACGCAGCTTACAGCTGATTTACATATTTGATCAATTCATACCAAGTATAGGAATATTTATTCATTCATTTCATATTCATACAATAATTACAGTGACTTACCGACTATAGACGAAAGATATCTATTTATTTAAATAATTTATAAGTTTATTACAAATATACAATAGTGAAATAACTTTGTAGTTTTAAATCGATAGGACAGTTGAAGGGAGCTCGCGCAGTGTGGTCCTGACTGAAAATCAGTGCCGGGATTATCTCGGCTATCGCTGAGTGTCTCATACTGCAGCATAGATGTTTTTTTATTCGAACATTTAAGTAATAAAGTTTAATTTTCTTGTTTGTTTTCTTCTCCTTCTTTATTTTGTATTGTGATTTAACACTTAGATCGAAAATAAACGTCTATAGTAGAGAAGGTGTATCTACCCGCCAGTTCGAGTGTTCATGTTATTTGGATCCGGTATATATGTAATGAACCGAAGAAACTTTCATAGTGCGATGATGGCTTTATTCGCAGGAGCGCCATCTTGAGAAATGATTTCCTGAATGAATGTTTTCGACATTCCTGAGCTTATGTGGCGGTACATCTATGTCACGCGTGTTTTCTTTCTTTCTTCCTTTCAATGTACCGCACCTAATTCGAACGGGGTATGCATGTATAGGGCATTTCGTTTAATCGGGTTAGTCCACTCATGAACTTTTACTAGGTGCCACCATTTCCACCTAGGAACCGTCTGTGTAAGTAACTATTTATACCGCTAATTAGCAGTGTAACCACCGATGTGTTCCGCTTTAAAGGGTATATAGAATCAGTATAATATAAATACAGTCTGTATGGCATTCTGCCTTTTTGCCACTCAGGGGTGAAAACATTGTAACCTTAGATTAGAGTTGTTTGCAGATGTCCACGAGCAGCAGTGTCCTATCTACTAGATCATCCGGTGGAACTTTTAGCACGTTGGTCACACTGATGTCATAAAAAAACTGTATAAAAGTCAATAGTGTAGTCGTATAATACGTACAGGCTATACAGATACAAATACGTGACAGGGAATAGAAATGAGCTAAGCTGAGTATCTATACGTATATGCCGTATCGCATTTGACGGATATCGATGGAACAGTCTCAATTTTTTTTTTTTAAGAGAAAGGCGACAAACGTGCTAGCATTCCACTTGATGATAAGTGATTACCGTACCGGCCATGTACATCTGCAACACCAGAGGTGCTGTAGGTGCGTTACCGGCCGGGAAGATGGGATGGAGGATGAGGAAGGGGAGTGGGACTCCGGTTACCTCAGTCACCGAACGAAGCCAATATAAAATTTGCTATATATAGTATTTATAGCTATTTAAAATTTTGATGGGATACTTTAAATGATTGTCGTTTTATCACGCTTAAAGGATAGAACGGATAGTGTCTAATTTTCGTAACGATATAGATTATGCAATGGAATGGGATATAATACAATTTTTATTTCAATTAAGAGTTCTTATTGGACAAGACAAAATTGAGAACACGCGAGCAAAGACGCGAGTAAACGCTATTTTTCTTATACGATCCCTAGTGGCCATCAAGGTCTAAAGATGAAATGCAACCTTCTCAAGTAGTCATGGGTATGAATATTGGACCCTGTGATTTATAACAGACTTGATGATCACGTTGTACTTGTTACTCAAATTGATCTACTCGTACAATCATGTATACCGGATGAATCCTGTTGATGCTTTTGTCATATACGCGGAAAAACACCGGGCCCTGTACAACGTATTGAAGCTAATTCGCACGTATATGTAGTTATACACTACGGGATTAATTTCGAAACAGAAATCTTTCGCAAATAGTTGTATATAGCGAATAACTTTATGCTGACAAATTCATTAACGTACGTAATTATTTGCGATTGCCGCCAAATTTGTTTACTTTTTAATTTGCTGCGTAACAAAACATATAGGCTCTTCGATTGTGTGCCTACTTGTGGAACGTATTACCGTCCGATATTATCTACCAAGTACATAATTCACTTATAACATGTTGCCACACAAGCTCAGTCGTCTTTAGCTTACCCTAACCGAGCGAAACATAGTCACAAAGGCAAGAAGATATCCAAACTTGAGAACCTCCTCCTTAGTTTCCCTACCTCTTTGTAGTTTCGATATTGGCTTCGAACAGGATTAGAACCTACTTAGAAGTCATGACGTAATGTCCGACGTAGTATCCATATTAAAACATATATGAGATCTAAATAAAAGGTGAAAAGTTACATCGACACTTATTAGTCGATAACGAATACGAGATGTTCTAAACAATTTAGAATATTGATGAGTGTTTAAAACTGAATTTATTTGGATGTGAATTGGATTCATGCCTTATTTTCAATTTTGATTTCGGCAGGGTTAGCTCATATGTGGAAAATTTCCAAGATATGATGATATAAGATAATTATAGTATTGTCTACATAAAAAACAGATAAAAATATGTCATTACTGTTAACAATAATCTATAAATACTCACCATTAGAAACGTTCAGACCACTGTACACAGGCAGAGATGAGGTTCTTAACAGCGAACAATCACAACTAATTACACATAGTCGCTAAATCGAATTATATAGTATAACAGAAGACAGGAGATAAGGCATGACTGATCACAGATAAATAACGGATTATCGCATCCCATTAACGTTCGCGATAAACTGGCAGCAAATGGATAAAAGATGAACACATTACGTAATGACTGATAAGAACACGCTAGAGATCTCCTGATATTCACAAAATCGCACAGCGTGCACCACACACGTACGTACGTTTTGTACGTGGTAGAGACAAACAGTAGCTTTTGCTGCTGCTCGAATGGACCGGCTCGACCGGGGTAGTACCACGACCTCACTGAATACCGGCGTGAAGAAGAGGCATCTTGGGTTTCTGCGTCTCTTTAAATGGATAGGTAGAAAGACTACCTATTCGCACAGCACAGCGTAAAGCTGTAATATTACTGCGTTCCGAAAGGTCAGTGACCATACAGAGATGCTCAACGTTCCTCGAACCATTCCATCATACTCGTCGGGACTGAAAATTACATATCCTGTAAAGATAGTACGTGCATAACTTTAAAGGGAATGAATGTAGGTGTGACCCTTTCCCGGGTTGTCTGCACATTTTGATTGCATTGAAAAACTAAGTCTGTTTCAGACTACATA
The DNA here is from genome assembly GCA_029286595.1 of Bhutanitis thaidina. Taxonomy (NCBI): domain Eukaryota; kingdom Metazoa; phylum Arthropoda; class Insecta; order Lepidoptera; family Papilionidae; genus Bhutanitis; species Bhutanitis thaidina. The sequence goes on along the minus strand of JAGSMS010000023.1, from coordinate 2,584,579 downwards.
TTCGTAGTGTAAAAATAACATTATTGTTGGAGGGATATGGAGGGCAGTACAACAGGCACAAGATCGAGATGGTGGGTCATTCGGTCAGACACGATTCTATCCGTGGTGCTACTATGTGTTATATCGACGTCACGTAATTATTCGTGTTGTAGTCGGTTTCCACACCCAACCTATTTCTTTGTGTTTACATACCCAACCTATTTCTTTGTGTTTACTTACCCAACCTATTTCTTTGTTTACATACCCAACCTATTTCTTTGTGTTTACATACCCAACCTATTTCTTTGTGTTTACATAGCCAACCTATTTCTTTGCTAAAACTTCGACCAAGTCGAGTTTCCGATCAGCCGCATATTTTTTTTTTCTTTAATAGATAAATTCCTAATAGCTTTACAATGGACTTCTTCATAATTCTGATCACATGTATAATAGTAAAGGAAACTTCGCTATTGATCCTGCATGTCTGTAAAATAAAAATCTTTTAACACGTAAACGTTAGTGGTTTTAAATCAAAAACCTTTACTCAAGAAGCCGACACCTATCGCTGTGACATTTATAAACCGTCTTCTTACTTAACAACCTGTCATCTGGCCAATGCTAGGCAGAAACTCCAATGAGACTAACTATACGTCATAATCCCTAAATTCAGCAGAGGGATTACTTTTTACTTTGATTAGGGGGATACGTTAAGTCGTATAATAATGGAAATCCGTAATCTTCTATCGGGTTTAGGGTTTTCTGGCTTTTCCTTCGGGTAAATTTTCTCACCCAGGCGGGCAATATGTAGTGGTAGGTTCTAATTCTTCTGTGACAAATGAATTAACAATCCACCTGGTGGTAATTGGCTACCGAAGCCCCACTTGTAAATAACTTCAATCGAAGGTTGTCACAGGCGTTGGCAGCCTGTGATGGAATGCCTTAAAGCTTGTAATTGTACAGGCTTAGTAAACCTTTAAAACCGGAACTCAACTGTATTTACACTGTTGATTAACGGCAGAAAAGAGAAATAGTATGAGATGGAATAACGTATGGATTCGTCTGGGTAGGTGGGTCGAGCTACACAGACGAATCCAAGGCGGGAAAGGAGCCTAGTAGATCCTACGCCGCTCGGTGTCTACTTAAATATATTTCCTTTTAAAACGCGATAGTGAAACAATTTCAAATAAGTATTTGTTATTTTTATTATTTTACGGTGTCGTTATATGAACCATTCAAACATCTTGCCGGGTCGTTGGCACATTGGCCTAAAGTCCTTCGGTGTATAAACAAGAATGAATAATTTGCCAACATACCTTCAAGGTTGGAGAGCAAACTACAACGAGAACAGCTATGTATGAAAGAGTTTTTGGCAACGTACAGAACGTGTGATCGTCTTTAACTATACATACAATGAAATGTTATAATATATATTGTGCTTTTAAAATATACTTCTTTCTGTGTATTGGCTTTACCGTATCGGATTTGATTTTTTTTGATGTGTTTGAACCTAACAAGGGTCTTTTTTTACATTAGTTGTAGGTGAAAGCAATAGATACGATTGTTAGTTCCCTAATTTTTTTATTGATTGTTCTCCAAATTCTCAATAGTTGTAATCTAAAGGTTTAGTATAAATTCCCTGCCGGAGTATGTTTTTGGAGCATTCCCACAATAGGACATTAATTATTGTGGCAAATACAGACGATAGTTTAAATATAAGCGCGTGTCACTTTGTACACTGGAAATAAATGGAAACTTGAAAATAACTGTATATAAACAATTATTAATCGATCTATAAATATCAATTAACAATACATATTACTCTCTGTTGAAATATGTGTACATAAACAATATATTATCAATTCAATTCAATTCAAAATGCAAGACATTCACAGCCAACCGAAAACGTTGCATTCAAATTCGACCTTGAAATTTTACTTTTATCTCGCCTTAAAAAAGTTAGAGCCGTGGTCGCCTAGTGGTCAGGGCGCTCACTTTGGTTTTATGGAGCGCTAGTGACCTGGGTTCGATCCTCAGTGCCGGCACCACTTACATTGTTACTAGCAATTTTAAGTGCTGTATTTGCCCGGCGGTGAAGGAAAACATCGTGAGGAAACCTACATCTCTGAAAATATTATTTCGAGAATATGTAAAGCCCGCCAACCCCCACTGGAGCAGCGTGGCGGGCTCCTAAGCCCTCTCTAATACTCGTATTTGAGAAGGAGGCCATTGCCCAGCAGTGGGCACTTACAGGCTGCTACTTTATTTTTTAAGAAAGTTTCACTTCAAAAATCCAAAGTAACTTAATGTACATTTATCATTGTATGATAATCTTATATTATTCATAAAAAGATGTCTGAAGACAAATATTAAAGAAAAAAAAACTCTAAATTATTCTATAAATAAACTAAAAAAAATAAGCTCTCACGTCAATACCTAATACCGAGGGGTGATGCGACTGGCGGCCAAAGCTCTAGAGGTATGTACCCACTTTTCACCAGAGCTTATTTGAACCAACGTGACAGGTGGTGAAACTGTCACCGTCTGCGCAGGTCACCGTTACAAAGATGAATTCACCACATCCCCTAACCAATCTCGCCATCGCAGCTACCTTGTAAACTGTCAATAGCTGTTTTGTGATCAGATCCTTTTTTTTATTAAAATAAATGGAGTATATTTGTATTTTATGAAACAAAATATAAAATATATTGTCTACATAAACAGAAGGTACTTTATCTTATAAATATAAAAATGTCATTAGTTTAATCGCAATAATTTTTATTTTATTTGTTTACCTGATATATGCAAATTTCGGTGTTAGGTATATACTATTATTACCATTACCTGACCTGTAATCGAATTCAAGGAAACTATGTCTGTTCACCCCTGTCCTTACGACATTAACTAAGAGAGACAACAAAAGAGACTTCGGAGTGTCTTGCCGGTTCCACTTAGAGTGCTTCTTTTCGAACAGGTGTTGATTTTTTAATGATGCCCATAAGAGCTTTAAATATGTCTTAATGGAATTAAAACATTGTGACTTTGATGCTAATTGTCAAACAAGATATGAACGGCGAAAAGAATCGCCGCCCGTTGTGTTCTATCTCCCGGAGGTAAAAAAAAAAGGTCGGAAGAAATGGTAATCTCCGCCTTAACGTTAATAGTTATTATTCTGGTAATAATGTATTTTGGTGTAATTGAATGGTTTCTTAAATTTTATAAACTATAAAGCGGTTCAATATTCGGTGGCGGAACAGCTAGTATTGTTAATAGCAATATGTATAATAAATTTAAACAGTGAATTTACCTTGTGCTCGAGAAATAATAAAAAAATATTATTTCGGGGACTCGGAAGAACCTCAACCGGCACTGGAGCACCAGCGTGGCGGACCATTCCGTGCTCCGAAACTATCTCAAATATTTGAGAGGAAGCCTTTGCCCAGTAATGGGCATTTACAAGCTGCTACTTTATTTTTACTTTACTACTACTACTAATCTATTATATAGTATAGGTGGCAACCCTAATTTCTAAGAACATATACATCGTCAACGGTAATTACAATATAAAAATCAGAGCATACAAATTACACCTACTCTGTAATACCACTCTTTCATATTGTGTAATGATTAATATATTTCCTTTACTGTACATTTGATATATAAAAACAATACACAATAATAGTATGACGGTATATTATTTTTGCTCAATTAATAAGGAATACAATTAAATCTAATGTTTGTGTATATATACATACTCGTATACATAAGATATATAATATTTCTTAAGCGTGGTCTCTGCGGATATCTGAGACATATCTCATCCCATGGGCGCGTAAGAATCAACTAAGGTAGGTTAAATAATCCCTGAAAAAATATCGTCGCTACTCACAGATGGAATGGTGGAATACTTATGTCAGAACAAGCTAGATCGAAAATAGATTGACCGATAACAGGCAGCAACGTCTAAAGTGCTTAGTGCCTGGTGCTGCACTCGCCAATACACCTGAGAAGCCCTACAGTGGACTATTTATAGGCTGTTGAAGAAGAAATTTAGAAGAAAGACAAATACATTTCAAAAACTCAAATAATATTAAAATACTATTATAAAATTTGCACTAATTATAAAATATTGATCAAATGTAGTAACCTAAAAGTTTCAGAGATGTTAAAAAATTACTAACAAATTACTTGTGAATAATTGTCAGATGTAAATTAAGGGTTGATTTATGTGAAAATACGACAGATTCTTTTTAATGCCTACCTAATGTGCTGGCAGACAAACTGATGGAGGAAATTCGATGCTAAAAAATTGCTAAACTCAAACAACCCATAGATACAAAGGATGTAGAGAGGCATCACTAGGGCAATAGGCACCTCCCACAAGTATGAATTGTACCGGTATTTGATATGATTCGAGATCGAAATGTGATTACGATCCCGCAAAGTAGTGATATCATTAAAAAAACGGTATGCGATTATTCAGTCCCTGGATTAGGCACAATCCCAGTACAGCACAGCAATAGGAAATAGAACAATAATAGTCCAGGTATAACCTTAATTATAAATATAAAATATAACCTAATTAAAATAAAAATATAAAAATTTAATATAACCTTAAATAATTTTTCTTTTAATTAACAATATATAAAAATATATCAATTCATTATATATAACAAGGAAAAAAAAACTTTAAAAGGAATTTGTACACTGGATAGATAACATTAAGACGTTTGACCAATTTGCACATCGCGTTCATTATGAAATAAAAAGAAAATCTATAAAAAAATCATCGCTAGACGTTTCAAGGTAACTTTACTTTTTTAAATAACATTTATATAACAATATACGATTCAAGTTCACTTGAAGGTCGTTGCATTTAGTCCTATTTACACAGGGTACAACTTTGGGACCAAAGTTATATAAACATTTTGTATTGATACAATCACTTACGTGTAATTAGCATTAAGTTACTCTTATACGCTGATAACACGAGAACTATAATAAAAAAGCAAGAAGTACAAAAAGGATTGATGTCATGATTCGTATATTTAACACAATAAAGAATACAATAGCACCGGATGATGAGTATTTGTCGTTAGAATATATACAAGTGTGAATTGACGTGGAAGGAAATATTTCTATTGTATTAGGTAATACGGTTGCAAATTACGAAAAAAAAATCTTTTTTTCTTTCCTCTTGTTCAATCACAACTTACAGTAAAAAGTAAACGAGTTTATTAAACTTAATTTAAATATCTGCAAATAAACAAACCAGAAATAATCTAAACTATGAGGAAATTTTAAGCAGAGCAATGTCAATTCTGCAGTCAAGGGCAAAGCGTTGTGCCAAAACGTTTATTTCTGTATGAAGAACAGGCGAAACGTAAGAAAATCAATGTAACATTTCGACACGGATGAAGACTCACCGAGGAATATGGTCAGTTAATCCCAACACAACACAGATGCACAGAATTGCAATTCAATAGACGAAGCGTTCGCGCAGAGAACGTTTCAATACGTCCCCACCGTTCAACGGTCAGATAACAACTGAAAACTTATTATTTCACATCGTATAGAGCTGTTCACGCACACATAAAAGACGAATGAAAGTGGCATGTTTGTATTCTTGTTTCTGTATGTGTGTGTTCACTCAACATTACGCCTTGAATGACGCATGGCGATTGCGTTTGTTCCTACAGAATTAAAAAGTTTAGGAGGGACAAGGACAGAGTTTTGCAAACTGCGAATTTTACGTTCGCGTAAAGAAAAAATAAGTCAGACATGATGACTGCTGTTACGTAACGTGAGCGAAGTGTTACAGTTATGAACTGTAGGTAGAGCTTTAAAAATGTTTTATTCCGCTAGTTACTTTTGTATTTCGTAAATAATAATAATAACAATAAACTCACATGACCGTATTCCCAAAACAGGGAAAGTCGGAGATCTTAGAAAGAAATTTTTTTTCTTGATCTACTAATGACAAACGTAGCAAGTTCTGTGTACCTGTGGCACCTACCTCATGGTAAATGTCACACTTTTTTCTCTTATGCTTCAGTGCAGAACAACTGCTGTTGTAGTAGCAGTTAATTTGGTCTATCTGCACTAAATTTGGGCCCATCGAGCCCAACCTAGATGGGCTCCCACATTACATCCTACCAAATTTACAACCAGCAATGTATTACCTTAAAATATATAAATAAAAAATCCACAATCAAACAATTTTCATTTCGTAAATTTAGGTAAAATTAAGATGTTAAGATGTATACAGAACTGAGGTCGATAAAAAAAGTTTCCAATTTAAGAAAATTTATTCAAATAAAAATTAAACAACGACGGTATCACAAATTGACATTATTTTTCAGATTCTATAAAGAAGGAAGCAACGTAATGTATGTATCAGCATTAATGGGTGCGTCTGCGCAACGCGTTGTGATTGGACGGTTATTGTCTTACGATGTCGCGTTTACTATGCAGCGATGTAAATCTTTCATGGAAAAACTATTTGTTTGACTGGTGCAATTAGGTTCAATTTGATTTGTTACAGGTTTGAGTGTACGTATCGATTCCGATAATAATACTACGGCAGCGATTAGTAAAGGATATAAAAAATAGTCTCAACCATGAGTTGGATTTAAAATTGTCATGTCAGGATGTCTTGCATTGTGGCAATCCTTGAGAGAGAACTATCTTCGTTCGGTAGTGGACTTGTCACAGGTTGTAATGATGAAAGTGGTGTCCTGGATGCAAGAGGTTTAAGTTTGTGTCTCATTAATCATCAATCAACCGACGTTCACATTCGCGTAGGAACGACGAAATGCCGAAACAAACTGATTCGACCCGGTTTCGATGTAAACTGTATAGTTAAAATACCCAGTGCTTGGCCGTTAAGAAAATCAACACGAGGAAACCTGTACTTCGTCGAAAAAAAAAAAATTTCGAAGAGTCTCAAAGCCCGCCGACGTGCCAACCTGCGCTGGAGCATCGTGATGGACTCGATCTGACTTCGAAATTCTTTAAAAAAATTAGAGGCCTTTTTTCTCTAAACGTCAACCTCTACTGCGCTGCACTTTAACCCAAGGTTTTTTGTAAACAATCTTTTGATGATAATTTGCCGTGTGGTAGCGGTGTAAGGACCTCCCACTCCATTTCTTCCCGTGGGTGTGGTAAAAGACAACTAAGGCCTTGGCAATCTCCGGGACACAACTTGGCGACGAGTCTAGTCAGAGTTAAAATCACTCAATTCGTAATCACAACTATTGGGTGACCTATCACAGGCGTACGTGCATATAATATACTATCGTATATATAATATATACATATATAATATATATTTCGAATCAACTCAGCTCAGGGTATGCAGCTTCCTATCCAACAACATAGTACGCGTGTTTTCAGTTTTTCTACGCCAACCTTGATGATGTCAAGACACCTCCTAATAAACACAATTTTGATAGATTGGTTCGAAAATATTTGCTTAATAATAATTAACACCATCTGACTAATTTGACTATATTTTTTTCTCTTGATTTTTGGTAAACATATTGTATAGTGTAGCGTATGTGTATGTATGTGTGTATATTATATATATCCGTATAAATATTATAATTCACCTATTAGTATTATTTTATTGTTTCGGTTTCACGCGTGGTAGAACCAAGCGGCGGCTTTTGGGCTTACTCGACCGGGTTGGTACCCCAGTCTCACAGAATACCGGCGTGAAGTATAGGCACTTTGTGTTTCTGCGTTTCGTTCGATAACCGGAGGCCCACTCCCTCTCCTCATTCTTTCTCCCTTCTCCTAAATATCCTTAAAAGTCGCCAACGCACCCGCAGCGCCTCTGGTGTTGTAGATGTATGTGGCCGGCGGTAATCACTAATCACCAGGGGAGCCGCTTGCTTGTTTGCCGCCGCTTCTATAAAGAAAAAAGGTCGCGAACACCTCCATTCACATCTTCTATGAGTCATTAGGGATATCGCGAGTTATATAGATGTTAATCAGTTCTGCAGTAGGAACAGGAATTGTGCAATTCTATGCCAGCGCTCCCCTTCAATTATCGAGTTATACGTCTAGATACATTTGGTCGATATTTAGGCATACCTTTTTTTTTTGTTACATTGTTTTTGTCAAACGAACTAACAGTCCACCTGATGGTAAGTGGCCACCTGGTAATAGGACAAGAAACTTAAATCAAAGTGTTTAGACATGTTGTCACATCTGATAACTCTGATGGAATGGCTCAAATCCTTGAAATAATAATCAGGACTACCTTCCGAGACTTTTATGATGATCGTCAACCTTGTCACAGTCCTCAAATAGACGTAGTCTCTCTTCCATGTCGGATTCTAACAAGCATTGGCCATGCTTCGGATACATAATGACGTACTGAACAGTCGAAGCCGTCTCACGGAGATAGAGATTTGGACGTTCATAAAAGCTTTAAACGAGCCTAAAAAAAATTAACTTTGACTTTAAGAGAAGTTAACGCGAAAATATAATATTTTTAAGATAGTTAACAGGATCAAGAATTACTATGCAGAAATCCATTATTTTAAAGATGTTAGAAAAAGTCATTAAGTACTATTTCGTTTCATATAAGTAACTATAAAAAGTAAAAATAAATAATATAAATAAAAAGCTATTTATAAAGTATGGCGAAGAGCACTACCCTCCCTCTTCTATACCGTGCACCTTTACTGTAATAATCCCCCACAACAGCACTCTACACTTTATAAAAAAAACTTTATTCTCTCTCTCTCTCTCTCTTCTACACGACCAACGTATACCGGGACAGGTGCGCCTCGAAACAAAGCCTAGTAGCGCTGAGTACTTGGCCTAGCTAAGAAACGTGGATCTGGCAACAGAATGATGTCGGAAAATCCAGACTAGTAATGGGGAGCAGCATCCTTACCGCTACTGTCCTCAACAACCCGCTAGCCCTGGAGAGTACGAGCAAACCTTCCAAGTAATTCATGCTGTCTTTTGTTGGCACCTTTATGGAGAGGCCTATAGGCTGACGAAGAAAACTTTGCTGACAGACGATGCTGTCTAGTCATCGTACTGGCTAATTTGAATCTGGAATAATGTACAGATTCTAAATATACAAGCTAAAGCCAGAAAAAAAATCAGTATACGAAAGAAACTAATGAGATGATCAAAATCACAATGCTATGTGCTTTAGTAAAACCACCAATTGTAGTAAAAAGCAAAGAAATTCCATATCAATGGACATGTTCAGAGGTACTACGTTTTAAGATAGAAGATTTAAAACCGCTCACGAATTGAATACCCATAAGTCTCATTTAATTTGTATATAAAGCATTCTCTACGACATTACTTAACCGCCTAACAAGAATGATATTCCAAAATCACACATATCGTAACTTAGAACAAACTTACAAAAATACCTCTACATCTGTTTTATTGACTACTGTAAGTATTCGCCTTACTGTATGAGTCCATATTGCAGGTATTACCAGAACAAAATTTAATAGATAGTAAGGGTTAATAAACTATATTAATATCTACAGCACATTATATAAATAGCACAGCAAGAACCAAAATGTATACTCAAAATTAAACGTGGCGTAAGACAAGGAGATCCACACTCGTCCAAATTATTCTGACCCAGACTTATAACATGTTTTAGAAAAATTCATTGGAAGAATATGGGTCATAGAATAAATTGAAGATACCTTACACACTGAAGGTTTGCAGACGATGTTGTTGTTGCTATCTGAAAACACAGAGGTACTGATTGTGATTGTGTGATTGAAACCCGCGAGGGAATCAGAATCAAAGTAAAAGTTCTAGAAATCAATAAGGGGAAGGTTATGTTAGAATTTGTAAGAAATAGTACAGGTTGATGAAATAGCAGGACACATACTACAAGCAAACGATGTAATATGAACAAAAAAAACTACCAACTGGTACTGGACTAAACATGGAGTCACGACATGACAACTGCAGGCAAATTATGGATGAGATCGGCACGGGACAGGAAAACGTGTAAGGCTTTGGAGCTATCAGCAGCCCTTACACAGTATCTGGCGAATTAGGAATGTATCAAAAACTAACATAAAATAAACGAAAAATATAAATATACTCGTCTATAAATAAAAAAATAACTAAATTCAAACTATCCTTACTAATTGTTAAAAAACTTACATTCTAGGTGTAATTGTAACCGTGTAAGGACGAAGAAGGCTGTTATTATTATAATATATTTTAGCCATCTGTCAGATAATCTTAAACTGCAATCACACGTGTCACACACACTGCATTCAAACCACCATGGCAGGGTGGTGAGTCCATTATCAGACGTGTCATAAAATAATGCGATTTTGTGATTTCCTTCTATGCCTTTGCCTTCCCTTGAAGAGATAGGCGTAAAGATAAGCTTGTTACCATGAAAGCAATATAGCCTTATGAAACGTTATATAATATTTTCCACTCTTAAAACGTGCAGCGGTCATAAACGCCGAATCACGGTTATATATATTCGCAGAACATGATATAGAAATAATCAAATATGATTGCTACTCCATTCGAGATAAGTTTCAATATCCGCTGTGAATAAACTCGCAGTGAATCCGATGTCACATGGAGTCGTTATGCCCCCGCTTTGTATTACTGTACTCATCAACTGTGGTACAAGTGGTAAGCTGATGCACTGATATTCATCATTTGCAAAAAAATCATATGATTTCGTGCCTGTCTTCCTGGGTATGCAGTAATGACTGCTATCCATTACGCACGTCTCTGCCTAGGCAAACGGGCCTAAAGGTGTCATAGATGACAAAAAAAAAGTTCAACTTCAGGTTCATGTCACTAGACAAACGAAGAACTCGTAAAATTACTGAATTTTAACTGCAATTTTAAGTGCAGAATTTACAAAATGCTCGGCATGACATAACCTACAGCTGAAATAATAGAAAAATATGTTTCGTAGACATGTGAAGTCCATCAGCTCTCATTGGGCCAGTGTGGCGGCACCAAAATCTTCGCAAAAATTAAAGGATATAGATTTGCTTTATTTAAATTAATTTCCTGCCATAAGTTGATCAGCTTCGTCTGTTAGTCAGCAGGATGCAGATTAGGTTGACGTTTTCGGGTTCGGCACAATTTTGGTCAAATCTCGTAAACAACAAAATCAATAAAAATATTACAATAAAATCGCTGCCTTCTTTCATTCACACCTACTCCGATGAAATCCTGTCCTACTAATTGTTCAAAACGCCACGTGCGTTAACACGAGTCTATGCAAATAAAGGGATCACTATTTTCTATAGCAACAGTAACAGAAGCTTGCGTAATACAGTATGTGTGGCCTACAAAAGGAACTAACCACCTTTTTCTTCAAATGCCGATGCTGATTTCTAACAAACGAGGGTCTTGCAATTCTGTGTAATTCAAGAACCGCACTACCTTTATTTGACCATGGGAAAAGTCTTTAAATACCAGAGGACCGGGGAAGAGCTGACAAGCTAGCACGGTTCGATGACGACGGCTTTTTTTATTCGAATGGAGTGAAAAACGAACTAACAGTCCACCTGGTGGTGAGTGGCTACTACTGCCCATGAACCTGCAAACCACCTCAACAATCAATGGTCACAGATGCATTGTCACCACCCCGAGAACTAAGATTGAATGCATCCCAGTCCGTGATTATATTTAAGGGTGATAACACATGTACTTAACAGATCTGCCCACTATGTGAGAAATTACATGTGTGTATTGAACTGCTAATTATATGTTTAAGACTTTTGCCGGTACTTTTACAGTATAGCCGAGGTTAGGTTAGGGATCTGCGGATCTATTGCGGATCTCTTATGGTACTCGTGCTAACAATCAGTTTAAATGTGAAGTTACGACGGATTCCACAGTTTGACAGATTATAGTGTAATCGAATATCGTTTCCCTGTTACTGTACCTGTCTCTACGATACGATCTATCTGTCGAAACTGTCGAATCGAGTCGAACTCCAAATTGAAACCGATTGCTGTTCTAATTATACCACCAGAGTTACGCTGACACATAGATCCGCTGCTTCCGAATCAGGAGAACGGACGTTGTATTCCGAGTGTTTCAAAACTTATGTAGTACTATTTGCACTGTTAGCTTGAACAATAAGACGGTGACCGGTCTACCACCTGTCACGATATCCCAAATATGCTGTGGTTAATAGTGGGTTTAGATGTCTACAGCTTAAGCTTGTCTTCCACTCCAGTATTGGGTATATTATTATTTATCTACATCCATTCACAAAGAGGAAACCAGGTGCACCAACGCACCTACGTTGTTAATCTGAAGGACTATCAAGGAACATCTCAATGTCTGTCTTAAGCTGAACATTATATTTCTCGTGAGGGCATATTTCATAATTTTTGTTATAGTTGTCGTGACTTTTGATACTGCATACCGACGGAGGTGAGAACGAGTCCTCTACTTGCAATTTAAATACGCTGCATGTCATTGGTTAATGACAGAAAGAACATAGTACAGACACTGCACTGACCAGCCCGCTTACCCAGGTAGGTACGAGCAAATCCTTCCATGAAATATATGGTAGTTTTTGCTGGCTCTTTCATGAAGAAACTTATATACTGAGACTTAATAAAATGTCAACAAGTCCAAACATGGAAACTGAACTTTGCAATAATTCGTGCTCGCAGAGCACAATTGTTCTTGCACGTGGCCGATTCCAGTAACGAAATCTTCACAGGTCACAGGACCGACAGCATTACCACAAACGCAAAGGCAACCCGCCAACCTGTATAGCCAACATACACACCGCACCGTCTATGCGATAAGAGAAGAGTTAATTTGAGTTTTGCAGGAATATTAGTTTCGGCTTGGATTTGACCCTCCTCAAAATCAACAGACAAATATGTTGAACACTGAGCAGGCACGGCAACAGTTAAAGGTGACCATGAGAAGGTTACAACCGTACTCACACGAAGATGACATCATCGAACAGCAAGTAATGTTAAAATTATGATCTGTAATCATTGAATGACTTTGTATTTTACTTCGTTAAGAGACAATTGAAAAAGATTTAACACACACATGCGTGATGGCAAGGTTCGCCATATTTTAAAAGCTGGGTGATCAGATATTGGGTACAAAGGTCGTGAGAGCTTTATGTTTTTTTTTTATTTTTTATTCGGCGTGTGGTAGCTACGTAGGAATCTGCCACCCATTTTCTTATCGAGAATATCGTGAGAAAAAATCTCATATTTCTTCGAAAATCAAATTCCATCTGCGGGAGCAAATCCGGCGACGAGCCTTACAAATAAAGTGAATTTCAAAAATGTGCCCAGCATTTTAATTCTCATAGTCGTGTCTCATCGAAGAACAGACAAAATCAAGCCCTTTTTATAAACACAAATCATCAAGAGAACTGGTATTTCAACTCAATAAATAACCATGCCGCATTTCAAATACAAATAAGCAAGCAAGGTGACCCTGACGAGCCCCTGCAATACTACCCGCTGATTGGTCCGAACGTAACATGCCTCTGTGACGTCATCGGTGGATGTCGGTGTTACGTTGCACGGAATAGCGTGTGCAATCTCGCGGTTACAGTATCAATTCTATTGCAGGAGATTTTCCATGCGGTTTTAAGGAATGCTACTGCAAATCGAATGTATATAAAAAAACATTATTTAGTATTTACATATTAACTACCTAACCGAGCCAGCTTCGCACGCGCAGATCCGTAACTGTAAACTAAATATGAATGTATAGGTAATACATATAGTGTCGGTAAAACCTTCCACGTAAAATTTTCTTAGTGATCAAATCGCATTTACTAACTTCTTAACAGTTATACAAGTATGACAGACAGACAAACGCGGATTGTTTCAGTCTATTTAACCTATCTCTTTATAGACTCGCAAGCCATTCGACCGATTGAGTTCAAATTTATAGATTACATTCGACTCATCACTGGCAACGAGAAATGTAGAATGACGTCCGCAAAAAACATTTAAAACAACATTAAATTTAACAACAAAAATACTTACGAAAATAGTCACTGTATGGACAAGGTGAGGCACTTGCTTTTTATCCTCTTCTTCTTTATTTAACTTTATCAGCCGATATAAATCCACAAGTGAACATAGACCTTTATCATTCCTTCCGAAAGCTCCAACAAAAGCTGACATGGTGGGCATGCAAGATTTGACCATACTCACCTCGCTGGACAAGCGGAACGTTGAGTTCAGTGCTTGTCTGTAATATAGACTCCGAGTTTCTCTGCACTGCTCTCAATGATAGCAGGTACGACCGCGACGAAGCAATAAAAATCATACTTTACGAAAACTGGAACGGCGTAGGGACAATAAGAGACTCGACCATCAGGTCGAATAGCAGAAGATAACATTTTAGCTACAACTATATAATACAGACTCACGCCGGCCATTATAGCAGATATTACAGCCTTCTATTTGGCATTTCCGCCTCTCCGGTATATAAAACGTGACGGGTGGCGAACTCGTCGTCAGGTTTGCTGACGTTTTCAATGTTTTTCCTTTGATCACCTCTCATGGCACGTTAGAGCAGAAAGGGTATGGGAGATTAGATCGCCGCTAGCCACACCCGGCAAAGCGTAACATGTATTCAACATGCTTTTTAATATATATATATATAAATTTAATATTTCTAGGGATAATTTTTATGCATACAATATAGTAATAAGTTAGAATGGAGTCTAATTATACCGCTACACATTATCAAAGCCTCCATAAGTTGAACTTCCCATTTCTGTTATCGAACCATAGCTGTAATATAAGGAACATTACCCGCTTTCGCTTATCACTGTGCTATATTACGTTTAGAAAGTAGATTACCTTTATCCAGTTCAATACAACTGACTGTTTATGGTTGAACGGGACCTATGCGTTAGAAAGGCGTTTCCTTGATAAGTAAATATATTTAATGATTTCTTCCATTTACGCGAACACACTACATTTGAAATTAAACTATTATTTAATCACCTCTACCGGTCTAACATCTCAGTCCTCCCGCGACCACGGGTGCTGAAAAGCACTTGAAACGTCAGAAACATAAAAACAAAAATTAAAAGCGTTAAAATCCGTAAATACTAGTTTCATTTCAAATTAATCTATTTAATTGAACGCACTCACATACGGATGTAAGAGATTTATCCTTTATAGTTAAGGGACACCAAGTTGTACTCTAAATGTCAACGTCATCTGCACGCCATGCACGATAACGCACGAAGCACTGGCAACCAGATGGCGAAAAATCCATTAAACTATGTCGTACTCAAATCCCAGAGACTAGTGATGTGAGGCAGCATCTCTAATACAAGGGTACCGGCCTCTACGCTCACCCATCGCTAGCCTAGCGTGATGAGTAAAGGCAACTGTTTAGTATGTTGGCTTTTGATGGTACTTTCATGGATAGGCGTCCGGACATACACAGGCTGAAGAAAAGGAAGAACATAGGCACTACCTACGGCTCCCTTTATTTCATACATAGGGAAATGCCCGACGCATTCGAGGCCAAGCACAGGTCATACCGGGCTTCCACCGACCACAACCCCACGGTGTTCCACCTTCGCCGCAGAAAGGGTATGGGCAGGAAAGCATTCTCACATATCCGCGACTCCAACGCCGGCCGCTCTAGGCGAGGTGGCACTTCGGGAGGCAAGGCATCAAGGTTGATTTACTGATCAGAAATTACTGTGATTTAATATATTTTTTTAAACTTTAATTGTTTTACATATGTATCATTCTGGTCAAGGTATTAATTGAATACGTGAACAATACAAAAAATAATAATATTCTTGGTATTTATTATAAATGGAGATAGGAGCATGAATCTTATATCATTCCAAAGGTACTACTGTGCCATCGTTACGAGATATTTCATAATGCTCCATATCTGCCCATTTATCCAAGTTCTGTTCTGTTCTGTTCTGAGCATCTATATAATATTTCAAAGGCATAGTTTTAATTTTTAATTTTAATTTTTTTATTTTGTTAAGTTTTGCAATTATTTCTTTTTCTCTTTCTATAATAAGCAATGTGTTGTACTTGTGTCTTGAATAAATGGTTTTTCTTTCTCCTTTCTAGATATGCTACTACTAAGATTTTTGTTACCACAGTACCAAAATCAGTAAGCAGAGTTTATATAAAGCTACCCCATGGTAGTCACATATGCATCTTCTTAATCAGCCTGTTATTACTTCACGGGTTGGAATCACTACATACTACATCCATATGCAGCAGACATATTTTGCTTCATTAAATCACTACGTTACGTCAATAGAGGTGATATATTTTGGTCATGCAAACCGAACCGGTTTCGCAAAAATATTCAAGTCTATCTCATTCCTTTCAGAATTTTTTATCAAGTTTCTTGAAGGTAGTAGACTGTAGTACAATATATGGTAATGTAACATGCTAAGGAATGTAACTATAAGTTATACCATTTAGATATAGTATAGTATGTAAAACCAGACGCACCAGTTAAACACTGTCTCGCCTTGTTTAGCTCTACGCTAACATGTTCAACTTAAGATTTACAACAACAAACAAATGTCACTCGCTCTTAGTATCCATGGTAGTACCACTCAGCTTCCAGTAAAAGTAGCGGAGTATCAATGTCCCACAGCTGGGAAAAGGCCTTCTCTCAATATTTGAGAGCGAACAGACAGCAGCTCTCGTTTGCCTTCACATGTCCTCGAGGTTTATTTCTCAGATACAGGTTTCCACGTGATGTTTTCAAAATATCAACACGTTGTAAAATAACTTAAAATTGCAGTTAACAGTTTTAGCTTTTCCAGCACCGGGATTTGTATCTTTATCCATTTCCAATGCCTTATCCGGCATGCCACAAATTTCACAAAAAAATCGTGCGACTTGGTTACCCTTGAAAATTACAGCGTCTTATTATTTAACATGGTTTAGTTTATCCAACACATAGTCATTAATAAATGAAACCATGCCTTGATTCTAAAAAAATAACACAGTGTGATTTTATCCAGGAATAACTTCATCAGACGGAATTAGTGTGAAATATTTTTGAAGCATAGCGGATTAGGCATTTGGTAAGGGCTCTGAGCTATTTTGTTTCACGATTCCAGAGATCCTTTTTTTTAAATGGGAAAGGCGGCAAACGAGCAAGCGGTTCATCTGGTGGTAAGTGTTTACCGTCAGCCACGTACACTTGCAACACCAGAGGGGCTGCAGGTATTTCGGAGATGAGGATGAGGAGGATGAGGAGGATGGGGAGAGGGAGTGGGCCTACGGTTACCTCACTCACGGAACGAAACGCAGAATCACAAGATGCCTCTACTTCACGCCGGTTTTCTGCCAGACCGTGGTACCTGTCCTGCCCATTCAAGCAGCAGCAAAAGCCGCCGCTTGGCTCTACCACGCGTTAATTAGATTGAAGTTAGTTGTAGGTGTACAAGGGCTGCAGTGGTCGAAGAGGCCTTACCACCAAGTGGACTGTCTGCATCTTGTGCTTCTGCGTTTCGTTCGGTGAGTGAGGTAACCGGAGGCCCTCATCCCCTCCCTATTCCCCTCCTCTTCCCTCCCATCTCCCAAATAACTTAAAGACCGGCAACGCACCTACAGCATCTATGGTGTTGCAGATGTATGTGGTCGACGGTAATCACTTACCATCAGGTGAACCGCTTGCTCGTTTGCCGTCTTTTCTATTAAAAAAAAAAAAGGTTAAAGTCAGGTCTTTATCGCGTCGCGTTTCGATTTTGTGGCATACCAGATAGGGCTCCTGAGCACTAAGATGAATAGCCTACAGCCCGTAATTATTCCTCGCTCTCTATACCTATCCATTAAGAACACAACAGTGGTTACACAGGTGTCTGGCGGCAGAAATGGGTAAGACCGTGTTACCTAACCAGACAACTCCTAGACAGAGAAGGTGTCTTATTAGTTCAGTCTGTGGTATTTCTTACCACAGGCTGAAAACACACACACGATGAGTGTAAGGTGCGAGGCGTTTAGTGCTCCGAGAGAAAAGTTTCTTACACGACTACCAACATCTTTGTCACTGCGCTGTCTATAGAGAAACAACTTTTTTATAACTCAACAGTTAAAGTAATACAGCATCTCGCCAAGACCTCCTTATCTAATGTCTGAGAGCGTTTTGGAGCCGGAAAGAGCCCGCCGACTGCTCCAGTGGGAATTGCCGGACTTTTCCTTCACCGCCAAACATGTGGTGAATATAGCACTTAAGCTTGCTATTAATAATTGTAGTGGTGCCGGAACCGGAGATCGAAACTAGGTCACTCGCGCTCCATGAAATTAAACTGAGCGCCCTGAACACTAGGCTACCACGACTCTCTCCGTAAGGCTACCATAAGTCAATGCGGAAATGAAATGATTAAATGAATGTAAAATACAGAGCGTCTTATCTTTCCAACGGCGCAAATTAACGCAAATCACTCAATGTAACAACGTAACAACAACGGAAACGTGAACCGCCACCATAACTTTTCGATAAATGTTCTTGAAGATTACATTAGTGATTGTTTTAACAATCGTATGCACGGTATCGTGTATTGAGTTAGATATCTGTTAGACTATTCTTTAACGTTGAATAAAGTTTGCCGTGTGTTGACGGTGTAAGAATCTACCACTACCTTTCATTCCGCGGATGCCGTAAGAAGCGAAGCCTTGATAATCGGCTAGCGAGATAACTAAATACCTAACTAACTAACTAACTAACTGGGGGGAAAAATACTAAAGAGATAATAACGGACAGCAGCAACAGAGGTGCGAGGTGTTTGGTACTCCGATCGCCAATCCGCTTGCCGTAGCGTTTATGGCAGTTCTTCCTTACGGGAGAGGCCTTTCTGTGTGATGTCCTGCAGTGGACTGTTTAAAGGCTAGTTAGATAAAGGCCGACCGATGGGGCAAAATACATTAAAATATACCGTGTGTTCGGCAATCTTTCCAGACATACATGTATACATGCATTACGCTATACGTCTGATTGCTAGATTGTTAAAAATGAAAATAATACATTTGAAACAAATATGCAAAATAAAAAAAAAATTAATAAACCCTTATATAAGTAGGTAATAAATGATAATCAATGGTTTTATTTAACGCAAATAAGATATTATTTAAGCTTGTTACGTAAACATAAGGTTAATTTCAAGGTTTTTCCTTAATGTACAGTGTGTTCTACGCGTTTGACGCCCACGCTGCCAGTGCCAATGTAACGTTTCGTTTTTCGTGACACCTTTATAATATGAGCTTTTTTTAATATCAGTTTTTGGTGACGTTCAATAGTCTAGTAATCGCTAGTAATCATTAAAAACGTATTCGTTTATTACTACACAAAGAAGCTGAGACGGGAATAGGCACTGAGACTCGGAAAAATTTTGTATCGCCAAAACCGGTCAGCGACTTTTATACATGGACATTAAAATTCATGAACTGTTTGAAGATATAACGATAAAAAGCGATCCAGAGTGAAATCGAGGTTGCAAATACGTTGTCAACCCTGAAGACTTAGATGAACGGACTCACATTCCGTAATTATACTGAATCCCTATACTTTTCTAAACGGAACACAACAGTAATTGAACAGCTGTTTAGCGGAGCAGAAATGAGTAAGAGCCTGGTACCTACACAGACTACTTCTAGGCATAGAAACAAAGCTACCACCTGTAAAATAATGACGTAGTTTCCCTAACCACTATAGCCCAGCAGAGTTTAATACGCCGATTGGCCTGGACTTACCGAGACAGACAATCTGTCCCAGGAATACGTAGTCGTCGACCAACCACGACCAGTCTTGGTGTCATATGATCTTTGTCTTTTGCATATTCACGTCAAGACCTTTTCTATATGCATTGTCCAAGCTGCGGTTTAGTCCTAAAAAAAAAAAAAAACTAAATATCTGCAAAGTTCAAAAAAGGAGGAATATGCCAGTTCCACTTAGAGCTATCTTAAAAAAAAAAAGTATACATGAAATTAATATAGATTATAGATAGTAATAAATGTAGGATGTGTATTAATAAAAAGATAATTCAAGAACACAGTCATGTCTCTGGATACATCCACTAAAACGTCAGTACATTAATTACATCGTAAAATACGTGTCCAATCAAGATCTTTCGTCTCAACGTACACAGAGCATCGGCAATTTCCGCAGCAGCTATGTCAACTGCTTGATGAATGACACGAATTGTTTAGATTTAGAGCGTAGTCGGGTCGTTTGCTTGTTTGTTTCAATTCCAACGATGTATTGTGATCTTGCTATATTGTAAAGACAAACAAATTTGTTGATAATTCACAAGATGCCTTGGGACGGAGTCAAAAAAACCTATCCTACCTCAAATATCTAAAAAACAAACCCAAAGCTTAGTTAAGGTATCGGTCTCCCACAGTATGTTAGTTAAAAATGCATTAACTATGTGTAATGTTTTTGCGTCTCTATATTTTGGAGAAATAAAATTATTGTTATTATTATAAAAAAAACTTCAAATATCCTCATCCTCTTGTTCATCAGCCTATTTAACTCTACTGCAAAACATAGACCTCTCCATGAAGGCACAAACAAAAGCATCCATTTTTTTAGAGGTTTGATAAAAATACGCACTACACTGGACATGCAAGGTTGGTCATAAGGGTTGGTGACCACAGTGCTGGTACACTCGCACCAGTGACTCTACTCCCCATCACTGGTCTGACGGGTTTGGATTCAGCAAATTCGGATTCATGTTCCACCATCAATCGGTCGACGGAGTTGGCTAGCAGGGTCAGGTCAGTGGTCAGAGCGCCCGCGAGTGACCGGGGATCGAACCCAGGTGCCGACGCACCACCAAAATTGTTAATAGTGACCGACAGTACGGTTTCCGTCGGGGTCGATCAGCTGGTGATCTTCTAGTTTACCTGACTCATCGATTGAAGCTTTGGCGGTTAGTTTAGACGTAGCGAAGGCCTTTGATAGGGTTAAGCACAAAGCGCTTGGTGCATGCTCAGACTACAAGCTCGTGAATACTGGTATACCCCAAGCCCTGTATGCTTTCTTCCATTCTGTTTCTTATTCATATCAACGACAGGCTACAAATTAGTAGCATGCATTGCTATGCAGACGGTAGCACGGATGATGCCCTATACACAGGCCGTGCGAATATTTCTCGGGAACACGTCGAAGTAGTGCCGGAACAAACTTGTGTTTGTGTGAACAAACAGAAGACGAGACTTAGTTCAACAAAGTCACGCATTATGGCCGACGTAATTTTAAACTATTCAACCCTAAAAAGAGACAGGTTTGCGCGTTTACCGTTAAATAGAATAATTTTGTAGTTTCTCCTCTTTTTGAGAGCATTCCCCTTATCACCTCAGCCAGTATCAGAATCCTCGGCGTCGACATATTCAGCGACGTTCAGTTCCATGGTCACTCAGAGAGAAAGGCCAAACTGGCCTTCAAAAGGCTTGGCGTGCCTTGCAGAGCGGGACAGTGTTTCATACCAGTCCACCGAATGCAACTCTTCTGTAACGTTCTCACGAGAGGCTTAAACTGTCGACGACGAAGCTCTCTGTGGTCGGCTTGATCCTTTAGCCTTGCAAAGATGTTGCTTTTTTTTTGCATTTTTTACAAAATTACTACGGGGAATGTTTTGAGGAACTATTCTGAATGATCTCAGCCGCAGAGTTTCACCGTCGTATATCACGACAGAATTCCAAGCTCCTCCAATATCACCTAGATGGTTGGCATTCCACGACAGTGCAAGTTTTCTGCAACGTACTTTGACGACGACTTTGTGGAATCAGATGTCTGGTACCTTCCAGAAAAAAACCTTTCCTACCTTAAAGACCGGCAGTGCATCTGTACCTTCTCTAGTGTTGCGAATGGTAGTGGGCGTCGGTGATCACTTACCATAAGGTGAGCAGCAATCTCGTTTGAATCTTTCTTCTATAAAAAAGAAGCCATTTAAGTGCTGTATTTACCACGTTCTCGGCGATAATGAAAACGTATTGACATCGACGACATGTGATGTCCACCAACCCGTACTGGACCAGCGTGGCGGGCCGTTCTCGTTTTCAAAAATCCTCTCAGATATTTGAGAAGGAGGCCTTTGTTAACGAATGGGCCCTTGCAAGTTGCTACAATGTTTTAGTAGGGTACACCAATTGCAGGTATGGTTGGCATTTGGTGAAAGAGTTTTTATATTTCCCTCACCTCAATCTCAAATATTGCAGACAGCCAGACCGAAAGAGGGTTTTTTTTTTATATCGGGTCGGGGTGACGAACGTCTAGTGATAATTGGCTACTGAAACAAATGAACACAATCAAACAACTTCAATCGAAGCATGCGTTGTCACTCCCGAGGACTATGGTGAAATATCTCACATTAATTATACTGGCAAAGTATATCTTTCAAACTGAAACTCTACAGTGGTTCCACTGTTGAGCGGTATGAGGGTGGTACCTACCCAGACTACACCTGGGCATTTTATTTAAAGTACCAAAAACAATTCGTATTTTCTTTATACGATCTTAATAACGAGACAGCCTTGCTGCAAATTAATGTGATATTATTTGTTAACGACACAGGACTGGTTCCTCGCGGTCATTACAGAAGGAACTTCTTATTACGTCAGCAACAAAGTCCAAATTTGCAAAGGCATTATGCGAAGCTGTTATTGCGTAATATACGGAAATGATTGCGCTAAATTATCAGGGGTCAGTGTGACGCGGTAAAGGACTAATAAAAAAATTGCGCAGTAACATACAATTGATGGGGGAATGACAGTATCAACAAACATGACAAATCAATATTCAACTCGTACGTCATCTGGGTTCCGTAACATATACGAGTAAGTGAGAAGGTTTGGCTCTACCAAGTAATCTCTACGTGGTAGGGTTTGAAGCTTTAGCTGCTGCTCGAAAGGGCCGGCTCGTCCGGGGTAGTACTACGACGACATAGAATACCGTCGCTAAGTAGAGGCATCTTGCACTTCTTTTTCTTCACGCTTCACGCTTCACGTTTCGTTCGGTGAATGAGGACACCGGAGACCCGCTACCCACCTTCACACAACTCCCCTCCATCCCCCAAATATTATAAAAGGCCGGCAACGCACCTGCGGCTCCTTTGGTGTTGCAGACGGTAATCACCATCAGGTGAGCCGCGGGCAAAAGTGCCACTAATTTCAAAAATAAGGACAAAATAAGTTTCTAAAATTAATTTGCCAACTTCGCCAGCACGTGGTGCAACTGCACCATGTTCAAACAAAAGTGGCTTTGGTGACCGACTGATTGCGTAGCATACATCCATATTTGTCGAACCAAGATCTAACAGACTAGTGGTGGAGGAACAGCATCTTGGCATTTCAGCAGTCTAGGGAGGCCTGGTCCGGTATGCTACAAAACATTTCACACAAATTCCCTATGAAGTTAAAAAATTAAGACGGTCAACTCAGGCCCCTGAGCATTGCCCGCATCCAAAAGAATCCTAGCAAAATTGGGAAGGTGGAGGTGGAATTAAATGATGAAATTACCCAGACACCCCAAAAGGTATTCGGTAAAAGGTAGATTACCACAAGACCGGACCTGAGATCGACACCGGGCGATTTAATAAGTTATAACGGCCTTCACGTGTTATTTTGCATAACTTTCAGCTCGATGCGGATCTCCGCGAATCACCTTTGATAATAAAAATTTTAAAAATATAATTAAATGTCGTCTATTTACAAATAAAAATAAGCTCTCGAACTACCCATTATACACATCCTAGTCTTTTCAACCCACCAGAGCGTATCTGGGACAAAAATAAGTTTCTAAAATTAATTTGCCAACTTCGCCAGCACGTGGTGCAACTGCACCATGTTCAAACAAAAGTGGCTTTGGTGACCGACTGATTGCGTAGCATACATCCATATTTGTCGAACCAAGATCTAACAGACTAGTGGTGGAGGAACAGCATCTTGGCATTTCAGCAGTCTAGGGAGGCCTGGTCCGGTATGCTACAAAACATTTCACACAAATTCCCTATGAAGTTAAAAAATTAAGACGGTCAACTCAGGCCCCTGAGCATTGCCCGCATCCAAAAGAATCCTAGCAAAATTGGGAAGGTGGAGGTGGAATTAAATGATGAAATTACCCAGACACCCCAAAAGGTATTCGGTAAAAGGTAGATTACCACAAGACCGGACCTGAGATCGACACCGGGCGATTTAATAAGTTATAACGGCCTTCACGTGTTATTTTGCATAACTTTCAGCTCGATGCGGATCTCCGCGAATCACCTTTGATAATAAAAATTTTAAAAATATAATTAAATGTCGTCTATTTACAAATAAAAATAAGCTCTCGAACTACCCATTATACACATCCTAGTCTTTTCAACCCACCAGAGCGTATCTGGGACAATGCGACAGGTGAAGAGCCTGTCACCGTCTTATTGTCCGGGGGTAGTACTACGACGACATAGAATACCGTCGCTAAGTAGAGGCATCTTGCACTTCTTTTTCTTCACGCTTCACGCTTCACGTTTCGTTCGGTGAATGAGGACACCGGAGACCCGCTACCCACCTTCACACAACTCCCCTCCATCCCCCAAATATTATAAAAGGCCGGCAACGCACCTGCGGCTCCTTTGGTGTTGCAGACGGTAATCACCATCAGGTGAGCCGCGGGCAAAAGTGCCACTAATTTCAAAAATAAGGACAAAATAAGTTTCTAAAATTAATTTGCCAACTTCGCCAGCACGTGGTGCAACTGCACCATGTTCAAACAAAAGTGGCTTTGGTGACCGACTGATTGCGTAGCATACATCCATATTTGTCGAACCAAGATCTAACAGACTAGTGGTGGAGGAACAGCATCTTGGCATTTCAGCAGTCTAGGGAGGCCTGGTCCGGTATGCTACAAAACATTTCACACAAATTCCCTATGAAGTTAAAAAATTAAGACGGTCAACTCAGGCCCCTGAGCATTGCCCGCATCCAAAAGAATCCTAGCAAAATTGGGAAGGTGGAGGTGGAATTAAATGATGAAATTACCCAGACACCCCAAAAGGTATTCGGTAAAAGGTAGATTACCACAAGACCGGACCTGAGATCGACACCGGGCGATTTAATAAGTTATAACGGCCTTCACGTGTTATTTTGCATAACTTTCAGCTCGATGCGGATCTCCGCGAATCACCTTTGATAATAAAAATTTTAAAAATATAATTAAATGTCGTCTATTTACAAATAAAAATAAGCTCTCGAACTACCCATTATACACATCCTAGTCTTTTCAACCCACCAGAGCGTATCTGGGACAATGCGACAGGTGAAGAGCCTGTCACCGTCTTATTGTCCAAGCCAACGATACAAACGGTACCAAGGTTCGTACGTACCATTCGAAAAACTCACCGGACGAATCTCCAGATTCGCAGGTGGATCCCATCACCACTTGGCTTTAGTGGCTTCTTCCCCTATTTAGATTAATCTGACATTTGACTACGAGAACATAGAATGATGATCATAGAAACCATTAAATTGGTTTCAAAATATAGCAGATTTAAACGAATTGGTTTTTATCATCTAAGTCGATTTAATAGAGGTAACTGTTACCCACGACTTAGTCCGAGAAGAATTTAATTAAGCGGATTTTTGAGTATTCGCCTTAAGTGAAGTAGAACCTTAAGTACTTTCTTAAATTTTTGTGATAATCCCGTCCAAGTCGATTCAGCCGTTTCCAAGTTTATCCCGAACATACTGGTATGCCCAATGAAAAAAAAAAGTAAAACTAGTTCGTGAATATGGCACGAAGCCCACACAGAAGCCGGTTGGCTGGACATATCACAACACCAAAATGCAGGCAAAAAAAAAACAGCTGTGCCTTGGTTTGGGATGTTTATAATTTTTTTTTTTTTTTTTTTTTTTTTTATGGAAAAGACGGCAAACGAGCAAGCGGTTCACCTGATAGTAAGTGATACCGTCGCCCACATACATCTGCAACACCATAGATGCTGCAGGTGCGTTGCCGGTCTTTAAGGATATTTGGGAGATGGGAGGAAGAGGAGGGAATAGGGAGGGATGTGGGCCTCCGGTTACCTCACTCACCGTACGAAACGCAGAAGCACAAGATACCTCTACTTCACGCCGGTATTCTGCGAGGCCGTGGTATTAATCCGGTCGAGCCGGCCCATTCGAGCAGCAGCTAAAGCCGCCGCTTGGCTCTACCACGCTTAGAATTTACAACAATACGAGTACAGCATGAAATATCAATATAGAAATAGATGCATATTGTGCGAGGCGACTTCCCCTGTAAATATCAGTTACTGACGAACCTAGTATTTACTTAGAAGCGGCGGCATTGACTGAACACAGTACGATATTGCATCATCCTGCCGCAGACATTCTCAGACATTATTTTGTCCACAAATCAACCGACACACCCGCGATGAATAGTACCTATAAATGTGAATGTCCATATATAAACAAAACAGGCCTCCGCAGACTATATCACTTTGACTCTACGAGACTCGAACATTGAGTTTTTGGTTTCTATTACTTTTTTTTTTTATGGAAGAGACGGCAAACGAGCAAGCGGTTCACCTGATGGTAAGTGATTACCGTCGCCCACATACATCTGCAACACCATAGATGCTGCAGGTGCGTTGCCGGTCTTTAAGGATATTTGGGAGATGGGAGGGAAGAGGAGGGAATAGGGAGGGATGTGGGCCTCCGGTTACCTCACTCACCGTACGAAACGCAGAAGCACAAGATGCCTCTACTTCACGCCGGTATTCTGCGAGGCCGTGTCCGGTTCTTCCGGTCGAGCCGGCCCATTCGAGCAGCAGCTAAAGCCGCCGCTTGGCTCTACCACGCTTAGAATTTACAACAATACGAGTACAGCATGAAATATCAATATAGAAATAGATGCATATTGTGCGAGGCGACTTCCCCTGTAAATATCAGTTACTGACGAACCTAGTATTTACTTAGAAGCGGCGGCATTGACTGAACACAGTACGATATTGCATCATCCTGCCGCAGACATTCTCAGACATTATTTTGTCCACAAATCAACCGACACACCCGCGATGAATAGTACCTATAAATGTGAATGTCCATATATAAACAAAACAGGCCTCCGCAGACTATATCACTTTGACTCTACGAGACTCGAACATTGAGTTTTTGGTTTCTATTACTTTTTTTTTTTATGGAAGAGACGGCAAACGAGCAAGCGGTTCACCTGATGGTAAGTGATTACCGTCGCCCACATACATCTGCAACACCATAGATGCTGCAGGTGCGTTGCCGGTCTCCAAGGATATTTGGGAGATGGGAGGGAAGAGGAGGGGGTTGTGGGCCTCCGGTCACCTCGCTCACCGAACGAAACGCAGAAGCACAAGATGCCTCTACTTCACGCCGGTATTCTGCGAGGCCGTGTCCGGTTCTTCCGGTCGAGCCGGCCCATTCGAGCAGCAGCTAAAGCCGCCGCTTGGCTCTACCACGTTTAGAACTTACTTATACGGATAAAGGTAATAGAGTGCGATATTATAAAAATTCAACTAAAACATATTACTTTTTATTCTCAACGTTTCGAATGTTTAACAGCATCTGTGAACACGGGGGTCCTGATATCATAGTTAATCGGGCTACCGACAGCTTCTAAACTATAAATGTTTGGTCCGATCTAAACAGAAAGAGCTCACAGTCCGCAGTTGTATGCTTGGACCCAGATTTCTCTATTGAAATTAGGATGTTTTTTTTTTATTTCAATAGCCTGACGAATCATACTTGGCAGGAAACAGTGTGCATTTGCGTGCACTTGTGTGTTCTGTCAAATACGAAAAGGAGCCATTTACAATATGCTTCTGTACATACTGCAGACTTCATTAGAGCTTCGTTGTTTCACATCAGTGGCCATCTCCACTTTGCCGTCTGAACTTATTCCTCAATGAAATTATACCGTGTTATTTATAACATGGTTCAGTTTTACTTTTACTAAGACATGGTTACCAATAAATGAAACCAGGACACTTAAATGTGAAAAATAACTCGGTATGATTTTAACGTGGATTGACTACACAAGCAAATTGTGTGACATCTTTTGTGGCATAGCGGACGAGGCAAATGCCACGTACAATCTAAGGATTTGCAGTCACACTTGACATTATTGACACTTGACACTATTTAAGGGGCTCGAACTAGAAAGTTATTAGAGATTTAAACTTATGTACGATTTGTATCTTTCGCCTGCACTATTGTGGAAAACAGTTCATATGACTACAAATAAATGTCTAGATCTCTGACCATTCCGTTATTGTAATATACGCTTGTGAGATCTTATTTTGTATTAAAAATTACAGGTTCATCCCTCATAGCCTCACTGTTAACAATTATTTCACCACTGTGCTGTTTACTTTCAATGAAGTGCACCATTACAAGTGCGCGAGTTATCGCGTCATACATTTTATTATCGCTTGACAAAAAAAACTTAATAATTCCGATGAAGGCTAAATATATTTACAAAAGTGGTATGTACTGACAGAATGTGTACTGAGAATTCCTAGAACCTTTATCACTGTTATCTTATAGATATTATCTAGAGTCAGTAAACGCGAAGTACTCATATAGCAATAATTATTCGTACACCTGCACATACTACTTGCTGTATTTCGGGTCTGCGTACTGTATACTATTGAAGAAATTTGAACAGTTCGATGGATCTATCTTTTTTAATAATTTACAAAACTAAAATTAGTACTATTATACAATATGCTTTAGTATAATAAGTACAATTAAAGAAAAGAAAAAAGATTAAAGTTATACTTTTTATTTATTTATTTAAACTTTATTTTCACATAAAAAAGATAAAAGACGAACTTAATGCCAAGAGGCATTCTCTACTAGTCTACCATTAGGTTGAACAGAGAAGTTATAAAAGTGTGCACATATGGATAACTAAATATTTATTTATATATATACTCAAATAATAATACTCGTGGCAATCTTTGGGGGAGGCCTATGTTCAGCAGTGGACTTCTAATAGGCTGAAATGATGATGATGATGATGATACTCAAATAATACACTGCATAAAAGTTACACCTAATATATATTTTTTTTTCTCTTTCCTTATATATGTACTATGTTTTAATGAGTATTATATTTTTTATAACTTGTTCTCAACAATACTATAATCGGCTGAAATAATGTTGACAACCCTATCACCAAATGTCAGGTTGTTTCATATAAGCTCTGATGAAAAATGGGTTTAAAACGACTACAATAAATGTAGAGAACCACTGACCACCCCATTATTGACTCTATAGTCGTGAGAGCTAATATATTTACACTGTCCTAGCTAGGTACCTGTCAAAAACACAGGCAACAAGAATACCGGACCTAGTAAGTACTGTATTCGCGATATTAACGGGCCGGGCTACGTGCATACCGCCGCGTCCGCCAATAGGATTGCAGGAGAGGAGGCGCGGCGCTGACGCACCGTTCGCGCAACGTTTCGTCCGATGACGCATGAAGACAGACATTTGGAGGCAAACAGATTACTCATTTGAAAACGTTTTTCCTGTTGAGTATAAAAACGCTTGCTGTTTGAATCGGAACTGGTTGTTATCGAGCATAGAGGATAGTGTACGGTGTTTAAAAACAATATTGAACGTGGTAGAACTATACAGATGCGTTAGCTATGGGCCGGCTCGACCGGGGTAGTGCCACGACCTCGCAGTATACCCGCGTGAAGCAGAGGCATCTGTGCTTCTACTTCACTACTTCGATGAGTGAGGTAACCGGAGGCCCACTCCCTGCCCCCATTCCCTTTCCTCACATCTCCCAAATATCCTTCAAGTCCGGTAACGCACCAGCAGCTCCTCCTGGTGTTGCAGATGTACGTGGACGACGGTTATCACTTACCATCAGGTGAGCCACTTGCTCGTTTGCCACTTTACCCATAAAAAAATAGTAACTGCCTAGTAGAGACTTAGAGACGCCTAGAGAGCTGCATAGTAGAGACAGCGTCTAAGGTGGAAGGCGTCTGGAACTGCGAAATCACAATGCTGGTCAAAGCATCCTCTCAAACATCTTTGAGATTGATTTGGAACCGGGAAGACTCCGCCACGCCGCTCCAATGGTTGTTGGCGGACTGCACAAGTCTACGAAATAATATTTTTTTTATTAATTCTCAGGCAAATTTCCTCTCGATGTTTTCCTCTACCGTCGTGCACGTGGTAAATTCAGTACTTAAAATAGCTTTTAACGATTTTAGTGGTTTTAGTTAAAATGTGTGCTCTGAGCACTAGACTCCAACGACTGCAAAGTGCGATTGTGCCGAAATGTGGCTTACAATTTTCACACTTTTTATTCATCTCTGGATGTATTTTAAGTATTGATTGTTGAATTATTATAGATGCAACGTTGCAATTTTAGCCATCGGCAGTAATTATTCATAAACAATTGGAACAAATGAGAAAAAGTCCTATTACGTTAGGTAAAAATAAAACGTACGCAAATTAAAAAGTTAATCAGAATTCAATGTCCTCAATTGCAACTGGCTATACCGAGTTTAATAACCTTTTGAAAGGTAGAAAAAACGTCAGGCATTTTGAAAAATGGAGATTTAAGTTGAGTTGATAAAGTATCCTTGAATTTCCGAGATACCGCGGCCCGGATTAGACCGACTCTCATTTAGAGTAACGACGGAACCGGGATGTTCTTTTCCGCCGCAACCCCAAAACGCACAGATCAACCGTCCGGTCCGAACCTCCCTCGGATGGTCCATAGACAAGTCATGAACAGACTAGCGGCAGCCTGCGGCTTCGCCCGCGTGGTCACAATTTTATTCTCTAGTTCTCTACGCTCAACGTTTAATTCAGATAAAAATATATCCTATTCGATAGCATAATCTTCGTCGTTATCAAATTTCATTCATATGCGTTCAGTTCTTGCGAGATTAAACAATAAACACATTTGTAATTTTAAGTACGTAGGACAACACAACCCTTTTTTTCCTTACAATTTAAACCAACAAATCCGATTATTCAGTTCAAGCATACAAAGAATATTATATACATATATGAGTATAGATGTACTCATATATGTATATAAAAGGGTTGCGGGATTGAAGTAAAAGGATGGTATCGTAAAAATTCAGTTTATTTAACCACTTACAAACGGTGCAGTTCCTCGCACGACATCTTACACGGATCTTCCTCCCAGTAACTCCAGTAATCCTCTGCCTTTTCTTGTCTTTTTCCACTTCTTTTTTTCCTTTTTCTCTTCCACTACTTAACTCACCACTGAGCTTGCTTTGCTCCTTATGTAGTGCCGAATTTCGATCATCTTTATTTTCGCATATTTCTATCCAGAATATTTCCGCAATGATATTATACTTTTATTGAATGAAATAGGTTTATCTGTCAATCAGTGTACAGCCACCCTTATTTACCTACCAGAGCGTTTCGTTGCCATCGACTGGCAATTTATAAAACATTATGTCTCTTGACTTGTGGTGAGAGTTAACAAGACGTCATCCAGCATTCGTGACAATACTATAGAGCTAGGTTGCGGATTGTTACGAAGCCTTCGCCTAGCTAGGGGCCTAAAACATGACGTGTTTCAACAATGGATATTCCATTCCATTATGACACTAAAGATTAGGCCTATAAGAACTATAGAAGCCAATTTAACGTTTCGATATGAAAGTAGGTACGAAACAAATATATGAGGCGAGTGTAAATGGTAGAGTCGCGAGAGGAAGACCTAGGCGAACATTTCACGATCAAATCGGAGACGTTCTGAAAAAAGGCCCGGTCAAGAGTACTTTAAACCAACGAGTATGCATTCGAAGATTGATGAAAGTGGAAGAAGCAAAAGACTTATGTCAGGACCGTAGCAAGTGGAAGAAGATTCTCACTGCCTACCCCGTTGGGAACAAGGCGTGAATATATACATACATACATTAGCTAAAAGTATCACTTTCTATATTAACTAAAAAAAATTATAGATACTTTGTTATCAATCACGTTCCTGTACTAACGTGCCAGATAACACAAGACAAATTTCACGTATCGATTGCTTCAGTGATAGTTGTAGATAAAAGGTTCAAATCCCGGCTGAATGTTTGCTCCACACATATTCAGTATTTTTCCTTTAGCCGAACTTATCGCAACAGCCAAGCAACGGACACGGTAAGGTAATCACTACTGCTGCCAAAGCCTATTTTGGTCCACTGCTGAACATGGGCCAAGAAAGCGCCATCAAAAACCGGCATTTCGGTGCCGGTGTAGTCTCGTACAAGTGATTCTGCAACCCCATCTCTAGTCTATGGTATTTGTGTTCGGCAAATTGGGATAGATATTCGGTTGTCAAAGGCTCATTTGTTTCTAGCAAACAGCAACATTACGAGCAGGTGAGATTGGCATTTGGAGAAAAAGATGGTATATTCCCCCTTTCACCAGATGATATTAAGGGTATTAAAATTACATTCGACAGAGATTACATTGACAACTTTTTTATTGGTTTAGAGTGAAAAACGAGCTAAAAGTCCACCTGATGGTGAGTGGCTAATGCAACCCATGGACACATTTAACCAGTGGCAGACTCCTTCTCTGCGTGGGTGGGAGTCCTCTGGGTATTTACCACACTCTTACCCATTTATGCCGTCAAACTGCTGTGCAACAACTGATGTGTTCCAATTTGAAAAATATAGAGTTAGTATAATTACGGGTTGCGAGGCATTCCACCTTAATTCAGAGGCGTGACAGAGCATCTGTAACCTTCTTCGATTGAAGTTGTTTGTGTCCACGGCCTGCTTTACCATCAGGTAGACTGTTAGCATGTTTTCAACCTTTATCCAACAACAAAAATCATTCGTCACAATCTTTAGAAGTGTTGCTTCTGAGAGAATGGTTATATACACGTTACAAAATTAAATCTAAAACCAAGCATACCGGTGCACGACCTCAAGATACAAAGAATTTTATATATATGAGTATAGATGTACATACTGTTACGAGTTATGGGTTGCGGGTTCAATATACATTTATTATATTATATTTTCACTTCTTTGTAACTTGCGTACACCCTTAACCCTTGCTCACTGGTCATTATTTCCTCTGCAAAATGGTTGCCTGGTAGAGATCGCTTCTAAGCAATAATGCCGCCAATTGTACGTTTGTGTATTTTATGTTTCTTTTTATTTATTTTTTTCCTTATTTTTGGTGTACAATAAAGTGTATTTCATTCATTCATTTCATTCGTTGCGGGATTGGAGTAAAAGGTCGGTATCTTAAACTTCTGTTCATTTGACCACTTAAAAACGGTGCAGTTCCCCGCAGGAGATCTTCCACGGGTCTTCCTGCCAGTAACTCTAGTAATCCTCTGCCTTTTCTTGCACTGGTCACGCTACCTTCTTCTTTTGTCTTTTTCTACTTCTTTTCTTCCTTTTTCTCTTCCACTTCCTCACCACTGAGCTTGACTTGCTCCTTATCGATCCTCTTTATTTTATACACGTTTCAAAACTAAATCTAAAACCAAGCATACCGCTGCACGACCTCAACATACTATGACAACATTCTGCGTAGATCGGACCACAATTAATAATTAAAAGCCGAAGGTAGCCCTGGTTAACTACGACATCAGGACGTCTAACACCGATCGGACTTCGTGACCACGGATGCTGTAAAGCATTCGAAATGTCGGGAACTTAAAAACAAAATTAAACAAGATAAAATCCGTAAATAATAGTTTCATTACAAGTATGTAGTGTTGGCGTAAAAACAAGAAACCATTAGATTTTGATTTCCTCCTTGGTTAATAATTGTTACGGTTACTTACTATTACCATTTTTTTATATTTTTTTGGGGTATTTCTATATTTACTCATCTGGTTGGGTTGTATAAATAAATACATATATAAGTACATATATAAGTAATATTTTATAAATTATATATATATAATTAAATTAAATAGATAATTAAAACCCAACCAGATGGAAGCCCCCGGCAGGGGAGACCAGACGGCCGAGGGTTAGGGAGAAAGTGAAAGAAACCGGCGGACAATGCGAGCGGTATCGAGTAGCACTGCCTTCTGCATTTGAGCTCGGAGCGGTCCGTCACGGAGTCCCAGCCGCCTCAGATGTTCCGAGAGGCTGACTGGAATTAACCCATTCGCAGAGACGACGATCGGAATAATTTCGGTCGGCATACCACCCCACATGTCGGTTACCTCGTGAGCCAGGTCCAGATATTTTGTCTTCTTGTCTGTTTCGGCTTTCACAAGGTTCTCGTCATATGGAATGGTGATGTCGAGCAAAAATATCCTCGACTGTGCTCGGTCCATCAACACGATGTCAGGCTTATTTGCATGAATCGTCCTGTCCGTGATAATGGACCGGTCCCAATAGAGCCTAGCGCGGTCATTTTCGAGCACGGCTTCCGGCGTGTATTTATAGTCTAACTAACGTAACAGTTTAAGTGACAGAGCTGTTGCGTCGGCGCAAGCAGTCAGCACCCTGTCAAGAGGTGTTAGTGCCGTGCCTCGGCAAAAGTGAGGGTGCAGAGGCCCGCATGTGCAAATGGACACACAATAAACGGAGCCGGTCCGGGCGTCTTCCGTTAAATGACGCCCAATATGGATGATGGAAAATACGAGAATGCGCATAGGGCCGCTGCCTGGGGGCCGCCAGGGCGCGTCTGGAGCTGGCGCTGGACGTGGCAGCATGCGGACTGCCAGCAAAGCGCGAGGAGTTGCTCGACCACCTTGTAGCACCTCGCATCCATCATCCCCACCAGTTGGCTTGGTGTCGGCAGGGTCCTCCAGGATCCAGCAATCGACACCCGCCGCTGGTGGAGTACGGCGCATGCGATGGACATCCCTAATGAATACGAACGCATTGCGAGCGTACTTTAGGGCGAAAGGGGAAGAAACTGGAGGAATAGCATATCGAGCCATGATGCACTGCTATTACCATTTTATTATTATTAATGATTATTACTTTATCATATTACTGACTTTGCCCCGCGGTTTCACCCGCGATACATTTGGATTATAAATGCTTGTTTCATATAAATGAGTCATTTATTTATTTATTTTTATTTCGTATGGCTATCTAACGCACACACTCTCTTATTAATAAGATTTTGTTCAAATTGGATTGGTAGTTCCTGAGATTAATATTAGTATGCATACAGATAGACAGACGCTCGCGAGGGACTTCATTTTATACGGTGTATAGTCGTAGGTAGCACGTAAAATATTTGGTGAAAACTAATATTTGGTGACAAGCTTAGTTTAAAAATATGTAATACAAAATGTTATTATTGAAGTGCCTGTTTCGTAAGTAGTTCTACGCGTATATACTTTTGCTATTAAATTACATCAGGCGCAAGACTAGTCGAAGGCACTATGAATGAAAATTATTTATTCTTCGACGTAAGAAAGATAATTTCGCCTGTCAAATGTCAAATCTTATATTGATGTGCCTCTGGAAAACATACAGCATTGTTATGAAGAAGCAGTGGTATACTTAGCCAAATAGCCACGGTCTGATCATTCATTCAATAAAAATAGTTCATCTTACCGGATATAGGTGGCGCTAGTCTTAACCAGCAAGGCTGTGGGCAACAGTCACTTTCAAGGTCATAGCGTTGTATACTTTCGCCGCGAGCGGTCGAAACCTAAATCGTCCGTCTAATTTAAAAAAAAAGTAATAGCGGTTATAGACCATATTTTCAATTACGAAATTGAAATATCACTTGCGTCGCACAATGAATCCGACGTGCACTAACGATGTTCAAGAAGCTACCGAAGCAAACCAATCGGTTGTTTTGGACTCACCGACGCCTGAGAGGGATCCTGAACGAGTATCAGAGAACACCTCGAGTTCTGGCAGCGCATCAAGCAGCGATCAGGAACGAGAGGAACCTCCACGCAAGAAGCGTTAACGAGACTCGCAGTTAACCGTCGATCCTCGCATCGACGCGTTATACAACCAGGTCAGTTTTCTTACAAATTATATAACGCATCAACCATGTGCGCCGGATATGAACGCGGGTCCGAATAACGTATTTGAGAAACCTTACGAACTCGATAGTGCTTTTTTTAACGAACCCGTCGACGGTTGCACCAAAGTCTCTCTATCTAGGCCTTTGTAAGACAGATTTTGACGAGAAAAAAGTACTGAAACCTGCTGATGAAAAACGTTTACATCAGTTAATTGTGCTACAGCATTTTAACTCTCCTACATGGCAACATATTCGGTATAAAAAGACACTAGCGGATTTGCTAGCGTCACCGGGCTTTTGTAATTTAAAAATTAATGATGAAATATGTTCACTAAATAAAGGCAAAGATTTCCTTGCCCCTACAGAGGAAATCATGGCTGCCACCACCAATGCCTTGCTATACCAACGACAGCTTTTACAGTCCGAATTGCAAGAGATCGTTGGTTGGGCTCACAAAAACCCAACGGAATTAAATTCAGATACCCTCATTAATAAATTTATTGAAACTTTCGGAAAATCTTCTTTATCATACAAATTATCGGAACAAACCTTACAAATCGTTTGTGGAAAAAGAGCTGAATGTATAGAAACTAGGCGTAAGAGATTATTAGCCGAAATCTCTGAGTAAAGTATTCAAACTGCTCTTTACAATATACCCCCTAGTGAAGAATTTTTATTTGATAAAACAAAACTTTCTGCACTTATTCATGCCCTCGGAGGGCCTCATTTCTGGTTATCTCCTCCGCAAACACCCAAAGTTAGAGAACATTTAAAAAGAAAATACAAGGAACCAACTCCTTCAACATCTAGGTCTCAAAAACAAAATAAACATAGTGCATTTCGAAACAAAGACTGGAAGAAGTGACTATCCTACACATTTCAGAGGGGGTTATTTAGCTATGTTCAAAAACCGTTGGCAAGCCTTGGGTGCAAACAGTTTTATAATGTCAACAATAATCGGGTTTCGAATACCCTTATACAAAAAACCTCCTCTGGTTATGCCAACAAGACGAATAATGTGTCAATATGCAACCAAATGTTCTATTGTAATGACGCAGGCAATACAAAAACTCCTGGACCAACAGGTATTACAACTGGTTTCCAAGAAAACGCCCAGTTTTATATCCAAGCTGTTTCTGCGGAAGAAAAGCGACGGAACAATGCGCCCGATCTTCGACCTTCGAGGGTTAAACAGATTCGTGAAAACCAAACAGTTCCGTCTGATTTCTCACTCTTTAGTTCCAGATTTCCTACAACCAGGAGACTGGATGATAAAACTGGACATTTCCCAGGCATACTTTCACATAACGGCGGCAAAATCTCACCGGCCGTTCATGAGGGTCAGTTACGACGACCAATTATACGAGATGACCAGCCTTCAATTTGGTCTGGCGTCAGCCCCTCACCTTTTCTTTGCCTTAACATGCTGGGTCGCGGAGACCCTGCGTGCGAAAGGATATCGTTTGCTAGTCTACCTAGACGATTTCCTTCTGGTCAACCAAGACCAATCCAAGTTATGTCTTCAGGCTGCGGAAGCCTTGAGGCACTTGGAACATCTGGACTGGCAAATCAATTACCAAAAATCGGTTTTGACAGCTACACAAGACTTGGAATACCTGGGTATTCGTTGGCAAACTACAGAGAATGCCATGTCTTTACCGATAAAAAAGATAAACATTCTCAACAATGCCTTAAGAGAAGCGTTGCTAAAAAGCAACATCAGTCTTCGCGAATTGCAACGCCTACTGGGCCAATTAAACTTTGCGAACTTTGTAATACCCAGGGGCAGACTACATTGTCGCAATATCCAAATATTTCTCGGACTTTTCGACAGAAACCTTCCCCGTCAAAAGCAACTGATTCCACAAGTTGTGCAATACGAGATGAGATGGTGGCTCGGAGCCACATATCTCAAGTCTCCAATGCATCCAGAGCCAGCCACTCATTTTCTGGCGACGGACGCCTCAAGCTTGGGTTGGGGTGCCCAGTTAGGCGGGAGGTTAATGTCGGGAATCTGGTCTGCTCAGCAGACAAGATGGCACAGCAACAAAAAGGAACTTTATGCGGTAATAGCAGCAATCACAAATTGCACAAAGACACTTCAGAACTCTCACATCTTAGTCCAATCAGACAATCGAACTCTCGTTGCGTATATTCGAAAGGAGGGAGGAACAAAGTCACTGACCTTACTGGCGCTAACATTCAAGCTACTATACATAACAGACAAGTTCCAGATCACACTGTCAGCTCACTATCTTCCGGGAAGATACATAATCGCGGACAGACTATCGCGAGGAAAACCCCCCGCGGAGTGGCATCTCCTTCCGCAGGCGACATCAGAAGTTTTTCAGAGATGGGGACAGCCAGAGATCGATTTGTTCGCGACACGACAGACTGCTGTAGTAAGAAAGTACGTATCGATCGACTGCAGAGATCGATCAGCAGACTTCATAGATGCCTTCAGCAAACCATGGAGACATCAGCTAGCATGGGTGTTCCCTCCTCCGAACCTATTGTCAAAAGTACTGACACACTTGAACAGTGCTACAGGAACATACCTAGTAGTGGCACCCGAATGGCCACGTGCTTTCTGGCTACAAGACCTAAAGGCCAGAGCATTAGATCACCCGCACAAACTACAGAACCTAGCAGAGATTTTGACAGATGTAACAACATCACAGCATCCCCCTCAAGTGCAGACATTGACCCTGAATGTTTGGAAGATTGGGGGTGGGGTGCCCAAATAAAGGAGTGGTCTATACAAGAAAAAGAACTATTAAAGAATAGCTGGAGACAATCAACCTTGTCAACCTACTTACCTGCTCTCAAAAGATGGTTAACATGGTGCGGCAATGCTCACGTAAATCCTAAATCTCCTCACCATTCTTGTACATAAGTCAGCTGTCTTAACTTTCTGTGGTCCTCAAGTAGAACAACAATAGTTTTCAAATTTTATTATCAAGGCAATCGGGGTAGCAAAACCAAAGGTAACTAAACCGTCTGTCGCATGGGACCCTAGAGTTGTGCTTGAGTGGCTTTCATCTAACCCACCTAAAGATACACTTTTTGAAATATCCCGTAGAACAGCTACAGTATTGAAAATAACCATAACAAAACCAGAAAAAAACAGGCCAAGAAGATCTTAAGTTAAGAATTTAGACAATCTTATTGTCACTGTTGGTAATAGTACAAAAGCTGCATCACGCACAGTAATAGGTAACTGAGTTCGAACAGTTCTTAGAGATTGTGGCATTCAAGCACCTCCCGGAAGTTGCAGATCTGCTGTGGCTTCTCTGGGATGGTCAGATAACAAACCAATTGACGAGATATTTATTATCTCGTGGAAATTGGAGATCGGTTAATAAATTTTTTAATCATTATTGTCGAGAGATTGAGCTCCCTCAAAATAACCGTAACTTATTTTTCAATTCATTTACCCCGTCTTTGAATTTCAATATGCAATAATATCTATGAAAAATACCTGATTACTATAATTATAATTATGTTCAGAAAATAACCATATTTTCAATGTGTGATTAGAAAAAGTAAATAAATGATTACCAATTAACCTTTTCTCTCATTGACAGAATAACCCTTTATTAATCATCATAGCGTTGTCTCAGACATTTCACCAGCAGATAACAAACACGTCTTCATAACAATGCTGTATGTTTTCCAGAGGCACATCAATATAGCGGTTTTACATAAAAATAAAACCGATATTATGTGCCGAGAGGGAAAACATACAGCATTGTTATGAAGAAGCAGTGGTATACTTAGCCAAATAGCCACGGTCTGATCATTCATTCAATAAAAATAGTTCATCTTACCGGATATAGGTGGCGCTAGTCTTAACCAGCAAGGCTGTGGGCAACAGTCACTTTCAAGGCCATAGTATTCACCAGGAAGAATTTCCTGCAATGCTGTATGTTTTCCCTCTCGGCACATAATATCGGTTTTATTTTTATGTAAAACCGCTATATTATTATTATTATTTTACAATCTACAACCGTTTCGTAACGAGGCTCCTCTGGCTGAGAATTCCGTAGGTAACCTCTTTATGTACATTTATATGTTACCTGATGGTTGCAGTCTACACCTAGATAATGACTACGAAAGCGCCTGGATGAATTATCGATTCGAATTGAACCAATACGACCGTTGCCAACAATTATGTTGTATGTAAATGTACACAGGCCGCTGACGTGTCTCTGTCACTGCGTTTTAGTTTGTTACAGCCATTATGAAACGCCAGTATAAAAAAGGTCCGTCCGTCCATCGCCTCAGTTCCCCCGTGACCAACGGATACTGTAAAGCATTCGTAACGTCGTGAACATGAAAAAGTATAATTAAACGCGATAAAATCCTTAAATAATGGTTTCATTTCAAATGAATATGTCATTAATCCCAATATTTTACATTGTTTACCTAACAATTTAAAATATACTCGTAAAGAATAAAAAAAAGACTCGTATAACTCACTCGCTCACCTCACCTGATGGTAAGTGATTACCGACGCTCACGAACATCTATAACACCAGAGGAGGTGTGGAGGTAAGTTGCCGGCATTTGAAAATGGAGTAAGCTCTTTTCATGGAGGTCCCTATGTCGTAACCGTGCATCGTCACCCTCGCATTAGTGATGGTGCTGCCCGTCACAATTCTGTCGGATTTGGGTTCGGCACATTCTTTTTTCTTTCTTTTTTTTTTCTTTTTAAAAGTGTGTCGCGGAGGCAGTCTAGAAACATAAATTGCACGTGGACAAACACCCACCCAGACCCGGAACTTATTATTTGCAGTCCATACAAATACTAGTCCCCTGCGGGAATCGAACCCGCGACCCCATAGCTCCGCAGCTAAACGCTTAGCCACTACACCACCGAGCCGTCGGATGGAGATATCGCCATCATTCGATCATTAGAGCCGAGAGCAAGCGGAGAGGTAGTTGTTTGTTTCCTAGCATGGTTTGCCACATGCAAGTTAGGTTGGCTTTTACATAATAAGACGGCTTTAAAATGATACTGTCCCTTACACCATGCTTACATAATTACTTAATTAATCTATACCTTAACCATAATAGCCACGCACGGCAAGCGGATTGCTACCTGCCATCTGTCGGTAGCCATAGCGATTTTCCAAGCTTTTCCCTTCGTCGCCTTTTACAACAACCACGGGAAGAAATCAATTAAGAGTTATTTTGGAACAAGGCAAAAACAACCCCTTGTCAATTGTTTTTGGTTACTTTCTTTTAGTAGTCATCGAAATGTTTCAAAATATTTTTTTTCTGTACTTTACTTTATTTCTTGGTATAATACAATTAATTAATACCTTCAATTAAAACATGTACATTATACCGTATAACATAGATGCATATTTGTGTAAAGATACCAGTGTGCGTGAAGCACAAAAATTACTAGGATCAACCAGAGAAGGCAGACACTTTCACTCACTAGAATACTACCAATGTAACATGGAAACAAATGCCTCGCAGGGAGAGAAGTGGAAACAGGAGATTCTACACTATTCATGGAAATTAATTCTATTACGATTTTGATACATTAGATTAAAATTATATTAATTCGAAAATTGTTATTATTTCTTGTACTAGGTTCACAATACATTTTATTTTTATATATAATAGTAACCAACTGGTTTCGCCTTAGGGCATCTTTGTGTATCCAATTATAAATACAAGAAATAACAATGATTGTCAATATTATTAAGTTTCACAAAGTGACAGCAATCGCAAGTAAAAATTATGTACTAATTCATTCTTCAATAACTAATTTTTAAAAATTGTTTATATTATATTTCTCTTGTCAAATACTATATAATTTTTTGATTGCCAATAATATTTGGAAGTTGGTTGAAATCATCATCATCATCATCAATGAATGCAATTTAAGCTAGTAAATACAACTTTCCTTAACCCTTCAAATTGATTTATTGATATTGATAATCAGTAGCTTGGATAGGGTTCTGACCCTGTGCAAAAATCTATAAAAGAAAGTGTTGATACTCTTTATTAAGAAATTAGCTAGGGTCAGCATTGCCCTTTTGCCCATGTGGAATGCACCCCATTGGTTACAATAATTTCCTCTAACAAAACCGTAATAATGTCATGTCAAAAAATTATATAAATTTAACTTTATAACTTTAAAATATCAGTATGATAAAAAATGTTGATATTGTAATAATATTTTAATGATATCCAGTTTAAGTTTCATCAATGGTACTGGCCAAAAGTGTGTAAAGTGCAGAAGTAAGAGCTATTTTAACATATCTTTCTCTGTGTATTTGACTTATCTTATAGAAGGCCTTTTTTAATAAATTTTATTTTACAATGTTCATAAAATTTATGTCTGTTCATTGCACTATAGTTTTAAAGATTTTATTGCAAAATGTTGTACATTTATTTATTTATTTAAATGTAAGTTCTGAACAGCTGTACCCAAAATAGGGGTGGACAAAGCTGATTTTCCGATTTATAACTTTATTGCAACAATCTTTAAATAAAGATTTCAAATAACACTGGATGCCTTTTGTCAAACTATTATTCAAGCCGAAACTTGATGAAATAAAAAATATTATATTATGGAAATACGATGTACTATATATGATAACTATATGAAACAAACCTTGCTCTCAAAAATCTAGACGCCTCCTGCCAAGTACAAAATAGAAATTTACAGCACAGCGACCTTCCCGTATGTATTGATTAATTTTTAGTATGATCAATATTTAGAAAAAAGCTCTCAGTGACTTAATACTTTCTATAGTAAAGTCTGTCTTTGATTATTGAATAAATAGGAACTTACCAAGTATCAGGAACGCGTTCGAAATTCAAAAAGTTTGAATACACTTGTGTACGATTTACACAAATAACTTCACGGGCTTTTATTAAACACTGGTTTGATAGAACGCTATATAGAACATATTACTAACGAGTGATTTTCAGGGGAATATAAATGATACTGATCAGTGCTCACCACAAATTTAAAAAAAATCTCGGACAACACAAAACGGCGAACGAGAGTATACAGTGACAAGTTGACAACTGACAAACAGCTGATTTATAGAGCAGAGCAAAGCAGAGTGATATAGAGTAGGTCGTAATATCGGTAACACATTACACAATGCATTATTTTTAAAATATTTAACAACTCACATTTTCTGAGAGGTACGATTACTACTCCTTTTCGGCCTAGGAGCCTGCATATGTAGATAGCACTCTCTTACCTATTTCTGCCGTTCTAAGGATCTAAGTCCTAACAATTAGCTTGCAACCTTCGTGGATTAAAGATATTTGAAGGTATCCATAGGCTGCAGAAGCCATTTACCTTGAGGTGGACTATCAATTCGTTTGTCATTTTAGATTAATAAAAAAAGGAAAACAATTTACAATTATCCATAATGAATATTCTCTGTGATGTTATCCTCATCTTTGTTATAACATTACAGTTAACGGGAGGATCACGGTGAGGACTGAACATGTATATGAAAAATTACGAGAGACGGCGCTACTTATTGATCAAACATTATTATTTATCTTTCATTACACTTTACAAAAAAGATTTAATTTTTTATTGTAAAGATTACTATAATTGCCTTAATTTTCTATCAGGAGATAGGTTTCAGTCACAGGCCCATGGATATCACCTATCAGACAAAGCCAAACCGGCAAATAACATTTTGATTTTTCTTGGAGCGGATTCGTCTTCCACCAGGGTAAGTTGATTCGTGCACAGTGTACAGTTCCCGACAATGCTAGAAGGAAAACACTTAATGCGACATTCAAAACATTACCTTGCTCCCGCTGTTCTGTCCCAGTAGAACTGATCGGAGTCTTTTTCTCATCGATGGTGAATTGTCTGTTAAATGTCACGTCGGTAAATATGTAATGCCGCTAGTGTTCATCAACGTGTACGGTTAGTGGAAAATTCAAGTTTTAGTTCCAAATCAGTTCGAATCTATACAAAAATATCTTCAGTTAAAGAAAACGTACGATTTTGTCCCTACCGATTTAGACCACGGCCGACCGTAAACCTACCGTCAAAATTGTCAACTGCGTAGGATAGTATAGTTGATGTATTATTTCTTTGTTTGTATATTTTAACTAGCTGTGCCTAGCTTATTCACTCGCGTTTAATTTTGAGTTTACATGGCTGTTTCACACACATGACGAATACATGACCAATACAATGGTACATTGCCGTCTTTTAAGGGTATTTGGAAGATGTAAGGGAGAATGAGAAGGGGGAGGGGGAGCATGATGGGGAGGGAGATAGGGAGGGGGAGTGAGCCTTCGGTTACCTCACTCACCGAACGAAACACAGAAGCACAAGATGTCTCTACTTCACGCCAATATTCTGCGAGGCCGTCGTACCAACCCGGTCAAGCCGGCCCATTTTAGCAACATCAAAGGCCACCACTTGGCTCTACCACGTATGTTAACTTCTGGAACAATGAATGGTGTGAACGATATTAAAGACTTTTACGTGATAATAGATTTCCAGATTTTAAGGTTTCATACTCATTTCAAGTTGAGCGTTATGGATAATGAATTTTGAAGTTCTGTTATAGAAAGAAAATAGTTGTGTATTTGTTTTGTTACGACATGTGAAAATTAAACTGTTATGAAAATAAATACTCTCTGTAATTCTGATACGCATAGTACTTATGCAATTAATCATGAAAGGGACCTAGTGTTTGTCAAATGCGAATTACTTCAGGAGACTTTCACTAAATTCATGCATTTTAGGCCAATGAATTTTATCTTGTAAAAGT
Organism: Bhutanitis thaidina; assembly: GCA_029286595.1. NCBI lineage: Eukaryota > Metazoa > Arthropoda > Insecta > Lepidoptera > Papilionidae > Bhutanitis > Bhutanitis thaidina. Next base: position 2,539,839 of record JAGSMS010000023.1, on the reverse strand, counting down.
AAAGATGGATGGTCAGGCCATGTCGGAGATTCTCTGATTCGTACAGGCCCCACTCAAACTGTATCCGCCAGGTAGTCTTTGATGTTGGAATCACACCGAAAAAAGATTTGTTAATGCTAAAAATGCTAATTTGTAATACTGAGTGATTCCATTACCTTAGCAAGTAGTCTTGTGCCCAGCAAAGCAGCACCAAGTTCTAAGCACGGAGTGCAGTTGAATTTAAGCAACAAACATTTTGATTAACGTCTTTGTCCCAATAACATATTTCAAAATTTATCTCACAATTTGTTCAAAACCAATTTTGCTTCTTCGATGACTGGCCATATAACGAGCCCAATTCTGAAGGTTTATCTAATGAGTTACATACATTCTCATAGCAGATTTGAGCTGCTATACTCATCTTACTTACGAGGAAATGGCCAGATAGAAGCAGTCTTAAACTCTTGCCCGAATACTCCACTATATGACCCTTTAGACTTTACAGAACTCACTCCATCTTACTTTCTAGCCGAACGGCCACTCAATTCAGTTTCCAGAATTGATCCAAATAATAATCGACCTAATAGAACGCTATAAAAGAATCGAACATCTCAAGTAACACTTTTGTAACCATTTTAGTAAAGAGTATGTCACTACTACAGCAAAAAACAAAATGGCAGTTTAGCACCAGCGAATTGAAGAGGCGCCTTTTCACAATTTGCATCCGGCCACCCACTTAGCTAAAAAGAAAATATAAAGAAAAAGAAGAATATCGGCGCCAATTCTACAATTCTCTTATTATCTTGTCCTTGTGTGCATATACATTTTTTTAATTATAATTATTTAATTGTTGTGGAATTAAAACCAGTGGTAAATAAAAGCTTCTTTGTTACAAATCCAATTTAAACCTAATACTTTAAAAGGTGCTTCATTCTTTTCTGAAAGGTCCAAAAGAATGTTTGACCAAGTTTTTGTGTCATAGGCTACATGACTTCCAATGCTTAATACATATACAAGATGTACATGAAAGGAGTGGACTGTATTATTAATGTACTGGTTTTAATTCTACAACAATTAAATGTTATATACATATGCAGAAATATGTATCAAGATACATCATACATCAAGTATTATGTTGAGTATCATTCAACAAGTTTCTGCTCGTGAATGTGTACAGTAATTGGATTTTTTTAAGGTCGGACCACGGCTACTGTAAAGCATTCGAAACGTCGGGAATATAAAAACAGAAACTAAATGCGATAAAATCCGTAAATAGTTTCATTTCAAAACATCAATTTTCGTTTTGGTGCTATCAGATTTCGGCAAAAGTTGACTATTATTCATGCTTGATTGAATTAATATCCGTAAATTATTTTAATATCACTTTGATACTGGCAGATAGTTAAGCACTGTTGCTAAATAGGGCTCCGAACCCGTGAGAAGAAGGAACAAAGTGCAGTGCAAACATTTGATCTCTTTGGTACACACATACATTTAATTGTAGGAATTGTCTATGCAGTGCAAGGTACAAGGCCATGATTAGTAATATAATAATTTGATATAAATAATCAAAAGTCCTGTGAAGTCGCTGATGTAAATGTGGATGTACCTAAAGCTTCATTAACATCGTCTGAATTCAAAAAAGTCTATGAAAGATAATATATAATTTATTTTAATTTATGTAAAATGGCGGCAGGTACTTATGGTACAGTCAGCGAATAAGGTAATATAATTCGTAACACAATGACCTAATTATGAGATGTAACATAGACCTACCCAGAAAATTCTTTTATGGTTATTTCCAGGATAAATGTATTCTATAGTTATGTCGAGTATTTTAATTTGTTTTTTAGTTTCATTATGTTTTTGTAGTATTACATATTCTCGCGATTAAAGTAGAGTGCCTGCTACAGTGGCTACAAGCTTAGCTATGACGAGTCTTCGGTACTCATAGTTCGACACACTAATAATAATATTTTTTAAATTATTGTAAAATTAGTTGAAGGATAGTCGAGACTGAATACTTTTTTTGTTTATGCGGCCCTTTGATGTGTGCATATAAAGGGACGGTGAGTGATTTAGGTCTCCAGTTAATTTATTCTTTAATTTAAAAAACTTTGTTGAATTAATGAATTTTTGTAAATTCAAAGAAAGAAATAGGTATACAACATATTCGCTTCTATATTTCGTATAATAAATATAATTTTTTTTTTAGGTTTTTTTTTACAATTGCTTACTATTTCTACTCTATACATTTTAGACAATAATACTTTATAACAATATATATCTATTATTTTCATAAATAATATAAACTCGAAATGTTATTATATCACACTATACAAAATATAACATTATATCAAATAAATATAGTAATATTTCCGTCCCTTTTTTTAAGCCTGGTCTAGTGTTGGTAATTCATATATTACGCTTTGCAAGAACTTGGCACCCTGTATTGTTTGTTCTTAGGAACGCCAGTAACTTGTGGGTTCTGACCTTGGCGAATTTGGTCCCTGTATGAGCGGAACTGTTGGTCCAACTTCGGTTGGCAAACGACTTGAACTGCTTGAACCTTGTAATTGTCACCGCTGCAATAGGACTGGCAAGCATTTAACGGAGTTGTGGTGATACAGATCTCTCCATGGTTTTCGTAATACTGGACCTGCTTCTGTAACTTGCAAGGCCCGCGCTGCTTCAGATAGCTCCTTGATCTATAAACATCTTGTGATCCCCAATCTTCTTCGGAGGACGAGGACTGCATCGCATTCTTCCATTCCTGGTCTGAACGGAGAATGGTAGTGAATTTATGTTCAGGTTCATATGCTTTCTCTTTGGCTTGTTCTTTCAACTGCTTGGTCCTCGGGTCACCGTTCTCGTCATCCAAGGCATAAGAGGCACCGAAGTGCTCGGGTTTGTCAACAAGGCCATTCGGAGTCAAGTAGTCGTCGCGTCTATCGCCGCTCATCTGTCCACAAATGCCACGGGCACTGTTTCGGCTGTCCTTGTCCAAAACCACCAATCGACTTCCATCGTACAACATTCGAAGACGTTCATCACGGATGTTCAACGACAATACTCCGTCAGAATCGGTGTAGTACTGCAGGATTGGTGTCTCTTGATCATCGTTCCAGTAGATAGTCAAGACGCCTTCAGAAATCTTCTTCGCGTTAGTGTTTACTTTGACTCGGTGCTGTCTGGATCCTTCTTGTGCAGGTTTGATCTCAATTTCTAAGTGCTTACCGGTCTCCGATCTGTCAAAGAGAGATTTAAAATCATTGAATTGAATGAATCCGTCGCTTTATAGGTAATAGATATAAAAATACTAATAGTAATGTAAGCTATATAAGGTCTAACAGTCTGTAAGCGCCCACTGCTTTGCAAAGGCCTTCTCAAATATCTGAGAGGGTTTTGGAGTCACGTGGTAAATACTGCACTTAAAATTCCCAGGTCGCTCGTGCTCGATACCACGCCTCTTAAGTTATGGTTAAATCAATTCCAAATAAGATTCTATCACAGACAATTGTTTTCATTTTATTGGTTGGCCATTAAGTATTGATGAAACTTTACATGTATAAGAGTGGTTTGTAGCTGATATTATAGATTTTAATTTGGCGCGTCTCATCATTCATCATTTCAGCCTATTATCAGTCCGCTGCTGAGTATAGGCCTCCTCCTGAGATTGCTACAAAGCTTGGTACTAAGTCAGCAGTGTCCATCGACTGTGCAACACTGTACAATCGACACTCCATCTTGTGGCGGGTCGTCCCACACTGCGTTTGCCTGTACGCGGTTGCCACACGAGAACCTTGTATCCCCAACGACAACCGTTGGGGATACAAGGTTCTGCGAGCTATGTGGTCCGCCCATTGCCACTTCAGCTTGTCGATCCTAACGGCTATTTCAGTTATCCTAGTTCTACTGCGAATATAGACGTTGCAGATTATGGCGCACACCGGGAATAGCCCTTTCCATAGCCCGATCTCACTCAAAATCTGTTGCGACTCAACGTAGCAAAACGGGATTCTGGTACCAGAGATTGTCAAAAGATCTCAAGGGTTTGCTGTAGTCGCACGAAAAGAACGGCAATAGGTGATTCGAACTTACTTGTACGAAATGTATATCTCCTTCTGTTTCTCGTTGGATTTCTTGGCTAAAACGACGAACTGTTCCCTAGCATCGTATTGATGCTTGGTGTCTTGAGGCTTGGCTTCTTGACGTTTAGCGTCTTCCTGCATCACTACATGCCAGGAGCTAGTCAAGGCGTAATCGTAGTTACGGTTGCTAAAGGTCTTGACTTTGTTACCATCAACGGAGCAGTAAGCTATTGACATGGAAAGTATGTTCTAGATTAAATTTATTGATTTATTTATAAATTAACTATTTAATGAATTAGTCTGTAAACATCGTCAACCATTTGTTAATATCCAGCAGTGTTATCATTTATTTAGAATAATATAGTACCACTAACTTAACTCTTCATCTTCGAGTATCTGGCGCCAAGCTTATGCTATAAGATCAGGGAAAGGTACACAGACCTGACACAGACAAGATTCATTATGTTTTGATATATTTGCGGTGGCTATGTGTTTGGTCCCTTATATTGAGGGCTCGTATCTATGAGATTTTCGAATCTTATGTACGAGTTTGACAGCGAGTTTGATCGGAGGCCTGGACGCTAAAATAGTGACAGGCTTATCGTTCCAAAAAATTTCAGGTGAAAGTCTAAAATGCTTAAACCTTTGATAAGTATTGAGTATTAGGTATTCGGCTGTGAGAGCTTACTATTTCTAAATCTAGGCGTAATATAAGAACGTTATACTTACGTTGAAACTGATCCTGAGTATAGTAGTTGTATACGAGCTCATAATTATCGAATGGTCTGTAAGCAGACAGTGCATAAACTGTCACTTCAGGTATAGGCAAGTTCTTCACATGCACTTCGCCATATCGAGAGGTCATGGCGAAATTCAAGGAGTTGGTTAAATAAGAAGTCTCTGCAGTCATTTCAAGTTTTCCATCAGGTGTTGTCTTTAGCTGATTTATATCAGTGTACCAGAAGATAAAGTTTCCAGCAATCTTGTACGCTTGGAAAGCCAAGTTCTTTACCGATTGACTTACTTCCTTGTACGTTACTGAGACCTTGAAACTATCAGGAGCTTGAGACATAACAATCATTTTATGACAGGCGGGTTGGTATTGGTTGTCTTCAACAATCTCTAGATCACACTGTTTAGCTAGAGGAAGAGATTTGAGAGCATCTACGTATTTCTTACTACGTTCAGCCTGTCCACTGATGTGAATGTTTCCACTTGGTCCATAACGAATATCGAAATCAAATGGTATCTTAAAGTCCTTCTTTAAAGCCTCTTGGTAGTTGAAGGATGATATTTCAGGTATTCCCATTTTACCGATGCCGTTAATCTGGCTATTGCCTTGCTGAGGAGAGTTCTTGCCAGCAAAGAAAGCATACTGAATGTTAGTGTCTACTGGGCTTTCCCCAATAGCGGCAGTCGCCACGTATTCCAACTTTTGCATGCCATCGAACGCTACACTAAGATCAACAACGTTAGCATTAGCTGTGTTGATTCCAGTTACTACTCTCTTGACTAATTCCTTTCGACGTTCTTCACTGTTAGGTGTTACATCCTTTATTTCAGATGCAACAGGGTTCATCTGGCCATCCTGTTTCTGGTTGTAATAGGTGTCTGTAAAAAAAAATATGTTTATTGCCGAATAAGTAGTTGCTTTTTATTTTGAAATTCAGTATGAAGCAATCCCAAATTTTGTTACAAAATACCTACCGTAGACTGCAGTAAGAGTAATAGCTTTGTTCTTAGATTGTTTGCCGAGGTACTTAATGACGAAATGGGTCTGAGCGATATCTCTCTGGTGAATAGCTGATACGATACTTGAAATAGGATCGTTCCATTGGAATTTGTTTCCAATATTCTTGAAATCATTGGAATATGAGTAGCCTTGGAGTTGGAACAGAACACCAACTTGTTGACCGTATTTAGAGTCAAGCGAAACGACCTTATTGTTACGTGCAACCAATTTTGTATTAGTGTCTTGCGATATTGGCGTAAGCGTATCTTTCTTTTGGTTTGTAGTGTAAGGCCAAACACTGTAGTGAACTATGGTATTATCTTGTTCAGAATCCAGCGGGGTCAACACCACTTTGACTTCTCCGGACTTCATCTGCATTTGCATTTTAACTGGGACGAACAGCTGAATTTTATTAATAACTCCTGCACTAGCATGTTGATTCGCAAGAGTATCTAAAAAGCCAACACTGCCATCGATGTTCCTTGCGTATGTAAATTGTATAGTTTTGTCAAATGAGCCGGAGTATTCTTTTTCCGATTGTAGATTGAATTGTCCCTTTGCTTTACCCTGGATGTGAATAAGAGTCGGTTCTTTGTATTTGAAGATAAACGGCATACCCGTGGCTAGTGGGAACATGACTGAAATTTGAGCTTGATTCAACACTTTTGTGTAATGTTTCTCCATTCCTTTTTCAAATTCATTAAAGTAATCTTTTAAACTTTGAGTAAGCAGTTCCAAATCGCTTTCACCGAATGCAAAGAATCTCTCGTGGTTCATTAGGTTTACTTGGAATGATGCTTGTAAAGGCTCTTCGTAGTTTCGCTTGATGTTTAGCATTTGAGCGATCATGTCGGCTGAGTACTTATGATTGGGATCAACGTTGGGGTTCTTTTCATTATTTCCATACAGTTGCTGTTTGAAGTAGTTAACAAACCGTTTGACACTTGAGAACGACGACGAGATCTGAAAAGAATTAAAAAATTAAATTTATTAATTTGTTCATTATGTTTTTTAGCTTTAGTGAACTTTAAATTTACTTACAGAGTCTGCTTTGTTCCATCCGTCAGCTTTATTTTTCAATGAGTACTGTAGGAATTTAGGGAAAAGACTATCTTCACTTCCAATTTGCGACAGGATACTTAAGATGATGTTCTCGTTTTCGTTGTCATAGTATTCGTTAAATTCCTTAGTAGAATACTGGTATCCGAATGTATCCTTGGTCACCCTATCTTTGGCCGCTTGCGCAGTTCTGGCACTGTAAACAACGTGAAAAAATTAAATACGAAACGTTAGTTATAACACACTGATTAAACATCTAACTCCAATAATACTAACAGTTTGAAGAAGCGAGGACTCTTCAACGCAGCAGCGGATTCAATGGCTGATTTAAGAGCAGCACGGACTTGGATGCTAGGATCATCATGTGTCATTACAGCCATCGCTTGCATCATCGCACTATTAGGACGTGCCATGAAAATGTTCTTGATAGCAGCTACTCTAACTTCGTAGGGTTCAGCTGTGTTTCTCAGAATACTGTACAATACGGCGCGAACGTATTTGTCGCTTTGTTGAGCTAAGACTTGCAAATTGTTAACCATGTGGGTGCGAATGTACGTTGAAACTGGAATCTTGCCTTCGAAATACGGAGCAAATACGTCCAAAATGGCTCGGTGTCCTAGATTACCAATCGCCTTAATGTAGATTTGTTGCTTGTTGCGATCATCCTCCTGAATAGCTTGTGATAGTTCCTGTTGAAGACGTGGAACAACTTCCTCGAGAACGAAAGCGTCGTGTTTTTGCGACAGGCGTCCATACATATGGGTTGGATAATAAGAGTGCGCTGTGTCGTTGTTGACTTGGCCCATGTTGATGAATTTAGTTGCAGAAATCAAAGCTGTGGTATTAAGGTATCTCTGTTGGCGAACTTCAGCGCTCATAGCAAGCTCAAAGAATTGTGTCATGAGCTCCTTCGTTGGGTAGCGCAGAGTATTAGGTAATGCAGCCATCACTTCAGCAGCTTCCTCATTCTGGATTTTCTTTGACTGTATCCAGGTTTTAATTTGTTGGAACGCTGGTAAAGTACCAGCTTGAGTGACCGCATCACGATAGATCATCCACATGTCCAATTTGACGATGTTGTTGGATGACTTTGCAATCTCTATACTGCGACTCGTTTGACTGAGTTGTCCAGAGCTCATGGATGCAATAACACGTACCAAGATGTTGAACTTTGAAAGGAAATCGCCTTTAGGTAAATTGGGATTTTGGAGCAGTTGAGCAATTTCTTGGACGAGTTTTTGAGCATTCATTGGGTTTTGTTTTTTATCTCCGTGGGGTTGAGGGTTCATGTACAGAGCGGCGTATGCTGGTTCGTTACTTCTAGGAACATCATCGTTGTGATAAGCTGAAGAGGAGTCACTGGAGCTGGAAGAACTGGATGAACTAGAATGATCATTGCGTTTCTGAACGATAACTTTGTTAATAGCTACAATCTTTTTGGGATTTGATGAACGGCGTGATCTCGTTTTGGGGTGCTCCTCGCCTTGATATTGAGGGTTGTATTTCTCATGGGATTCGGAGGACGAAGACGAGGAAGATGAAGAGCTGTCCTCAATGGTAACCTGTTTGGGTGTCAAGGAATACAAGAGATTTTTGATTGGTCGGTTGCCTTCTGGTTTCTCCCATTCAGGTTCATTGTCTTGTTCCTGCGAGGCTAAGTAAAGTTTTACGTGACTATGCACTTCAGCTTTTTGTTTTCCGTATAAATGAGGGTGTACATAGACAGTGCTGGTTGTCTCCGATTTATAAATGGGCCCTTGCTTTCCCGACAGAATTCGTGAAACAGTGGCGCGTTTAATCAACTGTTCTTCACGAGGATTGTGGGCAGTTCCGGTCCATTCCGCACCTTCAGGCACACCAAAGTGATAATCTACACGGTGATGGCAATGTCCGTAGTCCTTACTTTTGATGATTTCAATAGGTTCCTCAACAGACTCGAATTCGGGAAGTTCTCGGCGCCACTCTGATGCTACCGGAGAAACGGTATACAAAGTCTCGCAGTCACCAGTCACGTCAGTTTCCATTTTTCTGAAGTGTCCTTGCTGGATTTGCCTATCATAGGTGTCATGAGGACTGCGGACATTTCTATGTGGCGAGAGGTCTACTTGAAGAGCACCAATGAGACCTTTTAACAAGTTCTCCTGAGCTAAAGGCACTGAAGCAGGCAAATTTAGGGATAGAACGCGGCCTCCTTCCAGTGTTACTTCAAATGGTTTGTCCAGGTTTTGAGCTGGTTCGTACTTCAGATTGTCAGGTAACTTTTCGTCTGATCCAAGTTCTTGGTGGACCTGAGCACGCTGTGGATTTTCCAACCTGACTAGGAGTTGACCTGGAACCTTGACGCGGACAATGAAGCGGGCTTTGAATGCGTTACCAGTACTCGCGCCTTCATGAAGACGAGCCAAATTATGCGTTTCCACGTCGTAGCGGTACAGTTTTCCAACTTGCCAGGGCCATTGAGTCGTTTCCTGAGGGGTATTATCACTGCTGAGTCGGTTTGATGAAACGGCGACTATAAAAAAATAAAAAGTATTACAATAACGAAACAGCTCAGGTGGTTAAACACGAGTTAAATTTTAATACAAGACGTACTTTGTTATTTTTTGTTGAAGATTCAACATAGTATAATAGTAACTAAATATTAATAACACTAAATATACTAGTAATAATTAATATTAATAATGTAGCACTATGTAAGATCTATCATAACAACTCAAAATTTATTTATTAATAATAAATCTTGACGCTGAATAAAGTTTGCGTGTGCCTAAGAATTATTTAATCTGACGAACGAGTATATAGGTAAATGTCGATTTTATTGGTGTTAAATTCTAATTTTAAAATTGTAGCATCAATATATATTAAGGCTTTGTAGAACAGACACTCATATCATACAAAAATATTTTGAAAAGTCACTGAATTGTCAACTTACCAATCAGCGCCGTTAGCACCACAATCTTCATATTTAACCGGTTATTCACAGCTGGTCTTCAGATGTTATGTCCTCTTGAGAAGGTGCTTCTGATTAAATCGCGCCGGGCCACAGCTTATATACCAATCTACACGTGCGCCTATTTGACCCCTGGTCATGTACTTTCTATGATAACAACATTGTTTCAAGATTTTGTAAGCACTACATAGTGTTTAGGCCAATGCTAGGTTATTTGCTTTGATAATACATAACCTGAGACGGAATGATCGATAAGTTTATCTAACAAACAACGAAACTGTGTACCTTATTTGGCACACGTTTTAAATAGATGATGGTGATGATTACATCTTCTCTTTTCTCCTCTCTATTAGTTTGTTTAATTGCACCGCTGACCTAAAAAAGCGCCTGCAATCCGGAGCATTTCTTGGAGGCTAATTATGGCAAATCCTCCTCATCCTCCATCCTTTTACTAGGTGATAGACTTCTCTGCTTAGAAGTCGCCTGGGTAGGTAGCACCCTTCTAACCATTATTTCCGTCAAGCAGCAGTCCAACTACCGTTGTGTTTCGGTTTCAAAGGTTTAGCGAGATAGTATGAATACGGGCTGAGAGGCATTCCATATTAGCCTTCAGGGGTAACAACGCTCCAGTGATCTTCTTCGATTGAAGTTGTTTCGATTGACTTCGGTAACCAAATACCATCGGGTGAACAATTGCACATTTGCTATTGGACATAAGCCCAGCTCTGCCCTGCCCAATGGCCCGGGAGACAACAATGATCACTCCTAAAGGGAGACCTGGGCTTATTTTTACAGTAATCGTCACGGTTGCTGGTAGGATTGCCGCAAGCAGTATCTCGTAGTCTTGGACGTTTCATCACGTAAAAAAGTAAAGTAAGTGTAAAATAATGTAAAATAATGCAATTGGGAATTATATAATTTGGATTTAAGGCTGAAATATATCCCTATATACCCAGTACCCGGGGCACCTGTACCCCGGGGCTACTATAACTTTTTGACGTATACATATCTGAAAAAAAAACAAGCAGCATGCATAACTATTTATTTAATTGCTATTGAAGACATGGCCGATGAAAAGTAATGAGATTGTAGTAGCAGCCTGTAAGTGCCCACAGCTGGCCATAGGCCTCCTTCTCAAATAAGAGTATCAGAGAGGGCTTAGGAGTCGGGAAGGGCCCGCCAAGCTGCTCCAGTGCGGGTTGGCGGGCTTCACATAGTCTTGAAATAATATTATTATTTTTTTTTTAATGGAGCCGGCTTTAAATTTCTGAATCTAAAGTGAGCGCTCTGACCACTACGCTACCACGGCTCTTCACGTCCCCGTTTTGAATTATTTGGGCTTCGGTATATTTTTGGGCGTATGATAGCGTTACAATTCACCGTTATTTCCAATGGCTGACGTATAATACGACTAAGGGAAATAATCTTGAAAGTTTCATGGCAATTACTCAGAGCAAGCCCCGGCAACGAAGGTCGCCACTCGTCACCTAGAGAGCCGAAATATGGGTTGCGGATGTTCGTTTCGCTACGCTGAGTTGTGTCAAAACGAAATCGCAAACTCTGCCTACCCCTATGTGTGACAGGTGTGAGTGTTAATATAATTACATATAACGATTTTAAGACATCCACGGCCGGAGACAACGACAATGAGGAATTAAATAATTAATTTAGAAATAAAAAAACTAAATTAGAAGATTAAATTTTATTAATTTATAAAGTTACCTAATTAAAATAAGTGACAGCAGCTGTCATTCGTAACAACTACCTAATAATTATTCGAAATGAGCAATATGGAGATCTTAAAATGGAAATTAATTTAATACTACATTATGATCAAAGAGATTCTTTGGAAAGCATGCAAGTTTGTACATTAATAACTTAACGATATTCATCTAATCGCCACTTACTGTGATTAATTCACTTACAAACGTCCTCCACCCTGACAAGGCTCCTCATAAACAATCTACTCATAATAAAATAATCCTCCAATTTCTTTAGGTTTATGATTTTAAAAGTGGTAGAGCCAAGCGGCGGCTTTTGCTGCTGCACGAATGGGCCGGCTCAACCCGATTGGTACCACGGCCTCGCAGAATACCGGCGTGAAGTAGAGCCATCTTGTGCTTCTGCGTTTCGTTCGGTGAGTGAGATAACCGGAGGCCCACACCCCTTTCCCATCCCCCTCCTCATCCTCCCTCTCATCTCCCTAATACCCTTAAAGGCCGGCAACGCACCTGCACTGCACCTCCAGTGTTGCGGATGTACGTGAGTGACGGTAGTCACTTACCATCAGGTAAACCGCTTGCTCGTTTGCCGCCTTACACTTAAAAAAATACAATCCCACAGTTAGCTGTAAACATTTGCTAAGTCCAGTTTTTTAATAACGTAACTAGTGGCACCAGGCTTTCACATGCAGATTAGGATCACATGAGAAATACATATGAGTAAATCTGAAATGAAATGATAAATCAAAAATGTTCACCGCTGTCCGCTATTTTCGGAACATCTTTGATTGGTGCATCCTTTTACATCGATATTTAATAGAGAAGGTCATTTAGCCGAGCATCATTCTGTTATATTTATCATACGTGTATGTGAAATTTGGAAGGAATTAGAAAGAACTGACTGCACTAAGAGAGTAAAATGTTTACTTTATTAATTGCACGTCATTAAATACTTTATGTTTTAATATTGATGTAATAGAGGCGTTACCAAATAATAGAAGTCGATTGGTAATTAACAGACAGTGATGAACGAAAGCAGATTTCATATGACCATCATATACAACAATGACCAACGGAAACCCATGGCTACTGACATGTTCTGAATGAGCAATGAGCTACCAAGACTATAATGTATATGTGTAAGTTTTACATTCTGTATGCGTCCATTGCAGGCCATAGGCCTCTCCAGTAAGAAGTATTTTCCACAAGCGCCACGCTCGGCAAGCGAATCCGCGCACGCAGTACCAGGCATCTCGCACCTTAGACGCTGCTGTCGTTATACCCTTAGTCTTAGCCTGTTACTACACCCACGCAAAGAAATGTGGTAGATTTTAACGCCTGTACCACACACTTTACACAACACTAGCTAACGGATCTCATTCCCGACTCCCCCTCCTCAAGCCAAAGCCCATTCGCTTGAACCGAGGTCGTCAAGAAGGCTCAGCTTAAACTTTAACCGTTCGTATATCTATAACAAAATACTTTTTACACCTAAATATGTTCGACAATAGTTTGACGAAAATAAAACCCCATTTACCTAACGAAAAATAACATTCACTTATTATCCATAAATTGAGCAAATATAGGTGTTTTGGAATTAATTCTTATAACATACGGAATAAAAGACTATATTGTGTAAAGGTGCAATACTTTTAGCTTACCTTTACAATCGCGAATATTTATTTTTTATCACTTTGGTGTTTTGGTGAAGTTGTTTGAAAACCTAGAAAAATTGAATCGATTCGGAAAATTCTAACATTGTTCGAAAACTATGCAATTTCGAATTGACATGGGCTGGACATAGGTCTAAACAATCAGTGCAAAATACAACTTATTGTCTGTGCTTTTATCTTAAAAATTGCATTCGGATTTTCTCCGATCTTATTGCATTCGGATTTTCTCCGATCTTATTGCATTCGTTACATCAAACTCTTATGGGCGAGAACGAGAGAGAGAGCATGTGTGTTATAGTTGACACTTTCCGATATATCGCCGTGATCGAAATCGAGCAAGAAACAATCGCTAGATTAAAAAAGAAACTGAACACCAGACCGGGCGTCAAGATGGCGTCGAGTCTACCTACACCTTGACACAATATAGTTTTGTTTTACATAAACGTATCATAAACACAAATCTTTATAAATAGATCATTAGTGTTGGACACAACGACGAAACATTAAAATTTTATTTAACTTTAAAAAAGTACGTAAATTACTTAAAATTGTTACTTATTACAATTGGTCCCCGTAACCAGGTAAGCTGTGTTTTAAACACACACTTATTAAGAATTTACTTATAATTAAATACAATAAGTATTTATTTACACTAGTTGAGCCGTATTTCGTTTTTACAGTCTTTTAGATTGAGCTTCCCTTATTTACAGTCTGTATCTTTTTTTACACTATAATGTTGGTACATGGTTACACTACTTTTAAGATTAGTTTACTAATAGCATATTTTTTTTTTTTTAATAAATTCGAAGTAGTTAACGTCGTCTAAGAAACAGACATAATCATAATAGAATGAAATCAAAATTTGTCGTTATTTATGATTCATTATCATCGTAATTATTAAATCCTATCACAAGTCCACTGCTGAACATAGGTCCTGAGCCAACTGCATTCGCAATCTTGGAAAGATCGTATTTTTAGAGACTCGTCCTACATTCCATAATTTGTGGAAAGTCGAGACTTTTTGCATAAATATAAATCAAAATGCCTTGCTATCTGTATATTCATACGCAATGATTTAGAAAGATGTCTGAAAAATCTAACATGCTAAGTTTAATTTCAAGCCCCCATGTACGACAGTGAATTATTTACAATGTGAATGTTACTTTGTATAGTAAAACCACATACGTAAGGGTTTTCGCGTTAATATTTCTATTACAATTTCTGTAACTTAGGTATGGTTAATTTATCCCTGATACACCTAAGCGTTGTCAGCTTGGCCGGGGAGCTTGGCACCATTTGCTCCTGATCAGGTTTTCGCATCGGTCTCGACGGCGGGATGCAGGATCTCGTTACGTTGGTCACGTGGGGATGAGACTTGACGTGTTTGCGGAGCGACGAGGGGTCGGTGTATCGTTTGCCACACCCAGCTGCCCCGCAGGCGTAAGGTCTCTGCGGGACAAAGATATTTTCTGTCACTCAATGGATTCTAAATTAAGTTATTAGTTAATTAAAAAAAAAAACAAAGTAAATTTTAATGCTATGTTAAACACTTTAATAATAGTAATAATATTTGACATAAAACATGTTACAGTTTACGTTCAATAGGCCCTGGAATTAATAAGAACTGTATTTCATGAGCCAGTGGCTTCCTTATATGATTAAGTTATACATACAGTTTATTTTATAAAGAGCCGTAGCCTAGGGGTCAGGACGCTCACTTTAGTTTCATAGAGCGCGAGTGACCTGGGTTCGATCCCCGGTGCCAGCACCACTAAAATTGTTAATAGCAATTTTAAGTGCTGTATTTACCACGTGCTCGGCGGTGAAGGAAAACATCGTGAGGAAACCTGCATGTCGAGAAATAATAAAAAAGTTTTTTCCAGGATATGTGAAGCCCGCCAACCCGCACTGGAGCAGCGTGGGGGGCCCTTCCTGGCACCTAAACCCTCTCTGATACTCGTATTTGAGAAGGAAGCTTATACTTGCTGCTACTTTACTTTTTTTTTAAAACAGTTTATAACTTCTCTAGACAAAAATTGATAGACATATTAAAGTTACTTGATTAACTAACTACTACTTAAAATATAAACGAACTGAGAATTTACAATAATTCGTGATTTATGATTTTTATATACCATTAAAAAAGTTGCGAAACAAACTCAACGTGTTTTATAAATTAAAAATTGTTAGCATTTATTCAATACCTTCGTAATCAAATGTTCTAAGTCATGTTACAATTTTAATTTTTTTAACTACATTGATGTATTTTGGTTTACAAACAAGTAGTCGAAGCATTTACGGTCATATCTATTAATCTATGATTATTTTGCAGTGTTGAGAATCATTGCAAATTTGACTCACAGGGATCAATGAGTCGGCCAGTGAGTCTCACCCCGCCTTAATATCCAGACAAATCATAAAAATCACTTGTAAAACTCATAGGTTCGAGCTCTCCACATGGGGGATCGAACTCAGGTCTCCTGAATTGGAGGCAGATGCCCATATCACTCGGCTAAGTCATCGTATTGGCCGTCCTACTTCTTTAGTTATTTATTTATCCCGGCAAGAAAGTATCTGAATAGACTGCATGAAGATAAGTTATTCAGAAATTTTTCTACTCACAGCGTTGAAGTGCGTCCTCTGATGTTTAGCTCTGTCTGAGGAGTTGGAGAAAGCCTTCCTGCAATGCGGCGCGGGACAGGCGTACGGACGCTCGCCGGTGTGTGACCTCACGTGGATCTTCAAGTTCTCCAGACGGGAGAAAGCTTTACCGCAACCTGGATGCTGTTGAATAAAATAAAGTTAAAAATATTTAATCTCGGAAATTATTGTTTAAATCATGTGGTGGTTTTAAAACAAATGATAGCGATCAGAAGCCATAGATGTCGTAGTTCTAGAATTCGTAGGTACACTCACACATTCGCGATTGTGCGTGTTGACGGACGATAAATAAATTCAATTCATTTAATTTGACACCCGTTAGTCTAGTTAGTAATGACCATGATTTCGAAACTGTGGGTTGCGGGTTCGAATCTCTCTAGCGGCAAACATTTGTATGATGCATATAGGTATTTGTAATCGAGTTATGGATGTTTATTTATCTAAATGATATTACCATTATCCGGTTTCCAAGACACAAGAAATCCTTATTTAGGACCGAATGACGTGTGTTATTCAGATTATTTGATATATTTTTATTACTAATGTGAAAATATAGATTTCATTCTTGAACATAACAAGCCACAGTAACTAAAAGTAACTTACATGACATCGGTTAGGTTTATGCCCCGAATGGACGCGCATGTGTATTAGAAGCTTGTAGCGGGCGTTGAAGGGTCGCCTTGCGCGTGCGCAGTCCCGCCATAGACAGCTGAATTCGTCACCTATGAGACAAAAAACTAACTGTATAAAACGAATTATTCGTAGCAAGAAAAAAATACCCCGCTAAGTACTTTAATTGTTTTAATTTTAATTAATATATGACATCAAAACTAATCGGCTATGAGGTGGGTGTGTTGCTCTGTGTACAAACACTGTGTTCACTTCCGTAACATGCTGATTTTTGTAAATGGAAAACGAGCTTACAGTCCACCTGGCGGTACGTGGCTACTGCATCCCATGATCACTACAACCGAGCAAACAAATTCAATTGAAGAAGATTACGGATGCGTTGTAACCCCTGAGGACTAACAAGGAACGCCTCAAAGCCCGTGATTATACCACCTCTCTGTACCTTTCAAACCGGGACACGACAGTTGTTACATTGCTGTGTGGCGGCAGGAATTGGTAACAGCCACCCTCTTACTTACCTAGACACCTCCTAGGCAGAGAAGGAGTCTACCACGAAGTGATAGTGTTAGTATTATTGTAAATTCGTAACATATCCTAGAAGTCGAACCATTTGTAAAAAAAACTTTTTGTCTCTTTATTCAAATATAGATTTGAATGCTATAGTGTTAAAGCTTTCTATTGAAATATACTTTCAAACTTACCCTTGTACGTGTTGACGTGCGCTCTCTCTATATGCTCAACCAGCGTGCTTTGATTCGGATATCTCTCCAAACAGTGCTCCCATAGACAAACTCTTTCACCTGAAACGTAAACAATGTTTTTTAATCGTTCAAAGAAAGCTTTTGAAAGCACATTTGAAAATTGAAGAATGTTTATCTTAAAGCCGACATCTTTGTTTAAAGATAACACAGTTAATCATAACATAATTCGTAGTAAGCATTTTGTATCTTCTTCGTCATTACTCCGCCTTTATAGTATGTGGGATTTTCTTTTACGCCATCTCCACAAGCACTACACGATCTGTTCCTATAAATTGGGTTTTTTAACATGCATGTTTGTTTACGATGATATACTTTAGCACGGTAATTATGTGGAACATCAGATGTAAGAACATTATTTAAATTTAAATGGACTTATTTAGTTATTATTGTGTTTCTTATTTATATTTATTTATCTATCTACATATGTAATAGTATATTATTATGTACATTATTTATTTTTATTCATTAATTTTATTATATCTATTTATATTTGTTTATAGTTATTTTAAATCATTTTATTACTTAATTAATTTAATAAATGAATACACCTGCTACGGCTATCTCACCAACCCATGGGTTGACTGGGAGAGAATGCCAATAGGCATTAAGTCCGTCCTTTGTAACCTCCAATTGGGGTGTATGCAATAAAGTATTTTAAATAAATAAATAAAATGTTATAATTGTCGACTTTGTTAGTTCTGTATCTATGTGATTGGGTAGCTTTAACGCCACGATTCGCGAGTCTTATTCATGCATGTAAGCGCAATGAATGTTTGTAAGGCCTACAGGTACATAATAGTAACTGGTCTGAAAGTGTGCACATGGGCGATGTACCCGAGAGGAGCAACGCTACCATAGACGCATTAAAAAAGAAAAGGTATCGGTGATTTTAAATATATTCAAGTGAAAAAAGTAAGTAGATCTCAAAGACAATTACTACTAACAACTAAGATCTATTTTTAGGTTAATGACTTTTATGTAGGATCAGAAAAACAGATATCGAAAAGATATACATTTGTATTAATACAAATTAAAACAATTATTGCTAGTATGAATAAGTAATAATTTAATTAGCCTGCTTAACAACTGTTAAAAATTCAATGGTGGAGAATGCTACTAGGAATCTAGAATGCAAATGCAGAATAAATAAAAAACCCTAACTTACTTTGAGTTCTATCCTTTTCCGGCTTCCTTTCACTCCTATTTTTTGTTCTGTTGCAGTCAACAAAACTATTAACTTCGGTGTCCTTTTCGAAAGTCAGACCGAAATCATCTAAATTAATAAACAGCTCGTCCTCCTCAAAATTTTCTGAATTCTCATCATAGTAACACGAGCTTTGCACGTCGCTTTCTATAGAATCGGATATAGAAGCTTTCCTTTCGTTTCTGTCAAAACTGAATTCGGTGCAACTCGTTGGAGTATCAGGTAAAATATACTTCTTTTCGTTATCTAAGTTGTACAAGATGTTGTTGGGATAACTATAGTGTTCTAAGCTATTTATAACAGGGGTGTTCGTTGGTGATTGTGGTATATTAAGGTTGTATTCTTGGGCATTACATTCATCAGTGTTATTAAAATTACAATAACGTTTAGCAAACGCAGTCTCTATAGATGGTAACAGATTATCATTTGCGATTGTATTTAAATATTCTTCATTAAAAACTTCAGGCGATATACACGATTCTCCATCTTCTCTACATAGCTCATCAATCAGAGATTCATCATCGATATAATAATTCGAATTTGTCTCCATTTCTTTACTCTTTGCAGAGGATTCTGGTTTGTAACATTCATCGAACTCGATTCCGTCTAGATCTAATAGAACCTCTTTAATGTTTTGATCTGTAATATTGCTATCGATGACATCGTCTAACATTTCGAAATCTGTTTTATTTTCATCACTGTTCCAATCGTCAAGAACTTCGAAGTCAAAGCTTTCTTCAACGCCATGCTTAAAACTATCTTTGGCTTTACTCTTTCCATTTTCTAATTCTAGATTAAATTGAGACATGTAATAAGCATGTAAGTCGGTTGCGTTGTCGTTTTTTTCTTGAAACAATTCAACGTCGTCATAACAAGGTATGATATCATAGTCCGCCATTTTACTAAGTTCAATTGCCTCTAAGTTCAGTTATCTTTGTAGAGGTAGTAATGTACATGTGGTCCACTCTCGGGTTTGCGCATGTGGCTCAGCTATTATTATAAAAATAAACTTTCTCTGCTCATGATCTCGCGTGGCTTCAGCATCTGCGAATTATAAATTTAATTATTGTTAGTTGTACCTACACGTTCGGAACACGTGTTCAGTTTGCGTACCTATTTTCATTGACTTGCGGGGAAGTTGTTTCTTAAGCTATTACTTTCATTATTGTATCTTTAGTTGACGTAATGTGTATTTATTTTCTAATTGAAATATGCATTTGAATTACAAAATCTCGTACTGTTATATATATTACCTTCCATATTTTTACATATAATAACGAAGTATACCTACGAGTTTTAAGGTAGAACTCAGTGATTGATAAAATAATTTGTAAGGATAGAATGTTTTATTTATTTATTCATAAAAACTTCATATACAGTGTTATGCATAAAATATAACAAAATGCCTGTCAGATTCTCTACCAACACTAAAATAAATATAGTGTATATGATGTAAATAAATATTAAAAATAATGACATTAAGTTATTATACTATATGCTACTAATGAGAGGATTCTGTCAATTTATTTTTCTCTTACTTTTATCTTAAACGTGTTACGATCAGTAGCGGTTCTGGGGAGGGGGTACGAGGGGGAGTGCGTGCGAATGAATGGAAGACACCGGAGCTGTGGGAGGGAAACTGAAGTAATAACTTATTAGACAAACGTAAGTTTCTGTCGTGGACATATACTGAAAGTGAGGAGATAAATACGAAGGCAGGTGATGTTGGGATAAAATAAAGATTATGGACTGCACGCATACTTAGGTGTTGACGAATACGTCGTAGACTCTTTCTCAAGCCCAGGAGACGGCCAAACAGCCGTATATTTACGGTTTAAAAGGTAAAGAGTACCGGTATAACTACGGACTTTGCGGCATTCCATTTTAATCCACAGGGGTGACAACGTATCTGTGTTATTCTTCTATAATAATAATAATAATCTTTATTGTCATAAGAATGTGGACCACAAAGTATGAATTCCCTGACATCCGTGCTAGGTTAAGAACCTCTATTACAGAGGTCAGTGTCTTCTCCGAAGTTGATTAACAATAATAATTTGTTAAAACAACAGCTAAAATAGTCGAGATATTAGTACAAAATTACAAGAAAAAATTAAAAATAAAAAATAATCTTATTGAAGTTGTTTTCAGATGTCCATGGGCTGCAGTAGCCGTAGTAGTAGCAGTAGCTTTCCATCAGGTTGTCCGTTGGCTTGTATTTCACGCCAATTCAACAAAAATAAACTTTTATTTTTTTTATGTCAAAGGCAATGGAATTAATTAATAATAATAAATAGACTTATAGTTACTTTCGAAGATTGAAAATTCATTGAATGAATGAATGAATTGAAAAGATGATCATATTTATTTAAGAGATCTGGATTCAGAACAAAATAGCATAGGGTGACGGTGAATTTTTAGCTAACATTCGTCACATGGACTTCGCAGCCCAGAACAGAGTCCATGTCCTATTACCCTAGGTCCTTAACAGTAATACTCAACTCCGGAATTTATTAATGAGAAAATTGTCAGTCTTTTGCCAACAGTGTCCAAGGACTTTGAATTTCCGGAATCATCACAGTCAAAGTGTAAACACAGACTGAAGTTTTTTTTTCATATATCCGACAATTACAACTATTCCTTCAAGATCCTGTAGGGATAGGAAAAGACGAAATGTTTGGTTTTAATAACCACTGTAATCGGTCACAATCACCGGATTGTTGATGGCATTTCTTTTGTTACATTGAGGTGAAAAACCACCTGGCAGTCCTCCTGGTGGAAGGGGTCACACCAGCCCTTGGATACCGGCAGATAACAACAATTGACTGAGGTTACACATACGTTGTCACCTCCGAACGGCAAAGATGGAATGATTCACAGCCTGTAATTATACTGGCTCTCCAATACCTTTCAAACCGAAAGCGGCAGTACAACCACTGTTATTAGTAGTTGCATTGGTGTCAGAAATAGGCAAGAGGGTGGTACCATGTAGTTCTACTCGATAGATGGCATACTAAACAACTTGCACATAAGAAACTACTGCCCATCGCTTATGTATATCGCTGTGTTAGAAGCTACGAGATATTCTAAGGTTTTCCTTAAGTCGATTCCTATGATGCCGACGGCATGAAATGACATGGCAGATAATCTTTTGCTGACACTTCCTGGTTTGCTACACATTGCCTACACGATCTTCGATCGATAAGGATCTGTGCAATGAATCATAGTAATCTAAATTTATTATTATAGGAAAAATATTTATATTGACGCATATCTACGAAAATTGATAAATAGATAATTTCTCGAAATAGTGCTATGTTACCCGTATTTTAAAAGCGTTTTCTCGAAATATATTTATTAAATTTAATTATGTTTTGCTGACAAAAGGACTTTTATTGAATAACTGACAACTCAATGTAGCCAATTAAGGGGTTTCCCTGCTAAATTTGGGGAGTCTCTTAAGCGGTTTAAAAATCAGGTTTATGGTACTATTTTTACTAAAAATCGACATAAATTGTTTTTTTTTTTTTGGAAATCTCTTACATAAAAAAAGAAGAAACGACATGGAAATGTCTTTCAAAGAATAGTATGTTTTGATTTTCAATCTTTGATCACACTTGAAGGATTTTTTTACTAAAAAAAACATGTAAGAGAAATATTTGATAGTTAAGAAATAAAAAAATCTTTATCTAACCATAGACAAGAGTAGATTAAAAAATTATTCTGACGTTAAGTCCGCCTATATATATTCTCCTGCATATATTTTATAAATCAATAACACGCCAAATCATAAACTATAGTTTAAATTGACGCGAGTTCATCAATAAATTAACGGACTTTTAACGTCAAAACCACTGCTTACAGATACCACAGTTACTACGAAAATAATCATTAACACATGTTATGTTTAAAAAATTAGTTATTATATTAGATAAATTAAAAGATTGATTATATATTAACTGCATTTTACTACGTTTACCACTTGCTTTCGTTATTTAAATAATGGTCAATTGAAAGTAAAAATCTTACCATTTTCTTATTATAGAGATAATTTCACTAATTTAGAATTCACAAAATTGGCGCGCTGTCAAAGTGACACGTCAAGTTTTTTTCAGTACTATTTTGTCACTCGCGGGGGACGGCCACGACCGCACCCGTTCGGGTTTCAACCGGGAATAACACGGGAGCTGTCAATTTCAGGATAGAAAAAAAACTTAACTACTACTAAAAATAGGATTCCCATAATTGATGGTTTATCCACAGGATCTTTCCATGCTGGGCTGGGATAGTCGAGTTTACATTACAATTACTATGATAATAATTATTACATTTCCACCATTTTCAACATAAATGCTGATATCAAGCATTTTATAATTTTTAAGAAAAACATTTTTTCTTTTTTCAATTCACGCAATTGATATAACTTGGGCATAAATATGTCTATTTATTCACTTCTTCATCAGTATTATAAAATTAAGCATTCAAACGTACAGGCAAACGCAGTGTAGGACGACCCCCCACAAGATGGAGTGACGATCTGCGCAGTGTTGCGGGAAGTCGATGGATGCAGGTGGCTCAGGACCGAGCTTCGTGGCAATCTTTGGGGGAGGCCTATGTTCAGCAGTGCACTTCTGATAGGCTGAAATGATGATGATGATGAAGCATTAAAATTTATTTATACAAGTAAAACTAAAGCAGCAGATGTTGGTAATACATATCTCTATTTTTTTTATAAGTGTCTTGACGATAGAGTTGAGTTTTAGAATACGTCAATATATCCTGAAAGGACTCGTTCGGAAAAACTTAAATTCATGGACATCCTAATCGAACCACATGTGTCTTTTAGATCACAAATTTATAGTTTCATTTTATATATTATAAAACTCCGTTCTAAAGCTCCTTGGCGAATATTTTTAAGATCTAAATTACTGTAACATAAATTTAATTCAAGCAAATAAATTTGTAAAAAATCTTAACTTTTTTGGCGCCGTAATAATAAAATTAAAACACTATTGATTTGTTCTACGCACGATTAAATTTTTAAGTTCTTTTCAATGTAACGTTACAGAAAATATCGTGTTAGATAATAAAATAAGTATAAGTATTCAGCGCACCCAAAAGGGCTTCATGAGGTTACTTTACGCCAGATCGAGAGATACGAGAAGAACGTGACACGTGGCGAGCTTTGTCGCACTGGAGCAGCACAGCTGACTCTTTCCTGCTCTAAAATATAAAAATCATTAAAAGTTGCATCCTGTAATTATTTGAGATTTTAAAAATATTTGAGAAAGCTTTGCCGGGAAGAGGCAGCCACGCTGTTCCAGTGCCAGTCGGCGAACTTCACATGCCCTTGAAATGTTTACTTCTCAGACATACGGGTTTTATTTCTACTTTAATACTATCATAAAATATAGATCCATTGCAATTTTATTAAAAAAAGTGCTTCTTGTGTATTCGGGTAACATTCGCTACTACACTTACTTTATCTAAAAATGTCTACTTCACCTGCACGCGAAACTCTGCATGTTTCTGTACGTGGTAGAACTAAGCGGCTCCTTTTGCTACTGCTCGAATGGGCCGGCTCGCCTGCGCCAGTATCGCGGCCTCGCAAAAACCCGCGTGAAGTAGAGGCATCTTGTGCTTTTGCGTTTTCGTTCAGCGAGTGAGGTAATACACCCCCACTCCCTCCTCTACCCTCTTAAGTCCCCCTCCCTAAATATTCTTAAGAGCCACACAACTGCAACTCCTCTCCTGTTGAATCTGCCATGACGACCGCGAACGGAAAATTCATTTTAATATGCTGACCCCAAATTACTCAAATTAGGGTAGGGAATGACATTGCTATTGCGCTAATATTGGCTTTGCGCTCAACAAAAAAGCGTCGAATTTGAGAGTTAATTTTAAACTGGACAGAAACAACACTGCGCCTTCTATTCCGTCCACCCAGCGTATTGAATACCTTCTATAGGTATAGGGAATAGGCATACCTTCCATGCTTGCGTGATAGCGTTCGTTCACGCTATCATGGGCAGCATATAGAATAATATATAAAATATAGAAACTAAAATAGCTGCATAAATGTGGTAGCACCCAGTACTCTGTGACACCCGGAGACAACAGTAATGCGGGCTATTAACAGGTATTTTTTTTTTTATGGGACAGGTGGCAAACGAGCAAGCGGTTCACCTGATGGTAAGTGATTACCGTCGCCCACGTACATCTGCAATACCAGAGGTGCTGCAGGTGCGTTGCCGGCCTATTAGGATATTAGGATATTTGGGAGATGGGAGGGAGGATGAGGGGGGGTAGGGGGGGGGGGGAAGTGGGCCTCCGGATACCTCACTCACCGAACGAAACGCAGAAGCACAAGATGCCTCTACTTCACGCCGGTATTCTGCGAGGTAGCGGTACCAACCCGGTCGAGCCAGCCCATTCGAGCAGCAGCAAAAGCCGCCGCTTGGCTCTGCCACCTTTAAAATAGTTGGTCTTTTCAATTTTACCTTTCCCCTCAGTTAAAACTTTACAATCTGTCAGTTTGCATTTCTCATGGTTTCCATGGACATAACTTGAGCAGTCACAGGTCGGCATGAGTATAATTAAAAAAACCAAGCCGCCACCTTACTCCGAGAATCTATTTCGCATAGATGTAAAACAAGCATCTAATGAACTGAATATTTTTTAACGCGATTGTCATAGTCTTTACTTTTGACTATCCACAACGAAGCCGTGGCTACATACGGAGTATTTTTGTATAAGTTCCAGTAATAAGTCACATTGATTAGTCGCCATGATCGAAGCTCAACAAATAACAACCACATACGCTGCTATTGTGCTTCATCTCTTCGGCGAAATTTAAGGAATTGCGCAGCTACTACACACTCCCAATTTTATCTCTATTGTTCTATCTGTTCTTTTTTATCTCGTAATATTTTCTCCAGTGAGATCAACTGTTCAGATGATCGACTCATCTGTTTATTCTACTAACTCAAAAATATAACTGAACAGTTCATCTGCACAGGTTTAGCTGAAGTCCAGCCTCCCAGAGTACCGGCGAGAAGTAGAGGCATCTTGTGCTTCTGCGATTCGTTCGGTGCGTGAGGTAACTGGAGACCTGCTCCCCCTCTCCATCCCCCTCCTTATCCTCCCTTACATCTCCCAAATACCTTTAAAGGCCGGCAACGCACCTGCAGCACCTTTGGTGTTGCAGATGTACGTGGACGATGGTAATCACTTCCCATCAGGTGACGGTTCACCGCTTTTCACATAAAAAAAATCATTTCCCTCCAACCGGAATAAACATGGTTACCGTGATGATAGGCCAGGCCGCTTTCGACCTCGGCTACAACTTCCAACTACCTTATCTTGCCATTGGTAGTCAACTGCGCAGGAGATATTATAGTGCAGTAAACGTAGGCACAAACAGTGAGGCGAAAACTCCTCCTTACCTTCCCATGTCCGAAGTAACGAATATGCGATAAGATCGGAGAAAGGATCAGATGCACTGTCAGAGACGCGGTACAAACTGTGTGGGGTTCAACACAACAGCCCAATTACCCTAATTCTGATATTCATGACCCTGTGTTGCAGACCATTAACTAAAACTTTATATAAACCTAATGTTAATAAATTATAGTGAATTAGGGGGCTGATTTCAATGTTGTAGGCTGTAAATATTTATAATATTATTTTAGAAGCACTGCTCCGCCATCTTGGCGCCCTTCGGTGGTAAAGTTTCTTTAGGCATAATGTGCTAAGTATTTAATAGCTGCGCAATAGCAATATAAGTTAACAACTATATTATATTATTAGGAGTTTTAAGAGCATAATTAATATTACGTTTATCGTTAAACACGAAAATACACCCTTGGTGTCAGAAAAAAGCGATGTCAAAAGCATCATAAAAACCTAAGTTGTACAAAAAGCTGTCGCAAACAACTGTTGGGACAGTAAAAGTGATATTATGGATGACGATGTAACGACGTTGACATTTATGAAAAAAGGCGGGATTTTAAACCTTTTTTTTCCCGCGCTGTCATCAATTTTTTTTTTCGCTCGTTGCGATATGTCAATCACGCGGTTTTATTTTTAAAGATCATATCAGAGCAAACGAATCATTACGAATACACTCTTTTTTATATTATTTGATGCACAATGCTATAAAGAAGGAGGCTCCGGTGACCGAATGGCGGAAATTCTTTCGGCATTTAGCCGAATCCAAATCCCACAGACTAATGATGGGGAGTTACATCACTAGTGCAAGAGTGCCGGCACTGCGCTTATCAAAATGTTTATCTAGCGTTGTGAGTAAATATATGCAAACCCCCAAGTAACTTGGGCCGACTTTCTGCTGGTTTTTTGAAGCGGCGATCGTACCTGTCAGCAATGTACCTGTCTGTTACTATATTTTCAGTGGAACTTCTTCATTGGCCTGTTAAAAGATCTGTTTGCTGTTATTGTTGGATATTGTTTTTAACGTGGTAGAGCATAGCGGCGGCTTTAGCTGCTGCTCGAACGGGTCGGGTCAACCGGGTTAGTAACACGACCTCGCAGAGTGAGGTAACAGGAGGCCCACTCTCCTCCTCCTCAAACCTCCTATCTATCACTCCCATCCTCAAATATCCTTAAAGGCCGGCAACGCACCTGCAGCACCTTTGGTGTTGCAGATGTACGTGGACGATGGTAATCACTTCCCATCAGGTGACGGTTCACCGCTTTTCACATAAAAAAAATCATTTCCCTCCAACCGGAATAAACATGGTTACCGTGATGATAGGCCAGGCCGCTTTCGACCTCGGCTACAACTTCCAACTACCTTATCTTGCCATTGGTAGTCAACTGCGCAGGAGATATTATAGTGCAGTAAACGTAGGCACAAACAGTGAGGCGAAAACTCCTCCTTACCTTCCCATGTCCGAAGTAACGAATATGCGATAAGATCGGAGAAAGGATCAGATGCACTGTCAGAGACGCGGTACAAACTGTGTGGGGTTCAACACAACAGCCCAATTACCCTAATTCTGATATTCATGACCCTGTGTTGCAGACCATTAACTAAAACTTTATATAAACCTAATGTTAATAAATTATAGTGAATTAGGGGCTGATTTCAATGTTGTAGGCTGTAAATATTTATAATATTATTTTAGAAGCACTGCTCCGCCATCTTGGCGCCCTTCGGTGGTAAAGTTTCTTTAGGCATAATGTGCTAAGTATTTAATAGCTGCGCAATAGCAATATAAGTTAACAACTATATTATATTATTAGGAGTTTTAAGAGCATAATTAATATTACGTTTATCGTTAAACACGAAAATACACCCTTGGTGTCAGAAAAAAGCGATGTCAAAAGCATCATAAAAACCTAAGTTGTACAAAAAGCTGTCGCAAACAACTGTTGGGACAGTAAAAGTGATATTATGGATGACGATGTAACGACGTTGACATTTATGAAAAAAGGCGGGATTTTAAACCTTTTTTTTCCCGCGCTGTCATCAATTTTTTTTTTCGCTCGTTGCGATATGTCAATCACGCGGTTTTATTTTTAAAGATCATATCAGAGCAAACGAATCATTACGAATACACTCTTTTTATATTATTTGATGCACAATGCTATAAAGAAGGAGGCTCCGGTGACCGAATGGCGGAAATTCTTTCGGCATTTAGCCGAATCCAAATCCCACAGACTAATGATGGGGAGTTACATCACTAGTGCAAGAGTGCCGGCACTGCGCTTATCAAAATGTTTATCTAGCGTTGTGAGTAAATATATGCAAACCCCCAAGTAACTTGGGCCGACTTTCTGCTGGTTTTTTGAAGCGGCGATCGTACCTGTCAGCAATGTACCTGTCTGTTACTATATTTTCAGTGGAACTTCTTCATTGGCCTGTTAAAAGATCTGTTTGCTGTTATTGTTGGATATTGTTTTTAACGTGGTAGAGCATAGCGGCGGCTTTAGCTGCTGCTCGAACGGGTCGGGTCAACCGGGTTAGTAACACGACCTCGCAGAGTGAGGTAACAGGAGGCCCACTCTCCTCCTCCTCAAACCTCCTATCTATCACTCCCATCCCTCAAATATCCTTAAAGGCCGGCAACGCACCTGGAGCTCATATGGTGACCTCCAAATGAGCTGCAGGTGCATTTGGTGGCCCCCTTTCCCAAAAAAACTGTTATTAAGTTTTCAGAACCCAAAACTACGCACCTTGTATCAGACTTAACTGAACTCTTGGAGCGAATTAATCTCGTCTGTACAAACAACAGAAGACATAATGTTAAACCATATTACAAAAGAAGTTTCGCACCATATTACAAAAGTCTCTGGTTCCGAAGGCATCCATCCTTTGTACTTGAGCAGATGTTCTAAAACCCTGCCACATCTTCAATCCCGCCATATTTACAGACTTTGGCTGCAAACAGATGAAGCAAAGTGGTCATTTTGACTTGGTCTTCATGTCGAAAAGTGTTTCGATCGAGTGAACCACGTCATTCTACTAATTCTCCAAATTGCTAAATTACGATATTTATTTCGCTGGGAGCGCTCATATTGAACCAATCGATCACAGGCTGATATTTTGAGGGGACTTCTGGTCTGTCTATATTAATATACCATCGGGCGTTCCCCAGGGTTCACACCTTTGTCCTTTATTCTTCAGTACCTACTTATATGATATAGATCGCAGTATTCAGTTCTCAAATCATTTGTTGTATGTTGATGATATTTAAAATAACTACTCTACAAAGCACAGAGTTTTTACCATAACCTGTTATGGCTGGTATGCCTGGCCTAAATTTAAAAAAAAGCCAGCTAAGACATCAGGGTAATCTAGATGTGCGTTCAGTTTGTCATATAGTAGTAGCATGTCCATGAGAATTCAGCTTTCCTCCTCATGTGTCAATTTCAAGATGTTTTTTATCAGAGCTAGAGTGGGGCTACCAGAACCACCATAGTCCAAAGTGCTGCGAACATGCGACCGCTGCAATCGGCATTTGAGAAAGCCTACAAGTACGTTGTAAGAAAACCCAGACTTTTAGAGGCTTTCTTCGTAACAAAATCAATACGTTTGCTCATGAGTCGAAAGTCAAATTATATACCCAAATCGCCGTCTATAGTACCGCCGTAAAAGTTATTTTATATTGGTATAAAAAACGGTACTTTTTTATACTAAAGCTTACACTGCCAATTTTTAATAATGAAGGAAATTTTATTTTCGAAATAGTACAAAAGTAGGCTGTTCAGATCTTGCAGAAGCGTTTTATATTTATTATAATTAGTTTGCGAATCTACCAAAATACGCATATGAAGGAAAAAAATAAACCAAATTTATTAAATGCGGAAATTTAAATTATAGCGTATTAAATCTATTTAAATTATATTGCCAACTGGAACCTTTGCGAACACTGCAATTGGATCCGTAACACTTTTCTGTGAGTATATGTGTGTGTTATATGTTAATTTTGTTACTTTTTTCCCTTTTATTATTTTTTTATATTATAAAAACTCAATTCCTGCACAACTGTACTTTACTTTGTAACATAACGAACTGCAGGCTTTCATTATTACAATTAAAATCGTGAAAACGGATAATCCACAAATATTTTATAAATTTTCTTTATAATATTAAACTATACCTGTGATTGGTTTTCCAAATAATTAAACATTTGAAAGACACGTGCGCTGATTAGCACTGCACCATAGTGTTGCGTCGGACTTTTCTTGGTTTTCCTTTAATAATGAAAAGAGGACTGGGTAAACCAGAGAATGTTACTTCACTTTGAACCCCAACAAATAAGTTAATAAAATAAAAGTAGCAATCCATAAATATCCCACAGCTGGACCAAGGTCACCAGTTGGATCCAGAAAGAGTTTTGCACTGTTCCTGTACGGATTCGAGGATCAACGTTTCCTCCGATATTTTCCATCGCCGCCGAGCAGGGGTATATCTGCATTTCAACTTCAATTAACAAGTTTAGTGATGCAATATGAAATTAAAAGCAAGTGTGCAGTACTTGATTGTCCTTAGCGCATCGGCCAATTACATAAAATGACCAACTATACTACGTTTCTATAAACTATATGATAAATTATTACAATTTTTTCTCTTTAAATGTCATAAACTACCAGTATGTACAGTTTTATATTTTTTTATGAGATATTATGATATATTATCTATTTTATGATTTAAGAATAGAGATTATTCTTGTTTTTATTTCACTAAACACATGTCAACATGTTATTCATGGTAGAGCCAAGCGGCCGCTTTTGCTGCTGCTCGAATGGGCTCGCTCGACCGGGTTTTTACCCCAGTCTCGCAGAACACCGACGTGAAGTAGACGCATCTTGAGCTTCTGCGTTTCGTTTGGTGAGTGAGGTATCCAGAGGCGCACTCCCCTCCCACTCCCCCTCCCCATCTTCCTCCTCATCCTCCCTCCCAGCACGCTAATGCCTTTAGACGCCGGAAACGCACCTGCAGCAGTTGTCTGTAACAGCAGAGGTGCATTACCGAGTGGTGATCACTTACCATCAGGTGAACAGATTGCTTGTTTGCCGCCTTTCCCTTTAAAAAAAATAATATTAGTACAAGACATTTTTCAATGTCAATTAAAGCTTTTCGGATGGTCGCCTCTGATGACACACATGGAAATAAATGGGATGGTAGATTCTTACGCAGAAACCACATGGAATATATATTTTCTCTATTATTATACTAAAAGGGAAAATAAATCATAAGTCACCTATCTAGTTCCTATACACTACATACGTTTAAAACTATTTATAACTTAAAACTAAATTTCTTAACTAATACTTTCGCTGTTTAGGTACTAACCTATTTTCCTCTGAGAGGAACAGATATCTGAAATACTTCGTTCCAACTCTACCAACAGAAAGATTCAGAAACAATTTATTAATACAACAAATTACAAATACTTTATCAGTCTGTAAATAGTCTTAAAACAAGGATTTCTCAAAATCGTCACGCACAGCTAACGGAGTGGGGGTCGCAGTACCAGACACCGCGCACTTTAGACAGCAGTGTCTAAAGTGCGCGGGGTGCAGACCCCGTCATGGCTCTGATTAATTTTGGTCTGGTATTTTTCTAGATGGTTATCCCGCAATCCGCAGTACCTGAACTACCTCGTCCCAACTAGAGTTGTAGACCAACGGATAGATTCAGAAACAATCAGCAACAAATTGGGTTCGAATAATTACCGATCGATTGTAAAATATGCTAAGGTCGGCAATTAATGTAGCCCCAACACGTGTCAACAGCGCGGGTCCATAAAACGGATGTTGACCTCGCTACATCGGCAACATTGTAAGGAGGTCGCGATCCTAATGCTATTTGATCTTGATTCACTGTGTCGTCGATAAGCGCCATTTCCTATAGAGCTACGATATAAATACACTAATTAACTGTCTCTGTGTGATCTCTAGATCTAGAATGTTTCCTCCACATCGTCCTTATCAACACCTCGCCACTGCTAGTGGAAGGATTTGGTATAAAGCAACGTAATATCACGCTTAATGCAAATATATATAACGTAACCAGTACTAGGATGTAATAGGTCGGTAGTCTAGACATTTACGTCATTTCAACCCAATTATCAGCAGTGCTCATATAGAACCACGTGAGTGATGGTGTCTGCTGTTTTATTGTCTAAGCCATAGATACAAATCTGATATAAATTTCGAAAGACTCATTGGTACGAATACTCTACATAGAATCATAGATCTTAAAAACTCCTTGATAGATAAATAGATCTTATTTTCAAGAGAAAGGAGCAAAAGGAGTTCATCTGACAGTATATGATTATCAACGCTCATGTTCAGCTGCAACACCAGAGGAGCTTCAGGTGTGTTGCTGGTCTTTATGGCTATTTGAGGATTATGGCTGTTGTTAGACATTGCAATTTTCAAGGCTTTTCCCTTAGTCACCTCTTACGACACCCACGGAAATTAAAAAGGTGCAGATTTTGACGCCGATACGAGACGGCAACGTATTCTAATATACATAGTTATTAGAAGGATATATGAACGGATTTAACTTAAAATCAATTTTAAGGATTTCAATATTTTCTAGAATGTTCCTTTTGATTCCAGAAAGGCTTTGACTATGTTTTATCCTACTAAATATTACCAATATAAAAGTCTGTATGTTTGTCTTTCAACCACGCTTAAAATACCGAACGAATACGAATTATACCGTGGAATGGGAATTAAATATTGCTATTTCTTAATTTACTTTTGATCTCGATTAACAGTTATCTTGAGACAACATTTGTAAAAACTCGAGCGTATTCGTGGACAGCCGCTAGTTTTATG
Source organism: Bhutanitis thaidina (assembly GCA_029286595.1). Taxonomy (NCBI): domain Eukaryota; kingdom Metazoa; phylum Arthropoda; class Insecta; order Lepidoptera; family Papilionidae; genus Bhutanitis; species Bhutanitis thaidina. The sequence continues at coordinate 2,507,062 of JAGSMS010000023.1, read as the reverse complement.
TAAAGATATATTAAGGGGCGCATTTTTGTTACTTGTCTTAGACGCCGCTTTACATAGGTACGCCACTGCCGACACCCATGGAATGAGGGATAGTAGATTTTGCTTGACCGTCACCAATCTGCTATGATTTTCATTTTCACCATCATCATCATCATTACAGCCTATCACAAGTCCACTGCTGAACATAAGCCTCTCCAAAATATTGCCACAACTCACGGTCCTAAGACACCTGCTCGACTTTCCGTAACACTGTGCACTGTGGAGTGTAGTGAAAAATGATGTACGAGCATGCCTGTCGACTATGATTTTTTTTTATTGGTTTTTGATGAAAAACGGTCTATAATAGTCCACCTGATGGTAAGTAGCTACTGCAGCTAATGGACACCAGCAACACACTTCGATCGAAGTAGGTCACAGATACGTTGTCACCCCTGCGGTCTACGGTGTAATGCTTCACAGCCCGTAATTAGAGAGCCTAGACTCTCTATACCTTTCAAACCGGTATACAACAGTAGTCGCAGTGATATTTGGCAGCCGACAGAAACTGCGCGGATAACTAGTTAATTAAAAACTAACATTATGTTGATATTGGCCACTGACAACACTTACAGCAAAAAAAAAACAAATTGTCAAATTGACGGTTATAAAAAATGTCACTACTTTTTTTTATAAACAGGAGCAAAGGAAAGTTTATGCACGCGCAACTCTCTTGTTTTATTATCACGCACTTGTGCGACACGTGTGCGGCCGTTGGCACCGCGGCGACTTAACGATCTTCCGTGCACAAGTCGAGACTTGTTATTACGGCCTCTCTTTTTTCAGGTCGATTTCGTATGATTCGCTATCTGAAGCGAATTTAAAATGGGCGTCTACTATTTAAAATCAGAACAGATACCTGGATGAGCGAGAACTGTTGTTTTTTTTTTGAAATTTTTCGCGTAATTTAATTTACCAAACGACAATGCGCCTTGGTTATTTCATATATTTTAATTACCGCTTAGCAAATAAAGAAATTAGCATAACAGTATTTTAACTAACGCATGTCGCCACAAATCGGTTTCAATTCAGCATATTGCTGGTAGTAAACAAATCAAAATCACGAACATGGCGCGGGCAGACACTAATTTTTTCATTGATATAATTTTTTTTGAGATTAAACTCTGGAGAAATGTAGTGTTCAAAGAGTGAAGGAATTTTTGAATCCTGTCCAGTAGTTTCGGAGATCATCCCGCTTACTATAAAGTATAAAAAAGATATAAATCAGCCAATAAAAATGACCAGGAGAACATCATCATGAGAATGCGAAACCGCTTCCACCGCATAGTCATGCAAACTACTGTCATTTAATATTGGTTTCGCTAATGGCGGACAGATGGCGGGATAACTGTCTCGATAAATACCAGAACAAAATCAAGCAGACCGCTGACGGACAGCAGCGTCCAAGGTGCGAAGTGTCTGCTACTGCGTTCACCAATCCGGTTGCCGAGCGTGACGATTAAGATAAATCCTGCTTATGCAGGGGACTATTTGCAGGCCGGTATAGTAAGGTTATACCCGTGCTCGTCGGTGAAAATTCGTGACGAAACCTGCAAGTCAAAAGGGTTATTCTGCGTAAACTATCCTCGTAATCCTACATTTGTTACTAGATCTTGATTAGTCGAAATAAATAGTATTATGTATTTTAGCGAACCGCGAACAAATCTGTACATATAAACTAGATGACGTTCGTCGTGAATTATACTAAATCATGGTGAAAATCGCACTGAAATTCACTTAAGATGTTTAGAAGTTATTGTTGTTTGAGTGTTGTTGGTAGTGGTAGTGAGGATGTTTAGAAGTCTAGACAGACGAACGCAGAGAAAACAATCTGCGTTCGTCTGTCTAGACTTCCAGTTTCCAAAGGTCAAATCAATTCAGTATTTTAGACGCGATGCGGGATTAACATTAAAGAAAGCCCAAAAGCTCCTACTGGATAGATTATTGGTAAATCATTTGTTATTTCACGTTTTCATAGAAATTGTAAACGCAAACTGTGTTATAATAGTTAAAAGCTTCACACTCACACAGTGCAGTACCAATACGCATCGTAAATATTAGTACGAGGATGAAAAGTGGAAAATAGTAGATACAATTTTCCGTGCGGGGGCTGTGCGATACGCTGCTGATGCTGATGAATTTTAATATACGTTTAATTCGTCATTGTTGTTGTTTTTTTTTTATTCCGACACGTTGCAAGAAAACTGTAAAACAACGCGTTTATTATGCCTCCGAATTCCATGTATAGTCTTACCGCCGACGATTTAAAGGGCACCGGGCCAACGGCGTATAGGAGTATCTAAACCGTAGGGTTTTAGTCGGTCCGGTCGGGATCAGGATCTTCAACCACATAACCAGATACTGCCTTCAGTGACTGGTAGTTGTCGAGCATCTTTCCCCCACGTGATACAACAAAAAAAATAGGCTCCAATTTTTATTTTTTAATTAGAATAATCGATCAGTCGTGATCTTCTTTTATTAATAATAATAAGGTGAAGGCTTTTGACAACATTTTTTCCTTGTAATTTTGTTTCATAAACAAGTTAATAAATGAAACGGCAAAGGAGAATTATCTAACATATTATTTTTGTATCCAAGGCCGCACCTCGAGCGCCATTTTTTATTTAAACATGACTGAGTGTGATTATTTTTAAAAATAAAATTCAACTCATTGCAATTCGCAGTTACAGGATGCGTACCGGCAGTTTTACTCCCGACAGATTGGAGTGTTGAATCGATCGAGTATGATTTGAATTCGTGGTAACGCTTGAAACCGATGCTAGCGCCACAAGTGAGTGGTGATTCGAATCAGAACTAACTTCGTTCGAATATTTCGTTTGTTGAAAGAAACTATCAGACTAAATAAAAGCTGCCCATAGTTTTTATAATTTTTTTATTTATATTTAATGGTAAATCATTTCTTGTAAATACTAGACATTTGGACGTATAACATCTCAGTCCCCCCTTGACCACGGGAATATAAAAACAGAAAATAAATGCGATAAAATCCGTAAATAGTTTCATTTCAAAATAATGCTAAATATAATTTTTTTTAAATGTTTTAGCATCGCGTATATGTACTGATAACGTTCTTATGTAACTGGATCTTGTTTTTCGATTCGAAAAAGATCCTTCGGGTGTGAAAACGAAATTCAGTTCGAATCGAAAACGAGTTAAAGTTCGAATAGACTTTCGAGAGTATGCCTACTGTTCCGTGTATATTATATTCTGGTGTCTAACGACTAATTTAATCAAAACAATTTGATTGATGGTGTTGATGTTCCACTAACCGATTTTGACCATGACGACACAATACTGCTTCCGAAAACTGTGCGGCAAATACAGAGGCACTCACCCGTCTTAGCCTTCACTTAACGGAGGGAGATTCGGTGGAGAGCTGAGACTGGGATTCGAGCATGGCTCCACAGGACCCATGGCTCAGTAGTCATATATGTTATAGATATGTTGTATGTGTTTTAGTACGTGATAGAGCCAAGCGACAGCTTGGAGTGAGGTGACCGGAGGACCAAATCCCCCTCCCCCATCCATTGCAAACCATTCTTTACCTAGGAATCTTGACGCTTACTTGCGCTATTTCGAAATGGCAGTATTTGTTCTGTCACACATCTGTTCACCGTGTCCAAAGATGTTTGTCCACGTAATACAAGAAAGAGACAGAGAATTGTCCTCTGCCATAGTCTGAAACTGACACCGTGTCATAAGAATTGCTATGCCATGAGTATCACTGCTTATTTTCAACAACCGACATCGCTGAAAGAGCTTCCGTATGGAATGTTCCGGAATAAACTTAAGGCGTTGCTAATCGAACAACGATTTTATTGTTTAAAATAATTTTAAAGTCCCCCTAAATTGTAATAGTAATTATTAATAAATTTATTATGTTTACTTTAACATATTATCTTAATATTATTACTGAATTATTTTGACGCACGCATTATGACCAAATTCACATGTCGAGTAACGGCAAAACAGGACTATAGAACTAAATATGACATACCTAAGTACAGTGTAATACCCTATTTTTAGTGAATAAATTTCATTTTCATTTTCATTTTGCCTCCTCATCGTCTCTCCCATCTCTTAAATATCCTTAAACGCCGGCAACGCACCTGCAGGTTCTATGGTGTCGCAGATGTACGTGGTCGACAGTAAATCACTTACCGTTAGGTTAGCCGCTTGCTCGTTTGACCCCTTTCCCAAATAAAAAAAAACATATACTATCCCCTAAGGAAGACACATTTAGTATTAGGTTAATAAAATTGATAAGCGCCAAGTCCACATCATCTTTGTGTCCAATATGCATCTACATACATTCTCAATGAGGAAACAAGATGTTGGTACCGTCGATGCCCAGAAAAAATAAATGAATTGATTTAATTTCTGTATAAAGTTTAATAATGGGACAAACATAATTTATAATATAAAGTTTAGTCGGGTGTCTCGAGGGTATGTTAAGAGGGTCCGATGTAGACGAAAGTAAGAAAGGGAGGTCAGATGGGGACTGCAAGTTCTGCTATGGGAACAACCCACAGGTCTCGCAGTGCCCATCCGTACATAACCGATGGTTGTGGACGAGTACGTTGTTGCCTTAAGGACTATCATTGCCAGTCCTCTGTTAAACATTATATTTCTCGAATATACAGGTTTTACAGCAATCGCTGCCTTTAGCTGGCTGATTGTATCACTTCTTCTGTCTTCGCAAAGAGAAATTGTCTTTCTACATGAAATAAGAATACCATTTCTATTCTATTTATCTTTTCTATTTCGTGCCATGGAAACACGCAATCTCTATAGGGACAGGTGAGATCATATATATATAGAGAAGGATGGATTTTTCGTCAACAGACAGTTACCACCGGTAGCACCTTCGGTGTTGCCGGTGCATGTGAACCGTCTGCTCTTTTGCCGCCTTTCCTATTAAAAAAAAAAGAACGTTGCAATACCATATAAAGTACTTAGTTGGTAGGTGAACCTCGTGTGTTTCATTTGTAAAAAAAAAAAAACAGCGTTCGTACACTCATCATCGATGTCGGCACGACACACACATCGACAATCAAACTCGCGAAAAATTTCCGGCCTTTGACATAAGACAGATTTGACGATGATGTCATTGACACTCATGTCACCGATAATATTTTAAGAATGCACTTTGGAGAAACGGTTATTTTTAAAAATAATGCTTTCAATCGTCATGATCATGTAAACAAGCTTGTCCGCTGCTGGACACCACGCGTGACTGTGATAGCGCTGTTACAAAGACTAACCTATATTCAGTTACTTAGTTCGTAAATTAAAACTAAAAAAATGTTGGATAGTAAATTTATTAAAGGACACGATTTTTTTTTTTTTCTGTAGATTAAACACCAAACATTATTTTATTGTAGAGGGTTGTACAACGAGCTAACAGTCTACCTGATGGTAAGTGACTACTTATGTAGCCCATAGACAATTGCGAACAACGTCTATCGAAGAAGGTTACAGATGAATTGTCACCGCCGAGGACTGAAATGTAATGCCTCAAAGCCTGTTATTTCTAACCGGGCAATCAGCAGTTCTTCAATGTTACAAGCGCTGATATGTGAGATAATGCTGATAATGTTCATAATCAGCAGCGTAACAACAGCCGGTAAGAGTATGCCACCTACCCAGACGACGCCTAGGCATACCTACTTAATTACTTCGGGTAATTTAATTACAGCATCTCAAATATCATATGGTAAACGGCTACTCCAGCCCATGGACACTAGGAAGGCGAACAACGTCAGTTAAAGAAAGTTGTAAGTACACAAAGTTGTTTTATCATAATACGGTTAACATACGAGCAAACTGTTCAAGGGAAGGAAAGCTCGCAGGGGCCCATAGACTGCATCTGTCCAGCATTATGAACCAAGTTGCGGATGCGTCTGATGACTAAGATGGAATGGCTCGTCCCCGGTAAACGGGTATCCGGTTCAATACATGCACCGTACGAAACATTGCAGCATTATAGTTCTTGATCTGCCCGAATTGTTAGAAATAAAATATAGTACTTAAGCAAATAAGGTGTCCCCGGAAGTGGCTACCTGATAGACACACGATAGTGATTGACTTAACCCTTTACGCATGGATTTTCTATTTATATCGTTATAGTTTATAACACTTTGTTAGAATTGGTGTTTAATTTTATAGGTTAAGTTTGTAACTTTATAGTACGGAGTAAATAGTAAAAAAAAATTAAAAAAAATTATAGTGAAATTTAATGCTGGTGCTCTGTGAGAGCCGACCCATTCGTGCTGCAGCTATAATAACAACTTTAATGTATTATGTATCAGACACTCACTAACTGGAATTCCCTGTATCTTGGTAACTAAATAGTGATAAGATGCATATACATGTAAAGTAAAGTACCAGCCGTGGGCAAAGGCCTCCTTCTCAAATATTTGCGAGGGCTTTGGTGCCGGGAAGGGCCCGCCACGCTCTTCCAGTGCCGCTTGGCGGGGCATATACCTACATAGATATAATCATATGATATTATTTGACCCATCATGAATCCATGACACGAGTACAAACATTTATATTCAACATACCAGACGGTAGGCTCCTTACAACTACGACCTCTTACGCACTGTTGTGATCCGGTTTCAAAGGTACATAGAGCCAGTATAATTTTAAGCGTGGTAGAGCCAAGCGGCGGCTTTAGCTGCTGCTCGAATAGGCCGGCTCGACCGGATTGATACCACGGCCTCGCAGAATACCGGCGTGAAGTAGAGGCATCTTCTGCTTCTGCGTTACGTTCGGTGAGTGAGGTAACCGGAAGCCCACATATCCTATATCCCTATTCCCCTCCTCTTTCCTACCATCTCCCAAATATCCTTAAAGACCGGCAACGCACCTGCAGCATCTATGGTGTTGCAGATGTATGTGGGCGACGGTAATCACTTACCATCAGGTGAACCGCTTGCTCGTTTGCCGACTTTTCCATAAAAAAAAAAAATAAGGGCTGTCAGGCATTCCATCTTAGTCACGTATTTGTAACCTTTTTCGATTAAAGTTGTTTGCACGTTTCAATTGGCTGCAGTAGCCATATTAGATGGACTGTTAGTCAGTTTGTCAATCCATGTAATGGAAAAAAAAACATCCGATACGTGGATCAAATCAAATCAAATCATTTATTTATTAATTTGATTTCATGCTCAAATGGATGACGATTATGATTACATGAAAGGGACGGAGTACTGTTAACAGCGGGCTATGAGGAATTCGGTTGTAGTTCCACGCGACTATGAATCTGTAACATGCATGTTGGCTCTATAAGTCTGCAAGCTATAACCCTTTTACATCTTTTTTTTTTTAAAAATGTTTAAATAATATTTAAGTCAAGCAGTGTTTTCTCGTTTTTCGTTCTGTTAACGAAACTACTGCTTCATTGTTTAAATATTTTTATAAAAAAAGGATATAATAGACTTTAAAAAGAAATATATTGATTTCGAACACGGACATTTAGGGCCAGTTTCATCTCTTACATTACTATAGCTCAGGATTCGTAGGCATTTAATAATGTGTTTACGTTGTATATGAAACAAACGTGGCCGAGCGCAGTACTAGTCAATTTTATACACAAGTGCATGATTAATGGACTTATTAAGTATTGTTTCACGTAACGTTATCTAGGCCGCAAGATGGAAGCGAGAAATGCTTACACTTGTCATAGAGCATGCGCTTCTCATACTGTTTCGACTTTCTGTTTTTTACATAAATCCTCCTTAGCATAGATATTAAATACTTATTTATTTATTTATTTAATCTTCAATGCATTCCTTTATAAAGAAGGATACAAAAGGCGTATCTAATGCCTATAGGCATTCTCTACCAGTCAATCTATGGTATGAAACTAAAAAAACCATAAAACAAGAAATTAAATTACTAATAAATACATGTACTTTAATATCTTTTTACTCGGAAGGTCACGCCAGCCTTAGATGACGTAGATGACTGTAGACATAGGTTTATGTGAAAAAGATGTCAAGAAAATTGTTTTAAACAATCTCGTAAGAAATTTTTACATGTATGTCTAAGTACCGTCATATATAAGTATTGTATCGTAGTATAATATTCGAGTATGTATATATGTTAGGCCTATGTTCAGCAGTGGACTTCTGATAGGCTGAAATGATGATGATGATGATGATGATGATGATGTATATATGAACATAATATTTTTGTGCACCCTTTTACATTTTTTCTGTTCAATCTAATGGTAGACTGGAAGAGAATGCCTCTTGGCATTAAGTCCGCCTTTTTGTTATGTAATGTGCAAATAAAGTTTAAATAGTTTATTTAACTATAATATAAATATAATTTTCGTATGTTTAACATTTTGTTTGTTGTTTTTTACAATCTACATTATGTAAATAATTTAAAGTATGATAGTGTTGTATTAAAAAAAATTGTGTGTTTTAATTAATAGTTTTTTGTTCCATTGTTTATTAAAACTTTTTATTAAAATAATTAATAGGATAGGTGAGAGCGGCGACAGTTTGAGACGTTGCGTTCGTCGCGGTGGCACACCGAATTAACACGCTCGCGAGCTTCATTGGTAACGAAATTTGGTCCGCAGCTATTATTTAAAATAGCATGAAGAACGTATTCAAGAATTTGCTATTAAATTTCTTATTAAGGCTTTATAAAACAGCCTAAAAATTCTTGGAACAGATCGTAAAGCCTATTCGAAAAGGATATTCTTTTACTCACAGAAGTAGAGCTACGACTTATTAGGTATTTATACCGTTCACATTTTAGAGAATTTGCTCGGGAACTGTATTTATTTCGTTGTCTCTATTTGACTATCAGGCTCTGATTCCCGGATGGTTTCCATCTTACTCAAATCGCTTTCAAATACACTGGTTCTACATACACTCCACACCGTAACAAACAATGGTTGCACTGCTTTTTGTCACAGAACCTACCTAGTCCTAGTCTTATGCCCAAAAGGGTGTCCTATCTTACATCGATAATCTAGATGGTAGGCTTCTTCTGCCATGAGTTGTCTGGTTGGAAACCACTCTCCTTTTTCCCGCCAACGAATGAGTATACATTTAAACATTTTCATTCGTAATTATAATTAAATACATACTGTAAGTTATACTTATAATCGACGTCAAGGCCTCCGTCTCGATTAATCTCCTGAAAATGTTCAAGTCCTGAATTTCAGCTGTCCTGAATTCCACTTGGACCAATATTAATCCAACCTCTGTGTCATATACACAGACGCTTTAGACTTCATCGCTACGAAAAATGCTACGTTATACCGCCAATCGCACCGTTACAACTCTCCTACAGGTCCTAACAACAGACTGAAAATTTTGATCCGATAAATTAAAGCACTGTAAATCTGTAATAAATTCGTTTTGTTATCCGGTTATTGTTAGAAATACAATATGTTAACAATTAAAAAACATATTTTTCAGCATCCATGCAAGTGACGTTGAAGATGACATATAACAAGCCACACTAAAGATGTTTAATAGAGAAATAAATAATTAACATAATGCGGGCCGCGTGCGGGACGGCATACTACAGCCCTGATTGCGGCAGACGCGCAAGCACGCGCACATGTGGACTCAACAGAAATAAATACAATAATGGTAGGAGCATAATTGTGCCACACGCCTCTCTGCACATGGATAAAAAAGCACAGTATAAATAAACTTTCTTTGAATGCTAGATGTGCTTGTTTTTTTTAAAGTCGCCGCCTGAAAACCCTTTCATTGCGATGCACGAACTTTTTCGAAGTCGATTAATGAGCAAACCAGAGATCACAATTGTTTATGGATAGTTTTGTTTTTAATTTTCATTTACCATTCGAAGCTGTGACTTTATAGATTCTATTGATATAGATTCGCGTTTCAAATACTAATTAAATAAATAGATCCGTGCTAGAGTGCGAAAAAAAAAACAATATTTTTATGTAGAAAAATTTGTTTATTTTCTTATCAGGGGTGCATTGCCAGTAGCGGTATATATATTTCTTTTCTATAATACATTGCCTTCCACTGTAGGATTTCTCCTGTGTCGCAGAGGCAGTTTAAATACATAAATTGGACATGGACAGAAACACAGATCCGGCACTATTATTTGTAGTCATTTGGATGAACCCGCAACCCAAAGCTCCGTAGCAAATCGCTTAGCCACTACGCCACCAAGAAAATTACCTGAATCATATGATCGCATGATATCCTGACTCCTGGTAACAGTATAGTGATAATCATTTAAACATGCACAAACATCCATGACTCGGGTACAAACACATCATAAAAATGTTTGTCTCTAGCGGGATTCGAACCCGTAACCCTCTCCTACGAAGGCAGGGCTTCACTACCTTCTAGACAATCGGCATCTTAACAATAGCATCTCAATATAAATATATGAAAATTAAATGTATGTATATTAAAACATAAGTACATTTAATATGAAGACTGATGTACGTAATGTAAATACTAGGAACGGACACAAGCTTCTAATGACAGTTACTAGAGTCCATAAAGTTAGAACTCGTTCATGGGACAATGTATATGTCCGTACAACAAAATGTCTGAAAGTGCGCAAAGTCGTCCTATAACCAACCAATAACTTTAAAATATTTATTAAACAAAGACTTTGTAAAAATATAAATATAATCGTAATTAAAAAAATGCAGTTCCTATTACGATTAGAGCGTTTTTACGTAATTTCATCAAAAACTTAAGCTCGTTGTTTTGTAAACATCTTTTTAACAATGCCGCATGATATAATTCTAAGTCATATTTAAAATGAAGTTGTGGCGTAAGGGGGAAGATACCATCCCCTTCTCCAAATGCCAATCTCACCTGCGCGTGGTGACCGAATGATGGCGGATATCCATCCGAATTTGCCAACCGAAATCCCACTGACTAGCTGTTGCCACTATGGTGAGCAGCATCACTAGTGGGTGGCTATCGGCACTGCGCTCACCGATCCGCTCGCCCGGCGTGGTGAGAATCGATAAACCTTTCAAAGAAATACATGCTCTTACTGACGCTGACTTCAAGAAGTTCAGCTGTAGAATGACCTGGGCTGATGAAGATGACGGTAACCCAAGGATCTACATTATGTCGTATATAAGTCTGCGTCATAGTTTACATAACGTCCATACCGAATATTTCTTTAGTCATATATTTCCCTTATGATTGGTGTTATTAATATCTACAGTTTCCACCGCGTGGCTTAGTTAGTTAGCATAATTTACTTTTAAGCCATGGTCCTGGGTTCAAATCCCAGCCGAAGCCGATATTTGTGCAGAGCACATATTGATTTAGGGGCCTGGTTGTCTTGTGTTCATGTCATGACACTGAATATGACACTTTCTCCGATTTTATCGTACAAGCGTTACATCGGATGTATGTAGGTGAAGATGAGTGAGTGCCTCTGTGTTCGCGCGTACATTACGGCACTATAATATCACCTGCGCAGTTGACAACTGCCGATAATATTTGAGTTGTAGTTAAAGTCGGCCGGAGTGACGTCATCATCTACAGCTCTAAAATATTCGTGAAAATATTTTTTGCCGTTCGTATCGATTAGCCGAAATCCTTTTGTTTTCGTAAATGTTCCCGGTATTTTAGGTTTCTTTCGAGTAATAATCTAGTTTTTTTTTTATAGGTAAACGAGCATTCGGCTCATCCGATGGTAAGTGATGTTTCTATAATATGACATCTACATGTTATGAACATATATATATACATAGCTCAGTGACAGCTGTGAGAAGAATTAAACCAAAACACACCTTAACAGCTACAGCCATAAAGCATTATGCTATTTTTTTTCCAAAAAGTTACCTCTATGCCGAACACACAGTTTTCTGCCATGGGTGTCGTAAGAGGCTACCAAGCAAAGTACCTAGATTGCGGAAGCCCGTGTGGCTGCACTGAGTTGTGTCAAATGGAAAACGTGAGTGTCATATCTCCATAGTAAAGTAAAGTAGTAGCTTATAAATGCCCACGGCTGGGAAAACGCTTCCTTGTCAAATATCTGAGAGGGTTTTGGAGCCGGGAAAGCTCCGCTACGCTGCTCCAATACCGGTTAATGTTAAAATTCACATGTCTTTAAAATAATATTTCACAGACATGCAGGTTTCCTCACGACGTTTTCTTTCATCGCCGAGCTCGTGATAAATTCAGCATTAAAAATCGCCGACAACATTTTTATTTATTTATTTACTTAAGCTTCATGCACAAAGTGGTACCGGACTTAATGCCTAAAGGTATTCTCTTCCAGTCGACCGATTTATTGGTACTGGCATCGGGTGTCGAACCTAGGTCAATCCCGCTCTACGAAACTAAAGTGGGCGCCCTGTCCACTGGGCTACCACGGCTATGCATAGCGTATTCCATAGTAGTACGATTCCGAGTTCTAGTACCTTGTACTGCTTTCAACCCACTTTTCATAATAGAGACAACGTTACCAGGGGGAGAGCCTTGTCTCCGTCTTAGTTTCCGAGCATACGATATAAATCGTAAAAAAACCTTTTAAAAACTCATTGGTACGAGCCGTTCAAATAAGCGACCGAACTCGAGTCTCCAGATTCCGAGGAAGATAACCCCTAGACACTCGCCTATCCTGGCTAAACCTAATTTATACTAACTAACTATATATGACTAACTAAGCACATCATACTTCATCAAAACTCTTCAAAGTCTTAGTATAAGAGTAATAACATTAATAAAAATTGTTTATAGTTTAAAGAAAGTTATGCTCCAATTGAGGAATACTGGATAACTATTGCATATGAAATTATCTAACTAACATGTCGTAGGTCGTAAAGTGATGTCGCGTAATAACTTGGCATTTATTAACTTAGTGTACAACAGAATACGTTCTGTATAATAAAAAAAAGTTTCTCACGTGTGTCGCATGACAACAAAAATCCGAATCATTGCCATGTGTCCAACCATTACTCATCTCGTTTCTTTAAATCCTTAAAAAAATTCAAATGCGCTCACTAAAACGCATTCGGGAATACTAAATTAACCCCTAACTTTCCATTTCGAATCGAAATGACACATTTTAGGTAAAAAAAAAAAACCTTAACCCATTCGTAGACATGTGCGGTGTAGAAAAAAAATCATTTTTTTTTAATATAGATGAGTTCAGTAACCAGATCGGGATTAAGAATACAGTTATTTTAGACTTTTTGTCGGTTCAGTGGTTTTGTAGTTGCGTACGAGTGCTGTTATAATTAAGAGCCACATGTCAGTGTGGTTTAGGGATGGGGGTGATATCGGAAAAATTATATATCGAAAAATACTAGTTTGCACTAATACATACAGCACAGTAATTCATGATACATATAATATATAAATATGTTTTTTATAATATAACAAACAGCTTCTTATCGGTCACCCGTCCTCCGTCCTCCGTCCTCAGTCAGAGGAACTTCATTACCAAACGGTGGTAGATTGATAAAAAATGACAACTGACGAACGAAATTTTAATTTCTTTCATCAAATTAACAATTTTTATTCATTCATTGAAATCGAAAGAAGAAGAAAGTTTCGAAATTGGCCAGGAGTACATTTTAACGTAAAGTATATGAATGTTTTGCTTTTTATTTAATTCTTAGTTCGACCCTAAACTGAGGCTCACAGTTTATTATGGAATGAGATAGTCTAATCTCTCCTAACCTCAAAATAACAAGGAGTTTTTTTAGTAAATTTATTTTAATAAATTGATTTATTTTTTATGTAATTCGCCAATTACTTAAAAACGATTAAAGATTGTAATGAAATCATATATAATTGTTTGGATCAATACATGCAAAAGTCTGTATTACCTATATCTTATATCACTTACTATTGTGAAGCGTATTTAGCGTATTTGTTTAATAATGATATCTGAAGAAATTCTGGCGTAAAATTAATTAATAGAATTAGGAATAAAAACAGCTATACGGTACCATAACCTTTCTGCAATAAATTTAATCACATACCTCATCCGTGTCTAATAAATTATTTATTAATCGATGTTGTAGTAATCGATAGGTAGGTACAACACTAACGCACTTGTTTCATGTCATAAATCAAGCAAGCGCGCGCGTACGCAACGGTGGCGTATCGATGAAATTACACTATGCGTTTATAATAATAACGTAACCTCGTCTTTTTTTAACTATTCTTTTATTAAAGACAAAGTTTTCGTAAAGCGCCTCGTAACATTTTAATACGGCGATGAAATAATCTGGTGCAGCTTTAGAATCACTAACAGATTTGAAACGATCGTGAAATTAATTAATGTAGTTATGAATGTGTTTAGTGTGTTTTGTATAGTTACACATTTAAGTTGTTTAGCAAACATGGAGCGTCTACCCGCATTACTGCGAATTTGAAATTCGTATTAAAAACATTTACCGCATTTATCCGAACACTACACATTCGAAATGAAACTATTATTTGCGTTGAATTAACTTTTTGAAATAGCGTCGTTTCGGGTGCTGTAAAGCGTGCAAACTGGCGCAATGCAAACGAGGGGGCAGTGTTGTTACAGTCCGCCCGTGACCACTAGTGTAAATAAAAGTTTAATATCGTATTTATTATTTATTGATTAGATATTACATGACTGATACAATCGAACTTCCAATAAGGAAGAGAGAACAAATTTTGTACAGAATGTCCGCTTCACCTGCACCTGGTGGACCCTGGTCGCTCCGAGCGTGAGTCTTAGCGATCACACCTACGAGGCTCTGGTGAAGGCCGAACCCCAAGCTCACTAGAGTTGGAGTAATATCACTAGTGCGAGAGTATCGCCACTGCGCTTATCCAGCGTGGTGCGTATAGGCATATCTTCGGTTCCCCGTACGCCATTTTTTATTGGTGCTTTCCGCCATCTTACAGGAGCAAGTTTTTCTGAATGTATTAAAATTTTAAGACGACCGCGTGGTTTAGAGGTTAGGGTACCTGGTTGGTGATATATGGGTTACTTACCAGCCCGTAAATAGTCCACTGCAGGACATAGGTCTCTCCTAGAAAGGGCCAGCAAATACCAGCATGAACTTTTGTGCAGGATACCGGCACAGCGCTAACTAATCCGGCTAGCCATCAGACTTGTTTAGGTTCAGTTCAATTTAATGAGCCCGAAGGGTTTCGTTACCACCATGGAGCTCCATCATCAGACCTGCTCGATGATACTATATTAATGTATTGTCACCCATTCTGATTACGTGTCCAAAATTCTAAATTATTTAATGGTATATTAGTTTATTATCTTATGCCTAAACGTCCCATAACTGGATGGTGACCGACTCTAATATTTGAGAAGCTTTTGGACCCGTTCCGAAACCCTGCACCCGATTAATGTACCCATTTGATTTCCTGTAACTGAATTATAGAAAAAAGCTCTCCCGTCCCAATACTGGACGTGTAGCTAAATAAAAAGATTCTTGCCAACCACTTTTCACAAGATTTTATTTGGGACTTATTGGTGCGATGCCTCCACATTGGGAATCGAGCTCGAGTCACCTGATTCGGATACAGATGGAGATGAAAATTACATATAGAAATGAAGGTTTCCCATTCGTTGTTTAGTGTTTTCTATTTTCGAACATTTAAATAGCGATGTATTCTACCACAGCCCTCCAGATGATCTTGTTTGAGATATAGGCGTGTATAGACTCTTAGAGAATTGTATAAGACTGTCCTCTTGGTACCGTTACCGCCTAGTGGTGCTAGGCTCCTTGTCTGCCTAGGAGTCGTCTGGGTACCTACCCATCCTGTTAACCATTTCCGCCGCCAAGCAACAGTGTAACAACTGTTCTGTTCCGGTTTGAAAGATATAGAGAGCCAATATTTGAGTACGGACTGTAAGGCATTACTCTAAACCAACCAACGAGCATGCATGTGAAGATTGATGAAAGTGGAAGAAGGGAAAGACGTATGTCAGGACCGTAGCAAGTGGAAGAAGATTGTCTCTGCCTGCCCCGTTGGGAACAAGGCGTGAATATATACATATATACATGCCTTAGCATAGAATCTTAGTACACAGTTTGAAGTTGTTTGCAGTTGTCCATATGCCGTAGTGGCTCCATATCATCAAGGAGATTGATTGTACGTTTTTCACCTCATCCAATAAAAAAAATACATTTGGCAACCGTTTTTCATAAGCGACGCAGAGTAAAAATTATTATTTATTTATAGAGGCATTCCATCTTAGTACACAGGGGTGGCAGCGCATCATGTTACTGTCTTCGATTGAAGTTGTTTACAGGTGTTCCTGTCCTGCAGTAGCCACTGACAATCAGGCGGACTGTTAGCTCGTCTGTCATCCTATCCATAACTTCGTTAGGAAAATAAATAACAATGCTTAATGCGTGAACAACAAATTGTTAAGCGTCATGACAGCGTTTTGATATTCGTAGTCAATATCGTCTCGAATGATTCATTCCCAAACACATTTGCTAACCAGCCGCATCGAGTTCCGAGACGTATTTTAATGATATCTACGAGCCGATGAAAAAAAAAACTGTCGATCACTCATATCCGCTGAGTGATGCGACATATCCTCTCCAGTTGCACGCTCTTCAGACGCAAGTCGTTTAATTGTTATTATAGATATTGAGTAATGAATTCCTCTTAATAATTGTGTTGGTTTAATATAGCCCATGTTTAACATATTTTCTTTTATATTTTAACAAACATCTTGTTCACGGTGATTTTAGCTTTAATCGAGACAATTTTATTAAAAATATTTAATATTTTTTTAATAATCATAGCCTGTAGAATATCAACAAACTGGCAACTCTCACCCACGCTAATATGGCAACTGAACGTCATGAACTGTCAGACAGACAATTTGTTTTTTGTTTGACGTGGGAGAAAGGTGCTAATACCTACCAATCACCGAAGGCGGTGATTGATTATGTCGGGATCAACATTGAAGATGTTGGACCGATTAAAACCCCCACGGTAGATACGCTGTTGGCCCGGTGGCTCTGACAGCTTCGGCTGTCTCTCGCGAGCAGAAGGCCCGCAAGATGGGAGACAGACAGACAAAGTCTTTTGGCATGTGAATCATCTACTAAATGAAAAGGCAAAGGCCTCCTTCTCATATATCTGAGAGAGGGTTTTGGACCCGATATGTGTCCGCCACGATGCACCAGTGCGGGTTGGCGAGCTTCGCATATCCGCGAAATAATTTTTCTTTTATTATTTCGCATACGTGCTGATTTTCTCGCGTTTCCTCCACCGCCGAGCACGTGGTATATACAGCACTTGAAGTTTCTATTTTAGTGGTGCCGGCATCGTAGATCAAGTTCCCATGTCACACGCGCTCTATGAAACTAAAGTTAGCGCCCTGGCCACTAGGCTACCACGGTAGGTATCAGCCTCTTACTTATAACGACTGCTGAGTGCCACACTGTGAGACTAACAGACAAATAGAGTCAAATCGTTATTTTTAATTTAAAAAAGGCATACATAATGCCAAGACACATTCGCATCCACTCTACCAATATGTCTAGAGCAGAGAAGATGTACACTATTCAGATTGTAGTTTTTCATGTGCGTTAAGGCACCAGGTGTTTCATCTGTGTGTGTCTCCCCACTACTTTACGAGCTGCATCGCGATCCGTCAACTAACGAGGCAGCATCTTTAAGCTTAAAGCCGTCCGTGCGTGAATGCAGCGATGTGCGGGAATTTTATAAGAGCGCGGTTGGCCTTTGTTAATTTCATAGATCTACCGCGTGACTCTGCTGGATCTATCACCAACCCGCTTGCACAGCGTTAGTTTGGACAAAACTTCCAAGAAATTTCAAATATCAGTTAAATACGACAGTTATTACGATGGGTGATGATGAACACATCATCGACGTGGCATTTTTTGAGGTTATTAATCCGCCACATGATGGAAGCCGTGCGGTTTTCAAATTCTTTTTCCTTGTCGACTTACGTCACCCGAGGACAGAAAGGGTGTAGCTAACTATCTTAAATAACTCCGGCCGATTTCAACCTGTATTAGAGTGCAGCGAATGTATGCGCAAACGCAAATGCGTTCACGCGCCTCAACCGGTAATATAAGTAGCGTCTAGTATGTATATATACGACGGGAGGAAGGATCGGATGCAGTTGGTACCTCGCAGAATACCTGTGTGAAGTAGAGGCATATTGTGCTTCTGCGTTTCGTTCGGTGAGTGAGGTAACCGGAGGCCTACTCCCCCTCCCCATCTCCCTCCTTTTCCTTACTCCTATCTCCCAAATATCCTTATAGGCCGGCAACGCACCCGCAGCACTTCTGATGTTGCAGCTGTACGTTGGCGACGGTAATTATTACTCGTTTGCCACCCTTCTCATAAAAAAAAATATATCGACTACGGCTCACCTATGACCAGGACTCCTGGCTCCACAGTGAGGTACCATAATACCATAAACCACTCAGCGACGCAATCAGGAAAAAAAAACAATTAAAATACGTTGATAATTGTATGATTTGGTTTAATACAACACTAATTAAGTATATAATTTACAATGATCAATTGATGTGCGGTCCCACATCGGGCGCCATTGAGGAAGGGCATCTCTTTCCCGCCCACTCACGAAACGGTGTTTCATCAAATTAGATTTGTTTTTATTTAGTAATTAATTAACAACAATAGTAACATAAATCAATTCCAGACATTCACAACTGTATTTAATGTTCAGTTGTACTTCACTTTAAACGAAACCGGTGTTGTACGTTATAAATTTAACAACTCTAGGCTTATAAACAAACGAAACAAGTTAAGTATTAATACGACTTATGACAGAATGAAAATTTTGAAAAGTGCCACTATTTCGTACAAGCGACAATTCGACAATGAACGAAATAGTAAAACAAATCCGATGCATTATTCGTACGTGTAGATGTTTATCTATTTCTAATACTTAGCAGAAATGTACAACGTAATGGAATTTAAACCAAAACACTAAATATTAGTACAATTGAATAAAAATACAGCGTCTTAATTTTAAATCATACTAAAACAGTACACAATATACGTTACAATTAAAAAAAAATAAATTGGCACAAACCTAAATAAAAAAAAAACTATTGATACAAATATAACTTCAAAAATAAAAATAGCATTTTCAACACTGTCAATTTGACAATTTAAAAAACAAAAAAATAAACATAAACAATATGCAACTAGTACGGGTCTATACCGTGGTATAGATTATGTCTTTAAATGGTTAAATGCGATTGGTTACAGCGAGATATTCGTTTACATCGTAGTTTAAATATTTTAGTACTATACATACTTAATTGTGATATGATCGTTTCCACCCTTTTTTTTATTAAATAATTAGCTCTATGACACCGAGCCTAGCGTCGATCGAGTTACCGTAGTAAATGCACAGGCATATCTAAAAATAGCAAAATAAAAAAAAAAGTCGATATAGATACAGAGATAATTTTCACTACTATGTTTATTTTCTAAATTTTCTACAACATGAACGATTTTATTTAATATGCTTTAATATAATAAGTAAACGTTTACAAGAGCCTACATTTATTATTTCTTAAACAATTTACAGCTCGCGACAACGATAAATATTTACACCCTATTCTAAACGTAATAGTTAAAAAAAATATATATAATTAATAAACAATTCCATGGAATCACAATGAAGCAATTTATAAATGTTACCATTTGTCTATGGCACGGCTTTACAAACGCAAATATGGTGAATTCTATTTCAGATCATTATTTTTACATCACAAGTGCAACACACTCGACGTTGCTTCCTTAGTAAGATGTGCTCCTGAGATCTGTCTTCGGTATTTCTTTGAATTAAAAAAAAAAAAACAAGACGCCATTACAATTCCCACAGTGAGTGTCAAACATAATTCCAAACAATCGAAAACTGAAACGCTTTGCGTATCGACGATTTCTATACCGTTAACCATCTTAAACTGTCCAAATACAACTACTTATTGTTCTTATTGTTTGTATATTACAAATGACGATTAAATATTTGTTTTAAATATTGATATGGACCTTTTAAGGTCGTCGTTGAGGTCGAAAGGTCACTTACGACCTTCTGCTACCACGACAAATCGCTACTTACCTAACTTACACTATCAATAACGACTAACAATTCGAAATTTTCCCTAACTTATAGAAAAATAATCTTAACTGAAAATCATAGTAGAAACATAATAATTATAATACTTGAAAAGGTCCCGACAAAACATGGCGGCGAGAAATCAAATCCTATAGTAAATTATATGGGCGTACTAAACGAATTCACGAGCCTACATTCAGCTAATCCTTATTACAATCCTCCGACCTGAACACATTGTAGAATGCCCCCCTCCTCCCTCTATCTTAACTAGAAATCTACAGCCGTACACATTTAACTGTATTACATACCGTGATATATTGCTAGAGGCTACAACTACGCGAGTTCATACGTGAATACAGCAAACAAAATAAACACATCGTATTGCTCCATCAGTAAGTTCACCGTTACGTTTGTTTGTTGGATCGATCTCACTGTATATTTTCTCGGTGTTAATTCTAGAGAGCTTATGTAACATCATCCGATATTGGTTTTAATGTAGAAACTTTATAAATTTGCACTGGACCGACGTCTGCGCGGCATCTGCTCTCTATGACGTCACCAGTTCGCTGTTAGTCGTTTATTTGTCAGATCTCTGTTCGTTCAGTGATAGATTCTCCGCCTCGTCTTTGATGTGGGACATTGAGGCCCGGTACCTGTCCTCTGTGCGGGAGTAGTCGTTATAGGGGCTGGGTTCACTTGACCGATTGCTCGATGATTCCTTATTGTTTGTATAGTCTGTGAATAAAATGATTGATTTAATTGTTCGCTGAATCTATAGCAGAGAAAAGTAAAACAGATTGAAACGTTTATCCTCAAATATCTAATAACATTATTTTTCTCAAAATGTCAACGCAAATCACAAATGTTTCTCTAAATTTAAAAATAAACACTGCTGACTAACGTAAACGACTATGGCGATCGGCTGATGAATGTTCAGCAACATTTATGGATGCGAAGTGTCTCTAGGGCGTGATTACCAGGACTGCAATCACCAACTTATCTCCCCGTGTGCAGATCGAGCAATCTTACAAGCATGGTATGTGCTTATTGGCACTGTTATGGAACGTCTCATGTTCAACAGTGAAAACAACTGTTTATTGTATTTGGTCTATAGTTTAACTAAACCAAACCAAAGTTCTCTTTGGAAATTCCGAATTCATTGGGACGGAGTCAGCTGAACAAAGAGATGTCTCCATTGAAACTAATCATCTAATTTTGATAAAACTCAGCACAGATTGTCTACGTAATGTGAAGCTATCTCTGGACGATTCCTTTTCAAGTCTCTCGCCTATTTTCATTAATATCTGTTTTATTCGCAACATTAAATTTAAAACAATCATCAATCATCTGAAAAATATTAATCAGATAAAGATTTGTCTGGAACATTTCTGTGCAGAACGTCGCGTACGTTACCTTTATTAGAGTAATCAGAAGCCTGCATCTCATTCTTCAGAGCGTAAATATTTGGCTTGATGTCTTGTCCGTCATTGGCGCTTAGATCTTCAGCTTTCACTTCGTGCGTGGAACTGCTGCTGCCGTAGCCGTTCATCATTAGCGGACGACTAGGAAATAATAAATATATATATATATATATATATAAGACTCGTGAAAGAATTACTGGTTTGGACATGTGGAGAGGATCAATGAAAGTAGTTTGACGAAACAAATTTACGAGGCGAGTGTAAATGGTAGAGTCGGGAGAGGAAGACCTAGGCGAACATTTAATGATTAAATCGGAGATCAGAGAGAAAGGCCAGGTCGAGAGTACTCTACACCAACGAGCACTCATGCGAAGATTGATGAAAGTGGAAGAAGCGAAAGACGTATATCAGGACCGTAGCAAGTGGAAGGTTATTGTCTCTGCCTACCCCGTTGGGAACAAGGCGAGAATATATAGATACATAAAGAATGACACATCTGAAAACGTCATTATAAATGCAAAATCACACTTGAAACTTGTTAACTTAAAAATGAAATACTAGAATTAAAACTTAGGATCTAACATAGGCATCAAACTGAAAGAAGGCTTGAGTAATTCGTTTCATCTCAATTTACCTCAGCGAATAAACATCAGATCTGACGCTGACTTATTATTGAATTTATAATTGTATGAAATTGTATGCCTTAAAGGAGGCAATGCCATAGTTACAGAAACATCTTCGAATGAAATCGAAGATATAGCAAAAAATATTAATAAGTTTAGCTTAGTTGGGGCAGTTACTGGGTGATTGTCTTCATGGATTTCCCATAAAAAAAAAGACAACGGGTTGCGGGTTCAATTTCTACACGGAAACGTTAGACACAAAGATAAATGTTGCGGGTCTGGAAATGTTAGTACATTTGAAATTTAACAAACACTCAGGAGAAATGGTTTAAATTCATTACCAAAGAAACAACCCCATGAACCACATGGGGTTGTTTCTTTGGTAATGAATTCTTTAACCTCAAACCAAGATTACACGAAACAATTGTTCAGAAAATTTTAATTTTTGAGATGGAACACCATTACTTTACAGTACTTACATAAAATACATATGAGTGTTGTGCACAAATAATGTTTCATGCACATTTGGGGACAACCATCGGATTCGCATGATTCCAACGCTTAAGAATTCGGCTCACTGAACAGAAATTCTTACCTTAGCTAAGTACGAGTCTGGACGAGCCAGCCGGACCTCCTTCGATCCACGGAGGTACACGGAAATCATATAAATAACAGTGTATTTAATTAGCGTTTAGCGTTATGGTGTCGGCTTACTCGGTTTCACTTTCACTCCGCCAGATGGAGCGAAGTACACGGCCTGATTGGCTTACGATTGGACAGAACGCATGAGTGCAATGACGCTCCGCTATTGGCTGAATATCTATTACATAACGAAACGAAACACTTTAGAGCTGCTAATAGATTCGATATCCTACGTAAAGTGGCGCTATCGTGTGATTAAATTGTTAAAATTTGTGATTACGAAACATTGTGTTATTTTATGACAACAGGCTGCCGCCAGATGTAGCAGTAGCCACCTCAAATACGCCCGACCAGGTCTAAGTCGCGATTCCGATCACCAACCCTTTAGCAGCAGCGACTATTGCAAATTCTCCTTATTCATGTTTATACGAATTCATCGACTTACCTGTAATCATCATGAGAAGTGGGATATTCATCTGTTTGCATCATGTGATCTTCTCCGGAAATGTAAGACAGGTTGCAGTCTTCCATCATTCCCTGAAGAGATTGAAATAGATTTTTTTTATAGTTATAGCATGGATTAATAATAAATGATATTGAAACGATCTAAGTAACATACCTGAAGGTTGCGCTTCAGAGCTTCACTGTAACCATGAGGGCTTGTCATCATTGGGGGGCTTTGAGCTCCCATGAACCTGGTAAAACGATACATTCAATTAACACACATAGAAATTTGATATAAAGCAAATTGTAAGACTCGGAAATTTTTAATCCAAGACTGAACTTTTATTGAAATCATTGATTGAAAGTTTTACTTTAAAAAATTGGGGATAAATATTTTTTTTTGGATTACAATATTTACAGAGATGTTCTTTATTAAAAAATAAAAATAGATTCATACCCCAATAATTTCAGACCTCTTCTGTATGTATAGATTATAAGTAATAACAAATAGTGTAGTTTGTCTCAGTGTGATATCTGTGAAGTGTCAAATTTTGGGTGAAGAAGTCCAATTCATTTGTAAAGGCGTTAAAGAAAGTATTTTAAAATGTGTACCGTGGGTGTATGTCAAAAGATATAAAAGATAAATAGAATAAAATAGATTATAAAAAAGCAAGCATATCGAAAAATATTGAAAAAAAAACTAACCAGCATGCGACAAAGATGCACGAGCAAAGCTTAATAAGCGGGATAACTTACCTGAAATGATTACAGGGATGAAGCATGCAAATGTTAAAGATGGGGATAATAAAAGTTAAATAGATCTCTGTACTCTTACTTGGGTGTCCGACGACGATCCTTCCTTACAAGTAATTGTTTCAAATGCAACGGACATGCAGAAAAACGATACTCATCGAAATAGACACGTTTCCCCAATTGCGTATATATAGTGGCGTTTCATCGAGTACAGACCGAGTGTGTTCCAGTATTACAATAGCAACATATCATGAATTAAGCTTTGTTTTTTTTTATTAGAATAATTCGATCGAACAGTGATGTTAAAATCTATAGCAAAACAATTGGGTTATAGCTTTCGCACTCTAGAAGTCTAGAATACTGGTATGTGCTTAGGTTTCTTTGTGAAGTTTGTTCGAACTATAGTATCAGTTGAAAATAATTAAAAAAGAAACATAAACACACACCGTATTGCATCTTACTATAATGTTATAACCAAGTGTTGAACTAGTTACAATCTAACATGACAAATTGAATATATCTAAGCTTTCACAGTGATACACTTTACATAATGGTCAGAAACATCGATCTAATTTAAAACAGAACCAAAAATTATTTATATTTTTCCTTTTTCGAATGGATAATTTTTGGTTCATTCCGAACGATTCACAAACAGTAAAACGCTATTTTGGACACGATCGTCCAACGACTCCAACAAAAACTTTAAATTCCAGATAAAATCGTAAACTTTTAGGAGTATTTAAAACAGACATTTCAAATCCACACCATTCTTAATATAAGATTTAAATTAAATATAGATTTTGATGATTCTTTTCTTTAAATACATGTAACGTCAGTTTATTAGATATTTAAGCAATGTCTAAAAACTAACCATAAATAATAATCATATCTCTCGAGTGATCCAAAGATTGATCGATCTGACGATAACAAAATATTTTCGAAAAAGAATCCAATGTGTATGAGAACAGATTCGTTGGACGGTCGCGGCTGTGACGCTGACGCTTGGGGTTGCGTTGGGCCCTTACTGTGCGGAGGCGGCGTTGGGCCCGGGCGCCGGCTCATACTTGCGCGGTCGGCCGCGGCTCAGGTGGCGTCGCTTCACAAACTCCGCGTCGTCCACCATCCAGAACGATCCGAAGTCGTCCTCGTAGCGCACGAAACATTTGTGCAGGGACAGGTTCGTCCGGATCGCATTCTACAATTCATCTGCATTTAGCAACAACGTAGACAATAGGTCGGCGGGACGATCTTAACGATCTGCAATTAACTTTCTCGATTAACTTAACGATTAAACCCAACATCTGTGCTTCTATCGATCTATCGTTGCGTTAAGATTGATATAAATGCAAGATATA
This sequence comes from Bhutanitis thaidina, assembly GCA_029286595.1. Classification (NCBI taxonomy): domain Eukaryota; kingdom Metazoa; phylum Arthropoda; class Insecta; order Lepidoptera; family Papilionidae; genus Bhutanitis; species Bhutanitis thaidina. Next base: position 2,481,682 of record JAGSMS010000023.1, on the reverse strand, counting down.
CAGTGATACGACGATGGAAGCACATTCAGATCGTCGTGGAGGTTGCAATAAAATGTCTTCATGCAGTAAACGCCCAAGAAGAGATATCCCAGAGGAAAGGAAAAAAATGAGAGGAGCGAGGTTAATAGGCAAGCGAGAAAAAACGTTATTCACCGTTGCGCTGAAATCCACGAACACACACATTAACGAGACCTAAATACGAATATTACAAGACCCCACAACTGGCGAGCTTAACACTGAGATTTTCCGAATACAAAAATGGCTCAGTGATAAAGTCGCTTACAAATTCGATTAAAAAATTCACTACACAAATAATTACGTAATTCAAAATCTGAAACGAGATAAAAACGTTTATTTACACAATAAGAGTTAGTTACATGTCTAGGTTAGAATAGAAAATATTTAAAAGAGATTAATAATGTTGATGTATCGAAAGTGTAATGAGAAACTTTGAAGTGTAGGAAATAGTAAATAATGTTAGTGTAAATATAAGTTCAGTTAAATTATGTTTAGTGGGGTAGAGTGTTATTGTACAAACAAGAAAGTTTAGAAGGGTTTCGCATAATATGATGATTTGTTTGTATTAGAAAATTACTCTAGTGATTTTTGGATTTATCAAATTTTTTCAACGATGCGAAGTTCGATATCCAAGGAGTTATAAACAAAAGCAGGCAGACCTGTTGTTAACTTAACTTTAGTTGGACATTGGTTTCATATTCGAAGAGAGAGAGTTAACAGTGTGAGAAATGTCTTCTCTTTGACATGTCTTTCTTCCTTATACAGTTTCGTATTCAAACATTATAACTTTTTTTGAAATTAGTTCCACAAATCACGCTCTAAATGTTACTTTTTTATTTAAGTAACTAAATTTTGTCTTCGACACCTGTCAAAGACTGCTTGTTCAGACTAATTAAGAGTTCGTTGACGGACTAAAGATTGTTTACTTTAACCTATTCAGGCGGCTCCTAGGAAAAAAAAACTAATATATCTCACTTTTTGTATATAACGTGTGTTTGTGTGCGCATAATGTGTGTATAAAGAGCCGACATGCAATAAGTTGTAAATTTAACAATCAAAGTATGTTGCGGTAATAACTGAAATTAGGTAAAAGTATGTTTATCGGTGTATGTTAGTAGAGTGTTTTATGTTAAAATGTGTGAAAAATGTTATTGTTATTAACTATTGTGTATTTGTGCAGTGTGTAAGTTTAGTAAAATCTGCAAACGTAATAACAAATATTGTACGTATGTGTGCGTGATTTAATCACATCCAATAAAAAGTGATGTAAGTGTGACACCTGTAGATTTTATGAGTGTCTGATTTCATATGACATTCGGAGTGAAGGATTCGGCTAAGGGTGTTGCAGACCCCGATGTTCTCAAGCTTTACAAGTACTAGTATTTCAAGGGTTTTATGTATAAATGCATTCTGAAATACACTGTGTAAAAAGTGTGTAAAAAATAAAAAGTACGTAGAATTTATTTATGTGCATTTGAACATGTAATATATCTATCTATGACAGTGTGTTTTATTACCAGTCTATGTAGCAGGTTAACGAGATCTTGAAATTTAAGTGTTTTAAAGGCAAGTGTACGAGTATTTTAAAGGCAAGTGTGCCAGTATATGCTTGTTGGGAAGAGTAAAGTGTAAGTACATTAACAGAAGTGTCGCAACAAGTAGGTGAGCGTATTATGTTAGTGTTTTCGGAATATATTGGAATAAGTAAGGAATTTCCAAGTATGAGAAGTGTGACGAATGGTAAGTGTACAATATTAGAAGTACGTCCAGGAATGAAGTAAGTAAGTGTATCAAGTATAGTGTGAGCAGTGTTGAAAGTGGTAAAGGTGGTAGTTTTTGAAGTGTGCGACAAAGTGTAATATGTTGATGTATTTAGTGTTATAATTTTATTTTAGCAACAAATCTGTATCAAGTCTGTGCAATGCGTCAAACGTCGAAGTGTATCCAGTGTATCAAATGTGCAAAGTGTTAAAAGTATGTTCATGAAATGATTGCCGTTTCCATTTTTAAAAGGAATAAAACTACATCAAGTGTGTCACTTTAGAGCAGTGCGACAAGTGTCAAGTGCGGAAGTGAATCGATTGCACCGAGTGTGACCAGTGCGAAAATGTGCCAAGTGTGTATGACGTGTAAGTGTGGCTGGTGTAGCAAGTGCTGAGTGCGGCCGTGTATCGGGTACGTGTGTGCGGGTGTGTGCGAGTGTGCGGGAGTGGGGCGCGCCGTACCCCGCGTGCAGCGGCGGCGGCGCGTGCGCGGCTCGCTGCGGCCGCCGCTTGTAGAACTCCACCTCGTCCACGGTCCACACGGCGCCCTTCACGTTCTCCACCCGCATGAAGCACTTGTGCAGCGACAGGTTGTGACGGACCGCGTTCTGTTTTACGCTCTCTCATTTTTATGTGCACGCGATTTGTTTTTTTTTATTTTAATACATTTAATTTTGTTCTATATTACAAGTCAAAAATGTACTTGTGACGAATCTATATCAAGTTAATTTTAGAATAACTTTGACTTTATTTTATATAATACTAGCTGCACCCTACCTTATTTCGCAGTGGTTATTTTTAAATAATAAAAATAATTTAAAAAATACTTTTAAAACATTTCCAGTAATGAGTCGAATAAAGCCCATAAATTAGTGCTCGATTCATCGAGTTATATTCGAGTGTATAAATGTCACACACTCTGACATTGATTTTTGAATATCAATTTAAATTTAAATGTTTCTTAGATTTATGAGTATCTTCCATGATATCAAAATTCGTGCATGAAGATCATGTCACTTCAAGTTGTCTTTGTAATGAAAATGTAACTTTTACCCTCTGTTTAAACAAAATATTTTTAAAGTGATTTTAGCGATCTACCTAGATTTTAACAGTATTTTAACTAGTTTTTGAAACTTAATACACACATAAAAGTACAGTAAGAACAATTAATATAAGAAAAATGTTCGTTTCGATATCATATATATATATATATATATAATTTATTTATTAATTAATATTCAATGTAATATTATTAAAGGAGTGTCACAATCAGGAAATTTCATTAATTCATCAACCAGATGACATTGAAACGAAAATTTAAACTAAATAGACACAAAAGAAATATATTTATTACCTTAGTATTTTTCTCCTCCTACATGTACATTTAAAACACGGATCGTATATTCATAATATTAAATGGAACAGTTTAAACTATAGTCATCTACTGTTAAACTCTTTGCAATTAAATAATGTTTACAGTTTAAGTTATAATTGTTAGTGCATAAAAAAATATGGTTAAAACCTACCTTCCAAGTGGCTGCATTCCGTCGGAAGTAGCAGAATGTGCTCTGGAACCAATTGTAGATCTCGTTCAACGTTAACTGTTTGTCCGGAGATTCGATTATCGACTGGAAATAAAATTTATTTTGGTGGTAAAACTAATATTTGGATTGAAATTTTTTTAAATTAATTAAAAACTTGTGGACCTGAAGTGCTTCCCTGGGGGACGTCATAAATATTTGTCGAGGTACTCTAAGGAAACCTATACAAACGTATGTACTATATAATATTATGTATTACTATACATTATATGACAGCATGTAATAACACATTTAACTAGCTTCCTCATTTGTCTAAAAACATCGTAGGAAGTTTCAGTCAGACAATTTTAACTCTCCTGCAGCTAGCTCCTCAGGTGTTGCAGATATATTTGGGCATCGGTAATCACTTGCATCAGATGGGTCGCGCGCTCGTTTACCCCTTTCTCATCAATAAATACTTATATGTGGACTATACTGGGCTATGTATATATTTATTTGAATGTTCAGAGGTGATGACATAAAGTTTAGTTATCTCATCCCACTTTTCACCGAAATTTAGTTGAATCAATGTGACAGGTGGCAAACCAGTTGCCGTTTTTAGTAATCAAGCTGACGATACAAATCGTACATGATGTTAAATAAACTAGTTGGCACGAGCCCTGTACATAGGGGATCGAACTCGGGTCCCCCTGATTGGGCAGATTCACTAACTACTCGGTTATTGTGGCAAATAAAAGACATACCTGGCGTATAAGCGAAGCGTAAGTGAACGGCGGCCGTACATCAGCAGACTTGTAGAACTCGCGGTTACGTTGAATCTCTGCAAAATAACATTTGAAAATCCCTGGTTAATGAAGTAACGTTTATAAAGTTCTAGAGTTCGGAGTAATTTGATTACCTTGTTGTACGTCTAGTCCAGCTCTTTCGAGCATATAAGGAAGACCTTAGTAGCAGAAAACATTAGAAAATTTTAATACTTATGTTTCATATTATTATTTTTATATTTATGCGAATACTGAACTATGAAATGAAAAACGTTTATTTTTATCGTTTCACCCATTCAAAGCATCCGTCGTTGAGAAAGTTAAAAGTTACAATAAACCTCCGTGACATTAGTTTCCCTACAAATATTTGTTATTTTTTAATAAAACTTATTTATTTGATAAGATCGTATTACCTCCAGCAATAGCGACCCCAGATTTATCGGATACACGTCGCCGTACAGGGCCGGGCGAAGCGCCTTCACTCGTGCCACCTAAAAACGAACAAAAACATTTTTTCAGCTATTCTGTAAGGCTTGTTTCAGGCTCGTTAAGACTTTCGGATTCCATTTAGTTAACAAGGCAGATCATGTAAAACAATTTATTATAGTGATGACGAATTTCGCCGGAGAATCTATATCTCACACTTACGCATGGCAGTACTATAGGAGTCGACAGAGATTATATCCTTTTGGCAGGACTCTGCAGAGCCTCGTTAGGGTCGTAAACTCGTTAGTTGCTGCCAACATAGTTTTGCCTCTCCGGGAGAAAGAATGTGTCGGTTTGCTCCAGGATATAGACTTGAAATTTTAAGGGCCTTTCGTTTAGTCGCCTCTTACGATATCAACGGGGAAACAAAATTTCAATTGATAATAAAATAATATAAATGAATAGTTATCTAAGCTTTCTTTGGCTATAAACAGACCTTCGGCTTAGTCAACGATAAAATCGTGAAAACGCGCTTAAACGCGATATAAACTTAAAGGGACTAAAGCTCGTTTACCATGTGGCAGTTTGTGGTGAGTATCTCGTGCCGCGTGCAGGTGTCTCATCATCGCGGCGAGGCGGTCTCTCTCGCGGCGTAGTTGCAGCTCCAGCTGTGCCACCACCTGCATTTGCACACGGGCCTGTGCTGCAGAGCGGTCGTCTAATGTATGAGCTGCCTCTAAGTGCCTGTAATTTTTGTGATAGTAAATTTATAAGGTAAGGTAAAATCTCATAATTTTATAATTAAAATTACAAACGTATCATGCCCTTTGGTCTAAGGAATGCGATCAAATATTTTCACGTGTTTGGTTTTATTTTGGAATTATTTTTTTAAAAGGTCGTTTATAAAAGTTTATGTAACTTAAAATCGTAAAAAATTTGTTATCTATCAATTTAATGAACAAGTTACAGTATTAAATAAATAATTTGGTTATGATCCACCGTGCATTAAGCATGATATAAAAATATTGGCGTAAAGCTTTTTACTTACTTAAGGAATGCTTGATAATCATCGGCAAGTGCATCGCAGCCTGGCCACTTGCAGACTCCGCGCCCAAAAAGAGGGTGTTCCTCCATTTCACTTCCCCATAGCATTAAACCTAGTTCAAATAAAACTATTTTGAGCATAAACTAACGAGTTCATATTCAAAAGTAAGTTAAACTGCACATACATAAGGTACATATGCAATCAATATTAACATTTGTCAACCTTTAGGACTTGATGGAATGCATCACAGCCTGGAGTTATACTGGCTCAGTATAACATTCAAACCGGAACTCAACAATGGTTGCACTGCTAATGAGCAGCCCAAAAGGTTATAACTTACCCGTACCAGAAGGATTCTAAAGTAGTCCAGTAGCAGCCCAACAGTGGGAATTCTTAATGCCCACTGCTGGGAAAAACCTTCTCTCAAATATTTGAGAGGGCTATGTAGCCGAGTAGGGCCTACAATTTTGCTCCTGTGCGGGATGGCGAACTTCACACATCCGCGAAATAATATTTTTATTATTTCTACGGAATGCAAGTTGCCTGTTGTTTTATATGCTAAGGTGGTAACTTCAGCACTTAAAGTTGTTATTAACAATCTTAGTGGTGCCAGCACCGAAGACCAACTCGCTCGCATATTATTAAATAAAAGCATGCGTCCTGATCACTGATGCTCTCACTCGGATATCAGGGCACTCACTATGTTTTAATATTTATTACCACCTAGTAAAAAGATTGCACAAGTAAAATATAAGCATTCACACCTGACACTAATATGGGAAGGCAGAGATTACGAACTTCTATTTGGCACGATCCTTCATCGTAGCCAATTTTGAATAGTTGATAAAAAGTGAATTTAAAATTTCGAATCAAAAATTATCAAAATTATTATTGAAGACCATTTGTGAATATGATGTTAAAATTAAATAAAGTAATGTTTTAGGAGTCAATCAGATTTTATTAGGGTAATTATTCGCTAGACTTAAGAAATGATTTCTGTAATGGATAATATTAATTTGACCAGACGATTACTACGGACATATAACCTAGGATGAGAATGGATTATAGAGAACCTTCTGTCCTAAGAGACCAACACGAAACTGTCGATAAAGAACTGACCTGGAGGAGCATTCGGAGGCACGGACAGAGGTCCGTGCATCAAGTACTGGCGTTGTACAGCTTGCAGTTGCTGTACCAACTGTTGCTGTTGAGCTCCAAGCTGTTGCTGAAGGGATCCTTTTGAAAGAAATATTTTTCGTTCAATGTAGGTTTGTTTAATAAAATTTAATCCTGTTAAAAAATATAACTTTCAAATAACATTCGAGTTGTTGAATTTAATTACTACATATTAGGGACAGCAGAATCATCATCATCATCATCATTTCAGCCTATCAGAAGTCCACTGCTGAACATAGGCCTCCCCCAAAGATTGCCACGAAGCTCGGTCCTGAGCCACCTGCATCCATCGACTTCCCGCAACACTGCGCAGGTCGTCACTCCGTCTTGTGGGGGGTCGTCCTACACTGCGACAGCAGAATAACCATCTCAAAATTTAAATAATGCCAGGAGTTTTCTACTGTGGTCGGAAGTTCACCTACAATTAATGGCATTCACGAAAAATCATAAATTTATAGGTATATGTCCAGCAGTGGCTGGTCTACTGTCTGACACATGTTTACAGGCTATTAAAGAAGGGGAACTTACCAGGTGATGTATCGGGCGGTTGCAAGTGCGATTGTGTCAACAGATTTAAATTTATCTGATCTTGCAATCGGGACTGCTCTAGCTGCCTCTTTGCTGCTTCCGAAGACATATGCTACAGGAGAAATTCATTTGTAAATTAATTGATACACGTCATTAGCCTTATATTTTATGTTTTAGTTAAACGTAGATTTCATGACTATTGTTACTTTAACGTTTTAAACTTTTCGAAATATTTAGCAAAATTTTATTATTATATTTTTTGGAATAGAAAAAATTTGAAAGCAGTTTTTTAAATTCATCAAAAATTTTTATATAGTGAGATTAATATTATCTTCGATTTGAATAGCCTCACGAGTCATTCTTAAGAGGAATCGGTGATCTTTTGCGAGAATTTGTCATCTGTCAAAACTGATGTAATCGTTGAGGCGATCTAAAATATGATCACAGACACACAAACTTCTTTAAAAACTCCCTTTGGATGGCGTGAAAGTCGACTAAGAAAATTCTTAAATCAGGAAAATCTCATGACCAATAAATGGACCATCCCATCTCTAATATACCAGACCTACATTACCCAGACCGATGACGAGAAGTAGCGTCTAAGGTAAGAAGAGCCTGGTTCTGCTACCGCCAACTCGTTTGCCAAGCGTGGGACTTACGGCAAAACCTTCATACAGAAGCCCTATATTGTGGTCGACTTGTAGTCTATTGAAGAAGGAAGTTAAATACCTGTTTTTGCATATGATGCTGATGAAACAGTCGTTGCTTCATCAGTGCTTGCAACTGTGAGTGCTGATCAAGAAGCTGCATCGCTAACAGGTCCGGAGCAACCAATGGTAGTGGCGATCGGGGCCCGGCTGTGCCACCAGCGCTGCCGACTGGGGAAACCGGTGCCGGGCTAGACTGAGTCGATCCTCCGGTAGGCGATGTAGGGGCTGACGCCTAGATGGATTACACAGAATTATTTATAGTCTATCATTCCTCATCCTATTGGCAATAAGAAATGTATGAATCGACAGTCATATCGATCAGATAGTCAGAATATGTTTCTATCACACGGTTTTTTTTGAGAATTATTTGGTTCCTTAATGTATACTGCGAAATCCTTAGCAGCTTAAGGGCTGGGCGCTGGACATTTATCATTCTAGATTGAATTGAATTCCCGATGCCAGCACCACTAAAGTTTTAAATACAAATTATTTACCACGTACTGGAGATAAATAAACAAATATTTCGAGGACACTGGTAAGAGCGGAATTTAATCTTCCCGGCTTCAAGGTCTCAAAATAAGAGAAGCTGTACCCGGCAGTGAACTGGACAGTCACTCTCACCACCACCTCTTTCCTATTCATGCCGCTAATCAGGAGTGCCACTGTTGTGTTCCTGTTCGAAAGGTATAGTCAGCCAGAATAATATAAGGGCCCACAGCTTGTAATTACAAGCTGTGAGGCAGTCCATCTTAATACTCGGAGGTCGCGCATCTGTAACCTTCGTTGATTGAAGTTAAGTGAACTGTTAGCTCATTTGTTATGGTAATTTTATAATAAAAAAAGGGACAGATGGTATAAGAAAGGCAGTTAGTTACCCTTGCGAGCGAGAGTGGCTCATGGTCGCGAGGCGGCGAGGCACGGCGTGGCGGCGAGCTTCGCCGACGTCGGCGTGCCGCGTCGCCCCACCTGCCGGACTCCTCTCTATAACACAGTGCCGAAGATGATGATGTCTTTATGGTCGGTAACAAACAGATACAAATTGTTATTGACATTGTTATAATGGCAATACCCCGAAGTTTCTTACCCGTATTAAAGTGTCCTTTCTTGTTAGAAGTTGTAAACTGCGCTGGGGATATTACAGTGCCCCAAGTGTATTTGAGAAGACAAGATCCTAACTATTCATAACCTTTCCATAGCCAATGTGACGCTTATGACCGTGCCTACAAAGCCACGGGATGCAACACTGCACAACCAGACCCGAAAACCAATCATTTGTATTTTGCACAAATATTGGCTTTGGGTGGTATTCGAACCATTTCCATCTTTCTAGATGGGATGGGAATATCCCAAGTTAATCCCCACTCGTGAAGTGGGTCCTCTGCCATCAGTCGGTCGTCAGTCACTCTCCAGTGGGAATGTACCGACACTGTGTAGACCAGCCCCTCTATCTCCGTATGAGTTGGTGGTTGGAAGCACAATCTTTCAAAGAAGAATTGCATGCGCAGAGACTTGTTACCGTTTTCTTGTGACGAATCGTCACAAGGAACGACTGAAGATAATATTGTGGTCGAAGTCGATCACGAGTACCTGTACCTACATAACGGATATAAAGTTTCTAAGTTTTAGTAGTTATTTATAGAATCAATATTACAATTATATTTTCAATAACTATCTAATAATTTCCCCTTCCCGCTCCCCCCTTACCGAATTCCCTTAAGGCCTCGAACCTGGCTCTGGTGTTGTAGAAGTTTGTAGGCATGGGTAATCATCACTTACCATCATCGTTGAGCCGAATGTACGTTTACCCCCGTTCTCGTAAAAATAAAAATCTAATGATTCAAATCATGATAAAGTGCTACACCTCTTGGAAGGTTATCAAGAACTTCTCTTAAAGAAGCATAAATTATAACAATATTATTAAAATACGCACCGCCACCAACGCTTTCGCGATATGTGGCTTGCAATAAGTTCGTGCAAATTTAAAAAAAAACCTGGTGAAATAGATCCTCCAGTCCTCCTTCGCCTTCGTAATTGAAATCATATGGTTTAAAAGTTACAGTTACAGAAGAATATCTTCTCCCGAACGTGCGACGAGTGCAATTGAAGTGGCGTATCGCTTACCGATCCAAACAGCGGTCCAGCTCGAATGAGTTGAGTAGCGGCGGCTTGGCAGCACCACCCGGGCTTGAGTTCAGTGCCGGCTCTGGACCCTGATAACAATTATCAGTATACTATAACTAATCAATCGGAATTTTCGATTATTTTTCTCTATGATTTAAGTGCTGCTGTGTTTTTTGAATACGGGAAATTTGTAAAAAGTAAAAAAAAAAGTGACAACCTGTAAGTGCCCACTGCTGAGCAAAGGCCTCCTTCTCAAAATACTAGTATCAGAGAGGGTTAAGGAGCCGGGAAGGACCCGCCACGCTGCTGCAGTGCGGGTTGACGGGCTTCACATATCCTCGAAATAATATATATTTTTTTGAAGAATTGCAGGTTTCCTCACGATGTTTTCCTTCACCGTTGAGCACGTGGTAAATACAGCACTTAAAATTGTTAATAACAATTTTAGTGGTGCCGGCTCCGGGGAACGAATCCAGGTCACTCACGCTCCATGACACTAAAGTGAAACGTCCACTAGGCTGCCAAGGCTCTCGAGAAATTTGTGTAAATGTTAATATACATTTCTTTCCTTATCTTTACCAGCTAGGAAATAGTTTACTGGAGGACATAGGCCTCAGAAGGAGGATCAACCATAATCGACACTCCCAGCAAGCACACGCCTCGCCCTAAACGTCGCTGCGCGTCATCGATCTGATATTTTATACCCGGAGAATGCCATGAACTTTTGTGACACCCAAGGGAAGAAATGTGGGCAGTTCCTTATGCTGCAACCACACGGCAATTAAGAATCCGATTGCAATATTAGGCTTTATATTACTATTTCATAAATGTTTGTTTAAAAGCTTAGTTTAAAATGTACACTGGTAGAAAAAGATACATCTTCGCAGCCTGGGGATCGATACAACCCTTTTAATTAAAACAAAAAGGGTTAGTGATTAAGGATAAAACATATCAGGCTTGTATGATAATATAATACACAATGTCTGGTATTATTTCTATGTAATAAATTGTCCTATGTGATTTAAGCCTAAAGAGTACTCAGTTTCAATTAATTTATTTATTTTGCGGGGAAAAAAACATGCAAGTTATTAACCGACACTAATGCTTACCAAGTTAATACTTATAAATGATAAAAACAGACGTCTGGTTTTTTTTTGTATTCCGGGCCTCTTCCGCGTTCTTCATATTTAATAGGTTATTTATTTTAGCAAATTAGCTATAGAGTATTATATACTTTTGTGTTTTACAGGTTGTTAAGCTCCTTCTCTACCTAGGAGTAGTCTGGGAAGAAACCCTCTTACCCATTTCTGCCGCTAAACAGCAGTGTGACCATTGTTGGGTTCCGGTTTGAAAAGAAGGTATAGAGAGCCAGTATAATTACGGGCTGTGGGTCATTCCATCTTGGTCCACAAGGAAGACATGCAGTGATGATTGCAGTGGTCCATGGGCTGCAGTAACCACTCTCCATCAGGTGGACTGTTAGCTCGTTAAAACACCCCAGTTCGTAAAGTATATCATCCTTTAATTGAAAAAATTTAAACTCGCCTGGAGTTAGTGAGTACCGGGATTCTCCCACCAGATCTGCTACATACCATCACTACTCTGCGGGATTAGATTTTGGAATATTCGAATGGATTTACCTGATGATGGAGAAGAAGAGCTTGTTTTGACGTTGAATTCTTTAAGGGTTCTTTTACGTCTACGCAAACAAAGTCGAGATATTTGCTTGTGCGGAATAAATAATAACTAAGCACGTAGATATGTTTCACGAAATCACCAGGCCTCGGTTACTGTACAAATTATTTGCTATTTGCCAATAATTTTTATGACTATCCGCTAGTCACAATTGCCTCAATTCGAAATAAAAAAAAAATCGTCCCAAAGGTTCCGCAGATAATGTATTGATTTAAGACAATTAACAAAAGGAGCCAGTTTAAAAAAAGGTAGGCAGTCAAACAATGAGTCTCCTCTTCCTGACTGATTTGAACCACGGTGATGGACTTTCCTTTCTTTATCAGCAGTTATAATATTATAACACAAGACAAATACTCCTCCTAATACATAACTCTTTATTCCCTGTGGGTGTCGAAAGAAGAAGCCGGATAACAGTCTCGAATAACACCAGCCCAAAAATAAGCTGTCCGATAACGGCATCTGAGGTGCGAGGTGTCTGGTACTGCGTTTGCCAATCCCTTTGCCGAGCGTGGCGATTGTGGCAAATCCTCCCTATGGGAGAGGCTTATGTCCTGCAGTAAAAGAAGAATGCCACAAGCGGTAGGAAGAGGTTGCAATACTTTCAATTGTCACTGGACAGACTTAAATAAAATACCTTTTTTTATGAGAAAGCGGCAAACGAGCAATAGGTTCACCTGATCGTAAGTGATTACCATCGCTCACGTACGTCTACAACACCAGAGGAGCCGCAGGTGCGTTGCCGGCCTTTAAGGATATTTGGGAGATGGGAGGGAGGATAAGGAGTGGAATGGGGAGTGGGCCTCCGGTTATCTCGCTCACCGAACGAAACGTAGAAGCTCATGATGCCTCTACTTCACGCCGGTATTCTGCTCTCCTCTGTTATTCGACTATAGTCTTTATTCAACAAACCCATCTTCATTATCATCCCCCCCCCCCCCCCCGCTAAGTAAGCAGTCCACTGCTAAACATGAGCCGCTACCAAGTTGGGAAGATTTGCTGTAATCGCCGGATTTGTATTTATATTAGACTCTTTTTGATATACGACGATACCCAAAACTGTGGTGGTCAGAGGTTAGAGATATTTTAGTCCTTTCAACTCATTATTATATTTGGGACAACGTGACAGATACTGAGCGTGTCGCCATCTTACAAACGATACACTCATTAGTACGAGCTTTCCATGTAGGGGATTGAACACGATTCTGCTGCTTCAGAGGTAGACCCCTAATCACTCAGGTGGTTGTTTGGTGTTCGACACGTTTTTCAGCAGAATATTAGAACTTTGGACTACGTCGCCAGTCTTAATATTTTTGGAATGGCGTATTCGGTCGGATTCTCTCGATATTCTACACTTATCCGGTTACTTTACAGTACTGGATACTTCATTTCACTAATGAAAAAAATAAACGTAACAAAACATACATAAAACAATCAAGGAAAAGGTATAAAGGTATAACAAAAGTATGAACTTATTGCAACAATGCTTATTGTTTAATAGACAGAGGTAAGGTGTTCCATTGCCTCACTTCAAGAAAAAAATGGTGTTTTTTTTAAAATGGCAGAGGAGTTCACTGTTTTAAGAAGAAAGACCCTGGACCGCAGAGCAAGGTAATGAGGTGTGATCAGGAAGACCGTGTATTTTGGTGAAAACGAGTTGGGTGAAACTGTACATTGTGCGGTATTTCTCTTCTTGTACATAGAATGTAGGGCACAACCACTAACAGGTCACTAATTCCAGTAGAGTGAAAGACGGACAATAGTGAACATTTAGCATGCGCAATTTTAGATGAAATGATGGGTACAAAGTATGGAAGTAATTATTAATTACATATAAATAGGGTATACTTCCCCTTCGGCTAACACCGTACTGCGAAATGGTCTCCGTCAAGTTTTATCAAAGGGGTCTAAGACCAGAAAAATAAGAGAGAAAAATTACCAGAAAAGGAGTTGATCCTTTTCTGGTAATTTTTCTTTTCTCAAACCATGAGATGTTGGCTCACAACGTGTTTTTTTTCTTACTCCTCCGAACAAGTGCAGCGTTCAAAACCAAAGATACTAAGGTACGCATACTGTGAAAACGAAGGAACTCGTGACCAAAATCGAAGGAACTCCTCACCAATGCAAGAGTAAAAAATATTCACCGAATGTGCGCTTTCTTGGGAAGGCTCTGTGATAGAATTTACCAGGCAGAAGAAGAAAGGGAAGAAAAATATAAGTAAGAGGATTAACTCGTAAAAAACGGTTAATGAACGACATCGTACCGCCTAAGGATCCCTAAAATATCTAAGCACAATGTTATTGAAACTGGTGCCCGCTTAGCCGCAAACATGTTTACAGTATGAGGTCACCTAACACCGTAGGGAGATGTGTTTTGATAAATAATATGTCGTTGTATAAACAGAGAACGGTTGTAACAAGTGTTCAATGTAAACTGTGTTATGTACGTTCTTTTTCTATAACATCCTTATTTAATGTACGTCTTCGGCGCATTCAAAATGATAAATGAAGAGCATATGATTAATTAGATCTGGCCACGAATAAACAAGCCACGCCTGAATAAAGGCCTCCCACGGTAGGAGGATAAGTTGTGAAGACGTGGTAGACCGGCTATAGAGCGGGGTAGTATCCGGACCTAGTAGTATACTGGCGTGAAGTAGAGGCATCTTGTGCTTCTGCGTTACGTTCGGTGAGTGAGGTAACCGAAGGCCCACTCCATTCCTTATCCTCTCTCCCACTCTCGTTACAGATGTACATGGGCGACGGTAATCACTTACCATCATTTGAGACTCATGCTCGTTTGCCGCCATTCCCAAATAAGAGAAGAAATAATCGCGTTGGTAAGCGCAGTACGAGACTCACACTCTGCTGCCTCTGCAGCGCACGGACGTAGTGAATAGTCTACTAGATCTGGCCACGAGATGGTAATAACAACTACGGGTTAAGATTTGGTCGGCTCGATTACATAGTTGGTAGTGGATCCAGGTTTGGAAGCTGACTGTTGCGGGTTGAATCCCGCTAGAGGTAAACATTTGTATGATTGATACATATGTTTGTAACACAGTCTTGGATTTTAATATAAGTATGTATATTTTTTTATTTAAGATAAAAATCCAGTTACCAAGTTGTGATATTTGGATTTACACCACGTGTAAGCGAGGTTGGACCCATGCAGCAACAAATCCTCATGGTTCTAATGTATCTTTTACATGCACTCTGATCCTTCATCGATCCTTCGATCGATTCCTCGATCTACCTCTGAGTTCGAGTAATTAACTTACATCACCATCGTAATTCCTGCGTAGGCGTCGACTCCATTTTATATCGAACTGACTAGGGTAGTCTGTGTGTCTGAGTGACCACTGTGTTGTGTCACTATTACCTAACAATATCGATATAGGGATATCGATATCGACAAAACACCACGTGATTATTTATAAACCGAATTAAAACAACAATAATGTACGAACATTATTATTGCCAAATATCACGTAGGCATTAACGCGACGTGACCTAGCGGGGAGCGCGTTCAGAGAAAGACGATCGATTATGTCATTCATATAGTGCTTAGCTAAGCGGAAGTGATTACTGAAAGAAAATAATATTGGCTGAGTTAGATGAAGATTATGTATGGAATGCTAAACATATAAACAAAACTGTAGTGCCTGAGGAAGGTATGGATATATTTATTTATAAAAACTTTATTGCTATCGTCATTATAAAAATTTACAATGGGTGGACTTGTGGCATATTCTGCCAGACAACCCTAGGTTTGGAGAAATAATGTAATAGGTGCATTAAAATATAAGTTTATATTTGAGTAAAATTTTAGAACTTGAAAAACATGCATATTTTGAAATAAATAGATATGTGCTTAATATAAAAATGACTTTCATACGTTCATACATACCATATATATACACATACAAACCTACTTTTATACATATACTTTTATCGTGTCGTTTGATAATAAATTTTCTCCCAAGACAACTGTTAATTGAGATAAAAAGTATCCTGTATCATTAATATCCTTTCAGGGACCTCATCCGCTAAACCATAAGAAATATTTCACGAAAATTCCGTATGCAGTCATTCCTCGATAAAACGATATCCTGATGATTTTTCACATCCAATACATGGTTCCGATTATTGGTCGCCATGTCTTGTATAAACTAAACTATGTTAAGAAATAACACGGTATGGATTTTCTCAGTATGGGGCGCTGTGACAAATAAGTAATTTTAAATTTTTTGGACTGTATTGCTTGAATGTGGATTTATAAAACTGAAATGGTCAGATAAACACACTTGCTGTGCGCTGAGTTGCAACAACGTTAGAGAGGAAGCTTGCTACAACCAGAAATACCTATTTTCTACAGTTTAGGTTTAAGCTACATTATCGCAATTATGAAACAATTAAAGACATAGCTAGCTCAATAGCTGACGTCAGATATTTGATCTTTGACGTATGGATCTTTAGCATTGACATCCGCCGTATGACGTATAACTTAATGACCTGTGTGTGATCCTCATGTGATCCTTGATTTTTTTTGTATACTAATAATAAAAAAACATGCGGTTTGAAAGTTATTAATATATTGTTATGTTGACATATTGTAATATATAAATATGTCAAAAACTCGATACAAGTCATGTCAAATATGTAAATATACATATATTTATGTTCAGTAAGGAAATCCGGCGTTATTGAAATCGGCGGTTAGCTGAAGTAAGCTAGTCTGCCGAATAAGTTATCAGTCGAAACACAACACAAATCCATGGACGTGGTAGAGCCAAGCGGTGGCTTTTGCTGCTGCTCGAATGGGGCGGTTCGATCGGGGTAGTACGAGTATACAGACCTCGCAGAGTGCCGGCGTGCAGTAGAGGCAACTTATTCTTCTGCGTTTCGTTCGGTGAGTGAGGTAACCGGAGGCCCACTCCCCCTCTCCCCATCCCCCAAATAGTCTTCAAGGCCAGAAACGCATCTGCAACTTCACTGGTGTTCATAGGCGATGGTAATCACTTACCATCAAGTGAGCCGCTTTCACGTTTGCCCCCTTTCTCATAAAGAAAAAAGTTACTTCGGAGGAAAAAATTTACATCTCAAAAGGCAGCAGTAATTTCTGCTTATTATCAACCATACTTGCACGCGGTTCACCTCGGTGGTTAGCAAACGAGGCTCAGGCGAACGACAGGTGGTGGAAAATCTATCCGAATATAAACCGAATTAGGGCCCATTGGGTATACCGACCGGTCACGGAGACCAGCGCCATACGAAGACACCGGCGCTACGCACCACCAACCTGCCCATACATCATCAAAGCATTCTATGCAACGCATTCAGGCTTTTTTCGGCGCTTCCGTACCATGCAGTGGACTTTTACAGGATGCTATTGCCTATTATAGAATTCCTCTTAAATTTTATAGATCTGTGCTGCGGCTATGAGGAGAGAGACAAACGCATGTTGATCTGAGGAGTAGGCATATATTACAGATTTCCGATTGGTACGAAGTGTAGCCGAAAGGACTTCTGCCAGCCACTTTTAGCTGTGTATGAACGCTAGAGGCAAGCGGTTGAAGCATGGTACCGCTTGCCACTGTTTAAACGTGATTCAGCCAAGCGGCTGCTTTTACTGCTGCTCGAATGGGTCGGCTCGACTTGGTTGCTACCACGGCCTCGCAGAATACCGGCGTTAAGTAGGGGCATGTTGTGCTTCTGCGTTTCGTTCGGTGAGTGAGGTTACCGGAGGCCCACTCCCCCTCCCCTTCCCCCTCCTTATCCTTCCTCCCATCTCCCAAATATCCTAATATCCTAAAAGGCCGGCAACGCACCTAAAGAACCTCTGTTGTTGCAGATGTACGTGGGCGACGGTAATCACTTACCATCAGGTGAACCGCTTGCTCGTTAGCCGCCTTTCCCATAAAAAAAGACCAGTGTAAGGTCTCATTCAACCGGTTATTTAGCAGTTATAACCGGTGGAAGGATAGTTGTCACTACGGCAGTAGCCTATCTCTCTATTTTGCTTGGCTATTTTATACTTTTGTTGACCATCTCAAGAACTCGTACAGTGTTAGTAATAGTAGTGTTAAAATGACAAAGGCGTCGAAATTGACCAGACGGATCAAGTCATGATTAAAAACTTCAAGTCGCTGTATTAAAATCCGATTCGGCAAAATCACGTGTCGTGGAAATGACTACTAATAATATTAGGACAGGAAAAAAAGCATCTCCTCTTACCTGTCTCACAGCGTACAACATGGCAGCTTCTTCACTGTTCTTTTGCTCCGTCGTTGCTCGCAGTCAATGTATTATCACTGTTTTAACTGGTATTTATTTATTTGACGCGCGGTTAGCTGTTGTTCAATTTGCGTGTAATTCACTTAACTATCAGTCAAAATCTTGAACGATTTACTTAAGTTTATGTTGGTTTTAATTTTCATCCTTATTTAAAATATATGGTGGTATATTTGCTACTTATTCTGCAATAGAATGATATGGTACTTCTAACTTCAATTGAAAAATTTATCGATTTTGTGTTCCTACAGAACAGATTCGTAAACTTATAATTAATAAATTAAACGAATAAAGAATACAAAACATTTTTTTTAAATCTCTACATGATTTGTTAATACAATATAGAGATTAAATAAATCTCTAAGCACTTTTTCAATAAATGAAATAGTAACTTTTGTTGCAAAACAATTATTTGTAAAAAAGCATGCTAGATAAAACATGGTTGGATTTTATTTAAAATGCACCTAATATGTAGTATCCCGTTGATATTTTATTTATTTTATAGAAAAACGAAGGTTCATAATAAATTATATAAATTACTGAAACAATAAGACATAATTTTTTATGATTATCATTTAATGATCACTGTAATAGTGATATAAAACAACGAACAACGAATAACTGTTACAATAACGAAAACAGCTATAGATAAACGTTCTTCCCTTGAGCACAGATAGGCCACTACAATTCAAATTCACTAATTATGATACGAGAAGGATTATTTGATATAATCTTAAAGTCGTGAGTGACATGAGAATACTAGTGGTTATTAAATATCACTTGTTACTTATAAATAAAGGTAATTATTAAGAAGCTTCTGAAGCGCATGGTTTCCATTAAACATTTAAATCTGCGTTATGTTCAATATTCGTTCATAAAATATTTCTACGATTTCGCAACGGAAATACTCATAAAATTCAATTTAATAATTTACGTGATACAGCGATTTGTGAAACATTGTCCTCTGAAAAGCGGCAGACCGGCCCACTTTTCAGCGGTAGCGCCGACATCAAACGATCGCACCGCCAATAGGAAAGCACCGCTGAAAAGAGACACGCCCACCCGCTTTTAAGAGACCGCCGCCCGCCGTTTCATGTATACCGATTTTTATATAACCGTCGAGATTCTACGCTTTCTTGTTAACTCAGGCGTAAATTATGGATATTATTTTAAAACTACCGCTGCATTCTGTATAGTTATGAGTTGAATGTGAAATTGAACATTGAATAAATATGGCAAAGGTTCATAAAATATGGTAATATGGATTCAGTTATTTCATGAAATAATTTGTCAATGTTATTTTCTTTACTACTCATACATATCAGACCCTCTCATACATATAACAATAAACAGGTACAAATTGTGCCCGTGGCCATGTTTACGTGAGATTCAAAATTAACTTATCTCTTTTCCGACGATGGAGTAAAGAGGGAATATACCATATTTTCATCAAATGTGAACCTCTCCGGAACGCGGCCCTGTCGAGTAACAGACGAGGACCTGGCAACCAAATGATGACATCATCGGTCACCGTCGATCATCTTAAGGGTGACGTCATTGTCACTGCTCTCACCTAACCGCCTTCCCAGAGTGGTTAGTAAGAACCTACCACGCTTGGTATGCTAGCTTTTATGGAAAGGCATAAGCCTTGTGGACTTATACAGAATGACAGAAAGAAGAAAAAGTAAGAAGGGACATGATCTCAATATTTTAGAACATCCTCGTTCACATTTATTTTTACCGATTTTTTAATTAATGTTTACAGTAGTTCAAAGTTCACTTTAGGTTAAACAACCAAACAGTAGTACCATTAGATTCTATAACCTAAAATCAACTTTAGAATGACATTAACAAAACTCTCTCTCTCTCTCACTCCGTCTTAGGCTTTACTCTATCCTACCCTACCCTAACAGCCTAGAAACAGTCCACTGCAGGAAATAAGGAGGATTTGCTATTATCGACTCGCTCGGCCAGCGAATTGGCGGTCGCAGTACCAGACACCTGGCACCTTAGACGCTGCTGTACCTCACCCGTCATATAAAGTATAAAATAAAAAGCTTTATCGTTATTTAATAAAACCACATTTATATTAAATAAATCATTCGAGACATTAGCGAAACTTACATGATATCGTGAAATAATATAAAAAAATACATATAAATTTTCGTACGTGCCATAAATGTAAATAATCGCTTCAATTATAATATTATCATATTAATAGAAATCAATAAATGTATTATATAGATGTTTAAGATAATATAAACATTAATAAAATACCTCGAATCAGTACCACCTTTTTTATAATATCAAACTGGCATCATGCGGCCTTATCGGTTATGAATGTCTGATGCCCTTAAATCTCCAATGGCCTTAAAGATAGTGCATTTGTGACCAGTGGGTGGGACTCTCTATTACTCTGTTACAGGGGCCGCCGCTATGCCTCGAACAATTTGACAATCATTCCGTGTGACATTGTTACACTATAAAATATAACCTGTTACCTTTTAACAAGGTTTCGTTTATCCACGACGTGTTTACCAATTATATATTAGAACACGGTATGATTTTATCCAGAGATTACTTCACACGAAATTGTTGTGAAATATTTTTATGACAAAGCCTCGGGGAATATCCTTTTGCTTTTATATAAAAGCTACGCCGCTGTTGACTTGCGACTTCACAATGGTGTAGCTTTCTTAGTTGCTAGTTTCTTATCCAAATAATTTCTTTTATTATTTAAAAAAAAATACCAGCACGTTTTTCAATTTTAATTAATTTCACTAAACTGCCTTCGGCACTTTTAAAATTACGCGTTACTTATTTTAAAATTAAAATTACTTTAATTAAAAAAACTTTATTTTATTCAATGTAAACTTACTCGAAAGAAACAGATGGTTTTAAGATTTTTAGCGCGTAGTGCACAGATTGATGAAAAGACAGAGTAATCATAATTTCTATAATTTTAGATTAAACGATTATACTTAGAAAAATGTCGTAGATTCTTAGTTATTATTTTTAGTGACATTAATTTAAATCTAAAAGGATACAGTTCTTTTTTTAAAACAGTGTATTTTTTATGTGTAATTAAATGCCGTCGTTAAAGAATAAAAAAGAAGGTGACAAGAGACCTAATATGGACGTTATTTCCTGTAATAAAGTCCCCTGGAGCTCTCCTGTCTTAAGCTGGTACTTCATGTAACTTTAACAATTAGATCCTGTCTATAAAAAAAAATATTGTACCTACTTACTAATTATTAATTAAATTATAAGAAATTAAATAAGAGCCTAATCTCTAAATATACACCTACAGTATATAATTAGCGGTAAGATAAATCGAATTGTACCGTAGTTTCTGTGAAAAAAATTATTAAAAAATATTTTGTGGCCGTTGAAAACCACCTCAAGTATAAAATTAAAGGAAAGTAAGAATCTGTAAAAGTCATACTACTGGACAAAGACCTTCACATTTATTAAAGAGGGTTTTGGAGGCGCGCAGGGTCCGCCACACTGCTCCAGTGCGGAGTAGCGGAGTTCGAGTAAAGATCCTAGTGGTCAGGACTCTCGCTTTAGTTTCATAGAGCGCGAGTGACCTGGGTTCGATCCCCGGTGCCGGCACCACTAAAATTGTTAATAGCAATTTTAAGTGCTGTATTTATCACGTGCTCAGCGGTGAAGGAAAACATCTGGAGGAAACCTGCATGTCTGAAAAGTAAGTAAGAAAAGTAACCCGCACTGGAGCAGCGTGGCGGGCCCTTCGCGGCTCCTCAACCCTCTCTGATACTCGTATTTGAGAAGGAGGCCTTTGCCCAGCAATGGGAACTGCAAGAGGCTGCTACTTTTTACTTTTTTACGTGAAAAATTCACTACTTAACATTGCTGTTAACTATCTTAGCTGCGCCGGCATCGAGCCGAGGTCACGCTTCGGGATATAAAGTAGCCTGGCATTCCCCGGGGTTCAAGATATCTCCATATAAAGTTTCAACAAAATCGGCTTAGCCCCAAAATCGAAATAGACTGACAGTTACTTTCGAATGAATCTGTAATATCGGTATGGTCACACACATAGACACACACATTGGTTAGTTACGGGAGTATAGATCATACGTTAAGTGACTTGTCGGTTAGTGTATCAGTGCAAAAGGGCCAGGTCCGGATTAGGTAGCCGCGGCCTAGTTCGGCGCCTGTTTTGTCAAAACAATGTCGCCATGCTAATAGAGGCGTAGTGTTTACGCTTGATATGATCGGAACTAACATTGTTACGTATTTGGACGATGGTAAGGCACCCCGCGTTGTCTTACGCTATATTCAGAGACGTACTTAGGTTATGAATGATTGATTTGGTGTTTATAAATTTATTAGACACATTAGATATTGCCTAATTTAAGTTTAAATAATATTCGGTTTATAATACGGAGTTATTAAGAAAAATCTTCAACTGAATTTCGTCCTATCACGTGTGCGACTATGTGAATGTAACGGATTTAAAAGAATGGTGACAGTATTTGAAATGATTTCGAATTAAACATTTTAAATATAAAAATGTATCAAATTTATTTTATTTACTAACAACTGGCTAGAAATTAAATTCATTTAAATTCTAAATTATAATATTCCGTAATTAATTGTAACCAACAAAATTATTCAGCAATTTTTTTTTCTTATTTAGTTAATATGCCAGTGGTAAAAAAGTTACCTGCGTGTTACTTCGCATGAAGATTTTAAATCCAAAGCTGAAATATGAGAATTTAAAAAAAATACTTTGCTTTAATAATTTACGTAGGTATTATTAATATAAAAGAATGTTAAAACTTTCAAGTTTTTAAACGAAAAATACATGTAGTTTTAGAAAATATATACTTGTAAATGTTACATAACAAAATGGATTAAATTTTTTTTTTAAGTCTATCAGTTATTATTTACGACATCATTGAGCCGTACTGCATATTTATATAAATATATCATATTCAGCCTTTATTATTAGTGAGTTGTAGTTCTGTTATTTTCTGTTTTCGCGTTCACTGCTCTTTTTTGCTTTCTTACGTTCAAATAAATTTTACTCCGATATCAAGTTTATTATAGCACCGACGTTTCAGATCGTCCGAATTAAAAAAGTAATATTAAACGCGATGAAATCCGTAAATAATATTTTAATTTCAATGTATAGTATTTAAGCAACAAGAAATCATTAAAATAAATATATTAATATACAAAAAGTAATAAATATTTAATGCGCCCATCCCTTCCTATATTTTTGCAATTGTGATTTCGTTGTCAATGAACTTTCCTGTCTTAAAATCCAATTTGAATTTTCGTTCAAGTGAAAGAATGAATTTAAATTTCCTATGATAGATTGAATAGAACATTTGATTATAATAGAATAGATTGACGTATTAATCTAAATCATGAAATCTAATCTTTGTAACTGTACTAAAATTACTAAATGAAAAAATACAAAAATAATTATTATACCTACTTTAATAAATCGTTCTATATCTGTTTATAAAAGCATTCTGAAAAATATCTTGGATCATACTTATGATTGCGACATTTTAAAGACTCAGGCCAGTCTCTAAAATAGCGCAATGATATAAAACAAAGTGTAAACAACTAATGTTTAAATTTGTTAAATATTCCATTATTTATATCGCGTAATCAGCGGCAGCTTTTCGTGAAAGCAAACCGACGCTTTCCCGCCATAAGTCCCTTATCAGCTGTCAAAGCCGGCGCTATACAGCGGTGGCCATTGGCTGCCCGCTTATAAGCGACGACGCCATTGGCCCCGCGTGGAGCACATCAGCGGCCCTCCACGTGCTCATAAGTTACAAAGTGGAAAACTAAACTTTTTCCGCGCCCAGTGTCAACTGTCATTGTGTTTTTTTTATTTTATTTCTGTGTTTAATGTCTTATGGGCGTTCGGAAATATAAAATTTTTAAAATTAAATTTGTCATAATATATCAAAATTAGTACAAGTTATAGAAATTGCCATAGTAACATTTTTCAAATGATAATTTATTTACTGGTACAATTTTGATTAAATATTTTTTTAAAGTTCAATTACTTATTTTGGTTATAATGGACTGGACTGGATTTAAGTACTTAAAATGATTATTGTATTTTACTTACGTCACATGCGATCCTTTTATCAGTCACTTAATTATTTTTATAATATTAATAACTATTTATATTTACACAAAGTAAACTGTTTATTAATTATAAATAAAAATAAATAAGATGACAAAAAAATATTAATTTAATTATTTATTTTTCATGTTGGTAGGTAATATTTTAGAGAAAAAAAATTTTTGTTAACTTATGTCACTCACGACTTTCGATTACAGATCCGCAATAATAACTAATTAAACAACGAAAATAACAATAAAACGGAACAACACTGAAAAGCGACCAAATCTACCACTCATAAGCTCCTCCCCGAATGCAGTCCCAATGCAATTTATTTACACCGAAACGCGTTGCATTCTATCGCGAAATAAATGTTAAAAATTTACTATACCACTGTACTCGTTATACGAATTAAAGCATATTTTACATTTGTATTAAAATATTTGCTTGGCCAACGCGCGTCTAAACAATATACAACAGCCTTCGCCGCTGCGGCAACAACAATGCTAGGGCGAAATAAGCAAGAAATATTTAACTACCGAAGCGGGGGAGGGGCGGGCACTGGCCCTCAGTATTGGCGCTACGCCTGTGGTAGTTATAGTTTACGTGATACACAGCTCAAATACAAATAATATAAACATTACAACGGAGCATGCGCTGTTGATGCAGACAGGGACGAAGCGACAGAGACTCGCGAATGTATCGACACGAATTTACAAACAACAATCATTAAAAAACTGCCGCGTGTTAATTTATTGCCGCCAAAACCGAGTGACATATTAGTTGCGTTCGTAAATCGCCTTTTTATGGATAAATTTGCATATTTTTGACAGCGAGTCAGCCAACCCGGAAGCGTTGTACGCATGCGCGCTCGCGAAAGAGCAAAAATGTTATTGACGATGCAAAATATTTATTTTTTCGCGCAACACCGACGCAGATTCTGAATCTTAACGGTTGTACGCGGCCATTTTGAAATTTTAAAGTTTCTATTTTCAAAATAACTCCTAATAAATTGCTAATGTTTATTAGAACCCACAGAGATACAACTGAAACTGAAAACTGTGCTGGCGGTAAAATGAAGAATGCATAAAAAAAGTAGTTATATTATTAAAGTGCCTAAGGAATAAGATGAAAATAATAATTTTTCTAGCAAGCCCTCGGGGAGTATGAGCTAGATTTATTTCAATTATAATCCGATACGACACTTCGGCGCATGCGTATAGCAACATTTACACCAAAGTGTAACTGCTCTCAATGTTATTATTTGAACGGATACAGTTTTCGTCGTGAGTTGGCGGCGAAGAAAATCTGCCATTGCTATTCCGTTGACATCTTAAAAGTCATTTAAGGCAAAACAGTAAAGGCTTTTGTCCAATTGTTGACTTACAGGCTATAAAAATAAAAAAAAGTATAAAAGTGCATAATGTATGTGTTTTTATCTTCAAATACCGAACTTCGACACGATGCATCCGGCGTTAAAAAAAGTTCCGGCGGTTCCCCAAGGGTATAGGGGATGTAGGGGAAAACTCCTATCTGACCATAGTCGACACCGAATTCGATCAATATCAAAGTACGAGAATGCTTAACATTCTGCGTCCAACAGATAAGCTAGACTAACATAATAACAATATGAGATGTGTTGCTTTTTACAAATTTTTTCCAAGGGTCGGTGCTCCAAGTAGCCACGACTAACTCTGTTGGCAGTTACTAGTATTAACATCTGTTGTGTGAATTATTAACACTGGATATTAAGAAGTTGTTTCCATGAGATTCTGTAGATTATACATAATAGGTTCCAGCTGATGGGGCATTATGTCGTTGCTTTGTTCCGTATCATACATATTGTGAACAGAAAACCCCAGCCAGGCAAAGATAAATGCTTTTTCAGAAGTTCTATCCTAAAGCTTAATGTTATGTTGGCACTGACTCAGGTCGAGGATGAGGGCTGTGACGGAGGGACGGACTGTCTATGGTGAAAAATTAGCTTTATCTTGATTCTCTATCAGGGGCAGATCCATCAGTTGGACTTTGAACTTTGTTCTCGTTTCCTTAAGAATAACTTAAGAAAAGATAAAATTCATTCTCCCTATAAAACATTAAATGATTTTAATTTATTCAGTTGAATATTCAAATTTATACACTTACTTATGTAGTAAATGAACTTACAAGACCAGTAAGTCTGTCAGTTTGTCTTAATAAAGTATGGTGAAAGTATTGAAATATCTACATATTTCACCCCAGTATTGGGTATACTGTCGTACAAACTTGTTTACATAAACATATATTTATATATTATTAAAATAATAGAAAAGGAAATATTTTTATCTGTTTTGTTCTCTACGGAGTTTCTTCTCCGTTAAAAATCTAACACCACTTCATAATTAGATTCATTATCTAATTATGAAACGGTGTTAGATTTTAAAAACGTTTCCGTATGATAAATAAAATGTATGAATCTTATGACGATTATCAAAATTACTTGTGTGTATTCAACGTTTGTGGACGAACAGCGGTGTGATGGGCAGCAGCGCAGCGCGGGTAGGCCATTGACATTTTTATTGGGCGTTGATTTAGCACCTATCGATTGCGACGCAACTATTCATCCGAGGAAAATTTAAATTTAGGGCCCGATCTACTGAGACACTCGCCTGTATATGATCATTCGGAATTTGCATACTCTCATACATTTTATTTTAACTAACTCAATATGGTTTAACGTATCATTCTGTTAATGCAACAATGATCAAACAGGTTTTTTTTTTTTAAATAAATTTAATTGCGTAAAACTATTGAAATAAAAATCATGTTAAACATTTTAAAACGTTAATTCTTTAGTCGTAAAATAATTGAAAATATTACTTGAATTCATTAGTAAATTTGTGTTATGTTATATAATAGCATAATTTTTTCTTTGTCTATGAACGATTTTCTAGTATACATATGCGATCGACATCATTTCCGCAAACAGATTTTTAGTCAGGCATTTAATATACGTACAATACAATAATATTGTATAAACCTAAATTACATCCTACTGAATGACTTAAAACAACCGTTCGGAAACAAACGCAATCGATACAGAATATAAAATTGAGAAAAAAAAAGCAACGGCTGGTGATTGCCAACAAAAAATATTAATTAAGAAAGAAACTATGGTTTAAATATAATGTGGTCCTGATGAGCGACTGGGCGTAACCCCGCCCCTTGTAGAGCGACGCCCAGCCTCGCTCTTCAGCGACCGCCTTCCGAAGTTACGATTTAAGAGCCAGTGGTACAGAAACATGTTTCCGTTTTACCGCCAATTTTTATTTTTTGACGTTTCAAAAAATGTAAAGAAGGTGTTTTATATTCGTAATGAAGGCGTCGTATTTCATAGTTCGCTATAGAACTTTAACTGTTCAAATGCTTTCTAGAATAACAAATACATGATATAGTATAGCGAATGATTTTTATTTATAATATTTTGGTTAAATTTTTTTCTACAATATAGAAATTTCTAGATAATTTTAAGTAAAAAATATAGAGCAATCTAGAACTGAGTTTTTTTTTAATATTGTTGTGCCAAACGAGCTTACACTCCACCTGATGGTAAGAGGCTACTTATATGGCACATAACTTCAATCGAAAGAGCTTACAACGACGTCCCACCTGTGGTTAGTCCACGTGGAATACCACAGCCTGATAATTACACAGGGTCACTATACCCTTCGAACCGAAACACGATACGACCCCTGGAATACTTTATTGGTTTGAGGAGAAAAACGAGCTAACAGTCGACTTGATGGTAAATGGCTTCTGAACATGGACACCTGCAAACGACTTCATTCGAAGAAAGTTACAGATGCCTTGTCATCCCTGAGGACTAAGATGGAATACCACACAGCCCGTAATTAAACAGGCACTTGTTTATCAGCAGAAATTGGTTTCTTACACATTGTGGTACCTACCCAGATGATTTTAACTAACACTAACACCAAGTTGTACACTCTGGGACTTCAATTGAGAGATCTCCCTAGATTTTTTTAATGTGGCAATTATGTCATCAGTACTTATCGACATTCATATATAGCGTATATGGTTATACGCGAGTACATATGGGTTCCTGTTATATTCTTGCTAATATTACAGGAAACTAGTATATTCATAAATGGAGAAGTTCTCCATTTATGAATATACTATGGATATACTATGGATTTATGGATGTACAACGCCGCACAACGCTGAAACGGAAATCGAAAGGTCCAAAGTGAATTTCAGATAATGGCGGTATCCTATCTGAAAGAATATAACGGGCTCTTAGAATTCAATAGCGATAATAACGGAGGGCCCAAAACAGTTATCGATTAACCTGAAGGGAAATGAAATGTCCATATGGCTTTATATAATATGTTGTATACTCGTGCATACTGTGTTGGAGCACTTACTCTGCTTACAATTAAAATTTAAAAAAATATATGCGTACCAATTATATATATTTTTTTTTATTTAGAACGTAATTTATTTCTGGAACGCTTCAAGAACAGTCGCTGTTGTTAAAATTTTCCAATAAGTTTTAGGTTAGGCGTTATATTGTTACTTACATAACTATACCAAATAAAAGCAGTAAATTTTACATGCAAAAACCTACTTTAGTATAATAAGCCATTTAATACATTTAAAATGCCCTTTTAAACGATCTGCCCCGATAAAGTAAAAGTTAAAAAAATTGCCGGTATCCAAATTGCGTTTCTTTATTAATTGTCACTTATTTGACTACGATGTTTTTTTTTTAATGGAAAAGGCGGCAAACGAGCAAGCGGTTCACCTAATGGTAAGTGATTGGGCGACTGCTCACGTACATCTGCAAATACAAGAGGTGCCGCAGGTGCGTTATCGGCCTTTAAGGGTATTTGGGAGATGGGAGCAAGGATGTGGAGGGGAATGGGGAGGCTTTGGTTACCTCACTCGCCAAACGAAACGCTCTACTTCACGCCGGTATTCTGCGAGGCCGTGGTACCGAGCTAGGTCATTCGAGCAGCAACGCGAGCCGGCTCTACCACGAGCAGTGTTCAACAATGGTGTCGTGACAGTTTGGAATGATGATGAATGTGTGAAGCAACATCGCTAGAGAGCTGGCACCCCAGCATTTCTAGATATGCATGTTGGCTCTTGCTGGCACTTTCTTGGAGAAGAAGAGGCTGATGAATGTGAAAAGATGAAACCGAAAGATAAGTAAGGAGTACATTCTCAATGTATCTTTCTTCCATGGTTTCAAAAATTCTTAATAAAACTCTGGTTAATATTCTAGAACATTAGCTCTTAGCCTATACTCGTTAATGGCGCAGAAACGTAATATAACTCCCCAGTCTAGGTGGAACAATAAAAGCTGAAGCTAGTCGTAGCTATACCTAGGTCGGGACTTGCGAGCGAGCACTAACTTCGAACCTCGTAATATTAAGTG
Organism: Bhutanitis thaidina; assembly: GCA_029286595.1. Taxonomy (NCBI): domain Eukaryota; kingdom Metazoa; phylum Arthropoda; class Insecta; order Lepidoptera; family Papilionidae; genus Bhutanitis; species Bhutanitis thaidina. Next base: position 2,452,043 of record JAGSMS010000023.1, on the reverse strand, counting down.
GGTAGGCGATAGTTAACGCCTCGTATATTTCTCTTTCATTTTAAAAGGTCTTAGTTGTTTTAAATCTCAGAACTATGCACTATGAATTCTCTAGATTACTTTAAAAACCAACACCAAGTCTGACGACCGACATAGTCTAGATGGTAAGTTGTCATCCCTGTGGCCAGGCAAGCCATATTAATACATCGCCCTTCTTAAACCATAATTCCCATCACAAGTGTGGAAGACCCCCTTAGACACTCCTGAGTGCTAAAAATTAATACCGAGTTACCACTAAATGGATCTCTGATTCTGGTAAATTTTACTTAACATACGACTCGACCTTGTGCCGCTTCTTTACGCTGGTACCCTAGTATCCATTTCAATATTACAGACATTATGAAGCTGTAACCTGGCTTGAACATCCTTATTTTACATCAACACCTTATATCAGCCCGTAAAAAAATAAAATAGCAGTTTATAAATGCCCACAGCTGGGCAAAGGTCTTTTATCAAATATTTCAGAGCATTTTGAAAGAAAGCCTGGAAAGGTTCTAAGGACATCGCATTTCCTGAATATATTTTTTATTATTTCTCAGAGATGCAGTTTTCCTCACGAAATTTTCATTCACCGCCTAGCTCGTGGGAAATTCAGCACTTAAAATTACTATTAACAATTTGGGAACGGAACCCTGGTCACTCGCGTGTTATGAAATTAAAGCACGCGCCCTAACCATCATTCTGCAAAAACGGGGTTAGTAAATCGGCAAAAATTTGTTATGGGTTTCTACTCCCCACGCTGGACAGACGAATAAGTAAATGATATCTATGTACGTGGTAGCGTCATACGGTAGCTTTTGCTACTTCACGAATGGGCCGGCTCGTCCGTGGTAGTACCACGACCGGGCAGCATACCGGCTTGAAGTAGAGGCATCTTGTAATTCTACGTTTCGTTCGGTGAGTGAGGTAACCGGAAGCCCGCTCCAAATATTTTTAAAGGCCGGCAACGCACTTGCAGCTCCTCTGGTGTTGCAGATGTACGTGGGCGACGGTAATCGATGACCATCAGGGGAGCCGCTTGCTCATTACCCTCTTTGCCAAATAAAAAATGGATTGATTTTTTGGGTTCAGTGGAACGCCACAGCCTCGTTTGTTACCTGGCAGGTGAGTATAAGTTTCAATATCAAAAATGTGCCTGTGATTTGGTTCAATGTTTCATTATTATTGAGTATTTTGCACATTGATTTATGGAAGAGCAGCTCTACATCTAAATGCTGGCTGTAACAGATAAAGGAATAGAGTTGGGAAATCAGGAAAAGACGACGCTCTTACTATGTCCTCCTGGTCATTTACGGCCACATGGCGACACCTATCGGAGGTTGTGCAGTTGACAGGAGATATCATAGTGCCGTAAGTGGACGCGCAAACACAGAGGCACTCACATGTCTTTTTACCTTCCCATAGCTAATGTAATGGAGCAAGGGACAGATGCAGAATCAGATATACGGGTCGATAAAATGAACAATTTTTGTTTTGCACAAGTTTTGGTTTCTGCTGGGTATCGATAACGTCTGAATGTCGTCAACCTTAAAATGATTCGGTCAATGTATTAGACATCATTACCGCATTGATTACTCTGACTTTAATCTGTCGTGAGCAGTGTTTTTTTTTTTATGGGAAAAGGCATTTGACAGAAAGTGATTACCTCACGTATGACCGAGCTGCTGGTGCGTTGCCGGCCTTACAAAATATTTGGGGAAGAAGGGCAGGGGGCACGAGGAGGGATGAGATGGTTACCTGACTGACAGAATGCACTACGTGCAGGTGAAGATGTCACTTGCACCCACTTGCAATGTACAAAAATACCTAGTCTTATGAGCATGCCCAGTTGTCGATAGATCTACACAAAGTTTAATCGACATATCGGAAAATGTACAGTACACCTCTATTGCCAGCACTAATCTAGTACCACTAATAAACTGGCAAGCTTTTATTGGCCCTCGCTAAATTCTAATGGTGAGCCAGTAGTTGGTTAGAGACGGTGCAAGCAAATTTTTTACGATATCGCTAAAGATCGAAAAACAGTTTTTATCGCTTTCTTTTAATGTATATTTGCTCTGTGTTTCCCAAATAACTGTTCCATAATGATTTTTACTTGACAAGAACATTTAGTTATTGTTTTTTTTATATTAACATAAAAGTATATTCCTCTGAGTGTTTCTTTAGCAGGTTTTATTTTGACATCATAAGAGTCAGAGGAATGCAGGGCCGAATCAAACAATGTAGAAGCCCCTGTGCCAATACAAGTCTAAGTACACCACTTTCTTTTTCGAACTTCTTTTTGATATTTTTAGTTTAAGCTAATTTTCCTCTATGGAAAATTATTCTATGGTAACAGTCTACGTACCTTATTTTTCTGGGATCGAAGGGATCAACCCATAGGCAGTTGCCTAATTTACCTTTAGGTTAATTCGGTCCCGAGTACATGAATAGTCGCAAGTCGAACGGGACCCCGGAATCAATAATTTTATAACGGCATCTATCGACCGGAACCCTATTCTATCCTATCGCGTAGCTCTGACCTTAAATATATTTGTGATCGGTATCATTTGAAATTTCGATAGATACCGTTAGGCCAGTGCATTTCGGCGACCGTGGTAACAAACACGATGCCCACGTATGATAGGAGACCGAACAGGAAGTCCGTGTTCCGACGCGTCCATCCAGGAGGGTGAGGAAAATGATGCGTTCACTCCCTAGGAGATCCCACCTAGGGCTCCCAGCGTTGGTGGGGTCGCGGTTGGGTGCGAAGGCGTTCCCGTTGATCTACTGACATGCGGCGAAGGTAGTACACCGTGGGGTTATAGTCGGTACAAACCCGACATATCAGGACCAGAATGCGTTAGGCATTGTCGACTTTAATAGAAAAATATATAAAGAGAAAGAAAAAAGAATGATTTCCCTTTGCCGACTTTTACGACACTTTCGGGGTTGACAGTGAGTAGAATCTCTCGATTTATCACAAGACAAACTGCTTAGGCAACGATGGAAGTTAAAGATCACTTGTTTTCAATTTAATTTTAATATTTTGAGATGTCAATAGATGGAGCAGTCTGGATATTGACACACTGTTGCCTCTTCGTACAAAGGATCATTAATAAGAGCGATTAGGTCTGCATTAGTCAAACAAATATCTGGCCTTTTAAAAGGAATTAGGGCCTGGAAGCTCTGCTAGGTTCGAGAAAGATTTTTGTAAATCATACCTTATAGTTATTAGTTACAAGGTTTCTATTTCACTATCTATCGATTGTCAAAAAATGTAACATGAAATGATTCAGGGTTAAGGGGCTTAAAACCACAATAAGTACGACATCATCCCTTAAGCAAATGGGGGTCGCTCGTCCCTATACCGTGTCGAGGATATTGCATCGGTATGAATCACTGAGAAGTAGCTACTTAGATATATAGATATATCTTATCCGTTTTTCAGGTTCCGTACGGAACAATATTACATAGGCATTGGCGTCAGTCCGTCTGTTTATCTGTTCTACCTTTAAATGGATGTATCTATATGTGTTGCGGGAAGTCGATGGATACAGGTGGCTCAGGACCCAGCTTTGTGGCAATCTTTGGGGAAGGCCTATGTTCAGCAGTGGACTTGTGATAGGCTGAAATGATGATGATGATCTGTATGTGTTATTATGGCGTATTTCTTACAAATAATAAAAAAAAACTAAAGGGGTCGCCATACAAGAAACATTATTTTAAATAGATTTTTGTTTTTGCGCTTTCCTAAAAAACAGTAATACATACAGACGTCAAACTGAGTATTATTATAATGCGAGCTCTAAAGTAAAACAGCAAGTAATAAAAACCGGGCAAGTGTGATTCAGGTACGAGCTAAGAAATCCGAACTGAATGAAAAAAAAAAATATTTTTTTTGGAAAATATATAACAAAGATTATACTCTGAGTTTGTACGGAATCCTAGATGTCAGTTAAGTAATTCGAGATATTTCTAAATTAACCTAGCCTGCACGGTGCTTAACTAGTTTTGTAAACAAGCAGCGTAGAAGGAAGCAAGGAATAAAATCAGCAGTTACTTACCAGTATAGGTAGCTGCACCATTGGTCTCTGAAAGCAAATATAAATATCATTAGAGAAGGCTCTGTTTTCTGTAACTACACTGTAGGGGTTTATTTTTTTTATGACTGATCGATGGCGGGAAATCCTCAGAGACTAGTTACCAGACACCATAGAGTCAGTGACTCGTACATGGGGCAATGTATACGATTCTACAACAAAATGCCATAATGTGCGCATTCTCCTGTTTAATAGGTTTAAAAAATTTGTTAAACAAAGACTTAGTAAAAACTGTTAAAGGACTGATAAAGGACTACGTGGAGAATGAGTTTATCGCTCCTAAGCCGTTGCTAAAAACCTACGAAGTTTCTTTCGCCTGTTTCTTTTCCGTCAGAGGAACCTCATTAAGAAACGATAGCAGATTTAATTTGATATGATTTGATTTGATTTGTAATGGCGTGGCTAACTCAGACCGGCCTGCTTAGTGAGCTAAGTGTGGTAGCACTGTTATTGGCGCTTTCTTGGAAAGGTGAAGGGCGAGGGGCACGACCGGTGCAATTACCTTCCAGGACGGGAACCTAGATCCGCGCTTGTATATGCCCAGGGCGCTCACGAGTAACATGGCTTCGATCCCCGATGCCGGCACCACTAAAATTGTTAATAGAAATTTTAAGTGCTGTACCACATTTACCACGTGCTCGGCGGTGAAAGAAAACATCGTGAGGGAACCTGCATATCTGAAAAATAATAAAAAATATTATTTCCTGGATATGTGAAGCCCGTCAACCCGCACTGGAGCAGCGTGACGGGCCCTTCCCGGCTCCAAAACTCTTTGAAAATATTTGAAGCCTTTACCCAGCACTGGGCGCTTACAAGCTGCTACTCTACTTTGCTACTTTTATAAGCCCATCAGTAAATTTAGAGACAATAAACGCTGGTGGTACTCATCACTCTTCTGCAACTTCAGTATTGTGTTATTTCAGATGTTCCTCCACAATTCAATAATCGATTTTTACAATATACATGAGAAGTTATTACTTTATGGATTCTCGGGTGCAATGTTAAGGCAAATCAGAATTTGTAAAATTGAAAAGAAAAACTTTTTAAAAAAACTCCCTCTCGCTTTTTTCCCTTAAACCCGGCGACGGGGCTCGCCATCCGACACTCTCTACCTCCCGGAGAGGCAAGATGTGAATTGCGGAATGGAAATCTATAATCACTACCTTCTCCAAAGGGTACATTAGGTTAAACGCGTTAGCTGCTAGCTTAATATCATCGTTCAAGAAGCTATAACAAATCTCTTTAAAAAAAAAAAGGTCGTCTGACGGAGATAACGACACCAGGCACTGATAAGAGCACAGTGCGGTCAAGGAACAATCGGGTTTTCCGATTTTGGCAATGTTTCCCTTATATTATTAAAATAACATTTTTTTTAAGTAAAAAATATTTGTAAACTATTTAGCCGTGTGGTAGGCGCAAGAATCCACCACCCCCTTTCTTTCCGTGAGTCTCGTAAGAGGCGACTAAGGGAAAAGCCTTGAAAATCACAATGCCTACCGACAGATGGCGGGGAGAAGCGTCTAAAGTTTCTGGTACTTCGATCCCCAATCCGCTTGCCGAGCGTGGTTAATCGCCAAGCAACAAATCCTCTTCATGGGGGAGGCATATGCTCTGCAGTGGACTGTTTAGAGTCTATTAACTAAAGGTAAGGTTAAGTAAACAATAATTATATTCGTGTACGTAACTAAATTTTAAATTAGACGTCATCTGCGGAGAAAATAATATCCTTAGTGCCAGGTATGGGAAAATAAAATAAATCATAAAAAGACCTGTCCTCTATATCTGAGTGTGTTTTAAAATCTGGGACACTTTTCACAGTTCTTATCTCGATCTGCCGCAATTATACAGAATCGATATTCATATCGTTTCCTTACGCATATTAACTATCGTAATAATAATTGAAAAGGAATTACCTTTAGTAACAAAATAAATGTAGCTACTCAAAATGTCTAACTTCTTTTCACCAGAGTATATTTTGGTCCAACGTGACCGGATGGGAGTCTATCGCCTCCTTAGTGTATAAACCAACGATAAGAATCCCACTCGTACATGAGTTTCAAAAGACTCATTAGTACGAGCCCTTCACATGGATATTCGAACTCGGCTCTAGAGGGCGGATACACTAAATCACTATGTTTTAAAAGTTAAGTTCTGAAGTTAGTTCATTGTGAAGTTAATTTATGTGTGTAGAATATAACTTCGCGGGCGTGTGCAAACAAATATTTAATTATCATTATATTTACCCGACTAAGTACAATCGGTGAGATAGCGTTCACAAACAATATCAACTGCGTACTTATGTGCTATATATCTATATGTTGATATTATTTCATAAACATATTTATATCTATTTATTGATCGTTTTGTTATTATTTATGCGATTGTGTTCGCGTAAAGTAGTTACTTTCGGTTGATTTAATGCCGATGGTATTCGGATCGTTGGTCATATTTTCTATTCCATAGACTCCGCGGTAGCCTGCTGCTGCCGAGCACCGGATCCCCGGTGCCGGTATTGAATTTACCACGTGCTCGGCGATGAAGGAAAACATCGTGAGGAAACCTGATCTGTCTGAGAACTAATAATATTAAAAAAATATTTCGGGAATAAGTGAAGCCCGCACTGGAGCGGCGTGGCGGACCCTTCTCGGCTCCAAAACCCTCTCATATATTTGAGAATTTTTGCGTTTCCTTAGGTGAGTGTTGTGATCGGAGGCCCAATCAAAGGGGACGAGGGAAAGAGCTCCTTCATCCCCTTCCCCTCTCTAAATATCCTTAAAGGCCGACAACGCACCTACAGCTCCTCTGGTGTTAGAGATGTACGTCTCTAATATCGCTTACCATCAGGCGAGCAACATGTTCGTTTCCAATAAAAATGAAATAGAGCAAATTTGAACTAATCCACTGCTCTACGGGTAATTGATAATAAATATATATATGTATATTGTTTATTCTTATACATGTAATATGATATATTGTTTATATCATACATGCGTCATACTTGTGAACAGGTGCTGCTTGTGGTGACGGGTCTGCTCGTGTTTGCAGTGCACTTGTGCGTTAGTTTTGTGGATCACTACATTCTTGTAGCATGCCTTTAGTTCCCAATGGATCATGCCTTCTATTTCATGTATGCAATGTGACATTATTGATAGAGATTCTTTCGCCTGTTTCTTGGTGCCTTCATTACGAAACGGTAGTGGATTGTATAAGTAAATAAGAATTGCCTTTCGTAAAATGTCTTTCTTCTCTTCGAGGATCTTTCATTGGCGCCGAGGAAAAAAAATTTTTCATTTCATTCATTCACACACTTTCAGAGGCGCACGGTCGCTCCAGCTGTTTCACCAGGATTCCGCTGCGTTATGGACATTCGTTATTTGAAATTGTACATGATATAAGCACCCATTTCTGTCACTCATATTTATTGTATATTGTTTATATTATGCATGATTTGTATTTATGCATAAAAGTGTGATTCGTGGATATGTAATATGGGTGTTGTATATTATATGTCGTTGTGGGCAATCGACAAATCTGTGACAGCTCAGATCGATGTATATTTATAGTTATGTATATTTCCTTTTTGAAATTAATATTAAAAACGTTATAATTTTAAAAATGTTTAAAAAATATTTGACAGTCAGTTGTGAGACAGTTTTATGTGATAATGTTGAAAGTAAAAACTGTATATAGTAAGCCTGAATAATGAAACACGTAAAATATGTTTTATAAATTTATCTTATATTTTTATATTTATATAAAAACAAAGTTTCGATAATTAACGCCAGATGGCGTTCCAATACAAGATCGTAAAATTTGCAAAACATTCATCGGTTTATAATATAGGTGTTGTATATTATATATTTCGTTGTGGGCAGCTCAGATCGATGTATATTTATAAAATAAGCATTTTTGTATCGTATCGCATTTTAACGGACCGTTTTTGTTTTCAATTGATTTTTCTTGTTTAGAATAGCGTCGAAAGCGTTTCGGAAACTTGTTTGGATTAGATGTTCACGTCGGTTGCGTTTAAAGTTTACGTTTTGATGATATTGTTATGTGAAAACATCGGTTCGGGCGGTTTGCGTTACGTAAGTTTCTTTTATTTTTTTTAAATTGAGACATATTTTTTAAAGAGGTGTTGTGAAAAGTAAATCCAGCCAAAAAATGGATAAATGCCTAGTTAGTCAGTATTTCTATAAATTGCATATATTTAACTAGTATTTAATAGCTTGATACAACGATACCATTATTATTCATGATTTTAATACAATTTTATCCCACCTTTTTCTTTTATAGGTTTTTAGTGCTTCGTCACTTCCCACTCAAGAGCCGAACATCCAAATATGTTTTTGCGATGATTTGCAAAATGGCCCCAAGAAAATCGCCTTTTCAGCGAATTTTCTCCGATGAAAAACAGCCTCTACTATAATAAAAACAGTCTAAGATGTAATAATGTTTTCAGATAATAAAAGATAAAGAAAAATCTGATGTACGAGTACTAAGGACCAAAGTTTAGCATGAATATTTAATTCTTGGGAAGATTAAGGTTTGAATTTTTTTTCAATATGTCGCAATTTTCTTGTGTTAGAATGAAGTTTTTTTTAATTTATTTTTTTCCTTTTTTAAGGGAAAGGCAGCAAACGAGCAAGCGGTTCTCCCGCCCTTGTACATCTGTAACACCAGAGGAGCTGCAGGACGCACCTACCGGTCTTTAAGGATGTTTGAGGGAAGAGAAAGAGGATAAATGAAGTGGGCATCCGATTACCTTATTCACCGAACGAAACGCAGAAGCACAAGATGCATCTACTTCACGCCGGTATTCTGCGAGATCGAGGTACTACCCCGATCGAGCCGGCCCTTTCTTGCAGCAGCAAAAGCTACCGCTTGGCTCTACAACGTACTAAAACCTATTGGAACTAAGTGGTTTCAAGCCTACAAGGCCAAAAGAACTCTCGTGGAAGAGTAGAAATTGAAAAGACCGAGGCAATCTAGTAATCAGGGAGTTCACTTTAGTTTCATAGAGCTCGATTGATCTGGGTTCGATCCCCGATGCCAGCACCACTAAATTTTTTTTTAGTAATTTTGTGTGACATTTGAATGTCTGCGATATAACAGTAAAAAAATGGATTTCGAGGACATGGGAAGTCAGCCAACCGGCACTGCAGCAGCGTGGCGGATACTTCCCGGCTCCAGAACCCTCTCAGATATTTAAGAAGGAGGCCTTTGCCCTGCAGTGGGCATTAACACTGTAGCACTTACACGTCTTTAACTCCCCTTATCGGATGTAACGCATGTGCAATAAGATCGGAGGAAGGGTCAGATGCAGTGTCCGAGACACGGGACACTAAACAACCGGAACCGAAAACGAATAATTTATATTTGTGTTCAAAAATCGGCTTCGGCTGGTAATCGAACCCAGGTCACATGTCTAAGCAGTCAGGTACATTATCCACTAAGCCACACGCTCGTCCAGACACTGGAGGACAATAATCTCTAAACAACGTCTTGGGTAACAAATCTCGCCACCAGGCTGGCGCCCACAGATCCCCATATTATTTTAAGAACTTTCCCATAGTGGCTTCATACGACACCGAAAGAGGAGGGGTCACAGATTTGTACGTCGTTTTTACTAAGATTTATTATGATTTACTATCTGTTTCCCGCGACTTCGTTCACCTGATCTTCAATGCGATAATAATAATAATAATCTTTATTGTCCTAAGAATTTCGACTATAAAGTAAGAATTCCCTGACATCCGTGCTAGGTTAAGAACCTATATTACAGAGGACAGTGTCTTCTCCCAAGTTGATTAAGAAGAAAATAATAGTTTCTTAAAACAACAGCTAAAATAGTCGAGATATTAGAACATAATTACAAGAAAAAAATTTTTATTAAATAATATAGCATTCGTACACCGAAAACACGCCAACTGCCGCTAACTATATGAAATGACACGCGCGCCACCTATTTTAAAACGGTTGTACTAATTCAGAAACGTTCGCCGGCGTGCCCACTACAACTTAGCAAAGTTTAATTGCAATCGTATAAATGGCATAGGAATGCAAACCGGACAAACAAAGAAACATTAATTTTTGTATCTATACTAGCAGACGTTGTTCTGCCCTTTCCTATTTAAAATTTATTAATTTCTCGACCACAGCGCCACCTATCGGGTCCTGATATTGTGATTATTAGTCGTTTATGTCCATAACTGCAGAATTTGTTATTATTGACTACAGCACCACCTATCGGATCCTACTATAGCCAGGAACCATCATCTCAACCTTACAAATATGTTTTAGGAATATGACCTGAATCTGTCTGGTGGTAGTTCGAAAGTTACACGATCACTAACATATGCCAGCTGAATTTTTATATATAATGTTTATTTTTAAATATACAATACATGCATATAGACTGATAAGATATTTCAGTGTAGTCGTCTTAGCAGCATCTCAGCGTCTCTAGTGCGAGAGTACAGGCACTGCCTTCACCAACCCGCCTACCAAGCGTGGAGAAGTTTTTTTTTATGGGAAAGTGGGCAAATGTCTCACCTGATGGTAAGTGATCACCGTCGCCCACGTACACAAACCAATAAAAAAAATTCATAGCTAGTAAACATTATGATTTCAGCTCATCTCTTTCGGAGAGGTTGTTCCTATTAAACATTTCTAATTATGTAACTGTTTTTTTTAGGCATACTGACTAATTCATTTATTATTTAAAGCTTCTATTTTACCCCGGAATTAAAAAAATAAGCTTTTAACTTTTTTTTTTCATTTAATACAACAAAAAATCAAAACGAATGCGAAAGAAGTTACTCAACTTGTGTTGTTTTGGAACGGTAATCATGCACAGAAGGATCCATAGTTTTCTATACAACATTAATTTTAAAAAATATTATCTACAAACTTATGAAACAAATTGGACATCATCATTAGTTTATCGCTTTGGAAAGGCAGAAAGGAATCCGCTTCGTATATGCAGATAAAAACTATAATAAAGAGTATAAAAGATTCTGAAACCTAAAATCATAATATCTAAATTTTAATTAACTCACCAAATCATTTATATGATCACCATCGTCCTCGTCCCGTTGGAGACACATCCAGATATCACAGATTGTTGTTCAATAAATATTCAGTACTATATAATGTCACACAATAATCATTTACTATAACGTGTGCGACCAACGAGAGCACCCTGCGGCACGCCTCTTCGCTGCTCTTGAAAAGACTGAAGCGATACTACTGAGATGTTTTGAATACAATCTGTAACAGAAAAGAAAAACAATAATATAATCCCAAGTACTATATACTTGCACTTTATGTAGTAAGTATATGTGTTAATAATTGTTCTTACTGACGTGGAGTATCGGCGTAAGAATCTATCACCCGCTTTCTTCCCGTGGCTGTTGTAAGAGGCGGCTAAGGTAAAAGTCTTCAAAACCGTGGCTACCGACCGATGGCGGAATAACCGTCTCAAAAAATACCAAATAGAAAAAGACCAGCAGTGTCTATGGTGCGAGACGTCTGGTACTTGCGCCAATCCGCTTGCCGAGCGTTTTATGGCAAATATTTAAGGCTGTTATGGTAAGGTAGGTGTAAGGTAAGGTACAATACCTCTGTAGAACACTTCATTCAACACAAATACGAAAATGTTGCAAAGATACACAACAAACATTTGCATACATGTTAATGAAAAGGCCTGCATTGCTCTATTGTGGTAAGAAAAGACCTAAAAAATATGTTAGTAGTGGTATAAAAATGTGTTATCCATAAATATAGCAAATAAACGAAACAATACTATAATCATTTGGTAGCGATTTCAGAGAATAAGAATGTATCTCTCACACCGACTACATACATGCTTACGCAAACCACTATTGGCCGGATGATATAGAACATGTTGGGTGTCGGGGTGAGCTGCCACCATCGGGTATGACCTCCAATATATAAAGCCACCAACAGCCGTGTGGTTAGGGAACCTGTCTACGAATCTGGGAGGCTAGAGCTCGATCCCCTATGTGGTGTTACTCTGTTCTTGTCCATGTGCGCTGGCGATTCTGCTTAAGGCTATTGTATGGTCTACAGATAATAAGTTTGGCAAAGTGTTTGTTCAAGTGCATTTATTTTTGTCTGCAGAACATCTATACGTAACAAAAGAAAATCCTATAGTTAGTTCCACGATTTTTATTAAAGAGAGAATGAAGACAAAGAATAAAAAATAAAGATATAATAAAAAGAAATTTTAAATGGATTTGGGTAACAAGAGCGGATATGCCATATTTTCCTTCAAATGCCGAGGTAGCACGGTGAACAACCCGCAGGTAAGCACCCTGCTAGAAACGAAGTTTTCGCGACCCAATGTTGGCGGATAATGCCGAACCCATATCTCTCAGAAGAGTGATGGGATGCAGCATAACTAGTGCTAATGTACCGGCATTGGCATTGCACTCATCAACTGACTCACCAAGCGTGGTAAGAATGGGCAACCCTTTGAAGAACTGCATCCCAGCTTTCGCTGGCGTTTTTTTGGACAAGCTTATGTCCAAACGTGGACTTAAATAGGTTAATGTAAATGTAATTAATATATTACGCGAGGAATCCTATTTAATCTAATCAATTCTCACGTATCCTTTACCCACAATACACTATACCATAAACAATTAATAGTATTTTTAAATAATGTCGCGCAATCTTTACCTATGACTAATCTTGTATAATAAAATTGTAACATTAAAACCTAGTTGTCACACTACAAATTTGAACTTTAACTCTAACGTGTTAGATTACAATTCTAATTGAAGCATGCATTAACATGAGACGTTACGTTTTGTTAAACATGGGTTAAGCCGATCGCTACGCAAGAAGGCAACATTAGCGTGAAAGTAAATATTTTGTTTCTACACAAGCATGAAGGTTGTGAGCTGTTTAGTTTTCAATTAATAAATAACTATAACGCTGTGTTGAAATTAAAACCTCTGTTTCTAAAACTTCGTGTCACCAACACAGAATTCTACACGACGCCATTTTAAACCGTGTGGTTGCAGTATAAGAATATCCGCAATCCCGTCACACTCCTTAGGGGTTGTAAGTGACGACTAAGGGCAATGCCAGATGTATATCAAGGCAAATGCTAAATATATCACCTTGATAAACACCAGACTGAAAATATGCAGGAATATGTCCAAGATACAGTGCGAAATTTCGGCAATCGCTTTCGCCAAACCGCCTGCAAAGCGCTTAAGGCAAATATTTTCCTGTTCGTCTGATTGTAGATGACTACAGCATCCTATGGACACCTGCGAAACAACTTCCATCGAAGAAGGTTATAGTTATTAAACTAGAGCAACATTTTTATAACGGGGTATAGACTAATGGATCGTCTCGACTGGAGTAGAGGCATCCTATGCTTCTGAATTTCATTCGGTGAGTGAGTTAACCGATACCTACTCCCCTCCATCTCCCGAAAATCCTTACAGGCCGGCAACGCACCTGCACGTCTGGTGTTGCAGAAATACGTGGGCGACAGTAATCAATTACCATCAGGTGAACCGCTTGCTCGTTTGCCGCCTTTCTCATAAAAAAAAAAAAAGCGTTTTGGTGATGGGGTTTAATCACTGCCTTTATAGTGCGATACTGAAAAAAAAATTGAGTATTGACTATCCAATGTTCCGTATTTTTTTTTCTTTCTTTCATTGTTTTCGATCATTTCACACGATACTATCCCATCAAACACGGACAGGTGAAAACAGATCAGTGCCACTGACCTTCCATAGGGTCGAAATTGGCGAATTAACCTGTGTTTAAAATTTATTCGATCATAGTTTAGTGTCCGACTATTACGCTATGTTTCTACTTACGACTGTTAGGTCAGTAATTTAAGCGTGAAGAGTTCAAGTAAGCATAATACCAAAGCATGGTGACTCAACGCAAATGGAAACAATCCGTGTTTTGGCTGACACCCGACACGCCGAAACAGCGAGCGTGACACGCGGGCCCGTGATACGCAAAACAAACACACACAAATCAAAACATCGTAATGTAACCACCCTTGTACTATTTGACAACGGTAGATTGCTGTTAATTATATTTGTATAATATGCATATGCGGGAGAGGTATGCTGCAGCTGTATTATACCGGAAAAGAACTACACTACCGGTATATAATATAAAGTTTTCTACGTGGTTGAGCCAAGCGGTAGTTTTTGCTGCTGCTCGAATGGGCCGGCTCTATCGAGATACCATAGCGTCGCAGAATACCAGCATGAAGTAGAGGGATTCTTTTTCCCATCTTTCAAATATCCTTAAAGGCCGGCAACGTACCTGCAGCTTCTCTGGTGTTGTAGAGGAGCCGTAAATCGTATGGTAAGTGATCAAACACTCGGTTCAAACCGAAGACACCTTTTATCTTTACGGGTAACGAGAAATTCCATCCAAATCCTGAGGGGTGACAACGAATTTGCTTCTTGATTCATAAGCGATAAAAGATGGAGGAATCTATGGCTGAGAGTGACCACTTTCACTTTCATCAGGTGGACTGTGTGCTTGGTTTTCAGGTTTGGACGTGTTATGTTGTGTCCATCGTCTCTGACACTGCATCAGTCACGAAGACCCTGTTTGCAGGTACACTCGCGGCACTATAATATCCCATGTGCAATTTACCACTTCCGCTGGTATTCGGAAGTTGTCGCAGCGGACGAAATCGTTATCATTAGCAGGACATGATAATCACAGAAGCAAACACCTGCCTAAACCTAAATACTCTAGACACTGCTGTCTGTCCCGGTCTAGGTAATTTACGTAACACTCTGCGTGTCAACACAACATGTATTGATAGATAAAACAGCATTGACTGCCTGTGTACAACCAGTGCGTGTTCCCAGTGATGACTTAAGGAACCGAGACGTAGTCTGCAGACCGTATGAGAAAACTCAAAGTTGCTCCGCGTGACTTGGATACAGCTATGCTCGTTCCTAGGTCTAATAGAATTTGCAACGACGATATCCCCAGAACCAAGATGACCGACAGCCGGTAATGATCAGCAAGCTGAAAAGGCAATGAAGCCGGCCACGTAGCTCGTAGAACTGACAAGCGTTAGCGAAGAAAAAGTCTCGAGTGACGCATGCACAGCATGATGGGATGGAAATCGATAGATGCAGGTGGCTCGGGACCGTACTTTGGAATAATCTTTAGGGACACCCATGTGGATGATGGTTTATGAGGTAGTTATTCTGCCATCCCATGGGAATCCGCAAAAACGTTAGACGTTAGTAAAGGCGGGGTTAGGAAGGCTGTGCTGTGTCTATCGTATACCTTTCCTTCACAGCTTATAGACTCACAGTCCACTGCAGGACATAGGCCTCTCCCATGAGAAGCGGATTGGCGATCTCAGTACTAGATACCGCGCACCATAGAGGGTCCTGACCATCATCTATATTTTATAAGGTTGTCATCCCGCCATCCGTCGGTGGCCAATGCGATTATCATGGGTTATCTCTTGTCGCCTCTTGCTACACCTACGGGAAGAAAGGTGGTGGTAGATGCATACGCAAATACCACACAGCAATACTAATAAAATGTACTATGCAAGTAATAAGTTAACAAAACTATTTTCTTCGTTTTTTATTACAGCTCTCTCTTTGTGCTGGTTATTAATTAGCGGGATGGTCACGCGTAAGGAAAAGGGGTGCAGGGTCAGCGACCGCATGAGGCGCACGCTGACTAACGGACGAAGCTCTGGCGATCGACTGATGAACCCAAATCCCACAGACTTGTCATGGGAAGCAGCATTACTTGTGTTAGGGTACCGGCACTGCCCTCACCAACACACCTGCCCGGAGTTGAGAGTATGGGCATGTAATATAAGTACCGGCTTTGCCGTCAATGGTCTATGAGATTTTGGTTCAGTAAAGTTTCCCCATCATTCGGCCGCCTGAATCTAGTTTGTAGGTGACCACGTGCAGCTAAATTTGGGATTAGGAGAAAGAGATGGTATATCACCTTTTAAACTGATAACTATTACTCTACGATATTTCAGAATACCTATTTTAAGAGGCCTTTTGATTTTTAACATGCTTATACCTAATCAACGAAAATCAATAATATTAATTTATTTATGCACTGATAACTAATATTTTTTGATTAAGTAATAATTGTTTACATACTAAGCAGTTCTTTTGAAGTGGAAGTTTCATTTCTGTCACGTGTACCGAGTTACACGGGCTCTTTTGCTTTTAACAAACCCGAGGCTTATTGACGAAGATTCAGATTTTTTAAGTTATTCTTAAAACCTCGAGTATATTTATCTGCTAGCTTTATTTATAAAACAACGCTGACTTCTTCTTGACCAGTTTGGTAACTGTAACATATGTATGTTGGTAGATGTCAATAAGGTTTTCTACAAGTACCCCTGATTTACGAGGGCAGTCAATAAATGGTACTGTTCGACGTGTTTTATTAATTGCTCCGAATCCTTCAATTAGTGAAGGATATTACAGTGGCGACGAGTTTTTAAACTTTGTAAGTTAATAATAGATTAATTTAAAAGTAAACTTCCCGCGTCAAAATGTCTATTTTCGGAAGTGTCACCATTTATTGACTGCCCGATAAATCAGGGTACTTGTAGAAAACCTTATTGACATCTACCAACATACATATGTTACAGTAACAATCGACTACTAGACAAAGGGAGAATTGGGCACAATCGCCACGGGTGGCAAGTGGAATGGCGATCGGAATACCAGACACCTCCCAGGCGTTGTTGCTCGTCATTGGCCTATGTACGGTCGGTGTTTCATTTTATTGAGAAAATCTCGGAACTCACGACACGTGAACCCTCGAAATTCTCACGGCAATCTCTTGGCAAATGTTGGTTGTGGAAGGTTGCATTTGGCTACTAAAGCGAAGGAAATGGAAATTTATATTCTGCACCGACCCCTATCGGTGTCATATGTGAGTGAGTACTTATACAAACATAGTTTTCAATAACAAATTATAAAAATCTTGAAAAATATTGAGGCGCCATCTAGTATACAACGTAAGAACTACGAAGCAACCTCAAGTATAAAGCGTACCAATCCAAAGGCTATAGCCTGCCATCTATGGAAGAAAAACAAAAACATATATTTTTTCTGTACCGTGTCACGCCTGTTGCATACGGCGAGCCAATTGTTTACACAACACAAAAGACCCCTGTTTGTTTTTCGCTAGACGTTTCCTGGTTTGTTTTGTGTGTAGTTCGCGTTAGTGTGTGTGCGATGTTTTCACAGCCGGCTCTGTGTTGGACGACGATATACAAAATGTTGTTGTTTGCACGGTACGGCGCGGTAATAAATTCTATGTCTGTTGAACTGAGAAGATGAATTTCACGTTATAATAACGCGTTCGTTATGAGTTGAAATCGATTATTAGAATAATTGATATCGATAGAAGATCCCACACTAAGTTCATTGTCAAGTTAACGGTACCTACGTCTATTTCGTATTTCGATAGATTTTTTTTAGATTATTATTTTGACTTCAGATTATATGATAAGAAAACTTAACGAGTTTTACTCTTTTAGTCTTCTTAGTTGAATAACATTTATTTAAAATGTTTCTAATGGAGTCGTCGCCTTGACAACGATCTATGACAAAAACTGCTCATTGTTTTAGTGTCCTGTTAATTACATTCATTAAACACTATATTTAATACAAGTTTAGACTAATGCTAAACTAATTTAGCATCATAATTACAATATTGTTGTAATATAAACTTAGTAGCGTTTTCAACATATCCTATGGTTAAAATAAAAAAAAACCTATGGCATCGATACGCGGGATTAAACTATGTAATACTATAATAGGTTATTATAATAATTTAATACGTTGGTCGTGATTGTAATGTTCAGAAATCTAAAAAAATAAGGAAATAGAAATGTAATTTATTGAATTGGCAACTCTACTAGTAGTTAAGGCTAGGTAGAATCAGTACAAAATTGTTAAAGTTGAAACACTTTATAGCTATCCTGTGTTGGGTCATAATAATGAATCAAGTTCAAAGTATTTGAAAATATGGTGACATCAGTTTTCGCCACTTTGAAAAGAAACAATATATTTAAATTTTTCGCTGAGCACTTTGACTTTGTGGTATCAGCTGTCGCTAGCGGTAGTTCAGAACAGTAATGTCTTCGGAAACTTCAAGAAAAGAGCTTAATCCTTTCTCAAATGCCGGTAATGTACTTGCAGCTCCTCAGGTGTTTCTCGTGAGCGTCAGCTCAGTGATTACACTTATCATCAGGTTAACTTCATGCGCATTTGCTTTTATAAAAAAAAAACACATCAACTTACTTTTTACAAGAGCTTATTTGAAACAAGAGTTCCTTTGGGAAGTTTTACAAGCACCGAACTCTGTATAGGTACTACTTATTTACTGCTGTCATATTTATGTTGTATGATGTTTTGTTTACGTAAAGAGATGTAAACATTTTTTTTTATTACAAACAGAACACAGTGGAACGTACCTATTCAGATTACATAAACAGGCAGATAAGATTTAACGATTTTTATATAAACATAGCTATATTATACATCGATTTATAAACATGTACGTACATAAGAATCATTCTTTATCTGTATGGGGATGATAAATAATTGCAAAACATTGAATATTTCGATTCATTCATGTGTCTGTATTTCTGTAATTTTAATTGATTGAAAATAATGAATTTTAAGTAAGAGTGAACAATGACACGCGATGGTGTGAGTAAATGGTGCTGCAGACTTAACACTTAGTGATATGCGTTAATTTTTCGGTACCCTCTGATTTCATATGCTCCTGGTAGATTATGATCGCTGGTCAATGCACCGACTAGCAAACAAAATGTATAACTTTCATCATAACTGACAATCATGACACGTGATGGTAAGAGTAAATGGTGCTCTTTTCTGTATCCTATGATTTCATGTGATCCTGGTAGACTATGATCGGGGCTCAATGCACAAACAATAAAACAAAATGTAAAACTTTTATCATTCATTATGTTGAATAATATTTTGAGATTCAAGCTTACAAGGTCAAAGGTGGATTTTGTTGAAACTTTGGCCTCTTTGTTTAACTTAGTTAACAATAAGTAGTCTGTAAATAGCTACTTAAAATGATTATTTATCTATCTAATTATATGCAAGCCTTTTTTTGTCATGTGTTTTTATGGGCTCGCTAATTCTCGAAAGTTGTAAGTCCATATTATTGTAACCCCCAGTTGTTGTAGTAGTTGGAGACATCCAGTCAACTGTGTGATTTAGACCAAATTTTTTTTTTTTTCTGTAGCAGAAGGGGCAAACGAGCGTGCGGCTCACCTGATGGTAAATGATCCCCGATGCCCACGAACATCCACAACACCAGAGGAGTTATAGATGCGCTGCCGGCCTTTAAGAAAGGAATAGGCACTTTTCTTGAAGGTCCCTAAGTCGTAGTCGTAATTAGTCCTATGTCTGAACAATTTAGATTAAATTTGAAAAACAGTTACCCTCCCTTTCTACTTTTATCATATTCCATCAGCAAATGTTGGACACCATCACCGAAGCTTTATAAACACTGGAGTATCAGACTTTTTCACAAGATTAATTTTCCTGTTGAATAATATTCAGAGCGAAGCCTATACGCAATTACTATAAAGTACCAGCTCGTCTTAAGGTAGAGTATTATTTAACTTGCGGGCCTGCTGCTCGCGTGTCTCTTCCGCCGAAGCTCACAAGGCCACCAAGCCAACATCGTATATAGCGTGGGGTTTTCAGACGGTTCAATAACTTATTTGTTGATCCCGACATGATAGGTGACACGGCACCTTTCAGGCACGTTAAAAAAAAGGTTGAGTATTAGGGTTTCAGACTATGTTACGTAACCATGACAGTATGACACTTTTTAATTTTATTTGAATTTGAAGCTATTCGCTTTCGATCTAGCACCGCATTAACGAAGCTATTAAGGATATACTTACATAACTCGTTTGCATTGCTCTCTGCTAACAAATGTGCACACACACAATGAGCATCGAGTTGAGAAAGACGTTCGATTTCCCATCGCTCATTGTTTTCCACGAGCAGTAAACAAATATTGCGTAAACTTTGTGCAGTTAGAACCGCATTGTCTATTTACATGTATATACTAGCTCTTTATTTTTATACATCATTGCCTGCGCCATCCGATTTATGTAATCCTGGTATTAGGTGCGCTGGAAAACTGTCAATGTTTTTATTCTGGTACGACCGTTCTGGCAGTGGTTAGCCTACCTGACTGAGACATGTCAAATGCCGACGGAGATTTATATTTGTGGAGCACACAAATTATTGAATGTTCGGGTTTGGTTGTGTTATTGTTTGTTTGGTTGTAATATATGAGTCCTTATGTTATGCTAAGCAAATTAATGGTGTGTTGTGTTCGTCCCGAGTCTCTGTTACTGCATCTGAGACTCCGATCTTATCGCATATGCGTTACTTCGGATATGGGAAAGTGAAGCAAATCGTACGTAAGTTTATAAAAACTATAGTGTGTAGTAACGGATCGAATTCGAGTCTCCTGATTCGGAGACGGGTATCCACTTGGCTATCTCGAATACGGGATACTACTAACCGTAGACTGGACTTTAAAGAAGATAATAACGTATCTTTTCTTTCTTTTTGACAGCCGACAAATGGTCCACCGCCGTACCGCCGTTTATCGGTATCCATGGGATATTTAGGGTATTTTCCTTAGTCGATTTTTAAACGCCTACTACCCTTACGCCAAAACGCCTAACGCCTATCTTACAACCCTATAACGCGATACTCCTGAATTTCCCGTACCTAATCTACGTATTAATTTTTGCTTCACATTCGCCTGCTCATATATTTTTTTTTATAAAAAAAAGGTTCACGTTTTACCTCAATCTCGCTTGATGGAAGGCGAAGATGAGACCTAGGGTGGTACACGTTTGCCTAGAAGGTGTCTGTTCACTTTGGCCTTAAATATCTCCAGTTTATAGAGTTCCGGAAAAACTGACCACGGCAGAGAGTTCTACTCCTTAGCCGTCCTATATATATAGGAAATGTTGTGTGTTTATAAAAACTTAAAAAGTGATGTACATAATGTCAATAGAAAGAGCAAACACTTGCTTGTAATGACAGTTACTCGACACAACAGAGTCAGTAACTCATTCATGGGTAAGTGTATACGTTTCTGCAACAAAATCCTTTTTTTTTTTATAGGAAAGGCGGCAAACGAGCAAGCGGCTCACCTGATGGTAAGTGATTACCGTCGCCCACGTACATCTGCAACACCGGAGGTGCTGCAGGAGCGTTGTCGGCTTTTGGGAGACAGGAGCAGGGAGGATGAGCAGGGGATGGGGAGGGGAGGGAACCTCTGGTTACCTCACTCTCCGAACGAAACGCAGAAGCACAAGATGACTCTACTTCACACCGGTATTCTGTGAGGCCGTGGTACCAACCCGGTCGAGCCGGCCCATTCGAGCAGCATCAAAAGTCGCCGCTTGGCTCTACCACGAAAAAAAAGCAAGTAAGTGCGTAGTATTCCTGTCAACAGGTTTAAAAAGTTTATTAAAATAAAGAGATAATGATCACTGGGAATGAGTTAATAGCTATCAAGCAGTCACATAAATTACCTCGTAATTTTGTATCAAACAAACTGTTTAATTAAAAAGAATATTCAAAACAATTAGAACATTACCTGCGCACTTTCTTTGGCCTGTTCCTAGCCCGATAGATGAGCCCGATTTCGAAACTGTGTAAGATTGAATAAAAAAATATGTTTCTTAAGTCGAAATAAACGATTTTAATTTGATTTGATTTGATGTGACGGACAGAGTTAGAGACACGGAATGTGATCCATGTGCATGAATAATAGAGCAGATACATAATGATGTCATATCAATAATTCTAAAGGTCTCTAGTATTACACGCGATATTCTTAATTCGAACAAGTGCTTCTTATCAAAATTATCACGTTTACTCGTGAGTGTTAGAGAAGGATAATCGACTACAGTGAGTTGAAAAGAGAAAAGCGCGCTGACGTCATCGCGGCGTGTTTGGCGAAAACAAATATTGTTTATATCTATTGGACGCTGATAAAGATAATGCAGAGAGTCGGCAGTTTGCTATAATGAAAGTGCTTCTATTCACTTCAACGATTACATATTAATATACACTGTGTTCTTTACTAATACATAGGTTAAAGTAAAAAAAAAACTAATAATAAATATTGCCAGTAACATATCAACATTTGTTAGACGAGTTTCGTTCTAGAATTGGTATTGTTCCAGAGATTAAAAAAAAAATTAAAAGCCTTTAAAATGTCCCTCGGCCAGCCAAAGGCCTCCTCTAATTTTTGTGTGGTTTACTTTGCCTACACAGATTGCAGACTTAACATGTCCGTGAATTTTCTAATTCATTATTGTTAAGACATTGTGATTTGTATTATTAGCAGTTGCTGTGGTGCCGGCACCGGGATTTCAACTCGGTTCACTCGAGATTAAAACGAATCCCATTAACTACTATGGCTCTTGCAGGAATTGAAGGTTAAAAGAAAATTATTATAATATTAAATATATCTACATACATACATATATTCACGCCTTGTAGGCAGAAACAATCTCCTTCCACTTGCTACGGTCCTGAAATACGTCTTTCGCTTCTTTCACTTTCATCAATCTTCGCATGCATGCTCGTTGGTTTAGAGTACTCTCGACCTGGCCTTTTTCCAGAACGTCTCCGATTTGATCGTGAAATGTTCGCCTAGGTGTTCCTCTCCCGACTCTACCATTTACATTCGCCTCATATATTTGTTTCGTCAACCTACTTTCATTCATCCTCTCCAGATGTCCAAACCGGCTATAAATCTACTTTACTGCAATTTTAGTGGTGCCGGCTACTGGGGATCGAACCCAGGTCACTCGCGCTCTATGAAACTAAAATGAGCGCCCTGACCAATGGGCTACCACTGCTAATAGTACTCAGAAATAAAAACCAAAAAAGTCAAATGTCCTTTGGCTGTACGTTTTGTCTAAATGTTACCTACCTACGTATATCTTATAAATATGAATGTTTACTTTAGGGTCATAGATCGTGAGTGACCCGGGTTCGATCCCAGGTGCCGACACCTCTAAAATTGTTAATAACAATTTTAAGTGCTGTATTTACCAGGTGCTCAACGGTGAAGGAAAACTCAATCGTGAAAAAACTTGCATATCTGAGAAATAATAATTATTATTTTGGGGATATGCGAAGCCCGCCAACCCGCACTGGAGCAGCGTGGCGGGTCCTTTCCGGCTCCTAAACCCTCTCTAATACTAGTATTTGAGGATGAGGCCTTTGCCCAGCAGTGGATACTTACAGGCTGTTACTTTACTTTACTTTTATCCGGCCGACAGCGGCTCTCAAACGTTGGCGTTTTTTTTAAATTAACCTAGATTTCAGTTTTGTCATAGTGAACAAAAAAATAACATTGACAACAAGTCAAGCATTTCAGTTTTCAAGATACTTGATACTTACAAGATACTTAAGTAAATAAATTTATAAATTAACACGCAATTATAGAATTATATAATAATTTTATTAATAGCTTGACCTGAATGTATGTATGTATGAGCCACCACTTCCAGACGTCCTCAAAATAAATTTGCATGGAATATATGTATGTGACATGAAAGGAATATTACACGCATATTGAGAACCGATGACAATACAAAAATATGGTATCAGCCAGCTGGTTTAAAGATGGTACTGGAATATAGGTAACGGAATCCTTCGAGTTCGGGCTCATTAGATTTGTCTCTAGACAGACAGAGTAGTCTACTACTAATCATTTCATTTAATGAAAAGTGGAAGAGAAAAGCATTTATATTGACGTTAAAGTGTATTTTTATTTTAAAATAAAGATTTCTTAAAAATATTAACGAAACGCAATTAATAACTGCATGTATGATATGAATACTATTACCTGGCTAAGTCCCCTGTGGCGGGTCGTGTGGCCGGGTACACTCACGCAAACATACCAACAGTGCAGAGAAGCAACAAATCTGCAGTCTGATCATTCAGCATCCTTTTTTTATCTCTACGTGACTTTGCAATGTTTTTTAGACAGTCAAATTATTGTGGCACGCGTCAGTACTAAATGTTTAGGAAACATAACGAGGTCGGAAGCACAGTAGATAGCCATTTATTTAGAATTCGAGGCCACAACATTATTTAGGTTGTTTTGTTTTATCAGTGCGAAGGCGCAATTTCGTGCTGAAGTTCTAGTATAAGCGAAATGTTGAGATAAAACATTTCAATATTTGTTTTGTTTGCTATCGTTGTAAACTTTTAATATTCTGCTATATATTTTTTACACATTTTTAACCTCAATAGTAACGCCTGATATAACTTCAGTTTAATAAGAGTAAGATAATATTTTACTATTATTAAACTGTGCAAAAGGTACATGAGTAAGGTAGCAGCCTGTAAGTACCCACTGCTGGGCAAAGGCCTCTTTCTTTTGACTCCAAAACAAAATCAAATTCCACAACAGATACAAATATCTGAGAGGGTTTTGTTTTGGAGCCGGGAATGGCCTGCCACGCTGCTCCAGTGCAGGCAGCCTTCACATATCCTCGAAATAATATTTTTTATTATTTCTTAGACATGCCATTTCTTCATGGTGTTTTCCTTCACCGCCGAGCACCTAAAATTGCTATGAACAGTTTTAGTGGTGCCGGCTCCGGAGATCCAACCCAGGTAGGTCACTCGCGCTCTACTACTAAAGTGCACCAGTCCACTAGGCCATACCTAAAACCATACATGAAAGATATGCCAAAAAAAAACACTCGCAGTTTGTTACATTGACGTGTTTGGACTCTGAACCCGTGGTTTTAGGAATCTGTTTGTTTATTTGTTCGAGTGTCACGCGAAACCAACAGAACCCATTTTGATGTCTTTTTCAGTGTTCGAATGCCTATGAGTAGCCTACATCATCAGCCAGCCTATATTTAACTCTAGCGAGGCTCTACCATGGCAGTAATTAGATTGTGCTAATCTAATGAAACGAATATTTATACCGTATAAATTTACTGCACGAAGTAAAACTCCTCCTTTAAAAGTCTTGCAAGCTTAAAACGAAGGTTATTCTGAAATCGGTAGGATTGTGAACGAATTCGTTTGTTAATTTATCGAAATGTCAATTCCAATCAACAACCTGAACTTCCTTGTATTTATAATAATTTAAGATGTCAACGAAGGCAGAATTTTTGAATTTATTTTTATAAAGCTTAAATTTGCCGGCATAATGGGTATCTTTCGTTTTTAAACTATGTTAATGAATTTAAAAAAATTCTTTGTGTGGTAAGATCTAATCAGATAATTTGACATAATGATGACATAAATCATAGACACGAGACATAGAGATATTAAGGACACAGAAGAAAAATACTTATTTCATGTGGCTTTAATGACGGTTTGTAATAGATCTAAATAATACAGATCGTTGAGCAGCACATTTGCATCTAAGATGCGTGGTGTCTGATGCTGTAATCGCAAACCCATCTACCAGTGGCTGATATGACAAATCTGGCCAGAACAAAAATAGGAGTGACCTGCTTTCCCGACAGTGGACTGTGAACGAGAAGTTTTTATTTAGAATTATAGTTGAAAAATAACTCGGTAAGTGTTTCAACATGAGAAATTGTATTGTTATGATACGGTAAGGAATCAGAACGGACAAATTGGCGGTTACAGAAAATTCCCATTTCCTATCGCATTAAGTTGTGTTCTTTTTTAATAGATTGGGGTGACAAACGAAGTAACAATCCACCTGATGATAAGTAGCCAGTCCACCTGATGGTAAGTAGCCAGTTTACTTGATGGTAAGTAGTCAGTCCACCTGAAGACAAACAACTTCAATCGAAGAAGGTTACCGATGCGATTTCACCCCTATGAACTGAGGTGGAAAGCGTCTCGGCCCGTAATTACATTCGCTCCCTTCTAGTATACCTTTCCAACCAATAACAGTACTCCTATCCCTCGATTTACACTGAAGATAAACAGTGTATTTATTTATTTTATTATTTCTTAGACATGCCATTTCTTCATGGTGTTTTCCTTCACCGCCGAGCACCTAAAATTGCTATGAACAGTTTTAGTGGTGCCGGCTCCGGAGATCCAACCCAGGTAGGTCACTCGCGCTCTACTACTAAAGTGCACCAGTCCACTAGGCCATACCTAAAACCATACATGAAAGATATGCCAAAAAAAAACACTCGCAGTTTGTTACATTGACGTGTTTGGACTCTGAACCCGTGGTTTTAGGAATCTGTTTGTTTATTTGTTCGAGTGTCACGCGAAACCAACAGAACCCATTTTGATGTCTTTTTTCAGTGTTCGAATGCCTATGAGTAGCCTACATCATCAGCCAGCCTATATTTAACTCTAGCGAGGCTCTACCATGGCAGTAATTAGATTGTGCTAATCTAATGAAACGAATATTTATACCGTATAAATTTACTGCACGAAGTAAAACTCCTCCTTTAAAAGTCTTGCAAGCTTAAAACGAAGGTTATTCTGAAATCGGTAGGATTGTGAACGAATTCGTTTGTTAATTTATCGAAATGTCAATTCCAATCAACAACCTGAACTTCCTTGTATTTATAATAATTTAAGATGTCAACGAAGGCAGAATTTTTGAATTTATTTTTATAAAGCTTAAATTTGCCGGCATAATGGGTATCTTTCGTTTTTAAACTATGTTAATGAATTTAAAAAAAATTCTTTGTGTGGTAAGATCTAATCAGATAATTTGACATAATGATGACATAAATCATAGACACGAGACATAGAGATATTAAGGACACAGAAGAAAAATACTTATTTCATGTGGCTTTAATGACGGTTTGTAATAGATCTAAATAATACAGATCGTTGAGCAGCACATTTGCATCTAAGATGCGTGGTGTCTGATGCTGTAATCGCAAACCCATCTACCAGTGGCTGATATGACAAATCTGGCCAGAACAAAAATAGGAGTGACCTGCTTTCCCGACAGTGGACTGTGAACGAGAAGTTTTTTATTTAGAATTATAGTTGAAAAATAACTCGGTAAGTGTTTCAACATGAGAAATTGTATTGTTATGATACGGTAAGGAATCAGAACGGACAAATTGGCGGTTACAGAAAATTCCCATTTCCTATCGCATTAAGTTGTGTTCTTTTTTAATAGATTGGGGTGACAAACGAAGTAACAATCCACCTGATGATAAGTAGCCAGTCCACCTGATGGTAAGTAGCCAGTTTACTTGATGGTAAGTAGTCAGTCCACCTGAAGACAAACAACTTCAATCGAAGAAGGTTACCGATGCGATTTCACCCCTATGAACTGAGGTGGAAAGCGTCTCGGCCCGTAATTACATTCGCTCCCTTCTAGTATACCTTTCCAACCAATAACAGTACTCCTATCCCTCGATTTACACTGAAGATAAACAGTGTATTTATTTATTTTATTATTTAACGAACGCCAACATAATATACACTATTACAACAAATGAAATTTATATATCAATGATATTAGCTCAGTGCCACTACTACACTCACAGACGAAGACTGCTTGCAAAATAAAACAACAACAAATTGAGCGAAAACTTATATATATTTTAAATATATTATTTTAAGTATATATACTTAACACAAACCAATCATAGTTAAAATAATAATGGGTTTTGGTAATTTAGATAACTAGTTATTTTTTTTTAAATTATGCATGAATTGATCTCTAAAAATTGAGTAATTAATAAAACATCGAAAAGTTATAAATAAAATAAAATCTCTGATTTTGCTATGTAAAACCGTGTAAAACGAAATAAACTCACAATATGTGCACAATTCAGTCATTTATTTTAATTAACCAAACGTAAAACACCTACCTACCTATTGAATTTGTTTCTAGAAACTAAATATGTAATAAGTTTGGGTATTCCTGATTGGTATGGTCTTACTTTCATCACTTGAGCATTTTTGATGCGATCCTTGTTCAACAGTCGACTAATTCGAGAAGTTTTATTTAGAATTATAGTTGAAAAATAACTCGGTAAGTGTTTCAACATGAGAAATTGTATTGTTATGATACGGTAAGGAATCAGAACGGACAAATTGGCGGTTACAGAAAATTCCCATTTCCTATCGCATTAAGTTGTGTTCTTTTTAATAGATTGGGGTGACAAACGAAGTAACAATCCACCTGATGATAAGTAGCCAGTCCACCTGATGGTAAGTAGCCAGTTTACTTGATGGTAAGTAGCCAGTTTACTTGATGGTAAGTAGTCAGTCCACCTGATGGTAAGTAGCCAGTTTACTTGATGGTAAGTAGCCAGTTTACTTGATGGTAAGTAGCCAGTTTACTTGATGGTAAGTAGCCAGTTTACTTGATGGTAAGTAGCCAGTTTACTTGATGGTAAGTAGCCAGTTTACTTGATGGTAAGTAGCCAGTTTACTTGATGGTAAGTAGCCAGTTTACTTGATGGTAAGTAGCCAGTTTACTTGATGGTAAGTAGCCAGTTTACTTGATGGTAAGTAGCCAGTTTACTTGATGGTAAGTAGCCAGTTTACTTGATGGTAAGTAGCCAGTTTACTTGATGGTAAGTAGTCAGTCCACCTGAAGACAAACAACTTCAATCGAAGAAGGTTACCGATGCGATTTCACCCCTATGAACTGAGGTGGAAAGCGTCTCGGCCCGTAATTACATTCGCTCCCTTCTAGTATACCTTTCCAACCAATAACAGTACTCCTATCCCTCGATTTACACTGAAGATAAACAGTGTATTTATTTATTTTATTATTTAACGAACGCCAACATAATATACACTATTACAACAAATGAAATTTATATATCAATGATATTAGCTCAGTGCCACTACTACACTCACAGACGAAGACTGCTTGCAAAATAAAACAACAACAAATTGAGCGAAAACTTATATATATTTTAAATATATTATTTTAAGTATATATACTTAACACAAACCAATCATAGTTAAAATAATAATGGGTTTTGGTAATTTAGATAACTAGTTATTTTTTTTTAAATTATGCATGAATTGATCTCTAAAAATTGAGTAATTAATAAAACATCGAAAAGTTATAAATAAAATAAAATCTCTGATTTTGCTATGTAAAACCGTGTAAAACGAAATAAACTCACAATATGTGCACAATTCAGTCATTTATTTTAATTAACCAAACGTAAAACACCTACCTACCTATTGAATTTGTTTCTAGAAACTAAATATGTAATAAGTTTGGGTATTCCTGATTGGTATGGTCTTACTTTCATCACTTGAGCATTTTTGATGCGATCCTTGTTCAACAGTCGACTAATTCGAGAAGATCTCAGATTTAGGGGACTTCGTAATATAATATGTAATTAACAGTTGCGTAGGTTTTTTCGCTAAATATTTTTAGACCTCATATCGACTTACGCATCTATTAATATCTCGCTGGAAATGAAGAGCTCGTTCAACATTCGTGTCACATATCAGAAAAATAATTTTTGTTTCCAATGATATAGCTTTTCTTTTCAATGTTTTTGGCATTATAAAGGCTTGAAAGATTGACACAAATTACACATAGAGACTCCAAAAAAGCTATAAAATTGATAACTTACCAGTTCTAATACATATATTCGCACGCACGCGTAGTCAAAAATATAAGCATTTTATCGCTTACTTTCACATGTACTACTTTGTGTTTGCGTATGTACATATTAAAGGTACATATATTTCCCTAAATGTATATTGTATTTCGCAATACGAGGGATCCAATGCCATCAGTGTTGAAAAATTAATGAGAGCCAAAAAGCCAGTTTTTATTATTTGCTGTTACTTTTGAGTTAAGCAGTTAATTCAAAAGCCACACCACATTTGACACTTGTATTCATTACCCTTTTTCCGATAGAACAAAAACAAAAAATACGTTTATTGTGAGATCCTTTAATTATAACATTTTGTTTTTTTTTTTAATATTTCTTAGAACATGGCAGATATAACAAAACATTATGTATGAAATGCAACCGGCTACCTACTATGGTTCAAAAGATACAGCACTTTAAAAGTAGATCAGACAAACGGACAGACGCAGGCTTAGTATGGGCTCCGTACGCAACCCTAACAAGGATATTTGATATTTGCCAATCGTTCAATAAAAAGGACCTTGAATTCCGCCAAATAACACCGGATATCAAAATGTTTCACTATAAATAGAACACGCAAAGCAAAATGATTTCAATCCGGAAAAACACTCATACTAATATCATATTAAAATTTCCGGTTTGTAAACAAAAATGCCTGCTGATGTGACAAGGCCCTAACCCCTGTGAACTGATCTTAAATAATTGTAAAATAAATCTGAAATATTACATTGGTTGAAACCAAATTAGATTCAATTACCATATAAATGATACTAAAAACAAGTTCATATATATAGCGCATTTTTATAATATAGAATATAAAAATATAAGTAAAGCCGTGGCAACTTAAAGGTCGGGGCTATGAATGCAAATGAATTACATAATACGCTTGTAACCAGGGTTCCATGATTCCAAGTTACCGTCAAAATTGTTAATAACACTTTCAAGTGCTGAATTTACCAAATGCTCGGCGGTGAAGGAAAACATCGTCAGGAAAGCTGCATTTCTGAGAAATAATAAACAATATTGTGTCGAAAACATGTAAAGTCCACCGAACCGCACTGGAGCAACGTGGCGGACCCTTCCCGGGTCCCAAGTCCTCTCGAATATTGAGACGAGGCCGGCAAGCAGTGGAACATTTATGGGCTGCTTTTTTTACTTTCAGAGGCTGACAAACGACAACCACGTAATCCTGCCGTTGCGGGTGAAAGGCGCGAGTGCTTATCTAAACATTAACACAGACAGATATACGCTAAATATTAGAAAATAGAACTCTAATCTAATATTTACAATTGAAAAATCACTTTGTTAACGACAACAAAATAATGATTTCTTGTATTACCACGGCTAATGTAAAGCACTCGAAATGTTAGAAATATAAATACAAAATTAAACACGATAAAATCCGTATATATCCGTATAATCAAGCAACGTAATAACAAAAATCTCGCAAACGCCTGTTAAGTCTATTGCAAAGTTGATCGCAGTCGAGAAAATATATTTGAATCTGAATTTCTTCGGCGACTAACAGTCTCGTCCGCCGATTTTGATGCTCTAATGAGGTCATCGTATTAAAAAAAAAAACCACACCTGTGCAGCATCTAAAGTTTCGACATATACTACGGTATGTTTGTTGTGTATTTTTGCAAGGTTCAGGCGATAACACTATCGCGCGCCGTCACGCCTACACGCACACGACAACGCGCACTGTTTGTTCATTACATTGCGCACACATCCAAGTCCAAAAAAAAACATAGTTTGAGTACTTTGTTTGTTGCTAAGTTGCCTAAAAAGAAGTATGAATAACGCTCCATTCGGTGCGCACAATATACAGGCTGTATTTTTTTTGTAATTTTTTGACAGTATAATTCAAGATGGCGTACCAATAAAAGTAAAGTTTCACAATGTAAACAGTTATGAATGTTTAGCATTTTTTTTGCTGACAAGAATATAAATAATCCCTAGTTTAACTAAACTTACGGGCATATCAACAGCCTTAATAAACTGTTTTCAATTATATAAATATGAATTCCACTTCGCCAGCCTATAAATGTCCACTACTGACATAGACCTATCCAAGAAAGGGCCAGAAAAAGCCTTGGTGATACCTTCTTCTTCTTCTTCTCTGTGTTCTCCCCATCGCTAGTCAATCGGATATGGGTTCGTTAGAACCTCGTTTGGTAACTAGCAGGGTGAACCATGTGTGTTGGCACTTGGAGAGACTTAAGGTAAATTCATTTACATGTGAATTTACTTTAAGGTCGATTAGTAGAGAACGCTTTAAGCATTAAGTCCTCCTTGTGTTCCTATGCTGATTCGTAAGTTTCAGTGAAGAATAAATAAAGAAATAAATATGAATGGATTATTGACATGAAATTCAAAATAAATAATTTAAGTACTTTTATTTTATTTATTAATGTCTTAATTTATTCATAAAAACACGTAAACTAGGTCAGTTTCACTAGTAGGTACTAAATGAATATGTACACCTGAGTGATTTCAAAATCTCCATAAATACAACACAAAATTATTTAGCCAGTTACAGAGATTTTCGGAACTTGAATATGCTACCATTTATAATCTGTATATTTTTTTAATCATCTTTATTTGTTTTATACACACATGGACATTTATAGATTACCTTCAAAAATTCAACTAAGTACGAAGTACGTGTAAGCCAATAATTGAACAGAACACGAATACGCAATGTCATGGTGATAATTAAACGTAAAGTAATTACCATAAGAAATAAATACACAGCCATAATTAAATACAGATTAGAAATATTTTAGGTGACAATTACTTATGGTGACAAGGTGAGGTAGACATTCCGAAAAGTTGATATGCTCGTAGGTACTCCTTTCCACTATACTAATGCTATATCTTTGCCTCTATTAAATGGAGGGCTCGTAACGACTAGTATTTCGAAACTTACATCCGATTCGTATCGTTTGCTTGGACACTAAAACGACAACAGACTGAGCACCTGTCACGTTGTCCCCAAATGAGATGTGGTGAAAAATTATTTGAAAGCACTAGAATATCTAGTCCTCTGTCCACGATAGTATTAGGTATACGTTCGCGAGAGCTTATTATTTATTGCTACTGTTACTATCAGTATTAGGATACAGCCACGACTATACATTCATTAATCTTCTTCGTCTCTTCTTCATCTGCAAATTTAAGTCCACTGGTGAACATAGGCCTCTTCAAGAAAGAGTCAGCAGAAGCCTTCATGCATTGGAAGGTTTCCCCATGGCAGTGGGACGGGCCCTTCTCGGCTCCAAAGCTATCTCAGATATTTGAGAAAAAGGCCTTTGGCCAGCAGTGAGCACGTACTGGCTCCTACCTTGGATTACCTGCCCGTAGTCACTACTGAGACACTAGATGAGTACAGTACCATCTTGATCTTCAACCTGCCTTCCTTTCATCGCGGGATGCCTATCTCAGGCAGTAAATAAACTTAAGGATATTTAACTATCACACACGTCATCTAGCAAGTAGGATTCCCTGTGTCCTGGTAACCGGATGGTGATTAGATATTTACATAGATAAATTATTATATATGCATATATGAACATCCATGAGTCGGTTACAAACATTTATATTCATCATACAAATGTGGCACACATTAGCCTAGCGTGACTTGAACCCGCAACGCAAAGTTTCGTAGGTAGGGTCACTACCAACTAGGCTGCCAATAGTGGCTGCGCCTATGTACCCTTCATATGCGTTAATGTGTTGAAAATCAGACATAGCCCCGGTCTAAATACCAAAACGTATCATGGCAAACTTAGGAGGGATGCCAGGAATCTGATGACGAACTAGATGACGTTCTATCACCCGGAGACGCGAACAACCTCAGATACGTGCTTAAAAGAAAAACGCTCTGCCTACCCGCCTAGTCTTCCCTATCTGTCCGTACGAAGCGAACTCAATCATGTAAAAACGCAAAACTTTTCATTACCTAAGTTTTTAGCATATTGATTGTTTGTCAATATGTTAAAAGCATTACACCTAAGCGAGGCGAAGGCGAGACTAGTAATATGTTTTTCTTATATTAGCAACTACCAATGAATATTAATGGATTGTCAATTCATTTATATTATTCGCACCGACTGGAGGGTCTCTTGCGTAGTAATCGTAACAGCGATCGGATTCAATTCGAAGCTACGAATTCGAAAGTTTCGGTAATTGCGTTGTAGAGGCTCGCCTAGTCTAGTTTAACCCTTTTAGTGTAGTAGTAGCCTTACAACTATAGAAGTTCAATTGTTACAATATAACGACACGTGAATGGTTAATAGAATATTGTTTCTGAGTAAACGAAACTAAACTCTACGTCCCGATCTATCGGTCAAATATTGCGTAAGTACAAATTTAAACTGATCCCTTTTACAATTCTCACCGTAGCAATAGAGGTCGAAAAGCGTCAAATTATGCTACGAAGACAAATACTAACTCTAGCAAGTGCAGAAGTGGTAGAGTCGTTCTCCTGGGACTCTTAGTCTGCCTCTCTTACATATTTCTAACGCTAACCAGCAGTGCAAACACTTTTGTGTTCCGATGTGAAAGGTATAGACAGTAGTAATTATACTGAATTACGGGCTATGAGGCATTTCATCTTAGTTCTCACAGATGACTACGCTGCGTGTGAAATTTTTTTGATCCTTGTAGTTTTTTTTTCATCTTAATATAACTTTCAAGATCTACAATTTGATTGACCAGCTAGTACATGACTATAATCCCACTTAGTGTTAAACGGCGATAAACTTACCTTGCTAGCTCGTAAATAGTCCACTGTAGAACATGGGCCTCTCCCATGGACAGGATTTGCCTTAATACTCTCGTTCGGCAAGCGGATTTCCAACGTGGTAGAGCCAAGCGGCGGCTTTTTCTGCTGCTCGAATGGGCCGGTTCGACCGGATCGGTACCACGGCATCGCAGAACACCGGCGTGAAGTAGAGGCATCTTGTGCTTCTGTGTTTCGTTCGGTGATTGAGGTAACCGGAGGCCCGCTTCACCTCCCCATTCCCCTCCTCATCCTCACACCCATCTCCCAAATACCCTTAAAGGCCAGCAACGCACCTGCAGCACCTGTGGTGTTGCAGATGAACATGGGCAACAGTAATCACATATCATCAAGTGAACCGCTTCGTTTGCCCCCTTTCCCATAAAAAAATATATAAGATAAGTAAGTACTAAATACCTCGCACCGTTGACACTGCTGCCCGTCATCGGTCTGCTTGATTTTGGTCTAGTATTTATCGAGATTGTTATCTCGTCATCTGTCGGTAGCTATTACGATTTTCAAGGCAATATTAAGGCATATTCTTACGCCGATGCCACACGGCGATGGTGATGGTGTTGAAGCACTCGTTAATTACAAATTGCTAAAGCCATTTAAACTGACATGAAGTTCGCACAGAGAAGAGAAGAGAGAAGTGCGAACTATTAAGTTTTTTTTTCATCAAAATATCTTAAAGGATTGAAGTAAATTTTAAAGTCAACGCGAATGTCGGCGTAAGCATATTTTGTCCTTTTTTATTTAATAAATAATATGTTATAATGTGTTTAAAGTATTCATTTCATTTTTAACAATCCTGTCCATCCAAATATTGTCTGGAACAGCTTTCGAACTCGCTTTTAGCGATAAGACCGCCCATTGTTCCACCGCTCATGTTTAATTACGTTTTTCAATTATTATTATTTTTTCCAATTTTGGTGTTCAATAAAGCGTATTGTATCTATCTATCTATCTATCTACAAGTAGAATATATGCAAAAAGATAAGAACACTTTATTTTATTTGTCTGCTTCTATCACGAGTTTCGGGGAAGGAACCGACCGATGACGTCATTTTGTACAGTGCCCTTCCTCAATGGGTACACCTTAATTGTTTTAATTATAAATAATGTTCCTTTTCGTTCCACCTTTTTAACATGAGATTTTATATACCAATTTTTTCTTCATTTTTATTTTTAAATATTTTATACGTCACGGTACGTACAAAGTTGCTTACTTCAAATTAAACCATATTAAGTATTGTCCTATGGGCCAGATATAAACCCAGACGAAAGTTGAAACTAATTTTGTAGTTAGAGGGCTATGTTTTAAAAATCGCTATGCCTAAGATTTGCGTCTGAGCCCTCAAGCGGGATACGTTGGGAAAAGCGAATCAAAAATTCTAGTTTATTATCTCGTATTTGAATTTTATCAAGCCAGCGTCAGTGCCAGCCTAAGATCAAGTTGTTAAAAAAAAATATCACTCGAACATTGCCAGCTGATAACCTCGTTATTTTTTGTAAAGATATAAAACACACAAAAGATTACGCGCTAATAAACTATGTCAGTAAACTATACTTGTCCATTTAATAACATATATAAATTACGTTACGGGTACATACACTTATTTGATTTACTTAACGCACACTTAAGGACGGCCATTTAAGGATTTTGTCCGGAGTCATGAAGTCTTATTATATAAATTTTGTATGAACAAACACTCAGACTCGAGATAAGTATCTGCTACACAAAAATGTATTCCGAGGGTGAATCGGACCCGAGACCCGCTGCACCTTTCGAATAGCCACTGCGCCACACAGAACACAGACCCTGAGTTCGAAAATCAGCCAAAACCAATGTTTATATAATCAAATGAACAACATTTACATAAATAATATTTACATGCTCAAGAGCGGACGTCAATGGGGAGACACAAAGAGGAAGAGACAATGGTGTTGGAAACTAAAATTAACATCTCCTTTTTGCACGTGGTAGAGCCAAGCGGTAGCTTTTGCTACAGCTCGAATGGGCAGGCTCAACCGGGGTAGTACATTGACCTCGCAGAATACCGGCGTGAAGTACGTTTCGTTCTGTTAGTGAGGTAACCGGTGCCCCCCCCCCCCCGCATCCTATCCTAATCCTCCCTCCCATCGACCCCAATTATCCTTAAAGGCCAGCAAAGCGTTAGGAGCTCCTCTGGTGTCGCAGATGTACGTGGGCGATGGTAATCACTTACCATCAGATGAGGCGCTCGCTCGTTTGCCTACTTTTCCAAATAAAAAAAAAAACTTAAATCCGCCGCCGGTATATCCCGCTGGATCGCTGGTTTTACAAATAAGCTCCCTTTATTAAAATTATCATTCGCGAATAACGTATTTATCTGCTTATTAAAAGATATCGGAGTGCAAAGATCAGACATTATTTTGATTCATGATATATTATACAACGAAAAAGTAGGCGCTTCGGCAACATGTTCTCCTGGTGTTGTTAAAAGAGATACATTATTATCGACGACATCAACAGGCCATGGCCTTTTTTTTCGTGGGGAAATCCTACATGGATACCCTTTCATCGCGGGGGCAACGAAAGGGTTATGCCGGACTCTTACCGCCTAAAACCCCACGGTGTTCTTCTCATCGTCATTTATCGAAACCATGAGAACGCTTGCGCACACTACCGGAGTCCCGACGGCGCTCGCCCATATGGGGCTTCTTCTTATGAGAGGGAGCTCTCCCCCTTCCTTCATATAGGGACGCACGGGAACACCGCACGCGCTACCTTGAGGCCTTACAAGCGACGGATTACCCCCGAATCCTTTGCCTTAACCTCAAATATAGGGGACGAAGGACTGCTTGATAGGCCCTCCTCCGGCGCCTGGTTCTCTGGCTGCGAATCAGAAGATTGGAGCTTTGCATTCACAGTAACATCACTTGTTTGCAGAAGGTGATTGTGGGGCTCCACGATCTCTCACTACTTACCATGAGGTCCATGGCCTGGCCCAAGTTGGAAGGAATGGTTAGAATCATCCGGCACCGGGGATCGAATCTGTAGACTACCACAACTCTAGATGATGTATCTAGACACAAACCTGTGTATATTAGTGCAGGTTTGAGATAGAGTCCAAAGCTACGAGATTGACAATCAAATTACCAGGAGATCTGTCTGTCCCATTAAGGTCTCGTATGAGCGTCGCGAATGCGAGTATTTTGGTTCCGCCATCGCCAAACCGCCTTAACAATCGTGGCGTTTGCGGAAAATCCTCTCAACAGGGAGATCTTTAACGATGTTTTTGTACGTGGTAGAGACAAACAGTGGCTCTTGCGACCGGGACCATTTGCTCGCAGAGTACCGGCGCGATGTAGAGATATCTTGTACTCGGTAAGTAGAGTTAGAGGTAACCGAAGACCTACTCCCCCTATCCCCAAATATCTTTAAAGGCCGGCAACGCACGCTCCTCAGATGTTTACTTGCGAGCCTTCTACTCGCGAGGGTCTACCGCCGAAACTGTTAAGGCCACCGGGCCAACAGTGTATCTACCGTGGTGTTTTAGTCGGTACGACATCTTTAATGCCAATCCCGACGACGGTCTAAGCACCTTTCCCCCACGTTTTAGTATTCTTAAAGAAAAAATCTTTTAATGTTGCAGATGTACGTGGGCGACGGTTATCACTTAACAATTCCAATTAAAAAAAAAATATTACACGCAAGAGTTTTTTTTTAATTTAAACAAATACGTCGAAGGTATCAGGTATAGTAGGAATTTCTCCTTAGTCGCGCAGGCGGTTTACATACATAAATTGTGCATGGACGAACACCCAGACCAGGAACAGTTATTCTTTATAGTTCATACAAATAGAATTTCTGTGCGGGAAGCGAACCGCCGACACGTAGCGACGCAGCTTGTAAATTGTAAATCTATTAAAAAACGAGTAATATAAAAGTCTTGACTACTGATCTCCCCATTATTGAGTAAACAGAGAGGGCTTATATATTGTATATTACTTACATTATTATATATTATTAGTCTAATGCTGGGCTAGAACCTCTCTTGTCCAATTTCAAATTCCCTCTGATTTGCCACAAATGATTCAGTATATCGGTTTTAAGTTAAAAATTTATTCTAACGCTTACCCACTACACCACCGAACCGTCAAAATGATAATGAGTTTATCGCTATCAAATTGATATTGCATATTTAGAAGGCGTACATTAGTTTATTTCATTTCGTTATAACAGAATCAGTACGTTAATCACTAACGTAGGCCACTCTTTGATATGTCCAGCGCAGTTGGCGACTTCTGTTACCGGAAATAGTTACCGGAAGATTTCGTTAAGTTCGAAATCGCTCCGAGGATATTAATATTAAGAATGCATCTTAAGATAACACTAAAAATAATAGTATTTTGAATGCCTATACACTATTACTAAAAGAATACCGCATATAGCAGCACAGTGTTGCTGTGTGTTCATATGGTGTGTGAATTAGCCGCGGATTCATTTACTGGTAATGAAGCATCTTAATCCTCAGAAGTTCGATGCAACTGAGAATGTACGTAGGTGTCTATGGGTCAATTACTTTACAGTTTGCACTATAATTACACCCAGTATGACACTTGTATGTGTTACCATTCTTACAATGGAGCCAAAACAAAAAAAAACCTTGAAATTTTTATTGTTTTTAATTGTTTGTTCAGATATTCGCCATAATAGTTCAAAAGATACAGACCTTCAAAAGTGGAACAGACGGACAGACGGCGTAGCTTAGTAATAATTATGGATAGGATGATCGATTTCGTGAAGCCCGTGCCCAGCATCATAGCTATATAATATAGTATAAAACGCAGGGCACGGGCACTTTTTACAGTTTGCTTTATGCTTTAGAATCTATAAGAAGGTTTCACTGTGTGGCGGTTGAAGACGATCTCTTTCCGTGAACACTTTTTTTTTTATAGAAGAAGGGGCAAACGAGCGTGCGGCTCACCTGATGGTATGTGATCAACGACGCCCACGAACATCCATAACACCAGAGGAGCTACAGATGCGCTGCCGGCCTTTAAGGAAGGAATAGGCTCTTTTCTTGAAGGTCCCTAAGTCGTAACTGTTCGGAAATACTTCTGGCGACAGCTGATTCCACAAAGTCGAAGTGCGTGGCAGAAAGCTTCGATTAAAACGCACTGTGGTGGTATGCCAACCATCTAGGTGGTATCGATGGAACTTCGAATTCTGTCCCGATGTACGATGGTGAAACTCAGCTGCTGTTCCTGTAGATACTTTATAATGATAACCCTCCTTTGTTTCATCAACGTAGTCGAATAAAAGCCTATATGTTGTCCAAGATCATAATCTACCCATACCTATAAATTTCACCATCTAGCAGATTTTTCGTAAAACGCGAACATTCAGACAGACGAAAATTACATGAAGCACTGATTTAGCTTCGTATCAGTTATTTAGGGGCCCCGGTCTTATTTTATCCAAAAAATATTAAAGTTCCAGAAATCACTTTTCGATAGATTTATTATTATGTATACATTTTGAATGACATATTTTTATAGCCATGAGCCAACCTTAGTGGGCGCGGTGGCTATAAAAATAAAGCGTTTGGTTACGACGCTGAGGGTCCTGGATTTACAAGTATACAAATAATGACCTACAAATAATTGTGCCGGGACTGGGTTTTTTGTTAACCAGTTAACAAACTGGATATGGAGAAAAAACCTAGTCCTGAAAACGCGACTAAAGAAAAAATACTACAGGGGAAAATAACATCTGTTTTTCCGAATGCCTACATCAAGCGATGTAGCTCAAGCTTGGCAACAAACAACGCTCTGGCGACCGAATGATGGTGGAATATCCATCCGAATGTTCGCTGGAGCTTCCTTAAAGATGTTGAACGGTGGACTAACTTAGACTGATGTAGTAGGTAGAGCTTAGGGATATTTGGCACGATTTTCTTACTCCCTTACCAAACTACAATTAAGTTAAGATTCAATGTAATCTATTGCACAAACCAACTTTGTGATATTAACATTTTTCTAACTTATTCCTCTATTCTACTTATATATTTTATTTTTCGGCATGTTCATCAACTTTTGTGAATTGGCCGTACTGGTGACGAAGCTTAGCAATTATTTGTTGTAATCCGAGTGAAAATTTATTAGAGTATTTAATAAATTGATGGTTTGGTTTCCGATACATTTATTATGACTGAATTAAACCAGTATACGATTCGATTAATATATACTACTCGTATATACTTTAAAAATGGAATAAGAATATTTTAAGAATTCTTAAATATTTTATTAGCACAAATTAATTTAGCATTCGTACGTTTAACAATGCACATAGAAGTATGACTACCTCATATTATAACATGTATTCCACATACA
The DNA here is from genome assembly GCA_029286595.1 of Bhutanitis thaidina. Taxonomy (NCBI): domain Eukaryota; kingdom Metazoa; phylum Arthropoda; class Insecta; order Lepidoptera; family Papilionidae; genus Bhutanitis; species Bhutanitis thaidina. The sequence continues at coordinate 2,411,071 of JAGSMS010000023.1, read as the reverse complement.
TAAACGGCACAGTTTTAATTTAATACAAATTATATTAATACCATAAAGCTGAAAAGTTTGTATGTTCTAACGCGCTAATCTCAGGATCTAGCAGTTCGATCTGAAAAATTGTTTTGCGTTCGATATCCCTCTTATTGATGAAGTTTATAGGGTATATAACATCACACCTAGACCCATAGAAGCGGTGCACTAACCATAAACCTTGGTCATGTACTTATCGTGTGTACGAAACAGGTATTATCCAAATTGAACGCAACTGAAACCGCAGGGCGCAGTTAGTTATTATTAATTAATATCTAAAGATTTAGTAGGGTTATATCAAACACGTTCGTAACTGGTAAATACATTTTGTTGTTCTTTATAGACATTCGGATACAGCACAGCCATAACGCAGCCTGTTCCTTTTTTTTTTTATTATACAGCCCGTTATCAATACACGGACACGATAGCCGAATGGTGGCATGATTTTTTTTTTTTGGGAAAGGCGGCAAAGCCATAAGTTCACCTGATGGTAAGTGATTACCGTCGTCCACGTACATCTGCAACACCAGAGGAGCTACAGACTACACCAGGCCTTTGGGGGTATTTGGGAGATGGGAGGGAGGATAAGGAGTGGAATGGGGGGGGAGGAGTGGGCCTCCGGTTACCTCACACACCGAACGAAACGCAGAAGCACAAGATGGCTCCACTTCCCGCCGGTATTCTGCGAGATCGTCGAGCCGGTCCATTCGAGCAGCAGCTAAATCCGCCGCTTGGCTCTACCACGCTAAAAATAAATGAAAATCGACGAAAATTTTTATTCTACGACGTAAGAATTTCGTTATTATTATGATGTTTCTAATTATTATTATTTTTTTACAATCTACCATCCTTGCGTGATGAGGCTTCTCTGACGGTGAAGAAACAGGCGAAAGAAGCTACGCAGGTATCCTCCTTTTTTTAACAATTATAGGCAACTGAAAGCATGCCACAAGAATACAGTGACCCGCGTTAATCAAAGCACAAGTGCACTGCAAACTTGAGCAGACCAGCCGCCACAAGCAACACCTGCTCACAAGGTTAGGGGATCTGCCACCAAATCCGAAGACCCGAGTTCGATGTGGTGGGCTCGTACTAACTGTCACTTTGTTCTATATAAACACAGATAATATATTTTTTTTTGAAGGGTTGCATAAGTGGACGCAGGGTTCGATGTAAAATTTGACGCGGACACTATTTTAAAAAACGAGTAATATAAAAGTCTTGACTACTGATCTCCCCATTATTGTATAAGTAAACGGAGAGGGCTTATATATTATATAATACTTACATTATTATATATTAGTCTTTACTTACATTATTATATATTATTAGTCTAATGCTGGACTAGAACCTCTCTTGTCCAATTCCAAATTCTCCCTGATTTGCCATAAATGATTCAGTACATCGGTTTTAAGTTAGAAAACGTATAAATGTATTAAACATTATATGCCAACCTCTGTCCTGCATAGTCCAAAAATTAAAATAAAACATTGTTTTTAGAAGTATTTAAAAAAAAACAAATAAAAACAATGGTTTCTGCAAAAATTTAAAAAGTGCGGAGTTCGGAAGTGTTTTTCACTAGCGGCATTTGCGTGATAGTTAAAATATTGAATAAGGAAAAATCATTAAAAAAAAAACCGTTAATAAATTGTTAATAATTGATTTATTTTTAACGCCTCCACTCTGCACTATATTATACACGTGTTGAAGCACCCCAAATTCTCGATCTTTAGAAAAGGATTCTTGAAACTCAAATTGTCGCGTTGGGCTGTGACTGGGAAAGGCAAATAGAGGGGAATTATAAAAACAAGGGCCGAAGGACCCTTGTTTTCATTTTTTTGTTCTTCACTTAAAGCTTTTATTTTTTATTTTTAACCACTTCATGGAATCCGAAGTTGAGCATTAACGTCTATGATTTGATAAGTTCACTCTACATCACTATTATATTCAATATGGTAAAATATTAAAATTTGACCTCACTGTGACGTGACTAAATATAGTTATTTTCTATCCAGGAGATGTCTGGGCTACCATCTTCTAGTTACCTATTTCGACCCTTAATAAGCAACCACTGTTGTGTTCCGGTTTAAAGGATATCGAGTGTCTACCTCTTGATAAGCCGAGTGGCCTTCCCTGGGCTGCCACGGATACCGGCAAAGAGCTTCAATCGAAGAAGGTTACATATGCGTCTTCACCACTGAGGACTAATATTGAATACCTCACAGCCTGTAATTATAATGGCCCTCTATACCTTTAGAACCGAAACACAACAGCTCCACAGAAGGCAAGAAGGAGTCTAGGACTGGTAACACTTCAGAAGTCAGCCAGTTACAGTCCCCGGAGGTAACAATGCATCTGTTACCTTTATTAATAGAAGTTGTATTTGCAGGTGTCCATGAGCTGCAGTACCCACTCGACTAACCACCAGCACCACCCGATGGTTTGTTTGTAAATCAACTAGTTGAAACGAAACTGCATAATAATCTTCTCATAAATAGCCTATGACACCTCTCGCGAAGCGTCGTATGCGTGCGTGCTCTGAACCAGACAACCCGCACCTTGAACTTTGCTTCTCCTGTATATACAGTTTGACATTTTACGACAGTTAATCCGCCGTCTGATGGAAACCATGAGATTTTTAGGTAATGCCCTTTAACTGATTTTACGGGGGGATGAGATCGATACCGCCAGCCCATGGAGCTTTCGTAACGAAACACTCACAAGCGAATTATCATGCATGGCTATTATCACGTAGGGCTATGCAGAGTTCTATAACTTTGAAAATGTGCTCAAAAAAAAGATTTATATAACAGGTATATTGGTTATAAAATTTAAAAAATAGCAATGTATTTACTGTATGCTATTGTAGTTTGAAGGCGTCTCTAAGAAAGCACCAGCAAAAAAAAGAAAAAAGTACAGTAGCAGCCTGTAACGGCACACTGCTGGGCAAAAGCATCCTTCTTAAATATCTGAGAGGGTGTAGGAGTCGGGAATGGCCCGCCATGCTGTTCCATTGCGGGTTGGCGGGCTTCACATATCTTCGAAATAATATTTTTTATTATTTCTCAGACATGCAGTTTTCCACACGATGTTTTCCTTCACCGCCAGGCACCAGAAAAGCCAACATATATTTCTACGAGTAAACACAGATCAGAAACTTCCATTTACCACGATTCAACTCTTAGCGTAATAAATAAAGAGAATTAAATACGGAATTTGTATGGAGTAACTTTTCCGTTCCTTTATCAAACTTTCTAAAGGATGACAGGCTCCTAATGCGTTAAAACAATTATTTTTGTGTCTCACGAGTAAATTAAAATAAAAGACTATAAACAGTCTATGTAGGTAATACCAACATAACGATCGGTGTGAAATCGACGCATTGTAAGAAAATAATGGTTAATTACTTTTCGCGTTTACATAACACAATTGGTGGCGTGATGACAAAAATCAATAATAGATAAATCGGGAAACGTAGCCATACTACGTGTGTAAACAAAATGACGTCTCTCGACCGCATCTTTCAATTGCTGTTTAAGGAGCATATAAATTAAAAAGTCAACTCATCAAAGTTTCGTCTTCGCCTAAATACATCACAAGTAACCTCTCCCTCCTTGTGTCCCCTCTTACTAGTGACAATAAGTCGTGTACGCACACTGACGCATTGTTTGTACACTCACACACGGCCGGAACCGGCTAGGTATTCGGTTTCCCGCCACCGGCGCGAACACTCACACAAAACACGCCGTGCAAACAATACAAACACCACCACACAAGTAAATTTAAACTCACCTCAAAATAAATCCATTAGAAAACACACTTGTTCAAACAACTAGCGCTTAGCCTCGAAAACGCGTTGAAAAAACACTAGCCGCATCAGATGTGTGCTCAACACTTTTCCAAACTTTCTGTCCAGTCTATACCTACTCCTTCGTTAGCACCTCCCGCTTCTATTCCCGCCAAAACAAATTTAAAACTTTCAAAAACATTCGACAGTCCTCTTTTAATTTTAAACAATAAATCTTAACTCGTTTATTATATTATTAATGACGCAAAGACCACTACTTATCAGTTTATTCGTATCATATTAGGTATGTGGGTGAACAATCTTAAAACACGGCAAGTTTACGCGATTTTCTTATTCGCATAAGAAATCGCTTCCGCGATACAAATGCCGCGATTCAAACCAAACACGATAGCAAAATAAAAGAAGCACGGCGAGTGGGCCCCAGCACAATTATTAACACACGTTGCGCGGTAAAAATAAACTATGATTAACTGCTATTAAGATTCGCGGAGACAACCGCGGCGGTGTGCGAGCCGTAAAAAAATATGTATGAAATGAAAACCTTTTAACAAAATGAAGTTGCGAATTTGTTTACCGCGTAGCTATTTTCGGTCACGATATGAATAATTATCTGTTACGAGCGAACATCGACGCATAGTTGTCGTTTCATAAAACGCGCGCGTTAAAACTGAGTCGAAAGGCTCGCCCCGTGGTGGAGCATAGCGCCGAATAAAATAAACAACAATATACCTAAATAAGCGGCTCGACGGGCGCGGTCGAGTGTGCGTGCGTGCCGCTGTGTGCGTGTGTAAACAAGGGGCGACTCGGCTAGCATGACGGTCTCATATTTGTTGCTAGTTGCGATTTTTTCAGCAATTCATAAAATATTTATACAATTAGACATGGATAAGAGAGAACAGCTCTCATTAATTGTTGCTGTTACAGTTGTTTCAGCAAAAGTCCAATAAGCTTAGTTTTAAGTGAAATAGAAATATCTTACATCTATGTTAATTTTATATTTAAAATATGGCAGCAGTGTATAAATGTCAAACTGCAGAGAAGAAGTCTCCTCTAATTTCTTGTAGTCGAGAATAGTCCGCTACGCTGCTCCAATGCGGGGATTGATTAGCTGATAGATCCAATGATTAGCGGACATGCCATATCCTCTTAATATTTTTTATTACATGTATATTCTCACAATGTTTGCTTACGCTATTTATCATACATATCATTAATCACTTAAACTCTCTTAAAAATATCTATTTTAGTAGAGATAGCACTGAGATTCGAACTGCATCGAAGATTGCAACTGCAAGACGCCACTTTAATAAATTCATGCTAAATTTAACTTTTTTTTACAAAGTTACATTTGCAATTATAATAATTTATAAGGCAATTGCAGTAAGCAACAATCGAACAGCAATTAAGTTCTAATCTTTACCTTACATCATAACAAACATATTTATAATTTATATAATGATTTAAATATTTAAAGAAATTCTAAAATGAAATATTACAGCGACCTTAAAAACCTTACAGAAAGTGATTCAAAAAATTAAAATTAAATAACTTATTTAAAAAAAATACAGTGTACAATGCTACCCCATGCGCCTCGCGAGAATAAACATATGACGTCATCGGCGGGTAAACAAACAAACAAACACATGCGCCGCGCTCATGTTTCCTTAATACAATTATTATTTCGAATGTGGAGCGCAGGCGAGACGGACGCACCATTGGCATAGCCGTTTCGTTTTATTTTTGACTAGCTTTTGCCTGCGGTTTAGCTCCATGATTCTCATAGTCTACAAGCAGGACCTATCCATTTGTAATTAAAACATAATCATTAGATAGTTATATTATGATAATATTTAAAGAACCTAACTCGTTGATAAAACTTTACCTGTTGTAATCTTAGATTCAAGAATAAAAGGTTTTATTCTGTAATCTGAGGTCGTAATATAGTTTCAGGAAGTTTGTTATTCATTGATAGCTGGACCACCCACTCTTGTCTAAAATTGTATACAGTTTCATAACGTTTCTCATTCCTTCACATTTTTTTTTAATGCATACTAGATACAACATGATACTAAACAAATTAGTCGATACCCATCGTTAGATAGTGGGCTGCACAGTGTGCTGGTGAAGGCTGACAGTTTTAGAAATTTTGTTAATTATCCAATACATACATACATCCATACATCCATACATACATACATACAATAATTCATGTATAATGGTATATTGCCGAGATGGTTGCCGTGGTAGCCTAATGGTTAATATGCTTGCTTTAATTTAATAGTATGCGGGTGACCTTCGTTCGATCCTCGGTTTCGGCAACACTAAAATTGTAAACAGCGTTTTTTGTTCTGAATTAACCACGTGCTGGCCGGTGAACGAAAAACAACATATAAAAAAATATATTTCGTGGATATGTGCAGTCTGCCAGCCCTGGAGCAGCGTGGGGTACCTTTACCTGCTCCACAACTCTCAAATATTTCATAGAAGGCCCTTTTCCCAGCTGTGGGCATTTACAAGCTGCTACTTTACTTTACTTTTACATTGTACTCGACATATCCTACCGGTGTACAAATTATATTCATGTATTTAGTAACAAAATCTATTAAACGCATGAACTTTACAAAGTTCCTGAATAATAAATATTTTTTTAAGAAAATTTTATAATTCCTCGAGTAATTCTATTTGATGTTGATATTCTTTTATAACTATTAAATTATCTGAAAACATTTTGCGAGGTTATTTTGTGCCTCTACCTTGTGACCACCAGCGCTATTGTCTACGCGAATTTATTAATCAGGTACACAGCTTAAAACATAAATTAGTACGTAAATAAATCTTGTTTATTTTTTAACCCGTTTCCTACACTTGTTTCAACTAACAACGTTATTTGTTTGTGCTAATGCGATAAAGAACTCGTTATTTATGCGTAGATCATAATAGTGTCCTTGAATTTGACATTTTGCAATTCCGCCATTTGGCGTCCGCATTTTGTTTTTTTTTTTACATTGTTTGTAATTGTGTTGTGGCTGATGGTTGATCTATTATGTTAGTGGCCTGCCTTTTTGGGTTAACATGGCCACCGACGTAGCCAGATGTGAACCTAGTAGGCAATACTGCGATTTTATATCGTAACGGTGTATTGTGATGATGAAATTATATATACTTATAACTTGATTTGACGTTAGAAAGAGCACCAACGTGCATTTTGTTACTTTTATCATCACATCAGCAAACACCAATGATCCCGGCCGATCACAACCACGGCGACAACTTCTTAATACTATCGGCAGTTGTCAACTACGTCGGATCGTATATTATAGAGCGGACACAGTGGCCCTCTCGCGTAATTACCTCCCCGTGCCCAAAGTAACCGTTATGGGATATTGTGATAAGTACAATCGTTGTCTTCGATCGCGTTTAGTACAATCGTTAGCTTGGACTGTGAAATGAAACCAGACCCCATGGCTGAATACTCAGGTACTTTCACCAATAACGCTATTGCCAAACCCCAATATCACATCAATCACCGTAGATTTTTTTTTTTTTAAATAAAAGTTTGTGACACCAATGCGTTGGAGAATCTGTCACCCGATCTAATGCGCGCCACCACACGCCGTACGACATAAATGACAATATGTATAAAGAAATTAGTAGTTAAAATTAAATACATATCCGAGCACAGGTCTTGCACACTTCTTATACTGTTTTTTTTTGCAATCCAACTTGTTATAAATAGTAATATTATTAATAAATAAATCTGATTCGTTTGGAATCTACACTAATTAATTAGTTAATTGTGAATGCAAAAGATTTGGTGATGTGAAGAAATGCTTATATTGAAAGTCAGGAATTTCCGTCTGATAATCCTTTAAATCTTCCCCATTACTACTCGTAGATCGGCCGGACCGGCATCACCTTATTTTTAATAGAGATTTTAAAAGACATCGATTTGACATGTCCACGAATTATTTTGTTTTGTTATTTCTCTGACATGCAGTTGGCCTTGCTATATCTCCTTTAGCGTTAGGCACTTAAATAATTGGTGCTTAAAATTGCATATACTGTCGTTCGAATCGAATTCTGGTGACTGTGAAATTAACGGCCAGCCTACTGACCCATGGAGACCATACGTTACGTAAAAAGTAAAGTAAAGTAGCAACCTGTAAGTGCCCATAGCTGGCCCTCCTCAAGATTCTGAAGGGGTAATGGAATCGGAAAGGGACCGCAACGCTTCTACATACGTCTCATGCACATATATTCTAAATTGGTTTTAATTGAGATTCGAACTCAAAACTTTACTCCAATAAGACGATTACGCTGTACACAGCCAACAAATATAGACTAAAGCACAAGCAGGACCGCTTTCATTAATTTAATCATTAAATTAGCATCAGTGATAACACATTCAAAACAGTTATATAAACAAAAAAAAAACCACTTTGTCTGAAACGGGTCTTACAAAATGTAGCTAATTTCGAATTCTTATACCACAACTTATTTGTACGCATAAATTATTACCCTCGCGATATGTGCAGAATTAATAATTAATTTTATGTCGATGTTTAATTTTTAACATTTAGATACGAGAATATACAAAATGTATTTATATTTTTAAAGTTAACATTAGTATAATTTTAAACTTTGAATTAAAATGTTATTCAACATTTTTTATTATATTATTTTCAATTTCATTTCCCACTGCTCTCTGCCTTCAGCAGTCCTGTACACTGCGTCTCGGATTTTTCAAGTCTTCTTACTTCTGTCCTCCTCCTTCTTAGAATTCGTTCAATAATGCTACGCCCCAATCTCGAGTTTGATTTCCTTAGCACTAGTCGCACTCACCAATTCTGTTCAGCTTGATGAGTATGGACTACCATTGTAGCTTTGGTTTGCGCTTTCTTTGAAAGCACGATGCATTACAGTAGAGTTAAGATACTGGCCTAAAGCCTTTGGTAAATGTCTGCTCAATTATTATATTTACAACAGTCTTAATCTTTAGATTGTAGCTGTTTTACTTGATGGAATCGGCACGATAGATGTGTTTAGTACGTGGGAGAGCCAAGCGGTGGAGCTGCTGTTCGAATTAGCCGGCTTCGACGGTAGACTACGACCTCGCAGAATACCGGCGTGAAGTATCTAGCATTCGGCATCTTGTGTTTTACGTTTCGTCCGGTGAGTGTGCCAACCGATGGCCCATTTCCCTCTTCTCCTGTCGCCCTCCTCAACATCTCTCCTATCCCATCCCCAAAATATCCTTAAAGGATACTCTACATCACTCTACGGCAAAGGCAAGAGGCAAACGAGCAAGTGGCTCACTTGTTGGTAAGTGATTACCGACGCCCACGTACATCTGCAACACCGGAGGAGTTGCAGGTGCGTTGGCGGCCATAGAGTTTATGCTCGTTTCACATTCTATTTTTAATAAATAAAAGACGCATGCTTACGCAATAGATACTTATTTCATTATCTCGAAGTAATTAAAAACTACGTTTCGGTTCAGATATTCGCTGGAAAGTCCTGTGCTCGATCGACATCATATTAAAAAAAAACCCTATGTCGGTTTAATCTACGTTGCCTCTGGCACTCGATGTAGAGTCATTTGCGTGTGTGACTCTTACGTCACATTGGTTTGAAAAAAATTAAAGTAACTGCATTTATGCAAGAGATAATTGTTTCGTTAACTTAAGTCAGTTCCACTTAAGTTGTCTCTTTTATTGAATTGAGTTAAGTTTGTGCAGTAAAGTATTGCACAAACTTGATGTTAGATTCTTTTGACTGCATGCACCTTTGTCATCCTAGATTTAAAAAAAGAAAGGTACCTTGTGTGAGTCGAGTAGGTAATTAGTCCTCTTTAACTACTTTTTATATTCTTTTATTGTTTTAAGCATTCGATGTCGATGCTCATTGATTCGGTACTCTTTTTCGAAGTCTACGGACTATGTGATTTACTTAGTCGTCGCTCTTGTTATTTTAAAAAGACCAAGTCAACTCTATATTTATTATTTCGTTTGCTCTGGAACAGTTTAAATAATATTGTCTTGTAGGTTATATTACAGATGGTAGTACGTTGTCTCAGAATACCGATGCAAAAGTAATGGCTCCTTCTCAAATATCCGAGAGGGTTTTGGAGCCCGGAAGGGTCAGCCACGCTGCTCTAGTGGCGGGTTGGCTTTACATATTAGTAGTGCACCTAAGACCTAAGACATTGCTATCATTGGATTGTGTACATAATGTTTGCACGTAACAGAGATCCGCCAGCCCGGAACCCGTAGCATTGAAGACATAGTTACCACATAGTAATTCAAGCACTTCGATAATAAATTAATAATAAATAATAATAAGGGACTCGGTGACGGACCGCTCCGAGCTCAAATGCTAAAGGCAGTGCTCCTCGATACCGCCTGCATCGTCCGTCGGCTTCTTTCCCTTTTCCACTAACTCTCAAGACTGCCGATGGTTTCCGTCTTGTTGGATTTTATTTATTTTATTTTACTTTAGGTGTTTCATAGTATTCTATATCAATATTTATCTGTATATTCAATTCAAACAGATGAGAACATATATAAATACACCACATAATACTAATAAGAATTTAAACAAAGCCCAGTGGATATGTTAATTATCACGAGGAGTTATTTAAAACGAGTTTTTCAGTAAATTAATATTTCTTCTTAATTTTATTGTTATCTATTACGTAGAGATAATTATGTAAATTTTTTTTGCATCCCAGACTACTTCATCAGTATCACAAATATTGCGATAAAAGACGTAAATAACGTCGGGCTTTGCTGCTGCGCGAGTGGACCGGCTCGACCGGGGTAGTACCGCGGCCTCGCAGAATACCGCCGTGAAGTAGAGGCACCTACTTCACATACATCTGCAACACCGGAGAAGCTTCAGGTGCGTTGCCGGCCTTTAGAAGTATTTGTGAGATGGGGGGGAGGGAGGAGGAGGAGGGGAATGAGGAGAGGGATGGTGCCTCTGGTTACCTCACTCACCGAACGAAACGCAGAAGCACAAGATACCTCTCGGTCGAGCCGGTCCATTCGAGCAGCAGTAAAAGTCGCCGCTTGGCGCTCCTCTTACCTCCTCACAACGTAGCAGCTTATCTTCCTCATCGAGTATTGGATGATGAATTGTAATATGGGCGTATGAGTCACATATTAATACTTACTTTGGTCTGTTTCTTATCCGTACGTTTTACCATTATGCTGCATAGAGGCGCGAAACGGACCGGAGGCTAAGATCCCTCTCCTCCTCTCCCTCCCTCCTCCCCAAATAACCTTAAATGCAGTTAACGCACCCGCAGCTCTTTTGGTGTTGCTGATGTACGTGGGCATCTGTAATCACTTACCACCAGGAAACCCGTCAGGTAAAAATATTGTTCTTGCTTTTGGTTGGTTTGGAGAATAGTATGGTATATTTCCACTTATAAAATTTTGTAAATAACAAATAAAACATCACAGCATAAACTATGTAAATACTTTAGGTACATGCCGTTTCCTTTATCATGGTACATCCCCTAATTATCTGATAAGATAGTCGAATAAATATTTCAGATTAAAAATGATTCCGGCTGGTCTGAAGGTTTTCAACTCCACGGCATAAATAATGACTAATAAAGACTAAATAACCACTTCGGTTTCGCGCGGACAGTTATATTGTTATATTAAAATATTGTTATATTAAAAACTAAATGATGTGTTACACATATCAATCTTTCTCGCATTGCAACCCACTTAGAAGTTTAGATTTATCTTTATTAGCGAAACAAACGCGGATTACGTTATTATACTATTTATCTTTAATAGGAGTATAAGGACAAATTAAAAAAAAAAAAAAATATTATCTTTATCCCTTGTTCGTCGTAAGAAGCAGGTAACGAAAACCCTCAAATATCTCATGCAATCTGGAGATCGAAGGACCATCTCTTGAAAACTGGGTTAAAAAAGCTTGGAAGCGTTGGTAACGCTAAGTCGAGCTAAATGGAAATCCGTAATATCTACCTACCCCTATTCGTGAAAGACTACTTACATTTAATAAAAACTGTAACTTGGTGGTAGAGTCTATCTCCGCCTATCAGTCGCATGGGTAGGTACCACCCTCTTACCCCTTTCTACCACCAATCGGTAGTGCAATTACTATGGTGTTCCGGTTTTAAAGGTATTGGGAGCCAGTATAATTACGGGCTATTGGGAAACATTCCATCTCAGTCCTGAAGGGCGTTTGTATCTCTATACCAAATTTCATTAAAATCGTTTCAGCCGTTTCCGTTAGGTTAGGTCGATTATTGAATGATATCCAAACAAACCTACTTTCACCTTTTTATTATTTATGAGAGTCAATAATCATTGTAATAAAATTTAAAACTTAAAAATATAATCTAAATATCCCTCAAGGCCGGCATCGAACCTGCAGCCCCTCTGGTGTTGCAGATCTACGTGGGCATCCGTAATCACTTATCTTTAAGTGAACAGCATGCTCGTTTGCCCACATTCCTATAAAAAAATGTAATGGATGTAGTAGATACTGGTTAATAACCTGTGTTTACTCTATGTACTGTAATTTTACATAGATTAGATAGAGTGGTGTTCTCCCATTTGAGATGCAATCAAAGAATAAGAACTTATTTGTCTAAAGTGTGCAATACATTTTAATAGATTATTTGATAGTATTATATAGTAAAAAAAATCCAGTTCGTTTAGAAATTAACGATTCATTTAGTGTAATAAAGTATGAAATTCGATAAGTGAAATGATTAACACCAAAAGAACGTACACATTTGAATAATAAAAAGACAGCTTAATGCGTTGATGAAGTATTTTATTGTCATTTAGATAATATCTTAAAATAAAGAGGCATATGTAAGAACAAAAAAGTTGTAAAGTTCCTAGCAATAAGTTGTAGGTTGCAAGACCGTTGTCTCCGTTGCCACATGCGTCATACTTGAGAACACTTGCTGCTTGTTGACACTGGTCTGCTCGAGTTTGCAGTGAACCTGTGCTTTAATTCTGTAGATCACTATATTCTTGAAACATGCTTTCAGTTTCCTATATTTTTATGAACTTTGAACTATGAACTATGAATAAAAGTACTACAAAGGACGGACTTAATGCCTCTTTGCAGGCCAGTCAACAACAACATCTATTACAATTATAAAAAAATAATAAAAAAAGAAATGCGCACTCTCTTTCCCCTGTTTCTTCACCGTCAGAGAAGCCACATTACGGGCGATGGTAGATTGTAAAAAACATTGAATTAACAAAACTATCTTTCTGTCTCGATGAGAAAGTCTATTTTAGTATCGCTCTTCTGTCCATGATGCAGTCCTTCGATCCTCAGCTAATCATAAGATAAGCCTTCCTCAACATTTTACCGATTTTGTTGGTACCGTTCAGGCTAATCTTTTCGGGAACTCCTTAGCGGAGGATATTAGATAAAGCCCTAGTAATATTTCTTTCAATCGAACAGTACGCGAGCACATATCTACCTATCACCGAATTGTGTCGGAATCAATGTTGAATATGTCGGACCGACTAAAACCCCCACGGTAGATACGCTGTTAGCCCGGTGGCCTTTACAGCTTCGGCGGAAGAGACTCGCGAGCAGAAAGCCCGCAAAATAGGACTTTTAAAATCGTCTGATAATTGTTAACATATACTGATTTATTATATAGATATGTATATGTGTAAAAGTATGTATCTATGTTTATGTCTAGACAGACATGTTCTTTATTTATGTAAGTATTTGTGTATTTATACGTTAAAATGTGTTTAAATTGTAAAGTTTCACTATGCAGTCCTTTTGCCTATTTATATAATTTTTAATTTTTATGCACCTATCACAATATTTCTCCACGCCCTTGGTTGTCTGACACATAATGCCAATAAACATTAAGTTCGCCCTTTGCAATCCCATCTATATACACAATAAAGTATAAATAAGAAGAACAATTTTCATTTATTCGTTTATTGTCCAAATCTCTAATTTCTCATTGTCCTATACATCAAACTAAGAAATAATTTTTAATAGAAAACTCCTTAAAGCACATAAAGCAGACTAGTTAATGGTAATAATTTGCTAATAGGCATTGATTCGTTAGTATTACAACATATTTTAAACAGACTTCTAATCTAAATATCTTAACGTGCCACAAAGCCGTGGTAAAATATTGTTATATGTATTATTCGCAAATTAAACGATTCAGGGCCAAATAGTCGCGTAACAGGCATACAAATTAATCAAGTTTAGTGCGGACAGAGCCCGCCGCGTTCGGACTGTTAATGAATTCAAAATTTACGAACTGCCGGTTACATAATGTGACGTAGGATGTACAGAGTAATGTATAGTGCTTAGTTCTTGAAGCTAATCCATCACTTGCCTCAATCTTTCGGGCAACGTCGGGTCGAATTACTACTATAATTATATTTATCTTGTATTTACTGTTTTCAAGAGCGTGTTTGAAGATTTTTATAATTTATTTATTTATATGTTTAAATTTGAATGTACGTATGTTTAGATATTTATGTACACATTACATAAATACATATATGAATGTACATCATTATAATTTTGTTGTATATATTAGTTTTAGTTGTATAGTATGTATGTATCTGTAGCTTTGTTTCTCTGCTCCTTGGGTTGCCTGGAAGCGAGAAGGCCGCCAATTTGTAAATTCATTCATTCGTCCATACACCATCGTTATAATTGAAAATTCGTATGTCGTGCTAGAGGCCATCGGTGGCTTTTGACTGAATGGGCAGGCTCGACCGGGGTAATACACAGCCTCGCGGAATACCGGCGTGAAGTAGAGAGATCTTGTACTTTTGCGTTCGTTCGGTGGGCGAGGTAGCGGGATGCCTACTCCTCACTCCCCATCTTCCGCCTCAGATATCCTTAAAGGCCGGCAACGTATATGCAAACCTCTGGTGTTGCAGATGTTCGTGGGTATCAATAATCACTCGTTGGCTCGTTTGTCCCCTTTACCAGAAACCTATGGCTGCACCGATTTTGAAGAAATTTGGCATGTGGCTACTTAAATAAAGTATTTCCCGAGAAAGCCGCAGGAAGATTCACCATATGGGCGGCGGGAAGTAGTATAAAATATTAACATTTATTTTTATTTTTAAAAGGTTGGTAAACGAGTTGACAGTCCACCTGATGGTACAATAATACTGCAGCCCATGTACACATGCAAAATACTTCAATCGTTGGTTATAAATGCGTTGTTATCCCTGAGCACTAAGACGGAAATGCCACTCAGCCTTAAATTATACAGATTCCGTATACGGAACCAATTTCTTCAAACAAAGCGGAAGCAGAAATGGGAAAGGGGGTGCTACTTTACTACCTAGTAAACTATATGTATGTATTAAGAAAACCTTATTCGCCGTGCAAAGCTGTCCTAACTCATCCCGTGGCTGTCGTAAAAACCGATTAACTAAGTTACAATTGTTAAGTCAAAAGTTATGTCAGGTGAAGGGTTAAGAGATACCAGAATACCAGAAGAACCTTTTGGACTCGTGCAGATGGTGAACCATCTGTTATATCTACTTTTATAACTTAAATGGGCTGATGTCCATTTAAGTTCACTGCTGAATATAGACTCTCCAAGAAAGTGCCAGCAAGTCGGTATTCACCATGTCATGGAGCGCATACTCATACTCACCCCGCAAGACAGATTTATTTAAATTCTTCCTCAAGAATTTAACTACCTATTTAAGGTTGTCATGTTTTTGATGCATAAAATATTTATTTATTTATTGTATTTGCGTACAAAGTAATACTTATGGTTGTATAATATATCTATAGTTATATACTAATAGTGGCTGCCCGCGGCTTCGCCCGCCGATCACAAATTTTGTCCCGATAGGACTATTAATAGAGATGGAATTATTCTATATTCCACAGCATAGTCTTTGTCTCTATAAAATCTAGTTCATATCCATTTTTTCATAAGCGTGATTGAATAACAACAATAATTGTAATTGAGTAACAAACATACAAACTTGTTTTCCATTAGATCCGCTAATTGTAACCCTTTTTTTGTGAGTTAATCCTTCATGGATACCCTTCCGTGACGGGGGCAACGGAGGGGCTCTGCTGACTCCTCTGTACTAGAGCCCTACCGATGTTCCTCTCTTTGCTAATAGTCATGTCCACGGGAACGCTTTCGGGCAAATTCAAATCTCTAATTAGCAAATGTATTTAGTCTACTCGGGCTCATTTACACTTCATTAAAATACAGATCATGTGATATATTTTTTTTTAATTTAGTACTAAGTCGTTTGCAAGTTTTAAGACTGTACTTAATTCTTATGAAACACATTAGTTAAAAACTATTGTCTACAAAAAGTAAGGTGTTTTATACGAAATAAGCCAGCCAACCGATAAGGATTATTCTTGACAACTCTTAGTTAGGTACAACTTATTGTATAAATTATTGGGCAATGATCATTTCTAGAAAACAGTTTCTCACTCAACTAGCGGTATAGATTCGTCATTAATATTAGAGGATATCAAGTGCAAGTTTCTTACTGGATTTCATCAAATTAACCTTAGTGATTTATAATAATGAATACAAGGCTAATAATAAATAACATAAATTAAATTAGAAATAATAATACAAAGTAAAATAATAACAATAATAATACACATTTCTATAAAAAAAATTGAAAACGTATTTTAATTATCTTGTCGATGGTTGACTATTCACTCTGTTTCTGTGTGACCTGTGTCAAAAATAATATTTTTATAGCGGAAAAAAAATAGCAAGGCGCACGGACTAACGTACGTGTGAGCGTGTAAGCATGTATTTTATTTGCGATTCCATCTAGCCGCGGGTATTTCATGCCACAAACACAAATACACTGCGAAATACATAATTTGGCACGTTTACACGTGCTGCCCCATCTCCTCTGTCGGGTTGCAAGCTTTTTAAAAACGTTAATGGAGTAGATGTCATAATTTTTTTTTTAATTTACAAATAACTTTTCCCGTGTATTGAGGACTAATAAGAATCAGACTAATTCAAAGCCATAAAGTCTCATTGTCTTAGGCATCATTGTCTCTGTTTGTCTTCTGTCCAGTGACAAAAGCAACATTTATGGTATGCGATCTCCAATATAAATAGACCATCTCTTTCTCCACCATCATCCTCACCCGCACGTGATGCACTCTGCTACATCTTGCAAACTAACGAGGCTCTGGCCACCGAATGATGTAATTAATGGAATATCAATATTCCATCCGAATTTGCCGTACTCAAATCGATGTGTGATCGGGATCAACATTACCTGTTACTGCGTGGATACCAGCACTGCGCTCACCAATACGCTTGCCCAGCGTGGTGAGTATGGGCAAACCTTACAAGTAATGCATACCGGTTTCTACTTGCGCTTTCTGGATGAGCCTATGTTTGGCAGTGCTAGAATAGGCTACATAGCTATATGAAGAGCGCAAATGCAGCCGAGTTGCCTTAAATTGTGGAGCAGACTGCAAACCAGAGACTGGATTATCTCTGCCTTTTTTTTTAAGACAGCAAACGAGCAAACGGTTCACGTGATGGTAAGTGATTACCGTCGCCCACATACATCTGCAACACCATAGATGGTGCAGGTGCGTTGCCGGTCTTTAAGGATATTTGGGAGATGGGAGGGAAGAGGAGGGGAATAGGGAGGGGTGTGGGCCTCCGGTTACCTCACTCACCGATCGAAACGCAGAAGCACAAGATGCCTCTACTTCACGTCGGTATTCTGCGAGGCCGCGGTACCAACCCGGTCGTGCCGGCCCGTTCGAGCAGCAGCAAAACCGCCGCTTGGCTCTGCCACGCTTAAAAACGGCTACAACCTTCCGATCCATTTCGTAGTCTCATGTACCTAGCAGAACAGATTTTTTTTTAATTTAATTTAAGATGTTATGTTGTTTTTTATGTTGTACTTAGGCCATGTATAAACGTGTTTTCTTTCTTTCTCTAAAATGGGCTGATGTAGTTCATCTTGTACTTTTAAGATGCAGTGATTTAAAATGTATAGAGGCACATTGAAGTGTAAAGTAGCTGGATACTGCTTAGTAAAAGAGATCTTGGTAATTAGTAATTACCGATAAACACCCTTCCTACTAACACAGGCTGATGATTTGATTGGAAAGATAATATAGATATTTAAAAAAAATTGCCTGCGACTTTATATGAGTAGAATCCATGTTAACCTATTCTAATATTTTCTGTTAAGTTAGTGCCATTTTGACTTCTACAGTTTCATCGGATGATGCAGTAGCGTCCTTGAGGCAATAAGTATCGCTGTTTTTGACTTTAGATGAAAACCTTATCCAAATCCGTTCAGTAACGCTGTTGAAATAATTTTAATAATTTTCCGAGATTAAGAGAATTGCAATTTTTAATTGGAGTCGTAAGCTTTCGAATTGTTACATTCAGTTGTTTTCGTGATACCAGAACGAAAATTTAAATAGGCAATAAGACAAATATCCCTATATATAAGATGATTTGAGTTGGGAATCAGACCTATATCTTATCTCCAGTGTTTTTTATAATCTTTAATAATCAGATCCATCTTTTTTTACAATTTTGTTATAATAAAGATAAAGACAAGATTTTTTTTGTGCAATTGATCACAGATAAAAACTTGTGATTATTTGCAATTGTAATAGCATTTAAATTACCACATGAATCGACACAGCAATAGTTGCCAGGTGTTTGTGAGAAACTCGGGACACGTTAATTAGGTAATTGAATATTGATTTATTAGATAAAGGGTTTTACGCTGGACAACTCTAGAAAGGCTAAGAAAATTAAAAGTAAGTATATTATAGCGAGTTATTAAAAATATGACTTACACCAATAAGAATTACATTACGTTTAAAGGTTATTGTTTGATTGGATTATTTCTTAGTCTAACTGAAAAGTATACTTATACTCTCGTTATAATTGTTTTTGCGCGACTTCGGGCCAAAATCGGGACACGTAGCATTTCTAGTGGTTTCACAAAATCCATAATAGGTGAATGAGTACATAACCACAACATTATGTTTATTTTCCTAAACTATCACAGGGCCGCACATATGAGAATGGTGCGACTGTTATGATAACCTGTCAGAAAGTTTAAGGATAAGCGAAATACATTCATACTTTCAGGTTGTCTAAAAAATATTTAAAATAAGCAGAAGCGGAGAAAAAAAGTTAAATAGTTTGTTAACTATTTAAACCGTGAACTGCAATCACAATTCCGACATAATTCCGATTTCGTGCATCCTCGTTGAAATATCAACTTTTAATTGATACCCAATGATTTAATCAAGATATGCTCTTAAACCACACCGCAAAGATGTTTCGAACGCAACCACAGCACACATGCACATTTTTATTTTCCTCACATTACATACAATTACTTCATTTACGTTCTTAACACATGACGGAATGTGAAGCTATAATAAGAAATATGTTTAGATTTCTTTTTATAGCTTCACTTAACTTAGTGTTTACGGTTAGCGGGAAGTGGTCGGCACGTGTATATCGCCTACTTACTCGAAAGCGACTGAGGCCAGAGGCGACAATTGTAGTGTTTTGTGCGCTTAATTTTCGGTACGCTTGTTTTTTTTTTTTTTGTTTTACGAGGGGGGAAAGGTGTAAATACTTACCAATCACCAAAGGCGGTGACTGGTTTAACGGGTGTGTGTCGGGATTATCATTTAAGATATTGGACAGACTAAAACCCCCACGGTTATTACCTACGCTGTTGGCCCGAAGCCCTTGACAGCTTCGGCGATAGAGATAGAGGCTTTTTATATAATTATTATTATTAATGTAGTTTTAACTGCACGGACTATCAGAACTAAACTAGAAATTAATTGTCCGTCCGTCCGTCCGTCAGTCTGTCAGTCCGTCCGTCTGTCGTCGAGTATAGTTAGCATAGTCAGATAGTGTAAGACAACGATGAAACCACGATGCGTCCATGCAAATAGCTTTTACGTTACTTACACAAATATAGTCTTCTGCTGACACTCCAACCCGGTCTGGAACACAACCACCGGCATGTGAATGTGATCACTGGGCCACGCTGTGGTCGAAGCCCATGTAAGCACTTTCTTCGCTCACCGTTTGGACAGTTTATTAAAGCCCACATATACAACGTAGTTACTAAAGATTGTGATATGAAAACAAAACCATAGCACGAATTAATAGTCACTTTCAGTTACGATAATACGGAGAACATATTAATTACAAAGGCGTAAAACATATTTATGTATGTGTAAGTATATTAAGTTATTTATGTATATGTTTACATATGTAATTTCAAATTTAGTTATAATTATATGTATATTTTAATAATAACATTATTAATAAAAGTATAGTAAATACGTATTACTCGTATGTTGATACATCAATAGATCACTAAACTGAAGTAAACGGTACGTGCAAAAATTTCTACTAAAAAGTCAAACAAAATTTAAATATATTCCTAAGTTTACGTTATGTGTAAATAAAAAATTGTAATAGACTTGAAAGTGCATTTTAAAAATGTCAATCGTATCTAGGCGCTCACGACACAGGCTTGCCGAGTGTAAAGACTGCTGGCATATCATATACTGTAAAATGCAAAACTGCGTTTGATATAAGTAATGTATAATAATGTACGTATTAAGGTTTTGCTTTCCAAATTTTGTATCTTTCGCTGTAAATAATGAATCGACAAATCATCGAATAGCTTGAATAACATGTGTAGAAATGGGCCCATTTTGACGCAACTAAAATTGTACTCATGGATGCAAAATATGAAAACTAATAGAACATTACTTAATTTGTAATTCAAGTTGTGTTTTGAAAGCGACCTCTAGAAGTAATTGAGAGAAAATTGTGAACTTGTGATAAATGTTGACGTGTCTATATCCTCATTGTTTAAAGGTGTCAACAGATTGCGCTAGTGTCTTTTGAATTAATTTCACTAAATTTTTGCTATAAAACCTAATGACAATATAATTATATGTGTATACATATACATATTTTATGTTAATATACAAGCAAAACTGATACTGTGGCAAATTTCATGGCCATACATAATAAACAAATCTGAATTTATTGTGGTTGATTCAAATGTTACCAGTGCTTAAAATTTTCTATGTATACAACACTTTCACTAAAAAAAATTCAACAAAAAAGTACGAGGCAGCAAGTAAATGGCGTCTCAAGTTGTTTTTTTAACTAATTTCTGTGTTTCTCTCCTAACTGTGTCGTTTTTTAATGTATAACGCGTTGGCAATATTAACTTTAACAAATTCGTCAGAATCTAATTGACGAATAGTGATTAATTCTTCGATGTTTCATAATTTACGTGGAAACAATGGCGTCGAAGGAACATTCAGAATCCCAAGTAAAAGTTAGTGAAAATCGCGATGTATCGGAAGATAACTATAGCTCAAGTAGCGAAGCAGATGCCGGCGAAGACGCAAAGTGTCGAAGAGTGAGTCAGAACTATAAGAAACTTTCGAAACTGGGATATGATCCAAGTATGTCAACCGATTCCAAACACGCATCCAATGATTCTAAAGGTAATAGCCGTTTGCTCATTTTATTATAGATATATTTTAATCCATTATTACACTAACTCCTAGAACTTAGTGTAACTAGTCGTCTCAGCTTTATTTTGGTGGGAAAATTGTTAACCTATCAAATTCTCTGTTACATCACTAATGGAGGTCATAACTGTTTATAAACATACATAAGTACATATTTATAAAGCTATTTACATATTTGTTATATTGTTAAAATTAGGAACAAATTGTTCGCAATACTCAGTATTGCTTTGTCCCATTTTGATTGCATCAGAAAATGACCTTGCTCTGCCAGCATTTACTTTCTACTGACTGAATTACTATACTCCTAACAACTATCTGCTATTCCAGCAATAATAGTTTATATATAAATAAAACAGCAACATAGCGTCACAAGTTATTTATTCACTGGTCCATTATCACCTTTCTTTTTGCCTGCGATATTGTAATAAGATTGCCCACCAACTTGATTGCAGGAAGGTTCATTGCCTCTTATCCTAATGTTTTCATGCTTTAGCATTTTAAGTTGTGCATGTTACTCTTCATTAAAAAAACTCTTATGCTGATCTCTGATCTACAGATCAAAGAAACTAAAAATACTACTGGGAATTTAGTATTTTTAGAATAAATAATATAACAACAGTTCGCAATAATAAGAGGCCCATTTTTCATTTTCATGGTGATCTAACTTTATGCAAACATTCTAACACAAATTCAAAAGGTCAGGTATCCAAAGACAGATATCTATAAAGTTATTTGTATACCTCAACAATGAATGTAATTCATACTAAGTATTGTAAATTTATTTTGGTTTAAATTTGTTCAAATTATTTATTTATCCTGCAGTGAACAATGCATCAGATCATAGTTACAATGTTGTGTCATTGGTTATGTTGCCGTTGTGGCAGTTTGAAACCATTTATTCACCCAGGATGAAAGTAATTGATTTTGATATTCCTATAATCCAACCTAAGATCTATTGTATATATATAATTTTTTTTTCATTATACAAGATTAGAAAATCATTTGTATACTTCAGCAATCCATTGGAAACTATAAGACCAAAGAGTAATTATATACTATGAAACAGCACAAATAATTTTTAAGATAGGCAATAATGATACATAATACCAGTAATGGCATAGTTTGGTAGCCTATGCAGTAAATTTTTTTTTATAATTTCTTTTTTAGTTTTATTTTAATTTATAAACTTTTTTTTTATTCAACTTTTTGACCTGTATATCATGTGACTTCAAGGACTAACAGTGACCGTATTAGTAGAATAATATTGTGTCAAAATAATTTACAAGAGGTACTACAAAATAGTTTTATGATAGATGTGCTCACTCCTAAGATTACACTAAGAGGTAATCCATACCCGTATACAATTTAGAGCAGAAAAAATTAAAGTAGTATTATGTTAAGGTGATGATCTGAGGTAACTTTTTAATATGTTTTAAATGAATTACTACAAATTACTCCACACTTTTTTGAAGGAAGCATGTGCCAACATGACAAAGGATGAAAATAAAAAGTTGTTAAGGGTGCTATTGACAACAATGTCTATATAGATAATATAATCTAAAATATTATATCTGTAATTGAAGATATAGCTCATCTTATGATGAAAGTAAATGAATAATTTAAATATTGTGTAGTATTGAGTTTTGTTTTATGTGTAACATTTCTATATAACTTTGGGTTGTCATTGTTTATTACTGATCTTTTAACAAAAATTAACCTAAATATTGAACAAACTAACCTTAAAATAAGATAAAATTAATTAATAATTTTATTATACTTTTATAACCTAAAAGAATTTCATGACTACAATTTGGAAATAAACAGAAAGCAACACAAATATTATTTACTCTAGAATGTTTTAATGAATATTTAAAGGTAAAACTAAAACTAATATGAACCTAAACATAATCTATCTTTTTATATTGTTTACGACCATTACACTACTTTTTGTTTACTATAAATTGTTTTCTCTTGAGTATCCGTTAATTGGGTTACCAATATGTCTAGTCACATCCATAGTTGGAGAGCCTAAGATCTTGTCTCTCTTGTCTTATTTACAACTACAGTGAAATAATGGCTTTCACATTCATTCGTTAAATAATTAGATATTTGATTGGAAATTTAAATGATCCATAACAATAATAAAGCTCTAAAAGAATAAAGTGTGATTATTAATCACACAAAATGACCCTGTTCCAAACTAGGATACCCTGTGTCTTGGTAACTAGGTAGTGGGAAAATAAATACACATATAGGTAGATTGATAAGTAATCATAATTTATATTCATTATATAAATGTTATTCTATAGTGAGACTCAAACCTGCAAAGTTCAGCTGTGAAGGCTGGGTCACTACCAACAAGGCTATATGGTTGTGGTTTTTCATATGATATTAATTATAATATGACAGTCAATGATTTTATTGCAATTTTTTGTAATTGTAAACAACAATGATAATTAACCCCTTAGAATAATAACTGATCCCCAGATCTTTTAAAAAACAAATATTTATACAATAATACTTTCCTTATTGTATTAATTTTTATTATTGTATAAATATATATTGATCAACAATAAGTAATATCAATAACAGCAATGTATAAATAACTATAAATAGGTCAGTAATTAATTACTGGAAATTTGCAGTGTAAATCATATACAATGATTATTTCCTCTTTCATTCTTTTCCTTTGGCAATTTGTTATAATTGCAATGACCCGCTTAATATAATTTATAATCCTTCAGCTTATTGACTTGGGTAACTAAAAACAATTATGCATGGAAGAAGAGATTGTGATAATATAAGCAATGAAAACATGAACTTTGATGATACAACTCTGTTATCTCTTATTTCAAACAAAAGAAAAAGTAATTAAAACATTATTTAGTATATCAATATTGACAAACACTTAAGCTTTAATGTTACTAGAGTTGATAAAATCACAAAATGTATACAAAGTGAGTAAAAATCTATAAGATGAGAGACATAGGAGGCAAAGGGAATTTAATAATTTAGGACATTCAAAAGAAAATGTGGTAACGTTACCTTCGTCCAGACCGCATTTGCATTGTAAACTATCCTTAACACTAATCTTGGCTGAATGTGTGCAACAAGCATGGCCAATTCTTAGATGGTTGACAATTGTTTATGCCCTCCTGGTGGATTTCGACAATGTCAACAACTTCCGAATTATATCGGCAGTTGCAGCAGTTATCAGTTGTTGAGTATATATTACTAGTACTGTCATTGACCATTTCTCATCACTTACTTTGAATTACTTAATTCCACCCATTAATTTCATTACCTATGGACCCTTTAGTCCATCTCAAACCTTTACTTCCACTGGTTGCATGTCCTCCCTCCGCTTCTTCAATCCCTAATTCAAAATTCAAAACAGTCACTCTCAATGATATTGAAAATACTGTGTTAGCAATCAAATCTAAGGCTGTGGGAAGTGAGTTAGTAGTTAATGTTAGTAATCAAATGCCTACTGAGTGCCTTTAACCAGTAATTTCAACATCATTCATTTTTCCTTGCACAATGATGCAAAAACCCTACATGTAGGCTTGTTTGTAAACTGTGCCCAAAAACCACGGCCACAGCCACTGTATCTGAATCTGCCAATTATTAAACCATGGTAATAAACTTAATACTCTGTAATTCACTGTATAAAGAGTATGAAGATTATTAATAACAATGATTTACAGTGTAATGAACAATCAATATAAATAATAAATCATCACTATAAATTATTCACATGTCATAACTTTGAAACAAATTAAATTTCTAATTCACAAAAAAAGTCCACCACCCGAAGGCCATGGAGATTAGTAGATTGGTGCTTAAAAGGGTTATTTCAGGTTCTTGTCATGATAGTAAAAGTGCAATGAATGTGAAAGTGAAATTTTGTCCAAATATATATATTGAGAAAATAATTATCCATTAAAATCACCATTTGTATTAAAAACTTCATAAGCCATGCACTACCCGATAGTGCTTGGAAGTTGTAGCTATGATCGAAATAGACCTGGAGGACATCATAATATGAATTGGGGATAAAGTGGTTTTGTATTTTATATACAAATATACTAGGTTATTTTGTCATGTACTCGTATTTATATATACATATATCATGTATTATATATACTATATATGTGCCATTTTGTTCGATAAATTGTTGCCATTTTTTTAGGAAGTGACATAATCCCATTCCTGTCGAAATTTTGGGACGTCTGATCAAAAACTGCGACAAGTAGTTTTGACAGTTCTCTCGTGATGTTAACCTAACACTAGCTAAAGAATTCTGAAGAGACCGAAACAGGTGAAAATCTTAGGGTCCGGGCTATACGGCAGTAAAAGCTTATAATTAACGATGTCCTTCCAATCCCACAACACACAGCATCATCTTATGTCACTTTTGATCACCAGTGAATAATCTTTTCAAAAACGTTCCGTTTTATTATGTTTATTTAATGTCTGTCTCTTTTGTGAGAATCGCAAATAAGTTCACGTTTCATCATGTTTCTTTCAGTGAGCTCGTGCAGCACTCCAATATCGAGCTTTTTTGTATTTTCAGACTTTTTCAAATGGGTCATAACTGTTTTGTGGTCAACACCTAGCTCTACAGCTATGTCGTAACTACTAATATGCCGCCGATCTTGCTCCACTTTTTCAAAAATGGCAGTGACTTTATCCGTAACAGGTCGACCAGAGCGAGCTTCATCTTTGACATCAAAATTCCCGGACTGAAAACGCTTGAACCAACTTTGTGCTACTCTTACTGACATTGCGTTAAGTCCATTAATGTTATCTATTTTTTTCGCGGCTCGTGTCGCATTTTTGTAATAGAACTTTAAAATGTATCGAATTTCTTCGTTAGATTTACTCATTTTGGCAGACAGAAAAACAACAAAAAAAATGGCGGCAAACCGATTCTCTTTTTATTTTTCTGTTTTTAAAATGACATCTATGTAATAGTATCAAAGCCAGCCAGATACCAACAGTACAACCAAGAGATTTTACGAGAAGATTTACTTATAAAAACTTTTTCCCCCGGCCTAACACAAACGTTTATTTTTCCATGGTCGCATGGAGTGGTTTTGAGATACAATACGAGGCTACTTAAAAATCTATGTACAATTAGAGATAGTGCTCGTGATGGCAACACCTTGGCACGCGGGTTCGCGATTACAGTACCAGGCATGTAGCACCTTAACTGGTCTAACAAATTTATTTCTGTATAGAGTATATAAAGTATCTTATACCTTCCCACAACGAATCTTCCGTTTAGGTTCTAAAGTTCCCCACTGCTGGAGCTGGACAAGACTGCCTCCTAGTCAGTAACACGGGCCACTCAAATTATACTATACGAAATTAATGCAAGCGCGACCACTAGAAAAAGCAAGTTATAAATATCAAAGGAAATTTAGTGAATGAAAACCATTTAATATGTTAATATTTTTTTTTTCTTCTTTACAGGTAAAAAGCGCAAATGCAGTGAGGATTCAAAAGAAGTATGTGTATGGGGCGAGAATTCCAAACCAGCTAAACTAAGCAAAATATGGCCAGTCTTCGACTCTGGTGGGTATGGAGATGCTACAATGTTAACACTTCATGTCTTACAAAAAGCACCAAACTATGTCAACCCACTCCTGTTCAACCAGAATAAGCCTTTTAGCCTGTTGGAGATTAATCCTGAACCGCTGAAGGAGGATTGGTTTGGCGGTATCAATGCCTCATGGATGCAAACCAAGTTATCTAACACAATACCACGTGATGATGTTACCAAGCGCATCTTCTCATCCGTATCCCGCCAGTTGAAGATAATAAATGCGCATTTTCAAAAGTCAATGCCTAGGTACAAGTATCCTAGAGTTACAAGGTCAAATGTTCTACTGCAACATTCTAATCCACGACGCCCTGCAACACATCTTAGCTTGGCCGTCAGAGCAATCAAGTTTCAAGCAACACCGAGAAGAGAGTTGCCATGCTACGGAAATCTGGAATTGCCGTTAAAGATTAAGCAAGAGAGGTCTTCTTCTCCCCAACGTTTCCCTGCTATTTGTACAGGTGTTATGACAGATCCTAGTAAAGTGAAAAGTGAAGTGAAAGTAGAACGTGATAAAGTGAAGTTAGAGAGGGAGAAGGAGCGAGACAAAGAAAAGGAGAAGGATAGAGAAAGGGAAAGGTGAGTTCAAATTTTAATTTTTTGTAAAAAAACTCCACATTTACCCTTTCTTTTTCGTCACATGGTCATGAGGAAATGTGTACAGACACGTACCTTCTATCGAAGGCACTGGTTGGTTACGCCAGGATCTGCATAAATGTAAACCCACTAAAACACCACGAACAGACCATGGTAAGGAGACGCTGTTGTTGGCTCGACAGATTTTACAGCGTCAGCAGAAGAGATAGCTAACTTACTTCACATAACATTTTAAAACACAACCTAAGGCCTTTACTTACTCTTGTTTTAATTAAACTAGCTTAGTTATCAAGCGAGGAAGTCTCTTTGGAATAAAATGTGGTGCATATTTAAAACCGCCTCCAAAAAGAAGAGATAATCAATTTGATTTTTTTTTTAACCTTGTTCACTGACTGCGGTTTTGAAAAAGTGTATACGCAGAAGCAAACACTGAAAAATATATTAAAACAGGGGAAAAAATTTTGTAATGTGTTTTGTGTAATGAAAACGTAATGAACGCGCATAAAATCAGTTGGAGGCGTCTATGCCCGGCCGGGCAAGCCGCGCTAATGTGCAGCGTTATAATCTTCCTGGCCACCAGGATTAATTTAGTTTACATATTAGATGTGACATACTGGAGATGGTTATTCCGTCATCTAATCTATTATAGCCCAGGATATTTTTACTGGCAATGGGTACGGTACCCTCAATCGAATTAACGGAACCTTTTTTATGAGATGGGGAAATATATATATTTTTTTATTTCAACCATTAAAATCTATAATATTGACGTGACGTATGCTCCAGAGCGTGCCAAGATAGTTGTAGTATGCAGCGACTAAAAGCTCACGATGTTTTCCTCACCTTCGCCACATATCGACAACTAAAATGACATCGAATCCTATGTGGGCATCGAACCCCTCATGGTCCGCTGTACGCCAGCACTCGGAAGATGCCACACTCCGTCTTCCCCCAGCGGTCCCACCACGGCCGCATTTCGTCAGGCTATTAAGAAGTCCCCATATTAGCTGCTAGAGGACAGCGAGAACGGTACAAAGCCGCCATTTTGTACCATACCTAAAGTTACAGACTGGTGCCGGGCCGTAGGTTCTGTGATCGTGAATTGATGAGAAAGCTTCCGATTAGAAGTCTGATCTTGGTGATGAAGTGGAATGTTTTTAAATTTAAATGATATTCTAACGAACGTAATTAAATAGGCATATTATGAAGTGACGGAATATTAAAACTGTCACCTCCTTTTTTTCTGTGGGTGACGTAAGAGTCCACTAAGTAATGGAAAAACCTTGAAAATCTCATGGCTTCTTTAAAAAGGCTTAACTGAACATACACATACTGACGACAGGCAGCAGCGTGCGCGGTGTCTTCTACTGCGATTGTCCATTTGCATGCCAAGTGTGCGATTATGGCATATAGGCCCACTGGAGAGGTCTATATCCAGCAGTGAACTATAATTAAACTGACAAAGACTCTCAAGTACCTTTGTCATTGTCGCTTAGTGGTTATGCGGATACGTGATCGTACCAAACACCAGCAGGTCGACGTCACTGGACCCCGGAATCATGTCGGCGGTCTATGTATTTTAGGTCTGTCATATTTGAAAGTCATTTTCGTGATTTGTCGAACGCCACGTCATTTGACATTGACCTTGATCATGCGAACGAAGACGCGGGCATAGATAGTATATGAATAAGCTTCTATTTATTTATTTAAACTGTGCAAATACATAAAATATCAAAAGGCGGGCTTAATGCCAAGAGGCATTCTCTACCAGTCTACCATTCATTTAAACAGAGAAAATGTAAAATAAATTAAAACTCTTTGTTATATATTACATTATCAATATTGTAATAATATATATGGGTTTAATTACCTAAACTTCTGACTGCTTCATTTGGGTATACGGTTGTGAGAGCTTAGTATTTGTGTAATATCTTAACTTGGATATTCAACGACAGCCACGTCACGCTCGCGTTTATGTTGTTGCAGTTCGAATTAACTTGACATTTGTGACCTATGCTATTGAACTTATTGCATGCTGTAACTTCGGAGCTACTTAAACAATTAATATAAAACATAGCTATGTTTTTAAGTCAGGCTATACGCTATATTATGCTCAGAATTATATTGAAATCGACTCAGCCGTTTTCATGTGATACGCGCACAAACAGACAGATAGATGTCTATCTGACAGACAAACTGAAAAGAATTCTAAAAATTTTGGAAAAATATAGAATGTACAAACTCATCCCCTTCAAAGTTTTATTATACGTGTAAATTGTTATTAACATGGTGATTGTATTCATGGTTACAGGTCATTGGTTTGATTTCCGCATAGTACAAATTACATCTTACTACCTTCTTGAAACTATGAATATTTTGTTCTCAGATCCTCGCATTCATCCCGCCATTCATCCTGCCAGCAGTGCCGGAGACGGGCGCGTGTTAAGCGGTGCTCCATCGGAGTCCAGTGCCGTCGAGAGCGTTCTGCCCCTGTGTGGGGTCCGAGGGGACCCTGTGTTGACATTAAAGGGTTAAAGTATCATAGGTATATATATCAACATTTATATTGACCTTTTGACTGTACCTCCACTTAATACTTACTTATATGGGACATGAGGGAAACCTTGTTGTCATTTTGGAGACCTGATGTTGATAGCTTTAAGCAGTGAAATATATATAAAGTAAACAGCCATTTTGTTAATGCTAATTTCTTTCCATAGGTTAATGCGGGTTGAAACACATCCAAACGGTGGTGCAAGTGTTGTCTATCTGTACCAGCATGATGTAGATATGCTCAATGAGCATCAGCAGGAGTCTCTTGCCAAGGAATTTTTAAAGGTATAATTTAAGAAAATTAATAATTATTTAAGTCAACATTTTTTTAAGGCAAGACGGGAGGTACATGTGTAGCTTTAGCATTAGCTCAGGTTTGTTTTGCCTGGAACATGGATTTACTTATTGAATGGTACTTGATTGAAACAAAAAAAAATTGTTTTCATGCAAGAAACTCGTTAGAAATAAAGTTTACTAGCTTATGTAGAGTTCTTCAAGTTGAAGCTATGTCAGATGAGACATACTGGATTTCCAGAGACACATTGTGTTTAAGTGAATTTAACCTTAGTTACTTATTTTGAACCTGTATACAGTTTGTTATTCCGATTCTGCTTATTTGTCGGCAGCTGGTGTTCTCGGAGGACAGCGGCGGCTGGGCGCAGTTCGTGTGCGGAGTGGTGCGCGGCGCTGCTGCGCGCCTGCCCTGCCTACTGCAGTACCTGGCCGAGCGGCACCCCGCCCTCACAGTCAAGTCCGGTGTGCTGGCGCGCGCCTCCGACATCGAGACCACCACCGTCAGCCGCTACTACCAGCAGGTACCCGCCCTCACCGTCGAAGTGCCGAAGTGCAAGTGTCCATTCGAATTTGACAAATCACACAGACTAGCCCAAGGGTAAGACAGTTCAATGACGACCTTGAGGCTAAGTGGTTAGTGAACCTCACTGATGAGGTCCTGGTCTTGGTTTCGAATACCAGCCGGAGCCATTGGATACTGCTTGTGTTGTGTTACATCCCCCATATGTCTTATCTCGTAAGCGTTACATCGGATATGGGAAGGCGATGACGAGTGATTGCTTCTGTGTTTGGGCGTGTACACTTACGTCACTATAATGTCTCGTGCGCAGTTGACAACTGCCGATAGTATACGAAGGTTATCGTCAACGTTGAAGTCGGCCCGGAGGACACAACGCACCGGTGCTGCGTTCACCAACCGGCTTTGTAGATGCCCATGCTCAGCAGTGTAATAAAATGGGTAGATGTCGTTGTTTGCGACCGGGAGTAACGTCAGAGTTCCGCAGGTGCAGCAGACGTACGCTGCGGGCACGTTCCGCTGCGGGCCGCTGCACCAGATCTCGCTGGTGGGCACGGTGCACGAGGAGGTCGGCGGCTACTTCCCGGACATGCTCGACATGCTCGCCGAGTGCCCCTACCTCAACCTGGTGAGTGACACACAATATAACGACCTTGGTACAATAATGTTCATAGGTTCAACTTTACAGGTAAGCATACAAGGTTAAGCTTAGCAAGTCAATGACTCTTAGTTTCTATTTCTGTCTATATGATAAAGTAATTCAATCACAAGTTCGAATCAGAGAGAATTCACGTCTTGGGTATCTCGTATGATCTCTGCAAGACCTTCGATTGTGTGCACCATGAAACACTTATCAGGAAACTACATCATCTTATACAATAAGAAGTACAGCACTATACAGTATTATGTCTTATTTGAGTAATAGAATTGAAAACAAATTTTAATAACGATGCGAGTACTTACGTGTCGACGATATCAATGGGCTCTCCGAAGGGTTCCATTCTCTGTCTACTTCTATTTCTTACTTACAATGTCTTACCTTACTTAGTAGGGGATAAACAGGATATAGTATTATTTGCTGACGATACTTCACGGATTTACAAAATTAAACAGCTACTTGTAACACTTTGTAACAGATTTTTAATAAAATATATAAATTGTTCCATGAAACAGTGACAGACACTGACTCATTTTAAAAATAGTCTTTCTAGAAATAATAAAAATAATTACAAGGTCAAGAAATAATAAAATTAAAATAATTACAGAAACTATGAAACAGGTGAAACGGAAACTTTCGCCTGTTTCTTCTCCAATGGGAACCTTGTACAAAACTACCATTTGAATAAAATATGCATTTGTTTTGTCGAAATATATTATTTGATTTGTTGTAAAAAGATATAAAATGCAGAAGCTTCTGTTTTAACTTGTGTTCATTTTATTTCCAGACCATGCCGTGGGGACCAATGTCAGCAGTAGACATGGAGCCGCAGGAGTCCAACGATGGCCCTATACTTTGGATCAGGCCGGGGGAACAATTGGTGCCTACCGCTGAGTTAGGGAAGAGCCCTATCAAGAAAAGACGGTTTGACAATTGTTTTTCAAATTTTTATTTTTAGGAAAGTAGGTAAGAGCTTGCACCTTGTATCATAGATAAAGAATAATCGTCACTAACTATATTTAATGAATTGTTACATTGCGTTATGCTGTTGTCAACTGTGAATGTGATGTCATAGTATAAACGTACGGCGTAAGCAGAGAGCACACATTCACTTTACCTTCCCATGTAATGTTTATGCGATGAGATCGGAAGAAGAAGGGTTGGATGCAGTCAATGATTGTATTGGGAACGGGTTCGTCACAGCCAGTCCCGAAAACCATTGATTTGTGTTTTTCTTTAAATATTGACTTTGGTTGGAATTCCAACTCTGGAGATATGTATTATCAATATTTTTACTACAGATAGGCATATTACAATGATACATATTAAAATGATAGTTAATTTATTAGACTTATTTAAGACCTTTTCGCCATAGTAATTTTGACATTTCAAAGCAACAAATATCATTATTTTCTAAGTGCCGGTACTCTCGCATTAGTGATGAATTCAACATTCGAATGAATGTTCTGGTAACATTTGGTCACCGGAACTTCGTCGTTTGTTTCCCAGCCGGGTGCACCAAGTGCAGGTGAAGTTGGTATTTGGAGAAGGTGGTATATTCCACCTTACACCCTAGCTATCCTTAACTCATCGATATTACTATCTGTCATTTACAATATTGTAATTATTAAGATTTACCAAATGACAAATAGTATATATACAAAAGTATACACTTTAAATAGTATCTATTATTTTAGAACGGGTATCAATGAACTGCGCAATCTGCAGTACCTGCCGCGCTGGAGTGAAGCGCGTGAATTTTTATTCGAAGACCGAACGCGAGCTCACGCGGACCACGTCGGACACGGTCTGGACCGGATAACTACCGCCGCCGTAGGTAAGCGTCTTCTTTTCCGAATCAGTCTATATTTGACGTACGTTGGTGTTTTAAACAAGCCTAAGTAGGCAGTTAAGCATCTACAGCGCCACGCAGCGAGCCGTATTAGTTATACTGTGCCTATGTAAAGTTATGGTTTGTCCACAGGAGTGCTGAAAGCGATCCACTGCGGTGACGAAGGCGACCGCGGCAGGATCACCAAGGACGTGGTGGCCTTCCACGCGGCAGACTTTAATAAGCTGGTACAGCTGCTGCAGCTGGACCTGTACGAGCCGCCCATATCGCAGTGCGTCACCTGGTCAGTCGCTCCCAACACTATGCAGATTTGTTTTTGGTTTTGGTTAATGTTTATCGGATTTTCTTCATTGTGACTTTTTTTAATTGTGTGCAAGTGCTCATAGATTTATTACTTACAATTCATTGTCCTTTTGATACAAATCCGGCTCGAAGGATTAAAAATGGTTGTTTCTAATTAGTTATAGCGTACAAGGTAGATGAAGCCTTATTGACATTTAATGAAAACTTAGTACTTCTGATGATATTTATTTGTATATATTGAAAAAAAAAAACCATCGTGAGAGCAGATCGATCAATCGAACTTCGAATCCTTTTAGTGCATACGGGTGCCCCATCGGATTGTAGTATCCCCGCAATAAGGCGACGGACATCCTCCCTAGCAACCCCAGGGCTGGGCAACAGCCTGTGCGTGGTTGGTACCACTAGGCACAGGCGCTCGGAATATCCTTTGACACTCCCGCGATAGTATTGGCAATGCAAAAGAAAAAAACGTAGTATACGCGTACGTTAGAGCGTGATAGATATCCAAGACTATTTATTAAAACGCTATCGGCCCATATGGCCTTGGCGTCAGATGTACAAATCCGCTTATTGTTGTCTAATTTCGGATTTTCATGTGGTATTTGGCATTCGGTAGTCACGATTATGGTTACGTGTCCAGTGGCTGAATAAACTTATTTAAGAAACAAATCATTATTTCAGCCTATCACAAGTCCACTGCTGAGCATAGGCCTCCCCCAAAGATTCATGGGGGGGGGTTTGCCTTAGTTGCCACGCCTAGCGAGAGGGTTGGCAACCGCAGTGTTGTGTGTGTGAAACAAAACCCCCACAAAATTATACATTTCACACATGTGTTCAATGTAAATAGATAGTCCAAATTCAACCACTACGTAACTTGTGTATTTAAAATAGTAGAATAAATTGTCGCATTTAATCAAATATACGTGAATTTGATGCTGAAATGTTTCAGATTTCAAGAAAGACTGTTTAGATATAACTATCATAATGTTTCGAAAATTAGTACAAGGCGTTCCTTTAGTGTCTTATAAAAATAAGCAATGAAACCTTGAAAAGATGCTTACGCTTTGACACGCACAGTGATCTAATTCGTTTTAGGTCTCGTCCTAAATATATAATAAATCTGTGGTTCAGATACACCTGGAATGAAAGAATGAAATGAAATAAATGAATTCAAAAAATTCTTCGACGTAAAAAACATAATTTCGTTGGTCTAATCTTATATTTTTCTTTGACAATCTCTCCCGTTTTTTAATAAGCTTCCCCTGACTGAGAAGAAACAGGCGAGAGACACTGTAGATATTCTCTCGCTCCGTAGGTATCCAGGTGAGGTACTCTATCTTAGTCCTTGGGGGTTGATGACTCTATGCCTTGGCTTGCAGTAACTACTTACCATCAGACGGACTGCTAATTCGTGTCACTAATCTAAAATTATTTACTGTCACGGTAATCTAAAAGCGTAACACGTAAAAGCGAAAGCGATTTAATATTTGTGAAAAAAAAAAAGTGTATACTTACGGAGTTTCTTTCGCCTGGTTCTTCTCCATTAGAGGAGCCTCATTACGAAACGGTGGTACATTAAAATAATAATAATAAGATTCGACATTAGTCAAACGTAATTAATTATATTTATTTCTTACGTCGAAGAATCAAGAATTTTCATTCTTTAATTCATTCATATATGTAACCGATCGCTATCCTTACATATTGTAATCCAATTAGAAACTATGCCCGCAGGCTGGAAGAGGCGAAGCTGAACCAGCTGCGTCGCGAGGGCGTGCGCTACTCGCGGCTGCCGCTGTGCTCGGACGACGTGTACTTCCTGCCGCGCAACATCATCCACCAGTTCCGCACCGTGTCCGCCGTCACCTCTGTCGGTGAGCAGCTAGCAGTCACCCGCTTAGTGGTCGGCGTGCTCGATCGCTGTGCACCGGGTTCGAAACACAGCCGAAGCCAATGCAAGAACACAAATCATTAGTTGTGTTGCGTCCCCGTGTGCCCTTCCTCCGATTTTGTCATATATCGTTCATACATCGGTTATGGGAAGGCGCAAACGAGCGAGTGCCTCTTTGTTTGAACGGACACTTTCGGCACTATAATATCGCCAGCGCAGTTGGCAACTATCGATATTCTTCTGAAGTCGCTGTGGTCTAAATTGGCCAAGATCAAGGGAGCCATCAATCTGCTATAATCCGAGACACCTTTGGAGTTCACTGGTTATCCACTGGTTAGACGTTTGAAGTTTTTAACATGATGAAGTTGTTTGCAACTTTATACAAAAACACTTTATTAATCTGTATGTAAGCACGCCAAAGAAGTGTGATTTCTAACGCGCGTACATAAGTACAAGCACCCACATTTTTTTAATTACATGGGAATGATGAATAGCAGTCCACCTGCTGGTAAGTGGCGACTCCAGCTCATGGTGGACCTGCATAGAATTCGCTGCAATCGATAAAGGTTATGGATGCGTCGACGCTCCTGAGGATTCATATGCAATTCCAGCGTGTTTATACTGAACATACCCACTTCAAACTATAACACAGCAGCGGTTGCGGTGCTGATTGGCGGCAGAAATGGGTAACTGGAATAGACCGCCCAGACATAGGCAACTCCTAGGCAGAGATGCAGTCTACCACCTAGCCATGTTTTTCGCTGTTGCGATGGCTTAATTAGGCTGTGTGTTTGCAGCGTGGCACCTGCGGCTCAAGCAGTACTACCCGACGTCGGAGGCCTCCTCGCCCGCGGAGGAGCGACCGGCCGCAGACCCCACGCCTACACCAACGCATCAAGCAGGTGAGGTCACTCACTTGTTCTTTCTTACCCGACTACGAGGAAGGGTCATGATTTTAGCGAGGGTTATTATTTAAATAAGGTCTTGGAAATTTAGCATAGTATAACGACTTCTTGGACTGAATCAGTAAAATGACGTCCAAAACTAGCATATAGAGATGGTTTGCATTTTATAGACAAAAACAATTGCAATTTATCTACTATTATTTTACTTATTTATTTTTTAAAACTTTATGCATAATGTGGCGGTTATACACATGGCGGACTTAATGCCAGTCAGAGGCGTTCTCTCCCAGTCAACGATTAGGCTAAGCAGCGATAAACACATAATAGAGACAATACAGTTAACAAAATAAAACAAGTAAAAAGATATATATATATTAAGGTAGTGCTGGAAACTCATAGTCCCCTATTCTTGAATTGCTAACAAATGAGGGCTCTGAGGGCTTACTGCCGAAAATTAGCGAAATTTGCCGGCCTCAATTTCCATAGCCTAGTGATGCCACTCCCTTTTTGCCCGTGGGTATCCCAAGAGGTGACCAAGGGAATAAGAATAAGATAATCATCTCGAAAAATACTAGACCAAAATTATGCAAACTGGTGATGGGCAGCATTATTTAAGGTGCGTAGTGCCTGGTGTTGCGATTGCTGATCCGCTTTAATTATGGGGCAAGTATATGTTCCGCAGTTGACTATTTACAGGCAGATTCAGGTAAGGTAAGTGATAGGGAGCAGTATGGTCGAGTGCGAGGGTATAAACACCGCGCTCACGAACCCGTCTGCACAGGTGTTTTGGTCAAACCCATCAAAAATGCTTGTCGGTTTTTGCTGGCGCTTTGTAGGAGATGACTTTGTTTAGCGGTAGGCTTTGTTAAGCTGATAACGAAGAAAGCTAAGATATGATAAATAGATTTTTTTTTTGCCTACAGAAACCAAAAAGTCGTCGACGACTAAACACAAAAGCGGCGTTATAGAAATGAGGGCACTCAGTGCCAAATACAAAGAGAAACCTGCCCTAAAGCTGTCCGAAAGCAGAAAGAGTACAGATGTCCAAACTAAAACAGAGAAGCATTTAGAAGAGAAGAAGGAAAAGAAAACCGAATCGAGACACGAGAGATCAGATAGAACAGAACAGAAGACCGAAAAGTCACATAGGCATAAAGACAGTGAGAAGCAGCGGCCAGACAAATCGACTGACAAATCAGAATCGAAGTTAAACGAAAAGGCTGATATTAAGCCTGAAAAATGTGAAATTCGGTCATCTGAAAGTCGAACAACCAACAAACCTGAAAGTAGATCAGAAAAACCGGAAACTAATTCTTCTGATAAGGTAGATAAAGTGTCAGAGAAAGCAGAGGTTCGGTTACCTGATAGAGTAGCAGACAGTAGAACAGAGAAAGTTGAAGGCCGAATCAGCGATAAAGTTGGCAGCAAATCTTCGGATAGGTCGGCAGAGAGTAAATCATCTGAGAAATCCGATGATAAAGTATCTTCGGATAGGTCGGCAGAGAGTAAATCATCTGAGAAATCCGATGATAAAGTATCTTCGGATAGGTCGGCGGAGAGAAAATCATCTGAGAAATCCGATGATAAAGTATCTTCGGATAGGTCGACGGAGAGAAAATCATCTGAAAAATCCGATGATAAAGTATCTGCGGATAGGTCGGCAGAGAGTAAATCATCTGAGAAATCTGATGATAAAGTATCCGATAAGTCTGAAACTATTGATAAATTGGAAATTAAGTCTGACAAGTTGGATTCTAAATTAGAAAAGATTGAACCCAGGGTGTCTGAAAAATCTGACAGCAGATCTCCTGACAAATCTGACAGCAGATCTCCTGACAAATCTGAGAACAGATCTGATAAATCTGACAACAGAACAAATGATAAAGCTGATTGCAAAACATCAGACAAAATTGAAAGTAGATCGTCCGACAAAACTGACACTAAATCCTCCGACAAAGTTGATTGCAAGTCTGACAAGCCAGAAGCTAAATTGTGTGATAAGTCGGAAAGCCGAACCGAGAAATCAGATCATCATAGAAAACATTCTTCGTCCAGGTCACATAAATCGCATCGGGATCACAGAGACCGGTCAAGGGGACACAGAGATCACAAAAAGGATCACAAAAGTGACGATCGGAAGTGTTCAGATAGACACAGAGAGCGAGCTAGTGGGAAAGAGTCGAAAGCGGTGGAAGCGAAGCTCTTGAGTGCGAAATTGCAAGAAATAGTACATCGGCCCCCGGATTAGTTGAAATAAGTTTTCATTCAGGTTGAGAGACATAATTTCGAGAACTGGAGTGCGAGTGTGTGCTTAGTTTTGGAGGTGACAAAGAATTCTGGACTTTAGTGTGTGTAACTTTAATTTGAATTTGTTTTGTATCATTCTACAAGATTATTTACACTACCATATTAACTATGATACCAAAACAGACTACGAAAATAAGATTTAATTAAAAATAAACAGTGAAACAATTTTATATTGTCAAGAGTTTAATATTAATTTTCTAATAATCTATTAACAAATGCAAATTATCAATGCAAGTGATTAATTTAAACTTATTTTAAAAGGCAAAGTTTATATTTAGTTAGAATAAAATAGTATTTCTATTTAGTGTTTATGACCATTGCAAGAAGTTTAACTGATTTTGCCGTTAAATAAATTTTGGAACATCTTTACTTGATACACAAAGTTTCACTTCGTTTGTTGTTACTTTTTTTAACAAACTGATTTGATTATATTATATCTTACATGAGGTCTTCAATTCTTGTGCAGTTGTTAGCTCACTCGCGCTGAGCCCTTTAAATTCGTACCATAGGCTAAACTCCTTGTAAATAGATAGTGTAAGGTGTCTCGTAGAGGCTATGCGAGATTGAAGGTTGAAAACGCAGTTTTAGATTATGTTTTGTGGTCAAATATTGGACCTACATAAAAAAAGTCTCAAAATAGTGCCTCCTTATTCACCTCTTTTCTCAATGACTTCATTTCATATAAATGAATAAGGGAGCCGTAAGGGAGGCCCTTCCTAAGTTTCACAGTAAACATAGATGTTTGATATGAAACTTAGGAAGTTGAATGTTACTATCAACGGACATTGCACTTGTTGCTTTTCTTAAGTTCAGATTGAGGTCAATATCACAGTAACTAAAATTGTTACCTAGAACATGACTGCAGCTCTGGTAAATTCAGATCTTACATTTTTGTGGTAAATTCATTTCAGTTGCAGGATATTTCACTGGCATTCAATTGGCATCTATTAATTTTAGCGTGAGATGAGAACATGAGAAAAGATTAAAAAAAATAATGGTTCTTTCATAGGGACCCGCTTACCTTACGTTATTGTGAAAAATATTGACAAGTAGCCCGTTTGGCTAGGCTTAATAATGCCAATTGGTAATCTGTAACCTCAGCCTGCCCATCGGGGTGTGATGATTTCATTCATTGCATGCTCAAGCGGCGGGCAAATTGTTGTAAACATTCGATCTCAAAGATAAATTAATTAAAAACTTTCTACTGAAATATTACTTTTGCCTGGTTTCTATGAAATCTCATGCCAGAATTTTGATCCGTGCAAAAGACGCGATGTTCCGTTTGCTGTAGCTCTGTTCGTATCTAAAACTGCGTTGCGTATGTGATTTGAAAAGAGTTTTAACGAAGACAAAATTATAATAAATAAATATTAAGATGATAATAAAAGATATTCGCACATATTTCTAAAGAATTGCACTATGAGTATAAAAGTTATATTCTGTTAGGCTAGTTGAGGTAGACTTACTAATATGTAGTGATTTCTTTTTTATTATTTATTGTTCCCATTAAGATTTAATTAACGTGAAATGAAAAATATTTATTGTAACAAGCTTGCATCCACGGATCACACCTGGTGGTTGACCATTCTGAACCATAAGCAAATAATACCGAACCTAACATTTTCCCACGGCACTGGCATATTATATAGTTTTTTTTTACTATTAATTAGAAAAAACACTTTTAGGCTATTTACTTTACTTGGTAACATCAGCTTTATGCGCAACTGTAAAAGTGAAACCGTAGTAAAAGAACCAAATTGTTTAAATTTAACATATCTGTGAGTAGGAAAGAAATAGAAATTTATAAATTTATAGTGTTATATACCACCATGTCTCATTATTTTGACCATTTTGGACTTGTGTTTTAGACACATTACCTAACTTCGTATTCATACCTTCTTATTAAATTATTTATTTTTATGCTTAATTAGATCCACGGTTTTCATTCATATTGTGGAATATAGATATATTTTTTTCTGATGAAATGCATCATATTTTTTTATAGTTCATTTTAATATCTGATTGGATTGGATCATTTGGAACAATGACATCAAATAGATTTATTACAAAAAGCGTTTTGAATACAAAATAAGATATGGCAGTCAATCTGCATAGTGAGAGAGAGAGAGGTATGTAGGGAGTAATAAACAATTTTTTGCTAACCAAAAAATTAACCTAAATAATCTCTATTAAAAATAGTTGCCCAATGGGCGGTCTTACGGCTAAAAGCTATTTATCCAGGACTGTCTTTGCATAATGCTTTTTTATGAATTTTTCTACAGAAGAACCATTGTCATAATTGTAAACGCCCTTAAAACAATGTCATGATCCTTTGTTTTTCTGGACTGATGATTAATCACAAATGATAATTGCCACACAGGGGAGGCTGGGAGCCGCAAAGTTTAATGCAACATTGTACATGTATAAATACAGATCTCATTACTGAAATGAATGTGAGTTAGTATTCGTGCGAATTAATCGCTAACAAAAGAAAAACTTGAATATTTAATTTTATACGATCATTTAAAAAAATACTGATCTTTGTCATTTTAAATCACTTCATTGAACAAGACTTTCGGTACAATTATACTCTTGATTGCAGCCGCCCTCCGTTTCGTCAGAAACAGACTAAAGGAACATACAAGCATTAATATGTCCATTACTGATATGCTCGGATTATACAATTTAACACGTAATACTCGATGGACAGACGCACTAATTGCTACGCAATGACAGGAATAGCACCGTTTCATAGTGAATTCATATTGGAATGGCATACAAAAACACTTCTGTTTTTTTTGACATTCTTTTTTTTTACGTATAACAATAGCCGGCTAGTACGAAGTTAGCGTTGTCGCCGCCGCTTGCCGATAATGTGGCAACTTACTTCCCGCCTATGATAGTGTTGCCAACAAAGAAATGATTGCTTGTATTTGTAAATGTTTAAAAAGTATTAGTAAATCTACGATTATAC
The DNA here is from genome assembly GCA_029286595.1 of Bhutanitis thaidina. Taxonomy (NCBI): domain Eukaryota; kingdom Metazoa; phylum Arthropoda; class Insecta; order Lepidoptera; family Papilionidae; genus Bhutanitis; species Bhutanitis thaidina. The sequence goes on along the minus strand of JAGSMS010000023.1, from coordinate 2,369,194 downwards.
ATTTTTCACCGCATTTAAAGGCTGCTGACTAACTCCTTTAGATCATACATAATGTATTTAATACATTTTACATATATGTGTATTCATAATATACGTTCTGAGAGGTATTTCATCTTTGCCCACTGGGGTGAACACCCCTTCGAACCTTCTTCGATTCACGTGGCTTGCAGGTTGCGGTAGTCGCTTGCCATCGGGTGTACGTACTGTTAGCTTGTTCGTTATGAGGAATTTTATAAAAAAAATATCAGGGATTCAAGATTGAGTACACGACGTACTAATGAGTAATTATATAAAATAAAGGAAGCATTGCGTAGCTCTAATTTGACTCAGAAATCTGATTAGGTTCAAATTACGAACCTTTGCTAAATGTTGATGACAAAAGTTTGTGCGTGTCGTCAATTTTCAACGGATTTTTTCACCAAACGGTATTTGTATTCGCTGAACGTAAACTACGTTTCGTAATAGTTAACTTATATCGAAGCGAATGATGTAATTAAGTTTTTATACATTGCCAAACGCTCCGAATGAGTGAGGATCATCAGGAGAATATACAAAGCGATATTGAAAAGTCAGTTTCGGTGGTCTCAGATCTGTTCGAGCAGACAATATTGTGATTTGGTTATATTTATCGTGTTCATGTTTAGCTGGTTAATTTATTGTTTCACGTTTCCTATATTTTTGAAAATAATAAATAGATTATAATAGAATGTGCCCTTGTTTTATTTCTTACAAATAAACGATGTTATCCCGTTCTACGACCTTGGCGGTCTTTTATATTTGACTAACGGAAGACATGATCATGTGTAGTGGGCAGGTCTTGTGCCGGGAGAGTTAGAGGAGTGTTATTATGTAATCACTCGCCGGCGGCACCTATACATAATACGTTAAAAACTTCAAAAAGAAATACAATCGGATGTGACGGGAAGTTCGGACCCACGACTTCGGGAGAAGCTCGATTGGGTAATGTTATCACAAAGAGATATCATTACAGATGTAACATTTTAAAACTGAGGTAGGTACTCAAACTGTGACCCGCGCTACGGGCCTGCACCTGCGCGCGCAGGTGTCAGGCCTTTTTGAATAATAGTAGAAATATCGCCACCCTTGGTGCTTGAGTGGCCAACGGACTGTTTGGTTTTAAACTATGTATGATTTAATTATGAATGATACAATTTTAATTTATAAAAGTATAGAGATCTAAGAAATTGAATTGACCTATAGAGAAGAATTAAATTGAGCGATATTCTTTAGTATTATAATAAATAGTCTAGCTTCTTTGTGCATAGTATTCTCTCAAAATAGTTTTGTCTCAAAAAAATTATGAAATAACGGTGCATGAGTTAAACGATCAGCCATTTTGTTAGCTCTTGCCTAGCATCTGTAGTCTATCAAACACGTGTGACTCTGAAATTAAGTTGCAGAGCATTCGCATATTGTGTATGGACCATGAAAATGAGCTCTAAGATGTTTCGTCACTTTTTATCTAGTAAACCCCTCTTTTGTCTCGAGGAAAAAAATAATTAGAACCACTGACCTACATGAAATAGATCTAAAGGTAGTTTTTGGAATAAAAACAAGCTGGAATATTTCGAATTATTTATTAAGTTATACCGCAGCTTTATAATATACGATAGTACAAAAATGAAAAACATCGACTAAACAGCGTTATTAAGTACAAACATAAATACAAGAGAATCAATATTCAGTCATATAGCTTATAAAATATTTTCTGATTATAAACATGCAGTTATATATAAATATATGTTATTAATAATAAAATTTGGGCCAATTACAATTGTCATATTTCTAACATTGAAAATAAATATAATTTATGTAAATAACATTCTTAGCAGAAGCATCGGGCCCCGTGTCGATGGCACTTGGACGAGAGACAAATAAACGTGTCACAGAAGTTGTTGAACGAAAACTTAAAACGACACCGATGCAAGGCGACAGCAGAAATAAATTCCTCAAATCGAAATTAAAGATTAATTTTTTACAATCAAGATTGAGATTTCTTTGATCAGAGATTCATATAATGTTATAGTCGTTGGCAGTTGAAAGTTTCAATAATTGACCATGTCTTGCCTCTTAATAAATCGCCATTTCATTTTGTAAATAACTATTACTTTTAAAAAATATCTAATTAATGTAAAATTATTAACATATGAATTTGGCGCGAATTTTCCCGCCTTAAGTTCGCGCAAAGCAAGAAACAAACGCGCGAACATTTAAATTGCACTTACTAAGGCACTCGTCATTCAAGATGCAGCCACGTCTCGTCTCGTCAGTCCTATATCGAATACAAATAAATACTTTTACGATTCTAACAGTAGAAGATTATAATATAAACTTAACTTATAAATAATTTCGTACAGCGGGTAGTCGCAACTGAAAAACTTTTACACAACAGTCCTGTTAGGTTGTAAACTTAAGGACGAGTTTTGTAAGGTGCCAACACTTCTTGTACATTTACAATATGAAATCTATTAACAGTCGAAGAGGATAATTATGTTTTCATTCGTTTAGTTACGAATACCCGCCATATTGACAAGGGGCAAGTGTCGACTTTACAATACAATGAGTTAAATAAAACACTTTGGTAAACGTAGGCAGTAAGCTGACGCCTCGCGCGGCGGTCACTGGAAGGTAAGAGAATTTATACATTATTTAAAAAGAAAGTAAAAGTTAATATCCCACCGGTGGACAGTCAGCAGCGTCCTGTCCTACATGTAGAATCCCCTCAAAAAAAAAATTTAGAGCGGTGTCCTTTACCCAGCAGTGGGCAGTTACTGAGTGCTACTTTACGCTCTTCACCGTCGAGGACGACTGAAATTGGTCGTTAACCAGATAAACTGTTACTAAGACATTAAAGCAAAGGTATTTTTGGTTTTATTTTATAAACTTATAATATATTTAATCACAATAATCTTTTGACAGATGAAATTAATTTCTCTCACGATTTTAAACGTGGTAGAGCCCAGCGGTGGCTTATGCTGCTGCTCGAATGGGCCGGCTCGACCGGGTAGGTACCACGGCCTCGCAGAATACCGGCGTGCAGTAGAGGCATATTGTGCTTCTGCGTTTCGTTCGGTGAGTGAGGTAACCGGAGGCCCACCCTCTCTCCCCTTCACCCTCCTTCTTCCCTCCCATCACCAAAATATCCTTAAAGGCCGGCAACGCACCTGCAGCACCTATGTTGCAGATGTACGTGGGCGACGGTAATCGCTTACCATCAGGTGAACCGCTTGCTCGTTTGCCGCCTATCCCATAAAAAAAAAAAACATGAGTGTAACCCCTCACCACAAATCTGTGCACCGCGGGCGCGACCGTCCTCGCGACGGAGCTCTGCTGCACCTTCATCTTCTCGAACTTGTCGCGCAAGCTGGAACGGACGGACGGACAGCGTCAGTATACTGTGGGCAGTTGTCGCGTGCCGGGGACCCGAGCCCGGGCCCCACTCGCTCGTCGTTACCTTCCCGTATCCCACGGCGGTGAAAGGTTGAGATGCACATGCACATGCAAGTCAGAGAATTCGTTCTTTGGGCGGAAATATTAGCTTCGGCTAAATGTCGAATCCAGGACCGGGATGGCTCAGCAAGCTAGACGCGCTAACCGCTAAGCTTATTTAGGAGGTCCTTTGGTCATGCCGACTCCATTCGTGGGTGACTTAAGAGATGACTTAAGGAAGGCTCTGGAAAATCTCAAGGGGATCCTTGGGAGATTTTCTCCTGCTTCCCACCACAATTCACTGAAGATTTGGGTTAAAGCAAATTCGGTTGGATTATCAGCCATCAGTCGGAAGTCAAGAGTCTCGTCAGCACCGCGGGCTGGGCGGAGACTAAACTAAGGGTTACGACGTTCTGCATGTGTGCGCAAACTAAGCGTTAGCTAAATTGTAATTTACATCGCGCGTCTCTAGGTGTGCCCGGTGGAAGGTAGAGCCACGACCTCACGGAATACCGGCGTGAAGTAGAAGCACCTCTTGTGCTTCTGCGTTGCGTGCCGTTAGTGAGGTAACCGAAGGCCCACTCCCTCCCACTCACCTCCCTCCCAAAACCCCAAAAATCCTAGTAGGCCTTCAACGCAGCAGCAGCTCCCACCGGTGTTGCAGATACACGTGGGCGTCGGTAATCACTTGCCGTCAGGAGAGCCGCTTGCTCGTTTCCCCTGTTTACCACATAAAGACAGACAAACCCACCTCTTGGCGGTCTCGAGCTGGGAGTCCCCGTCCTCCTCGCGCTCCAGCTGCACGGCGGAGGGCGAGCGCAGCGGCTCGGACTCCGACCAGTGTTCGAAGCGGTCGCGGAAGCTCTTCGTGCGGGCCAGCTGCTGCGCCTGACACGTTTGTGCACGTTAGACACACATATATATAACAGTTTACATAGTTCTATGACAAAAACTTACGTAATATAATTTGTGGAAGTACAGTCAATATCCAAAATAGATGATTTTATTTTAATGTGAGGTGATAATCGTCGCCCACGTACATCTGCAACAGGAGTCGAAGGTGCGTCGCAGGCAGGATGACGGGACGGGTGGTTGGGGGAGAGGGGAGTAAGCCCCCGGTCGACCTAACTCACGGAACGAAACGCAAAAGCACAAGATGCCTTCTCATCACGCCGGTATTCTACGAGGTCGTGACACTACCCCGGTCGAGACGGCCCATTCGAGCCCATACGAGCAGCGAAAGTCGTTGCTTGACCCCAATATGGTATCTATAGTACAATCATTTATTTTGTACCAATGTAAGTAATGTACAGTAAACTTCAAACGCGAAGAAAAATAAAACGTGTTTTCATGAATATGATGCTTTTGTAAACCTTGCTCAACCGACATCTACTTTTGATGTCGGCTGTAGGGCAGCGTGGATCCGAATGCTCTGAACCCAAACCCCGCGGACTGGTGATGATGATGGAGAGTAACATCGCTGGTGCTCCGGCAGCGGCGCCGCGCACGCCGGCCCGCGCGGTCGGTGTGGTCAAAACCTTTTAAGTAACGCGCGCCAGGTATGCTGTCGTCTTTCGTATTCATTACAGAAGACATTGCGTGCCTTTTGTTCCTCACCAAAACTATTTTTATAACTAAACTTTGAATATAAAATATACTAAACTTTTAAAATATAATATATAAGAGATAATTACTAACCAACTTCATGGTGTCGCTTTTAAGTGTCGGTGTGCGCGCGCATCGTAAAAATTCACTCTCATAATTTTTCCCAAACGCGCCAAAAGTAGTATAACTACAAAGATGTTTGTACCTGTTTAAGTGCCTCGTCCCTCTGCCTCGCTTCAAGGTAAACTCTCCTGCGCTCGTCCTCGCTGTCCTCCTCGTACTCCGAGCACGACTCCTCGGAGGAGGAGTCCCCTTGGTGGTTTGCTTCGCCGGGGGGAGGAGGAGTGAAACACTTCAGAGGTTTTGGACCTGAAAAGTCGAATAAGTTAATTTGGTTAAAAGAGTCAATTATATAAAAATTGATACAGGTGCAGGCATATTCGAATAAATTCCCCGCCGAAACAAAGAAGGCCTCCCAAGACAAGCGGTTTCTGTAGCACTACTTTTAATTACGTTAAGTACTTTTTTACGTTAAGTACTTTTATTGCGTTAAGTACTTTTTATTACGTTAAGTTCTTTATATTACGTTAAGTACTTTTTATTGCGTTAAGTACTTTTTTACGTTAAGTACTTTTTATTGCGTTATGTACTTTTTATTACGTTAAGTACTTTATTACGTTAAGTACTTTTTTACGTTAAGTACTTTTTATTGCGTTATGTACTTTTTATTACGTTAAGTACTTTTTTACGTTAAGTACTTTTTATTACGTTAAGTACTTTTTACGTTAAGTACTTTTTATTACGTTAAGTACTTTTTTACGTTAATTACTTTTTTACGTTAAGTACTTTTTATTACGTTAAGTACTTTTTTACGTTAAGTACTTTTTATTACGTTAAGTACTTTTTTACGTTAATTACTTTTTTACGTTAAGTACTTTTTACGTTAGGTACTTTTTATTACGTAAGGTACTTTTTTACGTTAAGTACTTTTTTACGTTAAGTACTTCTTATTGCGTTAAGTACTTTTTATTACGTTAAGTTCTTTATATTACGTTAAGTACTTTTTATTGCGTTAAGTACTTTTTATACGCAGTTCCTGCCACGCGAACAGACTCACCCTGCAGCTCGTCGGGCTGCTGCCGCTGCTCCTCCATCTGCCGGAACACGGAGATCATGCGCGAGGCGGTGTGGCGGTCGGCCGCCAGCGCTGCGTCGCCCGGCCCGGCGCCCCCGCGCACCACGCTTGGCTCGTGGTACATCTCCGGGGAGGGCGACTTGCCGCGCTGCAGGAATGATTACGACTGTCAGTACGCCTTTCGGAGATCCCACGTCAATATTACAAATCGAAAGAAATAACTCCTTTAGTTTTCTAAAATTCGTGATAGTCTATGACTAGGGCGCTCACTTTAGTTTCATAGAGCGCGACTGACCTGGGTTCGGTCCCCGGTGCCAGCACCACTAAAATTGTTAATAGCAATTGTAAGTGCTGTATTTACCACGTGCTCAGCGGTGAAGGAAAACATCGCGAGGAAACCTGCATGTCTGAGAAATAATATAAATATTATTTCGAGGATATGTGAAGCCCGCCAAACCGCTAAATCCTCTCTGATACGCGTATTTGAGAAGGAGGCCTTTGCCCAGCAGTGGGCACTTACAGGCTGCTACTTTAATTTATTATTTTTTATTTTGACTAAAGAGTAGCCTATCAGTTCATTGTTATAATATTATATAATGTTAACACTGCATGCCAGCTATTACTTCGCATTCATCATTTATGTTTGTAAGGAAATCACATCCATATTACTTTTGGCTTTTATAGTTTGTTTGTGACGTCAGTCGGCATAGACAAGACTGTTTGGCGCCAATTTCAAGATTTAATAAAAACATAATATACTATTCCAATAATTAAAATAAATGACAGATGGATGTATGTTTCTTCTCCACATTCACAAAAAAATGGTAGATTTAAAAAAAATACGTTTGACAAACGAAATACATGTTTCTTAAATTGATTGAAATGATTTGATATGTACTTACCCAATTAAGTAAACTACCCTATTAGGCAGTTTTTCATATATTGGCCAGGGAAAAAAATTAAAGGGTCCCTTTAATTTTTTTCCCTGGCAATTTTGTTAGAGGGACTATGAGCCAATATCACGAAATTCGTAATCCTTTATAAGGTCTAGAACTGGACCTACCTGTGTCTGCCTGGGCGGTGTCATCCGAAACTCCTTCCGGCTGGTCTCCGGTCTGTAGGTCTCGAAGAAACGGAACCGATCTGAAATGTCCGCGGTCTCGATCTTGACGTCTTCCACTTTGTCCACTGCCCGAACCACGTCCTTTGGTACGAACGGCTGGATAATAACAATTAAATTACAGTACGAAATTATTTTGAACTTTCCTCAACGAATTTTGCAATAAATGGCGTCACAGTGGTCCGAATGGGAGCCGAGCGTCGTAAGCTGTCTTTGTTGCTCGTATACGATTTTAATAACGCTTACGTCTCGCTCGCTCTCTCTCTCAACAGTCGATGCAGTGTTACTTCTATAACAAAGGAGGCAAACATCTACATCAGAAGAGACTTGCGGGGGTGCGTTGCCGGCCTTTGAGAATCCCACAAAGTAGTAAGTGGCTAAAAAATCCTCTGGTCTGCCCATAAATGGACTGATCGATCCAAGATGGCCGCCGCGGTCCGACTCGCCAAAGTGCCGATTGAGCACATCGATTTTTGACAATCCAAAAAGTATGTCTCTTTCTTTCTTATGGAAGTTTTCATTAGTGTGAGAAAGATGAAACAAGTCTGTGCTTGTTTCATCTTTCTCACAATCTACTGGGCAGGCAACAATAATGTACTATCTGTAATATGAAGACAATTTTTCTTTTGTGTAATTAATGTAGTAAATAATCATAACAATAATGATTTTTTATGGAAAATTTACAAGCACAGCTAAGTAATAATTATGATAAGTTATTTATTTCTTTACCCGAAAATATTTATTATATCGTGTTGATGGTAACACATTTTGTATTATAGATTAAAAAGATTCGCAAGTGCGTTTATTTTCTAATCGTACATTTTACAATAAGACTGCAGTCAATTCTCTGTTAGCGTGTACACTTTCCTATGGCAACATTTTATAATGCTAAATGCCAACGTTATTACAGTATACAGTAATTGGCTCAATATTGATGAATAAATGCCAAGTGCGCCAACTGTCATAAATTAGGTTGCGTGCTGAGAATTTTAGAACCACTGTCCACCTTGTAGATTCTAGATGGTATTCTGGATGGTGGTAACTTACACCATCTAGAATATTGAGTTAAGTTAACAAATTTTTTTTTTGAATGAATACTAGCAATGCTATTTATTAAGTAATATTCCTTATTACACTTGCTTACCCACAGATTGTATCTGGAGTGGTTCACGACAACAGTCGAATGGCGGGCTCGAACTTACGACGTCACGTTTCGTAGTCTGCACCCTGACCCATTCGGCTATTGGCGATTAATGTTTACTATGGTTACTTCTTATTGTCAGTAGAATTCTATATCTATATTACGCGACTACTTGCCCGACCTCGCCGGAAGCCTGGTTTCAGAGCAGTCATATTTATTTATTAATACAATGCATAACGTAGATGTGTTATACATTATAGGAGACCGTTCGTCTGTCAGTTAGTTACTCACGATCTCCTTTCTCTTGGGAGCTTCCTGCACCGGCGGTGAAGTCGGCAAGCTTTTCGCGTTCGCGTCCAGCTCCAAGAATATGGACCGAGACTTCTTCGCAATGCCTGTGAAATAAGAGATAGGGAATTTAAAGTTGCAATAACTAATAGTTCTCAATGATTGAGGTTCAGTTTGGAAATGAAATAGAGAAGAATTTACAAACAGTTTAAAATAACGAGCGGACATTTGAAGACTGCCATCCCGCACTGAAGACCAGCTTCAAAACCAGCTCAAACAAATATTTCTCAAACATGCTGGTTTCCTCATGATGTTATTTATCACTGCCCAGCAAGTTGTAGTGTTGTTGAATTCACCGCCACGGCCCGTGGTCATTACCTTCGTTGAACAGCGACTGGTCCTCGATGTCCCTGTTCCTGGGCGGTTGGTTCTCGTCGTTGAAAAGTTCACCGTTCTCGAAGCGCTGCTTGATGGCGCGGGACTTCTCCGCGTCCAGCTCCAGCTCCCGCGCTATCTTCTCCGACGATGTTTTACCTAGCGGGGACACGGTTAACCCATAAAAAAACCTCTCGCGACCGTTTACAGAACGGTAGGGTGGTCAGACGACTAGACGTGTTGAAACAATAATAATTCTATTGTTGTGACACGCGAGGTGATTAGAAACGATATTTTAATTGAAATGTGCCTATTTGTCAAACATGCCAAGGAATCCCATGTAGTACTTGACCGATGACTTAGAAATAAAAAAAAAACATATGAAGTCTGACATTATCTGTGGTAAAGTAATGGCAACACTCTCAACAGAGTATAGAATAAGCTCTTAAGACAGTGTACTAGGGGGTGGACAAAGGTCTACACACCGTCTTGTCGTTTTAACCCACTTTTCAGCTCACCAGTGCTAATCTAAGGTTAACAATTAAATTGGTACTGTAGGACGTTACACATCGAACTGCGGTTCGATACGGAAGCAACCCAAGTCGGAGAGCTAGCGAGGCTCTGGCGCCCAAATGCTGGCGGAATTTCCATTCGGATTCGAACCCAATAGACCAGTGATGGGGAGCAGCTCACTGTGTTCGAATACAACTTTTTATCCGTGGTAGAGCCAAGCGGCGGCTTTAGCTGCTGCTCGAATGGGCCGGCTCGACCGGATTGATACCACGGCCACGCAGAATACCGGCGTGAAGTAGAGGCATCTTGTGCTTCTGCGTTTCGTTCGGTGAGTGAGGTAACCGGAGGCCCACATCCCCTGCCTATTCCCCTCCTCATCCCTCTCATCTCCAAAATATCCTTAAAGACCGGCAACGCACCTGCAGCATCTATAGTGTTGCAGATGTATGGGGGGGACGGTAGTCACTTAGCATCAGGTGAACCGCTTGCTTTAGAATCGATAGAAATTTTATTACTATGAGTCATACTTTACTTTTTACATTTCAAATACTGCATCACCCGAATGTTTTGGTAATCAATTTTAATAAGCTGTGGACAAAAATAAAATGACAGTAGCAGAATAGTACATTTAAAAAAAAAAACTCATTACTCACTCTGCTCGCTCTGCATCACGGATTGTTCGTACATCTCCTTTATCTTAGCTTGCTTGCCCTTGAGGAAGGAACATAATATGTTAATTGATGTAAGGTGGTGCGTCGGATTTACCTACGACAGTACACTACCCGGAGATCCAGCAAACGTCCACATCTTGTATATTCGTTATTGACTTTTCGCAAGCGATCTTAACGTGGTCTTGTTCGTCCGAGTTTGTATTAAAAAAAAGTGCGGAGCAAGAGGCGTCAGTGTCGAACAACGTAACTAAAGCAAATCGAACTACCGCTGCCCGAATATTCTTAAAGGCTGGCAACATTTTTTTGTTTCTTTAAGCGTAAATTAATATTTTATTTTAATCTGTATTTAAATCTGGACAAGTCTAATTTTTGACGAAATACATATTTCTTAGATGTGTGGTTTCATCTAAAAAGAATAACACCTGTATTAAGGAAGAGAAATCAGTTGCCATACTTGATATCATGGTTACGTTGTGCCAGCAATAGGGATAAGCAAAGACTGAGAATTCTATTAGGCACGCCTCGGTGCAGTCAATAGGGCTCGCATAATTCACTTTCCCCCTCTCAGGGGATTTAAACGCTATGTTTGGCGAGACTCATCGCCGAGTTTGCTCTCGGAGATTCTCGAGGCTTTTTCATAGTCGCCTATTTCGACATCCACCGGAGCAAAGGGGGGATGCAGATCCTGACGCCGCTCAAGCAAGCAAGTGCAGTGTAGTCTGAATATAGTACAATAGTACATACATTGCACGCAGAATCGTTAAATTTTTTAAAGTAAACTAAATCATAGATAATCCTTACCACAATTATACACAACCTAATTTATTATGAATGTTTTCGATAATGCTGTCACGTAGATAGATTCAAAGATAATGTAATCACTATGTTGTAGACAGGTTAAAAATCTTTGTTTACCTATATTCTTCGAACTATTCCAAAGAGTATGTAATCCCTAAGCAACTATTCTATCAAACAATGTCCGTGAAAGAGTATAAAACCACCAAAGAGTATACAACCACTACGTTTTAGTGTCGGACATTTGATGAAAGGTTCGTATGAGTGTCATAACAGCAATCTCTGATCGTGATCGTAACAGCCACCGGTATCAAGTAAAAGTCCGGCGGACCCGAAAGTTTGAGAGTTCGCTTCGTAGAGATTTGTCTAGTTTACTCGGAAACAATATTCGATTAAAATTGTACCAGTCATTACTACGTAATCTGTTAAATTGTCGAATCTGTCCATAACTTCAAATTGAAACCGATCCCTACCACGATCACCACATGGACAATAGATAAGAAGACTGAAGAATACTCACCATGAACAGTCTGCTGCGTATATTCTGAATCTCCTGCTTCCGCTCCCTGTGCCGCTCGGAGGTGGAGTGCTGGCCCGTCTCGAACTTGCCCACGATCTCGCTCATGTTGCAAAAGGATACGGGTTGCTCCCGATTTGTCGTGTGCATGTATGACTTCTTGAGCACCGAATCCTCGTCTGCGGATATATAATGGAATCCATGCAAATTAATGAACAGTAGTCTGCGATTCTTATTTATTATTAGCTTACTCGAAATAACAGACAGGGAGCTAATGTTAATATGAATATGAATAATATTTCATCTTTCATCATTGGTATTTGGGAGATAGGAGGGAGGATTATGAGGGGTATGGGAGAGAGGGAGTGGGCCTCCGGTTACCTCACTCACCGAACGAGACGCAGAAATACATGGATGGCCGTACTTCACGCTGGTATTCTGTGACCGGGTACAAACCCGGTCGAGCCGGCGCATTCGAACAGCAGCAAAAGGTAATAAATACATGGCACATACCATCCTCGTCCTCCGGTTCGCTGGAACTTGGCTCCACTTGCACGCCGTTCAGGTACTCGTCTGAAACTCCAATATCCATGCCCTTCGCCTTGAATCTGCACAGAAAATAAATATTTTTAATAGACAATAGAGCTCTCTTTCTTTCTCCTTTTCACCTGCAGTTTCTAGGACCTAGATAGGAGGTCCTCAGCGGTGACAATGCATCTGTAACCTTCTTCAATTGAAGCTTTGTGCAGGCGTCTATGGGCTGCAGAAGCCACTTGCCATCAGGTGGAATGGACTGTTTTATACGTGACAGAGCCAAACAGCGGCTTTGGCTGCTGTTCGAATGGGCCGGACAGACCGGGGTTGTACCACGGCCTCGCGGAATACCGGCGTGAGGTAAAGCCATCTTGGTGCTTCTGCGTTTCGTTCGGTGAGTGAAATATCCAAAGACTCGCTCCCCCTCCCTTTTGCCCCTTTGGGGGTTCCCAAAAATTCTCAAAGGGCAATGCACCCGCAGCTCCTCTGGGTGTTGCAGATGTACTTGGACGTCGGTAATCACTTATCATCAGACGAGCTGCTAGCTCGTTTGCCCCCTTTCGCATAAAAAAGACGTTTAGCACAATCGATATAAAGAATAATAATGTTCAGGTAACGTCGAGCCAGCTGAAAGTCTTTTGATAGGCTGAAATGACTATGACGAGTAATTAAGAAGCATCGTAATTGACCAAGGGACTTGTCCGCTGTGAACGTTAGGAATTATTGTGGAATGTCTTGTGGCATAGCGGTTAATGCTCCAGGAGGACATTAATATTTCTTTGTGAACTTAATCAAAGCTTACTTAAGGGGATACAAATCAGTCGTACCATATAGTCCTGTGAGCGTCTCTCATAGACGGCGTAAGATCCATCTCGTATATTACGGATCAGCGCCAAAATCGCAACACGAATTTCTGCCCAAAGTTCCACTTACTACCTTCTACTCTTCTTGATTCAGTGGCGGAATCGCGGAAGTAACGTCTCAAATATAACCCAACTAAAGACATACGTTATCTCTTTAGTTGAGAGCACCGTCTAGGATGCATCACTTTAAGTAACAGTATCGCCAATGTAGATGAAGACAAATGGCGATTAGGTACAGAAAACACACCCAGCTTGGGAGAGATTTTTACCCAACAATCAATGGCTGAGGCTAATACTGATGAGTTGGGGATGTAAATTTCAAGACTCGAAAAGTGTGGGCACCACAACAATTTTAATTACGAAGGAAAATTCATATATTTTTTTTATGTTTGATGTAACAATATTTAGCGTACGTATTTTTTTTACTGGTCTGGGGTTAAAATCGATCTAACAGTCCACCTGATGGTGAGCGTCTACTCCGGACCGTGGGCACCTGCATACGACTTCAATCGAAGGAGGTTACATATGCGTTGTCCCTCATTTGTTAATTATACCGGCTCTGTATAATTCTACACCAACAATAGTATTTGCGCTGCTTTTTGACAGCAGAAATATGCAAATGTTAGTTGGTTTTCATAATTTCTCTTTAAAAATCAATCGTAAAAGCGTAAAATATGAATAAATTTATTCATATTTTACGCGACAGTTGTTAAATATCTTTAGGTGATGATGCATATAAAACATAGTATAGACATTTTTTATTGCAAGCTTATATGACATTTCTTTAAAAAATATTTAAATATAATATGGTTTAAATAACGTTAAACAAACCTTTTCAGTCCCAAGCAATGATTTCGAAACTGAATAATTATCACAAACACTCACAATAACTACAATTTTGACAGCAATTTTTCCGCTATAACTAATCAATCCTTTAACTTATACGAATAATGAAAAAAAAATAAAACGGAACTAAAATTGTCACTACATATACGGCATCTAAACGAATTCTGTTTTCAAATTCGAAATAACACGACTAAATGGAACACGTCTGTGTACATTGCGTATTCATAACTACTAATTAGTTAAATGAAATAATAGGATGTATGATATGCGATGCTTGTACAACGAACAGTGTTCAGTGGTAAATGTGGTTTGTGGTACAGATGTTATTGAAGGGCACGAAAATAGATCCATCGAAACCAACGCTGCCTGATGACGCAGAAGCTTATAGACATAATAGTACTTTGCTCAATATGTTTTGATACTTTAATTATTATTTTTTTTTTTTTATAGAAGAAGGGGGCAAACGAGCGTGCGGCTCACCTGATGGTAAGTGATCACCGACGCCCACGAACATCCACAACACCAGAGGAGCTACAGATGCGCTGCCGGCCTTAAAATTTGTATTTACGCGAACGATACCCATTTGAAATGAAACTATTATTGGCGTATTTTATCCCTTTTAATTTTGTTTTTATATTCGCCACGTTTTAAGTTGCCTTACAGCAGCCGTGATCAAACAAAAAACTTCCTAATTTCAATAGAGTAGATGGCTGGGTACTACCAACGGCTTCAGAAGAATCCAGTAATAAAGAAAATTATATCTAGAACCAAGCATACCACTGCACGACCTCAAAATACTGTGAGTAAATTTTGCGTAGATCGGACCAAAATTAATAAATAAAAGCTGATGGTAGCCCGGGTTAACTATGACATCTGGACGTCTAACACCTCAGTCCCCCGAGACCACGGCTGCTGTAAAGCAATTGAAACGACGGAATTTTTATATAAAAACGATAAAATCCGTAAACAATAATTTCATTCCAAATTTTAGTATATTTTTGAATATATGTAAAGACTAAAATATGACGGTGTAAGAATCTACCACCCCCTTTCCTCCCGTGGGTGTCGCAAGAGGCGACTAAGGGCAAAGCCTGAAAAATCTATAAAATATAATGGCTACATCAGATAGCGGGATAATCGTTTCGAAACATATCGGGGCAAAAATAAGCAGACCGATAGCAGGCACCTGCGTCTATGGTTCAAGGCGTCTGGTATTGCGACCGCCAATCCGTTTGCCTAGCGTAGCGATTATCGCATATCCACCTGTTAAAGTAACTTAAAATAAAAATTACAGGGAGAGCTCTAAAAAAGAATTAAGTATCAAGATTGTACATCACGACTGTCTAGTCTCAAAAGAGACGAACGGTGCATTGAATTTTGAGCTATAAAGTTAAAGCAGTATGTCTGAAATCGATTTATAATTTCGTAACGATTAATCTTTTTTTTTTAAATGAAACGGAAATATGCAGTTATAACGAAAGCGTTCGTACTATAAAGAATCTTATGTCATTAGGAGTGACGTTCACATTAAATTTTTTTGACCGAGTTTTAATATTAGAATTATGAACCGCTCAAAGCATTGAATAATATAACAGCCGATGTTCTTCCCGCTGAAATAATTGCCGAGGCACTTGCATGCATTCGTTTTCAAAAATGTGTTGCTTTAACGACCCCGTGAGTCAGCGATAAGGGTCAGGGCGTGCTTGCAGCTGTATCACGGATACTGAGCTCGTGTCCTGAGATAATGATAACATGTGGAACACAATATAATATGTTACTGTCTTTTCAATGCCTAGGGATAATGGAGTATTAGTTACGGATAGTCTTTATCTTCCGTTAATAACCAGCACAGCAGATGTCGCGGTAGACATATTCTATGTATATATTCACGCCTTGTTCCCAACAGGGTAAGCAGAGGCAATCTTCTTCCACTTGCTACTGTCCTGACATACGTCTTGGTTTAGGTCATGCTCGTTGGTTTAGATTACTATTGAGCTGGCCTTTTTTTTATGGCAAATGCGGCAAACGAGCAATAGGTTCACCTGATGGTAAGTGATTCCCATCGCCCACATACATCTGCAACACCAGAGGAGCTACAGGTGCGTTGCCGGCCTTTAAGGGTATTTGGGTAATGGGAGGGCGGATAAGGAGTGGAATGGGGAGGGGGAGTGGGCCTTTTTCCAGAACGTCTCCGATTTGATCATGAAATGTTCGCCTAGGTCTTCCTTCTTCTAGATTTATACATTTATACAGAAACTGTATAAATATTTATTTGTCTACCTCATCGATCAAGTTTCGATGTGCTAACTTGGAAAATGTGCTGGTCACGTTAATTGACCGAGAGCGGTAGAGTGTGAACTCCGGTGCTGTCGCCACCGAGTTTGTATGTTCCAAGGAAGTATGAAGACTTCGCATCTTCCCCTCAAACCTGAATGGTAGCACCATGGCAAAATAATGTCTCATATTTCGAATTGAAAAAAATACCAATAGTAGGGGTGGTCAGAGGCCTGGTAGACATTTTAGTCGTTTCAACCTAGAGCTTATTTGAGAGAGAGGCCTTTGCCCAGCAGTGGCCACTTATAGGCTGCTACTTTACTTTTTTACTTTACAACCTAGAGCTTCTACTCTTCCACCAAAAGATTGATCTAAAGTCTCCTAATTTGGAGGCAGATCTCCTAACCACTCGGCCGGGGTTGCTTTTTTTTTTAAATAATTGTGGAACAAGTTGCCGTTCTGCCGCATTTACATTTTGATGCCGCCCTGTACCATAGAAATTCACTCTCATAATTCTTTTGTAACGCGCCGAAAGATGTATAACTTCAACAGCAAAAAAACAGAAGATTAAAAAAAGAAGTTACTTGGCGAGCTTGGAGAGCAGCGCGCTGGACTTCTCGCGGGGCGCGCGGGGCTCCGGCGCGGGGCGCGCGGGGGGCTCGGCGCCGCGCTCGAAAACCTGGAAGCGCGACTTCACGTCCAGCTGCGACAGCTCCTCCAGCCCCAGGTCTGGCTTGTCCGACGCTACGGAATATCACTGAACATCAGAACCGCAGGAAGGCTGCTGTGTAGGATCTAGTATATCTAGTAGATTATGTCACCATTTGTCGAAAAGAACACACTTTTTTGGGTTTTCACCTTTTGTTTTTGTGAACACATGTGCATTTCCTATAGGCAATGGGCAAAAAGGCAGTGCCTACTCTTACAAATTTCTTTAAATAACTTACAAAAGAAACATAAATACCTAATTTGATTATGACGTATTTTTTAAAATTCGCAAATTGATACGATACGACCGCCGGCGCCGGTCTGTGCGTCGCGCTCGCACACGTTACAGAACAGCGCCACCTAGCAACAAGAAGCAGCACCAAGCTTTGTCTTGATTTACATATGTGTGCGAGATGATCGTTACTGCTCTTTTTGCATGTAGTAGAATAGGAATTGGAAAAGATTATGTATGAAAAAAAGGCAGCGCCGAAACAGCTGTTTGTATGTTTGAACTACAATTTAGTCATGGTTGCGTTTGTTATTCATTACAGAACTAAGTAATACAATTTGACAATTACATTTTAATGAGGTTTTTTATGAATTTTATGTTTGCTTCAATGAAGTAGATTCCATCATCATCATCATCATTTCAGCCTACCACAAGTCCACAGCTGAACATAGGCCTCTCCCAAAGAATGCCATAAAGCTCAGTCCTGAGCCACCTGCATTCATCGACTTGCCGCAACACTGCGCAGGTCGTCACTACACGTATTTTTTTTTATTTTTTTTGTCGTTTTTAATAAAATATCAGAAACCATATATCATGACGTCTGTAATATATATATATATATATATATATGCAGGTGTATGTACAGTTTGCAATATATAATATAATGATCAACTATAATTACATGTATGTCTAAGTACTGTCATATGTAAGTATTCTATCGTAGTATATTGTTTAAGTATATATATGAGCTTAATAATTAGTTATCTATATATACATCCTTTAACATTTTCTCTGTGTCATCAAGTCCGCCTTTTTGCTCTTTTATGTGCAAATAAAGTTTAAATAAATAAATACTTTAACCTTTTTGTGCAATTTTGCGTCAATCGCCTCTATTATTCGTTAGTCATTGTTCTTTTCGAAGCATTGAATTGTTTTGGTTGAATATAAAATAGTAATTATATGCGCAAAAATTACAAACTATTGCTGTGATAATTGTAACGGCAATGAGTTTGCTGTTTATTGAAATAAATCAAAAATAAATTTGTATACAGGTTGTGTGCATAGTGATCGTTTATTTTGTTACCCATGCGTTTTATTTACCAAATGCTAGCATATTGTTTCATAGATAATATACAAGTTGGATGCATCGTTACGACATTAAATTACACCTCATATATTACAGGTCATTTCTAAGAAATACATAATATAACAATTATATAAGTACAGTACTTTAATCACAGAATATTTATTTTAGTTTTTGTTAATTTTACTCAAGATATATTTGCGATAATAGTTAACTATGCCACCCAGGTCAAAGGCCTTATGAAGCGTCCGCTGCTCGCGTTTAAAGTCGCCGTCAAGAGAATCAAAAATTAAGGAGAACCTT
The DNA here is from genome assembly GCA_029286595.1 of Bhutanitis thaidina. Classification (NCBI taxonomy): domain Eukaryota; kingdom Metazoa; phylum Arthropoda; class Insecta; order Lepidoptera; family Papilionidae; genus Bhutanitis; species Bhutanitis thaidina. Next base: position 2,350,743 of record JAGSMS010000023.1, on the reverse strand, counting down.
AATTTAATGCGTAGACAATGCATAATAAATAAATAATCCATCCGAAGCACGCGAGCGGTGACCTCAAAGGATTTCTTTATCGGCGATATCCAAAGCGGTAAGGTCTATGACCTGGGTGTCAGATGGCTCTGTAAAAATGAGATTATATTTAATAATGTAAAGCCGTGTCCAACTTATACACAGGTCACCTGGACAGGTCCACTGCTGTATACATGAACCTGAATTACAAATTGAACGGACGCGAACGCTAACACCACGCTTTTGCTATCGGTTTAGGAATGTTTAAAATCACCTCTAACGACATCTGGCGGCAACTCGACGGGATTACTCTCGCAGATGATCATTTGGTGTTTCCTGGGCGCGGCTGAAACAAACATAACTGTGTTAATAAGAAAGTCCTCCTCGTCGAATACGACCTCGGCAACAACTTTGCAATACTATGGGTCGTTGTCAATTACGATATAATGTAGGTTGCGTGCCAGAATCTGTAACTTAGATATCCACAGTAGAACCTGGACAACCGATATATCCGTAAGGAACAGCATGCTGAAGTGGCAACTGGTCACATAGATTGCAGAGCTGACAACTGTCGGGGAAGAAAGAATCTCGAATGGTGACTTCGTACAGGCGAACGCAGGGTAGGACGACCCCTCACAAGGTGGAGTAACGCGCAGGGTTGCGGGAATTCAATTAATGCTGGTGGTATAGGATTGTGCTTTGTGGTAATCTTAGGGAGCGACCTATAGTCAGCACTGAACTCGTGACAGACTGACAGCACCTCAAGTGTACGCACCTATTTTCGTACTCAATCATCTTCCCGTACCAGTAGTTACGTCAATTTTAATTAAGTATTAATTATAAGAACATAACCAGACCAGAAAACCAAATGACTTGTGTTGAACAATTAGTATTGAAGCTAAACACTGCAAGGAGTGTCTTCGCCTTCGAGTATTTGTGAAATTCTCCACTTATCTGGAATAGGCTCGTGTGTATGCTGCTGATGAAGAAGCTTAGAAACCCTTACCATCTGTCTCGTCATCACCGTCCACTGGCTTCGGCTCGAAAAGCTGCTTGAAGTGCGGTCTGCAGTACAGTGTGGTGTGATCGCTTTGGTATGTCTCCACTCTGTAACAAAAAGGTAACGCTTACGATATTAGGTATTAAGAGTACTGTACAGTACCGACAACCTTTGGGTAATACAGGTTCGCAAGTGGCAACATCGTACAGGTGAACGCAGAAGGAATTCATGCAGTCGAATAACCTGCACAGTGGTGCCAGAAGACAATCGATGTAGGTGGATCAGGGCCGTGCTTTTTGGCAATCTTTGAGCAAGGTCTATGTCCAGCCGTGGGCTTGTGACAGGCCTTGATAAAGTTTTTATATTATGTACTGGCTGTTACCCTCGGCCTCGAAATTACCTGTAGCCGTTACTTTTGTTAATTGGGCAAAAGGATACACTGAGATTGACAGAATCTCATAGTAATCTCAAAGACAAGGTTTTACATCCGCGGCGCGTCACTTTCCATCTCCCGGTGAGGCGAAATATGAGTTGCGGAAGCTGAAGCTAGGCCGAGTCGTGCCAAATCGAAACTTGCAATCTCTGCCTACCCCTTATGAGCGTGACTGCTTTATTTATCTTTATATATATAGTAGGTGCGTGTGTTAGTAGATCGTGTAACATGAACGACCTGACCGATTGAGGTCAGATTCACACAATATATTTGTTTTGGCGAGACGTTAGTACATAGCTAAGCTATGTCTCGATAGGTGGCGTTGTGGTTGAGTTATAAAGTAACAATTAAGAAATCAAACTCATCGCGCCATCTACCGGAGTGGGTTCCTACCGTTGTTCTTAAGGTCCGCCAAGTTGTGCTCGTATATATCTATAACTTACGTGAGCTGTTTGTTGCACTGCACACACCGGAAGCACTCCTTGTGCCAGACCCTGCGCTCTGCCTTCACCCTCTCCATTGCGTAGACGGGCCGGGCGCATTTCTCGCATTGCGGGTTCGATTCCCCGTTCACTGCCTTCAGCTTCTTGTGCAGCTTCTCTGAACTCTTCGACTGTTGGGACGACGATATTATATTGAGGAATAATAATAGAAAGGATGCGTTTTCATTGCATCTATTTTAATGGACGAAAGAATAGAATTTAGAATAAAAAGGTTTTAATTTTTTTTATTTCATTAGTGACGAACTAGCTAAAAGTAGACCTGAAGGTAAGTGACGACTTCAGCCCATTGACTCCTGGAAAAAGCTTCAATCTAAGAAGGTTACAGATGAGGTGTCACCCCTGTCCAGGTCTTACAGATGTGACATCTTTAGTGCCAGTGATTACTATATACCTATCTATACCCAACCTTCAAACTGGAATACAACAGTGGTTGTACAGCTTATTAGCGTCAGAAATAGACCTCTTGACTATGTACTGGTGGATGACACTTGGCTTTTACTGGTGGTGTGGTACCAGCCACATCATCAGGTAGATAGTTAGATCTCTTTTCACCCTAATCCCAAATCCCTATGTCCGACTTGTATTGTAGGCCTGGAAATTAAGTCAGACTCTCCACAACATACCTCCACCCCCGTATTGGATATTCGGTCGTGAGGACTTCTCTCGTCTTGTTTATTATTATCGCTTATATATAACACTTATTACTATGTGTGACCGTATGTTTATCAACGGGAATATGCCATGGAGATGACCATGTACGCTGGCCACTGAGTCACGCACTCGATCTCCAACTCACCACTGATATCGTACCCTCGTCCTTATGCCTTTTGCTCTTGGACTTCTTCTTGACCTGCCGCGTCTCGGAGACGTGCACCTCCTGGTAGCTGGAGCTGTGCACGCGCGACTCCTGGATGAGCGTCTGCGACGACTCCATGCTGGCGGTCACTGTCGCCATTGGTCCGCGATGCTATATGTGGAACAAACATTGGATTGAGTTTAAAAGGCTTGCATCACCTAATTAGGTAGAGTGGTAATAAGTATGCGGGTTCTAATAATCAGTGCAATCCCGGGTTCTCAATCTTTTTTTTTTTTTAATTATAATCCTTATCCACCGCTGTAGGAATTTCTCGTGTGTTACACTAAGGCAGTTAACGTATATAAATTGCACTTGGAGAAACACTCGGACCCGGAACTATTATTTGTAGCTCATAAATGTCCCGAGCCACGGCACGGCAGCCAAACGCTTAGGCACTACGCCTTTCATGTCTATTCTTGCGTGTAATCAATATATTTTTTGAATCGTTTACTAATAATCGTTTAGGCGGCAAACGAGCAAGCGGTCCACGTACATCTGCAATAGCGGAGATGCTGCACGTGCGTTGCCGGCCTTCAAAGATTATTTGGGAGATGGGAGGGAGGACGAGGGGAGACGAGGACGAGGGGATGGGGAGGGGGGGCCTCCGGTGACTTCACTCCGAACCGAACGAAACGCGGAAACACAATATTCCTCTACTTCACGCCGGTCCATTCGATGCGCAGCAAAAGCCGCCGCTTGGCTCTACCACGTTAAAAACACTTTCAATCTGTTGCATTCCTAGTACGAATTCGTACGTCAATAAATTCTACTCGACGGAATTTAACACAGTGTTGCCGCACCTAAACCATTTCTCGCGCTATTTTCGCCAAATTGCTCTACCGTTGCCAAACAGTAGCGATGACCCGCGATTTTGTTAATCCACAAATTTAAGCATTAGTAATTTTGCGGTATATGCTATCTTTGTCAAAGTAACACAAGGATGTAAAGGGGAATATACCCTTCTATTCTCCAACAGACGCTTGAGTAACGGAACTCTCGCGACCAATCGTTCAGCAGTCAAGTAAACTAACAACAAAATCATATTTATTATACGAAAACGAGAATATTTATCTTGTCGATCATACGCCACTTAGTCGCAGGATGTAGGAAAATCCATCCAGACTATGCCCGACCCAAACACCACGGACTCGCGATAGAGAGCAGCATCTCTAGTGCGTAGGGAACGGGGATCCATCCGGGGATGGCGGGCCGTGGCCGACGACGAAAATGCCTAATAGCACTAGCTACAGCAGAACATAACGTCGCAGACCCTGGATTCGCCGTTCGACTACAGTCTTGAACCATTTCCTGACACTTGGGAGTGGTCTACAGGTGTGTTGCCAAGTGGTTCCTGTGCGGGCGAAGAAGAAAAAGTTTTTTTAACAGAGGTTAAAAAAAACTAAGCCGTTTAAAGTATGGTATCGTTAACGTGAATTGCTATCGTACAACATTTACCGACTGCGTCGCGACGTAACGAGCACTGCGATTAAGCAAATAACGATCGTATTATCTCGGGGTTAGGGTCCCCATGGATGAGTTCCATAGTCGGGACAAGTCCTTAATGGTTAGCGGCGCCTCCGTGACGACCGCATGACTAAGTCGCTTATGATCGACACAGATAAATCCTCTTGTGTTCGTATTCATGTAATAAATATGATTTTGTTGTAAGTGTACTTGACTGCTGAACAATTGGTCCTGGGTACGAATCCCAGCCGCAAATACTTCAGTAACACATAAAATTATATGTTTTCGGGTCTAGTTGTGTTGTGTGTAGTGTCAACACATAGTACAGCTGATGATACTGCACCGAAGTTTTCATCCGGTCTTATCACATTAGCGTCGATTGATGAAAATATTTTGAAAACTTAAGTTATCATAAAATACTGCATACTTTGTACATGCAATCAAGTTACTGAAAGATATCTCTGAAATTATCTTATCTTGTGTCGATCAACGCTCCGATTTGTTAAGGATGTCCCTTTAGACTTTCATTACGGGGAACACCACGTGCAAAGTTTCGAGAGGACAGTCCGAGAACAATATCCACCACAGCGGTAAGCTTAAACAAATTTTATTTATTCGTTTATTTAAACTTCCATGCACAATATGGTGCACATGGCGGACTTAATGCCTATAGGAATGTCTCGCAGTCAAACAACAATCCTAAGCAGAGATAAACATATTATAGAGGCGGTGCAGCTGAATAAAATCAACAAAGTAAAATTACATAATTATCAAAATATACTTACATAAACGGTTAGATACATACATAAATACATAGGACAGATCCCAAAATAGCTTGCGCTTATGGTGTCCCTACCTGTGATATATTTGTACAGATATCGTCGGCTACCGTGCAACAAGAGCACGGCGACTCGGAAAAGTCAATCCTCTAAATATACCACGTCCCAATTAACTGCTGCCACGGAACGCGACACCATTTTGCCACGATCCGATTGGATACGAACTGTATGGCGTCCCGTCACCGTGCTTAAGTATTTATGGCTTTTGTATTTCAGTTTTTTTTTTGTACCCGATTAGAAATTTTGCTAATTGGCTTGTGAATGACGTAATATCAAGTAGTGTGAATTGATTAATATGTTGAATGATGACGATGGAGTAAATTACTCCTGGCTTACGACCAGGGCGTCACTTCCGAATTCTATCGGCCTGTAAGTGCCCACCGCTGGGTAACTGCCTCCTCAAATATCTGCTGCTCCAGTGAACCTTGGCGGACTTTACACGTATTTCATAGATATGGCAGGTTTCCTCACGACTTTTTCTTTCGCAGCCGAGCATGTGGTAAATCCAGCACATAAAATTGCTATTATCAATTTTAAAGGTGCCGGCAAGGGAATTGAACCCAGGTTCACTCGCGCTCTTTGTAAACAAATCGAGCGCCCTAACGACTAGGTTACCCCACCAGCTCATAAATAATCGCCATGCAGGACATAGGCCTCTCCCATAAAGAGGATTTTCTGTTCTGCTGTTCATCATCGGAGTGCTTAATTTTGGTTTAGCATTTTTCGAGTCGGTTATCCCACCATCTGTCGGCAGCCATTTCGATTTTCAGGGCTGTTCCCTTAGGTTACGATACCCTAGGATAGAAAATTGTGACAGACTTTCTTCTTCTGTCTTCTTTTTGGTCTCTGAACTACCAGCACTGCGGCTCCTAACACTGCGTGAACACCTTGCGTGATGCATATACTTAAACTAACAATTGCACACATGCATGAACAAATTCACGCACACATACTCGAGTATACAAATGATCCGAATCAGCGAAATCTGTAAAAACAGATATTTTAGACACGCTGCGTTTATTTATAGCGTCGGGTTTTATATCAAAATGTTCCCACCTGAATTCCTGACGCGAGTCTATAAAAATGTGGCGTTATTCGGTTTTTTAATGACTGGGTACGACTTTATTCGATGGGACACGGCAAGTGGTAGGTTTTTTTTTAATGATTAATTTAGCCACGGCGACTTATCACTGTGCCGTAAGTATTAACGCTAATCCAGGGGCAATTATTCCATAAGATTGTAAGAGATCAGGACACAATATATAATACAATCAGGCTTAAAATACTAAATTGATAAAGCCAATATTTGTCTGACTCACATATTGACTTCGGCTGGGATTCGAACGCAGGACTGACACCAGACCAAAAATATGTTATTTTATTGGCGGATTCTTGAACTAAACGTTTCGATAATTTATATTAGTTTAAATACAAATTTTCAACAACATATATAATACTACAAAAGGCGCTTCTTACGATAAACACGAGAAGAGAGGGAGGGGAGGCATGTTACGCCGCTTAAACTCTAAAGTGAACCGATGTTATTGACATTCCTAACATCTTGATCCGAAACAAGATCGGATGTTCAAACAGACTTATTCAAGAACCGAAGACTCAATTGGCTAGTCGTCAGATAGACAACGTACCCTCGGTTCACCGAGAGAAGATAAAGATATTTACAAATCACAGTAACAACAAAGTTAGGTGTCAGGTTACAAAATAATTTGAAAAACCCTAGCTTACTTCAGGTCTACGCTACATCTTGTGGAGAGTCGTCCTTCTCCGCGTTTATCGAGAACCTTTCTTCTCCAACGGTTATCAATTCCAAAAATTCTTCCATTTGCTGATAACATTAACTTGCTTCGTGACAAGTAAGTATCAGAACTAGAGTTAAGACAGCTGATGCTGTTACAGAATCCTAAATCCCTGTAATCACTTATAAAATGGTACATGTCCAGAAGTGAACGGTTTACGAGGCGATAAGATATATCTAAGATGATTCCATATAACGTGTTTAAATGTCAAATGGCAGAAACCGCGTTAACACACGAATCCGTCGCTCGTCGCCGGAGCCGGTTTCCTCATCCAGCTCGTAAAGCCATCCTTTGTGTTTCAGGCACTTTACGTTTATAGCTCGCCACGGGACCGAATCGGTGCGCGAAATACGACGCTGGACTATCTTTAAACCTTTGCCAGTATAAACTTTTGGCACCGCCGCCGTTTGATGTAGGTCTGCCTCAATTGGCTCCAATGTTCGACGAAGTTTCTCTTTCACCTGATCTTTGTGCAACACTAAATGGTATTATGCAATGGGTAGCAGTTTGGTAAAAATAACTTTGTCTAATAAGTTTCTAACATGATTGCATTTCTTATTAACTCACGCCTCCGATATTTCTTAACCCATTTGGATTAATATTTTATTATTCGAAGGGATACATTTACAGTATCTAAAGATAGACTTTCTATATTGGAAATATTGTGTAGAAGTCGGTTTTCGTTTAAACACGAATTCGTTTAATTACGTTACTTGTAATATTTTGGTTTTATGTTTAATATTGATTAAGCAAGAGTGACAAACTTCTTGAGAGTATGCCACCACGCGATAAAAATAGTAAATTAACCAGAGAACAGCGTGAATTGTGCCTCAGAAACTATGAACACTATGGTTTTGTTTATTAAGCTACTGTGAAAGTGTACTCCTTTGTCGCGATCTATTTACAAGAAACAGCATGCGTTATAATCTCACAAAGGTTGATATTTCCCGGTGTATACCATAAGATACAGACATAACATCCCATCTTTTCTTTGTGGTAAAGGAGGCAAACGAACAAACTGCTGATGTACATCTGCAACAACACAGGAGCTGCAGGTGCGTTACCGGCCTATAAGGTTATTTGGGAGATGTGAGGGTGAAGTGGGCCTCCGGTTATCTCACTCACCGAACGAAACGCAGAAGCACAAGATGCCTCTGCTACAAGCTGGTATTGCATGTAAACGTGAACATTTTTGTTATTTAACGATCAGCATTTCGTGGTAATAATACCTTCGACTTTGTTTTGTTAGTCCAAGAAAGAGACGCGGTCGTAAATGCTATTCGTACGTCTTGTTATAATCGTAATCAAGTACGGGCTGGATTGAACCGCCATCTTTCGGTAATACTGCAAGTTGTTAACTGTACATGGCAGCGAAAAGTAACTAGCCTTCACCAGTCTTCACCTTCTTGTATGACTGATCCGTTATCCGGAAGGAGTTTACGTAATTATACTTCGGAAACTCTTAGCGAATAGTTGACGAGTTGTACAAAAGACGTCTGTAAACGCTTCCGGGGTGAGCAAAGGTCATAAGACAATTTTTGTTTACTATCGGTAGTGTAACGTACAAGATATATTAGAAGCGCAAGTGCACTGCAGAACTGCTGCACTGGGCAGTCTTGTCACCACGTCAGAAACACGACCCGAAAAACCAATCATTTGTCTGTTGTGTGACGTTGGTTAAGAAGGGGATTCGAAACCATGACCCATGGCTTAACCTCCTGGTACGATTACCACTACGCAACGCGGTCATGTCATGCCTAATACGATTTACTTTTTAATCTTATTGGGATTCGACGTACTGGGACTAATCCGTTATTACTTAACATTCCTCTTACATTTTAAATCCACGTCGTTTTCAGTATTTTCATGCGGAATCAAATAATATCAATCGAGTGTTACTTGAGACGTGATAGCCTAGTGGTCAGGGTGCTCGCTTTAGTTTCATAGAGCGCGAGTGACCTGGGACCGAACCCCGGTGCCTGCACCACTAAAATTGTTATTAGCCATTTTAAGTACTATTTACCACGTGCTCGGCGGTGAAGGAAAAAATCGTGAGATAGAGAGCCGGGAGCGCCAAAACCCTCTCAGATATTTAAGAATGAGGTCTTTGGCTGCTTCAATACTTTTTAAGTGTTACTTGCCGATAAAGTAAATGACAATGAAATTAATTCGCTAAGAAGTAATGTTAAAATTACTGTTGCACTCTCCGGCATTGCACTGAACGTATTGTCACACTTCATGCATGTAAATTCAAAATAAATGTGGTCCAATAAAACTGAGCGATCGCGTAAAATAATCTGTTTTTTTTTGTAATCAAATTTCTTTGTCAAGTAACTTTCAAGCTGAAACATGGAGAACGTATAGTGGGAGCGGAAGCGGACGGCGATGTATTTTTCTCCTTATTTTTTTTATAACGTTGAACTGTGAAACGTGTTACCCGTTCATCTAATGGTAAGTGGTGTTTATTACCAATGATTCTCGTTTTGTTCTCCGTTTGTGTAAGGGAGAGGTAGAGAAAGTTCTAGCTCTGCCCAGGACTTTCTGTACCCTACACAAAAACCTGGTTACTACCTAGTGGAATGAAATGACAGTGCATTACTAATTTAGATAGAACATATTCGTTTGTAACGCTCAATAATATTTCTATATTCAATAGTGTTACCAAGGCAGTGGGGTGTCGTATGTGACGACTAAGGGATTAGCCTTGATAATCGCAATAGCTACCGACAGATGGCGTAATAACCACATCGAAAAATACCAGACCAGAATTATGAAAACAAATGACGTGCTGCAACGTCTAAGGTGCGACGTGTCTGATACAGTGATCGCCAATCCGCTTGCGGAGCGTGGCGATTATGTCAAATCATTATTATGTGGAAGGTCTACGTCCTCTGTTAGACTGTTTACAGGCTTTTGTAGTAAGTGTTAGCAAAGTGACACGGGCAACAAAGGTTACACATGCCACTGAGAACCAGCGCTGTAGTCTCGTCTTAACTGCAGCATTAAGCTGAGAGCTGGTCTGTTTGCCCCGTGCGCCGCGCAACGCGTCTAGAGGAGGCAACGTCAAACATTGTTTGTTTAAATAATTGTTTTATTAAATGTTTTGGAATGTTTGTTTGAATAAATGTTTGTTTCTTTCTTTCAAAGTGAAAATTTTACACAAATTAAGTTTCATATCTACTCGTACATCTAAAAAATCACATCGCTATGCTACCCGCTACCTTCTATCAACGAATACACGGTTGAACATTTCAATTTCATTTCTCATGCGCAGGAAGAATGTGGAACGTTCGCGTGTGCACGTACGGGATGCGTTGATTAATTCGCTAAAAAAAAACTTAACTTCGGTTCGCATAAACGTTGATCACTTAATAACGCACCGGCTGCGTTACTGTCACGGAATATTTTCATGGTATGATCATGACTGTTGTCCATTACGGGGTAGGCATGTGCAGAAGATGATCCCTTACAAGTGTTACTGCTAGTTCCGGTTATTATACTGGCTCTCCAACTATCTGTACCATTCAAACCGGAAGGCAATAGCTGCGCTGTTACATGGCGGCAGAAGTCACAAGATGGCGGTGATATCTACCTTGTGAACTCCTTATCATGTAACTCATACATCAAGGCGGTCCCAGATGAGGTCACCTACCTCGGATCGCCTAGCCCCCCCCCCTCCCAAAGATTGGAAGTTTTTCTTTCGTTTCAGGGGATGCAGCGCTTCACAGCAGCAGTCATCATCGACCTTCGTTAAACTTGCGGGCCTCTGTCCCCGCATGTCTCTTTAGACGAAGCTGTAAAGGCCTCCGGGCCAACAGCAATGCGGATGGGTTTTTAGTCGGTATGTTTCTCCTACCGAGATCCTAGTCCGACATGACCCGTTGGGAGGCCACCCGCCGAGGAGGCAACGGGTATGATTAAATAATTTTTCCTCCACCAAACAAACAGCAGCCACGTACGGGCGAACGCAGTGTAGGACGACCCCCCACAAGATGGAGTGACGACCTGCGCAGTGTTGCGGGAAGTCGATGGATGCAGGTGGCTCAGGACCGTGCTCCGTGGCAATCTTTGGGGGAGGCCTATGTTCAGCAGTGGATTTCTAATAGGCTGAAATGATGATGATGATGATGAAACAAAAAAAATAAATTATCATGTAAAGTCTATCCATAGGTGGAAGGGTAAAAGGGATCTCTTATAAGTGAACAGCTCGTTAATCTTGCTTATAAACATCATTGAGATAAAACGTTTACAAAAAAAAATCCTCGCTGAAATGAAAGCGATCGAGCTCCACGAAGCGGCGAACGTAGTCCCACGTTGTTTACACGTATATTTAAATCGTGTGGGTAGACTGACGCTATGGAATCTCCCCAAATCATTTCACATCGTTGGCACACACTTTTGAGTACGTGCCTCACACTTATAAAATCAACGTAATGGCTGGAATTAGTGTATTTCGGATTGAGTAGGTAATTCAAATGCATACAAGCCTTTATCCGCGACTTCATCCGTGTATAATTAAAAAAAAAGATAAAAGTTTAGCACACATTATTAAGTTATCTACCTTTCCGGTACTGTCATAAACGGACAGCAATCAAAAAGTTTTTTTATTGATAGTTTTAATTTAGTTAAGTAACGGATTTTTGAGTTTTGGTATCGATACAAATAAATTAAGCAAAAGGCATTAATTTCGAAATTTGTTTATATTCGAGATAATAATAAATATGCATGCTATATATACAAAGCGAAAGTAAAAGGGAGAAGATAACAGCTTTTTCTCCAAAGATCAAACTCACCTGCACGCCGTGCACCCAGCTCACCGGCGTTCGTGGCTCTGGTGATCGAAACTCGATCCGAACACGCCGAACCAAAATCCCACACACTAATGATGCGGAGATGCATCACTAGAGCGAGGGCACCGGCACTGTGACTCACCAGTGGTGAGTATGGGCTATGATATGTCAGTTTTTGTTGGCACCTTCATGAAAAGATCCCGCAGTGGACTAATACAGGTTGGAAAATAAAGTGGCAGCCCATATATTCTAACGTGGTTTTCAGCACCCCTGGTTACGTTGCGACTGTGGTATTTGTCGTCCTGATGTCATAGTTAACCTAGCTTCCACCAGCGTCGTAATTATTAACATTTTGGTGCACATTCTGCGTAGATCGACGCAGAATTTGCTCACCGTATGTATCTTGTGTACATCGCGTAAAATTAAAAGCGATAAAATACGTAAATAATAGTTTCATTTCAAATGTTCATTTTAAATATCATTGTTAGATAGATTGAAAACATATTATTGTCAGGTACAAAAACGTAGCGAAAGAATTTCAAGGCTATCACAACCACACGCGATCTGCCGTACGGATTTGACCGGATTATAGAGGTTTCTGTGAACGAAACCCTAAAAGGTTTTATTATAATCGGAATTGAGGTCAAATATTATATTTTTTAGCAGCAGCGTTTAAGGTGCAAGGCGCTTTGCATTGCGATAGTAATTCTCCCATTGGGATAAGCCTTTCTACTGTAGTAAACTATTAACGGGCTGTTGAAAATTAAAAAGTTTATAGTATTTATGTCTTTTATGTTAACAAAAACAATGTCACATACTGAAACCGACATATAAGTTCTTACATGTCATTAAGTTATGAATGTATGTCATAACTGACAGTTCAAATGATATCACTTATAAACCCTGCCGGAATGGAATTCGCTTTGATTTCGCACCTGGAAACACTTGGCAGAGTGCCCTACGGTGAAATATATACGAACAGTCAAACAGTACAATCGGTAGTCGGGTTCAATACCCGAAATTCGGGGTACATTTATGTATGTGGCAACACATCGCACCTGCAGCGATGCGCCAGCGCAGCCGCAATCCAATTGGCTAATTATAGACGAAGTTATGTCATTCAATGTTGCCAAGTGTCGAGTTTTTCCCGGAACGCAATGTATTTATATTACAACCTTTAATCAACATACTTCAAAGGAGAATTAGATTGACACACTTTACATGCTTTAGTTTAAAATATATCGCCAAAAGAATATAGCCGGATTATAGTAATACCTTATTATTTTTACACTGCGCGTTATCTTATAATATTGCTATAATACATTCTTTTACATTTTTGCCCATCATGTTTAACCTTAATTTGTGGCGAAATATTAAACGAAAAAGGGAATTATGAAACAAGAATCATTATTAATATTTCTTTTTTATTACTGTTGAAATAACATTTCCTTACCATTGTCCTATAAACGTGTGAACCTGGCAACCCAAAATTATAGACGATGCTTTGGTAGTTGAGTGTTGTGTGTTTCTGTATGTCCTGGTTACGAGACTGGGTACGAGTATGTTTCATTTCAAAGTATCGATAATCATTTTCAACTAATACAATCAAGTAATGTAGACAACATCAGTTTGTGTAAGTCCACATTGGCTGCTGGACATTGGCTTTTTCATGAAGGTGCCAACACAAGCCGGTATGTCATGAAAGGGTGATTTACCCAACCCCCGTCCCGTTTGGGGTTAAGAAGCTTCATCCTCCTTCCAGTGCACCTCGTGCAGATGAGTAACTTAAAAAATGGGGTAACTTAAAATTGCTTTGCTTTGCGTATGGCAAAGGCATACGATTGCTATGACCTATGGCAAATATATTTAAATGTGGCCAGGTGACAACATCATATATTTGAATATCTTCCATCTTATTTACTTGTGTCAAACCATTCCTTATCTTATCTTAACACCCTGTTAGTAGTCTACAGCAGGTCATAGGCCTTAACAATAAGGAGGATTTTCCGTAATCCCCACGTTAGGTAAGCGGACCGGTGACCCCGCCCCCAGACACGTCGTCATCGGTCTGCTTAATTTAGTTCTGATTTTTTTCGATATAGTTAACCCGTCATCTGTCGGTAGCTGTAGCGATTTTCGGCTTTTCTCTTAGGCGCTTCTTACGAAGAAGTGGGGGTGGCGGTACTTACGCCGATGCCATACGGCAAACCAGTTAAATGTATATTTTTTACGTGGTACAGCCAAGCGGCGGCATTTGTTGCTGCTCGAATTTGCCGGCGTCAAGTAGAGGCATCTTATACTTCTGCGTTTCATTCGGTGAGTGAGGTATTCGGAGCCTGATATACCTACCGACCTACACTACATAAACAAATGAATACGACACACTTCCGATTCAAAATGCAATGTCTTTGGAGGTCCACGCACCCTGCTCCTCTCTATCCTCCCTCCCATCTGCCAAATACCCTTAAAGGCCGATACATCTGCATCACCAGAGGTGAGCGAAGGTAATCACTTACCATCAGGTGAACCGCTTGCTCGTTTGCTGTATTCCCCATTAGAAAAAATATATAGGTAAGTATTTGGACAAATAAATATTTTTTTTGAACCCTCAACGGCCAAGCGCTTGATCACCTTAAGGAGAATCGATATCTTGGATACATTTATCATCAATGCACCCGTGGGGAACCAGCGCGCGACGCTAGTGATTCTTTATCGATAAAAATCTGCATAGAAACAGTATAAGACGCAGGTAACGCATTAGTAATATCGAGAAAGTACCATCCCTAGTTACCGCATGCAAATAAAATGTGGCGTGGGACTGTCACGGTGTGTCAGGTGGCAGAATTAAGATAATGACTCTTAGAGCAATTTAGTACTGGCCAATGAGAAACTATTGAAATGAAATGAAATGAAAAGTCTTTATTTGTCGTAAGTTTTCATTTTTAAATCTACCAACGTTTCGTAATGAGGTTCCTCTGATCGAGAAGAAACAGGCGAAAGAAACTCCGTAGGTATACCCTTTTTTCGAACAATCCAATTTTACAAATGATACTAATGATTAAATATTCCTATACATTAATGCGAAAATAGATCCAACGGATACAAATTTAATCTATTTTATGGACATACTCGGTATGTCTTTTGGCACGGGATTAATCGTTAAAATTTATTTTTGTAACTTATGAAACATACTTGCTTTAATCACAAACAACACGCAAATAACAACTCCAGCTTTGACCAGGGGTGAGTGGGATACCGAATACAAAAAAAAACATTATTTTCATAAAAATTAAAAAAGAATGAGGCTCATTTAATCGTATGATTAAACATAGCTTATTATAAATGTAGATTGCATAGCATTTATGCAAAGAGTTTTTTTTTAAAGTTTCATTAAAATTCGTGACATTTCTTTTAAGTTAATTCCGTTCATAGATGCACACACACATTAATACATATTACCTAATGCATACATTTTAATATACGTGATAATAATTTCTGGTATTCACGCGCGCTGGTATGGGTGTGGTATTCTGGTATTTAATTAGATTTAACATATTTTTTTAATTAAACGCTATAGAATCCCTAAATAATAATTTATTTTAAATATGTTTTTATATTGTATGTATGTACATATTCACGCCCAACGGGATTGGCAGAGACAATCTTCTTCCACTTGCTACGTTCCTGCCATACGTCTTTCGCTTCTCCCACTTTCATCAATCTTCGCATGCATACTCGTTGGTTTAGAGTACTCTTGACATGGCCTTTTTTCAGAACGTCTCCGATTTGATCGTGAAATGTTCGCCTAGGTCTTCCCTCCCGCCTCTACCAGTTATTATATTCATATATTATAATGGAGTAACCATTTGCGATAAGCAGACTCGCAAATATCCGACTTGTTTTTAAGTATACCACAGACTTATGAATACTATAGAGGCTGCAGCCCGTATGAGGAAGCTCAAAGTTGCTCAGCGCGCTATGGAAAGGGCTATGCTCGGTGTTTCTCTGCGTGATAGAGTCTGCAACGATAATATCCGCAGCAGAACTAAGGTAACCGACATAGCCGTAAAGATCAGCAAGCTGAAGTGGCAATGGGCCGGCCACATAGCTCGCAGAACTGACAACCGCTGGGGAAAAAAGGTTCTCGAGTGGCAGCCACGTACGGGCAAACGCAGTGTAGGACGACCCCCCACAAGATGGAGTGACGACCTGCGCAGTGTTGCGGGAAGTCGATGGATGCAGGTGGCTCAGGACCGTGCTTCGTGGCGATCTTTGGGGGAGGCCTACGTTCAGCAGTGGACTTCTAATAGGCTGAAATGATGATGATGATGATAATGAAGCCAACGTATGCGAATGGGGTAACAAACATAACTCGAAATTCTAAACTGAAACATCGACAATTCTATTTCACTCATTTCATTTTTATATATTGATTTACAATTTTAAGGATAAAACTCTTCAACTCACACACACCACTACGCTTGCATTCGATATCGCCGTTTCTTTCACGTACATCCCCGCCCTATGAGCATCAATATATACCCGTGTGACGTTTAATTATGATACTTATGACAATAGAAATAAGCTTTATGTGAATGTTGTTAGGCGAGTTCATTGCAAGTTAGATTGTTCGACCACACAGGACCAGACAAAGACAATAGCTTAGACAACAGATTCAAGACTTAAGACTTCATTGAGTGACTTATGCTTCGATAAATAATAATAAAAAGCTTTCACGACCGTAAAATCAATACTAGGAGGGTCTGTGGTCAATAGATTTTTAAAAAAAAAAAACCTCTGGGATACAACTGTTTGAACCTACTTTTCACCTGAATTTATTTGGTATAACGTTACAGACGGCGAGCCTGTCGTGTCGCGGTCTTAGTGTACACCCAACGATACAAATCGTACATAAATTTCGAGCTATCCATACAAGGGGTTCGAGCTTGGATCTTCTTATTCGGAAGCAGAACCCCTGACCACTCGACTATCGGTGGCTTTTATATTGGCTTCCGTATTAAGTATTATTGCATATAAATATTATTAAGACCTTATGCGTGTATGCCTTCAATGTGTGAGTTGTGAGTTGGATACCGAGGGGAAATTAAGGAGCAACACAAAAATCAGGCCTACAGGCCTCATCATCAAAACTCATCTACAGGCCGTGTTGGGATTGGAAGTGATTGTAACAGGTTTTTTTTAGGCGGTAGAGGTTTAGGATTAGGTTTAGCTCCTTTCCTACCTTGGATTACTCTCGCTACGCACAGCCGTCTTATCCAGGTACAGACAGCCGGTATAATTACGGACTGTGAGGCATTCCATCTTAGATCTCAATGGAGACTAACACATCCGTAACCCTTCTTCGATTTGAAGTTGTTCATGGACTGCGTAGCCGCTTACCATCAGGTGCACTGTTAGCACGTTCTTCACCCCCAATCAAAACGGAAGTCTAGACGTAAAGGATCCTTAAAACGACGATTAAAGGAGCAATGCAAGGGAGAGAAAAATTATACGTATTAAATAATTGCAACTTCATAGCGCTCTTGTACCTAAACATCGAAGAACCCTTACAATAATATTTTTAACAGCCTGTTATAGTCTACTGCTGGAGGACATAGATAGGTCTTTCCACGATAGCGCTAACAACTTGGCATGCCATGAATTTTTATAACACGCTGGGCAGGCGGTTTGACGTGCGAAGATTTGGGTTCAGTATGGTCGAATAGATCTTCCGTGATCATCGGGCCAGATCACCCATTATTTTACAAGGTGCAAGTGAGGTTGACCTTTGCCTTACTTCCATAATATATGTTACAGGAAATTTAGTCTTATTTAGCTTCATCAGCTGCAATACATAATGTATTATACAACACCCACAAACGATTATTGTCTTATAAAATAGACGTAGAGGGTTAGTTCTTTTCAACCAGCACACAGCTGCGCTCAAACATGGACTATAAACAGTACGAGGGCTCGCTGCCACCGCCACGGCATCTTGGCACCGAGCCGCGAGAAGTAAGACGTGGTGATAATCTTAATGTTGATCACTTGTAAACGCTGAACGATGGTTAAATGAATATTAAAAATAAAAAAAACAAAATGCAACATTGTATTGCAATGGAAGAAGTCATATTCACGTATAGCGTATCCCGCCCGCTGTCAGCTGCGCTTGAATCACCGGCACCCGGAGAACGTGTGCCAAGTCCCAAAACAATCTCACTGCTTACGTGTAACGTGTAAACATTCGTCATACTTATAGGTAGATAGAGTCGAAGACGCCGCGAGATAAGAGACGTATTGAGTTACAAAAGCGCATTGAAAAGATTTTGTACTTTTTACCCTATTACAACGAAGTCAAACGTGGGTTATGATTTTTAAAGAGTTTTAGTTGACAATATGTTTGAAATGAAACTATTAATTATGGATTTTATCGCGTATTATTAAATTTTTTCCAAATCCCCACGTTTCACGGGGGGGAGCTGTGGAGTTTGACGTCCTAATGACATAGTTAACCGGGGTAACGTCAGTATTATAATTATTAATTTTTGGATCTACGCAGAATGAGCTCACGGTGTCTTTCGGTCGTGCAGTGGTATGCTTGGTCTTGGATTGAATTTCATTAATTACTGGATCCCAAGCAGGAGATAGCGCGCACCCAGGCATCTTCTCTATTGAAAATAGGATGGTTTTTTTTCAATGGCCTCGCGAATCATCCTTGGCCTTGGAAAAATAAGTAAAGTCGCATACTGTACATGCCGACTGGCAAAACTGGCCAAGGCCTCCTCTCAAATATTTGAGATTATTATGAAGCTTGGGATGTGTCCGCTACGCTGATCCAGTGCGGGTTGGCGGACTTTATATATAGTAAAGTAGCAGCCTATAAGTGCCCACTGCTGGGCAAAGGCCTCCTTCTCAAATACGAGTATCAGAGAGGGTTTAGGAGCCAGGAAGGGCCCGCCACGCTGCTCCAGTGGGGGTTGGCGGGCTTCACAGATCCTCGAAATAATATTTTTATTATTTCTCAGACATGCAGGTTTCTTCACGATGTTTTCCTTTACCGCCGAGCACGTGGTAAATACAGCACTTAAAATTGCTATTAACAATTTTAGTGGTGCCGGCACCGGAGCTCGGACCCAGGTCACTCGCGCTCCTATGAAACTAAAGTGAGCGTCCTGACCACTAGGCTACCACGTCTCTTACTGCCACTTACCACGGCTCTTTATATATAAAGTCCGTATATATTATATGTTCACTAAATGTTTGTTTTTCTTTATTATTTATGAGTGATGCCGGTTTTCTCGCAATTACTTCCCTCAACGCCGAGTACGTGTTTTTTTGTTCAGCGCTTAAAATTGCTATTACCCAGGTCGCTCGCATTGAATAAAAGCGAACAATGAAATAAAAACTAACGCCATGACCACTAAGCTACCACGACTCCTCCTAATGAATCGGGTCTCGATATTTCTATATAAAAAGATGATGGGGATGATCGTCACCAGTGCCAGGATATCAGTACTGGCCTCCTTAACCCGCTTACCCAGCGTGATGAGTATAGGAAAATATATTGTAGAAATATGTCCTCAATCGATCAAGTCGTTCAAAACTTACACGATCACTGACATACACAAGATTTTTATATATAAAACGATGATGGGGAGTATCATCACCGGTCCCAGGATGAACTCCTAAGGAGCCCAGTACATCAGTACTGGGCTCCTTAGGAGTTCAACTACTGCAACTAAGATATCATAAAAGAAAGGCATCTAAGCAACTGAATACTAAATGCCCAAGACGAACTTACGGATGATGAAATAAAAAAAGGGAGAAATTAAAATAGAAAATGTCCAACGGAGAGCAGTGGCAAGGGAACGTTCGAGAAGAAAAGTCTCGATGCTCCCACTCACAAATTCTCGGGCCAGCATTTTGATTGCCAGATTGCCGGTACGTCCACAAATATGGACCACGACAGCTGGGAGGCTGAGGGATCTGCGTCCGTAATAGGAGACCCCAGTTCGATCCCCTATTTAGAGGGCCCGTACCAATGATTACCTCATACCACCACCTCATCACAGTGTCACACAAATAAGTTGGAACGTCTTGATCTGTCTCCATGCTACCATTGCGTAAACAGTCATGAAATCTCATGTCTATGTGTCATTAGACTTTTTCACAATGTTTGGCTAGAATTAATCGAACAACAAATGTAGCTAGTATAAGACGGAGGAGCAATTAGCTAATTAAATTTAAATATTAAATGCGGTAATTAATAATATTGATCTAGTTTTCCTGTTTGTGTATTGGTTTAAGATCGCCGAACGTGTTTACCGTTTGTTATAATTATTATAACGAGATGGTTTATTAATACAGAGCTGACCATCGTCCTGTCGATTGCGATTGGCGGTACCAGCTTCTGCTTTAAATAGAACCCGTCAATCGTTTATTAGCATTAGACTAGAGAACCAAAATCCTGACTGATGATGCTCTGGCTATCATCAGACTGCAAAGCCATGAGCCACGGCGCACGGTAGCAAGTCGGTCGGTGTTGGTGTCGGTCAAGGATACATTTTGGCGAGTGTGAGTCGGACGAGGCGCTCAACAATGCCCATCATGAGGCGTGCCCCGTAAGCTGTGATCTGGGTGTCATCAAGACGACAGTGACAGTTTTAACGTGGTAGAGCCAAGCGGAGGCTTCAGCTGCTGCTCGAATGGGCCGGATTAATACCACGACCTCGTTTCGTTCGGTGAGTGAGGTAACCGGAGGCCCACTCCCCCTCCCCATTCCACTCCTTATCCTCCCTCCCATCTCCCAAATACCCTTAAAGACCGGCAACGCACCTGTAGCTCCTCTGGTGTTGCAGATGCATGTGGGCGACGGTAAACACTTACGCAAAAAACATCGAGTAATGAATGAATATCGGTATTGTACACAACAAAACCAAAAAAAAAGTATAGAAGAAAAAAAAGGAGGTATATTAATATGCACAAAATGGCGGTCTTTTCGCTGCATAGCGATCACCTCCAGACAACCAAAGGCGTAGAGAAACAAATTTAAAACAAAAAGAAGGAAAATAACTAAATAAAAATAAAACAAATATTGATGTTAAGGTAATACAATTAATTTTGAAAAACAATTATCTGCTTAATATACACCACAAAATAACACCCAAGAATAAATTATGTAAATAAAACGAAACTCGAAAATTTATTTAAATAATTAATAAAATTGGATTTAAATCTTAATACACAACAATGTTATATCTACCCTTACTTCTAGTTTTAAGTAATGTTTTATACTTTATTTTATAGTACGGTATTGAATTTAAACCTACACGTATAAATGTAAAGTAAAGTAACAGCCTGTAAGTGCCCACTGCTGGGCAAAGGCCTCCTTCTCAAATACTAGTATCAGAGAGGGTTTAGGAGCCGGAAAAGGCCCACCACGCTGCTCCAGTGCGGGTTGGCGAGCTTCACATATCCTCGAAATAATATTTTTATTATTTCTCAGACATGCAGGTTTCCTCACGATGTTTTCCTTCACCGTTGAGCACGTGGAAAACACAGCACTTAAAATTGTTAATAACAATTTTAGTGGTGACGGCACCGGGGATCGAACCCAGGTCACTCGCGCGCTATGACACTAAAGTGAGCGCCCTGACCACTAGGCTACCACACGGCTCTTTAACGTATAAATATTGCCAAGAAATCCCGAAATTGAATTTGAAATCAGCCAATAAAGGTCTACAACTGGGCTCAGAGTTTGCTTGATATTTAAGCCCTATTCTCGAAACGCGAATTGTATTCATAATTACGATTACTTCCGATTTAAGAATGAGTCATAGTCTTCAGTGATTAATTATCAACGAGACGAGATCGCCGTACAGTGGTCTGTTACATTTAACTGTACCCAATTTGAGTGTAAAATTCGGTTCGCAAAAAAAAAAAATTACCGTTATTTTTGTATTCGGAAAACTTCGTTCTAGATTCAATTATGGAGCGTTGGAGTGTTAACGCTTTTGAATGTTACGCTTACTGTGCGGTCTAGTGGTTTGTGTACCAGTCTATTTAGTCCTGGGTTCGAAGTTCAGCCGTCGTGAAGTATCGTTCAAGTAAAGCGTTGAGTATGAATTGAAGAAGAGAGTAAAAGTAGCGCGAACTAACGGCACTGTTATGAATTCTGCGCAGATTATAAATCCACCGATAGATGTCGTTTTTTTTCAGATCGTTAACTAGTAAATTATTAAAACTTATAGTGACACAAACTGAACTAATAATGAATAATGTTACTTACACTATATTATACTAGTATATATTAATTTATACACATAAAATGTTTTACACTTTCTGCTGCTCCAGTTCGGTTTGGCAGATTATACATGTCCTCAAGTTTTTTTTTTATTACATCACGGACATACAGATTTCCACAGAAATGGCATATTCACCAAGATCCACTAGCTGTATAATTTCTATTAACAATTTTTATAGTCGCGAATCGATCCCAGATCACTTCTGTACTGGTTCTGTCCCAACAGACGGGGTAATCGCTTGATATTTCGGTTCGTTTCATTTCGCATATAATTTATTATTCGCTTCAAAATACTTTATGAAGTGTTGCGAGGAACTTTATATTTCAAGTAATAAATTTTACGAGGTAATAAAAATGAAAACAATATTTAATGGCAACACTAAATCGACGTCAACACCGGTACAAATAAGTTTGTGGCGGGTAATATCTTTACCATGGCGTATACATAACATTCCTAATTAGAGGCGATGCCTTTGCAGTGTAAGCTGATATTTAAAAATAAACAATTGCTATTGGGAAAATAATTCAACTATTATATATGAGAGGCTGGCGGCTTCGGCCGTGTCGTCACAAATTGTGTCTTAAGCCTAAGAGAACTCTATCATTTAAAAACTATTCCTACATGCTCTCTATGGCATTTTTACATGAGGGTCTTTCTTGCCTCGATTTTTTTTTAAATTGTTTAAACGTTTTTAAATTTACTAATTTCTTTTTCCATTCCTTTCTACGGAATTAATACAAAAAAAAAATACTTTCACAATTATGAAAACGTATAACGTAACGTATCTGAACAGAATTTAGTTAAAAGAGATAAAAATAGAACGACAAAAATGCGAAAAAGAAGAGCGCCTGTAACTTTAAAATAACTGCTTAGCATGTAAACAATTATTAATTATTCGATAAATATTAATCACTGTTGTAATGCCTACACTACATAAACAAATTAATACGACACACTTCCGATTCAAAATGCCATGGCATCGGAGGCCCACTCCTCCTCCCTATCCTCCCTCCCATCTTCCAACAGCACTTGCAACTCCTCTGATGTTGCAGATCTACGTGGGCCACGGTAATCACTTACTATTGGTTCAGATTTCTCGTTTGCCGCCTTTCCCATAAAAAGTATTGTCTATGTCCCAATTCTGTTACTTTTCTGCACGCGAGTCCCTTCCCCCGAAGGTGGTGGAGATAGGTACCTCGACCTAATTCCGTAGGGGTTTCAGTCGGTTCGGCATTTACTGCTGGTTCCGACCTAACCTATCACTGCCTTCAGTGACAGGTTGAAGTTTGCACATTTTCCCCGCGACACACAAATAAAAAAATCCATGGCATAATCTCTGCCAAATTCAGTTCATATCCGGTTAGTCACTTAAGTGCGATTGAACGACAAACATACAAACATTTAGTCGAATAAAAGATACAACCTATAGCTTCGAGAATCATAAGATACATTAATAAAGTTAAAACCTTTTTAACACATGCATATATAGATGAAGAATTTTATATATTAGTACTATTATGTAATATGATAAATTATGAGAAAGCTTGTATGTTTGGATAAACAGTCAACCGATATCTATAAAATTTGGTATGAATCTTAGAAAACGTTTAACCTTTTATCCTAGAAAAAAAACTGCCGGATGCCCCGCGTGCGCGGAAGCTACTCGCTTATAGATATACGTAAAAGTAAAAAAAAAACAAATTAGCAGCCTGTAAGTGCTCATTGCTGGGCAAAGTGTTTTGGAGCCAGGAAGGACCCCCCACGCTGCTCCTGTCCGGCTTATAGGTATGTAAAATGATCAGTAACAACTGAGAACGCCGCGGGCAAAACCGCAGCAAATTACTAGAGGATAATATAACAGCATGCAATGACGTCCTCGTCACGTTTTAAGAATTAAAAACATAGAAACGTCTATTACGCAGTCACACTATCCGACCCAAGAGAACAATTGTGTCAATATTGCGAGCTCGAAGCCCCGAACGAGTGATCGTCGGCTTCTTCTCGAAAAATCTTAGTGCGATCGAGACTCGACTTAATTATAACAGGTACTTAATTATAACTAACTTTCAAGCGTGGTAGAGCCAAGCGGCGGCTTTAGCTGCTGCTCGAATGGGCCGGCTCGACCGGATTGATACCACGGCCTCGCAGAATACCGGCGTGAAGTAGATCTTCTTAGCATCTTGTGCTTCTGCGTTTCGTTCGGTGAGTGAGGTAACCGGAGGCCCACATCCCCTCCCTATTCCCCTCCTCTTCCCTCCCATCTCCCAAATATCCTTAAAGACCGGCAATGCACCTGCTGCAGCATTTATGGTGTTGCAGATGTATGTGGACGACGGTAAGCACTTACCATCAGGTGAACCGTCTTGCTCGTTTGCCGTCTTTTCCATAAAAAAAAAAAACAACTAATAACAATCAATGTAACCATCGTGAGTTCAAGGAGCGCGCGCGGCACCGCCAGCAGCAGCGGCTGGCGCGACCCGCACTCGTCAGGAGCACATAGATGTAGACATTGTTAACAGTTCAGGATTTAAAAACTTTGCCTAATAATAATTTATAAGAGATATATACAGAGACTACATTCACTTCTGAAACTCAGTTTGCAGAAAACCTTACGCTAAAATGACTGTGTTGCCATTCGACAACCGCAAACGGGTTGTGCGCTAATACCGTCTTGTTCGTCTTCAAGAGCCGGTAAGTAGTTCACTGCTGCAGCACCCGATGCAGGAGTGTACAACAAGATTGATTGTGAATATAATCTCTCTTAAACAGGGCAAACTAAAAAATCTTCAAAGATCCGTCAAAAAGAACACGTCTGTGATCATGTTCTTGACCGCTCCAATAATTACATCAGATTTGATAGACCGCAAAGATTGAAAAGAACACCGATTCTTGTCAAGGTTGATTTGTAATTGGCTTTTGGAGGCTATTGAAACCGAAGAAACATCCTAATTTCGATACAAATTGGGTGCTACCGCCGGCTTGGGATCCCGAGCATACTACAAAGGTCGACCAGATACTGTGAGCACCTCCTGCGTGGATCGCACCAAGATTATTAATAAAAGGATGACGTTAGCCCGAGTTAACTATGACTTCAGGAAGACAAGTGACTACGGGTGCTGTAAAACACCAGAAAAATCGGGAAAATAAAAAGCTTAAAATAAACGTGATAAAATACGTAAATAATGGTTTCATTTCAAATGTAATTAAAGTGCTGATTTGATACGTAGTCGGTTAAGGAAAACGTGTCGAGGAATCTAACGTTTTCTTTGACCAATGACCGACCAATATAAATGAAAAAAAAAAAAAGATGTAGTTTGTACAGCCTTTATAAGGGTTAGATCTGCAGATATAAGAGATAAGAGTATTATAGCTAAAGAAAAAAACTCCAAACTGTCACAGAATATAATACATCGTTCACAACTTCAGTCCAAATAGCGTCGAAATGAAGCGAAGACTTTAACAAATACAGAAATATAAAAAAAATTGGTAATTAAAGGGTTATCATTAAAAAATTAAGAAGCGGAAGGAAAAAAAAAAAAAAAAAAAAAAAAAAAAAAAAAAAACAACTAATAACAAACATTGTAACCATCGTGAGTTCGAGAAGCGCGCGCGGCACCGCCAGCAGCAGCGGCCGGCGCGACCCGCACTCGTCAGGGACTCATAGATGTAGACATTGTTAACAGTTCAGGATTTAAAAACTTTGCCTAATAATCATTTATAAGAGATATATACAGAGACTACATTCACTTCCGAAACTCAGTTTGCAGAAAACCTTACGCTAAAATGACTGTGTTGCCATTCGACAACCGCAAACGGGTTGTGCGCTAATACCGTCTTGTTCGTCTTCAAGAGCCGGTAAGTAGTTCACTGCTGCAGCTGCGGATTATCATCAAATTTAAACCCGATCGAAACAGAGGTCCTTGCAGTCCTCTTATTTTTGTTGATCACGAGACGTCAAT
The DNA here is from genome assembly GCA_029286595.1 of Bhutanitis thaidina. Lineage (NCBI taxonomy): Eukaryota > Metazoa > Arthropoda > Insecta > Lepidoptera > Papilionidae > Bhutanitis > Bhutanitis thaidina. Next base: position 2,324,763 of record JAGSMS010000023.1, on the reverse strand, counting down.
TTTTACCATCTGTCAAGTACAATATCCCCACCCGATGCAGTAGTGTACAACAAGCTTGATTGTGAATATGATCTCTCTTACACAGGGCAAACTAGAAAATCTTCAAAGATCCGTCAAAAAGAACACGTCTGTGATGATGTTCTTGACCGCTCCAATAATTTCATCAGATTTGATAGACCGCAAATATTGCGAAAAGAACACCGATTCTTGTCAAGGATGATTTGTAATTGGCTTTTGGAGGCTATTGAAACCGAAGAAACATCCTAATTTCGATACAAATTGGGTGCTACCGCCGGCTTGGGATCCCGAGCATACTACAAAGGTCGACCAGGTACTGTGAGCACCTCCTGCGTGGATCGCACCAAGATTATTAATAAAAGGATGACGTTAGCCCGAGTTAACTATGACTTCAGGAAGACAAGTGACTACGGGTGCTGTAAAACACCAGAAAAATCGGGAAAATAAAAAGCTTAAAATAAACGTGATAAAATACGTAAATAATGGTTTCATTTCAAATGTAATTAAAGTGCTGATTTGATACGTAGTCGGTTAAGGAAAACGTGTCGAGGAATCTAACGTTTTCCTTGACCAATGACCGACCAATATAAATGAAAAAAAAAAAGATGTAGTTTGTACAGCCTTTATAAGGGTTAAATCTGCAGATGTAAGAGATAAGAGTATTATAGCTAAAGAAAAAAACTCCAAACAGAATATAATACATCGTTCACAACTTCAGTCCAAATAGCGTCGAAATGAAGCGAAGACTTTAACAAATACAGAAATATAAAAAAAATTGGTACTTAAAGGGTTATCATTAAAAAATTAAGAAGCGGAAGGAAAAAAAAAACTTTATTCATTGCCACAACATTTAACACATAATAAAACTTAATTAACATAATAAAAATTGAGTTGCAACAACAAAACGACTAAACGTAATGCAATAGTAATGTTTCCCTAACTACAGCGCTTTTTAAATTAGCTAAATAAATAACAATTTACTTATAAATTCGTTAAATGCTATCGCGGATTTCTTTAGAAGCTTTTTGGGTGCTACAAATGCAACACCTGCATTAATATGGTGTATCTCATATGGTTTTAGCGTAAAGTATGTGAGCGCTCTATTAGCGATCTTTAACGGCTAACTTCGATATTTCTCTACTTCTACAGACTAAATATCTAATATGTGTGTTATAAATACCGTGAAATTTTCTAAATTATGGTAAAAATCGCGCTGAAATCCAATTAGACGAAATAAACGAATACACAGACAAACGCTAATTGCGACTTTGTTTTATAGTATTTATACGTAATACTTACAAAATCAGGGTCACGACCATATATATATATGAGAGCCTTGGTAGCCTAGTGGTCAGTGGGCTCGCTTTAGTTTCATAGAGTGCGAGTTACCTGGGTTCGATCCCCGGTGCCGGCACCATTATAATTGTTAATTGCAATTTGAAGTGCTGTATTAACCACGTGCTCGGCGGTGATGAAAACATCGTGAAATGCATTTCTGAGAAATAATTAAAAATGTTATTTCGAGGATATGTCTAAGCCCGCCAACCCGCACTGGAGCAGCGGTGGCGGGACCTTATCGACTCCAAAACCCTCTCAAATATATGAGAAGGAGGCCTTTGCCGAGCAGTGGGCACTTACTGGCTGTTACTTTTATCGTATATGTACCAAATGTCAGAGGTACAATAATTTTTATCATTACAATCCAATAATTACCAGAACTTATTTGGGAAAACGTCACCGATACCAGTCAATACAAGAGGGGGAAGGGGAGGGGGTCCTCCGGATACCACACTCACCGAACGAAACGCAGAAGCAAAGATGCCTCTACTTCACGCCGGTATTCTGCGAGGCCGTGATACCAACGCGGTCGAGCCAGCCCATTCGAGCAGCAGCAAAAGCCGCCGCCACGTGCAAGAATGTGGTGGCAGCACCATGATTCTTTCCGTGGGTGTCGTAAAGGCGGTTAAGAAGAAAGCCTTGATAATCGCATAGACTGCCCACCGACGGCGGGATAATCATCTCGAAAAATACCAGACCGATGACGTGCAGCAAATTATTGATGCCATTATGTCAAATCCTCTTTATGGGAGAGGCGTATGTCCTGCAGTGGACTTATAAGCTGTTAAGGATGAAAATTTCGCACTATAGAAGCGTGTCGACTTTTTCGTGATATTCAATTCGGTTCATAACTACACATTGTAACCTTGAAGCCGCCGTATCGTATGCTAACACAATGAATTAGTTTACGAAACCGAAATGCAAACAATATTGGCTATAATGAATGTTTACAGACCTAACTCAATGACCAATCGAGCCAATTGTCTTGCACGGTCATGAACTCACGGAACTGCACTTTGCGATTGTTGCCCGAAATATTACTGACCAATATCGTGCCGTTTTATAATTGTGACGCAATTTTCGTTTATTTTTTTATAATTATAATAATTTTTTGGAAACATTTGCAGCAAATAGACCTTCTGCTTTTAAAATGAAAGTGTCTCTAATTAGTAATATTCCATTGATTTCTTGTATTTATGCAAACACTACACATTTGAAATGAAACTATTATTAACAGATTTTATTCACGTTTAACACTTCGGTCCCCCCATAACCACGGCTGCTGTACAGCAATCCAACGGGAATATAAAAACATAATTAAACACCATAAAAAACATAACAGACAAATGGTTAAATCTGTATGAATCTCAAAAACAGAAGTTATCATGGTAACCCATAACAGGATCACACAACAGACTCCGAGGAAAGCCTCTTTGTCTAGTATTATCACAACCACAAAAGCAGTCACCTGACTACCTTCACCGTAAGATGTAACACTTTTGAAAAGATGGCCAATGAAGACAGGACAGTCACAGAGACATGAGAGAGTTGCAGTAGTTCAGCGGGTTAACTTTCAAATAACTAAAAGAATTGAAATTAAAAAAACTTTAAGTACATTATTATTTATGTAGCATCAATTTAGATCATTATTGGTTATTATTATTAAATATTCCATAAGTTTGTTTGAATATTTTCACAAATGACAAAGTAAAATTTGCTACTGGCAATGTAATAACATTTAAATTAAGCATTATATGAATAAAAAACATGCTTCTGATTTATTTTTAATTCACAGTTTATTTTATCACCAGTTTTATCTCAAAGAAAAAAGTATGTCACAAAAATAAAAACTTAATTATAACACATTTTAAAACCGTGTTATATTTAGTTAAGCAGTTGCTTTTAACTCTGTTATCATAGACATTTAAAACTATCCTGAGAATGTTACAATTACGGGCCCTAATGGGCTGTAACTTTATCTCACAGAACTACTTAACCCAGTCTGACTGATTAGGCCTAAAATTATCCACTTCAAATTAACTCTTATAAATAGAATGTCCACTAAATTATAGAATTGTAGTTTCAAATACCTTGATATTTGTTTCTACATCCAACTAGAACACAATAAAACTGTTTGTGTGCAACAAACTAAATTGCTTAGTCATAACATAAAATGATAAAGTAGGAATACCTAATAAAAAATATTATTAGACATACATACTTAACATTATAAAATGAATTAGCAATTAATTAATAAATAATGGAAAATAATGTTTAGAGGCATAACAAGTATAACTAATAAGTATGCATGTTAAGTTTGATCCTGGGAAGATTTTTTTTTAAGTTAATATCTATGGTTTATTATATATATATATATATATATATATATATATATATATATTTCTATACTTTTAACATTTTCCTATTATGACGACTTTGCTATAAAGTTCATTCAACAGTTGTCTACCTTTGTAAATTCTGTTACCCATTCATCATAAATTTTGCCACTGTTTAAGTAGTGAGAATGGCATTAAAATAAAACATACCGAAATAATATATTTACATAACTAAAAATAAGATAGCTAAAAGCATATTGTACATACATTTCGAAAGTTATATAATTGAAAACTTCCAAAAATAAGAATTTAGGCTAAGGTAAAACGAATTCTTCATTCACGTAGCCTAGCCCTCACCTACTGACATATTTCTATAGTTATTTCCAACTAGTCTATCATCTCTTCTTTCGCTATTTTAAGATACCGAAAACGCGTAAGAATTTTTGTTTCAAATAAATTCGCGCACTAAAAGGAAACAAAGTATAAAGACCATATACTTAGGATGCCGTCGACGTAACGACTTCGGAATGCATCAGATGATACAAAACTTTATACTTTTATTTTTTTTTCAATCGTATTCACAAACGTTTCCGGATAAAAAACAAGTTAGTGTATGGAAAACGTAAAAAAGCAGTTTGCTATGTTAATAAAGTTTATCTATGCAGTAAAAATTAAAGGTTTCAGTCAAAAAACTTACAGTATTCCTTATTATACACTACATAAAATAAATTAATCAATTTTAAACTACACACACGTTCACTATCTACACTACTTTTACTGCGAATGTCAAACTTTTTCAGTTGGTAGTGTTGCTAGACGTATAAATTGCTTTACCCATACATATATTCCCTAGTGTATTTAAAATTTAAAATTAAATGTTGATAACATGTAAGAGGTAAATAAAATAATAACGTATGTATTAAAATTAAATGAGACATTAAAATTCATTAGATAAAATACACTTTTAATTTACTATTAATTAATCCGGGTTGCCTTACTAAAATATTCATTCCCAATTTATTTTAAGACATTTCACACTTCGCATTCACGGGACAGGGTCTTGTCATTGCCAGCTGAGAGGTTCATGTTACCTTCATTTTATTAAATATTAACCATGACTAAAAATAGGTAAAATATTTCAAATTCGTCTTCAACACGATGTATTCCGGACCTGGTTGATATCATTATGGTATTATGATATTATGGTATTTATGGATCACGGAGACACAAGGTAACTGTTTTTAAGGTGGTAAAACTAAGATTTCATATTATTTGTCGTATCGAAAAGTATATATTATTCGTCACACATTTTGTGACTTTAGTGAAGTAAGTTTACATAATTATAAAAAGCGCTTGTTGGTTTTATTTGGATAATGTAATTATTCTTTATTAGAATAATTAGTTCAGGAGGAAATTTACAAGCTTTAAATAGGTACCGATTACTTTCAAGATTATACGCATACCAAGTAGGACTTAACACGTAGTGGTTATACAGAATAGTTGCGACGTTACGTCTTTCTACAGGACATTTCTTGGTTATACACCAAATATTCGTTTATTTTTTTTAGACAATTTTATCTCCCCTATAGAAATCTCCTGTGCCGTGGAGGTAGTTTACAAACATAAATTGACCATGGACAACCACTCAGATCAAAAAACATTATTTGATATTTATACAAATACTTGTTCCGTGCAGGAATCGAATCCAAAAGCGGCCAAAGCTTAGCCACTGTGGCTGGGTAGCCGATAAAACTCAAATCGAATATCAATTGCAAAAGTCAGTAGTTTAGTCACAGGATACCTTTTAGTTTTTGTTACTTTAGAACGAATTATATTTGCGCCAATAGTTCGCTAGGCCTTCCAGACCCAGATCAGACTTCACCGACCGTCCGCGCCGGTTTCTGCTGCCCGTTGTTTTAAAGTGCGATTGGCGTTGACTTTTCATTTGGATTATTAGGCTATTTAAGTTGTAGATAAAAAGGCTTTGTTATTTCGCTAGTATTTTTTTTACTTCTAAATAGTTATAAACATCGGCTAAATAATTTGTAAAAATAAGCTGTAATTTATAATTTATATCTGCGATTATTGTCAATAATTATTTATTATTATTGACCGACCATCGTTGCAATTCTTGGGGGAGGCCTATGTTCAGCAGTGGACTTGTAATAGGCTGAAATGATGATGATGATTATTGTCACTTATGGTGAAGTTACACCAAATGACAATTATTGTACAGTTGACAATTATTTTTACTACATATATATGAGCCGTGGTAGCCTAGCGGTCAGGGCGCTCACTTTAGTTCCATAGAGCGCGAGCTACTTGGGTTCGCTCCCCGGTGCCGGTACCACTAAAATTGTTTATAGCAATTTTAAGTGCTGTATTTACCACACGTGCTCAGCGGTGAAGGTAAAACATCGTGAAGAAAGCTGCATGTCTGAGTAATAATAAAAATATTATTTCGAGTATATTTGAAGCACGCCAACCCGCACTGGAGTAGCGCGGCGGGCCCTTCCCGGCTCCTAAACCCTTTCTGTACTTGTATTTGAGAAAGAGGCCTTTGCCCAGCAGTGAGCACTTACAGTCTGCTACTTTACTTTTACATATGTAAATAAATAAAATGTGTTGTGAAACTAGTACAAGAGATAATAAAAACTCCAATTCAAATGTTTGTAAAAAAAAATTCAGGCATTGCGAATTGCTCATAATATTGTATCTAGTCTATGCTGGTAAATCTGTAAATATATATAACTTTAACAGGAAAAGTAGTAGTAAACTTGATTATATGTCGGAGAGCTTAAATAATTCTAATTAAAAATTTGGCGGATGATGTATTGCAGGAAAAGGGTTGCCATAGAGTATTCGGGAAAGCCAACCGATCGATGAGGTCTCCGCCTGCCAGGAGCCGATTTGATACTTCTATAATCTTTTTCGTGTCGTCCGATTTGATTCTATAAGCTTTGGAACAACTGAAATTCCATAGTTAAGAGCCATATCGCACTTGGAACACTTTGTTTTGCCGAAACTTTAGTAGGACGATTTTGGGTACAGGTAGTGAATAGCGATTCTTCACCGTGAGAAGTATTCATCGTCAATAAAAATAAATAGTATTTTTAGACCATGAATCTCGTAAACAGAAAAATCTACACCGGTTCGAAAAAGAAGACCAAGCAAGAGATTGTATTATACTTAGATGACTGCTAATAAATTTTAGTCTTGTCTTATCTCTCTCAAGACGAATATTGTTTCTATACCGACACAAGTGTAATTATATATTATAATAGCAATGATCAGATGAAGGAATGTAAGCTTCACTCATTCATTTTAAAACCCACCTGCAGCACCTCGGCCGTCGCCAATCACTTACCATCAGGTGAACCGCTTGATCGTTTGCCACCATCATAAAACATCTGTATGTATGTCGCAGAGGGTAGATACCTGTTGTTTACGCTTACGTACATTATTTTATTGTCTTTATTTCGATAAAGAAATTGATATAAAACTATCATTCTATGCATTATTATTCTACTAGATCTCGGGCCTAATTAATTGTAAGTTCTATTATTTTCACCTGCCCTTCAATATTTTGGTCCTTGGAGCCGGATATATTTTAACATTCTTATATTAATTTGTTCTTTACGTGTCTTTTAAGTAATGTGGTATAATCGCACAACAGCTTCACTATATTCCCATTGCAACATTAGTTAGCAAAATTATGCATATATATTATTTTATAAACGCTTATTAAATAGAACTACAGTTAGAAATTGAATCGAAATTAGTATTTACCTGATTTTAGTAGTTTGGCTTTTTTTTGAGAATTTGTGGTCTTGTATTAAATACACACGCAATTAAATATTAAATGAATCCGATTCTAAAGATGATTCAAGAAAACGTTTCGGGTATCTCTAATTCAAAATTAAACCAAAATATTTATTCTTCGACATCTTTTTTTCCATTCTACCTCCATTTCGCAATGAGCTAATCGATTCCTCTGATGGAAAAGGAACAGACGTCAGAAACTCCGCAGGTATCCGCTTTTTTAATATTTTTTTTAATTTATAATGTTTTCCATGTGAGTTATATATGTATTCGATGAAGTTATTGCTGTTAGCCGTTTTGGCTTTTACAGCTTCATAGGTTTGCGCCTGCGGCCTTGAGGCCGCGGGCGTTTATGCTTTAAATAGATGTACAGGAGTACATCTACTGCTTACCTCTTTATGGTAAGCAATCTAAGGACCGTCCGAGGGAGGTTCGGGCCTCGTCTCGGACGGTCATTCCATGTGAGTGATCAACTCATTCCATATATTGAAGAAGAAGCTCTTGAATTTAGATAATAAATCGCTTTTATTCTTTCCTTTTCTACAACGAAATACAGCGCGTAGAAATAATAATATAGTATAATTTGTATAACTTTTATATTTATTTAACATAATTTCTACCAATAACGAGTCATGTTTACGCGTTGCGTCGTCTGATCGCTGTATTCCATGAAACTCTGCTCCGACTGAAGTCCGATCGCAACACACGTTTTCAATCAATTACCCGAGCATTCATTCAATATCCCGAGTCAAATAACAAAAACTGGATTGTTGTTTTTCAAAGTTAGCATAGGTATAATCGCACCAAGTTTGACACAAGTAGGTATTGCCGTTTCTCAAAAAAAAAAACACGTTCCTTCATTTTACTGGTTTTTTGGACTGTTTTTGATTGCAGAGCCCTTGTTCAGCTGCGGACTAAAATAGGCAGATGCTTAACTGCTTACGCTTTAAGATGTTAGCGATTAAATATTCATGTAATAAAGTTACATTAACCGAATTCACATGGTGTTGAAATAAGCTCTCAACACGTTCATCGTTATATTTGGTAGGTGAATATTGAATCCCGCAGTAACCATAATAATAAACATTACATTCATGCTCTGATGGTTAAGCGCATATGTCGTCTCTCGGTTTCAATTATATACTTGAATAATTAACACCTATATCCACAACCTAATACTTATAACCACATATCAGTCACAGAGGATAGGGAGAACTTCTCTCCTCCTGCGGCTCTGCCGTTCAGGGAAAATGGCGTACCGCGGTACCAAAACCACTCTTCTCCTGTGACAGATGAGGCGGAGCTGCAGTGGAGGTCGCCTAGCCCCCCCAACTTATACGGAGTGACCACCTCAGGATATCCGTTCTCGCTAAGTACAAAGCCAGGTACAAAGGAAAAAAGAAATATGTTTTTTCACGGTCTAAGTAGATACAACACATAATAACACCATAATTACAAAAGCAATTATATAACGAAAATAAAACTCAGCCACAATAACTTCTATGAATGAAAACATTAAACATAAAACAAAGACAGTATAAGTCCGCGAAATTAATGAACTCAATAATAGTCGAGATTTGAAATCTCAACCCTGACACTGATTTTCAGTCCGGCCCGCACTTCGAGGCAACTCGCGTTTTCTATTTTCATAAAATATTCCATTAATATAAAACTTTACAACGTTGTAGTACAGCAAAACATATATCTATCAAATATTTAGATATTTGATAGATATAGGAAAGTGGACGTCATTCGTCTAGCATAGGTAAGTCAATACATATTAACCCCCACATAGCATAAAACAAAGTTCCCGACTTATATATGGCACATGAAAAGGATGAAACATTTGGGTTTAGAAAAGTGTAAATTACGCGCTAAAGAAAGTTTACTTTGACCAAACATTAATACTGGTTCAAAAACCTTAATATCTAACTGACTGTCTTACGGACTGAAAATATAATCAAAAGGAAGAACACGTGAAATATCAAATCAAAATTATTATTTATTAACAGTGGATTATTAAAGTAATTTTATAAAATTTGCAGAATTAAAAATTTTAGTAAACAGTAAACAACATCTTAAGTCATAATTTTTTTAGTAGGCAAGGTATTCCGAATACAGTAATGAGCGAATCCTAGTTCACAGCAAGTGAATTTAGACATTTCTCTATGGATTGCCAATTTGAACATTCAACTTCATCTCCGAGATATGCTCACTCAAATGGACATAATCTTGAGCTGAAACGTCTGTTTGCAGGTGCTAATTTCAGAAACAAATAGTCTGATTAGTCTTTCGAATTTTTATTGAGATTTTGAATCAAAAAATGAGGAAGGCTATACCTCATGCCAATACCAATAGGAATTAAGCAGTAACAATAAACGTCAATAAACTGTAAAACTATAGGTAATCTGTAATACTTAACTATACTATCTATAGTAGTCTGTCTTTGATTTCGAAACTACTGCTTTTTTTCTAGGTTCATTTGCAAGATCAATACTAAAAACCAGTTATTATTTTTATTATTATGTTTATACGGGACATATTAAGGATTCCCGCGTAAATAAACAGGATCGGGGTCTTGGCTCCAGCGCTGAGCACAAGTCAGCCGCAGAGGGTAGTTAACCTTACATACGTTATTTGAATTAGAAGAGGTTCCTTTTGAATGCTTCCTTAGCCCGCGGTCAATTGTCAGTATAATAAATATAATGTTCCCGTTTTGCTGAAGTCCTTCGGAATAAGGAAACTGTAGTGCAGTCGTACATCGGCGTTTCCTTGATCGGTTGAAATGATTGAAATCGGGGTCACTTATTTCGTCGAATGGTCACGTCACCAACGGTACTTAACACGCTACCTGATTTGCATCGCTTACTTGTAAATTTATCACATACGGACGCCAACGACTATAACATTTAATGGTTATCATGGCAGGCTGCTAATGAGGTATTCTCGCTGACCACAGTCCAAGTTGCTGATAAATGTACACAAAATTCTTATTAAAGAACTCTTGTTGCGCAAGATTGACTGCTTTTTTATTTGTTTACGCGAACTTCCAACACTTTCAACCTTTAGTATTCCACGTCATATCGGAGTTCACCTTTTCGTAGAGGAGGCTTAGGGATCTGTGGCTAAGTCTCCCACGGTGAACAAGGACCTCTGAGTGGGCGTGGCGTGACTACTTCGGATGCGAGTTGTTGGACTGTGGCGTGTGTGTGTAGGCAACAATATTACTTTTACCGAGTGCTTCAATCGGGGTCATCAAAAGGATGCAGGTTTAAGATTAAAATCTAAAATAATTTCTTACCTTGATGATGGAGATAAGTGTGTGGGTGTTTTTTAGGATCTCCAGAATGCTTTTGATGCTGTCTCCATCCCTATACTGTTGAAAAGATTGGAGAACCTTGCTGTCAAAGGGATAGTTTATACTTGATTCTCAGACTACTTAGTAGGAAGAACATAGCGTGTACATGTCGTGGAACAAGACTGATAGCACAGTGTGTAATTACGGCGTACCACAAGGTAGTATACAGGGGTCTGCTCATTTTCTCATTTTTATAAATTACCTATGTAGTATGTGGTACATGGTTTAGACATGTTGATATTTGCAGACAACACTGTATTATTCCATCGTGAAAAAACTGGCCAAAAAGGTTCAGTGCTGCATGAAGATTGTCTTTCTGTAGTGGCACAATGGTAAAAAGACAGCCTTTTAACTCTTAATACTACCAAAACCACTGTAATCTTACTAAAGCATATGTTAGCTTTAGTAAGATTACAGCACGAGCACCGGCCACAAATTTAGGTATTAAAATTCATATTTTCCCTTGTAATCATAGCAATCCCCCAACTAATGTGATTTTTAAACATTGTTCCATGTGGACTCTGTTAAATACCTTTGGGTACATAGACGATAACCTAAATTGGAGAATACATATTTCATCATTGCCTTTGAGATTAAGAAAACTTATATACATTTATAAGACTTAGAAAAGTTGTAGATGTCAAATTGATAATTCAAACTTACAAAGCCTTTGGTGAGTGACTTATTAGGTAAGAGTGCATTTGTGCAAATCTCACCTGATTATTGCAGAACGTGTGCAACAAGCTCTCCTAAAAGCGCTACTGTATTTACCCAACAGACCCCACCACAGCTGTCTATGCTAAATAATCAACGATGTCAAGTGTAAGAAAGTTATACATGAGAGTTGTATATAGGAGTTTTCGACGATACCATAAAAATATTGTCATCAATAATTATCCATAAAAGATTGCCGTTGTCCTGCGCCCAGAGTTAAAACAAGATTCGCACAGAAGCCTTTCTATATTTAATTCTCCACGCATTGATGATACATTAAATAAAGAAAAAAATATCAAAAAATACTATAATGTTGTTAAAGAAAGAATTAAAACATGGCTTACCCAGCGTATGGGCAAATCTTCAATAAATTGCCTTTGCACAGCTGTGGACTTATGCAGGCCGAATAAGAAGACTTTAAATAAAAGAACAAAGGAACAGTAAACATTTTTATTGTAAATATTTTTTTATTGTTTCCTCTTTCACTCGCGACGCGTTCAATGGCGTTGTCGAAGCGCTAGAAATTCGCGATGGCGTTAGTAAACAGAAATTACATTTTTATTGTGGGTTCTAATTTTAAATTAACAGCAACTTTAAAATATACCTTTACTAGCAACGGTTTCTAGACACGTTATTATTGATCAGTAACTTTGCAACCATCGCGAATTTCCCCAAAATTTCGGCAAAATCTTAGAAGCGGCGTACCTTCGGGCATTTCAGTAGGCTATTTAATGCACTTAGACACTACTTTACTTTCGTTTTCCATCGATATCGGTTCCTGCTGACACATATGTGAAGTAGAGTAAGTAAAAAAAAATCGTAACTTTGCCGAAGAAAAGTGTACAGAAGGTAAATCTTCAATATTACGGAATATCATAGTGAAATATATAAATAACTCGAGAACATTTTTGTTCGTTGTTCACGTGTTAACATATTTCGCAAAAGCTATGTGTTCTGCGACCTAATCAAGAGTGCAGCAGGTGGGAAGAATCCCCTGATGTAGGCAGGTGGTTACGATGGTGGCATGTGCTTAAAACTTTATTTTCAAGTACAGACTGAACAGACAATAATATAATTTCGGTATTCAACATAACTTTAGGTTAAATAAATTATGTACAGATTTGTAACAGATATCCTTTAAATCAGGAATTCCCACAGTGATATCGGTTTCCCAGGGGTCGACATAAACGAAAACTGATTTTGGGCGTCGACGAGGTCTAAAACTCGACCCCTATTAATTAATACAATTTATTATTTGAAACCTTCAAGATACTGTACGTAACTAACTGGTAGTTATAAGAATGACTAATAATTTAGTAGAAAGTATCATTGTAATACTTTTAAAAAAAAATTATGTCAACTTATTTTGTTAAATTTTTATGAGAAAATGATTTCAAATTTACTTAACCCAGCGCAAAGTTTTTAAATTGATAAGTATTTTGTATTAATAGGAAAAAATGTAGAGATAGTAATTTTAAAGTAATTTGGCTATTGGGGTCTGAGGTATCGGTTCATTTTGGAAAAGGGGTCTCTTGCTCAAAACAGTTTGGGAATCCCTGCTTTAAATTATAAGATGACAATATCTAACAAAACAAGATAGAACAATTGTAATTTCAAACAATACGTGAATAAGCTATATATATTATGAGAAAACATTTACGTTAATATGTAAGATTACTATGAGCACTAATTCCTTGCCTAATCTTTAATTATCTAACTGTGGTGTCGTTATTACAATGCTTTTATCATAATCCTTCCCATGTCACATCACTGCATGTTGCTAGTGCAAAATTTTAAAAATATGTTTCTATAAAATCAAACGAAAATCACGAAGTCTATTTCAAATGCTTACTGTCCACGTCCAGTATTTAATATCAAATGAAAAAAAAAGCCGAATCACAAAATAGTTAGGGCAATAGATTTAGGTGTAATAGATATTATAACAAGGATAGTAATAAGTGATTTAAGAAGTCATTCCAAAAAGACCATTTTAACGCGAATCAGCGTAAAAACTAACCGCTAAATTTTAAACTTTTTCTAAGAACTTTAAAGTTTCTTCTAATCGTTCAGAAATTTGTAAGTTATTTAGCGTAGAAGAATATTTTTTCAACAAATATAGCTATAATAGTAAGTATTTTTTAATATTATTATAGTCATGTATTATTACGACTAATATTAGGTAAAGTGTAGATCTAAAGAGAATTAAACTATATATAATTTTATATACTACGGAAAAACAGTGACTAATTGTATATTAGCGATGCATGTTTATAAAATAAAAAGGTAACAATAATTGTAGGCAAGTTGATTTAGTACAAGTGGCAACACTATTTCGCAACACTAGCGCCACTTTTGTAAAAATTTGTTTCATAAACATGCATACGTAAACAAGATTTATTGAAGTAAAATAGTAACAATTCATTTGAACTGATATTTTTTAAGAAGTCTATACGATATTAGAAAAATATTGCATATTTTTTAATGCGTACTAGAAAATGTTGTAACTGTTCTATTAATAGTATGTGCTGTTTTTGTTCGAAGCTTTAAGATAAACAAATTTAGCGAGTTTGAAGTTTGTAAGTTAAAATTGTAAGATTATTATGAAAAAAAAAAGAGTTAATGTAACATGAAGTTGTAACGACAGGCTAATATTTTAATGAAAGGAAAAGATTTTGACCCTCTTATGCGACTCACACCTTTTCAATCCAATAAATACAATTTTAGTACAATATCAAATAACATAACTCACGACTGCTTCCATTACTTATTAACGTAATATCTTGCCAAAGCGATATGTTTTTTTTATTTTTATTTTATTGTAGCATCGTGTGTATTACATGCAACTCGTATCTATATAGTTATTCCCTTTATATTATTAAACAATCGTGTTATCAAATACTACGTTTAATATTCACACCTAACACACGTTACTTGCTCCGGTAAACCAACAGTGATCCCAACTGTACATAAAGCTTTATTATAAAATAAAATCTAGACTTCTTTAAATACTAATTTAAAACTAAGCTATGCAACGACTTTTCACTTACATTAAAATGTTTTTGGATTTTTAGTCTCGGCGCCACATTGTCACGTAATGGCAGCCGTTATTTGGATGCAAATGAAAGTTATATAATCATCACAGAATAGTTAATAACCTTAATGCATTCGCTTGTGATTTTTATTCCTTCCCGTGAAGGTTGTGTAGTTGTGAATTGCTTAAAATGATTGTATTGTCTGGGGATTCGTAATGATGATGCATTGATTTAGAATTCTACGACAAGAGGCACATTATTAATTAGAACAAGGTAAATAACAATAATCCTGTGCTAAGCGTAACTAACTTTCAAATCTACATCGTTTTAAAACTTATAAGAAGATAATTACATAATAACGGAAAATATTTGAGATCACATCTCATTGCGTCAACTTTGGCCAATAAAATGAGTGATGATTAAGACTATGAAAAATAAAATAGACGGAGCCCTTGAAGCGCTAAAACCAAGATGAAGCGCCACCAAGTTTAGTGGATAGCTCTCCAATGCCGCGGCCGAACATGTTGCCAACCTTAAAAAAAAAACATACAAAATATGGATATTCGATTAAATATATGGATGCAGGTGGCTCAGGACTGAGCTTCGTGGCTATCTTTGGGCGATGGCTATGTTCAGCAATGGACTTGTGATCGTGATAGACTGAAATAATGATGATGAATAAATATTCTGTTCCATAATTTCACTTTACGATTGGATGTTTCAGATTATTTTGATAATTGTTTAACTTACGTTAATTTGAAAAATGTTTTATTACATTATCTTCAGGTAAACCTTCCGGGTTGGTCTAGGTTCGAATCGCAGTAGAAAACAATATTTGCTCTACATTTCGCTTTCCTCAAACGTTTCCACTTTTTAATATGTGTTTTACAGCTTATAAATAATTACCTATAAATTATCAAAACAAAACCACACTAATATCATCATAATCATCTCAGTAATAGTCTATATTTATATATATTTAATATTTAAATTATTAATATATCTAAAAAATATATAAGTATGGTACGTACGTGTGTATATATTTATTGTGTATTTAAATATTGCATCTACATATAGATTTACATTTATTATAATTTTTTTTCCTCTCTTTAGTTCTCTCTATTATATCACCTACACCTACTTCATTTCATCTCTGCATCGTCCAAAGATCGACTGGTAGAGAATGCTTCTGGCATTAAGTCCGCCTATATACATTCTCGTGTTCCACCATTCGTTACCAGTTCCTTAGCAGTGCAATGTAGATAGCATGGCTACCCTAGTTTTATAATAATCAGCATCGCAAGTTACAAATCATGTATAATTTATGAGCACTACCTTCCCGACGACCGCCGTCACGTTGCCGAGCTTGGCGTCTTCGGTGAAGGATTCCAATTTGGACTTCCCACTCCTCGACCCCTCCTCGGAGCCCCCGTCGTCGCCTCCTCTGTGAACGATGGGTTTTTATTTTTATTTTAATTAATCTGAACTTGCCACTGAGCACTGCAGGGTTATTGTCATTTAATGGGCTTCCGGGGCGTAGAACTCCCCGAAACGTGGTATATCAGACTTATGCACGTCATTCACTCATAAACTTGGATCCCGTGTCTCTTTGGTATGTGGATGGAAATGAGATGAAGGAGTAAAGTTTGCATGGCTACCGAGCGATGGCTGAACGATGACGGGCAGCTGTGACCGGTACTGCGATCTTCAATCCGCTTGGCGAGCGCGGGGAGAGCCCGGTGTCCTGCAGTGGACTATTTACAGGCCTCTAAGGTAAGCTAAGGTAAACACCATAACCCTGGCGGGGCGTTACGTCGGTATAAGTTGCGCGGTATTCCTTACTGTCCACGGTCGAAGAATGTTTGGGGGCGGAGCGTCGGTGCTTTCGGCGACATCCCACGTGGTGGACTGGGTGGGATGGTTACCCACGGAAGATACCGAATAGAAAGGGGTCCTCATATAGAATATATGGGGTAGTACATTAGTGTTATTACCCGGCATCCTGCTGAGCTAATAGAAGACTGCAAGTGGTCTCTTCAGTGTGCATCCTTGCAGCCACGGCCTGGTACGCCTTCGAGTTGAGCTTGTCATCGATTACGCCCTGTAGCTCGAAGTCGCTGTACATTTTCTGTAAAGTGTGTATTACATATTTATATTAAATATATATTATTTTGTTTATATAGGAAAGTGATTACCGGCGCCCAACGCTGAAGCTGCAGGTGCGTTTTGCGTTGCATGTTTGATTAAGAGGTAAAATTACGTCTTAATCAAACATCCAACAATCCAACGTCGAGCGGCTCGAATTGTCGACGACCATGCTCTCTCTGATCGGCTTGATCCTTTGGCCTTGCGAAGAGATGTTGCTTCTCTTTGGATTTTTTACAAAATTTACCACGGGGAATGTTCTGAGGAACGGTTCGGATTGATCCCAGCCGCAGAGTTTCACCATCGTAAATCGCGTCAGAATTCCAAGTTCCATCAGTACCACCTAGACGGTTGGCATTCCACCACACTGCGTTTTACTTGAAGTTTTTATGCCACGCACTTCGATTTTGTGGAATCAACTGTCGCCAGCGACTTAGGGACCTTCAAGAAAAGGGCCTATTCCTTCCTTAAAGGTCGGCAACGCAT
The DNA here is from genome assembly GCA_029286595.1 of Bhutanitis thaidina. NCBI lineage: Eukaryota > Metazoa > Arthropoda > Insecta > Lepidoptera > Papilionidae > Bhutanitis > Bhutanitis thaidina. The sequence goes on along the minus strand of JAGSMS010000023.1, from coordinate 2,307,514 downwards.
CTGTAGCTCCTCTGGTGTTGGGGATGTTCGTGGGCGTCGGTGATCACTTACCATCAGGCGAGACGCATGCTCGTTTGCCCCCTTCTTCTATAAAAAAAAGGGTAGGGGAAAGGGAAGGAAGAGTGGGCCTCCGTGTACCACACTCACCGAACGAAACGCAGAAGCACAAAATGCCCCTACTTTACGTCAGTATTCTTCGAGGCTGTGGTACTACCCCGGTTGAGCCGACCCTTTCGAGCAGCAGCAAAAGCCACTGCATGGGTCCACACAGTAACTCCACTAAAGTCCCCCGCCTTTTGAAAGGAACTCCAGATACCGGACACGATTTTCTATCCCCGGTAACAGACAGTGTCCCTACACAATCACTATATGATTTTGTTCCAATTTTGAACCGTCAACAAGATTTATATCAATCATTCTGCGCCCAGCGCTTCAACTGAACAACGCAACATCACGCTGCGATGCTACTTCATTCCAAAAGCATTTGTTTTTCGTTGTTTCAGACAATAACGTGCAACTTTCCCTAATCACCTTTTTCATTCCTATTTTTCCGAGACTGCACACAATAAGCTGATTAATTATCCACTATCATCTTTGGACTTAGGGCGACCACTCGCCCAGCCGATGAAGTGCTCCACCCGGGTGCTGTATTGCTTAGGGAACAGCTGCAGGATGCAGTACCTTCAGTATGATGGAGAGGCAGGCCACCTGCTGCGGATGCAGTGCGGGCCGCTCGGCCAGCCAAGTGTTGATGTGCCCCACCTGGATACCGTACCACTGCTCGAACAGTTGCAAGATCCAAAGCTCGTCCGTCACCTTGTAACAAATGAAAATTTCTCATGCAATCCAATCACTATTCGGATATCTATATTTTAACAATTGAAGAAATTCGAATATGAAATTGAAAAATTACTTAGATCCGCATCAATATGGTGATTACCGACGCCCAAGTATATCTGCATCACCAGAGGAGCTGTAGGTGCTTTCCTTTAAGGATGTTTGTGGTGGGTGAGAGAGCAGAGTAGAGGGGAGGGCTGGGAGGGGGCCTCCGGTTACTTCAATCTCCGAACGAAACACAGAACTAAGAGATGCTTTTACTTCACGTCGGTATCCTGCGAGGCCGTGGCACTGCTCCGGTCAATCAAGCCCATTTGAGCAGCAGCTAAAGCCGCCGCTTGTCTCTACCACGTAGTGGTGTATATAATGTTGTTTTTTTAAAAAAACGTTTATCACTCCCACTTGTGGCCATCCATTTTCCAAGTAAATTTATATATTAAACGTAGTAGAGCCAAGCAGCGGCTTTTGCTGCTGCTCGAATGGGCCGGCTCGATCGGGTTGGTAACACAACCTCGCAGAATACCGGGGTGAAGGAGAGGCATATTGTGCTTCTGCGTTTCGTTCGGTGAGTGAGGTAACCGGAGGCCCACCCTCTCTCCCCATTACCCTCTTTCTTCCCTCCCATCTCCCCAATATCCTTAAAGGCCGGCAACGCACCAGCAGCACCTATGATGTTGCAGATGTACGTGGGCGACGGTAATCACTTACCATCAGGTGAACCGCTAGCTCGTTTGCCGCCTTTCTCATAAAAAAAAATATTGTATTCAACATCGAGTCTAATATCAAGACGAGTGTTACGACTCTAAAAGATATTCTTTTCTCCAGATTCTGGGATGGTCAAAGCCGGTCAGCTGCTTTTTACTTTATGTTATATCATTGCTTCTCGTCCGGTTGTTCGTGAACTCAATGAAGGACCCCACTGAAAAACAGTGCTGTGGTATCACTGAGACGGGAACCTTTTTAGATTGCACAACAAATTAATCTTATTTTTTTTTTTTTTTTTAATTTCTTTTGTAATTTTAAGTGTGATTACCAAATAAATGTGTTTCTTTCTTTCATTCTATAATAGCTTACCTTTGATCTGATTTGGTCCATGGAGTTCCTCATGAAGTTGACGTAGCCCTGTCCGATATCTTTACCGGATCCGGAGACGTTCGCGATGGTCAAGATTGAACCGATCAAGCTGGAACAACATGACTGAATTAGAACACTGTAAGTGTGATGAGCCGTGATAGGCCTAGTGGTCAGGACGCTCGCTTTAGTGTCACAAAGCGTCAGTGACCGGGTTCGATCTCCTGGTACCGCCACCAGAAAAAAATATTTATACTAATTTTAAGTGCTGCATTTACTACGTGCTAGGGGGTGAAGGAAAACATCGTGAGGAAACCTGCATGTCTGAGAAATAATAACTCTCAATATTACTTCGAGGATATGTGAAGCCCGCCAGCCCGCACAGGAGCAGTGTGGCGAGCCCTTCTCGGCATCAAAACCCTCTCAGATATTTGAGAAGGAGGCTTTTGTCTAGCAGTTTTCTCACTACGTTTCTCTCAAATTCCCTCAATATGTTCTCCATTGCCGAGTAAGTGGCATATACAGCACTTGAAATTGCTATTGACAACTTTAGTGTTGCCGGCACCGGGGATCGAAACCAGGTTCACACGTGCTGTATGAAAATAAACCGAGCTGAACCGAGGCTGAGGACATTCACAGGCCGCTACTTTAATTAATTCTGCTTTATATTACGTGTACAGTCTAGTGGTCAGGTTCATTTCCATTTCATTTCAGCCTACCACAAGTCCACTGCTGAACATAGGCCTCCCCCAAAGATTGTCACGAAGCTCGGTCGGTCCTGAACCACCTGCATCCATCGACTTCCCGCAACTGCGCAGGTCGTCACACCATCTTGTGAGGGGTCGTCCCACAGTGCGTTTGCCTGTACGTGGCTGCCACAATGGGTGAAGGTATAGGTGGGTCCACATGTCTATAGGTATAGCTCGGTCCAGCTAACTAGGCACTTGAGGCTGATCACGTAACATGCCCTAGGGGAGCTAGCTAGCGCGCGGGGCGCGGCGCGGGCACGCGGGAAGCGGGGTCGCATTCCGACGAGGTGCCGAGTTAACTGCACTGAGTTGTATATTGCATCCAAGCTGCTCATCACGCACCTTCCCTCGTCGAACCTGGCGATCTTCGCGAGTGTCGCCTCGAGGACAGCCGAGAGGCGCGTCGTCATGCCGGTGGCCATCGCTTGAAGGCATGCTTCGATTTGGGCGTCCATTTTTGCGTGGTACTGGTACTAGAAGAAATCGTTATTATGTACTATACTGGACAATGGAGCGAGCCGGTGTCATATGCAGACACATGCTCTTGTCTTAGACGCTCCTTACCATAAGTGCCAAGGCGCAACAGCCTCAGGTAAATTACAACTTATAATAGGCTGATTGATCGCCGGAAATAAAATAGACATATATATATTACATATACCACGTATATATATATATATATTTTTTGTAAAAGTTAGTATTTCGCACGGTATTCGAACTTGATTCCGTAATCTTTGAAGGAATCACTACAAGCTGGGTTACTGGGCTGTAGAAAGATTTATCGGCGGTCGGCAGGGGTTCGAAGACAGTGTTAAACTCATAGTTACGCGTGCATCGCTGGATATATTGCCTTGGAAGTGTCCAGATTGAAGTATGCAGATATCTTGAGTTAATATTTGTGTGGAGGCCTTTGATCAGGAGTGGGCATTTACAAATAGCAGCCTGGAAAAGTCAACTACTGGTTAAATGCCTCCATGCAAATTTTTGAGAGAGTTTTTCGGGACGGGAACAGACTATCACGGTGCTCTAGTGCGGGTGGGCAGACTCATGTCGTCGAAATAATATTTCCTTTTCTTTCTTATAATGTTGTTATAATCATGATGTTTTACGTCACTGTCGAGCACGTGGTGGACTCCTCACTTAAAATTGATTTTAACAATTTCAGTGGTGTCGGCACCGGGGATTGAACCCAAGACACTCTCTACTTACGAAATGAAAGCGAATAGAGTGAGCAAAAAAATCTTTATACACATAAAAACTGACTCACCGAAAGTAAACTTAAATTGAAAACTCTGTAACTCAATTTGTGTCATAGTTGTGATTCTTATCAAATTATATTATTGAACGGATTGATATAAAATCTGTTCAGCCAGAGTCACGGGCGTTACTTGTTTAAAATAATATAACCCCATTTGTATTAATGCTCTCCCACTGATGTTCTCAAGAGTTGTTTTCTCTGTTTTACATAGCTTTAAAAATGTTGTAAGTGATTACAAAATGTCTACCGTAGTTCTCGAACATTCATCAGCTGTTTTACACAGTATACCATTCAGTTCCGTTCAGTTCATTGACCGGATTAAATAATTATAAAGATATTAATTTCAAATTGTAGATTGAAATCTAACAATGCCGTGAAGCTAATTTATTTAAGTAAATAATGTCATGGTGGCAACCTGTCTTATTGTCACATTTTCATACAGACATCGACTTAATACTTACTGCGAGCGACGGGTCCATTGCCTTGGAAAAGAATCATAAAATAAACGAAAGACATGCGAAACATAAAAATAAGGCAAATTAGAAATCATAAAATAACTGGAACAAATAAATAATTTAACCACATAAAGCATGTTTTTGAAATTGCCTTTAAAAACAATGAAATAAATTGTCTATGACAAAATGGACTAATTAAAAAAAAATATATTTCAAAAACTTGGAAACTCGTGTCTACATGTATTTATGAAGGTGATTAAGAGATTATTATGTATTTATTTTCAACAAATATGGGGGACTCTACGTAAGAAGGAGGATTTCAGTCCAACAGCATTTTTAATTTATTATTATGTGTATCTAAATAATGAAGTCCATTATTGGCATTAAGTTGTATTTTACCTAATCTATATAATTTTTATCTAAGAGCTGTGTGACTTTGTTTAAATAAATAAATAAATACAGCAATCCATCCCAATAAGAATTCGCTGAAAAATACAATACGAAACGATGTGACATTCAGATTCAGAGTGAACTTATATTTATTTAGAAATGATATGAGGAAGCTCTTCGAAAAAAAAAGAAAGGTATTTTTATTCAGACATAGAGTCGTTTGCCCGACTGTCACAGACCGATTACAATACATCTATGTTAGAGAATTACTTTTCAGTCTATCAGTCTATGATGATTCACGTTACACTATAATCAAAAAATTATAGTTGGTATCTAAAAATCGTTAGTTTATCAAGTAATACGTGGTAGAGCCAAGCAGCGGCTTTTGCTAGTGCTTGAATGAGCCGGCTCGACCGGATTGGTACCACGACCTCGCAGAATACCGGCGTGAAGTAGAGGCATCTTGTGCTCACACTCCCTTCCCATCCCCCTCCTCACTATCTCTCAAATACCCTTAAAGGCCGGCAACGCACCTGCAGCACCTCTTGGGTTGCAGATGTACGTGGACTACGGTAATTACTTACCATCATGGGTCGTAAATAAATAAAAAAAATATTTACATTTAAAGATTAATTTGTTCATGTAACATCTATAGTAATTAAAATTTAATAAATCTTTAATGTAAAAAATACTTTCCGTTCTCATGAACTCAATACTCAGTACCAATACTATCCATTGAAAATACAATTAAAATGAATACGCCTCCATATTTGTTTTTAATTCTTTACGTCTCAAACATATTACATTGCTTATTTTATTCTTTCCAAATATGTCCGATCCCGGTTTGATTATTACGAATTGAAAAATACAGACACAGCATCTTAGATTCTAATTAGAAATGATATATTTTTTATTAGAATTTAACATTGAAATCATATTTTTTAAAGCGTATCGATAATCGAAAGAGAAATGCGCGCTGTGTGATCTTTCTTTCACACACAAGTAAGCAAGAATAAACATAAGATTATTAATAATAACTATGGTTACGTTTTTTTAATTATTAGTCTCGCAATGAAAATTTATATTGCATTTGTGATTACAATTTTTTAACAGTTTTTTTTTCCATAATATCTATATTGTTATTACTACATTGAAAGTTTATAGTTTATAGCATAAAGAATTCTGCACCACTGAGGAAACTCATGTTCTCATGATATTGATTTGATAGAATACAGTTCTTATTTAATAAATATAAAAAATGTGACCAGATCAGCTCGTGATTTTTTTTACCATTTTCTAGATAGGGCTTCTCTATCGCTAGAAGACGTTTTTCTTTTCTGATTGGATATACTCACGATATCAACGCCCTCTACGGCGCACAGTTTGAGCGCTTGGTTCTTGGCGTCGAGCGCCACGTTGACCATGGCGCACGTCTCCGCCGGCAGGATGTAGTCCGTCGACATGAACGTCACGCTCTTCTTGAGCCACGACTGTGAACAGATGATGATGACGATGATGAATTTTGTTCCAAGAGATCTCTTAATTGAGATGAAAAATATAACATATCCTATTTCATGGATATCTAACACCTATAGTCTATAGAACACCTCGAAATCGTAAGAAATGTTAAAAAAAATCTAAAAAAAAAATTTTCAGTTATGCCGTTCCAACAGATATACAATGTGTTTCATTGTATATTCAGCCTTAATATCAAATTGAATTCTTTCAGTTTGAAAAGTATAGATCGAGAGAAAGATACCGGCACTGCGTTCTCCAACCCTGCGTGCCCAGCGTGGTGAGTTTGGGCAGCTCTTCCAAGTATGGCATGCCCGATTTAGTCGACGAGTCGGCTTTTATGTTCAGCTGCGGACTTGACAACACCTTTAAATATAGACAAGGTCCAGCATGACAAGAAATCAATGAAATCATCGGTCATAAGTCTTATGGAAACTAATTGACCTGGAATGAGGCTTCTGTCCGCTGTATGCAGGTCTCCATCATGTCGGAAGCCATCAGTTTCAGCCGCTGCTCCAGGTGTGACCGGAACTCGGGCTCCGGCCAGTGCAGATCCCTGATGAAGCACTGCAGCGCGTCCAGTTTCCAGAACAGTTCTTCGCTTGTAGAGCAGCCATTGCTAAAGGTAACAGTAAAGTTACGGGTGAAATATATATGTGTGACAATGCCCTCCTAACCGATTTTGACCACGGCGACAACTTTCGAAAACTATCGCCAATTTTCAACTGCGCAGGAGATATTATAGTGCCATGATTTGTACGTGGTAGAGCCTAGCAGAGGCTTTTGCCGCTGCTCGAAAGGCCAATAGTATGCTTCAGCGTTTCGTTCGGTAAGTGAGGTAACCGGAGGACCACTCCGCCTCCCCATCCCTCCTCCTCGTCTTAACTCTCATCTCAAAAATATCCTTTAAGGCCGACAACGCACCCGCAGCTCCTCTGGTGTTGCAGACGGCAATCACTTACAATCAGATGAGCCGCTTGGACGTTTGCCCCATTAAAAATAAAAAAAAAAAACAAGTGGACGCGCTAAAACAGAGACCACTCACTCTCTCTTCGTCTTTACCTACCCATACCACCTACCCATGCGATAAGATCGTGGTAGCGGTCGGATGCAGTGGTAAGGACAGACAAGGAAACGGGAAAGCGGCATAACACAACCAGACACGAAAACAGTTAACGTTTTGTTTGTGATTCGAACACTGGGCTCATGGCCCTGTGGTCATGTACGCTAACCACTAAATCACGCGATCGTTATGCAGGATATATTATATTAAACCAGCATGTATATTTAGGAAGATAGATCTTCCTGTACCAGACAATTCACGCTGTTTTTGGGATAGGAGTGTGTATCTGACCCTTCCTTCGATCTATCCCATAAACGTTACATCGGATAGCGGATATAATGGAATGTGAATACGATTATAACATCTCACGGCCTGGTCGGAGTCGGCCACGCGACCGTCATCCTGCACGTAGGACCCTGAGCTGTGCCTCGTGACTATCTTGGAGAAATAGGTATCTTAAGACCGTTAGTTACTAAAAGGGAAACGGGTGGGAGGGTGGTTCATCGTAAACTCTTAAGGCAAATCAAACCGAATCCTTTATTCATCGACATAAATAACACTTGTCAAAACGTAATTTATTTTCAAATCCACAACCCTTTTGTAACGTGGTTACACTGATGGAGAAGAAACAGGCGAAAAAAACGTTTTAATAGTACAATATTTTTTTTTTAGAAACAGTTTGGGAGCGATTTACTCATACCCAGAGGTTATTATGATACATGCATTCCTTTATATTGCAATAACCCTCTTCATAATGTCTTTGTTAAACAAATTTTCTCGGTACGTTGATATGAAGACCGCGCATGTATTTCATTGCATACATACCCTTTTATCTCCCACCGTTCCTTCTCGAATCCCTTATGAAGGGACTGCGCTATCGAAGACTCCATCAGGTCCACGTAGCGCACCACCAACGGAGCGAAGGTATCGCGCAGGTGCTCGTGGAACCGGCCGCCCTTAAGGTTATCTGTGCAGAGAAAGTAGTAGTCAAAAAACGCTATTTAGAAAGAAGAAGAGGAATAAAGAAAGAAACACATTTATTTGGCAATCACACAACAAAACACAAAAAAAAAATCTTATTTATTTAATTGTATACATATTATTTATTAGAAATGTACGCACTAAGTTTTCCATTTCAATTAAATTTCCTGTTAGTGTCTGCTGGAAGAAATTTCAATGATGCATGGAATAAGTAGTACCCTTGTACTAATACTATGTTTTAATGTTTTCATGCCTTTTTGTGTGTACATAAATAAATAAAAAAATAAAAAAAAAGATTTATTTGTTGTGCGATGTCAAAAAGGTTCCCTAGGTATCAGTGATATCACAGCACCGTTTTTCAGTCGGTCATTTTACGGCCCATACTTAAAAAAAAAAGGGAAATGAAGTAAAGTATTCGCCGGTGAACCTCGCAACTCCTGGAGAAAGGCCTCCTCGCAGTATTTGTGAGGGTTTTGATGCCGGGGAGGGTTCTTCTACGTAGTTCCAGGGAGGATCGGTGGACATGACATCGGAGGAATATTTTTTATTAACTCTCAAACCTGCAGGTTTCCTCAAGTTGGTTTTCATCACCGTTTTGTGAAGCCAGCACAGTGGTAAATTCAGCAATTAACAATTTAAGTGGTGCGTATGAAATTAATAATAAAAAAATAATTAATTAATATAAGCTACAACACAAGCATTTATTTTATTTATTCATACTTTATTGTCTACACCAAAAGTATTACAAAAGGCGGACTTAATGCTTAATTTAATGTACGATGGTATATTTTTCAAAGTAAAATCACTTTGGCAGCCTTTAAATTGGCCAATGCGGAATAAGCATAACTAAATACTACTATATCCGCCCATTTTAGTCCAGTACTGAACAAGGAACCGGCATAGCCTTCTTGGATGAGTTGCTGGGCAAGCGAGTTGGTGAGTCCAACGCCGGCACCCTCGCCGTAGAGATGCTGCTCCTCCATCACTTGTCTCTGCTTCTGGGGTTCGACAAATCCGGATAGATAGTCTGCCATGATTCGGTTGCTAGAGCGTCGTTTGTTGTCTAGCGGGATGCAGCTGGTGGAAGTCCGCATAGGAGCCGTCTGGGTAGGTACCACGCTCTTCTCTCTAACTTGCAATCATTGTTGTGTTCTCGCTTGAAAGACGCACTGTTTAGAGGGCCAGCATAATTACATGCTGTGAGGTATTCTTCAATTGAAGTTGTTTGCAGGTGACCATGGGCTGCCACTTACCGTCAGTTGGACCGTTTCTCAGTCCAGTCAAACTTTTGACCACCCTTTTATTGGGTATACGGTCGCGAGAGCTTATCATTAGTTTATTTTTTTTTAACCTTACCGTCGGTCCTCAGATAATCATTTAATATCTGGAATAATGGGAACGAATCCCAAGTGTCCGGAGGCTGTTCCGCTAACACACGGTCCATGTCAACTCCGAAAAGAGCCCAGAAGATTTCTGCGTGTTCCACGAGGAGTTCGGAGAACCACGCGAACGCCTGTTGGAGGAGATGGACGCCGATGTTAAAGATCTTAAAGTTAGAGATTATTATTAAATATTATTGAATCAAATCAGTGGAAACTATTGTTTTTTTTATATATATGGCGGTGTCATTGACAAACGTAGAGATAAATATATTTCTGAAGACGGAATATTTAGAATTTTAACTGGTATTGATTGATTATGTGTCACTTTACTGTTATTATATTATAATACAGAAATTAATTATAACAAATATCCATGCTATGTGGAAAACTAAATGTCATGCATCTAGTTGTCATCTCTACAAGCATCTAGAATTTTATTGCATATACAGGTTGACATAAAAAGGCAACTAACTACTTACAATATTTTTTAATTATATACATAATATTAATAATTGTGTTAATAAATGTTTTATGAGAATGTCATCTAATAAATTCAAGTTTAAATAGAAATAAAGAAAACGGAATAAGGAAAGACGCCTTTTTCGTTTGTGACTGTACTGAGTGAAAGTATATAATTAAGTTTGTATGTAATAGCAATCTACGTAAGCAGTTTTATACTGTGAAGTGGCAAATGTGGCAAAGACACGGTTGAATGTGAAAAAATATTTCGTCGAGGAGTGATGTCACACGGAATTTATGTGAAATATTTTTGTCGCATAGCGGACAAGGTGTCAGTCAAATGGTGTGAAATGTTCTGGAAAGAAAATAAAAATGAAACAGCTGCGATTTGGATCATGTGGTGAGCAGACGGACGTGAGTGGATTGGAATCGGCGAATGTAACACTTTTCATTGTAGATGAAATAGACCAAAAATCGCTGCCAATTGGATCCTACTAATTGTTTATTACATTACGAAAGTAAATTTTGAGCCCATAATGAAAAGCTTCAGTGGCAACTTGAATCCGACACTCGCTTATAAGGAATTCATATCAAAATTGAAACTATGCACTAAATATATAAAATGGAAATATTTCATTGAATCAAGTTTGAATTTACTGTAACATTTTTCATGACTCTGCAACTACTAAGTTGCTAAAACGTCATAATACAATCACACTCACTTCAACGGGTTGAATGTTTCTAATTATAATTTTGGAAAACTCTTGTAAGAAAGACATTCATAGAGCACTCAATTGATTTTAGATTACCTTCATCTTTTGTTTCAGAGACTAATGATTCGTATTTTTCTTTTGTTTCCTTTCTTTAAATCAAAACGTTACTCCCACTATAGGAATTACTCTTGTGTCATGGATGCGGCTTAAATGCATAAATTGCATACGGACAACTAACGAATTATTTGTAGCCAATATAAATACTTCTCCCGTGCCGTGGAATCGAACTCTCAACCCTAGGCTTTGAAGGCGGGGTCGGTACCAACTAGGCATTCGGGTCGGTCTCTATACAGTAGCAAATTATCGAGTACGTAGTGTTCTTGTTCTCTTTGGAACGAGTGTCCATTTTTGTGCAGAGTGAGCGTGAATGTAGAATGAAATGTCAAAGGATTCGTTCATTTTGGTAAATAGAACTACAGTGAAAAATATCTAAAAAAAAAAAAAAGTTTACTGTATGGAGTTGCGCCATGCATAGCTTTCAATTTTGATTTCACTAATATCCAAGCACTAACCAAGCGAGTGTCGCGGCTAAACAGGCTCGAATCTATACCTCGCAACCGGTGATCAAATCTGAGTGAAATAAATGATGGGAGACCGTGTGAATAAAACTGACAAGTGATTCGATCAGCCGAGCAATGAACCAAAACGTGAGTAGTTACATTTTGTTGACCGCTAGAGTCCGGTTTTGTGTTATAAACCTGCGGAGAAATAAATTATAAGATAGAAGTGAAGTACCACAAGTTACACAGAGTACTTTGCATACATTGAAACATCGACAAGTGAATGTATCTCTCTATTGATCACTTAATGGATTTACTCTGTCAACAATATTCTAGAATATGATATAGAATTTATAAGGCTCCTCTACACTACTGAACGGAGATTTCTCTCATAGGAAAGATTTGTCATAATCGTCATGTTTGGCAAGCGGGTTATCAAACACTGTATCAGAAACCTGACATGCGAGACTGCTGCCCGTTATAAGTCTGGCAATTTTGACATTTTTTTTATTCAGATGGTTAACCCGCCATCTGTCGGGCGCCATAAGATTTTTTTCTAGGTTTTTCCCATCAGTCGAATGTTTCGCCACTCCTTGAAATAAAGCGGGATAGCATTTTCTTACGTGTACACGGCACAATAAATATTATAAAAAATATTAGTAGTCAATTACTTTTAGTTTTTAAGATTTCAAAAGCGTTTATAAAATTTCAAAAATATATTCACTTGTCGACTAAGCGACATAAAATATAAATTTAGGCAACCCTTTAAATTAAAGTAAATCCCCATTTCAAATTAAAATAAAACATCGAATGAAAGAGCCAAATTAGTTTTATAATAATTTTGAATTATTTTACAACCTTAAACCAAAAAACTTTGACAAGGACTATAATAATAATATCAACATTAATTGTTTTAATTTGTCTCTTCAGTCTTCTAAGAGACATGTAGAACACATCGATTATGTAAATTTTAAATATTATTCTAATAATCAAACGATATCTTCACATGTCTCTGAGCTGCAAATATGTCTTAAATAACGTGATGACACAAAAAAAAGTATATTCTGTAATAATTTTTGATATTGGAGTACATATTTCTATATTTACAGCTCATTTGTTAATATACAAAATAACCCGATCAATTCCCACACTAATAGCGATAGGAGAGTAGGGTGCTATTCCAGTGAACACAGACATATATATTGCAATATACATTAATATATATATATTGCATGGCAAAACTTTTTGAATATGCATCTTTAGTATAATTTGTATAAAAGGGAACAACCTGTATAAGAAAAACAGTGAAGGCCAAAAATAGCGAAAAATTATCTAGAATTTTATATTAACTTTTAATAATAATCTCTAATCGCTGTTAAGAATAAATAATTTATTTAACAAAGCCGTTATGTATGAAGAACTATATAATCAGGTAACATTTACGTATTAATATTATAAGAAAGATTAGTAAAAAGTGTTGCCATAATCGATACCACGACAAACAATAACGACACAAATACGAGTATAATTGATCTTTCGAACTGTGAGTCAGAATTTAGTCGCAATGATACCATGTAAGATATATTTTTAACACGATGATTCACAATTCGAAAACCACTTGCTCATCGAACTTTAGCCAGGTCTCACATTACCTCCGCGTAGTGTTCTTCATTCTGCTGCAGGAGGTCCACGCATAACTCGGCGAGATGGATCAAATCTTCCAGTTTCTTAGCAGGAGTAACCATTGTCTCTCCTCTAAGATCCTCTGTAAAAATCGAATACCTGTTAAAATCATCGTGGTCGCATTAAAAGCCCACAGCTGAACAAAAGCCTCCGACAAAGATCGTCATCAACAAAGCACGGTCCTGCGTCCATCGACCTCCTGCAACACGGTGCATGGCGTCATTACCGATTTTTCCTGTACTTGGTTGCCACTCCAGAACGTCGTCCCCAAGGGTTAATCAGTTCTGGGTCAATTGCCACTTCAGTTTTTTAAAACTTAAGACTACGTAGATTACCCAAATTCAGCTGCGGATATCATCGTTGCCGATTATATCACACTTAGAATAACCGAGTATAGTCCATTCCTTAGTCCACTGAGCAAGTTGAGGACGTGAGCGTCCTCATACGGTCTGCAGTGAAGTACCAAAAAGTAAATGCCCGGCATAACCGGAAGTAACCAAACAGAATTCCGTAACCTATGTGACCAGATTTGATCCCGGATACAACCATGAGATAAAAGATTTCCATAAAAAAAAAGGAAGTGGAAATGTGCACCTTCAATATTTGCTTTCTGGCTGAGCTGAGTATAGTTCAGTAGGGCAGCGTTCTCGAGGCTCGTCTGTATCATTGTTCGGACTTCTTCCGGCGCAACCGGTGTCACCACATCCTTCATCAGGACTCGCTCCAATAGAGACAGAGTCGCCTGGAATAATACGATTCGGTTAAGCGTTCCTTCAAGTTATGTAACATCCTATGCCCAGTCACGTCTGAGCACAGCCTTAGTCTTATTTATTAAGGGTTTTGGAGACCCAGAATCTACTACCCGTTACCAATCTGGTTGCAATCTGACAACTGTATTATGCTTATTCTGCCATCTATAGCCATTCACGGCCCAATAGCCCAGTGGCTAGCTTCAGCTTCGTAGCCGAGTTACTGCTTCGAATCCCGCCAGGGGCAAACATTTATATGAGTATAAGTGTTTGCAGTCTTGGATTTTCAAATATATGATTATTATTTTTTTTATATGGGAAAAGGGGCAAGCGGTTCATCACAAGTGATTACAGACGCACCCACGTACATCTGCAACACCGGAGGAGTTGCAGGTGCATCATCGAGCTTTAAATATACTAGTCATTGGGGTCGTGGAGGGGGAGCGGGAGGGCGGAGGCAGAGTGGCCCGCCCAGCCGGTTACCTCACGGAATTCTACATGACATGACCTGACCTGCATACGTGGTAACCTATGTAATTACATCAATCTTATCACCGTCCAGTTACCAAGACACATTCCAGTTTGGGACTGTATTTATTTCATTTTTTTATGGAAAAGACGGCAAACGAGCAAGCGGTTCACCTGATGGTAAGTGATTACCGTCGCCCACATACATCTGCAACACCATGGATGCTGCAGGTGCGTTGCCGGTCTTTAAGGATATTTGGGAGATGGCAGTGAAGAGGAGGGGAATAGGGAGGGAATATGGGCTTCCGGTTACCACACTTACCGAACGAAACGCAGAAGCACAAGATGCCTCTACTTCACGCTGGTATTCTGCGAGGCCGTGGTATCAATCCGGTCGAGCCGGCCCATTCGAGCAGTAGCTAAAGCCGCCGCTTGGCTCTACCACGGAGAAAACGTATGACGTGTGTGATTGTTCAATATGTTAGTATTATTATTCTATGCTGCAGATTTTTCTTGACCCCTATTGTTTTCCTCAGTCGGTTCTTGCGACTCTTAGGAGCGGAGCGGATACATTTCGGAAGTTCTGTGAGACGAATGGGTGTGTTACCTTAAGCGCTCCCTCGGGCCTCCCGAACGGGAACGCATATCTGAAGTTGGTGATCTGATGCTGCAGCAGCGTCTTGAGGCGCTCCTTGATGTCAGCGAACTTCTCCTTCTCTTGCACGGTGATGCTGCCCACGCCATCGGGCCTGCCAGGCAACGTGGCCGTACTGTGAACCACTCGCGATGTGGGGCTTACTCTAGTAGGCACAAGCAGGACAGGGCCGGACGTGGTGTTGGCGGTACGTTGTACGGTTGGAAAAATAGTTCCATTTTTTTTTCGGCTAGTGCAATAGTTCCTTTAACATTTTTTTTAAATACAAATGATGTGTAAAATAATTGATGGTAATAATATAGCGTTTTTTAAATTTTGTTTCGAGATATTTAAACTGTTGTAGCAACAAACATTTAGAATGAAATTTTTTAAATGTTTTTAAAATTAAGGTTACTATGATAATTTTGTTTCTAACAAATCTGCGAGAAGATAATAAAAGAGAAATAGAGATAATTTATAAACAATTGAATTTATTCTTCATGATATTTTAATTTTAATCTAGAAACATCTGATTTTGCACAATTTTTTTCTTCTTCGTGCTTTACGTTTTATGAACATTCTATAGCTATATATAAGTATGTAAGCTATAACATATATAAGCTTTGTAGTTATTAGTTTATTAATTTTTAATACTTAGAATGAATAGGAAATTAGTAAAATTAACAATATACATTCATGTTTTCCTGGTATTGATCTATAAGAGATTATAATGCACTTTTATTGTATTTAACACGCTTTAGTTTAATTTTATTTATAAAAATATCACTCATCAAACATGACAGCGTGGCGGCCATCTTGCATAGTACAGCCAACCCCGTAGATCCGTAAACAGAGAAAGTATTAGTACGTAGGATAGATTGAAAGTTAGTTTGCTAAGCACACGGACACATTCACATATGTTTATTAGGTAACATTAATTGTTATCGAGACATTTAGAAGGGACAATCTAATAGATGTTAAGCCACATTCTACACATAGTGAGGCGTTCTAGGGACGTGTTTGTATATTTGAAGCTGTGCTTTGGACTGATCTAAACGTAATAAGTGATAATAACAACGAGTGAATAAAAACAAAGTTCAAAAGAAACAACCGATTTCTAAATGAGACCACCCGCGAGGTATAACTTATTCAACAAGAGAATAATCTTTTCTTGTATTTACGCGAACACTTTAAATGAAACTATTATTTACCGATTTCATCGCGTTTAATTTTGCTGTTATATTCCCGACGTTTCGATCGCTTCACAGCAGCCGTGGTCCCGTGAGGACCGAGGTGTTAGACGTCCAGATGTCATAATCAACTCGGGCTACCTTCAGCTTTTATTTATTAATTTTTGGTTCGATCTACGCGGAATGTGCTCACAGTATCTTGAGGTCGTGCAGTGGTGCAATGCTTTTAAATTTAATTTTGTTTATTACCGGAGTGGAAAATCCGTTAATAATTGTTTCATTTCATAAGAAAAGAATCAACAAAATCGGTACACAATCAGCGCGGATATCGCTTAACATGCCCACTAGACAACCTCCGTTTTAGAAGTCGGTTGAAACTAAGCATCACCGTCCACCTGGTGGTGTGTGGCTTCAGCTCATGGTGGTGAATGGGTCATCCAAACGTACGCGCTGTCACACCTGAGGTCTAAGATGGATTGCCTCACAGCCTGTAATTATACTAGCTCAGTATACAAAGGGTATACGGACCATACGGTACACAAGAGTAGGTGTCCTATTGATTCGGAGACCCAGTCGGCTCCTATGCAGTAAATATATATAGCGTTTGATACACTGCTGACCGGGACCGGTCTGCTTAATTTTGGTCTAGAATTTTTCTAGATGGTTATCCCGCCATCTGAGCGAGGGAGGAGCGTCTAAGATGCGAGGTGTGTGATACCATGATCACCAATCCGCTTGCCGATTATGGCAAATCTTTCCTTATGGAAGAGACCTACGTCCTGCAGTAGACTATTGACAGGCTGGTAATCTATGGTTGCAGGTACCAGGCAGTTCGGACTTTACACGCTGGCAAGTTTTAAATGGCCGTTACGCTCAGAGACGGAGCGAGAGATAGTATCACCCGTTGAATTTTTTCTACGTCAACTGTATAATCTTTAGCCGTAACACAGCTTCAAATACGAACATTCAGAAACATAAATAGGAATACATAAATAGATAAAATTATTATTTTAAAAGAAAATTCATTCGGGATATTAAGTTTTTCAATAGAATAATTTAAATAGGGCATAGACAAAATATGACATTAATGTATTCTGGATTGACAACTGCCAGCTGCTATTATTTAAAAATACTGGAGTGTTGCTCAACTAAAATATAAATTACTTTTTTTTAAACTGCCAGTGTCATAGTTGTGTTCAAGTATTTTTACTTTTTAATATCTATTGTCTTTTCTTTCCAAGATAATGCCAGCCAGCCTACTGGCTATTTCTTGGATGGTTTAATTAGTCCAATTTATCTGTAAACTGGTGCATATTACACTCCATATTTTTAAATAATTTTAACTTGATTATCTCTTAACGTGTATTAGTAACAATAATATTAACAATACAATTTCTATTGTTGCAACACGATTAAAAGGATGACCATTATCAATCCAGATTGGTTTTTTTTTTCACTTATTATATATATATACACACATTTAGGAGTCACGTCAAAATAATAAAGAAAATCCTTAATTTCCTTTGATGTACTAGATCCTCGCCCCCGCAAATGCCGGCATGCCAGTCTTGAAAGTATTGCTCATACTGGACACGCTGAGGAAGCGTGTGGGTGTGCGCAGTGCTGATAAGCTCGCATGTGATGCTGGTCCCCATCCCCATCGCCAGAGATTTGTTTGTCAACTAGCTAGAGCAATCTCACTAGCAAGTATGCTTCTAGCTAATATGCATTTGTTGTTTTTTTGTATTTGAATTAATAGACATTTGAAATAAGCCCTTATATATTAAAGGGTTTGTTAGTTCAGTTAGGAGTATGCAAATCAGATAATCATATTCGAGATAATCACACTGCGACGATCTAATTAGGAGAAAGTCAAATATTAAATTCCGCATGTAAATATTACTTTTTGTAATGTGTTACTTTAAAAGAAAATTCATTCGGGATATTAAGTTTTCAATAGAATAATTTAAATAGGGCATAGACAAAATATGACATTAATGTATTCTGGATTGACAACTGCCAGCTGCTATTATTTAAAAATACTGGAGTGTTGCTCAACTAAAAATATAAATTACTTTTTTAAACTGCCAGTGTCATAGTTGTGTTCAAGTATTTTTACTTTTTAATATCTATTGTCTTTTCTTTCCAAGATAATGCCAGCCAGCCTACTGGCTATTTCTTGATGGTTTAATTAGTCCAATTTATCTGTAAACTGGTGCATATTACACTCCATATTTTAAATAATTTTAACTTGATTATCTCTTAACGTGTATTAGTAACAATAATATTAACAATACAATTTCTATTGTTGCAACACGATTAAAAGGATGACCATTATCAATCCAGATTGGTTTTTTTTTTTTTTTTTTGGAAAGGGGGCAAAAGAGCAAACGGTTCACCTGATGGTAAGTGATTACCGTCGCCCACGTACCTCTACAACACCAGAGGAGCCGGCCATTAAGGGTATTTGGGAGATGGGAGGAGGGTCATCGAACGAAATGCAGAAGAACAAGCCAAATGCTTCACGCCGGTATTCTGCGAGGCCGTGGTAACAACTCGGTCGAGCCGGTCCATTCAAGCAGCAGCGAAAGCCGCCGCTTGACTCTACCGCGTATAAAACGTCAGGGTGGTATGATGTTTTATTACAGGTTAAAATGTTCTTACCAAAGAACAGTAAGGGTCTTGGAGACGGTACTTCAGTGTGAGCGACTGCAGTGTGCAGAACAACTGCGCATGATCGAACTGGCACGGGTCCGCTTGGATGTAGTCCTCCATGCCGTGCTTGCGAGCCTTGTCTGCGTCTGAAAAGATAGACGAAGAGAGTTAAGCATAATTATAATATATGTAATATAGAATATATATCATAATTGTTGTAAGTGGAAGAGCCTAGCGTCGGCTTTTGCTGCTGCTCGAATGGGCGGGCTCGTCCGAGGTAGTATCACGGCCTGCAGAATACCGCCGTGAAGTAGATGCATCTTATGCTTTTGCATTCGTTTGGTGAGTGAGGTAACCGGAGGCTCTCTCCCTCCCCCCTTCCCTCCACCCTTCCCTCCCCCCTAAGTATCCTTAAGGTCGGCAACGCACCTGCAGCACCTCTGATGTTGCAGATGTATGTGGGCGACGGTAATCACTTATCACCAGATAGCCTGCCTGCTCGTTTGCCGCCTTTACCATAAAAAACAAATACTGAATGTTTACCCATATTGAAAATGTGGTCTAATGGTGACCTGTCTTGTGCCACTGGCAGTCGATATCAGCCAGAAGGAATTCATCATCATAAAAATATTGTGTACTCCACAGCAGCAATAACAAAACTAAGTTCATCTCTCTCTAACATCCTTTTCGCCAATACTTCCGTCACATCACATTAAGTTTCCTTTATGTTTAAAAGTTTTGTATACAACAGGTTATCTACCTACCTCCCATGATCTTGATGTGCGTGTCCGAGGTGGTGGGCGGCGTGGGCTTGTGGCTCTGCCCCGTGGCACGGTACAGCGCCATGACCCACAGGTGGCACTCGTTCTCGTCGCCCACGCCCATCAGAACCGACTCGCCGTCTCGCACCGCGTTCATGAAATTCTTCGCTCCCTCCAGCTCTGTATTACGTCAGTCATAATTGTTCTTACAAACGTTCCCGTCAATGTCTATTGACGATTCAATGAAGCGTGTCGATTACCATCTGACGGACAGATCCATTACCATCTCTTATCTAGCATCCGTATCCGCATCACAGGTCCACAGCTGAACATAGACCTTGCCCATAGTTTCGTCGTAATCGCGACGCTTGCGTATGGACTATCGCAGTACCAGATACTTCACTCCTTAAAGTTCTGACATTTCCCTACTCTTAAAACTGGCATATTTGAGTATGGTTATCCCCGTCTTCTGTTGGAAGTTTCGTGTAAGACTTTTCAGGCCTCATCCATGGGATGACGTTGTGGTATCGTGTAATTTGGGAGCTGAGCGAGAGTTGCAAACCCCCTGGTATCCCATCCGCCACAGAAATATTCATGTGACATCATTCTCTGATATAACCAAACCGTGTTATTTTTTAATGATTTCGTAAATCGATTATGTTTACCGATGTTGTATGAACATACGCCTCTCTCAATACCCTGTCATTACTTACCTTGGTAAGGAGAACAGAAATCGCATAACTACCTTGCATCTTTAACGTTGCTCTAATTTGGCAAGGGCATATAAGGATCGATGGAATGCTGATTTTTTATGCACTTTTATTTTTAATATTCCCATGAATGGAATGTGCTGAATGAACAAAAGAGTGGACAAATGGAAAGAGAATATTCCAGCTTTATCTGCAAAGGTCAAGCTCATCTGCATGCTGAACGACCGACTGACGACGTAGCAGTATTGACGGGGAGCAACATGTCTGGTGTGAGGTCACCAGCCCGCCAGCCCAGCGCGGCGAGTATGGGCAAATCTTCCATGAATCTGTTCGGATGTGAAATATAACACGGTATGATTTTATCGAGGAATAGCTTCAGACGAATTATTTTCTGATCCTGTATCATGTAGCTGACAACTTTGTTAAAATTTGTGTATGGTCTGTACCCGATTATATAAAAAAAAGTAGGTACTGTGGCTTACCTTGACCGACCATCAGCTGAGCTGTAAAAGAAAATGATTGTAATGATTTCTTGCATTTACGCGAACATTGAAATGAAACTATAGTTTTATTTGCTCAAACTCTCGAAACGTCAGGAAAATAAAATAAAAAATATAACGCGAAAAAATCCGTAAATATAGGTTCATTTCAGAAAATGATTATATTTGTACCTAATATGTATCAGTTTTTATATAAAGCCTTTAAATCTAAAATTATGTATCCAACAACTTTTACGTGTATGGAATAAGTAGTGCACTTGTGTGCCTTTTTGTTCGTACATAAATAATTAAATAAAAAAAGCTTTTGAGTGCTTCGTATTTTATCAAGAATTAAAGGTAATTAAAGGAAAGGAAATTATACCCGGACTAGAATTTACAACATTACACGATCAACTATTCTGAACAAGAACGACAATTTCTTTGTAGTCAAAATTGTGTCGATAAATGTATGAGATATTTTGGACAAAAATTCAGTTTTCGGCAGTTTACATACATAACTGGCACATGGAAATACACCCAGACCCGAAACTATTATTTATAGTACATACCAGTACTAGTCCCGAGCGGGAATCGAACCACCAACCCACGGCTCCGTCGTACGAAGCTTATTAGCTTCTACGACTTATTACCTAAGACGAAGGTGAGACTTGTGTCTTCTGCATATCAACTGAACTGTGTTGTGTGTTCACCCCTGGTTTATTAAAAGAAAAACCCGTACCGCTCGCCAATTCTATGTAATCTACGGTGAAGCCATCCAGCTGCATCATCTCGGCCGGCTCGGACTTCTTATCCTTGTACGAGCACAGCGCGAAGGTGTACTGGCTGACTTGCACCAGCACCATGTACCGACGCTTCCACTTGCGCCAAACGTTCTTACCGATCACGTGAAGATACCTGGAATGGAAGATTGTAAAGGATTCAATAACTATATCACTATATACTCGTACATATGGTAAAGGGATATAAGTGGTAATGTGACATATTTTTTTCCAAATGTCAACTTTCTCATCGCATAATGAAGTCCGTTTAGCTTCGCTAAGTCGTTCTGAATAGAAATCCGTGGAACGATGTGGATTTGTAAGGGATTTACCAGTGGTTTTATGTGGGTTCTTTACTGCTTGTAAATTGTCCTGCTGCAAGACGAAGTCTTCTCTCATAAGGAGTATGATTTGCCAACATCAGCTCTCGGCAAGCGGATTGGCCATCGCAGTACCAGCCTCCTCGCACCTTCGATGCAGCTGTACGAAATTGGACCGCTTAATTTTGGTCTGGTATTTTTCGAGATCTATATCCCGCCATCTGTCGGTAGCCACTTTCAAACCTTTTCCCTTAGTTGCCGCTTGTGACAACAATGTGAAGAAAGGGAGAAGAAAGGGCAGATGCTTATCACACGATTATGAGCTCCTTGGGTTATGAATCCAACATAAGTACAGTATCTAGGTGTTGTTGCTACAACGTGGATGTAGATCTGTATAACTTACCCGCAGTGCTTCATGTTCAGCGGTTTGTCCATCCGGCATGCGATTTTGATCCTCAGATCTTGATCCGGCAAGTTCTTTGGTACGGTCATGCGGTGCCATTCAGGAGCCTGTATAAAGTATCGAATTGGTTGAAGAACTTCAGTAGATTCTAGCATACAAATCTACGCTGTAGCTACTAAATACCTAAATATAAATATCAATTCTAGATAAGTTTACGATTATATATATATGATCGTAAGGAAACCTGAATGTCTGGAACAAAAAGGAGAAGAGACGTCCACCAGCCCTTGTCAAAAGTTAGAGAAGACCTTTCTTATTGAAGGAATTTTTCCTATTGTCTTGGAAGCGTTGAAGTGACATAAATTGTTCATGAACAAACACTGTCATCCCCGGAAGAACGGCATTAACATACTGTTAGTCGAACACCAGAAGTCCTGGCGTTCGACTAACGGTGGAAAATCCATACTAATATAGCGAATCCTGATCTCCCTATCCTTAATCCGCTTGACCGGGGTGGTTAGTATAGACAAACTTTCTATGTGTACCTTTCGTTGGTTGGTTGGTCTTCAAGGAAACGCCCATGTCTAGCAGTGGACTGCGGTTTTTTTAAAGGATTGGGTCTAACTCGCTATCAGTCCACCTGATGATAAGTGGCTACTGCTGGTCATGGACACCTGTCAACAACTTTAATTAAACGGAAGGTTACAGATGCGTTGTCACCCTTGAGGCCATTACTAGGAAAGCCCATCTTTCAACCTGGAACATTACAGTGCTTGCACTGGTGATTGTCAGAGTAGCAGCCTACCACCTAATAAATCCTAAGAGTTGCATTCGTGCATTATTGTTATAAGTCATTTAGTCAACTAATTTTGTTACCATATCCACTATGTTAGAAATCTAGTAAGATCACAGATAACCCTTTTGATGAGTCTGAGCGTCAGAACGCAAAATATTAAAAAAAAATCAATAAAATCTGACACTACCTTACTTGATAGAGGCGTTGGTCTTAAGACCACTTTGCCTAGCTCCTTGTCCTCTAAAGCTAGGACTCCAGGGTTTTCCGTGTACAGTTTCACTTTCACGGCTGGCAATGGCTGTGTTGTGCTGAAGTCGCCTTGGGTATCCCACCTGTTGCGTGATGATTTATGATATAACGTTGTAATAATTAATATACGGTGTAAGGGTAAATAAACCAGCTCTTCGTCTAAATGCTCACTCCTGCTGCACGCGATGCACCCTGCTGGGCAACAAACGAGGCTCTGGAGACTCCCAATTTGCATCCCTGGTGCGAGAGTACAGGCACTGCGCTCACCAACCCTCTTACTTCTTAGAAGGTTCTTACATACTGGCTAGCCCAGCGTGGTGAGTATGTAAGAACCTTCTAAGAAGTAAATGACAGTTTTTGCCGGCGCTTTCCTGAAAAGCTTTATGTCCAACAGTAGTAGTTAGTAGTTTTGATAATTTGTTCTGCTATTTTCTTCAACAAAAGATCTCTTCTTTTGTTTCTAAAATATGAATCTATTCGGAACAATCCCAGCCGATAATAAATAACATCATCGTACGTCGAGACATAATATTTGGAAATGAAATTAAATGTAAATCTATATGGAGTGCTCGTACCAGAGAGTTTGTCTAAATTTATGCACGATATGTATCGTTGACACTAAGACAGGCTCACCGCTTGTCAAAAGTGGGTTGAAAAGTCAGAAATAAATTTCTAGACCTCTTCCCAGTACCAGTGCCTCTCATGGCTCTCACGACCGAGCTATTTTTTTTTACATAACCTTATCTGGCTACACGGGCACTAACATCAGAGAGATATTTACCCCACAGCGGGGTAAGTAACTCATAGCTTCGTAGGCGGGCTTACTACCCAAGCCTTTAGACCAGTTGTAAATATAGTTAAGAATATGTTAATTTCAAATCTCACATTGGTTTCGATGCTTCTGCTTGGTCGGTCTGAAGTTTGTCACCGCCTTCCACCTCCATCGTGCAATACACGATCCTGTTCGGTGCTAGCGACTTAAGACCTTTCACTTCCATAACAACCACCTAGAATGAGTCCAGGGGCAAATAAAATTAGCAAAACGTTGAAGTGGAGGTTCTTTCATTAAAATTGGCTAAAGCTAGGCTAACAATTTACAATAAATCTGTTAAAATATACTGTAATCTGAATCAAACATACAACTAAAAAAAAACTTGTTAAATCAACTTAACTAAAAATACAATAGATCTAGAGGACAATGATGTGTGGAAATAACTTTTAGTCTTGCAAGTAGATACTCGTAAGGCTACTTAAAAATCGCAAATATTTACTTTAAAATTTGACATTCATTGAACTTTACGTTCATAAGCTTTAAACAAGCCTAATTTGAATTTAAAAAAAAATATATTTTTTACAGTGAAGGTTAAGCTCCTATTGACGATGTGACGAGGATCGGCAGTTGGCAGCAGCGCAGATAGCATAGTGCCCGCAAGTGTGCGCGCAAACACAGAGGCACTCAGCGTGTCTAATTTCCCGGATCCGATTAGATCGGAGAAAGGGTCAGATGACACAATATGACCAGAGGCCAGAAAACGAATAAATTGTACTAATCGAGATAGAAAGCAAAAGAATCAAAAGGAAAGGATGAAGGAAAGGTAATTACAGAAATTGTTAATGTGTATTTTTTATCATACGAAAATCTATCAAAAAAATTCCCCAAATGTCAAATGGTACAGCTGCTCAGCTGGCTGATTCAACTAATGACAAGTAACATGTGGCTGATGGAATCAAAGACTTTTAGAATCCTAGGCTTTTAGAAGGCAACAAATGACAAATATGCTAAACATCGGCATATATTTTGTGCAGAATCAGAAGAATGGCAATGTGAATCTTTTCATCAATGTCAACTACTAAAACTTAGATTCGAGTTAACCAACGAATTAACAGTTAGTGTTTTATTAACCGTTTGCCATACGAAAAGTGGTGTTGAGCGGTAGTTTTGTCATTAAACGTCTGTTAATTTGTTGGTGAATTTGGGCTTAGGAATATTGACAGTATGAATGGTATTTCGATTAGATTCCAATTACAAATTTTATGTGAGTTTAACTGATATACATCTAACCGTTATAGACAAAAAGACAAACAAAAAACTTGATATAATTTCAGAGTTCAATTATTGATATAATTGGGCTAGATTTTGATTAGATCACACATTAAAAGGCCATTTAGTTTGAACACAACATCAATAGAACGTCGTTACCTCGATTTGAAAAGTAAGAACCACATCCATTTTCGTGAGCTGTGTGTCCACGTCCCCTCCGTCACCCTCGCCGGTCAACTTGTTCGCTAGAGACCCTTGCGATCTGAAACACAGCTGCTTACTCAACCTTGGACTCGGATCTGGTCCACCAGCAT
The DNA here is from genome assembly GCA_029286595.1 of Bhutanitis thaidina. NCBI lineage: Eukaryota > Metazoa > Arthropoda > Insecta > Lepidoptera > Papilionidae > Bhutanitis > Bhutanitis thaidina. The sequence continues at coordinate 2,281,850 of JAGSMS010000023.1, read as the reverse complement.
TTGATCTGTCTCACCCATGGAACCGCCACGATATTAACAATTCAAATATTACGTAATATGGAAAATTGTAAACATTCAAATTATTACATTAAAAAAAAAACATCAAGATTAGTTATGAGATATATCAATGTTGAATGTTAGTTAATGATTTACATTTAGGCAACATGGGGACTCCGTCACGTGTTAATAAAAGCAGATGTGGTGGGGTTAGAAATTCAAATGAGATCAATGGGGGTTCGGGACCGACATTCATTCAAGGCCATGGAACAAGATGCATGGTGGCATACAAAATGGAACCATCACCGATACCAAGAATGATTAAGCATTGTAAAAGGAAATGTTACGTAGTTTTTTAGAACATTCACATACTACCGAGCGTACGCTAAGGCTTAATGTGGAAGGGTGTGAAGTATGAACGACGCTATATATACAAATTTTATATTAAGCGAAGCCCTATACAAGCGCGAAGCAATCTTAAATATCTAAAAAAAAATTGATTTCGTTACTCATTTTAATATGTATATAACGTAAGTGTTGGGGTAAAAGGGACAGAACTAAATGAAGAGAAAAGGATAAAATAGGTGAAGAGAAGCAAGTGAGAGTATAGTCGTAAGCTTTTGGTATTGAGGGTTATTCGTTATTATTCTTACATACGCACCTATCTATAATCACAATTGTCTATTAACTAGGGTTAGGCTAAAGCTTATTTCGATTAGATTCCAATTACAAATTTTATGTGAGTTTAACTGATATACATCTAACCGTAATAGACAAAAAGACAAACAAAAAACGTGATATTATTTCAGAGTTCAATTATTGATATAATTGGGCTGGATTTTGATTAGATCACACATTAAAAGGCCATTTAGTTTGAACACAACATCAATAGAACGTCGTTACCTCGATTTGAAAAGTAAGAACCACATCCATTTTCGTGAGCTGTGTGTCCACGTCCCCTCCGTCACCCTCGCCGGTCAACTTGTTCGCTAGAGACCCTTGCGATCTGAAACACAGCTGCTTACTCAACCTTGGACTCGGATCTGGTCCACCAGCATTTGATCTGTCTCACCCATGGAACCGCCACGATATTAAAAATTCAAATATTACGTAACATGGAAAATTGTAAACATTCAAATTATTACATTAAATAAAAACATCAAGATTAGTTATGAGATATATCAATGTTGAATGTTAGTTAATGATTTACATTTAGGCAACATGGGGACTCCGTCACGTGTTAATAAAAGCAGATGTGGTGGGGTTAGAAATTCAAATGAGATCAATGGGGGTTCGGGACCGACATTCATTCAAGGCCATGGAACAAGATGCATGGTGGCATACAAAATGGAACCATCACCGATACCAAGAATGATTAAGCATTGTAAAAGGAAATGTTACGTAGTTTTTAGAACATTCACATACTACCGAGCGTACGCTAAGGCTTAATGTGGAAGGGTGTGAAGTATGAACGACGCTATATATACAAATGTTATATTAAGCGAAGCCCTATACAAGCGCGAAGCAATCTTAAATATCTAAAAAAAAATTGATTTCGTTACTCATTTTAATATGTATATAACGTAAGTGTTGGGGTAAAAGGGACAGAACTAAATGAAGAGAAAAGGATAAAATAGGTGAAGAGAAGCAAGTGAGAGTATAGTCGTAAGCTTTTGGTATTGAGGGTTATTCGTTATTATTCTTACATACGCACCTATCTATAATCACAATTGTCTATTAACTAGGGTTAGGCTAAAGCTTATTTCAATTAGATTTTTAGCGGAGTTAGCTGGGTATGTTATATAAGTTTCTCTACTCCTAATTTTACTTTCTAGTAAAGCTAAATTTTCTGGCTGTGTTGTGGAAGCATTAAATTGTCCTTCGTTGTCGTTCTTAACAATACTAAAACTAAGACCACAAACACGTTTGATTAAATCAAACGGTTTTATTATACTATCTATAAGCATTGCACCAATGAAGGTACAATGATCAGATTTTTGTTCCCGTATCGTCCGTTTGCCAATGAAATCTGGAAAGTTTGGATTGTTACATAAAAAGAAAGCTCTAAATTTTGAATTTTGAATCAAATTAAAATCATTTGTGCTTTCATTAGTAATTATAATTAGTTCAAGATCGAAAGGTCCTACAAGGATGTCATCAACATAGTTATATGCGAAGTTTCAGTTTTGTACTACGAAAGTATCTTCCAAATGTTTTAAATTATTACACGATAATAAAAATACTTTCAAAGCAGTTGAACGTAAAATTAAAATTGTAATAAAAACTCCGGTAAGGTCAAGCCGATTCTTTTGTCTATAAATGTAAATGAGACTTAAAAATAATTATTGTTAACAACTAGGAAACGATTCAAAACTAGATACCATCTTTAGATCTCTACTTTTGTAATTATAAACTTGAGCTTCCACTTGTAAATCGGGTAGAAATACAATATAGATAATATTTTTATTGTCTAACACTGGTAACATCCTGAAGTTATGTTTCGATCTTGTGGTTCAACTTTTCTAAATTATTTTATCTAGATCTACAGTGGTCTGCCGGTATTGTGACGACAACATAAGGATTTAATAAAACAAGATTACGGGTTGGTGTACAAGGATCCCGCTACACAAGACACGTGCGCAAATTAACCATTTATGTATTCATTACTTGTACTTCCTTTTAATTACCGTCCAGAATTGTGCCAGGGAAACCAGAAAACCAAACCAGAAATGAACAAGTAGAAAAGAAATGAAGACTTAGAGAGAGTAATTTATTTGTTGTTTTTTTATCTGTGTTTGGTGATTATGAGTATCTCAATAAGAATTCCTTATTACGATACTTTATAAATTGCTTAAAATACAGTTTGCGTGGTAGATGTGAACTGGTCATTAGACTTTAGAATTCGCATTGAAACCAATTTCAAAGTTTACAGCACCGAAATAAATCATCGAGAAGAATAAGTGAATTCGAAATTAACAGTACTACGTTTTTAGGAAGCATAACCCCATCACTTCTCGTGGCTGCCATAACAGCAGATAACATTGATTAATCTTGCAGGAGATCGGCAGCATCCTCTTGTGCAAACAATCATATTGAAACTATTCATAAAATCGTCATCCAGTATCGCATCTATATATAAGAAATAATTATGTGAATATTATATAATTTCGGCTGTCACCTTTCGAGTTTACTAATACAACAAGCCAAGACCAAGAACGCCAACTATTGAATATTTCCCTGTGACATTAAATACTCCGAAAAGGCCTATGCTTAGCTGAGGACTTACAGACTTACAAACCCACATCGGTCTGATATAATGGAATTTTGTGTTTCAAGCTTCTGAACTATTAAAGTTGTATATTAAAATTCGGAATAAAGTCATACAATAAGTTGAATGCTCTATTTGTTTTGTTTATAATATACATAATCATATTAAAAGTATCAATGAGCTAGTAAAATAAACGTTTAGTAATAACTGAAAGTATGTAGGTAAATAAAAAATCTTTGAAATTGATTTCATATAGCACGAGTTTCTTTTCAAATTTCACATAGTGTTTTACTCAGATTATAATTTTGTTTGAAAGTTACTGCTTGTTGTTTGTCAGTTTAATTTCTAAATGACGTCTAATTTTTGTATTCATTTTATCAGGTATTCCATAAGTATATTGATTTCATATTTTAAATGAAAGCTAGCTTTATTTTTAAAATTACAGACATGTGAAAGATACTTTTCTTTTTCGTACAGTTTATTCAAACCAGACTCATTCTCTACTTAGAATTCGTCAGGGTAGGTACCATGTTCATACCCATTTCTTTCACCAAATGGCAGTGATATAACTGTTGTGTTCTGCTTTGAAAGCTATAGAAGAGCAAGTATAATTACGGGCTGGGAGATATTCCACCTAAGTTCTCAGGCGTCTACATCCGCATCAGTAACCTTCTTCAGTTAACGTTGTTTGCAGAGGCCCATGGACTGCAGTAGTCACTTACAATTAGATGGACTGCTAGCTCGTTTTTCAACCTCATTGAATAAAGAAAAATAGTTCTGTTCAGCAGTAATCCCCGCTAAATAATTACAGTATCATTTTTACTTTAACAGACAAGGAATTATATTTTCTTAATACGTTTTAAATTTAAGATTTAAATGAACCGTTAGACATTGACAAAGCACACTATGCCATTATCAATATCATATACGCGACAACATTGACCACAGATGGTGTTGATGATTTTCTTTAAGGATGATGCGTAACAGATTCTTCTCCATCGTGAATGATGAAGAAGGAACTGCGCTTGAGGCGACAATTACGGTTACACATACATGTAAAGTAAATGATGATATATGTAATGTATATTCATAAGACAACAGCGCCCTTGTTGATGCAATTCGAACTTCGACAACTAAGAATAAAATTAAAGAAGACACGGAACAATATCAAACACTAAGAAGTGTTCTTTCTTAATTGCAACGTATTCAAATTTCTATAATTATTGCTATCAATAATATAGCACAAATTCAAGAATGAAGTAAAGAACTCAACGCAATTACTAATATACGAGTACAAATTATTTACAGACTTCGAGCTGCATCAACTAAAAATATAATTACGAATATTTTTAGCTCCACGCTAAAGAAAATTAAATACTGACCTGTGATTATACCGCTTGATTCTGTGTAAGCCATATTTGGAGTCAGCCCCGCCTTTGGAGACGGGTAGGGACTCCAAATTGGCCATGAGGAGATTGATAGACGACTTAAGCTCTTCGATGTACAGGGATTCCATTTCTTTGAGGACAAACTTCGGCATCAACTTACGGTTCTGTTAATTGATTGGTATTTGTCCTTGGTGATCAGTGAATCAGACTTTGACATAATTTTCAGAATTATAGCTAATAGATACCTTCTCCATTTCGTTCACTTTTTGCATTCTTCCATCCAGCTCTCTTCTTATTGCCGCTGCCTGCTCATCTGCGGAATCTAACTGTTGATAAAAGATCAACAAAAGGAATGAATCATTGTGCCGCTTTGATAGTGAAATTAGGGAGCACAGCTTTAGTGGCTTTTATACTCTTTGGACTTGTACTTCTCAAGAGACAAATTTTTTATATAGTTAAACTTTTATTAGACTTCTTAAAAATTTCTTAGCTAAACCGTACCAAAATTCTTTACTAGTAGAACTCAATATCAATAAGGCTTTTTTAAAATAAGACATTGAATATTTTAGATCTTTAAAAAGTACTTAAATATGTTATAAGGCACATGGGACAGATAAGTTTACCACAGCATTGCCGTGTCTATTCTAGCTAAATTCACTTTCTAGAAATAAACATAACCCAAATAATAAATAAACATTGCTGCCATTGAGCAAGTATAGTTACAGGCTGTAAGGCATTCCATCTTAGTCCTCGGCGATGACAGCGCAACTGTAACCTCTTTCGATTAAACCTCTTTGCAGGTGTTCATGAGCTGCAGAAACCATCACCATCAGATGTCACTGTTAGCACGTTTGTCACCCATATCCAAGAAAACTATGTGCCTAACGAACCGTTGTTCCTGTGCTGAAATCGAAGTACCAGCATATCCTTAAGCAAAGTGTTAATCATTAGTCTATCATATATCGGGTCTTATTCAAGCAGAATCATCCAATCTGAATGCTTAGCGAAGCTGAAAGCCGTTGTAGTTTAGTGGTCAGGACGCTCGCTTTAGCTTTCATACAGCACGAGTGACCTGGATTCGATCCCCGGGGCCGGCATCACTAAAATTATTAATAGCAATTTTAACCGCTGTATTTAAGGAGTGCTCGGCGGTGAAAGAAAATACCGTGAGGAAACCTGCATGTCTGAAAAATAATAAAAAATATTATTTCGAGGATATGTCAAGCCCGCCAATCCGCACAGGAGCGTGATGAGCCTTTCTTGCCTCCGAAAACCCTCTCAAATATTTGAGAAGGAAAGCCGCCCAGCTGTGGGCACTTACATGCTGCTACTTTTGTGAGGCTTAGGTTAGTGCTTCAGTATTTGCGAGGAAGCGTACGGCGTTATAATAATTATATGACTTAGATACAACGTAGATGATTGATATTTGGTTGGACAGTACGGTGTCGGTGTGCCGTAAGGCATTGTCACCAATACCATGTTATGAGACTTACGTACGTACTGCTTCAAGCTGTAAGTAACTGTTTTAATATTTAGGATTTTCGGCCGACTGCTAGTGGAATGCAGAACCCAAGAACTGTTTAGTTTTTGGGAGAATCATAAGTGCGAACGTATAGGAAATAGATTCACTCAGCGTGTTACTGGTGCTATCCAGTAAATGCCAAGACATGCTCTTTATCACTGGTGTTCGATAAATGCCGGGGTACCGCAAGGTGGCGTGTTATCTCCTCTTCTTTTCTCAATCTTTATAAGTTCCATCACTCACCATTTATCTTCTCTCTACCACCTGTACGCTGATGATGTCCAAATTTACGGTCAATCAAAATTACAGGATTTATCCAAAACAATCAATACACTAAATAAAGATTTAGATACCATTGTACAGTGGAGCAATTCTCATGGACTAAAGGTAAATCCTTCTAAAACACAAGCCATTATTATAGGAAGTCAAAGGATTGTTTCACGAATCGATTGGACTTCTCTTCCTGTATTGTTTTGACGGCGTTCAATTACAATATAGTGACACGGTTAAAACCTAGGTGTTGTATTTGATAAGTTTCTGTCTTGGGTTCCTCAGATTAGTGAAGTGAGCAGGAAGATGTTTGCGGCTGTTAATTCTCTCCGGAGATTGAGAAACTTTTACCCATACCGACTAAAATTGCACTCGCGGAATCTCTCCTTTTACCAATTCTTGATTATGCTGATGCATGTTACTTAGACTTAAGTATGGAGCATATAAATAAACTTGAGCGCCTTCAAAATCTGTGTATACGGTTCATATTTGGCCTTCGTAAATATGACCATGTTTCTGAATTTCGAAATAAGCTCAGTGGCTCCCAATTCGTTTTCGCAGGAATACTCATCTTTTATCACTTTTGTTTTCTGTTCTATTCAATCCGACCACTCCTTTTATCTAAAAGAGCGGTTTGAGTATCTCTGTGATTTTCACCCTGATCGTTCTCTCCGCTCTGATGACAATTTAATACTCAGAAATCCTTCTCACAGCACTTCTTTTTACTCTAAATCCTTTTCCGTTGAAGCTGTTCGGCTTTGGAACTCTCTTCCAGTTCATATTAAGCGAGCACAATCATTACCTGTTTTCAAGCGCCAGTTAAAAAAATACTTTATGCCTCCTTAATCTTTGTTTCCTTTTCCTTAATGTCGTTGACTTGTATCTCTGTAATAGTATGTACGTGTATATGTATTTCATATATTCATATTATGTATATTTTTTGTATTTATTTTATTGCAAATCATGTGTATGTATTATATGTTCACTTCACTTTATATTATGTGTACACCCGAACCCGATACTTATCATATTTCCTTTTTCTTTCTGGGTTGCCTGGAAGAAATCGCTTCTTAGCGATAAGGCCGCCTATTGTACTTTTTGTTTTTTGTTTCCTTATAATATTTGTATGTTAAATCCGTGTGTGTACAATTAAAGTATATTTCATTTCATTTCATTTCATTTCATTTCATTTATCAGGTCGCTGATGTACTTTTTCAGATGACAAAAAAAAATATGATAGTTTTTACAACTAAATTCTAATGTTGCATGATACTTACCAATAAAGCGTTGAAGAGTAGCTGATGTTCGAACTTCTTGACACCGAGTATCTGTTGGAACATGTCGTAAAGCTGCTCCTTGCTGAGGATGCACTCTGCATTCAAACTCTGCTGCTGCGCACGCGACGGCCGCTTGGACTCGTCATCACCAGGAATACCTTTAAGATCACAATTTATCTTGAAATCAAGTATTTTTAATACTTATAACTGAAGCTAAACGCAGTAACATTGGGTGAAGGTGTAGTAATTTTTTTAAAGTAAAGTACTGTGCAAAGTTTAAGAATTGAGAAATGTATTGTAATTTTAATTTTATTTAAAAACAAAGCATGAAAATAACATAAACAATTTAATCATAATTGAATTATTCTAGTGTGTATAAATTCTATTAGATCCATGTTTGTGATAAGTTAATTTCAAATGAAATAAAAGAAAAATGAATAACGAGGGTAAATGTTTTTATCACTAGTTACGTTTAATACCAACATCAAAGTCTTATATTGCATGTCTTAAAGCATACTTACAGTTCCTCTTGCTGATTATATAGAAAAGTTAATACGATTTTCGATATCTGATTACAAAAATTAAAATATTTCATGTTTACCTTGAATTTATAATACCGCTCGTTTACAATGCCGTGACAGAGCCAAGGTTAATAAAAGAAACGAAGCAAATGTAAACAAAGCCGATTCAACAATGTTAAGCTTTGATTTGACACAGAAGCAGTTCTTACCATTGATAAATATCGATTCCTAGATCTATACAATTTGACTTAAGGAACTCTCTTTTAATTGCAGTTTTATTAAAACTAAACTGTGTTTAAACTGTAGTCAGAGAGCTACCTTTAGTACATGCTTAGTTGCGCAACTTAAAACATGAAGCAAACACAACAAGGTACAAGCTGAAATATGGAAAACATTAGGAAAAACCAATGAATAGCCGTCGCGTGATACCTGTTATTCCTGTTCGGGATGTGTGAGAGAGACATGTTGTGAAAAAGAGGGACAGAAACACAGAGTGAGATAGATGCAGGCCACACACAATTCCGGTACATCGACGGTGACAATTATGGTTAGAATGATTGTTTAGAAATTTCTCGCATCAATATAATTTTAATCGCTAAATATTATGAACGTTACTAGTTTAAATATCAATCCGCGACTCTTTGTGTTTTACAAGCCAACTTTAGAATATTTCATGAACGAGGCTTATAATATGTACCATAATCTATGACTTAAAGAAAATTGTGTTGATTTTCAATCGCCACATGCTGAGAAATTGTATTATTATATTTATGAGAAAGGCGGCAATCGAGGAAGAGCTAGTGGTTCAACTGAAGGTAAGCGATTACCATCCTCCACGTCCATCTGCAACACCCGATAAGCTGCGGTTGCGTTACCGGCCAATAAGGGTATTTGGGGGTGAGGAGGAGATGGGGAGAGGCAGTGGGCCTCCGGTTACCTCCATCGCCTAACGAAACGCAGAAGCACAAGATGCCTCTACTTCAACCCACTATTCTGCGAAATCGTGGTACCAAGTCCAAAGTCCAGTCGCGACGGCCTATTCGAGCAACAGCTAAAACTGACGCTTATCTATCGCCTAAAACAGCATGGAGAATTTGACATGATCGCCACGCTTTGGTGGTGCAATTGCGATCGAATCATCAAACACCTCGCCTACGTCCCTTGTCTGCTTAATTTGGCTCTGGCATAATATTATGAGATGGTTATGTCCCTGTTCGTCGAAGCTACTCCATATTTCTAGTAATTTCCCTTTGTCAATTCTTACATCCACAGTGAGAGATTAGGTTGCTGATTCTCAAAAACAGACGAATGGCAGTAGGTAGAGCTATCTGGGATCTAACTCTTCCTAATTTCTGGCGTCAAACAACAGTACAAATATTATGGTGTTCCAGTTTGAACGATTTAGCGAGCCAGTGTAATTAAAGGTGGTGAGGCATTCCATCTTAGTCCTCAGGAGTGACAATACGTATGTTCGATTGAAAATGTTTGCAGGCCCATGGACGGGCTGCAATAGCCACTTACCACCTGCCAGTTTTTCATCTGAATCCAAATAAAAAAAGTTACCATCATATGCTTCTCGGTTGCTTCTTGAATGAACTTTTTGATTTAGGATTGCATAGAAAAGAGGTGGGTAGGGGGAGAGGGGAGAAGGCCTCCGGTTACCTCGCTCACCGAACGAGTATTTTGAGGGGCCATGGTACTCGAGCGAGCCGGACCATTTGTACAGCAGCACGGCCACTGTTGCACATTTGTATCTCACGTGCACGGTCTTGGTCTACCTCCGTCCATAACTGTCTAGGCTTTAAAATAATAACACTAGCTAAACATTGTTGATTACATCTGAATGGTACAATTGTTGCGAGAACTTTCTATTACAGAATTAATATTTATTTCACCTTAGAGATTGGTGAACTCTAATAGTGTAGTGTTTAAGTGTTGTTTTGTTCTTTTTAATACCTTCTTTGTAAGACATTATTTTAATTTTAACTTTAGAATAGATAATTTAATTTCATTAAAATGACAAGACATAAAGAATCGATTAGATTCATACTAATTGGATATAATATATTTGTATGATTTTGTTTATAAAACATCTGATTGTCAACATGTTATTGATTTTTATGTGAGAAACTCAGTTGGATAATCATGGCATTAAATTATACGTATATTCAATTTTGTTTCGGACATTTTTAATTTTTAAATGAAGAATTATTTTATCAATCTAAACAGAACGAAATGGAACTAAGGGTTAGTACACAAACGTAAAACTATCAATGACCACACCGATTTTTTTTTTCACAAACATTCAAAGGCACAAGCTATTCGATAACAAGTGATGCGTTAACACAAATAGCGACATGCTCAATCATTGTTTGATTCATTCATCGGGATTATATCTAAGGAGGATGGAGAGCCACAAAGTCAAACGCGTGCGCTATCTACCTTGATAAATTTATATTCAATAATTTTCGAAGTGAAACTTCTTTCGTCACGTTAGAGTAACTTGCGTGGTTAGATACCGAAGCGTCACAAAAACTGAAACGACTGGAGGAGAATTTCTTGTGCACAAGCGGAATACCCGTCTTCATACGCTTTCTCTCTCATGCTTCGTGCTCTCAGCTACACGTCAGTAAAGCGACACCATAGTGTTTCGTTTTTAGTTTTTTACGTATGATAGTTCTTTCACTTCTAACGTCTTCTAACATAACGTATTAAAATTTTTGTCTTTGTGACTCTCGTTGTCACTCAATGTCATAATAAGATATCGTTGGAATTGATCTTACCAGTTCCTTTCATGATGCAGTCCAACTTTGCGAGCCATGTCGTTAATACAGTTTCTTTACTTAGTCCATCTATTTCGGGCAAAGACCTGGGAAAGGAAATTATGACGAGATCATTAGCAATAGTGAGAACAATAATCCTATCGCGTTTTATAACATTGACGTTATTATTATTATATATATCTTTAACTACACTGATATTAATTATGTTCCTAAAACCATTGGCTTCACCTATTTACCTTTTTTTACCTTAATCTGAAAATAAACTATAGAGTAGAATTTTTTTTACTTAAATTATAGTGATAGTTAAAATATATATATATTATATATTCTTACTATAGCGTAGTTTCGACGTAAAAGTCTGCTATTCCATCGCATCCTGTCGGTGTGGTAAAAGTTACTTAGGCTACAGAAGAATAAAAAGAAGATTCTTTACCTCGGCCACATGTTCAAATACTACTCCAAGGAAGCCTACCAGCGTAACTCGGCAGTCATAAACCGTTAACTGGTTACATTTAACGTCAATTCAAAATGTACATAACATTCCGTCAATGCCTTTTAAAAATATTTCAATCTAACTCGTATATGATCTCAAACCTGACACGTTTCTCAATGTTGTTCCTGAACACTTCGCGGAAGTCGTGATGGGAACACGCCCCCGACTTCACCATCTGCTCCACCCGTTCCGATTTGAGGAACACGTCGTAGTATGACTGTACAGCATTTTGGAAGGCCTCGTCTGCTAGGATCTGAGTCTCTCCTTTAAGGAAAGCCTGTGAAAAATTGGAAATCTATTCGATTAAGAATCACTCTTGAATTATTGAAATGTTATTCAGAATTGATCTGACGGGATCGATTAACAGTAACAGTTTTTGTTTACGTTTTTTAATATCAGCTTCATCACTTACAATTATTCGAACTTTAAGATGAACGCTTTTCGATTTTACTTGTCCAAATAATTTGAAACTACACGTTATGTTCCGAACCTTGAGAAATGATGATGCATACCTGGAATCGCGCCTGTATTGTCTCAAGCTGGTGAGGAGTTAACTTAGTATGCCGTCGCGTCATATCAGTGGGTTGTTTAGCGTTGAATGGATGCGCTATACATCTTGAAACAAACACGTAAAGTTGCAGGCGACGCTTCTTGTCCTCTTCTAACTTTTCCATTTTCTCCTATTCAGAGAAATACATATCGTTAGTGAATGTTGTTTAGCGTTCTATTTATAAAATCTCAAGCGGCTTCCCGCGGCATCGACAGGGTGATCTTAATAGTTTGTCTATCTAAAACACAACAAGGACCCCTGTAATCTCTTGATCGAGATATAAAAAATCCTGGCCGTGTTACCGTTTAGTCATGGCGTAAGAATCTGTCAGACCCTTTCTCTTAACGCGTGGTGTTTTGACCGTGGGTCAAAAGAGTCCACTAAGAAAGAATCCGTGAAAATGTCAAGACAGTTTATTATCCGAGAACATTCCTGCGGCGAGGCTTGCAACAAATCACATTCTATCTCTCAGAGACGGGAAATGTGGGTGGCGGAATTCCGATTTGCTACGAGGAGTAATTACTTACTAACTTATTTACTTAACAGCATGTAAATAGTCCACTGCAGGACACAGGCCATTACCAGGAAGGAATTCCCAGGAGTTTGCTATAATCGCCACGCTCGGCATGCGAATTAGCGATCACGGTACCAGATCCAGACCTCACACCTGTGCTGCTGCTGCCCATTATCGGTCAGCTTAATTTTGCTCTAGGATTTTCGAGATGGTTATCGCGCTGTCTGTCGCATCTAGCCAATGCGATTTTCAAGGCCTTTCCCTTAGGCGTCTTTTACGGCAACCACTGGAAGTATATAATACCATACCGATATCACATTTAATTAATTTAAAAATATTTTTCTGGAATAAAATGGCACGAATTTCGATAACTTAAATATAGTTTTAAATTAGCAAAACATATTGAGCAAAGTATTGTTACGTCTATAAGCTTCTATGTATGCCATATTCGCCTTTCTATGTATGCCGAAATGGAAAATAACAAACAATTTAAAATATCTCTTTATACAACTACTGTACAATATTTTCAAGTATGTAGACTAAATAATCAGAGACAGGTGCATCGGATAAGGTGATGCTGTAGACAATTGCATCATTCCCTAACATTCTTTTCTTTCATGGCTTATCTTAGAAAATTCTGCGAATATCATGGCCAGTATCAACGTCAAATATCAACGAATGACAACTATGTCCGTCTGGCGGCTGAAAAAAATTTCACCCTGCCCCGGGCGTGATCGGCGTAAGCTTGTGTGTATATTTATAAACGGACCGTACCTGAGGATCCTGGTCCTTGTCCGAGTGGCTGGCGCCAGATGGACTCGGAGACGGCGTCGGTGCCTCTCCGGAGCTGGCACTTCCCGTCGACGTCCTGCGCAAGAACGATCTAAACGATCGATAGCGTTATATTGATGTAAATGAGACATGTTCACACAAACAGATACCATTTGTATAAGTGTGCGTTATCTTTGCATGTGTGGCTGTACCTATAGTAGATTCGCATCTGTGTATGTAAACTTATGATAGTGTTGTGATACTATACTAAACTAATATACATGCTAAAAGTTACGTTTAGTTAATTTAATAGTACTTCTAGAAGTTAACGATTCGACTTTTTTTTTTTTTAAATATATCGGTTCAACTATTTTTATTGCTAATATTTACTAAGGTTTACCGCGTCTGTATTTATTACTGTAAATAATCTATTATATGTCTAACCTACGATGTTTCGTGAAACGAAATGGTAGTGACATTAAAATTTTTAGCCTGGAAACTAACTACTATTACTTACGCATGCGGTGGCGGGGCCAGTGCTGCTTGTTCCCTCTGCCTCGTTGCTGGGTGAAGGGGTGCAGCCAATGGCGCTGTTGTTAGTGGACTTGCGCCTGCGCATATAAAAGGATCTATATTCGGAGTACCTGTGGCAAATGCTTCCTCTATTCACAAGAAATAAATGTTATTACTAGCTGACAGATGACAGGAACTGACTGATGAAAAATGTGTCCAAACAGATCGAACCCAAATACCATAGCCAGGCGATGGTGACGGCATCACTACTGCTATGGTAGAGCCAGTACACCAATTAACCTGCTCGCTCAGTCCGATGAGTGTGGTCTCAGAACATAAAAATAAATATATTTGTTGCATGCCTTGTGCGCTATAGTCTGTGGTTATAGATATATATAGTTTTGGGTTTTATTGTACTCTCTCTCTTTTATACTTTATATCACAGGTACACTACGTGCGGGCTTTGAACTTTAAAAAGTAAGTAATTGTAGGTATCCCACTTCTGAGCAAAGTTTTGTTAGCTGAGAAGGGTCCGCCACGCTGCTCCAGTGCACGTTTGCGGACCTCGCATATCCTCGAAATAATAGTGTTTAATATTTCACAGTCATGCAGCTTTCCTCACGATGGATTTCACTGCCAAGCACGTGGTAAATCTTACACTTAAAATTGTCAGGATGTAGCACTTGTAATAGTGCCGGTATCGAAGATCGATGGTTGCTCGCGTAACACTAGATGAAAACAATAAAAACAAAATCACTAAACAGTATCTTAATATTGTACATTTTCCGACGTCTGTACATAGAAAGTTGAACGCTTAAATGAACATGTAGGATGTAAGGAAATACGTTTATATTTCACAGTCGCATGAGTTCAAAGGCAAATAAGCGAATGACATCCAAAATAAACTCCGTATATCAAAAAGCTCCAACTTTCATGAATAAGGTAAATTAAAGTTGCAAATCAGGCGCTATTAAGTTTCCACTGAAGCTCGTTCTTTATAGGTCAACGAGGAATTTGCAGAATTTCATGGGGAAGAAGTTAAAGTACGATTAAATTAAATAAGTTGTTGTTTTGTTTATTTATAGATCAGCAACCAAGGCTTGTCTAATTACGAAAGATGAAGCAAAGCCTGGTGTAAAATACTATGAACGGTAACTGATACCATTATCACGGTATCGTCTGCTACTGCGATCTTCAAGCCACCACGCAAGCGTGACGTGATTACAGGAAGGTGATCTTAATGATCATGTGACATATAATTTCTCACTTGGTGATAAACTCCTTCTCTGCCTAGAAGTCGTTTGGTACCGAGGTAGCCCTCTTATACATTTCTTCCACCAAGCAGCAGTGCAGGTAACTACAATTGTGTTTCGCTATGATGGGTGCTGAGAGCCAGTATAATTACAGGCATACCATCTTAGTCCTCAGGGGTGACAAGACCTTCCTTCGTCGATTGAAGCTTTGCTGCAGTAGTACTTACCAGCAGGTGGACGGTCAGCCAGTTTTTCATCCCAAAACCGTTAAAAAAATTACCTGGAAGACCAGCAGTGGAGCCACGGGGTAGCTCCGGCTTGCCCCTGACTGACGGCCTGCCGCCTACCAAAGAGCCAGGGGGCACAACTGTGGAATAATATCATATTAGTATGTTTATATTACAAACTTATTAAATTACAATACAATATAATACAATTCTTATTTAAACTTAGCCGTGGTAGCCTAGTGGTTACACCGGTCACTTTAGTTTCACAAAGCTCGAGTGACCTGGGTTCGATCCACAACCGGAAAACATCGTGTGTCGATAAACACTGTTGCCCTCTCACAAGAGTTACTGCTTCCCATTACTAGTCTGTAGAAATGAAATTTGAGATAAACAGATGGATTTTCCGACACCGGTTGGTTTCCAGAGCCTCGACTTTTTCCACAGCGTGAGGTGGAACTTTGAAGACAAAGCTTGCATTATCCCTGTTATTAAAAGTGACAACTCTTCTGTTAATTTTAATGTTTAATGTTAACGGTTTAAAAAAAAGAATCAATTTAAAAAAAAACATTTTTGCTGTCGCAAAACAGTCCGCGGAGGAAATAAATTTTCAAAGAAATCCTTTCGTTCGAATATTGTTAAATCCTTGAAAATGCAAACAAAGACGCCATTCAACCCATACAATGTCATCTGTAGTCATTTGCTTCTAATAGCTAGTAATAAAAAAAAACATCTCTTTCGATGATTCTAAATTAGGGTTTTGGGTGGGCATGATGTTGTTCAGACAAAAACAAACAGATAGCTGTCTATTGTCCGTTTATTCATTCAATCCCGGCAACAATTACTTTCGGCAGTTTCAATTCATTGCTACGGGTGTAAACGAGAATGGAATATGGCAGCTTTAAAAATCGTCACGCACAACGTATCGATCGACATGAAACATTAAAAAGAAAAAGATTCAACTTCTAAATGAAAGAGTATTTTGTCGGTTCGGTGGTATAGTGGCTGGGAGTTTAGCTGAGGCGCTGCGGGTCGCCAGTTCGATTCACGCACGGGATTTCTATTTGAATAATATGTATGTATATTCACGCCTTGTTCCCAAAGGGGTAGGCAGATTCAATCACCTTCCGCTTGCTACGGTCCTGAAATACGTCTTTCGCTTCTTCCAGTTTCATCAATCTTCGCATGCATGCTCGTTGGTTTAGAGTACTCTTGACTTGGCCTTTTTTCAGAACGTCTCCGATTTGATCGTGAAATGTTCGCCAAGGTGGAAGACCACTGCCGACTCTACCATTAAAAACTTATTACTTGTAGTCTATTTGAATAGACTACAATTAATAAGGTCCAGGTCTGGATGTTCGTCCGTAAGGCGCTTCCGCGACACAGGAGAAAATGACGTTTTTTAAAAATAATTATAATAATAATAATATTTTTTTGGGAATTCTCATCTGTTGGGATTGTATATATAAATATGTATAGATACATATAATAAATAACGTTTGAAACAAATTATTTACAATAAAATTAGGTAGATATCCTTTACTTATTTTATTTCCTTTACTTTTATATTACCTTTATTTAGTTTCATAGAGCGCGAGTGACCTGGGTTTGATCCCCGGTGCCGGCACCACTAAATTGGTTAATAGAATTTTAAGTGCTGAATTTACTTCGTGCTCAGCGGTGAAAGAAAACATCGTGAGGAAACCTGCATGTCTGAGAAATATTAAAAAAAATATTTCAAGGATATTTGAACCCCGCCAACGCGCACTGGAGCAGCGAGGCGGGCCCTTCCCGTTTGAAAATTTCCGTTCTGCATTCGAGCGCGGAGCAGTCCGTCACGGAGTCCCAGCCGCCTCAGATGTTCCGAGATGCTAACTGGGATTAACCCGTTCGCAGAGACTAATATTTAATTATAATAGTATAATCTTAGAACTTCATAATCCTTTTTGATCAAGACTGCTTATATCTTTTAGAAACAGCCAGCGTAAGCTAATATCAAACAGCAAAGTTTGTCATAAAATCTATCTAAAAATGTAAAGTAATACAACGACATTAAACATGATTTTATAAATCCTGAAAGAGCACAAGACCTATACGTACTTGACCTTCCATTTTATTCTTGTAATAGCCTTAATCTGTCTGACCTATTACAAAGAACAAAAGAAAGGGAAGAGTGCACACGCCTACAAGTACACCCACTCATCTCCACGCAATCGGCAGTTAACTGCCTCCGAGGATCGCCCCATCTACCACGTGGGCGTAATTCCGCACCCTTTAAGTCTTAATATTAACAATATCACTGGGTTAGTACTTAAACGTTGATAACCGTGGTGCTGGTGCTTATACTTAGACACCGGGATTGACTGATGTATAAATAACTACTAGCCGACTCAATTTCAAACTTCCTTTTGTTGAAAGAAAGGAAATACTTTTATCTGTGACGAACACTTCGGACATGACGTCATGTCATGTCAGTACGTCAATATACTCGTAGATAGATTGTTTATTCGGTCACTACAGCAGACTCACAATTTACATTCGATATTAACAAAGAATAAGCTGCGTAGCAAAAATAAATAGAAAAGTGAACTTTGTCAATAACAAGTATAATTCAAAAAGCCCTCACATACATAGTACCTACTTAAGCTGTACCTACTGTATTCCTGTGGCAAGCTTTCAGTCAAAGGCGTCTCTAGCCCATGTAGCGCCAGTTAGCAACACTTACCGTAGCGCCCTCTAGTAAGTACTTTCATTGAAAGGCGCCCCATAACGCCGTTGCGCCCATATGCAAGGCACACCCTGAACCACAGGTAAAGCCGCCTCTGATTTCAGTTGCCTATTCGACAGTATCTTTTATTTTATGAAGTGCATAAAACTTATTGAAAAAAAAAGGTGTCTGAGAAGCCTCATGGTCGTGGTCTCGTGGTGGTAGATTGTAATAAAAAAAAATATGCAGTGGCAGAGCCAAGCGGCGGCTTTAGCTGCTGCTCGAATGGGCCGGCTCGACCGGATTGGTACCACGGCCTCGCAGAATACCGGCGTGTACGAGGCTTCTCTCTTCAATCTTGTGCTTCTCCGTTTCGTTCGGCGAGTGAGGTAACCGGAGGCCCACACCCCCTCCCTATTCCCCTCCTCTTCCCTCCCATCTCCCAAATATTCTTAAAGAGCGGCAACGCCCCTGCAGCAAATATGGTGTTGCAGATGTACTTGGGCGACGGTAATCACTTACCATCAGATGAACCGCTTGCTTTGTTTCGTTTGCCGTCTTTTCCATAAAAAAAAACACAGTTATCTTTCTTACGTCGAAGCATAAAAGATTTCCATTAGTTTCATTAAATTGACAAGAATTAACATAGCAGCATTGTAACAGAAACGATTTGTTGCGTCGCTAATCGGTCTCAACTTCCGTTGGGATCGTTTGGTGACGTCACGAAACAGATTTACAACACATGTACAATATAAATGCAGCAACGCCCTTAATTCCGATAAACACTTATATTTTATTGAAAACTAAATACTAAAACGCTTAATTGATAAGAAAATAGTAACAAACTAAACATAAAATAGAGCGATCGAAATAAATAAAAAAAAATGAGTGATGGCTGGCAACATCGAAATGGTTTCCGCTTAACAATCATTTTCATCTGCCAATGCTACACACTACAATTATATAAGGTATTTATTTTGTTATTTTACAATAACGACTGGTGCCCTTATAGCTACAAAGATCCGAATTACAGGTCGTATGAGCTTAAAACACAAATGTTATGTACCAATAAGTTTTTATGCTTTAAAAATAGTATACAAACCGAAAAGCAATAACTAAAAATGACATGTATGTATGAGCGCGTGATTGTGCTTGAATGGGTGATTCCGAATGTGTGCATGTGTAGTAATTACATAAAGTTGTTCTTATACATGAATGTGTGTTGGAACATATTTAACACAATAGTGATTTCACGGATTTTGATGATTTTTTTGATTCTTACTGGAATTTTGTTTCGAGAATATTCTGGACTGGAATATTCGAAAATCAAAAGTCAATAGAAATTCGGCACTCTAAGGCTTACTATAGCGCGCTCACGTACAGTTCATTGGTGAAATCCGAAGTAAGTGGTAGAGGAAGATCAGGAAAAGGGAAGCGTAAATGGAGGAAAAAAAGAGGAAAGGGAAAAAAAACAAAAGAAGTAAAGGCAAGGTGGCCAGTGCAGGAAAAGACAGAGGATTGGTTACTGGCAGGAAGACCGTGAAAGATCACATGCGAGAAACTCAGCACTCTTTGTAAGTGAATCAAATAAATAGAAGTTTAAGATGTCGACCTTTTGCTCCAATCACGCAACCCGTAGCTCGTCACAGTATCATTAAATTAAACATCTAGAACATGACATGCGAACGTAATTATAATGTAATTAATTTAATATGTTCCTATCGATAGAGTTTTGCTTGACAGTCTGTGTGTTGTCGGGCACCTTTTGTTCTTGAAATTTTCCCGTAGTCCTTATTATCACTCGACGCCTTTGTTGCGCTGAAGTGGGAGTTCATCTTAAGCCAAACAAGGAATACATGACAATGTCAAGTGTCCCTGAGATTGTATAGCAGGGAGGTGATAAGGGTTGTCTCACTTTAGCATGCGTTCCGGTTTAGGATTTATCTCCTAACAGTGTGCTTATTGTTAACGTAACGTAAGAAGATTTTAGGGCTGCCAAATGTTCAAAAGAAATATAGATGGTGACTATCAAAATGATCTCCGGTTACCTCACTCATCGAACTAAACGCAGAAGTCGCGTTGGCATTCTGCGAGGCCGTGGTACTACCCCGTTCGAGCCTGCCTATTCCAGTAGCAGCATGACTCTACCACGTCAGTACATGTCCAAGCTTTATAGATAATGCTCCTCTCCTATGGGTCGTAGCGTGATCTTATAGAAACTATAACCTTCCTAAATAAATGGGCGAGCCTAAAAATCTTATGCGATACAATTTTTTTCTTGAGATTAGTCAGTTAATCAATACAAACTCTTCAGCTTTATACTAGCTGTTGTAACCAGTGCTGCCAGGGTTAAAAATAAAACAAAGTATAACACGAAGAATAAACCGATTTAAAAAAAAAAACAATCAAAATCTTTCCAATGGATTTGAAGATTCACCTGCACAACAAAATACAGTTACTTCTTTATCAGTAGTAGCGTAGTATCTATCTTACTTTACAGATTTTTTTATTGAAAAAAAATTTATAATTGAGATTCGTAAATTCAAATTAGTTGAAACAATCATCATGTTATCTAGCATCCATATTGTGTAACTGTGTGAATCTCCTATTACATCGTAAAGTTCAAAAGATAGTTCAAAAGTTCATTAATTATTGGAAAGCCTTGTTTTGCAAGCTTCGCTGAACTGACTTTATTAAATTTCTAATGCAATAATTGTGCTATGCTATTTCTTTCCCAATATCGTAAGAAACATATCTAAAAAAACCGGATCAATACCGGTTATATCATCATCATAAGGCCGGAGCATCGAAATCATTTACTTCTTTGTGTTATAACATATATAATGGTTATTGAAATATATCATGCTATTCCAGTATGAATTAGGTGGTGATGTTCATCACATGGCATAGAAATATTTTGTTTATTTCTCGAATATGTAACTCTTCCCTCAAGTTACTTCAGCGCTTAGCATGTGGTAAATCTGTACATACAATTTAAATTATCAATTTTAGTGTTGCCAGCACTTGCTGCCCTGTCCGTGCCTATCCCAGGGACTGAATAACCGCAATATTTATTCGTTCTTTAAATGATATCACTAGTTTGGCGATATTTTATTTCTTTTATTTACCAGTTTCCACTTTTTATTACTTCCCAAAAACAATCTTATGCTATGCATATTTTACAAAGGCTAGTTTGTTCCAGGCTTAATGTTCCAATTTCATAAACTTTGTTCTGAATGGTATCTCGAAATTGGAAAGGAGCCAAAGGTCGTCCGAAATTATATAGAGAAAGCCGTCAGGCGACTAAGTTGTTCGATCATTGTGTTTTAACTAAAATAGATTGGATGATGAAGTTTTGGAACTTGATGCCCATTTGAGTGAGTCGACTTTTAAATACTATCTGCGTGAGAAGTTATAGAAAAAAGTGTAAAACAAAAGAAAGTTTAACCATTTTTTAATTGGACAGGGGTGACTAACGAGCTAACTGTAAAAAAGACCTAATTGCGTAAAGTAGCAGCCTATAAGTGCCTACTGCTGAGCAAAGGCGTCCTTCTCAAATACGAGTATTACGAATTAAATACGAGTAAATAATATTTTTATTATTTCTCAGACATGCAGGTTTCTTTACGATGTTTTCCTTCACCGTTGATTACGATATATAATTTTATCTTAGAATGTGTTTTTATTGCCTTTGAAACTATTTATTGCTCTTTATTGTATTATATGTTGTATCATACGTTATGTACAAAATATGTTTTAGAAAAAAGAGATTACTACGTAGTTTCTTTCGCCGGTTTCTTCTCCGTCAGACGAATCTTATTAAGAAACAGTGATAGCTTAAAAAATTACACTGGACAGAAGAAATATAAATTTCTTACGTTAAAATAAATATTTTTCATTATCAACAGTCCACCTGATGGTAAGTGGCCATTGGAGCTCATGGTCACCAGCAAACAACTTTAAAGGAGGTTACAGGTTCATTGTCACCCCTGAGGACTAAGAACTCCCCAATTAAGCGATCCAGCTCGCAGGCTGTTGTTATACTGGTTCAGTATAAGTACAGTTACCAGTAGCCTTACGAGCTCTGCGATGGTTCCATTGTTGACTACCGGCAACGATAGGTAAGAGATTGGAACATTCCAAACGTCTCCTAGGAGGAGCCTAACGCCTAGATAACTTCTGGTTTTCAACTTAACGCCTAGATAACTTTCTCGCCAAAGTGAACAGACACCTTCTAGGCAAATGTGTACCATACTAGGCCTCATTTTCGCCTTCCATTAAGCGATATTGAGGTCAAACGGCTTACTATTATATATATAAAAAAAACAACCTTAAGTTATAACCAGCATTCTTGGAGCAATGTCACGAGAAATATTAGTGCTCTGTGATAATTTTGCATATCATAATAATATATGTTCGGGATATCTAAAACCCTGGTCTAGTTTTACCACAAACATTAATCGTCCTAGAAATAGCACGACGTTAAAGAGAGTTGCTAACCACATTACGTCGCAGAAAAGTTGCCCTTTTCGGTCATTTATAAAGAAGATCCTAATGCGAATTTCAAAAAAGACTGAAGGCAAGAAGGAAAAATTCCTGGAAAAGGAAGCAGAATTCCGGCAATGTTGAAGATGGATCGACAATATTAAAGAATAGACCGAACTGACGTCACGTCAACCTAACCAAACTTGGCCAAAATGAAGTTTCGCTAACTGAATGCCAAACTTCAAACAGCAAGTAGGACCCAATGATGACGATGATGATGATATCTAAAGCCAGCTAAATCCACTGGAGAAGCGTCGCGGCTCTTTGGAAATTTTAAAATTTGCCTGCCATTGAGATAATTTATAAACTGCTACTCCCCGCAAGGGGAACATACCATCGCTTTCACGAAACGTCAACTACGTGGTGATGCAAACAAACGAGACCCCGAAACCGAACGTTCCGAATTCGCCGAACCCAAATCCCACATACTGATGACGGGGAGCAGCATCACTAGCGCATGCCCAACGTGATGTAGTATGAACAAACCATCCAATATACAAATATATATCGACTCACGCCGTGGCTTTCTTGGAGAGGACTATGTTCAGCTGTGGACTAAAATAGTAGTAATGGGCTGTTGCAAAGAAACAGAACTGGCGCGCTATTAAAAGGCAAAGTGATTGCAATATTATATAAAGAAGTACTGTTTAAAGTTAGTATGAAACAAGTTTATATTACGGAGTAAAAGTCATCTGTAACATAATAACAGAGAGACATTGCACGTACTCGTAATTAACAAAGTTAAGAAATAACAATTAAAAGTTCGGACACTTTGTACGGAGCGCTAGTGATGTACTTGAGGTCCGCTTGCTTTATCGATTGTTATAATAGACTTGACTAGGAAAATAAAGAAAAAACAGAGTTTTGATTCTCCTAAAAAGTTTTTTTAACTGTTAGGGGATTAGAAATTTTTGTAATATGACACTTTTCATTGTTAGTTTGTCCATTAGCTCTCACCGTCCGAAATCACCATCGCCTCGGTTTAGAAAAGGTTTTACATCCGGCAAACATCATACACCCCCTTGTCATCCTTCCTCGTTAAAAGTAAACACAATTATAGAACCAACAAAACGATACTAGCTCACTTCAATATATCCGTAATCCTTTGAAGCAAAGGTCCCCGATGTACTGAAGTACGTAAGGGGACCTCGTTCACATTTATGAGTCTAGATTGGTTGCGTCACACTGCAGTGAGAAACTTTCTCTGCATCTCAATGATAAATATAGACGAACACAAAAGAACGATAGATTGTAGAACGATATCCCCCTACTCTATTTTAATTATCTTAATATCACATGGTGTCAACAATCATTCAACTCAACGTTGAACAGAATTCATCGTCGATATAATTCCCTCTATATAAAAATAGATAAACAATATGTGTTTATTTTCGTCAATGCTAATTTCCTTATTGTCTAAAGAGTGTAATTTCTTTTAATCTTTAAATTATTTCTGAGTGTGACATAAACATTAATTGAATATAGTTACAGTAACAGCTGCTGCTCGAATGGGTCGTTTCGACCAGATTGGTACCACGGCCTCTCAGAATACCGGCGTGAAGTAGAGGCATCTAATGCTTCTTTATTTCGTTCGGCGAGTGAGGTGATTGGAGGCCCACTCCCTCTCCCCATCCCCTTCCTCATCCTCCTTTCCATCTCCCAAATAACCTTGAAGGCCGGCAACGCACCTGCAGCATCTCTGGTGTTGCAGATGTACGTGGGCGACGGTAATCACTTACCATCAGGTGAACCACTAGCTCGTTTGCCGCATTTACAGAAAAAAAAACAGTATGCTTGTCCAAACCAATGCCGGTTGTTATTGGGAACAATAGACTCGAAGTTGTAGATGAGTACGTATATCTGGGACAAATTGTCAGATTAGGTAAGTTCAACTTCGACTCAGAGGTCAATCGACGAATCCAACACGGCTGGGCTGCGTTTGGGAAACTACGTCATATGTGCTCATCCCGCAAAACCTCAAGAGCAAAGTATACAATACCAGTGCGGGTTCCCAGTGATGACATACGGAACTGAGACTTGGTCTTTCACTGCAGACCGTATGAGGGAGCACAAAGTTGCTCAGCGCGCTGTGGAAAGGGCTATGCTTGGTGTTTCTCTGCGTGATAGAGTCTGCAACGATGATATCCGCAGCAGAACTAAGGTAACCGACATAGCCGTAAGGATCAGCAAGCTGAAGTGGCAGTGGGCCGACCACGTAGCTCGCAGAACTGACAAATGTTGGGGAGAAAGGTTCTCGAGTGGCAGCCACGCACAGGCAAACGCAGTGTGGGACGACCCTCCACAAGATGGAGTGACGACCTGCGCAGTGTTGCGGGAAGTTGATGGATACTGGTGGCTCAGGACCGAGCTTCGTGGTAATCTTTGGGGGAAGCCTATGTTCAACAGTGGACTTGTGATGGGCTGAAACGATGAAGCTTGCCCCTGATGCAAACCGTTGTAATTAAGACTACATTTAGTTTAAAATCCAGGATAAAAGAAATAAATTCACTACGTGCTTTCAAAACGGAATAAAAGAAACATGCCTTGAAAGTTGTACTTTCTTAATTTACAGTAATTAAAAAAGTTCAACAAATATTAATATTAAAAGCAAAAAGTCATAACTGCTCAACTTATCGCTGCGGCCTGTACAAGTAGCAGCCCTGTATTTAAAAAGTATACTTCAGATACTACCGTCTGTTCCGTTTTAATATGAGATATTTTATTATGTGTGTTATGTGTATGTGTATGTAGTAGGTATTACGTTTAGATAATTTGCATATGTAATAACTTAATTAATTGTGTAATTATATAATGATTTATTGTCTTTACGCGAACACTGCACATATGAAATGAAACTATTATTCATGCATTTTATGGCGTTTAATTATGTTTTTGTATTCCCGACGTTTCGAATTTTTTTTTGACTTCAACAGCCTCGCGACTTTACAGCAGCATGTTTTTTGACTTCAACAGCCTCGCGAATCATACGAGACGAATAAGTTGACTATGACATCTGGACGTCTAACACCTCAGTCCCCCCGTGACCACGGCTTCTGTCAAGCACTCGAAACGTCGGGAATATAAAAACAAAATGGTACACGATAAAATCTGTAAATAATAGTTTCTTTTTAATATGTTGCCGCGGATATTCTGTGTGCGTTTTATATTATACGATATACTCAAGTAAGTGATTTGGAATCTATTTGAGAATACATATCTTAAACAATAATGTAATGTGTAAAGTATGTCTTGTTGAGATAAAACTTTTGTCGAAATAAATTTATAAAAAACGAAAGGACAACATTAGTGGTTAAACTTGTTACCGTTTATCATTGGAGATGAAAGAAAGCATTGACTGCTGTAAGTACTTGCGTCTGTCATTTATTGGATATGCAAAGATTATGAATTTCAATTTGGCATTGCGCAGCAAAACAGGTTTCCTCAACCTACTTTTCTCTTCTCCATGAAACATGGCAGGAGGCGTGCTTCATCACCAGTTTTGCTTGCCCGGATCGCCATGAGACTTTCAAGACTTTTCCTTGGGTAGACTCTTCCAATAACCACGGGAACGGAAGGCCAGATCCTTACAATGTTACATGGCTTTTGGAAAAGATATAAGATACCTCGAGAATATGAATTGCAGCTTGCTTGGACTTGGATAAATATTTTTACATTTAAACGTCCACGTTTACAATAACCCAGGCGACTATTTTCATTTCCTGTAGACCTACTACCGCTGAAACCAAGTAACGTCTCGCATTAGGACCGCCTCTCGCTCCCCAGGACATAGGTCCTTTATTGCTTAAACCCTGAAGTAATTGGGGTGTTCATTTATATTCTGTTAGTAGATCCCGCCGGATATCATCCGGATATTATTGTTAAATTGCAACTAAATCGATAAAAGATAAGCGTGGTGCTCGAACATATAAACGGTGATACAGACAAACAGATACTAAAAAAACGCATACAGTTTCCGCATTAGTGGTTTTTTTTCAAAGAAAAAGTTTCTGGTTTGTTTAATAAAGACTAGTATAATAAACTTCTAATCTAATGTACAATTTGTTTAATATAATAAAGATATACAATATAAGATGATTGAAAATGACATTTTTAGATTTTTAGAAAACATTTCGTGTATAATATAAATTCTCGCTTCAAAATAATTCGCCTCTCGCAATGCTGCCAACTTTACTGAGCGTAATACCGAAAGACTTTTGACTGCTGTAAGTACTTGCGTCTGTCATTTATTGGATATGCAAAGATTATGAATTTCAATTTGGCATTGCGCAGCAAAACAGGTTTCCTCAACCTACTTTTCTCTTCTCCATGAAACATGGCAGGAGGAGTGCTTCATCACCAGTTTTGCTTGCCCGTATCGCCATGAGACTTCCAAGACTTTTCCTTGGGTAGACTCTTCCAATAACCACGGGAACGGAAGGCCAGATCCTTACAATGTTACATGGCTTTTGGAAAAGATATAAGATACCTCGAGAATATGAATTGCAGCTTGCTTGGACTTGGATAAATATTTTTACATTTAAACGTCCACGTTTACAATAACCCAGGCGACTATTTTCATTTCCTGTAGACCTACTACCGCTGAAACCAAGTAACGTCTCGCATTAGGACTGCCTCTCGCTCCCCAGGACATAGGTCCTTTATTGCTTAAACCCTAAAGTAATTGGGGTGTTCATTTATATTCTGTTAGTAGATCCCGCCGGATATCATCCGGATATTATTGTTAAATTGCAACTAAATCGATAAAAGATAAGCGTGGTGCTCGAACATATAAACGGTGATAAACAAACAGATACTAAAAAAACGCATACAGTTTCCGCATTAGTGGTTTTTTTTCAAAGAAAAAGTTTCTGGTTTCTTTAATAAAGACTAGTATAATAAACTTCTAATCTAATGTACAATTTGTTTAATATAATAAAGATATACAATATAAGATGATTGAAAATAACATTTTTAGATTTTTAGAAAACATTTCGTGTATAATATAAATTCTCGCTTCAAAATAATTCGCCTCTCGCAATGCTGCCAACTTTACTGAGCGTAATACCGAAAGACTTTTGGCTCCTTTCCAAGACCGAAGTACTGTTCAAAACAAGGTTTATAGGCATGGGGGGAAATTAAGGCCTGAAACAAACAGCTTTCACATAACATAAGACCGAAGCTTTAGGATGGTGCTTTGACTAGAAAAATATGCAAAATCAGAGGCAAAATACATTCTAACAAAGCAGCCAAGTCCGATTCCATGATATAATCCTACTATACAAAATTACTAGCGAACTGCGCCGACTTCGTATCATCATCATCATTTCAGCCTATAACAAGTCCACTGCTGAACATAGACCTCCCAAAAATGGGGGTTTTGCCATGGTTCCTGGCGAGCGGGTTCGCAACCGCTTTTTTAGTTCTATTGGAGGAAGATGTCGACTTTTACGACACCCATGGGTGTCAGACAGGGTTGGCGCTAT
This sequence comes from Bhutanitis thaidina, assembly GCA_029286595.1. Classification (NCBI taxonomy): domain Eukaryota; kingdom Metazoa; phylum Arthropoda; class Insecta; order Lepidoptera; family Papilionidae; genus Bhutanitis; species Bhutanitis thaidina. The sequence continues at coordinate 2,253,771 of JAGSMS010000023.1, read as the reverse complement.
TCTTTACTTCCGACAGTCACATGGAAACTGTAATCTATAAACCAAATTTGACTGAGTTATACATTATTATCCTTTCTCATTAAATTAATCTTCTAAATCATGGTGAAAACTGCATTGAAATCAACTTAGAAGCTCAGACCTTATAAGATTATAAGATTTTGTCTATGTTTGACTCCATTTAAAGATTTTTTTTTATGGGAAAGGCGGCAAACGGGCAAGCGGCTCACCTGATGGTAAGTGATTACCGTCGCCCACGTACATCTGCATCACCAGAGGTGCTGTAGATGCGTTGCCGACCTTTAGGGGTATTTGGGGGATGGGAGGGAGGGTTGCCTCACTCACCGAACGAAAAGCAAAAGCACAAGTTGCCTCTACTTTACGCCGGTATTCTGCGAGGCCGTGGCACCGACTTGGTCGAGCCGGCCCATTCGATGAGCCGCAAAAACCGCCGCTTGGCTTAAGGGTCTATCTTTCTTTCATTGTATTTCTCATTGTAAGGTCGTCTTATCGCTAAAGGGCGATCCCTTCCAGGCAAACTGGAAGCTAAGGAAAAAACTGAAGAACACATTATTTGTTTAATAAAGACTAGTATAATAAACTTCTAATCTAATGTACAATTTGTTTAATAAAGACTAGTATAATAAACTTCTAATCTAATGTACAATTTGTTTAATAAAGACTAGTATAATAAACTTCTAATCTAATGTACAATTTGTTTAATAAAGACTAGTATAATAAACTTCTAATCTAATGTACAATTTGTTTAATAAAGACTAGTATAATAAACTTCTAATCTAATGTACAATTTGTTTAATAAAGACTAGTATAATAAACTTCTAATCTAATGTACAATTTGTTTAATAAAGACTAGTATAATAAACTTCTAATCTAATGTACAATTTGTTTAATAAAGACTAGTATAATAAACTTCTAATCTAATGTACAATTTGTTTAATAAAGACTAGTATAATAAACTTCTAATCTAATGTACAATTTGTTTAATAAAGACTAGTATAATAAACTTCTAATCTAATGTACAATTTGTTTAATAAAGACTAGTATAATAAACTTCTAATCTAATGTACAATTTGTTTAATATAATAAAGATATACAATATAAGATGATTGAAAATAACATTTTTAGATTTTAGAAAACATTTCGTGTATAATATAAATTCTCGCTTCAAAATAATTCGCCTCTCGCAATGCTGCCAACTTTACTGAGCGTAATACCGAAAGACTTTTGGCTCCTTTCCAAGACCGAAGTACTGTTCAAAACAAGGTTTTATAGGCATGGGGGGAAATTAAGGCCTGAAACAAACAGCTTTCACATAACATAAGAACGAAGCTTTAGGATGGTGCTTTGACTAGAAAAATATGCAAAATCAGAGGCAAAATACATTCTAACAAAGCAGCCAAGTCCGATTCCATGATATAATCCTACTATACAAAATTACTAGCGTACTGCGCCGACTTCGTATCATCATCATCATTTCAGCCTATAACAAGTCCACTGCTGAACATAGACCTCCCAAAAATGGGGGTTTTGCCATGGTTCCTGGCGAGCGGGTTCGCAACCGCTTTTTTAGTTCTATTGGAGGAAGATGTCGACTTTTACGACACCCACGTGACGAGACGGGATGGCAGAATCTCTTTTTCCGACAGTCCCATGGAAACTTTAATCTATAAACCAAATTTGACTGAGTTATACATTATTATCCTTTCTCATTAAATTAATCTTCTAAATCATGGTGAAAACTGCATTGAAATCAACTTAGAAGCTCAGACCTTATAAGATATAAGACACGCGGATTGTGTCTATGTTTGACTCCATTTAAAGATTTTTTTTTATGGGAAAGGCGGCAAACGGGCAAGCGGCTCACCTGATGGTAAGTGATTACCGTCGCCCACGTACATCTGCATCACCAGAGGTGCTGTAGATGCGTTGCCGACCTTTAGGGGTATTTGGGGGATGGGAGGGAGGGTTGCCTCACTCACCGAACGAAAAGCAAAAGCACAAGTTGCCTCTACTTTACGCCGGTATTCTGCGAGGCCGTGGCACCGGCTTGGTCGAGCCGGCCCGTTCGATGAGCCGCAAAAACCGCCGCTTGGCTTAAGGGTCTATCTTTCTGTCATTGTATTTCTCATTGTAAGGTGGGGTCTTATCGCTAAAGGGCGATCCCTTCCACGCAAACTGGAAGCTAAGGAAAAAAACTGAAGAACACATGATTTATTTATTTAAGTATATATTTATGTATAAGTAGGTGTATGTAGATTTATATAGAACGTTTCGCATAAATGTATGTTTTTTTGTATTGTACGCGCGCAATCTACCATTCACTAGCTATTCTCTTGTCGCACGTCTGCTGGAAGAAATTTCTTAAGAAATAAGCAGTACCTTTGTACAGACCATTTCTTCCTATCTTATTTCTTTTTATTCGGTTTTACTTGTGTGTACATAAATTATTAAATAAATAAAAATAAAAACACAAAACGTAATAATAAATAAAATAAATTAATAAATCCAAATAAATAAATTCAAAAAGAAACTAATTCCATTAAAATATACCTTTAGACATATTATCTCTATAGGTATAATATGACATAATATGTAGTACATACACTTTTACTTATATAAAACATTTCTTCATACTTGTATAATCTTCACCATAGCTCGATCACGATCAAACTATAAGTTATGGTGAAGTATGAAGTGCAGCACATGCTTATCCCGCTCGATATTATCTCCCATCCTTCCCGTCCTATCCTCCTCAGCTAGAATGACCACTTAGAACTAACAAAGGTGTCAAAAGATTATGAGACATACAAAGGAAGTTTAAAACGTGCTGAAAAATAGAACAGTGGGAAATAAAATTGTATTAAATAGTGAAATAATTCAAAGACTTTCCGTATAGCTGTTATCTCCAGATTCGTTCGCGTGAAATAATTTTTCTTTGCTGGAAACTTGAAATATCCCTCAGGAGTATCTTCAAACAGATAAACTGCCATATTTTTTAAAAAGGTTTTAAAGTTTTGGTATAGCGAAGAAATCTGGCTGGACAAAGGCATCCTCTCAATATTTGAGAGGGTTTTGGAGGAGGTAGCGAATTTCACATCTTCACGAGATATATATTTTTTATTATTTCTCATTTATGCAGGTTTTCCACACGATGTTTTTCTTCACCGCCACCGGAATTCGAACCCAGATCACTTGAATACTGTGAATTAAATTAAAGAAAGCGCCCTAACCCTCGAGTTACTTGTACTATCATAAATATAATCACTTAAATATCGAACATAAAGTTTTACAAACTACTAATCGTTAAAATATTACATGTCTTTTCTATATATATTATATATATATAGAAAAGACTGCAGGCCGGATGAGGAAGCCCAAAGTTGCTCAGCGCGCTATGGAAAGGTCTATACTCGGAGTTTCTCTGCGCGATAGAGTCTGCAATGATGTTATCCGCAGCAGAACAAGGGTAACCGAAATAGTCACAAAGATTAGCAAGCTGAAGTGGCAATGGGCCGGCCACATATCTCGCAGAACCGACAACCGTTGGGGAAAAAAGGTTCTTGAGTGCCAGCCACGTACAGACAAACGTAGTGTGGGACGACCCCCCACAAGATGGAGTGACGACCTGCGCAATGTTGCCGGAAGTCGATTGATGCAGGTGGCTCAGGACCGAGCTTTATGGCAATCTTTGGGGGAGGCCTATGTTCAGCAGTGGACTTGTAGTAGGCTGAAATGTTGATATATATATGTATATAGAATCCATTATATGCTCGTAAATAAAGATTATACATTTTAGGAAAGCTAAATGTTTGCACGGCCATCATGGTTGATATATATCAAATCATACTATTTATAAATTACAGAATGTTTCTGGAACCTCTTCGCGTTCCTAAAATCTGTCATGACGAAGACAAATCAGCGAGATTTAATATCACATTAATCTTATGTATTTTGCGTAAAGCTCACGTCTAAGTAGACGTTGAAGAAATGTTGCGAACATAATTAAGTGATAAACGAGCGATATACACATATATATGTGTGTGTGTTTTCTATACTCTGTTCGAACGATTTGATGCTAGTTTAGATGTGAGAGTGCACGGTTTTATTACACTACAATTTCACATGGTTTCGAATCGTGCTGCCTAAACCACTAAAATTGTAGATTTCGAATCCGCATATCTGAGAATTAAAAAAGATGACATTCGAATTCCAAAAATTTCCCGCATTGCAGCTTGGCGTACATTTTTCGTTTTCAAAACCAAAAAACAAAAGAAGACCATTGCCCGGCAGTACGATATCTATGGGCTGCTAGCTTTTTCGATTTGCATGTTCTGTAATTGAAATGCAGATCAGGCTTCTGAACCCCCGGGGTAAATGGAACGTCACAGATGACGAGCTTCTTACGCAGCAACACGCCGAAGAGGTTACAGTCATTGTAGTCGGCGTGAAAAAACTTTAATACATAGGTACGCCTAGTTAACTCACGTCAGTGGAAAGTTTGTATCATACATTATTAAAAAGATTGTATTCTTTAAAAAGGTCACGTAATTTGTGATCTAAACCCTGTTCTTGAACTTCTACAGTAAACATGTTATATAATTATATTACAATTAACTTATGTAATGTTTAATCTCTTTGATTATCAGAGATGCTACATAATTGATTAAATGTCCTTGAATAATGTTTCAAATCTGTGAATCTATGAATATTAAATAGAATGAAAATATATATATAAAATAGAAATAAATCATATGCCTTTATACATATTTGTGAAGTGTTCTTATGGATTTTTTTCCGTAAGTATCAGTAACACAAAACATCAGTAAATATCTAGGACAAATTTAACCTATAACCGACCTCCGTCTATTAAAAAAAAAGTTAAGTAGCAACCTGTAAGTGCTCACAGCTGGGCAAAGCCCTCCTTAAATATTTGTGAGGGAGTAGAAGCCGGGAATGGCCCGTCCCGGTGCTCCATTGCGGGTTGGCGGGCTTCACATATCCTCCAAATATATATTTTTTTAATATTTCATAGATATGTTTCCACACGATGTTTTCCTTCCCCACCGAGCACGTGGTAAATACAGCACTTCCAAATTGCTATTAACAATTGTAGAGGTGCCAGCATCGAACCGGGGGTCGAACCCAGGTCACTTGCGCGCTATGATACTATAGTGAGCACCCAGACCACTAGGCGACCACGGCTCTTTTTAACTATCGGCGTCTATTTAACTATCTATTTATTTCATATCTTTCTATTTCAACCCAAACCCGAATGTATTACAGTTGTTAACGTAAAGACGGACAGGGCGTAGGCAGATATCGCATAACTATTAAATCACAAGCATTAATTTGACCTAATATTCTACATGCCATTTCTTGGTCCCACCCCAGTACAGTGGTTTAGTCAAAGGTTAGTTTATTTGTTCTTGGTACTTTGACTCAAGATATACTTTTGATATTTGCGCTAATAATTCGTAGGTCGATGAGTCGTAGGACGATCGTCAGCGCGTTTAAAGTCCCCGACACGTGCCGACAAAGGAATCCTCTTGCCGAGGTCTGTCACTCTCCATTACAAATGGAGCTTCCGGTTTATTTGAATTTTTACGCTATTTATGTTAATAAGCAAGTTGGCGTTCATGCAACTTGACTCTTCTATATTTCTTCTATTGAATATTTTACGTTTGGCATTTTTTAGATGGTTATTCTGTTATCTAAGGAAGGGCAAGAGATTTTCCAGGTGTTTCTAACGGCTAATAACACTGCGCACAAATGTAGAGGCTTAATCGTACATTAAATATAATAATTATAGTATGTAAATATTTCTGTATATATTATAGTATGTATTTGTGTATCTATGTGGATGTGTATATAAGTATGCCTATACATTTATATATGTTTTAATTATGTAGTATATTTCTCAATTAGCCTTTCATATTTATATTATTTTAAACTTGATGCACCTATCACCACATTTCTTCACGCCCTGGGTTGACTGTTAGAGAATGCCAAAAGGCATTAAGTCCGCCTTTTGTAATCCTTTTGGTGTAGACAATAAAGTATAAATAAATAAATAAATATGTGGCTACTTAATCTCTGACATTAATTTAAGGCGCAGCGATTTGCCTGCGAAGCGCGGTGATTATGACAAATGTCCAGTAGGGCGCTGTTAAATCAATGATAAAGAATAATGACTTTATGTGTATTACGCGAACACTTCACATTTGAAATGAAACTGTTATATATCCGGATTCTAATCGCGTTAAATTTTGTTCTTTTTCTCATCCCGTCGTTGCGTATCATATTCTGGATCGCTCCAATCGAATGGGTCGATTACATTTGACAGTCTACATATCCTCCGCGAAAGAACACCGATCCCGGCCAAGGACGATTCGCGTGGCAATTTAAATAAAAAAAACACCCGGCCGGTGATGACTGACAGACTGGGTGCTACCACCGGCTTGGTAACGTATAATAAATAAAATTAAATCCAACACCAAGCAGCAAGCATGACATCAAGATACTGTGAGAGTCTTCTGCGTAGATCGGATCAATATGAATAATTAAAATCCTGTGTTAACTCCCATGGCTATTGAAATTAATAAAATATTCTAATCTCACTAGAGAAGATAGCAGGGTAATACCAACTGCAGGTGTCCATGGGCTGCAGTATTGTAAGATGCTGCTGCGCCTAAGGACTAAGATGGAATACTTTTTTTTTTATAGAAGAAGGGGGCAAACGACCGTGCGGCTCACCTGATGGTAAGTGATCACCGACGCCCACAAACATCCACAACACCAGAGGAGCTACAGATGCGCTGCCGGCCTTTAAGGAAGGAATAAGCTCTTTTCTTGAAGGTCCCTAAGTCGTAACTGTTCGGAAATACTGCTGGCGACAGCTGATTCTACAAAGTCGAAGTGCGTGGCAGAAAACTTCGATTAAAACGCACTGTGGAATGCCAACCATCTAGGTGGTATCGATGGAACTTCGAATTCTGTCGCGATGTACGATGGTGAAACTCAGCAGCTGGGATCAATCCGAACAGTTCCTCAGAACATTCCCCGTGGAAAATTTTGTAAAAAATGCAAAGAGAAGCGACATCTCTTCGCAAGGCCAAAGGATCAAGCCGATACGTCACAGTTTGTGATTATACTAGCTCTATATACCCTTTAAACCGGAACACAACAGTGGTTACATTGTAAATTAGCCATTCCTAGACAGAAAAGGCGTCTAACTCACATAAATGTGGATTCCATGCCCCATAATCATGTAACTGATGACCTTGAGGCTCAGTGGTAAGAGTACCGGCCGAATTCAGTGTGTCTCGTGTAGATGTAGTAGCAGTAGATAGTTGTTGAGAAATGGTACGGCCACTTGTGGGGGGAGCACTTCTTCTCATCTTGCGTGATAATGCTAGCCATTTTTGTATTCAGATCTTAGCGAGTCAAAAAGTTTATCCAATGATAAATATTTGTTTATGATTGTGTACGTAATTTAATATCCGATGTAGGAGCCCGTATTCAGGATATTCTTGAATAATCCGGTATCTAACGTAACACCGAACACCGAAAGGCAAAGACGCGTTTCTATGTAGGCGTTAATTCATAGAACACTATTTATGGAAAACGAATGGAAATTAAGTTTTCAAAGATTAAACAAATTATAGACGAGAATTTCATTGTTCCACCCAGTACGTAATATCGCTTTACAGAAAAAATAAGATAATTTTGAATTTAGCTTATGTCTTATTTTAAAAATAGTGGAAAGTCAATTTAAATGCAAGATCTATTTATAGATCTAAGAGGGTGATGTTATTTTTAAGTGGTGCTGTATATTTTTGTACGTGGTAGAGCCAAGCGGCGGCTTTTGCTGCTGCTCGAATAGGCATCAACGGCCTTGTGGTATAACGACGTGAAGTAGAGGCATCTTGTACCTGAAGCCCACTCTATCCCTCTCCCCCTCCTACCTCCCCCCTCCCCAAATATGCTTAAAGGCCGACAACCCGTAGATCCTCTGGTGTTGCAGATGTACGTGGGCGTCGGTAATCACTCACCATCAGGTGAGCAGCTAGATCATTTGGCTCCTTTTCCATATGAAAAAAAATAGTCTGTGAAGATGATAAATGAGATCTCTAGTCCCGGTTGTTGTTCAAAATTAGCGGTGTAAGATAATACTATCTTATTCTCCATATTCCAATCTCGCATCATAAGATCAAAGGTTCTTTTATTTTTGTTCTCCTCCTGAAATAAAATCCTTAAAGGTCGGCAACGCAGTGGCAGACTGTGGGATTTGGGTTTGGCACACGCAAATGGATTTTCCCCATCAGCCTGTTGTCTGAATCTAGTCCGTTGTGGTGTACCAGGGTGCACCGCATACAGGTGAGGGTGATATATAGAAATAAAGTTAGCATATTCTCCCTTAAATCAAGAGCAGAGGACGGTAGAGTCTGATCACTTACCCGGCAGCTTCGCTGGTTGTTTCTTGTGTTCATCCTCGCTGTCTTCTTCGGATGAGCTGGGGTCGATCATTGTGCAGGTCCTGCGACAAAGAAAAGTGAACTTTTAAAAATGCTGAGCACTGTTGCCAAGTGGCTATTGCAGCCCATGGACAGAACAAGCCAAGTTACAGATTTGTTGTCTGTTTTTAAACATTTCAAAATTTTTGCCGGCAGCCTGTAATTGTACTGATTATGTATACCCTTCGAACTGGAACACATCCTTGGTTGGTTGTTGATTAGCGAGAGAGTTAAGTAGGTTCCTACCTACATGGCTCTTATGGCCACTTACTTAAGCGAACCTTTTTTTTTCCTGGTTAAATCCCTTACAGATACCCAGCCACCTGAGGGATAGCTGGGTTATGTAGGACTTCCACCGAATAGAACCCCACTGTGACCCCGCTTTCGCATGGCTAAAATAGCCCCGTACCGCTATTTTTTTTTTCAGACATACAGGTCTATTCACGTAGTTTTCCGTCACCGTCAAACACGTGGTGAGTTCAGCACTTATGTATGTATGTACATATTCACGCCTCGTTCCCAACGGGCTAGGCGGAGACAATCTTCTTCCACTTGCTACGGTCCTGACATACGTCTTTCGCTTCTTCAACTTTCCTCAATCTTCGCATGCATGCTCGTTGGTTTAGAGTACTCTTTCCCACGCCTTTTTTCAGAACGTCTCCGATTTTATCGTGAAATGTTCGCCTAGGTCTTCCTCTCCCGACTCTACCATCTATTCAGCACTTAAATATACTATTAACAGTTCTAATGATGCCGGCATTGGGATTTGAACGCAGACAACTAGCAAAATGTAAAGTTAGTGCCCACAGCACTGAGGCACGCCTCCACTCATACTTAACGCACCTTAACTTTAATTACAAGAATACATAAGTAGGGCATGATTAACATTAATCTCATAGGTAGGGCCTTAGCACAAAGTAGTCTTAATTAAATGCAAACAGTGTTTACAACCCAAAACCGACCGCAATATAACGTAAGCCTGCCTAAACAAAGGGAGAGTGAGATTACTTCAAAGGCACCGGCTAGCATTAAACGCCGACCTGCTCACTGTAAGGTTTTATCTAAGAGTAAATCTTGAGATACAAAATATATGATGATGATGTCCTCCTGGACGATTCCGTCCGCGATGAAAACTTCCGGATACTATCGGCAGTTATCAACTGCGCAGGAGATATTATAGTGCCGTGAGAGTACGTGCGAACTCATAGGCACTCGCTCGTCTTTACCTTCCCCTATCCGATGATAAGATCGCATCAACGATCAGAGACACGGGACGATCAGAACTTAACCAGACCCGAAAACCAATGCTTTATAATCTTGCACATATATTCACTTCGGCTGGGTTTCGAACTCGGGACCCATGGTTCTGTAGTCAAAATACATTTCACTCATTAGCACCAGTCACGATTTCTATTTGACACGTTGCCAGATGGGTTTCAGCAACTCACTTTTACTCCTATTCGGGTGATAGAGCGTGACGGGAGGTAAGTCACGTCGCTGGGGTTAGCTCACCGTGATCGTTATTAGATTACGAGACAGCGGTTGATTTTAAATAATGACGTTTGACAACTGAAACCTATATCTCTTATGTCGAATAAATGATTTGATTTTTATCCCCAAGGATTTTCATGATTGATCAAAAGCAGTGCATTATCTCGTTTCATTAGTTTAATTTTTCGTTCGAGCTTTATTCATTGTCACATTCACCGTGGTTTAACCGGTTTTCCCACCAACAAGCATTCGAATTTTCTCTACCCGCCGCAACCGAAATTTAGAGCGCCAGCCTTCTTGAACCCCATGGCCTCCGGGTGTCAAAGAAGGTAGGCGCGTCTGTGTTCCGGTACGTCCGGCATGTTTTCTCCCGAGAAGGGGCCGCCGAGAGCGGCCGGCTCTGGTGGGTCGCGGTTGTGTGCGATAGCATTCCCGTGGCCCTGCCGACATGCGGCGAAGGTGGAACACGGTTGTGGGGTTTTAGTCGGTGCGAGCCTGACATAACCTGCCCTTGCCCCCTAGAGGTATGCGTTAGGCATTACCCCATTAAAAAAAAAAGTATCGCCTACCCCATTAAAAAATAAGCATTTTCTTAAAGTAATTCTGATAGTATGGTATGGGCGTAAGCATCTGCCACCCCCTTTTCTCCCCGTCGTGGGTTTCGTAAGAGGCGCCTAAGGGAAACGTCTTTAAAATCACAATGGCTACTGACGAATGGCGGGATCACCATCTCGAAAAACACCAGACCGTTGATGGGCATTTTTAGATAATATTCCACCATCTGTCGGTAGCCATTTTAGGCATTTCTCTCAGTCTACTTCTACGACACCCAGGAGGTGGTAGATTGCCAGGCCTCCACCTAACGGCCTATCGACCATTGCAGTGACAGCTTTGAAGTTTGAAATTGTGAAATTCTGTTAGAATGGCCATAGATTAATTATCAAATTATCATAAACCCCAAGCTCCCATGGCATGGTTTCGTATGAACCTAAGTCCCATTCCGCTTCGGTACTCAAACGGCTGAGCTACGATGTTGATAGAAGCACATACAGTACGAAAACAGACTGTACTATGTACTTTTGTAGCTTAATATAATAACATGAAGTAGATCGTAAGAATAAAAGAAAAAAAATATATTTAATTTTGACAATGTTCGAGTTAGGAACGTGAAACTATGCCTGAATAAACTCACCTGTATAAAACATTTTCTTGAAAGGTCAAATGTCAAACGTTTGCGTGCGTAATGTAAAAATACTTTCACATTTTTCACATATCTCATTTGATTTTACATGTTTCAGAATGATGGAGATTTTAATGAGTCTCGCTTCTGAGCGAGCCTGTCATAATAGTGATACGTTTTAGGTTATTTAAAAAATATCATGACGTCCAACACGCCTTAAGCATTGGCAGAGTTTAAAGGTTAACAGATTCACCTTCTCGAGAGATAAAAGGAGGTGAGCCTTTTTTATTGGAGTGTGGTGACAAACGAGCCAAGTCTACTTAATGGTAAACGGCTGCTGCATCCCATAGATAGCAGCAGACATCTTCAGTAGAAAAAGATTCGTTGAACAGATGTTTTGCCACACCTGAGAGACTGCAGAAGATGAAGTGTCTCTCAGCCCATTAACTATACTGGCTCTCTTTACCCTTCGAACCGGAACACATAATCAGTTGCACTGCTGATTATCGGTTGAAATGAGTAAGAAGGTGAGTACTTCCTCCTCCTCTTCGCCAGAATAGGAGCCTATATAGGCAAGGCATGCTAGGTTATGATAGGTGTGGGCACCTGGAATGTCTTAGCTATTCGTAGATGGCTTCCACAACCAACAACTCCCTTATCCGTGATACAGAACATGACGGGTGAGCCCTGTCCCGTCAGCGCCAGGGCTGCTTATGAGTAAAAAACCAATCTACCTTGTACCTTGCAAGGTATAAACAATGCATAGTTAAGTTAGTATTATAATACATTGTTTTTTTTTTATGATGCCATTCTACCTCTCTTCCTGAGCGAGGCTGTACAGCTGTACCTTCTGATTGATGATACCTGACCACTCCCTAAAGTTTCGGAGCCACGATATCTTATACCTTCAGTCTCTTTAATTTCCAAGTATTTCCACACATGATCATATTCTACAGTAGATCGTATCGGTAATTTCACAATATGTGCCCGAAGTATGCCACTTTTCTTTGTTTTATACTCCGGATGAGTTCGAGTTTTTCATCCAAGCACTCTAAAACTCCTGCATTGGAAACTTTACCCGTCTGACTGATGCATCCTTCACAGTCGTATAGAACAACGAGTCAGATGTAGCTTTGTAGGATCGCGGTTCGGATCTAAGTCGAGAGTTGCCGAGTACGCAGTACTTGTTTTCATGCTAATGAATGAGGCTCGTGTTGTTCGGGTTCGTGATTTCGTTTACCCACCAGCCTAAACATTTGTATTTGTCGACATTCTCTAGGCTGTTATTACCGTTCTATTTATATACTTGTGTTAATTCCCTGTGCCTGTTTTGGATACATTTATTTATTTATTTATTCTTTATTGTTAGCCTTAAGCTTAAGGTTACAATGGGCGGACTTAATGCCAAGTGGCATTCTCTACCAGTCAACCCTTGTTATGGTAAAAGGTAGTTGACAGGTACAAAACAAAGAATAAAAAACATAAATAAAATAAAATAAAAACTCCAATAATAATAAGTTGATAAGTAAATATAAACACACTATATAATTAAATAAATATTTATAAAATACACAAATAATATACGTTTCCTCTCGATGTTTTCCTTCACCGCCGAGTACGTGGTGAATACAGCAAATGAAATTGCTATTAACAGTTTTAGTGGTGCTGACACCGGGGATCGAACCCAGGTCACTCGCGGTCTGAAACTAAAGCGAGTGCCATTAACACTAGGCTACCACGGCAAAAAGAATTAAGACAAAATAATTAACAAATGTTGTAACTAGTAATCGTTTGTGTATATAAAATTAGATGATCTAAATACGCCTGAATATGAAATTAGGGAATTATCGTCATTCTGTACTGAATCAAATAAAAAGATGTTCCCTAATAAGTATGTACCTATGTCTATTTATTTAGGTAGGTACAATTAACAGATCACAGAGCAACAAACACAAACGATATCATTATGATGTTAATTGATAAATTGTACACGCTTTACAAAAATATACAAATAATAAATTAACAAATACATAATAAACCCAAATAATAAAATGTAAATTGCATGCCGCTACGGTAGTTACATTTATGTATATATTCACGCCTTGTTCCCAACGGGGTAGGCAGAGACAATCTTCTTCCAATTGCTACGGTCCTGACATACGTCTTTCGCTTCTCTCACTTTCATCAATATTCGCATTCATACTCGTTGGTTTAGAGTACTCATGACCTGGCCTTTTTTCAGAACGTCTCCGATTTGATCGTGAAATGTTCGCCTAGGTCTCCCTCTCCCGACTCTACCATTTACACTCGCCTCGATATCAATTAAATAATACTTTTAACTGAGGTTTTGAAAGTTTTTAAAGATGTATTAAAATAGTCTTGGCGACGATTTCACCGATTGTTAAACAATTTACACACCCTTATAGAAGGGTTGTTCTATGTCACGTTATTAGTAATGGTTGGTAGTGGTCGCTGAACAACTGAGGAATCGAACGGAGCGCGTGGGAACTTTTGGGCACAACCGTTCAAGTAACTAACCACCAAGCGATTTACCATTCGCCACCTTATGAAAATACCTGGCAAGTTAGTCGAGGTAATTTCAACCGTTTAGTTATTAGTCACGTCATTATACACGGTGAATAATAGCCGAGTGAATAAATTATAATTATAAACATTGTATAACAGATGTTAGTTCCCTTTGTCACACGGCAATTGAAGGAGAAATTTTCAATAATTAAAATCAACTGAATACGTTCTGTAAAGAGTTTGTATTACATATATTGTAGAACAATCGGCGAGGCAAAAGCGCGATGCATTTTTCATATGTAAACTAGCGGTTGCTCCGCCGGCGTGGTCACATGTGCAGTATGTGTGAGTGTGAGTAAATTTGTTCCAAGAGAACTATTCGTTGGGATAAAAGGTAACCTATATCTTATTCTATGACAAAATCAACATCTTTGTCAGTACATATCTGTCGGCGCATCCGCTTCTCAATACGTCAGCTGTCACTTTATAAAAATGTCAATGTCCAGAACGAACACCGAGCGCTGGTGAGGCGGCCATCAGGTGAAACTGACAGCTTGGTTTCGAACGGTCACGAGGACGCACGGAACCACGTTCTCGGTGGAAGTTTCTTTTTAATCTAACTAGATCTTAGCGATTTATAATTATTTAGTGATATTATTGATTGTATTATCGAGAATTATAAGTGAAATGATTATTGCCATAGTACCCGATAAACCACGCATATTTGAAGATGTATAATAACTCTGATAATAGTCGAAAGACTTTATACCCATTCTGCGCTTTAAGCGTGATTGAACAACAAATAAACAAATATATAAATTTTTGTCATATTAAATAAGACAGAAGCAGCCTCGTAAGAAATATTCTAAAAAATGTTTCGTTATGATCCATTATCTACCGTGTGATGGTTTCTAAGTTAAATCCTTAGAAACATACATACGTATAAATACTTTTATATTTCAGTATAGATAAGCACTCACGCCTGTCATTCATACCGAGTGGAGTAGGCAGAGATTACAGATTGCCATTCGACTCTATTCAGCTTAGCCATATTGGCGCCGAATTCGCTCTCGGAGATCGCCATGAGTTTTTTTGATGCTTTTACCGTAATACTGAAGGATTTTTGACTTGCGGTGGAAAATGAACTGAACTATTTGATGGTAAGTGGCTGACTGAAGCTCATCGGCATGGTATCAGATGCGGAAGAGAAAGTCAACAGTGGTTGCGCTGCTGATTGGTGGTACAGATTGATAAGATGGTGGTAACCTACCCAGACGATTACTTCTAGCCAGATAATTAATATCAGATAACTAATAACTTATGTTTAAAGACTTTTTTAAATTATAATTTCTATGTACCATTCTATTTTCTAACAAAAGTATAAAATTTTATTTTTACTTAACAGGTTTAGAATTAGTATTTTGATCTACGAGAAACATTAAACAGGGTTGAATTCGGGTGCTGTAAATATAATAAGAAATCTAGCTAAAAATATCAGATTTCTCTTAAATAAAAGATCGAACGTAACGTCTATTGGTTTTCTTTTTGGTTTATGGTTTGGCATGGCTTATGCATTAGGTAAGCCAGTTTCAAAATTGTTGTAATCTTCTAAGAAAAATTGGCACATAAACGGACGTGAAAGAAGACAAATTAAAGAGATGATTCAAAAGGTTTTGAACGTAAAGAAAAAAACTTCATTGTACCTTATTATAATTTTTCTATTAATTACTAAATCTTCTGACATTTCAATGGACCTCCTCCTTTCATTAGAACAACCTATATAAGGCGCTAGGGTTATTCTTATAATTTACCGTCATAATTAATACCATTCTATTTAAATGCGATACACTATTACCCAAAATCGAAAGCGTCGCAATCCAGATCAATATAAATAAATCGATTAAAGATTATTGTAACGAATGCTCTTGAATCGTTTCGGGAATAATCTTAAATGGAAAGACAATCGGGACTATATAAGGAGCACTCCAGTGCGCTAAGGAAAGTTCAGCGGTGAGTTCTGAACTAAGTAGAAGAGAAGACCACGAAGAAGAGGAAGAGAAAAAGAAGAGGAATAGGAGGAAAAGACAAGAAACGAAGGCACTGTCCTGGTCAGGAAAAGACAGGATTTCCACTATCAGGAAGACCCGTGGAAGATCATGTACGTGGACTAGCGCATCAGGAAGAAACTTTGCACCCTTTGTAAAAAAAGTAAAGTAGCAGCCTGTAATTGCCCACTGCTGGGCAAAAGCCTCCTTCTCAAATACGAGTATCAGAGAGGGCTTAGTAGCCGGGAAGGGCCCGCCACGCTTCTCCAGTGCGGTTTAACGGGCTTCACATATCCTCGAAATATTATTTTTATTATTTCTCAGACATGCAGGTTTCCTCACGATGTTTCACCGCTGAGCACGTGGTACTTACAGAACTTAGTAGTATGCATAGTTTTAAATTGAATTTTGTTTATTACTGGATCCCAAGCCGGTAGTAGTATCCAGCGATAAAATCCGTAAATAATAGTTTAATTACAAATGTGTGGTGTTCGCGTAAATACATGAAATCGTTATTTTAAAAAAAACATGTAATCTTTTTATTTTAGTTCGTAAATTGACGCAGGAAATGTAGGAGTTTAATAAATTTGTTATCAAAAACCAAGCACCGCAATGCGCAGGGCTCTCCGAGTAATGAGCGCGGTGCTTCAAAATGAGGAAAGCGCATATTAAAAGCAAATTACTTTTAAAATATTTCCTCCTTAATTAATTAACATCAACCATATTCAGACAGGGGTGGGCAGGGTAAATATAGGGTGGAAGAGGGAAGATAATAATCTTCAAATATGTTTAACCTCTCCTGAACCTAGTGAGCACTGCTAACGTGCGCCACAGGTTCGATTCCTGGCCTACAGAAAATTGTTGCAAAAAGCACTGTTTGTTTTTTGAGTTTTACATCTGTCCGTACTCACGATTACAATAAAATCCGAGGAGGACACATGAGTTAAGGTATCTAATAAAATAAAATCAAAATCTCTCTTTAGTGCGCATTCAACATTTCAGCCTATCACAAGTCCACTGCTGAACATAGGCCTCGCCCAAAGGTTGCCACAGACTTCGGCCCTGAGCAACCTACATCCATTGACTTCCCGTAACACTGCGCAAATCACTCCATTTTGTGGGGTGGTCGTCCCCCGCCGCGTTTGCCTGTACTCGGCTGTCGTCAGTTCTGCGAGCTATGTGGCCGACCCATTGCCACTTCAGCTTGCTGATCCTAAAGGCTGTGTCGGTTACTCTAGCTCTGCTGGTGATATCATCGTTGCAGACTCCATCGCGCAGTGAAACACCGAGCATAGCCCTTTCCATAGCGCGCTGAGCTCGTTTCTTTATTTATTTATTATATAAAAAATAAAAGTAAGATATGTATATATATATTACTTCCTATTAAATAATATTTAAAAAGGACTAACGTAGTGTAGTGTGGTAGTGACTTTATTTAAAGGTTCAACTCAAAATTATTAATACGATTTCGATGTCAAAGGACAAATAGTATAAATAAAAATAAAAATAAGGTTTCTACACTTCCTTTGTATTCTAGTCATTTTATTACTTTCCATATGAAAATGTAAATGTTGGTTTGTTCAAAATCTTAAATCACCGAAAGTTCTTCGCCGATCGCATTGAATTTTTGAAAAAACGTTGCATTCCAACACGCGCGTGTAGAGACATCTCTATTTGTGAAAATTAATGTCTTTTTGTGTGTTTGTTTGTCCCTTATAGGCAAAGCACTAGATAGATTGAGCTCAAATTTAAGGCCTATATTTTTGACTTACCATGGAAAAGGATGAAGGAACAAAATATGCAGTACTTACAAAAATATTCAATGTGAAGCATGACCGAGTTAAGCTAGTAAACTAATAAATAATATTTGAGTATAACGTATTCGCCGAGTTTCACCATGACAACCCTTTCATTGACCCGTAAAGGGTAAAATCCACGGGGATTTCCCCCGGCCGTTACCGAAGTTGCCATGTCGCGTACCACCCGCCGAGTTAACTACCCAACATGAGCTTTTATTAAAATATTACAGATAGTATTACATGTAAACCACGAAAGGGAATTATAACAGCGTTGCGTGTTACGCAGTGGTACAAGCAGGCTATAGAACCGAATAGAATAGCTTTATACAATGAAGTTTAGGTTATTTAAGTATAGGTTCGAGGATACCTTTATAGTTTCTATATGTGTATTTACATATGTGTGTTAAGCGACGGTTTTTGCTATTGCTCGAATGGGCCGGCTCGATCAGGGCAGTACCACGGCCTCGCAGAATACCGGCGTGAAGAAGGCATCTTGTGCTTCTGCGTTTCGTTCGGTGAGTGAAGTAACGATGAAAGATATATTTTGAAAATATCCTGACATATCGCTGACACTATGTTAAATGTATTTACTACCAGCTACCTCGATCTATCTCCCTATCATCGAGGTATCTCCATACTAAATTTCATTAAAATCGGTTCAGCCGCTTATGAGTGATTGAAAGACCAATGTCCAAACAAAGATGTACATGGTACAAGGAAAGGTATCCGGAGGACCACTTCCCTCTCCCCTAAACCACAACGCACCTGCAGCTTCTCTGGTGTTGGAGTTGTACGAGGGTGATGGTGACGGACGGCTCGTTGGCCCCCTATTCTCATTAAAAAAAACCTATGGATCTGTATTACTTGCAAAGACACAAAACTAGTATGACTTATATTAAATAATTTTATTAATAATGCCTTAATAAGGATGAAATTTAGATTTTGACTGTCACTGTGTTAGTGAGGCCGAACCGAGAGGTTGGTAGAGCCATGGTTGCCCAGTGGTCAAGGGGCTCACTTAAGTTTCATAGAGAGCGAGTGACCAGGGTTCTATCAAATTATTAATAGTAGTTCTAAGTGCTGTATTTACCACGTGCTCGGCAGTGAAGGAAGACCTGCATGTCTGAGAAATAATAAAGAATATTATTTCGAGGATATGTGAGCCCGCACTGGAGCAGCGTGGCGGGCCCTTCCCGGCTTCAAAACTCTCGCCCATATTTGAGAAGGAAGTCTCTGCCCGGCTGTAGGTACTTACAGACTGTTCCACCATCGGTCGCCATGGTCTCGTTTTTTTAATAGCAGGTGCAGGTGTGGTTGGCATTTTGGAGATAGAGATGGTATATGATGGAGATATTCCCCCTCACAACTGTCGTGATACCTTCATACCATATTATTTCAATGGAAATGTCACCTTGACTTATCGTCAATGCCGCGTGTAGGTTGGAACGTTCTAGTCTTTTGTTGTGGCGTTCCTCAATATGGGAAACACAAAGGCATGCTCGTATTCATTAGTACGAGAAGACCTTTTGTTGTGTTAAACGATTCAATATTACGATTTCATTACCTACTCGTATTTGAAATAATGTGTTTTTCCATATGCTTACAGCACTACGTATAGAACAAACTGTCCGTCGATCTATAGGTAAAAAAGAATAACTTACTTTTAAGCGAGTAATACTGAAAATATTAAAAGATTAGGTAATTTACTGTGTACACACTCATACATACATACCCACGTACACGCGCACGTATACACACAAAAAGTTTTAAATATTATACTATCACCTACACCTACTTCAATTCTTCTCTGCGTCGTCCAAAGGTTGACTGGTAGAGAATGCTTCTGGCATTAAGTCCTCCTATATACATTCTCATGTATATGAAGTTTGATAAATAAAATAAATAAATATATAAAGTAACAGACACAATCACACAACAATTGTAACTAATGTATTTCGATTCACTTCGAGTCGGTCAATATGTATGTAAGTAGAGGTATGTATATACTAAAAGTAAAACATAAATCCCCTTTTGACTGTAAGTTACGTACAAAAATGGTTAAAGTATTGTAAACTATTGTAGAAAGCTGTGGATTTTGTAAACAAATAAAAAATAAAATAAAATAAATATATAAAGTAACAGACACAATCACACAACAGTTGTAACTAATGTATTTCGATTCACTTCGAGTCGGTCAATATGTATGTAAGTAGAGGTATGTATATACTAAAAGTAAAACATAAATCCCCTTTTGACTGTAAGTTACGTACAAAAATGGTTAAAGTATTGTAAACTATTGTAGAAAGCTGTGGATTTTGTAAACAAATAAAAAAATAAAATAAATAGGTACGAATCCTGGCCAAACAAAATATTAGGGCATTAGGAAAACATAATAAGCAGCAATTATTTAGTAATTAGTAGGGATCAGAAAAAAATTAAAAAGTATTTATTGAGGAATTTCCATTAAGATGAACTTTGTCACTCGGTGAACCTTCGTCGAAACGGAAATACCGCAACCGCAAATTTGAAAAAAAAATTTAAAAAAATAGATTACGTCTCTGTGTTGTGTTTTTTTCATCGCATAAGTTTTATATCGGATGTTTGGGCGTACACATGAGACCATATAATATATTCTACCCAGTTACCGATAGAACTCTGAAGTCGTCGATGTGGTCTAAATAAGCCAGGATGTCACATCACTATGCGTCTACTCATCCCGTGGACATCACTCTACTGGTGACAATTTCAGAATGTTAATCAGAAGATTTGCTAATTTATCTCAAGGAGACGAGATTCGACTGAGGAAAACCGAACCTGTTGATACCGCAAAGTTTTCGATATCACCCAACCGCCATATTAAGTGACAACGGCAAATTCTTCCAATGGGAATGACCTATTTCCAGTAGCGAACCTATTTACAGACTGTTAAAAAGAAGAAGAATCAATAGCCTTACTCCGGAAACTCGATTCGATTTCGATCCAAAGTCGTCTGGCTTTAAATTCATAGTTTCGAAATAAGCATCAAAAATCAAGATTGACTTACATTCGAGGGTTATCGGCATACTGATCATAACATACAAAAATACATATTAGCTGTAAGCCTGTAAAGACTCCACTGGAGGACATAAGTTAGTTTTACGTTTACATAAATATTATTTATTTATTTATTTATACTTTATTGTCTACACCAAATGGATTACAAAAGGCGGAATTAATGCCTTTTGGCATTCTCTAACAGTCAACCCATTTAAAATAATATAAATATGAAAAGGTTAATTGAGAAATATACTACATAATTAAAACATATATAAATGTATAAGCATACATATCTACACATACACATAGATATACAAATACATACTATAATATGTACAGAAATACCAACACTGAGATATACATACATACAAACACATTCATTTAATTATTACATTAATTATTTAGCTTTATTTCCCCGACTAAATAAATATTACAAATAATGGATGGCGTTTGAATTTCTAAATCCTAACAAAATATTCGTTTTGAAGTTAGTCACTCGATTGTATGCTGAATTCGGATTCAGAAGTATGAATTTCCACGAATTCAAATCACAACACTATTGATTCAAAATTCGAATGTTTTGGTTGCTTATTAGCTTGAATATTTCTCCGTAATTGAAATCGACCAGGAGGACATGAATATATGTCTATATTCTCAAACTACAGAAATCACTGCCTTGAGTTTTATTAAAGCCTTGTATGGTCACCCTTTTAGAAGTCGCAAAAAAAAAACCTGAGGCTGAGGTTGACATTCGAGGGAAAAGGTTTTTTTAATCTTTGTTATTTTTAACTTAGCTTCTGTTCTCTCCAAATGTTTACAATCTTTTTTTTCAGTATATTATAATTTTGCAAGACTAAGATGAACCACTGTATATCTTCACTACTCACGAGTTTTGTCAAAGGCACCGACAGAACAACAGCGCTACGCCCATATTGCAGAAGAATAATGCTGTGCAGGTTACCCTTTCGTTGCTACAATCCAATTGCTATATCTTTGCTGTGCATTCTATTATTCATTCATCTTTCTTTCGAATTGTCTTCTTCGAATAAGCTCAGTTTTTTTCTTTCTTTCTTCCAACCCGCTTACCCTGCATGGTGAGTAGAGGCGTAACTTTCAGGTAACATATGGCGGGTTATGCTGGCGCTTTTTTGGAGAGACCTACGAGTATATAAAGCAGTAGGCCATAACAGACTGATGTAGTGTATAAAATTCCACAATGAGTCATATTCAGGCAAATCTCTTATTTGCTATTTTTGAAAGCGATCCGTGTCTGGATGACAGATTCTTTGATGTCGCCGCCCCAAGGCACCCATTAAATTATCTTTATTACCTTAACGCACATACTGATTACACTAATATTTAGTTTAAAGCTAATTCGGCGCTATTTTAATGGAGCATGTAATTCAGAATTGGCTAATTAATATTTTGTAATAACTATTTGCTTAATCACATTTAGCTGGTTTGGAACACAGGGTTCGTGGCATTAAAACACTTTGTAATTCATGGCGCGTATAATTTCTGTAAGCAATTTATTATGCTCTTTGGTGATGTTATTTGTCATAGATCGTTAGGGCTAATGGTTCTAATTTTAGCATTGAGGGAAAATTTCATAAATCGTAAAATGGACGAGCCGTTCTTTGTACCATGAACATCTTTGTTTGGACATTGGTCTTTCAATCACGCATAAGCGGCTGAACCCATTTTAATGAAATTTAGTATGGAGATACCTCGATGGTATGGAGATAGACCGAGGAAGCTGGTAGTAAATAAATTAAACATAGTGTCTATTTTTGATATTGATATTTTCAAAATATATTCTTCATTTCACTTTTATCGTTACCTTACTTACCGAACGAAACGCAGAAGCACAAGATGCCTCTAGTGAAACTTCACGCCGGTAGTGAAAGGTCATGATATTACCTCGGTCGAGCCGTCCCATTCCAGCAGTAGCAAAAGCTACCGCTTGGCTCTACCACTTAAAAAGTTATTAGTGTCTACATAAAAGATAAAGTACCCTCAAAGGTTATCAAATGAAGCAACGAATAATGCTTTTCGAACATTACAGTAACTATAACATCCACAATTGTCTTCAAAAGTTACGAACTTTCCAAGGTTCATCGAAGTTAGTCGTAAAATTCAGCCATCCGATAAGAGAAATACAAAGCCCCGTTGATGTTTATTCACCTGAATAGAGTAATTTACCCTATCGCTTTGACGGTATTGGTTTTAGTACTTGTACCAATATGCGAGTACTAATATCTGAAAGAATTCGTCACTAGACTGCACTTCAAATATAGCATTTAGCTCTATCGTGTGAGACTCCGCTAACACACGTTCTAAATGTAAATGTGCTAAAGAAATACCGTGATATACAAAGTAATGCTCTTATTCTCCGTTTAACGTGTAGTTGGGGTGTCCGTGGACAGTTTTAGATATGGTGATGATGTACTCTTGGACGATTCCGACCACAGTGACAACTTTTGATTACTATGAAATGATAATAATACTATAAAGAAAACTTGTAAAGAGCCGCAAGTGTACGCACAAACTCAGATGCGCTCACTTGTATTTACCTTCCCGTATCCGATGTATAGACGACAATATCGGAAGAAGGTACAAACACCACACGACCAAGGGTTTGAAATACGTTTCTTTGGAAGCCCTCTATGGAGTTATCACCGTTCCTCTCCAGAACCCCACTCGTGTCATAAGTACTGATACGGCTTGTAATAATAAAATGCGTCTGCGTGTTCGCGACTTAGGTGAAATTCCTACACAGAAGAAGTAGTGTTTTTTAAAATAGGAAGTGAAGAAAAACAAACGAAAGACGTTTGATTGTTTCAAAGTTATGACACCTATTAAGGCTCTGCCATGCTTATGAGATAAGAAACTTAATTATCAAAAAATATATGGTTAGAGTAGATAAACTTTGTTTGGTACTCCAAAGTATTAATTGTTTCAAAGATAATCTTTGTCCAGTTTTTTTTTTAACTAATAAAAATAAAAAGTTGTAGCTGAATAGTTATTTTTATTAACATCTCGTACAAAATAAACGAATGATCTTGAATGGAATGATAAATTAATTTAAATTACAATGCAACTTACTCAATGAAACTTAGATGTTGAAACGTTGTAAAAAGCACTCGGCGAAACACAAAAGAAATGTAGGAATACAAACAAGTTTTAATGTAATTTCTCTTTGAGTTCTGAAATTTTGAAACGGTTAGAGAGGAAAGTGGGCACTGATTAAATGTCTTTGTTTTCTACATGTCTTGCAGTAGGGTCAGAATGTTACTCCTCCGTCCTAATCATAACTGAGGTCAAGATGGCGGATACGTAATCTGTAAGACCTCGAATCAGCGTGTGCGGTGTTCTTTTTTTTTATGGGAAGACGGCAAACGTGCAAGCGGTTCACCTGATGGTAAGTTATTACCATCATCCACGTGCATCTGCAACACCAGAGGTGCTGTAGGTCCGTTTCCGGCTTTTAAGGGTATTTGGCAGATAGGGAGGAGGATGCGAAAGGGGATGAGGAGGGGAAGTGGATCTCCGGTTACCTCCCTCACCGAACGAAACGCAGAAACACAAGATGCCTCTACTTCACGCCGGTACTTTGCGAGGCCGTGGTACCAATCCGGTCGAGCCGGCCCATTCGAGCAGCAGCAAAAGCCGCCGCTTGGCTCTACCACGTACAAAAATGCTTTGTACCTGCCGCTATGCAGTGGTAGGGTCAGAAGGTTACTCCTCCGTCCCCGATAATCGAATTAGCGTGTGCGGTGTTCGGGCTCTTTATGTAGAATGGATGGAGCTCGTCGAAGGTGCGGTAGTGTTAGAAAGCGTTCCCGTGGTCTCAACACAAATAGTGACGAGAAGAACACCGTGGGGGATTTAGGCGGTATGAGTCCGGCATAACCTTTTTGTTGCAGGAATTCCCCTCGAAGAAAAGTTTCTTTCCCCCTTCCCTCTACTCGAGTGATCCCTTGAGTATTATAAGAGTTGTCAATGGAAAAAACCTAGATAACGTCATGGTAGTTCCGGTTATAAATAGGTTGATCAATAAGAAGTAAGAGAACCAGTATGCCTTCCTAGTAGCTGCGAGGTATTCCATCTTACTCCTCAGGGGTGACAACAGATCCGTAACCTTCGTCGATTGAACTCGACTGCAGGTGTCCGTGGGCTGCAGTGGTCACTACACCATCAGGTGAACTGTCACCGCGTTTGGCACCCCATTGCCAAAAAAAAAAAAGGAATATTTCAGTACCATTTCGCTTATAAGTTTGCACGTCAATAATCATTTCACCAATTATCTAAAGGACGACCTTTACCGAGTATTGCAAGTAAGACGATAAAACGTATAGAATAACGTTTTATTAACTATTACGTAATAAATATAAACTCAGGAGATCACTGAGGGGCTTTTTTTTGGTTTTGGGTTATTCTATTTTAAAAACGTTACCTTCCGCAGTAGGATTTCTCCTGTGTCGCGGAGGCAGTTAACATACATGCATTGCACATGGACAAACACCCAGACCGGGAGCTATTAATTGTACTCCATACAACGCTAGTCCCGTGCGGGAATCGAACCCGCGACCCATAGCGCCGCAGCTGAACGCTTAGCCACTACGCCACCGAGCCGTCAAAGCTTTCTTTTCACTTTAACACATAGATGCAACACAGAATGTCACATAACATAAACAAGCAAAAAAAAACACTTACACCCTTTTGGATATGAATTAGTATCATTACAATACCACGATACTGATTTAGATCTAAGAAGGTGTTTCCATTTGGCACCACTCTGCGACTTCGGGCTTCCAGGACCCGTCGGATGCATGTTTGCATGTGATAATAGGCAAACGTGCAAGGGGTGATTAACGATGGCCATGAACATCCACATCACCAGAGGTTTTGGAGGTGCGTTGCCGGCTTTTTGAAAGAAGTAGGCTTTTACTTGAAGGTACCTAGGTCGTAATCGCTCGAAAATACCGTAGCCGACAGCTTTTTCCATAAAGTGACTTCGACTGCTACGCCGTAGCAAAGAAATTATTATGATATCCTAATAGTGTTGATGGAACTTTGTATTCTATAGTGATGTACAACTGTGAAACTTAGCGGTTGGGATATATAACAGTTCCTAAGAACACTACCCGTGGTTAATGCAATATATAAGTTCATAGAGATGCAATGTCTCTTAGCAAAGTCAATGGATCAAGCCGACCAGAAAGAACCGGTATTTATATTTCTTTTATGTAGGTGACAGTTGATTCTTGAAAGTTATATATACGGTTTGTAACTGCCCGTTATAGATAGTTACATATACATATAGACCTATACGTTATATAAAAATAAAAGAGACGAGGAACGTAAAAGAAAGGTTAGAAATATTTAATATGTTCTCATTACGTAGTGGACATCTACAAAAGAAAGAAGGATTTTATTATTTCCGAGCTTTATTTGTTTTTCTTTTGCCGATTTTCAAAGTAATTTGGCAATAGTGGTCTGTGGTATCAGTTCATTTTGGAACAGGTGTCTCTTGTCCAATATAGTTTGGGAATCCCTGATGTACTCAAATAAATAGTTATGTGCTTAATATTAAAAATATACGATGAATTCATACGTACATCCCATTTATATACATACATGCATACACAAACAGAAATACACGCAAAACAACATATACATATCATATTAAATATAATATAATAGATATCATAATTGTCAAATATCTTAGAGAGATATCTCTAAAATATCATACATATCTATATATATTATTCAGACCTTAGTCCACAGCTGGACATATGCCTCTTCATGAAAGCGCCAACACAAGCGGGCATGCCACACATGGAAGATTTGTCCATTCTCACCTCGCTGGGCACATGGGTTGGTGAGGATAGTGCCGGTACCCTCGCCCTAGAGACTCTGATCCTCATCACGAGACTGTTATATTTGGGATCGGTATATTCGAATAGATTCCTCGCTATCAGACGATCGACGAAGCCCCATCTGTTAATTGGCACGGTGCAGTTTTGCAGACGTGTTTCACATTTGGAGAAAGTGATAGATAATATATTCCCATTACACCCTTCTTCATTTTATTTATATTAATGGATGTCGTTATTTCAAAACAGCCGTACATAAATGTGAGAGATAAGTGGAAGGTTGATGAATACCTTAAAGTGCACAATACCTTTAAGCATTTGCATGGCTAAATCAACTTAGGTGTTAAGACAAAGCCAAGGTTTCACTCGTCCACCACTGACTTTACGCGGCTATGCATTTCTTTTACTTTGGTAATATAATTTATGTAACAAATGGTATTATCCCTATTGCACTTGTATAATCTGTATTAATAGAATAAAATATATACGTAGTAGGCAATTGTATAAATAATTTATATAATAAATTTTAAACTATTACTTTCAGAAGCAAATTTTTTTAAGCTTTGGAATGGTTATGAAAAAAGATATATAATAGGTAATTGCACGTATAGGTATGCAGGTATAATTTGTATTACATAATTAAACAAATACATGCTACAGCCACACTAAACTTATAAACGTAAAGGGTCAGCCAAATCTTTTATTTTTGGCAGCAAAAGACGCCGCTTGGTAGTACTCTACCCCGTAGAAAACCTACGTACAGTATAAACAAGGGTATTTGATTACTGTTTCAGTATATAAATTCTGTTGTATTATATTTTCTAACAGAGGATTTCTTCTCTTTTGACTTTCTATAAAATACCTCATATCATCATCATTTCATGCTGTCATAAGTCCACTGCTGAACATTCGCCTCCCCGACAGATTGCCTCAGAACACGATCCAGTGCCACCTGCATCCATCGACTTTTCGCAATCCGAGCTCGATATCCAATTGTTTTGCACAACCACATTCCCTAGCTTTTACTGCCGAGTGCAGCCATCGTCACGTTGAGGTCGGAAGCTTTTCAGACCACCGTAATATATTACTGTTTTAATGTCCTTTTGTAAGCTTTTTGTAACTTTCCAACGTCAAGCGTTTTAATTTTATTGCGATAGTTTTTAATTATATCTTTTACAAACATCGCTTAATTTTAATTAAAACGTACTTACTATTTCACTTTCTTTTATTTTATAAGTGAATTAAAATAACTACTCAGTTATAACTTTCTACCTCGTGGTAGAATATGATGCTGGTTAAAGATTATCTTTAAAAGAGTCAATGGGGTAGTCGTGCTTATAAATATAATATATGAATATAATATTTTTGTGCACCCTTTTACATTTTCTCTGTTCAATCTAGTGGTAGACTGGTAGAGAATGCCTCTTGGCATTAAGTCCGCCTTTTTGTTCTGTAATGTGCAAATAAAGTTTAAATAAATAAATAAATCAAATTAAGTAATCCAAATCTGACACACTCTTTGTAGTATATAGGAGTCGCGTAAACTTTTAATTATTAATAATTAAAACACGCACCGAGAGGTATCTTTAACCACGTGGGATTACTAGTATGGTTCTGATATGATAGGGGAGGTAAGAGGCCTATAGTAAATGTCTAGGTATAAAATAAATCTTTAGTCGTTTTAACACGCCTTTCACTAGAGTTTATTTGGAATAATGTGACGGTTGAATGGCCAGGAGCCATTTCAGAGTTAAGGGCAACGATAATAATCGTACAGATATTTCGAATAGCTCATTGCAACGAGTACTCCACACAGGGGCCACGGTTAGAGGTATCTAGACTACCACAGTATAGGGTACAGGGTCCCACGACCCGGTACCCTCATTTTTGTTGAGTTTCTGTCACTGCATCTCTGGCCTTATCTTTTTACACCACAAACAATTTAACAATAATCCCGTGAGACAACTCATTCCGCTATAAAATCATATTATGTATCATATATGTGTTATTTTTTGTAACAAGGTTTCGTTTAACCAAGACATCATTGTTACCAATAACCGAAACCATATCTTGGACTAGAAAACAAAACGCGGTGTGATATTATCGAGGAATAAATTCACCGGGAATTTTACTGAAATATGTTTTAGGTATAGCCGATAAGACTACAGGCATTCATCATCATCAGCATCAGAATCAGTAGACCGCTGGTAAATTTCAATTTTTTTTTTTTACGAGAATGTGGGTAAATGAACTAGCGGCTCACATGTGCAACGCCAACGCCCGCCAACGCCAGGTGGGTTGCCGGGCTCGAAGGATATTTGGAGAATGGGAGGGATGATGGGGAAGTGGGTTGGGGGAGTGAGCCACTGCACTCGCCGAATGAAACGCAGAAACACAAGATGCCTCTACTTCACGCCGGTATTTTGCGAGGCCGTGGTACTGCCCCGGGTGAACCGACCCATTCCTGCAACAGCATAGGCCGCCGTTTGGCTCTACCACGTTAAGAATGAATGAACTTAATGAATCGTATAATATGAGCAGCAAAATTAAATGAAATCCTCGTTAATGTGAAATGTAAATCGTTAGATAAAAAACTTCTAAAAATAAGCCAAGAGTGTATTCGAAGTGCCTACACCGCCCACGAATGCCTCCCCAAAGACCACTTTCGTTAAATTATTCCATTGGCTAATGAATTGTGCCAAATTGTTAAAAAAAAATTCAACCTTGCGTTCAATCGTACAAGAACATACAACGTGGGGTAGAGCCGAGCGGCAGCTTTTACCGATGCTCGAATTGACCGGCTCGGTCGGGGTAGTACCACCACAACCTCGCGTGAAGTAGAGTCATCTTGAGCATCTGCGTTTCGTTCTGTGAGTGAGGTAAACGGATGCCCACTTCCCCCTAACCCTATCACCCGTCCCGAACCTCTCTCCTATACCCCAAACATCCTTAAAGGCCAGCAACGCACTCGCGGCTCCTCTGGCGTTGCAGATGTACGCGGGCGACTGTAATCACTAACCATCACGAGAGACGCTTGCTTGTTTGCCCCCTTGCCTACGACCTTCCTGATCACTAGGCAACCATGGTTCTAAAAGCATAAAAATAACCGAGTAAAGGAATAAACTTTGTTGTTGAATAAGTAAAGGATAAAAGTAAATTAAAGTAACCTGTAAGCCTCCTCTAACTGTACAAAAATATATATATATTTTTTTTACTTTTCAACCACTCAGGTTTAGTCGCATCACGATGTCTCCCTTCACAGCGCGTGGTAAGTTCAACACTTAACACTACAATTGACCACCACTACAATTTAGCGGCGCCAGCACGGATAACTGAGGCCGGTCGAGACGGGTGCAAAGATGACAATGAACGCTTTAATGACGCCGAGATAAAGCGGCGGATAGAACTGGAATTGCTCGGTTATTTTTCTTTTTTAGACGAACGGATTGTCGGTAACAGCGTCGGGTGTTCTATTCTACAAATGTAAAAATGAACCGCCGTACTTTTGTTAATGTACAGTGAAAATCCACCTTAAACATTGATATGTATGCAGTAGTCATATCATGCATGCAGATGT
Source organism: Bhutanitis thaidina (assembly GCA_029286595.1). Classification (NCBI taxonomy): domain Eukaryota; kingdom Metazoa; phylum Arthropoda; class Insecta; order Lepidoptera; family Papilionidae; genus Bhutanitis; species Bhutanitis thaidina. The sequence continues at coordinate 2,223,707 of JAGSMS010000023.1, read as the reverse complement.
TTTGAGGGATAATGCTGTTCGCGTCCGTGGGCTATAGCTCTAGATACCCACACGTGTCCCTTGGGTAGTCCCCAAATGAACGGCACCATCTGGTGGTAGGTTTCGGCCGCGGTTTGTTACCACCCTCTTGGCAAAGCCTTGCCGCCATGAGTAGCCACCTTGGAAGTGGAGTCTGGGCAGTTGCATGGTGTAGCGAACCGGTTCCGGTACTGCGTGGTGTCTGTACTGGGTGACTGTTCGCGGAGGGTAGCGGGATCCTAAGCACGGTCTTCCGCTGGCCGACCGCAGGTAGTAGGGGGCCCAACTAGACTAGGGGTTAGCCACCTGTGAAAGGCTGCCCCGCCAACTCGCGAAAAATCCCAGGATGGGTCATCGTGCTGGTTGGCGACCAGATGCGAGGGCCCGGTGAACATCTTTGATGGGGGGTTAGGGCGTCCTCGCGCGCTCCAGACCAGTCTCCCATCAGTCCAGCACTATGATTGTACCGCTTGGTATTCGTTTTAGCTATGCCTCGCCTAACTGTCCCCTTTCTGTTTGTCTGTTCATGAACAGACATCTAGACAAGCGTGTACCATCCTAGGCATCATCTTCGCTTTCCATCGGGCAAGATTGAGGTTAAACGCAAGCCTATTTATCTAAAAAAAAAAAAAAGTAGTCATATTTGTTCGGCAGTGGTAAGCTTAATGTTTTTTTCTGTCAATTGGTATCCATATTAATCCAACATACATATTATTAATAATCGAGTCTCGTTGTGTTTATGGTTCAAGAATAAATTGAAAACAAATAATTAAAAAAGAAATGTTGTGAAACTAGTACAAGAATTCTAGTCGATTTCACCAAGTTACAACAATCGCAAGGGTTAATTGAAAATAATTGTTGATTGCATATATAGCTGCTTTAGTGCAGTGTAGTACACGGCGGCGATGGAACACATCATAAATAAACAGACACGCTGTGAAATAATAAAAAAAATACATTACCAGGACACGTGCAGTCCGGTAACCTGGATTTGAGCAGCGTGTCGGCTTTTCCCTGCTCTAAAACCGTTTAAAAAAATGGAAGTGATACTAAATAAAGTATTCGACTCCACCTTCGATATATTTACTTACAACTTTTACACGAGTTAAATAAGTTTTAATTAATAAACATATAGACATCGTTGGAATAGTGCCGCGCTTGAACGCTCAGTGGCGGCTGTGGGGCAGCCCTCCTCCCGCGAATTACATGTTCACGCGTGGACGAAAATAAAAGGCGGCTTACGTCTCTGCAACTTGCAACTTGGGACAGTTACGGGCTGTTGCTTTACTTTAAAATAACCCAATTACAATCAATCAAATGATTTAAAAAACACTTCAGAAACACGAAGACCTCGTTAGCGGCCGGATGTCTAAAAATAAATCCAGAGCGCTTTCCGAAAGACCCACCCCGCCCCCTCCACGTCTTGATTGCCTCCATTAATAAATTCCGAACACTAATTGCGCTGAAGCCTATAAGGCAACGTTTTTTTTTGTCAAAGCTGTAGACTTCAGCATAGTAGTTCAGCGTGTAATTTAAACGGAATCCAAGGAGGTTTTCTATGAAATAACTAGAGACAAAAAGAGAAAAAGCCGAATTTATAGATAGATAGAATACGCTTTTTTTGCATACCAAAAACAGGAAAATAATAGAATAGTACAAAAACGTAATTAGACATGAGAGGTGGAACAATGGGCGGTCTTATCGCTAAAAGCGATCTCTTCCATACAACCTTTGGATGGACAGGATTGTTATAAATTAATTTGTAAGTTGCATAAAAGCAATTGATATACAAATAAAAAAGTACATAAAAAATAATATACACATATTATAGAAATACATACATGTTTTATAAATACCTATTATATATGTATACATATACCTAATATATAAATAGTCAAATTAAGACTGCTAGGTTGTATAGTGTAGGTCCACATGAATCTAACATCCTTAGGTGTGGAATATTTAAATAGGCAATGGAGATCAATTTCGTTAATAAAAAAAGAATCATTCAAATCGGTTAAAAGTCGACGAAGATATGACGTAACTATACAAAATGCTGTCGATTTGATAAGCTCCTCATTATTATGTCATGCTAGTATGTGCTACTATTACGTGACGCCCTCTTGGCTCAATAGTTAGAAGTCTGATGGCTCATTAGCTCACACCGCCAAAGAGAAAGCAGACATGTTTGCCTCTCTATTTGCGAAGAATTCACAACTAGATGCAGCTGATAACTGCCCACCTTTGCTACCTCGTTGTGACTCTGCAATGCCTGAGGTACACATTCGGCAAAAAGAGGTACTCAAAATACTCAGAACTCTAGATGTGAATAAGGCTAGTGGGCCTGACGGCATTCCTGCCATTGTCTTGCGGTCATGTGCGCCTGAGTTGTCTCCTGTTCTGACTCGCCTCTATCGCTTGTCCCTGAGGACTGGTCAAGTTCCGAAGTCCTGGAAGATTGCCAATGTCCAACCTGTACCTAAGAAAGGAAGTCGTGCCGACCCTGCCAACTACCGACCTATCGCAATCACCTCCATACTCTGTAAGGTTATGGAGCGCGTTTTAAACAACCGCCTCCTTGCATACCTGGAGGACAACGACCTCCTCAGTGACCATCAATTCGGGTTTCGTCGAGGCCGATCTACTGGGGATCTTCTTGTGTATGCTATTCACCACTGGAGCGAAGCCATTGAGAGACACGGTGAAGCTCTTGCCGTGTCTCTTGATATCTCTAAGGCTTTCGACAGGGTCTGGCACGCAAGTCTCATTGGCAAGCTTCCGGCATATGGTATTGCTCCCGAGCTTTGCACCTGGATAGAGGATTTCCTGAGGAACAGATCGATTCGGGTTGTCGTTAATGGCGCCTCGTCCGATCTCCATGATATTAATGCCGGTGTGTCTCAGGGGTCTGTGCTCTCCGCGATTCTTTTTTTGCTGCACATCAACGACCTGCTGGTAACACCCGATATCTTTGGGTATGCAGATGACAGTACAGTCTCGGGGAGATACTTGTCCGATGCGAAGTCTGGGGCAAAAGTCCAGTCTTTCAGAGAATCGATGATTGAGGGGGTGAACTCGACTTTGGATGCTGTTTCCCAATGGGGTGATGCCAATTTGGTCGAGTTTAACCCCTCTAAAACACAGGCTTGTCTTTTTCGGCGAAACGGAGTCCATTCCAACTGACCTGACTTTCCGTAATGTCTCCGTTCCGGTAAATGACCGTCTTGCGCTCTTAGGTCTAGATCTCTCTTCTAACCTAAATTTCGGTCGTTACATCGGGTCCATAGCAAACACTGCTGCCAAAAAACTTAGTATCCTCTCGGGGTGAGACGGTACTTCACATCGGAGCAGCTCTTAAATCTATACAAAGCTCAAGTCCGCTCTTGCATGGAATACTGTTCCCACCTCTGGGATGGTTCGGCTAAACATCAGCTTGATGCTTTGGACTCGTTGGAGCGCCGAGCGAAGAGGATCATAGGCAGTGACTCACTAGTAGAGGCAAAACTTCAAAGCCTCGAACACCGTAGACGAGTGGCCTGCCTCTCGGTTTTTTATCAAATTCATTTCGGAGAGTGTGCGGAGGTTTTGCATAACCTAATACCCTCTTCCCCTTTCCATCACCGAACGACTAGACGCGGCGAGAAGTTCCACTCTTATGTTGTAGACATTCCTCCATTACGCACGAGGCGGTTTGCCTCTTCTTTCTTTATGCGGACGGCTAAGGAGTGGAACTCTCTGCCGAGGTCGGTTTTTCCGGAGGCCTATAACCTGGATATCTTCAAGGCCAAAGTGAACAGACATCTAGGCAAGCGTGTACCATCCTAGGCCTCATCTTCGCTTTCCATCGGGCAAGATTGAGGTCAAACGCAGGCCCATTTTTACATAAAAAAAAAAAAAATAGTTAGCATATCTGACTGTTGAGGAAAGATTCCTGTGCCTGAATCCCAGCGGGCGCCAGTGCTTCATAACATATTGGTTTTCGGATGTAGTTGTGTTCACACCGGATGGGTAAAGTTAAGAAAACTGAACGCTGCTGTGTTTGCGCCTGCGCGTTGTGCCCCCCGCTAGTTGACGAACGCGGCTCCGGCGGCCGGATGATGACGGAATATCCCTCCGAATATCGCCGAGCTTAAATCCTACTGACAAATGATCGGGGAGCAGCATTACTAATGGGAGTACCGGTCCAATGCACCGCGCATACTCACCAACCCGCAAACCAAGCGTGGTGAGTGTGGACAGAACTTCTAAGAAATTTAGGGGGGAGTGGCCTCCGGAAGTTACTTCACGCCGGTATTCTGAGAGATCGTGGTACCAACCCCGGTCGAGCCGGTCCATTCGAGTAACAGCAAACTCCGCCGCTTGGCTCTACTACGTACAAAACCTGTTATGGGATAAAAGTCAAAAATACTTTTAGTGCATTTGATAACCTCTTCTTTTAGTGAAATCGGTTAAAGGTAGTTGATTCTTTAACCGGTTTCTTCTCCGTCAGAGGAACCTCATAACGAAACGGTGGTAGATTTAAAACAAATTGACGTTTCTGCAAGTGAAATTACTGTTTCTTGTATTGAATAAATGACTTGATTTATCTATCGAGCGATTTGAACGTACTCAAAATAAAAGAATTAATAAGATTCAATCTAACAATTTATTACGCCAATTTTGCCACTAATATTGTGTTAGTTATATGACGCTGTCCGCGTTGTTAAGCGGCTTGTCTAATGAAGAAATTTCTACGGGGAATTGATGGTACAAGGGTAAAACGGAAGCGATAAAATATAGTAACAAAATCAACAGAAGATAATAATACATGTCATCCTTCTATTATATTGTACTTATCCATTGTATTAATTTTAACAGGCGGTAGATTCTTTCCAGTCATCTGGGTTGGTACCACAGTCTTACACGTATCTGCTGCCAAACTGCAGTGCTGCTACTGTCGTGTTCCAGTTTGAAATGTATAGAGAGCTAGTGGCTTACCGGCAGTGGTGGCATTCTGTCTTAACCCTCAAGAGGTATAACGCATCTGTAACCTTCTTTGATTGTAGTTGTTTGCTTGGTGTCCATAGGTTGAAATAGCCATTGCCAGCAGCTACACTGTAGGCTAGTTTTTCAACCCAATTTTAGCATGCACACTGCTGAACACGGGACTATCCTAAATATTGCAGTGAGGCCCGGACCTAAACCACCAGCATCCACTATCCATTCCCGCAACCGTTCCCCAACGGTTGTCATTACTGCGAGAGATGTGGGCGGACATTGACATTTCTGTTTGTAACGCTGTTTGCTGCGGGCATCATCGCTGCAGATCCTGTCTTTTGTATATATAAATATAAATATAAATATAAATATAAATATAAATATAAATATAAATATAAATATAAATATAAATATAAATATAAATATAAATATAAATATAAATATAAATATAAATATAAATATAAATATAAATATAAATATAAATATAAATATAAATATAAATATAAATATAAATATAAATATAAATATAAATATAAATATAAATATAAATATAAATATAAATATAAATATAAATATAAATATAAATATAAATATAAATATAAATATAAATATAAATATAAATATAAATATAAATATATAACGTAGTAGAGCCAAGCGGAGGCTTTTGCTGCTGCTCGAATGGGCCGGCTCGACCGGGTTGGTACTACGGCCTCGCAGAATACCGGCGTGAAGTAGAGACATCTTGTGCTTCTGCGTTTCGTTCGGTGAGTGAGGTAACCGGAGGCCCACTCCCTCTCCCCATTCCCGTTCTCATCCTCCCTCCCATCTACCAAATACCTCTGGTGTTGCAGGTGCGTTGCGGGTTGCATGGGATAGGCCCATAAAAAAAAATATAAAAACACCATGTAGCCCTTTCCAATAGAACTCTGAGCAACTCCGAGCTTGCTCATACCATATCTAGTTTCCGCAAGTCATCATTGGCTGGTTGAATACTTTACACTTGCGGTATACTCTACGAGAAAACGTGACGTAGTTTCACGAACGCAGCCCGCGCCTGTTGGATCAATCGATTTACCTCTGAAGTTAGTCCCAGATACACGTACTCGTAGACAACTTCGTGCAGTTTTACCAACGACAACCGGTATTGGTGTGACATGGGCGTTAGATATGATCTTCATATCGTGCATGGTCATCTTAAGATCAACTCTTACCTTACCCTAACAGCCTGTAAATAGTCCACTGCAGGACATAGGCCTATCCCATAACGAGGATTTGCCATAATCGCTACGCTAGCTTAGGGAATTGGCGATTGAAGTACCAGAATCTAGTTAGCTTATCGCGACCCAATTGTCAAATTCTACTAAAAATTTAAAATTATAAATACTAGATTCCGTCTCTCTTCGCCTGTCACTTGTACAACGTAGTTAATTCAACGCAATTAACCCGGCACGCAATGTCTTGTTAATACCTATTTGTTATATACCATTCGCCAAGTACAAGTTATTTAAGGGTTTATCATAACATCGTCTTGACTAATTTAATTATTTGGATGAAAATATCATTTAAATAATATATTTAATGTGATAGAGCCAAGCGGCGGATTTTGCTGCTGCTCGAATGGGTCTGGTGAACCGTTTTAACCTTTGCCGCCATTCCCATAAAAAAAAATGTAGCTACTATAGCCACGTATTTACGAGATCTGCCTAGGAACCAGGAGATTCGAGTTCAATCCCCCATGTAGGGACAGGGGAAGGTTCCCCTTTATACGTTGAAAACCAGTTAGCGACAGTTAAACCGACAGTTTAAATTTTTTTAATAAACCGAGAGTTTAAACACAATGTCAAAGAAGCGAATAAACTTATTCTTGGACCGCTTTTCAACCTAAACGCGTCACGACATCCGAGTCTGAAAAGTGCAATCCCTTGTTGGAAATGTACTGACCGAGTTTTACTTGGACGAAGAGAAGATGTACAATGACGACGGAAAGGGAATTGTAAAGCATGTTCTAGCGGAGTGCGAAATTAGTTTCGTTGTCAAATTATAATTAACTCTCTCACTGGATTGAAAAAGAAAACCTTCTCAGCGAAGAACCGGCGAGAATCTCTTGGGTCATGTCATGGCAATGGGACTTCTTTCCCACAATGAATTAGCAAACTACAATATGATGTGTAACGTTTGTCGGCTCCAAAAAAATAATTGTAATTGTACAATTATTTTTGATCACACCGTATCCTCTTAGAAATCGATATAAAGAGATTCCACGTTAAAGAAGCAACGGTTAAAAGAGATTGGAATATTTTGAATACCGAAATGCCCAGAATCCAATTTCAAAAGCAATCTCGTTTGTAAACTGAAATTTTATGAATGTTTAATTTTAAACAAATCCCCAGCTTTGCTCAACCTCTTCAACCTTTGTTAGATTTGCGAAGAAATGCTTTCACGAAGAAATGGGCTATATGTCTTTTAATTTATTTATACATAGCCGGAGGCGTACACAGGTGAACATATATACCTATCTCCTTTGAATTTAAATGCTTAGGAGTGTATAAATTATAAGCGAATACACAGACTAACTTGCTTTTTTATACTATTTGAAGTTGTATTTACGTTCCTCCTAGTAGTTAGCGGGATCGCCATGTCGATGAATACCAGATCAAAATTAGGCAGACCGGCAGCAACGTCTTAGGTGCGAGATACACAGCAATCGCCAATCCACATGGCGAGCGTGGCGATTGTGGCAAATCCTATTTATAGTAGAGAGCTGTCCTGCAGTGGACTATTTACGAGCTATTAGGGTAAGCTGAAGGTATGCTGGCAATGTTCTGGCTAGAACATAACTAGTTCTTTTAAGCGTGGTAGAGCCAAGCGGCGGCTTTAGCTGCCGCTCGAATGGGCCGGCTCCACCGGATTGATACCACGGCCTCGCAGAATACCGGCGTGAAGTAGAGGCATCTTGTGCTTCTGCGTTTCGTTCGGTGAGTAGCCCACATCCCCTCCCTATTTCCCTCCTCTTCGCTCCCATCTCCCAAATATCCTTAAAGACCGGCAACGCACCTGCAGCATCTATAGTGTTGCAGATGTATGTGGGCGGCGTTAATCACTTACCATCAGGTGAACCGCTTGCTCGTTGGCCGTCTTTTCCATAAAAAATAATAAGAACAAGCATAGCAAACCCTTCATTGCTCTAAAATTCTCTCAAAAAAGAGGAGACAAGTAGAAACTTTTATATGTCGCTTTATTAATATGGCTACATTACTAATTTAATAAATGAATCTTCTGGAACGCACTTCCAGGTGATGTCAAGAAAGCTTTCAGCTGTAACGAGAACTCTTACGAAACTGCTTCGAGAAAATTATGAGCTACCTCGGCTTTAGAAAAGGTTATGTTATATACATTGAAAGTATTTGAAGCGCCAATATCCTAATGGTTTTGGATGCCGATTCCGAGATCTAACATCGCTGGTTCGAGTCCGTCACTCATCTAACGTCGTGAACCAGAGTTAGTATGTACGGCGGCTTTTGCTGCTGCTCGAACGGGTTAGTACCAGGCTGTGAAGTAGACGCATTTCGGTTGTGTTTCGTTCGGTGAGCGAGGCAACGGAAGGCCCAACCTCCACCGCCCCTGTTCTCCACCCTAACACCCAAATATACTTAAAGGTCCGTGACGCAATTGCAGCTCCTCTGGTATTGCAGATGTACGTGGGCGTCTATAATCTCTTACCATCAGCTGAGCCGCTCGCGCGTTTGCCGTCCCTGTCCCATAACGACCAAACCAATCAAGATACAAGCTCTTAGACTAGCGACTGGTTTTTTAGTAACGTCAATAACATTCCTAGTATACTTTTTTTTTATTCGTAACGCTCGTGTGTAAACACACGCTCCACCGCCGAAGTGTATCAGTATAGATAAAGCCTAATTAGTTTGCCAGGCCAAGGCTCAATAGGCGATAACTTCGAAAGCGAGCTCTACACAGAATCTCCTTTTACAGTTGAGTTCCGTAAAATTTATTTACACGCATAGCCCATTGACTCCCCCCGTGCCCCTCCCTCTCCATTAGCTAATCATATTCGTTTATTTATTAACCAAATGGATAAAATGAAAATTACATTTTGTTGTTATATTTGTTAAGATATCCGCCGTAATAACCCTGGACTGTGAAAATTTGACAACAGCTAATTATTACTTTTCGAAAGATATAGCCGTTTAAAGGCGAGACGGGCAGACCGAAGGACCTCGTAGGTATAGTAACTGGGTTCCCTACGTTAACCCCAAAAACTGAGTTCTACTGTACCTTTGTTTACGTAGAAATATATTGAGAATGGTCTGGCAGAATAGCCTGATGATCACGGACCTAGTTGCGTTGTGGTTGGACTTGGTAGAGTACAGCAGCGGTTTTAGCTTTTGCTCCAATAGACCGGAGTACTACCACGACCTCGCAGTGGGTGGGTGAGTGAAGTAACTCCCACTCCCTTTCCGCATCCTCCTTCCTCATCCTCCCTCACATTTACTAAATCCTAAAAATCCGGCAACGCACCTGCAGCTTTTGTATTGTAGATGTTTGAGTGCGATAGTAGTCACTTACCATCAGGAGAGCCGCTAGCTCGTTTTCCCTCATTCCCATAAAAAAGTGGTGATGCTGTCCACCAGCTGATTTCGACTGTGGTGACATCTTGCGAACCCTACCGGCAGATACCAACCACGCTTAACTAACTAAATAATATTAGTGTCGCAAGCATACTCACAAACACAGACGCGTTTGTTTACCGTATCGGAAAAAGATTTTTCAACAAAATCCATTTTGTTTTTGTATTGTGTAATTTTTTAACACGATTTCATTTATCCGCCACGGTGACCAACAAACGAAATCGTGTCTTGGGTGTATGATAAATAGCGCGATATGATTTTATCGTGGAATGACTTCAAAGGGAATTTTCGTGAAATATATTTGTGGCATAGCGGGTGAGGCACCAGCGTAGTCAAACAGATTTTCCCAAATAAGTTTTCTCATCTCCGAGGCAACGTGACGTAGTGGCGAATCAGCTTTTTAGTAGTAGTCGGTTTATGATATAAGTTATTTCAATTGGTTTTTTTTTCAAAAAACCTTACCATCCGCTGTGGGAATTTCTCCTATATCGCGGAGGAATTGTACATGCATATATTGCACATGGACAAACACCCAGAACTATTATTTGTAGCGTACGGGAATCGAACCCGCGACCGAGGGCGCTATACGTTTAACCACTACTCCACCGTGTTATTAAGTATCTGCGATATTGAAACTCGCAAAACCTTTTTGTGAAATTGTTTTCCCATTTTCAGTTTCTTCGCACCCCTGGGAAGTTTACGTCTAAGAATAAATTTGACCTGTTTCAACTTCCTCTATTTTTAGAATTAGTTGTGAGATTTAACATTTTCGCACTTATTTTGTCGACGGATTTTGATCTTTAATAGAAACGGAGCTTGAATTAAAGTGGACTTTCGTCTGTCTTACATTATTAAATGATATTGTAGTCTTGTATTTATAGGAGAAATAATTAGAAATAAAAGGGCCGTGTTAGCTCTGGGGTTCATTTATTGGTAAGGACTCGTTAATAGTTACACTCCTATAACTACTTAGTTAAGAGAAATACAGATAATGTTATTAGTATTTACATTTATACAAGACATACGTGCATTTGTTTTTAAAAATATTGGTATATTTAAAAAATAAAAGAAATGGAACATGGACAAAAAATTACTTTATCCAACCAAAATACCACCTTCCAGGATTAAAATGCTAAACTGTAGCCCTTATAACTCAGCTGCAAAAATATTTGATATATAGCACTCATTGTCAAGACAGAAATAAAATTCATCTCATTTATTAAGTACCTCATAACGAAATGTTTTTATACACTGGATGATTACTTTGCTACAGAAAAATGTTAAGCACTCAACCCACGAAAGACTGTTGGTTGTCTCAAGAACGAACGAACGGCGCAAAAAAATTTAATTAATAATTGAAAGAAGTTACAAGTAGCATTATAGACTCTCTGTGATACTTTAGATGGTTTATTTTATCTAATTTTAATTTTAATTTGTGCGTTATTTAATTTTATGAAGACTGTAAAATTGATCGGAAAATGTATTTAGTTATATTTTTTTTTTTATTAAACTTTATAAGTTTTTAAAAAAAAAAAATAATACAAAGAATGCTATTTAAGTAACATTACTAAAATTCTGGTTAACCCTCCAACTAAGCATTAGAGCTTGTACCTGGTGTGGTTGACGACAACAGTCGAATGGCGGGCTCGAACCTGCTACGTTATGTTTCGCAGCCCGCACCCTAACCCATTAGGCTATTGGCGCATTTATTGGAAAGCACTTAAATAATATTAGAATCCGTCATGTAAATACTTGGCCAAAAGTGAACAGACACCTTCTAGGCAAACGTGTACCATCCTAGGCCGCATCTTCGCCTTCCATCAAGCGAGATTGAGGACAAACGTAAGCCTATTTTATAATAAAAAAAAAAACTTTGTTGACAACAAACACCTTGACTTGGGGTATTTTTTTTTTATATAAAGGTCGTGTAATCAAAGACTACTCAGGAATTCGCTTGAAATGTGTGCTTCGAAATCGAAAACACTTGAGTTACATACGTTCTGCAGTGGGGTAGTGGATGCATGACGATGCTGTGACTTAGTGGGTTGGTTCTGGGTTCGAAATCCAGACGGAATCGATACCTATGACATACAAATTATTGATATTCGGGTATTGGGTTGTATTGCACCACGTGTCTCTTACACTGCATCAGCACCTTTCCACCTATCTTAATACCTGACCGTTTCAGCCAGTGGACTTGTGATAGGCTGAAATTATGATGATGATGAAAAGCATTAAAAATATGCAAAGATGCGTCCTGTTTGTCAAATTAAGTAAACTTAACCTGGTAGAGCCAAACTACGGCTGGAATAGGCCGGCTCCAGCGGGTTAGTACCGCAGAGCTTCTGCGTTTCGTTCGGTGAGTGAGGTAACCGGAGGCCCACTTCCGCCTCCCCAACTCCCCTACCCATTATCCCACCCAACACCCAAATATCCTTAAAGGCTGGATACGCATATGCAGCTCCGCTGGTGTCGCAGATGTACGTGGGCGACGGTAATCACTTACCATCAGGTCAGCCACTTGTCCGTTTTCCCCCATTACCATAAAAAAAAAACAATATTCGTCTTGGGGCCGGGGCTTCTCCCCGATCTCCACTCGATATTTCCAAGCATACAGGTTACATAACAACCTTGTCCTAAGCTCTAAAAATTTGCGCGGGTAGAATTGCTATTGGGTAACAAATTTCGATAGGGCTGGGGTTCGAACACGAGTCGCCACGAACTGTGGAATTAAAGCGACAGCACTCTGACAACCAGACTATCAAGACTCATAAGAACTTATTAAAAAAAACGAATTATCTTATTTGTAGTTGTTGAAATTTATTTCTGTTAAAGTTGTGTAAGATTGACATTAGAGCCTTAGTAGTAGCCTAGTGGTCGGAGCGCTCGCTTTAGTTTTATAGAGCGCGAGTGTCCAGGGTTGGATCATCCAAGCCGGCACCACTAAAATTGTTAACAAGAATTTCAGCCCATAAAATTGGTAACAAACATCGTGTGGAAACCTGCATGTCTGAGAAATAATAAAAAATATTATTTCGTGGATATGTGACACGCGCCAACCCGCCAGCTCTAAAACCCAGGCATTTGAGAAGGAGGCCTTTGTCCAGCAGTGGGCACTCACATGCTGCTACTTTACTTTTATATTATATGCAAACCCATTGCATTTCTGAATATCATTTTTTTAATTGTGTAATTATTAAAAATGTTGCTTGTTCCATGACTCTCATTTCTCCTCACATCTCAGTATTTTCAAAACGAATCATTACATAAGTGTTATCAGAAGCAATCTATTCAGTGTTTTCCACGAACAGAATGACGAACAAAAGAACACGCCGGTACCTATGCATAGAGATCAGTTAAGTGCTCTTGTGACTGTAGTGCCGACCTTGAACCTTCTTCACGCTGAATCAACACATTATGTAAACTTCATTGGCATATCTATAAATATCTCGTCCCGTATCTTTGAAACTATGAGAGAGCGCAATTTCATCGACAGAAAATTAAAAAAACAAATAAAAGAATTTAAATATAATCTTTTAATGAAAAACTATAAAAGGTTTTTTTGTATGGAGCAAACGTGAAAGAGGCTCACCCGATAGTAAGTGAATACGTCGCCAACGTACACCTGCATCACCAGAGGAGCTGTAGGTGCGTTACCGACCTTTAAGGATGAGATGATGGGGAGGTGGGCAGACTCTATTGCCCAGAGAAACACTTAGCACTTTCCATAGCCAACTGAGCAACTTTGAGCTTTCTCATACGGCTTACATTACTTACGACGGTTACCGACGGTTGTTAATTCTGCGAGGTCACATGGGCGGTCCCTTTAAGTCTTGAATAGCACACCACACCACAAATGACACAGAAAACGTACTTGCATAGTTAAGTTGCAAAGGTGGTTCATTAACTGTAATTCTCTGTGAATTATTCATAAATGAAATGATAGATCTCACAGCTCCGTCACGAAACGAGATTACATAACAATTGTTGTTTACAAAGTTACGTCACACACGTCCTTGACTTATAAGTAATAACTTAATTCTAAAGTTGAAACTATAAAGAATGCTCTGCGTAATTATGTTATTTATTAAATAGGATTATTGTATTCTTCCCGTGGGTGTCGTAATATAAGACTAATAGAAAAGCCTTAAAAATGATCATCCCAACCTCAGAGAGCAAACTATGTGGCGTCGTTCGGCTACGCTGATCCGTGCCGACCCATGACAGGTGTGAGTGCTTATTAATATTGTGGGATATGTGTCTTCGTAGTTGCATAATAATTTGTTTAAAAATTTAGACATTATATATAATGGATATAAGATACGAATATATAATAATGTCATAGGCGTGTGGTATCGGATGGCGGTGTGGTAACGGCGTAGGAATCTGCCATCCACTTTCCTCGCGTTGGTGTCGTAAGTGAGGACCGGCTAGCAACAGATGGCGGGATATTTCGAAAATTACCGGACCGATGACCGGCGGTGGCGTTTGAGGTACGTGGTGTCTAGTCCTGAGATCGCCAATCCGTATGCAGTGCGTGGCAATTATCGCCAATCCTAGATATGGTAGAGACCTATGTTCCGCGATCAACTGACAGAGCGGTGAGGTTATTAGAGTAATTCGGCTATTTCCAATCTTAATAGTTATCGTTACTCATATTAATGTCATCTAGATTTAGAGAAGTAAAACGGAACGCTTAGCTCAGTAGAACGATTTATAAAGAAGAATCATTTTTAGAATTACTTTTGGTCATAATCTTTGGCAAATATATGTTTACGAAAAATAAGATGTAAACGATAGACAGAAGTGGACAGAAAAGTAACGAGAAGATAAAATTCTAATATGTAACACATTCATAAAAAGCGACCATTCAAATAACTTAACTCTGAAGTCTGACGTCAGAAAACACCGCGTATTGTCTTTTTCGCATTGAAACCGCGTGTAGGAGTAGGCTTTGATGTATTTCGTTGTACGTATATGAAAGAACTTCATTGTCACAAAAATACTTTGAGATATTAATAGAAGTTCGCTTTCGAAAATCGACAGACGTAAACTAAATCCTAACAACTTTTTGAAACTAACTACAGAACCTTACATAAACGTCGAAATTTACCCATTACTAATTTTATCGAAATATTTATATCTGTCTGACAAGACATTATCGATTCATAATAAAAATGCCAAATAATAATATCAAATACACGGCACATTTCGCGTGGTATTTACAAGTCAACGATATAATAAATTAAAAACACTTTTTCACACGAATGTACTCTTATGTGAACTTGACACGACTTTTTATTTACAACTTTAACCGGCTTCCGTCCGGATCAAACATCTTAACCTAATAATTTATTATATAATAAAAAAAATCATTCATTAAATCCAATTTGCAATGTATAACAACAGAATAACAATAAAAACTACATAAAAGTACTTACCCTTATTAACACCTTATTAACGACGATATTCTTACGCACAGACGACCATTGTCAGTCAGTTAAGAGTACAATTAAAAATGTATTATATCACGCTCCGGGCAGAGTATTTACAGTAATATTTACAGGCTCGATATTCGCCGTGGTACTGTGCTCTGGCGTACGTCAGTCCGTCCGCATACTTTTTCGCGCATGCGCGGCGCAAAATGGCGGCGTCGCGTCGGGTCGATAGTTTCCTCGCGATAAGGTATCGCTGAAGGCTCGCCCCCATGCTGGGTGACTTTGTTAAAAGCAGGGTAATGTTTAGGAACGAGGTCATCTGTTTGTATTAACCCGCGCTTCCGCTCTGTGTTGCTAGAGTTGGAATTGTGTTGCCACTAAAGCATGAAGCTAAGCTGTAAATTCTCTTTGTGTAACAAATAACAATGTATTTTTTCTACATAGCCTTTTAATTACGAAACCCCTTTTCCAGTAATTATATTAGATTTTTACCTTCATCTAAATTATGTTAATATGATATTAACTTGGATATTGTTAAATATTTGAATTACATTTGAGAAATATGGTCTGATAACTTTGATTTTTATGTCAGATTAAAGACAGATGATGGCTGTGCGGTACTTGTGGCGCCCCGTTTCATCTCATATGGGTCCTAAGAGTCGACAAAGGGAAAAGGCATGAAAACCTTGCGGTCTCAAAAATGTCAGACTGAAAATTTATTCTTAATTCGCCTATCAAATATTTCCATTTTGACAAAGGCACCAGCAGACTTACAAATAAAGAAGGATGACAAAAAAGTATAGAGTATAGCGAATTTTTACTATTATGTAACAAAACTAGAAAGATAAACAGGCCCACGTCATTTGCACACAAGCCAGCAACTGAGATGGAATGCCTCTAAGCTTTGTGATTACACTGGCTCTCTATACCGTACAAACTGGAGCACAACAGTTAATCGGCTACTTGTTAGAAAATGAGCTCCCACTACACACTGCGGAGTCCTTCCCCCTAGACACGATTTCTACCATCTTGTGATAAGTTCAAGATGTATTTTACCATCAGTCGCTCGCAACAGCCTCGCGTGTTATCCGGCAGGTTGCTCATGTACAGATGAGGTTTACACAACACTCAGATACCATTAAGTTTGAATCGAAAGTTGCATCGCCGACCGACTTTAACACCCTGAACTGAAGGCAATAAAATTTAGTCCGTTTTGTTACGTTCAATATTACTTTACTTACGTACTTTTAGCTATGTTTTTACAAATTTTAGCCTAAGTTCTTGAATAGCCTAAGTTACTGAATAGTTATTTCTCTAAGGTCTATTCTGCCCGTCTTTCGGTCTACTCATTTCACGCTCCGTCACAAACCACTGTGTATTAGATTTTAGGATCAGATGATGGAGTAGACTTGCGAACCCATCTCGGCTCCAAAACCCTCATCAAACATCGAGAGAATTAAAAGAATTGCAAGATTTTTTTTTCTAGTCCTTGTCTGCTATGCCGTGGATGCTATTTTTAAATCCTCATAATCTTAATATCATAATCTTCATATAAGAGTATTTGTCAGAATCGCCCCGCTTTACGTATTGGTATGTGTGAGAGATAAGTGGCGGCTTTTGCTTCTGCTTTAATGGGCCGGGGTATTACCACGGCCACGCAGAATTCCAGCATGAAAAAGAGGCATCTTGAGCTTCTACGTTTCGTACGGTAAGCGAGGTAACCGGAGGCTCAAATCCCCCCATTCCCCCTCCACAATATTCTCCTAAATATTCTTAAAGGCCGGCAACACCCCGGTCAGAGCAGTGCCGGTACCCTCACACAGTGATCATCAGATGGATATTCCGCCATAATTCGGTCACCAGGACCTCGTTTGTGTACATACAGACGAGGTTCGCATTTGTGGAAAGAGATCGTACAGTCCCCTTTACACATTGAAATTCATCATACGTAAATTTGTTTTAATTCCAACGCTTTAAATAGGAGTTGAAGCATTAAATATATACAGCATTAAATCAACAGGCACGCACGCGAACCGTTATTTATGTGTTATATCAGATTAATCTATAAAATTCAAATGTAGGTGAACAACTACAGCATTTTCATTAATGATTAAACTTATTTTAACATACTCAAACTTTATATTATATTAGATTCCGTCACGACTTCGCTCGCGTAAAAAATTGTTCTCAGCTTTCCCGGACAAAAAAGTAGTGTAGGGATTTGCCCCGACATCACGGTACATCCGTAACAAATAACATTGAAAGATTTTTTTAAAAATTCAGCAAGAATCTTGCAGCGTCAAAAAAATTAAAATATGAATACCGGCGTGAAGTAGAGGCATCTTGTGCTTCTGCGTTTCGTTTGATTGTGAGTAACCGGAGGCCCACTCCTCCTCCCCCTTCCCCTCCCCATACTCTTTCCCAGCCCTCCCCCACCCCTGCCCCTCTCCATCACCCTCCCCTCCCCTCCCCGAACCCCTCCTCATCTTCCCTCCCAAAAAACCTTACAGGCCGGCAACACACCTGCAGCACATTCTTGTGTTGCAGATGTACAAGGGCGACGGTAATCACTTACCATCAGGTGAAACGTTAGTTCGTTTTCCGCCTTTCAATAAAAAAAAAAAATTAGTAAATAAAAGAACAATTTATTTGAAATAATTTAATCGTCGTCAACATCGGTGGAGAGGTATCGTACTTCAGGATCGCTGGAGGCGTGACCTCGGAAGCGCGCCAATGCTATACGGCCCCGTGTGCCACCCAATGTCACTATCAACCATACTAAACCGGCGCAGCATCCTACCGCGATCAGTATAGTGAACACGATTTTCATACCGCTTGAATGACCTAGAGGAAACATGAAAAAATAAGTTATAATAAAATTATTGATTATTAGGGAAAAATCTAGAAATAAGCATGGCGTCTGACAAAGGGCGAATTAAACATTTCGAGAAAATACCGGATAAAACTCGCGGACCAATGGCGGGCGATCTGTGGTGGTGCGAAGGGTGTTACTGGAATCATCAACCTGCCATAATCATAATCATAATTACCTTACGCTTGGATGGTTGCGTTTATGGAAAATCGTCCTTTTAGGAAGGGTCTATATCCAGCTGTGCACAAGACACAGGTCTATAAAGAAATAAACATGTAGTAAAACACAATGATTTCACAAAAAAGTTGAATGATAATTTCGTTGAAATTGAAATTTTTTTCCAAATTTATTGCGTTTAATGATGTTGTCCTGATGTATATTACATACTAATTTCAAAAGAGATTATCGCTGGGGGCTTGGGATGCCCTAATATATAAAATTAAATCCAAAACTATACCAATTCACGACCTCAAGATAATTCCTACCTTAGTAATATTTTCTTTTTTCTTTCGTTTAAAAAAAAGTACATAAACTATTTAATACAGTGAGCGCCTTTTGCGTAGATGGCACCAAAATTAATAATTAAAACTTGACGGTACCCCGAGTTAACTACGTCATGAGGTCACACATAACACATCAGCACCCCGTGACCGTAACCGTAAAAGTAAAAAATTTAAATCATGCGCGATAAATTCCGTAAGCTTGCGTTTCAGAACTGACAACCCTTGGGGAAAAAGGTTCTCGAGTGGCAGCCACGTACAGGCAAACGCAGTGCAGGACGACCCCCCACAAGATGGAGTACCGGCCTGTGCAGTGTTGCGGGAAGTCGATGGATCCAGGTGGCTCAAGACCGAGCTTCGTGGCAATCTTTGGAGGAGGCCCATATTCAGCAGTGGACTTGTGATAGGCTGAAATGATGATGATGATGATGATGATGAATCTACACTTAATATTATAAAGAGGAAAGATGTGTATTTATGTATGTTTGTAACGAATAAACTCAAAAACTACTGGACCGATTTCAAAAATTCTTTCACCATTAGTGTAGTATTCTAACTCTATATTTGAGTAACAAAGGCTATTTTTATTACTAGAAAAAACCAAGGATCCCTACTAAAGCTTCAATAATCCAACCCAATGTGTAAAAAAAATTTGCCATAAAATGTCTTGCATCGCATGTGCTGCGGAAACTATTGGTGATAGAACAAAAAAATGTTCTACTATATTAAAGAACACATCAACATCTACAAGAAACTTCTATTGTAGTTATATTACTATAATTACTTTCTTGGATACATTGGATCAGACATTATTGAGCGCAGTACCTTCGTATCACAACGCACCTGCAGCACCTTCGGTGTTGCAGATGTATGTGGGCGACGGTAATCA
This sequence comes from Bhutanitis thaidina, assembly GCA_029286595.1. NCBI lineage: Eukaryota > Metazoa > Arthropoda > Insecta > Lepidoptera > Papilionidae > Bhutanitis > Bhutanitis thaidina. The sequence continues at coordinate 2,204,370 of JAGSMS010000023.1, read as the reverse complement.
CTTACCATCAGGTGAACTGTCTTGTGCCGCCTTCCCCATAAAAGAAGTCAAGTGACAAAAACTTTGCAAAAGCGTTTGAATAAACTATTCTCCGGGAAAAAATCTCGTACGACCAAATAATGTGTAAGTCTATCAACCACTGGGTGCAGTTCAAAGATGCCTAGTTCAAAAGTTGACTAATAATAGGCTGTAATCATAATGTTTTTTTTTTAATTGGATCGGGTCTGAATTGGAGCTATCAGTCCACCAGATGGTTACATATCCGCATATCCTCGAAATAACATTTCTTATTATTTCCCAGACAGATAGGTTTCCTCGCGATGTTCTCCTCCACCGCCGAGCACGAGATAAATACAGCACTTAAAATTGCTATTAACAATTTTTGTGGTGCCGGCACTGTGGATTGGACCCGGGTCACTCGCGCTATTTGAAACTAAAACTCTGAACACTAGGCTACCCTAGGCTACACTAGGCACTATTAGAATTTTACTAACTTTTGTGTTCATTTGCGTTGACATGTTTATTTTCTTCGCGCTTCTCTTCGTCATCGTGTTCCTTCCTTGCTTTCTCGACCATATCTCTGTAAACTTCATGGTCTTCTATTGGTCTTGAATAATCTATTGAAGCCTTTGTAGTCGCGCTAGGTGTTTTTTTAGTAGTAGTCGTTAGAGTTGTTAAAACTTTTTGTGTTGATGTAGTTTTTATTGTAGTGTACTTTTGTGTTTTTTCAGTGAATCTGTGTACAGGCGAGGTTGTCTTGAAGATGATTGTAGGTTTTCTGGTGGTCGTTACTGGTGTTGGTGATGTTCTGGTTGTAGTTTTAGGTGTAGTCGTAGTACTTGTTGTAGGTTTAGATGTAGTTGTCGTGGTGGTTGTAGTGGTTGAAGTGGATGTTGTTTCTTTGCCGGTAGTAATCAGCCTCAGTGTTGTTGGGGTTGTTGAGGTTGTCAGCGTAGTCGTGCTGGAAGATGTGGTCGCGGTAGTTTCTGGGCTAGTCGCTACAAATTTTTGTGTTTGCGGTGCTATTTCCACGGAGTTATTCGATGCGTTATCATCGGCATATGTGGTGGATTCTAAAAAGAAATAAAGGCATTAATATTTAACATCCTTTTTCTTTAGTTTTTATTTTTGCTAATAATTGTTGAAGCCAAGTTTTAATTTATGAAAAGGTATAAATCTTTTGATTAAACATTGATTCATTTTACACAATATAATTGCTGCGGTGAATGTAGAGAAAATTACACAGACACGAATAATATGTGTTAGAAACTAATTTAAGAAAACATTGAGGTAAATGGTCAATGGTTTGAATAGTTACTAAAATAGCAGTAAGTTAATTTAATGCTTTATCAGGACTACTTGCGTAGGTAAGTTGAGTTATTGTTGAGCTGAATTTAATACGAGTACTTCGGACGGACATCGGTTTGGGTAGTTGAAATGTAAATATAATCTTTTAATTGTATTAGACAGTCTTAATCCCGTTAAAGTATGCGAGGAAAATTGGGTAACATAATTTTCGTAGTTATGAACTAGGTTTGGTAACAAGTGATAGTCGTGGGCATGTCAATAAGAAGGAAGAGATAAAAAACCAAGTTGATTAAAAATAAAAATATGCACACACACAACATCCCATTTAAGATATTTATAAACGAAAGCCTTATCTTAGTTTATTTTTAAAAAATGCAAAATTGCAATTAATATTTACATTTTGAAGTTACTTATTAAATTCTTGTATCAGATCCAAATCAACCACAATTTACATATTCTGGTGCGAGTGGAAGCGGCGTAAGAATCAGTCATTCGCTTTCTTTCTTTTGATGTTGCAAGAGGCAAAGAAGCGATAAGCTTTAAAAATCTCGACCTACGCTAAAAGTCTCAAAAGCCCACACCATGTAGGGCAAGCTGGTTGCTGATGAAGACACAATGTATACACAATTAAAACCAATCACCAGCCGAGAAGATGCAAACTTCAAAGAAGTCAGGGCAGCAGCTGCCGTCGCCGATGCAGGAAAATGTGCAGCCGCAACCCAGTTCCTCGTTATGCTTCCCAAATATAACGCAACGGTCCACGCACGAATCCGCTGAAATTAAAAATATAATAAGTTACCCCACCCCGGGGTTTTCATCTCCATCGTGAAGACGTTTCAAAGACAATAAATTACACATGGACAACTAACGAACCGCAAGCTCCTTTCTACCTTTGTGTGAGCATTTGATACACAAATAAGAGAAACCTATGCGATGAGATCGCCTTCTATAGAGCTCCTTAGATGTTGAGTGCAGTGCCTGAAATTAGCTAGTTCCAAAACTTGTTTTACAACACTACAGTGACATGCAATTGTTTGCAGCAAATAAAATGTAGCCCATAATAATACTGCCTCTCTATATCCCTCAAACCGGAAAAGAGCAGTGGCAGCACTGCTGATTTCTGCCACTAAGGCAAGAGGTTAGTACCTACCCAGACGGTCCCTAGGCAGAGAAGGAGTTAGGACTTTTTAATTACTGCGAAAATGTAATTACGCATATTATTTGAGGGCGTGGTGGCGTCGTGTTTTGCCACTGTACAGTTGCTGCCTTGCAGGATGGCCACGTCATCTATCGCGATATCGCTGGTGAAACTCGATCCACGTATTCCCTCGATGACGATCTGCAAAAAGCAGAGGATAGTGAATTACGTAAATTAAATGTAATGGAAAACTTTATTTAATTATAGCGTACCTTACCTCAATTACTTGTGAATAGTAGTAGCTTAGGCCTCTCCTATAATGAGGATTTACCATAATACCAACGCTCGGCAAGCGGATTGGCGATCGCAGTATCAGACACCTCGAACCTTCGACGCTCTTGCCTCTGATGGGTCTGATTAATTTTGGTCTTGTATTTTCTTTCTTTGGTCTTTACGACACCCATGCGGGGTGGGTCGAAAAAGCCTTGAAAATAAAAGGGAAGCGGATGGGGGATAAAGGGAAAAATGGGGGGGAGATGTTTTTCGTGTTTTTTTTTGATTTGATGATCCATTCTCTGTTGAGCTTAGTGGTCGTAGACCACTTCTTTGAAAGATTTGCTATACCCGACACTTCGCTACTCAGAGTTTTGTCAAAACTAATCATTCAGTGTTGCGGGAAGTCGATGGATGCAGGTGGGTCAGGACCGAGCTTCGTGGCAATCTTTGGGAGAGGCCTATGTTCAGCAGTGGAGTTCTGATAGGCTGAAATGATGATGATGATGATGAATCATTCAAACTAAATCCAAGACCAAGCATTCCACTCCACGACTTCATAATGTTGACGAGCTCATACTGCTTAGATCGGAATAAAATTTTATAATAACAAACCTGACGGTGGTCGGTTAACTATTACATCAAGGACTTCATACACCTCACTCAAACCTTGATCGTTTCGAATCCTTTCCAGTACTCGTGGCGTCGGGTTAATAAAAAGTATATTAAAGGCAATAAAATCCTTAAGTAATAACTTTATTCCAATTCACTGATAGCATATTACCTATAACTACTAAATAGATATGTATGACCTTCATCAGGTAACCTTACCTGAAAGTTGTCTGAGAAATCTTTAAGCGGCAGAACGGCATCGTACCACACGTCACCCTGGTTGCCCCACTTCTCAAATAAAATGTACTTCTGCTTTTCGTTGCTTGATAAATTCAGTAATGTGTCCAGGGCATAATTCTCCGGTTTCTCATACACCCTTAAGCCTCCTGTTGTTCTAAGGAAAATGAAGTGACGATAATTAACTTTTTAATTGATAATTTTGATAATTATTACGGTTGTCAGAAGGGCCATGAAAGCAGGATAAATGCAGTAGAAACGAGAGCGTCAAGAAGTATGATTGATGTGAAGATAACAGACAGGGTTTGAAATAATGTGATCAGAGAGCGTTGTGGCGTGAAAGACGATGTAGTGACACGAATTGAGAAAGGGATGGTGAGGTGGTTTGGACATGTGGAGAGGATGAATGAAAGTAGGTTGACGAAACAAATATATGAGGCGAGTGTCAATGTTAAAGTCGGGAGAGGAGGACCTAGGCGAACATTTCACGATCAAATCGGAGACGTTATGAAAAAAAGCCAGGTCAAGAGTACTAAACCAACTAAACCAACAAACATGCATGCGAAGATTGATGAAAATGGAAGAAACGAAAGACGTATGTCAGCACCGTAGCAAGTGGAAGAAAATTGTCTCTGCCTACCCCGTTGGGAACAAGGCGGGAATACATAGAGATATTTATATATTATATATAAATATCTCCATGTATTCCCTCTCCCCCATTCCCATGTATATTACGGTAGCAATTGCAGTTAAATAATGTAGTTGTAAGTTAGTGACAGCGAAAGAAGAAGTCACCTTCGTCTTTTGTTATTCAGCCTTCTCCTTTAATTAACAGAGTACTCTTATAAAATAGGGGGTACCCTCTAGATGAGTTATTCTCCATTACACACTATTTTCAGGCCCGGATTTAGACAAAGCTATGTCTATAGGCCCAGTGTCGCTCACGGGCCCCGCAACCCGTTAAATATAACTTTTCTTGTACATAATTTTTCAGGATTATTTTATGCTCTATAAAATGGTTAAGGCATAAAAACATTATGTACATATTACAATATATACACACATTTTGAGAGGAATTTTTTTTTTTTTATTTAATGAATTGTAAAATTTGTGAGTTTTACATGAAATCACAGAACGTATTCTTTAATTTTTTCCATACAAAGAAATGTTGCCTTATTTATTTCATTTAAATAAATACAATTGACCTAAAATTGATAAGGTTTTCCTACTAATTATTACAATCGTATTCAGGCCTATGAATGAAATGTTTCTAATTTCCAACATGTCATCGACATGTAGAAGAAACAGGGCAGAAGACTGCACACTGCCTTGTAGAATAATGACCTTGGACTCTACTGCCTCTGCTCATTGATTAGTCAGGAAAACTAATGATTTCAGTAGAGCGATCGGACGGTCACTAATAAATTGGAGCTTCTCTTGATACCACAAAAGCTAACTGTCGACAATGGACACCATTATTTTGGAGAACAAGGAAGTCATGGCAAAAAGTCTTAGTAAAACGGATCTGAGTGGTCACTTTTTTTAAAGAATTAGTTTTGAGAAAGTTAAAGTTGTTTATTTATAATAAATTCGAATTCACGAGACGATTAAAAAAAGAAAATGCCAAAGAGATCTGATCATGTACGGCAATACAACTAAACTTAGAAATATTGAAATTGTTTTGAATTACATATATCTTTAAGAACTACGATCGCAAGACACAGGGAGATAAACAATGCTAGCAGAAACATTGAAAAGTCAATCTGTCAATCATAAGCTCTCCTACTTTACAAAATTGTTCTGAGAGTTTGTCTCAAACCAGTAATGAGTTTTTAAGTACGAAAATTGAGTGGGGCTCTGATACTTGCATCGCCTGCGGGCCTCTGCCGTACTTTACCTATATATACTGTAGCTTAATCCGACCTTGTCAATTTTCTCTTGGTATTCTACATTCATTCACTTCTAACTGACGCATTAATTTGAAATGTGATAATAATACAGTAATATATAAGTACAGGAAGTCCTAACGGTTAATTCTTTATAAATCATTTGCTGAACATAATCCTCTTCTAGAATGTGCCATTGGTTTCCTCGCGACGGCGCATCTCCAGACCCTGGGCAGGCGGGATGGTTATCGCAGTGCAGACACACACACACACACACACTAGAGATGCTGCTGCCCATCACTAGCCTATGGAGTTAGAGTTCAGAAAATCGAAATGGATTTTTCACCATATTTCAGTGACCAGAGCTTATCTTATTTATCTGAGCTATCAGGACATACCACGTGCTGAAAAATCGTGTAATCTCCTCATACTCTTGGGGACTTGATTAGTGTGTGTCGATGATTTAAACGTGGTAGAGGCAAGCGGCGGCTTTTGCTGCTGCTCGAATGAGCCGGCGGCTCGACCGGGTTGGTACCACGGCCTTGCAGAACACCGGCGTGAAGTAGAAGCATCTTGTGCTTCCGCGTTTCGTTCGGTGAGTGAGGTACTCCTCATCCTCCCTTCCATCTCCCAAATACCCTTAAAGGCCGGCAACGCACATGCAGCACTTCTGGTGTTACAGATGTACGTGGGCGACGGTAATCGCTTACCATCAGCTGGACCGCTTGCTCGTTGGCTGCCTTTCTCATAAAAAAAATTTATCAGTAGCCTCGCACCTTAGACAATACAACCTGTCATCGATACGTGTAGTGGGTACCAAACAAATATCTGAAAGAGTTTTGGAGCCGGCAAGGGCCAGCCACGCTGCTCCAGTGCTGGTTGACAAGTTTCATATGTCCTCGAACAATGTTAGTGGTGCCGGCACCGGAGATCGAATCCAGGTCACCACTGTAAATTCTTAATAGGTAACGCCAATACTTACTTTCCATACATATGGTAGAAGAACATAAAGCACCCATCCTTTGCCAATGCTCCGTCGAATATAGGTGATACGAGGCGTGCTGTGTCGTTCTCAAGTCTAGACGTACTTTCTATATACATGTAGTAACCTGAAATAAAAGATTTATTAGACAAGCTATCCCCTGTTAGATAATTTTCAAGATTCCTGTTAGATTAAGTCACCCCCGAGGGACCAAGTCAAAATGCCACACATCCTGTAATTATTCTATCTATACCACTCAAACTGGAATACAGAAGTAATTGCATTGCGACTGTAAGACAAAGGTAGAAAGCACACTGTGCTTTCTACCCAGGCGACTCCTAAACAAAGAGGGAGTCCAGCGCCAGTAAAAACCTTACCAGTTATGCTATTGCAAGTCTATACCAGTCTTAGTTATCGCTCATCCATCAACGCTGATAGCGTGGACATGAGTTGGAGTGGTACAATTGCCCTGTGCAAGAAATCCTTTGCCCCCCGAGCTAGAACCTATATCCGCGACTATGGCAGTCAGCAGTGTACTTGTGGGGGTTATTTCGATATATCTTACGGAGACTTACGGATGTACCTACTTTCTTTTTCACAGCATTAGATAAAGTTTATATTTAATACCTGATCCGTCTTTCCCTAATGTGTGGTCATGCGATGGTCCAGTGAAAAGGAAAGAGGAAGGAGTCTTCTTGTTCAGCCGCTTCCAGTCGAAGTCGTGGAGATCGTCCTGGGTCCAGCCACACAGGTTCGGTTCCTCGAAGTCACATTTCAGGGGACTGGGCGACGTTGCATCTGACCGATTGTATGTACCAATTATATATACACAAAATAGCAAATAAGCACAAAGTGAAATCCTTTTACTGAACAGGTGGTGTTGAGATAGAGATTATCGCACAATTCTGGAATCCCATGGGTTCTAATTATCAAAGGATAGACACTCATGATTAAACCTCTCTTCGTAGGTTGCATATGATATGCATAAACGCATATTTTATTCCTTACCATACGGAATATTCCGATGCTCGTGTGTGAGCTAAAAGACGTTCAAACCGTGGAGGGGATGCGGTATATTTTCTCCCTAAACAATATGACCCACAGACAACAAATTCACTCAAATAGTGATTTTTTTTTGTTTTTTTCGAGTGACAAAAATTAAAGTCTATCAAAAGATGCATCATGCTGCATGCGAGGAAATCATGTGTACCTCTGTTACATGACGATTGATAAGCTATACTTTGTGATATAATATCTTTACTATGAGAGCTTAAGCCTTTCCACTCCAGCTGTGCAGACGCAGCTACGGTGCGAATTCGCATGCTCACATGTTCATGAAATACATTTTTTATATCTCCAGGTTTGGTGACCAATTGACCACCAAAGGATGCAATCAGCTATTAAAAGGTGATAATCAGCTGGAATGTTTGTGACACACATACTAAATATATTCAGAATACAAAAAATTCTGAGTTGTGTAATTTTGAGTACGTCAAAACACTGGATGCGAATAACCGGACACCCTGAGTTTTTGTTTTACAAATATTAAAAAACCCTCACCGACACATCTAGGGGCGGTGCCATTCCACCTCCTACCATCGCAATAAATAGTAGAGGACCCAATCATCTTGTGACCAGGCAGGCAGAAAAACACCACCCACGCGTTCTGTCTCAATGGCATCTGAACGCCGTTCTCAATTTGAGGTAAAAGGCACCCAGAACCTGAAACAAAAAAAATATGAGACACCTAATATGAGACATTTTTTATAGATGACTTTTTTATATACTTTAGTAAAGACGTTTCTTAAAGAGTTTCCTCTGAGTACAATATCATGAAATAAAAGGCTTGAGCCCATGGGGAACTGAAAGCATCCTTCAAAAATTTTGTGATTAAAATTAAAGCACAAGTTGCTTTAATATCACGGAGCGCACTGCAAACTCGAGCAGACCAGCCTACACAAGCAGAGTCTGTTCACACGTATGACACGTATGACGTATTTCACAAATAACAGTTCATCTCTGGTTAACACTTTCCGCTCTATGGCTACTTCAATACGGGCTGTATTGAATTTTCGTATGTAGATTAATAGATATTACACATATCTATTAAGTTGCCAATATGAAAATCAATCTGTTAAAGACTAGAGCTTTGCTCCGGAGCCTTAAATAACTGATAAACTCCGGAGATAATCAATTTTGCGTGACCAGATTGTTTTAATCTCCGGAAATTCATCAGATAAAATACCTCCAAAACTTAAGATCTAGATCTAATTATAATTGAATAAATATCAAATGATTCTTATTACAAGAGCGACGTTAATACATTCAGTCTTGCTATATTCTTTTCGAATGATTGAAAACCGACATGCGCCGGAAGCTTCATCATTGCATATTTTAAAACTATATATGGTGACCAGTTATCTTTGTGACCATTCTAATACAGTATATACATTTTGGAACTCTCTTTAATAGAAACCACTGGTTAGAGTAATCAGGAAATTTTTGTCCGTCCATCCCAGGAACCTCTGTACGGTTTTTAATCAAGAGCGAGAAAGTTTTTTGTCGAGTGACTAGATTTTTAATTGATAGACAAAGTCAAAGTCGTAGTCATAACTCTTTTGCTCAATTAAAGCTTCTTTAAAGCTTTCATGAACGTCAAAATATACACAAAGTATGCAGTAGAAATGCTGTATTTCTTAAACCAAAACCTTATTATTACGTAGTAACACTTATTATTTGATTACGTAGTAATCTAATTCTATACTAATTATTAATATTTTTATTGATTTAAATTTGGTTTCAATTATTACATTTATCTGGTCTAGTAAAGCCTGCCAGTACCAAAATGTGAAATATTGATTATTAATAAAATTGTATTCAATTGTTGGTTTCTTTATTTAAATATTGCTAATATTAGCCGTTTTTGTTGATTATTTATGGATAACGTTGGTAATTGATAAATATTAATTTTATAAGGCACTTGTCTTCGGAGTTCAAACAACTCTACGATACACTATCAGTCAGTTGTATGGTTGCGTCATTTGCGAACAATACTATAAAACAAATTTCTTTGTATGTATGTCTGCTTGAATTTGAACGGGTTCATAAAACTAATTGACAGATTTTGATGGTAAATAAATGATCGTTTTGATTCGAGAAGTGCTATATTTTATACTATTTAATATTACAATGGGGAAGCTTGTATAATCACAATTGATTTGCGTTCAATCACAATTGAGGACTGAACGGATACGAACGAAATACTTTTGCTGAGAGAGAATAGAGTTAAATGTTTCTACATAATCAACAACAACAACTCTATCCTTTCACAAACGAAGTTACCTACTATTACCTTTGCAAAGCAGCAATGTAACGGCTACAATATGACGCGTTTAAGTATGGCTGACGTAGTGAGGAAGAAAGGTAGAAATTTGAGAGGGCAGACATAAAAATTTCATTGTATATATTAAATGTAAACAAGGAAATGACTGGAGAGGATATCTACAATTATAAACAATAAAAGATCCAGGACAACATAATTATAGAAAACATAAATATGAAACGAGATGGATACATAAATGCAAAAACAAAATGATTTTTTTTTTTTTTTATAGAAGAAGGGGGCAAACGAGCGTGCGGCTCACCTGATGGTAAGTGATCACCGACGCCCACGAACATCCACAACACCAGAGGACCTACAGATGCGCTGCCGGCCTTTGAAATATAACTCTTGATAAAACGCCATTCAAATACGTATTTGAATGGCGTTTTATCAAGAGTTATTGAATTTCTCAGATATAATGAAACATGGCTTGTCAACTAATGTGCATACTTTTGTTAACGATGCTCATGGGTTTAAGCGGCGATCGGATCGTTGTTTAGTGAGTCATGCTGCTTGGGAAACAGTTCAAAATGATAAAGTGCTCTCTAATGCGCATTGGCCGGATCACTATCCGTTACTGATTATGTTTAATCTCGGTTTAATTAAAAACTAATTTAATGTAAATAAAATAACACCCTAATTTATAAGAAATTTGTAGAAAATATACATAATCTAAAAATTTGTAAATTCAGTAGAATTATATCAATGTGCTGACATTTCTATGACTTAAATCATTACAGATTGAGGTCAATGATTTAAGTATGACTTAATAAATAATTTTTATGTAAAAAATATGTCAGACGTCCATCTGTAAGTAGTTGTGCAAGGGGAATAAGAAGAGGTGTGTGTCATAAAATGGTTAAGAGATGGAACAAGCACGTAGAAGAAGCACATAAGCAAGCTGAGTTAGATTTATAAATGTATGTGTTATATGATAACCAATAAAGAGAAAATTTATGAATAAATGAATTCCAGTTGCAAAATATTTAAATGAAGGCTTGAATACTGTCAAAACAATCAAGAACAGATTAAAATTGACATTATTGCAACCTAATACAGTTAAAATAAAATTAAGAAATTTTTGAAAAACGGAGTGACGCAGCCTTGCAGTGAATGTAGATGGTGACGATGAAACTGGAAAATCTTCATTTGTCGTAAGATATTCAGATTTCGTTTGTCAAATGTATTTGTTCTTTAACATATAATGTTCTGAATAAACATTATAATGATGATGATTTGGACTGGTTTTACAATAGCTTCATTGCCATACGTAAATATTTTACAACTAAGATTTTAATCACAGACAATTAATATTATATGGTTTAAACTTCATGCATGCGTCTTAAATATCTCATTTTCGTTTATTTTTTAATTTGCGATTGAAGTCAAATTGGATGTTATCTTTTAGTTTTCCTTTAAATAATCGTAGATAGTCTTGCTGATTGTAAATTTTTTCGTTACAAACATGTGGATACTATTTATAGATCCTGATAAAAATATTATGTATTAAACTATAAGTTTTCCCTAAATTAATAAAATAAAATAGTTAAAAATTACTGGTCAAGAAATATCACTTGCTGTTAAAAATATAAAAAGGGGAGAGTCTTCAGGACATGATGAGCTCAGCATTGAGCAGTTACACGCTACATTCACACCAGATAGGTTGATGAACTGGGTTTTATAGTTATTATGTACTAAATGTAAAAGACATTCATATTTACCGACAGATAATGAGAATGTTTGTGGTACCTCTTGTGAAGATTGCCACTGGGGATATTGCTGATAAAACCATTCGAAGGCCTATCTCCTTAGCTAGAATCTTTGCAAAAGTTCTAGATCGGATATCAGATGTACTCGTTAGGTTAAATTCAATAGCAAGATACTCAATTTGGATTTAGAGAAGGACTATCAACGGAAAGTGCAATTCTGACTTTCAAATATGCCGTTTAATATTATGTTAAATGGAAAACTCCTGTATTGGAATGCTTCTTAGACTTATCTAAAGCCTTTGATCTTGTATCCTATGTAACCTTGTATTGAATTAATGTGAAATATGCTTAAAAGTCCTATGTTCAGCAGAAGACTTGTGATTGTCTGTAAATGATGATGAATAATGAAGCTAAAAGAGATAGATGTTGCGCCTAAGACAGTTGAGATTTTCTTACACTGGTATAGTTACAAAAGATCGCTTCTCTGTCTTCCAACACCTTGTTTAGAAGGGTACACAACCAGTTTCCTGAATTTATAATCTCATTCGATAAGTTGTCTGGATGTCTTGTCAAAAAGTTCGCCCTTGAACTGAGCTTGGACGGATGTCCTTCGCTGAGTAAGTATGTGTTTAAGTGTTTGTTTAATTTCAGTGAAGCTTTTAGTAAAATTTTGCAAACAAAACCATTTCTGTTGTCGTTTTTGGTATTTAGCTTTGCCAGCGTCGAATCCTATTTTAACGGTATTTAGTTCTTTATACGCTCTTTTTACACTGCTTGATGACGAAACATGTATGTTTATTATACATAGTCTCATTTTGTGTATTAAGGATAAGTTTTTTTTTCATGTTCAAATTCTTTTGTTTTGTTAACCCGGACCCGGTCATCCGAATACACCGAACTGAAATCCCACAGTCTGGCGATGGAAAGCCTCACCAATGGTAGGGTATCCGCGCTGCGTTCACCGAACCGCTTGCCCAGTGTAATCATTGTGGGCAAACATGTGGACCATCTGTGGACTTTTGCACACTGTTAAAGAATGAATAACAAAGAATCTGCTTGTTTCTACGTATGTGAGACTTTAAGCTGTCAAAAGATAAAACTCTACTGTAAGTACTCACGGACGCAAACTGGCAGCGGCACATCCCACTCAGTGCCCCTGCACGTGGCATATTTGTTGCCGACCAGCTCATACCGCGGGGAACATATGAATTTCACGAGTCTCGACCTCTGTCGCACCCGGACTCTGCCATTCTGCAGATGTGGGAATCCACAGGCCGATGATGAGAATCTTAAATCTGAAACAACAGCATTTATTAAAATCGTTCTGCGATGCTCCGCACCGTGTTAATGCAATAACTTACTACGACAACATCCGTCTATGTTAGTCCACAACTGAACATAGGCCTCTCCTGTAAAAACTCACCAAAACACCGGCATGTAGTCCTTGGAAAGTTACGCTTAACCGGCAGTTTAGTTAGCGCAGTGCCCCGTGAGCTAGTGATCGATCTTGAGGCGATTTAATTTTCCATTTCACACATGCGAAAATGTTTTACATAACTCCTAAGATCAAACGGAGGTCGTGAAAAGGTGCTTCGGGAGGCGTAGTTGCGCAGGCGCAACTCCAGCTTACGAACGCCGGAAGCGCGACGCGAGGACGAAACGCCAAGAGCGTGCATCCGTTCGATAATACATATTTATTACACGTTATTCACAACGGCTGCCAGTTATTAAATTGATAGGATATATTTATAAATACAACATTAAATACGCTCCATAATTGTATGCATCATCGATAAGCATTCCGATAAACTGATCTCGTAAACCAATCTCATCCATGGACCTCATCCACCACCATCGCTACGCCACATACTTATACAATACTTCACAAGAACTCTGTGGGAATTAATTCCTCTATAAAATCGTAACGTGTTATTTTGACGTCCGGGGCGTGTCGTTACTCTATGACGATTCGGTGGCGTAGTGGCTTAGCGTTTAGCTGTAAGTTTAAGTTCCGGGTCTGGGTGTTTGTCCGTGTGCAATTTATGTATGTAAACTGCCTCCGCGACACAGGAGAAATTACCGTGAAATGTGATATACATTTTAACAAAAAAATAAAATGAATTAAAATAAATAAAAATTATAACTTAGTAAAATCAGACGAATTAATATAAGAAATAATAATTATTAAAGATAATTCAATAGAACTATGTTAAAAAAAAATTTTAATACGAAAATTTTTTTATGGTGTTCGCACATAGCATAGAGTGAGATGCACACTCAGGTAAGCGCAGTGCGCAAGGCTCGCACTGATGTTTAACCCCATCCTTAGTCGGATGTGTTTACCGCCATCGCTTGTTAGCTTGATTCACGTTAGTAACACAATACACAAATCCCAGAGCATCACTAGTGCTCTCCAGGAAATGGTATCGTTTCTTAGTAATCTTTGGGGGAGGCCTACGTTCAGCAGTGGACTTGTGATAGGCTGAAATGATGAATCGTGCCGTGGACAAATGAATCCTTATTAAAAATAACACCGGTTTGTTTTTATCGGGGAACGATGTGAGACGGATTTTTTGTGGCGTAGAGGTTAATCTCAAATACCCTATATTACCTCTACACTTCATAATCCAGCCAATACATTTATACTTTAATACACTTCTTTCTTGTCTGTCGGTCTTTATAAAACATACTCGTAGAGCTTTCTATGAAGCGTATTTCATTGTTTAAAAATCTGTTTGAAAAAAAAAGTGATGTTTTTTACATTGCCAAAAAAATTCTACTCAAGTGAAGCACGTATTTCCCGTAGAACTTTTTATTGTTAATGAAAAGACTCTTTTTTTTAACGCATAAACACATTGATACAAAATAGCTTTTCAAACTGTTATTTAACAAAAGAAAAATTACTTTAAATATAAAGCTAGGTATATATATTAATAGCTATTGCCTTGAAAATAATCAATGACGTACCGCTAGTGAGCCCAGTGTCGTCACCTGGTGCTAGTAATACTGCTGCTTATCGCCTTATAAGTTGTTGAGATCGTGTCGTGACGTGTTGTCATTTGGCAAACAAACAAGGCTTGAGCGACCAAATTATTGATGGGACAGCAATGATAATAACATACAATTCGTGCCAGAGTTGCGCACTGAGCTCACCCGAGTGGTAAGTTCTGTACGTGGTTGAGCCAAGCGACGGCTTTTACAGCTGCTCGAATGGGCCGGCTCGACCGAGTTGGTACAACGGCCTCGTAGAATACCGGCGTGAAGTAGTAGAAGGCATCTTGTGCTTCTGCGTTTCGTTCGGCGAGTGAGGGAACCAGAGCCGCACTCCCTTCCTCATCCTCCCATCTCCCAAATAACCTTAAAGGCCGGCAACGCAACTGCTCGGTGCTGAAAGAAAACATCGCTGTTTTCTTTCAGCGCCGAGCACATGGAAAATTCAGCACGTCGTGAGATTTAATTTTTAATTTTAAGAGGTGGCAGCACTGATACGAATTCAGGTCACACGCGCCCTGTGAAATTGAAGTGAGTTCTTAAGACACGCACATGTGACCCGCAATGAGATATATGAATAGAGATTCCCGAGAAATCGGTTAACGTACTGCAGAAAGTTAGACTGAATTTTCTGCAGAACCTGCCCGTTATTTAGTAGCTTAATTATACTTATAATACCAGTATTCCTGTGCTATTCGAATTATTACGTTTCAAATACTATTTCGCATTTAGATGAAATCCATTAAAATACTCTATTCAAGATGTCGAAAAAACTACGAACAGACTAACGATGAGACGTAATATTTTGAGCCGTTATATTGGTCACTATAACTAATAAAAATATCTCTGCCTGCTGGGATTCGAACCCGTAAACTAAAGCTTTGACGGCAGAGACAACTAAAGCCTAGTAAGGCGGTCTAATGTAAAAATTTAAAATATAATTGAAATTTAAAACGAAAAAAGTTAAATAAATAAAAAGTTAAAATATTGTATAAGAACTTACCAGCTTCAATACATCCGATAGTAAATAAAATTAAAAAACACTTTACGAACATGTTGCACAAATAAAACACTATTAGTAGGATTTTTTTACGAATTGCGAAAACCTATCGGAAACGTTATGTATGGTATGTAAAAGTATGGTATAATATAAATTAAAAAAAACTGTGACTTCAACATTTGGGACTAGAATGGTCACTGAGAACCACACATTGAAATAAGTTAATAACACGCATGTTATTTGTTACAGCCTTTCGTCAAAGATTATGTAACAACTCAGAGGTATCAAAGTACGTATTTTTTTAGGAGGTTTGGGAGTAGCTGATAATACCTTTGTCACGCTGCTCCAGTGCGAGTTGTCGGACTTCTCATGTCCTCGGAATTTTTAAGTATGTAGTATGTATTACTAATGAAAAAGCATTTTAGAATGTATTGTATGTGTGTAGGCATTTTAAAATTTACCTCTCCTTCTTCACTCCTGATTTCGGCAAGTGGGACAATTTGAAGCTTTTTGATTTTCCACGTGCCATATACTATTTAAGTCCCACTTAAGTATCTTCCTCATCAGCTTAATAAAGTACACTGCTGAACGTAGGTCTATCCAAGAAAGTGCCAGCGAACTGCCATGCACTTCTTAGAATCTTCTTAGATGGTTTGTCCATAATAACCCTCGCACTATACTACCGGTACCCTCGCACTAATGATGCTGCTTCCCATCATTAGTTAAGGTAATTTGATTTCAGTGAACTCAGAGCAAAGTTTGTTAGCCAACACGTCCAGATGTTGTTTAAATCTGGAGAAAAAGAAGTATTTTTCTCATATCGTCCAGATAGTAATACCGCATCATTCAATTGGAAACGCCTTAAGCTGTCTATGGAAGGAGATATTGAACTATTAAAACTTAAGGTGAGACTATCTGTTATAAACTATATGTGTTTTTTTTAATTATTTTTGTTTATGAAACAATTTAATAAAATAAAAAATGTGTTAAGAATGAGGAACTAACTTTTACTTTCATAAAAATATAACTACGGAAATTTAATGACTAATATAATTTTATGATGCCACTTAAATAAAGATTAAGTATTATTATATTTTTAACTCCTGGCAATTTCTTAATTATTAGTTCTTAATTTATTTATTATATTACTTATTTTGTCCATAAACTGCTTTTTTTATTCATATTTTCGAATAGTGGTACCTGCAACTTTGTCTGCTTTGACTTTAGAATTTGCAAATAATCTTTTTATCTTTATAAAATTAAATTTGTCATGAAGAAACAATTGCTGAGATGTGTACTATGTTTTATTTTTCATCGTATTATGAGCATAGAAAATAGGTGATATTTCAAAATATCAGTTGGATAATACAACTTTATTTATATATATATATAAAGATAGATATATAGATTTTATATTTATACAACACATTTGTAATACAAGTCATCAACCATACTCATATAAAGAAAAAATGACTTAGAAATAATTATTAATTCTTTTTAAATTTATTTTTCATATAACTAATAAGGAACCATTTTTCTACAGTACAAGATATGGCATATTCTTGAGAGAGACCCCTTGTTTGCTCATAACGAAGTTACACCACCAGTAGAGGAGCAGAAGCGTCTCACCCAGCTGCAGGTGAAAAAGATCAATGAGTACAAGTTTGCCATTTTTAATATAGGTTTTCATATTAAGTTTTCAATTTGTTAACTTTAATAGGAATCCAGATTGATTTGCACGCCGGGACAGTGCTTTGTCTTTTTATCGCTCTTTTACAAAACCACTGTATGTGTTCTAGCCAATAAAAATTGTAAAATAAGGGGTGTGAAGGCAAAAGAAAAACGCTGATTATCAGCCGCCTCACTCCTTGAGATGCTAGAATGAGACAACAGAATAAAAAAAATGTTACCAAAACTACGTTACAGAATATGAAAAGTGCAAGAACAGTATATATTTAAACTAACACTCATCATTCGTTTAAAGAAATTATTTTTATTTGTAAATGCTTTATTGTTAAAAAAATTGTTAGGCATTAAAGCTCACGTTCCAGTTAACTAATCTTTGTTTCAAACGGGATGTGGTATTGCAGCTATCAAAGGAAGCGGACTCTCCACCGATATTCTGCATAATAGTATCACCGCTCACTGTATTTTGGACAAACAGATTAGTCCAAAACAATGATGGTATATCTTATCACAAAAACAACCCGCGGGTTTAAGCACTGATGAATCATAGATTATATATTCTGAGAAATGCATTGCGTTTTTTTACTTATTATTTCATTTATCTGGTCATGAGATTATGAAACTTCGTAGAAGGCCGCGTCACGCTGCAGTAGTGTCCTTTGGACTTCCCTGATTTAAACGTTTTTCACATCACGCTTATTCTCTAATTTACAGGATGTACCTAAATTAGTACACGTGTGGAAGCGGCATCACAGTCTGCCAAGCCGATTTTTCACCGTAAAATATCGTAAAGCGACTAATGAAACAGCTTTATCACTCCTCTGGAGAGGCGTAAAATGGGTTGCTGAAGCTCATTCGCTTACCCTGTCGCGCCAAATGGGAATCCGTAATCTCCATGTGTATATATGTCTACCTCTATGTATAGTATAAGTTTAAAACACAAATTTTCGCCGATTCGGAATGAAACGAACGGAAGCATCTTCCTGATAATAAACCGGAATTTATTACCATATTCACACACACACTCGCAGACAGACGCACCCATTCGTGTTCACCTCCCCGTATCAGACACGTGTATCCAAAAAATCCAGGCTGCTGCTGCAGAGAGGGTTGACGGACTTCACGTCAAGTCATTTCTTTTTTTGTCACGCTGTTTTCCTTCACGAAGTAAATCAGCACTTGAAATTACCGTCAATTAAATGCTTTCTTTGTTAATTATTGGTAAGTCTGAAGATGTATTTCTTTTGGCGGTCCTCGACTTATTTATATTATAAATGAATAATAATAAAAAAATATTTCAGGCAAAGCTCTATGAGCGTTACTATATATTATAGTATATAAATACTAAGCAATATATAGTGTAAGTATTTTGACAAACACATTGCTTGTAATATGAGATTAAAGTCGACTTTATTTTATTTTAATTAGATGGTTTTACACCTACTTGCAAAAGTTAGACGAGTCCACCGATCTGGAAACAATACTGGCATACATATATAAAGAATATTAGTAGTATCATGTTTGTAGAGAGGCGCTGCTCATGGCCCCCAGAAGCTGTGTGAGTGGCACACACTTTATTATTTTTTTTATCTTAGAATATGCTTCAATTACCTGAAAGTAATTGTTGCTTTCTATTTTCTATTTCTAAAATATATTAAAAAAAATATAACAAAAAAGAGGACTGGACAGGTACCTCCGAAGTTTTTTTTGTCGGTTTCTTCTCCGTCAGAGGAATTGAGAAACGGTGGTAGATTGTAAAAAATAACAAAAGACAAACGAAATTTGTATTTTTATCGTCAATTTATTTCATTCATTTATACATTCATATGGCTTGTGATGCTTTACAGATAATCAGAAGCTTTAAATTATTTAGTTAAAGCATTTTGTATGGAAAAATCATGTGCGTATATAATGTAACCTTTATTTACTTGCCGTAACGTGTTGTGCTGATGATGATTTACTTATTGTGCACATCTCCTGGCACAGTACGTTCAGAGTGATACAAGTTTTCAGTATCATCAATCTCCTTTTATAATAAAAAAAAAGGAACGTTACCAGGGCTCGTCCACTTCCGGGCAAAGGCTTCCTTTCATTAATTTGAGAGATTTTTATGAGCAAACTTCCGATACGCTGCCCCACTGCGGACCAAGACTCAACGTTTAAAATTTGTGTTAACAATTTTAGCAGTATCGGGACCGGGGATCGAGCTCAAGTCACTCGCTTGATATGAAATTAAAGCGCCTTGACCACGTACACCACGGCTAGACTGACCATAAAAAATTGTATCTCTTGGAGTCGTCGGGATGGGTACCGGCCTCTTCCTCTAATTACTGTAATGTGAGCGGTTGGAAAGGTATAGAGCCAGCGTAATTACTGGCTGTGAGACATTCTATCTTAGTCTACGGAGATAACAATCTTGAAGCTGCTTCGATTGAAACTGTTTGTAGTTGCCATGGGTTGCAATAGCCACTTGGACTGTGTAGTTTGTTGCTCAACTCAATTCAATTAAAAAAAAAAAGACTTCCGAGAAATGTCGGTAGTCGATACTATTAGTTCCAACGTTACCGAGGCAGTGATTACATGAACTGTCAGTAAAACAAGCCATTTAATTTTATCAGTAAATTAATTTGCAAGAAATCTCGTAAATGTTTGTCGAAGGGGAAAAATTAAACATAAATAACATTTGACTGCTTTAGTTAAAAATATTTTTCACATAAATATTTCAAGCCATAATTTGTAGTGTGTAATACATCAATTTCGAATAAAAAGAAATTGCGAAATGTTAATCTAACTGTTTTGGTCACAAAGTACCATAAATAAATAATCTAAACAATACAATTAATGTCGTTAAAAATCGATAACGTTACGATAGTTTCTGGCAGCTGTCAGTAGTGAAACTATCAGAAGTGACAGATGTCTGTAGTGACTACTGTCAGCAGTGAAAACAGGTAGTAGTGACAACTGTCAGTTGACGCTCTGTTCTGAATGAATCCTATCCTAATAGCATTTGGAACGGACAACACTTCATTAGACGGTTCCGAACCATATTGTAAAAGATATACTTTCAAATTAAGTGGGCTACCGAAATATGCACAAGCTCGCGAGCTACACAAGTCTACATAATCACTGGTTGCCTTTAGTTTAGCAAATTGCTACATAGTAAAGTGCGAAAATTGCTCAACTATAAAGTTTATATTTACCGACATGTGAAGACCACTGCCGTACAAATATTCATAGCATTCCCATAAAAGCTGGCATGCTATAGATGAAATCAATTTGCCCATACTAACCACGCCAGGAAGGTGGGTTGGTCAGCGTAGTACCCTTATACTAAAGATGTTGATTCCATATCACTAGTCTGTGGGATTTAGTTGCGACGTATTGGAATGAATTTTTCGCCATCAGCATGGTCCATCGCGTGTTAGTGAGGTTGAAACTTGGAGAAAACATCGCTATATCCCTCCTTACACCATAAGTATAAAGTTAAGGTTGGAGTAAAATAAATGCATTTTAATTATAAAAAAACTTTAATCTATCACTTTAGTTTGTGAGCGTACTCGGTGTATTGTAATATGGCATGTATGAATCCGATCTACTTCAGGGAAGCTTTTGGTCTACCATCTCTAGTCAATTTGAGATGTATGAGCTTCATATGGGTGTTGAGGATGCCGGACTGGCTGAATTTGGCCGGACACTTGTTGCATTGGAACGGCCGCTCCCCGGTGTGCGTTCGTATATGGCCTTTAAGTACACAGTTTCGCTGGGAAAATAACAAAATGTCGAATGATAATTTTTTTAAAGTAAAAGTAAGTGAAATGCATACATCATAACGTTGCCACTCTCAAGGCTGTCAGGGAGGTCGCGGAGATACAGTCGCGTAAAAAAGTGTTAGGGTACATAATATAGCGAATGTAAGTAACTCAACCCTCTCGATATTTAGAAGCTTCGGAAGTAGCTTCCGTGCGTGTTGTCGTACTTCAGTCTAAAACAGACTATAAGCCTCTCTAACCAATGGCGGGCATATTTTTCTTGGAAGGTTTGCCCATACTCACCACGCTGTGCAAGCGGGTTTGTCAGCGCTGTGCCGGCACCCACGCACTAGTAACGCTGCTCCCCATCATTGGTCCGTGGGATTTGGGTTCGGAAAATTTTAAGATTTTCCGCTCTTTTTCTGTCGCTACATTCACGTTTGTTGGCCATCAAAGTGCACCGCGAGCAGGTGAGATTAGCATTTGGAGAGAAAAAAAAGGTATATTCTTCTTTATACCTTTGATAGAGACAATTTTTGTAGGCTATTTTGTTTATGGGATAAGGTGGCAAATGAGCAAGCGGCTCACTTGATCGTAAGTGATTACCGATGCACGCGAACATCTGCAACGCCAGTGGGGCTGCAGGTGCGTTGCCAGCCCCTTTAGGGATATTTGAAAACAGGGAGAAGGGCGTGATGGGAGAGGGGGGAGGCGTCCGGTTACCTAGATCACCGAACGAAACGTAGAAGCACGAGATGCCTCTACTTCGATGCCGGTATTCTGCGAGGCCTGACAATTGTATGCAACTACTTATAAGATGGTCATTGTTTCGTCGGAAACCACGGGACATTACATGTTTTTCCCTAAGGCAGTGGCAGGTGACACGTCAAATAATTACACGGAACTTACGTTGAAAACCTTATCGCACATCGGACAAGGGAACTTCAATGGCCGCTTGAACCCCTCGTGTGTCACTTTCTTGTGTTGCTTCAGAGACCAAGTGTTCAAGTAGGCCTGGAAATAACACAAGCTGGAGATTGTTTTGGTCACAAATATCATCCCAATAGACATCTTGATTGAGATAAAAAGTATTCTGTAACCTATTCCATGGTATAAATAATCTCTGTCAAATTTCGTTCATATCCGTTCAGTCCTTTAAGCTTGATTAAACGACAAATATTCACATATGTAATATTAACTTGGATAAAACATTCTTTTGACAAGTTCTGAGCCCCTGGTGTAATTTCATCCATGGTAAAGGCCAGAAATGTCGTATTCTGTGACAAATATGCAATATCATCTCAACGAATTGATTTCATTGGGTACATTATAAAAAAATGTTCCATTATAATCAGTGAACTTTTTTTCAAGTGAAATCCGTTCGAACATATAAACATATATGAGTTTTATGTAGATTATCTAGTACGTTGTATAAAATCTACACAGAGTTTCTTTCGCCTGCTTCTGTACTGTCAGAGGAACCACATTAAAAAAGGTTACATGTAAAAAAAATTACGTTCGACTTACAATAAAGAAAGTGAGACGGACGCATTAGCATAATAAGGCCAAAATAAAGAAAACAGTAACAAAAAATACAAAAATAATAATCAAAAGACACATTCACTACCTAAATCAGAGTTTGAATTTCTTACATCAAATAAAGAATCTCCATTCATACATTCATTCATTCACATTTAATATGTAAATGAAACTTACCTTATCGCACTCATCACAAGGAAAAGGCCTAATGTTGAGGTGCATTCTGTTCATGTGCCTCTCCAAGTCGCGTTTTATAGCGAACCTCTTCTCGCAGTGCAAACAGGTCAACCTGAAGGATGAATTAATATATATTTGAAATTAAACTATTACTTACGGATTTTTTCGGCGTTTCATTCAATGATTAAGTTTGGGCCAACGTGGCCCGGTATCATTGGCGCAGAGTTCTATCGCGTATTCGATTATCGCTCGGATCGATTATAAATCATTTAAAAATTATATCACCCATAACATTCGTATCCTTTCACTCGCGAACGAATACGAATCGCATCATTCAAACTTCAATACTGGACAGGCTTGACTTTACGACGTGACGAACGATTTTACGTAGTGTTCACGTAACCAATGGTGTGAATTTGAGAAATTTATTTTTCTCTGCCTTTAAAGGTCCACAGCTGGACCGTGAAGGCGCCAACAAGAATAAACTGAATATTTACTGCCAACCACAATGCTGGGCATGTGATTTGGTGAGCGCAGTACGAGGTACAATCGCACTGGGTACTGGTTGGTACTCATTCCCCATCTAATCAGTGGTATTTGGGATCGGTATATTCGGATGTGTCTCCAGAGCCTCGGGCGTTAGTCAGCAGAATAGCCAGCGTGCAGGTGCGGTTGACGTTTAAGGAAAAAGAGTTTTTAGCAGATTCTCCTAGACCAATACACACGTAGTGAACATTCTATACTTACGGCAGATCTTTATATTTGATGTGAGGCGCTGCTATTTTCAGATGTTGTTTTAAACTGTACTCCGTCTTGAAACTTCTGGAAGGAAAATTATTTAACTGCTTTTACTTTGTATAATAATTTTACTATTACATTGAATGATACACAGATAGTTTATTTGGTTACTTTACAATAGATGAACATTTATTGTGGTTTATAATCAAGTACAGAAGGAAGAAATATATCATCCTTTTTATGGTAAAGGGAGCAAACGGCGCACCTTATGGTAAGTGATTACCGTCACCCACGTACATCTGCAACACCAGAGTAGCTGCAGGTCTGTTCCCGACCTTTAAGGATATTTGGGCGATGGGAGGGATGATAGGGGGGAGTTGGCCTCCGGTTACCTCACTCACCGAACCCCGTACTCGAGCCGACCAATTCGTGCAGTAGCAAAAGTCTCACACGCACGAGGCACCAAGCCAACAAGCGAGGCTCAGCCGAACGAATAATGGCGGAATATTCATCAGAATTCACCGAAGCCAAATCAAAAGACTAGTGATGAGGACCAGCTTATCTAGTGCTCAGTTACCGGCACCGCGTTCACCAACCAGTCTGACCAGCGTGGTGGCCTACGTTCAGCAGTGAACTTAAAAGGGCTGATGAGGAAGAAGAGGACTCCTTTCTCATCTCTTCATACTTACTTACTTATCACACTCCACGCAATAGAAGTCGCGTTCGTGGGAGTGCTTGGTGCTGTGCTGCTTGAGCTGAGACGGCGCCTTAAAGGCTTTCCCACATTCTTTGCACACCCATTTCTTCCTTATCTCCACTGCCGACACTTCTGTTGGATGCCTCCTGGAAATTTTAAATTTACGCATAGAATTAGGGGTCAGTGTGCACGTTTTAATTTCAAAGTACGCGAGCGACCTTGGTTTGGATCCCGGCGCCGGTATCACTATTATTGTTAATTGCTAATTTAAGTACTGTATCTATCATGTTTTCGGCGGCTGTCGTCAGACTCGGAACTGGGTAACACCGAGCCCGTAATATTTTTGCATACATATCTTAGTATTTTTTTTAAAACTATTAGTGGACCCTGCCACGCTTCACAGTGAAAAATTAATTATTTTTTTATTATATTCTAAACCTTTTCTAGTGAGTTGAGCTATAAATGTGTGCTCAATCGGAAGAACGATCGCATACGAGACAAACATACAAATATATTTTTTTTATATATATATACAGCAAGGATGCGACGTTACGACATTAAATTTAAACTAATATTCTACAGACTATTTCTTAGTAACATACCAAATATCAATTATATAAGTAGAATAGTTTAGACACAGGATTTTTTTTTATTTTGCCTATAGATATATTTGAGCTACTAATTAAGTAGTCTAACACCCAGGTTGTCGATCGTCCGCTGCTCGCGTTTGATTTCGCCGACGCACCGACAATGCAATCCAGCAAGGTCACCGCTTTTGCGAAGTTCATTCAACTATAAGTCATGGCAAATAGCGCTAGCGTTTAATTAGGATTATTTGGCTATTTCATTTTGAAAATTTACTTTTTTTTTTTTTTTTTAATTTACAAATAATTATGATTTCACAAAATGTCAACAAGGTCGTCAAGTATTCACTTACCATCCAGGTGAGCCGGAAGATAGTTTGCCCCGTTGCCCATAAAATAAAAACTCCACGTAAACTTCAAAACGCTCACTTACATATTTAGATGCGCCTTCAAAACGTTCTTGTTTGCGTAGGTCTTGATACAGTAGGCGCATGTGACTCGCCCTTTGTTCTTGTGCGTGTACAACACGTGCTTTCGCAACGACAGTTGACGTCTGTAAATAAAGAATATCTGTATGTTGTAGACTCGGCCTAAACTTACCATAGATTCAATTAGTGAAATAAACAAAAGACAGTTCATGTCCAAACGCCGCGCTACTCCAATAAATAGCATTTATCATTACTTAGCATTTTAATTTTATCAATGAATATCGAAATCGTAGGAAGCGATATCAATCTGTACGGCTAATCTTCGTATAACTCAAGAGATTAATTGGATTATCTAGTTTCTACTAAACGATAAGGCTCTGACAATCCACTGATGACCGAAACGCAAATCTTAACGTTCAAATGCCTACATACATGGTGATAAAAAATAAGAACTTACTTGAAAGACTTGAAGCACAGTTGGCATACGTAAGGATCCGTCGCGCAGGTAGAATGGTACGCGGTATAATGATCTCGGATAGTCAATCTGTTCAAACGTACTAATCCACATTCGCCGCATTTAAAGCGTCTAAAAAGTGAAAAAAAAATTAACACCATTTCAAGCTATTGGATTTCGAACACAGTGCATTCTTTTCGTATCAATAATCTCTGCCTATACCTTTGAATGACAGGCTTGATTGCTTATACGTATTATATTCGTTTTTCTGGTTTCACTATGTGTATTGTATCAATAATATGTAATTATTAGTTACGGGGTTTATGACCGGTAACCGCTAGAATGAAATGAAAATGAGTGAATGATATCAATGAATGAATGAATATACTTCATTGTGCACCAATTAGCAATAAAAAAAGAAACATAAAATATACAAAGGTACAACTGGTATCGTTTAGAAGCGATTGAAGCTACCTGGCAACCTCTTTGCAGAGGATACAATGATCAGTGAGCAAGGCATGAGGGTGTTCGCAAGTTGTTAAGAAGAAATTACATAAATACATACACGATGTATTATACATACATACCTATACATATACAAGATGTTAAAGGAGTAAACGATAAGTAAAATAAAAGCCATATGACACAAGGAAAAGTAGGCGTGGCGTAGTGAATCAAAGGTAATTGTGCAATGCATAAAACATTAGTTTTCGGGTCTAGTTGTATTGCATTGCCCCTTCCCCTGCTCTGCATCTGTCCTTTCAATCTTATCCCATAAGCGTCACATCGGATAAGTGGAGAGAGGTAAACTTATTTCTACCTGTGCCTCAGAATTGGCCCGTACACTTGCGACACTTCAATATCTCCTGTAGAATAGACATCTGCTGATCCTTTTCAGAAGTTGTCACCGTGATCGAGACCCGCCAGAAGGGAGGTCAATACAGTATAATAAAGCTGCGAAAGTAACTAGAAGTGGAGTCACAAATCATTTATATCACCGTCTCACTCCCACTTAAACGCTACGGAATGCTATAGTGATGTGCGTAAAAGTAGCTGAAGTGTATATAGCTAAAGTGACAATGAGCAAGCTATCTATTTAAGCTAACTGTAAAGTCTTAGTTCAGTTACTAACTGAGTAATTAACATAGTAGCGATCGTGAAACAAAAAACAATACACCAAAGGGGTCCAAGACATGGTGACCTCTGCACATTGTGCTTGTCACAAGCCAGTTAGCAGATATCTATAATAAACACGTTGTTACACATTGCACATCCCTATAGTCTCTCTAATGTTCCGTTTAAACCGGAACACAACAGTTGTTCCAATGCTGGTCGGCGGCCAGAAATAGATAAAACGGTTGTCTCTAGCCAGACGGTTCCTAGGCATAAGAGTAGTCCTACCACAT
Organism: Bhutanitis thaidina; assembly: GCA_029286595.1. Classification (NCBI taxonomy): domain Eukaryota; kingdom Metazoa; phylum Arthropoda; class Insecta; order Lepidoptera; family Papilionidae; genus Bhutanitis; species Bhutanitis thaidina. Next base: position 2,177,394 of record JAGSMS010000023.1, on the reverse strand, counting down.
AGAAATGTCTAATTGTCAATTGCTTTTAACGTAGTTCTGTATGATTAAATTATACATAAGTCCGTGCGCGGTCGGGGCGGTTCGTTTGTAATTTAATACACTTACTGTTCGTGATATTTCTTGTGACGAAGGAGTTTCTCTTCGGAGTCCATTCTTAGCTTGCAAATGTCGCATTCATAGTCACCCATTTCCTACAAAGAACGATTTAAAACTTCAAATGGAGTTATTTTCTTTAGTTATTTTAACGATCTGTGAAAAGTTTACGGATGGACCAGATCTCGCTGATCTTTTTGACCATGTCAGATCAGTAGTATATCAGTTTTTTCTTTAAACAGGTGGTTTGCCCTGATCTCACCAACCCCACGCGGAGGCTGGGCGTGGGGTTGCTGAGATGATGATGGCGATGGCGTGCCAGTTTTTATAGTCCTTCAGTAGACTTATAAAGGCTTTCGTCATATTACTCAAATCATTATGACTTTCTGGCACAAAGATACTTTGAATTCTCAGAATAAGGTTTAAGGTTAAATTTAACAACCAACCAACTTGTTTTCCTTCATCGCAATGGGAATCAAAAGTCACACACGTGATATGAAATTAGCGAGCGCCCAATACCTGAATTGCCATGGCTTTTAAGATAAGTTTGAGCAGAACCATCCCAGGAACATTAAGAAGCTGTATTAAGGATAATACGTCCAAGCCCCATCTAATATTTTTCATCAGGACTCGAGCTTGGGCTTGAGCATGAGATATCATAAGTAAATATGATACTGCATCGCAAGCCGCTGGTGTTGTTAAAGTCGACTAAGGGAAACGTCTGGAAAATCGCAAAGATACTGATAGATAGCAGACCAAAACTAACCAGACCGATAGCTGATAACGTTTTAGTTGCGAAGTTTGCTGTCCTGCGATCGCTTATGTTCATGTTACGTTAAATTCTCCATATCGAAGAGGCCGATGCCGAGCCAGGCTAGTAAGTAGAGACAATTGAAGAAGACATACCTTACTATGCAACTCGAGATGTTTATCATAGCTGGGCTTGAACGAGAATCCTTTGATGCAGTGCAAACATTTGTGCGCGGAGTTTAGAAATTTCTTCTCCTTTGCTTTTCTAGCGCGTTCCTCCATACATTGCGCCCTTGTTATGTAAAAGGATTCTATTTTAAAGGCGCCTGCAAGGAAACTACCCTTAGAGACTTGTTAGTGTTATACAGGGTTATTTGAAAATGAAACTGACAAACTCTTAGACCATATCTAATAGATATTTTAAATTTAAATAACAATGAGCATTGTTATACTTTAAATATCTGCAATGAGAACTATTTCAGACTATTTTATTTGATACATGGAAGGTCATTTATGTAGACCAAGAACATAACTGGACCAAGTATCGATACCTGGGAGACACGCATTTTTACCACAAGACCCCATGACTACACCGATGATTGTAACTTTTTCCAACCCTTTGGAGACACATACGGTTAAAAAGTTTGACACCATGAACGCCGTAGTTTAGTTTATATATATACGAATTAAAATCTTAGAATCCACACATTCAAATGCCTTTGAATGATCACAGAGGATACCGGACAGTGTCATGGAACTTTTCCCACGCCTGTCCCATAAGGCACTCCGATTAGCACAACTAAACCTGAGGAAACTAAGCTATAGTTCTCGAGGGAAATATGTAAGGGGCGTAGTCCATACGTAGTTTAAAAAAAATGTCCTACTAACCTAAACAGCTATACTTACCATTGCAATGTGTTGTAACAGTGTGTGTCAAAAGTGTTTTCCGATGTATGTGTGAATTGGAGTGTAAATTGGATGCGAACTTCACCTGCATGTGGATGTGGATGCATACTAATGAAAAAGGCTCTGACGATGGAATAATGGCAGAATATCGGTCTCAATTTTCCGAACCTAAATCCTACTGGCTATTGATGGGGCAGTGTCACTATTGCGAGGGTACCAGCACTGTGCTCATCAACGCGCTTCCCTTGCGTGGTGAGTGTGAACAAACCTACCAAGAAATATGTCAGCTTTTGCTGCACTGGAGAGGCATATGTTCAACACTGGTCTAATGCAGTTATGCAAATTTATTACTTACTGTTTGAAGTATTTACATTGTTATTAGCATAATTATTTTTCAGTCTCCTATCTTTTGTCTTTTTTGTGCCATCTATTTCATCCATTTCAACCTCCGCTTTCAGAAAAAGACTTAAATCATCTTCTGTTACATTTGTTTGTTGTATATCTGAAGCAAAGTGAGTACTTAATATTATATCCGACTACCACCTTGCATATCAAGGATTGGTAAGTAAGCTAAAAGTTGCTGTTTAAACAATTGAGAGGGCTATGTTTTGTTCAGTTTCATCATGCAAATGTAGAGCAGAAAAGTAAAATTAAATGTGATTTAGTTTAATTTCAATACATAGTATTTTTATTTGCATAAATACAAGAGATTATTAAAATTTAATTCAAGATAATTTTGGGGGGTTTGTTTGATAACATTCAGGTTGTTACTGATCAACATAGCGTTAATAATTCGAAGATTTATATGTTAAACGACTACTGATGGCGTAAGTAAGCTCATGGGTAGGTTTAGTGAGAAATTAACAAAGTCCTGCTGAATAATATGTTGGTTTGTGAAAATTGGAAATGGTGGAGGTTTAACATATAACTTCTTCCTTATATATCACATCCCTTCTTGAGTCATAAGTTCTGATATGGCACATAATAATATTGACTTGACTTGATAAGGATTTCTGTAACCTTTGTCAATAACTTATAACTTCTAGCCATCTTTTTTAATCTACCAATGAAATCTTGAAATTACGGCTTATTGTTCAACAATATTTTCAGTGTCACATACATACCTACTTTCTTTCTCTTTCTCCCACATTTTCTTTTAATTTTTGTCTTTTTGAAGTCCTTGTGGTATTCCAAATCTGACTCAATTTCTATTTTTAAAACCTTTTTCAATTCACATTCCTCTTCCTTCATTTCATTATGAAAATCTAAGAAAAATATTTAAATATGTTTGAGTGGTTAATGCTTGTAGGAATAGTGTAATGTACAGATCTGTTCAGCGTTATGTGACTGAGGATGGTGATTATATCCTTCTGAGACTTACCTTCCAGTATCGGATGTAAGGTCAAGGTAATAAGATCTAACAAAGATGTGGAGTCATAACCACCCAAAAGACACTATGAAATGCTTGTTTATACCTATAGCCAGTCTCACTACATCAACTTCTCTGTAAACTAGTAATAATCTGATCTGAACAAGATGACTTTTCTCTCACATTTTCTTTAACCTTTCTCAAATCATGTCTTTTATCTTCCTATTATATTTAAAGTAACTCATTAACCACATAATATTGTGCTGATGTAACCTAATTTTTTTTATTCTGGCTACAAAAGTTATGTCTAATACTTTTAATTACTAGGGGATATTTTTATTTTTAACCAACATACCAGTTTCATTATCAATAAAATCATTTCCAGCACTGTCCAAAGAATTTCCATCACCTTTCAATTCACCTTCTAATTCTGCTTTAACTTGAAAGTCTCTGTAAACACCATACCTATATACAAAAATGGCATCTGCCAGCAGAGGCTCATTTGGATCTATCTGTATTGCATCCAGAGTCACAGTACTGAGAGTATGGATTGGTTGTGTTTGATTTATAACTGGTGTTGCTTCATCTGAAATCTATAAATGATAAATAAATATCATATACTAACTTATAATGACAAAAGCTACCAAAATCAAAAATGTTGGCACCAAAGAATATACTTAAGTTGGTAACAATTTTAGCAACCACATCCCACTTGTTATGACTAATTTCTTTAGTTACAACATTCAATTAATGAATCAGAGAAAATACTCACATTTTGCAAATTCTCTAATAATGTTTGATTACTTAGAACAGTTTGTATAAACAGTTCGGCATTTTCTAGAACTCTCTTACATATATAGCAAATACACAGATGATCCACCTGTAATTTACAAAAAAACAAAAAGTATTGTTCAATGGTTATTGTGCATGCAATGGTTTTAATATTACAAAATTCAGAAGGAGCAAAGGGTTTAGCAGTTAGCTAGGGTACAAATCCCAGCAAACAGTTGAGTAAAATTTTTTGCTTTATGGTATTTGATTACATCACCATTCACATAATTTCAATGTTGAACCAAAAAGATTGGAAAAGGCTATGAGCAGCCCCCTAGGATGGCATTATAGGTATACTGACTTACTTTGAATGCTGATAATAATCATATAAAGTATATAATGTAACTAGTTGTTTTAAACAGCCAATCAGCATGGATTAATATCTCAAAATCATATGGCTAAAAAGATGCAGTCTCTGGAACCACAATTATAGAAATTAAAAATAAATAATCACAGAAACCTATTACAGAATTAAATTTAAAGAGAAGTGTCTCTCAAACCCTATTATACCTACAGACATATGAGCAGGGGTTACCTCATATTTCTATATGGTTACTAAGCACAGCCAAACAGGCTTTTGGCAACAGATTTCTGGCCTCTCATTAATGAGGTCCCTAATAGTATAGAGATTTGCGAGGCTTTTCCTCTAGTCACTTCTTACTGATGAAAGGAATATTTATTCCTTTAGTTGCTACTTATGAAACCCAAGGCAAGAAAGTGGATAGCAAATTCCTATGCTGCTCACACATGCCTAAAAATAGGTTTGGAGCAGTGGCATAGCATCTTGGCTTGTACTTGAGCAAATAATCTATAAACACACCCAAACAAAATTATTATTTTAGTTTTTATTACCTGAAATATTGAAAAAAATAATACTTTTTATTACCTGAAATATTGACTTCAATGCTTCATTTTGTAATTTTATACACTGCAATAGTCTTTCGTGATTTAGACATAAACAACTTATACAACATTGTGTTTTGTCTAATTCACTACCGTGTTCAATATTATTCATATTTGAATTTTACTACCTAGATTATTTTAAAATAAATAGAACATAAACATGTTACGTTATTATGGTAAACAAAAAGTTTATTTACAATCCACAATTTCCAACATTATGTATGTAACTATAGATCTATAGCTATAGTCTAGGGATGTCGATGATTATTATTGTTCGATGATAATGTGGGTTAAAACATCGATGTTATGAAAACTAAATCGGAAGTCGCGATATCGATGTCAACTAACGAGCAGAGAAACATAAGCTATCTTCGTCTATCGTATATGATCGTATTCATTAGTACCGATTTATCTTTCCAACTTGCGGGCCTTCGCTCTCGCTAGTCTCTTATGAGAAAGCTGTAAAGGCCTCCGGGCCAACAGCATCTCGTGGATGATTTTTAGTTGGTATGGCTCTCTTTTTGAGATCCAAGTCTGACATAACCCGTTTGGTGGCCATCCGGACAGAAACGGGGAATGCGTAAAACATTTTCCTCCACGTTAAAAAAAAACGGTTGATCAGGTTCTAAAATCTTAACGTATGCATATCATAAAAGAGTCTCTGTAAATTCACTGTACAAATTTTCTGTTGTTTTGAAATAATTCCAATAATGCGATACCCACATTGATCTTAATTTTTTTTTCCGATTTATCATGTTCTGGAATCTTAACGTATTCATAAGATAAAAAAATTATAAAGCCTATAGAATTATCTGTTTGATTTGGGCATTCCAATAAAGAAAAAAAATAAAAAATCGTGACAAGACATCGATATTGGCTTTTTCCTTTCAGTATTAAAAATATCGTAAATTCTTCAATATCAATATGTTAGTATTATTTTCAAATATATTTATTATATTCTATGATATTATTACTCTGTGATAAACAATTTTTATGTTATTTTGTTTACAAACAATATTTTTGTCTTGAATGTTTTTCTAAATAGTGAAATTTCTAAAAAAAATGTGTAATGTGAATGATATATGCAGAATATGCCTAACGAAAAGGTCAAAAGTGAACAATTTATTGGAGGGAAGCGAGATTTTGGTGAAACTTTCTTTATGTTTTGGTCACGATGTAAGTATAAAAAAATATATATATGTTTAAAACAGTATTTATTTTAAAAGAATTACGACGTTCAAAATATATTTTGAGCCAGCACATTTGAGCAGCAGCATACGATTTACAGGTGGTATATGTTACAGGTGGTATTAGAAATAGACAAAGACATAGTTTTATTATAGACTTCACACATAAAAACAATACATACTTTTAAAATAAAATAACTAAAACAAAACATTAAAACAAAGGAAGGTGGAAATATGGTGATAATCTCTGAGTACCTCAATCTCAATTCTTTTTTAAAATTTTGGACGCTTATCTATAATAGGTGAAATTAGGTTTTTTAAATCAAAACCTTTAATAAAGTTTAATAAACTTTTAATAAAGTTTAATAAAAAAATTTAATGAAGTTTAATAAACAAGCATACCTAGATAAATAATAAAACAATTTCCATACAGACATACATACAAAATAAGAGTAATAGTAATCATTAGCACACCACAATGGTGTAAATCAGTTTAACAGTCGATGGTGGTTTTATATTTAAATTCTTGTATTTTTGAATGAGTATTAATTATTAGTCTTTAATATAACATATCTTAAAATATTGGAAACCAAATAATTTTGGCACTAAAGTAATGTTTATTTTTAAATTTTGCTCTTTTAAAATAAAAACTTATATTATAATATCTGGATGATAGCTAATTATAACCTGGAAAAAAAAATCCATCATCTATATGAATAGGCTTCAAATTCACTGAAGAGATAAATATTTTTATACCATGTTGTAAAATATTTGCATTTTGTTACTAAACAGTTCACAAAATACAGAAACATGAGTAAAATTAATATCTATGTGAATTTCAGATTATATTGGATAACAGTCTTCCTCAAAGAGTATGCAAGTTATGTGTCGAAAAAATGGAAGATGTACTTGAGTTTTGTCATCAAATTATTCAAAATCAAAACATTCTATTAAACATGTTGAAAGAAGAAAACAATACTGTAAATGGTTTTGGAGAAAATATACTAGCAGATGTTAAAGAGCTATATAAGGATCCTAAGTTAGAGAATAAAGAAAATGAAGTATTACAAGATAATAAAGCAAATGTAAAATTAGAGCAGATTGTAGTAACTCCTGAAAATAAATGTGACCCAAGGGAGATTGAGGAAACCTTTGATTCAAGTTCCGAGGATGATGTATCTTTGTCTTTCATTAAACAAACAAAGGATTGTGAAATCAAACAAAAACAAAAGGTTGTCATTTTGTACTTAATTTGTCTTGGAATTTAGTTTTAGTAATTGCCTCCTTTTCAGCGGGTTTGTGGCAGGGTCAGAGCATCTAAAGAAACACCAGAAAAGTCCACTTGTTTCTAACACAGTATAATTAATGATCACCTTGAATAATATCATCATCATCATTTCAGCCTATTCCACTGCTGAACATAGGCCTTGAAGATGCCAGACCTAAAATATGTAACCTGTTATAGGCAACAGTATCTTCTTGGTAGGCACGTCCGTGCTCTGACGCGTCTATCCAGGAGAGAGGGCATGTATTCTCTCCCGAGAACGGACTGCCTGCGGGGCTGGTCGCAGTTGTGTGCGAAAACGTTCCCGTGGATCTGTGGAGAAAATTTGCAAGCCCGACGTAAACCGTCCTAGCCCTCGCGAGGGCAGTTATCCGTAAGGCATTGCCCTTTCCATGTGCACATTATCTTCAATTGTCAATTCATTTACCATGGATTGTGTATATAATATTATTTTATATAATTATAGATTTATAATTGACAAATTCCGAGTTTGATTTCCCTATTTGAGAACCAATGAGTTTTACGCAACTCATGAACGAGTTTTATCGTTGTCCTAGACACTAACACAATGACAAGCTCAACACCTGTCACACTGTTCCTTATAAGCTCTGGAGAAAAGCTTCGACATCCCATTATTGGGTTTACAGCTGAGAGAACTTACATTTCACAGTCTTCAATTGGTCGGGATACAAAAAATGTTAAAACCATATTATATTTCAGCTTCCTACATCTAACTCCAGATCAGCAAATAAAGACCAAATGGTTTCATCGCCAGGATTCAATGTCACGTGTTTAACTTGTTTTAAAATTAACTTGACGCAAACGGACTTACTAAAACACTACAATGAAGAACATAAAAGTGATAAACTCAAACCACTAGAAGAAGAAGATAAACATCAAAATGAAGAAGATAAGAATTATGAAATAGTTCCTGAACTTAATGGATATATGAGATATAAATGCAAAAAATGTGAAAAGATGTTTGACAGCAAAAGAAAGATAAACAGACATACAATTTCTCACATAGAAGATAGGCCATTCTTGTGCAAATTATGTGGTAATTATTTTAATTATGCCATTTGAAGCGCCATCAGCCTAATGGGTTAACGCTGAAAGTATACTTGTGTCACTGAAAGTTATTCTGTCGTTTAAGATGTTCATCTTGACGTACGTGCTCGGGGCTGAAGGAAAACATCGCGAGGAAACTTAAAAGTCTGAGAGATAAAAAACAATCGAAGACACGCGAAGTCCGTCCGTAAAATTTTATACGTGGTCTACCACTTGACTCTAGTCAAGCGGCGGCTTTTGATGCTGCTCGAATGGGCTGGCTCGATCGGGTTGGTACACGCGATCTCGCAGAACACCAGCGTGAAGTAGAGGCATCTAGTGCTACTGCGCTTCGTTCGGTGAGTGAGGTAACCGGAGGCTCACTCCCCCTCTCACATACGTGCAGCACTTCTGATGAACCACCTCCTCGCTGCAGGTCGTCAGTATTCATTCACCATCAGGTGAACCGCGTGGTCGTTTGCCGCCTTTCCCATAAAAAAAAATCCGCCAACCCGCACTGGAGCAGCGTGGTGGAGACCTGTGGGATTTTCTGGCTCCAAGACAAAAAAATATTTGTGAGGATAGCCATTTTCAGCCAGCAGCCAACAACAAAATCTTTTCCTATCTTAAGTTGGTTAGGATCTTCGCCACATTAAGTTAAAAACCGCTGATCACATGCGCACCGGGAGCTTTAATTTGAGTTCGAGGTTCTGCTTCTCCCCATCAACAAGTGGGATATCATCCGCATACATCACTACATGCGTTATACAAGTCTACAAAAGTGTTTGTCTTTTCCCAATACGCCTCGATCAATTTGGAATCAACTGTAACCAGGCTTAAAGCCAACTGGACTCTCCAAGATTCTACTCTCCTGGTACAGCTGCTAAACTGTACGCTAACTTTTCCCTTGTATAAGGGCTGACCACCCATTTAGATGGGGGGTCAAAGTAAGTTTAAAAAAGTCAGTTAGTACGTCCACATAATGAGATCCCATTGCTTTCCACGGGTCCATTTGCGTTATATGCGTCGTATATCGCCCAGATCGTCTTTCGCCCCTTAATGCAGCAAAGACAATTATGCAGCCCGCTAAGTGTTATTATTATTGGTGAAATAACTATCTAAATACATTTAGTACCGAGATCTTTAATACAAAGAAACAGTTTAACTGTAAGAGCCGGTTGGCGGACTTCACATGTCCACGAAATACATTCTTTTTATTGTTTCTCACGAACTTTTCCTTCACTACTGAACCCAAGGTTAATTAACCAGTTTTAGTAATTACAATTAATGTCATCACCCGTTCCCAGACTACCTGACTTACCTCGAATCTAAACGTGGGTCTAACTGTATTTTTTTTCTCTACCACAGGACGAACGTATAAAACCGCATCGGAAATAGTGCGGCATGGGAGAGCGCATAACGGTGCCAAGATACCTTGCTCGTACCGATGCGGCTACAGTACCGTGTACTTGGGGGCTCTTAAACAACACGAAAGGCGGCATAGGACTGAATATAGGGTAAACTTAATTCACTTTATGATTTCTTTAAGATTTGAAATTGTACTTTCGTGAACTCAATGTTTCGGGTGCTGTTAAGCACCCTTGTGCACATGGGGGACTTAGGTGTTTAGGGTCCTGATGTCATAGTTAAACCGACTACCGTCAGCTTCATAACTATTAATTTATGGTCCGATCTACGGAGATTGGCTCACAGTATCTTGAGGTCGTGCAGCGGTCTTGGTTTATGTTTATTTATTACAGGATCCCAAGCAGGCGGTAGTACCCAGCCATCTTCTCTTGGCTTTGGCAGGATGCAAGAATTCGGTGTTCTTTAGCGAGGATATGTGGTCCGTCAAATCTAATGTAAAAGGTTGGGGGCTATCTTGAATATGATCACATACTGCAGACTTCCTTCTAGGAAAGTCTATTCTTCTTCCTTTGTTGAGATTTGCTGAAAGATAAAATAGTCCGTATTACCTACTTTTTGAAGAGCATCTAACTACCCTCCCACAAATGTGCACATGTACACTGTAGATAGCGCCTCAAAGTAGGGCGAAACACGTAGTGTCCGGGTGTGTACTTAAGGGGTAGTGGTACACTAGGAAACAGGGAAATACCATTTTTAAATATTAATAATATTAATTCTATTCAATATTCGCTAGTTGACGAATTTTATTCACAGTATACATGTGAAAAATGCGGCAAAGGTTTTCAAGTTTTGACCTGGTATGAACAACATCAGAACATCCATACTGGAGTGAAGCCCTTCGTGTGCGACATTTGTGGAGTTGCATTTCATATGGACAGGTTAGTATTTAGAATTGGATTATGATTATATACTAAGCTAGATTCCTTTGTTACGACTACTGTAGCTGCAAGCCTGCAAAACCAAGCGTTGACAATATGTATGAGAAATCTGAGAAATGCTATTTTCACCAAGGGCTAAACAGACATAATTATAACTGAGCTATACTGGGATATAATTATAAAATAATGTATAAGACAGCAAGAGTCGCAACGGCGTGGATGTTTTTTGCGCTCGATTTGTTTCACACCTTTATCGAACTCACATATATTTCACTCTGTTTCTTCTTCATACAAGTAAAACGGAAAAAAAAGAAATATGATAGGAAGAAATGGTCTGTACAAAGGTACTGCTTATTTTTTAAGATATTTCTTCCAGCAGACCTGCGACAGGAGAATAGCTAGTGAATGGTAGATTGCGCGCGTACAATACAAAAAAATAAATAAAACATCATATATGCGAAACGTTCTATATATATCTAATCTTCTTCTGTTTCATACTAACTAATTAATACATCAATGTACGCCATTACATTGTATGCTTTAAATTCGAATGAATATCATTAAAACATTGTCTAGCAAGATCAAACGCAGCAAGAGTTTTGCTAACAATTGAATTTATACGCTTAACAGAGAAATAGCGATGACTGATGTGTGGTGCTATAAAAACTCATAAGTAACATGCTTTATTGTAATTCATAAAATCAGGCGTTATCTTGCGAAAATCTATTATTATAAAGATTCCTCTAATAGTCTCTACTGCACGCCGGTCTTGTGCATGGTCGTGGTATTACCCCGATCGAGTTAGCCCATTCGAGCAGCAGCAAAAGCCAAAAAGCTTGGCTCTACCACCACGTACTCTACCCACCAGAAATCTTATTCACCTTCAGCCGCGCAATCGTTATCTGCTGTTCATAAGTTTCTTGGCATAGGGCATAAGGCGCTTTGGTCATAATTACCATGCAGGTTGATTGAAAGTCGCAGTATTAGAGAAGTCGCATATTAGATATTGCAATCCGTATCCGGTTCGGATATTGTAGTCCTGGCATATTTGAAATGGTTATTTGGTTATCTGTCACGTGTTCGGGGACGCCATCAAGATTTATCTGTCATTTTCCTCAGATGAATAATACCATAACCACGGAATGAGATGGGTTTTTTTTACGTTGCAATTATACGTCTGACTGGAAGTCTACCAGTAGTATTGGGCGGGGTTTAAGCATGGTCGGAACCTGGCCTCAAATATACTGATTTGATTGTGAATTCTTCCAGATACCTGAAGGCTCATATGACAACGGTTCACCCACACGCTTCCAGTCGCAAGAGATTCCTTTGTGTCCACTGCTCGAAACCATGCGACTCAAAAAAGGGATTGACATTACATTTGAAGGTATTAATTATTCATTTTAATACTTAAAAGTAAAGTCGTAGTATCCTAAAGATGTAAACTTCTTTGTCTAATAACAGCTTTCAGTGATGCTCTATACACGGACGATATGGTCCTTCTGTGCCGGACTTATGAACAAACTCTTTTTTTTTATTTAAACCGTTCTAACTAAAGGGAAAGTCGAAGCAGAATAGTTTTCGAGTTCGTCTTCGTGAAATTTCGAGCTGAACCTGATAACCAACTTTGCATAATTAAGTAACAATAAATTGATCACTTGGACCGTAGGATTGACTGGTACTGGCTTAAAAAAGTAATTGTAATGGAAATATCGTGGTGATTAACGCAATGAAGGATAACTTCGAGTAGAAGAAGCCACTGACAGACATACCACTAGTTGTCTGTCAGTAGCTTCTATATATTTTGGTATCTAATAGATACGGGAAGAAACGTTTAAGGGTGCTCAAGACTTTTTTTTTGGGGTATTTCTATATATTCTCATCTGGTTGGGTTGTGTATGTAAATACGTATAATAAAATTAAATAGATAATTAATATAACCCAACCAGATGGAAGACCCCGGCAGGGGAGACCAGACGGCCCAGGGTTAGGGGGAAAGGGAAAGAAACCGGCGGACAATGCGAGCGGTATGGAGTAGGACCGCCTTCTGCATTTGAACTCGGAGCGGTCCGTCACGGAGTCCCAGCAGCCTTAGATGTTTCAAGAGTCTGTCTTGGATTAACGCATTCGCAGAGACGACGATCGGAATAATTTCGGTTGGGATATCACCCCAGATGTCGGTTACCACGTGATCCAGATGTTTTGTCTTCTTGTCTGTTACGGGCGCCAAAATACAGCCAAAGACTTATTATTATAGTAGTAGTTACCCATGATATCGTCGGCGTAGAATTTAATTTAATAATTTTAAAGATTTTTTCAACTTTCGTCCAGTACTACTACTACATACACTATCCTTCTGGTGAAAGTGTATAATCAAAATCGATTCCGCCATTTCGTAATTACAAACAGACACTATAGTATTGTTTGCAAATACTTCGTTGATAATCAAAGTCAATCGAGAAACTGAGTAAAGTTATTGAAACCCAAATTCAGATTCTTCTTTATCTTTCACATTCTTTTAGAATTTAATATTATCTCAGAATATGCTATAATTGCCTGTAAGACTTTTCGTTGTTTTTTTATCGTGTGTATCCTAAAGATGTAAACTTTTGTCTAATAACAGCTTTCAGTGATGCTCTATACACGGGACGATATGGTCCTTCTGTGCCGGACTTATGAACAAACTCTTTTTTTTATTTAAACCGTTCTAACTAAAGGAAAGTCGAAGCAGAATAGTTTTCGAGTTCGTCTTCGTGAAATTTCGAGCTGAACCTGATAACAAACTTTGCATAATTAAGTAACAATAAATTGATCACTTGGACCGTAGGATTGACTGGTACTGGCTTAAAAAGTAATTGTAATGGAAATATCGTGGTGATTAACGCAATGAAGGATAACTGAGTAGAAGAAGCCACTGACAGACATACCACTAGTTGTCTGTCAGTAGCTTTATATATTTTGGTATCTAATAGATACGGGAAGAAACGTTTAAGGGTGCTCAAGACTTTTTTGGGGTATTTCTATATATTCTCATCTGGTTGGGTTGTGTATGTAAATACGTATAATAAAATTAAATAGATAATTAATATAACCCAACCAGATGGAAGACCCCGGCAGGGGAGACCAGACGGCCCAGGGTTAGGGGGAAAGGGAAAGAAACCGGCGGACAATGCGAGCGGTATGGAGTAGGACCGCCTTCTGCATTTGAACTCGGAGCGGTCCGTCACGGAGTCCCAGCAGCCTTAGATGTTTCAAGAGTCTGTCTTGGATTAACGCATTCGCAGAGACGACGATCGGAATAATTTCCGTTGGGATATCACCCCAGATGTCGTGACCCAGGTCCAGATGTTTTGTCTTCTTGTCTGTTACGGGCGCCAAAATACAGCCAAAGACTTATTATTATAGTAGTTGTTACCCATGATATCGTCGGCGTAGAATTTAATTTAATAATTTTAAAGATTTTTTCAACTTTCGTCCAGTACTACTACTACATACACTATCCTTCTGGTGAAAGTGTATAATCAAAATCGATTCCGCCATTTCGTAATTACAAACAGACACTATAATATTATTTATATATATAGATATACGTTCGATGATAAATTCTGGGAAAATAGGCGGCCAGGAAGAAATCTTCAACGTTAATTTTGATCTTCAGGAGCACGGTATAACCTCGAAGTTCCTGTGCGATATCTGTGGGAAGGTGCTATCGGATGCTGGACAACTTAAATTACACAAACGGATGCATCTGGGCGAAAGGCCTTACACCTGTAGGTAAGTATCTCCACAGATGGTCTTAAACATGGTCACAAGTACTCTTAGCTTCCACTGCTGGACATGAATTCTCCCTAACATTTGCCTTAAACGACATTTATGTCGATTTCTTGTCGTTTACCACTAGATGTAGTCGCAGACAAAATTAACCAGGAGAACATAACTTATAATTCCACTTTGTCTTCATAATTATTTGCAAATAGAGTGTCGACTTCTTTGTCGGCGCGTCAGCGACTTGCAGCGCGGACTCAATAAGGCTTTTCACCTGAGTCTTGTTGCCTTAGTTAACTATTCTATATATACCAAACGAAACCAACTGCTATTGAATTGTCAACTTCACATGCGTATCAAAAAAGACAAAACAGAACTACTTGTACTAAGGAAAGATGATTTTTAATCAAATGCTATCCTTTTTAAAATCAATAAATAAAATATTTCACTATAATCTATGTGGCAAGGTTATGCATTTAAATGATGCGGGAGTAAGTTTAATATGGTATGTTTATAGTGCGTGGGAAAACTCTCAAAATGCGATTGATGCGTTCTGTGACTTATCAAAAGAATTCAATTGCGTCGTTCGCAACACTTTTCTTTGTAAATTAAAATATTATGTTTTAAACGAGCGGGCACTTCAATTGTTAGAATCCTATTTCAGTAATAGGATCCAAATAGGTCACGTAAACAGCGTAAAATCTGTAGGTTCTAAAGTAAAAATGGGGGTGCTACAAGGATCCATTCCTAGTCCATTTTTATTTCTAATTTACACAACCGATTTGCCATTTTTGGTTCAGAACTTAACGGATATAGTATTGTTTGCAAATACTTCGTTGATAATCAAAGTCAATCGAGAAACTGAGTAAAGTTATTGAAACCCAAATTCAGATTCTTCTTTATCTTTCACATTCTTTTAGAATTTAATATTATCTTAGAATATGCTATAATTGCCTGTAAGACTTTTCGTTGTTTTTTTATCGTGTGTATCCTAAAAGAATATTTTGAGATCTGTTTAACTCAAATACGAAATGTAAAAATAATGGTTAGACAACAATAGAATGTTATAAAATGTTTGAATTAAGAATGTCACAGTTTCAAAAAAGTGTAAACAAGTTATAATCTCGAATCATGGACCACGCAGGTTTATTGTAACCGGAACCTTCATACTTTGATCCTTATTATGTATAAAAATGTATATAATATGCGTTAGTATATAATGTATATAATATGGGTTAAAGTATGAAGGTACCGTTTTAATGGCAGTCTGTGTGTGGCATTTGAATTAAAATTGAACTTGAATTGAAGGGAGGATGAAGAATATACAGTATCTAATTAAATTAAACCTCATATGCATGCAATCACAGTTCACGCCCTATAATAAATATCAATTAAATAATTACAGGAATTTAAACTCCCAATGCCTTACAATATCTTGTTACTTTAATTTGATATTTCACTACATCATTCATTCATCATTCAAGACATCAAATGTTTGCTAGACTTGAATTATCCATATCGGTCATGTAAAGTAGCTTCAAAAGTGGAGTCAAAGTCAAAGTTCAGGAGTCTGGTACTGCGATTGCCAAGTTGCCCGCCAAGCGTGATTATTCCTCCTTTATGAAAGAATGAGAGACTTATGAACAGAGGTCGAATAATTACCTATTGTAAAAGATGAAGAATAATAGTATTGTGATTTATCGCAGCACGTGCAACAAGTCATTCACGAGGCGCTCCAACCTGCAGCTGCACGCGCGCACGCACACGGGCGAGCGCGCACACGCGTGCGTGCGCTGCGGCCGCCGCTACGCGCAGCGGGCCACGCTGTTGCGGCACCTGCGCAGGTAACTGTAGCGTACATAGTGCGCAAGCACACGGGAGCGCTGTGTTTCGTTAGGTGAATGATGTGAACCAGTTACACCTCAGGGTTGACAACTCGTCTGCATTCTGGTTTTAATCATGTGATATACACCTACATGGTGTCTATGGACCACAGCAATAACATTCCACCACCTGTGTGCTAATCGGTAACTTTTTGTTTTGGGATACAATAAATCTGTTATTGTTTCAGATTTCATAAAGGAAATGTCGCCACGGACACTGCGCGTGATGAAACGTGAAGTTCTTAAAAAAATTCTTACTATTGGTGGTACTAAAAGTGATGTATGTGTATGACGTACTGAATTAAAAATAAAGACGAAATTTTTTTTTTTTATTTGTTTTGTTTACTACCGCTAGAAAAGATACCCTGCTTTGCATGGTCAGCTCTCTAGGTAGCGCCATAAGAAAATCGGCCACTCCAACTGTCTCACTTATAATAAATAAATAAGCTTTCGCAGCCGTGAAACTCTTGTCTTTTTTTTTGCCTTTGGGTGGAAATGCTTTACGCATACCCCGTTGCTGCCCGGGAGGCCACCAAATGGGTTATGTCGGACTCGGATCTCGGAAGGAGAAACTACCACCATCGACTAAACCCGGTTGCTGTTGGCCTGGAGGCCTTTACAGCTTCGTCGGTACTAAACTGTTGTCTTTGACACTGGTCCTTTTAACTTACTTCTTCACCAGAGCTTATTTGAGACATCGTGACAAGCGGGCAAACTGTCGCTATCTTGGCTTCCAGGTCAACGATTTAAATAGTACGTAAGTTCATCTGGAGCAGTGACCGGCAGCAGCGTGCAAGGCGCGAGTAATAATATTTCGAGACAAGAGTGCAAGGGGCATTTTTCTGAGATGAATAATCCGTTATCTGTTGACCTATACGAGACAGGGACATTATAAGAGTTGACCCTTGAAAGTCGGACATAGAAATGCGGACTTCCCCCGCGAAGTTCAAGGTCAAGTGGTCAATAAGAGAAAAATCTATAGGAATAGTAAAGTATTTGATGTTTAAAAAAAATGAGATGGGAAAAGTTTTAGTTAATTTTTGGCAAGGAAAGGAATTTAAATATCGATCAAGTTTAAATCTGCTTATATATAGGCACTAAAAACACAACCACATAGACAATAATAAGCACATCTATATAATAGGAAAACTTGTACACAGAGTAAGACCAATATACGATGGTCATTATAGTCATTCTTAACTTTTGTTTAAACATCTGCTCCTTTTCCTCAGACCGCATAAGTTTTTTTATTGGATTGAAGTAACAGTCAAAGTAATATGATGGTAAGTGGCCACCGTAACCCATGGGCGCCTGAACACGACTACAATCGAAGGAGGTACCAGAATGTTTTGTCATCATTGCGGACTGATATGGAACGCCAAACAGCATGTAATTATATCGGCACAGTATAATCTTCAAAAAATGAGCGGCAGATAAAGATAAAAGGCCGGTACTTACCTGGACGACTCCTCGTCAGAGAGGCAAAGGTGTCTACCGCCAAGTATTTCCTAAATGAAAGTTGAAAAGGAAGTACAGTTTCAGTAGGAACGAGACAGCCTGCGTTGTTAGGCATTATTGAAATAGGACCTTCATCTCACCAACAGCAGATATTTTTTTTTTATGAGAAGGGCGGTAAACCAGCAAGCGGTTCACAAAATACATCTGCAACACCAGAGGTGCTGCAGGTGTGTTGCCGGCCTCTAAGGGTATTTGGGCGATGGAAGGGAGAATGAGGAGGAGGATGGGGAGGAGGAGTGGGCCTCCGGATACCTCACTCACCGAACGAAACGCAAGAAGCATAAGATGCCTCTACTTCACGCCGGTATTCTGCGAGGTAGTGGTACCAATCCGGTCGAGCCGGCAGCAGCAAAAGCCGCCGCTCGGCTCTACCACATTAAAAACATTATATAGATATATTGATATATATATAGATATACATATATTTATATACTGTTTATTTTACTATAGCGATGATTATTTCTGGTGACGCTGGATGTGCGAGAGATTGTCTCAACCACATTGAGAGATACTAATTCCCTTCACTAATATGTGAGAGTTGATTTGACATATTCCGATGAACTTTACGCTATCAAACATTCGCCAGAAATGCACCCGTTATCTACCAGCGAGCGCTGCTTACATGCCGTTGTGAAACTGACGTCTTAGAACGACACAAATCTAAATCCTTTAACGAGTACTTGTTTCAAAATTAGACATTCAAATATTAGGTGCCTACAGCTTAGGAAACGTGAAATTCTTTATAATCCATAATACGCGAGTGATTTGGACGTGTTAATTATTTACTGGGTGTTAGGACTACATTTATTTAAATACGAACGTTCTGAGTCGGTACCTACCACCCGCTTGCTTACTTCGGTCGCTAAACAGCAGTGCAATCACTGATGTGTTTCGCTTTGAACGATATGAAGAACCTTTGTAATCACAGGCTGTGAAGTATCCCATCTTAATCCACAGTGATGACGCCGTATCTGGAGTCTTGTTTGACGTTGCCTTAACACTTTCCATCAGGTAGACTGTTAGCTCGTTTGTTTCTCTAATAAGAAAACAATGTCATGTTACTTTGATAGAATAGGCTAGCAATTTCTCTGTGATCAAAAGACGCTTTTTTAATGGAGCGGATTATGGAAAATGCTAATCATGAAAAAATACAAATACATTTGGTATCAACGCCAAAGTTGCAAGGTGTTTGTGGTGGCTATGAAAACTCTTTCTCATTGGAGAGGTCGTTGCCCAATGGAATACTATGAGGCTGTCAAAGGAGAACGATTTAATCCCGGACAGTTCAATGGTTTCACTGTCCACCGGTCGTTGTAATAAAGATTTATGTCAACGTTGTACGCGTGTTACGAAGCCCTAAATTCCATCAGGAACTAGAGGAAGCAGTCCTGTGTATCTACCAGTAATTGCTTCCCCTTTCGGTAGGTGCGAGCTAACGCGGTATACCTATATGTCGCTTGCGTCTATCACAAGAGATGCTTATCCGACGATTCATCTGGAGATACTAAGAACGTCAATGTTAATATTATTGTTCGTCTAGGTCAATTTTTCTATTTTATTTAAAACGTTACGGGCAACGCTTCCTTTTAAATCTCTATGAAATTTATTCCACGTTCGTGTGTGCGTTAATAGTAAATTGCACATGCATGTGGCATTGCAACAGACAGAACCGGAATAATCTATTACTGCCATGCAACTAATTAGTAGATGAGATAATTTTAAATTTATTGTATTTTGTATTCAAATGTTTTTGGTTTAATACAAATAGTTGATTTACCTCTTAAATACTTGGCTGAGAAAGAATGGTCGTGCGTAATTGAGCGAGGTCTTAGGTTAATTTTAATACTTCTCATAAGAAAGTTACAGTTGCATCATATTTACAGAGCACACATTCGCCACGCCGAAGACTTTTTTAGATACTCCGATTAATGAAAAGGGAAGAAGTAACGGATGCAGTCTCATAAGAACGAGGAGAGTTACGGGTTAAGATTCAAGGACTCTAATTTAGGTTTTATATTTGTAATTTAGCAGCCAAGTCAGCCAACACTCTTTACTTTCTTACTTCGTTAGCCTGTGTTATTTATAGACCTTTCCACGCAAGCGTTCCAACCAGTAAAAAGCTGGAATGCTATTCATATTTTTCCCATGCTCAACGCACAAGGCTTGCGCATTGGCTGACTTCACACGTCGTCGAAATAATAAAACAAAAAAACGTGTGCCTTTCGGGACGCCCGACAGAATTGATAACTTAAACTAATCTAAGTTGAATTATTTAATATAGAAAATGTTTAACTTGAGAAAAGCTATTATTACTTAAATTTTATGTATATTAATATGATAATGTAAGGAAAGGTTATGTAATAATAAAATATTTTATTGTTTTTATAATATATTTTATTCTTAGTTACAATTTTATATGCTCACTGTTAACAGTATAAGTCTATCGCACACTAAACACTGAGTAGAGAGAGGGAAGCGTCTGTCCGAAATAAGGCTAGCGCTGTGGGTTAGAGTGAGATAGAAGGAGGCTGCTTACCGCTGCCGTATGCTTGAGAGAAAGGGAAGCCAGACAGACTGTCGCTGTAACGCGTTACGTAACAAAGCGTAACCCTCCCATAAGAAGTTATCACTTCAAAAATATAATTATTTCGACTGGTTTCCTCACGATGTTTTCCTCTTTCGCCAAGCGCATGGTAAATTCATCACTTAAAATTACTTTTAACAATTTTAGAGATCCGGCACCGGGGATCAAACCCAAAAGTCACTCGGGCTCTAAGAAAATAAAGTGAGCGACTTGACCGACTTTGAGCCAAAAATTTTATTTTATGTATGTGGCAACAAATGATTTATTTTTCGTGGGCAGTGCCTTTTGAATGATATATGTTTAACTCCGCTCCTTTCATAGTAAATAGTTAAAAAGTGCTTCGTTTTCAAAATTCACGTACTGCTGAAATGATAATGATACAAGTGAATTGAATGACAAAAATCTCCACTTTTTTGTCTTTTCTATGCTGTGATATTTCTATACAACAATCGAGTAGATTTTAACATTTAAAAAATAGTTTCAATTTAATAAGTAAAAGGTTTATAATAACAAAAAGATTTAAAATTATCTATATTATAAAGCTTCAAAAAATTTACAATGTTTCAAAAGTTTCCTATCTCGGGATGTATTTGCGAAGTTGTCGCGCGGTGTATATTTGCCGACGCCGGATCTCGTTACGTCCGCGCGCTCCCCGCGGATGTCGCGCCTCGCTCCCGTGGGACTTTGCCCCCCTCCGCTGTGGAACACCAGTTTTTAATCCTATAGTTGTGAAACTTCGGTGGGAGTGGTCCCTATTTATAATTTAGTCGTTTAGGTTCTATATCTTAATTACTTTCACATACGTATGTATAATAGAGTACAGAAATTGATATATATATAGATATATTGATATATATATAGATATATTGATATATATATAGATATATTGATATATATATAGATATATTGATATATATATAGATATATTGATATATATATAGATATATTGATATATATATAGATATATTGATATATATATAGATATATTGATATATATATAGATATATTGATATATATATAGATATATTGATATATATATAGATATATTGATATATATATAGATATATTGATATATATATAGATATATTGATATATATATAGATATATTGATATATATATAGATATATTGATATATATATAGATATATTGATATATATATAGATATATTGATATATATATAGATATATTGATATATATATAGATATATTGATATATATATAGATATATTGATATATATATAGATATATTGATATATATATAGATATATTGATATATATATAGATATATTGATATATATATAGATATATTGATATATATATAGATATATTGATATATATATAGATATATTGATATATATATAGATATATTGATATATATATAGATATATTGATATATATATAGATATATTGATATATATATAGATATATTGATATATATATAGATATATTGATATATATATAGATATATTGATATATATATAGATATATTGATATATATATAGATATATTGATATATATATAGATATATTGATATATATATAGATATATTGATATATATATAGATATATTGATATATATATAGATATATTGATATATATATAGATATATTGATATATATATAGATATATTGATATATATATAGATATATTGATATATATATAGATATATTGATATATATATAGATATATTGATATATATATATAGATATATTGATATATATATAGATATATTGATATATATATAGATATATTGATATATATATAGATATATTGATATATATATAGATATATTGATATATATATAGATATATTGATATATATATAGATATATTGATATATATATAGATATATTGATATATATATAGATATATTGATATATATATAGATATATTGATATATATATAGATATATTGATATATATATAGATATATTGATATATATATAGATATATTGATATATATATAGATATATTGATATATATATAGATATATTGATATATATATAGATATATTGATATATATATAGATATATTGATATATATATAGATATATTGATATATATATAGATATATTGATATATATATAGATATATTGATATATATATAGATATATTGATATATATATAGATATATTGATATATATATAGATATATTGATATATATATAGATATATTGATATATATATAGATATATTGATATATATATAGATATATTGATATATATATATAGATATATTGATATATATATAGATATATTGATATATATATAGATATATTGATATATATATAGATATATTGATATATATATAGATATATTGATATATATATAGATATATTGATATATATATAGATATATTGATATATATATAGATATATTGATATATATATAGATATATTGATATATATATAGATATATTGATATATATATAGATATATTGATATATATATAGATATATTGATATATATATAGATATATTGATATATATATAGATATATTGATATATATATAGATATATTGATATATATATAGATATATTGATATATATATAGATATATTGATATATATATAGATATATTGATATATATATAGATATATTGATATATATATAGATATATTGATATATATATATAGATATATTGATATATATATAGATATATTGATATATATATAGATATATTGATATATATATAGATATATTGATATATATATAGATATATTGATATATATATAGATATATTGATATATATATAGATATATTGATATATATATAGATATATTGATATATATATAGATATATTGATATATATATAGATATATTGATATATATATAGATATACATATATCTATATACAGTTTATTTTACTATAGCGATGATTATTTCTGGTGACGCTGGATGTGCGAGAGATTGTCTCAACCACATTGAGAGATACTAATTCCTTCACTAATATGTGAGAGTTGATTTGACATATTCCGATGAACTTTACGCTATCAAACATTCGCCAGAAATGCACCCGTTATCTACCAGCGAGCGCTGCTTACATGCCGTTGTGAAACTGACGTCTTAGAACGACACAAATCTAAACTTTAACGAGTACTTGTTTCAAAATTAGACATTTAAATATTAGGTGCCTACAGCTTAGGAAACGTGAAATTCTTTATAATCCATAATACGCGAGTGATTTGACGTGTTAATTATTTACTGGGTGTTAGGACTACATTTATTTAAATACGAACGTTCTGAGTCGGTACCTACCACCCGCTTGTTTACTTCGGTCGCTAAACAGCAGTGCAATCACTGATGTGTTTCGCTTTGAACGATATGAAGAACCTTTGTAATCACAGGCTGTGAAGTATCCCATCTTAATCCACAGTGATGACGCCGTATCTGGAGTCTTGTTTGACGTTGCCTTAACACTTTCCATCAGGTGAACCGCTTGCTCATTTGCCACCACAACTCCATAAAAAAGAAAATGCTAGGTTTTTTTTTCATCCGATTTTGAAATCGGATAATTAATTTCAGAGGAGTAAAAAAAGTAATAAAACTGAAGAGTCTGTATGTATGTAACGCTCTAATCTCTGGAACTACTAGTTCGATTTAAAAAAGTATTTTATTTTTAGGTTATTTTCGAAGGTTTATTATTATGTTTATTGTCGAAGGTTGTAGACTATACATAACATCACGCTACGACTCATAGGTGCGGAGTAGTAACTATTAAACTCGGTAAAGGTTTGTAAAATTCAAATTTAAAGGGATTGAAATCGCGGGACGAAGCTCATAGATAATAAATACATATCATATAATTGCATATTACTATGTGATATCGGCGTAAGAATCTACAATCAACGAGTACTTCCTTCCCATAGGCGGCGAATAATAGAAAAGTTATTAGCCGATTTTGTCGATTCTTCTGACACCCAAAAAAAGTGTCATTTTCTGATGCAGATTAAAAAATATTAAATCAAATTTTACAAATAGAAAGTTAAGACACTCGGTATCTATCGAGGTAGAATCCCTCGGGGGCCCAAATTTCAAGTTCGGTCTGTATCGATCCCGTGACCCACTTTCCCAATGCATCCGGCCTTGTGTTAAGGGGAAGTTTCTTTTTGTTAAATAATAAAAAAAAATATATCCTAATGCTTGGACAGGCAGTAAAGTATTGTATGTTAGTCGTTTAGGTTCTATATCTTAATTACTTTCACATACGTATGTATAATAGAGTACAGAAATTGATAAATAAAAAGAAAAGTAACTGCTTACGAATGTCCCACTGCATAAAATCCGTGAAGTACATAGACTTCATGATATGTGCTTTTCTAAGGAAGCTCCACCAAAAGATAGCTTTACGTACGTCGAATAGTTCAGACTTGTGGAGATTATGTACGCGGTAGAGCCAAGGGGCTTGCTTGCTGCTGCTCGAATGGGCCGGCTCTACCGGAATAGTTACGGCGTGAAGCAGAGGCATCTTTTGCTTCTGCAAAAGTTTCGTTTAGTGAGGTAACCGGAGGCCCATTTCTCTCTCCCTATCCCCTTAAAATCCTCAAAGGACGTCAACGTACCTGCAGCGTCTCTGGTGTTGCAGATGTACGTGGGCGACGGTAATCACTTACCGCTTGCTCGTTTGCCGCCTATCCCATAAAAAAAGAAAATGCTAGGTTTTTTTTTCATCCGATTTTGAAATCGGATAATTAATTTCAGAGGAGTAAAAAATAATAAAACTGAAGTGTCTGTATGTATGTAACGCTCTAATCTCTGGAACTACTAGTTCGATTTAAAAAAGTATTTTATTTTTAGGTTATTTTCGAAGGTTTATTATTATGTTTATTGTCGAAGGTTGTAGACTATACATAACATCACGCTACGACTCATAGGTGCGGAGTAGTAACTATTAAACTCGGTAAAGGTTTGTAAAATTCAAATTTAAAGGGATTGAAATCGCGGGACGAAGCTCATAGATAATAAATACATATCATATAATTGCATATTACTATGTGATATCGGCGTAAGAATCTACAATCAACGAGTACTTCCTTCCCATAGGCGGCGAATAATAGAAAAGTTATTAGCCGATTTAGTCGATTCTTCTGACACCCAAAAAAAGTGTCATTTTCTGATGCAGATTAAAAAATATTAAATCAAATTTTACAAATAGAAAGTTAAGACACTCGGTATCGATCGAGGTAGAATCCGTCGGGGGCCCAAATTTCAAGTTCGGTCTGTATCGATCCCGTGACCCACTTTCCCAATGCATCCGGCCTTGTGTTAAGGGGAAGTTTCTTTTTCTTAAATAATAAAAAAAAATATATCCTAATGCTTGGACAGGCAGTAAAGTATTGTATGTTAGTCGTTTAGGTTCTATATCTTAATTACTTTCACATACGTATGTATAATAGAGTACAGAAATTGATAAATAAAAAGAAAAGTAACTGCTTACGAATGTCCCACTGCATAAAATCCGTGAAGTACATAGACTTCATGATATGTGCTTTTCTAAGGAAGCTCCACCAAAAGATAGCTTTACTTACGTCGAATAGTTCAGACTTGTGGAGATTATGTACGCGGTAGAGCCAAGCGGCTTGCTTGCTGCTGCTCGAATGGGCCGGCTCTACCGGAGTAGTTACGGCGTGAAGCAGAGGCATCTTTTGCTTCTGCAAAAGTTTCGTTTAGTGAGGTAACCGGAGACCCATTTCTCTCTCCCTATCCCCTTAAAATCCTCAAAGGACGTCAACGTACCTGCAGCGTCTCTGGTGTTGCAGATCAGATCTGAGTGGGCGACTCACCACGTACGCGGGGGTTGGTGAGAGACTAAAGAATGCTGCTCCCCCTCACTAGTCTGCAGAATTGGGTTACCCGTTCAGATGGCTTGTCCGCCATCGATCGGTCGTCAGTGCTGCGCTTGTCATGTAACTACTACAGCTATATCAGATAGTTATATGTGGTGCATTGTATGAGAACTTATTTATATCTTTGATTATGTGGTGTGCAGGTGTTCTGCAGGTTTGATCACGATGTTTTCCTTCACCGTTGAGCACGTGGTAAATAAAGCACTTAAAATTGTTTTAACAATTTTAGTGGGGCCCACCGGGGCTCGAACTCACGTCACTCACACTCTACGACATTAAAGTAAGCGCCCTGACCACTAGACTACAAAGTCTGTTTGCTCGTTTGGATTTGTTAACATACGCCAAAGTAACAAACGGACATACATCCTCTTAAGATGAACGCCCGGCGTTTATGTGTAGCAAATTCTCAGTAAATACCTTTTCTATTTCATACAATTTCAGCATTTGAATTCACAATCGGAAGTCAAAACGAGAGTGAGAGAGAACTCGAGCAGAAAGCTGTAAAGCGATTTATCTAAGCCCATGATTTCTTTCTGAGACATTAACATGAACATTCTTTCTAAGAGAGAGAATTTTCTTATATCTATTTAATTTTTATGTATAAATGTGAAATGGCAAACGCCTGTATCGATTTCTTGAAAGGTATGCCCACGCTCATCACGCTGGGCGAGCGGGTTGGACAGCGCACCAGTCCCCATCACAAGTCTGTGGGATTTAGGTTCGAAAAAATTTCTTATGAATATTCAATCATCGTTCGGTCGCCCGATCCCCGTTTGATAGCTGCAGGCGTGGTTGGCTTTTGGAGTAAAAAGGGGGTAAACCCGGGGTGGCTAATATGATAACTAACTAATTAAACTCCCCCCGTGTGTCATCAGCCATCGTCCATTTTTCAAATTTACGGTATTGAGTCGTTCCACAATCGGACTTGTAAGTTAAATAACCACAGAAAGAACTATATATATATTTCTAGTATCTAGGTATATTATTTAATTACACGTATTATGTATACAATTAAATATAAATATATTATTTATACCTAAATATTACGTTTATTTATTATGTATATTAGTGATGTACGTACTAGGTTTGCGTTTTCATTCGAATTTCCTTTTAGCGACTGCTGGAAGGAATTTTTATATATGGAATAAAAACGTAGTATTTGTACAAGAGCTCTACCCTTGTACAACATAAAATACCTTTGTGTGAGTACATAACTTAACTTTAAATTTAAACCTCAAGATTTTTTAATTATAATAATATATAACAGAACCCAGAAGAATATAGAATTGCACATAAAACCTCAAGGCCAGTGCGTGCTGCCAGTTATAAGTTACGGAACCGAGACGTGGGCTTTTACAGCGGGCCGTATGAGAAAGCTCAAAATTGCTCCGCAGGATATGGAAAAAAAGAGGTACGCAGTGAAGGACGCTCCCACAAGGTGGAGTGATGACCTGCACAATGTCCCGGGATTCGAATTGATTGATGCGGATTGCTCAGGACCGTGCTTTGTGGCAATCTTTGAGACAGGTCTATGATCAGCAGTGGACCTGGAACCGTCTTGTCTAAAATTATGATGATGACAGTAAAAGAAAGGTCTGAGGTCCCAAAAGATCTCTTATTTATCTCGTGACTCGCACAAATCGGAGCAACCAGTCGAGTATCAGCAACCTACTTTCTTCTCTTCGGGAGATAGAAAGTCAGAGAAGGCGA
This sequence comes from Bhutanitis thaidina, assembly GCA_029286595.1. Taxonomy (NCBI): domain Eukaryota; kingdom Metazoa; phylum Arthropoda; class Insecta; order Lepidoptera; family Papilionidae; genus Bhutanitis; species Bhutanitis thaidina. The sequence continues at coordinate 2,149,420 of JAGSMS010000023.1, read as the reverse complement.
AGATTTCGCGCGGGCTTTCTCCCGGTGATTGCCCTGAGATGTTCAAGACTTTTCCCTTAGCCACCTTTCATGAAAAGAAAGAAGAGAGTTTCAGCATATTTGGATGGTTATTCTGCCTTTAGCCGTCTAGTCGGTTAAGCGACATAGTGTATCGCATGCAGGGGAAGTCAATTTTTGCAGGAAAATGCGGTATAAATACACCTTTCGATATAACTTTTACGAAGATTTGTATGTTTTTCTGTACTCAAGAGGTAAGCCTTAGAGTAGAAAACGCCAAAACCCATTATAAACACACGAGTTCCAAGCCAGTGTTAAATTTTATCTTATTCTTATTTGAAAAAAAAAAGGGTTATAAACTCAGTTTATACGCATAAACAGCATATGGATAAACACACAGACCGAAACATATATTTGTAGTCGATACGAATTCTTGAATCTGCAGCGTCGCAGACAAAAGACTTGCCTCTATGACACCGAGCTGTCAATCTCCGGACCAAACTCAGCTAAGAGACCCTTCAATCGTCTCGTTCTATCTCTCTTATAGGCGAAAAGTTAATTTTGGAAGCGTTTGGCTGCGCTGAAAAAGATCAAGTCTCAAATGGAACTTTGTAATCTCTGCCTTTCTATTTACATGGGGAAACGCCTAACGCATTCTCGCCCTCTCGGGGGCAAGGACGGGTTATGTCGGGTTTGCACCGACTAAAACCCCATGGTGTTTCACCTTCGCCGCATGTCGGCAGGGTCACGGGAACGCTTTCGCACACATCCGCGACCCCACCAGCGCCGGCCGCTGTAGCCGGCCCCTTCTCAGGAGAGAACATGTCCTCTCGCACACCGTCCTGGCTAGACGTCCTACTTACTCAGCCTCGCAACCCACGAGGGCAACGGACCCCCTCGAGTCCGCCACCTGGAGGCCATAGGGATCAGGAAAGCTGGCACTCTTAAGCTTCAGCCTTCCCGGTACCCCCGGCGGATCTGGTCTATGGCTCCGCCGCCGACCACGTTTAGGCCGCGGAGGGTAGGGAGAACGCCTCAACGTAATACCAAAACTCCTCTTCCCCCGCGACTCCACCTCGGCTGTGGGGGGCCGGGAGAGTGCTAAGCTAACACTCCACATTCCACCAACACGCATTGGAAGTGGGCTTACCAAGCCCATTCGGATGCACTCGGACCAAGCCACGTTTATTAAGCCGGGGCGGGGGCACGACAAGGTGGGAACCTATTCGGTGGGGTTGTAATCTCTGCCTACCCTTACCCTTCAGGGTGAATAAGTCTGTGTGTTGTATTATGATAACGAAAAGAGTTTAGGGTTCCCAAATACAGACATAAAGATAAGACGTATGAAATCGTTTTACTAAAAACATCAAACATCTAAAATTAATATACAAGTTCATTTGTTAAAGCCCTGCCCTAACTTTGTTCGTGAGACTGAAAGTGTCAATAAACTTTACGTAAACTTGTAAAAGTGAAATGAATTTTACTCGCTTCTGTTAAAGTTTAGATTCCCTTTCAGTATTAGATTACTAAGGCTGTTTTCGATTTCGATACGGTTCGCAGCTTAACTATGTTTGCACGTCTGTGGCAGAAATTTTTGGCGGGAAATGATAAGGGGCAGATATGTTGAATATATGTGAGAAAACGATTACAATAATGTCATGTTAGCGTTAGGAATAGCATACTATGCACATGCATTGTAAGCATTATGTTTTTAAATTGTTTTGTAGAATAGACGTGTATTTTTAAAAAGCCTGTATTTTGTATTTCGACTACTTATTTAGATATTTGTTTATTTAGTATTTGATTTATTTATGAAAAAAATAAAACAGGCAAAGGTCTAAGACCGCATGTGTCAACAGAATAATAACACCGCAGCTGCTTCTCAGCAGCATTTTGTCTATTCGTTACTGAAAATTATAATATTTAGTGTTGCTAAATGCCGTAATACCCTTTTTTTTATGGGAAAGGCGGCAAACGAGCAAGCGGTTCCTCTAACGGTAATCGTCACCCATGTACATCTGCAACACCAGAGGTGCTGCAGTTGGGTTGCCGGCCTTTTAGGGTATTTGGGAGATGGGATGGAAGATGAGGAGAGGGATCAGGAGAGGGATGGGGAGGGAGAGTGCGACTGGTTATCTCACTCACTGAACGAAAGGCAGAAGCACAAGATGCCTCTACTTCACGCCGGTATGGTGCGAGGCCGCGGTACCAACCCGGTCGAGCCGGCCCGTTCGAACAGCAGCAAAAGCCGCCGGTTGACTACTTCCAAGCAGAGGAGTGTACCTGTTAAAAGAAATTTGATTTCAACGTAATGGCCACCCGTAATATATTATTTCTTTTTCTTTTTATTTCCTTGTTCTTTTCTTTTTCTGTATTGTGTTTATTTAATGTTGCATGACTGTCAGAAGCATGCAGAGTGTAAAAATTTTTTTTACGACATTATCGTAGCGTATATAATGTACTCGCTCATATGTTTTTAAGTGTTCATTAATTATAAATCGTGTGCCAATGCATACCAATATTTCCTTCTTTAAAGGAGCAGGCTGTTTATTAAGTTTTTGATTGCGATTAGAGTCTTGCGTGTTTAGGTAGATGGAAGAAAGGGGTAGATCATGATTACGTCCAGCACTTTTGATAGGATCCTTCAGCGTATCCAGGCTTTATTTATTCATTAAATACACGATATGTCATAATTCCAAAACTGAAAAAGATCTTTTTTTTTTTCAGAATTACCAAAGGTCGTTTTATATTTAATAACATTGACACCTATTTTATTATAACCTGAAGTAAAAAAAAGCAAAAACTAAAAGTATTTCTTTTTCGTTTCGTATAACGCAGCGTTGTGCACGCGGCCTTATGTCAAAAAAGCAAATATGCAAAATAGCGATGCATCAGACCGTATGCACAACAATAACTATGTACATACGGTGAGAGTTGTAAATTAATTTCGTGGGAACACGTCGGGGTGGCAGGACGAAATTATTCTACGCATGCGCCGGACAGGATTCCCTCTGCCTCTTAAAACTGTCCTTTGTCTACAATCCAGTAGGACTCCCCGGTGAGAGCACGTCTCAAATTTTTGTGTTTCAAGTAGAGGCGTAGTTTGCAGTAAGGCGGGAAAAAACGTAAGTTTTTATCTTTGTATAGCCTTAATATTATTTCTCTTGCTTTAATCCGCGAAAAACGTTACTTTAAAATCTAATATGAATGAGGTAATAATATTTTGTGTGATTAAAATCTCATAAAGTATAGGATTATGTCTAAATTATTTATAGCTAGCTATTGCCCGCGGTTTCATCCACCTATAATCTATGAGTACGGGGTAGATTTTTAGTTAACGTCAGTCCCAGTGACGTAGATTACACCTAATTTTACTCTTTAGAACGTCCTCTGCCTTCGAGTGAAAGCCCCGTCACAATCGGTTCAGATGGTTTTTATGGTTAAATCGGACGAATAGACGTACAAATAAGAATTTTAAAAAACGCGTTTCTAGCAACAAGCACTAATTAAAAAAAAAAACCGTTACTTCGAAATCATTGTGAGACACTTTTTATTTAATTTATAACCATAGATGTTCTCCTCCAGGTTTCGTCTATTAACAGTTGTCAACCTCGAAGGAGATATAACGTCACAAGTGCACTCACAAACATGGTTACCACTACCAGTAAAAAAATAATCTACACAAATGCTTTCGCTTTATGAACCGCGCATAGATTCCTTGTGATTTGCATAAGTGTTGACTTCACCTGGGTTTCAAACCCAGGCATCATGCATGCAGTTAGGAATGCTAACCAATCAGCCACCTGGTCTACCGCGCGGTATATCTACAATACACTATCATCATTACCACAGCCTGGCACAAGTCCCTATCTCGACATATGCCTTCCCCAAAGATTGCCACAAAGCACGGTCTTCTGTATCCATTGACTTTCCGTAACACTGTTCAAGGCCGTGGTAGTCTAGTGGTGAGGACGCTCTCTTTAGTTTCATGAAGCGCGAGTAACCTGGGTTCGATCTCCAGAGCCGGCACAACTAAAATTGTTGATAGCAATTTAAGTGCTGTATTTACCACGTGCTCAGCGGTGAAGGAAAACATCGTGAGGAAATCTGCCTGAGAAATAATAAAAATATTACTTCGAGGATATGTGAAGCCCGCCAACCCGCACTGGAGCAGCGTGGCGGGCCCTTCCCAGCACCTAAACCCTTTCTGAAACTCGTATTTGAGAATGAGGCCTTTACCCAGCAGTGGGCACTTATAGGGTGCTACTTTACTTTACTTTAACACTGTTCAAGTCATCACTTCATATTGCTAGGGTCGTCCCTAGCGTTTGCCTGTACGAGGTTGCCAATCCATTCCTCCCCAGTTATCAGTTCTGGAAAAGTCCAGCTTTTTTTTTATTGGATTAGGGTGACACAACTAACCACCGGATGGCAAGTGGCTACAGCAGCCCACGGGCACCTGGAAGCAATCTCAACCGAAGGAGGATATTGATGCGTTGTCACCCTTGAAGACTAAGTCCGCCAATCGTACTTGATTGTACATTGATGTATTTTTTAACTAAAAAAAAAAAAACTTTTTGGGGGGCGAGTATTTATGCTGTTCGCTGTGCAGTCGTGGGTCATGTGTTTCAGTTTCAGCCGTTGCCAGTGCTTATATAGCACACGAATTGGTTTACGGTTTTTGAAGAATGAACGTCTGGGGTCTCGGGAACTGCATCTGACTCTTTCTGTGACATACGACTATACCCGATTGTGTAAAATTGAAGAAGAGTCATCAAGAGTTAAATTTTCGGTACCGGCATTAATTATATTTTAATAATTCCCGTGTTGGCTCCTGACAATGGAATTTCAATTGTTTCAAAGCTATAAAACGAGAAGAGATAATTGACGATTTAAATGGTAATTTATCGCACTAAGCGGGAAGACATTGTCTTCTCCTTAGAGATGAGAGAACGCATTTCTGAGAAATGATAAAAAAATTTCAATGACTTGTGAAGTCCATCAACTCGCACTGGAGCAGTGTAGTTCTTCCCGAGTGTAGTAGAGAAGAAAAAGATTTTCTCCATGCTGAATCCTTGAGAATAAAGCAACGTTTTGATTTATTGGTCTTTACCTTCAGTAACTTTTTTTTTAGGTTATCAAGTCATGGTAATATTCATGTATTTGATCCACGTTGAATATAGAGACATTAAGCGTAACAATGTCAACCGGGCAAATCACTGACGCAGTCCCGCGATAGATCCCCAGCCACGCTTTCCGGAGGGTCGAAATTGTCTATCAACATGCCGTACGTAGGCTCATAAATTCTTTCTACGTCTGACAGTTGTTCGGTTCACATGTATTTCATCCTGCACTAGGTGCCATGATCCCGGGCAGTATCACATTCGTGTTGAAGCATGTGGCGCGAGAGCACGCGAGCGAAACTGTCAAACTCTCCGCCATATTGCCTTCGCATTTGACGTTCGCCGTTGAGTTCGGGAATCCTTCGCAACGTTTCGTTTCACTCGATTACGAATTATATCGTGTGTGTTTGTGACGATGTATACTGTGTGTATTGTGTTTTTATTATTTTAGTGTGTGTGACTGACTGTGCGTGGTTGTTTTAGTAAGTGTTATGTTTAATTTAGGTACCTAATTATTAAGGAATAGTATTAAGTTTTTATGTTGTAGATAACAGCGAACCATTATCTCTTTTCTTAGGTGATAAGATTCTACTACTTTTGTTACCTTTTAGTTATATCTTGCAAAGTTAAAAAGTCTCGATGTTTCTTATAAGTAGTTTTACAAGTGAAAATACTATTCCAGTGGTTCTTCCAGCCTCAGTCCAGTCTTCTGCCAGTGGTTTTGGAGAAGGTGAGGCGGTTACGCCTTCACCAGAAGGTGAAGTTTATCAAATTCTGTCATTAAACGACTACTGATGACTTACACAGTTTTATTAACGACTGTTAACAAACGAGAATTTTCTTTTACCTCTGTTCCACAAAATTTTAAATAATCTCGTTCATTGTTTTACTCGAGAATAAGTCGATTTACCACAATAACACTTCTTACGAGTACGTATATAAAAGCTAAAATAGCTGTCTTTAAATGTGCGTATGGTGGGCAAGAGTAATTTAAAGAAGGTTTTAGGTTCGGAAACAGTTCGCCACGTTTATGCAGCGCGGGATGGTGGACTCGCATGTCCTCGAAATATTTTTTTAATTAAGCATTTAATGTTACAATTTTGACGGCTCGGTTAACTAGTGGCTCAGCGTTGATATGTACTACAAATTATTATTACGGGTCTACATGTATAGTAGCATGATAGGAGATGAGCAGCAGCATCTTCCTGCATTAGAACAAATAAAAACTGCGGTTGCCAACCCGCAACCCCCCACCTTACCCTCCCCCACTATTTTAATATTTGGCCTATGTTCAGCAGTGGACTTGTGATTGGCTGAAATGATAATGATGATGATGTATGTATGTACACTGGATGTGCAATTTATATATCGAAACTGTCCCCTCGACGTAGGAGAAGTCAGAGAGGGAACTTTCAAAAAAAAAAAACTATTATAGTGGTATCTGCACCGGTCTTAGGAACCAGGACACTAGCGTACTATATAGTATAAAAGTTTTAATTTCTTAAATCTCAATCATTACGGCAAATCCTTCCGTTGTGAGAGAGCACTAAACAGAGTCTTCACAGTCACTTCATTGATGAAGAAAAACTAGAAACAGAGTCCCTAGTGTCCTACAATTCTCGTGAGTCTGCCGATCTTCTTATGTAGACTTCTACAAAAAGTACAAGGCGTGAGCAAATCCAGAATCAATATAATTTAACGGAAACGTTATTTAATTAATTTCTTCTTAAATTGCTTAACTAATTTATACACGGTGGAGGAGTGACCAAGTTACTTGGTGGTGGATATGGCAGTTGAAACGTGATCATCGGAAAATAAAAGTTAATTAATATTGCCAACTCTATTGTTCGTTGGAGTTATCGATCAATTGCATCAATGTTGTTGATCTGTCGCTTGTCAGTTGTTTCGCTAACAGGATAACCAGCAAGGATTAGTCGGACCGATCCAGATTGTTATATGCGGGGCCATTTGTCGAGTCACTAACCGGGATTGTGACGTCTGATTGCTCAGCGGTTATCGTACGTGTCTCCAGTTGTAAGTTCGAACGCAAGGCGAAGCTTACATTTTCTTATTATCTCATTTGCACCGGGATTTATAATCAAGTCACTCGAGTATTATGAAATTAAAACGAGACACCACACAAAATACTCAGTCCTATTTGAAACTTTTCTATGTTTTACAAGCTTTTATTTAACTAGCTTTCTTCGTATGCCGGTTCAAAATTTGTAATACATTTTTGAAACACTTGCTGACATCCGATTGAGCTGAACTTTGGCATACTTATGTAACTTCTATAATATCATGGAACTGATCTGATTTTGAACCAGGATGCTGATCTTTACAACGCTTCAACTGAATTAGATAAATCCATTGTGTTTAGGCTCATTGGATTTGTTTTAACAGTACACCTCCAGGCGGTGATCAAGGTCTGATCATGGACCCAGTTGCGGGCCATAACAACGGCACATCTGACCAGAATAGCTGCGTAGCCCCATCGTGTATAGGTTCGTTCTTAAAAAAAAATAACTAACATTTTATTAAACTTTAAATAAGCAATACTAGGCGATAGACTCCTCAGCTTAGGATCCATCTGGGTAGGTACCTACCTACCTACCTACCTACTTAGTTCTGCCGTTAAGCAGCAGTGTAACCACTGTTGGGTTCCGGGTTAGAAGGTCCTGAAGGTGAGACAACTAGGGTTGCCAATCACACTATGTATTTTAGTGTATTTCGAGTATACGTGCTATATACTGTTGAAGCAATATCTAGTATGGAAAATACTATATAACAAACAAATCCCTCACTTAGTAAACACATAAATAAGTAACCAACATAGGTAAATACTTAATTCCACAAAATACGTTTTAAAATGTTGGGAACCCTCGTTTCTTGTTTGCTGGTGTACATGACCTACAGTAGCCATACAGGTGAACTGTTGTCTCGTTTTTCAGCTCGATCCAATAAAAAAAAGTCGTAGTAACCACGGCATATCGGTCCTTTTTTATGAGAAAGGCGGCAAACGAGCAAGCGGTTCACCTGATTTTAAGTGATTACCGTCGCCCACATGCATCTGAAACACCGTAGGTGCTGTAGGCGCTTTGCCGGCCTATAAGGTTATTTAGGAGATGGGAGAGAGGAAGAGGAGGGGGAGTGGGAGGGGGCTCCGGTTAACTCACTCACCAAATGAAACGCAGAAGCACAATATACCTCTACTTTACGCCGCTATCCTGCGAGGCCGTGGTACCAACACGGTCGAGACGGCCCATTCGAGCAGCAGCAAAAGCCGCCGCTTGGCTCTACCACGCTTGAAGACTAAACAATAATAATTTTAGATGTTGTTGGTGTATTTTTATTGTATCTTTTGCTATTTTAAATTAAAACATATTGCGTGGGTTTATATGAAAAGACGTTACAAGTCGTAAAATATTCCACTACAAATCATTAATGTCGCTTAAAGTGTACCGCTGGCTCGTAATAGAAAGATATACTCATAAACTTTTAATCTTATGATTTATTTATACTATCTATACTAAAACATGGAATTGTTCGAGTTTGAATGAATTTTGATATTATTTTTTTTTAATTTGCTTTAATGTTCCAGAAGTGCGTGAGTGTGAAAGTTTTATTTAATGATATGTAAGATTAATGAAGCTCCTAATAGGAATTCATTGAAGAGAGCAGTTCGTGAATACCTAATGTATCATTAACAACTTTCTTATTTGGTTTCTATTATATATTATGTACTCGTTTTCATCAACGTATGTTTTTATATAGTTATATATATATTTATTTAATTCTAAATTATAAATGTTTTTTTTTTATTTAATTACATAATGTGTTTTTATTCTGTGTTTTGCATCTGTCAAATACTTTACACCATGACAAGGGTTGACTGGTAGAGAATGCCACTTGGCATTGTAACCTTTAGCTTAAAGTCAACAACAAAGAATAAATTAATAAATAAGTTTTTTTTAGTTTCGGTGATGCGACAAAATATTCCCCGCTCCGTCGTCACTACCTGAAGGCAAATGCCATCTGAGATTTTTCTCTCCATATTTAATTTGTTTATGTACGTATTATATGTTTATGTATAGTGTATTATGTATGTTATAAGTATGTAAGTATATTATAAGGGTTATTTATTTAATTATTATATTTAATTTATATTTATTATTTATTTTGAACCTTCCAACATGTTTTCTTTCTCACCCAGGGTTGACTGGTAGAGAATGTCAAAAGGCATTAAGTCCGCCCATTGTATTCCTTTCTTTATTTAGGGACACAATAAAGAATAAATAAATAAAATATTTATAGTGACTTTGAATATAGCGTAATATACAGTATTTTTGCGTACTATATGTAGCTAATCTGAATATCTATATATAATGTTATAGCAGTACGGATGCCAACCCTATCTAAAACCCTCTCAAAGAGTATTTGCCCAGCATTGGCACCTGTATAGGCTGTTTTACTTTACTGCTTTATATTTGTTCAACAATTATATCAGATCAGGGGAGGGCCTTTGCCTAAAATTGCATAGGACTTGAGTTCGGTCTCAGTTCCGATACGACTAACATAGACAATTGTAATTTTGTGCGGTAATTTCCCATGTAGGTATTCATCGTGAACATATCTATTATAAAAAATCCAAAGTGTTGTGACTGTACCATCCCACTATTGGGAAAAAAAGGAAAAGTTTTTACTTTTAATTTTTACTTACACGTTAATAGTATTATTGTTCTACCTTACTTTACCTTACCGGTCTGCAATTAGTCATATGCAAAATTTTTCATAATCACCACGCTTGACAAGCAGATCGCCAACCGCAGCACCAGGCACCTCGCACCTTAGACGCTTCTACCCGCCATTGACCTGCTTAATTTTGGCGTGGTAGTTTTCGATATATTTATACCGCCATCTACCGGTGGCCACTGCGAGTTTCAAGGCTTTTCTCATAGTCGCGAACATTCACGGGGAAGAAACAGAGGGGCAGATCCTTACACCGGTACCACAAGGTTAATTACTTATCTACATTATTATTCTAATTAGAATATAATTTGTTACAGATTAACACAGAAGCGAAATAGATCTTTTAGACTTTTTTCTAAAAATGTTAATACAGTTTCCTTGAAAATTGATTGGAACCGGTATTGTGAGTGAGAAAGAAAAACGGAGAAGTTTTTTATAATAAAGAAAACAGAGGCAAGTGAAAGAGAAGCAGCGATGGAAACAAAAAACGATGCCCGTGGCGATGAGATCGAACTTAGCGTTCAGGGGGTCAGCACCAAACCCAGGTAACCAGTTTTGTATCGCGATTGAAACTAAAGTTAATGATAACTATAAACAATTTTGTTATTGTTTATAATAAAACTACGGTCTATGATAAAGATAAGGTCTATCATTTTTGTCATAAAATGTTAGTAAAAAATGTACAAAGATATTAATTCATATAGTTTTATTGCAGGCAACATTTTATAATAGCATTTACCACCAAAACTTCAAGTATTGTGATTAAACTCTTTTTGATCTTTATATATAAGACGATATCCGGAAGCGAATGTTGCAGTTTCATGGGAATTCTATCATTGTTTCTCACGTCAGTCTTACTTGTCTTTTGTCTCCAGCGAAAAAGCTACCAAATCAGATCTACCTGAAAGAGGATCGTGGGGCAGCAAACTGGACTTCATCCTCTCGGTAATCGGCTTGGCGATTGGTTTGGGCAACGTTTGGCGGTTTCCATATCTTTGCTACAAGAATGGCGGCGGCGCGTTCCTCATACCGTACTTCCTTACGCTGTTCCTTGCCGGTATACCCATGTTTTTCATGGAGCTTGCGATGGGACAGATGCTCACCATTGGCGGTTTGGGTGTGTTCAAGATTGCGCCGATATTCAAAGGTAAATATTCTTTATCTGAAACAATAATTCTTACAGTCACTTATTTCTTCTTCTTCGACAGCAGAATATGGGTTTCATTAAAAAAGCTACTTGTCTACAAATATATTTTCCTACGTAACAATATTTGACCCAAGGGTTCAAGTTAAAGTTGAAGAATACTCCTACATTTAGGAGAACTGTGCTTACTTTGCTTTAATAGATAAAACACGGGTTAATACTTAAATAGACTTCTGATACTGTCAGTTCACTTTGATCTGATCTGCATAGTAATTTAAATAATTCACGTCCATTTATACTTATACCGCATAGAAATGTAAATTATGTTGAAATGTTTCGAAAATACCGCCCGTATTGAACAACCCTCAAACCTCTTTATGCAAAACCCTATCCGGTATTTGGAGTAATAAAAACGTTTCTGTGGTTGATTGATTGATAATTTTATGTGTGACTTTTTAAACATTTTCATACTTTGCCAAATATAATTAATGCCTTATTTAAATTTTGAAGACTCTCTACTTCACATTAATCATCAAAATCTATTCAATGGTTTAACTGTGAATACTTAACACTGTCTGTTACAGAGAGTTACTATTGTATTTATAATATTTGTATGCATACATAAACTCTACTTAAACGATAACCTTAATATTCATAAGGGTTGATATAAATGGAAATATGTTCCGAATCGCAAGCGCGACAAAAACCATCGAAGTCGAGATTAAATGACGTCTCGCTGACTTTATCGGGTCTGAGAGTGGAAAAAATTGGCAAATATTGAACCGGTAATGGAATTCTAATAATCAATAACCATTCCCAATGTGTTGCGTACAAGATGACTTAAGGGAATTCTATTTGTACTTACATTTTTTCCCCTTTGAAACACAAAACCGTTCGGATTTCCAATTTTATGGTATAGGTGTACTGTGTATGTAATGTATGTTACTTTTTCCCAAAGGAACCGATTGGGATAATTTCATTTGTTGAATGAACACACACATGTTATATACATTATTTATTTGTAAATTTTTTTGGTTACTAATTCAATACGACTAACAAAGTAGCAGGCTGTAAGTGTCCACAGCTGGCCAAAGGCCTCCTTCTCAAATATCTGAGAGAGTTTTGGAGCCGGGATGGGCCCGCCATGCTGCTCCAATGCAAACCGCATTACCGGGTTTCGCATATCCTTGAAATAATGTTTTTCTTCACCGCCGAGTACGTGGTAAATACAGCATTTAAAATGGCTGTTAAAACCTTTAGTGGTGCCGGCCACCGGGGCTCGAACCCAGGTCACTCTATCCAGCTCTATGAAGTTAAACTGAGCCCCCTGACCCGCTACCACGGCTACTAATATGAGGATAACATGCATTATCTATGCGGGCAGTGGGTGCTACATTCGACACACGTAATTGTTAACAGGCGCTTGGGATTTCAATATACAAACATATCAAATGTCTATAGATGCAGGGGTTCTATCGTCAATTAAGAAAAAAAATCCTTTGTCACACCCGAGGACAAAAGGAATGCTTCGTTACCGGTAAAAGGATCTACGGTTTAATAACTGACCATATGCATTTTAAGCTAGTATTCGTTATTTCTATGACGTATACTCCATGATGTTATTTCTTCTTATTCGAGTGTATTTTACGTCTACCCTGTTTTATTAATGAAATCAATCGTTACCTTACCTTATAGTAAAAAGGACTTGACATAGCTTTAAACGCTGCTCCCCGTCTTCGGTCTGCTTTATTTTGGTCAGGTGGATGGATTCTAAATTTAGATTAAAACAATCCTCTTTATCGAAATTGATTACGCCATTTTGTCCAGGTATTGGCTACGCGGCTGCTGTGATGTCTTGCTGGATGAATGTCTACTACATCGTTATTCTGGCTTGGGCAATCTTCTATTTCTTTATGTCCATGAGATCAGGTAAAGTAAAAGTAAAAAAACCTGATTTATATTTGGCCTTGAAAGTGGTCTGATTACATTGAATAACTCCGATTCAAGCTCATGTCTGTTAGCCACGTTATTAGACGGCAAAATGGCAGTTGCCGTCGTCGATGTTACCGTGCTAGTAACGATGTAAGAATCTGCCACCCTCTTTCTACGTACAAGACGACTAAGGTCCTAAGCCTTGATAAATCTAATGGCGATCCACCGAGAAGGAGACCCGCCATCTACCAATTTCTTTGGCCTGGAGAGGCCATAAATTAATTGTGAAGATCCGATTTCGTCATGATAAATGGAAATTTGTAAACTCTGCTTCCACTTATGGGTAACAGGTGTGAGGATATATTATGTACAAATACAATTGTATCATTTTAATAAGTTAAAGTTTGTTTTTCTGTCGTTTGATAATTTTTAGACGTACCGTGGCGGACATGCGACAACTATTGGAACACGGTCACCTGCGTGAACCCCTACGACCGGAAGAACCTCACCTGCTGGTCTACCTTCGACATGACGACACTTTGCACTCTAAACGGGAAGAATATTAGCAAAGCTGTGCTCTCGGATCCGGTTAAAGAGTTCTGGGAGTGAGTATTAAGAATTAAAAAATATAATTTGGTCTGAGGACCAGGCCATTTATCACCAGAGCTTATTTGGAACAACTTGACAGGTGGTGAGCCAGTCGCTATCTTAGTGTTCAAGGAAACGATAACAATTGTACGTACTCTTCCAAAAAATTATTGGTACTCGCGCTTCACTTAGTGGATCGAACTTGTTGTGTTTTCGAATCTGATGGTATTATTAAGCTCCGTTACTTTTATTTTTTTAATTAAATTTGCCTGTATAACGATTAACGCGTTATGTTTTTCTTTTTCCTGTACTGTTTATTTTATTACGTATTACACACAACGTAGGTTTTGGCTTCGAGTCCAATGTAAAGAAAATGAAGTTTGTTTTACGTCTAACTTTGATTACGTGCAAAACTTCGCGAGATCATTAATAACTCGCGCCGACAGGAAATCGATGCGTCTCAACGTGAGCCCCACGACCTGTCGGCTTTAACAGTTGATGCGCAGTTGTTGCATAGCTAATGGTATTTTATCAATTAAGTTAAGTTAATGAAATTATTTAGGAATGTTTACTTATTTATTTTTATTTTAAACTGAAATTAAAATTAACTTTGTCTCATTAATTTCTAATAAACCGTTGTCTGATATCTAAAATGGTATACTTTTGATAACTTCTTAGTTTTTACTTAACTTTTTCTTCTTTGTGATCACTAAAGTCTAAAAAGAAAGGAGAAAACTTTTTAGAAAAGCGTTTATTATTTATATTCTAGTCTGAACGACTTTATGGATTCCAACATATGAGATATCGACAGATTAAGTGACATAGGGTATAATAGATAAATATGGCGTTGGCATATCAAAAAAGACTGAGATACTGACTGAGACTTTGATATGATTATAATGATAAATATAAATATCCACTATCCACTATAGTGTTTAAAAAATTGTCTCAATTCTTCAACTAAAAAAGAGTTTTTTTTTATTTATTTTGTAACCTATGTATATTTATAAATTTTGACTTATAGTATGAAGAAACCTTCATAGGCTTGTGTACATACTAGTATTCACTGAAATTCGTTCAACAAACGAACGTGGCACCATTGCGTTATTCAATTCAACGAATATTGTAACATTGTTATGTGGGTATACTGCAAAAAAGAAATCAAACAAAAAAAAAAGAGGTGCAGTGCCACAGTGGGATCTACAGATCTTCTGATTTGAATACTTATTATTTAGTAAATTATTACGTTGCATAGATCTACAGGCTGATTGGAGAACATTGATTTATAGATTGAGATTGAGTTTCATTCTGTAGTTGACGAAATTAAGAGGTTTATCCAAAACCTGTGTTCGAATATAAGTCGCAAATATACATTTGCCTTACCCAGCCTGTAAATAGTCCACTGCGGACTCTCCCACGAAGGGAACTACCCATGGTCGCCTCGCTCGGTCAGCGGAATGGCTCTGTTGTAAAGTAAAACATGAAATAATAAAAATCGGCCAAATGTGAGTCCAGCTCGCGCTGAAGATCCCGAACCTAATGAAAGATAACACATTTTTTCGTTTAATACATAACACTGTGTTGCGTTGTACGGAACCCTCGCTGACGATTTTTATCACAGTGACTATGACAGTTTCTGTGGAAGGGGGTCAGGTTCAACAGTTGACAATTTACATTTGGTTAATTATTATCGTGGCACAATTATGAATTTCTTTAGTTGCAGTCATGAGTCAAAGAAGAAAGATATTGAATTTGTAATTCAATGAACTTCAGTAGAATTTTTCTTCTCCGTTATATAAATTAGTGATTATTGTAAAGTTACTCGTACATCAGTGAAACGCTGCGAATCTGGTTTCTATGTTAATGATTGTCCACAGACGTCGGGCCCTTCAAATTTCGAGCGGGATTGAGAACATCGGCAACATCCGATGGGAGCTAGCGGGTACTCTGCTGCTTGTTTGGGTCCTATGTTACTTCTGCATCTGGAAAGGCGTACGTTGGACCGGCAAAGTTGTGTATTTCACGGCCCTGTTTCCCTACTTCCTACTGACCGTTCTTTTGATTAGAGGTCAGTAATTTCAGATGTTTATCTTACTAATTGAAATAAAATTTTTATATATTTCTTAAAACGTAACGTCGGCTATGTACTGGTGAAGACAATACTGTTACTAAAGTAGTAGTAAAAGTCTCTTGGTCGATATAAATATCCCACAGCTGGATCGATGAAATAGCCATAGGAAATGCCCAGTGACGGGTCTGCGGCGTCTGGGTTACGGGGCGTCTGATAAAGTGATCGCCAACTCATCATCTACATCATTTCAGCCTATCACAAGTCCACTGCTGAACATAGACCTCCCCCAAAGATTGCCACAAAGCTTGATCTGGAGCCACATGCAACTATCGACTTCCCGTAATACTGCGCAGGTGAGTCAGTCCATCTTGTGGGGGTCATCCCACACTTTTTTTTTTATGAGAAAGGCGACAAACGAGCAAGCGGTTCACCTGATGGTGAGTGCAACACCGGAGGTGCTGCAGATGCGTTGCCGGCGTTTAAGGATAAGGAGGGGGAGGGAGATGGGGATTGTAAGTGGGCCTCCGGTTACCTCACTCACCGAATGAAACGCAGAAGCACAAGATGCCTCTACTTCACTGTGGTATTCTGCCGTGGAGGCCGTGGTAATATCTCAGTCGAGCCGGCCCGTTCTAGCAGCAGCAGAAGCCGCCGTTTGATTCTAACACGTAACCTAACACTACATTTGCCTGTACGCGGCTGCCGCTCGAGAATCGGTTGTCAGTTTTGCGAGCTATGTGTCCGGCCTGGTGCCACTTCAGCTTGCTGATCCTAACGGCTATCGCCAACTCGTCCGTCGAGTGATCCATGTCCGATGTCGTCTATCGACAGGTTGGACCAACCGCGTGGCAACTGGGTCCCGGGACCGAACTCTAGCCGAAGCAAACATTCGTGCAAAAACACGCACGATTGGTTTTCTGGACTGATGGCGTTGTGTTGCTCCTGTCTCTCCTCCTGCGATCTTATCGCATAAACATTACATCGGATATGGGGAGTTCAAGGCGAGTGAGTGTCTCTGTGTTTGAACTTACACTTGCGACACTATAATATCTCCTGCGCAGTTGACAACTGCCTATAGTAGTCGGAAGTTGTCACCGTGATAGAGATTAGCCAGGAATACATTATCATTGAAAGGTTGGTGAATAAAAAAGTGCTCAAGATCGAAACTGTTTACATCGATGCTGACTGATTTCCTCCTTGCAGGCATCACGCTACCCGGCGCTTTGGAAGGCATCAAGTTCTACATAATGCCAAATATGTCGAAACTTATGGAATCGGAAGTATGGATAGATGCCGTCACGCAGATATTCTTCTCGTACGGCCTCGGATTGGGAACATTAGTCGCTCTGGGTAGCTACAACAAGTTCACCAACAACGTTTATAAGTATGTTAACGTTGTTTTAATCGATATCTTTTTAAAATCGATTATCTATGATATCTATTGAATATTCAATTAATCGAGAAACACTATTACACTAATTTCTATCTACCGTATTCTCTGACAGATTGTTTCTTTCTTTTTCTAGGGATGCTTTGATAGTCTGCACGGTAAACTCTAGTACCTCGATGTTCGCCGGTTTCGTAATATTCTCTGTGGTGGGATTCATGGCGCACGAGCAGCAGCGACCGGTGGCTGAAGTAGCAGCATCAGGTAAATTTAAACAACTAATTCTGAAACTTCGAATTCGCGGCATTCAGAGGGGTTTTGTATTAAACTTATCGTTTTTTTTTTAAATACAATTGATCACGAATTGGCAGGGGAAGGAGGAGTATTTCCTAGTCTGGTATTTATCGAGATAAATGTTCCGCCATCTGTAGAGTAGCCATTGCGTATTTTTTTGTTTATTAGATACTTATACCACACCGCCATCATGAGATGAGATTGATTACCGATATAAATTGGTATTTAAAATATTTAGACTGTGACAGAACATAAAGAATAAAACAAACTACCATCCTTGTTACTCATTTCTCTTTCAGGTCCCGGATTAGCTTTCTTGGCTTACCCATCTGCTGTTCTCCAACTCCCCGGCGCGCCGTTATGGTCGTGTCTCTTCTTCTTTATGTTGCTTCTTATCGGATTGGACAGCCAGTTCTGCACGATGGAGGGCTTCATCACCGCTGTTATTGACGAGTGGCCCAAACTTCTGAGGAGAAGGAAGGAAATCTTCATTGCGATCACTTGTATGATTTCGTACTTGGTCGGACTGTCCTGTATTTCTGAGGTAACATTTTTATGCAGCTACTAATTACACTAAGGCTTTTTACTTAGTTGCCTTTTACGCAATTCATGGTAAGAAACTGGTGATAGATTCACACGTCCATATTTATTATGTTGTAATTATTTTCAGGTTTATTATTAACGCTTATTATTTAATTTTCAGGGTGGCATGTACGTTTTCCAAATCCTCGATTCGTACGCCGTTTCCGGTTTCTGCCTTTTGTTCCTAATCTTCTTCGAGTGCGTCTCTATCTCCTGGGCGTTCGGTGTGAACCGTTTCTACGACGGCATCAAGGAGATGATTGGTTACTACCCCACCATCTGGTGGAAGTTCTGCTGGGTCGGCTTCACACCTGCTATTTGCATTGTAAGTATACTTTAGTTCACATCTGATTTAAGTAGTATTTCATAATTATTGAGTAAGAGTGGAGTCAGTTAGAGTGGAGAGAGAGATATTAATTGATTGCGCCCATGCTGTTTATAAAAGTTGAAATGTTGTTCAGTTAAAAAAAAATGCAAAAAAGATGAGTTTCTTTCACCTGTTTTTCTTCCGTTCGTGGACCCTATAACGAAGCCATGAATGATTAAAAAAAATAATGACTTTTGGCTAGTAAAATTGAAGTTCCTCTGTCGAACCTTCATTTTGGTTTTGCTATTAGCTGCCTCTACTAAATAGAGGAGTATGAGGGAATATACCAATAATTTCATCAAAAAGTCACGATAGTTGCAGGTTAGATGGTTGTCTCAGCATCAGTAGACGCGATCCTCTACGTAGAAGGCCTTTTGAGATCAATGTACAGTTTGTATCGTCGGCACACAAATGAGCTCTGGTGACTAGTGGTTTGAAAGGACTAAAATAAATGTCTAGAGCTCTAGCCACCTCAGTATTGAGTATACGGTCGTGAGAGCTTATATATATTTTTATTCAAATGTCAACATCGCCTTTCGTTAACCGTTGAGAGCTCGTACCTTGTTTTTCCTTTTATTTAAGATAAACAACTCGATAAACAACCACAATTTTCGAGAACACCATTAGCTAGTGTCATTTGCCCATATGTAGTTATTACGCAAAACACTCGTGATCATCTGTTTGCATGAACATTATCACTATATCTTTCATTTACACAATCAATACGAGAATTAACTTTTGTAACATTACCGCATAACCAATGATTGTATAATACAAATAGGAGTAGCTTGCAATTATTGAAATTATTAGTTTGGAAATAAGAACATAGTTATTTGGCAAATAAAAACAATCCAGAGTATGTTAAGTCCTCCAACCTGTACTAAATTAGCACGGTGGACTCTTTCGGTTTTTTTTTATTGGTGAGGAATTAGCTAGTGGTCCACCTGATGGCGATTGCCTACTATTGGCTATGGACACCTGCAAACAAATTCAATCGTAAAAGGTTACAGCTTGTTATTATATTGGTTTTCTATACGTTTCAAATTGGAATGCAAAAGTGGTTACGATGTTGTTTGATGGCAGAAACGGGGAAAATGATGGCATCTACCCATGCGACTTCTAGACATAGAAGTAGTCTATCACGAAGTAAACCCTCACCTTTGCTCACCAGTGATACATATATGAATTTTAATTTTATTTTGGATAGTTCTTTGTGTGCTGAAACGTTTTGTCTTATCATTTCTGCAGCTAGCGGATTTTTATGTTTAGCTTCTAGTAGAAGTGAGTGTCTTTCATATTTATTTTCTTTCAGAGCGTGTTCATCTTCAACTTGGTGCAATGGACTCCCATCAAGTACATGAACTACGAGTACCCGTGGTGGTCGCACGCGTTCGGATGGTTCACGGCTCTGTCCTCGATGCTTTGCATCCCCGGATACATGGTCTATCTGTGGCGTGTGACTCCTGGCACCCCGCTGGAGGTAAATTTTTATTAGTGAAGAGAATCCGAAGTCTTCTTCGGTTGATGTCGGCGACAGTGATCAAACACAATCACATGTATTGTGTGCTCTTCCGTCACGTTTACTTAAATTGAATGTATTTTTTGATCATAATTGTCAGTGACATCATAAACAATCCACTTCTGGACATCTTTTAAGAAAAGCGCTAGCATGGAACGACATGCATTGGATTCGATAAAAGCAATCGAATAATATTTGGAGGCTATGTGAACTTCCACAACGTTAAATGGATCAATGTAACAAAAGGACTCTAAAACCCTACAAAAAATTGACGTTTGCTCAGGATATCGCGTCAGGTCTGGCAGAGAGTGCGCTTTAGTTATATATTTGCTCAGGATACCAGCTCAGGTCTGGCGGGGTACGCGCTTTAGTTGTATATATAGAACGGCCAGGGTTAGACCTCTGGTGCCGGCACCACTCAATTGTTAATAGTAATTTTAATTGCTGAATGAATTTGTCACGTGCTTGGCGGTGAAGGAGATGGTTTCTTTGAGGAAATCTGCATGGGTAGTCCGCCGACTCACACTGGAGCAGCATGGCGGACCCATTCCAGCTCCAAAAACCTCTCAGATATTTGAGATATTTGACCAGCTGTTTTCAGGCTGTTACATGTTGTTTTTGTTTTTACTTCAAATCCGTTGTCGAATGTTTAGGTTATATATACATTGATAAATATTAACAATTTGGAATGATAGTTAAACCGGATCTCGATAATAATAATTTAGAAAAAATATTATACCTTTTCCAGAAATTCCACACAATAGTACGAATCCCCGAAGACGTGCCAGCTCTTCGCACAAAGATGCAAGCGGAAGAGCAAGCCAAGCACGGGAAGGCTTAAGATCTCTTCGTCGGCCGCTTTCAGATCTCATATGATGGAGAGCAACGCCATCTATTAACTGAGATTATGAAAGTACCAGAAAGAGATGTATGTATAAATCTTACGCACAAATATTCTTATTACTATGTCACTGTGCCAAATATATCGTAGCGTTAGCAAATTATTTATCATATATTATCAAATCGTTTCATGTAATAATACGTGTTAATAGTGTTTTAATTTTTATCTTTTTATCGTACTGTATCAACTTTGATTTATTGATTATTATTTATGTCCTAGGATGCATTTGTAGACTTTGTTTTCGTGTGCGTCGCGACGCGTTCATGTTCGTTACTATTCGCGCTATATTTGTTAATTTAGTTACGTTAATGTTAATGTTTAGTTAAGGCTGTATCGATCTAGTTTAATCGAAGGTTAACTATCTGTTATCGCCGTCTTCCATGTAGCGAATGCTTTATTATATAATTAGATGTAGTATTTTGAGATTAAAGGCATATCCGTTGAGTGTTTTGAATGGTGAAATTAATAAATATCTGGCCATGTTCCATGAATCCAATCATAAAATTACATTTGCAATGGAAAACCGAAATCATTTTTTTTTATTTTTTATTTAAGCGTAGAGATCATAGTCGATGTAGTTATACGATACAGCTTCATGATCTCGCTTTGTTTTTCCGTTTTAAATAGTTTATTTTTTAAATTTTTATTGAATAATCTGCAACTCATAAGGAAAATTTGTCCTGACAGTAGGTAAGTACACGTGGCCAGAATTATTTATACCAAAAGAATCTTACCACTGCGAAATGAGGCGTTATTACAAGAACAAGGACTTATAGGATTTGAATCATAGTTTTTATTGATATTAATATCTTTTACTAGGCCTTAAGTAAATATCTAAAAGTTTTCGCCATATATAAGGGCTATAAAGTATGAATTATGTAATATTGCTTTTATAAAAAAGCTTGTGTCTTTAGATGCCAAATTAAATTAAGGTAACACGCTTCAGGACGCGTAATAATTTTTCTCATATACATCATGTTTCAAAAGTAAATTATTTTATTTAACTTATTGTTAATCCTTAAATTAATAGTAAATATATTAATACTTTATAATTACAGATGTATTTAATAATATCAAAATGTAGTTAATTTTATAATTACCGTAAATTATTTAATAGTTAGGTATTTTTTGGTTAAATAGCTTTAAATTTGAGTTAAGTACAAATGTATGTTGCTATATTTTAATTGATTTCAGAGTTAAGCTACCTCTAAAAAAATCTTTTTAAACTTTTTAATCTCTGTGTTCTGAAAAGACCAAAATATCTAACGAATATTCATGGAAAAGAAAACGTCTATATACTGTAGTTTATATTTCATAAATCGACTTTGAAATTCATATTGTCCTATTTATTAAATAAAACATAATTTCGATAAAATTATACACAATCAAATAAAATAAAAAAACGTATGAACTAGCATTTACTACAGTCAATTTCTAATAATCTTTTAAAATGGTAAACGTTCGTAAATCATATTATATATTTACCTTGATATTAATAATATTTTTAAAGTAGTTGTAAGAAAATACAGTAAATTGTACTTTAAAGGGAAATTAATTTAATTGTCAATCTTTATTTCTAAGTTAAATAATGTGAAATATACGAAATATATAATTTAGTAAACATAACGTACGTGTGTGTAACATTGAATATTGTGAATTATTTTTATTTATATAACGTACTGGAAATGATTAAGTATGCAAGTTAAAAATATTTATCGCGTATATTGTAATTAAACTAATTTTAAAATTGGAATCGAATTTTAAAATACTCACCCGTCAGATTCCGTAAAATTAGTTTCATCGCCGGTCCGGTTACAGTTTCACTTGCTCCAACATAGCCAACATAGAAACCATATTTTAATTAATGTTTCAATATACAGAAGTTTATGTACCGTACTATCATTAGAGAAATGTATTACATTATATTTCGTTGTGCTAACTAATATTATTGAGTGATTTAAAGTAAATAAATATATTAGTAAATTAACTTATTGGTTTTTTTTTTTTTACTGCAACACTGCGCAGTTCGTCACTAACTTTGGGGCATTGCCCTATACCGTTTACCTGTACGAG
Organism: Bhutanitis thaidina; assembly: GCA_029286595.1. NCBI lineage: Eukaryota > Metazoa > Arthropoda > Insecta > Lepidoptera > Papilionidae > Bhutanitis > Bhutanitis thaidina. Next base: position 2,126,693 of record JAGSMS010000023.1, on the reverse strand, counting down.
GTTTTTTTTCCTCTAGTTTCTCCAGTCCGTGGGTCTGCGCTCAGCGATCTGATTGCCAAGCGTGGTGAGTATGGAAAAATACTTCCTTCATCGGCTTGTCAGTTTATGTGGGTGGTTGCTCCAGGCCAGTTGTTGGCATATAGAGGATGTAAGAGAAAGAAACAATAGCATGAACAGAAGCACTCACTCATTACCCATGTATTTATAACATGACTTGGACAAAGAAAAGGCCTATGTAATTCAGGTTAAAAACACTAAACTCCAAAGATCATTCGTCATTTCGTCATATATCCTGTCCATCCAAATGTTGTATGGAAGAGATCGCTTTTAGCGATAACACCGCCCATTGTACCACCTCTCATGTTAAATTATGTTGTTGTATTATTATTATTTTTTTGGTGTGCTATGAAGCGTATTCTATGTTCTATCTATCTATATAGAACGTCGAAGTAGACAAATCGTCAACCAACAAGATTGCCTTCGACAAAGTAATTAAGGAGCTTCGCCAGTGATGCTGACTAAAGTGACTAACGTCCAGTAATGACTTGCGTAACAGAGACCGGGTCTTTCACTCCGGTGCAGCAAGCATAGGTCATCTCACACACTTGGCGTTTCTCTGTGTGATAGGATCAGCAACAACGATATCCGCAACTGAACTAGAATATCTTCACGATCAGTGACCTGAGGCTATATCGGTTTCTTTTTTATGGGAAAGGCGGCAAACGAGCAATAGGTTCACCTGATGGTAAGTGATTACCCTCGCCCACATATATCTGCAACACTAGAGGAGCTATAGAAGAGTTGCCGGCCTTTAAGGGTATTTGGGAGATGGGAGTGAGAATAAGGAGTGGAATGGGTAGGGGGAGCGTGCCTCCGGTTACCTCACTCATCGAACGAAACGCAGAAACCTTTGGGGGAAGCCTATGTTCAGCTGTGGACTTGTGATAAGCTGAAATGATTATGTTCTCTGACATCTTTGTATTTCACCGAGTTTACCTGAATGATGAAGGTAGAGAATTTGGCATCTTATCTCTTGGGTGTTAAACTGTAGACTTAGGGAAATGCCAAACTTCAGATGATATTTTTTTACCCGGGGGAAAAATTTTATTTTATTGGTAATGTGATTAAGCGACTGCAGTAAACCGATTTCCCTAAACTTAAGTGACTCTTTAGCTGGTACTTCATAATTGGCAAACTCGAAAGACGCCGAATGAAGTTCGGGCGCCCAAGTACCGACAGTTTTTGTGAACATAAATGTTAAAATAACTCGAGGAATAATATATAAGGAAAGAGTAGAAAATGTAACAAAAATTAATCGGCTCAGATACTTTATGATACATGTCTTTTGCGTGGTAGAGCCAAGCGGCGGCTTTTGCTGCTGCTCGAATAGGCCGGCTCGATCGGGGTAAAAACAAGACGTCGCAGAATACCGGCGTGAAGTAGAGACACCTTGTGCTTCTGCGTTTCGTTCGGTAAGTGAGGGAACCGAAGACCCACTCCCCTCCTCATCAAACCTCCCATCTCGCAGATATGCTTAAAGGCCGGCAACGAACCTGCAGCTCCTCCGGTGTTGCAAGTACGTAGGCGACATTAATCACTTACCATTAGATGAGCAGCTTGCACGTTTGCACGCTTACCCGTGAAAAAAAAACAAGGAACAGTAAAGCAGTTGAAAAACAGCTAAAACGGAGAGGGTCCGAATAATGGCACAGTCAAAAATGTCCAATGATTTGTTAATTGTTATTTGATCAAACATTTCCACTTGCGTGGACATTTAGGGTCTTTTAGCGTTGGTATGTGAAACGTTGTATGTACACAACCATTAACGTGACTGATGTAACACTAAACTTGCTCGTCAGCCTTGACTTATAGGTTGCAAAATCTAAAAGATTTGACGTATATCTCTCTTGTGGGTTACTAGGCAATGAAATGGCAGTTATTAGTGGGCGAACTACGTATTGTGTAGGTTTTCTGAAGGCGACCGTTGGCTCTTTAAGGCTGACCAATGATTGATAACATGATTTTATCGGCGGCTATTCAATAAACTCTATTTAGTAAAAAACAAAGTTGCGACACGCGTTTGTACAGACAAGTTTTAGACATTATAAGCAGAAACACAGGTATTCGCTTATAAAATTCTCAGGAATATTAGCAAAATTAATAGCTTAAAAAGTTTTTTTTTAAATTCGAACTCGTTCATTTAGCTACGCCTTCTCAAATATTGCAGCAGTATTTCACACAAGTCCTGACTTAGTTTTATATAGCGTAGCCTTTGCTCTGTACTAAATGAATCGAAAAAGTTAAGGATCGACGAGATTTCGACTCCTAATAAATTAAAACAGTATAAACCAAAGATATACTTTGAAAAGTTGTAGTGGTGGTAATCGGATTAGTTTCAGCGAAATAGAGACATTTGTGTTTTGGCGTCATTATATCTCACAAGGTTAACCCGACCCGACGCGTGCAAAGTGCTCAAACTTCTACTGTTACCTTAATTGCAGAATGTATAAGGGAGACTGGAGTGAATGGTCGTCACATATCTATCTCTATTTGAGTAAATACAAGAAGTCATTGTATGAAATTAAACTATTATTAACGAATTTTTTCCCGTTTTATTTTTGTTCCTATATTCTTGAAGTTACGACTGCTTATTGGCAGACGTGGTGGCAAGCGAACTGTGTTAGACGTCCAGATGTCATTCAGCGCTTATTTATTAATTTTGGTCCGATCTACGCAGAATGTGCTAACAGTATCTTGAGGTCTGGCCCAAGGCCAAAGTGAACAGACATCTAGGCAAGCGTGGTACACGCCTAGGCCTCATCTTCGCTTTCCATCGGGCAAGATTGAGGTCAAACGCAAGCCTATTTTTCATAAAAAAAAAGGTCATGTCATGGTATACTTGGTTTTGGATTTAATTTTATTTATTACAGGAACCTAATCCGGTGGTAGCACCCAGCCTATTTTCTATTGAAATTAAGATGATTTGAATAGCCTCGCGAATCATCCATGGTAGGAATCGGTGTTCTTTTGCCGGGATTTGTGGTCTATCAAATCTAATGTAATGATCAAAAACAGACTTGTGTAATGTGTAGTGTTCGCGTAAATATAAGAAATCATTACGAGAAGTCTTTATCTTCTTTTTCTTAAACTTTTAAACCCCGAATACAGAAGTAACTGCCATTATTACGAGCGCTGTCATTAAATCTATTTATTCTAAATGAAACTATTATTTACCGATTTTATCGCGTTTAATTTTGTTTTTATATTCCCGACGTTTCGATTGCTTTACAGCAGCCGTGGTCATGGCGCGTATTTTATTTTAAATTATGTTTCGAAAATTAAACGCGCTAAAATCTGTAAATAGTGTTCGCGTAAATACAAGAAATGTATTTATGTTTTATTTTCACTATATGGTTTTATACGCAGCGTTTAAGCGACTTCCGTTTCGAAGTGTACAAACACGGAGGTCTTTTAAAAGGATACATTATGGGATGTTAGTATGCTTCGGACACAACCATAGTTCTTGTTTATTCACAGTATGCTAATGATACCTACTGTGGAATCACGTATAGCAGTTTATGTCTTTCGGTGAAGGTCACTAGTGGCTCGATACGCATGTAGATTAGTTTGACCAATATGATATATTCGTAGCATTGCCTTTGAGGCACTTCGAGAACGTTTAAGTTCGCGCTACATTACATCGGTGCGTCAAGATTGGCACACACACATAGAGGAATCTCGTGGTTATGCGTTTCGTACGGTGAGTGAGGTAACCGGAGGCCCACACCCCGTCCTCCCTTCCCCTCTTACTCTTCACCTATGGTGTTGCAAATGTATGTGGGCGACGGGTAATCACTTGCCATCAGGTGATTGGCTTGCTCGTTCGCCGCCTTAACCATAAAATAAAAGTATACTACAAGAATATAGTGCACAAGTACACAACTAAAGCACGAGTGCACTGCAGACTCGAACACAGTAACCACACACTGCACCTGTTCACAAGTATGATGCAGGTAATAACCACCGCCCCCCTCGACCATATTAAAGGGAAGTGTACCACCCCCACGCAGAAATCAACGCTTTACAAATGAAAAACAATCACGATTGAAGCTCACAGCTCTGAAAAGCTTCGAAATTTGTTGCAAAAGTTCAACGTGGTTATCATCCAGCAACAATCATTGTTAACGTGCAACCGAAATTATTTCTTACTATACTCGGTCTTCTTTATTAACCTGCGTCAGTCCACTGCTTTAACCCCTGTTTTTCCCTTTTTTTTGGAATATTTTCTTATTATTTATGTGGCAACACTGTAATTGGTTAGCTATCCAATAAAAAGACTTAAAAAAAAAATCATCAAAACCGATTCACAATCGCAATTGTCATCGCCTAATACACATTTTTTAAAAAAAAGCAGTATCGAAGTGATAATCTCCACATTTTTTGAAGTCGTTTTTAAAAAAAAAGCACAATAATTTGCGTGTCATATTTATTGACTTCAGAGGGAATCCAACTCAACACTGACAGTCGTGGTCCGTCAAATACAACAAACACAAAACAAAAGAAACCTTAGCTTCTATAAATCATCCTTCATATCTTTTTATTATGTCTGCTGTGTTCCGAATCTTGTCTCATTCATACAGACTGACAAAACCAAGCTTGAATACATGAATTATTATTTAATCGATCACATAATTTATGTATACACGACTTTATATACTGGCTTCTTTTTCTTATTTATCATGTACAAGCTTTTACGTATGTTTAATTTTCATCGATTTTTTTTGAACTCTGCTGTTTTTCTAGTTTAACCTTGCCCCTATAAACTGACTACGCTTTTGTTTTTAAATTTTCTCGATGCCAATAAATTGAGCTCAATCAGTCGAGTGGCTTGCGAGTGGATTTTTATATATTAATATTTTTTTTTAAATTTTAATTTGGAAGCACGCACGCCCGGGGGAAGTCAGAGAATTCCTTTCTTCTTCAGCAACGTATTGGAGTCCACTGCAGAACCTGTGGCTCTACAAGCAAAAGCGCTAACAAAAGCCAGAAAACATTACAACAACGGTTTGCCCATACTCACTCACAATATTGCGCCCCATCACTTGTCTGCGGGCTTTGGGTTTGTCAAATTCTGCCATTATTCGATTGTCAGAGCATCGTTTGTTAGCAGGGTAGGTTATCCCTCAGAACCATAGGCAAGAGTGTAGCCAAACGGACCTCCACAACTCGCTTTCTGCATCTCAGGGTGATAGAAAATCTACACCGCGACCTAGGGTTGTCAAAACTTTTTCGGCTGATGATATTATTTTTCAGAGGAAGCTATTTTTAATGGAAACAATGAAAAGTAAGGGCATGTTTATGGTTTCTTATTTAGTTTACACACATAGTTTACAAAGTGAGGGATTTGTTTGTTATCATTACTACTTTTGCGTTCTATATATTTCTAAAATAAAATATATTGTAGTACGATTGCCAACCCTACCGCAACCGCACGGCTACTCTTTTATTTAAAATACGTCGTAATCGGCTAAACATATCTATAAATATAATTATAGTTAGCGTTTCAGTACGAGATTCGAGATTCTCAGCAATATTTATCCCAAGCGATGTCTAAGAAACAATGTTCCGATGTTCTTAGAAATACTCATAAGGTCAAACAAATAACTTGAGCGGAGATCTCACGGAAAGCTGGTGACGAAATCATCGCGTAAATATCTATTTCCTGTGTGTTTATTTACTATATGTATATGTCTCGTCTCAGTGTTTCAGTCCCAGTTCCTGTATCGAAACATGAATCCCAGTTCCAGGTCGTTTTCATGTAACCATTCTTGGCAAACCTTACTTTTGTACTCACACACGTAGGCTCTATGTAGGATTTTCAACCTACAATCGATCGGTCGAGCCTCTTTTGTTAGCTAGCGGGGTGCATCACCCGCAGGTGAGATTGGCACCTGGAGAATGTGATGGCATATTACCCCTTACACCCCAGTATCATCTTAACTTTCCCGTATCACCACGTTCTGGTGTCGCTATCATTTGGAGAAATTCTATCCAGTATCCCTCTTATATCCTAAAAAAGAAAGGCGAAAGGTACTCATAAATTCAATTCATCTCATGGAAATGTTTATAGAAAATTTGCCTGCTCGCATTAACGCAGCCTCGCAGACAGGAAGTGTACAACCTAGTAGCCAGGATTCTACATCAGGAGCTCGCTCTGAAATACGATCTCTTGGATCAGAGACTACCTTATTATAAGTACACGCCAGAAGCGGTGCTCGAAAATGACCGCGCTAGGCTCTATTGGGACCGGTCCACCATCACCGACAGGACGATTCTTTCGAACAAGCCTGATATCGTGTTGATGGACCGGGAACAGTCGAGGATATTTTTGGTCGACATCACCATACCATATGACGAGAACCTCGTGAAAGGCGAAACAGATAAGAAAGCGAAATATCTGGACCTGACTTACGAGGTGACCGACATGTGGGGTGGTATGCCGACCGAAATTATTCCTATAGTCGTCTCTGCAAATGGGTTAATCCCAGTCAGCCTCTCGGAACATCTGAGGCGGCTGGGACTCCGTGATGGACCGCTCCGAGCTCAAGTGCAGAAGGCGGTGGTTCTTAATACCGTTCGCATCGTCCGCCGGTTTCTTTCCCTTTCCCCCTAACCCTCGGCCGTCTGGTCTCCCTTGCCGAGGGCTTCGGTCTGGTTGGGTTATAATTTATTTATTCATTTTATTATATTTTATGTATGTATACATATTTATATATATCTCCCAACCAGACGAGTATATGTCTAAATAACCCCACATAATAATAATATTTGTTTATTTTCTCCCCACTAAAACAGAGCATACATGATTTAATGAAAAATTAATATCTATTTAAATATAGGTGTGTTCATAGTCTAGAATGTGTGAGGAGCTGGGATGGTCCGATGGTCTGAGATAGGCATAAAAAGCCTGTACATATCACCAGGCCCACTTCACACGGAAATTGGGGTGGGGACCGATCACCAAGTAGATATAGGATCCAGATTTCGGATCAGGACCCGAGTTCGATCTTCAATGTGGAGGACTCGTACCAATGAGTTTTAGAAACTCATTAACTATTATTGTTCGCCTGAACGCTGACGAAAGGTTCACCAACTCTCACGTTGTTCCAAAGGAGCTTTGCTGAAAAGTAGGCTATCCCTAGACCTCATCTAGACTTCTAACTATTACCCAATAATGGGGTGGCCTGAGGTCTAACCCGGCTACCGTCAGCTTCCTATTATCAATTTTTGGTCCGACGGAGATTGAGCTTACAGTATCTTGAGGTCGTACAGTGGTATGCTTGGTCTTGGTTTTAATTTTATTTATTACAGGATCCCAGCCATCTTGCCTTTTGAAATTAGGAAGTGTTTTAATAGGATAATCAGGAAACGGTGTTGTTTTGCGAGAATATCTGTCTCATCTAATGTAATGGTTGGGGCGGTCGGGAATATGATCACAGACTGCAGACTTTCCAGAGTGTCTGTTATATTTTTTTTTTTTTTATTAAAACGTAAAATATTAATTTCAAGTTAGTAGTATCGGGTCAAAACAAAAAATAATGTATGTATGTCTGTTTTATAAGCGTGGTACATCATTTTGTTTTTAATATGTAATCGTAAATTTTTATTTTAGTATACATCTGTAGCGTGGATCTAACACTTAAATTGAGCGCAACTTGATACGACTTTCGTATAAACAGCAAACAGATGCCTTCAGAGCTCCAAATGGATACAAGGACAAACAGTAACTGAATGATAAATATAACAACGAATACCGCAATTTTTTTTCCTGCTGCATTGCGAATTCGCGGTAAAGTTTAATCAAAGTTTGAAAATGTATTATTGACTCCAAACAGTGTGTCAAGGTCCTTATATTCCATAAGGATAACAACTTAAATGAGTCTTGTCCTGTCCTTAAGCGAGATGAAATGAATTTAATGCTATTATTCTAGATGATTTTGATCGGGAACGTTTTCTAGTTACTCCTATCGCGTGGATCAGTAATCTATCTGCCGATCTGACGGTACGTGATTTGAATCCCACAAGAAGCAAACGCAGTTCTCATGCATCTTATTTTTTGTCCACCTCTATTTCGCGGCCGTTGTCAACTGCGCAGGAGATATTATAGTGCCGCAAGTGTATGCTCAAACACAGAGGCACTCACTTCTCCTTACCTTTACATATCCTATGTAACGCTTACGCGATAATATGGGAAGGGACAGGGGAAGTGTCAGAGACACGGGATGAACACAATACAACCAGAGTCGAAAACCAATAATTTGTTATTTTTTGCACAATTATTTACCCAGTGTTCTGTCCCTGGACCCATGGCTGGAAGAGCAGTCACCACCTTCCCGTATGTTATGTTATGTTGTGTGATAACAACGGAGGCAATGATCAGGTGAAGTTCAGACACACGGCACGCGACACGAAGCAATCAGACCTGATAGGGTAATCTGTGCTCAGCACAAAGTGTTTCGAACATGGGACATGTCATGCCCATGGACAATTTCATTACTTTTCTTTAGGATACTGGAAGTTGTCACCCAGGACGAAATTGGTCAAAGTATTTAGGCGGATTGACGGTTGTAGCACAAGACATCTGCCATGCTAAATGCCATTAAATATACGTGTTTTAAATAATTTAAAACTGGCACATTAGTGGTGATAATTGCGCTATCTGTCAAAGGCTACAATATTTAATACATTTTCTGGCATTTCTCTTAGAATTGCGATAGACTTTAACCGTTGTAGGGTCGTTGCCAGTCTCATTATATCTCCCGAAGTGGCGAAAAGTTTAGTCCGGAATCCCATTTCGGCTACGTAAAGTGGAAATCCATTATCTCCTTAAAGTTACCGGCTTATTGGAGTTGGAAGTATACATCAAATAAGATAGGGGTGGCGTAATGCCTTTGATTCCTACAGACTGAGTTTATCGAAGTATATGAAATGGGATGATTTGTGGATAGTGAAGAAAAAGAATAGAATTAGATGACCGCGTAAAGGATGAGCGTGGCAACCAAGTACCACAGTGACCACCTGCGCAGTGTGCACAGTCTATGGATGCATGTGGCTCAGGACCGAGCTTTGTGGCAATTGGGGGAGGCCTGTATCCAGCAGTGGACTTCTGTTAGGTGGAAATGATATAAGAGATAAATAGGGAATGTTGGAATAACTAGTAGTTCGTAATCTAGGTCGCATAGGTCGCTGAGATGTAATTGGGACCAACACTCTTTTATTATCAGTGATCAAGATAACATAAACTCCTGATTATGATTCAGCAGTTATCGCTGTGGAAGACATAAGCCATCAAAATACCTGGACGGTTAAACAGATAGTAATTACAACTATTTGAGGCACTATAAAATAATCTACGTTAATGGAAACTTGTAGTATACACCGTTAGCGTTTAAACGCTAAGAACGAAATGTGTGCGAAGGCATTCACGCCTGTTATCCAAAGGTGTGGGCAGAGATTACGCGTTTCCATTTAGCACAACTCGGCATGTTAAAAAAAGCTTTCTTAAGCTATTTTTCGCATCTCAGAGATTCTTATGTCGCTTCCACCCGGGGAGCATACGAGCGGCGTTCCCCAAACATACAAGAAAAGGCATTTGAAGTAATTGAAAAATCAATGAACCTCTCCCATCATACCATTAATACAAAAATGTATCTCTTTGCCATTGCTCGAAATATTCCTTTTTATACGAACTTGAGCTTTTCATTGTGTGACAATAACTCGAACAAATGTCGAATTTTTAACGGGTCTCATTTTTTTCCGAAATCAAAAAGAGCTCATGACCAGACACAGAAAGAATTTTTACAATCGGTCCAGTACTTCCGGATATTACTTCACACATATATATAAAATATATATAAACACACGCTCTCTTTGTAGTATCAGTATACATAGATAATTTATTTGAGCATGATATTCAAATTAAGTTAAGGAATCAAGGCGATAAATAAATCTAAACACAGCTAAAATATTTCATGATGTCCTTAGACATCCTGTATGCTCTACCGATTGTAGATTTCAGTGCTGTGTGGAAGGGAGACCACTAGATTTTTAACACAGACAGGACATGTTAAAGTTCTTACCTATTTTAGAAGTTTCTGACGTAGGTATTTATGTCACTTCACTTCTTCATCACTTGATATAATCCGCTGCTGAATACAGTATTATCAGACGACTTGGATTTTAGACGCACCTGCTCGTTATCGGTCTGTGTATTTTCGATCTGGTTTTAACTTGGGCGACTCTTATTACACTCATGGTAAGGAAGGGGAGGGAGGGATTATTTATTGGTATCTTTATTCAGGAAGTAATAAAGATTGCTTGCCTCGTTAAACGCATAAACATCGTTAGACAGAGCAATGTAAAGTGGGCGGTGTTTGTGGGCGTTGTGGGCGAACGATAGGTCTTCTTCTAACATGTTAGATTTATAGTTTATTGAACATATGTGTTTAGTAGGTTGAGTTGCGTAATGGTCGAACATTATGTTTATTGTATAGATATAGTAAGGATGAGCTGGTTTTTCTTTAAAGGGACGGTTACTGTAGACACATATCCTGCCGACCTAACCTAACAACTTCACCAGTTGATATTGGCGCATAACATCTTTTTCTTTCATTTCTTTTTTTTACACTCTAAGTAAAGTCCACAGTTGGACATAAGCCTATCCAAGAGCAACCCCAACATAAGTAAACACATACCGTGCGTAAATGGATTACTTATAAAACAATATTTGTTATTATATTAAACGCCTTAGGTAAATGAATCACATTTGTCTCTAGTTATTTATTACTAGATGACATTTTAAGTAAAAATTGAGAATTTTTTCCAACTGCTGGGAACTGTTAAACTTTTATTAAGATGTGTCGTATCTGTCTCGATTAATCTTTGGCAAGACAGAGATGGATGCATTAAGACGCGACCGAAATAGATCGCGTTGCGTACGCGCATGCCGCACTCCTGTCTCCTGCACTGCGCGCTTGAAATTAAGGATACATGGATTTTTTTATTAATTTATAAAACGAAACCCATCTAGACTTGCGAAGTTTCGATATGAATCGATACTTGAGGTAGTGTTGTCCCTTGTGATTAGTGTGATTATATTGACGTCAAATTTAATTGTTTATTTATAATTAAAGTGATAATGTGGTGGTTTGTATTATGCACAGTCTTTGTGTGCTTACACAAGGGAGCTTATGGTAAGTTTGCTCTATGTTTATTTGTATTGCAGTTTACTGTTAAATAAAACAAAGTTATACCGAGATCTCGTATACGGAAACTTATTTCAAAATTGCCATTGAACCTTACACGAAATTTTTAGAAGGCTGTTACAAAATAACTTTATGAATACTATTATCACATATGATCAACAAATAAATAAATAAATATTCAAAAATTGTAAATAAATTAATAAAAATATTGTTTTTAAATTAAAAATCTCGAGTTTTCGCTACGAGGTTTATATCTTCGTTAGTATGTTCTGTATGGTGGATACTGATGTTTTTTTTTTTAAATATTATTTATGATTGTAGAAGCAGGTATATTTGTTGTTCTAATACGCTTCAAGGGCTAAACGAATTCGTATGAAATTTGGCAGAGATGTAATTTATAGTTGTTGTTTGAATATGGAGTACTCTTGGTACAAAATTGAAATTTTCAAGCGAAGTTCATATCTGTTATGGAACTTTTTAAAGATATCAGTATATACCCTACAAGCGAAGTATCCAATTGTTATTTCGGAAGAATTGAATTCGAAATTAGCGCTGCTTTTTGACAACCTCAATCAATGGCAAAGGGAATGTTATTTAATTATAAAAAACAAAATAGATCAATAAGTACCAATTCTAGAGCCAGTACCGTTGCTAAGATATGGGGCTAAACGTTCGTCTTCAACTTAATACTTCTGCGAAAAGATCGGTGAAAGGGTCAGATGCTGTGTCACAGAAACGGGACTATCACAAAAATTCTCAAACTTGAAAGCCATATATCGAGAAACATATATATATACATATAAATAAAATTGAAGTGTTTGCCTGTCTGTGATTTCGCTCGTTCTACTTCGTTCAGGGCACTAGTTGTACCGCTACCTCGTTCGTTTCTTAACAAATATAGTTATTATTAATAAAATTCATAATTTAATATGCAAACATGGTTCAACCTTTGACACTAAGTTATTATTATAATCTCTACATCATATCTATTTGCTTGCTGGCCCCTTCGTTTCATGCGTCACTTTCTATCCGTGTGTGATCATTACTTGAATTATACGACCGCATGGTTTAGCGGTTAGAGTACCGATTGCTGGGATAATGCATTCGGGGTTCTAATCCTGGCCGTTGAAATTTTTTAAATAGAACACATTTTTGTTTTCGTCTCTGGTCGTATAGCTTTGCGTCTCGTGTCTCTGACAGTTCATCTGACCCCTCTATGATATTATCGCGTAAGCGTTCGTTCGGATACGGAAAGATATTAGACAATTTGCCTGAAGACATTAGAAAAGTGTCCAGTAAGTTATCGTTCAAGAGACTGGTACGTGAACACCTCTTCAAGACATCCGTTCCCACTTAGTGGATTGATATCATCGGTCATTTTAATTAAAATGATATGTTGTATGCTGTATGTATATATATATATATATATGTTCATATGTATTCATATTTGTTTATATGTATTTATTCCGTCAGTATGTTGTAAGTGTAAATTATTCATGTATTTTTGTTCCGTTTTTTTAACAAATTTAATGTTTGCACCCTTACAATATCTCTCCACGCCCCGGGTTGACTGGCAGAGAATGCCAAGAGGCATTAAGTCCGCCCGTTGTAATACTTTTATTTAAAGGTATTCAAATAAAGTTTAAATAAATAAAAATGACTATCACTGATGTAGAAATCTATACATTATAGATATAACGATAAAACATTCTGTTCGATTATATCCAGCCCAACTTAATGATAGAGCCGTGGTAGCCTAGTGGTCAGGGCGCTCACTTTAGTGTCATAGAGCGCGAGCGACCTGGGTTCGATCCCCGGTGTCCGGCACCGCTAAAATTATTAATAGCTACTTTAAGTGCTGTACCGTCCACGTGCTCGGCGGTGAAGGAAAACATCGTAAAGAAACCTGCATGTGTTTTATTTCGAGAATATGTGACGCCCGACCAACCATAACCAACCCGCACTGGAGCAGCGGGGCGGGCCCTTCCCGGCTACATATCCCTCTCAGCTATTTGAAAAGGAGGCCTTTACCCAGTAGTGGGCACTTACAGGCTGCTACAACTTAATGAAGGCAATGGAAGAATACTTTCACACGATAGTGTGATTGCGATTTATGTAACGAAGCGTTCTCGTTCAAAAGGACACCATAGAAATATCTTCGGATATTCACCCTTTTTTTTCTTTTTATTAAAGAATACTAGCAATGCTATATGTTAAGTAGCATCACTAATATTCCTGTTAACCCTCCAACTAAGCTCACAGCTTGTATCTGGAGTGGTTAACGACAATAGTCGAATGGCGGGCTCGAACTTACGATGTCATGTTTCGTTGTCCGCACCCTAAGCCATTCGGCTATTGGCGCACCCTCCGAGAATAATTGGCCCAGTTAAATGTTCCCATTTACGCGACATAGATTCATCAGTCTTGCAAACATAAATAGCATCTGAATTAATCTCAAGCTTATCTATACGCTGATGTGAATGAAATTCTTCTAACGTGAACTCCTCCACGTGGTTTAGTAAAGGATGTCTCAGAATGATTTTCGTTTTTAGATGTTAAATAAAAAACAAAGTATCAATTAAATCTCATTTTATTTAATGTTATTTTAAAGAGCAATTCTTGAAGTTTATTTATGAAAAACAACCGTTTGCAAATGCGCACCATTCATTTGTTCACACTCATTTAACCTGGAGATAAAATTTTCAATAACTCGCTGGAGCATCGCTCTTGGAATAGAGTTAATTTCTTCAGTGATTCTTTGCTTCAAAACATTCAGGTTGGGTGGCAATGGATTGTAAACTTTGCTTTTTAGGTAGCCCCATAGGAAGAAATCAGCAGGCGTTAAATCAGGGCTCCTCGGTGGCCAATTGATGTCTCCTCGGCGACTTATCACTCTGCCAGGGAATAAATCGTGAAGACCCGGTAATGAGTCATTTGTAACATGAGAAGTGGCTCCATCTTGCTGGAAAAAGGTGTTGCGGTTGTAGCCCTTCTGGTTTTGCATTTCTGTTGCCAAAAAAGTCGGGATCATATGGCAATCATATGGCCTGACCACTAGGTTACCACGGCTCTCTTACGTTTTCTTCACGATGTTTTCCTTCGCCGCCGATCGCGTGGTAAATCCAGCACTTTAACATTTTAATGGTACTGGCACCGAGGTAGAAACCAAGTTACACATGAAGGAATGAAATTAAGCGAGCGCCCTGACCACTAAGGTACCACGGCTCTCACAACAATAGTACGACGGTCCAGTGTAATTAGCTTACACCGAACTATACATTGTACGCGTTCAAGTTGTTTTACGTTGGAATACAGAAGTAATTAGCACATCTAAAACGTTTGGCTATACATAGGTGTTTAAATATCATGAGAATCGCGTGAAATATTGTTAATTTCCAGCCTCATCTGCGCATGCACCCTGCTTGCAACCAAACAAAGCTCTGACGACCGAATCTTCCGAACCCAAATCCGCTGACTAGTGATGGGGAAGAGCAACGCTAGTATGACTTAACCGACTTACTGCGGTCACCAACCTAGCGCCCAGCGTCATGTATTCCATGGAATGTATCCCAGCTTTAGCTGGGACTATCTGGATAGGTCTAATTCCTGCAGTGGATTTGAATAGGCCTCTTCTACTTCAACTTATTATTAGTAATGGAATGCGGGACGCCATTATTTCATCACCAGAGCTTCGTTTGTTTACTTGCAGGTTACACCTTGTGTTGACATCTGGTGGTATGTGCACCTTTACATCTAAGCTGATGATGAATAATATCCACGAATCATGAAACTCGAGTTCGTTTCCCATCGTGGCGGACTCGTTCCAATGAGTATTTTAATACTGAGACGTTGTCACGGTTACCCCCTCACACGTTGTCCTGAATAAGATCTGGTGATGTGAGTGGTTCACCCCAGCATTGGGTATAAGGAAGAGACCTTATTTTTATTTTATTATTTTTGATTATGTCGAAGCCAAAAAAATTTAATTAAAGCATAGAATTAATAAAATAGATGTACTCAGTTTGATAATCTGTGTATTCCTGAAGGTTTAGTACTGTATCTGTACTGTACTGGTTACCTTTGTAAGCCAAGAGTCAATAACCTATGCTGTGAACTGAGCAACGTAACTTAGCTGGATCGAACCGCGATCGACCGCCTTTAATTAATTGTAGAGAACCGTTGCTTAATATAACATTCTGAGCTCATCTGGCATTGTCAACAGCAATATTCTTTTAATTAGCCTATGTAAGTCCACTGATGGAGATAGGAGTATCCATGAAAGCCCAACAAGAGTAGGCATAGCATGCAAGATTTCCACGTACACTTTAGGCAGACGATTCGGTTAGTGCATCACCGATACCCACGCACTGCTACCCATCAGTAGTATGTGAAATTTGGGTACAGCATATTGGGATTCATTTTGCGCTATTAACCGAACGCCTACTTCTTTAGCTAGCAGTAAGTACTATTTAGAGGTTGGAGAAGAAGAAATAATTATAAGTAATTCACAATTATCGTCTCAGGTTCACTCGCCGACCAAATGTCTGAAACGACGCAACTGTGCTGCAATCATGGTACCACGTACGCCAGAAATCACACATCTGAGGACTGCTCCTCATCAGTGCCTCCCGACGTTCCTTCAGTCTTCAGTTCATTGTGTGTCTTCGCAATGGACCAGTGTTGTAAGGAATACTTTCAGTAAGTGAAAAAATTGTAATACAATAACGTGCACATGAAACATGAAAGGACCTAAAACGTTCCTTGATCTACCATGGATTCATAAAAATATTTTCTAATGCATGTGACATTCCGTATGGTATGAGTAAACTTTCAGAGGGTGTCGTAAAGTGGCGACTAAGAAAAAAGTCCTTAACATCAATTACTTGGCGGGACAATGTCCTCAAAAATATCAGATCAAAATTAAGCAGACCGATGACGGGTAGCAGCGTCAAAGGTGCGAGGTGTCTGGTAAATCCGCTTACCGGATGTCTATGTCCTGCAGTGGACCATTTTGGAGGCTGATAATAAGAAGATAAGATAATGAATATATTTTAGGATAAATAGTTTTTGCTGTAAATGTTTGCTTATCTTGTAATATCCTATAAGAGTCAAGAACGGTGGGTCTTAAAAAGAAAACTGAGATATTTCGACATAAAACCATTTTTTGATTTTAAAGTCTACGTTCGCTTATAGACTAACGAACATTCTCAATAAATTATCTATCTGTGGATTTGCTTACTAGAGATAAATATTTGTCATAGCTTATAAGGAGTTCCTGTCAAATATCTATCTATCTATGCTTCTGCACTTCCCGCAATGCCCCTTCCTTTCCCCACTCCAAATATCCTTCAAGGCCGGCGACGCTCCTGCATCTCCACTCACATCTGCATTAGCAGACGTACGTGGGCGTCGGTAATAATTTACCATCAGGTGAGCCACATGCACGTTTTTCTTAAAAAAAATATCGTGATGATGATTCATATGTCTAGCGAAGAAAGGGGGTGATACATACGTAGTTTAAGATGGCAATAGCTCACCCGGAACAATTATTCGTAGACAATACAAATACTTAACACGTACGTTTTTTTTTATCTGATAAGGATATTAGACATGTACATTTGTTTATATTGTCATTGTTTTATTTTACTTTGATAGTTGTTATAAATTTTGACTTTGACGCCTGATCAACAATGTAATAATGTAATGTAATATACCTTATATGTCTTGAAATTATATCATATTGTAAAATTTGTATGGCAATAAGTGGTAGATCATATAGGACATAACCAAAATGTTAACATCTATACATGTGTCACATATGATCAACAAATAAATATAAATAAATAAATACGGGAATGGACCACGCATCCCCGTCGAAGCCAAACGATTAGCACTACGTCACCAAGCCGCAGACTAAAAAATAAATAATCCAATAAAGTTCCAATCACACCATTCGAACTCTATAATTGCTGCTTATAAATGTTCTTCAATAATTTTCGTTCATTATCTGTTTCACACATTATCGTTCATAAATGCTGCTTCAAGTGGCTTTCAAGTGAAGTTGAAGAACAAACATACGTACTGGGAACAAATAGTTAGCCGTAACATTTAGTTAATTATTGTAACTATCTACATAAGTGTTTGCAATGGGCCAGTCACCAGATATCGTACAGGCATGTGCAGTGTAAATACCCACTAAAAATTAAGCGACGTCCTGCGCAGTGTTGCAGAACGCCGAGGGATGCAGGTGACTCAGGACCGTGCTTTGTGGTAATCTTTGGAGAAGACTTAGGTTTGGAACTGTTCGTATATCCATGTACATAGATTAGTTCTCGAGTGACTAGCTCGTACAGTCACATGCAGTGTAGAACGATCCTCACAAGATGGAGCGACGGCCTGCGCAGTGTTGCAGGAAGTTATTGGATGCAGGTGGCTCAGGACCTTGCTTTGTGGGATTTTTTAGGAGTGGCTTATGTTTAGGGCACGACGGTTGGATTTATTAGTATATACATGCATATATATATATATATACTGAATTGAGAACCACGTCTTGGATGTGAAAAATAACAAGGTACGATTTCATCGAAGAATGACGATTCCCGGAATTATTGTGAATTTTGTTTTGTAGCATAACGGATGTGGTCCTAGCTTTAAAATACAAAGACTCTGTTACAAAACAATAGTTTAAAAATAATTTACTACGAATTTCTGGCGCGCGTTTCTCAAGATTTATTGCTGCCCGTTTATTTAGTTAATATTTTTAGAATAGAAGTCAAAAAGAATTCAAGAAATCAAAAACCATTGTGAAAAGAGATAATAAAGAAAATGAAAGATTCTTGATAATAATGCAAAAAAACCTGCACTCTGTTTTAAAAATTAAAGAAAGAGAAAATTTATTACTAGTATGCCTAGTGGCCAACGATCTAGTATGTATGTATGTATATATTCACGCCTTGTTCCCAACGGGGTAGGCAGAGACAATCTACTTTCACTTGCTACAGTCCTGACATACGTCTTTCGCTTCTCCCACTTTCATCAATCTTCGCATGCATACTCTTTGGTTTAGAGTACTCTTGACCCGGCCCTTTTTTCAGGACGTCTCCGATTTGATCGTGAAATGTTAATGTGTTAAGGCTTGACCAGACCTTATCTTTTGCTTCGTTCGTGAAATGTTCGCCAAGGTGTTCCTGTCCCGACTGTACCATTTACACTAGTCTCATATATTTGTTTCGTCAACCTACTTTCATTCATTCTCTCCACATGTCCAAACCAGCTCAGCATCCCTTTCTCAATTCGTGTCACTACAACGATTTCAAAACGCTCTCTGATCACATTATTTCGTACCCTGTCAGTTATCTTCACATCAATCATAGTTCTTAACGCTCTCATTTCTACTGCATTTATCCTGCTTTTATGCATCATATCCATGATCTAGTATGAACTTAGAAATTAGTAACTACTCAGTCTATTGCAAATAGTTACCGAGGGGATATGTTACTGATAGACAAGAATCTGGCGACCGTCTGTTGACGGGTAATCTGCTGACTAATAGCGATCCTGAAGTCCCATGTGTTTGGCAAGTTCACCAATCTGACTGAACCGAGTTAATCTTCCAAAAATGCAGGCGTTACTACTGCGGGCTATCTATCAGGTAAACCGCTTGCACGTTCGCCTCGTTACCCATAAAAAAATTCGTGACACCACCTACGGGAAGAAAGGAGAAGGAGTGAGATTCTTACAATGTTATGACACGACATGTTTCAATATATGTAGACAGAGAACACCGCAACATGTTTCGATGTAAATACGTGAGGCACGTCTTAAAAATAATTAGGAAACCCTGCATTATGTTTGGCAGAATTAGGAACCTTGGAATTTTTTGCATGCAACTAGATATTCTTATTTATGGAATTTAGTGATATATACCGACAGAATACCGACGTGAAGTAGAGGCATCTTGTGCTTCTGCGTTTCGATCAATGAGTAACCGAAGGCCCACTTCCTCTCCCTATTCTCCTCCTCTTCCCTACCATCTCCCAAATATCCTTAAAGACCGGCAACGCACCTGGAGCATCTATGGTGTTGCAGATGTATGTGGTCGACGGTAATCACTTACCATCAGGCGAACCGCTTGCTCGTTTGCCGTCCTTTCTATAAAAAAAAATCTCAAGATTTTATTTTACAGCTTAATACACACAGATATAAGATAAAAACAACATAGAAGACAATAATAAGAAGAACGCTAAAAGTCGACTCTGAAAAAGTGTGATATCTCGACTTAAATATATATTTTTTTCAGGAAAAAACGTGACTGTGAAGGCGGTATCGACTTAGCTAGCAGCTCGACGACTTGTAGATCAGCAAAGGATGCAACGAAGGTGAGACTTCTTCAGCAGCTTATTTTAGCCCACTGCATAGGTCTCTCCAAGAAAGCGCCAATAAAAGCCATGGAATACTGACCGTGCTATTCAAATTACTAAAATTTCAAAGGTTCACGACAACAGTCGTGCAATGGCGAGCTCGTACCAGCGTCGTCATGTTTCACAGACCCAGCGCTGACCCATTAGGCTATGGAAATTGCAATGAAATTAATTAACGAACATTCCTTATTCTTCAACGTAAGCAAGATAATTTTAATAGCCAAATTGAATTATATTTTTTTAAACTCATCTAACGTTTCGTAATGAAGTCCCCATATGCAACATGCTACAAGAATATAGTAGATGACGAAGTTAAAGCACAAGTGCACTGAAAGCTCGAGAAGACCAGTCTCTATAAGCAGCACCTGTTCACAAGTATGACGCATGTGGCACTCATCGCCCTCCTCGATCATATTAAAGGGAAATGGACGACTTACATTACATGCGACTTACATTAAATGGACGACTGCATCTACCCATAACACATGCCATTTAAAGCTATAAAGTGAAATTTAAACACGTAGTGGGAACTGGGAAGCACACGTCTATGCCGCCTACTTATTCGAAAGCGACTGAGGTCAGAGGCAACAATTGGAGTCATTTGTGCGCTTCATTTTCGCTGCGCTAGTAACGAATCTACTTCTTTTTGTATTATTAAATCATTGGGGCTTTAAATAAGAGATATGAATACACCTACCTCCTGATTGAAAATGGTTACTATGGCATAGACAATGAAATTTTCTATACGCAGTCGGGTAAAAGGAGATACGAATGTACAGTCCTCCTGATTGTAAATGGTTATTCCGGCATAGATACCTACGACCATAATGTCTCCGGTTCATATACAACCACTGTACAAACAATCACTGGTCCTCGAATCGAGTTCCTTTCACAGTTATACAAATTTGTCACGTCACATTAATGTACCTAGTTACGTTTTAGCAATGTATGAGTACACATTTATGTCATAATTGTTTGAATAGGGTACATTAAATACAGCTAGCGTAAACGGATTTCCCTATTCCGGGGTTTTATCTAAGACCTACGTCCCATTAACTAAAGCTAGGCGATGTTTTAATTATACTTACAGTTTGTTGTGGACTTAACGTCTTTTAAATATGGTTATTTTTAGTTTGCTGCGAAACAAGTGGACATACAAACAGCCTCATACACACAAACATATATATATATACACACACAACCGGATTCACCATGACATTCACCGGACAACGTTCATGTTTCCGGTTGATAATAAATTTTACAGCATAGTATCTCTTCTTATAGCATATCTTGTAATGTAGCAGATCTTAACCATTCAAAGTATCATCTAAGCATACACTCGGTAACTAGGTAATTAGGAATCTCTTATCAATTGCCCGCTGTTGTACTGATAACATTTTTGAGATAGTACGTCTTTGTTTAGCGAAGTAAGATTGTTAGAAGTTGTTATCTAAATCGCTAATGGTCTATTTTCACTTCGCTTTTGAACTTTCTCTGCTAGGAAATAATAATAATTGCATCCTACTTCGCGAATTCATTACAAAAATATTTTAAAACACTGGAGTGACACAAATGAGAAAGGTAGCGGACAAGTGGCTACTGCAGTCCATGGGCACCTGCAACCAATTTCATCCGAAGAAGATTACAGATACATTGTCATCCTTGACGACTAAGATGGAATTTCACATAGCCCATAATTATAGCCTTCAAATCGGGAGGCAACAGTGATTGCATAAGGATGGTGAGGATGGTACTTACCGAGAGAGATGGTTGTCTAGTTGTGAATATACTATTGCCGGTGAGTGAGACGTAGTAAATTAAAGCGAACGCCCTGGTCACAGTGTATTTTCAGTAAGCCAAAACTAAATTGTTATGACGTCGTATGGTGGTGGCTTAAAAATAATTGCCAGCCCTTCTCATCCCGAGAATGTCGTAAGAGTTGACTATGGGAAATGGCAAGAAAATCTTGTGGGTCGACAGCATCTATCCATTAAAAATAAGATGGCAAATACACTGTCCCGATTGGCAATCCGTTGCCCACGCGTGACGATTATGAAAATTCCTCCTTATGGGATAGACCTGTTATTTTGAACATAGTTTAATTTCTCTAAGATATGACCAATAAACGTAATGTGAATTTTATCTGGGGAATAACTTGATAAGGAATTTTTGTAAAATATTTATTTGGCATACCGGAGGACTTTTGGGTGGTTTCCTACTACATTGTAAAAGACGAAGAAGAAATTATCATTAATCAACCACATGTTAAGGCTAAATATATCTTTCGAATAATCTTTTGAGTTTATTAATTAGAGTGTTTGTATGTTTTAGAAATGTTGCACCGAGTGCTTGAAGGGGTCTACAATTGGCGCTGCAAAAGGCTCCAGTGTTTGTGTGGCGAATGTACGAGGTAACAGCGCTGAGCAGCTGTTGGCTGGAGATGCTTTTAATCAATGCTGTCAGGTAAGTAGCAGTAAGCAGACGTAGAGCTAGGTTCGGTTAGACTAGCCTCATTAAAGCGGCTGCTAACCGACCCTGGAGAACCTGATGCGAGTAGCCGCGGTCTTTGCATAAGAGTGGTGTGGTCCAAGGCGTCTGCACTTGCGTTTTACCCTCCTTGGGATTTGTAGACAAGGTTCCTAGCGTCCGTAGCCCAGTTCGTTCGGAACTTTGCCTGCAAGGGAGTTATATCTCACCTTGGTGGTGGGAAATAAGGAGTTTCCACGCTCGGCAGTCTGTGCTCGAAATGTGGAAACGTCGACTGGCCCACCCAAGGGCCGGCAGCTGAACCGCCGAGGATGTACGTCCAGTCCTAAGCGACTGGGTGAACCAGATCTGGGTGGACAGGTGATTTCGGCTCTCGGGGCTTGGATACTTCGGAAAGTACCTGTGGCTCATAGCCGGAAGAGAGCCGACAATTGCGTGTCACCATTGTGACAGCGACTACGATTGGGGGCATATGCTGCAAGGGTGTCCAGCATAGGCTGAGCTGTGCCGAGATCTTGTCGCAATAGTGGGGTACAATCTCTCATTCTCAGACTTTGTGAAGATCAAGGACAATACAGGCTTAAGAAGAAGTTTGTAGATGTATAGCAGTTAGGTTAGCATCCTGTTATTACTGGTTACCAGGGTTCCAGTTATATGGTAATCTTTGTAATGCTAATCATTATTTGATTAGAGGTCATTTTATTAGAGAGCAAAAAAGGTCAGCCCTTCAGCAACACAATGACACAAGTTATCGCCAAAGATCTATTGCTCACCTTCTTTTTCATTCTATTTGAATAACTTCTAATACACTAATTAAAACCTAAATGTAACATGTTATCATGGAATTTATTAGACAACCATAAAATTATTATGAAAGTTCTGCTCGTCATATAAAACAACCGTTTGTTCTAATTAATGCATCAATTTTTTTAAATCGAATTCAGTTTTGCTTTTACTCTTTAGAAATCTGCAAAAAAATCTGAAGACACTGAAACAGCTTCGCATCGTCCCGGTACCGGTATTGTGACAAGGAAACCATTAGAAGATGGTGAGTGAAGCGTTCTATTTCTAATCAATATGCCTAAGAACATAAGTAGCTCAGAGGCTGGGGACTCGCCTTTTACGCTGCAGCACACGGTGCAAATGAGTTCGATGGTCGGTCTGGAGAGACCTTAACATTTACTTCGAGGACACGTTTATTTCCACTTTCTAACTCCACTCCAATCCACTCGAGTCCAGCTTCTCTCCAATAAATGAGAGAAAGGAGTCTCCCGTTTTGAGAGAGTCTTGGTGCTGCAAAGAGTTCGCCACGCTCAGAGTGTGTTAGATGATTTAATTTTATTTTAACAACAAAACAATTTCTTAAGATAGGGAAAGGTACAAAATTTGGAAAATAAAATCATTACGCAACAAACATATCAAACGCAGTTTTGAGTTTGTCAGCGTATGACATGTCTAAAGCTTATACACTAGGCTATATGTATTTTAAAAAAGTGCAGGTTTCCTCACGGTATTTCTTTCTCAGCACGCTAGACGTGGTAGAGCCAAGCGGCGGCTTTTACTGCTGCTCGGTAATGGGCCGGCTCGTCCGGGTTGGTACCACGGCCTCGCAGAATACCGGCGTGCAGTAGACGCATCTTGTGCTTCTGCGTTTCGTTCGGTGAGTGAGGTTACCGAAGACCCACTCACCTTTCACACACACTTTCAATGGTGGATGTACCCACCCGGGGAATTAAACCCACGTCTCTCCTATATAATTTAAAGTGAGCCTCGAGCTCCAAATCCACCACGTTTGCGGCAACATATTTATGATGTGCTTGGGTCTTATCTGAACTATTTTTGGGATACATACTAAACATTTTAGTTATACATATAGTAATATCGTTTTTCGGACACTCTTCAATACTCACAATAGCCGAGTGGCCTGACCACTCGGCTATTGTGTTAAGATTCGATACCCAATGTGAACGGATCGTACAAATGGATTTTTCGAAACTTACGTAGGATGTTATCGCATCAGCGTTACATTGAGGATGGGACAGAAGTGTGAGTGCCTCCGTGTTTGTGCATACACTTGCAGCACTACGATATATCGTGTGAAGTTGAAAATTATGGATTATTCGAAAGTTATTGCCGTGGTCGAAATTGGACAATATCATATATTTGTATTAAGAGGGCAATTCTTCAGGCTCGAAAAAACCTTGGTGTAGATACTGAGCCATAGTATTTTCTACGTAGGTGGACATCTAATAGTGACCAAAAGATGTCGCTATGGACGGAGGCAGGAGTACAATGGGCGTTATTTAAAAAAATATATTTTTCCAGATCTTACGTCAGTATGTGATGAATTCGCGCCGACTGAGCTTTGCGCACATCATTGCATACCCATACCTGGGTCATACAAATGTGAATGTAATCCTGGATTCATGCTCATGTCCGACGGCAGAAATTGTATGGAGGTGAGATCTTCGATTGAATGTTTATGCAATAGACTGTGTTCTAGCAGCGCAGAGAATAAAACAAACCATGTCACTGGCACTCTAACAGATGGCGGAATCCCTTCTCTATCAGCCTTCCATGAACGTGCCAACAAAAACTGGCATTTAATGGATGATTGATCTCAACTATCTTGCTCAAAGCGGACCTTTGAGATCCGGTACCGCTCCCATTCCATCCGCGGAATTGAAGTGTGGCATATATGAACGGAAGATCCGTTATTAGTCGGTCGCCAGAGCCTTGTCCTTTAGACAACCGAGCACACCAATACATATTACACCCAATTGTGGGATAACCATTACAAACACATAGGCCTCTTATACCTTGAACAAACGATAAAAAGACTTTACTCATCACACTAAGTTTTATATAACTACAACAGAACAATGCTACGCGGTAGAGTAACTAGTTGCTTTGGTAAATTTTTTTCATACGTGGGGAATATATATATTTTCATACTTAACGTATGAGTATACCCATCTTCGTGGGGGCAAGGACCGGTTATGTTGGGTTTACACCGATCGAAACCGGATCGAATATGTTGGTTTGGCCACGGGAACGCTTTGGACACATCTGCGACCCCAACTACGCCTGCCGTCATTAGCAGTTCCACCTCGGGCTCATCACCCGGAGGACTCGGAGAACAGGAATGCGAGTTCTCGGAAGCACCCGCCCTCCCGGCACACCGGGTTCTGGTCTATACCTCCGTCACATATCGCCTGCGGAGGGTAGGGAGAGCGGCGCATCGTAACGCGGAGTATTTTTGCCGAATTTTAGAGATTAGTATGAGCATCTTCCTTTGCTGCCTTCATCTTTCGACTGTCTGAACAATTGAACAGTCCTTTTATCAAGAGAAAATCCTACATGAGACTGTTCTCGTCGTCTCTCGTCGTATACATTGTTTTGTCATTTTGTAATATCCCACGAAACTGTAATGACAACGGTGTTGCTGTCAAATGCTCCTGTAGAAGAGGATATCAGCTGATGGCTGATGGAAAATCCTGTGAAGGTAATATAAAGATCAAGACCATCGATATGGTGAAGTATAAAAAGAGAGGAAGAGTATTGATAGATATTTGTATACTTGTTACTATAACTATCGTGTCGTAGAGGTCTCTTCTAGGTATATATCATCCATGTATATAGTAATACTTTACATTACATACTATATATAATATGTATTAAAGAGGCTCGGTTGCCGTGGTCGAAATTGGACAATATCATATATTTGTATTAAGAGGGCAATTCTTCAGGCTCGAAAAATCCTTGGTGTAGATACTGAGCCATAGTATTTTCTACGTAGGTGGACATCTAATAGTGACCAAAAGATGTCGCTATGGACGGAGGCAGGAGTACAATGGGCGTTATTTAAAAAAATATATTTTTCCAGATCTTACGTCAGTATGTGATGAATTCGCGCCGACTGAGCTTTGCGCACATCATTGCATACCCATACCTGGGTCATACAAATGTGAATGTAATCCTGGATTCATGCTCATGTCCGACGGCAGAAATTGTATGGAGGTGAGATCTTCGATTGAATGTTTATGCAATAGACTGTGTTCTAGCAGCGCAAAAGAATAAAACAAACCATGTCACTGGCACTCTAACAGATGGCGGAATCCCTTCTCTATCAGCCTTCCATGAACGTGCCAACAAAATCTGGCATTTAATGGATGATTGATCTCAACTAGCTTGCTCAAAGCGGACCTGTGAGATCCGGTACCGCTCCCATTTCATCCGCGGAATTGAAGTGTGGCATATTTGAACGGAAGATCCATTATTAGTCGGTCGCCAGAGCCTTGTCCTTTAGACAACCGAGCACACCAATGCATATTACACCCAATTGTGGGATAACCATTACAAACACATAGGCCTCTTATACCTTGAACAAACGATAAAAAGACTTTACTCATCACACTAAGTTTTATATAACTACAACAGAACAATGCTACGCGGTAGAGTAACTAGTTGCGTTGGTAATTTTTTTTCATACGTGGGGAAATACTTAACGTATGAGTATACCCATCTTCGTGGGGGCAAGGACCGGTTATGTTGGGCTTACACCGATCGAAACCGGATCGAATATGTTGGTTTGGCCACGGGAACGCTTTGGACACATCTGCGACCCCAACTACGCCTGCCGTCATTAGCAGTTCCACCTCGGGCTCATCACCCGGAGGACTCGGAGAACAGGAATGCGAGTTCTCGGAAGCACCCGCCCTCCCGGCACACCGGGTTCTGGTCTATACCTCCGTCACATATCGCCTGCGGAGGGTAGGGAGAGCGGCGCATCGTAACGCGGAGTATTTTTTGCCGAATTTTAGAGATTAGTATGAGCATCTTCCTTTGCTGCCTTCATCTTTCGACTGTCTGAACAATTGAACAGTCCTTTTATCAAGAGAAAATCCTACATGAGACTGTTCTCGTCGTCTCTCGTCGTATACATTGTTTTGTCATTTTGTAATATCCCACGAAACTCTAATAACGATTCTTGGGTAGTTCGAAATGCTAAGTTCTATTTTCTTATCACATGTCGCTGCTAATCAAAGTAATTTAACTTGGTAAATAGTACAATATATTTATTGCATGATGTCGATCTATCTGTAAGGACGTGAATTATTACAGGTCACGAACAATAGATGCAAGCCACATAATCCGTGTCAACACAAATGTAATGACAACGGTGTTGCTGTCAAATGCTCCTGTAGAAGAGGATATCAGCTGATGGCTGATGGGAAATCCTGTGAAGGTAATATAAAGATCAAGACCATCGATATGGTGAAGTATAAAAAGAGAGGAAGAGTATTGATAGATATTTGTATACTTGTTACTATAACTATCGTGTCGTAGAGGTCTCTTCTAGGTATATATCATCCATGTATATAGTAATACTTTACATTACATACTATATATAATATGTATTAAAGAGGCTCGGTTGCCGTGGTAGCCTAGTGGTCAGGACGCTCACTTTAGTTTCATAGAGCGCGAATGACCTGGGTTCGATCCCCGGTGCCGGCACCACTAAAATTGTTAATAGCAATTTTAAGTGCTGTATTAACGACGTGTTTAGCGATGAAGGAAAACATCATGAGGAAACCTGGATGTCTGAGAAATAATAAAAATATTATTTGGAGGATATGCAAAGCCCGCCAACCCGCACTGGAGCAGCGCGGCGGGCCCTTCCCGGCTCCTAAACCCTCTCTGATACTCATATTTGAGAAGGAGACCTTTGCCCAGCAGTGGGCACTTACAGGCTGCTACTTTAATTTAGGCTCGGTTGGAAGAAGCCATCACACGATTCTACAAAATTCTTCTAACAAAGCAATTATGTTCGTTGCAATACGCGTTGCGCTCAAAGAGTTCTCTCATTCTTTCCAGATATCGATGAATGTGTCCAGGATCCACCTGTGTGTCTCCCCAATACTCAATGCATCAATATAAAAGGATCCTACAAATGTATCCCCTCAAAGAAGACTAACAACGTCGAAAAGGGTCAGTGCCCACCGGGCTTTGCCAAGAACTTGCTCTATAATGCTTGTGATGGTAAGTTATCTAAGTTTACCTTACACTCACACTTACATTTTATACTGGGATATACTATTTTATGCTCCCTTTATGCATTCATATTTTATACCGAGCTGTGTACCTGATGACCCATATGCTCATCATTTGACTTGTGACAGTTTATTTAGAAATTAATGCACATTTCGTGCAATGTTCTTCATCGTCTTATTTAAGTACAATTTTGAAAAACAGAGGCTTCCTCTCCTGAAAACCGCCAGCACATGCTGGTGTGCATTTCTTGAAAGTTTTGGGAAGCGGATTGTTGATGAAAAGACATAAGACCTAATACTATTACATGTTTTTTTAATAGATATAAACGAATGCAAGTTACCACAACCACCTTGTCCCTCATACTTGTGTGAGAACACAGTTGGTGCTTACAAGTGTGGAGGGGTTACAGGAGATCCGACGAACTTGCCGAAGAAGGCGCGTCCTACGGTTGAGGATCGTTGTCCACCCGGATTCAGAAGTGGAGTTAACGAGGAGTGTGAAGGTATCACCATTAATCTCTAAACAGTGTATTACAGGGGATGAAAGAGGGAATGTACCAACTTTTTTTTTAAAGTACACCGTCAATTATACGCGGTGGTCGTCTGACTAAAAGATGAGGCTCGGAAGATCGTCTGATGGCGGAAGATCGATCCGAGCTCCTTTTAACGTAGAGCCAAGCGGCAGTATTTATTGCTACTCGAATGGGCCCGCTCGACCGGGGTAGTACCACAGCCTTGCAGAATACCGGCGTGAAGTAGAGGTATCTTCTGCTTCTGTGTTTCGTTCGGTGAGTGAGGTAACCGGAGGCCTTCTTTAACCTCCTCTAACCCCCATCCTCATTATGCCTCCCACCATCAAACGTAATTAAAGGCCGGCAACGCTTCTGCAACTCCTCTAGTGTTGCAGATGTACGTGTGCGCGTTAATCCCCTTTACCATTAAAAAACCAAGGGTATCGGCATTGCGCTTCAGCCGCGGACTTGAACAAGCTGATTAAGAAGTATATACAGTTGTGAGGACTTGCGCTCCATGATACTAAAGTTAGCGCCGTGACCACCGGGCTACCACATCTCTTGAAAAAACTGAATAGTTTATTACAATTTTAAGTACCGAAATTAACGTTTGCTCGGTCAAGGAAAATAGCGTGGAAAAACTTACAGTATTTTATGGACATGTCGTCACTTGCATGGAAAAATTGCGAATCTTTTCAGTCTATAAAAATGTGGTCATATACATTGTGTGGCAATCTTACAGTTCTGAACTTTAGACGTCTATGAAATAATCATACAATAGATTTATATATATATATGTATATAGTGTATCAACCACTAGGAAGTGTAGATAATTTTGCCGTGGAGGTGACGATGTAATGTTCGGCAACTCGCACTGGAGCACCGTGGCGTATACAGTACATTAGTTTACTTTATGATTAGGCAGGTAAAGTTCTTTTTGGTGCCTAATGAAGTGTTTGTGTTGGATATATTACCATAACATTATAATCATTGTATATTTTTAGATGTCGATGAATGTGTCCAGGATCCACCTGTGTGTCTCCCCAATACTCAATGCATCAATATAAAAGGATCCTACAAATGTATCCCCTCAAAGAAGACTAACAACGTCGAAAAGGGTCAGTGCCCACCGGGCTTTGCCAAGAACTTGCTCTATAATGCTTGTGATGGTAAGTTATCTAAGTTTACCTTACACTCACACTTACATTTTATACTGGGATATACTATTTTATGCTCCCTTTATGCATTCATATTTTATACCGAGCTGTGTACCTGATGACCCATATGCTCATCATTTGACTTGTGACAGTTTATTTAGAAATTAATGCACATTTCGTGCAATGTTCTTCATCGTCTTATTTAAGTACAATTTTGAAAAACAGAGGCTTCCTCTCCTGAAAACCGCCAGCACATGCTGGTGTGCATTTCTTGAAAGTTTTGGGAAGCGGATTGTTGATGAAAAGACATAAGACCTAATACTATTACATGTTTTTTTAATAGATATAAACGAATGCAAGTTACCACAACCACCTTGTCCCTCATACTTGTGTGAGAACACAGTTGGTGCTTACAAGTGTGGAGGGGTTACAGGAGATCCGACGAACTTGCCGAAGAAGGCGCGTCCTACGGTTGAGGATCGTTGTCCACCCGGATTCAGAAGTGGAGTTAACGAGGAGTGTGAAGGTATCACCATTAATCTCTAAACAGTGTATTACAGGGGATGAAAGAGGGAATGTACCAACTTTTTTTTTAAAGTACACCGTCAATTATACGCGGTGGTCGTCTGACTAAAAGATGAGGCTCGGAAGATCGTCTGATGGCGGAAGATCGATCCGAGCTCCTTTTAACGTAGAGCCAAGCGGCAGTATTTATTGCTACTCGAATGGGCCCGCTCGACCGGGGTAGTACCACAGCCTTGCAGAATACCGGCGTGAAGTAGAGGTATCTTCTGCTTCTGTGTTTCGTTCGGTGAGTGAGGTAACCGGAGGCCTTCTTTCACCTCCTCTAACCCCCATCCTCATTATGCCTCCCACCATCAAACGTAATTAAAGGCCGGCAACGCTTCTGCAACTCCTCTAGTGTTGCAGATGTACGTGTGCGCGTTAATCCCCTTTACCATTAAAAAACCAAGGGTATCGGCATTGCGCTTCAGCCGCGGACTTGAACAAGCTGATTAAGAAGTATATACAGTTGTGAGGATTTGGCATAATGGTTTCCTGCTTAGGAGCTGTTAATCATCTTACATTCAAAAGATTACCATAAGCACCCGCTTGGCAGAAGAAAGTGCTTTGTTCCGGTTTGAAAGGTACACTGAGTCAGTATAGTTTCAGGCTGTGAAGCATTCCATCTTAGACCTCGGTGATGAGAACGCCTCTGTAACTTCTTCAGATTGAACTTGTTTCCAGCTGCATGGGATGGAGTAATCACTTACAAAAAGGCGGACTGTTTGTTAATAAAAAAAACCCCTGTTCAACAATAAAAAAAACTGCTACTGCTGGGCAAACGCCTCCTTCTCAAATATTTCAGAGGGTGTAGGAGCCGGGAAAGACCCGCCACGCTACTCCATTGGGGGTTGGCGGGCTTCACATATCCTCGAAATAATATATTTTTTTAATTATTTCTCAGATATGCAGGTTTCCTCACGATGTTTTTCTTCACCGCCGAGCACGTGGTAAATAAAGTACTTAAAATTGCTATTAAAAATTTTTAGTGAGCTGGCATCGGGGATCGAACCCAGGTCACTTGCGCTCCATGATACTAAAGTTAGCGCCGTGACCACCGGGCTACCACATCTCTTGAAAAAAACTGAATAGTTTATTACAATTTTAAGTACCGAAATTAACGTTTGCTCGGTCAAGGAAAATAGCGTGGAAAAACTTACAGTATTTTATGGACATGTCGTCACTTGCATGGAAAAATTGCGAATCTTTTTCAGTCTATAAAAATGTGGTCATATACATTGTGTGGCAATCTTACAGTTCTGAACTTTAGACGTCTATGAAATAATCATACAATAGATTTATATATATATATATGTATATAGTGTATCAACCACTAGGAAGTGTAGATAATTTTGCCGTGGAGGTGACGATGTAATGTTCGGCAACTCGCACTGGAGCACCGTGGCGTATACAGTACATTAGTTTACTTTATGATTAGGCAGGTAAAGTTCTTTTTTGGTGCCTAATGAAGTGTTTGTGTTGGATATATTACCATAACATTATAATCATTGTATATTTTTTAGATGTCGATGAATGTGCCACACACAAAGACGATTGCAATGCCCTCTCACAGTTCTGTATCAACACAAGAGGTTCTTTTTACTGTCAGGATAAAGTTTCCAAACACTGTCCACCTGGATTCAAAATTAATCCAGACACTAATAAATGTGAAGGTAAGGTTATTTTTAAAGACGGTATAGGGAGACATCGTTGATGAGAAATTTGCAGTACCTTATTTGTACCATTATTTAAAAAGAGCGTTTTGGTTTAACAAAAAGAAAGACATGATTTTTAAGGATCAATGATCAATTTTTACGAAATCATATGATCCTACGTTATAGTGCATTTTATGGTCCTTTGAGCCGAGTATATGGAATACCGCGCAGAAGACCGGCGCGAATTAGAGGGATCTTGAGCTTCTGCCTTTTGTTTGGTGAGTGATCTAACCGGAGGCCCAAATCCCCAAGCCCCCAATCCCCCTCCGAATCTCCTCTCCTAACTCCCAAATATACTAAGGCTGGCAACGCACCTGCAGCTCCTCTGGCATTGAAGATGTACGATGTACGGTAATCACTTCCCATCAGGTGATCCGTTTGCTCGTTTACCCCCTTACCCAAAAAAAAAGAACAGTATTCGGGAGGAACGCTAGAATTGTAACGATTTAAAAATGCAAAAATATGGTTAACTCGAAAATGATGGATAACAATAGATGTGTGTATGAATATGTGAAAACGGGGATAGTTCTTGATAAGAAAAATGTATAAATATTCTTTTGAGGATAGAGATGTAAAAAGTCATTACCGGTTTTCACCGGTGTGATCACAACTAAACTTTTTTTTTTTTTTTATAGAAGAAGGGGGCAAACGAGCGTACGGCTCACCTGATGGTAATCACCGACGCCCACGAACATCCACAACACCAGAGGAGCTACAGATGCGCTGCCGGCCTTTAAGGAAGGCATAAGCTCTTTTCTTGAAGGTCCCTAAGTCGTAACTGTTCGGAAATACTGCTGGCGACAGCTGATTCCACAAAGTCGAAGTGCGTGGCAGAAAACTTCGATTAAAACGCACTGTGGTGGAATGCCAACCATCTAGGTGGTATCGATGGAACTTCGAATTCTGTCGCGATGTACGATGGTGAAACTCAGCAGCTGGGATCAATCCGAACAGTTCCTCAGAACATTCCCCGTGGAAAATTTTGTAAAAAATGCAAAGAGAAGCAACATCTCTTCGCAAGGCCAAAGGTTCAAGCCGATCAGAGAGCTTGGTCGCCGACAATTCGAGCCGCTCGACGTTGGATGCGGTCAAATGGAAGGAGTTGGTACTGGGGTGCCCCTGCCCAGAGATGAGAACAGTATTCCATGTGGGGCCGAACTTGCGCCTTATAAAGTTGCAAACGGTGGACCGGCATGAAATACTGTCCCGCCTCTACAGAGCACACCAAGCTTTTTGAGGCCAATTTGGCCTTTCCTCCAAGTGACCACGGAACTGAACGTCGCTCGATATGTCAACGCCAAGGATTCTGATACTGGCTGAGGCAATAAGGGAAAGTTCTCAAAAGAGGAGAAACGACAAAGGGATTCTTTTAGCGGTGAACGCGCAAACCTGTGTCTTTTTGGGGTTGAATAGGACCAAATTACGTCGACCCCAATCCGAGACTTTGAATAACAAGGTCTCGACTTCAGACACAAGTTTGTTCCGGCACTCGTCGACGTGTTCCCGAGAAATATTCGCACGGCCTGTATCTAGGGCATCACCCGTGCTGTCATCTGCATAGCAATGAATGCTACTGATTTGTAGCATGTCGTTGATATGCAAAAGGAACAGAGTGGGAGATAGCACACAGCCTTGTGGAACACCAGTATTCACGGATTTGGGGTCCGGGCATGCACCGTCGACAACAACCTTGATGCTCCGATCCGTGAGGAAGCTGGTGACCCAGTTGCACAATCTCTCAGGAACCCCGTAAGATGAAAGCTTTGAAAGAAGCGCTTTATGCCAAACCCTATCAAATGCTTTCGCTACGTCCAGACTAACCGCCAAAGCCTCCCCCTTAGACTCAACTGCTTCTGCCTATCGGTGAGTCAGGTAAACTAGAAGATCACCAGCTGATCGTCCGCGACGGAAACCGTACTGTCGGTCACTGATGAGCTGGTGTTCCTCCAGGTACCTCAGGAGCTGGGTGTTGATGAGTGACTCCGTTATTTTAGATAACAAGGGGGTGATGGCAATAGGCCTGTAGTTGGACGGATCAGAGCGGTCGCCTTTTTTGGGTATTGGATGCACAAATGCTGTCTTCCCAGATTCCGGGACGACGCCTGAAGAGTAGGAGTGCCGGAAAAGACGCGTGAGAACCGGTGCCAACTCAGGGGAACACATCCTCAGCACAATTGGAGGGATTCCGTCCGGCCCACTCGACTTATGAATGTCCAGGGAGCGGAGTGCCTTTCGCACTGAGATCTGCAGAAAGTGAATTTCCGGCATGGAGCACTTACACCACGGGATGGTAGGTGGAGAGTTTCCCCGGTCATCAAGAGTCGAGTTGGACGCAAAAAGAGAGCCCAAGAGATCGGCTTTCTCTTTTGCAGTATGGGCCACCGAATCATCCTCCTTGTGCAGAGATGGGAGAGATGGCTGACAGAAATTCCCCTGGACAGCCTTGGCGAGAGACCAGAATGCGCGGGTTCCCGATGGGAGGCGAACTAGTCTCTCGCCAATACCGCCAATGTGCTTTAACTTTGCCGCAGCGATAACTCTTTTGAAGGACCTGGAGGCAGAGTTGTACTCGTTTTTAAGAGCACTGGTTTTTGCATCCCGAGACGCCGATGCATCGACCCAGGCCTGTTAGCACTTCCGCTTTCGGCGTGACGCTATTTTGCAGGTGCGACCAAACCAAGGCTGGGATTTATCTCCGACAGGCACTGCAGAAAACGGGATAAAAAGTTCCATTCCCTGAAGTACCACATCGGTGACAGAATCTGCAACGGCGTTGGGATCATCCAGCGAGAAGCAAACCTGCCCCCATGGGTAGGAAGCAAAGAAAGACCGCATTCCATCCCAATCTGCCGACCTATAGTGCCACATACGGCGGAAGCCCGCAGATCGCGTTCGGGATCGGCGCGCGATGCGCACTACACTCCGGATCAGACAGTGGTCCGACGAGCCAAGAGGGGCATCGACTGAGACCAAATATCTGTCCGGGTGTGAGGTCAGCAAAAGGTCCAACAGGGAAGGTGTATGACCTTCCACGTCTGGGATCCGCGTCGGCGAGGTTACCAGTTGTGTCAGGCCATATGCTAATGTAAAGTCGTGAACAGATCTCCCCGCATGATCGGTT
Source organism: Bhutanitis thaidina (assembly GCA_029286595.1). Lineage (NCBI taxonomy): Eukaryota > Metazoa > Arthropoda > Insecta > Lepidoptera > Papilionidae > Bhutanitis > Bhutanitis thaidina. Next base: position 2,091,400 of record JAGSMS010000023.1, on the reverse strand, counting down.
ATGCGAGAACCGAGCCAATCGGTGTGGTGGGCATTAAAATCGCCGAGAATCACGATCTCTGCGGATGGGATCTGTTGTAGCACGGAATCTGTAGCCATTTGGATGTGGTCGATGAGTCGGTCAGTTACGGTATTACCGCTATGGGACCTGTAAAGGCACGCATAGACGCGCGGATGGTCGTCGCTGTCGATGCGCAGCCAAAGGGTAGATAGGTCCAAACCTTCAAGACTACCGAGGCGTCGAGAACAGATATCATCTCTGACGTATACGCAAACTCCGGCACGGGGCACAAAGGAGTGTTCCAGTTTGTACCCCGGGTAATGGAGATAAGAGGTATCAGCCGGAGACGATATCTGAGTCTCTGTAAGAAAAAGCAAGGCCGGCTTCGCCGTTTCAAGATGGTAATGAACGGCGCTAAGGTTCGAGTGGAGTCCCCTGATATTGCAGAAATCCACGGCGAGCTCGGTAGGGGATGCCATAGTTTCCTTGCTGCGTTTGCCTCGAGTAGGAAAGAAAGAGAGCGGAATATTGCCCCAGAATCCGCGGGGCAGACTGAGCATCCACGATTAGGTAGCGTAGGAAAGCCTGAACGTGGATGCTCAGTGAGGGATTCTCCAGGACCGTAGGTACTGGTACTTTTAATTCTTATCTAAATATAACTTTGACGTATATATTTTTTGGGATGGAACACAATACCTTTGCAATAGCTTACTTATTTAAAGTTACCATATTCTGTATATAATTTTAAAGGTATATAATTTTGAGCTACCTGGGGTAGCTCAAAATTATATACCGCTACCATATTTGGGGAGGGGGGAGGGGGGAGAGGGCCTCCGGTTACCTCACTCACCGCACGAAACGCAGAAGCACAAGATGCCTCTACTTCACGCCGGTATTCTACGAGGCCGTGGTACTTATCCGGACGAGCCGGCCCATTCCTGCGACAGCAAAAGCCGCCGCTTGGCTCTACCACGTTAAAAGCGCGTTAGCGCTAAGCTATTTTAGGGTTAGTATCCTGTGAGAAGGTGTCTTTATGTTAGCAGCGTCGGTAGCTGCAGCTTGGATTTAATTACATATTAGCGAACTGTGTCCTCGTTCCCCAGTTTACCCATAACGAAATGAAAGGTACAGGGGAGCGTTCATCGGGCGATCAGGTGAGAGGCGAGAGGCGATCCCAAGCCGTGTTGATCGCCTCTCGGGTAGACGGGGCGACGGTATGCGGTGAGCTGGTTGATGCGAAGCTCGTATAAGTGCAACTTTAATTTCCAGACATCAATGAATGCGAGGAAGAAGATGGTATTTGCAAATCGAATCAAGTGTGTATCAACTTACCAGGAGAATATAATTGCAGAACAGTTGGCGAAGCGTCAAGGTAAGTTTTAGAAACAGAACGATATGATATTTAATTATAAATGTAAACTGTAAATGTCCCACAGATGATAAAACGCTTCCGTTCAACATTTTGAGAGGGTTTTGGGGCCCAGGCCCAACAGACCGCCACGCTAGAAATATTTGTTTATTGACTCTAACATTTGCACATTTCCACACAATGTTTTCTACTGTAGCCAGAATTTGAGTATATGCAAGGTTTTGGGTATAAAAAATATTTTTCTCACAATACACCGGCACGTGCTAATTAATAATAGCAGCTCTAGCTATCGATGGATAGCGGAATATGGGTTCGAATTTCTCCATCAGGCCTTTTACGTCTGCTGCAACGAACATTGGCCTCTCAAAGAAATTCATAGGAAAAACCGGCGTCTTTTTTTTAAAAATCCCTCAATGACTACGCTGCGCCAGCGGGTTGGCGAGCGCTATGAGCGGTACCAGACCCATGATCTGGCGCTCCTCCCTATCACTATTTCGTGAGATTTGCTTTCGGCAAATTCGAACAGATTTAGTTCCATCCTTCCGTCGCCAGAGCCTCGTTTATCAGCAAGCAGGATGCATCACGTTCAGGCGAGACTGGTGTTTAAAGAAAAGACAGTATTTTCTCCCTTACCCCCTACTCATTATTACCGCAGTATGATAGTTTCAGTACTGCGCTACCTTCCCACCCAGCGTGGGCAATAAATATAAGCTTGCTGATCGGGTTGTACCTTGGAGAGGCCTATGCTCAGCAGTAGACGACAATAGGCTGATGTAAATAATAAGATACGGTCCAAAGTACAAATCTTAACCGGTGCCATGTTTGTGCAACATACAAGTTTTCGGCTCTATGGCGACTATGTTTATGTACTTGAAGCAACAATAATATCTCCTGCGCGGTTAACTTCTGATAGTATCCGGGTAGTTGTCACTGCCGGGCCAGGAGGGCATTATCATAGATCTGGGATTGTTATGCCATCGTCTTCCAAGAGCCTCCAGTGTTTTTGGTGTTTTACCCTTCGACGACTTATTAAAACAATCATTGGAAAAAATGGAGGGGTTGATTCCGCCCAAAACATTCAAAAAAGCTAATTATTATTTTTTAACATTTAATTTCATTTTACAGTAAAGACACGATCAAAAAATGTCAAGATGGATTGCGTTTTAACACCGAATCTAGCAAATGTGAAGGTAAGTAAATATGTACGGTATTTTGTTTTTGTTAGTTTTTTTGGCCTGTCCAGGATGGTGTTGGCGTAAAGTGCAATGCGTTGAAAAATCTTCCATGCTCGTTACGCCATTTTTTGAATCTTTTTCAGGCAATGGACTGGTACTTTGTGTGTTCTGTTACCTTCGTTTGAGTTAGCTCTTGACTCAACGCCTTGTACTACAATTAGACTTAAACTTTTTAACTTGAAACAATAAAATAAGATGAAATAAAAAACGTCGGGAACGCGATGAAATCCGTAAATAATGGTTTAATTTCAAATAAAATAAAAACTTTATGAAGTAAAATAAAGAAGTAGATTGTAAAAGCTCATTGTAAGGCCAAAGGCGTCCACCCATAGGTTATAGAGAGGTTTAAAGCTAGAGGAAGGGTTCAGCACGCACTTCCAGCGAGGGCTGACGCACTTCATACGTCCTCGAAATAATACTTATATTATTGTCTTCTTAGATATGCCTGTTGTTTTTGCATATTTTCCTTCATCGCCGAGCGCTTGGTATTGTCCGAACTTAATTTGCAGGATTGCGAATCGAACCCACGCCCCGCGTGGAATACTATGAAATTAAAGCGCACTAATAAAAACACTATACACATAAGCCGGTACCGGAAGACTGATATGGTATACTAATTGATGTGTTCGAGGACTTCATGGTAAAAAAAAAAAATTGTGTTACAGACATTGACGAATGTGTGGAAGGGACACACATATGCGACCAGTATCAGACCTGCCTTAACACTTATGGTAGCCACGATTGTCATTGTAAACTTGGATTCGAGCTTGATTCTACGACAGGAGCTTGCGTGGGTAAGAACATTATGATCTATGAGACTTAACTCGTAAAATAATTATCTCTCTTTACCGGGTAAATGGAGTCTGCGATTGCTAGTTGTAGGGGCTCCGAATGTCCAGTAAACAAGGACGTTGTCTTGAAGTGGTGGTCGAGACATTGCGATTGTGTGCTGCGTCAGAGTGTGCTGCCACCGGGATGTGCTTGATTTAGCCAAGCGATGAAGGTCTATTTGGGTACCCAATAGAATCCTACGACTCATCGTCCGGGCTGATGGTGACTATCGTGGAGTTATGTCGATGGAAAATTGACGTAACTAAGCTTCTACCACGGGGATTTGAAATTCATAATGGACACAAGTCATGACACTATGAATATTACGAATCCAAACAAAAAAAAATTGCACACTTTCATTATTTTATTATAAATCTTCACGTTTTGTCTTCAGGCTGCATTAAAAACCGACTAAAGGCGAAACCTTATCTTAACACCCTGTAAATAGGCCACTGCAGGATACAGGCGTCTCATAATAAGGATTTTTTTTATGAGTAAGGTGGCAAACGAGCAAGCGGTTCACCTGATGGTAAGTGATTACCGTCGCCTACAAAATACATCTGCAACACCAGGGGTGCTGCAGGTGCGTTGCCAGCCTAGAAGGGTATTTGCTAGATGGAAGGGAGAATGAGGAGGGGGATGGGGAGGGGGCCTGGGCCTCCGGATACCTCACTCACCGAACGAAACGCAAGAATCATAAGGTGCCTCTACTTCACCCCGGTATTCTGCGAGGTAGTGGTACCAATCCGGTCCAGCCGGCCCATTCTAGCAGCAGCAAAAGCCGCCGCTTGGCTGTACCACATTAAACATTTTTTAATTGCCATAGTCATCACGCTCAGCAAGAGGATCGGCGATCGTAGTACCGGACTCCTCGCACCTCAGTCTCCATTGACCGTCAACGGTCTTCTTTACTTTGGTCTGGTATTTTTCATCATAGTCATCTCCTAATCTGATGGTTGCTATTTTGATTTACATGCCTTTTCTGTTAGTTGTCACTTATGACACCCACGGGCAGAATTAAAGATTAACGAGATGAAAAGAGTAATAACTCAGTCCGAAACATACCAGACCTACCAGAACGTGGTCATATTTAACTGTGCACAATGATGGCTGTTCCATCATCGTCCTCTTCCGATTATGTATATATTATTTTTAAATTAAACACATGACACACTTTTGCAGATATAAACGAGTGTGCAACCGATCGAAACGACTGCATAGCTGAGTCCCAGCGATGTGATAATACTGTTGGCTCGTATCTCTGCATCAGATTTATATCCTGTGGCACTGGGTACATACTTCATCATTCTTCGAGTCAATGTGAAGGTACAGTCACTTTTGTTGATAATAACAGATACGTGAATGGTTGATGTACTTTATGATTAAATAAATAGATAAAGACGTAAACTGTTCACCGGTCAAAGAATAGATTTTGTTTTTATGGGTTCAAGAAGGAGTAATGACTTATTTTTGTTATAATTAAACGTATTAATAATAATCATTGATGGTGAAGCATTCCATGTTGATTCAGTGATAGTGAAGATAACCATTTTGAACATTGCAGACATTGACGAATGCGCACTCGGAACACATAACTGCGCACGCGCAGGCCCCCAGTACCAGTGTCATAACATGCCGGGTTCATTCCGCTGCATAAAACCTAAGGCCACTACGACTACGGCTGCACCGGAATACGAATACGAATATTATGATTCTGAGTAAGTTCATTAACCCTCGCCGACAATTCCTAACTTTTCTCATGTCCGTATGACATAACATAATTGTTTTAATTTTAACGATGCTGTACTTCCTGCGTTCAATTTGGTTCAACGTCGGTCTGGGTGTGTTCTAATTTTCACTTACAATCTCTGTCTGTGTTACTTTACTATAATATACCATACGCAGATGACATATTTCTTATTATTAACCGGAATATATATATATTTATTCATTTTCATTCCTTTAAGCTCGTCTCGCAAGGCTAATTGTAACAGATGATCTTGTCATTAAATCATCAATATTGAACTAAATACTACACCCACCAAAAACCTAATTACATGCAAACTAAAGAGAAGACGCAAACAAATAATTTACGACAGTTTTATTAGAAAATATGTGATTAGTAAAAAATAGACCTGCGAGATTTTTTAGTTTGTAGTACAAAAGGTTTATTTATTTCTTTACATAAACCATTTAAAAAAATATTTTATCTAAAGAAATATATACTTATTTTGTTTCACAAGTTTTAGTTGTGAAACAATTTTAGTTTAGATGTCTCTATAACTAAGTCAACCTTGCGGAGCGAATATATAATTTCCCATATGAGAATAAAAATCTAGCTAACGTCCTACAAATCAACATATTTCAAATATGTACGTACATGCACGGTAAAGTAAGCAAATCAATTTTTTTTTTATTTAATGTTAGTGAGAATTCCATTCCAATTCCAAAACCGAGCTGCTCATTATTTAAAATCTTATTTCCATTGAATTGAACTAGCTGCGGTTCTAAAATAATTTTATTTTATATTTTATTTAAGGGGGGGCAACACTGAAATGGAATATGAATTTGTAGGATTTTTATTACTACGTTTCATGAGGTCAGGAAACACACGTGAGTCTATACGAAAGAACGTTGATGAATTTACATTTAATTTTGCATTTAAATTATAAAGATTGAAAGCCTGCAGGGGTCTTCCGTTTTCTTTTTCTCTAGATCCCTGAATGTTTTAATAACATTCGTATAGTAAATGTGAATTTCAGGCATATCTATCCTTATTTTTATGGGAAACTACACTTTCCGAAATTATTGTGCAACTAAAGGGTTAGAAATGTTTAGTGGCCATGCTTGAAACGACTTGAAAGAATTTATTTGCCTCTATTTATCCATTACAATACTTACATCTAATTTTAAGGCAAAGTTTCCCTTTTTGGTAATACAGTTTCTAAATTATTTACATTCCATGTGGCTTTAGTTTTATTTTACTGCTTAAACAGTCATGCGTAGCTTTCATACGAAAATTTCTTAAATTATTTTGAGTATTTTTGTAGATGTAAATAACTACATTAGCTTTGAGTGGTATTTTGCCACAAAGCTCATATAATTTGCCTCGACCCAATTTTTATGTAAATTTCAGAGAGGAGATCGCAGAAAGTAATGCAACGAGCACAAAATCGTCTTCCAAACCAGAACCGGTCTCAACAACAACAACAACAACAACTACCACACAGAAACCCAGCACAACTAGTGAAACTACTAAACCGATAACTAGTTCAAAGCCCACTTTAGCACCAACTACACCACATCAGGAAATAGTTACAGAGAAACTTAAAGATGTACCAACGGAGCAGACTCCTGATGAAAGTATTTATAACAATAGCATTTATTTAATTTATAATAATAAACCAGAGCCAGCATTTCCAGAAACAACACCAACACTGGTAATTTACAATGAATCAACGACAACAGAAGAACAAAAGGAGTCATCAGTGCCAGAAGTTAACAATAACATTAACTTCGAAAACTATCCTACAGCATCTATTGAACCTCCAAAGCCAACGGCATCAGATCGTAATGAAATATTTTATATCCCAGAAGATGAAAAGCCATCTGTATCAAATAAAACACAACGTCCAGAAGATACGCAACCCGGCCCGAAGTACGACTTTGATTCTGAAAATCAGAAGCCAGATGAGCCACCAAACCCAGTTGTAAATGAAGCCATACAACCGGAACCTTTTGATTCAAGAGAAAAGGAAACAACTTATAAACCTACAACGGAAACAGAAAGAGTGCCTTCTGAGCCCCCTCATGAAATTTACGTTAGTGCTGGTGAAGAAACGGCAACGGTTATAGGTCAGAAAGCTCCTGATGGTTCTGTATTCGTAGATATCAAAGATATGCAGAAAAAAGAGTGGACAAAAATAAACGCAATGCCAGTCGATTGTCAAGTTGGTTTTGAAATGGATGAATATGGTGCTTGCTTTGGTGAGTTATATGTATAAGAATATATATATATATATATATATATATATATATACCTAATAGAAACTTAGGGCTTATTGTAAATTATATCTAATACGTATATTGAAAACCTTGCCCTATGTGTAATAAAATACCTGGAGTTAACTTTTTCTATTAATGTTACCAGAATATTTTTTTATGGCAGCAAACGAGCAATCGGCTCACCTGATGGCAAGTGATTACCGATGCCTACGTACATATGCAACACCAGAGGGGATGCAGGTGGGTTGCCGGCCTTTAGGGATATTTGGAGATGCGGGCGGGACAGGGGGGAAGAGGGCCTCCGATTATTATCACTCACCGAACGAAAAGCAGTAGTACACGAAGCCTAGAGGATTCTCGCCGATATTCAGCTAGGCCGTAAATGTAACAGCTTTTAAAAGTTCCATTGCTGGAATATGACATCCTCTCAGTTTCAGGATCCATAGTTTTAGTTTTAGTATTCAACCATCACCGGTTTGAGTATGAAATTATTCTGCCATCTATCGGAATAGGTGGTCGGTGAAATATAGAATAGGTATTTCAGGAATTTCTCATGATTGATTTGTTTGACTTTAATAGTTTGTGACAGATTCTCTTAGGCCACACAGAATATACTATTAATGACAAAATATGTTTCAGACATAGACGAATGCGCTACCAACCGCCACATCTGTTCGGGTCTCACAGAAGTCTGTGGCAATACGATGGGCGGATATCTATGTCACTGTGCAGCCGGATTTCGAAGGGATTTAGCGTCTGGAGTTTGTGTATTTATCACTACATCATCAACGTCAACCACTACAACCAGTACGACAACACCTCCACCCCCTACCTCATCGTCGACTGAAGAAAGTTAGTAAATAACATTTTGATCAATTCTAATAAATATTAATATTGGATTCAATTGGGATTAAATTTGTTGTGAGGTGTAATACACCATATTTTTATCCAAATGCCAACCGCACCAGCACGCGGTGGATCCTGGTAGCTAGCAAACGACGCCGGCCGCCGAAAGATGGGGGAAAATCTAATTGAATTTGCCAAACCCACATGCCACAGGCTAGCGATGTACAGCAGCAGCACAATACAAGGGTACCACCACTGTGCTTACCAAATGTTCCCGGTGGCCCAGTGTGGTGAGTATGGACCAACCTTTCGAGAAATACATCCTGGCTTTTTTTGGATTTTTATAGGGACCTATGTACACCAGTAAACGTAAATAGGTTGGTGAAGAAAATTCAAAACAGTTATAAAGTACCTTCTACTCATAACTCTTGATATTATATCGACGGCATATTATTTTGGTATCTGTCCCATGAATATGTTATAAGTTATTAGTTGTCACGATGGAGCATTCACAGTGCAATCCAGCTGTGTCTAAGTTTGAATCCCAGCTAAATCCAATAGTGCGAAACCCAACAAACCAATTATTATAGTGCTCATATTGTATATTTTAACACTTGTTTCTTATTTTATCGTATAAGCGTCACATTAGCTTCAAGGGGGTGAAGAGGAAGAAGAACCTCTTTGCACTCGCAATGCTTACAGCAATAATAAATTGCAATAAGAAATATAGTCGGTGCTGGTGAAAACTCTTCAATTAAACTGGTGATTACCGTGATAGAGATCAGCTAGGAACCATCACTATAAACTGAGTGCTATATTTTCTTTGATAATGAAACTGCGACTTAAACGTCTTTTTTGACTTAGTGTGCCTAACATTTCCAATTTCAGGTTTATTCTGGGGTTACAAAAATTATCGGCCAGTTTCCTCGCGACCATTTAAGGGTAGAAACATCTGTGACTTCGGCTTCCATTACAATTTGAGGACTGGAAGATGTGACGGTATATTATTTAATATACTAATAATTTAAAGATTCATTTTAAAACACCTAAAACAATTTTGTTTTTAGTTTTCAAGCGCGACTAATTTTTACATGACATCTTAATATAATAGAAATATAAAAAAAGTTGGCTTTCGTGACCCCATACCCTAGGGCAGGGGTCGCCAACCGTTTGAGTCGGAAGAGTTAAAAATTACAATTTACAAAATTTAAAGAGCCACAAAATTTTTTCTTGCCAACAATAAATAGTACTTGCATAAATAAAGTTTTTTGATAAAAATAAACTAACTGGGTATGGAAATGAAGAGCTTTGCATCCAAAGAGCCGCATGTAGCTTGCGAGCCGCAGGTTGCCGACCCCTGCCCTAGGGTGATCAGAGGTTTACGTTACTATATACCTTATTTGGAACTACGTGATAGGTGATGAACTTGTCACCGTCGTTGTGTTCAGGCCGACGATACATATCGTACGCATGATTTTAAAAAGTCATTAGTCCGTAATGATTTCTTATATTTAGGTGAATATTTAAAATTAAACAATCAGAAGAAAGCGGTAGCCGAATTAAATATGACATCAGGACATCAAACACCTCAGTCCCCTCGTAACCTCGTAACGGGTGTTTTAAATCCTCCGAAACGTCGAGATCAAATAAAATATCTCTCTCCGATAATCAGATACTTTCTTCGACTTTGAAAGTTCGGAATTTTTTTGTAGATATCGACGAATGTACAAACGGCCAAGCGAATTGCGCGGCAGTGGAGGTGTGCGTGAATACAGAAGGTGGATATCGCTGCGAGTGTCCACCTAACTGGAAACTCGACGAAATCAGGCACCGCTGTATTCCTAGCAGGAACAACAGCCAATTCCCAACCGGATATGGAAACGAACCTGGTTAGCATTATCCTCATGAAGTTTTCAATGTCCTTATTGTCATAATTATTTTAGCTTCTTCAGTATTAGCTGGCACTCACATGGCATTCACATTCGCAATATAAAATTGTTTTTTTCATTTGAATAGGATTTTATACCTAGTTAGAAACTAACACAGTATTAATAATATTCTTAAAATTAAAAAAGATTCAAGTACGACGAAAGAAGTAATGGAAGAGAGCCGCTACGCAGTATATCTACTTTCTTTACTTTTTTTTAAGTAATATATTTTTTTTTATGGAAAATACGGCAAACGAGCAAGCAGTTCACCTGATGGTAAGTGATTACCGTCGCCCACATACATCTGCAACACCATAGATGCTGCAGGTACGTTGCCGGTCTTTAAGGATATTTGGGAGATGGGAGGGAAGAGGAGGGGAATAGGGGATGTGGGCCTCCGGTTGCCTCACTCACCGACCGAAACGCAGAAGCACAAGGTGCCTCTACTTCACGCTGGTATTCTGCGAGGCTGGGCACCAACCCGGTCGAGCCGGCCTATTCGAGCAGCAGCAAAAGCCGCCGCTTGGCTCTACCACGCTTAAAATTATATATTAAATAATATCTTGTTATCCTGAGTAATATTTTTGAGTCTAGCGTATCCTGCGGTGGATCCCAACGAGATCGTCAGTTATGGCACGAAGGACAACGCATTTATTGATCCCGATGTCACTCAGCTTGGTGGGAAGGGCTCTGTGATGAAATGCCAATGGGGCTACCGACTTGGAGATGATAACACTTGTCAAGGTAAGATCGAAAGATTAATAGTAAAACATGCAATTAAGATAAATACCGAGCCTTACGGCCGCATCTAAGGAACAAGTATTACCCGAATTATTTCAGAAGACGGTAAAACGTTTCAAACTTTATAATTTACTTTAGTATCACTGAAATTGTTAGGTATAAACTTATGTTTATGTATTTAGCTCCTTTTTGAAGTGGAAATAAGTAATAACAGACTACAAAAAAGGTGACGGTTGTCAATTCGAATATATTTGAATGGAATGAACAAATCACTCGGGCTAATGTGAACTTATTCGTGAGATAATTAAGTTACGACGCTGACTTTTTAGTGAGAATATACCCCCAAATGATGGAGGTGCGTCACCTACACGTGGTGCGCCCTGCTACCTTTCCAAACTAAACTCTGACTGCGACTGAACGATTGCGGGAGATACATTCGAATTTGCCGAACCAAAATCCCACAGATGGGGGGCGGTATCATTAGTGCGTGGATACGGCACTATGCTCACTAAAGCCGCTCGACCGGCATGGTGACTATGGGCGAACCTTTTAAGAAAAGCATCTCGACTTTTGCTGTTTTCTTGAAAAGGCGTAAGTATGTCCAGCTGTGAACTTAAAGACGCCGATGAAGGATAAACTTATAGTTGTTTCCCATAGGAGTTTGGGAAAAGCTGTTAATGAACTTGGTAGATACTGCGCTGAAGCCGATGCGATTATATTATAATTGTTAAAAATATTTCGTCGACATGCCTTGCCTGCACCGGAGCAGTGCGGGTCACAAGTGGACTCTTCTCGGAAATAACAAATAACATAGAAGACTAATCTCAAGAAACGAAAGTCTTCAATGTTACCATTTAACTTATAATAATTCCAAAGGTAGACAGGCAGAGATTGCTTTTAGAATTATGCCAACCCATTGATCATATATTGTATATGGTTCAATAAAGAATAAATAAATATATAAGAGGAACCTACTAATTTACGTTGCGCCAATACTAGCTAAGATTCAAACCTGTGACGTAAAGTTAAGTTAAAAGTTCCGAATTTATCGATTTACAGATATAGACGAATGTCGAACCGGCGAAGCGAAATGTGGCTTCATGCAACTCTGCATCAACTTACCTGGCGGGTATGCCTGCAGCTGTCCAAGTGGATACAGGCTCGTCGGAGACCACGAGTGTGAGGATGTCGATGAATGCGCCATAACGAGCGGTGTTGTATGTATACTGCCTGTTCTACTCTCTAAGCCACGATAAACGAGAGGTTCGGTGGTCTGCCTCTGAATCAGGAGATTCGAGCTCGAAGCCCCAGAGGACCAATGTAATTTAGAAACTTATATAAGATTTGTATCGTTGTCCTAAAGGCACACCAACTGTCACAAGTTAAGTTAAGCTCTGATGAAAATGGTTGGCTGTAAGGAGTAATATGTTTGTATCACTGACCACCCCTTTATTGGGCCAGAGGTTATATTTTTCAATATCTACTCTCTTATAGTCCTTCAAATGTTAACCACACCTGCACGTGGTGAATACTAACTAACAAAAGTGGCACAGGAGACCGCATGGGCTTGGGAGACTATTCCAATCTTCCTTGTTGAAGAGAAATCACTTAGACTAGTGATTGGGAGCTGTGTCACTAGTGTGAAGGAGTGTTGGATATTACGGCTTTTACTAGTGCTGACATGGTTAAAAATAGACTAAAATGAGCTGACAAAGATAAAGATAAGACAAGAAGAAGAGAAGGAGAAAATATACTGCGATCGAATACCGTACCTCGCGAATAATACTATAATAAAAACAAATAAATATGTAGTTTTGCTTTTACGTTCTGTTACTTTATTTTACGTATACATGCTAGCTGTGGTGGCGGTTTAAGAGAATATACCATCTCATATCTTCCCATGGGTATCGTTAGAGGCTACTTAGAGAAACGCCAAAAACTTCATTGTCCGGAAAGGTGCAGAATCATCACGAACATGCCAGCCCTAAAATATCATCCAGGGTTCGAAATGTCCGGAACTGCGATTGCCAATTCACTGTCCAAGTGTAGCGATCACGCTTAGGAAGGGCCTATGGTTAGCACTGGACAGCTTAAAAGCTGTTAAAGTTTGGCGTTTGGCTGATTTGGTGTAGAGGAAAGAGAGAAAAATTTTAGGTAAGCTTAAAATTTATTTTTACAGCCCGTCTGCTCTCAAAACGCAGATTGCATCAACACGCTGGGATCCTATCAGTGCCGTTGTCATGCTGGTTTCAGATCAGCTCCTGTCAATGATAAGGTGTGTTAATGACAATTTAATATTTTTTTAAATTGTGGCATTCTTTAAGACAGCTGTTAAGTCGAGGCAATGTTTGGGAGGCCATTAACTTCCCGCAATACTGTTCCTCGTTCATCTTGTCGTTTTGTCGTCCTACACTGCATTTACTTGTACGAGGTTGCCACCCTTAAAATTTTCTTCTCTAACGTTAGTCAGTTCTCCGAGCTATGCCATGCTTGCGACTTCAGCTCTACGCTGTAATTATTATGCCATAATAATAATAAATATAAAGTTTCCTGATAAGTGTTTCATGGTGCACACAATCGAAGACCCAAGAGAGATTAATACCGAAACTAACTCAACGCTGCGACGATTTAGTACAGATTTATAATTATTTTGAATTTTTGAACCTTACTTCAAAAAAATTTGATTTTGTTTGTTATGTCGATGTGATGTATTTTGTTTGTCTTATCAGGTTTGCGTGGATGTAGATGAGTGCACAGAGAACCGTGCCGGTACTCTATGCCAGCAGCGCTGCAATAACGTATGGGGGGGTTATCGCTGCTCATGCCATAGAGGATATCGACTTAACCCCGATAATAGGTTAGTTATATGTTTTGTTTCTTTATTTATTTGTATGTATTTACTGATGATTAAAAAATATCTAACTAGAGAACTACATGTGCTAGATTTTTTGATTTTTTTTAAATTTTCTGTTTTATAAAAAATACACCGAGGCTACTCTGCTGACTTACTAATTGTGATCCGGCGACCAGGTGATGGGAAAATCCATCTGAATTTACTAAACCCAAATCTCACAGACCACCGATTCGTCACCAACCTATCAGCCCAGCTGTGTATGAGTAATATCTCTAAGAAAAGTGGCATACTTTTCTTGGCTTGCTGATACTAACCAGTTTAGCAGTGGACTTAAATAGGCTGTTACAGTAAGGCCAAGGAAATTCTTGTTATACAAGACGGCGTGGATGTTTTAGTATATTTACAATGATTAGCGATTGTTTTCACACAGCTTTTGACGAATTCTTTTCCGAGATTTTGAAAAATAATATTTTTCACAATTTCTCACGAAAAACACCAAAAAATGGAATGTATTATTCAAATATGGTAATTTATCTGCCTTGTTCTGACATAAATATCAAATCAAAACAAATCAATTGTCCAACGTACGAAACATACATTTGACTTGTTGAACATCATTTTTATTTGAAATCCACCACCGTTTCGTAATGAGGTTCCTCTGATGGAGAAGAAACTGGCGTAAGAAACTCCGTAGATAGCCTTTTATTTTGTATTTTTTTTCATTATAAAAAACGTTTTAATAATTCTAGAAACGGCTTGGCGGCGATCAACCCATTCCCGAGGGTTATTATCATACATGTGTTCCTTTATATTATAATAACCTTTGCTACAATGTTTTTGTTTAACAAATTTTAAATGGAAGGAAGACTTTGCGCACTTGCTGGGATTTTGATGTAGAAACGTATACATTGCCCAATGAATATATACGTCTATACGCCAGTTACATTTTCGTTCAGCAACAATTTTTTTTTAAATACTTGTCCGGTTGTTCGTGAAGTCAATGAAGGACCCGACTGAAAAACAGTGCTGTGATATCACTGAGACGGGAACCTTTTTGACATCGCACAACAAATTAATCTTTTTCATCTTCTATGTTTTTTTTTGTTTATTTAATTTGTTTTTTATTTTGTGTTTTGTTGTGTGATTGCCAAATAAATGTGTTTCTTTCTTTCTTTCTTTCTTTCAACACTATATCATGTTTATTCCCAAACCAAAGTAAGGCAAGTCATTTGTGTAAATAAGATACATGAACGGGCCAAGAATCGAGCCTTGCGGCACCGACCCGGAAGAACTCGCAGCATTAATAACTACTTTTAGAAGGCCTTCCAAAAAATAGATCAATATATATTACTCCACTCGTAAGCCTGTATCTGCAAGTCCCTTGGCTGCTGATATATTAAATATTATATGTATATATGTAAATGTTATATTTTTATGAGAAAAGTATTAATGTACATTTAACATTGTATTGAGTTTATTGTAAATTGTAAATGACGAAGTAACGTGAAATAAAAAAAGAACATAGAGTTTCTTGCCGATTAACCTCTGAGGAGGTATTGTTTTGT
This sequence comes from Bhutanitis thaidina, assembly GCA_029286595.1. Taxonomy (NCBI): domain Eukaryota; kingdom Metazoa; phylum Arthropoda; class Insecta; order Lepidoptera; family Papilionidae; genus Bhutanitis; species Bhutanitis thaidina. The sequence goes on along the minus strand of JAGSMS010000023.1, from coordinate 2,076,026 downwards.
TAACAGATCCCGTAGTACTTAAGCTCTTAAGAGCTTTAAACAGGCATAAATTGAACAACAACAAAAAAGTTTTGACTGTTGTCTTTGACGGGGAATATCATCAATAGAGCGCCGGCACTGCGCTCACAGACTGCCCAGCGTACGGAGTATGGACAAATCTTTCCAGAAATTTGTGCCTACTTTGGTTGACATCTTCGTGGGAAGGTTTTTGTCCATCAGTAGACTCATATAAAGTGGATAACAAACGATAAGGTCATTAAGTGTTTTTATCACCATTTTAGTACATGCTCCGATGTGGACGAGTGCACGGAATTCAAGTCGAAGAATCTTTGCATTGGAAGGTGTTTAAATGAACCGGGCAGCTACCGCTGTTCCTGCCCGCAAGGGTACAGGCTCTCTGAAGATAAGAGAAGCTGTATTGGTAAGCATTCATTTATAATCAAAGGCATTTTTTTTCATGGCAAGGGGGGCAAACTAGCGAGTCATAGGATTGTGAGGGATTACCAACGCCCACGTACATCTCCAACACCAGAAGAGCCGGAGCTGCAGCTGCATGCTTGTCTTTATATTTGGAGAGAAGGAGGGAGGAGGGATTGGGGGAAGCTGTACTACTGCGCGACTGTTTTACTACCCCGCTCATTCGAACAGCAGCAAAAGCCGCCGCTTGATAGTGACCCCTATCCAACTCTACACTGTCTGGAGCTGGATGAGTGGTCCTGAAGGTCAGACAATGGCTCCACAATGACCCCAGCTGAGGGTTATGGGACTGAGGCTGAATATGGACCCGAAATGTTTATTATGTTAAGCTTGGGTCTGATAATTTTCGAGATGCACATCCCGCCATCTTTCGATTTTCATGGCTTTTCCCTCAGTCGTCTCTTACGATTCCCAAATGGAAGAAAGGGGGTGTCAGATTCTTACGCCGATACCACATCAACATTTGTCTGATGAGTGCGAATGCATACATAAGTATTTAAGCATATTATTATATGTCAACCATATCACCCAAGAGTAGTCCATTAGTCACTCATGACAAATACTAGACGAAATGCTGTTTGAATGTACCCAAGAAATATTTTAGGCCGTGTCTCAGCTGTGCGAGATTCAGTAACCTCGTCTCGCCCCGTGGGTGGTTAGCGGCTAAGGAAAGCTGTAAAGCGCTTCTTCGCTTGTAAATCAAGGAGTAATCATAGATGACTAAATCCGTTAAGAATCTAAAGCATTGCAAATCTATACAGATATCGACGAATGTGAAACCGGCGTGGCGCCATGTGCTAAGAGTGACAGGTATGGTGGCACGAGTGACGTGTGCGTCAACATTCGAGGTGGCTATCGATGCCACCGCGTAACCTGCCCACCTGGATACCAGCTAGAGAACAAACAGTAAGCCTTTGTTTGGTTATACCACTCTAACGATTTCTCACATTCAAAATTTGACACTCTCGATTCGTTTCAGGGTAGTCGTGAAAGTCTAAGTTCATAACAAATTTTAAGTGCTAAATTTACTACGTTCTCGGCGGTGAAAGAGAACATCTCATCGTCTGCATTGGTATGCAGATTTCCTCGCGATTTTTGTGTTATAATAAAAAAAAAAATCGAGAATCTGCGAAGTCCGGCAAAACGAAGAAAACTCATTTAGAAGACGAGAAATTTGCAAATTCATGTTTGCTCACATATTCTCTTATGTTAAAGGAATGGCTGTAATATCACGATATTCGACTGATGGTGAAATGATGTCACCCCAATAATGATTCATTGCTTTATTGTTACCGCACTTTACTTTACTTACCTCCTTGTCGGGGCCCGCTTTACTATCTGGTAGACTTCTTCACTGCCTGGGAGTCCTCTGGGGAGGTATCACCGTCTTACCAATTACTGTCGCCAAACAGCTGGAACTGAAAGCAGCAGAACTGGTAAGTTCCGGTTAGAAAAGTATAAAGGGCGTGTATAATTACGGGTCGTGAGGCATTCCATCTTAATCCACAGCGGTGACAACACATCTGTAAACCTTTGCGATTGAACTTGCAGGTGCCATTTACTATGATGTGGTCTGTTAATAAGTTTGTCACTCCAATTCAATATAAAAAAAATCCTATTATATAGTAAGTTCAGTTAAATGTGGTAAACAATTAAAAACATAAACATAATAAAAATATAAACTTTTTTAATTACAGTCGGTGTACAAAGATAGAAAGTGTCTGTCCAGCATCTGACTGGGCATGCGCACATCAACCTTCAACATTTTCATATAACTTTATTACCTTCGTCTCTAAGTTATACATTCCAGCTTCGAAGGTTAGTCAAGAAAAAAATATTTTCGATTTTTATTAAATAAAATAAATGTTTTTTTTTTTTCATTTTACCATTACGCTTTATTTCTTAACTGTTACGCAGACATAATTCCCTACGGAATTGCACTGCGCGGGAAGTCAAAATCGCACAACCTGCACATAGTGTTCATATTTGCGTAAAATATAGATAAAAATCAGAGCGTCTAACAGTCGGTACATATTTAAAATGAAAGCTAATGAACATATCATTAAAAAAATGGCAGAATCATCTCAGTAATAGTCTATATTTAATATTTAAATTATTAATATATTTAAAAAATATAAATGTTTGTAGGTACCTGTGTATGTATTTATTATTATATATGTATTTATTATTGTATGCGTATTTAAATATTGCATCTACATATAGATTTACATTTATTATAATTTTTTTTCCTCTGTTTAGTTCTCTCTATTCTATAACCTACACCTACTTCATTTCATCTCTGCATCGTTCAAAGGTTGACTGGTAGAGAATGCTTCTGGCATTAAGTCCGCCTATATACATTCGCATGTATATGAAGTTTAATAAATAAAAAAAAAAAGTTTAATTAGATAGGTAAAGCAACTCAGGGTAGTTTAATTTTTTGTGACCCTCCAACGGGCTCAGGTTAAAAGCTTTTAAATTAGATGGGTTTTTAAAGTGGCGACTAATTTGACATACGTAAACAATTGTTACGGTACGTAAAGATATTGCGGGGTAGATGCACTGGGGAACATTGCAAAGTTATCTTCTAATTTTAACCTCATACATTTTGACCTAATGCGATTAACATTTGAGTTGGAATGTACCTTCAGTTTTTTTTTATGGGAAAGGCGGCAAACGAGCAATAGGTTCACCTGATGATTAGTGATTACCGTTGCCCACGTACATCTGCTACACCAGAGGTGTAGCAGATGTACGTTGCCGGCCTTTAAGGCTATTTGGGAGATGGGAAGGAGGATGAGGAGGGGGATGGGGAGGGGGAGTGGGCCTCCGGTTACCTCACTCACCGAACAAAATGCAGAAGCACAAGATGTCTCTACTTCACGCCGGTATTCTACGAGGTTGTGGTATTAATCCGGTCGCGCCGGCCCATTCGAGCAGCCGCTTGGCTCTACTACGTTTAAAAAGTTTCTTCAAATTTCAATCACATCTGCACATGTTGCAGCTTGCTAATTAACAAGCGAGAGTCTGTCGACCGTATGATGGCTAAATCCATCCGATTTCGCAGAGCCCGAATCCCACGGATTTGTGATGGGGAGCAGCAGCACCAGTGCGAGGGTACAGACACTGCGATCATCAACCCGCTTGCACAGAGTAGCGAGTTCGGGCCAACCTGTCAGTGGCGTTTCTTATGAGAGCCCATGTTCAGCAGTGGACTGAATTAGGCTGATGTGGTAGTAGTAGTTAACCTCTACTGCACGTTCTGCACCCGGGTTGATAGACAAAGATCTGGTGATGTACTGATGGTCCAATATCTAAATTAAAATAACTAATAATCAAAATTTCACAGACTAGTGACGTTGAGCAGTCTGTCCAGAGTTCTGTCGGGTGGACCTTTACCAGAGCATACCAGATTTGGTTGGTGCTTTCTTAGACAGGAAGAGGAAGGAAAAGTGGATTTAAACATCGAAGAAGAATAATGATCGTGATTTATGTTAACACATTTTGTAATTTCTAGGTGGACCTGTTCACTATGCGGGGTCCTGCGTGGCCTCATGCTAAGATGAGGTTTGAACTGCGACTGATCGGGGTCAACGCTCCACCATCCGTCAAAGACAGAGCTGATATAAACGCTTTCTTGTAAGTCTAGTTTAAATTAGAAGGCTAAACACTTCGGCATCAGAGCGGGTACCGCGTGTGACATATCTCCTTTCGTATTCACCACGAGGCGGAGAACGTCAGATGGTGTCACCACTCGCCCAGATTACACAATTGTGTGTGTATATGAACGAATATTGGTGCACAGCGGTATCACTCGACTTTTCTGCTGGGTGCATTGCTCTTTTTGCATCCCTCGTGTGCGCAACATGTACCAGTGAACCCAAGGCTTGTGCGTGCGCGCACGTGTATTTTTCGCAAATTCCTGGTGATATCGCCTCCTGTTCCGCAATAATTAGGCGATCCCTTCGCAAGTTGACCTTGCGGTCACACCAACAGGCTTAAGGTGTAAATTACTTCTTTCTTTCTTTGATAATTATACCCTAATTTATGTCTATCGTTACAGGCTGGTACAGAACGCAAACCAAGGAGTCGTATCGTTGGTGAGAACGCTAGAAGGGCCACAGAGCGTAGAACTTGAATTATCTATGGAGCTTTACAATAGGGATCAATTTGGTGGTATTGCCGTTGCAAAATTGTACTTATTCGTATCAGAATACGAGTTCTAAATATGTAAGGTCTAATTGAAGCATCAAAGCTTCGAGACAATAAATTCTTGAAGAGATTTTATATAATGTACGTTACAATTAGTCTATAATGTTAAATACCGTTCCGTTATGTAAAAGGTACTGTGTACTGAGTAACATGCTCTGTCAAAATAAAAATCTATTACCTCAACTAGCGAATGAAGGCAGTAAAATAATATAAAAAATTGTATTGTTTATTTTAAAGAATTTTTGTCTTTATATTAAAATATAATATAAAAGGATTCAACTGTAACGAATGATATTTATTTTATCATCACAATGTTTTGTATTGAGACACCATTGTCTTTATTTTAGTGTAGTTTTGATGAGTGGTGATTGATTTAATTATTTTATTCAAGGCATTGAAAGAATTTCATGTGAAATTAAACAGCAGCTAAACACCGCTATATCCACGCGGAAGTACTCCGAACATATTTATGGCTGTTATATTAAAATTCATTATTACTCTTGGATATGTAAAGCCTCAACAAGATTCTAGTAGTACATAGTTTTGGTCCTGACAATATCAATAGTCATTTCTTGTCGCCAGAAATAATGTCGGATAGTTTTAAAGCAAATTACCATATGCGACTCACTTTTCCTCCTGTTTATGAAGCAGACTTAGTAGATATACAACAATCACTTCTTTCTATCAAATCAAAAGTGCGACGACGTGAGTAGGATAATGATTTTACTTGTCCTTGTATCTAATTTACCCGTATGACGTCATAAGTTTTTAGCTGAAGTGCGGTACTTCCTCAGCATATCCTCAATATCATCACTAACATTATTAATAAGTCGATAACAAGCTCAATCTTTCCCAGTCGATGGAAAACAGTATTGGTGCGGCCTATTCCAAAGAAAGAACATCCCGTTAGTGTTAAAAAGCTAACACCTATAAGCCTCTTACCCTATCACTCAAAAATTCATACTATACTGCAGTGATCTGAGTACTGTCATTAAAGACTGCCAACATCATATGTATGCTGATGATCTTCAGTTGTATCTGTCATTTCAGTCTAACAATGAACTCGGTGTTCCTTAATCCGGCCAAAGCCAAATATATAATACTAGGCTCCACAAAACAAATTGAACGAATTGTTAACTACAATCCTCATATAGTTTTAGAAGGAGAAACTGTTCAGCGGGTAGAAGAATTTCGAAATCTTGGCCTCAAAATGGATAGCTTACTCAGATTTGAGAGTTATGTCGGGGATGTTGTGCGTCCCTGTTTTTATATACTAGAGATATTGTACAAAATACGCGACTATCTTTGTCTGAATTTGAGGGTGACTATTTGTGAATCTTTAGTGTTATTTAAGTTAAATTACTGTATTTCGGTATATGGCCTTTATTTACTTGCTAAAACGATGAAGCTCCTTCAGCGTGTGCAGAACGCTTGTGCTCGTTATTGCTTCAACATTCCTCCCAGAGCACACGTCTCTTTCTATTTAGACAAGGCTACATTGCTTAATATATCTTCAAGGCTGGAATCACAATTTGTCTGTTTACTATTTGGAGTAGTCAAAAATAAGATTCAACAATATCTTTATAAGAGACTCACCTGGTCTAATGAGCATAACGTTTACAATACACGAGGTTCGCGTTGTCGGCAGTTATAGGTATCTAGTAACTAAGTGCTGGAATAATATTCCGCCACCCCTGCGGCAAATCCAAACCAAGGCTTATTTTAATAAGCCTTGGTTTGCATTTGCTTGGTTGGAATCCGATATAAATCATATCTTTTAGATGCTAAACAAAATAACCCGTGACTACTATATATACCCGTGACATCTATTAGTTGCAATTATGTCTTTACTTATATGACACAGGTAAACAGCAATTTCTAGTTGTTTAAGTATACTACTCCCATTCATTACAAAAAACATAACCTCTAGGGAAAAAAATATTTAAGTCTTTTAACTACTTTCTATGATGTCTATGAATCAAATAGTCAGTAGAGCTTGATTTCACTTTGACCATGATCTTTTTCGCATGTTCTAGTCGTAGATAAAAATAAAATTGTTTCCCATTAATCGTACACATAAGTTTTTTTATTATTGTAGGATTTGGTTTAAAAAAATATATCCATTTTAATGTGTAACAGAACTTATGCTACAGAACTGTACTAGCTATAACTACTTCTGTTTATGTTATCTGTATCACTACACACTTTAATAGTAATGTGTTATCATTCATTTTTTTTTCTTAAACTACGTTGATGTCTATAACACCAATCGTAATAAATCACTCTTGGTGCATACCCGTCTCGTTCTTTCATTCTCTCCAACCCAGACGCTTCAACATCTACAGCTCGTCGAAGTTTCGATTGGAATCGATCATTGTTATCCCTCGGAATTAGTGTGATTATACCAACATTGTACTTAATAGTTTAATTATAATAATGAGGACAATGCGATGGCTTGCATTATGCACTGTTTTCGTGTGCTCGTATAAGATAGCTTATGGTAAGTTTGTCTTTGTGTATATTTATATTGTGTCTACTGTTAAACAAAATAAGATATTATCAATGGCTCGTGTATGGGATTACATACGGGATTCGGAAACTCATATCCAGAATGCTAATAAAGCTTACGCTATTTAGTTAGCTTTTACAAAAAAAAATCATAAATAAAATGTTTATTTTTTATAATTTTCTTTATATATTTAAACGTAAATATAATAAATTTTCTGTAAGTTTATAAATAAAGCAGGAAATAAACGTCAATGGTCCTATTGTCTTTTCAATACACAAAATCTTACGATGATAATTAATTAAATCTAAAGTAAGATCTTATTATTACAGTAAATTTAAAATTATTTAAACCTATCCATAGATTTAAACATGAAAGATAAATAAATTGTTTTTTTTATAATCACAATTAAGAATTTGTGAGCATGCCATTAAAGCTAAGTCGCATTAATTATTATCTAATATGTGGCCACGCGTGTTCTCTTGATTGTTAAACAGTAAATACAAAACACAGTCACGATCCGTGTTTGTCTGTGTATTCTTTTGTAATTTCTTAACTTTTAAGAAGATTTCAACATTATTTAAATCTCGAAGAAGGTACATGTGTAAAAAGAGAACGTAGCAAAATTTATGTATTTTCTTTTTAATGAGTAGAAGTTTAAAGAGTGCATCCTTCGTGAATCTGGATCTGAGTATTTCAGAGAATGCTAATTTTAGGTTTTGCACATTCATACTATTGGGTATTGTAGACCGATGATTATTCAGCAGTAAGGAGTATAAAATAATGCTGTTATAAGCTGGAATAATTTTAATATTCGAATAGGTTTCCGACGTATGGAAATCTTTGAGAAATTCGAGGCCTCAAATAGGCAACATGTCTGGTAAATCAACACTGAATTGTTGTGATCAAAGTGTTGTCATAAAATAGTATATTGTGGATTTCATGAAGAACTTCCAAATTGTAAATCATTACGAAGCTTTGTATTATGATACGTTTAAAGAATTACAACATTTGCGCAGACTTCTTAACAATTTTGTTGATATGGGAATAGAACTCTTATTTTATATCTAGCAAAATACCAAGATCAATAATTTCGCTAACTGTAAAACGTTGCCTATGCGTACTGGATTGTTATTTTACTTGTAGCCAAAAATGATTAATTTTTTTCTTGAAAATTCCATTTGGTAATATTTTTAACACAAAGTGTCATTCGGTTTACTGTAGACTGTTACATTATACACATACTTTTTTTATTATCACAATAAGTTACAGAGCTAAAAGAATTGTATATTTTTAAATCAAAGGTAAATATCAAACATTTACAGTTTCTTGTAGTCTTACCTATATCGTTAATGAATACTGAAAACAAAATTGGTCCTTGAATAGTACCCTGCGGAACCCCAGAAATATCACACCAAATTTTCATACAAATCCATTCTTGCACCACTTAAAATCAATAGAGATATTCGATTGTAAGCATGGAAGAGACCCGGAGTGCCGTGTGTTTATAAACGTGAGGGGTCTTTTCGAATATGCGCATTACAATTCATATTAAGATTATGATTCTTATATATCCTTTACGAGCTGTAAATGATTAATTTTATACATGGGGGCAAACCAATGGATACGCGACTAGTTGTGTAGCTATGTAGTGCTCAGTAAATAGTTACAGAGGGAGATGTGAGCGAATCATTTAATACAAACACGGTATAGGCTTACTTGTGTTACAGAAGGCACTTTTAAGTTTAATTTACTCACCCAAGTTTTGAAACCAATATTTATTTTGTTTTGCAAGGTGACTGTTTTACGACTGGACGTATTTCTAAGCTTGCTCTACGCGCCATATTCCATAGATACACTATTGTAGATTCCATACCCTTACTTAATAGTAGAAAACACATCACACGTCTAACAAGACTACTTAGCCTGGTTTATAAAACTTTTTAGATGGATATAATCACATCGCAGTATCTTTTGTATCAGCCTATGAAAGTCTTAGGCTGTGCATTGGACTATTTATGAAAGTGCCAACAAAAGTTCGCATGATATCCATGCAAGATTTGCACGTATTCACCACGTAAGATATCAAAATAGGTGAGCGCATCGCCGATACCCTGGTACACACGAGAAACATGCTGCTCCCCGTCACTTGTCTAAGATGATAGGATTCGGCATATTCACATGGGTTTTCCGCGATCAGTCGGTCACCAGAGTCTCATATGTCAGTCAGTTGGATACACTGTTTGGAGTCTGACATTTGGAGATGGAGATTGAGGGACATGTGTAGACTTTTAAAGAAGAAAAAGAGACAAGACGTTTTATTAAGGTGGTTACTTTTCAATTTTTCCCAGGTTCACTCGGCGAACAATTAGATGAAATGATGAAACTATGCTGCAAACAGAGTAACACATACGCCAGAAATCACACCTCCGTATACAACTCCTCGTTGGTGCCTCCTGATGTTGATTTAATTTTCACTAATTTGTGTGTCTCCACAATGCTTCAGTGTTGTAAGGAATATTTGATGTAAGTAAAATTCGTAAAACAACATACATGACAATATGGTGACGGTACGACAAATTCTTCAAAATATTTATTTGTATAACCCAATGTTCTGCTGCGGTCTTCGAAAACAAGACATGTCGATCGAAACAAGAAAGAATTTTTTTTTTTAACAATTTTTATTGGCCGGAATGTGACATAATAAATTTGGAATATAAATAATTTGACCATCCTTCCATTATAGCATGCAATTTAGGTAAGTTACATAAGTTTATACTGCGTGGTAGACCCAAGCGGCGGTTTTAGTTGCTGCTCGAATGGGCCGGCTCGACCGGATTGATACCACGGCCTCGCAGAATACCGGCGTGAAGTAGAAGCATCTTGCGCTTCTGCGTTTCGTACGGTGAGTGAGGTAACCGGAGGCCCACATCCCCTCCCTATTCCCCTCCTCTTCCCTCCCATATCCCAAATATCCTTAAAGACCGGCAACGCACCTGCAGCATCTATGGTGTTGCAGATGTATATGGGCGACGGTAATCACTTACCATCAGGTGAACCGCTTGCTCGTTTGCCGTCTTTTCCATAAAAAAAACAAAAAAGTTTACTAGACGATTCAGTTTGTACAAATTACATAGTTATTAATGAGATTTAGTATGACTAAAATAGGTACTTACATCAAATTTTAAATACAAATAATAAAAAAAAAATTAAACTATAAATGAATATCAGGCCAGTTAAATGAAGTCAAAACAATATTATTAATAAACACCACTATAGCCAGCTTCTAGTAACACAAAAATAGATTATACTTTTTCTTCTTGAAAACTTCTAACCGCTTCGGTGGTATATATAATTGGTTTCTGTATCTATTACTTATTTTGAATTTAGAAGTATATTTGGCATAGCAGATGGGCAAGCCGAGCGAGATTCTTAGGTACTGCAGCCCGTTATTGGTCTTATAGTTTGGACCTCTTACTGATACGTTAATAGTAACATTAACTCCACCAATTTCCGAAGGTTTTCTTTTGGGCAATTCCCTTCTTCAACTGTTAAAAGACCGAATTATTTTATTCCTTATTGTTGACCTTAAGCTAAAGGTTACTTAATTCCAAGTGGCATTTTCTACCAGTAAACCAGTAACAATAGATAGACTCTTAAAAGATAGATAGATTTTTAAAAGAGTTTATAGAAATATAGTATATTGTAAATATACAGTTTAAAAGAGTAAAGATATAGTTTAAAAGGGTAAATATATATATAATAAAAATCGAAAATAGATAAGCCGAATATTGTCGAAGTAAATGGTGGTTTGTCCAAAAATTACCATGCAAAATATTATGATAAATTAATTTTAGGTGATTTTGTTTTCAGCAAAAACGTGAATAAAACATGTTCAGATGAATTGTGTTTTAACACCGAGTCTAATAATTGCGAAGGTAGGTAATACGAGTATGTTTGGTTTTTACTTCTTTGTAACTCAATTGCCCATTGCTATACATAACTGATATTAAAACACTCGACCATCACTTTTATTTATTTATTCATTTATTATTTACTCCATACAAAAAAGTAACAAACATATAAAATTAAACACCAATTCTAAAAAAGTATTATAAACTAGAACTATATAGACAGAAGTTCGAAATTTCTTTTGGTTAGACCACTGTAAGTGAGAACTATAGTAATTTTAATAATAATTAATTGATAACAAATATTTCTTTTGGGTTTTATCATAATAAAAGAAAGCCTTTTTTTAATGTCTGATATGCAAAGGTTTTCGTAAATTTACTTATCTGAATTTTATCTATTTTAATTCAATAAACTGAGTATAATTAAAATAATTCCTTCTTATGGATTGAGTTAAAAATGGATTAAGTGTATTAAAAGTCCCAGTGACTTTTAAGAAAGTATTTCCGTTTCCTGTCAATTTCCTTCTAATTTATCATGTAATTTTTGGCCTCTTGTGTCAGGCTCAGTGGCGCCACCTGGCGATTATTTGCTCTTTAAGTTTTCGTGAGAGGTTCCGCGGCGTTTTTAGTCTATGGATCAGCAAGACGGTGTCCGTGTCCGTTGCAAGTAATTTTACGTCACCGTATACAAGAAGTAGTACAGTATACCAGTATACGATACTAATTTGTGGTATAAAGTGAATGTATAAATTTGTTCAGGGTTAAATACGTAGATTCCCACATGAACCTGACGACGTTTATAACGAAGTATACTCGTAAAAGATCTATGAATCTCAAATTCAAGATCTTACCTTCGATATTGAAACAAAAGTTAAGGAGCAAATCCCTAGTCAAATTTTTAAAATGCTGCTAATTGCACAACTCATGGGTTCACTTAACGTTCATCTCTTCGCCCGAAGTACGTCTCAGCGTATGATTAAAACAAAAAATCATACAACCCTAATCAAAGTTTTTTTTTAAGGATTTATCGACTTCGTTCAAACAAACGAAGAGGTGGAATTATATGTTACCTCATGTCATCTCATGCTGATGAACAAGCAGCCATTTCCAACCGCATACGAATAACTAATGACGTTATCATAGTATAATATTACAGACTTCATTTAGTGATCGATAAAATAACCCTTTTTATAAAGTCAAAAAAATTTTCATTTTTTTTTTAAAACCTATTGTTAGGAAGAATTTGTGCATTTCAAGTGATTTTGTTGTAGAAATACATTCACAATTTACTGACTCTTTGGAGTTTAGTAACTGGCATCACATTATGAATATCACCATTCTTATTTAATTATGCCGTTTTATGAAAATTGCAATTGAAGATTCTTCGGAGTTACTATGTATAAAATATGCCTCAGTGTTCCATTTAAGAAATTACTTACTACTTACTAATTACTTACGTTCTACTATATCAGGCTATTTATTTCTTATCAGGTTCACCTTGCTGGACTAGCCGGTTGATGAGCGTGGTGATGGTATTATAGAACAAGTGATTCTGCTACCTTTCAATAGACAGACCGATTTGGGAAATTCGGATGGTTATTCTGTCATCATTAGGTCGCTAGAGCTTCGTTTGACTAAACGAAATTAAAAATAAAAATATGATTAGAAATACGAAATATACTTACTAGTTACTACTACATAATTCTTATTTATTAGAAAAACACAAGAACTCGCCAATACTAACAGTGTCAAAAGTTGATAATCACATTAACTACAAACTAATACGGCCAACAAAGACAAGAGAAGCTTACCCTTTGGAGACTGTTCAAATTCAAATACAGACTGAGACAGAAAATCGCAACCCTGACGAGCCACCGAGCCCATGTGTCAAAGAAGCTGTACAGCTGGAACCTTATGCCCCGAGACCGACACCTCCTCTTAGAATTCACAACGAATCCACCGCAACAGGAAAACAGTCACGAATACCAACAGCGTCAAAAATTTGTAATCACGTTAACTACAAATTAATACAGCCGACAATGACAAGAGAAGCTTACCCTTTGGAGACTGTTAAAACTCAAAAACAGACCGAGTTAGAATTTTATAAAATACCAGTTACCACAGACGTTGAAATGTCAACCATATTAAAAGATTGTCAATATCCAGGAGATTCGCAATCTTGGCCGAATTATGACTTTGATCCCCGAAATCAGAAGCCAGATGTGCCATCGAGCCCAGGTGTCAATGCAAGCGTCCAACTGGTACAACCAAGAAACACGACAACTTTTAACAATACTGTGACTGAAACGGAAATAGTACCTTCGGTACCCCCTCACACAGTTGAAGTTGAAGCTGATAACGAAACTGCAACGGTTAGAGATGAGAAAGATACAGACGGTTCCATAATCAAAGATACAAAAGACGCGCCGAGAAACGAATCGACAAAAATAAATACTAAGGTAGTCGATTGTCCAGTTGGTTTCCAATTGAATGAACATGGTGCATGCATAGGTTAGTAAATTATTTATAATACGTATCTTCATAGATCTTCCTTAGCATACTAACCTGTAAATAGCACAATGCGGGACATAGACCTCTCCCGTAAAGAGAATTTGTCATAATAGCATCCCACGGCAAGCGGGGATCGCAGTGCCGGAGACCTCATAGCTTGGACGGTGCTGCCAATCATCGGGTTGCTTAAATTTGGTCTGGTAATTTTCGAGATGGTAATCCCTCCTTCTGTCGGTAGCCTTTGCGATTTTTTTGTATTTTCCCTTAGTCGCCTTATACAACACTCACGAGGAGAAAGAAGGTGGTATATTTATAGACCGATGCTTCGTAGTATCGTTGGCCCCTCCTCAAAATATCTTTGTAAAGGAAAGCCAGTAGGTATCGTATAGTCGATAATTACCGATAGGAGTCTGCAGGCCGTACGAAGAAGCTCAAAGTTGCTCAGCGCGCTATGGAATGGGCTATGCACCGAGCATTTCTCTGCGTGATAGAGTAAGCGAGCAACAAACAAGCTGAAGTAGCAATGGGCCGGCCACATAGCTCGCAGAATTGACAACCGTTAGGGAAAAAAGGTTGTCGAGTGGCAGCCACCTACAGGCAAACGCAGTGTAGGACGACTCCCCACAAGATGGAGTGACGACCTGCGCAGTGTTGCGGGAAGACGATGGATGCAGGTGGCTCAGGACCGAGCTTCGTGGCAAACTTTGGGGGAGGCCTATGTTCAGCAGTGGACTTGTGATACGGCGAACTGATGATGATGATGATAGGAGTTCTCCAATTTATCGATTTACAGACATCGACGAATGTCAAAACGGCGAAGCGAATTGTATATTCATGCAACTCTGCATCAACTTACCTGGCGGGTATGCCTGCAGCTGTCCAAGTGGATACAGGCTCGTCGGAGACCACGAGTGTGAGGATGTCGATGAATGCGCCATAACGAGCGATGTAGTAAGTATACTGCCTGTTCTACTCTCTAAGCCACGATAACCGAGTGGCTCGGTGCTCTGCCTCTGAATCAGGAGACTCGAGCTCGATGCCCCAGAGGACCAATGAATTTCGTTTCGTTCATCGTATGTGTACTAAGACGCCCACGTTGTCCCAAGTAAGCACTGATGAAAATGGTTGGCTGTAAGGACTAAAACATTTGTATCTCTGACCGCTCCTTTATTGGGGCGGTCAGAGGACAGAGGTCCATGGGGAAGTGCCTATAGTCAAAAACTGATTAAAATAAGCTGACAAAGATAAAGAGAGTAGAAGGATATCAATTGGACCAAATTGGAAACATTCAAAAGCCAAAACTTTTATAATTCTTTCTTCCTTACCTGCCTGTTAACAGTCTCTCTCTCTCTCTCTCTGATTTGGCATACTTGGAAAGCGGATTCCCAATCGCAGTAACCAGACACCACGCACTTTTGTCGGTGCTGCCCATCATCGGTCTGCTTAACTCTGGTCCAGTATTTTTCGAGATGGCTATCCCGTCATCTGTCAGTTAGTCACCCATTGCGTCTTTCAAGACTTCCACGAGATTCTTACACCGATACTAGATGGCCAGTTAAAAGAAATATTAGAGCACCTTTAGAGAGTATGATAAAACTTAGAACCAAATTTTAGTTCTCTGTCTCTTGAATTTACTGATAACTCAGTTTTATTAGGTTCTAATGAATACTAGCTGACAAATACACTTGTTGATTTTCTCTTGTCGTATATCGTAAGTTAAAAAAACCAGCTTGGCGGACCGTTCCAGGTTCCAAAACCATCTGAAATATTGGAATTAGTCCCTTCTGCTAACTGCAAGACATTTACAGGCTGTTACTTTATTTCACTTATTTATTCCAGATGTGGTAGCGGATTAAGAGTATGTCATCTCTCCGTGCATAACCTTTCAGGGCATCCGTGGGTGCCCTGAAAGGTTACATAAGGAAATCATCTCGAATGTGCCAGCCCTTATGATCCATGTTCGAAATTTCCCAGCCAGCTCACTGTCAGCGTGTATTTTAAAAGCTATTTATGAATAAGATGTGGATTGTGACAAGCAACTTAAAAACAAACCAGATGAAAGAGACCAAAATTTTACGTAACTTTGAATTATATTCTTACAGCCCGTCTGCTTTCCAAACTCTGATTGCGTCAACACGCTGGGATCCTACCTGTGCCGTTGTCGTACCGGTTTCATATCAGTTCCTGGTAATGATAAAGTGAGTTAATGACAATTATACAAACTTTTAAAATTGTGACGGTCTTTGGGACGGTCGTAGCTGTTAGTCGTGTCATGGCGTGTTCGGGGTGGCCTATGTTCAGCAGTGGACTTTCGACAGGCTGTACTAATGATGATGATGTATTAGCCATAACAATTCAGAGGGTTTGTTGCAATTTTTAGGGATGTTTTATGTGTGGCTTTGCCGATTCATGTAGCTTAAGAATTACATCGTTTACGTGTGTCTGTGTGTTCGTGATAATACACAGATCAAAAAAGTCTAAGCAACATGCATGATATTACAAATTTACCATTTATATAAATTAATTTCTAAGTCTTTACTCATTCAAAAAAGTATGTAAACTTTTTTGTTATTAATGACATACTGGCTGGATGTAAAAAAAAATGTCGATTATGTTTTGTTTTTTCATAAAATGAAATGAAAGGGAATTTGTTTCAATTTAAGTGCGTTTTCATTGCTACGTTTAGTCTTGATTTTATCATTTTACCAACCATTTAAATAAAGTTAGCGACGAAATTGAATTATTAGATATTCTTTACGTCATGGAGCGACGTTATTTGACGGCAGATGAAATGCAAAGAGCTGTAGGGATGTTGCAAGCGGGAAGTAATCAATCTCAGGTATCTCGGCATTTTGGCATTCATAGAAGTGTTATTTGTCGTCTTTGGCAGCGCTAAAATAATACAGGGGAACCCGCTGAACAGCATCCAGGCCGAAAAAGGAGTACAACCACTCGGCAAGACCGGTACATACAACTGACTGCAAAACGCCGGCCGATGCTAACCGCTCGAGAGATAAGTTTGAGGCTACAAAATTCAAACGGTGTTGATGTAAGCCCCCAAACTGTGCGAAATCGATTGCATGAGTACGGCCTACGAGCTCGACGCCCAATTAGGTGCCCACCGATACGTCACGGGAATCGCGCTCGTCGAAATGAATGTTGTAGAGAACGCAGAACATGGGGTCCAGGAACAATGGGATAAAACTATGTTTTCCGATGAGTCGCGATTCGGGTTTAGGCCTGATACAAGAAGGGTGCGAGTGTACCGTCGGCCCGGAAATACTGAAAGGCTTAGGTGCATTCAGGAAGTTCAGCCATACAGCGGCTCAACAGTTGTGGTATGGGCGGGTATAATGAAGAGCAGGCGAACTGAGCTCGTTTTGGTAATTGGAAACATGAACGCTGAAAATTACGTTGAGGATATTCTCAGACCTTATGTCCATCCAATTCAATGAATAATAATTAATTAGTTCAATGAATAATCGTTGCCGACAAGTTCTGAATAGCAGAGGAGGCCATACTTTGTATTAAATTATCCTATTCTTTCACAATAAATTCATTTTCTTTAGAAATTTAATTCAGTAAAAAAAAATGTTTAGTTGCTTATGTACCTTAGTTTCTACAGTATATTCTAATATTGTTAATTTCTGTTATTGAAAGAACTTATAAAGACAACAGTAGTTATTTTTACATCATAGGACATAAAAATATTATTTTAAAAATAAAATACAACATTATAATGTGAAAACCATCCTAAAATTTAATTTAGTTCATGTTGCTTAGACTTTTTTGATGTGTGTAGTAGGCTTTAATGTGTCGAAATCGTCAAGGAAGCTTATTTTTTTGGAGTAGCCACCTAGAAATTTTAAATCGAAAATGATAAGATTTCCATTTTTTTAATCTAAACCATATAGATGGTGGCGGCAAGATATATTAACATCGTAAGTGTTTTCACATTCTAATCCTTATTTTCTCTATGGTCAATTTTATGGTCATTAGTTCATCATCGTTCAGCTGTTCAGCCTGTCACGTGATCACAGCTAAACAATGAACTCCTCCACAGATTAACACAAACCACGGCATGACATAGCCGTAATTTGATAGTACAGAAATTGGTCTGCAGTTATATCATATTTTATTACTTAGCTTCTTCAATAGGAGGCTCGTCTGTCCATTTCTGTTCAAATTAATAACATGGATACCGACACTAACTCAACGCTGCGACGATTTATTAGAGATTTCAAAATATTTTAAATTTTTGTCTCTGATGCGGTACGTCAAAAAAATTTTTTTAAAGTCGTGAAAAATAACTTTTTGTCTGTCTTATTAGATTTGCGTGGACGTAGACGAGTGCACAGAGAACCGTGATGATATTCTGTGCGAGCAGCGTTGTAATAACGTATGGGGGGGTTATCGCTGCTCATGCCATAGAGGCTATCGACTTAACCCCGATAATAGGTTAGTTATATTTTTTGTTTCTCTCTTTATCATTAATGAACGAATTTTAATTAATTTATGTGTATGATGATTCAATAATGTGTTAACTAGAATTATAACATTATAAAGAATACACCGAGGCTGGATATGCCGAATGTTTTTTCAAATGTCAAACCTCTACCGCGCACGGTGGACTCTGTTTTGAATAACTAATTGGGATTCGGCGACAAATTGATGGGAAGATCCATCTCCATTCGCCGAAACCAAATAGCGCAGACTACCGATCGATCGCCAATCCATCAGCCCAGCTCAGTGCTGGTGATCCCTCCAAGAAAAGTGCCGCCGGCTTGCTGACACTTAGCAGTTTAGCAGTGGACTTAAACAGGTGGTTGAAGAAAGGCCAAAGAAATTCTTGCAATACAAGATGGCGTGGTGTTTTAGTCCGTTTACAATGATTATCGCCAAATTTTATTTAACATTTATAGATTACTTTTCGCGAAGTTGGTAAACACATTTTTTTTATTGAAGAGACGGCAAACGAGCAAGCGGTTCACCTGATGGTAAGTGATTACCGTCGCCCACGTACATCTGCAACACTATATTTGGGAGATGGGAGGGAAGAGGAGGGGAATAGGGAAGGGGTGTGGGCCTCCGGTTACCTCACTCACCGAACGAAACGCAGAAGCACAAGATGCCTCTACTTCACGCCGATATTCTGCGAGGCCGTGGTACCAATCCGGATAGCCGGCCCATTCGAGCAGAAGCTAAAGCCACCGCTTGGCTCTATCACGCTTAAAAATTGCACGATATATGTGGTACATATTACTTAGTGTCGAGTGTAGAGCTTCTGTGGGTGATAGCTGTGGTGAGGGAGGTGGTGATCTTCTTCTCATCGGACTGGGTAATAATATGTAACATCGTTTTGTTTATTTCATGCGGAGTTGGAAAACCAATTTTTTTTTCAACATCTTTAAAATAATGGATTTCCTCATAGTAACCCCAGCTTCTATTTCTTATGGAATACTTTCCGATCATTGTGGTACTTAACTTCTTAATAGAAAACATTTGGCCCGCTGCAACGTTACTAGTGAGTTACTTACCTTGCCTTAACAGCCTGTAAATAGACCACAGGACAGCAGGAGGTAGAACTCTCGCGTGAGGGAAATTCTCCCTCATCTTCCGCAATCGTCACGGTCAGCAAGCGGCTGCGTCTTTTGAATGAATTGAAATTAATTTTAGCACATGCTCCGATGTGGACGAGTGCACGGAATATAAGACGAAAAAGCTCTGCGTTGGAATGTGTCTTAATGAACCGGGCAGCTACCGTTGTTTCTGCCCGCAAGGGTACAGGCTCTCAGAAGATACGAGAACCTGTCTTGGTAAGCATTCATTAATAATTAAAGGCATTTTTTCATGAGAAGGGGGGAAAACTAGCGAGTCATCGGGCTGTAAGGGATTACCGACGCCCACGTATATTTACAACACCAGAGGAGCTGCAGGTACATGCCTGCCTTTAAGGAAATTCGGAGTGGAGAAGGGAGGAGGGATTGGTGGAAGTTTTACTACCCCGGTCAGGCCGGCTCATTCGAGCAGCAGAAAGTGTCGCCGCTTGGTACTATCCCCTACCCAACTCTAAACTCTCTGGACCTGGTGCTCCTGTGCTTCCCAGTATGATATACATGATATACCAAGACCCCAACATTGGCCTCTTCCATTAGGAGAATTCGCCATAATCGCCACCCTCGGGATTGGCGATCGCCTTATTATAAACCTCTGTCTGCTTAATTTTGTTTTGTTAACATTCGTGATGTGTACATTCCGCCATCTGTCGGTACCTTTTGGGAAATATTCAAGACTTGTCTGAGTAAATAGTGCTTTAATACGCATATTATTGCATGACAACCATGTCACGAAGGAGCAGTCTATTAGTGGATAAATGCTAGACGACCTGCGACCCCCTACCTTTTTCCCTATGAGTGTTGTAAGCGATTAAGGAAAAGTTCTTTCGTTAACGAATAAATCAATGGTTAATTAAAGAGGATTAAATTTGTTACTAGGATAACTGCCTTTTAAAGTATTATAGACCGATATCGCTTCTAAGCCGCGTCTACGTGTTTTCGAGAGTCATCTCCAATCGTCTAGTGAACAGACTTGACAACTTCCAGCCTCCCGAACAAGCCGGATTCCGAAAAGTCTATAGTACCATAGACCACATACATACTCTTCGCCAGATTGTACAAAAGGCCGAGGAGTACAATTTGCCATTATGTCTGGCGTATGTGGACTATGAGAAAGCCTTGCTTGAAAGAATCAGTCGAAATTTGGGCGGTGCTACAGCCTCTCCAGCGGTGCCAGATAGACTCTCAGTGCTGAGGTGTTTGTACAATGAGGCTACGATGTCTATTCGAGTACAGAATCAGAGTACGAAACCAATCCAACTGCAGAAAGATGTAAGACAGGGTGATGTCATATCCCCGAAACTCTTCACCGCTGCATTGGAAAGATGTTTTCAAGCAGCTGAACTGGAAAGGATACGGTATCAACATCAATGGCGAATACATCACCCACCTTCGATTTGCCGACGACATAGTTCTTATGGCAGGAGGAGCTTAGTACAATGCTCAATGACCTCAATAAAGTCTCCCAACAGGTTGGTCTTAAGATGAACATGGACAAGACGAAGTTCATGTCAAACGTCCATGTCACACCAATACCGGTTGTTGTTGGGAACAATAGGCTCGAAGTTGTAGACGAGTACGTATACCTGGGACAAATTGTCCGATTAGGTAAGTCCAACTTCGATTCAGAGGTCAATCGACGAATCCAACTCGGCACGGCTGCGTTCGGGAAACTACGTCATATCTTCTCCTCGAGTATACCGCAAAGCTTCAAGACCAAAGTATACAACCAGTGCGTGTTGCCAGTGATGACATACGGGTCCGAGACTTGGTCCTTCACTGCAGGCCGTATGAGGAAGCACAAAGTTGCTCAGCGCGCTATGGAAAGGGCTATGCTCTGCGTGATAGAGTCTGCAACGATGATATCCGCAGCAGAACTAAGGTAACCGACATAGCCGTAAAGATCAGCAAGGTAAAGTGGCAATGGGCCGGCCACATAGCTCGCAGAACTGACAACCGTTGGGGAAAAAAGGTTCTCGAGTGGCAGCCACGTACAGGCAAACGCAGTGTAGGACGACCCCCCACAAGATGGAGTGACGACCTGCGCAGTGTTGCGGGAAGTCGATGGATGCAGGTGGCTCAGGACCGAGCATCGTGGAAATCTTTGGGGAGGCCTATGTTCAGCAATGGACTTCTGATAGGCTGAAATGATGATGAAATTTGTTACGAACCTAAAACTTTGTAAATCTATACAGACATCGACGAATGTGAAACCGGCAGCGCGCCATGTGCTATGAGTGGCTGGTATGGTAACACGGGCGACGTGTGCATCAACACGCGAGGTGGCTTTAGCTGCCATCATATCACCTGTCCACCTGGATACCATCTGATAAGCCGCAAGTAAGACTTTGTTCGGTTTTTAGATTTATTGCAAGAGTGGTGATGCAAGGCAACCTCCAACTCGATTCGTTTCAAGGTAGTAGTGAAAGTCTGAATTTATCATAAATGCTCGCTTGTGAAAGAAAATATCGTGAGGAAATCTGCATAAAGTAGCAGCCTATAAGTGCCCACTGCTGGGCAAACGCCTCCTTCTCAAATACGAGTATCAGAGAGGGTTAAGGAGCCAGGAAGGGCCCGCCTCGCTGCTCCAGTGCGGGTTGGCGGGCTTCACATATCCTCGAAATAATATTTTTATTATTTCTCAGACATGCAGGTTTCCTCACGATGTTTTCCTTCACCGCCGAGCACGTGGTAAATACAGCACTTAAAATTGCTATTTACAATTTTAGTGGTGCCGACATCGGGGATCGAACCCAGGTCACTCGCGTTCTATGAAACTAAAGTGAGCGTCCTGACCACTAGGCTACCACGGCTCAATTTTGAAATCTGCATATTTGAGAAAAAATCTAGAATTTGTGTAGTATGAAATGATCTTATTTTAATGTCGCCACGCCACTTCAGCTCCTCCCGTGCAACTGATGCCGAGCGTGGGCCAGGAGCTCTGCTAAGTGGTAGACTCCTTCACTTCCTGGAGGTCACCTGAGTATGTTCTGCCTTCTTACCAATTTCTGTTGACAAACAACAGTGCAGCAACCGTTGAATTCCGATTAGAAAAGTATAAAGAGCCAGTATAATTAAGGGTTGTGAGGCATTCCATTTCATCTGAAACCTTTTTAGATCGAAGTTGTTGGCAGGTGCAATAAAAAAAACTCTCCTATTGGTAGATTTTTATATCTAGTAATGTTCAGTTAAATGCTATAAAGATAAACATGGTCAAATTAAAAACTTTTTAATTACAGTAGCTGTACCAAGATAGAAGGTGTCTGTCCACTTTATGACAGAGCATGCGCACATCAACCTTCATCATTTTCTTATAACTTTATTACCTTCGTCTCCAAGTTATACATACCAGCTTCAAAGGTTAGTCAAGGAAACAAAGTTTTTGGTCTCCATCAAATAAAATCAATGTTTTTTTCTACATTTTACCATTACGATTTATTATCCAGAATCAATTAACAATTACCTTTACAATGACCACAACATCTAATAAAAATAATTAACGTAGAAGCCTATTGGCACGCGGTGTAAGACTTAGAATTCTGTCTGAATTACCTCGTTTAATGATTTTATGGAAACTCTTCACAAAGAGCTTCACATTTGCGTAAAATGTATTCAAAGTTCAATTAGATTTACGTAGAAGCTAAATTGGTCGCGGAGAAAAGTAAAACTAATCATTCGCTCTCTAACTGTCTCTCTTTATTTATAAACCAAACTTTGGTGAAACAAATAATTGCTGAGCATAGGCCACGAAAGCACCAGCAAAGTCAACATGCATTTCTTAAAAGGTTTCCCCGTACTCACCACAGTGCCCGTACCTTCGCACTAGCAATACTGTCCACCAATAACCGGCAAATTCGTAAACATATTCCACCATCATTCAGTTACCAGAGCCTCGTTTATTTGCTAGCACGATGTACCATGAGCCGGAGAGGTTAGCGTTTGAAGAGAGAGACGATATATTCTCGCTTACACCCCGTATAGTAGTTCACATAAAATACGGTAAAATCAAATATATGTATTATTATTATTTGGGAACATACAGGTTTATTTTGTTTATAACTTTCTCTAACTCAGGTTAAACATTCGATAGATATTTAGTGTTTCTTTTGTAACGCGTGTGGCGACTAATGGTATTAATGATTGAATGATGATATAACATTCGTGGAGGAATACCTCCGGCTGCAGGTGTTGCACCTTACTATTTAACAAGCTTGACTCTGTCGTCCGAACGAAGGCAATATCCATTATATCGAATTTAGCCGAGCCCAAATCCCACGGATTTGTGACCAGAGCAGCACCAGTGCGAGGGTACAGACACTGCGTTCACCAATCCGCTTGCACAGAGTAGAGAGTTTGGGCAAAAACCTCTTAGCGGCGTATCCTCTGAGAGCCCATGTTCAGCAGTGGACTAAATTAGGCTGATGTGGTAGTAGTAGTTAACCTCTTCTGCACATTCTGCACCCGGTTTGATAGACAAGCATCTGGTGCAATATCCACGCTAATATTTCCAAGCCACATTTCACAGACTAGTGACGTGGAGGTGCTCATCGACCCGCCTATCCAGAGTCCTGTCGTGTGAACCTTACATACAGAGCATACCAGATTCTGTTGGCGCTTTCTTAGACAGGAAGAGGAAGGAAAAAAGATTGAAGCGACGAAGAAGAAGAAGAATGATTGTGATTTATGTTGCCACGTTTTGTTATTTCTAGTTGGACCTGTTCGCTGTGGAGCGCCCTGCGTGGTCACAGGCTGAGATGAAGTTTGAACTGCAACTCATAGAGGTCAACGCTCCGCCCTCCGTCAAAGAAATAGCTGATATAAACGCTTTCTTGTAAGTCCAGCTCAAATTAAATGGCTAATAGCACAAGGTATCAGAGCTTCTTTTCTCTCTATGTAGACATCACCCTTCCACCTATTTCTGCCGTAAGACAGTAGCGTAACCACTGATGTATTCTGGTTTAAAGGGTATAGAGAACCAGTTTAATTATAGATGGACACGCCAAAATCAGGTGTCACGTGTCAGGTGACACCTTGATGGAGATAAGATTATTGAACACGTTACCCGCTGGTTCTTCGTAATCAGCTCAGCCTCTTCCGGGGGCCCGAGCTATCTATAGTATTTCATTTATACGATCTGGCATTGCGCACTAATTAAGCTACCCCTCCGCGATTTAACTCCGGGATCACACCAACAGACTTCAAGTGTAAATTTCTTGGATTCAAGTCGTGCAAATGCCGAATGCTACAAATTAGTTGAAGTAGCAACATTTATTTTTATAATATGAAATTAGTTTATTAATCATACCCGAACTTATGTCTATCGTTACAGGCTGGTACAGAACGCAAACCAAGGAGTCGTATCGTTGGTGAGAACGCTTGAAGGACCACAGAGCATAGAACTTGAATTATCTATGGAGATTTACAATGGACATCAATTCCGTGGTACTTCTGTTGCAAAATTGTACGTATTCGTATCAGAATACGAGTTCTAAATATGTTAGGACTGATTAAAGCTTCAAAGCTTCGAGACAGTAAAGTTCTAGAAGATATTATACATAATGTACGTTACAAATAGTGTATGAAATTTAATACTGTTCTGTTATATAAAAGGTGCTGTGTACATAATAACATGCTCTATTAAAATAAAAATCTATTACCTCAACTAGTGAATGAAGGCAGTAGAATAATATAAAAAAATTGTATTGTTTTTTAGTAACGGATTTTCGTCTTTATATTAAAAAACGATCCAACAGTAACAAATGGTGTTTTTTTTATCATTGCAATATTTTGTATTGAACCAACATTGTCTATAGTTTAGTGTAGTTTTGATGACTGATGATTGATTTAATTATTTTAATTAAGGCATTGAAAGAATTTCATGTGAAATGAAACAGTTGGCCTCTATTAAATTTATTATTTCCTCTCAATGTAACATGAAGTATTGACTTTGTTACATTTAACATTTGATGCATTCAAGAGTATAATTTACGTCATTATTCTATTAAAGAACAATTTATATATTCCTTGACGCACGTGACTCGATGAAACAATAAAAATTTAATTTGTTAGACATATAAACAAGTTCTTATTCCATTATCGTAACACGCGTACGGTTATTCTCTTTACAGTTTGTTTCTCTAATTTGACATAACAAATGAGGAGTTCGTTTCAAATAAATTTTTAGTTAGCAAAACGATCTTCAGAAAGGACATGCAAACCGGCCGGCTTTTTATAAAATATGTTCATTAATAAATATACACTGATATTTTTGTAAATATTTTTGTAAATTGTTAGCAAAATAAACGTTTAAACATTATATCGTTTTAGAAAATTATTTAACATTTGTCGGTGCTAGCAGACGACATTCATTTGCTTTTTTTTTCATAGTGATTTGCAAATTTCTTGCAAATTTATTGATTACAAATATTATTTTATTAGATGAGTGGAACTGCCCTGGTGACTGATAAATTGTTTAAATTGTCTTTAATGTCCAATTTTAACATTTTTGTAATTTTATTTCAAGTTGTGAACAGCATTTGTTAAAAAAAAGCATTGAAAAATCTAGTCGGATCTTTTCTTTCCAACCGGTGTAGATTTTGATGTTCACGAGAGCCTTGTGAATTGCCTTGATTTAATAAAAAGTTCTGACTTTGAATAGGCTACATTTTAAATTGAAGATCAAGATCCCAATGTCAAGGATGAAATTGCGTAAAGTATTAAAAAAATGTCAATCACTTATGGTTGAGATTTTTTTCATTTTCATTGTAACTAGTCTGGTATTAGACAATTTTGCAATTTTAAATATTTTTTTTTTAATCAAATTTGGACTGCGTACGTTGTTTATATTATTGAATGGTTGAATCTTCAACTCTTAATCTCCTTTCTAAAATTCCAAAGGCGTTGTGCTCTCCTTTCAATTTCAG
Organism: Bhutanitis thaidina; assembly: GCA_029286595.1. NCBI lineage: Eukaryota > Metazoa > Arthropoda > Insecta > Lepidoptera > Papilionidae > Bhutanitis > Bhutanitis thaidina. The sequence continues at coordinate 2,049,871 of JAGSMS010000023.1, read as the reverse complement.
TACAGTTGATGAGAATGACAATAAAAAATCCGAAAACTTTCAATCCGTCGTCTTTATCCTAATTCCGCCCTATCTATTCTCCCGATTTTGTCAAAAGTGCTGAAGAGTGTAGTACAAAGCCAACTCTCGCAATTTCTATCTTTACACGGCCTGCTGAGTTCTTTTCATGTCACCCTCAGTAATTTCCTGATTTGATTCTTATCTTAGAGGTCACTCGAAGTGTGTCTGGCTTGAGGAGAATTTCTCTGAGTGTTGTGATATTACTGCGGGTGTTCCTCGGGGTGGTGTTCTTTCTCCACTCCTCTTCTCTATTTTCATCAATGCTCTCACAAATGTTCTCTCTTCTCACTTTCATCTCTACGCTGTTGATCTGCAGGTAAATATTTGTGTGTATATGTTTGTATGTGTGTATATTGTCAATTTATGTATATTCGAGGACCTCTCCCGGCTACAATCCCCTCTAAAATATTGCAGAAGAAGGCCTTTGTTAAGCAGGGGCCTTTACAGGCTGCTACTTTTACTGAAGATATAAGCTGATCAAAACGTTACTCCGACATTGTGTCGCTCAAGGAATCTTTAGAGTTAGTAATGCCTACATTCCCTATGAAGATAGTGAGTAAATCCTTAGATTTGTGGCCTGTATTAAAGACGAAGGTAAAATTTGTATAATAATAATAATAAAAATTTAGATAAAATTGTTTCTCATGAACACATAATTATTGTTATTATTACACTTTTTATTTACAATAATGTCCATTTTAATGTGTAACAGAACTTATGCTACAGAACTGTACTAGCTATAACTACTTTTGTCAATGTTATCTGTATCAGTACACACTTTAATAATAATGTGTTATCATTAAATTTTTTTTTCTTTAACCACGGTGATGTCTATAACTACAGTCTTAATAAATCACTCGTGGTGCATACACGTCACGTTCTTTCATACAGCTTGTTGAAGTTTTGGTTTGAATCGATTATTAAGACGATTATTAAGTGTTGTCCCTTGGTATTAGTGTGATCAATCAACAGCTTATTTAGTTGTTTGTTTATAATAATGAAGATTATGCTGTGGTTTGCATTATGTACTGTTTTGATATGCTCCAGTAAGAGAGCTTATGGTAAGTTTGCTTTCTGTATATTTGTATTGCGATCTACTGTTAAGCAAAATAAGATATTATCAGTGGTTCGTGTATGGGATTACGTACGGGATTCAGGAACTCATATCCAGAATGCTAATAAAGCTTACGCTTTTTAGTAAGCTTTTACGAAATAAATTCATAAATAAAATATTTATTTAATTTTTTCCATATATTTAAACGTAAATATAATAAATTTTCTGTAAGTTTATAAATAAAGTAGGAAATAAACGTCAAATTTTCTTATCCAATATACAGAATCTCACAAAAATAATTAATTAAATCTAAATTAAGATCTTATTATTACAGATAATTTTTATTTATAATTATCATATAATAATCTAAAATGTGAAGGGCGGGCAGTCAATCGTGATCCATTGACTGTAAAATAGTAGATACAAAACAAAGTCGCGATCCGCGTTTGTCTGTGTATTCGTTTGTAATTTCTTATTTTTAAGTGGATTTCTATACCATTTATGTCATGAAGAAGCTTCATGTGTATAAAGAGAATTTAGAAAATTTAGGTACTTTCTTTTTATAGAAGAGAAAAAGGAGTATTAAATGATCCATTTATAGGCTTTCTAGAATAATTTTAATATTGGAATGGGTTTCCCACGTATGGACATCTTCGAGAAATTCGAGGCTAAAAATATTCAACATGTCCGGTAAATCAACACTGAATAGTTGAGATAAAATATTAGGCTGTGGATTCCATGAAGAACTTGAAAATTGTAAATCATTACGAAGCAATGTATTATGATACGTTTTAAGAATCACAACATTTGAGCAGGCTTCTTAACAATTTTGTTGATATATGAATACAACTCTAACTTAATATCTAGCAAAATACCAAGATCAATTATTTCGCTTACTGTTATACGTTGTCTATACGTACTGGATTGTTATTTTACTGGTAGCCAAAAATTAATTGATTTTTTTTTGAAAATTCCATTTGGTAACACTTTTAAAATAAAGTGTCATTCGGTTTACTGTAGACTATTATATTATACTCATATTTTTATAATCACAATCAGCTACAGACCTACAATGGTATATTTTTAAATCAAAGGCAAATAGCAAACATTTACAGTTTCTTATAATATCTCTATCGTTAATGTATACTGAAAACAAAATTGGTCCCTGAATAGTACCCTGCGGAACCCCAGGAGAATCACACCAAACTTCGAATCGATCGATCGGTCGTAAACATAAAGTAGACCCGGAGAGCCGTGAGTTGATAAACGTGAGGGCTTCCTTTCGAATATGCGTATTTCAATTCATATTAAGCTTATGATTTTTATATTCTTTACGAGCTGTGATTGTTCGCTCAGTGAGCTAAGACTATTAATTTTATACTTGGGGGCAAAAATAGGTAAACAATGGATACGCGATTAGTTTTGTTCAGTACCTACTTATGGAGCGAGATGTTAACGAATAATTTATTTCAAACACGTTATGAGCCTACTTGTGTTGCAGAAGACATTTAAGTTCAATTTACTATTTACTACAAGGGTGAGTCCCTTGTTTTCAAGGTAATATTTATTTTATTTTGCAAGGTAACTGTTTTATGACTGGACGCAATTTCTACCTTTCTTTACCATTCCTTAATAGTAGAAAACATAACACACTTCTTTCAAGATTACTAATCCTGGTTCATAAAACATATATAGTTCATAAATATGGTATGTAGCAGTCTATAAAAGTATTCTGCTGAGCATTGGCCTATTCCTGAAAGTGTCAACAAAAGTTAGCATGATATGCATGCAATATAAGCACATATTTACCACGTTAAACTTCCAAATAGGTGAGCGAATCGCCGATGCCCTGCTCCCTGCTATTTTTAACATATTCACATGGATTTTTCACCGTCAGTCGTTCGCCAGATTCTCATATGTCAGTCAGTTGGATGCACTGTTTGGATGTAAGTTTGAAATTTGAAGATGTAGATTGAGGTTCATGTGTAGTCAAGGGGCTGCTAAAAAAGAATAAGAGAGAAGATATTTTATTTAGGTGGTTAATTCACTATTTGTTCCCAGGTTCACTCGGCGAACAATTAGATGAAACGATGAAACTATGCTGCAAACAGAGTAACACATACGCCAGAAATCACACCTCCGTATACAACTCCTCGTTGGTGCCTCCTGATGTTGATTTAATTTTCACTAATTTCTGTGTATCCACAATGTTTCAGTGTTGTAAGGAATATTTGATGTAAGTACAATTCGTAAAACAACCACATACATAACAATATTGTGTTGGTAAGGCGCTCTCCAACGCATGCGGCGTGACGTAAGTCGACAAATTCATCAAAATTTTTATTTGTATAACCCAATTTCTGCTGCGGTCTTCGAAAACAAGACGTGTCGATAAACAATAAAGAAAAATTTTTTTTTTAACAATTTTTATTTGCTGGAATGTGATATAATAAATTTGGAATATAAATAATTTAAACATCCTTCTGTTATAGCGTTCAATTTAGGTAAGTTACATAAGTTAACAAAACGATTCGGCTTGTACATGTTACAAAATTATTAATGAGATTTAGTATGACAAAACAGGTGCTTACTTCAAATTTTAAATACAAGTAATAAAAATTATTAATAATCACTACTACAGCCAACTTCTTGTAACACAAAAAATAGATTATACATTTTCTTCTTGAAAACTTCTTACCGCTTCGGTGGTATATATAATTGGTTTCTGTATCTATTACTTATTTTGAATTATGAATTTAGAAGTATGTTTGGCATTGCAAACGTTTTGATGCAGACGGGCAAGCCGAGCGAGATTCTTAGATACTGCAGCCCGTTATTGGTCTTGTAGTTTGGACCTCTTACTGATACGTTAATAGTAACATTAACTCCACCAACTTCCGAAGGTTTTCCTTTGGGCAATTCCCTTCTTCAACTGTTAAAAGTCTTACTCGACCAAATTAAAGAGTGCTTTGTTCAAAAGTCACCATGCCTAATATTTTGCTAATTTAAATTTATGTATTTTTTTTTTAGAAAAAACATGAATAACACATGTTTCGATGAATTGCGTTTTAACACCGAATCTAATAATTGTGAAGGTACGTAATACGAATATTTAGTATTTTCAATTTTTTATAACTTAATCGCTATTATGCTACATTGATATATGTATATAACTGATGTTAAAACACTTGACCATCACTGGAATCTTTACATTGTGGTAGTATATCTGTTTCCTGTCGATTTCCTTCTAATTAAGTCATGTAATTTTTGGCCTCTTGTGTCGGGCTCAGTGGCGCCACCTGGCGATTATTTGCTCTTTAAGTTTTCGTGAGAGGTGCCGCGGCGTTTTTAGTTTATAGATGAGCAAATCTGTGTCCGCGACCGCTGCAAGTAATTTTATGTCACCAGTCACAGTCACCAGAAGTAGTATAGTACACGCGTATGCGATATTAATTTCGTGAAAAAAGTGTAGAGTGAACGAACCAGACCGATTCCCTTGTTGAACCACTTTGGGCAGGAGTGGGCGGCACTGTTGCCATCGCTGTAGCAAAAGTAAGTGAGTTTGAAATTCTACCATCATGATTTGCAAATTATTTAAGAAATAACAAGTAGCTTCAGCACTTTATCATTATGTTTAAATTTGTTCAGGGTTAAATACGTAGATTCCCACAAGAGCATGACGACGTTCATAACGAAATATACTCGGAAAAGATCTATGAATATCAAATTCAAGATCTCACCTTCGATATTGAAACAAAAGTTAAGGATCTAAGCCCTAGTCAAATTTATAAAATGCTCCTTATTGAACAACGCGTGGGTTCATTTGATGTTGGTGTCTTAGCCCGAAGTACGTATTAGTAGAATTATATGATACCTTAAGGCACCTCATGCTGATGAAGCATATGCAGCCATTTACTACCGCATACACAATTAAAAAATCATTGCAACAAAGTGTTCGTAATATTTCATCAAAATAGAGTTGTAATGATTTTGTCTAATAAATTATTAGTGTAGTGTAAAACTCGAGAAATTATTTCGAAAATGAGAATCTCCTGAAATTTCTTAAGACTTTTCGTATGTATTTTTCAGCAACCATCACTAACCAAGTAAGAGATCGTGCGGTTAAAGCAAAATGAACAGAATATTATTCATTTATATTATAGATTCTGATCTTTTTATTTCCACATTAGAAAGTGGCTGTTGTGATTCTCAAAGGAAGTACAGTGAGAAACGATAGATATGGAAACATAATACAGTAATATAAGGTTCGCCAGCTGATGAGTCCGAGTACGATTATATATTTATATGTAAGCTTTCATTTAATTTCTGCCAAGTGATATTGAGGCAATGAGTAAAGAGGCGCCACACATCTTACGAAAACTAAATGAGCCGGTAACAGAAGTGCTAAATCGGTGGGGTGGAAAATCAACAGAAAGCGGGAATATTATCTCAATAAGCTTCAAATGAGGTATTTTAATATATGTTTTACTTCACTGCTACTATTTACTTTTGATACTCTTTTATAACACCTAATCCTTTGCAATTGAAAATTTTAAATTACAAGGAAGGCATTCGGCCAACTTAATAAAACTCTCCAAATTCTAAAACTGTCGCCATCTAGTTGCTATTACTTGAAAGCGTGTCATTTATAGATGAATACAGAGGCGAAACCAAACTGGCTTCCGCTGCTCACTTATTTCTTTAAAAATAATTACCAACCGAAATAAATGGTTTTATTTGGGGTTGATGAATATTTTTAAAATTGTTATAGACATGTAGTATCCATAAATAATGACGTTTTATTAGTATAATATTACAGACTTCATGTAGAAACGGCTTGGAAGCGATCAACTCCCCAGGGGTTATTATCATTCATGTATTCTTTTATAATAAAATAACCCTTTTTATAAAGTCTCTGTTTAGCAATTTTTTTAAACCTATTGATAGGAAGAGTTTTTACACTTCTGGGATTTTGTTGTAGAACGTATACATTGATAATTTACTGACTCTATGGATTTCAGTAACTGGCATCACATTATGAATATCACCATTCTTATTTAATTATGCCTTTTTATGAAAATTGCATAGAGCAAAGAAGATTTTTCGGAGTTACTAGATAAAATATGCACAGAGGTGTTCCATTTCAGAAATTACTTACTACTATTCTACTATATCAGGCTATTTATTTCTTATCAGGTTTTCACATCTTGCTGGACAAGCCGGTTGATAAGCGTGGTGATGGTATTATAGAACAAGTGTGCTACCTTTCAATAGACAGACAGATTTGGGAAATTCAGATGGTTATTCTGTCATCATTAGGTCGCCAGAGCTTCGTTTGACTAAACGAAATAAAAAATAAAAATATGATTAGAAATACGAAATATACTTACTAGTTACTACTACATAATTCTTATTTATTAGAAAAACACAAGAACTCGCCAATACTAACAGTGTCAAAAGTTAATAATCACATGAACTACAAACTAATACGGCCAACAAAGACAAGAGAAGCTTACCCTTTGGAGACTGTTCAAATTCAAATACAGACTGAGACAGAAAATCGCAACCCTGACGAGCCACCGAGCCCATGTGTCAAAGAAGCTGTACAGCTGGAACCTTATGCCCCGAGACCGACACCTCCTCTTAGAATTCACAACGAATCAACCGCAACAGGAAAACAGTCACGAATACCAACAGCGTCAAAAATTTATAATCACGTTAACTACAAATTAATACAGCCGACAATGACAAGAGAAGCTTACCCTTTGGAGACTGTTAAAACTCAAAAACATACCGAGTTAGAATTTTATAAAATACCAGATACCCCAGACGTTGAAATGTCAACCATATTAAAAGATTCTCAATATCTAGGAGATTCGCAATTTTGGCCAAATGATGACTTTGATCCCCGAAATCAGAAGCCAGATGTGAAACTGAGCCCAGGTGTCAATGCAAGCCTCCAACTGGTACAACCAAGAAACACGACAACTTTTAACAATACTGTGACTGAAACGGAAATAGTACCTTCGGTACCCCCTCACACAGTTGAAGTTGAAGCTGATAACGAAACTGCAACGGTTAGAGATGAGAAAGATACAGACGGTTCCATAATCAAAGATACAAAAGACGCGCCGAGAAACGAATCGACAAAAATAAATACTGAGGTAGTCGATTGTCCAGTTGGTTTCCAATTGAATGAACATGGTGCATGCATAGGTTAGTAAATTATTTATAATACGTATCTTCATAGATCAATTACACTGTTAGCGCGATTGTCAGGATAATATTATAAAAATATGCGTTTTTGTAGGCAATTTTAAACATTTACTATATGTCCCCTTGTTTAATTAATGAACTGTAAAATCCTTTTTAAATTCCACACATAATAATGTTCTCACCGACGCAAGCTTCATTCGTAGAAACAAATCTAGTCAGAGTTTATAGTAACATGCACCATGCACCATGCATGTTACTATAAACTACCGATTACAGATGTTTGTCGATTCCACACATTTGTCAAGGCCTGTAATATAAATAATATTAATTCCTTATTTCCATAAAGCATGATAAGTGTATTGCCAACCCGCTCGCCAGGCGTGGCAACTAAGGCAAACCCCATGATGAGAGGTAGAAAAAAGCAATGGCATCAGTCCCCGGCGGCCTCGCTAGGCCTGGCTATTGCAGGGGGCTCAGGACCGAGCTTCGTGGGAATCTTTGGGGGAGGCCTATGTTCAGCAGTGGACTTGTGATATGCTGAAATGATGATGATGATGATGGTAAGTGTATAATTGTTTTAGATAGAGAGTTTCATCAGCTATTTTAAAACGTAGCATGCAAAATAAATTTTGATCATTTAATCATGTCAAAATTAAATACTATACTAGAATACCTTAATCGATAATCATATAAATAAAATCTGAAAATTAATTAAAAATTGCAATCATGTTCACAATCATCATATTCTAATTTACATAATTTTCATTAATTAATTTATCTTAGAGATAAATTTAAGTATTCGCTTTATAATCAATAGACTGAAGACCTAGCTAACAGTGCGCCTGCTGATAAGAGGCTAATACTCAGACGGCTCCTCCACAGAAGGAGTCCAGTTTCAATTTCAGCCTATCACAAGTCCACTGTTGAACATATGCCTCCCCTAAAGATTGCCACAAACCACGTTCCTATACCACCAGCATCCATCGGCTTCCCGCAACACTGTGCAGATCGTCACTACATCCTGTGGGGGGTCATCCCACACTGCGTTTGCCTGTAAGTGGCTGTCTCTCGACACCCTTCTTCCTCAACGGATGACAGTTCTGCGAGCTATGCTCGTATTGTATTTTATACGATAAAATAAATATATGAATAGAGCCCAACCAGACGGAAAGCATTCGGCGGGGAGGCCGAAGGCTTACCACGAAGGGCCGAAGGGTTATCGCGAACGGTAAGGAGTAGGAACGGTTATAACATTTATTATTATTATTATTATACTATTTCATTAAAAAATAAATAAAAGAAGAAGACACTTTATTGTGAAACAGAGCTATTGGCGTATAGCCAATGCTAAGAATACTAGATATGCATATGCCAAGGAAACACAACCCGCTTTTTCAGATATAGACGAGTGTGCGTCCGGACAAAACGACTGCAATGCCGAGTCCCAGCGGTGTGTCAATACCGAAGGCTCGTATCTCTGCGTCAGGTCTATATCCTGCGGTACTGGGTACATAATGCGGTGGTCATCGAGTCAATGTCTAGGTATGATCACTGTTGTTATTGTTGTTGTTGTTGGAACGAGAGCTAACGAGCATGCGGCTCATCGGATGGTTAGTGATTGCCGATGCCCACGTACACCTGCATCACCAGAGGAACTGCAGGTACGTTATCTCTCCACAATTGTTTAGGGGAGGGAAAGAGACCCCTCCTCCTTCGCTCTCTCAAAGAGAGGGCAAAGTGGGAAGGAGGGAGTGGGCCATCGGATACCTCGGTCACTGAACTAAACGCAGAAGCACAAGATTCCTCTACTTCACGCCGGTATGCTATGAGCCGGCCCATTTGAATAGCAGCAAAAACCGCCGGTTGGCCACTTATGATGGCATTAAAAAATAGATCAAACAACAAATGTTCGCAAATTTCTTTCTCAGGTTGTTCTCCAGTCAAAGTATGTAATTGTAAAACGGCATTATAATTTGAAAAAACAATTTTTTTTGGTTGACGTTTATCCGCTACCTCTATTGATGTTAAAAAATTAAAAAAGAGTGTACTTACGGATTTTCTTTTGTCTTTTTCTTCTCCGTGAGAGGAGTCTCTTAACGCAACGGTGGTAGATTGTAAAATGACAAATAATAAGATTCGACTAAAGAAATTATCTTTCTTACATAAATAAAGAATTTACATTCATTGCTTCATTCATTCATTCATTCATTGTAAGTTAAGATTTTAGTACCAATTTAAATTTTTCAGACATTGACGAATGCGCATTGGGTACACATAACTGCGCACGCGCAGGCCCCGAGTACCAGTGTCACAACATTCCGGGTGGGTTCCGCTGCACAAAACCTAAGGCCTCTACGACCACAGCTGAACCCGAAAACGAAAATGATGATTCTTAGTAAGTTCATTACCCTTGGCAAAAAATTCCAGGTTATTCTCAATTCCGTATTTATTTATTTTTATTAGGAATGCGCAAGCGGCTTATCTAGTGGTAAAAGATTACCACTAGATGAGCCGCTTGTGACAGTCATGTGGAGTCCGACAACCCGCACTGGAGCAGCGTGGCAGGCCCTTACCGGCTCCAAAACCCTCTCAGATAATTGAGAAAGAGGCCTTTGTCCAGCTGTGGGTACGTACGGGTTGCTACCTTATAGCCGTGATGAATATTTAACAGCATTACCTGACCTCATGTCCAGGAATTCAAATGAAATATTGTTCCAGTACTCATTTGATTTAATCTAAAATCGTACTGTCTACTCGTTAAAAACTGAGTTTTATTCCGTCAATCACAAATATGGTGTAAAATTTAATAATTTGTTAAAAGATAAACTCTAATGCGGACTCCGACAAATTGATATTGATTGTCTTGCCTTTTCCCGGTAAAAGTTCAAGAGGAACATCAGATTTGTTGATCAACAAATGCCGCGTCTTAGACAACCACTGTGATCTCCACCACGGATGGGACCAATAGTTTTGAAACGTTCACGCCTTGTGAAGCAACATCAGCACAATTCACCAGTTAACAATTTCCGTTTAGAATTAGGAAGTTACCGCCGTCTTCGAATACGGCCAGAAGGACATTATTATCATCATAAAGATTTAACTAGTGACTAATGAGTTAGTCCATCATCTTCCGAAAGCTCCGAGACTTTACGAAAACTATCCTTAGTCGACGTTTTAAATACAATTATTGTATAAGATTGTAGTGAAGGATGCACAATATTCATATATGCTCATAAATCATGCTCATTTAATTCTATTTAATTTCGTTTACAGCATAAATAATAATAAAAAATGTTCAGATGGATTGCGTTTCAACACTAAATCTCGTAATTGTGAAGGTAAGTACCAAGAATGTACCAATTTGTTTATTTATTTTTTCTCCAATCATCCATTGCTATCGTAAGTTGACGACTTACGTATGATGCTCTTTTATAACACTTTAGATTTCGTTTTTAAAACATGAAAGTATCCAATGTGACCTCTATACGAGGTAGAGATACATTCGCGTTCATGATATTAAAATGGATATTGATGAAGATGGAAAATAATCTTAATAAAAGGCTTCAAACTTCACCTACTTCACAACTGGACAAATGTCTTCTTGTTATGTTTGGTTTTTGAACCGAGAAGCACCAGTGCTCGTTGGCAGGCTTAACTTGTTACTATTACTTGAATCGTATTGTTTGTAAAGACTGGTAGCGATGTTACGACACCAAATTTAACTTCATGTTTAACAGGCCATTTTCAGGGCATTCACTAAATATTTATTTATTAAACTTCATATACATAAGATGATTCTGCCATTTGGTTAATCAATTACATTTGTATATTTCTTTAGTCACAGGATAATTATCTAGTTTTTGTCATTTTGACTCATGCCGTATTAGCGCTAATAGTTAACTAGGCCATCGTCACCCAGGTCTAAGACCTTATCGACAGTCCGAGCCAGGCGCGACAGCCTTATTGACTTCACTAAATAATTATTCATAACGAATGTCTCTTGCGTTTTATTTGGATAATTAGGCTATTTAAGTTTTAGAAAAAATTAGTTTAGTTTTTAATTTTAAAAAATCTTTAATTTTTTTTACTTGTACGTTAACTCTACTCGATTGGTAACTTGGTGCTGGTAAGCGCAGTGAAGAATCCCCATGTGTTTTTCGATTTCTTGCAACAATGAGCAGGTGTGGAGTACAAAAATGCAGGAATAATGCAGGTGGCTCAGGACTGTGCTTTGTGTAATCTTTCCCTATGTATGGGGACACACATTATCACACAAAGACATCGACCACATTATCATTACATTGTTATAATGATAATGTGGTCGATGACCAACACTAAAGAAGTTTTACTTAAGTGTCAATAAGGTCGCATACAGCCTGTATATAAGAACACAGAACTGTCACCCATAGGTAACGGTATAGCTTACCGATATTAACTGAATGCTATCTGCACCGTGTTTGTGTTACAGACATAGACGAATGTGTGGAATCGACATACATCTGTGACCAGTATCAAACCTGTCTTAACACTTACAGTAGCTACGAATGTCAATGTGAAATCGGATTTGAACTTGATTCTACCTCAGGAATTTGCGTTGGTGAGTACGTTCATCATCATCATCATTTCAGCCTATCAGAAGTCCACTGCTGAACATAGGCCTCCCCCAAAGATTCTCCATCATGGGGTTTGGCTTAGTTGCCACGCCTGGCGAGCGGGTTGGCAACCGCAGTTTTTTTTTTTTTTGTTCTAGTGCAGGAAGATGCTGCTGCCCATCTCCTAATATAAATTTTTAACCATTAGTCGCCTTTTACGACACCCATGGTCAGACAGGGTTGGGGCTATTCTTTACTTCCGACAGCCATTGTAAATGTTTTCGAAGTGCCTGTATATAACAGTATTCTTTAGTTGTTTTCTTTCCATTTATTTTTAATTCCGTCACCTGTGTCAGCCTAAGAAATAATAAAAAATATTACTTGTATAATAAACAAATAAAAACTAGCCAAAACTATTTTAAGTCGACTGGTAAATATTACTATTGTAGGATCGCACACCGACTAGTCGGTGACGTCACGAGGCTTCAAACAGTAAAATCAGCGCTGCAGGCTCTGCAGCATTACGCTGACTTGGGAGACCTTTTTGATGTATTTTGTTAGCTTAATGTTTTAAGTATGTGTACCAAATGTATTTTTTTTATATTTTTTTCTTTTCTCTTGTGTTGTGATACTCGCTAATCTAGTCCGGCCATAAATAAAGTTACAATTTAAAAAGTGTTTTTTTTTCTGAACTCTGAACGTATTTGCTATGCGTTTGTTACGTAAGAAACTTCAATCGTTTATTACGTAAAAAACTTCAATCGTTTGTTACGTAAGAAACTTCAATCGTTTTGCCGCGATTTCGCGTATTATTTTTAACCGTGATTGTTAAATTCTATAATGGAGTGTGCCGTTTAACAAAATAGAATTGCACTGATTGCTTGGTAGAATATAGTTATGGAACTGCGGCAAAACTATTTTTTGTCTTTTTCAAGAACTATTTTATGTTCAATTAATTTATTTTTATTATTATTATTATATTAAAAGTCGAGATAAACCCGTGTTTAACTAACCCTTTCATGGTAGAATTTGACAAAACCTTATTAGGAAACAAATAATATTAACGCCGGATATGAGGATTCCCGCTAGGATCCTATTGCAAATTATCGAAACAGACTACAGCTACACAAGACACACTCTAAATTAGTTAAAGTAAAGTAGCAGCATGTAAAAGTCCACAGCTGGGCAAAGGCCTCCTTCTCAAATATCTGAGAGATCCTAGAAATAATATTTCTCAGAAATGCAGGTTTCCTCACCATGTTTTCCTTCGGGAACAGTCTTCATAAGACGTCGCTCCGTCAATTGGTCTATAAAAAAAAATTACACATAGCAGTGGCTCAATTCTCCATTAAGAGAGTGCGTCAATCCATAGGTTCATGTCCAGAGCGAATGAAGCCAAAAGCAGCCCGCAGATCGCATCGACTTCGTATATTTATAACACTGTTACTTTTAAAAGATGAGCATTTTTATGTGTAAGAGAACTTTTGCAGATATAGACGAGTGTGCTACCGATCGAAGCGATTGCTGTGCCGAATCCCAGCGCTGTGACAATACTGTGGGCTCTTATATCTGCATCAGGACCATATCTTGTGGCACTGGGTACATATTTCACAGTTCTTCGGGTGAATGTAAAGGTATGAACACTGTAGTTGATAATAACAGAAAAGTGAAATGGTAATTTAAGCATTTTTAAAAATATAGACAGAATAACAAATACCTGCAGTACATCTTTCGCCGCTTATTCTCCAGCCAAAGAACGTTTATACAAAAAGGTAGTGAATAAATGAAATATAAATTTCGTATTTAAATAGAATGACAAAAATCCTAACATCACATAGTTAATAATACCACCTCCAATCGTTATGATGCGCCTTGCTGAATGGTGCAGACAGAATACGAAAGATAGCACATGACCCCGATAGAGGTGGATTCAACAAAACATACGAAGACTGACTAGCGAGTCAAAGAACCTTACCTATATCACCTGAAGATCGTCGAACGGCAGGCGATCTTTATTCTAACCATTGCGATGTGGTCGTCTGCGGCTCCTCGGACCAGGAATATGCGAATAAACGCGCGAGCACGATGCAAACACAGTTCTTTGTGTTTAACGACTTTTTATTCAGATGCGCGGTGTACAAAAAGAGCAATGCACCCAGCAAAGAATTGACGAGCTCGTCGCCGATGTTCGCGCGGACGTTCGTATTTAACCGCGTACTTGCGATTGTGTAATACAGCCGAGTGGCGGAATCACCCGACGATATGATATATTCTTCCAGAGTTTCATTGAGAGTAAAGATTTTAATTAAAAATTAATTTTTCCAGACATTGACGAATGCGCCCTGGGAACACATAACTGCGCACGCGCAGGCCCCGAGTACCAGTGTCACAACATTCCGGGTGGGTTCCGCTGCACAAAACCTAAGTCCTAAGCCCTTTTATTAATCTGTAATTTCAATATTTGCTCCCAATGTAATACAAATTTAAACCAGTATAAATATTTTGTTTAATTTTTTTCCATACTGTATCCTATTAGCAGGTGGTAGTCTCATTCTCTGCCTGGGAGTCGTCTGGGTAGGTACCACCCTGCTACCAATTTGTGTTCAGTTTTGAAAGGTATAAAGAGCCAGTACAGTCTTTTTCTATGGGTCATGGGCCAACCGAGCAAGCGGCTCACCTGATGGTAAATGATTACCATTTCCCCCGTGCATCTGCAACACCAGATGAGCGTGCGTTGCCGGCCTTCAAGAATATTTGGGGGATGTGGGCCTCCGGGCCTCACTCACCGAACGAAACGTAGAACCACTAGATGCCTCAAATCGGTATTCTACGCGGCCGTTGCACTACCCCGGTTGAGTCGGCCCATTCGAGCTGCAGTAAAAAGCTGCCGCTTGGCTGGTTTCCACGTTCCAAAATTTATTTAAGGTAATTAGTTATACAATTAAAACTCTAAAACATTTCATTTAAGGCTGTATATGATAACACGATTGATATGTATAGAGATACATAAAATTATTTCATTCTTGCAAATTAAACCGCAATCAGATGGCGGGTCATTCAGCATTAATAATTTAGTCCGTGGTGCTGAGCCGGTGCCGTGGTACTCCTACATCGAGATCGAGTAATTTAAATTAAAACCCAATCTATTTCCTTGTGTTCGTGTTTTAATGTGTAAGGTGGGATATGGGATAACCCATAATGATGGCCTTACACTACGTTGTTTAGTGTGAACTTAAATAGACTGGTGAAGTAGCCTTTAATGCAATTAATAATCTTTATTATACTTGACAATCACTATGTAATAATGAAGTACAATTGTAAAATAATATAAATAAAGTTATCCAGTTTTAAAAATAAAAAAGGAGGAACTTCTATCACTCTTTTGCACCAAAGAAAGATTAAATAAAAAAATTATAAAATCACATCTTTTCTTATCACAGTCATACATACTAATAACATTTGATGTCGCCGACAAATCTGATAAGAATTTGTCACCTAATATTTTTACTGGCCAGCCCGAAACTCAGAGCATATGAAATGGAAGTGAAAGTAAGAGAATAGATCGTGATCTAAAGCTAAAAAATTATGGTGCGAGAAAACGTCGGGAATATAATAACGAAATTAAACACGATAAAATCTGTAGTGTTTGTTTAAATACAAGAAAACATTAGGTTCTTTATTGTTATATTTGTTACTAGCTCTTACCGAGCGCCTCGACCTCTAAAGGACCAGAATAGTGATTAAGCCACACCTATCTCGAATGTGCGAATCCTACATACGTCATTGTTCGATTTATAATGTTATTGCTTAATAAAGAGACACTTTGAAAGTTACAAGCTCAGATTTAGGACCTATTATCTTGATGTAAGAAATTTTTAGGGATGTCTTTCATGTACAGAAACCGTTATTTAACCTTCTTTTTATAGCATAGATATTTCAGCTTCTGCTTCAAACCTTGACAACTAATTATTGATAAACACCGTTTAAATATAACTAGTAACAACAGCGATGTTAGAATTAACTAAGTTTGTTTACAATAGTACGGAAAAATAGACAAAGTTCGTTGCAATATAGATGTGAACATGTAGTCTATTCATAAGGATCTACAATATTAAGTATAGTGAGGCATCCGTCTTGTGATGCTAACGCTACTGCTTTGGCCGCGTGTGCGCTCGCTACTCCAGTCACTTCCGCCGGGGCTCGGTACTCGGCGACAGAGCGGCCGTCCGCAGTCCTGAAATTGAAATAAAAAGTAGCAGCCTATAAGTGCCCGCTGCTGGGCAAAGGCCTCCTTCTCAAATACGAGTATCAGAGAGGGATTAGGAGCCGTGAAGAGCCCGCCACGCAGTGCGGGTTGGCGGGTTTCACATATGCTCGAAATAATATATATATATATATATATTATTTCTCAGACATGCAGGTTTCCTCACGATGTTTTCCTTCACCGCTGAGCACGTGGTAAATATTTTAGTGGTGCCGGCACCGGGTAACGAACTCAGGTCACTCGCGCTCTATGAAACTAAAGTGAGCGCCTTGACCACTAGGCTACCACGGCTCTTTTGAATGAAATTGAATATAATTAAATATTTACTGTGACTTTTTAGTATGACGTACCTAATACTTGTTATGTTATTTATATAACATAAAAAGAAAATATATACCTGAAGACCCTCAGAGTTTTTCGACCGCTGTGATAATAGAAGACGTACTGGTCAGTCGAACTGAACGTGGTGATGATAGAAAATACTCCCTCAGCGGCTCTTGATATCAGTTGCTGTATTGGTGTGCCTCTCTTCAGTTCTATCAGTTCGAGACCTCCACGTGTAGGTGCACAAAGGCCAATTTTACCGTCTCGAGTGCAAGCACCATTCCAGCGCGGAACGAATCTGAAATTTTTTTTTACATGCCTAACATATTTTCTTTTCCTGGTCAAAAGGATTTCCATGAGCATGTGCCAATTTAGTCCGTACATGGAAGATTTGCCCACGCTCGCATGCAGGCGGGTCTGTGGTCGCAGCGTCGGCGCTCTCTCTCTTTTGACGTTGCTCCGAAATGCAAATTTGGATGCATTTTTCAGCATCATTACGAGGTTAGGATTTGGAATACATCCCAAATTGAAAATCAATCATCTGCGCCGTTAGAATGGGCACTCCGTTATTGCTCTTACTAGGTATTTGCCTCCCGGTAACCAATTTAATGAAAACCTTAAGCTATCACAATTGCTGCCCAAAAAAAAAACTTAAAAATCCAAATGAGACGTAGATAAAAAATGAATTGTGTCTGCGTTAATTCATCAGAACATCACACAGTTAAGTGTAAGACACTCTCATACAAACAGATACCGAGTAATTTTAGTAATCTTCGTCGATCTACTTAAGTCTGCTGAATAGACGTGTCTTTGAGAAAGTGCAAGCAAGTCAGCCATCAACACATTAGTTACATTTCTTAGGGGGTTAGCCCATACTCGTCGTACTGGGCAAATGACTTGGAACGCACAGAAGTCCCCGCACTAGTGACGCTGCTTTCAATTACTAGTCCATGAGATTTAGGTTCGGTAAATGCGGATGTCTTTTTGCCATAAGTCTTTCGCCAAAACCTCATTTGTTTTACTATCGGGCTGCAACGCGTGCAGGTGCGTTTGAAATAAGAAGAAAAACAATTTCCTTCTTACACTCTGATCAAGAAATGTATAAAAAATGCAATCAAATCTAATTGCATAGGAGCTCACAAACCTGACATGTCGTTTAGTTTTTATATCAAGAATGCCGGCTTTATCATTGCCAATTACAGCCACCCAGTGGGGTTTGTGTGGAAGTGCCACAATTGACTGCATATCCTTGATTCCGCTGTTCTTTATTGGAATCCTGGAACAATAAATTACTGTTTATATCAAATCAACTAATAACGTTGTTTAACTCCCAATAAATCTCCAAGAGTGCTGTATCAGCGAAGATAGAAAAATATTTTTTTTTTGTGTCGACTTGATACGATTGCTTTCACCATTGCTAATAAATTAATAAGGCTTTTTAGAGGAGTCTTACCTGTGAAGTCTGGCACCAGTTCTAGCATGAAAGACGTGAAGACAATCTCTAGAAGATTTGTCTAGTCCAGGTGCAACTACGTGATGTTCATCTGCTGATACCACCGCTGCCTGGTAACCTGTACCTCTGAGCTCATATTCGGCATTATAGATCCTTTCACCATCTACGGGATATAAAAAATAAACTGTGAATGACTAATTGTTACGTCTTACAAGTAATTCTTCCAGGCCCCAGGTCTTTCGTATGAATTTAAATCAGATGTTAATTTAATACCTCTTTTGATTTATAATTCGTCAAAAAGTATTTATCTCTTCAATGAAAGTATTCATTAACATCATCATTATTAACAGCATTTTTAATTCAACTATAAGAATTATTTTATTCCTGGAAAAAGATTTAAGTTTTGTGTTGCTTTGTTTAAGTGCAGCTCACCTGATGGTAAGTGATCACCGACGCCCACGAACATCCACAACACCAGAGGAGCTACAGATGGGCTGCCGGCCTTTAAGGAAGGAATAAGCTCTTTTCTTGAAGGTCCCTAAATCGTAACTGTTCGGAAATACTGCTGGCGACAGCTGATTCCACAAAGTCGAAGTGCGTGGCAGAAAACTTCGATTAAAACGCACTGTGGTGGAATGCCAACCATCTAGGTGGTATCGATGGAACTTCGAACTCTGTCGCGATGTAAAATAAATGTGTTTCCGAGAGTATAACATTCAGATTTGCATGAGCCTAGCTACAACTAAATATCATAGTGCTCCGATGGCTAGACTGCAGAAGTAACTCGTTCGCATTGAAATGCAACTTAAAATAACAACTGCTACTTTTCTCATGGTTAGTGATGAGACTGAACGAATATTCAATTACCGTCAACCGAAGCTTTCCTTAGTCTTAAAGGGCAAATTTACTTAAGTGTTTAGTTCCTACTTTTACTTATACAAAATTTCACCAAAGTCAGCTATAACTACAACATTATATAGACGTACTTACCAGGTATAGTTCGTGCCACTATTACTGCCACAGCCAAGTTATCAATATTGTCCATCGGTACTTGCATTGATATGGTAATGAACTTCGTGCCATCTTCTAATAGGAGGACCTGCTTCACTCCTTTTTGTTCTTCTTTAAAGACAACCTAAAGATTGATTACAGTCATAAATCTATGGACTACAAAATATTATTATATTATTTATTGAATCCGGATAGAATTCACTACTCACCACTTTATAGTAAAATAAACAATAGACAGACAGATAGAGCCTTGTTAGTCTAATGGTCGGGGCGTTCGGTATAATTTCATATTACGCGGGTGATCGGGTTTCTATCACCGATGCCGTTACTACTGACCTGTTTCTCTAAAATATCCCAAATCACGACGTTGCCGGACTCAGCCGTTACCACATTGTCTCCAGTTGGTGTGATAACAGCGTGGGTTACTATGGCTCCTAGAGGTGCGTCAGCGAGCTGCGCCAAGAGTTTACCCGTGCTGGTGTCCCACAGGCCCCAGCAACTCCGGGTCACGGTTACTGCAAGCTGTTTATCTCTCGCCAGGCTGAAAGCCAATTAAGTAAGAGACATGAAAGCTGATGTATAGAATTTGAATAAATGCAACAACAATTGGCGTCTATGGGAAAACTATGAAGAGCATGAGACTTTTGCAAATGGCAAGTAACTTCAACTGTTTTCTACATATATAATACCGGGTTGATACCTTCTTAATTAAGCTGTAGCAGACTGTCTCGCTTTTCTATCACAATTAATATAATATTATATAATAATAAACAAATGTGTCACCAATAAAAAAAAATACTGCTTGTAACTATTGTGTGTGTGTGCGTGTATGGAGCGTCTGTGTAGTAGATATTTGCACAGTAAAGATTGGAGTCTTTATTTAGTTTATTATTTTTTAATTCTTTAATTTTGAAACGGTAAGCAACAGAGTTTCCGTCTCATTATAGCTGAGATTTATAACCCATTATAAATTTCAGCATTCGTAATTTTTTTTACATTTGTATAATTTACATCGTACAAATTCTGCCGTTGGATAATTTTATTATACAACCGAGACTAAGCTTAATAGCTTAGTAAATTCTAATTTTAACAAATTTAATGTTTTGTACCCTTACAATATCTCTCCACGCCCCGGGTTGACTGGCAGAGAATTCCAAGAGGCATTAAGTCCGCCCTTTGTAATACTTTTATAAAGGTATTTAAATAAAGTTTAAAAAAGTAAATAAAATCAGGACTAGTCAGATGATAACAGCGTTATTTCGTTTTCTGAAACCATTGTTTTTGGGGTCAAATTTCGAGTTTATATACGCTCTTAAAATAGTACATAGGATGTATAGCTTTCTTACTGATAATAAATTACCAGAAAATACCGATGAAAATAAGAAAAATATAATGATTCAATTGAAAATCTGTACGGTTTGTAGTACATAACTTTTTACAGGTGCAAGTCATCATCATCATCATTTCAGCCTATTAGAAGTCCACTGCTGAACATAGGCCTCCCCCAAAGATTGCCACGAAGCACGGTCCTGAGCCACCTGCATCCATCGACTTCCCGCAACACTGCGCAGGTCGTCACTCCATCTTGTGGGGGGTCGTCCTACACTGCGTTTGCCCGTACGTGGCTGCCACTCGAGAACCTTTTTTCCCCAGCGGTTGTCAGTTCTGCGAGCTATGTGGCCGGCCCATTGCCACTTCAGCTTGCTGATCTTTACGGCTATGTCGGTTACCTTAGTTCTGCTGCGGATATTATCGTTGCAGACTCTATCACGCAGAGAAACACCGAGCATAGCCCTTTCCATAGCGCGCTGAGCAACTTTGAGCTTCCTCATACGGGCTGCAGTGAAGGACCAAGTCTCGGATCCGTATGTCATCACTGGCAACACGCACTGATTGTATACTTTCGTCTTGAGGCTTTGCGGTATACTCGACGAGAAGATATGACGTAGTTTCCCGAACGCAGCCCAGCCGAGTTGGATTCGTCGATTGACCTCTGAGTCGAAGTTGGACTTACCTAATCGGACAATTTGTCCCAGGTATACGTACTCGTCTACAACTTCGAGCCTATTGTTCCCAACAACAACCGGTATTGGTGTGACATGGACGTTTGACATGAACTTCGTCTTGTCCATGTTCATCTTAAGACCAACCTGTTGGGAGACGTTATTGAGGTCATTGAGCATTGTACTAAGCTCCTCCAGCGATCCTGCCATAAGAACTATGTCGTCGGCAAATCGAAGGTGAGTGATGTATTCGCCATTGATGTTGATACCGTATCCTTTCCAGTTCAGCTGCTTGAAAACATCTTCCAATGCAGCGGTGAAGAGTTTCGGGGATATGACATCACCCTGTCTTACACCTTTCTGCAGTTGGATTGGTTTCGTACTCTGATTCTGTACTCGGATAGACATCGTAGCCTCATTGTACAAACACCTCAGCACTTCGATATACCGAGAGTCTATCTGGCACCGCTGGAGAGACTGTAGCACCGCCCAAATTTCGACTGAATCGAAGGCTTTCTCATAGTCCACATACGCCAGACATAATGGCAAGTTGTACTCCTCGGCCTTCTGTACAATCTGGCGAAGAGTATGTATGTGGTCTATGGTACTATAGCCTTTTCGGAATCCGGCTTGTTCGGGAGGCTGGAAGTCGTCAAGTCTGTTCACTAGACGATTTGAGATGACTCTCGAAAACAGCACGTAGACGCGGCTTAGAAGCGATATCGGTCTATAATTCTTCAAAAGGCAGTTATCCCTTTCTTGAAGAATAGGACAACCACGCTTCTACTCCACGCTTTCGGCGTAACACCGCCATGAATGACGGAATTAAACAGCTTCTGAAGGACAACAAGTATCGGTTTTCCACCCGCTTTCAGAAGCTCAGCTGTAATTCCGTCCTCACCCGGCGCCTTGCCGTTTTTCAGCTGTTTGAGAGCCATCCTAATCTCGCTCAGACTGACGTCCGGGATGTTATCGGAGTAATGTCGGATAAGCTTGGCTCTTGGGTCGTTACTCACATCAGTGTGTGGTTTCAACGACGTTGTGTACAGCTGTCCGTAAAATCTCTCGATCTCACTCAAAATCTTGGCTCCAGCGGAAATGACTGCGCCGCTTTCGGTCTTCAGCTTGGTCAGTTGGCTCTTTCCGATAGACAGATCTCTGGCGAAGACTTTGGAGCCTTGGTTCCGCTCTATCGCTTTTTCAATACAGGCTGTATTGAATTTGCGTAAGTCTTGCCTCATACATTTGGAGATCTGTCTATTCAGTAGCCGATACGCTGACGCATCCGTTGTAGACTGCAGCTTTATCTCACGCCTGGCTTTCATGAGTTTAAGAGTGTGATCAGAGAGCTTTTGGGGCTTGTTCGTGCGGCGGGTCCTGCAAAACTTAGCTCCTACCGCATGGACAGTTTCCACTAGCCTGCTATTCGTATCGTCCACTGTAACGCAATCGTCTAGGCACTGAAAGCGATTATGCAATTCGAGCTGAAAGCTCTCGGGGTTCTGGATAAGGGCTCGTGGTGGGCGGAGCGTAGACTTCACCAGACGAGACCGCTCGAGCCTAATGTTAAGGTTCAGTGTGCCTCTTACCATTCGGTGATCACTGCCGGTTTTTACCCTAGTGATCACAGAGACATCACTGAACAGCTGACGCTTGGTCGTCATGATGAAGTCGATCTCATTTTTTGTGGTACCGTCCGGGCTCATCCATGTCCACTTCCTGTGGGGCCGCTTCTGGAAATAGGAGTTCATCATAAAGAATCCCTCCTTTGCCATGAAGTCAGCCAGCTGTTGCCCTCTTGGGTTCCGTTGCCCTACTCCAAAGTTCCCCACTATCAGCTCATCGCCTTTTTTCGTACCTAGTTTTGCGTTAAGGTGCAAGTATCAATATCCAAAAATGTACTTAGGAAGTTCCTCCCCAGATTGTAAGGCGTTATAATGGAATGTACCAAAACAATACAAATTGTATTTATCACACCTTACTTGTTAGCCTTAAAGTTTTGAAAATTTATAATAATTTTCTAACCCTGTTTTCTACTAATTCTCTGTGGGGATACCAGATTTTGTCCTACTATGGTACTCAAATGTTCACTGGAAGCTAATTTTTAAAAGTGGCAATGGTACAACAGTAAATTATTATTTTTATGCATTTGTGGATGTGGATGTGTGGATGACTCAGCTAATTGTTAAATCCAATATAAAAATTGGATTTAAAATTTGGCTGAGTCATTTTGTCAATGGAGAAGCAAATATACAGGTTTTACTAATATTCAGAGTTAGAAGATTGTGTTCTTATAAGTCTGGAACCTTTGCAAGCCGAAGTTTAGCTGTATTTCTTTAAAAACACTCAAAGAATAGGAAACGGCACAGCGAATCTCGGGTGCATATCAGGTTTAGGTTAAACAGCTTATTGGTGTACACCCATAAAAAAGTAGAACCCTGCCTACTGCCTTGTGGTACTCCGTATGTTACATTAGAGTCCTTACTAATGCAGTTTTCAATCTTCATGCAATGATAGCTGCCACTTAGGTAGGAGAATGGCAACAGAAACTGTGTCAAATGTCTGTGTCTAGTACGATTGTTACGCAGTATCTTTTGTAGATTTACTGCATCTAAAGCCATAGTGCGTTTTTGATAATGTCCGTAATATATTTGTCAAGATATTTAATTAGTCTTTTATTCATTAATGCCTTTAGAATTTTAGTTAAGAATTAAAGGTAATACAGAAATCGTTCTTTAGTTAGTGACATCATTCCTGTCCCCATTTTTGTGTAGTTTGAGCGGGATAATCCATTACAATAGCGTAAATTTGCCAGATAACAGAAATAATCATGTTTTAGGCGAGTTTAAAGATGTGTATTTTGTTTCGTAATTTGCATATAATTTTCATTATATTCGTAAGTATTCCCCTTTTTATATGATGATTTCTTGTATTTACGCGAACACATTTGAAATTAAATTATTATTAACGGATTTTATCGCGTTTAATTTTGTTTTTTAATTCCCGACGTTTCAAGTCCTTACAGCTGCCGTGATCATGGAGAACTGAGATGTTAGACGTCCAGATGTCAAAGTCAACTCGGTCTACCTTCAGCTTTTAATTACATACCCCTTTTAATTCAAAATGTAATAAAAACTTTGATGAGTACTTTTTACTACTTATCAATACTATTAATAGTAAGGGTAAATAATGTTTTCTCATACAAATTTTATCGCCCTTATACTATACCTTTTTCATTTTGTTGTTTAAACTCACTATACTAAATCGGAACGCTGAGTTCATTGTCCCTTGCTTCAAAAACACAGGAATTTCATACTCTTTGTTGGTTTTATGATTCCTTAGATTTCGTTATTAGTTAGTGGTATACCGCTTTTATTTAAATATATTTATAAAGTGTAACTAAAATACTAAATACTAATATAATACAAATTTTCGATAAGCACAGATTAAGAAGCTTCTCGACTATAAATTAAAAACACTAGTACACTTAAACGAATATTAATTTTAAAATACCAATTAAAAGCAGAATCTTACCTTATGGAATCTATGGGTAATTCTTGTCGATCGATCTTGTGAACTTGTTCAAATATGTTATCTATATTCCAAATCTTAACGGTGCGGTCAATGGAAGAAGTAATTACATTGTTCCAAGCACCGACCGTTAAGGGTTCCAGCTGAACGATTCTTCCGAAATGTGCATCCAAGATCTTTATCAGTTTTGTCGTTTCCAAACTCCACACGTAGAGATTTTTCCTGAAACACATGAACAATGTTATATAGATAAAAAATATACATTTATTTTTTATAGAAGATGGGGGCAAACGACCATGCGGCTCACCTAAGGAGTCCACAACACCAGAGGAGCTACAGATGCGCTGCCGAAATTTAAGGAAGGAATAGGCTCTTTTCTTGAAGGTCACTAAGTCGTAACTGTTCGGAAATACCGCTGGCGACAGCTGATTCCACAATGTCGAAGTGCGTGGCAGAAAACATCGAGTAAAACGGACTGTGGTGGAACCCAGACATGTTATGACAGGACAGATTATTATTGACGTTGAATTGTTTCTAGCATTTTTAGTAGTATAATGTTAGTGGTTTTTACTAAGTCGTGATTTGAATGACCTTATTACTTCTCTAATCGCTATCTAGTGTGTTTTCGTTTTCAAGTTTTATTACGATATATCATCGTCAACGTGTAGTAAGCATGATAGTACAATAATTTTTCAATCTTTAAATTCGTACCTGACCCCTGCAACTGCATATGTGTTGTTGTTGCTGACCATAAAGGAGTTCGACTGTGTCATTTTAGTTGATATGTTTCGGATGGTGTGAGGTAACTTCAATACTATCCCTTCCAGATGAAGATCTTTTTCTGAATCCACATCTGTTTTCTCTTCCTGGTTACGATTAAAATATTTTTAAAGAAGTAATGTGCGATCCAATATGCTTAATTTAAATATTAAGTCTACAGTTATAGTTATAGTAATATTATAAGAAGGAATAACCTTATATAATAAATTAATCCTTATCTATAAATGCCTAGTATAAAACGAAGTCCCAATCTGCGGTTGTCTGTATAATCGCTTATAACTTCTAAGTGGATTGTAATGGTGAACATTGTTTAGAACATTTCACGGGGAAGGTTCAAATGTTTTGCAGTTGTTTGGTTCGTTAATACATTCATATTTAGTTTATATATTGCAGATCTATCCGTCCGAAATCGAAGCGGTTCGCTATTATGCCTTAATGATATTTACCTTGCATTTATCGCAAGCGTTACTAGATAAGAGTATTGATTGATTGGTTCATATGAAAATCTACTTCACGAACTTTTGAATAATGATTCCAAACAGATCATTTAATCTACGAGAATCCAAGATTAAATGAGTCTTTTTAGCGCAGGGGCCCGACGCTGTCTTTGAGTTTCATATTACTCGTGTGACTTGGATTCCATTCCCAGTACCAGTATCGCTAAAATTATAGGTTACAGTTATGGTGAGTGTAAAGGGGAATTTTCTCACTTTTTCTCCAAATGTATCGTAGCTGCACGTGAACCCTGCTGATTAAGGAAAGAGGCTCTGACGACTGACTGATGGCGGAAAACCCAAGTATTTACCGAACTCAATTACCACAGATTACAGAAGAGGTGACTAAGGAAAAATCTTTTAAAATCTCAATGGCTATCTATAGATAACGGGATAAGCATCTTGAAATATATCAGACCAAAATGTAAAGATCGATGATAAGCAGCAGGGCCTAAGGTGTTCTGTTATCCTCTAAATCCTCCTTATGGGAGAGGCCTTAAGTCCTGCAGTGGACAGTCTGTAAAGGTATGGAATGGTAAAGTATAAAAACGAATAAAAGAATTAACTATTTACTTAGCGGTGAAGGTAAACACCCTGAGGAAATCTTTCATCATAGAATAGATGTATTGACTTTACCTGGTATCCACGATCAGGTTCACTGCTATAAATATTAGTCCAGTTCCTGTTCAAAGCCATCGCACCCCTGCATCTCAACGGTTGCATCCATGTACCATTTTTGAAGAAGTGAACTAAAAGTCTGTCGTCATCTAGATCTCCGCTCCACATAACTAGGATGAAATTTTCTAGGTCTCGAAATTCCATGGCTAGATATGACAGTTTAAGATATTATTATAGTTAATGAAAATATCATTTTTGTTTATGTACAACATTCATAAGTTTTAGTTCATGCAAGATACAAATGATAAGTTTCATCTGTGGTCTATCAGGTACTACATAACCTAAAACATCCGCCCGGTTTCTGAAACAACGACTCAAGAAGAGCGACATTGCAACATATTATAAGAAAAAAAACATGTCGAAGTCTGTGCTCTGAAGATAATAGTAACGTTCCCATATTACCTTCAACGGTCCTCCCGGAGTGTGCAAACAATGGTGAGATGGCAACAATGCGCAGTGATTTTTTCCAACGCCATGGCATTGCTTCAGAAGCGAAGCTACAGCAGGGTTGTGTAGTGCTTCAGGTAAGAGTCTGCCGACCAACTGGGGCGCCAACATATCTGGGTAAGCACCCAAAATTGCTCCACCGAGGCGAAGGGCGTCGGCCACCAACATGAGCTCCCTAAAATTGACTTAAACTCTGTAAGAGTTCGGTACCATCATGTTAATGGTGGTTTTTATATAGCCTAAATCCACCGTCATTTTATATAGCCTAAATCCACCGTCATTTTATATAGCCTAAATCCACCGTCATTTTATATAGCCTAAATCCACCGTCATTTTATATAGCCTAAATCCACCGTCATTTTATATAGCCTAAATCCACCGTCATTTTATATAGCCTAAATCCACCGTCATTTTATATAGCCTAAATCCACCGTCATTTTATATAGCCTAAATCCACCGTCATTTTATATAGCCTAAATCCACCGTCATTTTATATAGCCTAAATCCACCGTCATTTTATATAGCCTAAATCCACCGTCATTTTATATAGCCTAAATCCACCGTCATTTTATATAGCCTAAATCCACCGTCATTTTATATAGCCTAAATCCACCGTCATTTTATATAGCCTAAATCCACCGTCATTTTATATAGCCTAAATCCACCGTCATTTTATATAGCCTAAATCCACCGTCATTTTATATAGCCTAAATCCACCGTCATTTTATATAGCCTAAATCCACCGTCATTTTATATAGCCTAAATCCACCGTCATTTTATATAGCCTAAATCCACCGTCATTTTATATAGCCTAAATCCACCGTCATTTTATATAGCCTAAATCCACCGTCATTTTATATAGCCTAAATCCACCGTCATTTTATATAGCCTAAATCCACCGTCATTTTATATAGCCTAAATCCACCGTCATTTTATATAGCCTAAATCCACCGTCATTTTATATAGCCTAAATCCACCGTCATTTTATATAGGCTAAACCCATAGGCACTAAGCTACCGAACCATCTAAACATCCTTAATGAGTTTCATAAATGTTTCTTAGTAATATACATCAACAAATAGCTTTCACCAAAGTCATCAAAATAAAACAAAAATAAATTATATAGCAGCCACTGTGTAATATTCCAATGCTGTATAATATTACACAGAAGGACACAAAAGGCGAATATATAAATGTAAAGGCCTATAGGCATTCTCCTCCAGCATCTTATGATGGAATATCCGCGCTAATGATGCTTCCCATCAGGATTTGGGTTCGGCAAATTCGGGTGATAGGTATGGTACATACATAGGTTTAGATAAGGACGTTTGGCAGAAAGGTATGAAACAAAATTATAGTATGTTTTTTTTTGTCAAAATAAAGTTTAGACGATGCACTTACCTTCATCTAACGGATTTTCAATTGTTATGTACTCGCTGGTTAACATATTTAGAAGCATTGACTGAAAATAATACAAAATAAATAATGTTAAATAAATTATGTATCCACGCCTTGTTCCCAACGGGGTGGGTAGAGACAATCTTCTTCCACCTCCTACGGTCCTGACATACGTCTTTCGCTTCTTTCACTTTCATCAATCTTCGCATGCATGCTCGTTGGTTTAGAGTACTCTTGACCTGGTCTTTTTTCAGAACTTCTCCGATTTGAGCGCGAAATGTTCGCCTAGGTCTTCCTCTCCCGACTCTACCATTTACACTATTATAATAAATTAATAACTATTGATTTAATATGAGGAATCGATAACAAAAGCCAAACACTTTCATCCTTCTCTCTCCCTCACGATTCTCACTGTAACTTGTAAGTTAAGGTATTGATTGAAAATTGCATTAAAATTACATATTGAACTGATTTACTGCGAGCTCGGCGATGATGAAGTTTACATGTCTGAGAAATAATCATAGAAATATTTCAAGGACATGTAGTTTGCGCACTAGAGCAGTGTGGTGAAGATGTCCCTGTTCCTTCTCCTCTCTAAACCATGAGCTAATCTTTTACTAGTTGTGAGATTACCTGACAGCATCCTTATTGACATGTAGCTTGGCATCTTCAAAATCAGCCAGTACAGCTTGCAGGGGGCAGCAGTTTAACTTCGCATGTAGCCATTCGTAATTGAATAGAACTTCGGCGTAGAGATCAGTGAAGCGTTTAGAGCGGACTAGATGAAAAGGCAATTCACCAAACTGAAAATTCAATAAATTAGCTATAAAAGTAGCAGCCTGTAAGGGCAAAGGCCTCCTTCTCAAATAGGAGTATCAGAGAGGGTTTAGAAGCAGGGAAGGGTCCGCACGCTGCTCCAGTGCGGGTTGGCGGGCTTCACATATCCTCGAAATAATATTTTTCCATTATCTCTCAGACATGTAGGTTTTCTCACGATGTTTTTTTTCATCGCTGAGCTCGTGGTAAAAACAGCACTTGAATTGCACCGAACCCAGGTCACTCGCGCTCTATGAAACTTAAGTGAGCGCGGCTCTAAAGTTATCTATTACCAAGACCATTTTCATTTGGCGTTTGTCACAGACATAGAAATATACCACCCCTTTTTCTACCTGTGCGTGTCGTAATAGATGGCTAAGGGAAAAGCCTTGAAAATGGCAATTGCCACTTGACCGGAAGACCATAGAATAAGCAGTTCGGTGACGGCCAGCAACGCCTAAGCTGCGAGATGTCTGGTACTGTGATCGCCAATCCTCCTGATGGGAGAGGCCCATGTCCTGTCCTGTTAAGGTACGGTCAGTTACCTCTAAGTACCAGTAACCGGTTATAATGATAACTACGTGAAAATCGGTATAGAAAATTCATTTAATAATTTAATTCGAATCCTAAACATGTGCCGAATAAATTAATTATCTTTAAATAATAAACGGATCCGAGACTTGGTCCTTCACTGCAGCCCGTATGAGGAAGCTCAAAGTTGCTCAGCGCGCTATGGAAAGGGCTATGCTCGGTGTTTCTCTGCGTGATAGAGTCTGCAACGATGATATCCGCAGCAGCACTAAGATAACCGACATAGCCGTGAAGATCAGCAAGCTGAAGTGGCAATGGGCCGGCCACATAGCTCGCAGAACTGACAACCGTTGGGGAAAAAAGGTTCTCGAGTGGGAGCCACGTACAGGCAAACGCAGTGTAGGACGACCCCCACAAGATGGAGTGACGACCTGCGCAGTGTTGCGGGAAGTCGATGGATGCAGGTGGCTCAGGACCGAGCTTCGTGGTAATCTTTGGGGGAGGCCTATGTTCAGCAGTGGACTTCTGATAGGCTGAAATGATGATGATGAAATAATAAAGGTTCTATATTAATATTTAATATTAAGATCGTGAGGAGGAATATATTATCTTTTTCTTCAATTGGCAACCTCGTGGTGAAACTATGGAAACAAGACTGTGGTGATCGAAAGATAGTGACTAAATGTACCCTAATTTCCCGACTTCAAATCCCACAAACAGTTTCAGCCGAGGTTACCGGCACTGCACTCACCGACCCGCTTGCCCAGTGAGGTGAGTGTAACATAGGAAATCCTTTCAAGAAATGTATTCTGATGTTTGCTGGCGCTTTTTAAAGGCCGATTTCAGTATGAGTTAATATTTTATAATTCATACTTATGATTTTTGTCGCTTGGTGAAACCTTATTGTTAATTATAACTATCTATTGTACTAGTTTCACAACATATTTAACATTTTAATCAAACCGTTATCAGCACCTTTCTTAGATTGTATCTCTTAGAGGAACCATCGGCTGATGTGAACACTAGTGGTTGTAGTGGAACTTTCCTATCGGCCACGCCTTCCTTGTCAGCTAGATTGAATCGGTGACGCTGGATCTCTGTGTACTTGAACGGCTTCGGTGTTCCGCCTCCCCATATACCTGCAAATGGCCAATTATAAATTCATTATCTTTCTAAACCTTACACCTGTACCCGAAATGTTATAAAATGAAAGTTCTGACAATTCTGACATGGTCGATTTCGACCACGGCGTAATGTTCTATCTGAATACATTAGATAAGAACAGTAATTCATCAATCGTGATAGTTAATGTTAATTAAACAAATGGTCAAAACACGATTGATGAATTAACATTACATTTGACAAATGTTTCCCGTGCCCGAGTTAAAACAATATACGCACAGAAGTTATTGTTCCACGCCTTTATAATATTTTATATAAAGAAAAAAATATCAAAAAACACAATAGTTTTGCAGTTAAAGATATAATTGTAACATGGCTTAAATTTTTTTACTATGAAGGTACTGGGAATGTGTTGACAAATATTAATTTGTGAAACAAGTGGACACACAAACAGCCCCATACACACACACACACACACACACACACACACAGACATATATATACATACAAGAAATATGCAAACCAATACGCGAATATTAATATTACATCGTTACTTTTTTTTCTATTTAGTAAGTACGTATAAATCATACTCCAAGATTGTAAATTCTCGTTTAGTTGTTAGTGAATTAACTTTATGCAAATGCTTCTTGAGTAAAGACATAAATATATAGCATAATCGTATGGAGGAAGCCGCTGGCTCCTGAAACAGTTATACTAATTCGGGGGCCTATGGATTACTTGAACATAGTTTTACCAGTAGTCACATTTTTTTACCAATTTTATCCAATACTTTTATTATTATTATTATATTATTCACCCAGGTAATAGTCTGCAATCATCGAATGGAAGTACATGGCCATGTTCATGTTCTTGAAGTAACGCTCGCGCGCCGTATCCCTGAACTGTCTGTGATACCAGTTCATCACGGAGACGCCGTCCGCTTCGCGCTCCGATAAGTAATTGGGCAGATCGTTGCGTATTCTAAAGAAAATTATCTTCAAAGTGTGTGTAATGATATTAAAGTAATTGAATAATGTCCGCAAACTCGCACATGCAGGGTGACTACGTAAAAGGCTCTTCCGGGTCCAAAACCGTATGAAAACTTGAAGTTCCTGTAGCGGGATTTTTTATTTTTGTTGGAACACGGCAAACGTGCAAGCGGTTCACCTGATGGTAAGTGATTACCGTCGCGCACGTACATCTGCACACTAGATGTGCTGCAGGTGCGTTGCCGGCCTTTAAGGGTATTTGGGAGATGGTAGGGAGGATGAGGAGGGGTATGGGGAGGGAGAGTTGGGCTCCGGATACCTCACTCACCAAACGAAACGCAGAAATACAAGGTGCCCCTACTTTACGCCGGTATTCTGCGAGGCCGTGGTATTAACTTGGCCTAGCCGGCCCATTCGAGCAGCAGCAAAAACTGCTGCTTGGCTCTTCCAATTTCTGAGCCATACCTTTTTTACCATATCAATGTAATAATAAAAACCAATGGTAGAGTCGGGAGAGGAAGACCTAGGCGAACATTTCACGATCAAATCGGAGACGTTCTGAAAAAAGGCCAGGTCAAGAGTACTCTAAATCAACGAGTATGCATGCGAAGATTGATGAAAGTGGGAGAAGCGATAGACGTATGTTAGGACCGTAGCAAGTCAACAGCCCGTCTGCCCAACTTGCTGGTGCTATCTTGAAGAGGCTTATGTTCAAAAGTAAACTTAAATAGGTTGATGATGAAGAAAAGGATTTAAATATTTCTTTTTAAGTCCTTTCCGTTATTATCCTACATTTTAAATTTCTTACATTTTGATCTGAAATATTAAAACTAAATAACATTCATAGATGTAGGAGAAGGAATTTTGTGTGTGAATGTAATAATAATATTAAAACAGAAATTCAACCTTCTTTTAGGTTTTAAATATCCTCTTTTCACACCTTTGCACATAATCTACTGGGCGTACCTTGTCCATAATAGTGGTGGAATTCTTCTGACTGGAGGTAAGTGATACTGGTAAACGTCATCTAGGACTTTGTCATCAAGTGAGATTAGATCTTCAAGTTCTGTCTCCGAAAGACCACTTCGAGCCGCTGTTATGTAAGCCAATGCGTGAAAGACCAAAAGACGACCGTGCTGGAATAAATGGAAAACGCGGATATCAGTATTCTTCCGCCAAACATATATACTATGTATTTAATAATAATATATACACATATTTGAATGGATTTTTGACTATAAGCCGTCAGTCAGAGCCTAGTCTGCTAATCAGCAGCATGTACCACGTGCAAGTATCTTTGACATTTAGGGCAAAGTATAGTCCCTCTCACATCCCGAATGAATATCGGGTTACACTTAAAATAAATGATCGTTCTCAGATACCTGCTTCTCAATTCTTTCGAAGAGCATCATTATAGAATCCATAACGGTTGAAGCAAGATGCGTATCTTGTGGTTTCGTGTAACTCCTCCATCTGCATACCTGTAGAATTGGACGCACGTCACGAAATTTGGTCATATTAATGTTACTACCAAGGTTTATTTCAAAAAAGTAACTGAAAAGTGTAAATACCTCGGCAAAGACCAACTTAACGAAGATTGGCAGAGAACATTGTGCAATTGCATTTGAAACTAATCGCCATTGATAATTTGTTAGATCTCTAGCAGCTGAAGCCATCCATAACCTAAGGAAATAAGGAAAAAAAAAATATTGTAGTTTAATATGCATATAAGATTACGCCGTAGCCAGAGCGCTGAACTATACTGGCTACAAGAGGGAAGGGAGTTGATATTACTCTTTTTCCAAATACCACCTTCGAGGCTCTGGCGATCGAATGATGAAAATTTGCGGAACCCAAATCCAAAAGAACATGATGGGGAGCAGCATCACTAAAGCGACTGTGGCAGCATTGCGCTCACCAGCTCGCTTGCCTAGCGTAGTGAGATTTGGCAAAACTTCCAAGAAATATATTCCAGTATCCAATGCTCATGTTGTCAGCAATGGACTAAAGTAGTCGATGTAGTAGTTGAGAGTATTGTATCGTTATGCCGACCCTGCGTTATAACTGCAGCTGCACCATAGTTCATCTGCGATGGAGCCTAGCAGGGAGGCCGACATATACCGACCTAGCTGCAGTGAGCAGGCAGATGTACACATATGATAATGCCGGGAAGAATTTCTAGGGGTGGGGTTATATCATTAAAAGTAATTGTTTAAAAATATTTAATGTTACTGCAACTTTAAAAAGAAAATTTCAACTAACTGAACTAAAATAAAAAGTCCAAACATAATAATATAAAACTTACTTTAGAACTTGCATTGCAAGGTCTTCGCCTAACGCTTTTACTTCAAGGAAATTGTCCTCTGAATCAATCATACGCCGTAACACATCATACTCTTTTGATACCTCTGGATTGGCTTCCTCGCAAGCGCAAGTAACAATAATCTAAAAACAGCCAATAAAATCATTAATTTCAAAGTATATCTAGACTTTATTTTAGTCTTTTCATTCCACTCTTTAACAGAGCTTAATCGGAACAGAACGTGACAGGCCACAAGTTTCTAAAAACTCATTGGTTCGAGCCTTCTATATAGGGGATCGAAGTTTGATCTCCTGATTCGGAGACAGATACCCTAACCACTATCGTATTGTATTACTTCCCGTGATAATAAACACACGAGGAAGTGTCCACGTGTCGATCAGCTTCATCGTCATAATTATCACAATGTCGGAACATTACTTTAATCGCTTCACTTTGTTAGTCAGCTAGTATCTTAGATAGAACACGGATTAGGATTATTTAAGTCTGTCGTACTGTGGATAGTCATTCCGCCATACATTGGAGGCTATAATATTATTCTGGCATCAATTTTACGTAACTAAAACGATTTCATGGGGTGAAAAAATTTCTTTTTTTTTTATAGGAGAAGGGGGCAAACGAGCATGCGATTCAGCTGATGGTACCCTTTCTTACGCCGCCTTCACGTCTTTTTATAAAGTGGTCATGTAGCTTTGATCTCGTGTGTTATTATTACGAAGGAAAAAGCTTAATGAAACGAATGTAAACATTAACCTTGCAGTGTGGAGGAAGTCTTGTTGGCAGCCAAGACACTTTATTGTTCTCTGTACCTATCCCTGTGAGCTGGTCTACGGAGTCCAAGAACAGAAGTAGAGGTTGCTGCTGTGTGGCCATTGTTAGTAACTGCTTGAAATGAGCTGTCAGAGGTACCAAGTCGTCTGGTATACTCTCGAACGGGAGAGCAAAGTTGTATGATATCTGAAAAAAAAATTAACATTAAGTTAAATAGAAGCCTGTAAAAGTTCCAGTGCTGAAAAGAGGCCTCCTTTCAATATTTGAGCGGATTTATTATATATCTGAGGAAGAGGGGACCAGGAAGGGTTCCCCGTGATGCTGCGGTACGGTTAAGATAGTTTAGACCTAAACATGATCTTTATTATTTCTCAAATATGTGGGTTACTACGCGAAAAATATTTTTACTATGTGATTTTTCATTTTAATAAACATGTTTGTTATAAGTTTGTTAAATAATTTTGAAATCACGTGATAATTATTCTTCCCCAAATTTTGCTTATAAGAACTTTCTACAAATGTAATAGGCTCAAAGAACATAAAAATTTTTTTTTGTAATTTCAGATTAAGATCAAAGCAAACTAATTTAAATATGTTATCAATTGCAAGATAAAGACCCTAATACCTGCTGGCAGATTGAAATTAAGGTAGGTGTTAGAGCACTTGAGTCAGGAGTAGTTCCGAGAAACCTGATCACATTCGTGGGTCGAACTTCAGCAAACCAACTGTCCAGTGACAACGCAGAACTCTTCGCTAGAAGACTTGTTTTCCCACATCCACCTAAAAGAAATAATAATAATGATTTAGCTAAGATTTTAATTAATTTGTTTATTAGAGTTTAATATTAATCGACAATAAGAGTCCAGATTAATTAATTTGTTTTTTTACTACACATTTTTTGGATTTCGAGTACAGCTCCTTTATTTTTATCAAACACATCTGAAATGTCGTCCGTCTAGGTGTTGACAGTTTTATATATATATAGCAGTCTGAGTTTCTTTGAGTTGAATTTTATTTACATAACTACAATTTATTCCAATACGTACGACGTATTGTACTTCGTAATATATTAGAGAATTTATATAAAGTATCAACATTATGTAAACTGTCGGTCGCTTTGCAATATTTGTGAGAACTTTGAAGCAGGGACGGGTGTCCAAATTCTGGGGTCAGAAAATACGCAAAAACAAACACTGGGATCCGTGACGCTGCTCCAGTGCGGATTAGCGGAATGCACTACGTTGACCTCGAAGTAGTTCTTTTATTATTTATTTAGATGTTTTGGTTTACTCATAACTTTTTTTCTTTTTGTACCTGATTGGAATTAACAATTTCAGTCATGACGGCAACAGCGTTCGACTATTAGGAGAGTTTAAGCGTTCAAATAAATTCATTTCAAACAAACGATGTAGGATATAAATGTGAATATAGTTTGTCACCTTCGCCATAAAGAACTAGAGGTTTGTCGGAGCTATTCTTCATATAATTTTCAATAAATAATAGATCATCTTCCCTGCCGTGGAATACTTTGACAGAGTTGTTGCAAGCGTGTAAATGTTGCAGAATCTCTGTAACAATTTGCCCTTGAGCACTACTGTCTTCTTTGCGCATTGCTCTGTAAAATATTTTAAAGAGAATTGTTAGAAACCCTTCAAGACCAGTAGGCATACGGTGCTTTGAACTTTTAATACTGTACTATACTTGTAATAGTCTGGATTACACACAAACACAAATCATGGAAAAGAAGGCAGAAAAGGTTTTACCAAATACTAGAACTCCTATTCTGCTTATAACCGTCTGGATAGTTACCACTCTTTTACTCTTTTTTTTTTCTACTCTTCTTTCTTCTTTTCTATTTCTGGTTTGAAGAGTGAAAAGAGTTAGTATAATTGGAGGCTGCGAGGCATTCTCTTTTAGTCTTCAGGGGTGACCACATATCTGTAACCTCCTTCGATTCCAGTTATCTAGAGGTGCCCTTGAACTGCATTTGGTTCTTAGTCGGACTGTTTCCATCTGATGGTTTGTTTGTGAACGATCTAATAAAATAAAACCTTTCGCATGCACAATGTTAACGACACGTTTCCATTGTAGCACGTAAATAGGTCTTATTATGTAGGTCAATTTGAAGGCCTATTTATTACTGTGGAACGTAAGCTCGTTCGCCATTCACATTTCCGCCAGTAACGATTCATGCAGTAGCTTTAGCTTCTCTGTTATTTTACATTAATACTTTGCACACTGAAATCACTATATTTAAGTACTAGCTTTACCCGCAACTTCTTACCGTATGTAAAGTGGTATTGGCAATTATTTGTCATCAAAGTGATCACACAAACAAAAACTAACGCAAAAAAAAAAAACGATAATTTACTGTTTATGACTGCTTTGATCTGCAGCGCTCTTTCCGTTCAATAAACTGATTATGTTACTTTTTTTTTTTTTTCAGAATTTTTTTTATGGGGCATAAGAAAAGGCGGACCCTCACCGCCTCTTCGCTCTGACACGTAAGTGTGTATCTGTTTGTTTATATCTATCAGTTTTTCTTAATAACCAAAATCTCACCGAAAACAATAACTATCCATGTTTATCTTTTAAGTAAACTAACCATAAACTATAGCGCGAAATCTCCATGCCTATTCAATTGAATAACTTTGTAATTTTTCAAGAGAACGAATTTTTTTTATCTCTGTTCATTTTTTTTTATTGTTTTGTAAAGCATACAAGTTTAAAACTGTTGTATAAAAAGATACTTCCTTATTGCTTGATGAAAGCCGCATTTAACCGTAATTAAAGAAAAACATCCAAATGTTGCGATAAAGATGCCAAGTTTTATCAAATCCATCTAGTAGTTTCGGAGCCCAATGTGTTCAAATGGACAGATAAGCCGACAAAACACATTTGTTATGGGTTCTATATCGATAAAGAGCTTTAAAATGTACCATGTCTGTCTCTCACCTGCAGGTGGTGCGCCTGCTAAAAAAACTAACTAAGTCTTTGGCGAGCGAACGATGGTGGAATATCCATCTGAATATGACGAAGCAAAATATCACAGACTAATGATGGGATTTTTTGAAACATGGTAGAGCCAAGCGGCGGCTTTTGCTGCTGCTCGAATGGTGCGGCTTGACTGGATTAGCACCAGAAGTATAGGTATCTTGTGCTTCTGCGTTTCGATCGGTGAATGAGGTAACAGGAGGCTCCCCCTCCCCATGCTCCTCCTCATCCTCCCCGAAAACCCTTACAGGCCGGAAACGCACCTGCGGCTCCTCTGGTGTTGTAGATGTACGTGGGCGACGGTAATCACTTACGCCATGATCAGATGAAACGCTTGCTCGTTTGCCGCCTTTCCCATTAAAAAAAGCATTACTAGTGCAAGGATATTGGCGCCGCGTTCACCATCCTCGACAAGACATCCAAGTAAATCGTATGCTGGCATTAGCTGGGGCTTTCTGAGAATAGAAGAGGAGAGGTCTGTCGAGTAGTGGATTAAAATTTATATGTTTATATAATGTTGAGATTTGGCCTGGAAATAATTTTGTTACATTGGGTATAGGAAGATAATCTTCATGTCACAGACCTGTCAACGAGCTTGATAATATTTTTGTAGAAGTGTGAAATGAAGTGATTGAGGTATTCGCCATGTGTCTCCGTGTCGAGACCATCGCGCCCGATCCATTCAACGGTATATCTGAAATTAAAAAAAAAATATCATAACAATGATTGATGACATTATAATAATAATAATGACTTTTGGCCGAGTTCGACCACGATACAAACATAAATAAGAAGTACATCTACACGTAACGAAATTATAAGCGATTCTAATTTTATTTTAAAGACTTCATTTATCAGCGACTTATGAGCTGAAATGATGATGATGATGATGATGATGATGATGATGATGATGATGATGATGATGATGATGATGATGATGATGATGATGATGATGATGATGATGATGATGATGATGATGATGATGATGATGATGATGATGATGATGATGATGATGATGATGATGATGATGATGATGATGATGATGATGATGATGATGATGATGATGATGATGATGATGATGATGATGATGATGATGATGATGATGATGATGATGATGATGATGATGATGATGATGATGATGATGATGATGATGATGATGATGATGATGATGATGATGATGATGATGATGATGATGATGATGATGATGATGATGATGATGATGATGATGATGATGATGATGATGATGATGATGATGATGATGATGATGATGATGATGATGATGATGATGATGATGATGATGATGATGATGATGATGATGATGATGATGATGATGATGATGATGATGATGATGATGATGATGATGATGATGATGATGATGATGATGATGATGATGATGATGATGATGATGATGATGATGATGATGATGATGATGATGATGATGATGATGATGATGATGATGATGATGATGATGATGATGATGATGATGATGATGATGATGATGATGATGATGATGATGATGATGATGATGATGATGATGATGATGATGATGATGATGATGATGATGATGATGATGATGATGATGATGATGATGATGATGATGATGATGATGATGATGATGATGATGATGATGATGATGATGATGATGATGATGATGATGATGATGATGATGATGATGATGATGATGATGATGATGATGATGATGATGATGATGATGATGATGATGATGATGATGATGATGATGATGATGATGATGATGATGATGATGATGATGATGATGATGATGATGATGATGATGATGATGATGATGATGATGATGATGATGATGATGATGATGATGATGATGATGATGATGATGATGATGATGATGATGATGATGATGATGATGATGATGATGATGATGATGATGATGATGATGATGATGATGATGATGATGATGATGATGATGATGATGATGATGATGATGATGATGATGATGATGATGATGATGATGATGATGATGATGATGATGATGATGATGATGATGATGATGATGATGATGATGATGATGATGATGATGATGATGATGATGATGATGATGATGATGATGATGATGATGATGATGATGATGATGATGATGATGATGATGATGATGATGATGATGATGATGATGATGATGATGATGATGATGATGATGATGATGATGATGATGATGATGATGATGATGATGATGATGATGATGATGATGATGATGATGATGATGATGATGATGATGATGATGATGATGATGATGATGATGATGATGATGATGATGATGATGATGATGATGATGATGATGATGATGATGATGATGATGATGATGATGATGATGATGATGATGATGATGATGATGATGATGATGATGATGATGATGATGATGATGATGATGATGATGATGATGATGATGATGATGAAACGCTCTATTCATCACAGAGTAAAATGAGATCACATTTAAGTAATATTAAATAAATCGCTATAACAGAGGCTGTTCAGAAACACTCATCATTTATTCATACCTTTTCTTAGCCTTATTAATTCGTAGCAGAGGTAATCAAAGTTGTCGACACTTTGAATTAATATTTTTTATAGACTACTTCTTCTTAGAACTTTGGCCTAAGAAGAAGTAGTCTATTAAAAATATTCAACGCTTATCTATGTAATTTAATACTCATCGATTGATCGCATTAATACATATTATATAAAATTGAAGAGATCTAAAGTTTTAAGAAGATAACAGATGAACCGTACGAAGGTAAGTTTCAAGCTACACACTAAAAATGGTACTCGTGGACTAATTCCTTTATTTTTAATTGCACTTCATGATTACAGACATTTATATTAGTTTGTGAAGTAAGTGGGTATCATCATCATTGGCTTAATAAGCAGTGCACTTCATGACATAAATCTATCACAGGCTGAAGATTGAACTCGTACGTGATCATCTCGCTTGGCAAGTAGTTTGGCGATCTGTATCATCTTAGAAGCTGTGTCTAGTCAGTGTTTATTGGGTCGTGGGCAGATATTAATTGCAAAAGTACACAAACAATCAAAGCCAGAACATTGATTTGTAGGCCTTACAAACTGTTGTTCCTTGCGGGAGACGAGCTAAAGATTCATAACGTTATAGCCTCAACTTAGCTACTGCGCCGATTGAATCGGTGTTGTTATGTTATAGCAAAGTTTATGATAATCTTTATTTACTTCTGTATGTTTGTCGTTTCAATCTTCTCTGGTAGTCTGACATCTCTGAGATCAGCCAATAGTTTTGATGCTTCTGCATCTAAGCTTCTGTTTAGGATATCCACGAAGTTACTAGCTTTCTTTAAGTTTTGAAGGTTAATGTTGTTGATGTAGCGAACGTATGCCAGACAGTGGTTCTTTGTGTTCTTAACGTTGAGTACTCCGTTGATAACTTCACGCTCAGTCACTGTAAAAAGTTGCAATACATGAGTCAGTTGTTTTGTAATTGGCTTCGTTGCCTGTATGTTGCAGATTCTAGACAAAGCATGCTACATCGGCGGGTTCAATTCTCTTGCCAGCGTTGTGAGTTTCATCCAACCAATATACACTCGTACTTTCGAACACTTAATAGCTATTTCCTCTTAACCATTTACTTATTTTTGACACTTTTATTAAAATTCACTTAAAAGAGGGCATTCTAAAACGGAGACATTTTTTAATACATATGTGACATTTACAGATAATGTATATTTATATATAAGTAATAAATATTTGAAATGAAACTATTATCAACGTCCTACTATAATACATCAACCACCTGACCTTCCATGACCACGGGTGCAGTAAAACACCCAATACATCGAGTGCTAAGGAGTAGTAATTAAACACGGAAAAGTTTGTATATAAATGCTTAATGTTAATTGCGTATTTGCGTAAATACATGAAATTATTACAGAATATTATACAAAATATATATAAAATAATTACCGGACATGAAGTAGTTGTGCATTGTATCTTTGTCGACTTTACCGGCGTTATACAATTGCAGAGATGCCTTGCGAAATAATTTTTGCATTTTTCCGAGTGTATCCCACCACACTGCTTGATCCTCGGCTTGTAGTTTTGGAACTCTCTGAAACAAAAAAAAATTACATATATTCTGAAACAATATGTGGTAAAATATTCAAATATCGATTGATTTTATGTAATAATAATAGATAAAAGTTACTCTTTGTTTTAGGATATTGGAGTGACAGAAGAGCTAACAATCCACCTGGGGGTTAGTGGCTAATGCTGATGATGATGAATAAATTAGTTTACAAGTTGACGAAAAGGGACACATTTTACATAACTATCGTGTGAGTAACAGAGATGAAGGTGTTTATGGAAGTATAGAAGAAAGAAGTATAGAAGCTATTACCTTATTATTGAAATTAACAAGAATAGAAGAGATCGGCTGCAAAACTGATACGGGCGGTACAGCGTTTGCGTCTTTTTTGTACCAAGTGTCGAGCAAGATGACATCTACTCCGCCTGCTGCTAACTCATCCCTTAGCATTTGCAGTTCAGAAGACAACACGTAGGTTGGTATTGGCCTGAAATTAAATGTACTTAGTAGTTCGTGTTAAATATGTTGTCTAAATGCAACCTAAAAGGTAAAGTACAAAAAATTTAAGTAGGTAAGGTATTGCTAGGTTGCAATGGTGCCAATAATCTATCAGAAACTCTAGCAGATGGCAGTAATTTAAAAGATTCAAAATTCGTTGATAGATTGCGGTGTTAAAGAGGCAAACAACATGTAAATCGAATAGATTCCACTACCGTGACCATTCGACTATGCTCGACGGCGAGGTCGAACTTGGCGAGGCTATTGTCGACCGTCAGGCTGTTTGTGCTTAGCGAATAGCATTTTTCATAAAAGAGTTGTCAACCTTGAGTTATGTGTGAAATTCTTGTGATGTTTGTGCTGCGTGAGCAAAGTTTGTGACTACGAATAAGAAACTCAAATCGAATCGAATAGATTTACGTGTTGTTATGGGCATAGTATGAAATTCTGCTGCCATATTTAGACAGATCTATCTAGACTATTTAGACAGATCTATCTAGACTATTTAGACAGATCTATCTAGACTATTTAGACAGATCTATCTAGACTATTTAGATAGATCTATCTAGACTATTTAGATAGATCT
The DNA here is from genome assembly GCA_029286595.1 of Bhutanitis thaidina. Lineage (NCBI taxonomy): Eukaryota > Metazoa > Arthropoda > Insecta > Lepidoptera > Papilionidae > Bhutanitis > Bhutanitis thaidina. The sequence goes on along the minus strand of JAGSMS010000023.1, from coordinate 2,006,855 downwards.
ATCTAGACTATTTAGACAGATCTATCTAGACTATTTAGACAGATCTATCTAGACTATTTAGACAGATCTATCTAGACTATTTAGACAGATCTATCTAGACTATTTAGACAGATCTATCTAGACTATTTAGATAGATCTATCTAGACTATTTAGACAGATCTATCTAGACTATTTAGACAGATCTATCTAGACTATTTAGACAGATCTATCTAGACTATTTAGACAGATCTATCTAGACTATTTAGACAGATCTATCTAGACTATTTAGACAGATCTATCTAGACTATTTAGACAGATCTATCTAGACTATTTAGACAGATCTATCTAGACTATTTAGACAGATCTATCTAGACTATTTAGACAGATCTATCTAGACTATTTAGACAGATCTATCTAGACTATTTAGACAGATCTATCTAGACTATTTAGACAGATCTATCTAGACTATTTAGACAGATCTATCTAGACTATTTAGACAGATCTATCTAGACTATTTAGATAGATCTATCTAGACTATTTAGATAGATCTATCTAGACTATTTAGACAGATCTATCTAGACTATTTAGACAGATCTATCTAGACTATTTAGACAGATCTATCTAGACTATTTAGACAGATCTATCTAGACTATTTAGATAGATCTATCTAGACTATTTAGACAGATCTATCTAGACTATTTAGACAGATCTATCTAGACTATTTAGACAGATCTATCTAGACTATTTAGACAGATCTATCTAGACTATTTAGATAGATCTATCTAGACTATTTAGACAGATCTATCTAGACTATTTAGATAGATCTATCTAGACTATTTAGACAGATCTATCTAGACTATTTAGACAGATCTATCTAGACTATTTAGACAGATCTATCTAGACTATTTAGACAGATCTATCTAGACTATTTAGACAGATCTATCTAGACTATTTAGATAGATCTATCTAGACTATTTAGACAGATCTATCTAGACTATTTAGACAGATCTATCTAGACTATTTAGACAGATCTATCTAGACTATTTAGACAGATCTATCTAGACTATCTAAAACATATGTTAAGTTGAAATATATCTCTTTTAATCAACAACAATCCTACCTGTAACCATACTTCTGTCCAAGAAACACTACAAAGTTGGGTCCCATTGACAGTCGCTGACAATTTTTAATCTCCCGCATGCATAGTTCCGTTGTCATATGATCGTCTGTAGCCTCATCTCGTACGCCCCAACGCATGTCCACTACCTATGAATATGAAAATTATTAATATATGTTATACAAATGATCTCTCGTTACCATCAACTCAGTAAAGGGATTGCCAGAGGTCAGATAGTTCAGAGCCTTTTGTTTTAGGATATTGGAGTGACAGAAGAGCTAACAATCCTCCTGGGGGTTAGTGGCTAATGCTGATGATGATGATGAATAAATTAGTTTACAAGTTGACGAAAAGGGACACATTTTACATAACTATCGTGTGAGTAACAGAGATGAAGGTGTTTATGGAAGTATAGAAGAAAGAAGTATAGAAGAAAGAAGTATAGAAGAAAGAAGTATAGAAGCTATTACCTTATTATTGAAATTAACAAGAATAGAAGAGATCGGCTGCAAAACTGATACGGGCGGTACAGCGTTTGCGTCTTTTTTGTACCAAGTGTCGAGCAAGATGACATCTACTCCGCCTGCTGCTAACTCATCCCTTAGCATTTGCAGTTCAGAAGACAACACGTAGGTTGGTATTGGCCTGAAATTAAATGTACTTAGTAGTTCGTGTTAAATATGTTGTCTAAATGCAACCTAAAAGGTAAAGTACAAAAAATTTAAGTAGGTAAGGTATTGCTAGGTTGCAATGGTGCCAATAATCTATCAGAGACTCTAGCAGATGGCAGTAATTTAAAAGATTCAAAATTCGTTGATGGATTGCGGTGTTAAAGAGGCAAACAACATGTAAATCGAATAGATTCCACTACCGTGACCATTCGACTATGCTCGACAGTGAGGTCGAACTTGGCGAGGCTATTGTCGACCGTCAGGCTGTTTGTGCTTAGCGAATAGCATTTTTCATAAAAGAGTTGTCAACCTTGAGTTGTGTGTGAAATTCTTGTGATGTTTGTGCTGCGTGAGCAAAGTTTGTGACTACGAATAAGAAACTCGAATCGAATCGAATAGATTTACGTGTTGTTATGGGCTTAGTATGAAATGCTGCTGCCATATTTGGGCAGGCGCTGGTAAAAAAACCAATTAAGAAACCAATTGGTGACCCAGATCTGGTTACAATTCTTCTTAACTTCGAACACATATCCGGGGTGGCAAGAGTCTAGGTGTTTTACGGAATGTAACTTGAGAAGCTTAAGTTTGGAATTACATGATTTTATTACCCCGTTCTGTTTCTACTATTGCAGATCTACAACTCTTAATCTATCTAGACTATTTAGACAGATCTATCTAGACTATCTAATACATATGTTAAGTTGAAATATATCTCTTTAAATCAACAACAATCCTACCTGTAACCATACTTCTGTCCAAGAAACACTACAAAGTTGGGTCCCATTGACAGTCGCTGACAATTTTTAATCTCCCGCATGCATAGTTCCGTTGTCATATGATCGTCTGTAGCCTCATCTCGTACGCCCCAACGCATGTCCACTACCTATGAATATGAAAATTATTAATATATGTAATATATAGTAAAGGGATTGCCAGAGGTCAGATAGTTCAGAGCCTTTTTGTTTAATTTTAATATTGGCTTATTAGAAGTCCTTATTCCATAAGTCCATGAGAGACGTTTACGTTAAAATCATCTGGTCTTGCAAATGTACGCGGGCGTCGATAATCACTTACCATCAGGTGAGCCACAGCTCGTTTGCCCCCTTTACCATAAAAAAAATGTTACATGATATTTTGTCAAAACTGTTTTTTGATTTTTTTACCCACAGAAAAAATTAAAAAGATTCTTTGAAAGGCTGCCTCCGCCGCTCTACAGTGCCAAGTTATTCAATTACCAAAATGATACAATGGCTTTAAGTGGGTAAAAATCGATACAACGGTAAAAATATAGTAAAAAATCTATTTTAAGAGAAACTAATGTCAATGAAACTAATGTCATGAAAAAAGAATTATTTTTAAAAATAGATCTTTTTCACCTGTCACAATATAGGAGGGGGGAGGGAGACATCACGTAACACATCAAATGAACCCGTGTTGTGGGGAGAAAAGGGGGCGACTAAGCTATAATCTGATATAGATAAAAGTCTCGATTTACATATTTCAAACTGTGCTGTAACATCTTGATGACCTTCTATCAAATAATTTAGAGAGATTTAGAACCAGGAGAGGTTCCACCACTCTGCTGCAATGCGGGTTGGTGGACTTCGAACAAATTTAAAACAAGCCACAACATAATGGTATGCAGTACCAGTAGTTGCTTAAAGGCTGTGATTACCCTTGGACCCATCTACATCTTGAATGAATGGCATATTCACTCCTTTGAGCTGAGTGAAATGTCTTTCTCTTTTCTCCCTAGTTGACTGTTTTTATTTAATTATAATTAAAATAAATTCACGATATATTGTAACTGTATTGAATTGTAAAGGTGTAGAAAATCGAAATGAATATTGTGAACTTTTAAAATGTTAATGACAAACTATATAAAGTAAACATAAGTCTAGAACACAAATTAAAACAATGTCATAATTTAATACAATTGTGTAAATGTCAAGCGGCAAACATATCAATCATAGAGCGCGAGTGACCTGGTTTCGACCCCACAGGCCGGGACCACAAAAATTGCTCACTGGAGCAGCGTGGCGGGCACTTCCCGGCTTCTAAACCCTCTATGATACTCGTATTTGAGAAGGAGACCTTTGCCCAGCTGTAAGCACTTACAGGCTGCTACTTCAAACATATTAACAACTTCAACAAACTAAAATGTGAATATTCTTTTACGTAGAAAATGGATTTTCTAACAACCAAAAGCAAACATTTCCGCCTTAAATTTATTAAAACGAAATGAAACTATTGTTAATCGTAATGTTGCTGTAAAGCAATCGAAACGTCGGTAATATAAAAACATAATTAAACGCGATAAAATCCGTTAATAATAATACCGTAAATACAAGAAATCATTATTATAAGGTAGTTATATCTGTAGACAAATTGTTATTTTTTATGGCCACTGCTTCAGAATAACCTAATTTAGTGCACTTTCTGTGCACGTAATTCCTTAGTTGCAACGATAGCTTACGAAACGTTCTCACTTTTTGCATGCTAACATAAATATGTATATACAAAGCGTATTGTTTTAATAACTATAACTTTCAAACAGCGGTACGAGCTAACGGCGTTTAGGTCTTGAAGCCGCAGTGTAAACATTTACAAAAACACCCGGTAGGGACTATTTCGGTCGACGGAAACGGACCCACGTGCGCTCCTGCGCGCACCTATTTTAAACTCGACTTTCCTAGTTAAACGCTATGGGGGCGTGTATTCCCGCTCGTCTTTAGTATGTAAGGTACAAAGACGAAACGGTCAATTGCAAGTGGCATGTTTCAATTATGCAAATGCCTGAATACTAGAAATAGCAGTCGAACGATGGCGGATAATCCATTAGAGGTACCTTCATCGGGATCATCATCGTCTTTGCAACATATTACGAGTCCAATGCTGAACATATGCCTCCCCCAAAGATTGCCACAAGGCTCGGTCCTGAGCCACCTGCATCCATCGACTTTCCCCTAGACTGTACAGATCATCACTCCTTTTGGGGGGTCGTTCCACACTACGTTTACCTGTTTACCTGTTACCAACGATTGTCATGCTATGTGGCCAGCCACATTACAGCCAGTATTACAGGCTGTTACTTTACTACTTTACCACACGGTTTGACGGGAAGACGAACTCCGCGACGAGGCTCGCTTCTCGTCACATCCTGTACCCAGTTGGCTGGCTAGAGCCGAGCTAAAAGTTTTTGTGACTAATACGGCACAGTGCACTTGCAATACCTTACATCCTGTTGTTATATTAGCTCTATGTACCCTTCAAAGCGCAATAGTGGTTGTACTAAATATTAGCGACATAATATGACAAGAGGACGCTACCCAGACTCCTAGACAGAAAGGAAGTCCCACCACGTAGAAGATAAAGCTGTTTTATCTGTACTGTAGAAACAAAATTAAATCCCGATTTGGAAATTAGTGAAATAAAAAGAAAATCTTATTATTGTTATGAGGAAACTTCGGTTTTCCTTGAATAATATTCAACCCATGGCTTATTTTCTTAAGCGGCTATAAAAATTTACGCCTTCCGTTGACCGATTTTGAATTCATCGTTGCGTTTAAGGCGTGGATTTTTAATTAAATTTTTATCTACACCAAGCGACCAGTAAAGCCAATTGATGCAACACTTTGTATATAGCACAGTTCAGTTAGAAATGTACATTCTATTATGATGTTTTTATGTTTTATTATAAATAGAGGAATGAATTAAAAATGTGCGATGCTTTTTTGAACATTGTCATCATGTTTGAACAAGATTGAACTTCCTATAATTATAAATATGGAAACGTTTTGATCGCAAATTTTGACCACGATGTCAACTGCGCAGGAGATATTATAGTGCCGCCAGTGTAGGCACAAACGGAGGCACTCACTCGTCTTTGCCACAGTTAACGTACCTTTGCCCACGTACATCGCCCACACCAAAGGAGCTGCAGGTGCGTTGCCGGCTTTTAGGATATTATGTATTAATAAATGCAGTAGAAATGAGAGAGTTAAGAAGTATGATTGATGTGAAGATAACGGACAGGGTTCGAAATAATGTGATCGGAGAGCGTTGTGGCGTGAAAGACGATGTAGTGACATGAATTGAGATAGGGATGCTGAGCTGGTTTGGACTTGTGGAGAGGATGAATGAACTTAGGTTGACGAAACAAATATATGAGCCGAGTGTAAATGGTAAAGTTAGGAGAGGAAGACCTAGGCGAACATTTCACGATCAAATCGGAGATGTTCTGAAAAAAGGCCAGGTCAAGAGTACTCTAAACGAACGAGCATGCATGCGAAGATTGATGAAAGTGAGAAAAGCGAAAGACGTATGTCAGGACAGTAGCAAGTGGAAGAAGATTGTCTCTGCCTACCCTGTTGGGAACAAGGCGTGAATATATATACATGTATAATTGTTAAGGGTGTGTGAGGGAGGATGAGAAGGGGGATAGGGGAGGGCGTGAGTGGGCCTCCGGTTACTCCGGCCCACTCCCCCTCTCCATGCCCCTCCTCATCCTCCTTCCCATCTCCCAAATAGCCTTAAAGGCCGGCAACGCACTTCCAGCACCTCTGGTGTTGCAGATGTACGTGGGCAACGGTAATCACTTACCATCAGGTTAACCGCTTGCTCGTTTGCCGCCTTTCCGATAAAAAAAAAACAACGTAGGAGGGATGCAAGATAACACGACCAGATCCGAAAACGGTTACTTTTTTTTATTTTAAAATTGTCACTTCGGCTTGGATTCAAAACTCGTGGCTCAGATGAAGTACCAAGTATACCAGGAAAGCATAAGAAAGCGCATAACTGATTACTCTAGCTTTACTAGCGGATATTTGACGTTCAGAAATTAGAATGTTCAAAGGCTTACCAGAACAAATTAATTAATGCATATTCATCACGGGTATCTTCAAAGATTAAAAGATTTCAGTTCCTGAAAATGAGTGAGCGACTTCATATTTCTTTTGACACGGGAAACATATCCTCGGTGGATTCTCCTTATGTAAATATATCGATGAACATTGTCTTCGGTTTTGGCAAACTTAAAATCAATCTACTACGAATAAGTAACACTACAAAGATGTTCCAAGTCTGTACCAGTGTTGCTGATAGTCATTGTGTGGTTTTAGTTGTATATCTTGACATACATATTTGTTTCTATTTTATTATTAAAACTTATGATTCTATGTTTATATGGTAAATATGTATACATTGTATGTATGTATGTGTGTATTTATATCTACTTATCTGTGTAAGTATATATTTTGATATCCATATCTTTTAACTTGTTTTTTTCTGTTAGCTGTATCGCCTCTATTATGTATTTATCTTTGCTTAGCCTAATGGTTGAGTGGGAGAGAATGCCTCTAGGTATTAAGTCCGCCATGTGTACAACTTTGTGCATAAAGTTTAAATAAATAAATAAAAGGCTCTATCGATCGTATACCCAATTCTGGGGTGGTCAGAGAACTAGACGTTTTACTTCTTACCGCTCGCTTTTCACCAGATCTTATTTGGAACGACGTGTCGTGACGGCTGGTGAATTTGTCGCAGCATTTGTGTTCAGGCCAGCGATACAAATCGTACAGAAGTTTTGAAAACTCTCCGCACACGGTATCGAACTGGAGTCTGCCGATTAGGAGTCTAACCATTCGCCTATTATGGCTATGCCTTCATTACCTTAACGTTAGTATTATAGCGGATTATATCAATCAAAATTATTATGAAATTGTGAAATCTCTTGTTAAAAAGCAGACTTTTTTTATCATACTGTGTTGACTAATTCGACAATAGTCAACCTGATGGTAAATTACTACTGCAGTCAATGGGCACCTGCAAATAACTTCAATCATAGAGGTGACAGATGCCGATGGGAGACCTCTGAGGACTAAGATTGAATAGACCCATAGCCCGTAATTATACTGGCTCTCTATACATTCCTATTAAACAATATTGTTAAGAAAAAATACAAGCATCGTACTCAATTAATCTCTTTCAAATGCGAAGTGAAGTGAAATAGCAGCCTGTAAGTGCCCACTGCTGGACAATGCCCCTTTCTCAAATACGAGTATCAGAGAGGGCTTAGGAGCCGGGAAGGGCCCGCCACGCTGCTCCAGTGCGGGTTGGCGGGCTTCACATATCCTCGAAATAATATTTTTATAATTTCTCAGACTTGCAGGTTTCCTCACGATGTTTTCCTTCACCGCTGAGCACGTGGTAAATACAGCACTTAAAATTGCTATTAATAATTTTGAGCGGTGCCGGCACTGGGGATTAAACCCAGGTCACTCGCGCCCTATGAAACTAAAGTGAACGCCCTGATCACTAGGCTACCACGGCTCTTCTTCTTCAAATGTATATTTCGTAAAATTTTATATTTAAAAGACATTTTTCTTTGAAAACGTAAATCGGATTTAGAGAAAAATGTCGTCAAATTTTAGCTGAGAATCGATTTCGTGGAAGCGTTTATCTTACTTTCGAATAATCCTCTGGATAAAAGATGTGGAAGTCGAGTGTATTATATTCATAGAAACATATTTATGTATTCTCATGTCTTTACGTTAGGTTAAGTTATAAATTAATGAAATAATAAACTTGTTCTCCCGAGCTGTGATAAGATTTGCTTGGGTTAAGTTAAATTTTTAGCTGTTGTTGTATTCTTTCTTATGTAATACACGGGGTCGTAATATACCATTACGACCGCGTAGTGCAGTAGTTAGCGTAGCTACGTAGGCGTCTTGAGTATTTAGACACGGGTTCCGGGTTCAAATTTTAGCACAAGCTAAGATTTTCGTAACAAACAAATTACAGGCTTGTCCGATTTAATTATGTTGTGTCTGCGACGCAGCTTCCGAAACTACGTATGATCTTCATCGGTTACTACTGTCCGGCTATTTGCGGAATTATTTACTTTATTACACACACACTCTCACTCTCTCTCTCTCACATTCGTACAAACAAATATTATAGTCACACACTAAATATATATTTAGGCAGAGGCCTTTGAGCAAGAGTGTCATATGATTAATAAGATAATCTGTGGTGAACTCGATGTGCACATCTTCGTACTGATGGAATAATTTTTATATTAAATTTACTATATTAAATATTATGTATAACTTTTTTGTTATTGCTTATATGTAGTTTATAAAAACATATAATGGCATCGGAGTGTCACGAGGGTCGGCACTGAAAAACAGTGCAATGTCGGAATTTACTTCCATTGTAGCAAAGTACTGAAAAGCCAACTCCTTCGAGGAGTTTTTATTGTTATTTTCTATTTATATGTATTTTTGTTTACTATTTGTTTCAGTCAATTTATTTTGTGTGCGTTCATTTCTTAAGAAATATAAAATGTATTTTCTTTCTTTCTTTCATACGTAAGGTAGCCAGAACACTGTTACTTCTTTCAACTTAATCCAGTTTATAAGCTGTAGATGTCGCTTTGGTCTTTAACGATGAGAAATTGAGTCTACATTTAATTACCTTAACATATCACAGACATATGAATGAATGAATAATGTCATTAAAAAGTAAATATGTTTTCAATAACGACATAGCTAGTAATGTTATTAATCCCAATATCTTCACAAATCTGTGGGTAGTGACCGTTGAATAGACCTCAACAACAAAGTTCAGGTAATCCACGGGGGGACTTGTAACCGTGTTGGGTTAAACTGAGCAACTACGAAGCTTAGAAAGTTATAGTTGTATTGCTAAATATAATTAAAGTTGCTAAATCGCATTTTAGTTGGTCATTCTACAGTAAGCGAAACTACATTAAAAAGTTTATTATATGTAGAACCATTCACGCATATCACTAAAACATGTAAGCATAGAATACGGATTGCCGATTGGCACGGCCGACTTTTCGCCTCACCGAGTGACGTTTTCTGGTCGTCTTAATCGTTGATGTTCGAATGGTCCCAGCCGTTAAGTTCCAAAATTATACATCGCTACAGAACCCGAAGTTTCACCGACACCATCTACTTATATGTTTGACAGTCCATCACAGGCTTTTTACCGCGCACTTCAACGTTGTATTACTGTTACGAATTAGAGATCATCAAATAAAACGTCTATTACTCTTTCAAAGACCGACAGCGTAACTCCAACTTCTCCAGTGTTGCGGATGTTGGAGTCGTCGGTGATCTGTTGCCACCTAGTGAACCGATCGCACGTTTGCCGCCTCATCCATAAAAAGAAAATGTGACAGGTGGCGAGTCTCGTCGCCGGGCTTGGATCCAGATGATTGTCTTGAGATTTATCCAAGCTTTTCTTTTAGTCGCATCTGACACACGCAGTGAAGATAGACGGTTGGCAGATTTCTACGCTCATATTTAATCTAACTGTAATCTCAGACAGGTATGAATAGATGTAATAAATCTATACTAAATTTAAAGGTCTGTTTCAGCAAACCACACCAATAAAGCAATTTCGCACAATTACTAGTAATTTGTAAATATGTTTTTTTATAGAAATGACGGCAAACGAGCACGCGGTTAACCTGATGGTAAGTGATTACCGTCGCCAACATACATCTGCAACACCATAGATGCTGCAGGTGCGTTGCCGATCTTTAAGGATATTTGGGAGATGGGAGGGAAGAGGAGGGGAATAGGGAAGGGTGTGGGCCTCCGGTTACCTCACTCACTGAACGAAACGCAGAAACACAAGATGCCTCTACTTCACGTAGGTATTCTGCGAGGCCGTGGTACCTACCCGGTCAAGCCGGCCAATTCGAGCAGCAGCAGAAGCCGCCACTTGGCTCTACTACGCTTAACAATATAGCGTATAATAAAGCGGTTTCTGCCTTTTGACCACGCAAGGAAATAGCTGCGTTTTTTTTTTTAATAAAACTGTAAAAGGTCTTAAGCGTTGTTGGGTGAAAATCACCTTTAATTCGTTTTTAAACTGACGTAGATAAAGAATCAGTTAGGGATAAAGTGTTACAGTTTGTCGACTGGTGGTGTTGTAACCAAAAGACACCCCTCCCCCTTCCCACCCCCCATCTTGCTGTGGGGGACGACAAAATTTCGAATTTATAAATAAATGTTTGTTATATTTACACTCCGAGGAGGTGTTACTATTTGTACATGAGCTGAACTTACCTGAAACTCCAAGCCGTGCTTCTCACGACAGTAGTCTTTGATCCTCGGATAGCACTTGGCCATCAAAGTATTTCTTTCCATTGTCGTATCTGAAGGAGAAAAGTAGGTTAGATGATTTTCGTGTATGGGGTATTCGAGTTTGTCAAAGGTCGTCGCTGCAACTGCAGACGTAAAACTAAAGTAGTCCGTAAATCCCCACTGCTGCGCAAAGGCCTCCTTCTCTATAAGAATGCAGACGTACTGCAACATAACTATGATATAATTGCCTTCACCTTAACCAAACCCAAGAAACAGTCCACTGCAGGATAATACTCCACATAAAGCAAGGTTTGCCAATTGCCACACTCGGCTAGTAGATTGGCAATCGCAGTGCCAGACACCATGCACCTTAGACCCTATTGCCCGTTATCAGTCTGCTTCATTTTAGTCTGGTATTTTACGATATGGTTATCCTGCCATCTATCGGTAGCTATTGCTATTACCAAGATTTTTACGACACCCTCGGATAGAAAGAAAGCAGCAGTATATTGTTGTTGAAATTGGAAACTCATTAAAACAATATTATTATTTTAATGAGATTAAATATAACTCTCATTGTATATAGACTGTTTTACATAGTGATAAATAGACTACATATATATGTGCTATATAGACTGTTATATATAATTCACTCCAAAGGAGAAATAATACCGTTGTTGACCGGTGGTAGACTCCTTCTCCGTCCAGGAGTCGTTCAAGTTGGTACCACACACTTGCTAATTTCTGGCGCCATACAGCAGTTCAATTACTGTTGTATTCCTGTTTGGAAGGTATAGAAATCCAGCTGTGAGGCGTTCAATCTTTACCCTCAGGGTAACTTTCTTCGGTTGAAGTTGTTAGCAGGTGTCCATTAGCTGCTGTAGCCCCTTACCTGGTGGTGGCGTGTTAGCCCGAATTCACTCAAATCCAAAAAAAAATAATCTCACTATAAATAAACAAATTTACAATGGTTATTCTACTAACGCATTCTAAGTTATGCTTAACTTACGATTGTATAGAATCAGGACAACAAATCAAATTAATTTCGGTGACTTACCGTTGCTAAAATTTCCTCAGGAATCAATTATTAAAGATAATAATAATAATTATTTTATTACGTGTATTTGTGCTAATGAAAACATGATTTTGAATATTATAGAAAGAACTTCCAAGAACTTTTGGGCGTAAATAGAAACTAAAATAAGTTAAATACAGATGAATAAAATCATTATAGAAAACCATTCTCGAAAGTCGTGTCACAAAAAAGTTCACTAAATCTAAAATAAAGTTAACATAAATAAATGTCTGGGGTGAGATATGGCCTCGGAACCGTATCCAATTGGCGCTTGGCACGCAACGTCAAAATGTAGCTTTTAATTGTTGATATTAAATGTAAATGACTGAAAAGAATTGCTTGAAAAAAATCACGTAACCTTACATTACGTTTACCTAAAATTAAAAAGGTAGATAGATTTGACACTACAGACACCACTTAATGGTAGACTTCTTCACTTCTGGTGTCTATCTGTGTAGACATAGAGAGACTCTCGCCTATTTCTACCGATAAGCTGCACAGCTTCACCACCACTGTTGTGTTCCGATATGAAGTACAAAACCAGGCTGTGATCTCTAAGCTCTATCAATTGAAGTTGTTTGTGGGTGTACAATTTCTGCAGTGGTCACTTACTGCCAAGTGAACTATTGGCACATTTGTCTAATTGTCGAACCGTCTAAATGTCCGAAGTGCTAGTGACTGAGTATTCTGAGTTAGTGTCGAGAGGATTCTGCAACTTTAAATCTAACCTTAAATTCATCCTATTAAAGATTTGTGTACAATGAATGCGTGTCTTTTTTCTTTTAAGGTATCGGGGGCAAACAAGCAAGCGGCTCACCTGATGGTAAGTGATTACCATTGCCTACGTACATTTGCAACACCAGAGGGGCTGCAGGTGCGTTGCTCGCCTTTAAGAATATTTAGGGGGTTTTAGGGAAGAGATTTGGGGAGGAGAGGAGTGGGCCTCCGGATACTTCAGTCACCGAACGAAACGCAGAAGCATAATATGCCTCTACTTCACGCCGGTATTCAGCGAGGTTCACTAGCCCGGTCGAGTCGGCTTATTCGAGCAGCAGCAAAAGCCACTGCTTTCCTCTACCACGTTACCATCACCATCCCATTCCTAATGTTATCGGACATAATAGTCTCATTAGGAGCACGATTTTAGTTCTTAAATTATTATGGAACTGGCGGCAGGAAAAAGAGAGGTGACCAAAGGCTAAAAGCCAAGGCTTTAATTTCTTGTATTTATGCGAAATAGAATTTGTAAATCCCGTAAATTACACCTCTCGTGACCTTAACGTCGGTATTTAAAAATATAAATGAACACGATAATATCTGTAAATAATAGATCTAGTGATCGGGAGCAGCATTGCTGGTACCGGCACTGCACTCAATGGCCCCGTTTGTTTAGCGTATTGAGTAAGTGTGAACCTTCCAAGAAATGTATGCTTTCTCGAAGAGCAGTTCAGCAGTGGACACAACTGTACAAGTGGCTATGTGTGGTTTCATTATTGATAAACTTAGAAATTACATAAAAATATACTGAGAAAGGATGTTTGAAAAACCTACTTTCTCACTATAGTAAAAGTTTTATTCAAACAATTATTGTGACGATGCCATAAGCTGTGCTATTCTGCATAACAGACCACTGCGTCAAATGCAGTTTGCGTGCACTGAAGTAGCTAGTACTTGCGAATTAACTAAAGCCGCGTTTACACGCGCTCTTATATGTTTCAATGTAACTTTTTGTGTTCGGATTTTAGTTTTCAATCACGCTGTTGTGTAATACTTCTTTTAGTATGTACAAAATATCTCTGGTAATTAGAGAATGCTCAGGAGAATAGACTTACGGTTTTCTACTTTGTAAATTTAATTAATGTATTAGTTAATGTTTATATGATCAGTCGGTGTAGCCTAGTGGTCAGGGCGCTCGCTTTAGTTCCATAGAAAAAATAAACATATCTTTATTTAGGTAAACACAGAGAATAGAGAGTAGAATAGAGAATAGAGCGACCAAATCTGGGTTTGATCCCCGGTGCCGATGCCACTAAAATTATTAGTAGCAAATTATAAGAAACATTATTTCTTGGATATGTGAAGCCCGCCAACCTACACTGGAGCAGCGTGCTGGGCCTATCCCGGCTCCAAAACCTTCTCAAAAAACTATTTGAGAAGGAGGCCTTTACCCAGGAGTGGGCACTTACAGGCTGCTACTATCCTTTTTTTTAACGGCGCTATAATATATAAATACACCCCTGCCCCTGGAAGTAATTAAGAAAAAAATTGGCATGGTAAATATTGTAACTGTTGATGTAGGGGTCACGGAACCACAACAATAATTTTGTTCGAGAAACAAATGTTTAACAATATTTTACATTAAGAAAAATTACCGATTGTGTGGTTTATACCATTTTATTCTAAATATGGTTTATTCATTTCCACGACTTATACTAGCGTACTCTAACTAAAATTCAAAATAGGTGGCAGTAACGAATCGGCTTCCGATTCAGCTTAATGCCACCTCATTACTTGAAGACAAGCCCACAGTTGGCGGTAGAAACGATTGCGGTTGGCAAGCGGATTGCCGGTCCCACTACCAGATACTTTGCATCCTAGACGCCACGGCCTTACACGAGTCCACGTATTACCGGTCCAACATTAAAGACCGAGCGTCTATGATGGATTAATAACCGACGGCCCATGTCCTGCTGCAGTGCAGACGGTCGCTGCCCATTAGCAATAAACGCGAAACCAGCCCGTTATAACATAACATAACATATACCGGTCTAACATTTTTCATATAAGTATTCTGGCCATTCCACGAGGCTCCAGAATGTTCTCTCTCTATCGACTTTCACGACACTTGTTAGAATGTAACGGTGACATATTCGCCCCACATCATACGTCATATTCGTCATTAGTAAATAATAATACTTACTTTTTTTTTACCATAATCTCATACAATTTCATCTCATCATGATATTAAATATTTAACTTATTTTATTAACATTTGTTTTTTGTTCTTTTGATTTTTTTTGTGAAACGCATGCTGAAGTTTTTCTTGTTTTTGTTTTGGCTCTGTTTTTGTTTAATTGCTCTTTTTCGAGATGGGTATTCTGCTCAACGGTTACAATGATTTCAGAACTGTGTATCTTTTGTCTTTTACTAATAATGCTTTTTTTTATGCTTCTTGTCCGGTTGTTCGTGAAGTCAATGAAGGACCCGACTGAAAACAGTGCTGTGATATCACTGAGACGGGAACCTTTTTGACATCGCACAACAAATTAATCTTTTCCATGTTTTTTATTTTGTTTTGTTGTGTGATTGCCAAATAAATGTGTTTCTTTCTTTCTTTCTTTCTTTCTATTTCAATAAGTAGTCAATGTAAATGATGATCACCATTAAGTAATAAAAATAAAACTAAAAAAAATACTCGAGTGTGAGACGTGCCTTACATTTCCACCGGCGTGAGCACGAATCAAATCCAGTATTCCAACGGTTACCTAAATTGCAATGTTCGAAATGTCACTGCGTATTGTGTTTGAGAACTCGGTTGAAGCTAGTGACTTTAACTTTTGTATTACACAATAAAACGCAGCCTCAAGCCTTTCACCCTTTATAGTATAGGCAGAGGTATTTATTCCCTCCAGATGTCAACTGAATGGCGAACGTCGCTGGTTAAATACTGGCATGGGATATTTGGAATGGTTATCCAGCCGAGATATTTCTCGTGACGTTACTTAAAATCTAATTTTAAGACCCGTAGCATCACAAAGATTGATACCAATTGGTAATAATATTAGTAACCAATAGTCGGTTTGGTTTCAAAACCACTCCACTATAATTTCACTTATAAATGAATTTACCATCTGTGTATTATACGCATCAAGTAGGTGCTATTATAACTGACATAAATTTAATTTCGTCGAAGCGATCATTCGCACTATCAGATAATGGGTATTAATTAAAAGTTGCTTCGCTTCCCTTCTACCCCCTACTATGGGGAGAAGTGGGAGGTATAGGGAGGGGGTTCTGGATGTAATGTGTTATACTTAGTTAATCAAATATCTTTGTAACGTTTGAAGGTTGGTTGTTTTACGCATGAGACTTGATTCTATGAATAAGGACTGTGTAGTATGCCAACACAATTTATGTTTTAATTGAAAGAATTGAGTCGAGTAGAATATTTTTGTAAGCATTAGTGAGATCGACAACCATTACTACTACATCAGCCTATTTTAGCCCAGTGTTGAACATAATTCTTTCCATGAAGGGGCCATCAAAAGCCGGTATAAATTCTGTGGATCGTTTGCCCATCGGTTTGTCGTAATCACCTGGCTTTCCTCGATCACTGATCTGTGGGATATGGGTTTGGCAGATTCCAATGGATATTCCATAGTATATTTTTTGGTTTAAATTATACTGTTGTCTGAGAATAAAAATTTGGCCAGCTGTGGGCATTAAGAGGCTGCTGCTCAGGTATCCATAACTTGTACAAAAACTGAATTCCCAGAACGTTAATCAGCCGCAGTGTATTTCATGAGTCTAACATTTCTCATTGTTACATCAAACTTCCGTCGCAAGGAATTTTATAGCCCCTTTCGCTACAAACAGTCAAGTTTGCTTTAAGCTGTAAAACTCCCTCAGTGTAACTCCAGAGGCATTTAAATCTATTCGATGTACAATTAGACACACCTCTCGCTCCGATTTCACTTTTAATTTACTTGATAACCTTGTTTAAAGAGGCTGTAAATTTATTATTGTCAATTTACTACAAGTCTTAATTGTGAGAGGTATTTTTAGTGAAAACATTGTCTTTCGTGATTTAACATCTAAGAAATCATCAGATCGAATACAAAGATAGAGAGTATAATGCGATGGTGTTTACCATCTCTTTCTTCAAATGCCAATCTCGCCTGGCAGATAAAAGGCTCAGAGGGCCGAGTTATGGTGCTATCCATCTGGATACACCAAACCCAAATCCCACAGATCAGTGATGGGAGCAGCATCATTAGTCCCAGGGCACCACTGCTTCACACTTACACACTCACCAACCCGCTTCCCTAGAGTGGTGAGCATGGCAAACCTTCCAATATGTATGCAGGCTTTAACTGGCACATTCTTGGAGAGGCCCATGTTCAGCAGTGGATTAAAATAGCTCGGGTGTTTATGTATATTTTAATACACAGACCGATGACCGGCAGCGTCTAAGGTCCAAGGCCTATTGGCATTAAGGGTGGCGATGGCAAATCCTCTGGCAATGGGAGGAATCGGCAGCAGACTATATAATATTATTAGTTTATAATAAAACGCTGACGAAGAAGAGTAAACTAAACCAAATACGAGTGCTCCAATTGTCGAAAGATTGAAGTTTTGACAGCTTTCACCCAAGGTGGTACCTCACCAGGAATCACAGAGTTTCTATTGTAGGTGTGTGCGGAACAATTAAGTCAAAGATCAAATCACCTGTGAATGTGGAGCTGGTGAATATCCTGACGATCTTCGAGCTGACAGGCGGCAGCAGCTTTAGAGAGCCGGCGAAAATGAGATCTACAGTTCGGTCGTCCATGATTCGAGCTCAGGAAACTTGTCTTGTGAAGCTGCGAAGAAATAATTGTTCCTTGTTACCATTTACAACAATTTATTAAATCGTCTTCTTTGCCTGTCGATTGCGTAGCAGTCAGAAGCAGCATGGTGGACTCCTCACTACTTCAGACCCTCACATAATCCCTCTTGACATTAAAAAAGCTCCTAATAAGTTTGCCTTTAAAAATAAAATCCGCATGTTGCAAGTCTGTACTGTGCTGCTGTTTGTCATTGTGTCGTTTTAGTTGTTTGTCCTGACATGTATATTTGTTAGTATTTAGTATTAAAATTAATTATTCTATGTGTATATGGTATATTTTTATATATTTTATTTACGTATCTATGTATATATGTATCTACCTATCTGTGTAGGTATATATTTTGATATTTATATCCTTTTACTTGTTTTATTATCTTCGCTGTATCGCCTCTATTACGTGTTTATTTCCGCTTAGCCTAATGGTTGACTGGGAGAGAATGCTCCTAGGCATTAAGTCCGCTATGTGTACCACTTTGTGCATGAAGATTAAATAAATAAATAATAAGAAAACGTTTTTCTTAAAAGTGGGTCTAATATATAGCGGCTGTAAATAGACCTCCAAGACAGAGAATTCGACCTTTTCGAAACTTATTTACAATATTTATCGTTGACCCTAGATGCTAAGACGGTGACTGGCTTACCACCTGTCACGTTGTCCCAAATTAGCTGTTGTAAAAATCTTATTAATTATAAAGGTACAGTTGTAAAGTTTATCTCAATAGCGCATAAATCGAACGATATGATATTTATACACGAAAACGTAAATTACTTCCGTTTGGGTTTTCGAATCCCGAATCCACGACACCGCAGGCTAAAACTCATTACTAAGTCACACAAATTAGCGAATTACTCTACGCCGTAGATACTAAATAAATCTATGGCACCGACTGGTATTACGTAACCGCCACGTCAGTTTCCTTTCCCCAGCGCAACTTCCGATATTCGCGTGGGAACTTGACAAATTACTTGGCAATATCGATTAATATACATAAGTTGTTGTGGCCGCGAGGAAAACTATCGCAGTAGACAGCATAAAGTACCCCCTAAAGCATTGGGTACTGCCCTCGATATTAAAATATTGCCAGGCATATTATTTATTTCATTATTTATGTACACACAAGTAAAACGATGCAGGTGGCTCAGGACCGAGCTTCGTGGCAATCTTTGGGGGAGGTCTATGTTCAGCAGTGGACTTCTGATAGGCTGAAATGATGATGATGATGATGATGAAGTAAAACGGAAACAAAAAGAAATATGATAGAAAGAAACGGTCTGTACAAAGGTACTGCTTATTTCTTAAAAAAAATCTTCCAGCAGACCTGCGACAGGAGAATAGCTAGTCAGTGGTAGATTGCGCGCGTAGAATACAAAAAAAAAAGAAAACCCTACTTATACATAAATAAATGCATAAATATACGTAAATATATACTTAAATAAATACATAAATACCCAAAATTAAATAAATATATACATAATAGAATAGTACCAATAATTCATACTGCCAAAGACATATAGTGGTCTTTGACTCTTTTCTGAAATACAGAAATAGTTTTGCAGTCACGTATATTTGGTGGGAGATCCTCATCTCGGGGAGCACGCGTTTTTTCACAGTACGCGAGTGTCTTGGATTGTAAACCAGTTGGCTAAAGTTATAATTTCTTCGAAGTAATAAGCCGGATTTACCATCTGCATGATGGTGAAAGAAAAGAAAAATATGTCGAGGACAAGTGAACCTGGTAGAGCCGAACGGCGGCTTTTGGTCGAATAGGCCGGCTCGGGGCTAGTGCCGCGGCCTCGCAGAAAACCGGAGAATACCGGGAAATAAACGACACGATTAATCAGTACTGGAACGAGCATGTTCCGGGACAACATAAAAAATTCCATAAAGCAGTGCACAGCAAACAAAAAAAAGTAGCAGCCTATAAGTGCCCACTGCTGGGGAAGGGCCTCCTTCTCGAATACGAGTATCAGAGAGGGTTTAGGAACCGGGAAGGGCCCGAGACGCCTATATTTTTATTATTTCACAGACATTGCATGTTTCCTCACGATGTTTTCCTTCACCGCTGAGCACGTGATAAATACAACACTTAAAATTGCTATTAAAAATTTTAGTGGTGCCGGCACCGGGTATCGAATCCATCACTCACGCTCTGTGAAACTAAAGTGAGCGATTCTTAATTAAATTGTAAGTTATCTGATTTTATTTTATCGTCAAGTTCTATTAGAAACAAAAAGTGTTTCCAATTACCGAGCTACAAAGGACTCGTATGCTTGATAAACATTTGATACCGCTATCTATGGCGTTAATCCCTGATAAGTTCACCAAAATTACGGCGCAGGTAGAATGTGCGCGATCGATGCTTAAGTATGAAACTGGAGCTTTGTTGTACAATAAACTTTGTTTCTAATTTCAAGTTGTACCCTCGTCAAGTTATATTGCTTTCGCGTGCGGCCTAGGAAAGAGAACGATGAGAGGCATGCACTCTATAATTTACGAAATTCGTTAGGCCCGTGTGTCTTTTATGGTTGTTTATATTTTAGAATTGACTGAACGTGAAATTCATTAAACACCCGACAGTGACAAGCCGCGACTTCGTTCGCGTGAAAAAAAAAAAATCCGTATTAAATTTCATCAAATGTCATTTAGCGGTTTAGACGTGAATATGTAACAGACGCATTAATCAAATACGGATTACTTATTAACATTATTGAAATTAGAAAATTAACGAAATGAACCATTTGAATGAAATGAAATGAATATGTAATATTTTGTGGTATCTACGCGAAAATTTCACATTTGAAATGAAACTACCATTTATGAGAAACGTGAAACGGGAAACGTCGAGATTATAAAAACAAAATTAAAAGGGATGAAATCCGTAAATATACTAGTATGTGTAAATGTAATATGCAGTAAATGTAAATGTACTAATAACCATATTCATTTCGCATTTAAAATGAAACCTCGATTTTAAATGTGAAATTAATATGGTTTAGCAGTGAAAATATAACAAACTCATTTATAATATCAAGCAATTGTGTTAAAAATAAATGTTTTTTCCCAACACAGACCAATCTTTATTCGATTTTGAAAGCTTTTCTACAATTTCAGTCAAAATGTAAGGAACTAGGGTTGCTAATATACTATGAAACTTTTGACTAACGCTCTAGCGCTCAACTTCCATGGTTGAAGTTAAATTAATTATGTAGTGTACTACAGAATTAATTATATAGTGTACTACAGAATTAATTATGTAGTGTACTACAGAACTAATTTAGGTGTATGAGAATTAGCTTGGGCTTGTTTAGTCTGAGTGAGAATTTGTACTAATGAAGATGATGATGAATTAATATGTTATATTTCCTTATTAGGCCTTTTTTGTTGTTTTAAATGAATACATTGATTTGTAAATCACTGTTGGATTGCCTAATAAAAAAAATATAGTACAGAAAATAGTACAAAGTATTCATGGATGGTATTCCGAAGATATTTTCCATCAGATGTAGGACATACTGTATAATCGCTAATGCTTACAGATCAAGATTATTAGCGTTTCAGTCTAGACACATACTGGAAAATTTAGATTTTGTAGTTCCTAAGAACGCACGCCGTTTTTCTTCTTTTTTAATCGTTTTCTTTGAACTCACACAAAACTATAGCGCCGTTTACAATACAAAATTTACAACTCTTCACGTCAGTCTGCGCAGACTCTTTAAGGCGAGTTTTAATAGGTTTATCTTAGACGAAGATTGTATTAACAATTAACATTGCTGGAATAAGCCAACTTTTTCTCCAATTGGAGCTAGCCGCGAATACTGATTTAAAATCCGTCCAAACATCAGGCAAGTAATGGGGAGCAGCATCTCTAGTGCGAGAGTATCAGTATTGTCCACAAATCCGCCTGTCCAGCGTGGTGATCTTTCATTCATAACACATCAGCTTTTGTTTGTGCTTTTATGGAAGGACCTTTGCCCCGCACTGTAGATAATATTTTCTTGGTCAATTTCGATCACGCCCACACGTTCAGAATACTATCGGTGCTTATTATAGTGCCGAAGGGGTACGCGCAAACACAGAGGCACTCAATCATCTTTACCTTCCCGTATCGGATGTAACTTATGCGATAAGATCAAAGGAAGAGTCAGATGCAGTCTCAAAGATATAACACATCACAACACGTTCTGACCCGAATTTGGACTGTGATTACATATCTCAGCAGTCAGGTACGCTAACCTAAGCCACGCGGTCTGCGGCCACTGTAGTAAAACGGGCTTTCAAACAAGAGAAATGAGGAAAGACTAACGTAATAACTTTCGACTTTAAACCTTTTTCTTGTCATCGGTTGGAGTGACGAATGAGCTACTGCAGCTCCTGGACACCTTTAAAGAACTTCAGTCAAAGAAGGTAACAGTTCATTGTCACTCATGTAATTACACTGGGCTCTCTGTTCTTATCAAACCGGAACACAACGGTTTGTACTGTTGGTTGGTGGCAGAAATATATAATAGGTACCACCCGTGCCTAACCAGAGTCGTGCAAAACCAGGTGAGCAGCTTGCCCGTTTTCCCCCTTTCTCATAAAAAAAAAACACTTTCTTAAATGAAAGGCTATTCTGAACCGCATAGAAATTAACGTTTTTCGGTTTTGGAACAGCTCCGCTATTGGAGTGTCGGTTTCTTACTGCCGTGATAAATAATATGGTTTTATGTGCTATGAAATCGAAGTTAGAAAAATCCACATCAATAACTCTTTAATAGCATTTAATCGCCCGAAAACATAAAACAGACGCACAGAGATAAAAGGTGTTGTCACACTTCACCTGCGGTTTGATAGATTTCGTACTATTACAAAGCTTTGAATGAAACATATAGTTTTGTAACAGTGAGATTAAAATTGATTGACTTTATTTTTGAACAGACGATTTACATTTCAACAATTTCATTTTTATTTCTTAACGTCATGATACCATAACAAATAACACAGGTTTAATCTAGAATTAAGTTAAACATTGTTTTAAAAGGGATAACTAGTAGGGTTCAATAAGTGTTCCTAACTTTAGTATTTGGAGTAAAAGATGGTATCATCACAAATATTAGCTTACTATTAATTACGATCGATAAAGAGCAGTCTGTAAACATCCTTAACATATCTATATCTGGCCCAGACTCAAACCATATTCACTTTAACTCGACCGTCCACCGCCAGAGGCGCTGGCGTCCAACGTTCAGAGTACACTCGAAGTGATTGCGTTTAACGAGCAACAAATTATTACAGTTTTGCGGGTTAGAGTTCCTGTAATTCCGTCTTGTGGTTACCTATTTTAGTATTATTTTAGATCTTGTTATTAGATTTTCGGAGAACTACTAAACTCTCTTACGTAGGTATAAAAGAGTTATATGTATGTATTTTGTCAGGAATGTCCGATAGCGTTTTGTCAACTCTTACGGTCTTCGAACAACGAGTCAAATGAAATAATGTTTCGAAATTACCCATCGATGTTAACGAAACCCTTTGATTGGTAAATAAGGGTGGCTGTACACTGTTTGAAATAAAAGCCAATATACTGAAATAAATGAAAATGGAAAGACTATCGAAATTCGGAACCATATAACCACTGGAACGCGCAAAGGGCAGTTCAGTGGTGAATTCCGAGGTAAATGGAAAAGGAATATCAGGAAGAAAAGAGAAAAAGAAAGAAACTCACTACCGCCTACCATAAGAAATTCCGGAACTGTACTTTTTATGTTATTTAATTATATGTAATCATATATATTTAATTGTATACATAAGAAATTTCAATATATGGAATAAGTAGAGGCCTTGAACAAATACTAAAATTTAATTTTATTGCCTTCTTGTACGTACATAAATAAATTAAAAAAAGGAAAGGAGATGAAAAGAAGGAAAAAGACAAGAAGTGAAGATTAGCTTGTGACCAGTTCAGGAAAGGACAGAGGATTGTTTACTGGCAGGAAGACCCGTGGAAGATGGCATGCGCGGGATTGTGGATTCAGGAAGAAACTCTGCATCTCCTTTGTAAGTGGTCAAATAAATAGAAGATTTTATTCGAAGTTTTCTGCCACGCACTTCGACTTTGTGGATTCTGCTGTCGCCAGCGGTATTTCCGAACAGTTACGACGTAGGGACCTTCAAGAAAAGAGCCTATTCCTTCCTTAAAGGCCGTCAGCGCATCTGTAGCTCCTCTAATGTTGTGGATGTTCGTGGGCGTCGGTGATCACTTACCACTAGGTGAGCCGCATGCTCGTTTGCCCCTTCTTCTATAAAAAAAAAGAATAGAAGTTTAAGATACCGGTCTTTAACTCCAATCTCGCAACCCATACCTCGTAACAATATATATGAAGCACTGACACCTGGTGTTCAGTTTAGCTATTCAGGTAAGCAGAGATTACGGATTTCCATTTGGCGTAACACTTTCGCAACCCATTTTTTACCTCTCCAGGATATAGAACACGTCGGCTGACGAGCCTCGTTACCAGGTTTGCTCCCGAAGATGTCCAAAAGATTCCCCGAGGCATCGCTTACGTTATTTACGGGAAGAAAGGGAAAGGAAGATTATGACGTTCCCACCATACACAATGCATTATTTATATGTTTAGGATCACATAGTTACATCTTAAGTTCTAAAGTTAATAGTACTGTTAGAAACATTTTATGTTAAAATTTAATGTAATCCTATGTTTAAGTACTAACCAAAGAAGAAGCGAGTGGGCTTTACATTTCAATCGCTTTTATCTAAAGTTTTATTAAAAAGTAAGTAGTTACTAATATTTTTATGAAAAGTACCTATTAAATCAAAATGAATGCTAATCAGATAACTACATTTATTAAAAAAAATATAACAGTCTAGCAGGGACTAGAGAATGACCACCCAAAGTTCTACGCAGAGAGGTATACTGAGTAGTACAGATTGCAGATTAGTTTGCAAGGCATCATAGATGGTACGCGAAATTCAAATTGAGCTAACAGCTGGTGATACCAGCATATGGATAAGGCAGTAAAAACTAGATAAGGAAAACACATAATAGTTGGAGCGTAGGGAAATAAAGTACATATTTTACCTAAAAGTAAAGGCACTTCTGCCGATCTCGAGAGGATTTTCTTTATATATGAGTTAGAGTATCGTGTCGACCTTGAGTCAAGATTTACGCAATTCAAATCAAGTCAAATAACTCAACTCATTCCGAATGAACTACTCCCATTACTAACAAATGAAGTTCTGGTGATCGAATGATGGCGGAATATCCATCCGAAGTTGCCCAATCCAACATCCCACAGTCTAGTGATGTGGGAAAGCATTACTTGTGTCATGGTACCGGCAGTGCGCTGTTCAACTCGCTCGCCCAGCGTGGTAACTACGGGAAAACCTTTGGTGAAATGAATCCCACTTTTTGCTTGGGTTTCCTTGATGAGGACAATGCTCAACACTGTACCTGAATAGGCATGGCATAGCGGGACTTTCCCGACTACAAAACTTACTTGGTATTAGGACATTTACAGTTCACTGTCTTACTACTATACTTATGTACATTCATTTTAAACAGTTATTTACACAACGGCACCCTTAATAAAAGAAAATGTTTAGATTTTTATAAATTAAAAAATAAACCCCTGTCTATTTCATGGCCTACTATTATATGAATTATACTCGAATAAAGGGAGAAAGCTTAACAAAAACACATAAGAATAAGCAAGACACTATCAACTCAAACGAGCACATATTACGAAAGCACGTCTCACCTGCCCCAGTTTCGAACGCCTCAAACTTTTAATCAATACATTGCACCACTTAAATGTTAAGGTCGAGTTACATCGATTTAGTTTTCACTTTTAATTTAGTCCGGAAATAGATAGAGCATTTGTGTCCTTTTAGTTGGGAATATTTTTTATTTGGATGTCGCCGGTCGTTATCTAAGCACGTGTGGTATAACTCTCAGGTTAAATCTAACTGAATAGTGTCGAAGGTAAAGATGATCCGAAATTGTTATTTAGTTGCCTAGCAACTGGTTTGATTTGGTGCTATTCCGACGCTAATAACTTTGACGCTATTTGCAGAGGCTAAGTTACGCTTAGTGATGGGTGTAAGTAAAGGTCGAGACCACGATTGCAGTCTCGATAACTTTTAAGTTGGGAACTTAAATGACTTTATGTGTCGGTTTAATTTTTGATTCCGCAACTTTGTTTCCATTTCACACATACGACGTGCCGATGTAACGTAGTAAGATATGTAATAGATAAGATATGTGTGCATAAATGGAAGAGTACCACCTTATCTTCCTCTCTCTCTCTTTCTTGTATAATAGTATTATATTTTATTTTTATTTATTTACAAAAAACACATCTTAATACAATAGTTTACAATTTTTTAACCATTTTTGTACGTAACTTACAGCCAAAAAGGGATTTATATTTCACTTTTAGTACATACATATTTGACCGACTCGAGGTGGATCGAAATTCATTAGTTACAATTGTTGTGTGATTGTGTCTGTTACTTTATATACATATATAATATTTAAAACTTTTTGTATGTATATGTGCGTGTGTTTGAATGGGTATGTATGTATGGGTGTGTATATAGTTTAATTACCTAATCTTGTAATATTTCCAGTATTTCTCGATTAAAAGTACGTTTTGTTTTCGTGGAATATGTCTACTGCCTAATTTTTTTATTTAATATTCTTTGTATCCGGCAGACAGGGCAGTTTTGTGCATAACTTGTTCGAGTAAGAGATACCATAAATAATTACTTAGTCTTGTTCTAGTTATATATAGTTCTATCATAAATTAGCAGCGCTGTCGTGCTGCGTCTCCATTGATGAGTGATAAAGATCTGGAACCCATTTCTTGATAAAGAGGCCATTTATTTTTTTTCTTTGTCGCTAAGTTTGTAAAATATTTTCCTCAAAAATAATACGGATTTCCACAGTACCTGGAAGCCAAATAGCCTTGAGTGCTTTTAAATTAATATATTAGAGCGAAAAACTTTACGCAATCTTAATGACCACGGCAGTCCATGGACACCTGCAAATAACTTCAATCGACAAAGGTTACAGATGCGTTGCCAACTTTGAGCACTAAGACGGAATGCTTCACAGCCTGGATACTGACTCTATACCCTTCGAACAGGAATACAATCGTTGTTATACTGCTGATCAGCTGCTGAGTAAGGAGGTGGTATCTGTCCAGATGACCTCTCCCCAAAGTAGTTCTAACATAATGATTTCTTGTATTTACGCGAACACTACAGATCGGTCACGTGGTCTATCTAGTCCCCCGTGACCACGGCTGCTGTAAAACAATCGAATCGTCGGGAATATAAAAGCATAATTAAACGCGATAAAATCCGTAAATAATAGTTTCTTTTCCAAAAGAGTCCTACCACCTTACTTACAAGGACGGAATAACTACCTGAAATATGCCAGATTTAATCAACCAGATCAGTATCGAGCATCAGCGTCTTATAAGATCGCTTTGTAGTTATGCCGGCAGTTTTTGATCCCAGAACATACCACGAGACCACTGAGTTCGCACCGATCGCACCGTTAAATGGATGTTAGAAGATGAATTCTCTTTTTTTATTGGTCTGAAAAAAACTATAATTTTTTTGATTTTATCGCGTTTAATTGTAGTTGTTTTATCCACGGTTGCTGTAAAGTACTCGAATTGTGTGATGTTCTCGTAAATATAAGAAATAATTTTTTTTATTGGATCGGGCTGAAAAACAATCTACAACAAACAGTCCTCCGAATGGTAAGTGGGTACTGAAGCCCTTGGGCATCTGTGAACAACATCGATCGAAGGAGTTTACACTTGAGTTGTGACCCCTATGGACTATGATGGAATGCCTTACAGTCTGTAATTACACTGCCTCAATATACTTTTAAAAAAAGATCTGTTACACTTCTGGTTGGACAGAAATAAATAAGAGTACCATCCCAATATCTTTATCTGCCTAGACTACTCCTAGGTTGAAAAGGAACCTAGTATAACTGATCTCTATTATCTACTTATATTACTTGAATCGAAATTAGATTTAAGTAGTTACCGAAAATTAATTATCGTGGCAGCAGTGTAAATATCTCCCACCCTGTCCATTTCGAGGGTGTAGTAAGAGACAGCAAAGCGCGCCTCTCTTCACATTCTACCTCCCGGAGAAACGAACCGTGTCACGAAAAGTAATCCGTAATCCCTGCCCACCCCTATGGGTGACAAGCGTGAATACTTATGTAATAGCCAGTGATAGTATTTAATCGTCAACAACAAATAACAAAGAACTCAACGATGTCGGTATATCTGATCACATTTACTGTTTCCTAATTGGCAAGAAACGGAAAATTACATTGGTGCGGTCATGTAATCTGTAAACGGTAATAAATAGCGTGAAAAAAAAAAGTAATCCATTAGTGGCAACAGTGTATGCAGGCCGCACCTTAAACTGCGTCTCCACTGGGCGTAGTCTTTGTTGCCTGGTACGATTTAAGAGCGGTAGCGTTTTAGTTTTTGTTTTGCGTTTAGCGACATTTATTTTAACCAGTGACACATAGTATACGAGTATGCAGGACAGGCTTTGTCATATAGAGTTACAGCTAAATGTTGTGCCGATTTAAAGCGCCATCGCCTAGTCAGTATAATAATAACATACGATAGGACTGTACCAGATGCTTGACGTGCAGCGTAGCAATTTTAACATTGTTTCGTTTATCCAAGACATAGTTATCAATAAACGAAACCATGTCTTGAATGTGAAACAATAATATGCTGTGATTTTATCGAGGGATAACTTCACACGGTATTATTGGGGAATATTTTTATGGTATGGTTAATGAGGCCCCAATACTAAAAATTTTCATTGGAATTTTAAATGCTGATTTCTCACTAACTTGGTGATGAATAAAGATATAGTAGAGAACCCTGCGTATAAGAGACAGACACGTGTTCTGTTTCGACAGTTTATTAGTAGTGAACATGCCTGCCTTCAAGGGTTGCGGGTTGAAATCCCGCTAAAACCAATTGAATCATCAATGTTAATGTGTATATATCAAAGCACCATCCAATTTTCAAGATACAGGGGTTCACATTTAGGGACTGGACGAAGTGAGTAAGATCCGAATTTAAAAAAAAAAATCTGTCTCAAAAACGACTAGAGGCTGGTGTCCAGCAGATTTATTAAGCTGTTGTTTTATACCAAATTAGACTTAATCGTACAATCTTCCATAATAATTATATTAATATTTTGAACAATTCATATATTTGTTCGTTTCTCTTATCACTTGTGCCGCATGACGTCGGAAACGCTTCTATTTTTGTAGTAAGTCCTACCTGCGCTGCTTTTCCATGATTAGACTAGAGGCTATAAAGTCAGTTCCGTTGGGGCAATTCCTACTGAACATATTTCAGTTACTGCTTACCCGTAAATGTGGTAGTGATAGAGCATTGCCCGCTCTTACAATGTAGCGGACGTAAATGCTTTTTTTTTTTAGTTCAAATTACATTCTCAATTCCGCCCTACTCCTTCTTGAGGTTTTTTTTTTAATCTGGTCATTGATTTACGAGCCGAGGAGGACATCAACAAAATCAAGATTTTTACAAGTTTTTTTTTTTTACATAGAAGAAGGCGGCAAACGTGCGTGCGGCTCACCTGATGGTAAGTGATCACCGACGCCCACGAACATCCACAACACCAGAGGAGCTACAGATGCGCTGCCGGCCTTTAAGGAAGGAATAAGCTCTCTTCTTGAAGTGATGCACGAAATGACAAACATATCAAAAACAAGCTTGGAAACATTCCAGACGATGATACCGCTGATGTCATGTGTTTTTTTTTTTAGATTTACGTGGGGGAAATGGGCTTGCACCTACCAGTCAACGGAGACGGGGATTGGTTTTGTCGGGATCGGCATTGAATATACCGGACCGACTGAAACCCCCCACGGTAGACACGCTGCGGGCCCGGTGGGTCAGCTTCGCGTAGTAGACTCGCGAGCAGAAGCCCCGCATGACAGGTGTAAATGATGTCATGTGTCATGTCATGTATGTAATATATCGCTTATACAGATATCACTTTTCATGATTCCTTGTCTGTTAGTTAGTTATGTTAGTTATGACAGCAGACATTGCTGGTCAATAGCTTCCTTTTGAAGATATTTTCAAGTGGGTTTTTGGAGCCAAGATGCTCTTGTGCGGGTTGGCGGAAGTCACAAGTTTTCAGAAGCACAAGATGCCTCTGCTTCTCGTCGATATTCTTCGAGATTGTGGCACTGACCCGGTCGACCCGCCACATCCGTGCAGCAGTAATAGCCGCCAGTTTGGCTCTACCGCGCACAAGTACATGAAACACATCTGTTACAATTACAAAATGAAATTTCTTGTATATCTCTAACATGCAGTTTTCTTCATGACGCATTAACTTCCGGGCCTCCTGCTCGCGAGTCTCTATCGATGTAGCTGTAAAGGCCACTAGGCCAACAGCAGATCTACGGCGGGGGGGTTTTAGTCGGTCTCGGCATCTTCAATGCTGATCCCGTCATAACAAGTCGCCGGAAACGGTGACGTGTAGGTGCGAGCACATTTCCCCCACGATAAACTAAAAAAAAAAAATTTATGATGTTTTCCTTTACCGCAGAACATAGGCTCAAGTTTAGTAGTGCCGGGCATCGGGAACCAAATTCGCCGGTCTCCCTGGCTCCTAAGTTATAGAGAGATAGATAAAATTATGAACTTGAAATTACGAACCTTGACCTCAGGCTATCAATAGCAATGCGTGCAAATTAACACCTTCGTGCTGTCTACGCTTTAGCTAAAATTAGAACACCGCTTAATGTTGTACGCCCCGTGTTCCTTTTAAATAAGAAAATTACCGACATGTAATCCACTCCATGCTAATATCATTAATGCGACAGTAACTCTGTCTGTCTGTTACATTTCCACGGTTCTACCGCTGTACCGATTTGGATGAAATTCGTTGTGAAGATACCTTGAATCATGGGAAAGGATATTTCATATAATGCTTGTGGAGACTGATCTGCTAGAGTTTGCAGCGCACCTGTGGCACACTTTCAGTTTCCTATAGGATCATATGTACCTTTTGTTTTAAGATGTATATTGTAATTATTGAAACAAAATTATCAATAAAGAGGTTACCTCATTACAAAACAGTGGAAGAGAGTAAGAAAATAATTATAATAATATTTGACATTTGACAAACTAAATTATCTTTCTTACGTCGAAGTATAAAGATTTTTTATTCATTTTCATTGATTCATTCATAATATACACAATGAAAGCGCGGCCGGAACCTCTTATTCTCGATGGTTCAATTGACGAAATGGTTGAACGTTTCGGTATCAACGCTATACGGTTGTTGTTCTGGATTCGATTTTCGGCCGTAACAGATATTTAACTGGCCCGCAGTGACATTGATCCTGGCCTTGGTGTTTGCATGTGCAATTTACACCTGACATAACAGACACCTAATCCACACATGGCATAGGAGAAGTCCTGGAGAGGGTCAGTTTGTTTTTTTTCCCCCCTTTTTTTCTAATACATGACCCCAATATGTCTATGAAATGTTGGGTTCACTTTGTGTTTGGCTGTCTATCTATCTATCTATCTTTCGTTTAGAATCCTTTTCTAGACAAGGCATTTAAAGAGTATTTAAAGTCCAAATCATGGACAGAGATGTAAGACATATAGACGATTCCTTCAAATATTTAGTTTAACTTTTTTTTATATTTTAAAAGACGTTTTCATGCTTAAACCCATAATATTAAGGATTTCTTCTTTTTTGTTATATTTCTGATTTTTCGTGCTGTGCTTTGACGTGAATAACCGTATTGCATACGTCTCTCTTTCATTTCATTATTTGTATTGATTTGTAGGCTTCCTTTTGTTGTAGCAAAGAACTATAACAGTTGTCTATCGAATACACCTTTAGAAAATAAAATAAATATTTTAGTACCACCCTAGTATGGGGTATCGATTTTAACACACCTTAATTAGCATCGCTTGTAACTAAGCTAAGGCGTCAGCAAAGACCGACATAATATGCCGGCTATTGGAGAATTTTTTTTTGGGATTTTTTTATGGTAAAGGCGGCAAACGAGCAAGCGGTTCACCTGATGGTAAGTGATCACCGTCACCCACGTACATCTGCAACACCAGAGTTGCTGCAGGTGCGATGTGCAGATGGAAGGAGCTTGGTCGAGCAGCAGCAAAAGTATGTTCAATCAGCAAAATATGATGAATAATGCCATCGAAAGAAAGGAAGAGATCCTTTCTTTCGATGGCACTTTCATGGAAAGACCATATCCAGCGGTGGACTCGAACAGACTGATACAGAGAGCGTTTTTAGCATTAGGTATCTATTTGAATATGCCTAAATCAGCCTTTATCCGTAACTACGTTCTTAAAAATAAATTGGATTTTTCATATCGATACATCTTGCTATCAAATCGATTTGAAACTTTGCAAATATATGATATGTAGTGTATGCTGTCAGCGGGAATCTACCATAGTTTTCCCCTTGAGCTTTATTTACATCCTACTGACAAACGGTCGAATATGGAAAAACTTATCTGAAATTGTCGAGCCTAGGATCCTCAGAGTTTTCAAACTAGTGATGGGCTAGCATCTCAAGGGCGAGGGTACTAGTACTGCGTTCATCAACACACCTGGTCTGCATAGTCAATTATTTAGCATATACGTTAGAGGAATTTAAGCTCCAGCCGTCTCTCCTAATCTCAGTCTGAAATTTAACGTTAGAAAGAAGAAGAAAGAAAGAAAGAAACAATGTTTATTCGATGCTAAAACACAACAAAGAAAGAACAGATAATACAATATGTTGGATTATAGCACCGAAAGGGCATTCGACTCAGCATTATGCTGCAGCAGTGGTAGCTACTTTATGTACCAATATTTGACTAGAGGATAAAACCTATGCGCGTTGCCAATGATAATTTGAGGAATCGTCGGAGAAATTGTCGGCCAGATGCTCAAAGTTGCTCAGCGAGCGAGCTATGGATAGGGCTATGCTTAATTCTTGGTGTTTCTCTATACTATGACGTGGTGAAGCCAAGCGGTGGCTTTTGCTGCTGCTCGAATGGGCTGACTCGACCGGGTTGGTAGACCTCGCAGAATACCGGCGTGAAGCAGAGGCATCTTGAGCTTCTGCGTTTCGTTCGGTGAGTGAGGTAACCGGAGGCCCACACCCCCTTCCCATCCTTTTCCTCATCCTTCCTCCCATCTCGTAAATACGCTTATAGGCCGGCAACGCAACTGCTGCTGGTGTTGCAAATGTGCGTGGGCGATGGTAGTCACTTACCATCAGGTGAACCGCTTGCATGTAAACAAATAAAAAATCACAAAGACAGTAGTAAATATGAAGGATATGAGTGGTAATAGTGATGATGCAGTCTGCGGGACGTCAATGGATGCAGGTGGCATAGGACCGAGCTTCGTGGCAATCTTTGGGGGAGGCCTATGTTAAGCAGTGGACTTGTGATAGGCTGAGATGAGAAAAAGTTACGGCGACCAAACTTCGGACGCTTCATTCACGGACGTAGTAAATCGAAAATCCTTTTGTGGTTCAATTCGTTCGTAAAGTTAAAATAGGAATAGGGCAGGGGTCGGCAACCTTTTGAGTCGGACGAGTTAAAAATTACAAATACACAAAATTTAAAGAGCTACAATAATGTTTCTTACCAACAATAAATAGTACTTGCATAAATAAAGTCTTTTGATAAAAAAAAAACTAACTGCGTATGGAACTGAAGAGCTTCAGCTTCATATCCAAAGAGCCGCAAGAGGCTCGCGAGCCACACGTTGCCGAGCACTGGGATAGGGGAATGAATGAATGTAATTTCTGCGCATTCTTAAAAAAAGTAAAGCAACCTGTGATACAATAACAAAAGACTATCGACTCCACACCGATTCCCGACACGGCAACTTCGTGACATACGATGAAGCTTACAATTTGATTAGATGAATATTTTCCTTCGCCTATCCTCTTACCTATATTTCATATTTATATTGTCAATAGCGAAGATAATTAGTGTTAAGTCTCGTTGCTAATGATAGGTCGCTTTAAAAGATTAATTGCCGCGTGTTGGAAGATAACGACTAGTGGGAGAGGGGGAGGGGAGGCGAGAGGGAGAGAGGGGAGGCGTGGGCTTGTAATTTTCGTAATATCTATATTTATTACGTTATAAACATATTTATATAATAGGACATATATTCTTCCTCATACGGTGGTTCACTGCTGGTCATATGCCACTTCTATTTATCATAATCGCCACACTAGGGTGAATTGGCGATATGAGTATCGCCGTCTATGAGATTCCTAAGCTTTTCCCATAATCGATTCTTATGTTACATACCGTAAGAAAGGTAGAATATCTTAAGTTGCCGACCTTACTACCACTATTTATAATGAAAAATTAAATGGTACAACGGTTATGTGCGCGGTAGAGCCAAGTTTTTTCTACCGCTCCAATGTAGATATAGAAATAGAATAGAGAGATTATGTGCGCGGTAGATCCGGTTCGACCGGAGTAGTACCACAGCCTCGCAGAATACCGGCGTTAAGTAGAGGCATCTTGTGCTTCTGCGTTTCTCCCCGAGCCCTGGAGGATCCCTGGGAGGGATGATGGGGAGGACATCAACCCTCCCAACACCCAAATGTTCTTAAAGGCCGACAACGCGCCTGCAGCACCATGGTGTTGCACGTGTAATCACTAACTAAAAGCTTAACCGCTAGCTCGTTTGCTCCATTTTCCTGTAAAAAAAACTACTGTATACATATATATATATAGAAGATTTCTGATTCTAAGTATTAAGATTTAAATGTGTAAATTTGGTTTAAATACAAGAAATCATTCTAATTATCTAAAATATATAAGTGCCATTCAGACTGTTTCATAAAATAAGCCTTCTTTAAATTTACATTTCACTACTATATATAAATTAATAATGTAAGTTAATGAAGTAAGTAGTACTTGAATTTCCCCTTTTAATGACTTTAGCTGCGATTGAATGATAAAAATTAGATGCCTGTAATAATATACGTTCTTGTCACAAGCA
Organism: Bhutanitis thaidina; assembly: GCA_029286595.1. Lineage (NCBI taxonomy): Eukaryota > Metazoa > Arthropoda > Insecta > Lepidoptera > Papilionidae > Bhutanitis > Bhutanitis thaidina. Next base: position 1,972,188 of record JAGSMS010000023.1, on the reverse strand, counting down.
TTTCATGGTAGTTTATATATATATTCATCTGTATATAATACGAAGAATTTAACTTGTTCAACTTATTTCAATTCGATTACATCCTGAATTCTAGTTTTGTATACGGATGTATAGAAGTACAGTCAACGTAAAGAAAACTGTTTTTGATTTAAAAAAAAAAGAAAAGTTAAGTCTTCATGAATGACAAGACAAAAGAAATAATATTTTATAAATTAACAATCGATTTTAATAAAACTCTTTGGTAGATAAACAAGGGTAGCTAATGGTATACACTGGTCGAAATATAAGCCTAATGTCTTCAATTAGGAGCCCTGGAGCGCGCTAAGGACCGACAAAAATCACTGTTTTTGAAGTAAGCGGAAGAGAAAAGAAACAAAGGAGGAAAAGGTTTGGATTGGTTACATGTCCGATTTCACATAGGTTACATGAGATTCTAACCACTCACTTTTTCTACCCATAGGTGTCGCTTAAGAGTGGCAATCTCCGGAAGAAAACCCGAAGCCCGCCGACGAAACCCATCAACTAAACGTCACGTTCTATCTCCCCAAATCGGAACCCAGTAATCATCACCTACCCCTACGCACGGCAGACGTGCATCGTTTACACTACCTAAGTCACCACAGTATGATGTAATTAATTAACAATATAAAGGATGTCTCAGAATGATTTTCGTTTTTAGATGTTAAATAAAAAACAAAATATCAATTATATCACGTTTTATTTAATGTTAATTTAAAGAGCAATTCTTGAAGTTTATTTATGAAAAACAACCGTTTGCAAATGCGCATCATTCATTTGTTCACACTCATTTAACCTGGAGCTAAAATTTTCAATAACTCCCTGGAGCATCGCTCTTGGAATAGAGTTGATTTCTTCAGTGATTCTTTTCTTCAAAACATTCAGGTTGGGTGGCAATGGATTGTAAACTTTGCTTTTTAGGTAGCCCCATAGGAAGAAATCAGCAGGCGTTAAATCAGGGCTCCTCGGTGGCCAATTGATGTCTCCTCGGCGACATCACTCTTCCAGAGAATAAATCATGAAGACCAGCTAATGAGTCATTTGTCAATTTGTAAGATGGAGCCACTTCTCATGAAGTGGCTCCATCTAAATTGAAAATAAAAGTTTTGAATTTAATAAAAAAATCAGCAGCAATCGTTTTTGACGCTCATACAATGTCACGTTATCCAGTGGCAAATTTTTGCGTCTTAGTATACGCGACTATGAAGTCAAGGTGAGTTCACATTCACCGCCCGTCGTTACCGGTGCGCGTGCGCCGTTTGACAATATGATTGGACACTGGCTTTTGCCGGCGACTTTGCACGCTCTGTCGTGCAATTAATTCTTGGATCCGTCTTCAAAATAAAATATAATTTTAAAGAATTTTGTTTTGACCATTATTGCGCAACCTATTCTTCACTAGTCTGTGTGTTCCATCATGAGGTTATCAAGATTTATTATTTAGTCGATCCACAGAACAAAGGTTCTCAAGTGGCAGCCACGTACAGGCAAACGCAGTGTAGGACGACCCCAAGATGGAGCGACGACCTGCGGCGGGAAGTCGATGGCAGCGAGTTTCGTGGCAATCTTTGGGGGAGGCCTATGTTCAGCAGTGGACTTCTGATATGACGATGATGACACAACAAAACGCAATTGTATTCGTTTTTAAAAGGTTTTAAAAACGATATTAAAATAGAACACAAAATTTGCAAAACATACGAAGGCTATAGGCCTACGATAATGGAGAGCAAATCGGTATACTTAATACCAGATTTTAATTACCATGATCGATGACGGGACGGAGCGGACCAATCTGCCAGGCACGTAGATTACAACAAATCCTCTTAAATTGGGAACAATGTATGTCCAGCCGTGGACCGTATACCAAATGATAACGATGACTGTTTATTTTACAGATTAAGTTTAAAGTTACGTATAAGTAATGTAGGTTATATAAGTGACCAGTGTTAGTTCTAAACATACGATACGTACAGCATGTAGGCTGCACGTGTTGTTTTGATAAAATGACACACCATTTAGTTGTATTGGATTTATTACCTAGTTGCATTAAGTTCGAGTTTCTCACACGCTATCGCCAGGTAACAGCTAAAAGTGATACAGATATGGATAAATAAATGCATGTATGGAACTTTCAAACACTTCGAAATATGCAACATCTGAAAGGAGAAGTTAATAGACATGTTAACTTGATTTTTTTTTATGTTATGAAAAGAGCCGGTAGTCGGCAGCTAGCCATAAAAGTTTTGACAATAGGAGTCTCGGTACAAAAGTTTCGTATGTATATATTTGTTTATAAAAATGTATCCTTTTGTGTTTGATATATCTTGCATTCCTACGTAAAGTAATATTTAATTTTTAATGCGTATAGATAAAATTGTAATAATTGGACTGTTACAGTATTCCCGTTTGAAGTCAACGTGGATGTCTCCTAGAGAAGTTTGTTATTCAAGAGAAAGTTTCACCGAGCCAGGTCTTCATCTTCACTTAACACCAGAGGGACTGCTATCAAGTACTAGCAGATGACGAACAAAAAAGTAATCGAGTCATAACGTGCAGCAGTCGTATGCTGTAACTTGACGCAGCTCTTCTCGGAGAGCATGGTCTCACTCCATGATTTTATAGTATTATAGATACGATATAGGCTGGGTATACTCGCATGCTGGTCCCCAACACAAGACTGTAGGATTCGAGTTTACCACTATCAGACGGATCACGTGCCTGTCACAAGTCCACAGCTAAACGTAGACCTTCCCAAAAGATAGCCGAAAATCACGATCTTGAGCCACCTGTATTAATCTTCCCGCAACACTGTGCAAGCCATCACGCTAAGTTTGCCACTCCGAGGTTTCCCACTTGAGATTTTTTTTTTCCCCAACATTAATCGTGGGAAAATCCTACATGGATACCCATTTATCGCGGGGGAAACGAAAGGGTCATACCGGACTCTTACCGACTAAAACCCCACGGTGTTCTTCACATCGTCATTTGTCGAGACCACGGGAACGCTTGCGCACACTACCACAGTCCCGACGACGCTTGCATATGGGGCTTCTTCTTATGAGAGGGAGCTCTCCCCCTTCCTTCATATAGGGACGCAAGGGAACACCGGGCGCGCTACCTTGAGGCCTTACAAGCGACGGATTACCCCGTATCCGTCGCCTTAACCTCAATTATGGGGGACGAAGGAGGGCTTGATAGGCCCTCCCCCGGCGCCCGGTTCTCTGGCTGTAAATCGAAAGATTAGACATTGCTCTCTCTCCTTCTCCGCAGCCTCCTTCTGCAACATCACATTGTGGACACCCTAGGTTAACTAAATAGTTCTGTTGCGGTTACCCTAGTTATGAAAATTTAGGTCATCCCTTTTTGAAAATTAGTACAGGATACATTAGGCCGGAAAAAAGTTGTTTCGTTTTTTATGAGTAACAAGTTGCAGTAAAATCTCGTTGGTTTTAAACAGTACATGTTTGTATCTGGCTGGTTTTATACCATTAAATAGATGACAATTTAAATACTGAAAAATAAAAAGTAAAAACAGTTTCCCGCCATTTTCTATTGTTGTTCTGTGGGTCCTATCGAAGAAATTCGATACATTTCGAGATTTTATTTCAAAAAAGGGAAAAAAGCTTCACAATCCGTAAAAAAAAATTTGTGACGTTTATGGACTTAACGCAGTGTCAGTGAGAGTTTGGGCATAGAGTGTAGCACCAAATTGGTTGAGAGCGTTTTCAGTCTGAGAATTTTAATTTCGAATATTAATAGAAAATATAATATACATATTAGTAGTAATAACATAGCTGAATAGCAAGGGGTTGACCACAAAATAATTTTGATCCCTTAGAAAAAGTCTGGAAATTAATAATTGGGTGCCAAACGAGCTCCTTGAAAGAAACCTAATTTGTATATAAAATACGAAAAATCTTTTTCTCCAACCCGTAAGAAATAATAACAAGCCGATATACAATAACATTATCCTGTAATTTATCTTTCTTTAATATATTAAATACGTTTAAACCTCTTAAATCACACCTATAAAATTTAAGTTACAGCACAAACAAACAGAAATCAGTATTTATAAGGATCGAGGAATAAATATCTACACAGCGATAATTATCAGAGCTAATAAATTCCATTGTTTAACCCTTATTTGGTACTCAAGATCGGATAAAGTATTCAAAGACGTGTCTCTTCTAGTATTGTTTAGATATTATCATGAAATGATAAAGATAACACACAGCACAAACTCACGCCTCTTTTTCCAAAGTGTGTAAGCAATACTGCAAATACTACATCTGTAAACGGGCAGTTAAAATAAGATGACCTTTAAAGGAAATATTATTTATATTATATATATTATTATTTAGTTATGGTTATTTAGAGAATGCCAAAAGGCATTAAGTCCGCCTTTTGTAATCCTTTTGATGTAGACAATAAACTATATATAAATAAAAAAAATATATATATTTAAATGATGGAGTCGGGAGAGGAAGACCTAGGCGAACATTTCACGATCAAATCGGAGACGTTCTGGAAATTGATGAAAGTGAAAGAAGCGAAAGAAGTATGTCAGGACCGTAGCAAGTGCAAGGAGATTGTCCCTGCCTACCCCGTTTAGAACAAGGCGTGAATATATACATATATTCAGTAGGTTAAAAGATTCGTACGTTCTTCTGGGTACGTACCACATTGTCACCTAATTCTACCACCAACCAGCAGCTGATAAAGAAACTTACCTCGGTACTAGTCATCCGGGTACGTACCACATTATCACCTAATTCTACCACCAAACAGCAGCTGATAAAGAAACAATGGGCGGACTTAATGTCAAGTAGCATTCTCTAACAGTCGACACTTTTTGTAGTAAAAAACAGATGACAAGAGCAAACCAAATCAATAGTTAATCATTTGGTTCCTTAACTATTCCAATATGCCAATTAAACCCTAAATGCCGGGTGCGAATACTACCCTTGCCGCTCCCTGCTAATGCAGGAAACAGGAATGAAAGTTGATGGTATGACATATTAATACAATAAGGGGATATCAATTGTTTTTGGGAAAAGTATGGAAAATCGCAGAGAACTACTGGACAGGTGGCGGGATAACAATCCCAGATAAATACCTGCACCAAATTAAGTAGACCGTTGACTGTCAACAGCGTCTGAGGTGAGAGGCACGAGGGGGGAGAAGATCCTAACCAAGCTCTGCTTTCGAGAATGGCCTGTGTTCTGCAGTGGACAATTTACAGACAGTTAAGGATATAAAATAATATTACTGTAGCTAAGGCTCAGGTCTTCGGCGCCCTTTGTGACCTGGCGACCGGGTGTTATTCACCCCTTCCACCTTAGGTGGGTGGGTTCAGCGGCCCTGCAGAAAGCGTCGCAGAAGCGCCTGCTTATGGTGAGATTTCGTTGTCCTACTGTTATCTACTCTTTATGTGGACCCAAAACAGCAAGACGTATTTGCCCAATGTACTGTATGACATTATAATACCACTATTAAAAACTACTGCCAGTTACATTTGTATTTCCTCGGACGGATTAGCGCCAGTATCGACTTCACGGATGTATTGTACCAAGGTAACTGTGCCGCGCGAGACGTGACGGTGCGCGTGGCCATTGTATCACGTTAACTTGAATATTACGAATTCTTTGAATATTAAACTAATAAATTTAATAAGGACGACCCCCCACAAGATGGAGTGACGACCTGCGCAGTGTTGCGGGAAGTCGATGGATGCAGGTGGCAGTCATCTTTCCTCATCATCTTTCCTCATCATCTTTCCCTCATCATCTTTCCTCATCATCTTTCCTCATCATCTTTCCTCATCATCTTTCCTCATCATCTTTCCCTCATCATCTTTCCTCATCATCTTTCCTCATCATCTTTCCTCATCATCTTTCCTCATCATCTTTCCTCATCATCTTTCCTCATCATCTTTCCTCATCATCTTTCCTCATCATCTTTCCTCATCATCTTTCCTCATCATCTTTCCCTCATCATCTTTCCTCATCATCTTTCCTCATCATCTTTCCTCATCATCTTTCCTCATCATCTTTCCCTCATCATCTTTCCCTCATCATCTTTCCTCATCATCTTTCCTCATCATCTTTCCTCATCATCTTTCCTCATCATCTTTCCCTCATCATCTTTCCTCATCATCTTTCCTCATCATCTTTCCTCATCATCTTTCCTCATCATCTTTCCTCATCATCTTTCCTCATCATCTTTCCCTCATCATCTTTCCCTCATCATCTTTCCTCATCATCTTTCCCTCATCATCTTTCCTCATCATCTTTCCTCATCATCTTTCCCTCATCATCTTTCCTCATCATCTTTCCTCATCATCTTTCCCTCATCATCTTTCCTCATCATCTTTCCTCATCATCTTTCCTCATCATCTTTCCTCATCATCTTTCCTCATCATCTTTCCCTCATCATCTTTCCCTCATCATCTTTCCTCATCATCTTTCCTCATCATCTTTCCTCATCATCTTTCCTCATCATCTTTCCCTCATCATCTTTCCTCATCATCTTTCCTCATCATCTTTCCTCATCATCTTTCCTCATCATCTTTCCTCATCATCTTTCCTCATCATCTTTCCTCATCATCTTTCCTCATCATCTTTCCTCATCATCTTTCCTCATCATCTTTCCCTCATCATCTTTCCTCATCATCTTTCCTCATCATCTTTCCCTCATCATCTTTCCCTCATCATCTTTCCTCATCATCTTTCCTCATCATCTTTCCTCATCATCTTTCCTCATCATCTTTCCTCATCATCTTTCCTCATCATCTTTCCTCATCATCTTTCCCTCATCATCTTTCCCTCATCATCTTTCCTCATCATCTTTCCTCATCATCTTTCCCTCATCATCTTTCCTCATCATCTTTCCTCATCATCTTTCCTCATCATCTTTCCCTCATCATCTTTCCTCATCATCTTTCCTCATCATCTTTCCCTCATCATCTTTCCTCATCATCTTTCCCTCATCATCTTTCCCTCATCATCTTTCCTCATCATCTTTCCTCATCATCTTTCCCTCATCATCTTTCCTCATCATCTTTCCTCATCATCTTTCCTCATCATCTTTCCTCATCATCTTTCCTCATCATCTTTCCTCATCATCTTTCCTCATCATCTTTCCTCATCATCTTTCCTCATCATCTTTCCTCATCATCTTTCCCTCATCATCTTTCCTCATCATCTTTCCTCATCATCTTTCCTCATCATCTTTCCTCATCATCTTTCCTCATCATCTTTCCTCATCATCTTTCCTCATCATCTTTCCTCATCATCTTTCCCTCATCATCTTTCCTCATCATCTTTCCTCATCATCTTTCCTCATCATCTTTCCCTCATCATCTTTCCTCATCATCTTTCCTCATCATCTTTCCTCATCATCTTTCCTCATCATCTTTCCCTCATCATCTTTCCTCATCATCTTTCCTCATCATCTTTCCTCATCATCTTTCCTCATCATCTTTCCTCATCATCTTTCCTCATCATCTTTCCTCATCATCTTTCCTCATCATCTTTCCCTCATCATCTTTCCCTCATCATCTTTCCTCATCATCTTTCCTCATCATCTTTCCTCATCATCTTTCCCTCATCATCTTTCCCTCATCATCTTTCCCTCATCATCTTTCCTCATCATCTTTCCTCATCATCTTTCCCTCATCATCTTTCCTCATCATCTTTCCTCATCATCTTTCCTCATCATCTTTCCTCATCATCTTTCCTCATCATCTTTCCTCATCATCTTTCCCTCATCATCTTTCCCTCATCATCTTTCCTCATCATCTTTCCTCATCATCTTTCCTCATCATCTTTCCTCATCATCTTTCCTCATCATCTTTCCTCATCATCTTTCCTCATCATCTTTCCTCATCATCTTTCCCTCATCATCTTTCCCTCATCATCTTTCCTCATCATCTTTCCCTCATCATCTTTATCTTGTTGTTGCAGATATTCTTGGGCGACGTTCAACACTTACAACGTCGATGAAATAAATTAAATGATGTAGAAAGATTGTAAGATGTTAAAGTAATATCATTATGGAATTAGGAATTAGTAAGGTAAATGTAGAGTGCCGTAGCACCCTTCCGTGAAGAGAATTCGCGTTAAACGGTGAATCCCGAATCGATAATATCATCTTAGTGTCGGTGATGAGTGAGTGGGTTTGTTGTAGCAACACGGCTCACTCGTGGACATCACCCACCCTTATGATAAATCGGCATCCTTCGGTGTAGGTAGAGTAAGTTTGTCTAATTCTAGTATTACGAGGCATCACCATGTATTAGAGGCTAGCTGCTATGTTGTTCATTAACGTCTTTGTTCAAAATCGATCCTTGGCTCTACCACGTACAACCTACACTGTCTTAAACTAGTTAGATGACTAAAAATTGTTTTTAAGTGGCAAAAATTTGGATATTTTACGTATTTTTGAATATAAGTTAAAATAATAAAAGATTTAAGTTTAAGTAGGCAGCAGGTTGTTGGTTCTTTCGATTGAGAAAAATCATTAAGAGCCACTCTTTGATTTTACGTGTTTATTAGGCACCACAAAGCAGAATAGTTTGTAGGGAATCACTTACCATCAGGTGAGCCACTGTCACTTTTGCCCCCTTACCAATAAAAAAACAACGTAATTAGATAATTACAAATGTAATAGTATTAGATTGACCATTTCACATTCCTTTGATGTGATTAAAGCATGCCTAACATACTTAAGTAGTAAAAGGCGCTTAAACGAGAAGCACTTAAAAGTCTGTTTTAAAAAAGCGTTTAAGTACGCTTTCAAATATAAGCAGACTTCACCTAGACTTTTTCACCGCCCTAACATTATGCTTGCTATATAGTAGAATCGAATTGTAACGTTATTTCCATAAACCTAAGACTCAATTTGAAAATTGATAGATGGTTTGATAACCAGCTAAATTAAGATGTATTCGTTTTACGTAACATTTGTTCAAAGAAAGCACATTAGAGTTTTGTTGGTTATTTTCGTTGCGTTCAAACGCAAACGGTGTCATGGAACAGTGTGCCTCCCCTTACTTTTTCTTAAATGTGGAAGAGCGAAGCCTTTATTTAGGGCCTTTTCAAGCAAGAAGGAGAATTTTTCTCATAATGTGAACCCTTTACTTTTGTACAAGACAAGACTTCATTGGACTCAAAGATTAATTGAAGAAATAACATTCTAGCATTTTCTACGGCTTCTACCTTCATTGATGGATTCTTACATTACCGGTCGGCTGGCTCGACCGGATTGGTACCACGGCCTCGCAAAATAGCGGCGTGAAGTGAGAGGCACCTTGTGCTTCTGCGTTTCATTCGGTGAGTGAGGAAACCGGAGGCCCACACCCCCTTCCCATCCCCCTCCTCATCTTCCCTCCCATCTCCCTAATACCCTTAAAGGCCAACAACGGATTTGCAGCACCTCTGGTGTTGCGGATGTACGTGGGTGACGGTAATCGCTTACCTTCAGGTGAACCACTTGCTAGTTTACCGCCTTCAAAAAATTTTTTCAAGAAACACACCATAATAAACTGCTTACTAAACATACAACATGTTTCAATGTTTCAACCTTATAAGACGATTACGCTTTTTATTATAAACAATATATATATACATAAATCTGAACCTACAGAAATATCGTAAGGAAATCAAGCTGTAGTATAAGTAGAAAAATAAAAGGAGCGTAAGTAATAAATAGTGGGTGGTGGGAAGGACTAGTTTATTTGGTACTAGTGCTTCTATTCTGTCCAGAAGCCGTGTGGTGAAGACGTCGTGTGTATGCTTGGATCAATCAACAGTCAGAGCATGGACTCTATTCACACATGTTAAGTGTGAAGAGACAGCTACGACACTATATATTGTAATTCGATCATATTTTATGCGATTGATTTCGCTTAACCTCGAAGAACGTAATTTGTTGTACACTAGATGTCAGACTCTTCTCTATCTAGGAATCGTCTGGGTACTTACCATCCTTTTAAATATTTCTGCCGCTGATCTGTTTTGCAACCACATTTGTATTCCGGTTCGAAGAATACAGATGGTCAGTATAACTGCAAGCTGTAAGGTATTCCAGCTTATCCTTCAGTGGTTGTAGCGCATCTGTAACCTTCCGCCATGGACGTAGAAAGTGTTCATGGGCTGCAGAAGCCACAAGGTGGAACTGGAACACGAATGAAGTGGTACTTTTCTTCTCTTTCTCAAATGTTCATTTCCGTACAGTACGATTCGAATGTTCAAGTATTAACTAAATACTATCAGTATGCAAATGAAAACGCGCACTCCGCACAATCAATCAGATGACTCAAGATCCTATTTCGTTCACAAAGACAAGTTTTTTTTTTTTAATTCGACCTTGTGTCTCGGCCATCACGAGCAATGGACACGGACCCTGAACGGTCTAAACTATGCTAGTGGTTCAACGTCCCCGGACAGGCATCTTTTCTTTGACATTTTTGTTTGTCACGGTGATTTTGTTAAACGTGGTTTTACGACACAGAAATAATACTTTTGCTATGGTACTCATCTACTGTTTAGCCTTGGTTTTTTTTTATGGGGAAAGCGGCAAACGAGCAAGCGCTTCACCTGATGGATAAGTGATTACCATAGCCTACGTACATCTGCAACACCAGAGGTGCTGCAGGTGCGTTGCCGGCCTTAAAGGGTATTTAAGAGGGTTTTGTATATTGAGGTGTAGGGGATATACCATCTTTTTCTCTAAATGCAAACCTAACCAGCCGGTGTTGCATCCTTACTTACTTTATCACTCTGTAAATGTCCACTACTGAACGTGGCCTAGCAAGGCGGAGTGGAATCCCCTAAAACAGGTTTTCATAAAGTTACTAGTAGGTTCCCTACCAAGAATTATCAACACTCATCATCCTTGGATAGCGCAGTGCCCTCACTGATGCACCAGTAATGCTGCTTCCATCACTGTGGGGTTTGGGTTCGGCAAATTCGAACGTATTTTCCTCCATAATTCGGTCGCCAGACACTCTTTTCCTTACCAATCCAGATTAAACTCAGAGGCATTGGCGACATTCTGATGGAGCCTATGTGTAGCCGTCAACTATTAACAGGTCGATGATGATGAAGAAGTTAGAGAGGTCGACGACAAGTTGCTCCAGTGAAGAACAGAGAACTTTACAAATTCGTTATTGTTTTTAGTTTACCGATAACCCGGTTTCCTAAATATTGTGTAAGTACACTGCTGAACTTAAGCTTCTCCAAGAACTCACCGTCAAAAGCGAGCAGGCATTTCTTGAACGGTTTGCCCATATTTAACACGCGGGGCAAACGGGCTGGTGTGCACAGCGCCGGGGTCCTGTACTTGTATTATTGATGATGAATTGTGTCGGGATAAGTACGAAGTTCACTCAGATATTCGAACAAACACTCATTCACTATGCAATTTAAAACTACACTTTATTACTGAGACACGACATTTCTTACTTTGAATGAAATTGAACACATACTTTGATGTTATATAACCGTTCCACAATGATGTGGGGAACTGAACATATTTCACGGTAAGAACTACTAACGAGCCGATCGCTCCGATATGGAGAACAAAAAAAAAAACGTGTATTGCTTGTAAAACACGAAGCTTTGAATAAATAACTCAATATAACATTGCTGTTAGAAAATGCTATTTTTAAAAATAAAAATATTATAGGTTCGTGTGCATGTTCTGAAGACAACGAATGTTATATGAAACTGTCATTGCTTACATAGTCAATAGTATGGAAATTACAATGTGTATTGTGATTTCATTCATTTCGTTAGTTTTTATTTATGTAATTAGTCTTTATTGCTAATTTAGTTTTTATGTATTTTTAGTCTTTTTCTTTCACTTTGCGCCTACCATAAATTTAACCACACCATAGATTGACTGGTAGAGAATGCCTATAGCCTTTAAGTCCACCTTTTGTGTCCACCTGTATAAAGGAATGGGAATAAAGATTTAATTAACAAAAATCGCTCGATTGCTAGTATTTCAAAACAATCTGTATATTATTTTTAGTAATAATATTGCTAATATAATTACTAATATTCCTGTTAACCACTCTAACGAAGTCATAGAGGTTGTATCTGGGGTGGTTCACGACAATAGGCGCATGGCTCGCTCGAACATGCAACATCATGCTTCACTTTGCAGACGCGAGAAAGCCAAGCGGCGGCCTTCGCTGCTGCTTGATAGAGCCGGCTGGAATGGTGTTTAACCACGGCCTTAAAGTAAAACTGTCTTGTGCTTCTGCGTTTCGTCCTTTAAAGGCCGGCAAAGCCCGTAAATACCCATAAAACACAACATATTTATCATTTTACTTGTCAATTAGATTATTAGGAAGTGTTGTCGCTTCGGTACTGCCAAGTTCGAAAACGTCTGCAAAATCACTTTTTAAATTCAGTGCAGACAAAAAAAAATTGTTTGGATTACTGACATCTTATCAGTCCATAGCTGAATCAGAGAACCATCGGCTGTACATTAACATCTCCAATTATAAAAAAAAAATGTTTCAAATTGTTAAATTGGGGCTAAATGACAGGTAGATTAGAAGAAGAAGAAGAAGAAGAAGAGAAAGTACTTTATTCATTGCCACAACTCAAGTAACACATAAGGAAAAACTTAATTCACATCACAAAAAATAATAATAATAATATTTTGTTGAGTTGCAGCAACAAAACGGTGTCCGACTCAGCATAATGCTGTAGCAATGCTAAACCACAACTACAGCGCTGGTATTCTGTCGGAACCCTGTGTTTTTTTTTAGATTAAGTTAATTTAATTACGTATACATAAGACTTACCATGTATGTATGGCTGATCTGAATAGTGCATGCAACAATGAGGGTGACATGTTCGGTACATACGAACAAACCCTCCATTGAATAAAGATTAAAAAGAATTATATGTACAGGATGTCTCGGAATGATTTTCGTTTTTAGATGTTAAATAAAAAACAAAATATCAATTAAATCTCGTTTTATTTAATGTTAATTAAAAGAGCAATTCTTGAAGTTCATTTATGAAAAACAACCGTTTGAAAATGCGCACCATTCATTTGTTCACACTTATTTAACCTGGAGATAAAATTTTCAATAACTCGCTGGAGCATCGCTCTTGGAATAGAGTTGATTTTTTCAGTGATTCTTTGATTCAAAACATTCAGGTTGGGTGGCAATGGATTGTAAACTTTGCTTTTTAGGTAGCCCCATAGGAAGAAATCAGCAGGCGTTAAATCAGGGCTCCTCGGTGGCCAATTGATGTCTCCTCGGCGACTTATCACTCTGCCAGGGAATAAATCGTGATCGCCATATGATCCGGACTTTTTTGGCTACAGAAATGCAAAACCAGAGGGGCTACAACCGCAAAACCTTTTTTCCAGCAAGATGGAGCCACTTCTCATGTTACAAATGACTCATTAGCTGGTCTTCACACCCTTTCGGAGACAATATTAATATAAAAAAATGTTGTATTGACCCACTCGGGCGGCGGGCTCACGATCGCTATACCACAAACCACATACACGTTACACACTGCTACTCGTCATTGGACGGAATCATAAAAGTAAGATGTTCGTTTTTTTTTTAATTGAAGTTTGAGGACTAACGAACTTACCGTCCACCTGCTGGTAATAGGCTACTGAACCGTATCTAGCACCTGCAAACAAATCCAATTGAATAAGCTTGCTTAATACAAAAACATTGCTAGCCCGGTGGACATATATAGAATGTGTCACAGCCCGTTATTTATTAAACTGAAGACAAGCATCAGGTAAAGGTAAGACGGTTAATAATCCACGGCTCCTCCGCAGAAAATGGATCTTAGCGGCTAGTAAAATTATTAGTTATAAAATTGTACGTATACATTTTTTTATAGGCCAGGCGGCAAACGAGCAAGTGGTCCACCATGATGGTAAGTGATTACCGTCGCCCATGTATATCCAAGCAACACCAGAGGTGCTCCAGAAGATGGGAGAGAGGATGTGAAAGAGTATGGGGAGAGGGAGCGGGCCACCGGTTACTACACTCACCGAACGAAACGCAGAAGCACAAGATGCTACTACTTCACCCCGGTATTCTGCGAGGCCGTGGTATCAATCCGGTCGTGCAAAAGCAGCCGCTTGGCTCCACCACGGTAAGACATGTAACATGAATTACTTATGTGTAACGTGCTTATAGATTCACTTGTAATAGTCACAAGCCCCAGTCACGGAAAGATGATGAAGAAATGGAACATAAAGGAGTTATATCATCAGCAATTACATAATTATCGATGTCAGGGCCGATTAATTTTTGTTATATTTTCTACTCTTTCTTTATATATTATTCATTGAGTTATTTTAACATTTATAGTCACAAAAAAGCTTACAACAATTTTATAATAGTATCAGAAAATGAAATGAGTCCAAAACAATTTGTATGTTCTAAAACTTTACGGATATAATCTCGGGAATTCTCAAAGTCTTTGTGAAATTTCATCAGGACGTAATAAAACATGAAGAGGTTATAACGTGGATTAAGCACGAAGAAATGCGACAACGTTTGCTTTCGTTTGTAATTAAACTTGAAAGTAAATATTATAAGGATCACTTCGTCAGAGCAAAGCCGTGGTAGCCTAGTAGTCAGGGCGCACACTTTAGTTTCATCGAGCGCGAGTGACTTGGGTTCGATCCCCGGTATCGGCGCTACTAAAATTTTTAATATCAATTTTAAGCGCTCTTTTCACCACGTGCTCGGCGGTGAAGGAAAACATTGTGAGGAAACCAGCATGTATGAGAAATAATAAAAATATTATTTCGAGGATATGTGGAGCCCGCCTATCTGCATTGGAGCAGCGTGACGGGCCCTTCCCGGCTCCTAAACCCTCTCAGATACTCGTATTTCAGAAGGTGGCCTTTGCCCTTAGCTGTGGGCAGTTACAGGCTGCTACTTTATTTTACTTCGTCAGGGCATCGTTTATAAATCGATAGGAAGTCATTGCCATGATAGCTACATCAGTTGCGAGTTGGCAATCGCCGTTCAATGTTTTCCACATAAGAATTCTTAGTGATTTTTCACGAGCCATTTCGAATTTCGAAACATACACACATCAAAAAGTCTAAGCAACATGCATGACATTACAAATTTACCATATATATTAATTAATTTCTAAGTCTTTACTCACTCAAAGTGCGTAGGTATTTAAACTTAAAAAAAGGTTAAAAAAAATTCGATTATGTTTTGTTATTTTCATAAAATTAAATGAAAGGGAATTTGTATAAATTTAAGTGCGTTTTTATTGCTATCTTTAGTCTTGATTTTATAATTTTACCAACCATTTAAATAAAGTTAGCGACAAAATTGAATTGTTAGATATTCTTTACGTCATGGAACGACGTCATTTGACGGCAAATGAAATGCAAAGAGCTGTAGGTATGTTGCAAGCGGGAAGTAATCAATCTCAGGTATCTCGGCATTTTGGCATTCATAGAAGTGTTATTTGTCGTCTTTGGCAGCGCTACAATAATACAAGGGAACTCGCTAAACAGCATTCAGCCCGTAAAAGGAGTACTTCAGGCCTGAAGTAGAGGCATCTTGTGCTTCTGCGTTTCGTTCGGCGAGTGAGGTAACCGGAGGCCCACACCCCCTCCCTATTCCCCTCCTCTTCCCTCCCATCCCCCAAATATCCTCAAAAAACCGGCAACGCAGCATCTATGGTGTTGCAGATGTATGTGGGCGACGGTAATCACTTACCATCAGGTGAACCGCTTGCTCGTTTGCCGTCTCTTCCATAAAAAAAAAAAACATTCGTGTGTAACGAATGGAAATAAAATATTTAGAGGCTTTATTCTAGGACCTATTGTGCTGCCGTGGATTCCCTGGTATCTAACGGTATCGGTATCTCTTATGCTTCCGCTACTTCAAAACTATAATATTGTACTGAAAATTAGGTAGATACATATGTCACGTACGCCGCTTACACGTTGCAACTGTGTTTTTGTCAATTCGTATATCATACCAAGTCACGGATCATATTGTCTCGATAACAGGCACGATTCAATTAGAAGAAGACGTGTCTGTACTGCACAGTCTTTATTTTGAAAGCGGTTTTTTTTTCCGCCATAATTCGCTCGCCAGACACTCTTTTCCTTATCCTGCTGATCAAATCCAGAGGCATTGGCGACAGTCCGATGGAGCACAGTGTCTTTATTTTGAAAGCGGTTTTTTTTTCCGCCATAATTCGGTCGCCTGACAAAGAGTGTCTTTTCCTTACCCTGCTGATCAATTCCAGAGGCATTGGCGACAGTCCGATGGAGCACAGTGTCTTTATTTTGAAAGAGGTTTTTTTTTTTTGCTAATGTGCAAGCGGGTCACCTAATAGTAAGTGAATAGTGAGTATCGCCGACACCAGATAAGCTGCAGGTGTGTTGCCGGCCTTTAAGAATATTTGGGGGATGAGAGGGAGGGTGAAGGGGTAGGGGAGGGGGGATGACATAGTGGCCTTCCGTTTACCACGCTCACTGAACAAAATGCAAAAGTACACGATGCCTCTCCTTCACGACGGTATTCTGGGGAGGTCGCGGTAGTACCGGTCGAACCGGCCCACTGAAGCAGTATTTGTATTAATTGCTAAAGTTAAACACGGTCATCCATTCACCTTTCGAATGATATTAGGAAAATACCGCCTCTTGGCTCTACCACGTTAAAAATAAACGATTTGATTTGACTCGATGACTTGTAACAACGAAGTTAATTGTATATTTATGATATTTTATGAGTTAATTATTTTGTTTTTATTAATTATTCGTTTTTGCTCCCACTTTAATCTGTGGGTTACAAAGGCCTTACTAGATAGATGCCTTGTGGCATTCTCTTCTGGATAAAAGAATTTGCCATAACTGCCACGCTTGTTGGGATAGTATCAGACGCCTTAAACGCCGTTGCCCGTTATCGGCCTGTGTATGTTTTTGCTATGTCCAAACTTACCAAACCAAATTAACCATGTCGAAGATGCGTATAACTTATTAATGTTAATTTGGTTCTTTACATATTTCTTTCTAACTGGTTCTCACCAGATAGACGGGAGTAAAAGAAACATATTTTTACGCCACCGCCCCCGAAGCGTAGTTATGTTAGATAAAAGTTAGTTAATGCTAATCTAGATCTACTTTTCTCATTCTATATAAGACATACACGCGATAAATAGGTCGTGATGTGTACGTAATTTACTACACGTTAACCGAATATTAATTTCTTTCTACCGTGGTATTTTTGCTGCTGTGAACATAATGCAGAGCAGTTTTAAGTTATTGTACAAAAGTTTTACACGGAAGGTATAAAGCTTCGTCGCTTACTCAAAATTACAAATTCAAATGCAGCTCTTGTGCAACCGTGTCTAGTGGCACTTTAACGGATCATTAAATACTATTCATTTTGTTAAAAACCAATAATAATATCTTATATTTCCAGTTAGTAATTGCATATTTTGGAAAAATAATATTTTTATTCCCTTAATGTAAGATTTTGATAAATTTAGCAATTTTTCTGTTTAACCGGGCTCCGATTACAAAACCGATAAATATAAACAGTATGTTTTTTTTTTATAAATATATAAATGACGGCAAACGAGCAGGCGGTTCAGCTGATGGTAAGTGATTACCGCCGCCCACATCCGCAACACCATAGATGCTGCAGGTGCGTTGCTGGTCTTCAAGGATATTTGGAAGATGGGAGGGAAGAGGAGAGGAATAAGGAGGGGGAGCGGGCCTCCGGTTACCTTACTCGCCGAACGAAACGCAGAAGCACAAGATGCCTCTACTTCACGCCGGTATTCTTCCGTGGTACCATTCCGGTCGAGCCGGCCCATTCGAGCAGCAGCTAAAGCCGCCGCTTGGCTCTACCACGCAAAGCTTATTATGGTGGTTGTTATAGAGTATTTGAAGTTATCGTCGGTCACCGACATATGGTGGTATAGTTAATAATAGGGTCTCAATTCAGTTTCAACTCATTTTTTAGTTGTGCTTATTTGGGACAAAGTGACTACCTGTCACGTTAGTCCCCCTATGACCACGGTTGCTGTAAAGTACTCTAAATGTCGGGAATATAAAAACAAAATTAAACGAGATAAAATCCGTAAATAATAGTTTCATTTCCAATGTGTAAACGAGAAATCTTACGATTTTATAAAATTTTCAGTTTCTTTTTTTTTTATTTATTTATGTACACACAAAAAGGTATGAAAACATTAAAATATAGTATTTGTACAAGGGCACTACTTATTCCATACATTGAAATTTCTTCCAGCAGACCCTAACAGGAAATTTTATTGAAATGGCAAACTTAGTGCGTACATTTCTAATACATGTTATGTCTACAATTAAATAAATAAGATTATATATAATTAAATAATATACATAGATATATTTAAATATATAGATATATAGACAATCATACACATTCGTAAATAGACAATATATATTCGATTAACACGAACCTAAGTAGTGGTCCTTTACACGTTTCCTAAATAAAAGTATAGTTCCGGAATCTCTTATGGTAGGCGGTAGTGACTTCCACAACCTAACTGCTTCTTTGTAATTTAGCGCAAAGCAACTATTTTACTAACTTGTATGTTTTAATCCTTAACCTTAACAGCCTGTAAATAGTCCATAGTAGGACATGTGACACTCCCATAAGGAGGATTTATCATAATCACCACGCTGGGCAAACGGATGAGCGTTCGTAGTTCCAGACAGCTGACACTTAATTTTGGTGCAGTGTTTTTCGAGATGGTTATAGGAGCTATAAATCTGTCATTAAATCATAATCATAATCATCTATATGCAGAATATAGGTATCTTACAGATGTGAATTATACATTGCTTCGCTTTATTCTGATCTTTTCAACAGAGTGTGCAAATATTAAAAGATTGTCATATTATTTATTTAATCATTAATATTAAACATGTCAAGAAATTAATAGATTGATATTAAAATGTCAATATTAGAAAAAAGAAGTCGAATAACAATATATTTATTTTTATTTTATTTTATTTTTTATTCTTTGTTTTGTACCTGCCAACTACTTTTTACCATTACAAAGGTTGACTAGTAGAGAATGCCACTTGGCATTAAGTCCGCCCATTGTAACCTTAAGCTTAAGGCTAACAATAAAGAATAAATAAATAAATATACTGCGCAATCTTTTCTAAAATAAATTTTAATTTAATTCCTTTTGGAAGTTTGTTATAAATCTTGGGTGCCATGCAGAGAGCACCCTTGTTCATGAGCGTTGAGTTGCTTTTGTGTATACATAATCTATAGATTTCACGCCTACTGCGATTATGTCTTGCTTTCGGAAACGTTGCTAGGTTATTTGTTACGATTTCAATTGCATTCATATTAAATACATTGCAGACATACAGACAGCATGGGCAAACTCGATAGTTTAAATTGCTACTTATCACGAAGTGGCATAAAAATAGCTTAAATAATATATTAGTAGAATAATACGTTAAAACGTAGTAGAGCCGAGCGGCGGCTTTTGCTGCTGCTCGAACGGGCTGGCACTACGGCCTCGCAGAATACCGGCGTGAAGTAGAGGCGTCTTGTGCTTCTGCGTTTCGTTCGGTGAGCGAGGTAACCGGAGGCCCACTCCCCCTCCCCATTCCCCTCCTCATCATCCCTCCCATCTCCAAATACCCTTAAAGGCCAGCAACGCACCTGTAGCACCTCTGGTGTTGTAGATGTACGTGGTCGACCGTAATCACTTACCATCATCTGAACCGCTCGCTCGTTTGCCGCCTTTCCCATAAAAAAAAAAAAGGTAAATGCTTGCTCTTCCGTCCAATGTAAGTGTCGGTTCTAAGAGGGAATATACCTTTTATTTTCCCCAATAGTTAACTTCTTCTCAACGTGGTGAATGCACCGCTTACCATCGAACGAGGTTCTGGCGACCAAATGAAATCGGGAAACTCATCCAAGTATACCAAACCCAATTCTCACAGGCTACTGATGAGAGTACCAGCGTTGCGCTTACCAACCTGTTTGCTCAAGCGTATGGGCAAATCTTCTATGTTTTGCCACCTTCTGGTAGTGCTGTCACGGACTGCTCTGTGTCCATCGGTGGACTCTTACAGACTTACTATTATGATAATGATGACGATGATGATTACGATGAATATTCACAATAAGGGGGAGTCATAACCATTGAACATCGCAGGCCGTTATAAATCATGACGAAGAAGTAAATGCACAGATCATATTCGTATTTCCTGAACACCACCGCTCATTATACAATCGTAAACAACTCTTGATTGTCCGTCTGTACGTAGATTCAGATCACGATTAGCTCTTGCGCGGGTGATGTCACACTTTGCATTGTTACGGACGGACGTACGAGTTCGTAAATAAAATAGGTACTTACGTGAAACAATAGCATAATGTATGTACGTACCGTGTAGAATGAGGTTAATAGTTTTCTTTATTGTCCAGCACCCGTTTGTTACAGCGTGATGCGGTCATTAGGGATATGAGAAGGAGAAACATTCTATGAAAAATTTAATACGAATATGTTTGTAGTAGAAAGAAAGAAAGAAGAGAGAAACACATCTATTTGGCAATCACACAACAAAACACCAAAAAAAAAACAAATAAAAAATTTTTATTGAGCGATGTCAAAAAGGTTCCCGTCTCAGTGATATCACAGAACTGTTTTTCAGTCGGGTCCTTCATTGACTTCACGAACAACCGGACAAGAAGCATATTGTACATATTTCATACGTAATATTCACTAGTTGGTAGGAATCCTTTTCTGCAAGGGATCCGTCCGGATAAAGATCACTTTACTGCCTGTTTGTCAGAAAAGAGCTGTGTTCCGGTTACAAGGGTAAATAGAACCAGTCTAATTTAAACCTGTCCGGCATACTGTATTGATATTTAGGAATGTAGCTGATGAGTGGATGAAGTTTTTTTCAGTCAGCAGTAGCCACACATCATCAGGCAGACTGTTTGTTCTTTTGTCACTCCAGTTTAATAATAAATAGAAACACTCTTCTCTCCTTACCCCCAAATATCTCTAATGGCCGACAACGCACCTGTAGCTCCTCTGGTAAGAATGACCGCGAGTGCTATAAAGTACTCGAAACGTCGGGTACTTATGTACACAAAACAAAAATTAAACGCGATAGAATCCATAAATAATATTTCAAATGTGTAGTGTTCGCGTAAATGCAAGAAACCGTTAAATGTAATTAAAGTTAAAACATGAAAATAAAATAAAAAAACGAAATTTCTAGAATATAGTTTCTGCTGTAACCCTCCGTCTTATGACAAGGCTTACCGAAGTAATATCGGCTAGTTAACCTACCTTGTAACTTGCTAACTATTTGTCCATGATTTTTTTTTAATTTGTTGAATTTGAATTGAGCAAAGAATAAAAAACTATAGACAGTACAGTTTCTGTCTATAGTTTTTTATTCTTTGCTTTGTACCTCCCAACTACCCTTCACCGTGGCAAGGGTTGACCGGTAGAGAATGCCACTTGGCATTAAGTCCGCCCATTATAACCTTAAGCTTAAGGTCAACAATAAAAGAAAAAATAAATAACAACAAAAAGCCTGTCTTTATTTTTTTAAATGTTAAATTATTGAACGAGCTCCCACTCCACCACAACCAGTGGTAACTGGAGGTTTACTGGAGTCCATGGAAACCTGCAACTAACAAAGAATGCTACAGATTCAGAGGTCACCCCCGTGGACTAAGACCTCCAGACCTCCCAAATGAGCCTGTGATGATTGTCTATTACAAAATTCTAAAAAAGTTATATCTGTACTTATATATATAAAAAGCTTTTGGGATATCATGTTCGTTTGTCTGTTTATCTGTTTTTTCAGGCATCTCGCTAATACTACCGGACTGATTTCGATGAGGTTTTCAGTCTTTTGACAAGGTATGACTCTAAAAAACGCGATCCTTTCTATCCCGCAAAAATTCCGGGATAGTCGAGTACGGAATTTTTAGACAAAAAAATACTGAATCCATTGGTAAAAGATTGACATAGTTCGAAGGCATGTAACTCAAAATAATATCTCCGACATACTTTTGTCAAAATACCGTGAAAAGTAATGGTCAGAATGGGGTTCATTCACAAAAGACCACATAACTATTTAAATGTTACATTCACTGCTCGGAATGCAATGAATGATTAACATGTCAGTTTGAGAAACGGCATATTAAAAAATTGTAAAAAACACGTCTGTACGTTAAAAATATCTGTGTCTATTTATTAATAATGATTCAAAGCCTAGACCTAGAAACCTTCGAAGCATGTTTAAGCACTTTCAATAGATATAAAAACAAACTTTGCAAGCAATTAAACAGTATTGAAAGTGTTGTACAACGTACCCACTGCTGGACTTTTCATTTCATTCAAATTAACAATGAAAACATTTTTTCCGTAACGCAAGTGAATTCTTTGAAAGTTGTTAGCAAAGAAAACCCTAAAAGCACAGAGTAAAGTGTGCACACAATGGTAGACTTTGAAAGTTTAGTACTTTCCAGTCGCCATTGTTTCAATTTCTAAGACTACGTTCAAGTTGGTCGGTTTTAGAAGGGGTTTTATTTTTTTAACTATAGTTTGTGATGATATTTCTTTCTACCAAAATATGCGTGACTGTCGGCTAATGAATAACACCACCCCCTAAATGATCATGGATGTCGTAGAAGGCGTCTAATAGTAAATAATATAAATAAAAAAACCTATTATATAATACAAAAGAGAGCCAATAGACCTTATAATCTTAATTCTAGATAATCTTCAAGGGACAAATGTTTGTACGTAGTAGAGTCAAGCGGTGGCCGTTCCTGGTGTTCGAATGGCCCGGTTTGCCCGGGGTAGTACCACGACCTCGCTGAATACCGGTAAAGTAGAGGCATCTGTTTTTTTTTTATGAAAGAGACGGCAAATGAGCAAGCGGTTCACCATGATGGTAAGTGATTACCGTCGCCCACATACATCTGCAACACCATAGATGCTGCAGGTGCGTTGCCGGTCTTTAAGGATATTTGGGAGATGGGAGGGAAGAGGAGGGGAATAGGGAGGGGTTGTGGGCCTCCGGTTACCTCACTCACCGAACGAAACGCAGAAGCACAAGATGCACCTATTTCACGCCGGTATTCTGCGAGGCCGTGGTACCAATCCGGTCGAGCCGGCCCATTCGAGCGGCATCTAAAGCCGCCGCTTGGCTCTACCACGTTTAGGAACGTTCGTTCGGTGAATGATGAATCTGGAGGCCCATTCCCTCCTTCCCCAGCTCCTTCGAACCCCGTCCCCATCATCCCTCACACCCCAAAAATGTCGTAAAAAAGCAGGCAACGTGCCTTTAAATCCTGTCGTGTTGCAAAAAATTAAAGAATTAAATATTCTTAGTGTGGCTTTTCATAAGTACTATTTGATGCGTACATTTAAGAAGAATAGTGATAGATTCATAAAGTAAATACTAGGATCAGAGTTAAACTTGTGATGCCAGTTATTGGGCAACATAGAGACAGTAACTTTTTCATGAGTCAATGAATACTTTTCTACAATAAAATTTCAGTAAGTGCACAAAGTCTTCCTATCAACGATTTAAAAGAAATCGTTAAACGGAGATGATTTTATATATGAAGGGTTATTATTATATATAGGAATAGGAATACATGGATGATAATAAACCCCGGGGAATTAGTTGATCGATCCCAAGTCAAGTTTCTAGAAAGATATGTTGTACTATTAAAACGTATCAAAAAAAAATACAAAAAAAGAGGATACCTATACGTTTCTCCTCTATCAGAGGAACCTAATTACGAAACGGTTTTAAAAAAAATATTGTTTAACATGTGCAATTTATGTTTCTTTTGTTGAGGAATAAATGATTTGGTTTGATTTTAATGTATTTATAATTGTAATAAATGCAAGACATTATAATTGCACCATACACTTTTTATTTAAAAGCTCCAATAGGCTAATGGGTTAGGGTGCGGACTGCGAAACATGACGTCGCAGGTTCGAGCCCACCATTCGACTATTGTCGTGAACCACTCCAAATGCAAGCTCTTATGCTTAGTTGGAGGGTTAACAGGAAAATTAGTAATGTTGGTTAAATAGCATTGCTAGTATTCATGTTTAAAAAAAAAACACTAAGAATCTAGAAAGAGATACCAACAAATGGTTCCCGTAATGCACATAAAAGACCCCCAGGTTATAAACCAAATTTATAAACCAAACCAAGACCCGATTCTGAAGAAACAGCGGTCACTTATTGCCTATTAGTAAAGCGGGTCGAGAAAATTGACAAATTTTCAGAGTCATAGATTTTTATGTGCAGGAAGTGAACGAGGCGAGAAAGTAAAATGACCTATTTCCTTCTATTAGGATATCGTTCAGTCGAATGCTCTTTGATACGTACCTCGTAGGTTATCGAACAAAACAGGTCATTTGCACTTTTTTTTTCGTTTCACGTGGGGGAAAGGTGCAAACACCCTCCTGCCACTGAACGCAGTGACCGGTTATGTACGGAATCGCCATCAGATGCCGGACCAATTAAAACCCCTCCGGATTAGAGATACGCTCTAGGCCCGGTGGTCTTTAAGCTAAAAAGGCTAAGGTGGAAAAGAGTCGCGAGTAAAAAGTAATAAAGAGTCTCCAGGCTGTAGTGTAGACTCGACGCTTGACGTCGCAACGCTGGGCGCTACTGTGCTGACCCAGACCCCTGTGAACGAGAGAAACTTCCGTCAAGTAGAGGGGGTACGAGACCTCGGCTTGGATTACCATCGATAAGGTAGGAAATTTTAGAGACGACCTTGTACACGAGTAAATCTCGTGAAGACCCCGAATCTGGGATCACGCATACGCCGGTGGCATACACCGGCGTATGCTACACTGTTTGTGTCTGTTGTTTTTTTTATATCACTCATCACACCTTACCATTCCAGAGCTGGAATGTTTATGCCTAAATATTAGCCGTGAAGTTAAATACATATAAGTGTCATAGATAAATAAAGGACTTTGAATTAATCTAAACTTAAAAAAAGTATTCGTTGAACAAATACTGCTTCACCTGGGAATTCAAATCCAGGAGCCATCGCTCAAACAACACGCATTAATATTAATCACACTGACCGCTGAGCCAGATGTTCGAGACCTAACTATACTCGAATATCTTTTAAATACAAGGAACTACAACTATACTATACAACTGTTAAAGAATAGAATATTTCTGTTAAATTTAGAAAGTAGTTTTTTTTTTTATTTCACAACTGGTTTGAATGCAAAAAGCACTATTAGATAGAAACAAAGCGTGCTTTTAAAAAAATTACGTTTATAATCTATCGTTTTACATTCCTACATATCTAATCATTTACATCGCAGAGGCTAACTTGGCGCACATGATCACTTCTATGGCACAATACCTTTCGAATGATATAATTTTATCATAAATGTTCCCTTTAATATTAAATACTAAAAAAATATTTAATATTAAATAATAAAAACATTTTGCGATGTTCGAGCATTAATATAATGATATGGCACCAGTGTAGCTCACTATTGGATATTACATACAATTCATCAAAAAGTCGTGTCTGCTATACGTAATCTTTGACATCTGCTCGCCATAAATTTGTAGGCTACGGCATGTCATCATTTTTACTACTGGGTCACAAAGAACGGTTAGAACGCAATATAATGAATAAAAATATAAAATCATACCACGAATTTTATAGCCTCTACGATACAAATTTAAATTATTTCAGAGGATAATACTTTAAGTTGGTCTAAGCTATTGTACGTTCATTGGATAGTTATTAAAATTACAACACGGTCCAGCGGTGGGCTTTGTGCTGTGGGTCTAAATCTCAGAAGACTTTCATAAAAATACGAAGCTCTCAACTCGGCTTTATTGTTAGTTCGACCAAGTCGTCAGCATTGCTGATTACTTCATTTGATTGACTATTTTAAGGTTCCATACGGAGCTCTATTACTGTCCGTCCGTATGTCCTACCTTTTAAACCACTGTAGGCACTTACAGGCTGCTACTTTTGTCAGACGTAAAGTCGTGTACGTACGTGTAGTAAATATTTTGTACGTGGTAGAGCCAAGCCTCGTAGGTTATCGAACAAAACAGGTCATTTGCACTTTTTTTCGTTTCACGTGGGGAAAGGTGCAACACCCTCCTGCCACTGAACGCAGTGACCGGTTATGTACGGAATCGCCATCAGATGCCGGACCAATTAAAACCCTCCGGATTAGAGATACGCCCAGGCCCGGTGGTCTTTAAGCTAAAAAGGCTAAGGTGGAAAAGAGTCGCGAGTAAAAGTAATAAAGAGTCTCCAGGCTGTAGTGTAGACTCGACGCTTGACGTCGCAACGCTGGGCGCTACTGTGCTGACCCAGACCCCTGTGAACGAGAGAAACTTCCGTCAAGTAGAGGGGTACGAGACCTCGGCTTGGATTACCATCGATAAGGTAGGAAATTTTAGAGACGACCTTGTACACGAGTAAATCTCGTGAAGACCCTGAATTAGATCACGCATACGCCGGTGGCATACACCGGCGTATGCTACACTGTTTGTGTCTGTTGTTTTTTATATCACTATCACACCTTACCATTCCAGAGCTGGAATGTTTATGCCTAAATATTAGCCGTGAAGTTAAATACATATAAGTGTCATAGATAAATAAAGGACTTTGAATTAATCTAAACTTAAAAAAAGTATTCGTTGAACAAATACTGCTTCACCTGGAATTCAAATCCAGGAGCCATCGCTCAAACAACACGCATTAATATTAATCACACTGACCGCTGAGCCAGATGTTCGAGACCTAACTATACTCGAATATCTTTTAAATACAAGGAACTACAACTATACTATACAACTGTTAAAGAATAGAATATTTCTGTTAAATTTAGAAAGTAGTTTTTTTTTTTATTTCACAACTGGTTTGAATGCAAAAAGCACTATTAGATAGAAACAAAGCGTGCTTTTAAAAAAATTACGTTTATAATCTATCGTTTTACATTCCTACATATCTAATCATTTACATCGCAGAGGCTAACTTGGCGCACATGATCACTTCTATGGCACAATACCTTTCGAATGATATAATTTTATCATAAATGTTCCCTTTAATATTAAATACTAAAAAAATATTTAATATTAAATAATAAAAACATTTTGCGATGTTCGAGCATTAATATAATGATATGGCACCAGTGTAGCTCACTATTGGATATTACATACAATTCATCAAAAAGTCGTGTCTGCTATACGTAATCTTTGACATCTGCTCGCCATAAATTTGTAGGCTACGGCATGTCATCATTTTTACTACTGGGTCACAAAGAACGGTTAGAACGCAATATAATGAATAAAAATATAAAATCATACCACGAATTTTATAGCCTCTACGATACAAATTTAAATTATTTCAGAGGATAATACTTTAAGTTGGTCTAAGCTATTGTACGTTCATTGGATAGTTATTAAAATTACAACACGGTCCAGCGGTGGGCTTTGTGCTGTGGGTCTAAATCTCAGAAGACTTTCATAAAAATACGAAGCTCTCAACTCGGCTTTATTGTTAGTTCGACCAAGTCGTCAGCATTGCTGATTACTTCATTTGATTGACTATTTTAAGGTTCCATACGGAGCTCTATTACTGTCCGTCCGTATGTCCTACCTTTTAAACCACTGTAGGCACTTACAGGCTGCTACTTTTTGTCAGACGTAAAGTCGTGTACGTACGTGTAGTAAATATTTTGTACGTGGTAGAGCCAAGCCGCGTATTTTGTCCTGCTCGAATAGACCGGCTCGACCATGGTTTTACCACTGCCACGAAGAATACCGGCGTGAAGTAGAGGCATATTGTGCTTTTGCGTTTCGTTCGATGAGTGTGGTAGACGAGAGGGAGGGGTGACTCTTTCCCTTTCCCCTTTCGCGGACATCTTTGATGGCCGGCAACGCACCGGCAGCTCATCTGGTGTTGCACATGGACGTGTGCGTCAGTAATCATATACCATCAGGCGAGGCGCTTGTTCGTTTGCCCCCTTTAATTTAAAAGTGTAAAAAGTTTTACATACATACTTACGACACGGATGTTTGAATAAAGAATAAATTATTATTTTCCCGCTTAGACTAGAGGATAATCTGTATGTTGCAGCTTTTGTGTTTTTTTATTTAAAAGCTCCAATAGGCTAATGGGTTAGGTGCGGACTGCGAAACATGACGTCGCAGGTTCGAGCCCACCATTCGACTATTGTCGTGAACCACTCCAAATGCAAGCTCTTATGCTTAGTTGAGGTTAACAGGAAAATTAGTAATGTTGGTTAAATAGCATTGCTAGTATTCATGTTTAAAAAAAAAACACTAAGAATCTAGAAAGAGATACCAACAAATGGTTCCCGTAATGCACATAAAAGACCCCCAGGTTATAAACCAAATTTATAAACCAAACCAAGACCCGATTCTGAAGAAACAGCGGTCACTTATTGCCTATTAGTAAAGCGGGTCGAGAAAATTGACAAATTTTCAGAGTCATAGATTTTTATGTGCAGGAAGTGAACGAGGCGAGAAAGTAAAATGACCTATTTCCTTCTATTAGGATATCGTTCAGTCGAATGCTCTTTGATACGTACCTCGTAGGTTATCGAACAAAACAGGTCATTTGCACTTTTTTTTTCGTTTCACGTGGGGGAAAGGTGCAAACACCCTCCTGCCACTGAACGCAGTGACCGGTTATGTACGGAATCGCCATCAGATGCCGGACCAATTAAAACCCTCCGGATTAGAGATACGCCCAGGCCCGGTGGTCTTTAAGCCAAAAGGCTAAGGTGGAAAAGAGTCGCGAGTAAAAAGTAATAAAGAGTCTCCAGGCTGTAGTGTAGACTCGACGCTTGACGTCGCAACGCTGGGCGCTACTGTGCTGACCCAGACCCCTGTGAACGAGAGAAACTTCCGTCAAGTAGAGGGGGTACGAGACCTCGGCTTGGATTACCATCGATAAGGTAGGAAATTTTAGAGACGACCTTGTACACGAGTAAATCTCGTGAAGACCCCGAATCTGGGATCACGCATACGCCGGTGGCATACACCGGCGTATGCTACACTGTTTGTGTCTGTTGTTTTTTTTATATCACTCATCACACCTTACCATTCCAGAGCTGGAATGTTTATGCCTAAATATTAGCCGTGAAGTTAAATACATATAAGTGTCATAGATAAATAAAGGACTTTGAATTAATCTAAACTTAAAAAAAGTATTCGTTGAACAAATACTGCTTCACCTGGAATTCAAATCCAGGAGCCATCGCTCAAACAACACGCATTAATATTAATCACACTGACCGCTGAGCCAGATGTTCGAGACCTAACTATACTCGAATATCTTTTAAATACAAGGAACTACAACTATACTATACAACTGTTAAAGAATAGAATATTTCTGTTAAATTTAGAAAGTAGTTTTTTTTTTTATTTCACAACTGGTTTGAATGCAAAAAGCACTATTAGATAGAAACAAAGCGTGCTTTTAAAAATTACGTTTATAATCTATCGTTTTACATTCCTACATATCTAATCATTTACATCGCAGAGGCTAACTTGGCGCACATGATCACTTCTATGGCACAATACCTTTCGAATGATATAATTTTATCATAAATGTTCCCTTTAATATTAAATACTAAAAAATATTTAATATTAAATAATAAAACATTTTGCGATGTTCGAGCATTAATATAATGATATGGCACCAGTGTAGCTCACTATTGATATTACATACAATTCATCAAAAGTCGTGTCTGCTATACGTAATCTTTGACATCTGCTCGCCATAAATTTGTAGGCTACGGCATGTCATCATTTTTACTACTGGGTCACAAAGAACGGTTAGAACGCAATATAATGAATAAAAATATAAAATCATACCACGAATTTTATAGCCTCTACGATACAAATTTAAATTATTTCAGAGGATAATACTTTAAGTTGGTCTAAGCTATTGTACGTTCATTGATAGTTATTAAAATTACAACACGGTCCAGCGGTGGGCTTTGTGCTGTGGGTCTAAATCTCAGAAGACTTTCATAAAAATACGAAGCTCTCAACTCGGCTTTATTGTTAGTTCGACCAAGTCGTCAGCATTGCTGATTACTTCATTTGATTGACTATTTTAAGGTTCCATACGGAGCTCTATTACTGTCCGTCCGTATGTCCTACCTTTTAAACCACTGTAGGCACTTACAGGCTGCTACTTTTTGTCAGACGTAAAGTCGTGTACGTACGTGTAGTAAATATTTTGTACGTGGTAGAGCCAAGCCGCGTATTTTGTCCTGCTCGAATAGACCGGCTCGACCATGGTTTTACCACTGCCACGAAGAATACCGGCGTGAAGTAGAGGCATATTGTGCTTTTGCGTTTCGTTCGATGAGTGTGGTAGACGAGAGGGAGGGGTGACTCTTTCCCTTTCCCCTTTCGCGGACATCTTTGATGGCCGGCAACGCACCGGCAGCTCATCTGGTGTTGCACATGGACGTGTGCGTCAGTAATCATATACCATCAGGCGAGGCGCTTGTTCGTTTGCCCCCTTTAATTTAAAAGTGTAAAAAGTTTTACATACATACTTACGACACGGATGTTTGAATAAAGAATAAATTATTATTTTCCCGCTTAGACTAGAGGATAATCTGTATGTTGCAGCTTTTGTGTTTTTTTTATTTAAAAGAGATGACCTGTGGTTTCACCAGAGCTTATTTGGGATAACGTGACAAAAGGTGAGCTTGTCGCCGTCTTATTTTCCAAAATATCGATAAAATTCATACGTAAGTTTCGAAAAGCTCTTAAGCTCTCTTAAACTTTACATTTATTCGAAAACTAAAAGTACTGTACGAGCCCTCCATGTGGGAGACAAATTCCTATCTCCTGATACAGAGGCAGACCGCTCGGCTATCGGCGTTAAGGCTTAAAACAAACCAGTGTTGGGCAAATATTGCCCACCTTTTAGGGTGAATATTTTCTTCAAATGTGTATTAATAAATATGTTTAATAATAATTTATTAGATACACTTATTAATCATGACCTAATAACCACCCCAGAGACCACCCCAGAGGTATCAATAAAAAATTTCACCTCAAAATCGGTGGAACGAAAACGGAGCGCAGATATCGTGTAACATAAAATAATGTAGACGAATTGATAACCATCTTTTTTGAAGTCGGTTAAAAATTAAACATTTTATGTAACTGTTTATGAGTTATGTGCCTATTCCGCCACGTTACACGCTTGGCATCTTGATGACGTTGCGCAGAACTGCATGACAACGACCACGCCGTGTGTGGTACGGTTCGCGGTATAGAATTTCAATATTATTACTTTGTATAATTCTAATCATGTATTTATGCTGACAGTAGGGTGTTGCCGTGTGATTGAGGCGATCATTGTTGAAGTTATGTATTCACGAAAATATCGTACATTTAACTGAAATACTCTCTTATCTGTTTTTTTTTGTTTTAAGGAGAATATGTCGTCTCTGTCAGCAAAAGCCAACCTTTCCTCCGGTGCAGCTGCTAACCTAGAAACTAAGCTCAAGCCACCGATTTGATAGCGGTCTGTCCTTCCGGATTTGCCGAACCCTAAATCCACAGACCGGTCACGGGGAGCAGTATCACCAGCAGAATTCCAAGAAATGCATACCGGCCTATGCTTTCCTTTTCTTTTCTTTGAGACAGATAGCGGGGAGGTTCAGCAGTGGACTCGAACAGACGGCAGTCGATATTATACAGGTCTTTTTATTACACAGACGTGCTGTCACCCTTGAAGTTACCAGTTCTCTACTTTTCAAACTGTAACACAAAAGTATATGCACTGATTTTTGCGCCAGAAATGCGTGGTACCTATCCCGATAACTCCTAAGCAGAGAAGGTGTCACCAACACATATAACATAGAAGTTAAAAGGTCTGAGCCAACAGAACAACAACGAAGACAATAACTTAAGTGGCACAATTTTCTAAAGAAACAAAAAGTTTGAGCAATTTATGTTCTTTCTAATCTTTGTTATTAAGTCATTTCAAATAATATCATCGCTTGACATCTGCGCTGCATATAATAAGACCACAAATTTACGTGCAAACACAGAAGCTCACACCGATGTACAGCTTATGCGATAAGTATAGAGAAAGGTCGTCTATGAGCCTGCGTCAGAGATCAGAGACACACTGAACACTCAATATAACCAGATCTTAAAACTAGTAACTTATGTTGTGTTGTATTTTGCGTTAATATTGACTCCTACTGCGATTCTAATCCAAGAATTTCAGCAAGTACGCTGACAGCTGGGTCATACGACGTAGTGGCAACCGCAGCATCCCGCCCTTAATCTGTTAATTCATGAGAGTTATTTTAGAGACGCGAAGGATTCCTGCAGTTTGCGACAGATCATTTATGTACATTGGTATTCTGAAAATAGTAATGGACTAAAAATATTTCCCTGTGGAACACCTCATATTAAAGTTAAACCTGAAGATAAAATTACCATACTGCTAATGAAGCAACATATTATACTGCCTAAAGGATTATCACAAGCACATACAGGCACGTATGGTACACACATAGCACCAACGAGTATGCATGCGAAGATTGATGAAAGTGGGAGAAGCGAGAGACGTATGTCAGGACCGTAGCAAGTGGAAGAAGATTGTCTCTGCCTACCCCGTTGGGAACAGGGCGTGAATATATACATACATACATAGGCACCTAATATTCCGTAATAGCCTTTCCGTGTCCTGTGAAATATCTATTCAATAACATTGAAGCGCCAGATGCAAGGGTAGAAACACATCGTTTACCAAAGTATATCATGATAACTTTGGTAAACGATGTGTTTTAAAAACCTAATAATTTAAACCTAAAAGAATTGGCTTTGACTGGGATTCGAACACAGAACCAACGACTTCGCGAATAGCATACAAAACTATCAACGAACGACTTTCAAAAGGTTTGCTTATTTGCAAATCAATTGCATGATTAAAGTCTCTATTCAAGTTACATTTCAGATTTAATTGTATTGCGATTGCTTGCACATTTTTATATTCATTTTTCCGATGAACTGAATTGGTAGTTGCATTGTTAAATTTGTTTATGGATGTGGCATTGGAAGTTATGCACTTTCATTTACTGTTAAGTGAAGTGTGAGATATAATCTAAGAGATATCCGCAGCAGAACTAAGGTAACCGAGATAGCCGTAAAGATCAGCAAGCTGAAGTGGCAAAGGGCCGGCCACATAGCTCCCAGAACTGACAATCGCTGGGGAAAAAAGGTTCTCGAGTGGCAGCCACGTACAGGCAAACGCAGTGTAGGACGACCCCCCACAAGATGGAGTGACGACCTGCGCAGTGTTGCGGGAAGTCGATGGATGCAGGTGGCTCAGGACCGAGTTTCGTGGCAATCTTTGGGGGAGGCCTACGTTCAGCAGTGGACTTCTGATAGGCTGAAATGATGATGATGATGAAGTGTGAGAAGCAGTAAGGGAGTGTTTTTCTCCAAAGACCAACCACAACACGCACATGGGTATCCAACTTGGAAACAAATGAGGCTATGGCGATCGAAGGAGGGCAGAATATCCATCCAAATCTGCCGAAGCTATATCCCACAGACCGGTGATAGGGAGCAACATCACTGGCGCTAGGGTACCTTACCGGTACACTTCACTCACCAACCCGCTTGCCCGACGTGATGGGTATAGACAAACGTTCGAAGGAACGAATGCCAGTATTTTCTGGTGCTTTCTTGGAGACTGTTTTAAAAAATATAGGCAATGTTTTAAATTAGTAGGGATAAAAAAAATTTTTAGGGATTTTCGTCTTATACGCATATGTCAGCACCATTATTTTTGTTATATACGTCAGTTGAGAAAGTGACTCATGAATAGTGCATGACTAGTGTAATATCTACTAGTAGACTAGGTTTTGCTGATATAGATCTAGAAGGAAAGGCAACGTGCATTGGCAAATTTTTTTTTAAAGAATACTAGCAATGCTATTTAACTAACATTACTAATATTCCTCTTAACCCTCCAACTAAGCATTATAGCTTGTATTTGGAGTGGTTCACGACAATAGTCGAATGGTAGGCTCGAACCTGCGACGTCATGTTTCGCAGTCCGCACCCTAACCCATTAGGCTATTGGCGCTTCAAAAAATTCCCAACACCGTCGCCCACGTACATCTGCAACACCAGAGGCGCTGCAGGTGCGTGCCGACCGTTAAGGATATTTGGGTGATGGGAGTGAGGATGAGGATGGGGATGGGGAGGAGGAGTGGACCTCCGGTTACCTCACTCACCGAACGAAAAGCAGAAACACAAGATGCTTCTACTTCACGCCGGTATCCTGCGAGGTCGTGGTATTAACCCGGTCGAGCCGGCCCATTCGAGCAGCAGCTAAAGCCGCCGCTTGGCTCTACCACGTTCATATAAATTTTGAAAATTGACTTATGTAGTAGTGATGTGTGAATATTTGCAACCCGCTTACATCTTCTGTACATCCTGTACATAGTCCATTATTGGTCATGTGCCTGTTTTAGTTAAGCATTTGCTGTAATACGAAACTTAATTACTTTTTGTATAGATTGTAATGTGATTGCCGATTAATAAGGTTTCTTATTTCTGATTTCTGGTACTGTTACTGATTAACCTTGATTATTCTGCCATCTATCAGGAGTATTAGTATACGCGATAATCTTGAGATTTATCACGAGGTGTTGGAGAAGGATAATATCGTGAGGAAACATAAAACTCCGAACTCCGCTCACCTACTATGCATCTGTATGCTAGACTCTCGTCAGATCAAAAACATCCCTCATAGATATAAACATTTAAAAGGTTTACGTTTTTTTTTTAAAGCAGGAGTCGATTGGGACATTTGATGTCGTAAGTAAATCTGCCACCACTTCTCTACCTATGGATGATGTAGAAGTCGATCTATGAGATATTGCTGTAAAACCTCGTGGCTTGACTTGACCTCTCTAGGATCGGCCGATGTCTACCTATGGATCTGTTACTGTGAAAGAAGAAGAAAGAAGAAAGCGTCAACTAAACATCAGTGTATCAGGACCACCCCGAACAAGGTCACGTATTGCAATCTGCATTTCCGTGAATTCCCGAACTAGGATACGTATTACAATTTCCGTGAATTCATGGGAAGTGGCTACACCGGTGCTCGCAGTCGGCGCCGGCGGTCCGGATATATCGTTGCATAATCGCCCTGCACGTTTCACTTTTATTTTCATTCGTACGAGGATTTCAATCAATCCATCGCTGCTATTATTACGACTCCATCCATCAATATGATATGGCAGTAAATGATTTATTATTCGATGTTATTCACTTTTCTTTTAGCTTAACTCTAAGTACCACTCGTAATTAGGTTTCTCAGACGTAGAAAATATAGCATATACTCTCTTTTGATATTCATCATCATCATCATTTCTCTTCAAATTTTGTTAATTGTCATTTTTAACTCTTCCTACTCAAAAGGTTGCCGACCCCTGCCCTATCCCTATTTTAACTTTACTAACGAATTGAACCACAAAAGGATTTTCGATTTACTACGTCCGTGAATGAAGCGTCCGAAGTTCGGTCGCTTCATTCACGGACTTTATGGATGCAGGTGGCTCAGGACCGTGCTTCGTGGCAATCTTTGGGGGAGGCCTATGTTCAGCAGTGGACTTCTAATAGGCTGAAATGATGATGATGATGAACTTTATCAGCCTATCACAAGTCCACTGCTTAACATAGGCCTCCCCCAAAGATTGCCACGAAGCTCGGTCCTGAGCCACCTGCATGCATCAACTTCCCGCAACACTGCGCAGGTCGTCACTCACATCTAGTGGGGGTCGTCCGACACTGCGTTTGCCTGTACGTGGCTGCCACTCGAGAACCTTTTTTCCCCAACGGTTGTCAGTTCT
Organism: Bhutanitis thaidina; assembly: GCA_029286595.1. Lineage (NCBI taxonomy): Eukaryota > Metazoa > Arthropoda > Insecta > Lepidoptera > Papilionidae > Bhutanitis > Bhutanitis thaidina. Next base: position 1,936,180 of record JAGSMS010000023.1, on the reverse strand, counting down.
GCGAGCTATGTGGCCGGCCCATTGCCATTGCCATTCAGCTTGCTGATCTTTATTGCTATGTCGGTTATCTTAGTTCTGCTGCGGATATCATCGTTGCAGACTCTATCACGCAGAGAACATGACATTGATCTTCAATAATTTAAAAATTTACAATGTTATACAAATTGAAAAAAAAATATACATATAATGCTTTATTAAAAGCTCTTACAGATCAGAATACACAAAAGCATCTGTAGTCACCAGTATTACGTGGCAGCTATTGCTCTGTTTGGAGGGCAATATCATTTTATTTTATTTTTTTCCTAAAAAATAGTTACGTCTACTTACATTTCCCACGTGTAGTATAAATTACACTAGGACAGTCAACCAGACCTGGAACAATTATTTGTAGTCTATACAAATACTGTATAATAAGCCACGATAGTCAAGTGGGTAGATTATTTACCTTGGTATCAGGAGCCACGGTACAATTCCTTTTGTGTGAGAATCTCAAATTAATTAGCTTTTCGAAACTTATGTACGATTAATATCATTGGCTTAGACATTGAAACGGTAAAAAGTGGTCTGAAAGTACCAAAAATATCATGACTTCTGATTAGTATATAGGGTAGGTAGAGCTTATTTTTAAACACTTGTCCTGTCCTAAGCAGTAAACGAACCCGTGACTGTCAGCGCCGATCCAAACGCTTAGCCTCTGCGCAACCCTAAAAGGTCACTAAGCAAGCAGGACCATCATCAGCTGTTCATGACAGATTACATAAAGGCATTTGTCAATTATGCCGAACTTTTTTATATTTTTTTTGCCAACAAACAGTTATTACTAAATAGTTTATACTAAAATATAGTAAACGTAAAAATAAATAGTGCCCAGACTCACAAAAACTTAGTAGCGTAATACAGCTTTATTACATAAAGCTCTTTAATGTTATTTACTTTATACTAAAACCCTTAACTCTGGACCGACGACACAAACGCGTTAAAAATGATCCCAACGCCGTTGCAGATTCTGTCACCGATGTGGTACTTCAGGGAATGGAGCTTTTTATTCCGTTCTCTGCAGTGCCTGTCGGAGGTAAATCCCAGCCTTGGTTTGGTCGCACCTGCAAAATAGCGTCACGCCGAAAGCGGAAGTGCTACCAGGCCTGGGTCGATGCATCGGCGTCTCGGGATGCAAAAACCAGTGCTCTTAAAAACGAGTACAACTCTGCCTCCAGGTCCTTCAAAAGAGTTATCGCTGCGGCAATGTTAAAGCACATTGGCAGAATTGGCGAGAGATTAGTTCGCCTCCCATCGGGATCCCGCGCATTCTGGTCTCTCGCCAAGGCTGTCCAGGGGAATTTCTGTCAGCCATCTCTCCCATCTCTACACAAGGAGGATGATTCGCTGGCCCATACTGCAAAAGAGAAAGCCGATCTCTTGGGCTCTCTTTTTGCATCCAACTCGACTCTTGATGACCGGGGAAACTCTCCACCTACCATCTCGTGGTGTAAGTGCTCCATGCCGGAAATTCAGTTTCTGCAGAGCTCAGTGCGAAAGGCACTCCGCTCCCTGGACATTCATAAGTCGAGTGGGCCGGATGTAATCCCTCCAATTGTGCTGAGGATGTGTGCCCCTGAGTTGGCACCGGTTCTCACGCGTCTTTTCCGGCACTCCTACTCTTCAGGCGTCATCCCGGAATCTTGGAAGACAGCATTTGTGCATCCAATACCCAAAAAAGGCGACCGCTCTGATCCGTCCAACTACAGGCCTATTGCCATCACCCCCTTGTTATCTAAAATAATGGAGTCACTCATCAACACCCAGCTCCTGAGGTACCTGGAGGAACACCAGCTGATCAGTGACCGACAGTACGGTTTCCGTCGCGGACGATCAGCTGGTGATCTTCTAGTTTACCTGACTCACCGATGGGCAGAAGCAGTTGAGTCTAAGGGGGGAGGCTTTGGCGGTTAGTCTGGACGTAGCGAAAGCATTTGATAGGGTTTGGCATAAAGCGCTTCTTTCAAAGCTTTCATCTTACGGGGTTCCTGAGAGATTGTGCAACTGGGTCACCAGCTTCCTCACGGATCGGAGCATCAAGGTTGTTGTCGACGGTGCATGCTCGGACCCCAAACCCGTGAATACTGGTGTTCCACAAGGGTTGTGTGCTATCTCCCACTCTGTTCCTTCTGCATATCAACGACATGCTACAAATCAGTAGCATTCATTGCTATGCAGACGACAGCACGGGTGATGCCCTATATACAGGCCGTGCGAATATTTCTCGGGAACACGTCGACGAGTGCCGGAACAAACTTGTGTCTGAAGTCGAGACCTTGTTATTCAAAGTCTCGGATTGGGGTCGACGTAATTTGGTCCTATTCAACCCCAAAAAGACACAGGTTTGCGCGTTCACCGCTAAAAAGAATCCCTTTGTCGTTTCTCCTCTTTTGAGAACATTCCCTTATTGCCTCAGCCAGTATCAGAATCCTTGGCGTTGACATATCGAGCGACGTTCAGTTCCGTGGTCACTTGGAGGAAAGGCCAAATTGGCCTCCAAAAGCTTGGTGTGCTCTGTAGAGCGGGACAGTATTTCATGCCGGTCCACCGTTTGCAACTTTATAAGGCGCAAGTTCGGCCCCACATGGAATACTGTTCTCATCTCTGGGCAGGGGCACCCCAGTACCAACTCCTTCCATTTGACCGCATCCAACGTCGAGCGGCTCGAATTGTCGGCGACCAAGCTCTCTCTGATCGGCTTGATCCTTTGGCCTTGCGAAGAGATGTTGCTTCTCTTTGCATTTTTACAAAATTTTCCACGGGGAATGTTCTGAGGAACTTTTCGGATTGATCCCAGCTGCTGAGTTTCACCATCGTACATCGCGACAGAATTCGAAGTTCCATCGATACCACCTAGATGGTTGGCATTCCACCACAGTGCGTTTTAATCGAAGTTTTCTGCCACGCACTTCGATTTTGTGGAATCAGCTGTCGCCAGCAGTATTTCCGAACAGTTACGACTTAGGGACCTTCAAGAAAAGAGCTTATTCCTTCCTTAAAGGCCGGCAGCGCATCTGTAGCTCCTCTGGTGTTGTGGATGTTCGTGGGCGTCGGTGATCACTTACCATCAGGTGAGCCGCACGCTCGTTTGCCCCCTTCTTATATAAAAAAAAAAAACATACTTATACGAGGTAGAGCCAAAGAGCGGCGGATTTTGCTGCTGCTTGAACGGTTTTCAGTTTGTGTTTCTGCGGTTCGTTCGGTGAGTGAGGTAACCAGAGGCCCATTCCCCGTCCCCCTCCCCCCATTCCCCTCCACATCCTCATTTCCATCTCCCAAATACCCTTAAAGGTCGGCAACGCGCTTACGGCACTGCTGATGTTGCAGAGAAATTAAATAATTATCCTACATTTTTACAATCTCTTAAGTGATAAAGAAGACAAGATTGATCCAATACAGACCCAAATGCATACTAAACAAACTCGACTTAAATATGACACTTATTTATGAAAAATATCTTACTAATAAATGGCATTGTCACTGTCATTGGCAGATGCACCTGGACATGGCCTCTAGGTGCAAGACAGAAAAAACGTGAACTTGTCTGTTAGCGTCTGATACAGTTTTTAAATAGCTCCAATTAGTTTAAAGTAATATTTAGTATGCCTATTTTGTTTTATTAAATTTAAATGTTACATTTCTAAAATAATAAAATAAAAGGAGAGTTTTTTTTTAATTTTTTTTCAAAGGAAAGGCAGCAAACGAGCAAGCGGTTCACCTGATGGTGAGTGATTACCGTCGCCCACGTACACCTCTGGTGTTGCAGGTGCGTTGCTGGCCTTTGAAAGGGTGTTTAAAAGATGGGAGGGAGAGTGAATAAGGGGATGGGGAGGGGGAGAGGGCCTCCGGTTACCTCAATCACCGAGCGAAACGCAGAAGCACAAGATGCCTCGACTTCACGCCGGTATTCAGCGAGGCCGTGGTACCAGTCCGGTCGAGCCGGCCCATTCCAGCACCAGCAAAAGCCGCCGCTTGTCTCCACCAAGTAAGAAAGAGTACTCTTTTCATTGCCTGGAGGATCCTGAAAACGCCCATAGTGATGAGTAGTGAGGAAAATTTACATTCCATGTCCGATCCGGCCCTCCACGATGCGATATATATATTTAAATACACATACATATATTAGAGCCGTGGTAGCCTAGTGGTCAGGGCGCTCACTTTAGTGTCATAGAGCGCGAGTGACCTGGGTTCAATCCCCGGTGCCGGCACCACTAAAATTGTTATTAACAATTTTAAGTGCTGTATTTACCACGTGCTCAACGGTGAAGGAAAAACATCGTGAGGAAACCTGCATGTCTGAGAAATAATAAAAATATTATTTCGAGGATATGTGAAGCTCGCCAACCCGCGTTGGAGCAGCGTGGCGGGCCCTTCCCGGCTCCTAAACCCTCTCTGATACTAGTATTTGAGAAGGGGAGGCCTTTTCCCGGCAGTGGGCACTTACAGGCTGTTACTTTTCTTTTTTTTTACATATATATATATATTTATTTATTTATTTAATTTTTATGCACTATTTGGTACATATGGCGGACTTAATGCCTAGAGGCATTCTCTCCCAGTCAACCATTAGGCTAAGCAGAGATATATACATAATAGAGGCGATACAGCTAAGAGAATAAAACCAGTAAAAGGATATAAATTTCAAAATATATACTTACACAGATAGGTAGATACATACATACATAGATAGATACATAAATAACATAGATACAAATATACCATATAAACATAGAATAATATACATGTCAGGACAAACAACTAAAACGGCGGTAATATATATATATATAGGTTTTTGTTGTAAAAGATGACGTAAAAGAGCTGATTAACAAACTAAAGTACCGGTACCGACTGTACGTTGTTCGCAGCGGAAAATATTACATAACGCACAGCGACAACGGAAATGTAACCAGGGCACCGGATTGAAGAGTTCCTCTTGACGTTTTCCGTTTTACAGACAGGAAAATATGCACGTGCATTACAGACGTTTGTCTATTCTATAGTTTTGAGTGTGTGATGTAAATCGTGCTTCACAGGCGTTAGTCTCTTCTATAGTTTTGAGTGTGTGATGTAAATTCTGTTTCTAACAATAAGCTGAGCTAAGCGGTGGCAGCTGAGATCGGTGTGTGAGTGGCGCGTGTTCGAATCACGGTGTTAATTGTTATTTGTAATTTTAGGCTATTGGCAGATCAATGTCCGAAGACCCCATAGTCGAGCGTAGGTGACCTGGGGATCTTCTCCTGCCAGGGTGTACTCGGGACTTTGTTGCAGGTCATATCACGATTTTTAAGTTATACGCATGACGTATTGCAGATACCTCCGTTTTCAGATGTCATTTCCTCAATTAATTTACGTCTTAGTACTTTTTATGTACAGTCATAGACACAAATGTAGTCAAGAAAAACATCAAGCAGAAACCTGCATGCCTGAGAAATAAGGATACAAACTTTTCGAGGACATTTGAAGACCGTCAACCCGTATTGGAGGTGCGTGAAGGACATTTTGTGGCTCCAAAACCCCTTGTACAAAATGAGAGAAAGGATTTTCCCTGTAACGGAACATTCATAGGATCCTAATTTATTACTTTATCCGTAACTGTGCAACGAAACACAAAGACATCGACATAACTGAGGTAAAGAGTTTAGTACAGTCAACATAAAAACTTAATGATGTCTAAACAAGGTATCAAAAGCGTTTTATTAATGAAATACTGGATTTTGAATCCTAATCATTTGTACTCGTTTATTTTTGAAGTATTCTTTACTTTACGTTGGATAAACTTTACAACAGTTTTGAAACCTTGTTCAGTCATCATTTAATTCTGATGTTGACTGTACTCGATGTTAAAAGCTAATAGTAGCAATACGATTGGAAATTAGTCCGAATGTAGTAAAAACTAACCTACAAAGTTATATACTGCTCTATTGTACAAATATCATTTGACGGGATTCTAGGCCTGGGTTCCTAAGACACATACTTAAGGAATCGTGTTACGAAGTCGCAAAAAATTCGAGTTATTGGGGTTGGTATGGTACTGTCTTGTTGTAAAATGTCATAAAGACATTTTGAATAGATATAATTTTTTTTTCATGAGAAAGACAGCAAACGAGCTAGCGGTTCACCTGATTGCAAGTGATTACCATCGCCCACGTACATCTGCAACACCAGAGGTGCTGTAGTTGCGTTGCCGCCCTTTAAGGGTATTTGAGAGATGGAAAAGAGGCTGAGGAGAAGGATGAGGAAGGGGAATGGGCCTCCTGTTACCTCACTCACCGAACGAAACGCAGAAAATGCCTCTACTTCACGCCTGTATTCTGCCAGGCCGTGGTACCAATCCGGTCGAGCCGGCCCACACGAGCAGCAGCAAAAGCCGCCGCTTGGCTCTACCACGTAGTTGATGTTGGTGCTACGTTCGCGTATTCGACTATCAAGCAAAAGTGGGGTTACCAGCATATTCTCGTGAAAGAAGCCTACGTTCAGGAGTAATAAAGGTTAAAGTATTTTTTTTTCGTTCAGTATTTGAGTTAAAAAGGAATCCTCAGGAATTAGAGTGATTATTGAATCAGAATTGCGACATGCTACTGTTGAAACTTCTGAAGAATGCGACGTTTGAAGAGGACGCGAACAAACGCACTTTGCGTTTGTGGTCCAATGTATTAAAGTTGTATTAATATTTTTTTTTTGTTGGTTTTGTTTTAGATTAGTTTGTTCAACACTAGCTTTATGAGCGAATGATGTATATCATCATCATCATCATCATCATTTCAGCCTATCAGAAGTCCACTGCTGAACATAGGCCTCTCCCAATGATGTATATATGTACCTTTAATTGGCATATGGCATGAACAAAATTTACTGAATTTGTAGTGATTACATAATTTGATATTATCACACTTCGTTAATAACAGTAGAAGATTAATAGAAAAAAAATAACAACTCGATTAATGCCCGTCCGCTGCGCACGGACACCGGGGGACGACTGAGAATCAGCGCTGCGACCCGCGTGGCTCATGCTGAGACGGTCCTTTCCGCCGCTTCATCACAACACGCACAAATTCCTTGTGATATATTCAGTTATTTTTTAAAGCACAATTTATTTATTTTTATTTCCTGTTTTTTTCCTCTCTCTCTCTTAATCATTTTTTTTTAAATATTTTTTCTTGATTTTTGTTATTTTGTAATTATTATCTATCACCATATCATGTACTGTGTGTAGATGTAAGTGTAGGAATAAATGTCTTTATGTCTTCATATGTAATTTTGTAGTTGTTGATTTTGTTAATAAAAAAAGGCTTTTTGTAGGAAGCGGTACAAAATGCCTTAACAGAGTTTGTAGTGTCCAGATCCCCAGAGTTCTGTCACAAAGGCGTTAATGATTTCCGCGAGATAGCAGGGATGTATGTATAATGAGAGTCAATACTCCGATTATATAAATATAGTATTTGTATTTAATTTCATACTTTAACCCCTAATATAATATGAGTGACGACCCTCGACCACATATACTTTAGTAGTTCCATCCACTTTTCACAAAAGCTTATTTGTAACAACGTTAAAGATAGAGAGCCTGTCGACTTTCTCTCCAATTACGATGAATAAAAAGAAAATATTACATTATAAATATAAAAAATCGTTCTATTATTGGAATAATCTTTCATTTATTTTAAAATATGATTTCCTAGCACATCGGATATTATTCTCCGCTTCGTACGACGCGTCATCGGAAATCCGGTGTGCCGGTTCAAAAATACGCTCGACTCGTTCACGGGGCCAGCTAATATTAACTGCACGTCATCGATTTGATTGGCCAGAGTCCTACGGTATGATGATGACTTCCTGGCCCATTTTCACACTGGCGACCTCTGTGTCCGGCGAATAGCATATCGCTTAAGACGTCCTCAACGGTATGCCAATGTTATAAACAAATTTTAGCAAGCATTCACCTGGTTGTAAAATTCCGTTGCGAGCAAATAATCGCACGCCGAACGGGCGCTGTACGACGGATAGTACTCGCAAAGAAATTTCGTGCTCGCGTGCGAGCTTCGTAATGTTCGTAGCCGAATACACATTACGCGCGAATGGTCGCGGTGGGAAGACACCTTTTCCCTCAGCACAAACACGGCCACTTAAATTTCGAAGTAAGTTAACTGTCTATAAACATGCTGGAACGCAGATCGGTGTAGGAATCCTATAAAATCAAATATTAAAATTTGTTTTTTTTTTAACATCCTCTTTTTTGTCATATTTTTCTTTTTTATATAATTATTGAAAGGTTCTTTGAGTCTGTTTATCCTATGTACATACGACGTGAAATCACAATTAACAATATTACCCGCATTCGATTAGATTTAACCGGAAACGTGTCGTGGCGTATTGACACCTAACGACACCTGTTGAACCAGGAGCTGTGAGTAGACGGTTGACAGACCTCCGGTGACATACGCTCACTTAAAAAGTTATCGATCAATCGAAAGACTGATTACTAAATAAATTAAATATATACAAATTCAAGATATTTTTAAACAATAGTTTATTTACATTTGATTATAATATATAAATGCTAATTTGTTCAATAACTTGTTGCCATTTTGTAGGTAGTGGACATAATCCCATAGCTGTAAAAGTTATGATCAAAAAACTGCGACAAGAAGTTTGGACAGTCCTCTCTTGTCGTTAACCTAACACTACTTAAAGAATTCTGAAGAGACCGGAACAAGCAAAAATCTGAGGGTCCAAGGAGGATGCATTGACACTTCCCAACCAAGGTCCTTCAATATTGGCTGAGTAGCTAAAGATGTGTGTCTGGGTCTGGCGGTAACATGATGAAAAACCAATTTAGGCCGTTTTTTCTCTATTTCATGCTTGACTCATAAGCTTGTAGAGATCCGAATCGATGTTTTTGCTCGTCGATAAAAGCTTATAATGAACCATGCCCTTCCAATCCCACCATACACAGCCTCACTTTATTGCGAGTAATCCGAGTTTTGCTTTAGTTTGTGGAGCTTGACCGCCCCCTTTCGCCATGATCGTTTCCACACGTTCTTGTAATCTATATTTTCAAAAACAGTTCGGTTTGATTACGTTTCAATGTATTTGATCTGATTCTGTAGAAACGCGAATGATTGCACGATTCATTAGGTTACTTTCAGTGAGCTCGTGTCGCACCCAAATATCGAGCTTTTTTTGTTTACACAGATTTTTTCCAATGGGTCAAAACTATTTTGTGGTCCACCCCTAGCCCTTCAGCTATGTCGAAACCGCTAATATGCCATCTGTTCTGCTCCACTTTCACTTCACTCAAAATACTATCAACTCTATCCGTAACAGGTCGACAAGAGCGAGCTTCATCTTTGACATCAAAATTCCCGGACTGAAAGCCCTTGAACCCATTTTGTGCTACTCTTACTAACAGTACGATAAGTCCATAAACGTTATAAATTTTTTTTGCGGCTTCTGTGGCAATTTTCTTTTTTTTATAATAAAACATCAAAATGTAGCGAATTTCTTCGTTAGATTTTGAGGAAAAATGATATTAAATATTTTGACACTAGATAAATAGCGGAAACTGTTTTTACTTTTCTTTTTCTGTTTTTAAAACGTCTATTCAATTGTGTCAAAACCAGCCAGATACAAACAGTACACAACCAAAGAAATTTAACTGCAACTTTTTACTTATAAAATTAGATATAATAGAAACATGTGATTTAATTACTAATGCTGATTAAGCAGGATACTAGCATCCAGTGCAAGTCTTGCACTTAAACGAGAAGAGTGTTGGTTTCCTACCAGCTCCAAAATGGTTTCAAAAAGAGTTGCCCTGCACCACGCAGTGGGAAATTTAGAACCAATGACACAAGCAATATAAGCCACGTAAACAATTAAGCCATTGACCAGAATTGAAAACAGAGTATGAGATGATGAAAACGGGTCGTGATCGAGTAAGGATGGAGCAAAACTGTATTTTTTTAAAAAATCTGAGTGATAAATGATTGTTTCCTTTATCTAATCTGCTGTATTTAAGAACATAAATATAAGTCCTCGATCTTATATCCAACACTGTTCGTCAGAATACGAAGTAGGAAATTTTTGGTCCCTTTAACCCGCTTTCGCCAGAATTTATTTTGGGATAACGAGTGGTGAGCCTGTAACCGTCTAAGTGTCCTGGCCACAAATAAATATGGCGTACAAATAAATACAAATCGTTCATAAGCTTTGAGTAATTAATTGGTACGAGAACCGACGATTAGAGATCGAACTCGAGTCTTCTGATTCCGAGACAGATTTCCCAATCAGTCGGCTATCGACGCTACGATTTAACTGACAAGTTACATTTAATAATAATAACTAATTTAGTAATCCGTGGGTTAGGTTTCGGTAATTTTTTTTTTTTCGGAATTGAGGCAAACTGTGTTCCCTAGAAATTTTCGAAATATTTACTCAAGGAACCAAAAATTACAAAAACATGTACAATGATAATATCAAATAACTTCTCCGATTTGTTGAAGAAGTTCTTTTCTTCTGTTTATAATCTTCTTAGTTGTAAAGTCAGCACTAACACACCTGAAAGTTTGCTCACCTAGTTCAAAAATACAGGTAAGAGCAACAATTCAGGCCCATCAGTGTACCGAACTTCTCTTCTTTGCTTCTCCGTTCTTTGCTCTCCCTTTCTTCTCCTCAAGCGTTTCTCCCAGCTCAGTTCGTCAAACATATCTCAGCATGAAGCCCTGTCGATGAAATCTGATATGTGCATCGCGATGAACAGAAAACTTAAAAGTGCCTAAGAATTAACAAAATCCACATGATTTTAGGCGGAGAAATCAAGGCTTTTTCTTCAGTTAACTCTTCGAAGAGAAAATACCTCGAAAATCTCTCAGAATCAAACAGTCGGCGACTGAATATCCATCCAGAAATTTACGGACAAGAGTAACGTTTATAGCAAAACCTCCTAATGGATGAGTTTTATGTCCAGCAGACTGGACTCTTTACACTTTGATGAAGACGAAGATGATGATGTTCTCCTGTCCGATTTAGACCACGGCATCAACTTCCGAATAGCAATTGTCAACAGCGAAGGAGATATTAGTGCCTAAAATGAATAATGGAGATACTCAATCGTCTTTACCTTCTCATATCCGAACCGAATCCAACAAATTTAGAAACAAAGTCAACCGTAGACCGTCACACCCCTGCACCATTTGATACTTGACGGACTTCACAATTCATAGTGTTTTTCTTAACCGTACAGGTTTTTAAACGTGATTCTCTTTACCATACAGCATGTGAAGTAGAAGTACTACTTGCTTCGGCATAAATCGTACGGTAGTTTACGAAGATTAAATTTGTCACACATGAATAAGAATCAACGATTACAAATACCTAAGAAACTTGATAAGTATGTGACGAAACTAACAAGGTCTCATAAAGATCATGTTACGAACTGTTAAAGTCGTGACGAGATTGAGTTAACGCAATAAAATACTTTGTGTCCAATCAAAAACATGTCGGCGTATCTAAAAACTGAATCTCCATCATTAGAGCGCGGCGGCAAGCATGGCGGCACGGCAAAATGGCGCGAAAAAGCTCGTGATTTGACAGCTGTCAATTAAAATGGCGGGGGAACGTTGCAATGATAAATGATGATCGGAAACACGGCTCGGCTTCGAAACAACGATAACTTTTATTTTGTTGACATAAATCTAACAGATATAATACTGTACCGCTAATGGCGGAAGAATGATGATACTCAAATCTGCATGGTGCATTTATAAAAAATGTTTTACATAAAACACTATTTTTGTAATCTCAAGGTTGTATATATTTACATGAATATATCCTTATCTATTTTTCATCTATACTGGCCATTAGTATAGGCTTAAATTCATATTAAAAAAGTAAAGTAAATAGTTTATGTTACTTACGTCATCAACCTGCAAAGGTCCTATGCTGGACAAAGACTTTTCTATAAATGCGCCAACAAAAGCCGGTATTCCTAGCGTTGAAGAATTGCCTGGCCCATACCATGCTGATCGAGAGGGTAGTTAAGCACAGTCCTGATACTCTCGCACCGGTGATGCAACTCCCCGTCTATTTAACAATATTAAAAACAAAGTAAAGTTCTGAATCTAGGACTGGCTGGATAAAGGACAGGCACACTGACATGTGTGCAATTCGATCATTGTAACGACAATATACAATTTACGTCAATCTTCCGTCATATCAAGATTGTCATTATCTGTTATATAAATTCTGTCGACGACATATAATTTTCGTGTCGAATAAATATTGCGCGAATAATTTTGATAAATGAGAATGTGCTTTAACTTTTGTCGGTCAAGGTGTTGTTTGGTATATCTATTACGGAATGAACGATAATGAGTGGTTCTGGCCAGACATATGATATTCTTTCTTATCTATTGAAATATTATATGTACAATTATAATTGAATAAAAAAATCACCGGTTATGTGACTCGACAGTGTTTGAAATTTAATAAACATTTTTATATGCTTCTATATAAAAAATTTGTACGACGTTTGTCAAATGTTAAATTTCGCAAAGCGCTCGGGGCGCTTGCGGGTAGTACGTTTCGAGTGACTTGAGTTCGAATCCCGGAGCCGGTACTGCTAACATTGTTAATTCCTAATAACATAATTTACTGTCTTACAACTACATGAGTTTATTGCGATTTTAGTGCTGAATTTACCACGTACTTAACGATCAAACAATATGTCGTAAAGAAATCCGAATGTCTGAAATTTAAACAACATTTCGAATGTATAAAGTCCTTTAACCCGCAAATGTGTAGATTGGCAAGTTCTTCTCGGCTCTAAAACCCTCTCTGATAGTTGCGAAGGAAGCCTTTGCCAGCAGTGGGCACTTAAAGGTTGCTACTTCTGGGTTCAAAACATGTTAGAAGGCCACCTTTTTTTTTGGGATAGAAGGCAAACGAGCAAGCGGTTCACCTGATCGTAAGTGATTACCGTCGCCCACGTTCATCTGCAACACCAGAGGTGCTGCAGGTGCGTCGCCGGCGTTTAAGGGTATTCGAGAGATGGAAGGGAGGATGAGGAGGGGAATGGGGAGTGGGAGTGGGCCTCCGGTTACCTCACTCACCGAACGAAACGCAGAAGCACAAGATGCCTCTACTTCACGCCGGTATTCTGCGAGGCCGTAATATCAACCCGGTCGAGCCGGCCCATTCGAGCAGCAGCAAAAGCCGCCGCTTGGCTCTACCACGTTTGAAGTACCACCTGATTGTAAGTGGCTACAGCAGCCGTGGACACCTGCGAACAACTTCAATCAAAGAAGTTTACAGATGTGTCGTCACACCTGACAGACTTAGACGGAAAGCTTCACAGCCCGTAATTACACTGGCTCTCTATTCCTTTCAAACTGGAACACAACAGTGTTCCATTGCTGTGCAGCAATGGATAAGAGAGTGATGTGCACTCGGACGACTTCCGGGCAAAGAAAGAGTACTCGCATAGACTCGGAAGGACGTTTGGAATAAAACTCAAAAAAACATTACATCCGTATCTTAAATTTACGAAGCTCTTTAACCATTTTTCCTCCAAAGTGGTCGATTAAAGACATTTGAATAAGAAACGAAAGATTAAAGTATAATTTGGCAATCAGTAAGTCTCAAAAGGAAATAGCTCTACGCGAGTTTCTTTGAAAAAAAAATACAATTTTATATATCGCGGAATACTCTCTTTATGGCAATATCATAAAAAGGTCGAAGGTAAATAAAGATGGAGTCTATTAAATAATCATCATCATCGCCATCAACACTACATCCAATCACAAGTCCATTGTTGGCTATAGAGACCTATATACATTGCCATAAAACACGGTCCTGAACCATCTGCGTTCGTCGACTTTCTACAATACAATACAGACGATGCCTCCATCTTGTGTGTTTAATACCAAACAAACATTAATAAATTAATTAAAAACAAGTAGATTTATTATGTTGTAATGGATTGTCTTGGATTGTTTTTGTTTCCTGACAAATAAAAACTACATGTTAAAACAATTTAAAAATGTGTTAACAAAATTAAAAACACAAAGTTTTACGTTCAAATTACTACATTTCGAGGATCACTTTTCCATTGAGTGTCTCTTCGGATATTCATATAAGTTTTGTACGTGTTATTTATGTGCTTACTTTAATGTTCTCACCTAATAAACCTTTTTATTCTTAAACTCCTTTTATAAAGCGTCTGCACGTTCTCACGTCACGTATCACCATGTTATGACTTAGATTAACCTTAATGATGATGGCGAAGGCATGGGAATTAGATCTTCAACTTGTAGTATTCTTTTTTATTTGAGACAGGGGTGCAAACTAGCAAGCGGGTCACCTGATGGTATATGATTACCGGCGCCCGCGTACATCTATCCTGCTTGAGGATATTTGGCGTATATATATGTATAAGGTGTCGGGCGTGTCTATCTTTACTTTTTTATCTTTACTTTTTTAATATGAATCTAGAGCCATGGTAGCCTAATGGTCATGGTGTTCGCTTCAGTTTCACAGTGGCCTGGGTTCGATCGCCGGTGGCCGGCACCACTGTAATTGAAAATAGCAATTTTAAGTGCTGTATTTACCACGTGCTCGGGGGTGAAGGAAGTCACAGGGAGGAAACCTGCATGCCAGAGAAATAATATAAAAATGTTGTTTCGACGACATGTGAAGTCCCGTGTTGGACTGGAGCAGCGTGACCGCCTTCCCGGCTCCAAAACCCTCTCAGATATTTGAGAAGGAGGCCTTTGGCCAGCGATGGGCACTTACAGACTGCCAATTTATACATAATCATATATTTAAGGACTATACGTAATACATGGAATTATATATAAATACAATAATTATAGATATCGAATAAGTTTTACAAGTAAACTCGACAAGTCTCTTCAACGCGACCGGCCACGACTACCATCACCACCAGTACCAAAAGAATGCCAGATGTTAAAGATCTGCATTTTTGGGAATTTATTAATGGTTGGGTTTTATATGTATATATGTATACATTCACCCCTTGTTTCCAACGGGGTAGGGAGACACAATCTTCTTCCACTTGCTACGGTCCTGACATACGTCTTTCGCTTCTCCCACTTTCATCAATCTTCGCATGCACCTGGCTGTTCATAAATATATGCAATGCCCCATTCACGATATTACCTGCCATCGCTATCCTTTCAATGTCACATTCGTCTTCACCTTCCATCTCTCATTGTAAACATTGTTCCCAAGTAAACAAACTCATTCACTTGCTTGGGTTTTAATTGTCTATTTACTTTTATTATATATGTAATTTATTAAATATCATTCATTTTGTGGTATTATTTGTATCTAGACGTATTTATATATACAACCCAACCATATGAGAATATTTAGAAACACCCCAAAAAAATAAAATACCAGTTTCTCATAGGGAATCGAACACGAGTTGCCTACTTCTAACCATTCTGCTGTCGTGGTATGTCTTTGATACTAAATAAAAAAACATAGTATTCAGCATCCATAATCAATGTACTATTATATAGTATTAATAGTCGACACAGTAAACGAAAATAACTCAGTTATTTATCTCGGTGTTCGGATAACGATGGAGCCATGTGAGGGTCTGATTATATTCCTTCCTTCTGTGTTTTCACAAACCCTTTTAAAGTAAAAGTAAAGTCCTCCTAGTGGGCAAAGGCCTCCAGGGTTACCAGTGTCCTCGAAATACTTTTTTTCTTTTTTATTATATCTCACGATGTTTTCCTTCACGCGGTAAATATTACACAACCTTATGAGTAAATAAATATGTTCAATACTAATGATATCATCTTAAATCACACAGTCATCTAACAACGTTGACCGAAAACTGTTTTTAAAAAAAAAAAATGTTCAATAAACAACTCGGAAGTGTAAATCGCCACAAAAAGTGTTTATAAACGCTATAACGCGCGGGTGCATGACTCGAGACTCGATGATGAGTTTGTGACTTTTTTTTTTTAATAATTTTACATACACATGTTCGCGTTAATGTTTTATACAAAATTAAGATTAACGATGTCATCGTTGGTAATGTTCACTTTGATCACTTTCAAGTGGTATAAGTGATGAGTCATTGGATCTTGTTCGGTCACTGAACGATTACTTGCTGCATTTGTTACGTATTTATGTATTGAAATTAAACGATTTTTTAAGGATTTTATCGCGTTTATGTTATATACATATACATATGTATGCATGTATATATACACGCCTTGTTCCGAACGGAGTAGGCAGGCAGAATTTTCTTCCACTTGCTACGGTCCTGACATACGTCTTTCGCTTCTTCCACTTTCATCAATCTTCGCATGCATGCTCGTTGCGCACTCTTGACCTGGCCTTTTTTCAGAACTTCTCCGATTTGACCGTAAAATGTTCGCCTAGGTCTTCCGCTCCCGACTCTACCATTTACACTCGCCTCATATATTTTATATATATATATATATATATAAAATATATCGCATAGGTTCTCGAGTGGCAGCCACATAATGGCAAACGTAGTGTGGGACGACAAGAAGGAGTGACGACCTGCCCAGTGTTGCGGGAAGTCGATGGATGCAGGTGGCTCAGGATCGAGCTTTGTTGCAATCTTTGGGGGATGGCCAATGTTCAGTATTTGTCTTGTGCATCGCATAGTTAACCCGGCTACAATCAAGCTTTATAATTATTGGTTTTTGGTCCTATATATGCAGAATGTGCTCACGGTTGACTTGAGGTTGTGCCATGCTCGATCTTAGATATGATGAGATTAAGTACCGTTTAAATCCGCAAATTGTAGTTTTTTTTTTATAAAAGAAGGGGGCAAACGAGCGTGCGGCTCACCTGATGGTAAGTGATCACCGACGCCCACGAACATCCACAACACCAGAGCAGCTACAGATGCGCTGCCGGCCTTTAATATACATCCGCAACACCAGAAGTGCTGCAGGTGCGTTGCTGGCCTTTAAGGGTATTAGGGAGAAGGGAGGGATGTTGAGGGGGATGGGGAGGGGGTGTGGGCCTCCGGTTACCTCACTCACCGAACGAAACGCAGAAGCACAAGATGCCTCTACTTCACGCCGGTATTCCGCGAGGCCGTGGTACCAATCCGGTCGAGCCGACCCATTCGGGCAGCAGCAAAATCCGCCGCTTGGCTCTACCACGTTTCATTTCAATAAGTAATATTCCCATAAATACGAGATGATTTAAGAAAATTTAGTAATTAATAAGAATTTATACTTGCGGTTGTCATTATAGACTTATTGGCAATTGACTTCTTCCAACATACAACCGTTTATACTAAAAGCACGCGTTCACACATACCCACACATCCGCATGTCGTACATCCCCCTCTCTAGTTCATATATATACCATACACCGGAAAACCGGTGGAACTTCATAATAAATAGATAATAAACTAATACGATTCTCTGTTAAATTAGCTGTTCCTATCCCTAGAGTCGAAGCTTTCTAACTAAAAAGCTTCTTAGCTTTAGCTATAATAAAATTAAAGGAAATAATTTTAAAATAATAAATTTCATATTCCTACATGTTTTATACTACGCGTATGTTTTAACACAAGCCAAGTAATTAAATATTTACAACATACTACTACATTAACCCACTTAGTCCACAGATGAACATAGGTCAAGTCTCAAGAAATCGAGAAAAATACGGTATATATTTATTCAAAGTTTTGCCCGTACTCTCCAGTGCCAGCACCCACACACTGGCGATGCCGCTCCCCATCAATTGTATATGGAATTCGGGTTCGGCAAATTCAGATCGATGCCCCGACTCGCTGGAATAATGCTAGAGCCAGGTATGTTGGCTAGCAGGGTGCAAAACCCGCAGGGGCGGTTGTCAATTGGAAGAACCGAAGGTATAATCCCCATTAATATTAATTGAAGTATTTAATTAATTTATAAATTAGTCGATCATATATTTACTATTAACAATGTTGACGGCTTTGTTAGTTTCTTAAACAAATACAAAACCACTTAAGGATAAATTTCATCATTTTATTAATAGAAGCAATTTCCTTTAAGTCTATCTACCCCACCCGCATTTGGTGATCGCGTGTCCACCTACTGTATTGAGTGGCCAGCCTAATTGAATTAGCCAATATCCATAGCCATTTCATCCACTTAATGCTATCTGCCCATCGGTGGGGTGTCGTAAAAGAGCAAGCGCTTTTTTTTTATCTTGAGTCAGCCCAATTAAGTTCAAGCTTTATAGTTTAGTTTGTGGGCTGCGGAAGGCTAACCTAATTGGAACTTGAATTGACCGGGGACTTCACATGCATGTGCATTTTAAAGTTAATTTCGAAACGAATGATCACATTTTAAAATCATCTACTAAAGAAATTAAACAAGAAAAAAAAGGAAAATGCATACCACGAAACTAATCTAAAGGAAAATTACGAACAATGCAACGAAATAAATCTGAATTTATTGTTTGTTTTTACAAACGCGGTTCAATACTGGGGTTTGAACCCTGGACTCATATCTAACCATTAAGCCACGCGGTCGTTACTATCGCCATCATCATCATCAAATATTTAAAATAAGTGAAACTAATTCTTCAAGTATAAATTTATGATGAAGCTCAGCTCAGGATCTTGCTTAATAATTACTGTTAAGCAAAGATTACCTTTGCGGATGGGCTAAGTTCAGCACTGGACATGAGATAGAATGTAATGCTGATGATGGTGAAACAGAAAAACAATGAAATGTTTCTTTTTGATAAAAAGAATAAAGAACGATGGAATAAATGATCGTTTCAAGTTACCACTATCCTATTGTGCACAGTATGCCCTCGAAACTATTATTATTACTTATCATAATGGCAATAGAAGTTATTAGAGGAGATATCAGAGAAAAAAATGTTTGTAAGAACATCAAAGAAATGAGCGCCTGTGAATTAGTGTGAAATGTTATAGATAATCAATAGAATAAATGATAGACCCAAAAACATTATAAAATATTGAATGCTCTAGATTTTTCACTTATCTGTACTTAATACCATAATACCAGAATAGCATAAAATTAACATGTTGAGTTTAACCAAAACGGTAATGTAGTATGTTCTAACTAAGCTACAAAAATTTGAGAGTATAGACAAAGAATGTTTCAAATAAATAAGGAACACAAATCAATTAAACGACAAAAATAATGAGACATCTAAAGATTGTAAATATAGTAATAGTTTCTAATAACGAGAACGCGTGTAACTAGTGAATTACGTGGTACTGAAATGAAATGAAATGAAAATACACTTTATTGTACACCAATAGCAAAAATAGGAAAAAATAAATAAATAAAAAGAAACACAAAGGTACAATTGGCGGCCTTATCGCTTAGAAGCGATCTCTACCAGGCAACCATTTTGCAGAGGAAATAATGACCAGTGAGCATGGGTTAAGGGTGTACGCAAGTTACACAGAAGTGAAAATATAATACTCCCATACCAGGTACTCCCATTATGCTACAAATCACCCGGTACTGAAGTAACACACTGGCTTGTGAATAAAACTGAAAAGTAATTACCCACAACCACTCCACTGTCTGACAATGGAAATGACCCACTTTAGCGTAATAATTGGCGTGGCCTAGATACTTTTATTGAATTTGCACACTTATCAACATACGACCTGGATCGAGCGGACTATTTCTTGTTTATGACTCAACTGCTTTACGACCGGCCGTGAAGATACCTGGAAAAAAGAACGACGATATTAGAAATTATGTGGCGTTAGGTGGAAAGGTATATGAGGTCGTCATAATGGTGATTAGAAAATCGTGAAATTTAAGCATTTTTTTAATTAACAGTCGCTTGGTGGCAGTGGAAGAGAATTTGCTTCTTTTCATTTCAAGTGTGTTTTACAGGTGGTAGAATAACCATCGTGTAAATGTCAGACCTAAATTAATCAAACCAGAGACGGCACTGAGGTTTGAGATGTTGAGTGTAAAATGTAAGTAATATGTGTATACACTTCAGTGTTAGTTTCTCACTTTCTAAGAGAACTAATAAAATAACTCTAACTGAAACACGCTATCTTATGAAAGTATATTATTTAATTCACTGAGCTAAACGCTATTATTATTATTCGTTTCACTTAAAGTTATTAAACAAGAACTAAAACAAAACAAACTTAGTACAAAGCAAAGTATGTATGTAGTTCTGCGATTGTCAATTTTGATGTGTATGAAGATGGATTTGATCTATGTCCGGAAGTGGTTTTTTTAAAGGCTAATAAAGAAGTAATTACAGATGCACCACATAACATAAATAATATAATACAGAATATAAAGGGGAAAATAATAGCATGCGTTAAAGATGCCTTAACCAACACATTTCAGTAGAAGAGTATAGATTTCATAGTATAAAAAATATAGACGATAGGTACGTATAGTTTATGCATTCCTAATTTACATAGCGATTGCAATATTTTTTAATGCTAAGAGTATTTGAAAGTTGTGATATCTTTGCGTCCAAGATATATTTTTGTGTTACAGCCGTTATCTGGCTCATTTTGTAATATTTTAAAACAATGAATTCTTGTATTTACGCGAACACTACATATCCCCGGGGAGACCACGGCTGCTGTAAAGCACCTCGAAACTTCGAGAATATAAAAACAAAATTAAACGCGATAAAATCCGTTAATAACAGTAAGGCGTAAGAATTCATTTCAAATGAATTCTCACTCTTACAAAATAAAAATAATTTGTTTGCGGTTTTTGTCAGTTCTCTTATAAAAGAAGAAACAATTATTTCTCCACAATATTTAAACAGTGATCATACTAATGATATCCTTACTGGAATTAAGCGACCTTATTCAACTAACTTGCATAAATTTTCCTTTGCGCTTGGAATCTATCCAAATTTCAATTGGAATGTCTTTGCAATTTTGCAAGCGCCATCGTATTCCTAGCCTTTAATAACATCGTAATTATTATAGCTATGACTTTTAGTACCTTCATTATTATTTTCACCTTCAAAGATATTCATAACAAATCTTTCTTAGTATTGACAATAAGATTACCAATAAATAAATTTACTTTTAATATTAATTTAATGAATCCAATAAGTGCTGTGTGTTGGCGATAGTCTACTAAGGGAATGGAAGACTTTAATCTCTTAAGGGACCTTAAGGTCCTACCTACTGAAGTCTAAGCTACATCTTTGGTGCAATCGCTAACCTCTTGCAAGCATGGTGATTATTTTTAAAAATTGCACGGTGATTATTTTTTAAAGCATGGTGATTAATTAATTAATATCCTACAATCAAAGTATTAGAAATTATTAGGTGAGTCTTCTAACCGTCAGTGGACTTAACAGGCTGGTGGAAAAAGAGAAGAAGAATTTAAATAAAGCTTCATTAGCAGTTCAAGGATATTAAAAATAATAAATACCACAACGCAAACAGCCGCCAACCCGCTCTGGAGCAGCGTAACGGGTCTTCGCTCGGCTCCAAAACCCTCTCAGATATTTGAGAAGGAGGCCTTTACCCAGCAGTGGACATTTAAATGTGCAACTTTAAACAGCTTGCATTGTATATAAGCGTACATAGTTTTAAATGGTTGCCATAAATTAGGGGATTTGAGCACTTTAAACGAAGTGCATGCACACAAATTCCTGGATCCCGAAATTTATAACATAGTTGAATATTTCAGTATAACCTCGACATTAAGTTTCGCTAATACTTCATATATATATTTTTGCTATATGAAACTATACTTTTGACTCCGTACATCGTTCGCGTAGATAAATTGTTGGTATAAATTAGGTTAATGGGCAATTACTTGATCGACTCGCTTTATAGGACAAAACCTCTATTTATTCTGTAAATATTTGCCATGCTCACGTGACAGGCGGCCTTTTGTTTCTCTTGGTCTTGCCAATCGTTTAAGCGTTCAGCTAAATCGATTAAATTTTATTTAGCAGGTTAAAAAACAAGCTCTCTAACAATGATATATATCTCTCCTTAGCCTAATGGTTGACTGGGAGAGAATGCCTCTAGGCATTAAGTCCGCCATGTGTACCAATCTGTGCATAAAGATTAAATAAATAAATAAATGAAAGTGATAATGGTTTCTTGAATTTACGCGAATATTACACATAAAAATTAAACTTAAATTTTTGGATTCTATTACGTTTATGAAGTGATTAGGATAATGAAGTGATGAGAATAGGTAGGTAAATTGTAGCTGAATAAAACCTTGTATTTACGTCGAAGGAAGGTGAAGTGATTCGAGGAGATTGAAACGAGGCAGTCTTATCTGTATCCATATACAAATAATGTTATTATTATAATTAAACCTATTATGACTAAATATTTGTAACAAATAAAATGTATTCATGTTTAAATACGTACAGTATACATGTGTCTTACGCCTGTCACCTTTAGTGGTAGGTAGATATTACGCATTTCCATTCGGCACAACTCAGTGTAGCCGGGAGAAACAACGTCAAGACGTACCTCGTGCAGCATGCTCCCGGAGATTGCCATGAGATATCCAAAGAGAATGAAAGAGAAAGGGAGCGATAAATACTTACCTACACTACCGGTGACTAAATATTAAATGAAGTAAACTAAAAAAATGTCTCCAGTACAGCAACTTGTGTACATTAAGGACACTTTTATAAAAGCCAACGCGACGGCTATTACAGAGTTTGATGATGATTTGAAAAACCGAGTCTCCTATTACGCTGTAATGAATCTTCCAGTGGAATGATCGTCGCGACAATGTAGGCCAAGCTGGGCGTCACTGGGCGATTCAATTAATTTTTGTCGTTAACGTAAATAACAAATGGGCTTCATGAGCAAGAAAACAGGTTGTTAGCGACGTAACTGCTTCAAACACATTAAGTGCTGAAAATGTTCTCGCTCTGTATTAAATTACAGGGGATTTATTTCCAATATGGCAACACAATAATATGAATTGTTCTATGGTGTCTGAGTAAAAGTACATTTTGACTACAGAAGTTATTATTTCTATGGTATTCTTGAGTCTTAAGGTGTAATATAGATGATGTATTATCGCGCAAGTGCTTGTGATTCTGTAGTCCGGATACCGCAATGTTTTCATTTTGATTCCATCAGTTCAACAAATATTCAGCGAAAGAGATCTATGAACTTTGCTGGTGCTATTTTAGCAATGTTATTTGTTACCCGAAAAAAAAAGCTCAAAAAGCTTGTAACAATCGAATGCCACAATTAATATAAAAAAAACATCCAACGAAATGGGAAAAATTTACGTCACACGTGACACGACGAACCAATGAACTTTGTATATCGGTACACTTGTGTAAAAAAAAACTAACATATCAGCTTATGTCAATGGAAAATGAAGATGCCAAAGGATCGTTAATGCGCGGGGCGATGTGTGCGGCGCGTTGCTGTGATATAAATCTGCCCGCGCGCAGGCGAGCTTTGACGGACACGTGCCAGACATACTCGCGTAATGCCATACAGACGTTTATTACGCACGGCGCAAAGAGGAAGCTGTAGCGGTTTCAATTTTTATCAAAGTGAAGTCGTGAACACGTTTTAAGCGCGGTAGAGCCAAGCGGCGGCTTTAGCTGATCCTCGAATGGGCCGGCTCGACCGGATTGATACCAAGTACTCGCAGAATACCGGCGTGATGTAGAGGCATCTTGTGTTTCTGCGTTTCGTTCGATGAATGAGGTAACCGGAGGCCCACATCCCTCTCTATTCCTCTCCTCTTCCCTCCCATCTCCCAAATATCCTTAAAGACCGGCAACGCACCTGCGGCATCTATGGTGTTGCAGATGTATGTGGGCGACGGTAATCACTTACCATCAGGTGAACCGCTTGCTCGTTTGCCGTCTTTTCCATAAAAAAAGAGAGATATCACTTTAGGGTTATGTGGCAGCAGCTGCTACTGTTTCTTACATTTGTGTTAATAAAAATAAAATAAGCTCGCATGAGCTTACTCTCCAGTATTACAGTACTACAGTATTTTCAAGTGACCCTATTCAGGAGTAGTTGTTCAAACATTCATTTTGTTTCAAACTACTTTACACTTGAGCTCATTAAGAACAAGGTGACAGGTGGTGAGCCTATGGCTTTTGTACATAAGTTTTGATAAACTTTTTGCTCCTACCACATAGAAGGTTCAAAACTGTGGTGTCCTGTTTTGAAGGCAGATCCTCTAACTGCTAAGCTGTCATGGCCCAGTTTTTTAAAATAATTAGCATCTACTTTGTTGTACTGTCGGCGAAGCCAATATAGAACCAATTAAAAGAGTAACACATGAAAATACTAATAAAAAAAAACAGTCGTATATATTTCCGATTGATTGGTTTGAGTTTAAAAGTTGTACATTGGCTGTAGCGTTTTATATTGAAAACTTTTTAATTGTATTTTTTTTTTAATTTCAGAACTGTTAATAACAAGGTAGGTAAGCAGTCGCTATAACGTCTATACAATTTTACAATGTTGTATATACTCGAAGACATAAAGGGAAATTGAATTGTTAAAGTTGTGTATTGGTTGTAACTCCGAATAAATATTCAAGGGGGAGTTTATAGGCCATCGGTACCATTCCTCTACAACGCAAATACCGCTCGTGACAACTCAAGAAGAAGAAATAAAACTGGAATGCATCATTCGTTCGCTTCGAGTGTTTTAACGACTTCTTCAGTTTATGATAATTTTTAGACTTGGCCGAGTAAATCGATTTTCTTAACATTGTTGTAATCAGCGCATGAGATAATCCAACGTTTCTCCATTAAAAAAATGTATTAACCAATATTTATGGTAAATATCATAAATGTTTAATACTCTAGGATTAGAAGCCGCCTGGGTAGTTACTACCCTCGTACTGTTTCTACCTACACTCTACAGTTTCCACAGTCCAGAAAGTTTGAAAGATTTGCAATAACTGACACGTATTGGCAGGTAAAATCGTTAACCCACCAAATACCACTTAGTGGAAGCCAAAAGATTTTACCATCTAAATTACCCAGACGAAGTTAAAACACCGATAGGAATCCCATTTAATTCTTGTCGTGTTGAAACCAAAACAAAATCTTCTGTTATGACACGTAAAGGGATAAAAGATCAACGTCGAAAACCCGACACGTGTTTCGCCTTGCAATAAGGCATTTTAAATCGACTAGACTGCGATGGAACATATACTTTAAAATGTTAGAAACAAGGTTTATCTATTAAATTATAGTCATACTGAAACTCTTAAAGTAACAACTGGAGATTAAAAAGCATTTGAATTAAGTGAACAAGAGCGGGCTAAAGAAGATATTTTTAATGTAAAGTAAGTTGCTTGAATGTCTAACGCTAAAATGGCATAGACAGAAGAAATCGGTAATTGTTGTTTATAAACATATTGTCTTCGGCGAGTATTCAAAATTCAGAGTTAGAATACACGAACGACAAAACAATAACAACTTACGCTTGCAATCTCTTAAAGGGGTTTGCATTTGTTGATCGGGGGAAGAATTTAACAGCATTTTCATCAGTTTTAATTAGTTGTTAGCTCATCACGATCCTCTGATATTATGCAAAGATGTTAAGCGTATTTGTTATCATTCGCTTTCGAAGATACCGATTATCTGACTGGTGGGTGCTAAAATATTTTATCCTGACTTGATGACCTGACTGACTGTCGCATCTGTGTCATCACCCACCAATTGAAGGTTTTACTTTAATGTCCCAATGTTGGACAAAGGACTCCTCCATGACTTGTAAGCCAATAACTGTAAATGGTGTCCAATGCATCAACCGCCATCTTGCCTCATAGATCCTCCAGTATTCGACTGACATGACCAGCCAGACAGGCAACTGCGTATCAAGTCTTCGAGCACAGTTTGGTGCTTCGAATACGATCTGTTACACTGCAGCTTCTTTAATCTTTTAACTTGGACCAAATCGCTGCCGATGTAAACGAAATGGATCGATCTCGCATTAAATTTATTTTGGGAGCACAAGATTAATATTTTTTGGCAGAAATTCAAAGAATCCATGCGCAAAACGAAACGCGGCAGACGCCGAGATTCTCGGGCTACTTTATTTAATACGGATTTATGTATACTGTAGAAATAATCGGCTTATTTCATGACGGTCGATTCGATATCTGATTATTGTAGAAATCACGAAGGCTTAAGAATATGTAAATAAAAACAAATCTCAATAAATATTTAGACAAGTAATAGCTCCGAATAATATTAATATTCATTTAACTGTACTGTATTATACCTACTGGCTTTCCGTGGTTGCCTTTAACTAAGATGGCATTTTGCCTTTTTTCTAAACATTTTTATAATTTTTTTTGATTTGTGTTAAACTTGTTAGTAATCCTCAATAAATAAATACAAGTTATAGCAAAAAATTTAATCGGTCAGGATGTGCCTACACATTCACAAGACACCAGAGTTACTTAACGCTGGTAGACACCGTTATGTATCTACAGACAAGCAGACGGCACACAAGACTGTGTCGTCTGCCACGTAACGTATGATGTAGACGGCATAGGAATTGGAGAAAAGTTGTAGGTAACACAGCACGATGGCATTATCGTAGCAAAATTTAAAATTCCTCTCATTTTATATAAATAAGTCGTGATATGTCTGTTGTATGTTGGGGGAGGCCTATGTTCAGCAGTGGACTTCTGATAGGCTGGAATGATGATGATGATGTCCTAGTGGTGAAGGTGATCGCTTTAGTTTCACAAAGAGCGAGTAACTAGGCAAGGTAAAAGGCACCACTAAACTTATTAATGACAATTTCAGGTGATGTATTTATCACCTGCTCGGCGGTGAAGGAAAACGTCGGGTGGAAACCTGCACGTCTGGGATATGTGAAGCCCGCCAACCCGCAGTGGAGCAGCGTGGCGCAGTCTCGGCTCCAAATCCCTCTTAAATATTTGAGAAAGACTTTGCCTAGCCGTTGTCACTTATAGGCTGCTGTCTTACTGCTGAATTCGTGATAGTATTCACAGGTGCTCGCTTTAAATTTCATAATACGCAAGAGATCTGTCTTCATTACCCTTCGAAATTGTTTATTTCTTTAAACTGCTTTACCACAAGATGTGAAGGAAAACATCATGAGAAAATATGCATATATGAGAAATAATAACCAAACCACACATAAAACCCATGCGGATAAAAGGAGCAGCGATCCTTACCGCCTACAAAAATTAAAGTCTGCGCAAGAACTATTTATATTCTTCTTTTTTAATATTATGTTAATCGTATTGCAAGAGAGTTCGTTAAAAAATAAACAAAAACTGAAGGTGCCTGCTAAGTTTTGTTCGCCTGTACCTTTTCCATCAGATGAAAATCATTAGTAAACGGTGGATTGTCAAAAAAAAAGAAGATATTTGACAAAAGAAATTTCAATTTCTTAAGACGATGAATAATTTCTCTTTCTTTTTATTTACTTGTATATTTGAATTTTTTGGAGCATAGCGGATAAAGCTCCCGGTGACAGCCTCTGGATAAAAGGGGAGATTTTCGGTTTTTGAGTAAAAACAGATCTGACATCGTGCCACGCCCGTATTTCACATTTTTTCCAAAAATTAAAACAAAAAACTAAATTGCAATGATAGAGATTTAGAACAATTAGCGGAAGTGTTCGAGTTGAAACCCAAATGTGAAATTTTGTGCACTTTCGGTTAGCATAACCTTAATGAATGAAACAAAGATTGTAGCGCGAAATAAAATTTTAAAAACGTACATAAACAGTCCGTCAGATTTTTATATTTTAAAACTTATGGCTCCAGGAAAAATTTTTTTTTAAATTAATGGCCTGAAATGTACTGTACTCTAAATTTTTTTTTAAGCTTTACACAAAAAGGACTTAACAATTAATAATTCGTTTTTCATAAACTTTATCTTGAAGATTTTAAGTTCTGTATTTACCACGTGCTCGGCGGTGAGAGAAAACATCTCGAGGAAGACTCCACAGTTGAGAAAAAATAAAAACAAAATATTATGTCGAGGACATTTGAAAGCCGTCAACTCGCACTGGATCTTTCCCGGCTCCAAAACCCTCGCAAATATTGAGATGAGGTCTTTGTGGCAAATGTTCCACCAAGGGACACTTGCAAGCTGCCATTTAAAATTTGCCAACACAATCCCGCATACTTAAAAGAATTAAATGTTACTAGGCGTAAATCCATTTTTTTAATCTATGTTTAAAAAAGAAACTGAACAATTGCGCATGAAAAAATAATGAAACTAAAGTATATAAAATTCGGACTAGATAATATAGATATAAAGCCATATGACCTAGGCCGAAGAGAAGAATAGCACCATCACCCCGCCCCCCTACGCCCCCCAAACCTCCCACAAATGCATGGTGTCAGAAACCCAGGCCGCAGCACAATACAACCAGGGGCCTTATTATTATTATTATTGCGAAATATTTTTGTGGTTATGCCACATAATTCCATGTGACCTCATTCCGCACATATTTCACATCCATGACATGGTTACCGATGTATACTGTAAGGGATTGACCCCCCCGACCAGAAAAACCTTTGGGTGTTGAAAAAATATTTCCTTATGCAGGGATTCGGATCCTGGTACAATGACTCAGCAGTCACACTAACCACTAAACAACGTAATCGTCGCGGAAGATACAGTACAGAGGCGGTGTTTCTTTACAACACAAACTAGACTGGAAAACCAATAATTTGAGTCCCAAGTATTGTTTTTTTTTCAAGATTCAAACTCTGGACTACCGCTGTAAACAGGTACATAGACGTGGTCCCAGTATTTAAGTGTATCTAATTTTAAAAAAATATCATTATTGTTTTCAAAGGAGATTCGAACACATAATCCAGTTGTGCAGTTGTGGCGTGAAAAACGATGTAGTGACACGAATTGAGAAAGGGATGCTAAGCTGGTTTGGACATGTAGAGAGGATGAATGAAAGTAGGTGGACGAAACAAATATGAGGCGAGTGTGATGTGATGATATTTCACGATCATATCGGAGACGTTCTGAAAAAAGGCCAGGTCAAGAGTACTCTAAACCAACGAGTATGCATGCGAAGATTGATAAAAGTGGGAGAAGCGAAAGACGGATGTCAGGACCGTAGCAAGTGGAAGAAGATTGTCTCTGTCTACCCCGTTGGGAACAAGGCGTGAATATATACATACATACATACAGAAAGATACAGTCAGATAACCCCTCAGCTACCAGCAAAATGGTCAATTCTTACATTATTAATATTTTTCTTTACTAATTCGAAATTATTATACCAGTTTCAGTGTTAACTATTGAATTCTTAATGAGACTGCACAGTTGCACCCAAGCATCGGTCTGAAACATCTTGCCAAGTTAAAAAAATATCATTATTGTTTTCAAAGGAGATTCGAACACATAATCCAGTTGTGCAGTTGTGGCGTGAAAACGATGTAGTGACACGAATTGAGAAAGGGATGCTAAGCTGGTTTGGACATGTAGAGAGGATGAATGAAAGTAGGTGGACGAAACAAATATGAGGCGAGTGTGATGTGATGATATTTCACGATCATATCGGAGACGTTCTGAAAAAGGCCAG
Source organism: Bhutanitis thaidina (assembly GCA_029286595.1). NCBI lineage: Eukaryota > Metazoa > Arthropoda > Insecta > Lepidoptera > Papilionidae > Bhutanitis > Bhutanitis thaidina. The sequence continues at coordinate 1,906,575 of JAGSMS010000023.1, read as the reverse complement.
GTCAAGAGTACTCTAAACCAACGAGTATGCATGCGAAGATTGATAAAAGTGGGAGAAGCGAAAGACGGATGTCAGGACCGTAGCAAGTGGAAGAAGATTGTCTCTGTCTACCCCGTTGGGAACAAGGCGTGAATATATACATACATACATACATACATACATACATACATACATACATACATACATACATACATACATACATACATACATACATACATACATACATACATACATACATACATACATACATACATACATACATACATACATACATACATACATACATACATACATACATACATACATACATACATACATACAGAAAGATACAGTCAGATAACCCCTCAGCTACCAGCAAAATGGTCAATTCTTACATTATTAATATTTTTCTTTACTAATTCGAAATTATTATACCAGTTTCAGTGTTAACTATTGAATTCTTAATGAGACTACACAGTTGCACCCAAGAATCGGTCTGAAACATCTTGCCAAGTTAAAAAAAAATACTAATTGACACTTTTATGTTGGCAACATCTCCTCGTTTCCCAACGCTTTGATATTCTCTGATTAAAAGCAGATGCCTTTTAAAATAGAACAGTTTACGATAGGACCAGACGTTTCCGAAGAACACGCTTAACCGAGACTAAATATTATTGGAAGAGAAATATTTATAGACCTTTGAAAGAATAGCGATCAAACGTTTACGTTACAATCCATAGTTACATTTTGATTGTACACTCAGACAGTTCATCTACGTCCATCAAAACCAGAGACAACGTTTTTTATGTTTACCATTAAAACACGCTCGAAAACTGAAAACAACTCAATCAGCCGATGCGTTATTTAACAAAAGAATCTTTTTACATATGATCACGCCTGTTTCCCCTAGTGATAGATAGATACTATGAATATTTACCTTGCATGATCTTGAAACACTTCTTTAATTTCATCTGTCGTACGTTCATAAATATCCTCATGCATTATCGTCACTCTGAACTTTTAATCTTTATCTACAAACACTTGCTAAGAACGTGCAGTGCAGTTGGATTTTGGTAAGTTCAGCAAAGTCGAAATATTCACTAACTTTCATTTCATCTGTGCCTTCCTTTCTCATGGGATTTTAATTCAGTGCTACTTATTTCTGATCTATGATCTAAGAGCTATTCTTTCCAACTTACCTTTTATCTCATGTAACGTAAAATTTGTTACATAATTTTCGAACAAACATTTCAATTAATGATATAAATTCAGACCTTGCAGTGTTCAGGAAAATACAGTAAACAAAGTTATCATTTAAAATTGCCACTTGCGTCATACTTGTGAACAGGTGCTGCTGGTGGAGGCTGGTCTGCTCGACTTTGCTACGAAACGATAGGAGATTGAAAAAAAAATGAGATTTGACATTTGAAAAACGAAATTATCTTTCCAACATCGAGGAATAAATAATTTTCATTCATTTCATTGCAAATTTAACCGTTCATAAAATAATTTTACAGTACTTTTTTAATCCTTATCTTTTTAAACTTATACTTCGCTTGGCGCGTTTGGGAAAAATTATGAGAGTGAATTTCTCTCGATGCGCGCGCACACAGACATCTAAAATTAACAGGATGAAGTTGGTTTCTAAATGTCTCTTAAATTATCTTGGTAACTATTATGGAGACTGTACACTATTATGGAGTGTATAGTCTACATAGTAAAATATATTCATACATAAATATACATGTGTATTTGTGGGTGGTTTTAAATTACATATGTGGTGGTGGATGATAATTTATGGTGAGAATTCGTGTTTTTTAAGTGGCTTTAAAGATTTGAGGTTAACTGTCGGTATGTATTCTTTCTATTTGTTTAGTTACGCTAAAGAAATATAACTTCTAACGTGAGTACATAAGTACACGCACCCTTTTAATTTAAGAATGACACATCCATGTCAAATATTACACTGCCTGCTTCAAACCGTATCCTCTAGTGCATGACAACATAAATGATCCATTATTAGGATAATCGCTCCTGGCTCCTGGTTAATATTCCCTTCACGTACTCAATCGCCTGGGATTGTTCAAAAGCGATCCCGGTACATTATTGTACTTGAAATTGGCTCGCATGATTGCGCTGTTCCTAAATAGCATTTCTACTCTTTCTAGAATGATCGCGTAGATGTCAGACGTTATATAATATCATATCGACGTATGTAGATAGAAAAGAGTGAAAGAGAAAAAATATTTTATTTGCAATCATAATAGATACATCATTGTATTACATCCATTCCTTTATGTCTATGATCAATATGAAAAATTATTAATAATTTTGTAACGTGGTAGAGCGGCTTTTGCTGCAACTCGAATGGGCCGACATCGGACATCGCCCTCCTCATCCTCCCTGCCATCTTACCAATACCCTTAAAAGCCGGCAATGTACCTGCAGCACCTCTGGTGCAGGTACGTTACCGACGATGGACATGGGCGACGGTAATCTCTTACCATCAGGTGAACCGCTCGCTCGTTGGCCGACATTCCCATAAAAAAAAATATCTATGATCTTCATATCAGGCGAGCCTGTATGGTGAAGATCAAACCACGATTTAGGAATATAATTTTACTGGCACTTCGTCCTTACTATTAGATACATTATGGTTTATTTTGTTCGTGGTTATGTTTTTGTTTGTTTATATCAACGGGCAATTTAATATACGACAACGTAAGACGGCCAAGTTTAAAACGATCGATCTGTTGGATATATGGACGGCAAAGTTTTTATATATCAATTTAATTATAACAGAAAGATTATTTAATTTTAATCATACATATTTAAAGCATATAAGGAACACTGAATAGCGAATACTTGAAAATTAAATCTTGCTCCAGAAGGGAAACTCTTTTCCCCAGATATCATAGAGTATAATCTCTTGAAGCAGAGACAATAGTGGAACCAGCGATACACTGTAGCAGATTACGCGGTACACCAGAAGTAATCCCTTGCGAGTTTTACGTTAGTCGCGGAAGCCTTCAATGCTAGATTTTTATCGATTATTTTATTCTAACGTACAGTCTATATAGTATATAATTAGTATGTACTGCATAGTAACAGAAGTATAGTTATCCTAGTGTGTTAACATTATGAGATTTTGCGTAATTATGCAATGGTTACCGGCAGATGGCGTGATGACCATGTGGAAAAAAACCAGGTCGAAAATAAACTGACCGATGACGGGCAGAAATAGGTAAATAGTACTGTGAACGCCACTTATGGTAGAGGCCTACGTCCTGCAGTGGTGTTTACAGGCACTTATGGTAGAGGCCTACGTCCTGCAGTGGTGTTTACAGGCACTTATGGTAGAGGCCTACGTCCTGCAGTGGTGTTTACAGGCACTTATGGTAGAGGCCTACGTCCTGCAGTGGTGTTTACAGGCACTTATGGTAGAGGCCAACGTCCTGCAGTGGTGTTTACAGGCACTTATGGTGAGGCCGACGTCCTGCAGTGGTGTTTACAGGCACTTATGGTGAGGCCGACGTCCTGCAGTGGTGTTTACAGGCACTTATGGTAGAGGCCTACGTCCTGCAGTGGTGTTTACAGGCACTTATGGTAGAGGCCTACGTCCTGCAGTGGTGTTTACAGGCAGTTAAGGTAAGGTATAGGTCGATATACTCGATATAGGTAAATAATAGTCTGATGAAATTATATAATATAATATTACTCACAGATAAATGAATCATTTCAATATTTTTTCCTCTCAAATCATCATGTTCGCCACGCCATGATGGCAGGTCCATCAGAATTTCATTACCGATTTTAACTCGCCAGCATTCACCGATATCACGACAACTTGCGCTGATCATCGATTCTTCTTGAGAAGAGATTATATTAAAATTAAGACAGCCAATTTGAAACGCTACTCTGACTACTGTATCTTCAATTCAATTTAAATGAGACAAATATGAAAATCAAAAAGTTTCGATGAGAACTAGTCGCTAGTTGTGAAAGACCTCTGACGAAAACTAAAGGGGACAAGAAAAACAAGATTACCCGAGCAATGTCTAAAACTTACCAACTCCTTTTATAACTTAAATCGCGAGGGTCGGGGTCGTTCTTTCAACCCTTTAGAAACGGTTCGATGGGTAGCCTTTAAATTAAATTGATTTGGGCCACTTAATTCCACCAACAAGGTTACCAAAAATAAATGAAACAAGACAATACTTTAGACTTTAATCTTCAAAGTTTTAAAGGATCCTTTATTTTAGGAAACATCGGAAATTTTCGATGTTTCCAATGAAAAGTTATTTGGTGCAAATTAAAAAAAAACTTTTAATTAAAAACACAGTGGGTAACACGTTGTGGTTTCTTTGCGTGGCTGTAGTAAGGGACGACTAAGGTCAAAACCTTGAAAATCGCAATGACTACCGATAGATGGCGTGATAAGCATCACTAAAAAAGTTTCTGAATCCTACACATTTACAATCCTACCTTTCTGACAAACAATAAAAAATATTATTTTTAATATATGTAAAGCTCGCCAATCCGCTCTGGAGCAGCAAGGCGGGACCTTCCCGGCTCCAAAAAACCTTTGTCCAGCTGTGTCACAGGCTGCTATTTTTACTTTTATAAACATGCCTCTGCTTCACGCCGCTGTTCTGCAAGGCGGTGGTCTACTACCCTAAACCGGTCAAACCGGCCCTTTCAAACAGCAGTAAAAGCCGCCGCTTGGCTCTTCCACATCCCGAAAAATTAAACATTCAACCAAAATAGATACAGATAATTCATAGTTACTTCCACTCGGACTTTACTCTATCTCAATTAGATTTACTAACAAATTATTGAAGCTATGACCTATTGTAAATTGTAATAATACCATATAGTATATATTGTCTGTCTATCGTTAATCACCGAGTCATCAAATTGTGTACTATGAGTAATGACAAATGATGCGATTTGGTTCCGCAATGACGTGAATAGAGCGTAATCTCCATTTGAAATAAATTTCAATTACACAGTTCGTTTAAATGAATAATGTAGTTGATCAAATGTTTGACAAACACTGCAACGCAAAGGTAATAAGTGCTGTCAGAAATAAGTGTTAGATAGCTACGTCAACAATGTGCCACGAATGTCTCAAATTGGTATAGAGATCTCCGATAGCAAAAAACCCGGTGGCAAGGCCCATCGACCGTCGTGCTATGTCATCATGGAGAGGAGAATTTTTGATTGCTGAGGATCATTCGGCTACTCTTCTACTACTAAATAAAGTAAATATTTTTTTATTATTGGGGAACCACCCAACGCATACCCACCATTAAACGAAAGACGGAGCAAAGACGGGTAGTGTCTATAGGCTGTAAACGAGGAAACGGTTTATCTTATGGCAAGTGATTACCGTCGCAACACCATAGGTGCTGCAGGTGCATTGCCGGCCTTTAAGGATATTTAGGAGATGGAAGGGAGGCCGAGGAGGGGGACGGGGAGAAGGGAGTGGGCGTCCGGATACCTAACTCACCGAACGAAACGCAAACATAACATGCCTCTACTTCACGACGGTATTTTGCGAGGCCGCGGCTAAAAAAAAAGTTATGTCACTAGTTCATGCCCGGCAATCGTTCGTCGACGGAAACTCTTTAACAAAAGAGCTTAAGCATTTGCTATTACAAGATTAACACAAAACTTAATTAGATCACACGAAGTTACGTGTGACGTTGTAAAAAATGTCATTACATCAACTCGTTATGTACCCGACGTGAAATTAAAAAAATGCCATACATTATATATTTTACATTAAACACTGTAAATATCCAAAAGGACTGCTTATACGTATGTTCATTTAGAGACTAAAAACAATTACGTATGAGATATCGTCTTTTACTCCAAATGTCAATTTGCAGAGGTGTGTAAAATATGTAAAAATACATTCACCCAACACTGCCTAAGAGAGGCCTATGTTCAGCAGTGGACTAATGTAGCTTGATTTAATTGTAGTAGTAAAAAGTAAAGTAGCAGCCTGTAAGTGCCCACTGCTGGGCAAAGGCCTCCTTCTCAAATACGAGTATCAGAGATGGTTTAGGAGCCGGGAAGGGCCCACCACGCTGCTCCTGTGAGGTTTTCACATATCCTTGAAATAATATTTTTATTATTTCTCAGACATGCAGGTTCCCTCACGATGTTTTCCTTCACCGCTGAGCACGTGATAAATACAGCACTTAAAATTGCTATTAACAATTTTAGTGGTGCCAGCACCGGGGATCGAACCCAGGTCACTCGCGCTCTATGAAACTAAAGTGAGCGTCGTGATCATTAGGCTACCACGGCTCATTGTAGTAGTAGTTGCTTGTATATGTCCACTGCTGGATGCCTTCATATAATAGTGAAGCTGTTCCCCTTCACCAGTCTGTGACATTTGCATTCAGCAAGTTCGGATGGTTTTTCCGCCATTAATCGGTCGCCTGAGCGTCGTTTGTCAGCTGTGCTGTATATACTGTGACTAAATATGTCAATTCATCTGGATATGCAAAGTCATTATGATTCGGATAAGTAACTTCGAATAGGTAATCCAAAATATTTGTTAAATCCTGTTGACTATTCTATTAACTTAATCGGTATTGCCTAAATTCCGCACATTATTCACTTCTTTATCTTTAAACTACATCCAGTCACTGACTTTGATTCCTCCCGGTGGTTTTCTAACTGGATGGTAATAATGTAGATGTACCTACATTGATAAATACTCATAAGTCATCCAGTGGACTTAAATAGACTGAGGCAGAAGAAGAAGAAACATCATACGACAAGTGAAATAATTTAAAAGTGACGCGTGAAATGTGTCTGTAATATTAAGAATTTATTGAAATTGTCTTGGAATATCTATCACACGAAGGCCGCGTGACTTATTGGATAGCGTATCTGACTGTTGATTCATGGAATTTAGTTCTAATCCCAGCTGGAGTCAATAATTTATAAAATAATAAACATAATACATAACTAAAAACCAACGTCCCAGATTTTGACCGAATTTTTTTTTCGTTTTATTTTGATTGTAGAAGTTCATCATTACATTCAAATAATAAAGCAACAAACGTTTTTTACAGTAAAGTATTTTCTTTATACCATTCTCGCTTCACTTTCCCGTATCTAGATTTAATGGTAAGGCTTTTCGCTTTGAACCATTTAGAATCGCTCTGAATTTCAAACTACCACTTTTGAGTTTCAACCACTGTACGTTAGTGCTTTGTTTCCACTTATTCTTCTTCATTTTCATTTCCATTTTCTATTTTTACTTAGTTCTTATTTTGTTTGTTGAAATTGAAGAATTGAAGAAATTGATTTATCCGTCATAAGTTAGTATTTAATCATAAAATGTATAAATATATAATATTTATTTCAAGGATAATAAAACTCTGCGTTTCGCGTTAGAGGTGTACAATAGTAATTTTTTTAATCTACCTTCTAGCACGAGTGACAAAGGTCAATTTCAAACGGCAGAGGAGTTTCGCAATGAAATCAACAAGTTACCAAGTATGGATTTATCTATCAATGAAAAAGAAGTGAAGTTGAAGCGACAAGATAATGGATTTCTGTCAAGAATCCTATTAACAATTTTAGTGGTGCCAGCACCGGGGATCGAACCCAGGTCACTCGCGCTCTATGAAACTAAAGTGAGCGCCGTGACCATTAGGCTACCACGGCTCATTGTAGTAGTAGTTGCTTGTATATGTCCACTGCTGGATGCCTTCATATAATAGTGAAGCTGTTCCCCTTCACCAGTCTGTGACATTTGCATTCAGCAAGTTCGGATGGTTTTCCCGCCATTAATCGGTCGCCAGAGCGTCGTTTGTCAGCTGTGCTGTATATACTGTGACTAAATATGTCAATTCATCTGGATATGCAAAGTCATTATGATTCGGATAAGTAACTTCGAATAGGTAATCCAAAATATTTGTTAAATCTTGTTGACTATTCTATTAACTTAATCGGTATTGCCTAAATTCCGCACATTATTCACTTCTTTATCTTTAAACTACATCCAGTCACTGACTTTGATTCCTTTCGGTGGTTTGCTAACTGGATGGTAATAATGTAGATGTACCTACATTGATAAATACTCATAAATCATACAGTGGACTTAAATAGACTGAGGCAGAAGAAGAAGAAACATCATACGACAAGTGAAATAATTTAAAAGTGACGCGTGAAATGTGTCTGTAATATTAAGAATTTATTGAAATTGTCTTGGAATATCTATCACACGAAGGCCGCGTGACTTATTGGATAGCGTATCTGACTGTTGATTCATGGAATTTAGTTCTAATCCCAGCTGGAGTCAATAATTTATAAAATAATAAACATAATACATAACTAAAAACCAACGTCCCGGATTTTGACCGAATTTTTTTTCGTTTTATTTTGGTTGTAGAAGATCATTACATTCAAATAATAAAGCCACAAACGTTTTTTACAGTAAAGTATTTTCTTTATACCATTCTCGCTTCACTTTTCCGTATCTAGATTTAATGGTAAGGCTTTTCGCTTTGAACCATTTAGAATCACTCTGAATTTTAAACTACCACTTTAGAGTTTTAACCACTGTGCGTTAGTGCTTAGTTTCCACTTATTCTTCTTCATTTTCATTTCCATTTTCTATTTTTACTTAGTTCTTATTTTGTTTGTTGAAATTGAAGAATTGAAGAAATTGATTTATCCGTCATAAGTTAGTATTTAATCATAAAATGTACAAATATATAATATTTATCTCAAGGATAATAAAACTCTGCGTTTCGCGTTAGAGGTGTACAATAGTAATTTTTTTAATCTACCTTCTAGCACGAGTGACAAAGGTCAATTTCAAACGGCAGAGGAGTTTCGCAATGAAATCAACAAGTTACCAAGTATGGATTTATCTATCAATGAAAAAGAAGTGAAGTTGAAGCGACAAGATAATGGATTTCTGTCAAGAATCCTATTAACAATTTCTCTATGATTTAAATGGATTAATCGTCGAATTCACTTAAATTACAGAACCAGTTTTTGAAGGAGTTCTCTTCAAATTTGTTGGTAGGACTACCATATTATTCAGTAATAGTTTCATCCGATATAACGCTTTTAAGATAAAATTGATACGTATGGAACGTCGCATATGGTAGCCACTAAGCCGAGCCGTCGTCATCGTTCATTGCAGTATTAATCATTTAGACAAGTAAATAGTACACTCCAGGACATAGCCGTCTTTCATATCGAGGACCTGCATGCTCCTCAAGCAGATAGACGACCTAAGAACCAGACACCTCACATCTTAGACGCTGCTCTGCCCATCATCGATCTGCTTATTTTTGATTTGGTATTTTTCTAAATGGTTACACCGCCATCTATCGGTAGCCGTAGAGACTTTCCAAGCATTTCCCTTAGTCGCCTCTTACGGCACCCACGGGAAGATGCGGCGGCAGTTTCTTAGATCGATTGCAATCAATAGACGAAAATTGCAACAGAAAATATTTCTTATTAAGTTACTGTAATGATTCGAATATACTTTTGCTCCCAATGCCAATCTCAACTGCACTTAGTGCAGCTTGCTGGTACGAGACTCTAGCGATCGACCAAGGGTGGAAAATCTATCCCAAACGAAAAATCACAAACTCGTGATGGGGAGCTGCAACACTGGCGGGAGAATGTCAGCACTTCGCGTGGCAACTTCGCCCAGCTTGGTCAGTATAAGCGAATCTTCTATTCATGGTATTGGATATTCAGCAGTGGGCTTTAAAGGCTAATAAAGAAGGCAAGAAAAGAAAGAGAAAAACGAAAGTAAAAATAAAATAAAATAATTAAATGCAATTCTAGGAAGGCTGCAGTCTGTGATCAATGATCATATTCTGGATCGCTAACCATTACATTAGATTTAACCACATATCCTTGCAAAAGAACAGGATGATTCACGAGGCTATTGAACTTAAAAAAACATCTTAATTTTAATAGAGAAGATGTCCGGGTGCTACCTGCTTGGGATCCGGTGATTGATAAAATTAAATCCATGCGTTTTTAAATGTGGTAGAGCCAAGAGGCGGTTTTTGCTCGAATGGGCCAGCTCGACCGGGTTGGTACCACGGCCTCACAGAATACCGACGTGAAGTAGACGCATCTTGTGCTTCTGCGTTTCGTTCGGTGAGTGAGGTAACCAGAGACCCATTCCCTCTCCCCATACCCTCCTAATCCTCCCTCAGATCTCCCAAATACCCTTAAAGGCCGGTAAAGCACCTGCAGCACCTCTGGTGTTGCAGATGTACGCGAGCGCCGGTGATCACTTACCACCAGGTGAACCGCTTGCTCGTTTGCCGCCTTTCCCATAAAAAAAAACACAAAATAATAATTAGAAAGCTGTCGGTTGTCGGGTTAACTATGACACTAGAATCACACACCCCAATCTCCTCGTGACTACGGGTCACAGCACTCGAAACGTCGAGATTCGAAAAGTGAAATTAAAAATGATAAAATGCCAGTGTTGCTATCTGTTGGCAAAAGCGCTAAAAAACAAACTAAAACTTCAGCTTCACAGAGCTTCATGGCCCAAATAAAAAACTAAATAAACTGAGTACTCACAAAATACGGAGCCAACCTTTTAAAATGTAAAATTACGTACCGTCTGCAAACCCAGCTTCGCCTTCATCAATCCTAGATTTACTTCAGCAGCTTGAACTAATTTCCTTCACAGATTGAGTTAGATGAAATCAGTAAAATCTTATTATAACATCTAGATCCAAGATCTTTCTCGTCTAATATTGTACTATTTGTACATAGGTTTATCTTTTAAGCTAATGCTCTGTATTATTAGTAAATGTTTCTTGAAGTATTATTCTATGAAGACAACTAACTACAGTGCAATTAATAAGAACATATTGAGATAACTAGGAAATACATAATAACAAGAATAAATAAGTATATAAATAATGTCGCAACTTTGCTCATTGCGTAATGGGTTTTGCCAATTTTAAAATTTACTCAGAAGAATATGAGGAAATTGAAGAACGGAAGGCAAATGATGTAACTTAGGCCTGTGGCTATTTATTTGTTGGAATAAATAAAACATTGATTACCCCGTTCCTTTATAGTGGAACATCGTTTCTGCTAGATACTGGTTGTATAACGAAAATAGATCGGAAGAATCAAAGATCAGTTTACTATAGTTAGAGACGGGAACTGAGTTTCAAATTACTTGTAATCAAAGTAATGTACTTCTCAGTGGACTATGTCAGATGCGGAATCAGCATTCTTCATCTAAGGATATTGCTTAAAAATATAAATCGAAAACAGATAATATGACAGTGGGATAAGAAATTATCAATCTAAGCAAAACAACATAATGTTGGGCATGTAATTGATGACATTATTATTTTATAACGATTTTCTTTAATTTACATCAAATTCCAAGTTATTCCACGTCTAAAATCGTAACATTTATACCTGGGTTATCTTTTAATCTAATGCCCAGTACTGTTAGTAAATGTGATTTGTGCATATCTAGACCGGGTTAATAGCCCACTTAAACGTTTACTTAGTCATTGTGTCAAATACCAAACACCAAGACCAGCGTCATCCGAAAAGACAATCACTCTAATAAATGTTACAGAAGCCTCGAAGAATTAAAACCTTTGATCAAGTGATTTGAACAGCCCACGAAAATGTTTAAAGTAATAATGATTTCAAAAAAAGAATGTTACAGATACGTTTATTGTACCCTTGAGGACTATGATGCAATGCTTCATAGCCTGTAATAATGGAATACACCAGTGATCGTAGGATGGTTCCAACCCAGAACCCAGACAGCCTACGCATAAAAGACGTCCTATTCCGTCTTATAAAAAACTACATTTAAAGGCAACTAGCGACGGAACTCAGCAGTTATATTTAAATGCAAACAGTTCGTGTAAATTAAACTAAAGAGATTTAAATAAGCCGATAATTGTCACGCTGTGAAGCTATCGCCATTGTTGATCCAGTCTTAAGCATCACCTTGGAAAGATAACAAACAAACGTAAAGTAAGTAAGAAAACGTGAGAAGGAAATAACCAACGACCGATTTAATGAAGTTTTGAACGTCTCACTCATGATGGCAGCGATTTAGTAAGAACACTGAACATATAGAAGGATTAGATTAAACTCATAAGGATAGAGAGACATAACCTCCCAAGAGTACTAACGTCGTGCTTAAACCATTTATAATAGACGAATCATTTATAAAGTAAATTGTATAAACCGTGACTGAGCCAAATTTATTATTTATATATAGAAATATTGTAAACATGGAAGAGGTTTAGTAATGGACTTTCAAAAGACGATTATTATGGTGATTTGGTAGATCGATTTGTATTACCAAACAAAAGCGTTTCTACTTAAACGTTATTTCTTACACCATCTACTTGAATAACATTGTCTATAATATAGTTAATAAGTCTCAAAGAAACATATTCTGTTGAAACTGAAGATAAGTGTTTAAGTTATTGGATAGAAAACTTTCAAGCTAACAGTCCACTTGACGATAAGCACACAAGTTTTGTCGAAAAAGGTTAGAGACCGCCGAAAGCTAAGAAGCAATGCCTGGCTCTCTATACCTTTCAAACTGGAACACAACAGTAGTGCCAGAAATGGACAACCCTACACAGATGACACCCAGACATAGGAGTCCAACAACTGTTAAAGTGACAAGACAAACTTAGGTGAGAGTAAATAAATACTTTAGTATTATGATAGTGTTTCGAAAGTAGTATAAACGAAAAGGATTTAGAACTAAACATCGAAAGAGATCCGAATATATAGTTTCTGTAACCATTAAGTTCCGTTCGGACTGAAAAGAAATAAGGAAAGTTCGAAAAGCGTCGGAACTGAAAAAGTTTCGACTTGATGTAAAGTAGAAACAAACATATGGAAGCGACTAATTCGAACTCCATTAGCGCGAACAAACGTTATTAATCAACCGAAAAACGCATGTAGCCCACGCGATAATTCAAATACTAGGTTAGAGTTTAATTAACAGGCGTAGGCGAGTGACTAGTTGCTGAGTCACTTATTTAAGCGTAACGAAGTAAATTAGCGCGAGTTAGAGCGACCGGGCGCTATGAGCAGCGCTCCGCGCTGTTCGGTATCACGTGCTCGACTGAACATCACCAACAAATGTCACTTCTTATAAGCCAGTCACGGGGGTTGCGCGCGCATAGACAATAAAAGCTAAATGCTAGCGCGCCCCATAAACTGTCCTCATTAGCGAAAGGGCGCGTCGGGGTTTTGTATACACTAGTTTATTGCAGGTGTATGGCGTCCCTCATTTGGCCGATCATCTGTTTATTTTACTTTAAGGTCGTTCCTTGTCTTTATCGGTTGTTTTTGTGAACTATAGAGGCCGGAGCGAGCTAATAACGCGATGGGCCGTTATGGGGTCGTCGTAATAGAGCTGTACCGCACCCCGTTCTAAGCAAATGTCGAAGAAAAGTGGGTGGTTTTGTTTATAGGGTCGAGGCGCGGCCGGGTAGGGTTGGTCTACGATAGTCCCGATACGGTTCTGATTTATCATAGCTTGGAAAAAAGGTATATCTACTAAAAGCCGTGGGCTATTTTGCCCTTTAAAGCATCTAACCACCCCCGATATTGCGGACGTTTATGGCGCATCGTTTTAGACAAAAGCCTTTAGAATTTAATCTTGGCATTCAAGTTTGTACTGTCAAATATATTATGTTATCGTCATATGTATGTTATGTATATAAATGTAGGCTCTCCCGACCGTTTACCCAATGATATATATCCTTTTAATTCTTTTATTCTCTTAGCTGTATCGCCTGTATTACGTATATATCTCTGCTTAGCCTAATGGTTGACTGGAGAGAATGCCTCTAGGCATTAAGTCCGCCATATGTACCAATCAGTGCATAAAGATTAAATAAATAAATAAAATAAATAAATAATGGCATAGTCAGAATATAGGCGTTTATGTTGGTCGTCGTAACGCACTTTTTACTAGAGATCATTTGGAACAACGTGACAGATGGTGAGTCTGAAATTATCTTCGCGTTCAGGGCAACGATAATATGATTTTCATACATAAGTTTCGTGAAACTCATTACTTCGAGTCCGGTCTCTTGATTCCGTGGTAATTCCTTAACCACTCCGATATCGTGGCTTCATTTTATGTTTAAAAATGTAATTTGCAAACCAAATTAGGCTAGAGTCCATTAGACAAAAGTTGTTATCTTCTAATCGAGGTAAAATGATAAGTTATGAAATTCCTAAGTTAAGCGTACTTAAAATGAAACTCTGCTGAAAAGTAATTACTTTAAAAGTGTTTTAAGAAAGTAACGTAATCTGCACTTATTCAATTATTATTACAAACAGATTGTTACAATATTAATAAATATGGTACATTTGACGTGAAGCAATAGAAAAGAACAGTTTAAATACTACAATACATAAATCTTAAAATATTAGAACAATATGGAACTATGAAAGTGACATAAGTTTTATTTAAATATATATAATTGTAATTATTCTTAAAAATGTTACTTTGAAGCTTGACTCTTGATTATTTACTGTCCCTTATATTGTTTGTAATCATATACATAAAAAGCAGAAATGACGGTCGGTGATTTCAAAACACTTTTTTTTAACATTTTAAAAGAGAGATTGGAGCCGGGAAGGGTCCGTTACGCTGCTCCAGTGAGGGTTAACGGATTTTGTACGTCCTCGAAATAATATTAGAATAAGGATTTCCAGATCAGGGTAGCTGACCCTGATCTGGAAATCCATATTCTCTAACTACCCCCATGGGTGAGAGACGCGAATGCGTATATATTGTACTGAACCAGTATAAATCCAGGCTTATACGCTATGCCACAAAAGATTTCACAAATATTCTTTTTCACATCGTTCCCCGAAAAAACGTAACCTATTATTTTTTAACAGTATTTCGTTTATCCTAGACATTGTTTCATATTTTATCGGGAAATTATATCTCTCGAAATTTTTTCGCGGTAGAGAGGGTAAGATCTTAGGCTGTAAGGTATTCTACCTTAGTCCTCAGGCCCGTCTGTAACGATCTTCAATTGAAGCTGTTTTCATGTGCACATAGGCCGCAGTTTCCACATCCAGCATCAGGTGGTTCTGCACATGTTTGTCGCCCCAATCCAAAAAAAAATATCAAAAAACATTACGTATCAATGGACTACGTTTCTTTCTGATGCACACGTTAACTTAGATCACGATTCGCATACATACAGGAACGGAAAAAAATGCAATTTCAGTATTACAAAGAGAAAGAAACCAAATATTTGTTCTATCCGCAAACATTGAGGCCCTCGTCTGCCCAATACACTTACGTCGCGATGTAACGACCGTACACAATTCCCACCCTTTCTGCCTAACCCTCTCTCGTCCCATTTTGATGACATTTATACGGTACCTTCAGCCCATTAAATTGCGCGTATAAAACGAAACGCATCACGGCCTGAGCTTCGGCATGTTTTATGACCCGATAGGTGATTTAATTAGATTTGATAGTTTACCTTGTCGCTTATTACATGTATTCGTGTGAACCGGGTTCGATCCCCGGCACCACTAAAATTGTTAACAGCAATTTTAAGTGTTGCATTCATCACGTGCTCGGTGCTCGAGCCCTTGCCGGCTCCGAAAACCCTCTCAGATATTTGAGGAGCTTTCTTACTTTAAAAACTAACTTTAAAAAAATTTTAACAACACACCTGCAGCACGTCTGGTGTTGCAGATGTACATGGGTGACAGTAATCATTTACCATTAAGTGAGACGGTCGCTCGTTTGCCGTTCTTCCTATAAAAAACAAACCGACCTAGACGACTCTTTGAAGAAGGCAACGCACCTGCAGGAGGTGCAGGTGCGTTGCTGGTGTTGCAGATGTACGTGGGCCTCGATAATCACTTACCATCAGGTGAGCCGCATGCTGGTTAGCTCCCTTACACATAAAAACACCATATAAATGTAAAAAAAACTAAAGTATTCCTCGACACTCTACTACTCGAATAGTCGGTTGGAACGAACTTCCTTTCGTAGAATATTATTATTGATAAACTTAACATGTTATTGATTAACAAATACAAATAAATCAATTACATGAATTCACATATTGTTGCACTTTAACTCTGACACTTACCTAATGTCATTGTTCTTATCTTCTAAGTCACTATCACAATGCATTATTGATGTATATTAACCAATAACAAGAGTTATTGCGAATTGCTTGAACCAATAAGCGCGCACCTATAACCAACGCAACGCATTCGCGGCTATGGATAACCGTCTACACCCTTAGTTCCCAAAGTGGTCCAGGTGTCGAGACTCGACGGGCGTCTACGTTGGCGTGACAGAAAAATGGTGGTTCACAATTCCTAAGGGGGGGGTCCACGAAAATTTGTTCGCTTTGGATAGTGAGGAACTGAAATATTGGCTTGACTTCACCTATCAATGTAGGCAGATAATTTAAGAAGCTCAGCGACTGTTACTTGTAATTTCGAAAAGATAAGTCCAATAAAGTGAATCGATGTTAGTGTTTGCAAGTGTCAGAAAAAGTTGTTATTATTCGTGGTTGGAACTCAGCCGCAACGCAAATTTCACATTCTTTGTCGAGTTTTGGGAATATGGTAGAAATGTTGCTGCAGGGGGTCCACCGGAACCAGCAAAATTTTGAAAGTGGTCTATGAGAAAGTCTGGGAACCTCTGGTCTACACTATGGAAAGGGTCGTGACGGATAAATCTTACACTTCTTTTCGCCCGGTCCCCCATCCGTACCGTGCGATAAGGAACTTCGTTCCCATACACGAAGTCGAATCACATCGAACTACTGGACTTCCCAATCCGCTTAAAGCTTTATCCTTACACCGCATACGTATAACGAGTTCAATATTATTGGCGGATGATTCATGTTACACTAGTACATATAGCTGCTAAAGAGGCGGTACATTTCCATTGTTGCATTGCACGATACGTCAAAATAACTAGACGATAACGTCACGGTCGCCAGTAGCTTCGACTTTACATTGTTCAAACAAAACGCCTCAAGTTTTTAATGTAAGTGTTGACGACCTCCACGTGGCGTATAACAAAATCGTATAACGTCATCTTTCGTTTCAGAGTTGGAAGCCGTCATTTGATTGTTATTTATTGTTTAATGCATTACGTATTAGTTTAACGGTTCAGGGTGCGGACTGCGAAACGTGACGTTGCAGGTTCGAGGCCGCCGTTCGGCTGTTGTCGTGAACCTTCTGATACAAGCTTTAAAGCTTAGTCATAGTGGTTACAAGGAATATTAATGGCAACAGTTGCGGGACCATATCTTTTATTTTACGACGAACATTGCAATTATTGAAAAAAATTAATAAAAAAAAAAAGAAAACCTACGGAGTTTCTATTGCAAGTTTCTTCTCCGTCAGAGGAGTCTCATTACGAAACGGTGGTAGATTGTAAAAAAATAATAATAAGATTTGTCATTTGAACATTAAAGAACAGACAGACGGACGAACAGATATATGATAGATGGACCAAACCTAAAAATGATAATGAATTTTAGTTTTTTTGAATCCTCTGATATACGAGTATTCAATACAAAAACACTGTCGTCTATCACCCAAAGAGATATATTTAAAAAAAAAAAGAAAACTAGCATTGCCATTTTTTAAGTAACGTTACAAATATTCCTGTTAACCCTCCAACTAAGCATACAGATTGTATCTGGAATGGTTCACGACAATAGTCGAATAGCGACTCGAACTAAAGACGTCATGTTTCTTAGTCCGCACCCTCGTTTGCCGCTCTTCCTATAAAAAACAAACCTACCTAGACGACTCTTTGAAAGAGAAGGAGACCATCTTAGTGATGATAACGTATGTAGTCACTGGTGTCTCGTTTGACAGCCAGCTGGATGAATCGTGTGCAGGTGTTCAGTAATATTAAGAAGAAGTTGTTGCCACTTAAATACAATAACTTTAAAAATGTTTTCCTTCGCACTTTTTTTTCTATGAATGAATCTCAGTTTAGCGGAACAAAAACAATTATTGTTCCAACTCATAGACGAAGAGCAAAGAACCATTATTGTTAACTCAACGAACTCCTCCTTAACTAAAATAATCAGCTTTATTATAACAACTAACAGTAACGTTGTGGTACAAGTAAAAGAATTGCGGCGTTTTATTATTTATTTTGTGGTTGAAATTGTTTTTTGTTTTCGAATGCAAATGTAAATATTAACGGGAGTTGTTAACTGCGCAGTATATGTTATAGTACCGCGATTGCAAATACAGGGAGACTCACCCGTCTTTACCTTCCCGTATACTTCCCATAGGTAACGCTCGTGCTATAAGATCAGACGAAGCATCAGTTGTAGTAGTTTACCTTAGAACGCAACACAACACAACTAGACCCGAAATTCAATAAGTTATTTAAACTACCGCTTCCTCTAGTATTCGAACCCAGGAATCAGGTCGAAAGGTCACACGGCTACGTAGAATACCCGCTCAAGCTCAAGAAAGCCCACTCCCTCCGTCCAATATCACTAGATCTAAATAAAATTATTATAGTAACGGTCAAACGTAAGCCTATCAAAGGAAAAAAAATCCTTAAAGGCCGGCAACGCACCTGCAGTAGGTGCAGGTGCGTTGCTGGTGTTGCAGATGTACGTGGGCCTCGATAATCACTTACCATCAGGTGAGCCGCATGCTGGTTAGCTCCCTTACACATAAAAACACCATATAAATGTAAAAAACTAAATTATTCCTCGACACTCTACTACTCGAATAGTCGGTTGGAACGAACTTCCTTTCGTAGAATATTATTATTGATAAACGTAACATGTTATTGATTAACAAATACAAATAAATCAATTACATGAATTCACATATTGTTGCACTTTAACTCTGACACTTACCTAATGTCATTGTTCTTATCTTCTAAGTCACTATCACAATGCATTATTGATGTATATTAACCAATAACAAGAGTTATTGCGAATTGCTTGAACCAATAAGCGCGCACCTATGACCAACGCAACGCATTCGCGGCTATGGATAACCGTCTACACCCTTAGTTCCCAAAGTGGTCCAGGTGTCGAGACTCGACGGGCGTCTACTTTGGCGTGACAGAAAAATGGTGGTTCACAATTCCTAAGTGGGGGTCCACGAAAATTTGTTCGCCTTCGATAGTGAGGAACTGAAATATTGGCTTGACTTCACCTATCAATGTAGGCAGATAATTTAAGAAGCTCAGCGACTGTTACTTGTAATTTCGAAAAGATAAGTCCAATAAAGTGAATCGATGTTAGTGTTTGCAAGTGACAGAAAAAGTTGTTATTATTCGTGGTTGGAACTCAGCCGCAACGCAAATTTCACATTCTTTGTCGAGTTTTGGGAATATGGTAGAAATGTTGCTGCAGAGGGTCCACCGGAACCAGCAAAATTTTGAAAGTGGTCTATGAGAAAGTCTGGGAACCTCTGGTCTACACTATGGAAAGGGTCGTGACGGATAAATCTTACACTTCTTTTCGCCCGGTCCCCCATCCGTACCGTGCGATAAGGAACTTCGTTCCAATACACGAAGTCGAATCACATCGAACTACTGGACTTCCCAATCCGCTTAAAGCTTTATCCTTACACCGCATACGTATAACGAGTTCAATATTATTGGCGGATGATTCATGTTACACTAGTACATATAGCTGCTAAAGAGGCGGTACATTCCCATTGTTGCATTGCACGATACGTCAAAATAACTAGACGATAACGTCACGGTCGCCAGTAGCTTCGACTTTACATTGTTCAAACAAAACGCCTCAAGTTTTTAATGTAAGTGTTGACGACCTCCACGTGGCGTATAACAAAATCGTATAACGTCATCTTTCGTTTCAGAGTTGGAAGCCGTCATTTGATTGTTATTTATTGTTTAATGCATTACGTATTAGTTTAACGGTTCAGGGTGCGGACTGCGAAACGTGACGTTGCAGGTTCGAGGCCGCCGTTCGGCTGTTGTCGTGAACCTTCTGATACAAGCTTTAAAGCTTAGTCATAGTGGTTACAAGGAATATTAATGGCAACAGTTGCGGGACCATATCTTTTATTTTACGACGAACATTGCAATTATTGAAAAAAATTAAAAAAAAAAAGAAAACCTACGGAGTTTCTATTGCAAGTTTCTTCTCCGTCAGAGGAGTCTCATTACGAAACGGTGGTAGATTGTAAAAAAATAATAATAAGATTTGTCATTTGAACATTAAAGAACAGACAGACGGACGAACAGATATATGATAGATGGACCAAACCTAAAAATGATAATGAATTTTAGTTTTTTTGAATCCTCTGATATACGAGTATTCAATACAAAAACACTGTCGTCTATCACCCAAAGAGATATATTTAAAAAAAAAAAGAAAACTAGCATTGCCATTTTTTAAGTAACGTTACAAATATTCCTGTTAACCCTCCAACTAAGCATACAGATTGTATCTGGAATGGTTCACGACAATAGTCGAATAGCAGGCTCGAACTAAAGACGTCATGTTTCTTAGTCCGCACCCTCGTTTGCCGCTCTTCCTATAAAAAACAAACCGACCTAGACAGGTGTTCAGTAATATTAAGAAGAAGTTGTTGCCACTTAAATACAATAACTTTAAAAATGTTTTCCTTCGCACTTTTTTTTCTATGAATTAATCTCAGTTTAGCGGAACAAAAACAATTATTGTTCCAACTCATAGACGAAGAGCAAAGAACCATAATTGTTAACTCCACGAACTCCTCCTTAAGTAAAATAATCATAATCATAGGTATCCGGAGGCCCACTCCTCTTACTCATCCTTACTCCCTTTCATCTCCCAAATACCCTTAAAGGCTGTCAACGCACCTGCAACATCTCTGGTGAACCGCTAGCTCGTTTGATGCCGTTTCCAAAAAAGAAAAAAAAAAGAAAAAAGATTGTCATCGAAAAATAACTTTTTTTAACAATACTAAATGAAACAGATAGAACAATTAACAGAATCGTGGATTGCGATCCCGCATGGGAAATTGTTTTTGAATGCACGTATGTAGATAATACGCGTTGATCGTCTGTCAGTTTTTGTTCTATTGTCTATTCTTTATTTGGTTGGACAAAAGATTCTTGTTATATGAATTACACTAGCCGTATTCACTATGTATCGAAACGTCGCTTTTTCTTCATCAGTCTGCTTCAGTAAGCCGTGGTAGCCTAGTGGTCAGGGCGTTTACTTTAGTTTCATAGCGCGAGTGACCTGGGCTCGTTCCCCGGTGCCGGCACCACTAAAATTCTTAATAGCAATTTTAATTGCTGTATTTACCACGTGCTCAGCGGTGAAGGAAAACATCGTGAGGTACCCTGCATGTCTGAGAAATAATAAAAATATTATTTCGAGGATATGTGAAGCCCCCCAACCGACACTGGAGCAGCGTGACGGGCCCTTCCCGGCTCCTGAACCCTCTCTGATACTCGTATTTGCTACTTTGACTTTGACTTTGACAGCTTCAGTCCATGGCTGTGAACTCGAGCACCAATAAATAAAAGCTGAATGGGTAGGCTGGGTAGGTGGGTTTGTGAGTGCAATGCCTGCATCCTCGCAGTCAATATGCTGCTCGCCATCACGAGTCCATGGACGTGTTTGGTCGGAAGGATTCCCTGCAGATCCTCGTTCGATTGTCAGCAGGGTGCACCATGAGTAGATAAGGTTGTTCGTTGAAGAAAAAGTTAATATATTCCACCTAAGAATTATTACTGTACTTGTGTCGATTGGGTTGATGCAGTTAATAAGTCGTAGCAGGTTCGATTCCTGTAGATATTGTGTGAAATCGTTTCTGAAGCTCAGGAGAGATCTTAAAGCGGGAAACATTTTTAAATATATAAAGAAGGCAAGAGTATTAGGACAGTGTGGCTGAGTTATGAGCGTACTTATCTGTCGAATCGCAGGTGCATAGTTCAAATCTCAGCTGAAGCTGTACTATAAACAATTGTCTTTCTTGCTGTGTGTTTGTCAAGTGTCTCTGCGGTTGCACGTGAGTTCAATGCACCTAACTCTTTGTTCGATTTTATCATATAAAAATGTGTTACATGGACGACATTGTACTGAATGAGTGAGTTCTCTACCCAACGTCACAATTCTTGCGTTCTATTGCATTTTCAAATTGCACCTTCTAATTGTCAACCCGAAAAGATTTGTGCTTCATTATGACTGAATAATTCTTATTTTGACGGCTCGGTGGGGTAGTGGCTAAGCGTTGTGGCGGCGCTGTGGATCGCTGGTTCGATTCCCGCACGGATGTACTACAATAAATAGTTTCCGGTCTGGATGTTTGTCCGTGTGCAATCGTTGTAGTAGCTATTAAGGATATTTGGGAGGGAGGATGTTGACGGGGGATGGGGATAGAGAGGCTTCCGGTTACCTCAATCACCGAACGCAACACAGAAGCACAAGGTGCTGCTACTTCACACCGGTATTCCGCAATGCCGTTCGGTTGTAAGGTATATAATAACGCAAATTAGAAGCCGAACAAAGAACTATCCATCACTATAAAGCTTAACGGTTCAGTAAGCAGCAACGAAGACAGGAAATTCTTTTTGCCGCCGCCGCGATTGTGTTCGACAAACTTCCTGCGAATGATAACTGAGGGAGTGCCCCTTTTTTTTTTTTAATAAACCCGCTCTTACTGTCAACGGTATTCTAACCATAAGTTCTCATATCTACTGAAGTACGACGTAACGTAGTTTCATTGCGAGAATTTAGTGAAGACGAGCATCAATGTAAGATAATCATCGTAAGCAGCATCTTAATTAACGTGACGACCTCGCGGCTTTGTGCTGACTGCTGTGCTTGGTCCTGGGTTCGAATTCCAGCTGAAATCAATATTTGTGTTACACACGGTTTATTGTTTTTCGGGTCTGGTTCTATTCCGTTCGTGCCGTATCACTGACACTGCATCTGATCCTTCCGCCGACGATCTTATCGTTTAACTTTACGTCGGATACGGGTAGGTGAAGGCGAGTGACTATCGCCACTGTGTTTGCACATACATTCACGGCACTATAACATCTCCTGCGCAGTTGACAACTGCCGGTTGTATTCGGAAGTTACCGGCGGAAATCATCATGCCGAGCAGTGGACTATTTACAGATTTTTTAAGAAGAATTCGTATACTTTTAAAAGTAGTATTAGAACGCGAAAGTAACACTTCCTGTCTGTCTGTTTCACGTTTCCATGGCGAAACTACGGAATCAATATTGTTTAAATGCCGATATTATTCGGAGGTTGTCGAAATCGGCCAAGAAATAATCACCAAAGTGACGTTTATGATCGATGTTTAGAAGCATAATCCGACAATCCACCGCCACATATAACTCTATGGATTTCTTAAAAATCGACTAGGGTAATGCTAGAAAGATTTCCTAGATGGCGCTGTAACCATCCGCGAATTCATCATTATGCTAATTGATCTAACTTTCCTATCAAAATAGTAGTCCTGTGGTCAGGGCGTTCGTTTTAGTTACATAGAGCGCGAGTGACCCGTGTTCGATCCCCGGTACCACTAAAATTGTTAACAGCAATTTTAAGTGCTCTATTTACCACGTGCTCGGTGATGAAGGAAAACATCGCTTGGAAATGAACGTCTGAGAAATAATTTAAAAAAAAACGTGTGTTTGTACTTATGTAGGCACTTAAGATGTTATACTTCTTCAGACATTAAATGTATATAGGTTTAATTAAAAAAAGAAAGAATACCGAAAATTAACCACAAATATATAAGCCCACTTAAAATTTTTTATGATATAAAAAACCACTGTTATCACGAATGCTCATTGTTTATCACATATTCCCATAATTTTTCATTCATCATTATTTTTTCCCAAACGCGCCAAAAGAAGTATAACTTATTGGATAATTATATTATAAAATATTATTTGGAGGATTCTTGGTATTTGCTAATACGGCCGGCAATACGTGCCGATAAGAAGGAAACATTGTGTAATTATTAAAAAAAAAAAAAAATTTGCTCTGTGGGTACCCTATTGGTCAGGGCGGTCGCGTTAATTTCATAATACGCGAGTAGCTTGGTTCGAAACCCGATGCCGTACTGAATTTACCACGTGCTCGGCGACGAAGGTGGCACATGAAGCCCGCCAACCCGCACTGGAGCAGCGAGGCAGGCGCTTCCCGGATCCAAAGCTATTGAGAAAGAGGCCTTCGCCCAGCAGTGGGCACTTACAGGCTGCTTCTTTACTTTTTTTATACACAATTAGGTCAAAGCTAACAAGACTGTATAATGCCAATTTTGTCTGTTAATTTTGCATCCGAATAACTTCATAACGTTTTGCAACAAAAGAAAATCTGTTTATATGACATGTAAATTTTTTTTTTAATTTTATTGGAAAGGGGGCAAACGAGAAAGCGAATCACCGGAAGTTAAGTTATTACCTTCACCCACGTACAACTGCAACACAATAACTAAAGCTTTTAAAAAAATGTTCAAGATGACAGACAGGCTGTGTTGTGTTTGTGGCAGGCATTTTATTTTAGTAACTTGAATGTATTAAAAAAGTATAAGAAAATCTCGCGTTCGTTCATGTTTATACAAATATTTCAGATATTGCAAATCCTCCTAGTAGGAGAGGCCCAGTGTCCTGCAGGTCTCCTTCAGGACACTGGGCTGTTTCTAGGCTGTTAATGTAGGGTTCAGGTTCCATAGGGGCCTCCCCTCCCCCTCCCCCCCGACCATTGACTTGTTCCATGATTAATAGATAAGTTAATGAAAAAAAAAACAAGGAGAAGTAAAGAGAAAAAATACCCAGACGTTCCGAAGCACTGTCTTGAAAATATCGTTGCTGTTTCTGTTTTTAAGGGAAAGTCGGTAAACGGGCATGCGGTTCACATGATGGTAAGTGCTTACCGCCGCCCACGTACATCTGCAACGCCAGAGGTGCTGCAGGTGCGTTACCGGCCTTTAAGGGTATTTGGGAGAAGGGAGGGAGGATTAGGAGTGGGATGGGGAGGGGAGGGAGCCTCCAGTTACCACTCACCGAACGAAACGCAGAAGCACAACATGCCTCTACTTCACGCCGGTATTCTGCGAGGTTTAGATATAAATTTAGAAAAAAACCAAATGCTCTTACGACCGTATTCCTATTGTGGTGGTTAGAAGTCTATATTTATTTTAGACAACTCAACCCACTTCTGATCCGAGCTTATTTGGAACAACGCAACAGGTGGTGAGCCTGTCGCCGTTGTAGTATTCACGTCACGATATAAATCGAACAAAAGTTTCCAAAAACTTGTTGGAAGGAACCCTCTACATCCGGGATAAAACTCGAGACTCATGCTTCGGAGGCAGATGGCATAACCACTAGGCCATAGTGTTAAGGACTTACGTCAAAAGCATATTCCCCTAGCGTTTTCAAAAGTTTCGAATATCTTTTAGATAGACTTTGGACAGAATAATTGTTTCCTTTTTTTTTTTTTTAATGGACCGCAAAATTGAAATTCAAATGATGCGGCCGAAACTTTTTACTTCCATTCGCACGTCTGTCTGGAAGTCAATAAATAGCTTTACGCGGAACACTGGCTGGTAACATTTTGACATTTTTAGAAAATAAATTTTGTACGTAAATTTTAAAAATGCCACTTGTTAATTTTTTTTTTTTTTATGGAAGAGACGGCTATCGAGCAAGCGGTTCACCTGATGGTAAGTGATTACCGTCGCCCACATACATCTGCAACACCATAGATGCTGCAGGTGCGTTGTCGGTCTTAAGACCTTAAGAAGTTGGTAAACGGTTTTAAGTTTACCTTAAGAAGTTGGTAGACGGTTTTAAGTTTCTATCACTTTATCTCTTGAGCAGTGAACTACTGCTGATAATATTCGGAAGTTGTTACCGTGGTTGAAATCGGCCTTGAGGACATCGCCACCATCGTAAGAGCCGACTGAGGATAAGATCTGGCAGATTAACCATGTTATAAGATGCCAGACCGAAAATACACGGATAGACGAAGGGCGGCAGTAATCAAGATACTACGATTACCAAAATGCAAGCCATGGGGACACGGCAAATCCTTCCACTGGCCAATGCATCAGATGACTATTAAGGTATTAACAGACTTACAAAGAAGAACATAGATGACCATATAGTCGGGTGGTTGACGGATTCGTCTCCGAATTAGGAGACTCATGTTCAATTTCTTATGCTCAGCGCTCGTACCAGTACGAAAGAGTTTTATGTAACTTATGTACGATTTGTAAAGTTGACTTATACACTAAAACCTACCCCGTTCTCTCAAATAGCCTCTGATGAATAGTGAGTTGAGGGGACTAAAACGTCAAGATTTCCGACCACCCCACCATTGGGTATACAGTCGTGTGAAAGTAAAGTAAAGTAGCAGCCTGTAAGTGCCAACTGTACGGCAAAGGTCTCCTTCTCAAACATCTGAGGGGGTTTAGGAGCCGGTAAGAAGCCGCCACGCTGCACAGCCGGGTTGTCGGGCTTCACATATCCTCGAAATATTTATTTTTTTATTATTTCTCAGACATGCAGATTTCCTCATGATGCTTCCCTTCATCGCCAATAACGTGGTGAATACGGTACTTAAAATTACTATTTCCAATTTTGGCGGTGCCGGTACCGGGGATCGAACCCAGGTCACTCGCGCTCTATGTATCTAAAGCGAGCGCCCTGACCACTGGGCTATCACAGCTCTCGGTCGTGTTAATAAGTTTATATTTTTAATTAATATTATAAATAGAAATTAAGAAACTCTTCCAAAAGAGCTTTCCAGTTTTCAAACACTAGCATTTAAAATATAGCAGGATTCAAACTCGTCAGTATATAAAACCAGCTCAATTTACTAGCTCGGTGTAGGGATGAATCGTAACTCATTAGTCGTAACCCTGTAACTATTATGGTTGGGTGATACAATGATCCCTGATACAATGAGCCGTGTGCGTCTATAAGGCAAACATCGATCGACATTACTAATACAAAAATAAATTTGTGTGTACTTATGTACGCGCTTAAGAAGTTGTACTTCTCTTACGTAACAAAAAAAAATATTTAATTTATCCTGTGTGTGCCAGTACTCTTTGTTTGTGAAAAGAATACATTAAATGCAATTTGTAACGGTTTAATTAAAAAAAATAGAATTAACTTTAAAATAAACTATATATCAAATAGCATTGTAATAATAATTTATAATTAAAACATGTAAAAAGAATACATACCGATAGTTAACTTCAAATCAAACAAATAAACCCACTTATAAGAGTTTACATTATAAAACTACTTTTATCACGAATATTCACAATTAATCATACACCACCATCTATAACTTAAAATTACACACACATACACATCTATATTTATGTATGAATATATTTTTTATCTCCTGATATAAAACAGTATTTTAGATTCATATATATTTGAATAACTGCCTTTAATATAGTTATCAGATCTCAAACTGAAAAAAGAAATAGAAAACTTGAGAGTCAATTACCAACCAACTTCATGGTGTTGCTTTTAGGTGTCGTTGGGCGCGCGCATCGTAAAAATTCACTCTAATAATTTTTCCCAAACGCGCCATATATAAGCTCTCACGACTCAGCACTGGGAACTGGGATGGTCAGAGGGCCTAGACATTTTTAGGCGTATCGGCCCACATTTCACCAAAAGCTTATTAGGTTCAAGGAGACAAGCGGTGAGCCTGGTGCCGTCTTAAGTGTCTAAGCCAACGATACAAATCGTACGTAAATTTCGAAACGCTCACGTGGTACGCGCGCTCCACGCCGGGAATCGATCTCGATGCAGAATCCCTAACCACTGGCTCTGAGATGGAGAAGCACTAGGTGCCTGTACTACACGTCGGTATTATGCCCGGCAGTGGTACTACCCCGCTCGAGCCGGCCCATTCGAGCAGCATCAAAAGCCGCGGCTTAGCTCTACCATGTACAAAATATATTTTTTTAAGTGTTCATTTTGAAGTGCAACCCTTAGCCGATTTAAAAAAAAATATTGGAAATTCTTTGTAGGCTGATTTTGTTGTAACGTAAATAAGTAACTAAAACAACCGTGTAGTGGCACTAGGGTCATCAAAGGGTTAGACATTTCAGTCGTTTTATACCACTTTACACCAGATCTCATCTATTATAACGTGACAAGTTGAATGATCTTGTCACTGACTTAATGTCCAGTGATACGCTCAACGTCGGATCGAACTCGGGTCTCTTAATCCACTCGATAGGCTAGTGGTCTCTACTACCTACGTACAGTAGATCCCTACCACTCGCCTATCGCTTACTGATAAAAGACACCGATGTAAAGAAAAGGATTTTAAATCTTAAATTGTATACGCGTTAAATCAAAATCGAACGGATGATCTTTGTCAGTTTGACCCATTATATATTCCACTGAGATAACACCTCATTTGTACATATAAAGACTCCATTCACTTCAAAGAACCCATTCTTTGAGACGTGCCCTCCTTACAATCTCTTCCACCTAACAAAACATTTCTAAACCTGTATTTCAACAACCATAACGTACAGAATCGAATGCTATTCAATTTTAACACGCGCAAATACAAATTTGTGTATAGTACACGCGCTCGGTCCCCCGACAGCCTTTATAAAACCTCGTCGGTCGAGAATAAGGCTTATATTCAACTGTGCTAAGCTTTTGCATGAATGGAAGGGGAATTTGAAAAAGGAACACGTGCTGCACGCGCCCCACTTGCGTTCGGAAACGTATGCAAATCCTTTTGTTGTCTGCATCGTGTTGCGTCAGTATAACGGGACTCTGTTTCCGAACGGAGCCTGTGTGTGTCGTGCAGTCATTGAATGGACGTGCTCCAAAACATGTTCTGATGACGAAGTGGAATGAGAAACCGCAACTTGGCTCAACGATGACCTGCCGTGGTAGAAGCTGGTGTATTGTATCTCTATATCGTGATAGAGAAAAGAGGAATATTCATCTGTAATCATGATGACAGGCAGTTGTCAACTGCGCAGGGGAAATTACAGTGCCGTAAGTGTACCTTCTCACGTCCGTTGTGACGCTGGTGCGGTAAGATCGGCGGAAGGGTCAGATGCAGTGTCAGTGAACACGGGACGAACGCATGACAACCAGATCCGAAAACTAATAATTTGTGTTCTTGCACAAATACCGACTTCGGCTGTGATACGAACACAGGTACCCTTTTTTTCACCCAGAAGACTTGTAGCAGCGTCTAAGGGTGCAGCGATCCAATCCGTCTGTCAAGTTGCAAATTCTTCTATTGGAAGAGGCATTGTCCAATTCATCACAAGATATATCATTCCCATAAGGCAATGCTAGCGGATTGGCGGTCACAGTACCAACACTCCTCGCATCTCAGACGCTTCTGCCCGTCATTGGTATGCTTGATTTCGGACAGGCAGTTGTCCCGCCATCTGTCGGTTATCATCGCGGTTCGCAGGACTTTTACCACAGTCACCTCTTACGACGCCCACGGAAAATAAGAGTGGCAGATTCATACACCGATACCACTCTACCATGAACTCTTTGAAGGCTGCTAAAGGAGTGAAAGAGTCGTGTGGTGATGACGTAAGTTAATCTGCCATCCCTTTTCTTCCCTATCGCTGTCCTATCAGGCGACTGACAGCTGGCGACTGGCGTCCTGACAGGCAATATCCGGGAGAGACGGAGATCGTCAGGGTAGGTACCACTCTCTTACCGGGAGAAAATACGGAGATCGTCTGGGTAGGTACCACCTCCTTACCCATCTACCACCAATCGGCAGTGCAACCATTTCCTATTCAAACTGTGAAGCATTCTATCTTAACCCTCCGATGTGACAACGCGTCTGTAACCCCATTCGATTCACAGGGCACGTTCAGTTAAAGAGATAACCGAAGGCCCACTTCCCCATTCCTCTTCCATCGTCCAACCAAATATCCCTGAAGGTTAACAACGCACCTGCAGCTCCTCTGGTGTTGTAGTTCGTGGGTGTCGGTGATCACTTACCATCAGGTGAGACGCTTGCACGTTTGCCTCCTTTTCCATCGTCATCGTTACACTTAAATCCACACACAAATCCACTGCTGACAAAACCAACTAAACGTAGGACAAATTGGAATGACGACCTGCACAGTTCAGCAAACTCGATTGACTCAGGACTGTGACTTTGATGGGCAAAGTCCTCACTTCAATATATGGACAGACAGGATTTTGAATCTGGAAAGGTTCGTCACACAGCTCCGATACGGGCTGGCGAACAACACATGTCTGCGAAATGTATCTTTTATTATTTCTGAGACATGCAGATTTCCTCGCCCTGTATTAACAATTTCAGTGGCACCGGCAATGGGATTCGAAACTAGCGCAGTCGTCGCGTACCTAAGCTTACGTGGCTCCTTGCAACATAAATATTTTTATCATAGAATTAAAATACCACAAGGAGTAATCACATGCCACGTAGAACGTCAATAACTCATTGTACATACGAAAAATACCATAACTTTGAACTAATTTGAAAAAAAAAAACGTGTCAACATTTGTCCCGCGTTCTTTTCAAACAAAGAAAAAATAAATCACAAAGGCGCCAACGCAAAAAGACATACCATGGTCCCCCCCAGTTCTTACTCAAATAGTTAAAAACATGGCGGCACAAAGAACGTGCGGAGCTCATTCAACACTGGACACCATGCTATGCTCTACATCTGTTGCTCCACAAAAAAGTTTTAACTGCTTAAAAATTTACACAATCGAATTTAGCACCTTATTCATATCGCATTACGGTCTCTGAAATGTTTTTAAAAAATTACGAAACCTTATTAAAGTGGTAAATCTCTTACTAGGTCTAATGTAGTAATTTAAATCTATTTAGGCTACGGCGCAGCCATATTGGGTCTACGTAATGACTTTTAATTACAGTCAAAAACAAATGTCACGTCTGTGATTTACGGCTCTTTGTTTTTGACTCTGAATGCTTTCCTTTGTCCAAGGAACGTGCTCAGTTCGCAGTCGAGAGATTTTGGGTTTAACGTCACCTCTCTGTGATGCTTCGGGAGAGAACTAAACACCGGGCAATGAGCACGTACCTCCAGACTTCGTAATGAAATAATAAACATTTAAAGTTTTGTTTTTTTATACAAACATTTCCAATTTTTTAAACTTATTGATACGACATACAAATTCATAGAATGTTATGGTTTTAATTGAGGTAATGAAAAATCGACGACCCCCTCAAGATGGAGTGATGCAGTGTTGCGGGAAGTCGATGGATGCAGATAGCACAGGACCGAGCTTCGTGGCAATCTTTGAGGGAGGCCTATGTACAGCGGTGGACTTGTGATAGGCTGAAATGATGATGATGAAGCAAAAATGGACATGGACATTTCTATAAAAGCGCCATTTAAAACTGGCATCCAATGGATGGAAGTTTTTACCGTACTTACAATGCTGGGCACGTAGTTTCTTGAGCGCAGTGCCGGTACTATTAGAGAGAGCTAGCCTACCCAACACCAATGTTTAGGATTTAGGTTCGCCATATTCGGATGCATTTAACGCCTTCTGTCGATCGCCAGACCGGACCTTTGATATCAGTTGGGTGCACTGGGTGCATATGAGATTTGCCTTAGAAAACAATCTTTGTTTTCCCAGTTATAAGAAAGAGCAGAATTAATGCCTACTGGCATTCTCTGCCAGTCATCCCGTGTCGTAGTGAAATACAGTGGCATATGTATCAATGTATAAGAGTATTTAAATACATATATAAACAAGATCTGGTACTAACTAACAAAACTAGATCCTGTATCTATCAGTGTCAGTTGACATCATAGTGAAGTGTCTTGAATCCTTACAGTGACTCCCATTTCTATTTTTTGTCTTCCCCAAGAGAAACTCCAGGTCCGGAGTTAGAATTACATCGGACCCTAACATATGAACACACACGTAATTAGTTTTCGTATCTGCTTTGTGACTGTCCCATGTCAGTTAAATATTTATTGCACAAGGTACGAAAAGGTGAAGACAGTATTAACACGCACCTCGGTACTGTGTACGATGTCCACTCTAATCTATACTAACATATAGAATTCATCGTCTGTATGCCTGTACATGTTTTAAACGGATTCAACTTGAAAACTCGATGACGGATTTTGATGAAACTTTTTTTAAATGTTCCTTATGCTATATTTTGTCCTACTTAATTGAACAACAAACATACCAAAGGGAAATTTTGTATGTTGTTCATTCATTCACGCTTAAATGACTGTACGATAATGTACGGAAAGATTATGCCTTAGATTAGTATGTGGGATACTTTTTATCTTGAAATAAAGTTTGTGAGCGCGCGGGCGATGTCGCGGACAGACGCTAGTGCCACATAATGAAGGTGGTCGTTAGGGAAAAGCGATGAAAGACGAGCATGTAATGTTATCAGCTTGTTATGCTAACAAATGGCCATTCCATGTGGCCTAAGCCTTACGCAACGGCCCTAAGCTCCCAAAGCAGATAATCCTGGTTATAAATCCACAAGTGTTCGCATCACAGTGCCTCCTTGTACACTGTTTGCTCTGATATAAAGAACAAACAGAAAGTTGACGGTTCTGTTCGTCGTTGCCTTTTACGCCATATTAACCTTTGAAAACAATGGCATCCACAGAATGGGCTTTTAAACATAAAATTTAAGCATCAAATGGAGTTTTGAATTGTATTTCAATTTGAAGTGATTTTTTTAAGTTTTTGGATTTTAAAAAACTACTTTTCTTGGTAGTGGTGAAGGTGGCAGCTTAAGATTCATAGAACGCGAGTGATCCGCGTTCGATCCCCGGTGGTCAACAATTTTAGGGGCTGGAAAACTTCGTGAGGAAACCTTGTACGTGGTAGAGCGAATAGGTGGTTTTTATTGGTACACTCGGATGGGCAGACTCCACCAGGGTAGCACCACGGTCTCTCAGTATACCTACGTGAATAAGAGGCATCTTGTGCTTCTGCGTAACTACCCTCCCTCCCCAAATATCCCAATTATCCCGGCAACGCCGAGTGCGTTCGATGCACACGTTCATCTGGAACACCAGCTTCTCTGGTGTTCCAGATGAACGTGTGCATCGATAATCACTTACCATCAGGTGAGGCGCTAGCTCTTTTGACCTCTTTCCAATGAAATAAAAGAATAAAAATGAATGAAGAATTTTATAATCACTCATGGCTTAGAGCTCAACATGCTTTAGTCCCGGGTTGGAATTCCAGTCGTAGTCAACATTTGTGCAATAACACAAACACTACATCTGTCCCTTCGTTCGTATAGTCTTGTCGTGTAAGCGTTACATAGGTTGGATGGGAAGGTGAGTGCCCTCTGTGGTACATTTACGGCACTATAATATCTCCTGCACAGTTGACAACCGCCGTTCGTACTCGGAAGTTGTCACCGTGGTCGGAAATCGACCAGGAGGACATCGTCATCACAGTCAATTGTAATAATTTACATAATCTTTTTAGTAAGACATCTCTTATTATGTTATGAGAAACATTTTTAACTCTCTCCTTCTAGTATATATCACAAGAGTTATTCTCCTATTTGTTTTCTCTTGTTTACATTGGACGTTTGTTAGTTAATTGTTACAGATAAATGGAGAATAACATAGCGAGCTCTGAAGCAACAGACCCAATTATCAGTGATTATTTATTGTTTCTGAATGTAATTGCGGGTGAAATTCTTATATTTATTTAAACTCGATTCCTAACAGATGTCAGATAATTGTCAAATTTCGTTAAGTATCTCGTCAGCTCCCACGGGTTAATTTAAATGGTCATAATATAATTTAAGGAATGATTGTATCAAAGGTGTTAATTAAACTTGATCGCTCACCATTCGATAGCTCAGCTCGGAACAGCAGCAGACATCTGGAATAAAGAACACAACGGTAATTATAATGATCAGAACAATATTGTACAGAATTGGAGAAAAAAAAAATTTAATTCTTTCCTCTTCCATGATAAATATTCTGTTAAACGATACGTTGCTTGTCTACTGTAAAATCTAACACAGTTTGACGGAGAAGTAATAGTTTAAAACTCAGCGGATATCTGAGTTTTAAGTTCTAAATTGGTATAGACAACATCCGACCAAATTTTGAAATTATCAAGAGCTTATCAAATACTTTTCAGTGTCGTACATTTTTGATCTGGCCAGGTAGCTCCACTACGTGTCAGATCCACGAAATATCTCTAGGGATTATCGTCTACTTGTCTTCTACTGCGACATTCGGTCCCAATTCGGTCCTCTGTAGATACATGTTTGAACGTGGTAGAGCCAAGCGGCGGATGCTGCACGAATGGACCGGCTCGGAGTAGTACCACGACCTCGCAGAATACCGGCGTAATGTCGAAGCATCTTGTGCTTCTGCGTTTCGTTCGATGACTGAGATAACCGGAGGCCTACGCCTCTCATCCCCAAACCCCTTTCCTAATATCCCCCGAATATTCTTAAAGGCGGGCAACGCACCTGCAGCCCCTCTGGTGTTGCAAATGTAAGTACGTACGTAGGCAACGGTAATCACTTACCATCAGCCGAGCCGCTACAATACAATAATAAAAACATTATATTTTAAACCAAGACGAGATGAGATTGAATGAAATCTTCGTTTAGAATTGAATACAACGGCGCGCTGCGCGTTGTTAAACGTTGTCAGTTTTTTTTTTGTGATCGAAAACAATCCGTGAAGTGAACCAATTTAAAGACGGTCCGCATCTTTACGGCCAGTACCAGTTCGCACTGGTTCTAACCGGATTCGTTTAGGCTACGTTCGGTTCTCTAATGTTTTCAACTTCTCTCAACCGGCGATAATTTCTGTCTACTGTGATGTTATACACATTTAGTCTATTTATCTCGTTGTCGGCGTGGTGAGCGATCTACCTCCGTGAATCACGTGACCCGTGTTCGACTGCATGGGCAACAATAAGTTTTTCGATACAACAATAGCCTCAACACCTTTCCCTGTGCTCTGCCTCCGTGACGCGTCTGACTACCCTATTCTATGTCAAAACTTTTTCATTCAATTTTGGCATGTTTAAAATCTACACCGGTTCGCGAAACAAGATCTTCGTTTAGAAGCTCTGCGGTCTTTCTTTAACGCCATGTAACATTGTCATTTACGAATTGGAACGAAACCAATACAAACAACAAACGTTAATGTACGTTTTTTTTTTTTTTTTCTTGGGGTTGTGAGGTTATTATATTATTATTATATCGTTGTTAATGGATCTGCCGGAGTAGCTCTACGATCAGCGTTTGATAGGCATGAGTTAGGAGTTCAACAGAAGCCGATGATAAATTATTACTCGATTAGATTTGCTAATGACCATAGGTCATCTCTGGGACGTTGGATATACGAAATTTTAATTTGGAACGCTCACTTCTCTTCTCTTCTTCACATCGAACTATAAGAAAAACAATAGGAAAAGCGTCTAGTTAAACCTTTTTTTTTTCTCAAAGAACAGAGCAGTTTTCAGAGGTCTCTTACAGTTGAAAATATCGCTGTCAGTTTCGAAAATGAACTTCGCAAATGCAGCTGCGTGAAATTGCAAAAGAAAAATCCAAGTGCACCGGGATTAAGTTGCAGTAACCGTGAATGAAACAGAAGTGAAAAGAAGGTTTATCTTAGAAAGTTGACTGAAAGCATCGCCTTTAGAAAAGTAAGCTTTGTTCTGGACTTCTTCAGCAAGGCTCGCTTTAAGTTCATCATCATCATGAATGTGTATATTTACATGTAATGTACATAAAAATGTATGCCATGTCCGATCATTATAGAAACTAAACTAAAAATAAAAGAAATGAATAATAAAGTAATTTATCTCCTATGATAATCTTCAAAAAATAATTAAAAATATAATTACAATAATAGCATTTAACGTGTATTGTATTATAATTAAGACATGTATGTATATATACGTTCTGGAAAAAGGCCAGGTCAAGAGTACTCTAAACCAAGGAGCATGCATGCGAAGATTGATGAAAGTGGAAGAAGCGAAAGCCGTATGTCAGGACCGTAGCAAGTGGAAGAAGATTGTCTCTGCCTACCCCGTCGAGAACAAGGCATGAATATATACAGTATTTCAATCGGATCACGTGCTGAGTACCGATGACAATACAATAATACGGTACCATTGAGCTGGTCTGAATCCTGAGAGCTGGAAGGTGGGTAAGCGAACAGTTGAACTACTCTGACGGTTGAACGAACCCATCGTGTTTGGGCTCATTAGATTTGCCTTAACGTGTCTTATTCATTTCAACTTTTATTTTGTTTTAGGTCAAAGCACGGTTCGAGCATGCGGCTCTCTAGTAAATGGGACTTCCAACGCCCACGTACATCTGCAACAGCAGAGGAGCTGCAGGTGCGTTGCCGGTCTTTCAGGATATTAGGGGAAGGGGAGAAGGAGGTGTAAATGAGAGAGGGGAGGAAGACAGGTGAGGGTGTTTCTATGGGATCCCATACATTTTGCATACAATTTCTAAGATTATTATAAAATTAATTTCAATGAAAATTTTTAATTCTTCTTCAGATACTTAAATTTTATTCGTCAAAATGACATTTTTTTTACTTAGGTTCTTTAATGAGAATACATTTTTCCTTATCTCAGATTCTATCTTACAAAGTGTTATATCTATATGGTGTACTGTAAGCTATACATATATAGATTGGACGAAGGAGATAATAATAATAAAAAAAGTAACTTATTCCAAGGTCTACAGCATGGGCTCTGTTTACGGAGTCAATAACTTCAAACTGCACTGGACGTCAGAAGCATGTCGAATGGAAGCCCGCATACAACTGAAAGAATGCCGGTTTAACCTAAGCTGTCTGCGCATTAAGTCCTTGACCTGAAAACCCTATAATTATTCGGACCTTTCAATTACCTTTGTGCGTTCTATTGTTAAATATAAAACCGTATAAAGTACCAACAAGTCATTAGCCTTTTAAAGGGATTAATGATTTAAATATTCCGCGGCTCCAGTGTAAGTTACCGGACTCTACGGGTCCTCGAAATGTTTTTTTTTATTTCCCTTATTGTTCTACGTTATGCAAATTGAATAAATATAAATAATGACACATGGCGTGTGGCAATAATAGTAATTCGATTTCTACAACACGTGAAGACTTCATGAATATGAGTCACGGCAAATATCATATTGTAATGATGGTTTGATGTTCTCCTGGCCGATTTTAACCATTGCCACTCGAATACTGTTGACAGTTGTCAACTGCGCAGGAGATATTGTAGTGCCTAAACTGTACGCGCAGACACAAAGTCACTCACAACTGTACTGTACTGTACTACTGCAGTCTATGAAGTTAAGAAGAAGGTTAGAGATGCGTTGTCAGCATGAGGACAAATATGGTATGCATCACAGCCACCTCAGATTAAAGTTGTTCGTTCAAGAGGTGCAAGACTAAGGTCGACTGTTAGCTCTATTGTGTCTCCTGCTGACTAACAAATAAGTCTCCAGGTCAAGACTCTTGAAATTAAGTAATCGCACTTCCTACAAGACGACCACAAATATGCTCAACAATCATAATCGCATCATCTGATTTTGCAGCTTAGCAGTATGAATTGTTGTATATGTACATAACCTATAGGCCCAGGGTCGCATTGGGACTGCAGTTTTTAGTATGATAAATGCTTTTTATAAGAAGTTTTGAAATATAAAGGAATTTTATTAAAAAATAATAGGCTTTTTGTTATGATGATGATCATATTAATTTATCCCTAATGGGAAAGGCAAAGGACTTTAGTCGATACAGCCAGGTCTGATGCACGTCTACTCTGTTCGAGCTGCAAAATGCGACTCCCAGACTTTTTGTTAGTTCTTAATGACAATCACCATAGTAAAAAGTACTCGAGATTTTCAGTGTCAATTTCATGTTATATAAAATCGCCATAGTTGTCTTTGTGAGTTCCGAATTTAAATATGAAAATATTGGACGATTTGATTTTGAATGAAGAACTTAAAAATTCATGAAGCTCTGTATTTTTCCCGATTCGACACTCACTCTTTTGAATGTGACACTATCATTAGTCAATAGAGCATCAACATAACTTAAAAAATAGAAGTGGAAACAGTTAGAAGGGTATCGAAACTTACGTTGGCTCGGGGTCTCTACCTGGTTCCACCCGGCCCTCCTGCCCAAGGACTACGTTTAGTCAGAAAAGGAATCTTACCATCCAGTTAGCACATGCAGATTGTCATTTGAAACAGAGATGGTATTATTTATATCCTATTTATAATTTCTGTAAATGTATTAATTAATTGAATCTTTTCATAAAATTCTTTGTACCGTACTTCGGAATCATATACAAAATATCCGAATACAGTCGTATACAATTACTTTTGTTTTAATTTCTGTTTGTGCAGAGGATTAAAAACGAAGCGCACTAACCGGCGTCGCTCGACGGCTTGAAACTCATTTCACTTGTAACTCATAACATGGAGCTTTTGCCAACAAAGTGCCAACAGCGAATCCGAGGTCAGCAAACACCGAAAGTTAATAAACATGGCGTTGGCACGATCGGAACTGAATAATAAAATATTGGAGAATATTGATATTATTTTATGATGAATAATTATTTAGATATACTTGTAATCAATATGGTGTGATAGACCAATGAAAGAAGATAACACTGTACTTTTTTATGGGAGAGGGGACAAACGAGCAAATGACACACCTGATGGTTTAGTGATTATCGGCGCCCGCATACTCGAACATCTGTAACACCAGAGGAGCTGCAGTTACATTGCAGGAGGGGAGGGAGCAGGTCTCCGGTTACCTCACTCACCGAACGTAACGTAGAAGCACAAAATGTCGATATTCAGGGCCCATTTCCCAAAATATCCTTAACGGCCGGCAACGCACCTACAGCACCTCTGGTGTTGCAGATGTCAGACCATCAGGTCAATCGTAAGCCACTTTTCTCAGAAAAAAAAATCAATAAAGCATTGCTACTACCCCCGGGTGAACCGATCCATTCGAGCAGCAGCAAAAACCGCCGCTAGGCTCTGCCACGTACAAATAACTTATGGACGCTATGTGTCGTTGAGTGTAGCTCTAAGATGGCGACAAGCACACCACCTGTCACGTCGTTCCCAATAAACTCTGATAAGATGGGAGATCGGTTAAAGTGACTGAAAGAAACGTATACTCTGATTATACCACTACATTCACATAGACGCCATGCAGCGGCTTTTGCTGCTGCTCGAATGGGCCGGCTCCACCGTGTTGGTACCACGGTCTCGCAGAATACGGACGTGAAGCAGAGGCATCTTGTGCTTCTGCGTTTCTTTCGGTGAGTGAGGTAACTGAGGCCCACTACGCCTCCCCATCGCCCTCCTCATCCTCCCTCTCATCTCACAAATACCCTTAAAGGCCGGCACAGAACCTCTGGTGTTGCAGATGGACCTGGGTGACTGCAATCACTTACCATCAGGGGAACCGTTTGCTCGTTTAGCGGCTTTAGCATTAAGAAACAGTATCGAGTGCAGGCGTGAGAAACCACAAAACCTATTCTCAATAAGAATCCTTAACCATTAATATTTCTCGGAACGTGCCTCTCGCAAAAGTAATACACGAGGTTTAACTTTTACAAGGCCAGCAACATGAACACATTTATTTATAATCATTTAAATATAACATTTTCGAATTTGCATTATAATTTTGCATGCGTTTGTTGCAGACGAACATTTATGTATGTATATATTCACGCCTTTTTCCCGGCCTACCCCGTTGGGAAAAAGACAGAGACAATCTTCTTCCACTTGCTACGGTCCTGACGTACGTCTTTCGCTTCTCTTCCTTTTATCAATCTTCGCATGGATACTCGTTGGTTTAGAGTACTCTTGACCTGTTCTTTTTTCAGAACGTCTCCGATTTTATCGTGAAATGTTCGCCAAGGTCTTCCTCTCCCGACTCTACCATTTACGATGCCTCATATATTTATATAAGAGGAACATTAATACAAATATTACTAAATGCATATTTTCCACGTCCCGTTGCATAATTTAGAAACAAAATGTCCAGTCGCGGAACAGATGAAGAATATTTTTTGCGATTTCCGCGAATATAGAGCCAATAAATTATTGTGCAATAATGAATCTGTGCATTACTCATCTATTGTGGTATACGTCTATGATTAAGTCTACGGCCTTGGACTTATCGTCAGCAATTGATCTAGTTTGTTCTAATAGGGCATGAGTCCTGGAATCGAATCCGGGCAAAAATATTTCTTTTAGCCCCGCTCCTGCATCCTTTTTATAATCGTTTTATTTCAGTCCACAGCTGAACATAGGCCACTCCAGGAAAGCAGTAGATCGACTCAAGACTGAGCTTTGTTGAGCTTTTGGGGAACGGGGTTGGGCTGGAATGATGACGATGATAATGATTAATAAATAGCTACTAAATATTTCGTTTCATATAATGATTCAATTTCAAGGGTCGACAATGATCAGAAAGATAAGCTGAGACAAATTAGATTTGTTCTATCAAAGGTCCTTTCAATTTGATACACGAAACTGTATACATACGAGTATAAGGAAAAATCAATTTACCCCTGCATGTAAAGCCTGAAATATGCGATACTTTCTCACATGTCCTTGCTTATTTCGTGTGGAAGGAAAAAACGAAGTATTTTCTTTTTCATATAAGAATATTCACATATTCGCATTTACATGTAGTACCTTATTTTATGTTAAATGAATTAAAGGCCATTTCAGTGTACAATTATAATATAGGTCGTTCTTTAAGTGTGATTGAACGACAAATATATGAATAGGAGATATTAAAACATAGTCTATAACAATTCTGAAATCAGAAGAAACCTTTTTAATAAGTTCCATCGGTATATATTATGTATTCTATGAACTTTTTTTTTTTTTTTTTATAGAAGAAGGGGGCAAACGAGCGTGCGGCTCACCTGATGGTAAGTGATCACCGACGCCCACGAACATCCACAACACCATAGGAGCTACAGATGCGCTGCCGGCCTTTAAGGAAGGAATAAGCTCTTTTCTTGAAGGTCCCTAAGTCGTAACTATTCGGAAATACTGCTGGCGACAGCTGATTCCACAAAGTCGAAGTGCGTGGCAGAAAACTTCGATTAAAACGCACTGTGGTGGAATGCCAACCATCTAGGTGGTATCGATGGAACTTCGAATTCAGTCGCGATGTACGATGGTGAAACTCAGCAGCTGGGATCAATCCGAACAGTTCCTCAGAACATTCCCCGTGGAAAATTTTGTAAAAAATGCAAAGAGAAGCAACATCTCTTCGCAAGGCCAAAGGATCAAGCCGATCAGAGAGAGCTTGGTCGCCGACAATTCGAGCCGCTCGACGTTGGATGCGGTCAAATGGAAGGAGTTGGTACTGGGGTGCCCCTGCCCAGAGATGAGAACAGTATTCCATGTGGGGCCGAACTTGCGCCTTATAAAGTTGCAAACGGTGGACCGGCATGAAATACTGTCCCGCTCTACAGAGCACACCAAGCTTTTTGAGGCCAATTTGGCCTTTCCTCCAAGTGACCACGGAACTGAACGTCG
The DNA here is from genome assembly GCA_029286595.1 of Bhutanitis thaidina. Taxonomy (NCBI): domain Eukaryota; kingdom Metazoa; phylum Arthropoda; class Insecta; order Lepidoptera; family Papilionidae; genus Bhutanitis; species Bhutanitis thaidina. The sequence continues at coordinate 1,864,996 of JAGSMS010000023.1, read as the reverse complement.
CTCGATATGTCAACGCCAAGGATTCTGATACTGGCTGAGGCAATAAGGGAATGTTCTCAAAAGAGGAGAAACGACAAAGGGATTCTTTTAGCGGTGAACGCGCAAACCTGTGTCTTTTGGGGTTGAATAGGACCAAATTACGTCGACCCCAATCCGAGACTTTGAATAACAAGGTCTCGACTTCAGACACAAGTTTGTTCCGGCACTCGTCGACGTGTTCCCGAGAAATATTCGCACGGCCTGTATATAGGGCATCACCCGTGCTGTCGTCTGCATAGCAATGAATGCTACTGATTTGTAGCATGTCGTTGATATGCAGAAGGAACAGAGTGGGAGATAGCACACAGCCTTGTGGAACACCAGCATTCACGGGTTTGGGGTCCGAGCATGCACCGTCGACAACAACCTTGATGCTCCGATCCGTGAGGAAGCTGGTGACCCAGTTGCACAATCTCTCAGGAACCCCGTAAGATGAAAGCTTTGAAAGAAGCGCTTTATGCCAAACCCTATCAAATGCTTTCGCTACGTCCAGACTAACCGCCAAAGCCTCCCCCTTAGACTCAACTGCTTCTGCCCATCGGTGAGTCAGGTAAACTAGAAGATCACCAGCTGATCGTCCGCGACGGAAACCGTACTGTCGGTCACTGATCAGCTGGTGTTCCTCCAGGTACCTCAGGAGCTGGGTGTTGATGAGTGACTCCATTATTTTAGATAACAAGGGGGTGATGGCAATAGGCCTGTAGTTGGACGGATCAGAGCGGTCGCCTTTTGGTACTGTTAACCATTTTGGCATTTACAGCTTCATCGGATTATATACCTGATTCTGTATCTCTCCTGTCCTGTTGTCTTGTACTATCCTAGCGTTAAAGTAGCTGAAAAATTGTACATCTACTGCTTATCTTTAGTTGATAAGTGATGTTCGTACCTCGCCAAGGACGTCTCGAGCTCTTTGAGCGGTGTTTGATCAAAATCCTATCCGTACAAACATACGTATAAATATGCTTATATATTAGTATAGATATAACTGAATAGCAAATGTTAAGACAAATGTTTTCAAGGTAGAGCCAAGCAACGACTTTTGCTTCTACTTGAATGGGCCGGCTCCACCGGGTTGGTATGGTACCTCGCAGAATACGGACCTGAAGTAGAGGCATCTTGTGCTTCTGCGTTTCGTTCGTTGAATGAGGTAACCGGAGACCCACTCCCCCTCCCCATCCCCCCTCATCCTCTCTTCCATCTCCCAAACACTCTTAAAGGCCGGCAATGCACCTGCAGTACTTCTGGCGTTGGGTGAACCGCATACTCGTTTGCCGCCTTTCCCATAAAAAAGAAGACGATCACTCACTGAACAATTCAAAGTAATAGCACTAACATTATAGCCCATATAACCAAGAATTTCTTCATCCTCTCTGAAATTTCTGTTATAAAATCGTAAACGTATTCAACGTACGATATATTAGTCTTCACGGAGAAACAATTGTAGCTAATTGTGGTTTCTGGATCTTGAATTCCAGCACGTTCTATCGTTGCAAAATTTCCTTGCTGCGCGGCCATCTTGTTTCCGCTTCGCGTGTTGGTTTATTCATTAAAATTGTTTGAATTATTATGCGATTTATATACGCTTAGTCATAGCTTTGGTGACGTTTCTTGCCATTTATGGGTTTCTCGTCACTCTACAACGAATGAATGTTAATTAATTCATCTTGGATGATGATGTGCTCCCGGCCTTCGAAATCGGCGACTGTTTCTGAACAGTATCAGTTGTCGACAGAAAGCAGCCGTTGTTGACAGGCATTCGTGCATTCCTGTTACGTGGACGTTTTATTATTTGCCACACTTTTGATTATCCCTTCAGATGTCAAGACACAAGTAGAATTATAATATACCCTGAAGATACCGTAAGGTGAAACCGGTCAGTTACTTACATGAAAAACAAAATTGTTGTGAAACTAGTACAACAAATAATAATGATTGTAAATATGGAGTAATTTGACCAAGTGACAAATATGCTTTTCTTGCTCTTAGATTAGAATTAATATCGTTACAACATGTCAAAACATGTACAGATGTTTCGGACTCTTGGACCTTTGTTCTCGAGTGACAGTTCGAGGCAACAAATTCAATAAATTCTTGTTATTAAATAAGATCAGAACCTTTCTTAAATTATTTTTAGGACATGTTGAGTCAGTAGGTGGCGGACCCTTCCCGCCTATGGACCCCTTTCGAAATATTGAAAGGGGTCATTTGTCCATCAAAATGGGTTTTCAGACTGTTACTTTACCCTTAACGAAAGCCTTTTTTTGTATGTCAAACATTTTTAATTTGCCACTCTACGCTTAACGAAAGCCTTCCTTAATATGTCAAACATATTTGACTTGCTATCCTACCCTTAACGAAAGCCTTCTTTTTTATGTCAAACATTTTTGTTTTGCCACTCAACGCTTAACGAAAGCCTTCCTTAACATGTCAAATATATTTGACTTGCTATCCTACCCTTAACGAAAGCCTTCCTTAATATGTCAAACATATTTGACTTGCTACCCTACCCTTAACGAAAGCCTTCTTTTATATGTCAAACATATTTGACAAGCTATCCTACCCTTAACGGAAGCGTTCTTTTATTTGCCATTGCCATTTGCGCGTTAATTAGTGGAACTAAATATTAAAACAAACTTCTAGCTATTTGGCCAGTGAGAATGTACTTAGCACTATATATAGCTAATGTATGTATGGACGTGCGTGCAACAGCCGACACGTCATCGCCATTATCTAAATTAAAACACAAGCGCACATATTTGTTACCTCATTGTGTACACAGCCTTATCAGGAGATATCTCCCCCTTGTATAGTGGACCACACGCTGTCGGCATATACCATGAACTATTTGAAGTTTTAGAATAATACCACATTCCGTGATAGCTCAGGAGGTCCAGCGCACGCAGGTCATGTTATGCGAGGGAACGGGACACGATCCCCGGATCTCTTTACGCGGAAAATGTCATGAGGAAACCGGATTGCGTCAGAGAAATAATTATTAACAAAAAAAAAAACAGTGACAATGAAACGAATGCTGATTTTCGGATATCTCCAATACACAAGAGCAATCAAAAAGATGGCGCCTTGAGATATTGTTCAAAGAATGAAGCTCGTAGATTAAATTCAAACTCAACAGCTCACCCTTGACCCTGTTAAAACGTTTTTATCTCGTATATCTCGTCTTTTAGATTAAACAATGGTGTCTTCGTTCAATAATACTCCTGAATATATCTACGTAAGCCTATTTTAGACCACTGCTGAACATATCTCTTAACGAAAGGATCAGCAAAAGTAAGTCTCTTGGTAGGTGTGCATATACTTCGCTAGACAAGCGGACTGGTGAGCTCAGCGTCGATACCCTCGCGCTGAGCTCACCAGTCTTGCTGACCCAAAATCCCACAGACTAGTGATGCTGCTCACCATCTCTAGTCTGTGGGATTTGGGGTCAGCAACTCTGAATGAATATTCCGCAATCATTCGGGTGTCAGAGCCTCGTTTGTTTACTAGTAACTCGTGCAGGTTGGCATTTAGAGTAAAAGAGTAAATAAGTGAAGCAAAAATAAAGAAGCAACCTGTAAATGCCCACAGCTGGCCAAAAATCTCCTTTTAAAATTTTTGAGAGGGTCTTTGGAGCCGGGATGCGCCACGCTGCTCCAGTACGTGTTGGCGGACTGCAAGTGCTACCTTCACCGCCGAACACGAGCTAAATTCTGTATGACCTGGGTTTCGAACCCGGGTCACTCGCGTATTATGAAATTAACGCGACCGCCCTGACCAATAGGCTACCACGGAGCCAATTAATTTTTTTTTTAATAATTACACAATTTTTCCTCTTATCGGCTGTATTAGCAAATACCAAGAAATGATAAGTTCAATAAGAGTGAAAAATAAAAATATTAAAAAAAATTAAGAATAACAATAGGTACCGTGATAACCCGCCTGACCCCATGTCATGAAAATTAACTCTTTCTTCCCGTATTTAGTTAAAGCTCTGGTAACCCTGTTGTGTTCATTTTAAACAGATTCACATTCTGTTCGTTCGTTATAGTGGTAAGTTTGTGCGTGGAGTAAATTCACGTGGCTCTTCTTGGATAAAATGTTGCCCATTTTCTGACACTGGAAGCTAACACTGACTAATCACTGAAGGCGGTATCTGGGTATGTGGGGATGAACATTTAATATGTTGGACGAAATAAAACCCAGGCTATTTTCCTCCTAAGCCTTCATTTCACCATTTGTGCATGATTGACAAACATGCCAACAAACAAACTTTTATATTTATAATATTAAGAAGGTTAATAGTAATGGTGCCGAGCCGTGGTGGCCTAGTGGTCAGGATACTTGCTTTAATTTTATAGCACGTAAGCGCCCTGGGTTCTTTCGGTGACGGCACTAATGAAATTTACCACGCGCTCGGTGATGAAAGAAAACAGGATATGCAGGCTTCTTCATGGTGTTTTCTTTCACCACCGAGCACGTGGTGAAGCAATGACGCCAATTTTAGCACTATAAGTGGTCCGCCGTCGCCGGGAATTGAACCCATGTCACTCATCTACCATAGCCGTCCACCATAATTTCAGTCTGTCACAAGTCCAATGTTAAACACTGGCTTTCCCCAAATATATGAATTCACAGTGCATACAGGAGCCTATGCTACTGCTTAATACTTAAGCAACAGACAAATGTTGCAGAGATCTCTGCAGCCATGGCGCACCCGGCCAAGTCGAGCGAAAGACAATCAAACTTCCTTTTTTCCTTTTCTCGATGCGACTCACGGCACTTTTAAATCATCCTGTATCTTTGTTGGTGGGTTACAACCCGCATTATAACCCGCAATTTAAACCTTCTAAGGGTAGAAGTTTGAAATTTGGGTATAAATTGCTCTTACGAGCTACGTGACCGCCAACGAAAAGTATTTCCGCATTAAAATAATACTTTATACACCTATAAAACTGGTACGGAAACCTAAAAGCAACCCGATACCTATCACTATCCCTTTCTGCAAACATATCACATCACATAAAGAACGGCGCTTACTCTACAATCGCTCTACAATCACTGGCTCTTAACTCGCTCATATAGTGTTACAGTCGTGTAACCATGAGATTTGAAAACAATGAGACAGTCCAGCTATACACATTGTACTTTTTTCTTTAAAAGAACACTAACGATGCTATTTATTATGTGACATTACTAACATTCCTGTTTACCCTCCAACTAAGTAGAACAGGAGTGGTTCACGATAATAGACAATATAATCAAATGGGGGTCTCGAACTTACAACGTCATGTTTCGTAGTTCGCATCCTAAACCATTTGGATATTGGAACTTATTGTATTATAAAAAAGAATTTGTTTCTTATAGTTATCGTTAAAAAAAAGAAGTAAACATATGGGTACTGCTGAAATTTACAATAAAATAAAATACACTACTACAAGGTTGTTACAATTTGAAGAACTCCGTGTCAATATATAGCATCGAAGCTTCCAAACGAACGGACCGATTTCATTGCGGTTTTTATTCAAACGATGGTTTGAAATTATGGTGTAAGGGGGAATAAACCATCTCTTTCTTTTTTTTATGGGAAAGACGGCAAACGAACAATCGGTTCACCTGATGGTAAGTGATTACCGTCGCCCACGTACATCTGCAACACCGGAGGAGCTGCGAGTGCGTTGCCGGCCCTTAAGGGTATTTTCAAGATGGGATGGAGGATAAGGAGGGAGGATGGGCAGGGGCGGTGGGCCTCCGGTTACCTCACACGCCGAACGAAACGCAGAAGCGCAAGATCCCTCTACTTCACGCCGGTGTTCTACTTGGTCGTGGTATTTCCCCGGTCGAGCCGGCCCATTCGAGCAGGAGCTAAAACCAAACTCATCTTCAAATGCCGAACTCATCTGCACGTGCATCACGAGTGCACCAGCTCTAGGGCTATTCCGTCAGGAAAGCGAGCACTCCCAAGGAAGCACCAGCCATTGCGGCTCTGGTCTGGCATCTCCATGTCATACCTTTTTAGTTTTTATCAGGAATACCGCGAAAAGATTATCTACCAAAGTATTTGTACTAGTTTAAAATTGTGACTCTAGGAGGATACTTAAATATCCAGTAATGAAAAACTATCCATCTATCTATCGCTTATCCATCTATCTATTACCGCGCCTCAATCGTGTGGAAGAAACGGCAATAATTTAATAAATATATTATTTAAAGAAATTAATTAATCTCGTTGACATTACAGATTATGTTATATACATGAAAGATGGTAATAAAAGATAAGATAAAATAATAAGTAGTTAGAAATTTTATATTTTATATTCTAATAGCTTACTTACGTCAGTTGTATATATAACTATTTTATTTATTTTATTAAACTGTTTGGATTACTATTATTAGAAAAACACTCATAAAAAAGATGAAATTTAAAAATTAACTACCGCGTTTCTTTGGCACGTTTCTTCTCTATTAGTGGAACCCTATTATTCAATGGTTGTAGATATATAAAAAAAAAACCAAAGACAATTGATGCTTCCAATTTTCTAACATCGAAGAATATAGAATTTTCTTTTCATTTTCATTCAGATACATTTCAACAGACCTATTCAATAAAGATATATAGTTTATACAGAGATTACGTCTGACTTTGATCATACAAACGTTAACTATTTATTTAAATTTTCTAGTTGTACTTAATATCGAGTATCGAGCTCAACATCGAGTAACATTAAAAAAGAACATACACATGTAATTTGCAGTCCAATGTTAATTTCTACTGAGATTCCAGCCAGTCTCAACGAGTCAGTCAGTAATTGCTTCAACCACTAAATCAAAGTTATAATATGGAACTAATCAATACAGAAGCCTCGAAAGCTTTGCGGTTATGGGATCTGCCGAATCCAAAGACTCGGGTTCGATAACCTACACGGAGGGCTTGTGTAAATGAGTTTCTGGAAACTTACGTACTATTGGTATCGTTGGCTTGGACACTAAAACTGCGATGGTCTCGCCATCTGTCGTGAGTTGAAAGAACTAAGAATGTCCAAACCTCTGATTAGTATTGATTATAATTACGTAATTAAAAAAAAGGTTTTCCATCCCATTTCCCAAGAATAGCCTTATTGGCATATTTTCTCTGGCCTACCTAAAGATCTAGCAGTGGACTGTTAAAAAAATCGTTAAAGAAGAAAGAAGAAGAAGATTGTAGAAATATATAAAGACTGATCCGTAATGAACCGAAAACTTGTGCACATTAAACTTACGTCAATGCGTTTATTAATTTCAGCTTTGTGGGGGGATGCGTTGATTATCAACAAGGCGATAAGGGCCCCTCCCTCCCCCCTATTGGACAATTATCGATCCGGCCCGCATATAACACAATTCTATTGTTTTTAACCATGGCGCAATCGTTCGTTGAATGTAAATTAATTGGGCAAGTTCAAACTTGTTCAGAGGAGGTTCTAAATGCCTTCGTATCGCCCGAGAGTTCGTACGAATGGAATATTTTTCTGTAGATTTTTTTAGAATTCAAATGAAGATTTTCTTCTTCCCGGAGCTCAAGAGATTTCCATATTTAATTTCAACAATATTGTTTCACTAGTTTAGTCGTGGAAACGTGAAAAAAACAGACAGACAGGTAGTGTTACTTTCGCTTTTAATACTACCATAAAATTATAGATTTGTAATTATTTTTAACAATCTGTAAATAGTCCACTGCTCGACATGATGATGTCATTCTGGACGATTTTGACCACGGCGACAACCGCGAAAACTATAGGCAGTTGTCAACTGCATAGGAGATATTATAGTGCCGTAAATGAACATGCACAAAAGCACTCACTCGTGTTTACCTTCTCATATCCGTCATAATACCTATGCGATAAGATCGAGGGTCGAATGTAGCTTGCTTATACATATCTTAATTAAGCACACTTATATTTTTCAGCGCATAAGCGTATACATATTATATTTTTTCGTGATCTGCGTAATTGTCTGACGTGATATGTCAAGTGACGATGGGTTATGTATATAAGAATAATAATATGCATTTTTAACATACGAAGTGTAGTGGAAAACATCGTGAGGAAAACTGCATGTCTGAGAAAATGTAAAAGAAAAAATTCCAGGACAAGTCGTTCAACTCGAACAGAAGCAGCGTAGTGGGACTCTTGGAACGATAGGAGGCCTTTACCCAGCAGTGGGCATTTACAAGCTGATACATTTACATATTGAACATATTTTTTTGTTGAATTTAATTAAGCAAATAGACAGCGGGACACACACAAAATTGGATGACCTTCTGTAAATTTCAAAATTTACATTCACTTAGATAACAAACGAAACAAGGCAACTGGGGTACCAGTGAGTTCCGAGCGTGGGCGACCAGTAAGGCCATATGCGCGGCGAATGTTGCCTATCTCTACCAATAGTGGAGATGCTTAATTATTTGAACAATGTCTACGATTTATCATCGTAAAAGTTATAACAAATGAGAATCTTGAAGGCCCGATAGCCTAGTGAGCTGTGAACCTACCTTAAAAGCTGAGGGACGTCTGTCCGAATCCTGCTAAAGTGAAATATTTGTATGAGCCGTATACTCGTAAATATCTGTATCCGAGTCATTATTTAATTAATGTATATGTTTTTTTTTTATTTATACTTTATTGTCTACACCAAAAGGATTACAAAAGGCGGACTTAATGCCTTTTGCCATTCTCTAACATTCAACCCAGGGCGTGAAGATATATGGTGATAGGTGCATCTAATTTAGAATAATATAAATATGAAAAGGCTAATTGAGAAATATACTACATAATTAAAACATATATAAATGTATAAGCATACATATCTACACATACACATAGATATATACATATATACAAACACATTAATACATACATATATAATAAATCAGAATATAATAGGTTATGTAATATAATATAGTAAATATAATATGTATATTAATCACCATCCAATGACAAAAACACAGTGTGATAACTGGTATTAACAGTTTTAATAAAAAAGTTTTAAATTTAAAAATAGAATGCCTTTAGTAACAACAAGCTGATGGTGAAAAGTATTAATTCTTTTACGTAAGAAACGGAACTTCGTTTTTCATCTAACAGCGTTCTTACAGGGGAAATAATACGAACAGATATTATAGATGAGATTTTATAATGAGCTAAATACATACAAAATCAGCTTCCGTATGTTTGTGTACGTAAAACTCAAAAAGTAGTCACCGAATGAGTTCCTAATTTATATACTGTGACAACACTGTTAGTAGATAATAGAGTTCATCTGAACTATATTGGACTGATTATAGACAAAATGGCAGTGTAGTGGGTCCCCACCGCCGTTGTGGATAGAAACGGTCACGAAACGAAATGAAGGCGACCTCTAACCCGCGGAACCCCACGCCGGTCTCTGATCTCGACAGATGTGCAGCGAGCGGGGCACGAGCGCTGAGTCATTCAGATGCGCGGGCGCAATGTACAGGCGTGCACAAAACACCTAACTTTTTTTTTATAACACTAATAAAGTTTCGTCATCCATATATTAACTATAATTGAATGATAGTTCGATGGCCTTATTTGTATTCGATTGATGAGTGTAACTTGTTATCTCCCACGAGCTTACAAGAACAGTTCAGCTTTTCGCCAATGCTTATTTGGACCAACGATAAAAATCGTGCATAAAGACCGAAAAACTCTTTGGTACGAGCCCTCCCACATTCCCGAACTCTGGTCTCCTGATCCCCTAACCAGGCTGCTATAGAGGTTGATAGTAATCTTCTCCTCCAATACTAGTACAAATTTCGCTATACAAACACTTGTATAATAATAATAACTATTTATTTATTTCTATTACCAAATTCTTCGTTAATATTGAGCTGTGGCTGAAGCCAAGGAGGCTTAAGCATGTTATGCCTGTCCCAGGAGACTGCGCTCTCCCATAACTTTACACTGTTCATATAGAGGTTGAACTATGTGTAAATCGTTATAACTAGAAAAATGCTTTGCGTTTGTGTGTGTGTATATGGGTGAGTGTGTTATTTTATGCGTTGTATTGTAAATAATAATGTTTATTTTAGATATTGTAAATGGTAGTTTAGGATTGGATAACGCGAGTGGGCGTCTGATGTACTTTTTTTTTCTTAAGGGACAAACGTGCTAGCGTCTCACCTAATGGAAAGTGATTACCGACGCCCAAGTGCATCTGCGACACAGGACAAGCTGCAGGTGCCTTCAAGGATCTTTCGAGAGGGGAAAGGAGGAGGGGAGGGGGTGGGGACTCCGGTTATCATACTCGCCGAACGAAAGCACAAGAAGTTAATGATGAAACACGATGTGATGAGCCTTCATTCTGCGAGACCCCGATCGATTCGACCGATTCGAGCAGCATCAAAAGCCGCCGCTTAGTTCTACCACGTATATATTATTCGTATTGAATTAAGAACACTTGTAGATTCAGAACCTTTTGGGACATAACTATGTAACAGAGATGAAAGTAGTGCCCGGGATCAAGACGGTCCAAATAATTGACGCCTTGGGACTTACTAAATAAGTGTGCATAGTAAATTACTTTGAGAATTTCCGCATGTTATAAGTTAATTCTTTTAATTATTTGAAATGTAACTATCCTTTAAGGATTTTATATTTAATTATAGTTTCAATTCAAATGTGTAATGTTCGCGTAAATACAGGAAATCATTTTTAATTATATTAACTTAACCTAAGATCATCAACAAAATAACAGATATTAAGGTTAAATCAGCTATTCAACACAAGTAATAAAGATAACGATTGATAACATTTTAGATGATAGTGAATTTGTTGATGAGCCCGAGGTTTAAAATCCTAGTTCATTCAATAAATTGTAGTTGTTAAATATTACTTGTCTTCATGATATTATTAGAGCTTTCGATAAGGCTGCCTGTAGTAGACTGTACTGTGTGGATTGCAAGTTACAAAAGTACTCCACCGTATCGAATAGGAGAAAGTGTGACGGGGCAAATAACAAAACGAAAACTTCTGTTAACCATAAGAAAGTGAAGGAGTGTTTTATACCGAAAGGACTTTTCACATTTAAATTTGCATAGATAAGAGATAGGCAGATATTATGGAATTCCATCGGATCTCTGGAAGACAGAAAGTGACTAGATTTGTTACCGGAGATTGTCGACAGATTTCTAAAGCTTTTTCTTTAGTTTATTCTTGCAAGGGTAAGAAAAGTGAAGGTAAGTAATATTTTACAAATTCGTAAATAACTAACAATCAATAATACAAAAGTGTTAAGAGCCACACTAGGCTTTGAACTGTTTGTGTACACTCGAAGGGTTGATAAATAAAACCACAACTGTATACTGGTCTAAGCTGGTATATTTGAACATATTAACTCAACATTCTTATTACCTTTATAAAAGGCAAACCATATCGCGTACTAAATATGTCCAGCGCCATCTAGTTTGTTGTAGAAATTTACATAAAATTATAAAAGCAGTTTGAAGTATACATTACTAATATGCGTCTTTAACATACCGCCCACCAAGGACATTACTGACGGAATGTCCTTCTGGAGTTGTACAAACCTTAATGTTAGCATATGCCCTTAGCGATCAACACAGGATCTGGTCTTAACAAAACAACTACTTCCTATAAATCTATAATTAAATTATAATTACACCAAATTACTGGTAGAGATAAATATAATTTTAAAATTAATACTAAAATGTAAACAAACTTCAGGCTTCAAAAACTTAAATATTTCTATTGGTAACATCAAATTAAATAAAATTTCATCGTGAAACAAAATGAATAATTCAATGCTCTGCCACTGGTAAACTACACAACTTTGATGTTGGTCTTTTAAGAATAGATGACTTGGTGCGCAATGTGACCACACGGGTGATATTATCGTTTCCAGGGTGTTTTTCTACTACGCGACCTAGCATCCAACGACTTGGCGGCAAATCGTCTTCCTTAATTAAGACAATGTCTCCCACCTTCGGTTCTGGAACGCGGGAGGACCATTTGTATCTGTTCATAAGATTCGACAAATATTCTTGGGACCAGCGTCTCCAAAACGATTGCAACATCCGTTGAACAAATTGCCACCTTGTCAAGCAATTTACATTTGAACTCTCGTAGTTGTAGGCGGAAACATTTACTAACGGTTCTCCGATAAGAAAATGTCCCGGTGTTAAAGGTAATGGTTCACCAGGATCAGTAACATTAAGAACACTCATTGGGCGCGAGTTCAAACAAGCTTCCACTTGATTAAGAAGCGTGGTCATTTCCTCGTACGTGAGCGTAGCTTCGCCAATGACTCGCTTTAGGTGAAACTTCGTGGATTTCACCCCGGCTTCCCAAAGTCCTCCAAAATTGGGACTGTGAGGGGGAATAAAATGCCACTCGGTACCGTTTGCTTCCAAGTGTTCAGCTAGGGAAGACTGAATGGATGTCAGTTGTTGCAGCTCTCGCGAAGCACCTACGAACGTCGTACTGTTGTCACTCCACAATTTTGCACAGTGACCACGCCTAGATACAAAACGTCTAAAAGCGGCTAAAACGCCTGAGTGCTCATGTCAGAGACAACCTCCAAGTGTAGAGCTCGTGTGGACATACATACGAATAAACATATGTAGCCCTTGTAGGAACTGTGTCCACGACCTTTCGTTGTCCTAATATTAATAGGTCCAGCATAGTCAACTCCGCTATGTAAAAACGGTCTAGCCGGAGTACAACGAACAGCTGGTAGAGAACCCATCAACTGAGACTTAGTACTGGCTCTTTGTCTGGCACATGATAAGCATTGGCGAACATGGTGTTTGACTTGATTCCTGACTCCAATAATCCAATACGCTGTCCTCAAGTAATTTGACATCGACTGTAAACCTCCATGTAGAGTTTGTAGATGTGCATCGGCTATAATGAGACGAGTTAGGTAACTGGAGCTAGGTAGAACTATAGGGTGCTTTGTCAGATCATCTAACTGTGCCTTCTCGATTCTACCTCGGACTCTTATTATACCTTTGTCGTCAAGATAGGGACTGAGTGACTTTAATTTGCTTGATTTTGATTGCAAATAACCTTTGTCCTGTAATTGTAAATATTCTGTAGTAAATTGCTCTCTTTGTGTTTTCCTTATACAACACTCTAATGCTTCCTCAGTTCTATACTTTGTAAATATTTCTTACGTTCCTGTTTTCTAGCGTCCTTTCTTAATAATCGTCTACAATATGCGATAACTCTCACTAGTCTTTGTAAAGATGAAAACGTTCGAATATTGAACATTCTGGAATTACTCTTACAGAATGCACTTTAACTGATTCCTCTAAATCTGTACTCAATACCTTTGGTTTTGGATAATCTATTGTTTTTCCAGGAGAAATGATGGTCCCGAAAACCACGAAGTGTTATTGATGAATAAACTAGGTAACATTCCCTTGAGGCGCAGTCTGCTGGGTTATACTTCGTTGAAATGTGAAACCATTGAGACGTCTTCATAGTCGTCAATATTTCAGCGGTTCGATTACCCACAAACGTCTTCCATCTACTTGGATGGCTGCTTAACCAAGCCAATACCACAGTAGAATCTGTCCAACCTCTTATGTTGTCCTGGGATATATTCAAGACCTCTGCTGTTTCAGTCAGAAGTTTCGACAACAGTACTGCTCCGCACAACTCTAAACGAGGGACACTAATTTGTTTAACGGGAGCTACTCTGGTTTTGCAACCAGCAACGAGACACGAACTTCACCATTTGCATCAATCATCCTCATGTAAACTACGGCTGAGTATGCTGTTTTGGAAGCGTCACTAAAACCATGCAGCTCCTGCTTATCATGTAATCTTGTACCAAGCCATCGAGGATTCGAATCTTGGTAAGTAGTATAAGTTCTGCACGGTAAGTACTCCACCCTTTACTAATTCTTTTGATATTTGAACATCCCAACCCACACCTGCAAGCCATAATTTTTGGATGAAGACCTTAGCCAAGACCACACTAGGTGCTAACCAACCTAAAGTGTCGAACAATCGAGCTATATCTGATATTATTGACCTTTTAGTTACAGGTGCAGTCATAGGCGGCGGCAGATTCACCGAATACTGGAAGGTGTCTTCGGTTCGATTCCAGGTAAGTCCTAGAATTTTTATAGTACTATCTAGTTTGATTTCTGTTTCTTCCTCTTCGTCTAATTTTTGCTTGATTGTATGCTTTGTTTTTCCCATTTGTTCTGAAAATTCTTTCCTTTCAGTTAACCCTATCCTCTCCAATATTTCCTTATTATTACTATTCCATTTATGTAATGTAAATCCACCTTTTGCCAATAGTTCTTTCATTTGTTTGTACGTTTCTATTCCTTCCTCCACACTATCACATCCCGTCATTAAGTCGTCCATATAGAAACAACTTAAGACCTTATCCGCAGCAAGAGGAAAATTCTCACCTTCATCATATGCGACTTGATGTAGTGTTCTGACCGCTTGATATGGTGCAGAAGCTGTTCCAAACGTTACTGTTGTGAGCTCGTAATCCTTGATTTCTTTATCAGGTCTGTCGCGCCAAAGAATTCGTTGAAACATTGTATCTTCATCAGCAATTTTAATTTGACGATACATTTTAATTATATCAGCCGTCAGTCCTATAGAATATACTCTCCATCTTAACACCGTATGCCTAAGATCAGCCTGCAAGGTTGGTCCGATCATCAGCGTCTCATTCAATGACACTCCTTTGCTGTTCTTCTCAGACGCATTGAACACAACACGCACCTTTGTTGTAGATTTATCGCTCCTTATAACGGCGTGATGTGGTAGATAGACGGCTTCTTCCTTCATACTATCATTTTCCATAACCTGACACATATGTCCTAACTGTAGATATTCGTTTATTACTTCAGTATATTTTTCCTTTAAATCTTTTTTCTTTTCTAACCTTCTTTCCAATGCTTTAAATCTTATTTCAGCTATAGTACGTGAGTTTCCTGCCTTACAAGGAGGATCTATTTCTCGAAATGGTAACTTGACTATGTACTTACCACTGCTATCTCTTTTAGTAGTCGTACTATAGAACTCTTCACATCTTTTCTCTTCTGGTGTTAGTAACTTCCTTGAACTAGTTTGCTCTTCTATTTCCCAAAATTTCTTTAAAATATCATCATCGTTCATCTGTACATACATTGTTGTTATATTATTTGACCTCTCCCCACTTCTAGGATCAACAGCTCCCGAAAGGATCCAACCAAAGCAAGTGTTCTGTGCAATCAAAGTCCCAGAAGGACTCCTTACTATTCCTTCCTGAATTACGATACTGTAAGCGTCGGCGCCCAATAGAACATCTATCTTATTGTGTAAGTTGAATTCTGGATCAGCTAGACATTTTCCGTGAATACCTATCCAATCGAAGTAATCTGTACTTATGCTCCGCTCCGGCAAGTATGAAGTTATGTTACCTAGCACGTAGGCATTAACTTTCAATTTAAACTCAGGATTGAACCGTGACTGAACTGTCAGGTGTACCATGTATTTCACAATGGTTGAACTATTATTTCCTAGCCCCGATACGAGTCCTTGAATTGGAATTTTCTTTAGACTGAGAAATTGAACTGTGGCCTCCGTTATAAAACAGGCCTGTGAACCTTGGTCAAGCAAGGCTCTGACGGACTGATATTGTCCTGTATTCGACTCAGCTTTTATTAGTGCCGTAGCTAATAAAACCTGCCTAGGTTTAGATACCTTCCTGTAGATAAGCATGAAAATATCGGATTAGTACTCATTGAAGCACCAGTACTATCCCCAGCAGGCTTTGCTGAAATGTCTTGTCCCCTATTTCCAGACTCTCCTGTAGGATGCAGCAGGAATGGTGGCGCTTTGACAAAGTCTACAACTGGAAATCTTCTTGCAGTTATATACTAAATGATTACTACCCAAACAATTAAAACACAGTTTGTTTTTTGCCACAAACTCACGTCGGTCTTCGCAAGATTGTTTCGCAAATATCTTGCAGAAGCAGAGTTTGTGCGTTTCTGGGCAGTATTCGCATCGTATATTGGATGAACTCGTAGTCAACATTGCACGTGGTTTAAAAACAGGTGAACTATTATTGCGATTATTGATGTGATGAACTATAACCTTTTTGGGCTCTACACACTCTAACGCTCGGAATCGGTTTTCGATAAATACCTTGAATTGTGTAAAGGTTGGCAAATCGTTGATTGAATCGTTATTACAGACGCTCAACTCCCATTGTTTTCGAGTTTCGGTATCTAATTTGAACGTCGCGATATGAATAATAATAACGTCCCATGTACTCACATCAATATTTAAATTTTAAGCGCATGTAAGCAATCGCAAGTCGTATCAATAAGTTCTTTAATGCCGCAGCTGATTCTACATGGATACGTTTTTGACCGAACAACTTCTGAAAAATACAATTACTAAGATACTTTTGTTGCTGTATCGTTTTTCTAACAGTGTCCAGCATTGACTATAGTTAGCGTCAGTTATAGGTGTGTGCCTTATTAATAGTTCGGCTTCACCAGTAAGATGGCTTTTCAGATAATGCAACTTTTGCACATTATCTAATGCCTCATTTTTGTGAACTAAGGATGTAAAGAGATCATGGAAGGTCGTCCATTCGGAATATTTTCCAGAGAACGTAGGAATGGATATCTTAGGCAATTTGACAAGAGAACTGGATGGTTTCGATTGACCACTAAATGTGTCACTACTATGTTCCACTAACTCTTTTACTACACTAAACTTATTGAGTGTTGATTTCATTAAACTTTTATATGCAATATACGTATCTTCTGTACTATCATAAATATCAACTACATTTTGATCGATATCTTCTAAAGCGAAACGCTCATAAAGCTTACAATTGGTATCTGAAAATAATGCCCAATCCTTTTCTAATAACTCCTGTTTAGTTTCTATGTATTCTCTGGTTAATCTATCTTTAGGACTCTTTTGAAATTAATTAATCCCTTGTTTATTACATTTTGTAGGTTTTTAAAACATTAATTAATCCCTCCATATTTTGCAGTCCAATAGACAAAATATAAAAAATAGAAAATTAACAAAAACCTTCAAAATCAAAATTGATCTTAACCTCTCTAAAACTTCATAAAAACATTAGTTTGTATCTAAGAATTACAAGTACAAAGTAATGATCGCAAATTTTCTAAGTCATAGGAAATTCTATAAAATTTTACAAGTGTTTATACATATAAAATCTGGTGGAAATCGGGCGTAGGTTCCCCGTTCCGTCGTTTTATTTGAAATTATTCTAAGTCCCTAATTTATAATAAGCACAATAATTGACTAAAATTTTCTAAGTTAAAATCTAGATGTTGACAATGTTATTTTTCTTGATATTGATACACATAATAGCATAAATGTACTCACGTCTCCACTTCACTCACACATAAGATACAAGTGGCGCTCTCTGTAGGAGCTTTGTTGAACTGGCACCGTTGTTGCTGCAGGCACGTCCGTCCGTCCCGTCCGTCCGTCCGTCTGTAGCCGTCACGGTCGCGGGGCCCGTGTACTCTTACTGCAGCGATCCACTGCGAGTACCAGGTGAGCGGTCCAAATGTTGACACCGCTGATCTCCAATGTCCTTAATCCGGCGCGATTTGGACCAATGTTAAGAGCCACACTAGGCTTTGAACTGTTTGTGTACACTCGAAGGGTTGATAAATAAAACCACAACTGTATACTGGTCTAAGCTGGTATATTTGAACATATTAACTCAACATTCTTATTACCTTTATAAAAGGCAAACCATATCGCGTACTAAATATGTCCAGCGCCATCTAGTTTGTTGTAGAAATTTACATAAAATTATAAAAGCAGTTTGAAGTATACATTACTAATATGCGTCTTTAACAAAAAGTGAACCTTTGTATGTAAGGGGTGATCGATCTAATTTCATAGAACGCGACTGATCTGATCTAAGATAGCAAAGATTATTGAAGTGAACAAAATCAGAAGAAAATGTTGAAGTTCTGTGCGTAATGAGCTACACACACACAGCCGGCCATGTTTATTATTCTTAAAACACAGACGGGAAGGAATAGATTGATAGAATCTCCAATGCCGCACACTACCTCAAATTTCTATAGTAAAATCTTAAACATTCTAAGCACGTATTTTTATCGATGTTCCTTCCTTTTATCTCGCTCGCTGTGTAAACTGAAACTCAAGGTTTCTAAACAAAGGCATCTAATTCGAGATAAATTATAATACTACAATTTTACCAACAAATTTTATCTTCATGAATTCATAAGCTGCAATCTGTTAATGCCCCACTACTGGGCAGTTTCTATTTCTCTGCGTGATAGTGTCTGCAACGATGATATCCGCAGTAGAACTGAGGTAACCGACATAGCCGTAAGGATCAGCAAGCTGTAGTGGCAATGGGCCGGCCACATAGCTCACAGAACTGATAACGGTTGGGGAAAAAAGGAAAAACGCGGTGTAGGACGACCCCCCACAAGATGGAGTGACGACCTGCGCAGTGTTGCGGGAAGTCGATGGATGCAGATGGCTGAGGACCAAGCTTCGTGGGAATCTTTGGGGGAGGCCTATGTTCAGCAGTGGACTTGTGATAGGCTGAAATGATGAATGATGATGATGACTGGGCAGTGGCCTCTTTTAAATACGTGAGAGGGTTTTAGAGCTGCTGTCTAGACGTCACCAGTCTTCGAAATATGTCTTCTTATTATAATATCATTAAATTACGCACGAGTATGTATGCGAAGATTGATGAAAGTGTGAGAAGCAAAAAACGTATGTCAGGACCGTAGCAAAGTGGAAGAAGATTGTCTCTGCCTACCCCGTTGGGAACAAGGCGTGGATACATACACGCACTTAGATCGAGACAGTGCAAACTTCCGAATCCTCGTTCTCATTTTAAATGATGAGCTTTCATGCTTAACATATGCACCTGCGCGTAGCTGACACATAAGCGAATTCACATCTAACGCACGTCAGCGTCACGCAGACATTGATCGGTCCCGTAACTCTTAATGTATTGAGGAACAGAATCTTTTGTCTTTGTTGGGGTGTTTCGTCTATGAATCAGTACCCAGCGTGTTCTACTACATAGCTTGCGTTAAAAACGTCAACATATGCCCTTAACCCATGCTCACTGGTCATTATCTCCTCAGCAAAATGGTTGCCTGGTAGAGATCGCTTCTAAGCGATAAGGCCGCCAATTGTACATTTGTGTATTTTATGTTTCTTTTTCCTATTTTAGCTAATTGGTATACAATAAAGTGTATTCATTTTATTCAGGTTCCCAAACTTTCAGATACGAAGAGTTATTTGTTTAATTGTCACACACAGAGTACCACTTGTACGTACGTGCGTGAACTTCTTGCTTAGCTGACGGCATCCATCCCGTCTATGGCAGACTCTAGTAGATGCGAAAATGAATACAATGCTTGACACGTTATGGGCTGCACGCGCTACGTGCTGGTGGGTGTCAATCAAACTTAAATTGTACAGGGCCTTTAAGCGTATCTGTCTACAGTTTTAGGTATAGAAGCTTAAACTAAAGCTCGTACTAAAGAGTTATACACGAGTAAATTAAAGTAAAGTAAAGTAGCAGCCTTTAAGTGTCCACAACTGGGCAAAGGCCTCCTTCTCAAATATCTAAGAAAGGTTTCTGGAGTGCGGGTTGGCGAGCTGCGCCAATCCGCGATTTTTTTTTTTTCACCACCGAGCTCGTGGTATATACAACACTTAAAATTCCTTTTAACAATTTTAGCGGTGCCGGCATCAGAGATCGAATCCGGTCGCTAGCGCTAAATAAAACTAAAGTTAGCACCCTGATCACAAGGCTACCGCGCCTCTTCACATCACTAAATCTATATCACTAATACAATCGGCAATGCATATAAAGAGATCTTTTACTAATTATACTTGAAGCCTTATCACTTAATAACGGTTTCTTCTAAAGATTTAAATATTTCAATTACGGAAGTATGCATACATGAAGCCATACAGAATATCTAGAAGTATTTTACTAATGTAATAAATAAAAATACAATAAACAGTTATCAAACACAAATGTTTTAAAACTTTACTTAGACATGAAATAATTGAACCTATAAAGTACTTGAAATATGACATTGCAATAAAATTTATTCGCATTTCCGTAATATTAAATACGAATGCCTTTTCCCCTCGACAGTTCGCACGCCCACTTAGAGGCCTAGCCGGCGCCTGTTGGTCGCATCCCAGCAATAATTAAACAATGTGGGTCGCTTGGGCGCCCACAGTGATCGACGTTGTACACGAACCGGCGTACATAGACACTGTCTGTACAAAAATAATGAAAACGTTAAACTTTACTCAAATGATTTTGGTTAACTGTGTCTATTGAAATCGAACTTAACATAAATATTTTCTTGCTTTTCACAAAATTTATGAACTCTTAATCACACAAATCTAAACCTAAGATAACCTTGTAAATTTAAAAGTAAATATTAATCGAGAAGTTAAGTTTTAAAATGTACCTTAACTTTTTTGGAATCAAATCAAAATAACTTTCCTTTTAAATTATTTATATCATGGCTCATAGATTTATTATATACATTTGCGAAATAAGTTTGTTTAACTTGTAACATCACAGAATGTATCTCTATTTACCCCACAGTTTTTGCAAGATGACGATGAGCATAAAAAAACGTGTTAGGCGTAGTACATACTGTATCAACATGAGACTTCCACTTCAACATACGAGTGATGTCAATTTTCAAACCTAAAAGCTTTGTATCATTAATTTCATCAATTTGTTTTACCAAAATTGCATATAGAATATTATTGGATGGATTTCCTTAAAATATGCGTTTAGTCTTATCTAAGTTTATTTTAAGTCCGATAAAATTTAACTAATACATTAAGCTATTTACAGTTTCTTATTCGTTTTATTATCTGAGTGGAAAAATCTGTAGTAATAATACAGTCGTCTGCGCGCATTGTCATGGAGCAAGTTCTAACTAGATGTAAGTCATAATTATAAACGAGGAATAAGAAAGGACCAAGAACGCTTCCCCGGGGAGTATTCCAAATTGTGTTTATCGTTTTTTTAACATAATAGCTTGATTAAAAATATTTGTTTTTAGTGCATATACAAATGAAATAAAAATAAATAATTATTAAATGAAAAAAAATTGCATCGGTGAGGGCAGAGTATCGAGTAAACGGTTGCTAGAAAATGCGTAGGTACTCATAATATATAAACATAATTTATTATTCTATATGCATACTGCATTGCCATTTTCACTTTATCGTTGATTTGCAGAGTAATGAAGATTATATTAAGTATTATATATAATAATTATAGCCTGTAAGACAACCCATCGTAGTCCTTATATATGACTTCACATCTGTGACCTTCTATAGGAGTTGTATAGAAGTGTCCATGGGCTGCAGTAACCAAGGGGTAAGTACCATCAAATGAACTGATACTTCCTTTGTCACTTTAGAAACTAAATAAATAAAAAATCCTTTACAAAGAGTGAAATATTATTTATTGAAAGGTATTTTAGAAAGATATCAAGATTAATAAAAATTAAGTGAATGGATCGAAAGTAATTTTATCCTTAATTAGTATAAAAATATTTGTTTAACAATGTTATTTTGGACCTAAAGGTTGATTTAATAGATAATCCTGTATAGCTTCATTTTACAATAGACAACATACATCAGTATATATTCATGTATTGCTCTCATATATACAATTAAAATAAAATATTGAGCGTTAAAATTTATCACAGAGTTGATAAGCATGTCTATGTTTTATATGACTCAAACAACACTATAAATCAAATCCATTATTTCAAAACAAAGTTCATTAACACACAAGTAATATTTTAACTTAATCTTTAAACATTTATCAGATAGAACTTAACCACGTCAAAACAAAGAGATTATTATTGATTACTTGTATTTATGCGAATACTACACATTTTGAAATGAAACTATTATTTACGGATTTTATCGTGTTTAATTAAGATTACCACGGGTGCGGTGAAG
Organism: Bhutanitis thaidina; assembly: GCA_029286595.1. NCBI lineage: Eukaryota > Metazoa > Arthropoda > Insecta > Lepidoptera > Papilionidae > Bhutanitis > Bhutanitis thaidina. Next base: position 1,842,911 of record JAGSMS010000023.1, on the reverse strand, counting down.
CCCCCGACACGTTGGGATTTCAAAAATCTTAACCAAATACTGCAGCGTATTCTCCGATCGGTGTTTGTCATAAGGAGAAATGGACGATCAAATCATTAAAATCTAGAAGCACAAAAATAAAATCTATCCAACAGTGGGACACTCGTAGGCTGTTACTTTCCTTCTTGTACTTTACTACATATAAAAAAAAGTTTTTGCCCTCGAATCGGAAAAGTACAATGACACCGGAACCACGTAGATATAGAACGCAGTATATCAGTGATTGCAAAATGTTTTTTTCCACTTGGTCCTTCTAGAACGCGTAAAGAATCACTAATGAGTTTTTGCGCCTGTGGTACCACTGGAGCTTTCCACCGTAAATAGTAAACGTCTTTATATCGCATGGCATTCGTAATGGCAGAGTAACTATCTCAGATATGCCAGACCTAAATAATCCAGGCCGTTGACAGGCGAAGCGTCAAAAAGGTAAAATGTATGTCCGTTAGCCATTATCCCAAATCCTCCGAGCGGGTAAAACTTTTCAGCATGGAATCTTTAGAAGGTTGCTGAAGAAAAATAACCGAGGCGCTCGTTATTTACGTTAAAATCCTGTATGTTTTATTAGTTTGTGTCAATTCTTCTCTTTGTATTAGAAAACTTATTATTAAAGGAATCAAGTTAGATTTATGAACAGAAATCACTCGTAAGTATAATTTATATTTCATAAAATCCAGCCATGAAATACTCTTGTTACACATAACCAATTTCTCCAATGGTATTCAAAAAAAGAAAAATTGCATTAAAAAGTTCTTCTTAAACTGGTCGTTTGCTTGACCTCGGCAGCCGCAACGCTCCTCTGTTGTTCTTTATTTCAGTGTTTCTCAACCTTTTTACAACAAACCATTTTAATTAAACTTCGAGCAGAGAATTCCATAGACCATTGCAAAAATACCTATAAAACGTTTGCGCTTTGTTTAATCAGTTATTTTATTAGTTGCGTTAAATGCTGTAGATATACGAAAACTTATTCAGTATATTAGTGAACTTTAATACGTTAAGACGCTTTGAAAGAGTCCGAATGTTGTAAAACTGCGGTAGCTTTCGATATTAAAGTGCAATACTTTGTGTTCGCTTAAATTGCATAGAAGGTGTGTAACGATGCATCTGTAAATTTGCAGTTTTAAGTGTTATTTGCCGACTTTGTAGAAACTAAATATTGACCACTTGTGAAGTTCACCCACGTTTATTAAAATAGGCTGATATCGATCCCAGCCGCCGAGTTTCACCATCGTATATCGCGACAGAATTCCAAGTTCCATCAATACCACCTAGATGGTTGACATTCCACCACAGTGCGTTTTAGTCGAAGTTTTCTGCCACGAACTTCGACTTTGTGGAATCAGCTGTCGCCAGCGGTATTTCCGAACAGTTACGACTTAAGGACCTTCAAGAAAAGAGTCTATTCCTCCCTCAAAGGCCGGCAGCGCATCTGTAGCTCATCTGGTGTTGTGACTGTGATATAAAAATCTTCTTCTATAAAAACTTTACGCCACAAAAGTAATGCTCTTCATGATTCGAAATTTGTTACCAAACTAAAAGTTTTTAGTGCAAAATAAAATTTACTGCATTGTGATTTTTCTCGTGTCAAAAAGTTCTCACATGATAGTGATTAAGATTTCTATCCGATATTGAAATTGCATTATAATGAATATAACATGACAACCGTCTATTCGTGTAGATGTCGCTAAGGTTGAAATTCGAGAAAACATTAACTACCAGCTGTTGTGAATATCTCATTATTTCAAATAAATTATAGCCGTAACTTAGTTAAGGAGGAGTTTCACGAACAAAAAAGCAAGTTAATCTAAGCGTTGTTATCTATAAAATGTTTTCTGCATGGATCCTCTGGAAACTAAAATCTAAGAAGGTTACAGATTCGGTATCAGCCCTGAGGACTAAGATATATGGCATGCCTTATAGTCCTTTAATAATTATACTTCTAACAATAATCTTGCTCTATTAATAGTAAGTAGTAAATTACTCTAGTAATGAAGAATATTGTTGGACACCCCACAGCTCAATGATCTAGTGACAATAGCTACGTTAAGATGGACTGCATCACAGCCAGTTATTATAGATACTGGTTGCACTGCTGTTTAGTAGAAGAAATAGGAAAAACGCTTCCCAGGCAAGAAAGGGGTCCTAGTAACTAGGTCACTTTTGTGTCTCACCTCTGACAACGACCGACACAGCGAATTGCTAAAATATGACCTTACATAAATAATAGTGAAGTAACCGTTGATAGAAGTTTCTCAGTAAATGGAGCTAATAAACAGTTATTATAACGATAATCTGCTTGTTCCATTTTTCGTTCTATTTTTATTAAATATTTATAAGAGAAGGAAGACCTTTCTCTGCTCACCACAAAAACAGAACACAATTATATTATATGAGAATATTAATGAATAAAAATTAAATTATTTGTTAACAATTTTAAGTTCTGAATACAATAGTGTATACGCATTTACGTATCCTACAATTTTAGAGCACAATTTCAAGAAAATTGCGTTTTTAACATAAAAAAAAAATGTTACTTTATCTGTGAACGTAAAATAAAAAAGAAAAAATCACCATGATTCCGAGAAAGCCAGTTTGGGAATGACTGCTCTTTTCATTCCAAAAACGATCCAAAACGAGTGTGCCAATGACAAATGACAGGCGTTTGAGTCTTTGAAGAAATACGTTCCGAGTAAAAAAAAAACCAATGCGTTCAGAAACGTGACTCGAAACATAATAAAAGTAACTTAGACTAACCGGTTTTAGTATATAAAATTATTAATACAGCCGAGCATATCTTTCTTTTATTCAGTTCCCGAGAGATACATAAGCTCGGCAGACCTAGCTTATCTTATATTGCATCTTTATTTTTTCTACTGCTTAATCTACAATGAATTTCCATGATAGTTATGACATAACTTTCATAGATATTTAAAGAAAGGTAAATGGCGCTTAAAGTAACATAACACTAAAGAAGAAAATTGTTAAACAAATCAGTTATAGTTTAATGACGTTTTATTACATGAAATAAAATAAATAGAAAACATAGTTTCATATAAAAGCTTGTTATCTTCAAATGTTAATCTCCCCGGCAGTGCGTCCTTACTGAGACAAAGCTCTGGCGCCCGACTGATCCCGGAAAAGACATTGAACTGTGACGCCAAATCCCATTGACCTGTGAAGCAGCATCTCTAGTCGCACTAGACCTCGGTTGGGTTGGGTTGGGGTACCGCCTGTCCAGCGTGATATGTGTGGGCAAATCTTCCAAGTAGGGCGTGCCAGCTTTTTTGGGGCTTAAGTAGAAATTCTGATAAAAACTAAAGCAAGTAAACAGCACAAAGATTCCATGAAACAATTAATCTTCTTTTATAAATACGTGTACATTTTTAATCTGTAACCCGAATTACATTTTTTTCAATCAACGCGAAAGCCACGCAGGCGTAAGATGCGCAACAATGGGAAGAGATCGCAGCATCTGTCAAATGAAATCTCGACGAAATAATAGCTGAGTAACCTTCCTTCGTACGATGACAAATGTATCGCTCGACAACTGTCATTTATCATATTCCGTATTAAAGTACTAGTTGTTGCGCGCGGCTTCGTTCTCAACGAAGAAATTCAATTAGCAGAGACAAACAAGTCAATGAGCCTGTATGTATGTGAGATAGAGAGAATCTCACGAGGCTTTTGTTTTGCAAGTAGATCAACGTTTGACTAGCATCCCAGCTTCATGTTACGTGGTGATCATGTCTATGGTAGGATGACTCTAATATTAGCCAATAAATCTATTCACATTTGTCTGATTTCAGATTAGACCGATGCTGACAATGCTGACTGATAATATTAAATTTGGAAATTTAGAAATTGGTATTGTAAAAGTCAATGTGGGAGTTTTATGTTTATAGTTATAGTTTTATATTATAGTCCACTACTGGGTATGTTAAGAAGCGCCACTTAGCTCGATCTTTGGCTAAATGGATCCAGTTGCCAATAGATCGTCGCACAATCTAGCCGGGAGCGCTATTCACTAACTTTTCCATAACACAGTCTCTACTTCTTGACCTTCTTTTCTGCACTGTTCAACTCTTGAGTTTATTTATTCGCTTCAAAAGAGAATACATATATGTTCTAACTGTGTGAAAGTTAATTTAACTTAGGTCTCTGATGTGGTTGTTTCTCATATCGACAATTTTTACAATGTGCCGTATTGGAAAGATAACTTTTTTTTATAATAATAAAATGCCAATCGAGCTAATAGTTCACTTGCTGTTAAATGTTTTCTGCATGGATCCTCTGGAAACTAAAATCTAAGAAGGTTACAGATTCGGTATCAGCCCTGAGGACTAAGATATATGGCATGCCTTATAGTCCTTTAATAATTATACTTCTAACAATAATCTTGCTCTATTAATAGTAAGTAGTAAATTACTCTAGTAATGAAGAATATTGTTGGACACCCCACAGCTCAATGATCTAGTGACAATAGCTACGTTAAGATGGACTGCATCACAGCCAGTTATTATAGATACTGGTTGCACTGCTGTTTAGTAGAAGAAATAGGAAAAACGCTTCCCAGGCAAGAAAGGGGTCCTAGTAACTAGGTCACTTTTGTGTCTCACCTCTGACAACGACCGACACAGCGAATTGCTAAAATATGACCTTACATAAATAATAGTGAAGTAACCGTTGATAGAAGTTTCTCAGTAAATGGAGCTAATAAACAGTTATTATAACGATAATCTGCTTGTTCCATTTTTCGTTCTATTTTTATTAAATATTTATAAGAGAAGGAAGACCTTTCTCTGCTCACCACAAAAACAGAACACAATTATATTATATGAGAATATTAATGAATAAAAATTAAATTATTTGTTAACAATTTTAAGTTCTGAATACAATAGTGTATACGCATTTACGTATCCTACAATTTTAGAGCACAATTTCAAGAAAATTGCGTTTTTTAACATAAAAAAAAGAAATAAGAAGCTTATATTTGAAATTAATAAGCATAACATTGACAGGACAGAATGAAGACCTACCTAACAAGCTCTGGCGCCCGACTGATCCCGGAAAAGACATTGAACTGTGACGCCAAATCCCATTGACCTGTGAAGCAGCATCTCTAGTCGCACTAGACCTCGGTTGGGTTGGGTTGGGGTACCGCCTGTCCAGCGTGATATGTGTGGGCAAATCTTCCAAGTAGGGCGTGCCAGCTTTTTGGGGCTTAAGTAGAAATTTGATAAAACTAAAGCAAGTAAACAGCACAAAGATTCCATGAAACAATTAATCTTCTTTATAAATACGTACATTTTTAATCTGTAACCCGAATTACATTTTTTCAATCAACGCGAAAGCCACGCAGGCGTAAGATGCGCAACAATGGGAAGAGATCGCAGCATCTGTCAAATGAAATCTCGACGAAATAATAGCTGAGTAACCTTCCTTCGTACGATGACAAATGTATCGCTCGACAACTGTCATTTATCATATTCCGTATTAAAGTACTAGTTGTTGCGCGCGGCTTCGTTCTCAACGAAGAAATTCAATTAGCAGAGACAAACAAGTCAATGAGCCTGTATGTATGTGAGATAGAGAGAATCTCACGAGGCTTTTGTTTTGCAAGTAGATCAACGTTTGACTAGCATCCCAGCTTCATGTTACGTGGTGATCATGTCTATGGTAGGATGACTCTAATATTAGCCAATAAATCTATTCACATTTGTCTGATTTCAGATTAGACCGATGCTGACAATGCTGACTGATAATATTAAATTTGGAAATTTAGAAATTGGTATTGTAAAAGTCAATGTGGGAGTTTTATGTTTATAGTTATAGTTTTATATTATAGTCCACTACTGGGTATGTTAAGAAGCGCCACTTAGCTCGATCTTTGGCTAAATGGATCCAGTTGCCAATAGATCGTCGCACAATCTAGCCGGGAGCGCTATTCACTAACTTTTCCATAACACAGTCTCTACTTCTTGACCTTCTTTTCTGCACTGTTCAACTCTTGAGTTTATTTATTCGCTTCAAAAGAGAATACATATATGTTCTAACTGTGTGAAAGTTAATTTAACTTAGGTCTCTGATGTGGTTGTTTCTCATATCGACAATTTTTACAATGTGCCGTATTGGAAAGATAACTTTTTTTTATAATAATAAAATGCCAATCGAGCTAATAGTTCACTTGCTGTTAAATGTTTTCTGCATGGATCCTCTGGAAACTAAAATCTAAGAAGGTTACAGATTCGGTATCAGCCCTGAGGACTAAGATATATGGCATGCCTTATAGTCCTTTAATAATTATACTTCTAACAATAATCTTGCTCTATTAATAGTAAGTAGTAAATTACTCTAGTAATGAAGAATATTGTTGGACACCCCACAGCTCAATGATCTAGTGACAATAGCTACGTTAAGATGGACTGCATCACAGCCAGTTATTATAGATACTGGTTGCACTGCTGTTTAGTAGAAGAAATAGGAAAAACGCTTCCCAGGCAAGAAAGGGGTCCTAGTAACTAGGTCACTTTTGTGTCTCACCTCTGACAACGACCGACACAGCGAATTGCTAAAATATGACCTTACATAAATAATAGTGAAGTATCCGTTGATAGAAGTTTCTCAGTAAATGGAGCTAATAAACAGTTATTATAACGATAATCTGCTTGTTCCATTTTTCGTTCTATTTTTATTAAATATTTATAAGAGAAGGAAGACCTTTCTCTGCTCACCACAAAAACAGAACACAATTATATTATCTGAGAATATTAATGAATAAAAATTAAATTATTTGTTAACAATTTTAAGTTCTGAATACAATAGTGTATACGCATTTACGTATCCTACAATTTTAGAGCACAATTTCAAGAAAATTGCGTTTTTTAACATAAAAAAAAGAAATAAGAAGCTTATATTTGAAATTAATAAGCATAACATTGACAGGACAGAATGAAGACCTACCTAACAAATATTCATATATTCACGCCCTATTCCCATATAGGACAAGGTGACAAAGTAGCGGTTCACCTGATGGTAAATGGCTACAGAAGACCATGGACACCTGGAAACAAGTACAATGGAAGGAGGTTACAGATGCGTTGTCACCGCTGAGGTCTGCAATAGAACGCCTCGGAGCCCGTAACTGTACTTACTTAGTACACTATCCAAATCGAAACTCAACAGTCTTTGAGTAAGCAAAGACCTCTCGGGAAAATCGAAACAGACAGAAAGATGAACTTGTGATCAACTGTAACGATGATGCTAATGATAGACAAAAATTTTCTTTTGTAATGCAAATTTCAGCTTCCAATTTCGTATCAGAAAACTACACGCCAGTGATGGGTAGCAGCGCCACTAATCTTCCAATCCGAAAATTCCGGTCAGTTTTGTTGTCACTTCACAGCCAGCCGTGCAATGGAGTACGAAACTCTGATGATATCTAAAGACTTACGAAAGTAGATTCAAAGAATTCAAGAAAGTCATTTTTGTACATTGTGCTTAGTCTGCAATCGTTTATTAGAGGATACGTTAACCTTTGTCTAAGTAACCCATGTACCTGCATAAGTGAAGTTCGAAGGCGTGAAGTTACGAACAAAGAATAACGGAAATTAATTTTATGACTAAATAATCTGTGAACAATTTAGCGAACTGATCGTTGTCCAATAGCGACAGTCACGGACAAACACTTTAGATTTATATGTGTGCATTGGTTTGTCGACAGCTTGGCGACGATGTCTAATGATTTTTTTTTTATGATTTATTTTGTGCAACATTTATCATGATTGTTAGTAACTTATTTTAGTAAGCTTTGGTGAAATTTTAATGTATTTTAAATTTAGACGTTTAATTCATTGTTGAATTAATATTTCTTATCATTAGTTTCAAGGTTTCGAATAAAAATATCACCAAGTTACCGAAAAAAATATTTTAATATTATATATATTTGGATTCATTTATTTTGAATTAAATCGCAGTACAATTATAACTGACAAAGCTGTGAAAAAAGAGAAACAATATTTATAAATACACGCACAGATATTACTGTACGGTAAATATATTTTCCAATCCATGCCTCAGTTTAAGGGAAGAACCTGATAGTTTTTTTTTATTTTATTACTTCGACCACAGGCGGAACACAATACGTCATAAAAAATTTTTATTCCTTTTAAAATAAATTGAAGACTTCATTGTGGTTTAACTTTATTAGTGTTTATGGAATTAAAGTTTCTTGTCGACGAAAATTTATTATGATTTAGCATAGATAATAAAAACCATTGATAAAAGTTAAAAGTTCTTCCAAAGCTCAACCGTCGTTTAGATAGAAAAAAACTTACGTCCAACGCCGGAACTGCGACGGCCCGAAAAAAAAACTTAAAAAAAAAAAAAAGAAAAAAAAACCTTGCACAAAACTGAAAAAGCACTAACATACGTGGTACGCGTGCGTTCGAAAACCAGTTCGGATACTGCGTCGGAGCGCGACCGTCCGGCGCCCCGCGTTCAAGCCACTGATCTAATTCCAAACGTACGTACGGCTGTGAAAGTGACGTAATGGCCGCCATGTTGCCCCGCTTCCCTCCAACGCCCTCCTTCCTCCAGTTCCCTCTGCACTATTTAATCAATTTCAGAAGTTGAGTGCACGATGGATTTACTGTTCCTCCTTTAACACGCTGGCCTTTTTTATTCGTGGCTTACGAGTAAAGCTGTCCCGTAGCCAGCTTTTGCGCGACAAAAAATGCAAGATTGAATGGCCCATAGCTTTATGACTTCGTGCCGCGTCTTATTGGCGGGAACTTTTCACAAATCGATGAAATGTCCCAGAGCTGCCTTTAAGATTACTTAAAACGATGTTTAGGTTATTGTTAAGTCTGTGGTAGGAGCGCAATTTGTCCCAGTATATATTTTTAAATTTGCTCAGTGACACAATGGATTATAATGGATTTTCTCCTTTATTAATATTACATTCAATGATTAGATAATATCTCATACTGAAGCATATTAGAGAATGCCTCAAAATAGCATATCAAAAGTATTTGATCACTGAGTGTTGCTTGTGCTGAGTTACGAAACTGAGTAAGAAATCTCAACACTGCATTCCTTAACGGCCTTTAAATTGTCCACTGCATAAGCCTCTCCTTTAAAGATGATATGCCATAATCTCCACACTCGGCAAGTGGATTGGCATTCGCAGTGCCAGATACTTCGCTTGTCTACGTCGCTGTTAGTCATCGGTCTGCTTAATTTTGGTCTGGTATATTTCGAGGTTACCACCACGCCATCTGTCGGAATGCTTTGCGACTTACATGACTTATCCTTAGTTGCCTCTTGCGACACCCGCGGGGAGTCTGATCACTACGCCGATACCACACACCCATCGCGGCTTACCAATATGACCCACAACTGCTTACCAAGCTATAAATAGAGATATGCCAGAAGTTTGTTGTTTTTTGATAGAATCCGTAACGAGAATATTCCGAATAGAACCAAGGTAACCGTCTAAGTCGCTTAAGTGGCTACAAGTCAGGTACTTAACTAAATCGGAAGAGAGATTACAGTTAGGAAGAGAGATACAGTTTGAGTAGGAAATTAATAATAACTATTTTCTATGCTGTAATTTCGGTCGAAAATTTGCCATTTTTCCTTTTGTTTTATGAGAAAGGGGGCAAAAGTGCAAGTGGCTCCCCTGATGGTAAGCTGCAAGTGCGTTGCCGGCCTTTAAGGGTATTTGGGGGATGGGAGAAAGGATGAGGACGGGGGATGGGGGAGTGGGGAGTTGGCCTCCGTTTTCCTCACTCACCGAACGAAACGCAGAAGCACAAGATGCCTCTTCTTCACGCCGGTTTTCTGCGAGGCCGTGGCACTACCCCGGTCGAGCCGGCCCATTCGAGCAGCAGCAAAAGCCGCCGCTTCGCTCTACCCCTTTCGAATCCTATACAAAATTGCTTCTTTTAAACTTATAACATGTTCACTAATGTAGAAAGTCGCAAGGCCTTAATTGAACATTGAATAGTTTAACCAAAATGCCGCATCTTAACCACTCACTGGTTTATGAATGATCTGATGAAACTTAATAGATAACTGAACGCTCGCAATGAGCGGGCTAAACGAATCCATTTAAATTAATGTCAAACACGTAACACGCCGCCATTGTCATGCCAAGATAGTTGTCACGTTCGGATACAGCTGGCAGAGTAATATGTTAATTTGACTTGACGGTCGTCTCCTGTTAATATGCTTAAGCAAGTTAGATGATTAATAAAGACATAGTGTTATGTGGCCCTTTTATGATAGTGCTATAGAATTCCTACTTGAACACATTACCGGAACCCATGTTGATTGTTTGCTGTTGCACGTTCTCGTAAAATGCGAGTAAACAGCCCCACTTTAACCAATTGGTTAGCTCGTTTAAATTTCATTTTAATAAAGTCGATTCAAAAACAATTCAAATTCTTAAAAGATGCCAAGAAAATTGTACTAGAAATTGTAATAAAAAAATAACGAAACAGTTGTCTGTTAATGTGCTACATAATGCTAGCTTTCAACAATTGTAACGGAAAAAATTCTATAATTTTATAAACTGCTGTAGCCTGGAGCCGTGGTAGCCTAGTGCTCTATGGGACTAAATCCCATAGAGCGCGAGTGACCTGGCTTCGATCCCCGGTGCCGGCAACACTAAAATTGTTAATAGCAATTTTAAGTGCTATATTTACCACGTGCTTGGCGGTGAAGGTAAACCACGTGAGGTGCATGTCTGAGAAATAATAATAATAATAATCATTCTTATCATCATTTCAGCCTATCACAAACCCACTGCTGAACATAGGCCTCCCCCAAAGATTGCCACGAAGCTCGGTCCTGACCCACCTGCATCCATCGACTTCCCGCAACACTGCGCAGGTGGTCACTCTATCTTGTGGGGGGTCGTTCTACACTGCGTTTGCCTGTACGTGGCTGCCACTCGAGAACCTTTTTCCCCCAACGGTTGTCAGTTCCGCGAGCTATGTGGCCGGCCCATTGCCACTTCACGTTGCTGATCCTTACGGCTATGTCGGTTACCCTAGTTTTACAAAACCTAGCAAAACTAGAGTAAACGTTGGAGACTCTGTGTCTATTAAATTTCAAATCAAATGAAGTCATTTATACATGAACAGAAGAAATGTAAAATTCACTTGTCAAACGTAATTTTTTTTAATCTCTTCTTTTGTAATATTTTCAAAACAAAACTTTCTGCTTGTACAATATTATAACAATAACCTCGAAACTGATTGGGAGCGATCATCTCCTGGGCTTATTATCAACGTTGTATTCCTTTATCTTACAATACCCTTTTTGTTTAAAACTCGTATAATTATAGTCGCTTTAAGCATTCATTTAAATATTTGATTATAATTTGCATACTATTTGTAAATAGACAGCAAGAACATGTGAACTAAAAAGACTGTAACATCCTCATACCTTGTTTTAAGCGAATAAAGATTCGTCTTATCTTATCTAAAGTTTAAAAAGTATGTTGATTCAATCTCTCAGATAGACTCTTCAATTAAATGTTTTAACTGCTGTTCGCAGTGTTTCTTTGACAAAATTAATCTGCAGTGAGAATATCTAGAGCAGATTTTTTCAGTCATAATCTGATCATCAAATAATCGCAAACTGATCATCGTTGGCGAAGTAAGGTTTTTGAGTGGCAACCTCATGCAGGCAACACTGCATTTGCCAACAAACAAGACAACTCTTCACAAGGTGGTGTGACCGGTGAATGTCAACTTTGTGTTGATTCTGAAAGCATGAACCTTTTCATGTTACAACCAACATCAAGTTTTAATTAAGCTCTACAACGCCCCCTACACTTATGTAGAGGCTGGCAAAGATTATGGATTACATTTTTAATCTTGATACATGATTATGATGGTTAACTCCGTCAGCGTATGAAACGCAGATGTACAAGACGCCTCTACTTCACGCCGGTACTCTGCGAGGCCGTGGTCGAGACGGCCCATTCGTGCTGCATCGAAACCCGACGCTTGACTCTACCACGCTTGCTAAAATTGCAGTATAATGTGCGTTCGTATGTGTGAGTGATCGAAGCCGAGTGATTAACGTTCCACCCGGGGCACTCCATCTTAATCCTCAGGTGTGATTCATAACCCACTTACCATCAGGTCAACTGTATACTCGTTGGAGACTCTTATTCAATAAATATGAATGCATACTAGCGTGGGTTTTATTTTAGACGTTTTAACCTTTGACCGTTGCCTTCAAAGAGTTCAAGCCATCGATACTCCTGACTCAGAAGGAGATGATAAAGAAGGACCTAACGTGGTTGACACTGACTCTCTAATTTTCTTTGCATAGCTGAGGGGCATGCACGGGCATATTTTCCACGGCATGGCGTGGGTGGATTTAGTTCGCGCTTTCATGAAAGCTCCCTTGTTCTAAAGTGAACTTTACAGATTATACGTAAAACAAAAGATTATCCAAGTTTTACCACACAAAGTTAGTATTGTTTCTGAGTTTTCATAACTAATCCTGTAACAAAAATACAAACGTGCACAACTCGTGGCTTTCCCAGCAACCGACAAAGTTTGTTGCTATTCTCAAATTAGATCTAGAAGTGCGAGCACGCACGCTCGAGGAACTCACAATTCCTCTTCGCATTTTAAATTATTCCTCATTCTTGATATGAAACTAAATTGGGTTTTGTTAGTAAGCCAGCGATGGTTCTTCACTGATGTTCGTTTCTGAGCAAATTCATTATTTGTTATATTTAGCATTGTATAAAATTTAATCATCGACGTGTCGTGCGGCACTCCTTCTTTTTTTAAATCTTCGCTTTTATCGAAAAAAAAATTGACAATAAACGTAGTATTTTTAGAAACATGTAATAAGATTTCTAAAGGAATGGTTCCACAGTACACACTTGGGCAGATGAACCACCACAAGTGACACAAAAAATAGTTTTTTTTTTTTTAATTTCGGATTAAAAACGAGCCAAAAGTCCACGTAACATCCGGACACAAGTCTCAGCAGTCAAGTATGTTAACCACTATACCTCATGATCGTTAGGTATTGAGCTGGGATTCGAACCCCGGACACAAGTCTCAGCAGTCAAGTATGTTAACCACTATACCTCATGATCGTTAGGTATTGAGCTGGGATTCGAACCCCGGACACAAGTCTCAGCAGTCAAGTATGTTAACCACTATACCTCATGATCGTTAGGTATTGAGCTGGGATTCGAACCCCGGACACAAGTCTCAGCAGTCAAGTATGTTAACCACTATACCTCATGATCGTTAGGTATTGAGCTGGGATTCGAACCCCGGACACAAGTCTCAGCAGTCAAGTATGTTAACCACTATACCTCATGATCGTTAGGTATTGAGCTGGGATTCGAACCCCGGACACAAGTCTCAGCAGTCAAGTATGTTAACCACTATACCTCATGATCGTTAGGTATTGAGCTGGGATTCGAACCCCGGACACAAGTCTCAGCAGTCAAGTATGTTAACCACTATACCTCATGATCGTTAGGTATTGAGCTGGGATTCGAACCCCGGACACAAGTCTCAGCAGTCAAGTATGTTAACCACTATACCTCATGATCGTTAGGTATTGAGCTGGGATTCGAACCCCGGACACAAGTCTCAGCAGTCAAGTATGTTAACCACTATACCTCATGATCGTTAGGTATTGAGCTGGGATTCGAACCCCGGACACAAGTCTCAGCAGTCAAGTATGTTAACCACTATACCTCATGATCGTTAGGTATTGAGCTGGGATTCGAACCCCGGACACAAGTCTCAGCAGTCAAGTATGTTAACCACTATACCTCATGATCGTTAGGTATTGAGCTGGGATTCGAACCCCGGACACAAGTCTCAGCAGTCAAGTATGTTAACCACTATACCTCATGATCGTTAGGTATTGAGCTGGGATTCGAACCCCGGACACAAGTCTCAGCAGTCAAGTATGTTAACCACTATACCTCATGATCGTTAGGTATTGAGCTGGGATTCGAACCCCGGACACAAGTCTCAGCAGTCAAGTACGTTTACCACTATACCTCATGATCGTTAGGTATTGAGCTGGGATTCGAACCCCGGACACAAGTCTCAGCAGTCAAGTACGTTTACCACTATACCTCATGATCGTTAGGTATTGAGCTGGGATTCGAACCCCGGACACAAGTCTCAGCAGTCAAGTACGTTTACCACTATACCTCATGATCGTTAGGTATTGAGCTGGGATTCGAACCCCGGACACAAGTCTCAGCAGTCAAGTACGTTTACCACTATACCTCATGATCGTTAGGTATTGAGCTGGGATTCGAACCCCGGACACAAGTCTCAGCAGTCAAGTATGTTAACCACTATACCTCATGATCGTTAGGTATTGAGCTGGGATTCGAACCCCGGACACAAGTCTCAGCAGTCAAGTATGTTAACCACTATACCTCATGATCGTTAGGTATTGAGCTGGGATTCGAACCCCGGACACAAGTCTCAGCAGTCAAGTACGTTTACCACTATACCTCATGATCGTTAGGTATTGAGCTGGGATTCGAACCCCGGACACAAGTCTCAGCAGTCAAGTATGTTAACCACTATACCTCATGATCGTTAGGTATTGAGCTGGGATTCGAACCCCGGACACAAGTCTCAGCAGTCAAGTATGTTAACCACTATACCTCATGATCGTTAGGTATTGAGCTGGGATTCGAACCCCGGACACAAGTCTCAGCAGTCAAGTATGTTAACCACTATACCTCATGATCGTTAGGTATTGAGCTGGGATTCGAACCCCGGACACAAGTCTCAGCAGTCAAGTACGTTTACCACTATACCTCATGATCGTTAGGTATTGAGCTGGGATTCGAACCCCGGACACAAGTCTCAGCAGTCAAGTATGTTAACCACTATACCTCATGATCGTTAGGTATTGAGCTGGGATTCGAACCCCGGACACAAGTCTCAGCAGTCAAGTACGTTTACCACTATACCTCATGATCGTTAGGTATTGAGCTGGGATTCGAACCCCGGACACAAGTCTCAGCAGTCAAGTATGTTAACCACTATACCTCATGATCGTTAGGTATTGAGCTGGGATTCGAACCCCGGACACAAGTCTCAGCAGTCAAGTATGTTAACCACTATACCTCATGATCGTTAGGTATTGAGCTGGGATTCGAACCCCGGACACAAGTCTCAGCAGTCAAGTACGTTTACCACTATACCTCATGATCGTTAGGTATTGAGCTGGGATTCGAACCCCGGACACAAGTCTCAGCAGTCAAGTACGTTTACCACTATACCTCATGATCGTTAGGTATTGAGCTGGGATTCGAACCCCGGACACAAGTCTCAGCAGTCAAGTATGTTAACCACTATACCTCATGATCGTTAGGTATTGAGCTGGGATTCGAACCCCGGACACAAGTCTCAGCAGTCAAGTATGTTAACCACTATACCTCATGATCGTTAGGTATTGAGCTGGGATTCGAACCCCGGACACAAGTCTCAGCAGTCAAGTACGTTTACCACTATACCTCATGATCGTTAGGTATTGAACTGGGATTCGAACCACGGACACAAGTCTCAGCAGTCAAGTACGTTAACCTCTATACCTCATGATCGTTAGATATTGAGCTGGAATTCGAACCCCGGACACAACTCTCAGCAGTCAAGTACGTTTACCACTATACCTCATGATCGTTAGGTATTGAGCTGGGATTCGAACCCCGGACACAAGTCTCAGCAGTCAAGTATGTTAACCACTATACCTCATGATCGTTAGGTATTGAGCTGGGATTCGAACCCCGGACACAAGTCTCAGCAGTCAAGTATGTTAACCACTATACCTCATGATCGTTAGGTATTGAGCTGGGATTCGAACCCCGGACACAAGTCTCAGCAGTCAAGTATGTTAACCACTATACCTCATGATCGTTAGGTATTGAGCTGGGATTCGAACCCCGGACACAAGTCTCAGCAGTCAAGTATGTTAACCACTATACCTCATGATCGTTAGGTATTGAGCTGGGATTCGAACCCCGGACACAAGTCTCAGCAGTCAAGTATGTTAACCACTATACCTCATGATCGTTAGGTATTGAGCTGGAATTCGAACCCCGTACACAACTCCCAGCAGTCAAGTACGTTTACCACTATACCTCATGATCGTTAGGTATTGAGCTGGGATTCGAACCCCGGACACAAGTCTCAGCAGTCAAGTATGTTAACCACTATACCTCATGATCGTTAGGTATTGAGCTGGGATTCGAACCCCGGACACAAGTCTCAGCAGTCAAGTATGTTAACCACTATACCACCCGATCGTTTGAATATATTGAGCATTGAACTGGGATTCGAACCACGGACACAAGTCTCAGCAGTCAAGTATGTTAACCACTATACCTCATGATCGTTAGGTATTGAGCTGGGATTCGAACCCCGGACACAAGTCTCAGCAGTCAAGTATGTTAACCACTATACCATCCGATCGTTTGAATATATTGAGCATTGAGCTGGGATTCGAACCCCGGACACAAGTCTCCGCAGCAGGTACGTTAACTACTATACCACGCGATTGGTAAAAAACATAACTACGGTATACTGAAATGTAGATCAGAATAAATTTAGACGAAGACCACAACGTATTATAAATTACCTGGAATGAGAAGGTCGTTCCTAAAAGACGATAAAATTAGCAGATCCTGCAATGAAGGAAGGAATTAAAGTGTAGGATGTCCAACTAATGAGGATGTGGGTGCAATGTCACGGATCTTCCTCACGTTAGGTAAACATTGTTAATTAAGTATGTAATACTGTCTTTGTACATTTTTTTTAAAAAGTTATTATAACCTCGGTGAGTCAAGATAGAGCCATAAATCGCGCACCCAACTCAGAAATGCTAAGATTAACAATGTAAGGATGAAAAAGATATTTAGATAAAATAGAGGGTCATGAGACAAACTCCCATAAGATGGAGAGACGACCTGCGCAATGTTGCGGAAATTGTATTTCATTCATTCATTCATTCATTCATTCATTCATTCATTCATTCATTCATTCATTCATTCATTCATTCATTCATTCATTCATTCATTCATTCATTCATTCATTCATTCATTCATTCATTCATTCATTCATTCATTCATTCATTCATTCATTCATTCATTCATTCATTCATTCATTCATTCATTCATTCATTCATTCATTCATTCATTCATTCATTCATTCATTCATTCATTCATTCATTCATTCATTCATTCATTCATTCATTCATTCATTCATTCATTCATTCATTCATTCATTCATTCATTCATTCATTCATTCATTCATTCATTCATTCATTCATTCATTCATTCATTCATTCATTCATTCATTCATTCATTCATTCATTCATTCATTCATTCATTCATTCATTCATTCATTCATTCATTCATTCATTCATTCATTCATTCATTCATTCATTCATTCATTCATTCATTCATTCATTCATTCATTCATTCATTCATTCATTCATTCATTCATTCATTCATTCATTCATTCATTCATTCATTCATTCATTCATTCATTCATTCATTCATTCATTCATTCATTCATTCATTCATTCATTCATTCATTCATTCATTCATTCATTCATTCATTCATTCATTCATTCATTCATTCATTCATCGTGGGGTTTTAGCCGATCCTCAAGGCTCTTATTGCTGATCCCAACATAACCAGTTCACCTGCCTTATGACCGATTATGTCAGCAGGTAGGTGTGAAATATTTTATTCTATCAAAGAAGTAAATGTTATTTACCCTGCTAAATTGGATTGGTTGATTTAATAACAATTAAAATAACGCAACGTCATTCCAAAGTTACATGCAGAGGAGGAATATAAATTTTCCACAAACGCGCTAAATGCAGAAATTTCATGAATAAGTTATTACTTTTAATTCACTGTATTGCATTTAGTATTCATAGATACAGTCGACTGTTTATTATTATTCTAATGTTATGAAACAATTATGTTTACAATAACTACAATATAAAAGTTATTATAACCTCGGCGAGTCAAGATAGAGCCATAAATCGCGCACCCAACTCAGAAATGCTAAGATTAACAATGTAAGGATGAAAAAGATATTTAGATAAAATTGAGGGTCATGAGACAAACTCCCATAAGATGGAGAGACGGCCTGCGCAATGTTGCGGAAATTCGATGGATGCAGATGGCTCAGGACCGAGCTTTGTGTCAATCTTTGGGGGAGGCCTATGTTCAGCATTAGACTTGTTGACTTGTTTGACTAGGCTGAAATGATGATGATGATGATGATGCATGATCTATATACAAATTTACAATTATTTGCCTAGTTGACGCGTTACAACTTTTATTTTTGCCAAGCCAAGAAAGAAATTTTATTCTCCAATTTCAAAAAAAGATCGAGCTATGGATGCCTTTTAAAATGTTCTTAATTAGGCGTCCAGTAACAGAAAATAAACTCCTACATGTGTAAGACTCATCTTGTAATAAAAAGTAAGATATGTTTTATATTTTATGCATTTAATGAGCTTTTTATTTCAGTGGCTATATTATTGTATGATTATTAATTATTGAATGTCTATATTTTTTACGAATATTTGTATGTTGAAGTTATACTTTCTCTTCTTAAGAAGTGTTTCTAATTATATGACCACCACTGTATGCGTATGTATATCTTTCATAATAAATGGATAAATCTATAGATATCACGTACAGCACTTCAGTACCCAGGTTCACGGCCTACGAGAGATTGAGAGTTCAAGGACGTTTGAAAGTTAAAATACTAATTTTCACCCTTATCGACGGTAACTCTAGTAGAGATATGGCACCTCCTTAAGGTGCCCTTAGGTTTCTTCGAGGCCCGCTCTAGTTTTTGTCGGAAGTTTTTCCTACGTTATCAGGGTTCGGAGCGCGACTCAGCTGCAGAGCCTCACACCAGCGCCAGCAGTGTCGTTGCTTCTCAAATAGTTTTAACTTGCGGGCCTTCTGCTTGCGAATCTTTTCACCCGAAGCTGTCAAGGCCACCGGACGAACAGCATATTTCTAATATCGTCATCCTGATCGTTCTCTTCGCTTAGATGACAATTTAATACTCAGAAATCCTTCTCGTAGCACTTCTTTTTACTCCAAATCCTTTTCCATTGAAGCTGTTCGGTCTTGGAACTCTCTTCCACTTTTTTTTTTATGGAAAAGATCGCAAACAAGCAAGCAGTTCACCTGATGGTAAGTGATAATCGTCACCCACATACATCTGCAACACCATAGATGCTGCAGGTGCGTCGCCGGTCTTCAATGATATTTGGGAGATGGGAGGGAAGAGGAGGGGGAGTGGGCCTCCGGTTACCTTACTCACCGAACGCAACGCAGAAGCACAAGATGCCTCTACTTCACGCCGGTATTCTGCGAGGCCGTGGTACCAATCCGGTTGAGCCGGCCTATTCGAGCAGCGGCAAAAGCCGCCGCTTGGCTCTACCACGCTTAAAAACTAGGTAAGGATTGTGCTCGCTTAACACTTCATATTAAGCGAGCCCAATCCTTACCTATTTTCAAGCGTTTTAAAAAAAATACTTTATGCCTCCTTAATCTTTGTTTCTTGTTCCTTAATGTCGTTGACTTGTATCTCTGTAATAGTATGTACGTGTATATATATTTCATATATTCATATTATGTATATTTTTTATATTTATTGTATTTGCATATTATGTGTATGTATCATATGTTCACTTTAGTGTACACCCGAACCCGATACTTATGTTCATATTTCCTTTTCCTTTCTGAGTTGCCTGAAAGAAATCGCTTCTTAGAGATCAGGCCGCCTATTGTACATTTTTTTTGTTTTTTTTAAATACTCTTTGTATTTTAAATCTTCGTGTGTACAATAAAGTATATTTCATTCATTCATTCATCGTGGGGGTTTTAGCCGATCCTCAAGGCTCTTATTGCTGATCCCAACATAACCAGTTCACCTGCCTTAAGTGACCGATTATGTCAGCAGGTAGGTGTGAAATATTTTATTCTATCAAAGAAGTAAATGTTATTTACCCTGCTAAATTGGATTGGTTGGATTTAATAACAATTAAAATAACGCAACGTCATTCCAAAGTTACATGCAGAGGAGGAATATAAATTTTCCACAAACACGCTAAATGCAGAAATTTCATGAATAAGTTATTACTTTTAATTCACTGTATTGCATTTAGTATTCATAGATACAGTCGACTGTTTATTATTATTCTAATGTTATGAAACAATTATGTTTACAATAACTACAATATAAAAGTTATTATAAATTTCTGTGGCAGATAAATATTAGGATCATCAGAATATCAAGGATCTCCTTGAGTAACACCGATCTTGAAAATTCATTCACTTTTTGAAAGGTACATTACTCCAAATTGTTATAAGCTTTGTACGGAACCAAAAATGTTGGGATCGGTAAGTAAATAAGTAAGTAGCGTGTACTTTTTTACCAATTGGTGACAAATCTACCAGACCTGTTTTAAATATTCTTTTTACGTGTCATCAAATTGCTTTTGTACGAATACGTCATGACTCAAATAACAGTGTCTATGCGAAGCCAAACGTGCTACATGGTTCACTAGTAGAACATAGCTCTCCTAGGTTCTATTTAAATGAATTAAAAATATATCTTAAATTATAATACGAGCCCTTGATGCTAACATTACTAATATTCCTATTAACCCTCCAATTAAGCTTACAGCTTGTATCTGGAGTGGTTCACGACAATAGTCGAATGGCGGGCTCGAACTTTCGACCTCATGTTTCGTAGCCCGCACCCTAACCCATTTGGCTATTGGCGCTTTTTTTTACTTTGATGTTTGGAATGAAAGTGAAGGTAAGGTGCAGTGGATTCTAATTTTTTTATAATACCATTACTACGATTAAAAATAGGTAGTTACTAATTGAATAAGAATCGAAGAAGCCATTATTGCCCGTTTATAAATCTGCTCGCATAAAAATAGTAGTTTGCATAGATACCTTCGAGGTGCGACCAGTAGCTCTGCCCGGAGTTGAGCTTGTGGCGGAGCGCCCGCTCGGCCTGCGCCATGTTGCCGGTGCGGTGCCGCACGAGTGGTTTTTTTTTTTATTAATAAAGCCGACGTGTTCCTTCAATTCCACCTGACGCCAATTGTTGGTGAAGTCCGTTCGTTAGCTTCGATGCTTCGACGACTGCGTGGGTAGCGCACCTATCTGCTGTCCCGGGTTTGAATCCCAGCCGGCGACCGTATTTGTGTAAGAGCGCAAAGGTTGTATACAACAGTTTACGTCTAAATTACCTATTATATATGAGATGTGAAGATAAGCCCTTCTTCGTAAAATGGACGCAAGGGAGTAACGTTTTTATGCATCGATATTTGTACCAGGAACCTCAGTAAGATGAAATCGTGTGGCAATTAAAATACGTTAAATCAATCATATTTTCCGTACGCTATTGCATGGCATGAGTTACAAGCGCAAGCGTTTCAAAATTACAATTTAAATATAATAATATTGTAATAGTATTGTAACAAATGCCCGATAATTCGAATGACAAGTCAAAAGAAATAATGTTTCATATATTCATATTATGTATATTTTTATATTTATTGTATTTGCATATTATGTGTATGTATCATATGTTCACTTTAGTGTACACCCGAACCCGATACTTATGTTCATATTTCCTTTTCCTTTCTGAGTTGCCTGAAAGAAATCGCTTCTTAGAGATCAGGCCGCCTATTGTACATTTTTTTGTTTTTTTAATACTCTTTGTATTTTAAATCTTCGTGTGTACAATAAAGTATATTTCATTCATTCATTCATCGTGGGGTTTTAGCCGATCCTCAAGGCTCTTATTGCTGATCCCAACATAACCAGTTCACCTGCCTTATGACCGATTATGTCAGCAGGTAGGTGTGAAATATTTTATTCTATCAAAGAAGTAAATGTTATTTACCCTGCTAAATTGGATTGGTTGGATTTAATAACAATTAAAATAACGCAACGTCATTCCAAAGTTACATGCAGAGGAGGAATATAAATTTTCCACAAACACGCTAAATGCAGAAATTTCATGAATAAGTTATTACTTTTAATTCACTGTATTGCATTTAGTATTCATAGATACAGTCGACTGTTTATTATTATTCTAATGTTATGAAACAATTATGTTTACAATAACTACAATATAAAAGTTATTATAAATTTCTGTGGCAGATAAATATTAGGATCATCAGAATATCAAGGATCTCCTTGAGTAACACCGATCTTGAAAATTCATTCACTTTTTGAAAGGTACATTACTCCAAATTGTTATAAGCTTTGTACGGAACCAAAAATGTTGGGATCGGTAAGTAAATAAGTAAGTAGCGTGTACTTTTTTACCAATTGGTGACAAATCTACCAGACCTGTTTTAAATATTCTTTTTACGTGTCATCAAATTGCTTTTGTACGAATACGTCATGACTCAAATAACAGTGTCTATGCGAAGCCAAACGTGCTACATGGTTCACTAGTAGAACATAGCTCTCCTAGGTTCTATTTAAATGAATTAAAAATATATCTTAAATTATAATACGAGCCCTTGATGCTAACATTACTAATATTCCTATTAACCCTCCAATTAAGCTTACAGCTTGTATCTGGAGTGGTTCACGACAATAGTCGAATGGCGGGCTCGAACTTTCGACCTCATGTTTCGTAGCCCGCACCCTAACCCATTTGGCTATTGGCGCTTTTTTTTACTTTGATGTTTGGAATGAAAGTGAAGGTAAGGTGCAGTGGATTCTAATTTTTTTATAATACCATTACTACGATTAAAAATAGGTAGTTACTAATTGAATAAGAATCGAAGAAGCCATTATTGCCCGTTTATAAATCTGCTCGCATAAAAATAGTAGTTTGCATAGATACCTTCGAGGTGCGACCAGTAGCTCTGCCCGGAGTTGAGCTTGTGGCGGAGCGCCCGCTCGGCCTGCGCCATGTTGCCGGTGCGGTGCCGCACGAGTGGTTTTTTTTTTTATTAATAAAGCCGACGTGTTCCTTCAATTCCACCTGACGCCAATTGTTGGTGAAGTCCGTTCGTTAGCTTCGATGCTTCGACGACTGCGTGGGTAGCGCACCTATCTGCTGTCCCGGGTTTGAATCCCAGCCGGCGACCGTATTTGTGTAAGAGCGCAAAGGTTGTATACAACAGTTTACGTCTAAATTACCTATTATATATGAGATGTGAAGATAAGCCCTTCTTCGTAAAATGGACGTGCAAGGGAGTAACGTTTTTATGCATCGATATTTGTACCAGGAACCCTCAGTAAGATGAAATCGTGTGGCAATTAAAATACGTTAAATCAATCATATTTTCCGTACGCTATTGCATGGCATGAGTTACAAGCGCAAGCGTTTCAAAATTACAATTTAAATATAATAATATTGTAATAGTATTGTAACAAATGCCCGATAATTCGAATGACAAGTCAAAAGAAATAATGTTTCATATATTCAATGTGACTGTATACTGGTTGATAACCCTTCTTTAACAAAAAATTTATAACGTTTTGGTAATATTCTGGAATAATGGATAATAATAAGACGATCGAAATTCTGGGCACTGGAAATAAGGAGCACGCTAAGGACAGTTCACTGGTGAGTTGTCAAGTGGAAGAGAAAGGGAAGAAACGACAGACGATTGGTCCCTCTTTGTCGTCCCTCTTGTCGTCCCTCTTGTCGTCCCTCTTGTCGTCCCTCTTTGTCGTCCCTCTTGTCGTCCCTCTTGTCGTCCCTCTTGTCGTCCCTCTTTGTCGTCCCTCTTGTCGTCCCTCTTGTCGTCCCTCTTGTCGTCCCTCTTTGTCGTCCCTCTTGTCGTCCCTCTTGTCGTCCCTCTTGTCGTCCCTCTTGTCGTCCCTCTTGTCGTCCCTCTTGTCGTCCCTCTTGTCGTCCCTCTTGTCGTCCCTCTTGTCGTCCCTCTTGTCGTCCCTCTTGTCGTCCCTCTTGTCGTCCCTCTTGTCGTCCCTCTTGTCGTCCCTCTTGTCGTCCCTCTTGTCGTCCCTCTTGTCGTCCCTCTTGTCGTCCCTCTTGTCGTCCCTCTTGTCGTCCCTCTTGTCGTCCCTCTTGTCGTCCCTCTTGTCGTCCCTCTTGTCGTCCCTCTTGTCGTCCCTCTTGTCGTCCCTCTTGTCGTCCCTCTTGTCGTCCCTCTTTGTCGTCCCTCTTTGTCGTCCCTCTTGTCGTCCCTCTTTGTCGTCCCTCTTGTCGTCCCTCTTGTCGTCCCTCTTGTCGTCCCTCTTTGTCGTCCCTCTTGTCGTCCCTCTTGTCGTCCCTCTTGTCGTCCCTCTTGTCGTCCCTCTTGTCGTCCCTCTTGTCGTCCCTCTTTGTCGTCCCTCTTGTCGTCCCTCTTGTCGTCCCTCTTGTCGTCCCTCTTGTCGTCCCTCTTGTCGTCCCTCTTGTCGTCCCTCTTTGTCGTCCCTCTTGTCGTCCCTCTTGTCGTCCCTCTTGTCGTCCCTCTTGTCGTCCCTCTTTGTCGTCCCTCTTGTCGTCCCTCTTGTCGTCCCTCTTGTCGTCCCTCTTGTCGTCCCTCTTGTCGTCCCTCTTGTCGTCCCTCTTGTCGTCCCTCTTGTCGTCCCTCTTGTCGTCCCTCTTGTCGTCCCTCTTTGTCGTCCCTCTTGTCGTCCCTCTTGTCGTCCCTCTTGTCGTCCCTCTTGTCGTCCCTCTTTGTCGTCCCTCTTGTCGTCCCTCTTGTCGTCCCTCTTGTCGTCCCTCTTGTCGTCCCTCTTGTCGTCCCTCTTGTCGTCCCTCTTGTCGTCCCTCTTGTCGTCCCTCTTGTCGTCCCTCTTGTCGTCCCTCTTGTCGTCCCTCTTGTCGTCCCTCTTGTCGTCCCTCTTGTCGTCCCTCTTGTCGTCCCTCTTGTCGTCCCTCTTGTCGTCCCTCTTGTCGTCCCTCTTGTCGTCCCTCTTGTCGTCCCTCTTGTCGTCCCTCTTGTCGTCCCTCTTGTCGTCCCTCTTGTCGTCCCTCTTGTCGTCCCTCTTGTCGTCCCTCTTTGTCGTCCCTCTTGTCGTCCCTCTTGTCGTCCCTCTTGTCGTCCCTCTTGTCGTCCCTCTTGTCGTCCCTCTTGTCGTCCCTCTTTGTCGTCCCTCTTGTCGTCCCTCTTGTCGTCCCTCTTTGTCGTCCCTCTTGTCGTCCCTCTTGTCGTCCCTCTTGTCGTCCCTCTTGTCGTCCCTCTTGTCGTCCCTCTTGTCGTCCCTCTTGTCGTCCCTCTTGTCGTCCCTCTTGTCGTCCCTCTTGTCGTCCCTCTTGTCGTCCCTCTTGTCGTCCCTCTTGTCGTCCCTCTTGTCGTCCCTCTTGTCGTCCCTCTTGTCGTCCCTCTTGTCGTCCCTCTTGTCGTCCCTCTTGTCGTCCCTCTTGTCGTCCCTCTTGTCGTCCCTCTTGTCGTCCCTCTTGTCGTCCCTCTTGTCGTCCCTCTTTGTCGTCCCTCTTGTCGTCCCTCTTGTCGTCCCTCTTGTCGTCCCTCTTGTCGTCCCTCTTGTCGTCCCTCTTGTCGTCCCTCTTGTCGTCCCTCTTGTCGTCCCTCTTGTCGTCCCTCTTTGTCGTCCCTCTTTGTCGTCCCTCTCATCTCCCAAATACCCTAGAAGGCAGAACCTCTGTTGATGCAGATGTACGTGGGATAAAATAAAAATATACAGAAACATAAGAAAATATTAACTATAAATAAATATTACAATCACGGGTAGAACGTTAATTAACTGTCCCAACTTAATTACTATTATCTATTCATGTTTGTAAATGTATTAACTCACATTGCTTTAAGTTGTTAACTTGGACCCCGCGTACCGACTGCTGCGTAAAATGCAGATGTTTAATTTTGGAATTATTTTAATGTTCTGTGACGTTACTCCTGCAGTAATCTATCACTTTAAATGTAAAGGTTGACGTAAAAATTTAATTTATAGTCTTACCACGTTATTTATTTTACGAAAGAAAAGAAAAATTCCTATTATAAATGAAATGCGCATCGTCACGTTAAGTAAATTTTTATCTATATAAATATTTTTTAATAAAAAATACCCGCAGAACAATCTTTTACAAATCTACAATCTAATAAACCTACACTATATTTTATCAAAGGTTAATATTTAATGTTTTTACTGTCTACGATATGATAGGGTATGAATTTGGTATTTGCTCACTTCAATTGACGGGTAATTAAAACAAGATTACGTTATTCCGTCTTTGCTAAACATGATCGGGATCAATGTAAACACTATTCAAAGCCCTTTACAACTCAGCCAAGCCTACCAATTATAAGAAGCATGAGGATATTAATATATTTAGTAATTAGAAATTTTAAACGTGGAAAAAACATAGAACGATGATGGGGAAATCCGTTCGAATTGGCCGAACCTATAATCTGCAGACTATTGATTGGTTGTGATTGACGCTGTCAAGGTGATGAAGAACCAAAGAAGTATAATTATTTTCACTGCAGATGCGTTGCCGGCCTTTTAGGATATCTGGGGGATGAGGTGGATAGTGCGGAAGGGGATAGAGGGAAGGGAAAAGGGGGAGGGGGAGTGGGCGTCCGGTTACCTCACTTACTGTAAACAAAAACAAAACGCAGAAGCACAAGATGCCTCTACCTCACGCCGGTATTCCGCGAGGCCGTGCTATATTGCCGTGCAGCAGCAAAAGCCGCCGCTTCGCTCTACCGCGTGACTTCGTGGTGAGTATTGCTGAATCTATTTCGGTAAAAAGAATGCATATACTGTTCGACGAGAGTGAAGCCAGCCGGGTCCTAAGATGGCGATTTGATATGGCGATTGAGTACCTAGCGTCAATCCCTAATCGTACGGCACTTCCTCAGCATCGTGATCAGCAACCAAAACCTGCGTTTCGTACTCTACGCCCTCGTCAACTCATAGTCTGGTGCCAGCCAGCTGTTGCGCTTTTTAATGCTCTCAAGCTGACGCTATCCCAAAAAGACCTTTGTCCAACAGTAGACTAAATATTTATGATGATGTAACCAAACTTTTTCAGCCCTTTGAACAGAAAAAAGAAGTTACTAACTGACTTCCCACCGCATCAAGGAACACGTTCTAATCAGCGAATCGGGCCGACCGTTAAAGCTTCGGCTAACTACTACATATAACAATAGAACTCTGAACTCGGCTTACAACACGTAACGAGTTTGCGAGGAAAATGCTCAGTAATAAGTAAAACGCCTTAACTTTAATAGTCTTTCGAATTTTTCCAGAATCTGTTTACAAAATAGATCGGATTCGTATCCTTCTGTTCATTCTCCTGGTGCTCCTGCTAATGCTGTCAACTTTTAGCATTTATCACCTATCCTGTACATCTACTGCTTATGATGAGAAACGACCTGACACGCAGGTGGATGCTGCGTATTAACAGAGCGTCGCGCTTTCTAGCGTCGTCAGGGTATTGTAACTGTGTTCCTATTACACGCTCAGTTGTGTTCAGTCAAATCAAAACATTTGTGCAACATAAGGAACATACATAGATCAAAGCTCCAATAGCCTAACGGGTCAGGGTGCGGATTACGAAACATGGCGTCGTGAGTTCGAGCCCGCCATTCGACTATTGTCGTGAACCACTCCGGATTCAAGCTGTAATGCTTAGTTGGAGGGGTTAACAGGAATATTAGTAATGTTAGTAAAGAATAAAATTGCTGATATTCTTTTTAAAAAAATGCATTAAATTTTTTTATCTACTCTTTCATAATGACGGAGAAGAAATAGGCGAAAGAAACTACTTAGGTATCTAGTTTTTTCAGTGTTAGTTTGTGCCGAATTTACCGACTCTTGTCTCTCTGTTGGTTGGTTGATCTGGCGCACCGTTTCGTTAATCATGCGTCAATGTGTACTGGCGTAAACCACCAGCGGGTTTCACCAGGCTCTACGGCTGCTATGAAATGGCGCCGGGACGTATCTCTAAAGAATTTAAGTCTATGCCCAGCTGAGACCTCATTGCATCGATAACGCTACGCTGGAATTTATTTTGGTTTAAAAGGCGGTGGTAGCCTCAGGACCGACTTTAAAACGAGCAAGTGGTTCACCTGATGGTAAGTGATTACCGTCGCCCACGTACATCTGCAACACCATAGATGCTGCAGGTGGGTTGCCGGTCTTTAAGGATATTTGTGAGATGGGAGGGAAGAGGAGAGTATTAGGGAGGGGCCTCCGGTTACCTCGTTAACCGAACGAAACCCTGGAACACAAGATGTCTCTACTTCACACCGGTATTCTGCGAGGCCGTGGTACCAATCCGGTCGAGACGGCCCATTCGAGCAGCAGCAAAAGCCGTCGCTTGGCGTTACGTGGCGGATTTTAAGATTATAGGTGCTGGACTAACCTCGAAATAAGCTCGATGGTGTTGGAAAACATATCGAGGGGCACTGCCACTATGGTCTACCGTGGCGGACTCTTCCCAAGACGCTCTCGAATATATTTATAGAAGGCATTTACCCAGCAGTGGGACATTCACAAGCTGCGACTTTACTTTAAAACAATGTACTTTAGAAACGATTTCCCAGCGACCACCTACGATTCGATTTACATCATCGCAAGTAGGTACAAAGAACTTTTTTTTAAATAAATTCTCGATTCCAACATCTCTCAATGACGCGGTCTTATAAAAGAGCTTAAACGTGCCGAGAGCTTTATTTAAAAATGAAATTGGAACTCATTTCTACAGCACCTACAGACTGATAGAGCTTTCGAGGAAAATCGTGATCGACGGGGCTTTTATTGCTTTTCGTCTACACGTTCGACACGGCTCACTGGTTGGCGAACCTGACTACTGAAACATGAGTTCGGGGTTCGAAATTCAGCCGGAATCAATAATTGTGAAAATCGGAAATTATTGATCATTGACACTGCATCTGACCCTTTCTCCGATCTTATCGCATAGTCACGTCAGTTATGGGAAGGTAAAGACGAGTGAGTGCCTCTGTGTTAGCGCATACACTTACGGCACTATAATACCTCTGGCGATTCCACACGGCTTAGACCTTGCTGTCCGCCATCGGTTTGTGTGTTTTCTGATCTACCATTACAGATATGATTGATACAACATTCGTCAAACCTCGTGACTTTCTTAGTTCACAATGTTGACAGCGGGATGAAAGGAGATGGGAGATGCTTACGACGCCGCCACATGACGAATACCATACTACTTAAATAACCAGGAAATTATTTAAACTACCGTTTCGAGGTTTGAATATTTCGCTGTTATCAGAACTGCTCAGAACAGACACAGGGAAATAGTAGATAAAAATCCTCCGACAGAGGGCGTATACGTTACCAAGTATATGTTACTGCGATTGCCAAGCAACTCGACGAGCATATTTACCGCACAGTGTAGTAGGAGGCTAGAACATTGCTCCTAATATTTAGACCTATGTTAGTACACTGCTGAACAAAGGCCTCTCCAAAAAAGCGCCCGTCAAAGTCCTCTTATTTCTTGTAAGGTTTGCCAATACTGAACATGCTGGGCAACTCGCTTACCCAGCATGTTCAGTATGGCGGTACCCTGGAGCTGGTGAAGCGGCGCCCCATCACTATCATTTCGGATTCTGGTTTGGAAAACTCTGATTAATTTTTCGCCATTAATCGGTCGCCAGAATTTCGTTCGTTAGCTAGCAGGGTACCATCATGTGCTGGTGAGGTTTGGAATTACGAGAAAGTGATGATATATGTATCCCCAAAATATCCTCCCCCTCCTATTGCTCGCTGAAGAAGAAGAAGAAGAAAAATAAACACTAAAGAAAAGTTACAATCGCCTCTTAAAAATCTCAGTTAATAAGTTCCCAGACCCAGACTAAACGGCACCTAGTAAACAGTAATTTAGTTCTAAACGGAATTTATGCGCCATCGCAAAGTTCAGTGGAAAGTTTCCGGCGCGATTACGTACAATCAGATAGTAGGTGAGGATTTTATCCTTAATAACATAACTATACACATGTTACTTCTGTAACTTTATATTTAATTATAGCATTGGAGTGACATGAATTAAATGAAATATACTTTACACGTATTAACTAAAATAGGAAAAAAAAACATAAAATATACAAAGGTACAAGCGGCCTTATTGTTTAGAAGTCAATCTCTACGCGGCAACCACTTTGCAGAGGATTTATTGACCAGTGAGCGACGGTTAAGTGTGTAGGCAAATTACTAAGAAATTAATATTCATTGATATATACTCTCACATATATATGTAAATAAATACACAATATATACATATACAAGAACATAAAGAGTAAAGAATAAATAAAATAAGAGCCATAGGACGCAAGAAAGGGAGGAGATTAAAGGAGAGATAAACAGATAATGAGAGATGACGGAACAACTATTTAGAGAGGAAGAAAATATGCTTTGATCAGCCTTTTAAAAGTATCGAGGAAGTGATGGCTCGCAGCCTTTAACAATACCGGCTTCGTGTACCTGTCCAGGCAGCTCCTGGGTAAAAAAAGAGTTTTGCCGCTTAGAAGTGGCGCTACAACCACTGTTGTGTTTCGGTTGGAAAGTTACACTGAGCTAGTATAATTACAGTCTTTGGGGTATACCATCTTAATTCTCGAGGATGACTACTGTTCGATCCATAAACAAGCAATAGAGATGGATGTAGAACTGTTGAAACTTGTTAAAAATGACTGGGCGTAACAAGCTCTCTAAATCTCAGCAAGTATTTGTTCTGTCCGACCATATTTAAACAATACATTCAACTATTTTAAAGTTAATTTATTCCACAGTGTCCCACAGTGACAACGCATCAGGTGTACATGGGCTATAGTAGCCAATTTGTACGTGGTAGAACCTAGCTCGAATGGACCGGCACGACCGGGGACCCACTTCCCCTACACCCTCGCCTATCACGAAATATCCCTAAAATCCGGCAACGCGCCTGCTGCTCCGCTGGTATTGTAAATGTACATGGTTGTTGATAATCACTAACCACCAGGAGGTAAAGTAACCACTTGCTCGTTTGACTCATAATTATAAAAAAAAAACTTTCAGTTTATTGTACATAGAATATAATATTATAACACAATAAAACATGCAAATACATAAGAAGAACAAAAGGCGTACTAATTGCTACAGAGAAATTTCTTCCAAGTAATTTAGCATGAAAAAAGATTAATGTGTAAAAAGAATCAACAACTAATACGGAACAATAAATAAAACAAAATAAAAAAAAATTAAAGCAAAAATTAAAATAAACGCAACGAAGAAGGACAGACGTTTAGAATCTCTCTCTCATTGTTATCTCATTCTGATGAGATGAGATAACAATGAGAGGAGATAGAAGAAAAGACAGATAGACAATGCCCCTGAACCGGCTTTTTAACGGATTTAAGGAGTTCCAAAGTTGAAACGCAACAGCAGAGGATTAAAACGTGGTTGAGCCAAGCGTTTGCTGCTGCGGCCCGAATTAACCGCGTTGGTATCACGGTCTCGCAGAATACCGCTGTGAGGTAGAGGCAACATATGCATCTAGATTTCGTCCGGCGAGTGAGGTATCCGGAGGCCCACTCCCACCTCATCCCCCTCCTCGTCCACCTTTCTATCTCCCTAATACCCTTAAAGGCTGGCAACGCACCTGGAGCACCTCTGGTGCTGCAGATGCACGTGAACGACGGTGATCACTTACCATCAGGTGACCCGCTAGCTCGTTTGCCGCCTGTCCCAAAAGAAAAAAATGAAGATTTTTGATTATAAATAGAAGAGCCCATAGGAGTTTTAATTGAAAGCACATAGGGGTTCTTGGGATCGTAGAGAAAGGTTATGAGAGAAGCAAAGAAATTGAAAATGTTCCTTCAAATAGGGTGGCCTTGATATATTAAATAAGATGCATTAGAGAGCAGGAAAAATCTGTGTGTTCCGGTGAAGAACAGGGGGAACGCTTCCGCACACAACCGCGACCCCTTCAGCACAAACCATCCTCGGTGGTCCATCCTCGGTTTGCCCGTACTCACTACTCTGGGCAAGTGGACTGATGAATGCATTTGCCAGTAGCCAGTAGCCTCGCACCATTGATGCCGCTTCCCAATAGTACAATACAAGTCTTTCGGATTTGGGTACGGAAATTTGGTATGGATTATCCGCCGTCATTTGGTCGTCAGATGGCTCTGGTCAAATGGGGCCGTTTGTTAGCCAGCAGAGTCCATCACGCTCTTTAGACTCTACATTACTTCTCACGGTCACACGAATAGGCTAGTAAAAGTGACGTGTTCCATCCTCCTGGCCGATCTCTACCGCGGCGACGACTTCCGAATACCATCGGCAGTTGTCAACTGCGCTGGAGATATTATAGTGCCGTGAGCGTACGCGCGAACTCTGAGGCACCCAATCGTCTTCACCATCCCATACCCGATGTTACGCTAATACGAAAAGATCGGAGGAAGGTTCAGGTCCATAACACAGCACCCCTGCAGCTCCTCTGGTAATTAATTACCAGCAGATGAGCCGCTTGCACATTCGTCCCCTTTTCAAGAAGAAAAAAAAGAACCCGAAAACCATTGGTTCAACAGTCAAGTACGCCAACCACTCTACCCCGTAACGTAGCATTCAGTATATATACTAATCTTTGAAGGGGTTTTGCAACCGAGAAGAGTTGCTGAACCTGTGTAGATTGTCGGATTTTAACATGCAGGTTTCTTCGCGATGTTATCCTTCACCGCCGAGCACGATCTACCAGATCAGCACTTGAAATTGTTATTATTAATTGTAGTTGCGCCGTTACCGAGGATCGAACCCTGGCCACTCACACATAACAAAGCGAGCGCCTGGACCGCTTGGCTGCCGTGGCTCTGCGAAGAGAACATAAATCGCATAGCTCACAGCCTGCCTGCGGCCTACTTTATCAGAGCAAAGCTTAAGCGTGTTTCTATACTGCACCGAATGAAGTCGTCTAAAGACGTTATAATTAGAATGTCAAGTTGTCCGTACAGCCGCGAGGCGTTATTAGGTTTTGAGTGGGTTTCAGCGCGTCATCCTGATTGTAACAAGTAATCTACACAGGGAAAGAACGGATAACTTCTAAGGCTTTTTCGAGCTGGGAAATTGTGAATCAATTGAATTGTGCTAACGATTGTTGAAGGAGATTTGGTTTTGAGTTTTATTGAATTGGGTTTGTTATTCTGTCGTCTTCGTTTTCGCACCATCTATCGGTAGAGATTATCAAGGACTTCTTACGACTACCACGGGAGAAAAGGGGTGATAGATTCTTAGGCCCATAACATGCATGACAATATTAGTAACATTATTGCTGTATTGTTACAACCTTAGTTTTTAACTAGATTTAAGTACAACACTATTGGCCGCCTAGGCTTGCAGGGTTGCATCTGTCTAAACGGGCTGTCAGTTTTTCGAGCTAAACGAATAAACCACGCAATTAAATATTTTTCGGTTGTATTAGTTGATAACACCAAATAAAGATATAACAATTATTATATGAGGCGACACGATTCTGATAAATGTAATCCCGGCAGGATTCAATATAATGGGGATCGAGGAGGTGACAAATAGGTGCCTCTGTGTTTGCGCGTGCACGTGCGGCACTATAATATGTCCTGCGCAGTTGATAAATCCCAACAATATGCGTCAATTGTCATCATCATCATTATATTAGTAAAAGTAGAGCCGCGATAACTCAGGGCCGGGCTCTGGCCTCGCATAATTCACAAGTCACTTGAGTTCGATTTCCGGTGCCGGCACTACTGCAATTGTCAATTTATATAGATAAGTGTGGAATTCACTACTAGCTCTATGATGTGAAAATCTAGAGGTATTTCTTTGCTAATAAAAATTAAAAAAAATGTTTAGACAGTATTAGATGTCATCATCATTTCAGCCTATCACAAGTTCACTTCTGGCCTCACCCAAAGATTGCCATAAAGCACGAACCTGAGCCACCTGCATCCATCGACTTCCCGCAACATTGCGCAGGCAAGACTCCATCTTGAGGGGGGACGTCACACATTACGTTTCCCTGTACGTGGCTCATTTACCACTCGAGAACATTTTTTTCCCAACGGTATAAGATATACCCAATATCTACGACACAGATCTACAGATTTCAGTCTCTCGATCCACTTTTGACCAGAGCTCATTTTTCTGACAACGTAACAAGATGTGTCGTCGTCTTTGTGTCCATGCAGACAATACGAATCGGACACAAGTTTTCGAAAAATTGGTACGAGCTCTTCATACGAGAGAACGAATCTGAGTCTCTTGTTTCAAAAGAAGATAGCCTCGCTTCTCTGTTATCGTAGCCAGCTACGTGCTTTGCTAAGATGTAATCGAAAAAAAATCCGAGGACTTGTGAAGTTTGCCAATCTATATAGTTTTAAGCGTGGTAGAGCCAAGCGGCGGCTTTAGCTGCTGCTCGAATGGGCCGGCTCGACCGGATTGATACCACGGCCTCGCAGAATACCGGCGTAGAGGCATCTTCTGCTTCTGCGTTTCTTTCGTTGAGTGAGGTAACCGACGGCCCACATCCCCTCCCTATTCCTATCCTCTTCCCTCCCATCTCCCAAATATCCTTAACGACCGGCAACGCACCTGCAGCATCTATGGTGTTGCAGATGTATGTGGGCGACGGTAAGCACTTACCATCAGGTGAACCGCTTGCTCGTTTGCCGTCTTTTCCATAAAAAAAAATAAGAACAAGCATAGCAAACCCTTCCTTGCTCTAAAATTCTCTCAAAAAAGAGGAGACAAGTAGAAACTTTTATATGTCGCTTTATTAATATGGCTACATTACTAATTTAATAAATGGGAGCGACCATCTTAATAATCACCGAAGAATGACAGGAAGCTATGTGTCATGGCGAACGGAAGTTTGTACTGATAACATTATTATTAGACTGGACATTGTTTAGTCTTGAATCGCTTTACAAGACAACTCGTCTTAATAGTGAATCAGTGTGTTTACTTAGATTATATCACAGGAACCTGATGATCCTGTGTGGCAAATCTTACGTGAACACCTCTTCAAGACATCCGTTCCCACTTAGTGGAATTGATATCATCGGTCATTGTAATTATAATAATATTTTGTATGCTGTATGTATGTGTATATATATTTATATGTGTTCATATTTGTTTATATGTATTTATTCCGTCTGTATGTATCTAATTGTAAGTGTATTTTATATATTTATTCATGTATTTTTTTTTAAAAAATTTAATGTTTGGCACCCTTACTATATCTCTCCACGCCCCGGGTTGACTGGCAGAGAAT
Organism: Bhutanitis thaidina; assembly: GCA_029286595.1. Lineage (NCBI taxonomy): Eukaryota > Metazoa > Arthropoda > Insecta > Lepidoptera > Papilionidae > Bhutanitis > Bhutanitis thaidina. The sequence goes on along the minus strand of JAGSMS010000023.1, from coordinate 1,807,589 downwards.
GGCAAGAGGCATTTAATCCACCCTTTGTAATACTTTTGTTTAATGGTATTTAAATAAAGTTTAAATAAATAAATAAATAAAATCTTAGTGTGATAATGTTCACCATATACTGGAAGCCAAACACAATGATTTGAGTTCCCAGCGCCCCTTGAATGGATCCGAAGTATCTCCGGAAGCAAACCCGGTGACCCGGCACACCCTTGAATTCGAATTTAGAATGCGTGTATTATCTACGGAGATTTTAACTGGTTTTTCTTTTCCTTCTTTGACAAACCACACTCTTACTGAAACAGCAGTCCAATTACTGTTGTTTTCCTGTTTTAAAGGTTTAGAGAGCCATTATAATTACGGGCTATGAGATATTCCAGTCCTCAGGGGTGACAAAATATCTGTAACCTTATTCTATTAAATTTTTTTTTCTATGCACAGCAGTAGTCACTTACCTAATGTCCATTCTATTCACCCCAATCCGTTATAAAAAAAAATTCGAACAATTTTCCGCCATTTCACAAACATTGCTTTTCACCGTGATTGTTAAATTACGTTATGGAATGGAGCTTTAAAGCAAACAGAATGGTTTTGCACAAAGTGTGTCCATACGGCCCCAAAGCTGTCAGTCATTTTTAAAACGCTTCAAATGCTAGACATCCACCTTGTGTTTATGCATTACACTATCGACATGAACGCCAACAATTCTTCCATCGAAGAACATAAGGGACCGGTGCCACCCACGGCTGTTAGTACCAAGTGCGCTGTAAACAATGTCAAAGCCAGAATTCGACTAAGCTCTATAAAAAAAAACATAATAAATTGTCATGCTAATTATAAAACAAGATCTGCAGCTATGAGTAAATTCTTACCGACGTTACACAGGACATGACCTAAATCAGTCCCAGCAGCTCAAGCTAGTTGATCATTCAAAACCCTTACGGACCTGATACGACCAGTGAAAGTCTCTTTCCAAATGAAATTTTACGATTCAAAAGCTTAACCAAACAAAATTGCACAGGGTATGCCTTCACAGCACTATAGACGCCTCGCAAGTTGTAGGAAGTTCAAAGTGGTTCATCATCGCGGCTAAATAACAAAACTAAACAATACTACTCAAATCTGGCTCTAGTACAACTTCGTAAGAGCTAAAACCTCGGCCTGTCTAGATCTGAACATACTAGAGGATAGGGCCTGAACAAAATCTTACTCTCACATTGAGTCTCTCGACCAATCTTTAGTGTTAGCAGTGGATAATTCCCCATGAAAACAATCCTTAAATCCATAATTTCGTGATCAGAGAGATTAAAGCCAAAGGCGTTCAGTTTGACAATTCTTTTAATGTATCTTACACTTCGATAATGGATCGAAAGTTTTATTATTATTACACAAGATACGTATTTTAATGTTGTGGTCGTACTAGGTATAATAATTGTTCCGCCTATCCGTTTCCTCTGACAGCTCTCCTGCAATTGACAGGTCAGATGTCAGTTATATTAGATTTCTAAATCAAACGTAACCATGTTGTTCCAATACCCTATGGACATTGCACTTTAGGTTGTTGGTGACAGAGCATAATCACCTTTATTTGTATACATTTAAAGTATAGTCTATAAATGTTATAAATATACATTAAATATTATGTACATAAACCAGTATTGGACTGCTTACGGGCAGAAAGTATAATGAGTTTGATTTGCCGTATGAATATTGCGTGTTGCCAAAAATCATATGACTTTGCATAATATTCATCTTTCTATGCCGATTTTATTAGAAATCGTTCCCTTGCTGGTAGAGTTGTAATAAATGGGCATTCATTTTATGATTTTCTCTTTTATTTATTATTGTTTAATACGTCAACAATTATCTATGCCTATGATCTATGACTATCTCTGTTTATGTTATTTACGTACATTTTATTTTGCAATACTTTGTAATAGAAAGCCAATGCTATCTTTTTCGATAGCATTAAAGGCTAAAGGCTTATAAAATTCTTAGGTTTTTGAATCTACGTTTTGACAATTTATATGAATTTAATTAATCGGCGAAATGAAATTATATAAGCGGTCCCAAGAGGTATTCCATAGGTAATTACGAACAAATTTGTCCTTTTTTGTCCTTATTTCGCGGTTTGATTGACTGTTGTGCAAAAAAATTAGAAACAATAAGAAAACGTAAATAAAACTACTGTAAGATAGATTTTATTGTTGATATATATTTATATTATTTAAAAGAACGTGATAGAAATCTGTTTCAATACTCATACGTTTTACTATGTGGTATATATAATATGTCTCAGGGTTATTGTTAAATGTGTGATATTATAATTTCGTTTGGAATGGAGACACAACTCAGAAAAAGTGAAACGTCACGAAAGTACGAACGTGAGTCGCAACGCTCCACATTGGCTGAGCGTGTATTGTTGCCCGTGTGAGTGAGCGGGGCAAAGTAACATTGAAGAGAACTGCGACAGGAAGCGTGCAGCCCTGCCTTTTCCATTTTTGCCCTCTTGTAAACAATTTACTCATTTATTAACAATTGACTCTGTTATAAGCAATTTACTACCATATCGAAATTTATTAATATTATTAATTAATAATTGGGCTATGTATACAAAGTGAAGGCTTCGGTTCCGACGACAGCTCAAGCAATTTTTCATTTTATTTACTAATAACATTACACGTGTTTCACAAAATGTGACTGCTAGGCGAGGGGAAGGTCCCCCCACGTAAAACTAAAAATTATCTCCTTCGTTCTTCTTATTTATTATAATAAGTCCACTACTGGACATAGGTATGTTAGGTGCCGACAAAAGCTGCCATGTCATGCACGATATATAACCTATACTCACCACGCAAGGCAGGTGGTTTGGCACTGTCAGGATCCTTGCACTAGAGATGCTGCTCCTCATTAAAAAGTATTCGAATAGTATTTCTATCATCAATCGATCACCGGAGCCTCGGTTAATCAACCAATGACACCCTGCACCGATTGCAGACGAGGATAATATTTGAATAAAAAAATATGGTACATTGCCTGTTACACCTCATTGGTTCCAGAAGCCGCAGATTGACGTGTAAGCACAGAGATACTGACTCTACTCTACTTTGTCTGACTCTTTGCCTTCCAGTAACCGACGTGTCTCTTATGTGGTAAGTTCAGATGAAGACTCAAATGCGGTGTCAAAAACCTCGTCTAACGTTTAAAATTCGCTTGTGATGGAACAACGTACAAACCCGACGCGGCTCAGCAACCGTGGCTTGGTCGCCCATAGTGAACCAAGAGGAACTTACGCGGCCGGCTTGACTGGCCCGAGGTGGCAGACCTGAGAAGCTGACTTCGGATTCGTGTTGGTGGCCAATGGGGGGAGGATTGGCACCGCTGCTTTGCTGCCGAGGTGGAGTCGCGTTTTCGAAACCCAGCTGATATGCGGCGAAGGTGGAACATGGTGGGGTTTTAGTCGGTACAAGCCTATCATGATCCGTCTTTGCGTACGCGAGGGCAAGTATACGTTAGGTATTTCCCCTCGTATAAAAAAAGACAGTTTTCGTTCGTATTCTCATGAATTTGCAAAAAGGAATTAATATAACGAAACCGAAGTAATTTTTTATGTTAAGATTATTTCACGTCCTGCAACATCATATGAAAGCATAGAAATGATTTCGTGTATTTTGTGCGATGATTTACGTTGTACCAATAAGAAATTATTTCTAGACAAATCATAACAAGGGATAAAAACAAAACATAACTTTGTTTTCCCTAATAAGTTCTTTGCTTACTTCGTCATTTACTCATATGTGAACGTGCCCTTATTTATGATAGATAAGTATATTGCATTATGTAATTCCTAGTTAGAAGGTGATCCCAGATGTTCGTATATAAAACACTGGTTATTTTTTTTATATAGTAGTTACAAAGTAATGAATAAACAAAATACCAAGCCCACTCTAGATATAACAGTCCCACAGGGGACTTGTCCAGGGTGTAAAAGATAGGTGATGTAGTTACAATCGGACCCAGCCATCGCTGCTGAATGAATGAGGAATTATTATCAATGTTAATTCTAATTTTGAACTAAATATTAATTTCTGTATCATTTACAGCTATAAGCTGACTTGAAATCGACATATCCGTAAAGATCAGCAAGCTGAAGTGGTAATGGGCCGGCCACATAGCTCGCAGAACTGACAACCGTTGGGGAAAAAAGGTTCTCGAGTGGCAGCCGCATACAGGCAAACGCAGTGTAGGACGGCCCCCCACAAGATGGAGTGACGACCTGCGCAGTGTTGCGGGAAGTCGATGGATGCAGGTGGCTCAGGACCGAGCTTCGTGGCAATCTTTGGGGGAGGCCTATGTTCAGCAGTGCACTTTTGATAGGCTGAATGATGATGATGATGATGATTACAACTATATCAGTTAGCCATCATCATCATTATCATCGCCGCAATTATCATCATCAACAACATTATGATTTAAGAAAGTGTCGATGTAAAACCCTAAACTTTTTATAAGTTTTAGAGCCAAGCGGCGGCATTTGCTGCTGCTCGAATGGGGCCTCGCAGAATACCGGCGTGAAGTAGAAGCATTTTGTGCTTTCGCGTTTCGTTCAGTGACTGATGTAACCGGAAGCTCACTCCCCGTTCCCATCCCCCTCCACATCCTCCCTCCGATCTTCCAAATATCCGTAGAGGCCGGCAACGCACCTGCAGCCGCCCTGTGGTTGCATATGTACGTGGGCGACGGTAATCACTTACCGTCAGGTGAGCCGATTGTTCGTTTGCCTCCTTTCGCATAAAAGAAAAGCTAGTGACACGTTTCTCTTCTTCCAGTTCAGTTTCAGTGCGAGATACAATCACAATTTACGTGTCATTTAACCAGCACCTCATAAATTTCCTACTATGAAAGAGTTTGCCATACTGCTTCTACGCAGGATGAATAAATATGTGTGTCATCGAAAATAAAAGTATATTCTCGGACATTTCCGTTTCCTCGCGATGTTTTCCTTCACCGCCGCATCGTTCACTCGCATACTATGAAACTACAACGTGCGCCCCGCTGATCATCATCATCATCATTTCAGCCTATCACAAGTCCACTGCTGAACATAGGCCTCCCCCAAAGATTGCCACGAAGCTAGGTCCTGAGCCACCTGCATCCATCGACTTCCCGCAACACTGCGCAGGTCGTCACTCCATCTTGTGGGGGGTCGTCGCACACTGCGTTTGCCTGTACGTGGCTGCCACTCGAGAACCTATTTTCCCCAACGGTTGTCAGTTCTGCGAGCTATGTGGCCGGCCCATAGCCACTTCAGCTTGCTGATCCTTACGGCTATGTCGGTTACCGTAGTTCTGCTGCGGATATCATCGTTGCAGACTCTATCACGCAGAGAAACACCGAGCATAGCCCTTTCCACAGCGCGCTGAGCAACTTTGAGCTTCCTCATACGGCCTGCAGTGAAGGACCAAGTCTTGGATCCGTATGCCATCACTTTGTATACTTTGCTCTTGAGGCTTTGCGGTATACTCGACGAGAAGATATGTGGTCATAGGACATAATTATGGAGCTCTGCTCTCGCGTACCATGAAATTAAAATGAGTTCCCTGATCCGATAGATAACCCATGCTTAGCGTATTGCTAAAGTGTTGTTTTAAAATAAATGTTGTTTATAAAATAGGGTGCGCTGAAAATCAGTGTTACGGGAATCTGTAACATAAACTGAGCGAAGACTCAATTCAACAAATGCAAATTATTCTAAAATGTTGATTGTTATTATAGTTTTTATCATTCTTTTAATTGTTTTATTAATAACTTGTTAACTAATTATGGTGATTACACCAATAAAGTTTCTTTCTTCTTACTTTCCTTCTTTCTTTTATATCTGAATTTAAACTCGGTGTCTATGTTACAATAAGCATTAACCGATTATAGCAAAACTTCCCTTTTCTGAAACTGAAACAAGATTACGTCATTCGAGCTCACGTGACAAAGAGTGACGTATTTTTAAACTACTCTCGAAGAGACGAAGTTTCGGTGGAGTGAATACGATTGAACTGCCAAACTACTGATATTAAGGTTCCAAGTCGCTTTCGGGTCCGCCTTCGTGGATGGCAAAGGAACATAAACTTATATTGAAGTGTTGGAAGTTCGCGATGATTGAAGTCTGCGGATCGGAATGAGTGAGCGAGTGTTGGAGTGTGTCGTGCGATATAAATGTTTTTATGAATAAAAGAACTTTTCAATTTGAATAAGTTCAATATGACTTTGATAGTTCTTGATAGAACATTCGAAAATAACGTCAGGGCTCCTTTCTTAAAAACAAATTGCTCGTAAATACTGAGTAGTTATCGTCCATAATATATATATTTATGTATGTACATATTGTATTTGTTGTTTATTATATTCCTATATAATTAATTTAAGTATTATATATGTATTGCATATTATTATATGGAGAGTTAATGGTAGAGTCGGGAGAGGAAGACCTAGGCGAACATTTCACGATCAAATCGGAGACGTTCTGAAAAAAGGCCAGATCAAGAGTACTCTTAACCAACGAGTATGCATGCGAAGATTGATGAAAGTGGAAGAAACGAAAGACGTATGTCAGGACCGTAGCAAAAGGAAGAAAATTGTCTATGCCTACCCCGTTGGGAACAAGGCGTGAATATGTACACACATACATTATATTACGCTGTGTATTCAATTTTTATTTTGATTTATTTATTCTATAACCGTCTTCGATGTTCTATCACTCCCAAAGGTTGACAGGCAGAGAATGATTTCAACATTAAGTCCGGCTTTTGATCATATCTTGTATATGGTACAATAAAGAATAATTAAATAAATAAATTGAAAGCTCAGGTGCCGGGCGCTAGCTTTAAGTTTCATAGTACGCGAGTAACCCTGGTTCGATTCTCGGTGCCGGGGGTGGGTCATACACTAGACGGGGTCAAATGGGACACTTGCGTACGTGCTTACGTAATAATAGGCAGTTGTAACTGGAATCGTTCAGTAAGTCTTTCGTATTTTTAACTTACAAAAGCAATTTCTTTAAGTGCGAAATGATAGTCGGTACAAATGTAAAGTGCTTCCGGCGTCCGTCCGGTGCGATCTGAACGCACCCTTAACGCATTAAGGCGCACCCGGACCCCACCCACAGCGACAATCGTGTCGGCTTTTAATTATGTTTTTTTTTTACTATCATGCGTTCCTAGTTCCTTGTAATATAGTAATGGTATAGTCAGGATAGTCTTTTTCAATTTTAAGGTGTCCATACTAAACTTCTAAAAGCGAATTTTATTTTTTATCGACAGCAATCCACGTGAAGCATGCTGTGGCTGGACGTGGTAGAGCCGAGCCAAGCGAAGACTTTAGCTGCTGCTCGGATGGGCCGGCACGATCCTAGTAGTACCGCGACCTCGCAGAATACCGGCGTGAAGTTAAGACATCTTCAGTTTTTACGTTTTGTTTCCTCATTGTCCCTCCCATCTCCCAAATATCCTAAAAGTAAGGCAACGCACCTGCAGTACATCTGGTGTTGCAGATGTACGTGGGTGACGGTAATCATTTACCATCACGGCTCACCCGTTTGCCATCCGAAGCGTATAGACATTCTCTTGTTACATTGCTCAAATTGAATCTGAACGGACTGGAGAACTTTAAGCGTGGGAAATACATAGTATTTGTTAGATGTAAAGTGGGCGCGGCGTAGGCTGGGCTCGACCTCGGGGTCCCAGGTTTGACTGACTCATTAATTTTGCGGTCGGTCGGCTTGTATGTAATGGTTGTCACGTGACGTATATATGTATATATATTGTCGCATCATTCTTATGTAGTTTAATTCGGTTATGTCCGACATTCATATCACCTTGACGTGCCAGTCCAAATTACTTCATGTCATGAAAAGACGAGCACAGTCGGCGTTAAATATATATTAGCAATCAAGGTGTTTATAAAAATAAAGACATTCATTCCACCGGACCGGTAGTCCAGTTGGTAGTGGGCCTGCCTTCGAAACTATGGGTTGCGGGTTCGAATGCCGTCAGGGAAAATAATTGTTTGTTGAATATAAATTTATATGTGTACATTTGATTATTTATCTATGTACATATATATATATATATATAGATAAAATACAAAACATATATGTTTACCTTATCAACTAGTCCACAATCCTAGTTTGGGTCTGGACGACGTCTACGACTGTCCAATTAATGTAGACATTACAAGAGTTCAAATATATGTTATTCTTCAAAATTACAAATTATATATACACAGTTAAACTATATCTAAACAAACCCGCGTCATAGGAATCTCGGACGCTAAACATAATTTACCAAAATAAACCTTAAGTCGTAGGTTTAAAGGAGTATTATACTTTTTTAATTCTAATGGAGCTAAATTACAATAATTATGTTCAATTGTAATGCATGCTACTGACAGGAGTGCTCGGTACCGATCTGGTAACTCTTGCGTCTCACAGTCAAGAGAAATAATGTTTTATATATTGCCAGTCGATATTTGGTAGGTAAGCAAAACTTACGCTGGTTGAAGATTCTGCAGTATTCGAAAAAAAAAAGACTATCGAAATTAGGACAGTATTAACAGACAGTTCAGCGGTGAGCTCACCAAGTAAGTGGAAGCGGTAGACCAGGTAGAAAAGGTAGGGAGAAAGGAAGAAAAGAAGAGGAAGCAGCTTGGATAAACGATGTGTCCTATAATTATGTTTAGCACTTTGAGAAACATAATTTGGCAATAACTCTGTCGGAACTTGATTAATTGGTAATGCTTACATTTTATTTGAGGATATAATCCAATAGCACCAGTGACGCTGCGAATCTGACTCACGCGAGTGTAACCCGCACAACCAGACAAACCAATATCTGCGTTATGTATTTATCGCAGAACTCCTCACAATTCTTGGTAAAAATCCTCCATCCAGCTCCAGTTGAAATTGGCTCTAATATTTATCCTCACCATGTTTTCATTGCCTTTGAGTTGCGCATTTAAAAGTGCCGCCACCCGAATCCAGGACACTCGAGTTCGTTTGTTTTATTAAAGGTGAAAGGTCAGATACCGCTGAGCTTCCGCGACTAAGGAAGGGAGGAGAGGATTGTTTTAATTAATTTGCCACAAGACCGGTGCGGTGACAGTTCGCCCCTTTTTATAGATTGTTTAAGTTATTTCATTAATTGTTTACGGGCTTGACGGGCTTTGTATATTGAGTGATTCAATGAATATCGTTCGCATAGACCAGAAGGCAATGTGACTGTGTGTTGAGCCACGGGTCCAAGATACGAATCCCAATGAAGGAATAGGCCCATATGACCCACGTAATAGATTGATGGGTCTATGTATATAAGCATAAATTCTTAACAGGAATTATATGAAATGAAATCACCATTTACAGACTTTGTCGCGTTTAATTAGATATTTTTCATTTAAATCTCGACGTTTCGGGTGTTTTACAGCACCCGTGGTCACAAAAGGACTGAGAGGTTAAATGTCCTGATGTTGTAGTTAACTCAACTACCATCGGTTCTATAATTATTACCCGATCTACGCAGAATAAGCTCACGGTGTCTTGAGTTCATTGCACCCGTACCAATAAAGTCCGTAAATGGTGGTTTCATTTCAAATGTGTAGTATTCTTTATATCGTCTTTCTACCAACAGGCATCTACACGGTGAGTGTTTAACATTATCAGCACAAGAAAACAGGTAAACTTCCACGTCTATAACTTCCGATTACTAGAAGCGTTCGTCGAGCGAACTATATGCATCATAGTACCGCGGAACTACTCGATTTTTTACATACGATGTGACGCTTATGTGACAAGTAACGCCGTTGTGGAACAGGGATACCCAAACTATTTTGGACCCCCCTTCAAAATTAACTGATACGTTAAAACCTCCATTGCCAAATTACTTTAAAAATCCCGTCTCTAGTTTTTTCCTATTGATACGAAATACTTAGCAATTTAAAAACTTTGCGGTTGGTGAGTAAACTTATCTTAAAGTGACCAACCCCAGAGGTTAGAGCCTAGCGGCGGCTTTTGCTGCGGCTCGAGGGGGCCAATTCGACCGGGGTTGTGCCACGACCTCGCAGAGTACCGACGTGATGTAGAGGCATCTTGTGCTTCTGCGTTTCGTTCGGCGAGTGAGATAACCGAAGACCCACTCCCCCAACCCCAAACCCTCTTTCGCCCCCGTTGACCCTTCCATCGCCCAAATATCCTTATAGTACGGTAACGCACCTGTAGCTCCTCGTTTGCACGCTTATCCTTCACCATTAAAAAATTAAAATGTATTAGGGCTTTGACCAGCGCTTTCTTCTAGAGGCCTAAGTTCAGATGGAGTAGTAGCAGTGTTTTGTTGTATCTCTAATGAATAAGGTCGATAATCGTGAGGGCATGTTTCACGCGCCTAAAAATAAATTCGTACGTCCGTAGTTTAATTACCGCTAATGACTGTTATGTTGGGAGTTCCGTTTTTCTTTTTTTTTTTTTCGTTGTCACTGCCGACAACGTGACGGAGTGATGGATGGAACGTACGAACAACTTTGTCTCTGTTGCTTTTTTTTTTTTTTTTTACTACGCGAACCACTCGCTTATTCTATTCTTGTGGTAATACCGTTTAGGGGCGAGTAGGATCGTTTCCTTACCGAACACCTGGTGTTTAAGGATAGTTAATAGAATCAGGGCCTAGAGTGTCATCAACTAGGTCCTAGTGAAAGAAGTGGTGCACGCATTTGTTGGAGGGAAGATGGTGCTCTTCTCTTGGAACTAGGAAGGAACTTTTTTTTTATTCTTTATTGTACACATTATGATCAATTTACAATTTTAATAGTATACTAGATAAATGTACAAAGGCGAGCAGGTGGCACAGGACCGACGGTGCTTCGTGGCAATCTTTGGGGGAGGCCTATGTTCAGGAGTGGACTTCTGATAGGCTGAAATGATGATGATGATGATGAGCTTAACCCTAAGCAGTGTTCTCTTCCAGCGAACCCTTGGGGAAAGAAGAAAACTATTATTATTATACAAGTTGGTAGTTGTATACTTAATTAATACATAATATCTTAACTAATAATTAGCAATGAAATAAAAAGTAGGAACTTTTGTCTTACATCTTTATAACCCGAAGTTTGTTTTATTGTCGTGGTTCTATTGGATTAATACTTATTTATTTATGTTCTATATATCCGGATGACCACTAGGGTTAGTGGTTAGCTTAGGTGACCGTTGAGTCATGAGTCCTGAGTTCGAATACCAGATGAAGGTAATATTTGTGCAACATCGGTTATTGGTCTTTCGGGTCTGTTTGTTGTTGGGGTGTGTCTCGTACGTTATATCCGGTTAGTGCCGACCCTTCCTCCGATCTTATCGCATAAGCGTCACATCCGCTATGGGAATGTGAAGACGTGTGTGAATTTTTTTTTTATTTTCACAGGCATTTTTTATTCAGATTTTATCTAGTATTGCTATCGCCTTATTTATTCGCGGTATTTTCTGACATTTGTTAATAAAGTATAAAATGTAAAGTAACCAACACATTTGATACATAGAGTTTATATTTTAACATAAGTTTCTACAAAAAGATGTCTGTCTTACTTGAATTTTTGAGATAGATTTTTGAGGTTAGTTTCTTAAGTAGTATAGATATATATGCTCTGCGCTGAAGTCTGTAGGAGTCAGCAGCAATTACGGACAAAACATTTGTTTGTTCCTTTGTTTAGCATTGTACAATTGACTAGTTAGTGTAAAGAATAAGAAGAAATTATATTCCGTTATGCCATACCCCTCTCTTGGCACAGTGGCTAAGCGATTCGCTTATACGTTGTTATCGATACGAATCGAATACAATTTGCAAATGAATATTCCTTCATTTGGGCATTACGCTTCTAAAAGAGATATAGATATGAACATAATTTTTTAAGCTGGTGGTTAATATTATAATCTTACGTCGAGGGAAGTACTGGCATGATACAAATGCGTCACTCGTTGACAGATCGTTCGTCGCCTCTGATTGGCTGCGGCTGGATTCCCGCCAAAGAAGTGCTTTCGAAAGACATCTGACAGCTGTCAAGTGGAACTCGACAAGATTTGTTCGGTGACATGTTTCAAAGACTAATGGACGTTTTTGTTGACAAATTTGTAGCTGCTCGTATTAATTGTTCGAAGTGGCTAATTCATTCCGTGAATGGAGCTAGTTTCGAGAACGCCATTCGTCTATGGTTGTGAACCACTCCAAGCACAAGCTCACAGGCTTTGTAAGAGTGGTTAACATGAATATTAGTAATGTTAATAGCCATTGTACTATTCTTTAAAAAATATAGTTTTTTTAAATGTATAGAATATGCGCACGGCGTGTATTCTAAAAGGGAAAAGAAACATATTTTTTCTGGAAGAATAACCTTCCCTGCACGCGTACCTTACTAATTAATGGACTATGCCGAACCCAAGTCCTTAAATTGACCATTTACTTTTGCTCACCCCTGCATGGAAATGTCTATGACCACCAGTGAACTTATACCGACTGATAATAGTATTTTTCTTTCTTCTCATAAAGAAGAAAAAGTTTAATGATTCCAGATAACAGATACTGAATAGGTAGAGTCGTCTGGGTACCACCCACTTAGCCATTTCTGCCGTCAATCTTCTATGCAACCAACAGTTGAACTCCGATTTGAAAGGTACTGGCTATGTTACAATTACGGGCTGTGAAGGAGTTGCATCTTAACGCCCTATGTCACTCCCACAATGAAGACGAATCTCAAGAATTGAATTAATAATAAATTATTTTCTGTGACTCTCTTAATTATTTGTACTTGCCCCCACTTTACTACTTGCTTAAATATATTAAAATCTCTTATTACTATTCAAAAACCTAAGGTCACAATACAAACATACAGACATTACCTTACTACTGGGGCAGGCGGGTAAAAAGAGATTTAATACACATGTAAATAAGGATAAATTTGGCTAATATTAATTATTGTGTACAATAATTGGAGTGGGCGTCCAGGTAACTCACTCACCGAGCGAAACGCAGAACCACAAGATGGCTCTACTTCACGCCGGTACTCTGCGAGGTCAAGGATCGAGCAGAAGCAAAAGCTACCGCTTGGCTCTACCACGTAGAAAATACATTATATTATTTATATATACATTATTATGTTATTTATATTATCATCTATAGACATAGTATATTTTAGTCCACAGCTGAACACAAGTTGCCCTTACTTACAACACTGAGCAAGCGGGTTGATCAGTTCAGTGCCGGCACCCTTATACTAGTGATTTTTCTGTCTCTCTGTGGTCTGTGAGTTCGGCTAATTCGGGTGGTTATTCCGCCATCGTTCGGTCGTTTGTTGGCTGGCTGTATTCTCATCTATACTATACTATATTTATTTATTTATATAAACTTTATTTGAATACCTGGCATTTTCTGCCAGTCAACCCAAGGCGTAGAGATATTGTTAAGATGCAAAACATTAAAATTGTAAATAAAAGAAAAATACGTGAATAACATAAGTAAACTAAAACCTAAAGATATTCTATCTCCTAAATGAACATATAAATTTATATAAGACATACTACTAAATTTTACTTAGATGTATACTCTGGGATTGCTTAGGTTAAGTTTTTATGGGCTCTCTTCTACTTGAACCATCTCTGTGACTCCTTCTCTTTCCCCATGTTAAGTTGTACGCCCGTCGCTCGTTGCGTGATCATGGTTGTTGCAAGTGATAATTCTTTGGTCGCGAAGAGACAATCATTTTCAAGGTCGAATTTGTGTGCAACGTTTTCGTGCAACGTTTCGGTTAACTGTGTGCGTCTTGTATTTGAATTTGAAGTGAGTAATATTAATTTGTGTATGTCGTTAATTATAATTTCTCGATTAATTACTATAAAATATATTGAATAAAGTTTCTAGAAGTTTCACACCTGTCACTTGTGTTGAATTACACGAGCTCTTTTTTATTTATTTCTTGGATTATGGTATTTATTACCATGATAACAATTTGTTCACCAGGTAAGCGGCGAATGCTGAAGTGCTTCGAAGAAAGGAAGCGGGAAGAAGTGTTTCCATCCTTGAAAGCCATAAATTGGCTTAGTAAACCTTTAAGACATGAATTCACAAGTGCAACCAGCACTGCTGATTGACGGTGGAGATAGCAAAGAGGATGGCACCTATTGACTCGTTGGTTGAGAAGGAGCCTACCTTACTACCTGGTAGGGTTGATCCTGGTATTCAGCTAGAACGATCATAGTCCCCCCCCCCCAACCCCCACACCGACCCAACAGCATTTGCTTCATCAATTAACTGGGTCACAGCTCGATATATTTTACAATTTAAACATAATATAGAAAGTTAATCAAACAGTAGTGGGCAACTGTCCATTACCCCATTGTGCGGATCGCTCGAGCCCCGGTTCCTTGTCACGCTTGGATACAATCACTCGCCTCTAAACGATAGAAACACGAACAGGCAAGTTGCTCTGCGATTTAAGTAAGCGTTGGGATATTCCTAATTTAGTTATGACATATTGTCGGTTAAAGTAACGTTAGCCGAGTGGTTAGGAGATCTACCTCCGAATCAGAAGACCCGTGTTGGATAACACGGAAATGTGAAGATCTCTCTGAGGAATGGTGGGTCGGAAGGATCGAAATTAAAATCTAGACCTCCGTTCACCTAACCCATCACCTTTGTTTCTTATCAAAAGAATCTTTATTAAAGGAAATAAAATGTAAATACGTTTTATTTTATTTTTACATTATTGGGTATATATTATATGTATATATATATATATATATATATATATATATATATGTATATGTGTGTGTATAATGAACACATCATTATGTATATACGATAAAAAAGTTTATGAGTTTTCACATACATGGGTATTAACAACCTACCTTTCTATTGTGTTAATCTTCTATTGTTTCTTATTGTATAATTTTCAGTAAATCGTGTTTTGTTTTCAGTCGTGCACTTCGCACTACAAACTACAAACACATTCATTTATTTTTTTGTATTTTACCACGTCTTTAATAAATACACTTTATCGGACTGTGTGTCTGTTTTCGGTACGAATTTCGCAATCGATTTTAAACTTACTTCCCGATGAGCTAGAGACTTGCGACTTTAAACATAGCTCATAATTGGACGTCAATGCAATATTAACTCGCTTTCTTGTCTAACAAAAAGAACGGTCTTTCCTTGAATACAAAAAAAATGCAACAGCAAATTGACTTCAAATTAATTTAAAGTGAAGCCGAGAGTCGTTCAATTTAAGTTGCTTCAATTTCTGCGTTCAATTTCTCCTCTTTCTCAAATACGAATATCAGAGAGGGTTCAGGGACCAAACCCCACCACGCTGCTCCAGTCCGGGTTGGCGGACTCCACATATCCTCGAAATAATAAATTGTATTATTTCAGACACGCAGCTTTACTCGTAAAGGTGCTTCAAAAGTCCGACATTTTGTGTGATAACGTGAAAATATGTGAAATTTTCGACATGTACGAAAATAATTCGCAGGATTGAAATTAAAAAGTTCCAACGGGTGGAGGTTCGCCTTCTGGGGCGAGCGTGACGTCAGAGAGGCTTAAGGCGCTTGGGATAAAGCCCCGTGATAATTTATGTCCATAAATTACGCCGGATTTCAAGTTTACGACTATTATATATATATATATATATATATATATATATATATATATATATATATATATATATATATGTATATGTGTGTGTATAATGAACACATCATTATGTATATACGATAAAAAGTTTATGAGTTTTCACATACATGGGTATTAACAACCTACCTTTCTATTGTGTTAATCTTCTATTGTTTCTTATTGTATAATTTTCAGTAAATCGTGTTTTGTTTTCAGTCGTGCACTTCGCACTACAAACTACAAACACATTCATTTATTTTTTTGTATTTTACCACGTCTTTAATAAATACACTTTATCGGACTGTGTGTCTGTTTTCGGTACGAATTTCGCAATCGATTTTAAACTTACTTCCCGATGAGCTAGAGACTTGCGACTTTAAACATAGCTCATAATTGGACGTCAATGCAATATTAACTCGCTTTCTTGTCTAACAAAAAGAACGGTCTTTCCTTGAATACAAAAAAAATGCAACAGCAAATTGACTTCAAATTAATTTAAAGTGAAGCCGAGAGTCGTTCAATTTAAGTTGCTTCAATTTCTGCGTTCAATTTCTCCTCTTTCTCAAATACGAATATCAGAGAGGGTTCAGGACCAAACCCCACCACGCTGCTCCAGTCCGGGTTGGCGGACTCCATATCCTCGAAATAATAAATTGTATTATTTCAGACACGCAGCTTTACTCGTAAAGGTGCTTCAAAAGTCCGACATTTTGTGTGATAACGTGAAAATATGTGAAATTTTCGACATGTACGAAAATAATTCGCAGGATTGAAATTAAAAAGTTCCAACGGGTGGAGGTTCGCCTTCTGGGGCGAGCGTGACGTCAGAGAGGCTTAAGGCGCTTGGGATAAAGCCCCGTGATAATTTATGTCCATAAATTACGCCGGATTTCAAGTTTACGACTATTATATATATATATATATATATAATTAATATTGAGTACGAAAAATTTTCGCTACGTTTACGCAGAAGGTGTTTTGTAACTGTTTTTTTAAAGACCGTTTAGCATTATGGTACGCAAAGATGGTATATACCGGCCTTTCCTCCAAGTGACCACGGAACTGAACGTCGCTCGATATGTCAACGCCAAGGATTCTGATACTGGCTGAGGCAATAAGGGAATGTTCTCAAAAAGAGGAGAAACGACAAAGTTCTTTTTAGCGGTGAACGCGCAAACCTGTGTCTTTTGGGGTTGAATAGGACCAAATTACGTCGACCCCAATCCGAGACTTTGAATAACAAGGTCTCGACTTCAGACACAAGTTTGTTCCGGCACTCGTCGACGTTCCTGAGAAATATTCGCACGGCCTGTATATAGGCATCACCCATGTTGTCGTCTGCATAGCAATGAATGCTACTGATTTGTAGCATGTCCTGATATGCAGAAGGAACAGAGTGGGAGATAGCACACAGCCTTGTGGAACACCAGCATGCACGGGTTTGGGGTCCGAGCATGCACCGTCGACAACAACCTTGATGCTCCGATCCGTGAGGAAGCTGGTGACCCAGTTGCACAATCTCTCAGGAACCCCGTAAGATGAAAGCTTTGAAAGAAGCGCTTTATGCCAAACCCTATCAAATGCTTTCGCTACGTCCAGACTAACCGCCAAAGCCCTTAGACTCAACTGCTTCTGCCCATCGGTGAGTCAGGTAACCAGAAGATCACCAGCTGATCGTCCGTGACGGAAACCGTACTGTCGGTCACTGATGAGCTGGTGTTCCTCCAGGTACCTCAGGAGCTGGGTGTTGATGAGTGACTCCATTATTTTAGATAACAAGGGGTGATGTGTTTATAGTTGGACGGATCCAAGTCTTTTTGGGTATTGATGCACAAATGCTGTCTTCAAGATTCCGGGACGACGCCTGTAGAGTAGGAGTGCCGAAAAGACGCGTGAGAACCGGTGCCAACTCAGGGGCACACATCTTCAGCACAATTGGAGGATTCCGTCCGGCCCTCGACTTATGAATGTCCAGGGAGCGGAGTGCCTTTCGCACTGAGCTCTGCAGAAACTGAATTTCCGGCATGGAGCACTTACACCACGGGATGGTAGGTGGAGAGTTTCAGTCATCAAGAGTCGAGTTGGATGCAAAAAGAGAGCCCAAGAGATCGGCTTTCTTTTGCAGTATGGGCCAGCGAATCATCCTCCTTGTGTAGAGATGGGAGAGATGGCTGACAGTTCCCCTGGACCCAGCCTTGGCGAGAGACCAGAATGCGCGGGATCGGTGGGGAGGCAAACTAGTCTCGCGCCAATTCTGCCAATGTGCTTTAACTTTGCCGCAGCGATAACTCTTTTGAAGGACCTGGAGGCAGAGTTGTACTCGTTTTTAAGAGCACTGGTTTTTGCATCCCGAGACGCCGATGCATCGGCCCAGACCTGGTAGCACTTCCGCTTTCGGCGTGACGCTATTTTGCAGGTGCGACCAAACCAAGGCTGGGATTTACCTCCGACAGGCACTGCAGAGAACGGAATAAAAAGTTCCATTCCCTGAAGTACCACATCGGTGACAGAATCTGCAACGGTGTTGGGATCATCCAGCGAGAAGCAAACCTGCCCCCATGGGTAGGAAGCAAAGAAAGACCGCATTCCATCCCAATCTGCCGACCTATAGTGCCACACACGGCGGAAGCCCGCAGATCGCGTTCGGGATCGGCGCGCGATAGGCTACGCCTGATCAGACAGTGGTCCGACGAGCCAAGAGGAGCATCGACTGAGACCAAATATCCGTCCGGGTGTGAGGTCAGCAAAAGGTCCAACAGGGAAGGTGTATGACCTTCCACGTCTGGGATCCGTGTCGGCGAGGTTACCAGTTGTGTCAGGCCATATGCTGTGAAAAGTCGTGAACTGATCTCCCGCATGATCCAGTTGTAGGAATGAGCCAATCGGTGTGGTGGGCATTAAAATCGCCGAGAATCACGATCTCTGCGGATGGGATCTGTTGTAGCACGGAATCTGTAGCCATTTGGATGTGGTCGATGAGTCGGTCAGTTACGGTATTACCGCTATGGGACCTGTAAAGGCACGCATAGACGCGCGGATCGTCGTCGCTGTCGATGCGCAGCCAAACGGTAGATAGGTCCAAACCTTCAAGACTACCGAGGCGTCGAGAACAGATATCATCTCTGACGTATACGCAAACTCCGGCTGGGGCTGAGTGGTGGTGCCCGGGTAATGGAGATAAGAGGTATCAGCCGGAGACGATATCTGAGCCTCTAAACGATAGAAACACGAACAGGCAAGTTGCTCTGCGATTTAAGTAAGCGTTGGGATATTCCTAATTTAGTTATGACATATTGTCGGTTAAAGTAACGTTAGCCGAGTGGTTAGGAGATCTACCTCCGAATCAGAAGACCCGTGTTGGATAACACGGAGATGTGAAGATCTCTCTGAAGAATGGTGGGTCGGAAGGATCGAAATTAAAATCTAGACCTCCGTTCACCTAACCCATCACCTTTGTTTCTTATCAAAAGAATCTTTATTAAATGAAATAAAATGTAAATACGTTTTATTTTATTTTTACATTATTGGGTATATATTATATGTGTATATATACACATATATATATGTATATGTGTGTATAATGAACACATCATTATGTATATACGATAAAAAAGTTTATGAGTTTTCACATACATGGGTATTAACAACCTACCTTTCTATTGTGTTAATCTTCTATTGTTTCTTATTGTATAATTTTCAGTAAATCGTGTTTTGTTTTCAGTCGTGCACTTCGCACTACAAACTACAAACACATTTATTTATTTTTTTGTATTTTACCACGTTTTTAATAAACACACTTTATCGGACTGTGTGTCTGTTTTCGGTACGAATTTCGCAATCGATTTTAAACTTACTTCCCGATGAGCTAGAGACTTGCGACTTTAAACATAGCTCATAATTGGACGTCAATGCAATATTAACTCGCTTTCTTGTCTAACAAAAAGAACGGTCTTTCCTTGAATACAAAAAAAATGCAACAGCAAATTGACTTCAAATTAATTTAAAGTGAAGCCGAGAGTCGTTCAATTTAAGTTGCTTCAATTTCTGCGTTCAATTTCTCCTCTTTCTCAAATACGAATATCAGAGAGGGTTCAGGGACCAAACCCCACCACGCTGCTCCAGTCCGGGTTGGCGGACTCCACATATCCTCGAAATAATAAATTGTATTATTTCTCAGACACGCAGCTTTACTCGTAAAGGTGCTTCAAAAGTCCGACATTTTGTGTGATAACGTGAAAATATGTGAAATTTTCGACATGTACGAAAAATAATTCGCAGGATTGAAATTAAAAAGTTCCAACGGGTGGAGGTTCGCCTTCTGGGGCGAGCGTGACGTCAGAGAGGCTTAAGGCGCTTGGGGGGGGGGATAAAGCCCCCGTGATAATTTATGTCCATAAATTACGCCGGATTTCAAGTTTACGACTATTATATATATATATAATTAATATTGAGTACGAAAAATTTTCGCTACGTTTACGCAGAAGGTGTTTTGTAACTGTTTTTTTTTAAAGACCGTTTAGCATTATGGTACACAAAGATGGTATATACCGTCGTTTTCTCCAAATGCCAATCTCACCGGCGTGTGGTGCGCACTTTTTTTTTTTTTTTTTTATATAGAAGAAGGGGGCAAACGAGCGTGCGGCTCACCTGATGGTAAGTGATCACCGACGCCCACTAACATCCACAACACCAGAGGAGCTACAGATGCGCTGCCGGCCTTTAAGGAAGGAATAAGCTCTTTTCTTGAAGGTCCCTAAGTCGTAACTGTTCGGAAATACTGCTGGCGACAGCTGATTCCACAAAATCGAAGTGCGTGGCAGAAAACTTCGATTAAAACGCACTGTGGTGGAATGCCAACCATCTAGGTGGTATCGATGGAACTTCGAATTCTGTCGCGATGTACGATGGTGAA
Organism: Bhutanitis thaidina; assembly: GCA_029286595.1. Lineage (NCBI taxonomy): Eukaryota > Metazoa > Arthropoda > Insecta > Lepidoptera > Papilionidae > Bhutanitis > Bhutanitis thaidina. Next base: position 1,787,003 of record JAGSMS010000023.1, on the reverse strand, counting down.
ACCCAGCAGCTGGGATCAATCCGAACAATTCCTCAGAACATTCCCTGTGGAAAATTTTGTAAAAATGCAAAGAGAAGCAACATCTCTTCGCATTAAAAGGATCAAGCCGATCAGAGAGAGCTTGGTCGCCGACAATTCGAGCCGCTCGACGTTGGATACGGTCAAATGGAAGGAGTTGGTACTGGGGTGCCCTGCCCAGAGATGAGAACAGTATTCCATGGGCCGAACTTGCGCCTTATAAAGTTGCAAACGGTGGACCGGCATGAAATACTGTCCCGCTCTACAGAGCACACCAAGCTTTTTTGGAGGCCAATTTGGCCTTCCTCCAAGTGACCACGGAACTGAACGTCGCTCGATATGTCAACGCCAAGGATTCTGATACTGGCTGAGGCAATAAGGGAATGTTCTCAAAAGAGGAGAAACGACAAAGGGATTCTTTAGCGGTGAACGCGCAAACCTGTGTCTTTTTGGGGTTGAATAGGACCAAATTACGTCGACCCCAATCCGAGACTTTGAATAACAAGGTCTCGACTTCAGACACAAGTTTGTTCCGGCACTCGTCGACGTGTTCCCGAGAAATATTCGCACGGCCTGTATATAGGGCATCACCCATGCTGTCGTCTGCATAGCAATGAATGCTACTGATTTGTAGCATGTCCTTGATATGCAGAAGGAACAGAGTGGGAGATAGCACACAGCCTTGTGGAACACCAGCATGCACGGGTTTGGGGTCCGAGCATGCACCGTCGACAACAACCTTGATGCTCCGATCCGTGAGGAAGCTGGTGACCCAGTTGCACAATCTCTCAGGAACCCCGTAAGATGAAAGCTTTGAAAGAAGCGCTTTATGCCAAACCCTATCAAATGCTTTCGCTACGTCCAGACTAACCGCCAAAGCCTCCCCCTTAGACTCAACTGCTTCTGCCCATCGGTGAGTCAGGTAAACTAGAAGATCACCAGCTGATCGTCCGTGACGGAAACCGTACTGTCGGTCACTGATGAGCTGGTGTTCCTCCAGGTACCTCAGGAGCTGGGTGTTGATGAGTGACTCCATTATTTTAGATAACAAGGGGGTGATAGCAATAGGCCTGTAGTTGGACGGATCAGAGCGGTCGCCTTTTGGGTATTGGATGCACAAATGCTGTCTTCAAGATTCCGGGACGACGCCTGTAGAGTAGGAGTGCCGGAAAAGACGCGTGAGAACCGGTGCCAACTCAGGGGCACACATCTTCAGCACAATTGGAGGATTCCGTCCGGCCCACTCGACTTATGAATGTCCAGGAGCGGAGTGCCTTTCGCACTGAGCTCTGCAGAAACTGAATTTCCGGCATGGAGCACTTACACCACGGGATGGTAGGTGGAGAGTTTCAGTCATCAAGAGTCGAGTTGATGCAAAAGAGAGCCCAAGAGATCGGCTTTCTCTTTTGCAGTATGGGCCAGCGAATCATCCTCCTTGTGTAGAGATGGGAGAGATGGCTGACAGAAGTTCCCCTGGACAGCCTTGGCGAGAGACCAGAATGCGCGGGATCCCGATGGGAGGCAAACTAGTCTCGCGCCAATTCTGCCAATGTGCTTTAACTTTGCCGCAGCGATAACTCTTTTGAAGGACCTGGAGGCAGAGTTGTACTCGTTTTTAAGAGCACTGGTTTTTGCATCCCGAGACGCCGATGCATCGGCCCAGACCTGGTAGCACTTCCGCTTTCGGCGTGACGCTATTTTGCAGGTGCGACCAAACCAAGGCTGGGATTTACCTCCGACAGGCACTGCAGAGAACGGAATAAAAGTTCCATTCCCTGAAGTACCACATCGGTGACAGAATCTGCAACGGTGTTGGGATCATCCAGCGAGAAGCAAACCTGCCCCATGGGTAGGAAGCAAAGAAAGACCGCATTCCATCCCAATCTGCCGACCTATAGTGCCACACACGGCGGAAGCCCGCAGATCGCGTTCGGGATCGGCGCGCGATAGGCACTTACACTCCGGATCAGACAGTGGTCCGACGAGCCAAGAGGAGCATCGACTGAGACCAAATATCCGTCCGGGTGTGAGGTCAGCAAAAGGTCCAACAGGGAAGGTGTATGACCTTCCACGTCTGGGATCCGTGTCGGCGAGGTTACCAGTTGTGTCAGGCCATATGCTAATGAAAAGTCGTGAACTGATCTCCCCGCATGATCGGTTATGCGAGAACCGAGCCAATCGGTGTGGTGGGCATTAAAATCGCCGAGAATCACGATCTCTGCGGATGGGATCTGTTGTAGCACGGAATCTGTAGCCATTTGGATGTGGTCGATGAGTCGGTCAGTTACGGTATTACCGCTATGGGACCTGTAAAGGCACGCATAGACGCGCGGATCGTCGTCGCTGTCGATGCGCAGCCAAACGGTAGATAGGTCCAAACCTTCAAGACTACCGAGGCGTCGAGAACAGATATCATCTCTGACGTATACGCAAACTCCGGCACGGGGCACAAAGGAGTGTTCTAGTTTGTACCCCGGGTAATGGAGATAAGAGGTATCAGCCGGAGACGATATCTGAGTCTCTGTAAGAAAAAGCAAGGCTGGCTTCGCCGTTTCAAGATGGTAATGAACGGCGCTAAGATTCGAGTGGAGTCCCCTGATATTGCAGAAACCACGGCGAGCGCGGTAGGGGATGCCATAGTTTCCTTGCTGCGTTTGCCTCGAGTAGGAAAGAAAGAGAGCGGAATATTGCCCCCCCCAGAATACGCGGGGCATACTGAGCGTCCACGATTAGGTAGCGTAGGAAAGCCTGAACGTGGATGCTCAGTGAGGGATTCTCCAGAACCGTAGGTACTGGTACCCTCCTGGGGTAGCTCAAAATTATATACCGCTACCATATTTGGGGAGGGGGGAGGGGGGAGCGGGCCTCCGGTTACCTCACTCACCGCACGAAACGCAGAAGCACAAGATGCCTCTACTTCACGCCGGTATTCTGCGAGGCCGTGCTCCGCACTCTGCCGGCTAACAAATGAGACTCTGGCTAAAAGCTGATGGTGTACACAGGATGATCTTTGGTGACAAACCCCGGCGCTTGCCTATCATCCTTTTACATTGCCGAAAAGTAATGCTGGTCTTGTTGATCTTTCGATCTATATGTCTATTCTAGTATAGTTCAGTTTCCTGTCCAAAATAATACCAAAGTATTTAACATGCGGCAGATATAACAAAGGCCAAATCTTATTATTATGTACTATCTACCACCGTATCGTAATAAGGCTCTGACGGAAAAGAAACAGACGTATGCGTTCCCTTTTTTGATTATTCTTTTTGCAAAAATTATAATGTACATCGAAAATGAAAGGTCAATCACGTATTGTTAAAAAAAACTCACTCACTTAAAGTTTTATACATATCCGCGTATTTACCAAAACCATTGTCGGCCCACCTGCCAGCACTAATCAAGAAACCCGACAATTTTGACGAATATTAATTCGTCAAAGTTGTTTTCGAGTTTGTGATTGCGTGCCTAATGAACGTATAGACAGATGGACGGACCGCCTTTTGTTTTGTGCCATTATTAAACCACACCGCATTCGAATTAAGCCCTTAAAAGCTTTGTAGGACAATCGGTTTTGATTTCGGTAAAGTTAGGATTCGGCATTGTGTAAACTAGTAGAACATTTCAGTACATCATCATCATCATCATTTCAGCCTATCAGAAGTCCACTGCTGAACATAGGCCTCCCCCAAAGATTGCCACGAAGCTCGGTCCTGAGCTACCTGCATCCATCGACTTCCCGCAACACTGCGCAGGTCGTCACTCCATCTTGTGGGGGTCGTCCTACACTGCGTTTGCCTGTACGTGGCTGCCACTCGAGAACCTTTTTTCCCCAGCTGTTGTCAGTTCTGCGAGCCATGTGGCCGGCCCCTTGCCACTTCAGCTTGCTGATCTTTACGGCTATGTCGGTTACCTTAGCATAGCCCTTTCCACAGCGCGCTGGGCAACTTTGAGCTTCCTCATACGGCCTGCAGTACATACCACTGTTTATTTTTAGTCTTTACATATTTTGTGGAAACTAAGCTAAGAGCCGCAGTGGTCTGGGTTCGATCGCCCGGTGACGCAACACTAAAATATTATAGAATTTATCGCGTTGAACTTTTGACATCGGGAATTAAACAATTAATAAATATAATAGATAAATATTGCATAAACGAATGCATCACTCATGACTTACTCGGCAGCGCAGAACAGATCTTGGAAATATAAATGTTCCGAGTTAAACGCTAACTCTAAAACTGAAGTCATACAATAAACTAAAAAAAAAATATTTTGTTACAATCTTTGGTCGGACTTATCTATGCCACTGGTGAATATGGAAGAAAGTACATGTAAAAATTGGCGTGCATTTCTTTTTATTTATTTAGAAAATCAACCACAGATTAGTGAATTACAGAAATGTGTATTTTTTTTTTTTTTTTTTTGTTTTTTAATATTATTTTCTAAATTGCATAATGTCGCTTGCTTTGTTTGTTACTTAGTAATAATCAGCTGTAACTGTACATGTGTATCAAGTTCTTTTAATTATAAATAATGAATTCCATTATTGTGCAATGAGTTGTATGTTACCTAATCTATACTGACTTTGTTTTCAATAAATAAATAAATAAAAAAAAAAAACATCTTAATTTCAATAGAATAGATGGCTGGCTGCTACCACCGGCTTGGGGTCCAGTAATAAATAAAATTGAATCTAAAACCAAGCATACCGCTGCAAAACCTCAAGATACTGTGAGCGCATTCCACGTAGATCGGATCAAAAGTAACATTTAAAAACTGAAGGTAGCCCGAGTTGACTATGACATCAGGACGTCTAGAAACGTCGGGAACAGAAAAATAAAAAGTTTACCCGACTCAATCCGTAAATAGTAGTTTTATTTCATTCACAAAATATATTAAACTGTGGAAGACATAAGGCGTAGTTAAGCCAGAGCCGTGGTTAGCCTAGTGGTCAGGGCGCTAACTTTAGCTTCATAGAGCGCGAGTGGCCTGAGTTCGATTGCCGGTGCCGGCACCACTAAAATTGTTAATAGCAATTTCGAGTGCTGTATTTACCACGTGCTCAGCGGTGAAGGAAAACATCGTGAGGAAACTTGCATCTCTGAGAAACAATAATAAAAAAATATTATGTGAAGCCCGTCAATCCGCACTGGAGCAGCGTGGCGGGCCCCTCCCGGCTCCTAAACCCAGCTGTGGGCACTTATAAGCTGTTACTTTACTTTTTTGTACTTTACTACAGAACTGCGTTTAAAAAACTCATTCAGTGAAGGTCTCACAGCTCCTTCTTCCTTCTCAGTACAGCATGGCACTGCGTGTGCTGTGTGTTCTGTTACCCACGCACGCCAGATGTGGAACACCATCACCAACATCATCCTGAGCCCATAGTAATGAACGCCTCTACTTCACGCTATTCCGAGAGAACGTCCTTCGACACCGGTCGAGCTGGCCCCTTCGAGCAGGAGCAAAACCCGCCATTGGGTCTACCACGTAAGCCTTATTCCTTAAGCCAAATAAATTATACTCAACTCAGTTCATAGAGGAACATGATGCTTAACATTGAAATTAACAATTGTACAGAACCTTTTGAAAACCTTTTCTTTGTTTTGTTTATTAATTTGGCTAAACAAACAATGACAGTCCAAAAGTATTGGTAACAGACAAATAATATAATTAATAGTAAAATTATTTACTTATAATGTGAGGCGGTGAATGCTTTTCTTATTATCATTTTACAAACGTGGTAGAGCCAAGCGGCGGCTTTTGCTGCTGCTCGAATGGTCTGGCTCGTCCGGGTTGGTACCACGGCATCACAGAATACCGGCGTGAAGTAGAGGCATCATGTGCTTCAGCGTTTCGTTCGGTGATTGAGGTAACCGAAGGCCTACACCCCCTTCCCGTCCCCCTCCTCATCCTCCCTCCCATCTCCCTAATACCCTTAAAGGCCAGCAACGCACCTGAAGCATCTCTGGTGATGCGGATGTAGGTGGGCGACGGTGATCACTTATCATCACGTGAACCGCTAGCTCGTTTGCCGCCTTTCCGATAAAAAATCTTATTTTCTTAAAAGTTGATTGAAACGTATAGAGCTCTGATCACGCCATTATTTGGTATACGGTCGTGAGAGCTCATTATAACTCGATGTGCAGAATGGTTCGTATTAAACTCAATTAAAATGTCGGCGAAATGAACGCAAATTTCATTTAGACCAATTAGCGTCGACAATTGGAGCTCATCCCGGAACAGAATTAAAAAGTTACTCGCGTTAATGCCTATTGTATTATTTGTTTTGTTAACAATTAGATTTTAAATTTGAACGCAGCGCAAATAAATTTCTTTTCCCACTTCTTCTTCACCCCGGACTTCAGTATTCTAATTCATCGACAAATGATTTCTAGACTGATCTCGTCTTACCTAACTTACTTCCGTCTCATCAACAGCCAGCATATTCTCGTAGTTCATTGCGAGACTGATGTGTCGGCCATAAGGAGGATTTGATACAACCACCTCGTCAATAGCCTAATGGGGAAGGTTGCTGACTGCGAAACATGACGTCGCAGGTTCAAGTCCGCCATTCGACTACTGTTATGAACCACTCCGGACGCAAGCTGTAATGCTTAGAATTCTTTCCATGAAATTAAAAAGAATAAGGTAATCGCAGCTGCTCCTCATCTTTCTGCTTATTTTTGTTCTGACTTTTTCGATACTGCTATCTCGCCATCTCTTGATGACCATTACCATCTCCAAGGCTTTAGCCTCGCCTCTATTTATTTATTTATTTATTTATTCTTTATTGCCTTAAGCTTAAGGTTACAATGGGCGGACTTAATGGCAAGTGGCATTCTCTACCAGTCAACCCTTGTTATGGTGAAAGGTAGTTGGCAGGTATAAAACAAAGAATAAAAAAAAAAAAAAAAAAAAACTCCAATAAAAATAACTTGATTAGTACATATAAATAAACTATATAATTAAATAAATATTTATAACATAAAATACACAAATACGTATACAAGTATATAAAAGGATACATAAATAAATATATAATATAAATCTAAAATAGATAAGCCGAATATTGTCAATGATCTATTATTCTATTAGGTAATTACGAAGTAGACTCTTAAACAGTTTCTTGCTAGGAGCTGCTTTTATCTTATCGGGCAGGGCGTTCCAGAGGACTGTAGCTTGAACAGTAAAAGAAGAGTTATAGTATCCTGTATTATGTTGTGGAACTCGAATCTTAAATTGGTTTATGGAACGAGGCTCTCTGTCATGAGCAGAATAAAGATATTGAAAATTATTCTTAAGATTAGAAGGAGAATTAGGATCAGTTAATACAGAATACAATAAACACAGAATTCTAGAGCTACGCCTTTGACGAATAGGAAGCCAATTAAGCTTGGAACGATAAAAAGAGACGTGATCATATTTACGTAAACCAAAGATAAATCTAATGCAGTTGTTAAGAAGGCGCTCCAACTTATCGAGACGTGATTGGGATAGGTCCGGGTAACACTCATCTGCATAGTCGATAATGGGTAAAATTAAGGATTGAGTGACCAAAAGCTTAGTTTTAAAGGGTAAGAAATTTTTCAAACGATATAGACAACGTAAGGTGGCAATGACTTTCCGGCTGACTTCAGCAACCTGAGTCTCCCAACACAATGACTGGTCCAGATGAATGCCTAGATTTTTCACAGTTTTGGAGAAAGGAATTAATGTTCCATTGAAATAAACTGGAGCAAGGTTACAATAATCAATCCCGGCAAGCATCCTAGGACCACCCACTATGATTGCTTGACATTTTAATGGGTTGACAGTAACCCCAAATCTGTGCGACCAATCTCTAATAGAGACAAGATTGTTATTTAGCTTCATTATGCAGGTATTGAGGTCTTTAGTGCCTGATTGTGCATAAAGCTGAAGATCGTCTGCATACAGATGATACGAACAGTTGACAGCGGAGGTGATAGAATTAATAAATAACGAAAACATTATGGGAGAAAGTATACCGCCTTGCGGCACACCTGTACCAACGTCTGCCCAGGCAGAACACTGCTGTCCTAGACGAACTGACTGTTGGCGGCCGCGAAGATAGGATGAAAACCAGTCCAAGGCTGGGGTTGAAAATCTAAGATAAGTAAGGTAGGATATGAGGATATCGTGGTCAACTGTGTTAAAAGCGTTTGAAAAGTCAACAAGCACCATCACTGTTAACTTTTGTTCATCCATACCCTTTCTTATATCATCGGTGACTTTGATAAGGGCAGTGGTGGTACTGTGACTTGACGAAACCCAGATTGAAAAACGTTCAATAGGTTATATTTTGTTATAAACACGGAGATTTGCTTATGTACACAGGCTTCAAGAACTTTAGAAAGGAAAGGAAGTATAGAAATTGGACGAAAATGATTGGGCAAGGAGGGATTGAGATTTTAGGGAGTGGTAGAACAAAAGCCCTTTTCCACAGGGTCGGATAAATACCGGAGTCCAAGGAGAAATTAATTATGTGTGTAATTGCTGGTAAAGGTACTCGAGTATCATGGATACTATTTGCTTACTAACCTCGTCACTCCCCACAGCCTTAGATTTGATTGCTAAAACAGCATTTTTAACTTCATTGAGAGCTACCGGTGTGAATTGAAAATCGGGGATTAGAAGAGGAGACATACAACCAATAGAAGTTATTGTTTGAGAGCGGACTAAAGGGTCCATAGATGAAGTGGAAGTAAAATGCTGGTTTATGTCATTCAAAGTAAGAGATGAGGCATAGTTTAATGAAGTCAGCTTGGAAATGCCAAGAGATTTAAGAAACTTCCACACGTCAGCGGTAGAAGAGTTAATAATATTTTCATGGATATAACGGCGTTTAGTATTTCGTACCATCTGATTGCATCTGTTCCTCAGCAATTTAAAATGAGACCAGTTCTCCTCCGTACGTTCCCTTTTAAATTTCCGAAAAGCCCTATCCCGTCTAGCCATTGCCACCCTTACGCCTCTAGACATCCACGGAGCAGGAGGACGCTTTACCCTCACGCTGTGTATAGGAGCATGGACATTGTACAAATCGAAGACAATATTATTAAGTAGCGACACTTTATCGTCTATTGTAGTCGCTGCTGCTAAAGGGCCAGGTCGATGATGGAAGCGTCACTTGAGTTTGTCCAATTCTATTCTTGAAAAATTACGCAAATTCAAAATCGTGGGAACAGGTTTTGAGGGATCACATTATAGGAAAAATAAATCAAGTCATGATGGGAAAAGCTAGGAGCCAACAACTGACCGTGCTTTTGACACTGTCAGGAAAGCCATAATAATTAGGTCAATCCATGAATCATTAGTGTCAACATTGTGATGAGTAGCCGCTAACGGCAGAATGTGGAGATCGACTGACTCAGTAATTGACCGAAGTTTATGAGAACGAAATGTATTTCTTAATAGATCAGTGTTGAAATCACCCATTATCATGCAATGTGTGTACTCCGATCCGACAGAATCAAGAGCAGCTTCAAGAGCATTGAAGTAATACACATTGGGAGGACAGTACACTACCCCTAGAATCGCCCTAATACCCATAATAAAACTTCTAAAATAGAAATTCTGCGGATGCTGAATTGGGAGAAGGAGAAGCTAATACAACCTTGTAAGGTATATTAGCCCGCAGATATATTGCAACCCCGCCGCCACGTTTCTCCAACCGATCATTGCGTATAAGCACAAAGTCTGTAAGTGGATACAGGCTGGATGATAAAGATGGTTTTAACCAAGTTTCGGATACTAGTATGGCATGAATATTGTCTAAAGAAAATGCATCTTCAAAGTCCGAAAATGGCTTGGTATACTTTGCGCGTTAATGTGGCAAACATTAAACCAGTGGTCACAAGGCGAAAATATATGCGAAAGCCTATTGCGCAGCGAAGGTATACTATCATTTAAGAGGTCACAAGAAACAAACGAGGTATCTGAATCATTGACAGAATAAAAAGATTCGTTATCCGACATAAATAGATCAAAAGTATAAATATTATATATATGATTAAATAAATAAGTATTTATAATAAATAGATTATACGAAATAAATATAAAATAGCGTAAACTAAAACTAGAAAAATCTTAAAACCTACGAACTGCTAAGTATGCACAATATGCTGGTATAATGTACCTGTACTACTATGCACCACCCCAACAGTTGACAGTTAACAGGATATCAGTATAAGCATTACAAAGTTAAGTAAAAAAACAAAAAAAAAACAGAAAGTAATAATAACATAACTAAAACAATTTATAGGTACGCAAATCTAGAAAATAGGTCACCAAAGAAATCAAATTCCTATAAAGAAAAGAATATATATATGTAAGAATAAGGTAACCTATGTACACAAGTCATAAAGACAAATATAAATCTACGATAATAGTGCTATGAAAACAAAATAAGTAACCGAAAATTATAAAGTTGGCAGTATGGTTAGTGATCATCGCCTGCCTTTAGGAACCGCAGTACAGCAAAATTAAACATATATGGCAATGTCATTGTCAATGACAGCTGACAGTTAAATGGTAAAGTGACAGATAGGAACTAAAGTCTAAATAATGTAAAATTTGTTTTAAAATAGTGGTAGTGACAAGGTTATAATACTTAGATAAAAAATTTAAATGAATATTAGTAAACAAACAAGGACTAGAAATAGTACCTATAACTATAGAACTTTGCACAAAGCATTAATACATTACAAAAGTAATAATTATTTGTTACGTGCAATATTTAAGACAATGTTGAGAAACAACATTAATTATAGGGGAAAAATTTAAGGAGGAGGATATTATCTCTATATACAAATGTTTTACACGCGTTACATCAAATGCGGTAAGGGAAAAAATAAGGCACTATAAGATATCCTTTTTATAGCCGTTATTTAATGATTAATTTTGAATATTATTTGTTTTTTATAACCCCTCTGCTGGACATTAGCTAGCGGGCTATTAATTTTTTTATTGGATTTGGACAAATGAATCCACCTGATGATAAATGGCTGCTGAAACCAATGGGACCAAGGGACAGATGTGTATTCACCCCTGAGGACTAAAATGGCATGCCTCACACCAGAAATAGGTGAGAGGGTGCTACCTACCGAGTAAGAGTCGAAAGAGCCAACCACCTAGTTGAAGATTTTGGCTACACTTCATCGTGCCTAAAGGAATACCGTTGTTTGCCTACTCCTAGACGCCTGTACCATATGAATATAGACCTCTGATCACTCTATTAGATACCTGGACCATATCCATATGGTACAGGCGTCTAGATCTCTAATCACCCCATTAGACGCTTTTTATTTATTGTCAAATGTCAAATCCTATCAAATTTCTTTTTGACAATCTACCACCGTTTCGTATTTAAACTACTATAACTAAAAATGACACTCCAGGTCATTCCAGGATGGCGGTCTATATATAATATCAAATAATTCGATCGATCGGAAGGCGTCAGGCGCTCTCCTCGGCCACTCACCACAAGAACGCATCAGATCTTGGGTGTGAGCAAATGTCTACTCGTGGGGGACCTCTCCCCTCGTCTGTTAGATGCATTGCATTTTTTGCACACCACGCATTATTTGCATAGGCAATATGCGCATGCTAATCATCGCATTTTGTCAATGATGTCGCCGAGGAATCGTAGACGACCGCCGATGGGGTTGAGATAGCCTTTCGTTCTACGAATGATATCACGCAGGTAAGTTATACGCATTTCCCCTGGTCATTCGTCAAAACCCTAAATATAAATTCGCCAATCTCTACCGGGGGCCTGGGGTACCTTTCATATTCCGCGATAATACAATTTCCACCCAGCCCGGGTGATGTCCCCCCTGGACCCACCAGCGGACTCAATGCCTAAACGCATTATCTCCTAGTCAAGCTAAGCAGAGACAACCAATAAGAGGTTGGTAGAAGAATAAAACGAAACTTAACGAGTAGCAGTGAAATAAACATTTAAAATGTACATAATTGTATTTGCAAAGATTTTGTAGAACAATTATTTATGCAAGGTTTCTAAGATTCTATTTTTATTGTCATTATATATTTAGTAGAATATAATGACACATTTTTAAAATGCATACTTACGATTATACACAATATCTCATGAGTGACCTGCTTTAATTTTTTTTTTATTCTAATGACGGTAAAAATCCGAAATCATCAAATAACAAAGGACATACGTTAATATTACCCATTCATTATAAATGTAATTTTTCTATTGTCTCGAACAAATGAAATGTATAACAATGGTCCTATAATAGAACCCTGAGTAACCATTTGTGATTCGATCGTTGACGGGCACTCCCATTTAAATCTAGCCTTGCTTAAAGTTTATTACGTGCTTCAATACTCGTCCATCAATCAAAACGTTGTCCAGGGGAAATGTAACGCTAAATGCCTTCCTTCCCACCTCGGCAGCTAGTCGGTGACTTGCATTAGGTCGTATCAAAAAGCTGTTAATATCATATCATCGATGCCACCTTGCAGAAATAAAAATCTTACCAACATTTCTCATTTATTTAGAACTATGTAATGATTAGGCAGATTTTAGATTAACAATTTTTGGTGTTTTTTTTTCTTGTTGTTCTTTTGAAGCTGAGCTTTCTTGGTCACATAGAGTATAGTTATAACTGTAGGGGAGGAGACTAAGGAAGTTTAGTAGGACTGCAACGAAATGAAATGAAATGAAATGAAATGAAAAGAAATGAAAAGAAATGAAAATACACTTTATTGTACACCAATAGCAAAAATAGGAAAAAATAAATAAATAAAAAGAAACACAAAGGTACAATTTGCGGCCTTATCGTTTAGAAGCGATCTCTACCAGGCAACCATTTTGCAGAGGAAATAATGACCAGTGAGCAAGGGAAGGGTGTACGCAAGTTACACAGAAGTGAAAATATAATGTAATAAATATATATAGATATATACACAAACACATATATACACTAACATATACTGATATATCTAAATAAATACACAATATATACCCATACATATACAGGAACATAAAGAGTAAAGAATAAATAATATAATATAAGAGCCATACGACGCAAGGAAAAGTAAGTGTTAAAGGATAAACAGATAACGAGAGATGAAGGAATAATTGTTTAGGGAGGAAGGAAGTGCGCTTTGACTAGCCTTTTAAAAGTATTCTAAAAGTTCAAACACGAAGCGTATACAAAGATTCTGAATGCGCTCAAGCTTATTAAGTAACTCTTCGCTTAGATTGAGATAACACGTATCAGCATTATCGAGAATGGGAACAGGAGAGACTGTGCAAGCGTAATTTTAGTTGGTATGGGTAGGAAATTGCTTAATCTACGGAGAGACCCAACCGATGCAAACACCCTCCTACTCACCTCGCTTACTTGTGGGGCCCAAGATAAAAATTTGTCAAGTGTAACTCCTAGATTTTTAACGGTGTCACTGTACGGCACAGATGTTCCGTCAAATATAGTACCAGGTAAAGTAGGTATATTAATACGGGTAACCAATTTTTGACTGCCTATTATAATTGCTTTGGTTTTTGATGGGTTCACTTTAAGACCGTATGACTTACTCCATTCCACAATTAAGTCTAGATCTTTATTTAATAGTTTTAGGTAAGTCCACCTATTTAGCCTGAGCATATACTTGGAGATCATCAGCATACAGGTGGTAGCGAGAAATTAAACGGAGCGTAATAGAACTTATGAAAATTTAAAAAAAGGAGAGGAGACAAAACGCCACCTTGCGGTACTCCGGCCTTGATCGTCCACCAGTTAGAGAACGAATTGTCCACACGTGTCCGTTGCCGGCGACCAAACAAGTAACTATGAAACCAGTCAATCACTTCAGGAGATATGTTAAGAGAAGCTAAGATAGCTAATAAGAGATCAAAATCGACATTGTCGAATGCACTGGCAAAATCTAGTAAGGTCAACACCGTAACACATTGGTTATCCGTACCAAGACGAATATCCTCAGTAATATTAACTAAGGCGGTAGTCGTACTATGACCAGAGCGGCAACCCACAAGATGCTAACAGTGTTGCTAGAACAGTGTTGCTAGAATTCGATGGACGCATCGCTGTGGCTACCGGACCGATGGCGGGATAACCATCTCGAAAAATATCAAACCAAAATTAAGCAGACCGATGACGGGCATCAGCGTCTGATGTACGAGGTGTTTTGTACTGTGATCGCCTACCCGCTCGTCGAGCACATCGATTTTGGCAAATCCATCTTATCAGAGGGGCCTATGTTCTCCACTGTACTACATATAGGCTGGTAAGGTAAATGCTTTGTGACTATCGTTGAAAAACGTTGTGTTAAGCTAGTTCAGTAGATTGAGAAAATAATAATAATAGATAAAAGAACGCATGATATTGAACCGTATTCGAATTGAATTCTAAATTCAAGTTTTAAAATACAATAAAAGATACTGCATATTAATTCCATGTATTACAACATAGTTTTCGATGACCTTGTGTCTAGAAATTTTGAGATGATTATAATGGGCCTACCACGACCTGGCGGATACCGGCGCGAAGTACAGGCAACTTGTGCTTCTGTATCTTAAGACAGCTGTGGTTGCTATTTCAAGAAAAAGATATCTTCTGCATACATAATTGCATATGCATTATTACTTATAGAGCAATCTTTTGCACATGATGAAGAAAGATATCACTGCCGTCACAATTGGTCAGGCTCAGGCCATCATAATAAGAATATATACTGTCCACGCGTGAACATATAATCTGTGGGATGAAGCAGCGGGAGGACACTGCAACTCGATAGCTGCCCCACCGCTGGCACTGACCTTTCAAGCGTGGCACCATTCTAACCACGTCTAATATTTATTAATTAATACTTGTATTACTTTTGTAAAAGTTGTAAACATATGTAAAGATATCTAATGTGAAGTCGATAGGTTTATTTAGCATCGCTTCTATTTTGGCAACCGTGACATATTTCATAAAAAAAAACGGAAACGTATGATGCGTCAGGAATCGATTCCGCGAGATATTATTAAAATTTGTCAATACTGTATAAAAGAAATTACTTGGTGCTCGAATCCGCGCGGAAAACAATACGGAATATAATCTAAGTATATTCGTAACGGTGAACCCTACAAATCAAAGTCAAGTGATTCTGACGAGGGTTGTGGAAGAGAAAGATTCGGGCATGTGCTGGAAAGGGATAGACAATCGTTAGAGGATCATCTTGAAAAGGATATAGTTGAATTCCAACTTCAACGTTTATTATTAGAATAACTTCGTGAAGCTAATATCGAAGGCGTAACATAATTTACATACTTTAAAGTAAAACCGAGGCGTACTCAATACGAGGGTAGTCAATACATTTATTTTAATCGTTTCAATCCATTTTATCAGAGCTTAGTTAGAAGAACGTGGCAGGCGATGAGGTCGTCATATCTTAGAATTTAAGTTAACGAATCTAATCGCATAGAAGTTTTCACAAACACGTTCGTACGAGCCCGCCGCCCACCCCCATGTAACAATTCCCCTGACTGGAATAGTCATCGTGGCTTATAAAATGTATATATATGTATATATAATGCTTTTTATTGATATTTTTAAAGGCTTTTTAAAAAAAAGTATCTAAAATACGAGCAACGGCCTATGAATTTTCTATTACTTGAATTTTTGGGGCTAAGAACGAGAAAATCTCCACTATTCTACTACAGTGCGGGTCATGCATTCATGGGATCCACGTTATTCCTGGTGTTGTTTCCTTCACCGCGGAGCTCGTGGTAAACCTGTACAATTAACAATATTTGTGGCGCCGGCATCGGGAAAATAAAGCCAGACGTGTGCATGAGCATCAGCGTTATGTACAATATGTGCTGCACGTACTCCGAATACTGGTAATACTAAAAAGCTCCAATAGCCTGATGGGTTGGGGTGCGGACTGCGTAACATCGTGAACCACTCCAGATACAAGTTGTAATGCTTAGTTGGGGTTAACAGAAATATTAGTAACGTTACTTATATATCATGAATGTATTCTTTAAAAAAAAATTGACAACGCCGGTAAAAACACAGAGACTTATGGCAGTGGGCAGCATGACGTCAGAGCATGAATGAACTGCAAAAAGAAGTTAGCTTGTTATCACGCAATAAAAAAAATATCTTAAAATACGAAAGTCGGTACACTAAGGAGGCTCTGATGAGTGTATTATAGGAGAAGATACACTCGAATTTGCCGGACTTAAATCCCACAGACTAGTGATCGAAAACCAGAAGCACTTTGTGCACCCGCTCGTCCAGCGTGCTGAGTGTGGGCAAGTCAGGACATGCTGACTTTTGCCGGTGCATTCTTGTAGAGATATTCGATAGCAGACCTAGAGAGACAGATAAAGAAGATGAAGTAAGGATCAAAACTGCGGAATGATCTGTTACCCCAGTGATTTTTTTTTTTATTATTAAAAAGGCGGCAAAGGACCAAGCGGTTCAACTGATGGTAAGTGATTACCGTCGCTCGCGTACATCTGCAACACCAGAGGTACTGCAATTTTTTGCAAAAACTGATATCTGCGAGCTGGAAAGGAGGATGCGGAGGGGGATGGGGAGAGGGAGTGGGCCTCCGGTCATCGCACTCACCGAACGAAACGCAGAAGCACAAGATGCTTCTACTTCACGCTATTCTGCGAGGCCGTCCTACTAAACCGGTCTAGTCGGCCCATTAGAGCACCAGAAAAAGCCGCTGCTTGGCTCTACCATATAAAAATTGTACTAAGCACCATCACTGACAGCGTCATTGGGGTTGGTCACCATCGCCTAGGCAAATACTTTCTCATGCATTGTCTTTTAACTGCATCGGAAATTCTGGTCAAAATTTAAGTCTTTCTTCACTAACAAAACAAAATCATAAAACGCTCGTCTCAAATTTACTTTAAACCTTTTGAATATTCATATTTATTTGAGTTTAACTTGATTACTTTAACCTTAACCAATTCAACTTCACTAAGTTAAATAAGTTAAAGTCCTCTAACAAAAATTTAATTTTTATTCTCTGTTTAAATTTCAAGTGAAGAAATGTTTCATTATAACTTAGTTTACTTATCCGATTAAACGATGCTGATAATAATAAATTAAAAAGAGGAGATTAGTATAGTATACGTGGAAGTTGCTTATAACCAGTGTTGTTTAGGATTTTGAACCTGGGTAGGCAGTAGGTATGAAAAGTAAAGTATACGTATGGCAAAAACCGAAATTACCCTTTCTTAAGAGTCGGTACAACCATTTCGAAAAATACCAAAACAAAATTAAGCAGACCGATGACGGGCTGCACCGCGTTCGCCATGAACATGGTAGAGCCAATCAGCTCTTACTGCTGCTCGAAAGGGCCGGTCCGACCGGGGGTAGCAACACGACCTCGGAGAATACCGGGCGTGCAGTAGAGGCGGCGTGATCTTGGGCTTCTGCGTTTCGTTCGATGAGTGAGTTAACCGAAAGCTTTCTCCCCACTCCCCACTCCCCACTCCCCCATCCTCCGTCCTCAAGATACTGCGAGCACGTTCTGCGTAGATCGGACCAAAAGTTAATAAATAAATGCCGAAGGTAACCCGAGTTAACTATGACATCTGGACCTCCAACACCACATCGATCGAAACGTCGGAAATATAAAAACAACAATGAAACGCGACAAAATCCTTAAATAATGGTAACATTTCAAATGTGTAGTGTTGGCGTGAATGCGTGAATACAAGTTATACATATATAATATACGAAAAGAACAGAATACACTGCCATATTGCATGTGGCAGGCTTGATTTTAGACTGGGTCATTAGAAAAGAAAAAAAAAACTCCCTCCCCACTCCACCCTCCCCCCCCCTTTTCCCCCTCACGTTTACCGCGTCCGATGTTGAAGCGGGTAATTAAAACCGAGACAAACAAAGCGTTGTTTGCCGTAAGTCGTTAGCCATGCGTTTCAGGAATTAATTTTCAGATATAAAGGCGGCAGTTTGACCCAGTTATATGAGATCAGTGGTGGTCCAGTGGTCGGGGCTTTCGCTTTAGTATCATAGAGCGCGTGTGACCCGGTGCCGGCACCACTGAAACTGTTGGTAGCAATTTTAAGTGCTGTATTTTTACCACGTGCTCGGCGGTGAAGGTAAACATCGTGAGGTAACCTGAGAAATAATAAAAATATTATTTCGAGGATATGCGAAGCCCGCCATCCCGCACTGGAGCAGCGTGGCGGGCCCTTCCCTGCTCCTAAACCGAAAGAGGAGGAGCCTTTGCCCAGCAGTGGGCACTTACAGGCTGCTACTTTAAATATGAAATCTTGGTTAATTAACTCACCTCTAATAAATAGAATTCACTACCTTACACTTCACGAATGTGCCGGCTCGACCGGATTGGTACCACTACCTCGCAGAATACCGGCGTGAAGTACAGACATCTTATGCTCCTTGCGTTTCGTTCGGTGAGTAAAGTATCTGGAGGCCCACTCGCCCTCTCCATCCCCCTCCTCATTCTCCCTTCCATCTCCCAAATACCCTCAGAGGCCGGCAACGCACCTGCAGCACCTCTGGTGTTGCAGATGTATTTTGTGGGCGAAGGTAATCACCTACCATCAGGTGAACCGATTGCTCGTTTACTGCTTTTCTAAAAAAAAAAAAAAAGTGTTCTCTATGGTAGAGGATGATAAAGCGCGCATGCGTACATGACATAATGAACGAAATTACTCAGCGCGTGGTTTTAATGGATATGTCCGGGTAATGTTAATATTACGAAGCCGACTATTCCATTTTGAAAAGAATAGAATATGACCATTTATCAACTCACGCCTGTCACCTATAGGGATAGACAGAGATATAATATGATATAATATGATTTATTCATTTCGCAGAGTACCGGCGTAAAGTAGAGGCATCTTGTGCGTCTGCGTTTCGTTCGGTGAGTGAGGTAACCGGAGGCCCACAACCCCTACATATTCCCCTCCTCTTCCCTCCCATCTCCCATATATACTTAAAGACTGGCAGCGCACCTGCAGCTTCTATGGTGTTGCAGATGTATGTGGGCGACGGTAATCACTTGCTCGTTTGCCGTCTATTCCATAAAAAAAAACTACGTGTGTATGTTTGTGTGTTCGGCATTATAACTTCTAAGCTACTTAGCGGATGTCGTAAGCATTTTCCTAAAGTCCCGTATGTCCTACGCTATGTGACATCATTAGAAGGGACTTCTTATCGAAGCATTAAATAGAATTTGCGCTTTTCAAACGTCAAGTGATCATACTATGTTCGTATTATTAGAATTAAATTCGTACTGAATCATTGAACCGGTACGCGGAGCTTAAATAACGTTAATATAATTTATTTTCTTACTCTTTATTGTAAACACTTTAAAGGCTACAAATGGACGGACTTAACGCTTAATAGTATTCTCTGCCAGTCGATCGACGGAGACAGAATAATGTTAATCGGAAAATAATAAAAAATGTAGCAAACAGAAATGTAAACATTTACTAAGTTATATAATTGAAATTAATAAATTTGCACTATAGTATATGAAAACGTACACAAATATAGACATATCTACAGCACTGTATGTACATGTAAAGAGCCGTGGTAGCCTAGTGGACAGGACGCTCGCTTTTGTTACATAGACTGACTTGGGTTCGATCTCCGATAATTTTAAGTGCCGAATTTAGCACGAGCTCGGTGGTGAAGGAAAACATAAAAAAATACATCATGTCTAATAAATAAAAGTGTATTTTATATATTTATTCATATAGTTTTTTTTTTTTTAATAAATTTAATGTTTGGCACTCTTACTATATCTCTCCTCGCCCCGGGTTGACTGGCAAAGAATGCCAAGAGGCATTAAGTCCGCCCTTTGTAATACTTTTGTTAAAGGTATTTAAATAAAGTTTAAATAAATAGTCGAAATCCCCCATAATCGAAGCCTTGTGGCGGAGCCTTACCGGCTTCAAAACCCTGTTAGATATTTGAAAAGGAAGCCTTTGCCTCGCAGGTCAAAAGGCAGTGGTAATTGTCAAAAAATATTGAAGATGCAGAATTTTGAAAGAGCTTTTATTGAGTGCGTTTCTGACGTAGTCGGTGAGGGTGTTTCAGAGAAGAACAGCTTGTACAGTAAAAGATCCGCTGAAGAATCCAGCGCTTTGTTGTGGAATACTAATCTTGAGACTATTAGAAGAGCAAAGTACTCGATCATGGGACGAGTAAAGAAAATGGAAGTTAACTTTATGATAAACCGATTTGGATCATTTGGTCATAAAATTGGGTAAAATACAAGCAAAGTTTCGTATTCCCTGTCCGTCAAAGGTCTAGGTCAAAAATCTTTATTTGTTAGAGATTCAGATTTCGTTTGTCAATTGTATTTTTTTCTTCAAATCTATCACCGTTTCGTAATGACGTTCCACTGACAGAGAAGAAACAGGCGAAAGAATCTCCTTTAGTAACCTCATTTTTTAAACCGAAATTATATTATTTCTAGTTACACTAAAACAATAACAATTCGTGTAGATTTTCAGAAGCCTATCAGAGACAATAGACGCAGTATGCGATTCACCTTGAGGTCAATTCCATCAATTACTATCCGTGTAACGACACAGTATAGTCATACACCTAACGACCTCCCGGCAACACTACGGACAGAAACACCAATTTCGTTAATAACATTGCTGCGCGACGGCGCTGCGACGTAGCTAGTCACTGTTGTTCCCTAGCCTGCTGTAAGACACGCTCTGTTGACGACATCCTCCTGGTGGATTTAGACACGCTCTGATGATGACATCCTCCCGGTGGATTTTTGAATTACGGCGGCTTTTGCTGCTGCTCTAATAGGCGGGCTCGGGCGGGTTAGATCACCGGTATCAATACCGGGGTGAAGTAGAGGTATCTTGTGCTCACTCCCCTTTCACTTCCTTTCCCTCTTCTCTTTCCCCTCCCCCTCCCCAAATATCCTCAACCGGCCGACAACGCACCTACTGCTGCTCTAATGTTGTAGATCTAACAAAAAAAAAAGAAAAACAACTTTGCTAAACGTGGTAGAGCGAAGCGGCGGCTTTTGCCGCGAATGGGCCGCCTCGACCGGGTTGATACCACGGCCTACCGGAACTACACGGAATACCGACGTGAAGTAGAAGCATCTTGTGCTTCTGCGTTTCGTTCGGTGAGCGAGGTAACCGGAGGCCCACTCCCCCTTCATATAACCTCCTAATCCTCCGTCCCATCTCCCAAATACCCTCAAAGGCCGACAACGCACCTGCTGCTCCTCTTATCTTGTAGATGAACGTGGGCGTCAGTAATAACTTACCACCAGGCGATCCGCTTGCTTGCGGCAAGCTCCATTCCAATAAAAAAAAACTAGAGACATTCATTCGTCTTCACCTTCCCATATCGAATTTAACGCCTATGCCATAAGAAAGGTTTAGATTTAGTGACAGACTCGAAACCTTTACAGTTCGTGTGCTGTACAAATATCGTCTTCGGCTGATTCGAACCCAGTACCAGCACGCAATCGTCACAACGTTCCGACTCGATAATATTATCTGTATGTTTTAAATATATTTGCTTATGCCGAGATTAAATTTACAGAACTGTCCTATCCGATTATTCACAGCGACACCCGTGCATCGAAGTAATAATGAAAACATGTAAAGCGTTCCATATGAAACACCCGCAAATAAGCGAGAGAAGGCTTCACGAGAACACTTGGCGACGATGTAGATGTGTGCACATGACCTTGACGCAACAGGTGGTTATCGAACGCTTTTTATATGTGTGCGGCAGTCATGGCCGTTGCAAAGAATAGCTACTCGTACTAAAGAAAACAGAGCAGTTTATGAAAGGTTAAATCAATCTTTTTCAGAAAGGGGACAACGTTGTGAACTGGGATTCGTATCATCGAAGTAATTTCTACATAAGCCTGATTTAGTGCATCGCTGAACACATGCCTCTCTATGACTCCCAGGCTTGGCCTTCTTGGAGGGTTTTCCACATACTCATCACGCTTGGCAAGTGGGTCGGTACCCATTCCCCTTGCATTGGTGATGCTGATCTCTATAACCAGTCTGTGCGATTTCGGTTCGTTGAACTCGGTACTTTATTCCGCCGTCCTTCCGTAGCCAGAACCTCGTTTATTAGAGAGGGAGCATCATTTATCAGGGGAGATTGGCATTCGGAGAAAGAGATGGTATGTTATATATATACATAAATAGCACATAATTGTTTTTCAAAATTATTAATATATTTAAATTGTATTCCCTTAACATCAATATTTGTTTTCTCTATTTAGTTATGTTTCTTATTTTCCTTCTTTTTATGTTAACGGTTTCTGTTTAACTGTTGTCGAGATTTAACATTCAACAAGGGCAGCGGCAGGAGATCAGCGCTGTGGCTACACTGCTGCAGCATAATGCTGAGTCGAATGCCTTTACGTTGCTATAATCCAACATATTGTATTATCTGTTATGTCTTTGTTGTGTTGTAGCATCGATTAAACATTGTTTCCTTCTTTATTCTATTCCCCATTACATACCTAACACTACACATCAATGACGTTATTACTAGAACGATCAGGGCTTAGGTTATTATCAACAATTTCCTAATTAAATTGTTCCTAAATTAGAATAAAATCATCAATAATTTAAACCGTTAAATTATAAAGATAGCTTTCAGCGGCAACAATGTCAAACGAATAACATAACGAAATCATTTCTTTCTCCGTGATCAGAACCGATGACTAGCTTCGTCCATACCATACCATCACGTTCTATCTACCGGAGAAGAGAAAAATCAGTCGCGTAAGATACACTGAATCGGGCGAAAAGGCAGTCCCTGCCTACTCCTATTTGTCCTTAAATCGTTTAAATATTTCACTGCGAGGCCTTCAGAAGAATGATTTACCAGAAACGCCACGTTCGGCAAGAGGATTGTCGATCGCAGGACCAGACACCTCGCACCTTAGACGCTGCAGCCCGTCATCGATGTGCTAAATGTTGATCTGATATTTTCAAGATACCGCCATCTGTCGGTGTCCATTGCGATTTTCGATGCTTTTCCCTTTGTCGCCTCT
The DNA here is from genome assembly GCA_029286595.1 of Bhutanitis thaidina. Classification (NCBI taxonomy): domain Eukaryota; kingdom Metazoa; phylum Arthropoda; class Insecta; order Lepidoptera; family Papilionidae; genus Bhutanitis; species Bhutanitis thaidina. The sequence continues at coordinate 1,763,906 of JAGSMS010000023.1, read as the reverse complement.
TACGTTACCAACGGCAAGAAAGGGGGCGCCCGATACCACACGTCCCCTCCAACGGATCGCACTGCTTGAATATATTCTTCACTACTTTACGTCCGTCACAAAGCTACCTGACGCATAAAACTCTACATTAAAAATATGAAACCGTAAAAGTTTTACAACAAGCCGTCTCCACAAATAATCTACCGTAGCACTTCGCAGTGACTCACACTCCATATGTACATCTAGTTTCATCGTATGGAATGACGTCATAAAGACGATCCTCTTGAAGCCCCTCTTCAGATTGCCCGCGCGGTAGTCTTGAAATAAAATTCTCTATTACCCAGCGCCGAACAATAAAAGGTTATTGAAAACTGTTTTCTTTAATAAATAAAGAGATTTTATTTTACAAAACCACTTATTTGTAGTAAAACAATGAAAGGCAGTAGCAGCCTGTGAATGTTAAATTACTGGACAAAGGAGTACTCCAAAACCCCCTTAATATTAGTGAGGGTTTTGGAGCCCAGAAAGGTCCGCACGCTGCTCCTGTGCGGGATTGACTGAATTCACGTATCCTCGAGATACAATTTTTTATTATTCCTCAGAGAAGCAGGTTTCCTCGTGATTATTTCATTCACCACATGGTGAGTTTTAGTTCGTAAAATTGCTATTGACACTGTAAGCGTTGTCTTTACACACCATATGCTTATTTAATATGTCAAAATAAAAAATACGTACAAAATGTATTGGCAAAGCCCAGGTGGGCTTTTTTTTTAAAGACGTTTTCACTAATTCGCCAAGCCAACTCGGAGTGAGTCCAGTCAGCTGTGGTTGGCTGGCCTTTAAGTTCCTGTTCGCTTCACCGTGAATGACCAAGCCGGGATACCTAGCTGCCCCCCCTTTCCTCGCCACGACATGGTGGGACCAGATCGGAGGGGTAACAACAATATCTGTCCTAACCGATTCAATGTTATCAGGTCATTGTGAAGTGAAGCGGCAACAGCCTAAGGGGTCAGGGTGCGAACTGCGAAACATGACGTCGCAGATTCGAGCCCACCATTCGACTATTGTCGTGAACCACTCCAAATACAAGCTCTAATGCTTAGTTGGAGGGTAAACAGGAATATTGGTAATGTTAGTTAAATAGCATTGCTAGTATTATTTAAAAAAAAAATCTACAGGTAGGTTATTCTATATGGTAGAACGAGCAGAACATCGGCGTAGAGGCATCCTGGGCTTCTGCGTTTCGATGAGTGAGTGAGGTAACCGGAGGCCCACTCCCCGCTCCCCTCCTCATCCTCTCTCGAATGCGCCAAAAATCCTCAAAGGCCGGCAACGCACCTACAGCTCTTCTTGTGTTGCAGTTGTACGTGGGGACGGTAATCACTTACCATCAGGCCGAGAGCCGAGTGCTCTTTTTCCCCTGTTCCTATAAAAAAAAGAAAAGAATTTCTATAAAAAAAAAACCGGTTAGGTTTCGGTTAGTAGGTTATAGAAAGTATAATTGCAGGACGTGATGGCTTAACAAAGGGTTACATAAGCCAACCCACATTAAACCTTCTCTGCTTGAAATTGTTTGCATTTGTTCATGGACTGTAACCACTTACCAAATTTTCGTTTAGCACACACAAAGAAATTCGCTATACGCAAGTGTGGTGGTTCCGTGTGGCTGTCGGAAGTAAAGAATAGCGCCAACCCTGTCTAACCATGGGTGTCGTAAAAGGCGACTAATGGTAAAAAATTATATTAGGAGATGGGCAGCAGCATCTTCCTGGACTAAAACAAAAAAAAAACTGCGGTTGCCAACCCGCTCGCCAGGCGTGGCAACTAAGGCAAACCCCCCCATGATGAGAGGTAGAAAAAAGCAATGGCCCCCAGTCCCCGGCGGCCTCGCTAGTCCTGGCTATGGTGGCAGCCATGGTAACAGCGAGGCAGGGGGTGCGAAGAATCACCGGCTGATTTCTAGCTGCCAACCCAAACGACTGGACCTGGCAACATATAACGCACGCACATTGAGGACCGACGAGAGGATACTAGAACTGGAAGAAGAAGTAAGCAAGTTACACTGGAGTATTATGGGGTTGTCTGAAGTCCGAAGACAGGGAGAGGACTCTATAATCCTAAAATCCGGTAACTTGTTCTACTACCGGCAGGGTGACCATCTGTCCCAAGGAGGTGTCGGGTTTATCGTTCACAGGTCTCTCATCAACAACGTGATCGAGATCGGAAGTGTGTCGAGTAGGGTCGCGTACCTTATACTCAGAATAACCAAAAGGTATTCGCTGAAGCTCATACAGGTATACGCACCAACCTCGACACTCCCTGATGATGAAGTGGAGGCAATGTATGAGGATATTTCAAGAGCCATGCATTGCTCTAAGACTCACTACACGGTGTTGATGGGAGACTTTAACGCAAAACTAGGTACGAAAAAAGGCGATGAGCTGATAGTGGGGAACTTTGGAGTAGGGCAACGGAACCCAAGAGGGCAACAGCTGGCTGACTTCATGGCAAAGGAGGGATTCTTTATGATGAACTCCTATTTCCTGAAGCGGCCCCACAGGAAGTGCACATGGATGAGCCCGGACGGTACCACAAAAAATGAGATCGACTTCATCATGACGACCAAGCGTCAGCTGTTCAGTGATGTCTCTGTGATCACTAGGGTAAAAACCGGCAGTGATCACCGAATGGTAAGAGGCACACTGAACCTTAACATTAGGCTCGAGCGGTCTCGTCTGGTGAAGTCTACGCTCCGCCCACCACGTGCCCTTATCCAGAACCCCGAGAGCTTTCAGCTCGAATTGCATAATCGCTTTCAGTGCCTAGACGATTGCGTTACAGTGGACGATACGAATAGCAGGCTAGTGGAAACTGTCCATGCGGTAGGAGCTAAGTTTTGCAGGACCCGCCGCACGAACAAGCCCCAAAAGCTCTCTGATCACACTCTTAAACTCATGAAAGCCGGGCGTGAGATAAAGCTGCAGTCTAAAACGGATGCGTCAGCGTATCGGCTACTGAATAGACAGATCTCCAAATGTATGAGGCAAGACTTACGCAAATTCAATACAGCCTGTATTGAAAAAGCGATAGAGCGGAACCAAGGCTCCAAAGTCTTCGCCAGAGATCTGTCTATCGGAAAGAGCCAACTGACCAAGCTGAAGACCGAAAGCGGCGCAGTCATTTCCGCTGGAGCCGAGATTTTGAGTGAGATCGAGAGATTTTACGGACAGCTGTACACAACGTCGTTGAAACCACACACTGATGTGAGTAACGACCCAAGAGCCAAGCTTATCCGACATTACTCCGATAACATCCCGGACGTCAGTCTGAGCGAGATTAGGATGGCTCTCAAACAGCTTAAAAACGGCAAGGCGCCGGGTGAGGACGGAATTACAGCTGAGCTTCTGAAAGCGGGTGGAAAACCGATACTTGTTGTCCTTCAGAAGCTGTTTAATTCCGTCATTCATGGCGATGTTACGCCGAAAGCGTGGAGTAGAAGCGTGGTTGTCCTATTCTTCAAGAAAGGGGATAACTGTCTTTTGAAGAATTATAGACCGATATCGCTTCTAAGCCGCGTCTACGTGCTGTTTTCGAGAGTCATCTCAAATCGTCTAGTGAACAGACTTGACGACTTCCAGCCTCCCGAACAAGCCGGATTTCGAAAAGGCTATAGTACCATAGACCACATACATACTCTTCGCCAGATTGTACAGAAGGCCGAGGAGTACAACTTGCCATTATGTCTGGCGTATGTGGACTATGAGAAAGCCTTCGATTCAGTCGAAATTTGGGCGGTGCTACAGTCTCTCCAGCGGTGCCAGATAGACTCTCGGTATATCGAAGTGCTGAGGTGTTTGTACAATGAGGCTACGATGTCTATCCGAGTACAGAATCAGAGTACGAAACCAATCCAACTGCAGAAAGGTGTAAGACAGGGTGATGTCATATCCCGAAACTCTTCACCGCTGCATTGGAAGATGTTTTCAAGCAGCTGAACTGGAAAGGATACGGTATCAACATCAATGGCGAATACATCACTCACCTTCGATTTGCCGACGACATAGTTCTTATGGCAGGATCGCTGGAGGAGCTTAGTACAATGCTCAATGACCTCAATAACGTCTCCCAACAAGTTGGTCTTAAGATGAACATGGACAAGACGAAGTTCATGTCAAACGTCCATGTCACACCAATACCGGTTGTTGTTGGGAACAATAGGCTCGAAGTTGTAGACGAGTACGTATACCTGGGACAAATTGTCCGATTAGGTAAGTCCAACTTCGACTCAGAGGTCAATCGACGAATCCAACTCGGCTGGGCTGCGTTCGGGAAACTACGTCATATCTTCTCGTCGAGTATACCGCAAAGCCTCAAGACGAAAGTATACAATCAGTGCGTGTTGCCAGTGATGACATACGGATCCGAGACTTGGTCCTTCACTGCAGCCCGTATGAGGAAGCTCAAAGTTGCTCAGCGCGCAATAGAAAGGGCTATGCTCGGTGTTTCTCTGCGTGATAAAGTCTGCAACGATAATATCCGCAGCAGAACTAAGGTAACCGACATAGCCGTAAAGATCAGCAAGCTGAAGTGGCAATGGGCCGGCCACATAGCTCGCAGAACTGACAACCGTTGGGGAAAAAAGGTTCTCGAGTGGCAGCCACGTACGGGCAAACGCAGTGTAGGACGACCCCCCACAAGATGGAGTGACGACCTGCGCAGTGTTGCAGGAAGTCGATGGATGCAGGTGGCTCAGGACCGTGCTTCGTGGCAATCTTTGGGGGAGGCCTATGTTCAGCAGTGGACTTCTAATAGGCTGAAATGATGATGATGATGATGAAGTGTGGTAGAGCCAAGCGGCGGCTTTAGCTGCTGCTCGAATGGGCCGACTCGACCGGATTGATACCACAGCCTCGCAGAATACCGGCGTGAAGTAGAGGCATCTTATGCTTCTGCGTTTCGTTCGGTGAGTGAGGTAACCGGAGGCCCACATCACCTCCCTATTCTTCTCCTCTTCCCTCCCATCTCCCAAATATCCTTAAAGACTGCCGGTCTTTACACGCACCTGCAGAATGTATGGTGTTGCAGATGTATGTGGGAGAGGGTAAGTACTTATTATCGGGTGAACCGCTTGCTCGTATGCCGTCTTTTCTTTTTTTTTATTTAAACAAAGTCTTTTCCATAAAAAAAAAATACGCAGGAACAGTGTTTCTGGCGGTAGCCGTGGGTCGTCGATTCGATCTTCAGGCCGTACTTTACTACTAAACTTTAGTATTCATTCAAAATATATTGTGACATGTGGGCATGCGACTTGTCTAATAGTAAATGAATACCGTCACCAAGTACATCCACAACACCACAGCTGCAGGTGCCTTGGCGGCCTTTAAGGATATTTTTGGGACGTGAGACGTTTGGGAGAGTGTGGAGGGAGGATGGGGGAGTGGGTAGAAAGTTTCCGGTTGCCTAACTCACCGAGCGGAAGATGCCTCCACTTCACGCCGGTATTCTGCGATGTCGTGGTACTACTCCGGTCGAGCCAGCGCATTCGAGCAGCAACAAAAGCCGCCTCTCGACTCTACCATAATTACAGTCTGTGAGGTATTCCATCTCAATCCGCAGAGGTATCAATGCATCACGGAATCTTCTTCGATTGATGTTGTTTGCAGGTGTCCATGAATTTCGATAACCACTTACCACCAGGTGGACTATTAGGTCGTTCGTTGCTCCAATCTAAAAAAAAAATATAATAATTATAACCTTTTTTTTTTGATAACAGAAAAATAAAATAACCCACCAGGGCTCTACTAACATTGGTCGATACAGTATCGGGGTTAAAAGAAATAGGTCGAGATGTTACCCCAGGGGATTGTTTCGTTTCTGATTCAGGGTAATTCGCCTCGACCCGATCTCCGATATTTATCGTTACGGGAACGCGTTAGGGATTAGAAAACGAGGAAAAACGCGCCTACTTGTACAAGTGGTTAATTACAAGATTTCGTGGCTCGTTATCCTTCTGCTTTAACGACTTTTTATACAGTTATATATACGTATAGATGTTGCATTTAATATCACAGTCTTTGTCCGATTACACAATGACATACAAGCAGTCCACAGTTTAACAAGAATAGAGTACAATTTATTAAAAAAAAAAGTCGAAAAAGGAAAAAGGAAGAAATAATGGAATCAATTGCAAAACATTATTAAAAAATTTTTTTTATGGAAAAGGCGGAAAACGAGTAAAGAGGTTCACCTGATGGTAAATGATTACCGTCGCGCACATACATCTGCACCATCAGACGTGCCGCAGGTGCGTTGCCGGCCTTTAAGGGTATTGGGGATATTGGAAGGAGGACAAGGAGGGTATGGGCAGGAGGAGTGGGCCTCCGGTTACCTCACTCGCCGAACGAAACGCAGAAGCACAAGGTGCCTCTACTTCACGCCGGTTTTCTGCGAGACCACGGTACCAACCTCTACCTTGGCTCTACCACGTCATAAAAACACTTGCTACAGGGATTACATCCGCAACTTGGCGTTTCTGCCGTTGATAAAAGGGCTGGTACCATCCTCGCTCAGAAGTTAAGAAAAACCATTCGGCCGCTCTCACCAACCTCGCATACCTAGACTAGGCAAACCTTCCCAGTAATGTGTGCCAGATTTTGCTGACGCCTCCTCTGAGAAGCCTATGCTCAGTAGTGGACACCCCTGCCGTTAAAATCGACTGGTATACAAGTAAACAGCAGCACAAATTCGTGCTAAACTTTTAGACGCTTTCAATTTCGAACAAGAACTCAAGAGCAAATCTGAAAATTGCGAAAATTTCTCAAGAATAAATAATGTCAATTACTTTCTCTCGAAGGTTTTACACTTCCTATGGACTGACTTGATTCACTGTCATACAATTACGAAAATTTTTCCTCCGCAAACTCTCTGGAGGAAAGGAGGGTGGGGCGTGGGTAGCATGCTAATAAGTCATGACCCTCCTTCTATAGATTATTTCCTCACGCATCGAGAGATTGCTTCAGAACGGTTCTGTTTAGGGGAGTTCCGTTAACACTGGTCGCGTAGTAGATATTCTAAACATTCCCTTGAGTGAAACTGCCAAGGTCAATTTTCAAGGTTGTGTTTTGTCTCTGCTAGGTTTATTTTAGGTATGGTTTAATATTATCTATTGCGTACCATGTGGTTCAGTGAACAGCGTACCCACCTATGTCTCTATGTGGTACACTCCTTCTCTAGAAGTCGTCTGGATAGGGACTACACTCATACCCATCCGTACAGCCGAAAGGCAGTGTATCTGTTGTTGTGTTTCCGATTTGAAAGGTACACAGAGTCAGTATTTGACGGCTCTGTAGCGTTGTGGCTAAGCGACTGTCTGCGGCGCTGTGGGTCGCGAGTTTGACTCCCGCACGGACTGATCGTTTATATGTATGTATATATTCACGCCTTGTTACCAACGGGGTAGGCAGAGACAATCTTCTTCCACTTGCCACGGTCCTGACATACGTCTTTCGCTTCTTGAACTTTCATCAATCTTCGCATGCATGCTCGTTGGTTTAGAGTACTCTTGACCTGGCTTTTTTCCAGAACGTCTCTGATTTGATCGTGAAATGTTCGCCTAGGTCTTCCTCTCCCGACTCTACCATTTACACTCGCCTCATATATATGTTTCGTCAACCTACTTTCATTCATTCTCTCCACATGTCCAAACCAACACAGCATCCCTTTCTCAATTCGTGTCACTATATCGTACATAATTGTTTGTCTGGACTACGAATAATTGTTTCGTGTCTGGGTGTTTCTTCATGTGCAATTTACTAAATGACAGGTTACAGGAGACATTCAGAAAGGTACCGTTTTTTTTAAATGAAAAAAAGAGTGTAATGAAGAGCTGCGAAGCATTCCATCTTCCCAGTCCCAAAAGATCAGTGAAGTCTTCGATCGAGGTTGTTTGCAAACCAAAGCACTGGCCACTTACCATCAGCTAGCCTGTTAACTCGATTCTCATCACATTCCAATAAAAAAAGTTACAATTATAACGCCATTCTCTGTGTGATATTCAAAATTTCCTGACGTGCTTTACATTTGTTTTATAAATGTCATATCTTCTCAATGCCTCCTTTGAAAACAAAAGCATTAACGATAGGATAGTTATGGAAAATTAGTTTCCTATATGAATATAGGATGAACGGTGTATACTATCTATATTATATATGTGATATATATGTATACTATCAGCGGCGTGTATCTAAAGGGGTATATTTCTTCAAATGTCAATCCTCCTGCGCTTGGTGCATCTTGCTAGCCAACAAACAAGGCTCTGGCGACCGTGCTTATAAATGGGGAAGGGTTAGACCTTGTGGAGACGATTGTTTTTCTTAGAACAACTCTAGACGAAAAGCTTCAATGGGGCCGGACATAGCTCTGCAGCAGATGCTGTAAGAAAAAAAAGAAGTCTTACTGATATTGAAACAGCTAGGATAGTTTATTTTAGTTACGTCCACGGCGTCATGTCTTTTGGTATTTTGATGTGGGGACATGAGACTGATATTGAAACAATATTCGTTATTCAAAAGAGGGCCATAAGAGCTACCTTTAATCTTAATGCTAAAAAATATCATAGGGACAAATTTAATATAACAAATATTCTTGGTTTCTCAATACATATATGTAAATGTATGTAGGGCATTGTTAGGTGTTTCTTTGCGTGATAGAGTCTGCAACGATGATATACGCAGCAGAACTAAGGTAACCGACATAGCCGTAAAGATCAGCAAGCTGTAGTGGCAATGGGCCGGCCACATAGCTCGCAGAACTGACAACCGTTGGGGAAAAAAGGTTCTCGAGTGGCAGCCACGTACATGCAAACGCAGTGTAGGACGACCTCCCACAAGACGGAGTGACGACCTGCACAGTATTGCGGGAAGTCGACGGATGTAGATGGCTCAGGACCGAGCTTCGTCGCAATCTTTGGGGGAGGCCTATGATCAGCCGTAGACTTGTGATTGGCTGAAATGATGATAAAGATGATGAAATGTATAACATAAAAACAACAAATACATTTAATAAGAATGGTGATATTTATAATGTAAATACTAAGAACAGACACAAGCTACTGATGCCAGTTACTATACTAGTCTAGTCTTCCTATCTAATGGGTTTAAAAGATTTGTTAGCGCAACGCCCAAAGCTTTAAAAGCAAATATTTAATCAAAACTTTTGTGGTGTGCAATTAATGTATTGTAACATATGTATGTTGGTAGATGTCAATAGGATTTTCTACAAGTACCCCTGATTTATCGGGCAGTCAATAAATGGTGATTGTACTGTTCGACATGTTTTATTAACTGCTCCGAATCCTTCAAATAGTGAAGGATATTACATGTATATTCTCATCATTGTAAACGTTCTCGTAGAAAACTTTCCTTCAATAAGGTTGAAGGTGGTGACATGCGTCTTGTTAAAAGATACTGTCTTGTATAGGCAAGTCTACTCGTGTTCCAGTGCACTTGTGCTTTAATTTTGTGGTTTACAATGTTCTTGTGGCACGATTTCAGTTGTCTATGCGACCATACCTTTTAATTTACGATTAACTTTACAATTATTGAAAAATAAATAATTAAAAAGAGGTTACCTAGGGTGCTTCTTTCGCCTGTTTCGTCTCCGTCATTTCATAACGCTTTTTCAATTTGGCACCATCGAAACGAACAGTCAATGCCGGATTTAAAGATGTGTAATCGTTTTTACAGATTTGAATATAAAAGTTTTCAGTGAATCGATATTCTGGAGAGCACGCTTGTGCCATCAGAAATGAATTTTGATCTATTTTTATAATATTTCCAGCCGCTTTCTGTAACGCAAAGTGGCCGACCAATGTTCTGTACTCAGTTTTAAGGAGAGCATCGACTTTTAACTTTTTTTTTTTTAATCTCTATGTCGGTGTTACGACTTCCACGCACTCGTAGCTCTACGATGAGGGTAGAGTCAAAGGTACGGAGATAATTGGTGCTGAAGTAAATTAAATATGATACATATCTAGAGTCGTTGACAATTGTACTTCGCAGAAGAAGTTGTATATATTGTATTTAAACATTTTGTAATATTGTATAAAATATGTAGGCCTTTGCCCAGCGGTGGGCACTTACTTTGCTATTATATTAGTTAATATATTATGTATTAATTAAGTACACAACTACCTCCTTGTATAATAATAATAGTTTTCTCTTTCCTCAAGGGTTCGCTGGAAGAGAACACTGCTTAGGGTTAAGCTCGCCTTTGTACATTTATCTTGTATACTATTAAAATTGAAAATTTATCATAATGTGTACTATAGAGAATAGAGGTAAAGAAAAAAGTTGGTACAATCTGTTGTCTTGTTGAACTCAGATGCTGAAAGTATTCAAAACTATATGAATAATGTTGCCGATTATACCGCTGTCTGTGTTGCACGTTTCAACAACTTTTTGACACCCATCGCGAGGAAAACTGTACATCAGAGAACAAAAATATATATTTACGTGCTATATTAAGTTTTCAAAACTATTTTTATTGAATTTTTGTCCAACATTACTATGTTTACATAGACTAGCAGGATATAGTAGCATTCTAAGCAATGCTCTTCTTTATTAATTTACCTATGAAATAGAGTTGTTCGATCTCCTCAATGTTGTCTACCAGAAAAATCACCCGTGACGTCTCGGTTTATGCAGTGGCTGAGCGATTCATTTCGCTCCTTGTATAGCCTAAGAACAGATAGTTTTATAACTCTTAGTGGTTACACATATACGATTTATGTCTGTAAACTTGTCTTCTTTCTCTTTCACAAAAGCTGGCATGCCATTCATGGACGATTTGCCACACTCACCACTCTGGGTAGGAGAGCTGGTAAGCGCAGTGCTCTCGCACCAGAGATGCTCCTCCCCATCACAAGTCTCTATTATATGGTTTCGAGGACTTATCCGTAAAGGATACAGGTAATATCCCAAAGTAGAGTAACTTTCTTAATATTATTCACGAAGCTCATTTTTTAAATAATAAATTCACTCTTATTATTGAAATAAATTACCGTATAGTTAGGCCTGATTCTAATAACCATCTAAAACGCAGGTGTTACAACTTCCCCTTAAAAACAAAACCCAAAAATAACAGCGTTTGATCGCCAGCAGACGCTGCGCACGCGCCGATTGCGTATCAATCGATTGATTTACACGAAACTCTCCCTCCTTTTTATCTGACAACACTATCAATTCAACCTTGTACGCACAGACATACAGTTTATTTTACATTAATAGTTTTAAAATTTGTGTCGAAATTTTATAACGGAAACGAACCGTCTTACATTTAACGCTAATCAGTCTAATACTTTATTAATATTTCGTGAAACAAAATTCAGATGTTAATTACAACCTTATATTTAAAGAGGTACAGCTTAAATTACAGATTACCTAACTGCCGTTTCATTGGCCCCGGGTTCGAACTTCGAATCCCTTCCGGTACAATATTTGTGCACACAAATTGTTAGTTTTTGGATCGGGCTGGGGCTCGCATACGCGTTACATCACACACTTTACACGTGGTAGAGTCTAGTGGCGGTTTTTCCTGCTGCTCTATAATAATAGGAATAGGCCTGCTCGACCGGGTTGGTACTACGGTTTCACAGAATACCGGCGTGAAGTAGAGGCATCTTGTTCTTCTGCGTCACTCCCCCTCTCCGTCCCCCACCTCACTCACCTCCTATCTCTCAAATATCCTCCAGAGGCCGGCAACGCACCTCTGGTGTTACAGATGTACGTGGGCGACGGTAATCACTTACCATCAGGTGAAGCGCTTGCATGTTTGCCGTCTTTCGGATAAAAATACACGGGAAGGTAAAGAGGAATGAGTGTCATGACACTATAATATCCCCTGCGCAGTCGACCACTTCTGTATAGTATTCGGATGTTGTCTCCGTGTAATCAACCAAGGGGCTTATGTCCTATGCCTCAAAATATTTGACTAAAAATCACGTGCGAGTTCTTTTTTTGAATGAAATTCTACCATACGTAGTATTACGTGTATAAAATTACAAACGAAATGATGCCTGCGGAATTTCTTTCGTCTGTTTCTTCGGCGTCAGAGGAATCTCATTACGAAACTGAGGTAAATTGTAAAAAAATTCAAATAGACAACGCAAATTTTATTTTTTCTTTCGTCTATTATATAATTTCAATAATTTCATGTTTTTTTCATTTTCTATACGTGGTTTCATTTGTTCAAGGCATGAAACACTGTCGTGGATGTGAAAAAAGTCATGAATAGTTTGGCATTTTTGTGAAATATTTTGTGGCTTGGCGCATACGGCCCTATGACGACTTTGTTATTATCAGCATCGTCACAATCGCGACCTTATGGGATAAGCGATTCCCTGTCTGTATGTAAAGGAAATATACGTAACAACACCGCGCCGGCCACCGAGCAGGCTTAGCTAATGGAAAGTGATTACCATCGCTCACATACATCTGCTACACCAGAACAGCTGCAGGTAAGTTGAACGGCCTATAAGGATATTTGGGAGATGGGAGTAACGATGGGTAATGGGAGTGGGTCTCGGATTACCTCACTCACCGAACGTAACGCAGAAGCACAAGATATCTATATTACACGGCGCTATTCTGCGAGGCCGTGGCGCTACCCCGGTCGAGCCGACCCATTCGAGTAACAGCCAAAGCCGCCGCTCGACTCTACCACGAATAAATTCCTGTGAAACATATATATGTGTATAACCCTATGATATATTGATCTATTTCAGGAAGTAACACAGTAACAAGCAGTCTGTAATGTAGGCTTTAATCGAATAATGTTCAATGGCTTATCAGAACAAATCAGAACTCTACAACTCTCCTACAAAATTACAGCAGTGATTTTGTAAGCGTTGTAAGTATAGTAATGAGTCGTACATTGCATATAGTATGTAGAGACGCCAGTTACGTTCAAAATAGCTCCAAGATCGGGTGTAATGAACCGGAGCACAGACGCGGATCGTGAGTTCCCAGCCTAGACCAAATGTTGCTAGTAATCTATAGTACTTATAAGAGCCTTTAGGATGCCTATACACTAATATGGCTCCAATGTCTCTTAACATTGTTTGAATTATAGTTGAAGTCTCATTAAAGACTAGAACTGGAAGAGATTAAACAGCTTGCCCTTCGACATCTGGTTAGATTCTAGTATATTAAATATACTAAATACTACAGGCCGTATGACATCCACAAAGATGTTCAGCGAGTTATGAGCGGCGTATCACTGCGAGGTAGAAATTGTAACGATGATATAGGTAACTGAAATAACTAACATAGTCAAAAGGATCAGAAAGCATAGCTGTACTGACAACCGTTGAGGAAGAAAGGTTCTAAAGTGGCAACCCCGTAGGGAAATTTTGTCATAATCTTTGGGAGAAGAAAGTTCAGTAGTGGACAGGTTTGGTAACGATGATGATTAGAGCCTAGCTGGCTGCTTGAATGGGCCGGTTCAACCGGGGTAGTACCATGACCTTGCAGAATATCGTTGTAAAGTAGAGGCATCTTGTGCTTCTGCGTTTCGTTCAGTGAGCAAGGTAACCAGTGGGCCACTCCCACGCCACATGCCCCCTCCTCATGTTTCATCCCTATCTATATCCTTCAAGGTCGCAGCTCCTCTGGTGTTGCAGATATACGTGGGCAACGCTAATCAATTACCATCAGATGAACCGCTTGCTCGTTTCCCATTTGGAAAAAAGAACCATCTAGCAAGTGCATATAGCTCATTGATATGCAATATGGACCCTTGGTTCTAAATCCAGCCCATGTATACTACAAACATATGGTCAATAATACATAGGTATTATTGAAAATATGAGATTTTCCTAATACTTATAACTAAAGCAACCCACAAAGAAGCCGTGGTAGCCTAGTGCTCAGGGCGCTCACTTTAGTTTCATAGAGCGCGAGTGACCTGGGTTCGAACCCCGGTCCCGGCACCACTAAAATTGTTAATAGCAATAGCTGTATTTACCACGTGCTTAGCGGTTAACGAAAACATCGTGAAAGAAATAATAAAAATATTATTTCGGGGATATGTGAAGCCCGCCAACCCGCACGGAGCAGAGTGGCGGGCCCTTCCCGGCTTCTAAATCCTCTCTGATACTCCGAGTATTTGAGAAGGAGGCCTTTTCCCAGCAGTTGGCACTTACAGGCTGCTACTTTGAAAGCTACCCAGAGTCCAAGTCTAGCAGTGATAAGTTTTTTTTATTTTTTTGTAATCTATGTACATTCACAAATTTTGACTTATAGTATGATGAAACCTTCATAGGTTTGTATACATACTAGTATTCACTGATATTCGTTTAACCAACGAACGCAGCACCAATGCGTTATTCAATTCAACGAATATTGTAACATAGTTATGTGGGTCTCCTGCAAAAAAGAAATGAAACCAAAAAAAAGTTTACAGGCTGTTTTAAAATCCAAAGAAGATATGAAGTTTAATGGAAATGTACCAGGACAACATCATCATTACAAAGCTTGTTCGGTTTTCATTTTCGAACCAATGTAATACGACCCTTAACCTAACAAGTTCGGAAGTCAACGATACGTGCAATGAACAATAGCTCTTTTCTTAATACCATAGAGTCTTTTCCGAATTCACCACAAAATTTTATTGCTATTTGAGAGAAAAGAACAAGTGAAAGACGTCAAAGGAATTCGAATTCTAAGTTTACCTGAATAGAATAGAATTTTAAATAATCGATAAGGGAATCTGCTGCAGGGTACATAAGGATTTTTCAAGGTCAACCTTATCGCTCCAAAAATAGGAGTGGTTTTCGAGCGCGAATAATCGAATATACTCGAATACTTGTTTTCCTTGGTCCCTGACGCGATATACTTCTTTTAATTCGTATTTTGCTTTGGAATCCGTACAATGCCATGGAATGCTTTTCTGAGGTGATAACGAAGAGCCGAATTAGTATACAATCCGAAACCTTTTTTTTTTAAACGATTTTAGCAGTGCTATTTATTAAGTAACTTTACAAATATTCCCGTTAACCCTCCAACTAAGCATTGCAGCTTGTATCTGGAGTGGTTCACGACCATAGTCGAATGGCGGGCTCGAACTTACGACGTCACACCGTACCCAGTCCCGACCCTAACCCATTTGATTGTTGACACAAATTGCGCAGTTGGCACAGTTTGTTAAATTTCCCCCACGGAAAGGCTCCATGGATAATTGCTCCTTAGTGTTTGCAATCGTGTGGTATCGGCGTAAGAATTTGCCGCTCCCTTTCTTCCTGCGGGTGTCGTAAGAGGCGACTAAGGGAATAGCCTTGATAATCAAAATGGCTACCGACAGATGGCGGAATCCAAACCAAGCAGACCATTGACGTGCATCAGCGTCTAAGGTGCGAGGTGTCTGGTACTGCGATCCGCTTGCCGTGTGGAGTTCATGAAAAATCATCCTGCAGTGGATTATTTACAGGCCGTTAAGGTTAAGGTAAGGTTTGCAATTTATATACCTCGGATAAAGTACGCCATGGTGAGGAATCTTATATCGCGCTGGTCTAATCGCTTGTAATATTATTCCTATTTATATATACGTTACGTATAGATGTAGTAACATGGTTGGCATATATTACATACTAGCTAGGAGTAGTCTCTTCTAGTCTAGTTTCGTTCTAGTCTAGTCTAGTTTTGATGGAGAATGTGAATAGAAATTGCTTTCTATTCGTAAAAACGAATCAAATATATTTTTAATAATAACATATATCTGAACTGTGAATATATCCCGTACAAGCTTTCATCCCCTAGAGATTTTTATCAAAAAACGCCTATAAAGAATTTTTATTTTTAAAAGCACAAACCTAAATATTGATAACAACAAAATCCATAGGAATTTTATACTGCCTTCCAACACCCACTTTTTACCTTTTTTCCTTTTACTACTTCTATTACTACCCAGAAGATTGCCTCTCTCTCTCTCTGCCTCCAACAGCAGTAGCTGCCCACTACTGCTGTGTTCCGGTTTGGAAGGTAAAGTGAGCCAGTATGATTACGGCCTGTGAGGAATTCCACAGGACTGACAACGCATCTGTAACCTTCTTCGATTGAAGTTGTTTTCAGGTGACCGTGGACTGCAGTAGTCACTGATCAGGTGGTCCTGTTAGCCCCGTTTTTTCACCTCAATCCAATTAAAAAAAACACACGCATTTAATTGTGGTTTTACGAAGACCAAATGCCTAATTGGTTAATAAGACGATGTTAGAATGAAAATATCTCTTACTATCTCCAACGCATACGTCACATGCACGCGAAGCTCTCTACTCTGATTCAAGGACCAGGGGCACAGGCGTCCGTTTATAGCGGAAACACCAATAGATTTTTTACAAAACCAAATTCAACAAACTAGAGATTATCACTGGCGCAAAAAGTAGAAAAAAAGAAATAATAGGAATTCCTAACGGAACAGAGTCACATCTGCACAGATAACATAATGTAAATTTGTAAGGACATTGATACATTACGTAAGTACTGAACTTCTGACGAGCCCTAAGGGAGTCTTCACGCCCATCGACCTTTTCTACGGTAAAAGAGCAACAGATAATAACCTACGCTCGACGCGATGTGTTTTAATACTTGCCAAGGATATTTAATTAGAGGGTATCAGGGTCTGACCACACAAAGCTTGATAAAAAAGAGAAACAAAAGGCGGTGTAGGATGTAAATATCTGTATGTGATTATTATTTGTCGTTGGTATTACTTTGTTTTTATGGTAAAGGGGCAAATGATCCTGCGGTTCACCTGATGGAAAGTGATTACCGTCGCCCACGTGCGTCCGCAACCCCAGAGGAGCTGCAGGTGCCTTGCCGACTTTAAAGTATATTTGAAAGATGGATGGCGAGGAGGGGGGCTTGGAGGAGAAGGAGTGGGCCTCTACTTCACGCCGGTATTCTGCGAGCCCGTGGTACTGCGGTCGAGCCGGCCCATTCGAGCAGCAGCAAAAGCATAGCCGCTTGACACTGCCCCGCTTAATAATGCTAAAATAATCTACGTGGGATAACCATTACGAATGATGTTAAGGATGTTTGACATCTATTACCCTCGGTTTTCTATTTGGGACGACTCAGAGTTTCAAAATGGGCTTTCTAAACCCATTTTTCGTATTACCGGAAGCTGGGACGTTTTTAAAGGCTTTTCCCTTAGTCGCCTTTTGGTGGCAGATTCATATACCCATACTATACGGAATCCCTTTTTTTAATTAGTATCTAAAGAAAATACAAACGAAAACCTTATAATTACCTACAAAGAACAACGAAGAAACCACGCATAGCTTATCTTTCGCTGCCATCGCTGATTACAGATAACCTATTTGATAAAAACATTGACTTTAATATTGTTTGACATTTTCCAGTACAGAAACAATTTTTTTTTTTTTAAATAATCCATGGTAATTCCTTAATTGCGGTAACATGCGGTATTTTAGGACTGTAAGATGAATCTTGGACGCAACATGCTATGTTAACCTACGTACATCTGCAACACCAGAGGTGCTGCAGTTGCGTTGTCGGTCTCTAAGGGTATTTGAGGATGGAAGGGAGAATGAGGAGGGGGATGGTGAGGGGGATGGGGAAGGGGTTGGGGAGGGGAAGTGGGCCTCCGGACACCTCACTCACCGAACGAAACGCAGAAGCATAAGATGCCTCTACTTCACGCCGATATTCTGCGAGGTAGTGGTACCAATCCGGTCTAGCCCGCCCCTTCCAGCAGCAGCAGGCGGCTTTTGCTGCTGCTGGAAGGGACTTGGCTCTACCACGTTTAATAATAAATGTATGTGCTATAAAGTTCATTAACCTTTAACTAGACAATAACAATAAAAATTCTTTTGCTGCGACTCGTCATGAGTTATAAAATAAAAACCGACCAAGAGCAAGTCGGGTTCGAACCGTGGGTTCCGTACAATATCTCTGTGTTACCAAACAAAATGTATCATTTAGGTCGGGCTCGTTAGCTTGAGCCTGACTCACACTTGGCGGGTTTGTATTATCTGTTGATTTACTTTAGAGCTTGCAACCGTTTGAACGAAAGAATAAAAATAAAAATTTATGAAAAAACATTTTGCATGTATGTACCCTATATTTTTATGATTATTATTATTAACATATTCCGTAACTATTTCAACCGGCTACCTATTACAGTTCAAAAGATACAGCCCTTTAAAGATAGGAGGGATATACGAACGAACGGACGGACAGACGGCGCAGTCACAGTAAAAGGGCTGCGTACGGAACCCTCAAAAATTAACAAACAACAATTATTTGGCAAAGGCAAAATAAAACAACTAAGAAACATTAACCTAACTGAAACAAATAGCACAATTAAAAAAACAAACAAAGTAAGATATAAAATGATATAAGAGAAGCATTAACGCGGGAAAACTTTCACGCGCCTTCAAAAAAAAAAAAACAACCGCGGCGTAAAGGCGCCATTGTTTTAGCGACGCCTCTAAAAATGGCCGGAACCGATGTAAACGGCTTAAATTAATAGAGCGCTTTTTCCACCGGGCCTGCACAATGGGATAGACGGACACACGGGGTCGATGGCCCGGTCACGGGGTCACGGCGCGGGTGAGCGGCCGGCACAGATTAAGCCAGATGTTTTAATAGGATATTCTTTGATTTTATTATACGGAAACGCGTAAGGTATTATTCGTTTTCTTTTTGGTTTTTTTTTTTTTGAAGTTGCACGCCGCCAAAGGTAAAACTCCAAACTGGTCGCTTAGGTTGAAATGCACAGAACGCCGTGGTAGCCTAGTGTTCGGGGTGCTCGCTTTAGCTTCATAGAACGCGAACGCGTGCGACCAGGGTTGGATCCCCGGTTCCATTTTAAGTGACGTATTTATCACGTGCTCGGCGGTGAAGAAAACAACGTGAGGAAACTAAAGATAAAAAAAAATATTATTTCGAGGATATCACGCCTAATCGCACTGGAGCAGCGTGGCGGGCCCTTCCCGGCTCTAAACCCCTCTCGGATATTTGAGAGCGAGGCTTTTGCCCAGCTGTGGGCACTTCAGGCTACGTTACACAGAACGCCTTGCAGTAACTTCCACGGAAATTATCGATGTCGATAAGCATTACTAAGGGAGGGACTCCAATGTCTTTAGACCTCTCCCTCACTCTCTGACCTATTTCTGCCGCTAATCAGCACTGTAATCACTCTTGTATTCCGATTCGAAGAGTATGCAGAGCGAGGCACAGTCTGTGTCAGATTCTGTCTTAGTTCTCGAGAATATACACGCATCCCAAGGCATTTTCGACAGAAGCAGTTTGTATGTGTCCATGGTCTGGATTTAACACTGAGTGAAATGTTAGCTCGTTTGTAATTCTTAAAATATATAATTTGGGGCACAATCGAGAAGGATTGATGGCTTTCTTAATGTAATTACAGTACGTACGAGTTGCCACAAACATAGGATGATATAGTATTACTGAATTCAAATATACTGTGGCATGTTTTATTATATGTACACCATCATTTTATGGGACTTTAAGGTATGTCAGTTATGATCGTTAGCCTAGTTCAACACAGTGTAGTAGCACAATTCTCGACGCTTTCATTAAGGGTAAGCAGAAACTGTTATGAATAGAGGTGGATTAATATATAAGGTATATTAATCGGTTTGATAAGATAATCGGGGCAAAACGATTTTTTAAAACATATTGTCGAATATAACTATCATCTGCATGCGGTGCAAGCTGCCGAATAACAATCGAGGCTCTGACGAAGAAGCATAGTTGGAAGAATCATAATTTCAAAGCTTAATTGATGGGGAGCTGTATCTTCGGTGCCGGACCTCAACAACCCAGCGTGTCGAGTAAAACAAATCGTCCATGAAGGTCATGTTAGATTTAGTAAGATCTTTCATAAAAAGGGGTCCAACCGGGAGCTAATACAGGCTTATAAGAAAGAAAGTAGAAGAAGCTATTCGTAAGTAAGTAACTGGTGATAAAGTAACATTCTTTAGGTTTGGTATTTTTCGTGATGTTTAAACCGCCATCTGTCGGTAGCTACAGCTATTTTCAATCGGTTCTTACACCATCCGCGGGAAGAAAGGGGTTGGCATATTCTTTTGCCAATAACTCAGCATAACTAGTACTTATATTCAGCATTAAAGACGTTTTTCTATTTGATTTCAATCACAGAAGCTCAATCTATTACTAAGAGCTATTTAAACAAATACCGGCACTATAAACATTAAAACTGTTATGGTTCTGTCTTCTCATTGTTTTAGACTTAAAACAGTCCACTGCTGGACATAGGCCTCTCCCGTCTAGTCGTCGCTCTTGGCAAAAAGATTAGCGATCGCAACCTCACGCATCCTTGTCTCGCTACCCTTGGTAATTGAATACATTTCACAAGTCCACTGCTGAACATAGGCCTCCCCCAAAGATTGCCACGAAGCTCGGTCCTGTGCCACCTGCATCCATCGACTTCCCGCAACACTGCGCAGGTCGTCACTCCATCTTGTGGGGGGTCGTCCTACACTGCGTTTGCCTGTACGTGGCTGCCACTCGAGAATCTAACTTAAAAACGTTTAACTACATTTAAAGTAACTCAAATACTTTGCTTCTCATACCCACTGCCTACCCTAGGGCACAGACCTATGCGAGCCTCTGCTGGTCTGAAGTTAATGTCAGACATTGTGACATATTTGAAATGGTTTTTGCGTCATTTATCAGTCAGCTATTGTCGGATGTTCCTATGGCAATTTAATAGTACCCGCGAGATGAACTAGGCTGGTAGGTTTAATAAAGCCTAATAAAAACCTTAGAGCTACCATAGTCGGGTGGTTAGAGGATCAAACTCTGTATCAGATGACACGAGTTCGGTCCTCTGAGTTGAGAGCTCATACGTTTTTCGTAAGATCATATTTATTTATTGATTTTTTGTTTTTATAGGAAAGGCGGCAAACGAGTAAGCGGTTCACCTGATGGAAAATTACTTCCGTACCTCACATACATCTGCAACACCAGAGGTGATGCAGGTGCGTTGCCGGCCTTTAACGGGTATTTCTGAGATGGGATTGCAGGATTAGGGGATGGGGAGGGGTTCCTGATTACCTCACTCACCGAACGAAACGCAGAAGCACAAGATGCCTCTACTTCACGCCGGTATTCTACGAGGCCATGGTACCAACTCGGACGAGCCGGCCCATTCGAGCAGCAGCGAAAGCCGCCGCTTGACTCTACCACGTATTCGGTCGCCTAGTTTTTGCTTTAAACTAAAAAAAACTTTCTATATTTACTTTTATATGGTTGTGCCTGACCAGAGAAAAAAGAAGAATAACGAGCGTGGCGTGCTCTTGCGTAGAGTTATTGCACTTTGATAAATAAGGCACTAAGTTGGGTCAAGACAATGTATTCTATCGTAATTTCATCATGTTCTTAGTTACGACATCTTATACGATCCTAAAGGTTTCCGAGAGACGACAATTTACTCAAACTGTTGCAATAGTTCAAACGCTTAGGCTATTTTCGACTGACGTGAGCTGTAACACGCCAACTACACGTGGGGAGGTACGATAGAACTGCTACGAGCTACGGGTTGCGCGATTGGATTAAAAGGCCAGAATCTTAAACTTCCATTTATTTTTACCACTTGCATAGGCTGTTGAGTTTCTTCTCGATGGGCTATCCCTCCCCTATCGTCATGACTGTAACCAATCCTCTCACTTTTCCTCTTTTCTTCAGTTTCTTTTCCTCCTCGTCTCTTCCTTTCCTTCGTGAACTGAACTTAGCGCGATCCAGTGCTCTTTAAATGGTCCCGAATTTCGATTATTTCACATTATTTAAATAAATAAAAAAAAAACTAAATTTACCAACCAGGAACTGCTACCTACATTATACGATATTTCCCAACGCAGGAAATAATATGTTCCCGCCGCTTGCACCAATCATCTATAAATAACGAACACTTCGTTTTCAATATCACGTCGGCCGATCGAACGGTCGATTTTCATCATAAATTTATATTTAAAACCCGACAGCTGCCAAACCTTTTGTTAATTTTGGCGCGTTTACGACGGACTATAAATCCGCCATGTTGGCGATACGACGTCGCAAGATGGCCGCGGTTGACAGCGAAAAGTGCGCGAAACGATGCTGCAACCGCGAAGATGGATCGTAATAATTTTGTTTAATGTTTTAGTGCCATTTTCATGCGGTTATTTCCTTTCGCAAGGCATTTTAAGTACAGTAAAGGGACAGAGATTTACGGGCAGATTTTACAATTTTCGAACATTGTGTATAGTGTACACCGACTTACTGAACGTACGCGTATTATGATTTTGTTAAAGATCGGTCAAAATTATAATGCTAAGTATAAATAATCCACTTCTTCAGATGTAAAATGAATAATGAGTTAATTTTGATGTGAAACTACTATCGAGTTGGTAACTGAGTGGTTGAGGAACTTGCAGATAAGAGAGATAGACACGTCCCGAAAAATGTAACTAGGTCGTAGTGGCAAATGAGACCGGCAGAATGAATATAGAACGTTCTACTGTTTACGCTCCCTCTTTATCTCTCTCTCTCTCTCTCGCGCTTTAATAGAGAAAGTTCACAACTAAGCGACAGTGAATTAAAAAAGTTTCATATTTCGTGACGTCTAAATATACACAATTTGTTCCTTATCCACACTAATTGCCATTCCTTTAGCTTTAAAATTTTTCTTCCAAAGCGCATGGCGTCGACGCTGACGATTTTTTTACCCGACTACCCTAGATGTCTATTATATTTTAATGTGGCGTCTGCGTATCAAAAAAGAGATTTTTTTTTATAATATTTCAATTGCTACTAATTATATCTATGGCAAAGGATTTTTTTATGGGTAAGCGGGGAAAACTGATGGGTAGTGATTACCGTCGCTCGCGTACATCTGCAATTCCAGAGGCACTGCTTATTTGGGGGATGGGTGGGGACGAAAGGCAGAAGCACAAGATGCCTCTACTTCACGCCAGTTCTACGAGGTCGTGGTATTAGCCCGGTCGAGCCAGCCCATTCGAGCAGCAGCCACTTCACGTGTCTTCGAAATAATATGTTTTATTATTTCTCAGGCTCAACGCAGGTTTTCTCACCACTATTTTCCTTCACCACCAAGCACGTGTTAAATTTGCTTAGTTAAAATTAAAATTGTTATTAACAATCTTAGTGCCCGGCACCGGAAGCCAATTGCTCGCTCGTTGAAGCTGAAGTGAGCGCTCTGATAACAAGTCTTCCACGGCTCTTTGAATGTACTATACATACGTCTATATTTGTGTACGTATTTATATTACGTACGTACGCACATTACAGTGAAAATTTATCAATTAATATCCAAGTGTGTTAATTTTTACATTTGACTCTATGGAATCTTGCACACTGTCGTACGTTCTATAAGTTTTCTTTATGTATATCTATTTCTACTCTTAATATAGGATCTCTTAGGACAATAGTTTAGTTGTCAGATTTTGAAAAACTAATGCTGTCTGTTCAGAAAACATTTCACATCATGTATTTTATATTGCAATTCAATATTTATCATTCAAAACGCTTAATCTGTCATGGCCTCCTGCATTTAAGATAGCTTCACACGCTCTATATAACATAGGCGGTATTTTAATATATATTTATATATAAATTATTATTATTTGTTAAATAAAACTGATTTACGGTATAGGTGAACTTCATTCTACTATTACGTACCAAATTATTTATGAATCCACGTTGAGCGAGATTACAGGCTGTGGGGCATTAAATCTCAGTCTTCAAGGATGAAAACGCATCTGTAACTTCCTTAGACTGAAGTTGTTTGCTTACCATCAGGTAAACAATTAGAAAGATTTTGACTTATAGATTATATGGTTCTTTTAATACAAAAGAAAACTGTAGAATAACCGACGTGCGTTCCTAACTGGTGTTTGTAAATGTCCGTTGTAAGTTAATGTTAAGAAGGGAAGCCATATCGTTTGATCGATAAATGCTCGCCGAGTTTTAAGTACGGGTCGTTAACGACGTCATTTGCGAGGCGATGTGCGCATACGATTACTGCGGTATTTCATTCAGTAATTTTGCCCAGGCGGCTATCTCAAAGATTTTTTTTTTTTTATTTGGGAACGGAAAAACGAGCAAGCGGCTCTCCTGATGGCAACACCACAGGACCTGTACGTGCATTGCCGGCCTTAACCGATATGTGGGGAGGGGAAGGTAGAGAACCTCCGGTTACCTCACTCACCGAACAAAACGCAGAAGCACAAGATGTCTCTACTTCACGCCGGTATTCCGCGAAGACATGGTACTGCCGCGGTCGAGCCGGCCCGTTCGAGCAGCAGCAAAAACTACTTTATGACTCTAACACGTCGAAAATGTAAATGCTTTTACTTGTCATCTATATGGGCAGACAGGGGTTATGAATTTTCTATTTACCACGACTTAATAGGCTTCTGCGACCTTCTTTTCGTTTCTCCGGGACATAGAAGACTGTGATATCACTGAGACGGGAACCTTTTTGACATCGCACAACAAATTAATCTTTTTCAGGTTTTTTTTTTATTTCTTTTTATTTTATTTTGTGTTTTGTTGTGTGATCGCCACATAAGTGTGTTTCTTTATTTCTTTCTTTTGTTTCAAGAATGTGACAGGTTTCTGGTGAAACAAAGGCTGGTCTAGACATTCACAACAAAGTTTGTAAGTTTGTTAATCCACATCATTACAAATATAAACCTTCTCATGCTTATTGCTATTCGTACAAAAATATTCACCAATGTCTATAAAACAAGCAATAGTAAACGACAACTACCAGTCAATGTAAAATGTTAAACTAACCCGCCATTTCATAACAATGCTTAGCTCAAAATATCAGCCGATACAGTCGCCCGCGAAAACTTTCAAAATGGCGCCGATGTAATGTCAAAAATAAGGTCGGCGGGCAAAAATGTCAATCGCAGAATGCTAAACAGCGACATTTCGACTAGGCGCGAATCCCGTTACGCTCGGATGACCACCCCAGCTTTAGCAATTGTCTGGAATCTTTCTTATTGTTTCACGGCGCTGTTTATTATTGCAAGCCTTTGCATAATCGTGAACTTTGTCGGAGCCGCGCGGGAATTGCTAAAGTTGCTTCAATCCGTCGGATCCCCAGGTGGTATTTATTGAATTGTCTATCGCGGGTATTCGAGCTTCTTTTGACATTCGCTACCTTAAACATCCAGTTTTAAATTATATTACTATCATCTTTAACTACTTGAGAGATCTCCTCCACACAAAATGTATTAATATATTTGTAGTGCTAACATCGAGATTCGAACTCTGGTCGCTCACGCACTATGAATTGAAAGCGTGACACTGATACCTGACAAACAAAGCCAAGTAAGATTAAGATTTGATGAAATATTTAATGTTAAGTATCAAATTACACATTTTTCTTCTGTATCGAGTTGTAGCAACGAATATAAGAAAATTACATTCTCACAAAATATAACGAGCGTTATATTTTGTGAGAATGTAATTTCGTAACTAAAGTAGATGTTATATAACGCGGTAACTGGTGCAGATTTCAATCGACGAATACTTCAACGGTGAACGAACGGAGCGACACATTTTCGATTTATCAAAAACCTTATCTAGCATTTAGATGGCACGACACGACACGGAACATATAATTGTAAAGTTCGGGTTACTAATGTATAAATTACATCGCACTCTATGTAATTTATAGTATGATGATAAAGACTTGCGGGAGAATTGTTGTGGAATACCTAAAGTAGCAGCTTGGGTATATCTGAGAGGGTTTTGGAGCCCTTGAAGGTATCCGCTGCTCCAATACGTTTTGGCGGTTTTCAAATGTCGACGAAATAGTATTACTCAGACGTGCAGGTTTCCTCAC
The DNA here is from genome assembly GCA_029286595.1 of Bhutanitis thaidina. NCBI lineage: Eukaryota > Metazoa > Arthropoda > Insecta > Lepidoptera > Papilionidae > Bhutanitis > Bhutanitis thaidina. Next base: position 1,738,007 of record JAGSMS010000023.1, on the reverse strand, counting down.
AATGTTTCCTTCACCGCCGAGCACGTGGTAAATTCACCACTAAAAATCCCCAGTGCCGGCAGCATTAAAATTATTAATAGCAATTTACTTGGCGGTGAATCAGAAAAATAACAAAAAATATTATTTCGAGACTATATGAAGCCCGCCAACCCCTTGAGTATCATGGCGAGGCCTTCTCGGCTTCAAAACCTTCTCAGATATTTGATAAGGAGACCTTTTCCCAGCAGAGGGCATTTACAGGCTGCTTCTTCAGTAACGTATCAAATAATACTGTTAATCGTCATATTTATCTTTATGTATCAAATCGGACGACGATCGTCCGACACGACTTTATCTGCGATACAAATGGACGTACCAAAAGTCCCACAGGTACCTGATAATCTCCATACATTACACGAAATATTAACATAAAACATACGCGGCACACTTCCAACCGTCATGAATAAAAGAAAAAAATTCGCGAACCTTTGTTTAACATCAAATTTTCGAATCCGCATCTCAATGCCTTCATGCAATTCAAATATCAACGTAAATATGTGTTGTTTTTTTTTTGCGGTCTAAGGAGGCCATTTTTCAAACCTTGTTTTCGGACAGTGTCCGCTATTGCGAAGTTCTATATTTTCGAATTGTGTCAACGGCTGTGATGACGTAAACGGATTTGTGTTTCGTTTCGCGAAAACCACAATAACATCCATAGAGCCGAGATAGATTTTGAATTTGATCGTGCCGAGGGAATTGTGTTCGGTTACACGGTGACTGCCAAAGTTGTTAAATACAATTTTAATTCAGACAGGACGGATAGAAAGAAGAGGATGAATATTCTGTCTGATCCACGGTCTAGGCAACTGGAATCATTCATAAAAAGTTTCAACAATCGATCTATTTCAAATTGTGCGAGCCACGTTTGCAACTCCATTTTCTTTAATGAATCTCATTTAAAGTATGGGGTTGCCAGATTCGACCGTTCCCCTGATACCTGATACCTGAGATTATAACCGTATATTAGGAACGTTCAAAAGGTATAAGAACCGAGAATTGGATTTTGAAACTCTACACATTTGAGTTCAGCTTTAAATAAGTTTTGATTCACAAAATTCGGTATCTCGGGCATGACAGCCGATGAATCTGATTCAGTGAGCAAAATAGATTCCCTGACAAATTTACCCGAGCTCTATTGATGACCTTTGTTAGTCATAAATAGTACCACTAGTAAAGTAAGGCCATTTCCCTCAATTTTAAAAGGGTTTGAGGTCAAGAGAAGCATATGCTGGTTCCTCGGGATGTTTTTTACCACCGAGCGCGTAATAAATTAAGTATTTAAAATTGATATCAACATTTTCCCATTCATCGAACCCAGGTCAATCGCGCACTATGCTAAATCTTACCGCGTGCGCCTAAGCTACCACGGTTCTCACCACTTCTCGTATCTTAATCTATTTGCCTTATAAACCGTGTGCAACTGCCACGCATTTAACTTTCAAATTGAAATTTCTAAATTCAGACAGGTTTTTCTTTTCTTCAACCAATTCGAAAAATACGAAGCCAGCGCTCCGTCCCACGTGTGTCCAGGATTAACAACGCCATTGATACCCCGGTAATCCCCCGGGAGTCCATCGCACCGCCCCAACACGCTGGGAGTTTAATCAAACGGGAAAGCCTTATCGTAGATAAAAAGAAGCAACCGATTCACCTTTTTTTAAAAAAGGCGAGAATGAACAGTAAATTTAATAGAAAATGTAATAATAATAACTTTAATTTCAGATTTACATCAACAAACTTAAACAATGAAATTTAAAGTAATACTTACCTAAATCAAATGTATTTCAATTATATTTACAATGTAGTAAGAATCAAAATTGCATAATGGAAGAATCTCAGCTGGTGCCTGTACCTTACCTTATATATACGTATAGCATGTAAGTGGGCTAATTTCTCCTTCTCACATGTTAGTATCTGAGAATGTTTTAGAGTCGGGAAGGGCCGGCCAAGTTGCTTCAATATTTCTCAGACATGCTGGTTTCTTTACGATGTTTTCCTTCACCGCTTGCTGTTTAGCATGTGTTTGTTAGTTATGTGTTTACATCACTTTTTTTATGGGAAAGGCAGCAAACGAGCTTTCGGTTCACCTGATGGTAAGTCGCTCACCATCGCTAACGTACATCTGCAACACCAGAGAAGTTGCAGGTGCGTTGCCGGCCGGAGGGGGGGGAGTGGGGCCTCCGGTTACCTCACTCACCGAACGAAAGGCAGAAGCACAATATGCCTCTACTTCACGCCGGTATTCTGCTAGGTCGTGGTTTAAACCCGGTCGAGCATTCCCATTCGTGCAGCAGCTGAAGCAGCCGCTTGGCTCTACCGCGTTAAAAATAAAAATACAAATATAAATCGCCACGTTCAGCAAACGGATTCACCATCGCAGTACCGGACCCCTCGCAGCTTAAACGCTGCTGTACGTGATTCTAAGATCTGTGATTTTTTTCATTGTTGGAAATGGGGCAAACGTGGAAGCGGGTCTCCTGATAGTAAATGATTATTGTCGCCCACGAGCAGAGTGCGTTGCCGGTCTTGAATGATATTTTGGAGATGGAAGCGAGGATGAGGACATGGGATGGTGAAAGGGAATTGGCCTCCGGTTACCTAACTCATCGAACGAAACTCAGAAGCACAAGATGCGTCTACTTCACGCCGGTATTCTGCGTGGTGGTGATACCACCCCGGCTGAGCAGCAGCTAAAGCCGCTACATGACTCTACCACGTTCAAAAATATCATAACATTAATGTAGTTATTATCAGAGCTATCATAGTCTCTCTGTCCGAGTGATGCAACTCATTTTCTATCGACACACCACACAGTCGAACGTACGCGCTTCACAGAACATCTAGGAAGCATGAACATAGCTCTAAGCACATCGTTGTCTTGCACACGGACTACCATGTACGTACGTTGCGTGGAACTGGTACGGTGATCACACGTATGGAAAGTCTGAGATAATACGCTTTGAACAATGTTATCTCAACTTGGACAGAACGTCGTGCGAACCTCCGAGCTACATTGCCTCTTCTCTTCTCTCTCTTTCAATTTCATCATCGTCAACTTAAACTTTGGTTAACGTCATTAAATTGTGATCCATGTAAAGATCATTCTCCGGATTAAAATAAGGCCCGCTCTTGAACTCATGTATGTATGTATATATTCACGCCTTGTTCCCAACGGGGTTGGCAGAGACAATCTTCTTCCACTTGCCACGGTCATGACGTACGTCTTTCGCTGCTTCCACTTTCATCAATCTAATTATAAAAACAAAGTTCTTCAAGATTCTTGAACTTAAATACTATAAAAACAAATTATTTACTATTATATTCTGAACCTATTAATTTTCTTTATCCGCTGATCGAAGGAATGTAAAATATAAAACATTACGTAATAAAAGAAAGATTATTATCATTTGTATACATTGTAATTTTAGTTACTCGTCACTCATGTTCCCGGTGATGTTAAAGAAATGGTTTTGGACGGATGAAGACCCCATTGAAACTGCATAGCAGATTCCTCCCCGGTCCAAGTTTCCATGTGTGTTATCATTACAACATAGAGCTACCTCTTCCCCCTCCTCTGTTCCCCTTACCCATCCCCCCTCACCCGTATAGTTTGCCGTAAGACACGGCTCTGAGCCACTAGCAACCATCGACTTCCTGTAACTCTATACAGGTCTACATTTCCCTGTTCGAGGTTTACAAACAAGAAAAAAAATTATCAATTCTTCAAGCCCGTTGCCAATGCAACCGAGCCTTAGGTCTACGTGGGTTAAGGTTGCTGCTGCTGTACGTGATTCTAAGATCTGTGATTTTTTCATTGTTGGAAATGGGGCAAACGTGGAAGCGGGTCTCCTGATAGTAAATGATTATTGTCGCCCACGAGCAGAGTGCGTTGCCGGTCTTGAATGATATTTTGGAGATGGAAGCGAGGATGAGGACATGGGATGGTGAAAGGGAATTGGCCTCCGGTTACCTAACTCATCGAACGAAACTCAGAAGCACAAGATGCGTCTACTTCACGCCGGTATTATGCTAGGTCGTGGTTTAAACCCGGTCGAGCATTCCCATTCGTGCAGCAGCTGAAGCCGCCGCTTGGCTCTACCGCGTTAAAAATAAAAATACAAATATAAATCGCCACGTTCAGCAAACGGATTCACCATCGCAGTACCGGACACCTCGCACCTTAAACGCTGCTGTACGTGATTCTAAGATCTGTGATTTTTTTCATTGTTGGAAATGGGGCAAACGTGGAAGCGGGTCTCCTGATAGTAAATGATTATTGTCGCCCACGAGCAGAGTGCGTTGCCGGTCTTGAATGATATTTTGGAGATGGAAGCGAGGATGAGGACATGGGATGGTGAAAGGGAATTGGCCTCCGGTTACCTAACTCATCGAACGAAACTCAGAAGCACAAGATGCGTCTACTTCACGCCGGTATTATGCTAGGTCGTGGTTTAAACCCGGTCGAGCATTCCCATTCGTGCAGCAGCTGAAGCAGCCGCTTGGCTCTACCGCGTTAAAAATAAAAATACAAATATAAATCGCCACGTTCAGCAAACGGATTCACCATCGCAGTACCGGACCCCTCGCAGCTTAAACGCTGCTGTACGTGATTCTAAGATCTGTGATTTTTTTTCATTGTTGGAAATGGGGCAAACGTGGAAGCGGGTCTCCTGATAGTAAATGATTATTGTCGCCCACGAGCAGAGTGCGTTGCCGGTCTTGAATGATATTTTGGAGATGGAAGCGAGGATGAGGACATGGGATGGTGAAAGGGAATTGGCCTCCGGTTACCTAACTCATCGAACGAAACTCAGAAGCACAAGATGCGTCTACTTCACGCCGGTATTCTGCGTGGTGGTGATACCACCCCGGTTGAGCAGCAGCTAAAGCCGCTACATGACTCTACCACGTTCAAAAATATCATAACATTAATGTAGTTATTATCAGAGCTATCATAGTCTCTCTGTCCGAGTGATGCAACTCATTTTCTATCGACACACCACACAGCCGAACGAACGCACAGAACATCTAGGAAGCATGAACATAGCTCTAAGCACATCGTTGTCTTGCACACGGACTACCATGTACGTACGTTGCGTGGAACTGGTACGGTGATCACACGTATGGAAAGTCTGAGATAATACGCTTTGAACAATGTTATCTCAACTTGGACAGAACGTCGTGCGAACCTCCGAGCTACATTGCCTCTTCTCTTCTCTCTCTTTCAATTTCATCATCGACAACTTAAACTTTGGTTAACGTCATTAAATTGTGATCCATGTAAAGATCATTCTCCGGATTAAAATAAGGCCCGCTCTTAAACTTATGTATGTATGTATATATTCACGCCTTGTTCCCAACGGGGTTGGCAGAGACAATCTTCTTCCACTTGCCACGGTCATGACGTACGTCTTTCGCTGCTTCCACTTTCATCAATCTAATTATAAAAACAAAGTTCTTCAAGATTCTTGAACTTAAATACTATAAAACAAAGTTCTTCAAGATTCTTGAACTTAAATACTATAAAACAAATTATTTATGAGGACAATTATTAACTATTTGTTCATGCTGTCCTGGTATTTTGATGTTTACGTTTTTTTTTAATTGAATTGCATCATCATTGGCAAAGAGATCATCCACCTCTCGCTCCTCCAAGACCCATCGGTCTTTTTCTTCCGCCAGGATTCGAAATGATCGCCACGCTCTTAGCTGGGTTAGTCTACCACTCAGTTAAATGTTACACAGACGTGCTACCAGTTACACAGACGCGCTGCGGTAACAAATTATTTATGAGGACAATTATTAACTATTTGTTCATGCTGTCCTGGTATTTTGATGTTTACGTTTTTTTTTAATTGAATTGCATCATCATTGGCAAAGAGATCATCCACCTTTCGCTCCTCCAAGACCCATCGGTCTTTTTCTTCCGCCAGGATTCGAAATGATCGCCACGCTCTTAGCTGGGTTAGTCTACCACTCAGTTAAATGTTACACAGACGTGCTACCAGTAACAAATTATTAATGAGGACAATATTAACTTTTCGTTCATGCTGTCCTGGTATTTTGATGTTTACGTTTTTTTTTAATTGAATTGCATCATCATTGGCAAAGAGATCATCCACCTTTCGCTTCCCCAAGACCCATCGGTCTCTTTCTTCCATCAAGATTCGAAGTGATCGCCACGCTCTTAACTGGGTTAGTCTACCACCCAGTTAAATGTTACACAGACGTGCTACCAGTAACAAATTATTAATGAGGACAATATTAACTTTTCATTCATGCTGTCCTGGTATATTGATGCTTTCGATTTTTTATTATTTGAAACATCATCTTCATCGGCAAAGAGATCATCCACCTTTCGCTCCTCCAAGACCCATTCATTAGTCTCTTCCTTCCGTCAGGATTCGAAATGATTGCCACGCTCTTAGCTGGATTAGTCTACCTACCACCCAGTTAAATGTTACACAGACGTGCTACCGTAACAAATTATTTATGAGGACAATTATTAACTTTTCGTTCATGCTGTCCTGGTATTTTGATGTTTACGTTTTTTTTTAATTGAATTGCATCATCATTGGCAAAGAGATCATCCACCTTTCGCTTCCCCAAGACCCATCGGTCTCTTTCTTCCATCAAGATTCGAAGTGATCGCCACGCTCTTAGCTGGGTTAGTCTACCACTCAGTTAAATGTTACACAGACGCGCTACCAGTAACAAAATATTTATGAGGACAATTATTAACTTTTCGTTCATGCTGTCCTGGTATTTTGATGCTTTCGTTTTTTTTTTTAATTGAATTGCATCATCACTATCTGGTGATCATGTACTGTGTGTGTGGATGTAAGTGTCGGAATAAATGTATTTATGTCTTTATTCTCCAAGACTCATGGGTCTCTTCCTTCCGTCAGGATTTGATGTGATCACCGAATATCGGTGTGAAGTGGGTTTGTTGTATTTGTGTTTCTGCATTGGGTCAGTGTGTGAGGTAACCGGAGGCCCTCTCCACACTCCCCCATCCCCCGTCCACATCCTCTCTTCCATTCCCCAAATATCCTTAAAGGCCGGCAAGGCACCTGCAGCCGAGGTGTTACGGATGTACTTGGATGTCGGTGTTCACTTACCATCAGTTAAGACGCATGCTCGTTTGCCTTTTTCTCATAAATAGAAACTCTATACAGACTAATGAACTTCACGTGTCCTCAAAATATATTTTCTAATTAATCCTAAAGTTTTCACTCACAATGCTTTTATCCATCGCGGTAAATTCACTTAAAATTGCATTTAATAAACGTATTCGAACATCGGTCACATCATCATTTCAGCCTATCAGAAGTCCACTGCTGAACATAGGCCTCCCCCAAAGATTGCCACGAAGCTCGGTCCTGAGCCACCTGCATCCATCGACTTCCCGCAACACTGCGCAGGTCGTCACTCCATCTTGTGGGGGGTCGTCCTACACTGCGTTTGCCGGTACGTGGCTCCCACTCGAGAACCTTTTTTCCCCAACGGTTGTCAGTTCTGCGAGCTATGTGGGCGGCCCATTGCCACTTCAGCTTGCTGATCTTTACGGCTATGTCGGTTACCTTAGTTCTGCTGATACTGTGAAATTATAGCAAGCGCCCCAACCCCTGAGCTTCCACGGCTCTGATAATCAGATATAATTTCTATTATTGCAAGAAGGCTTTATGTTCTCTATAAAACAAATCATGATTTGAAAACATGTTCACAGTCGATTTCCCAAATATCCTCCGATAACCTGCTTTACTCACGGAAATTGTATCGAAATTCTTTGCATAACATTTTCTTGTAAATAATATTAATATTTCTGTCTGTTACAATTCTTTATTAGATAACGCCGTTTGCTTCTATCAGAATTTAAACCCAAAATGTGGTTCGTTGTCTATTGATAACCATCTCCTAACATCAGATGGTGATTTTAGACAATCTACCATCCAATCCCATAGGGATACTACCCTCGTTCATATTTCTACCGACAAACAGTATATCAGCTTAGTACAGAGTTCACCTGAATTAACCAAAAAATATCTTTTGAACAACAAAAAATGGGCATTTTTTAGATTCACAAAAATATATATTTAATCAAACGATCTTCGGCAATAAGGATCTAACTGTTACAGACATTGTAGTGTCAGCATTGTTTTTTTTTTAAAGGGAAAGTGAGAAACGTTCAAGTGATTGGCCTGATGGTAAGTGATTACAGTCGCCCACGTACATCCGGCCTTTAGGGCTATCTGGGAGATAGGACGAGGAGGAGAATGGGGAAGGGGTGTTGGCATCTGGTTATCTCACTCAGCGAACTAAACGCAGAAGCACAAGATGCCTCTACTACTTCACGCCGGTATTCTGCGAGGCCGTGGTAGCAACCAGGTCGAGCCGGGCCTATCGTGCAGCAGCAAAAGCCGCCGTTTAGCTCTACCACGTATAAAAATTTACACCATATTTCTGCTGCCAATCGGCAGCTTGATCACCGTTTTGTTCCATTTTGTTCGGAATACTGAACCAGCAGAATATCAGACTGTAAGCCATTGCATCTCCGTCCTCTGGGGCTAGCCAAACAGCTGCGCAACTACTGTAGCGTTTCGCTTTGAAAGGTATAGAGAGACAGTATAATTAAGAGACGTGAATCTTGATCCTTGGACGTGAGACAACGCATTTGTAAGCTTCTTCGATAGAAGTCGTTTGCATGCGTTCATGAACATGAGCAATACACACCATGATGGTGAGTGTTACCGTCCACCATGAGCTCGATTTTCACCACAATCCAATGAAACAAATGCCCATAACCTTCTTTCACTTTTGGATACAGAGCTTCTGAGGAAAGCGCTAAGGAATAAAAAACTACTAAAAATATTATCATCATAGTTATGTACTAGAATAAATCATACATTAACTAAGTCATACATTAACTAAGTCATACATTAACTAAGTCATACATTAACTAAGTCATACATTAACTAAGTCATACATTAACTAAGTCATATTAACTAAGTCATACATTAACTAAGTCATACATTAACTAAGTCATACATTAACTAAGTCATACATTAACTAAGTCATACATTAACTAAGTCATACATTAACTAAGTCATACATTAACTAAGTCATACATTAACTAAGTCATACATTAACTAAGTCATACATTAACTAAGTCATACATTAATTAAGTCATACATTAACTAAGTCATACATTAACTAAGTCATACATTAACTAAGTCATACATTAACTAAGTCATACATTAACTAAGTCATACATTAACTAAGTCATACATTACCTTAATCATACATTAGCTAAATCATTGATTAGCTGAATCATTTAAATATTGCTGCGGTCCTAACTTGTTGTTAACTGCAACCATAGTCCATATACGACAGAGATACTCTAGAAGATCTGCAAGATAAGATGTTAACAAGGATTGCACTTACTCATCTTTACCTTCCCGTATCCGGCATAATCGTTATACGACAAGATCGAAAGAAGCTTTACTAGACGTAACACTTCACAACCAGATATGAAACACGAATAATTTGTGTATTGCACAACATTGGCTTACGAGACGGAACCCGGGACCCGTTGCTCAAAAGTCAGTTACGCCAACGACTGGGCATGCGCGATATTCAATCAATCCAATCATAAACTGAATGCAAACATTGCTAATAACGTGAATTATAAATCCGTTGTAATGGCGGACAAGTATATGCTGGAGACCCACACGGCCGTAACGCACATGTATTATTATCTAATTCTAACAAATCCACGTCATATCGGACATTTATTATTCACCTTCAATGTACAATATGAGCTCGTTGGCGATCAGGTACAGCGGGCGGAGTACTCGACTGTGACGTCGGACCTTCGAATCCGTGAAGTCCACATTTATGGAATATTCTAGGCCACGATAGCTGTGCGGTTAGCGGATCCGGTTTCGAATCTGTAGACCGGGGATTCGATCGACTGGAAACATTGAAGACGACATGCTCACCGTTCGCGTTGTTACAAATAATTAAAAAATAAGCTCTGAAGACCGTAAATCCAATACCCTCATTAAAAAGGGTCAAGGTACAAGCCACTTTTCACCATTACAAATTTCGAAAAACTCATTGTCACGAGTCGTCCACATCGGGAACGAACTCAAGTCTCCTGAGTCGGAGGCATGTCCCCTAACCACTCGGCTATCGTGATCATCCAAATAATCTCTTATGAAAGGATTCTCAGCTTCGAAACCGTCTCAAAAATGAATGAGAGAGGTGGCTTTTGCCCAGCTGTGGGGATATCTATGGGCTGTTATTTTACCTCCAAAAATATATAGCCTATATATAACAGTAAAACCATGATGTGACACCAAAAAAATATTTTTATCATAAAATTACTTGGCACTTAAAATGTCCTTCAAATAATACTAAAAAAAAACTCTTAAATACGCCGCGATGAATGAGTATTTCGACGTAGCGGCGCGTGCGCAAAGAAACAGATGTCCCGGGATCAATGCCCGATTTTGGCACCGGTCTCCACGCCTCCTTATTGGGGCCCGACGGCGGCATACAGTAGGCTCTGTTGCGTAAACCCAATTTTTTATTTTTATTTTTTTATTTTGGTGTTATAAGTAAATCGACACTCTATTGGAGACTTATCCACTATGCCACACAAAAAATCACAAAAAATCCGTGTCTCATCATTCCCTATAAAATCATACAGTGTTATTTTTTTTTAACATGGTTTCGTTTTTCCTGATCAATCCAATATCGCGGTGGGAGGTTAGAACACTGTAATCATGGTGATGGAAAATAAGAAAATTAAAATTTTTAAGCAGCATGTGTATGTATGTGTATATTTACTTATGCACTATAGTGCTCAATATTAAAAAAATGATATTCACTAGCATGTCTCTCTAATCACGCATCTCAACTGAATTTAATGAATATAAAGTATTTAATTTTTATTTTTCTTTAAAAAAAATATTTTTACGACCATATATATAGCGAGGAGCTTAAAGGTCTGGCCATTTCATTCCTTTCAACCTACTTTTCACCAAACATTATCCGGGACAACGTGACAGGTGGTGAGTCTGTCGCCGTCTTGGTGTCTAAGCCAAGGACACGAATCGTACATAATCGTAGTTAAACTCATTGCTAGGTGGCAGATCCTTTAACCACGCTGGTATCGTGGTGAACTGAAGTGAATGAATGAAATTCAAAGAGATTTTCAAATCAACCTGTATACAGACATATTTTATTCACTCGCATGTATGTAATCAAATTAATCGACTGAATGAATGAATGACGTCCAAAGATAATTACAAATCATCCTGTATAGTCGAGTTTTATTTTTACTTTCTTCATAAACTTCTTTCTTTTGTTCTTTGATGTAAGACCGTTTGTACGCCACATGGCCGGCGCGTAACTAAAATAACACTCGAGCGAGCGCGAGACGTTGTGGGCCCCTAGGGTTTACTTCCTCCATCAAATTGTATTACCGATTTTTAGTACAGAAATACCGGTTTTTCTGTTACCTATTACGAAAAGGTATAATTCCGTGCTTAAATTTAGTTACGTTATTTTTAGATTTTTAAACAAAAATATTAACTTCTTTTTTTATGGATAAGACGCCAAACGAGTAAGTGGTTCAACTGCTGGTAAGTGATTACCGTCGCCCACATACATCTGCAACGCCATAGATGCTGCAGGTGCGTTGCCGGTCTTTAAGGATATTTGGGAGATGGGCGGGAAGAGGAGGGGAATGGGAGGGGATGTGGGCCTCCGGTTACCTCTCTCACTGAACGAAACGCAGAAGCACAAGATTCCTGTACTTCACGCCGGTATTCTGCGAGGCCGTAGTATCAATCCGGTCGAGCCGGCCTATTCGAGCAGCAGCTAAAGCCGCCGCTTGGCTCTCCCCGGAGAAAAAAACTAACTTCAACAGTGCCGTGGCTTACTGACAAACGTGGAATGAATGAATGATGAATAAAATTAAACGAAAAATATATTTTTTTATAATACAGCACCCAGGCGTAACTCAGACCTGTATTAATATTCATGTACACGGGGGTGGATTGTCCCCGTTTATCAGATAAAAAACTGCCCCACCTAACCCGAAAGCCTATTTAATCTCATACAAATGTTGAGTTCTCATACTATTGTTCGTTAGAGAGTGTAATTATAGCTAACGAATGGGAAACTCAGTGGTAAACGTACCTGACTGATGAGTCCTGAGTTCTAGGTTCGAATGCCAGCCGTTGCCAAATAACGTGGTTCAATCGTATTGTGTTGCGTCCCGTACATCTGACCCAGCATCCGATCTTATCTTATATGCGTAATAACGGATACAGGAAAGTAAAGAGGAGAGTATCTAAGTAGATAGTATTTTTTTTATATATTTCTTTGGACTACTGAAACAATAAAGCCATGGTAGCCTAGTGGTCAAGGCGCTCACTCTAGTTTCATATAGCGCGAGTGACATAGGTTCGATCCCCGATGCCGGCACCTCTAAAATTGTTAATAGCATTTTTAAGTTCTGTATTTACGACGGTGAAGGAAACACTTCGAGGAAAACCTGCATGACTGAAAAATAATAAATATATTTTTCAAGGATATGTAAAGCCCGCCAACACGCACTGGAGCAGCATGGCGGGCCCTTCCCAGGTACAAAACTCTCTCAAATATTTGAGAAGGGGGCCTTTGCCCAGCCGTGGGCACTTATAACAGCCTATAACTGTTAAGTGGATTTCCATTTTTAATTCTTCTTAAAAAAATGGAAATCCACTTCTTTTTAAAAATATACATATATGAGATCTATACATTTACTTTAACCCCCAACGTGACTGGTGGTGAGCCTGTCTCCATATAACTATGCAGACCAACGATACAAATCGAACATGAGTTTCGAAAAACTCATTGGCACGAGCCCTCCAAATAGGTAATCGAACTCGGGTCACTCGATTCGTGAGAAGATCCCTTTACCACGCGGCTATCCTGGCTAAAAATACTTTGCATAAATTACAAAGTCCTGAAACCCTCAGTTCGAAATGCAAATCTAAACTGCGAAGCGCCATGTTGAAGCCGCCATCTTGTTAAATATTTTTAACACTTTTGTTAAATACATACTATTTTAAATAGATAAATAACTACCATATATTAAAGTGACAAAGACAAAATGTTTTATTAACATCTGTAACAGTTGTTCTGTTAGACTTTTTCAATGGTATTATGATTTCATATCTTAAAAATAAGAGGAAAATATATTTAAATATTTGATCTCTGAAGACAGAGAGGGACTATATAGGTACATGTTAACCTCCGCTATTTCCGAACATTTACGACTTAGGGACCTTCAAGAAAAGAGTCAATTCCTTCCTTAAAGGCCGGCAGCGCATCAGTGGCTCCTCTGGTGTTGTGGATGTTCGTGGGCGTCGGTGATCACTTACCATCAGGTGAGCCGCACGCTCGTTTGCCCCCTTCTTCATTAAAAAATAGTAGTTTATTTTTATCTATATCTATTACTATTATATATTATTTCAAAAAATCTCTTGTAATAAGATACACTTGTTTGTCTATGACATGGTTACTAGTACGGTACGATTTTATCGATGAATGAACACACGGACAATTTTTATTAAATATATTATGGCATGCGCATAAGAGGCTCAGTTAGAAGAACATAATTCACAACTTCTACAGGCAACACTCACTAAACTTCACTGACGTAGAAAATGGCAGTCTGAGCATCCATTAGCCACGAATCGTAAACGAGACTGTAAAATCTGTAAAGATGTCTATTTAAGTCATTTTCCACTTTACTTTAAACGTTTATTGCTGCTATAAAACATATTCATGTATTCAAATACAGATTAATGATCGCATAACCAGCGCCTCAGTTATTTTGGCACTATCTATCTACCTCGTTCTATGTCGCCCAGACAATAATTACAAAGAAAATCCAAAATGTACACTCAGTACATTTTGGATTTCCTTTGTAATTATTGAAGAAAATCCAAAATGTACACTCAGTACATTTTGGATTTTCTTTGTAATTATTGTGCAAAAATTAAAGTGCAAAAAGCCGTTAATGGATGAAATACTCGTTCATTAATAATAATATTCCAGGAGGCATACTAAATTTTACAACGAAACCAAGCTTGGAGGTGTACCACGTATAAAGCATTACTTTATTTATTTATTTATTGAACTTTATTCGGAAAACTTACAGCCAGTACTTAATTTAACAAAATTTTATAATATATTTTTTATGAAAGAGACGGCAAACGAGCAAGCGGTTCACCTGATGGTAAGTGATTACCGTCGCCCACATACATCTGCAACACCATAGATGCTGCAGGTCTTTAAGGATATTTGGGAGATGGGAGGGAAGAGGAGGGGAATAGGAAGGGGTTGTGGGCCTCCGGTTAATCCGGACCGAAAAATAATCACTGGTTAAGGTTGCCATGACCATAGTTGGTGTAGTAAAGAAAGCTATAATATAATAATGTTAATGTAATATTATATTAAAGGAGCTAACAGTCCACCTGAGTGGTGAGTGACGATGAATCCTTCGATACTAATAGTACGTAAGTTCCTAAAAAGGCATTGGTACTAACCTTCCACATAGGTTATCGAACTCGAGTCCATTGATTCTCTCGAGTGATTTGATAGAGAAGAAGAGTGTGGCCTCGAAACCTGACGCCCAAGAGCCTCTACGTAACTCTATCTGGCTCTACAAGCCAGCAGTGGACTTAACGTGTGAAAAAGAAGAAGATATTTGACGCGTATGATTTTACTTTCACATATGTAATATATGAAGTTCATAGTTAACCTCCTTACCGTCAGCTATTTAGTTATTACTACGCAGAAGATGACAGTGCTGTAAAGCGTTCGAAACGATGGAAAATTAAATAGTTCAAATAAACGCTTTAAAATCCGTAAATTATAGTGTCAATACAAATGTGTAGTATTCGCGTAAATACAAGAAATCGAGAGAGAGAGAGAGAGATAGATACTATCTAGGTGAAGTCCCCTTATCTATTTCAGTCGGGAAACAGAGGAAGAAAAGGGGGCAAGTGATCACTATCTCGCACATGTACTCTCGCAATACCAGAGAAACTGCAGGTACGTTGCCGGCCCTTAAGGTTATTTGGGGGATAAGAAAAGAGGCAAGTGGGCCCACGGTTACCTCAGTCACCGAACGAAACACAGAAGCACAAGATGCCTCTACTTCATGCCGGTATTCTGAGAGGTTGTGGTGCCTCCCCTGGACGGACCGAACTGTTCCAGCAGCAGCGAATGCTGTCGCTTCACTCTACCGTGTACAAAAGTAGTATAAACACTCAACACAATTATAGGCTGTGAGGTAGGACTAAAATATTTTGCTGATGCCCATGGGCGTCGTTAGCCGCGTAATATTCGTCATCCAAAAGCAAATGCTTACTCCACGAGGAGCAAAGCCGCGGGCGCAGTTAATAGTCCATAAGATATTGTTCACCAACTAAAAATTATTGCAGCAGCTCGACAAACTAACAATTGGGAGCGAGAAAACTTTCTAACAGGACTTCAATCGATGTAAGCACTCAGAAGTTGAAGAAACTTCGAACCGTCTCAACTCCGAATTGAGTGTAAAAATTTTAAAATATTATTTCGCTTTAACAGGATCGCTATACAGCTTGATGTAAAGGTCGTGACGTACATACTCTCTTTGATTTTTCAATAAACAAAATGCATACAATGCCATAAAATAGAAGGTATGGTCCTTTAGTAAATTCCACCAATACCACCAGATGGTTGGCATTCCACCACAGTGCGTTTTTCTCGAAGTTTTATGCCACGCACTTCAACTTTGTGGAATCAGCTGAAGCCAGCGGTATTTCCGAACAGTTACGACTTAGGGACGTTTAAGAAAACAGCCTATTCCTTTCTTTAAGGCCGGCAGCCAATATGTATCTTCTCTGGTGTTACCACGGTTCGTCCGGGGTAGTACCACGGCCTCGCAGAATACCGACGTCAATTAGAGGCATTTGGTGCTTCTGCGTTTCGTTCGGTGAGTAAGGTAACTGGAGGCCCACTCCTCCTTTCCCCAGCTCCTCTCCCCATCATCCCTCCCATCCCCCAAATATCATTAACCGGGAACGCATCTGCAGCAACTCTGGTGTTGCAGATGTTCGTGGGCGTCGGTCATCGCTTAACATTAGGTGAGCCGCATGCACATTTGCCCCCTTCTTCTATAAAAAAAAAAACGCATGTGGCAGCAATCGCTCTCCTTAACCATGTTAAAGGGAGGTGGACGACTTGACCGCTACTCTGCATTTCACTCCATCGGAACCTTACCTCTCTTATTATTTAAACTATTAACTTAAACTTATACATACGACACTATAATATCCTCTACACAGTATGCATGTATATATTCACGCCTTGTTTCCAACGGGGTAGGCAGAGACAATGTTCTTCCATTTGCTACGGTCCTGACTTACGTCTTTCGCTTCTCCCACTTTCATCAATCTTCGCATGCATACTCGTTGGCTTAGAAGTACTCTCGACCTGTACTCCTGACCTCTTACCTTGTCCTGCACAGTTGAGTACTTCCGAATGCATTAGGCAGTTGCCGCTGTGGTTGTGATCGGCCGGAAGGAGATCACCATTACTAGTGATCTCATCTTCTGATATTGCAACATGGACTACACATGGCGTCGGGAGACGAGCGGGTGCCTGCGGGCTAATACTTGCAGCAATATGACAACGTCTATTAACGTATTGACATCGTGAAGGGAAACTTTTGTTTAATTTGAAATTGGATAAAGAAGTCCGTCTGATGGGAAGTGCCTACTGCAGCCCATGGACACCTGCAAAGTAAAATTTTCAATCGAAGAAGATCATAGATGAGTTGTCACCCCTGAGGAAAACATCAGTGGTTGTACTGCTGCTTGGCGGCAGAAATGGGTAAAAGTATCTACTCAGGCCACTCGTGGGCAGATAAGTAGTTTACCATCTGTTCATCGTTATTAGCATCGATTGGGATCTAAAGCAGAAACATTGCGCACTAACTGCGCTACCACTATCCGGCGACGTACAGACAGTTCGACAGAATTTTATGATTATTAATATGAATTATTCAGCCGTTATCCAAGCAAATCTTCCGGCTCAGAGGGCCGGACAAAGGACCCAGCTTCAAAAGGGAGGGACCGACGGAATTATTTTCATACGGATTAATTTCAGAAGGGATGGAGGCTGGAGGATTCCAATTTAAGATTATGCCGGTATTGAAACGGATTTTTGCGACAATAAACTTTTTGTGTCTTTGTAGATGCACAATGAAGGATTGAGAAGTTCCAAAATCAATTATGATCTCTCAATTATATCTTAGTTATAAAGTTTAGTTGTGAAGGGGAATTTAGTAACTTTTTCTCCAAAATACTCAAATTTCTTCAAAATCCGGGCTCACCTGCACGCGGTGCACGCAGCTGACTAGTGAACGAGGTTCTGGAGGACAAATTTTGTTAAATACATCTGACTTCGCAGAATTCGAATTTCAAAGACAATATTTTTTTTTTTAAATGGGAACGAAAGCAAACGAGCAAGCGACCAGCAACGCACTTGCAGCACTTCTGGTGTTACAGTTACATTTACCAGATGGAATCACTAGATAGTGAACTGCTTGCTCGTTTGCCGCCTTTCGTTTAAAAAAAAAAACAAATATATAAATAATGATAATACATTAAGTAAAAGAATTACAGAACAAGAGTTTTTAACAAATATGATTTATACTAAAAATAATCAAATGTAAAATTTACCACATGGATAAAGTAAAAGTAAAATAGCCTGAACGGAGGCCTGCTTCTCAGATATCTGAGAGGGTTTTGGACACGCAGGTTTCCTCACGATGTTTTTCTTCATCGCCGAGCACGTGGTAAATTCAGCATTTAAAAGCCCTATTAACAATTTTAGTGGTGCCGATCGTGAATCGAACACAGGTCAATCGCGCTCTATGAAACTAAAGCCAGCGCTCTGGTCACTAGGCTACCAGATGAGCCTCGGCGCATTGGGCAAACGGGCCGCGCTCAGCTTAATGCTGCAGTTGAGCTATAGCGCTGGGTTTCGGTGCACCTGTAATCGGTGCTGCCTTTACTCCATACCATAGACAACTTCTACCGTAGACATTCACTACCACAACCGAACCAACTAAAGATGTGTATAGGATATCGCCATCTCTTACGTGAAGCTGAATAAGAGCCAATAGCCTAATGGGCTGCGGACTGCGAAACATGACGCCTGAGGTTCGAGCCCGCCTCACGACTATGGTCGTGAACCACTCCAGATACTAAATGTAATGCTTAGTTGGAGGGTTTAATATGAATATTAGTAATTGGTTAAATAACTTTGCTCAGTATTCTTTAGAAAAAAAAAAATAATATTCGTAAAGACATACTCTTAGTTGTTGTCTATAATCTTTGCCAGTAACTTCATTAGCCTTTCGATAAACATTCGAACGGACAGATAGTAAATACAAATAGATTTTAATTTAGAATTAATTTGTATTGACATAAAGCAAAGTGCACATACTCGCTCAATGAGTAATCAGCCTTGAGCCAACAGGTGTTTAGCAGATGCATTCTGCCGTCGGAAATAACGGCTGCGAACGGGCGAGCGAACGTTCAGCGGCTCGCTAATATTTCATTCGCGAGAATTATTCGTTTTCGACTTGGAGTGGAGTGTGGGGGGCTCAATATTCCTCTCTCTCCCCCAACCCTCCCCATAAGTTGCATCACCGCACCAGCTTGAAAACGAGCCCTGTTCGAGGAAGGGGTCGTCAGTTCAGCTAGTTTTCTGTCCGCCCCATTGTCACCTCAGCTTCCTTACAACTATGTCGATTATTCTGTTTCTGCTTTTTTTTTTAATGGGAAAAGCGACAAACGAGACTGCGGTTCAACTGATGGTATGTGATAAGCGTCGCCCGCGTACATCTGCAACACCAGACGTGCTGCAGGTGCGTTGTCGGCCTTCAAGGGTACTTGGGAGATGGGAGGGTCTCCGGTTACCTCACTCACTGAACGAAACGCAGAAGCGCAAGATGTGCCTCTACTTCACCACAGTATTCGCGTCCCGTGGTACGCTGTTGACCCGACTCACTCGAGCAGCAGCAAAAGCTGGCATTGGACTCTACCACTTAACGCTATAATCTGGACATCTTTAAGGTCAAAGTGAACAGACACCTTCTAGGAAAACGTGTACCATCCTAAGCCTCATCTTCGCCTTCCATCATATTATAAATAAAAAAAAATAAAAAAATATATAAATGCTGCGGATATAGCAATTTTTAATTTTATATATTAATACAGATACCCCAATTTCTCGATATGTGATATGTAATGTTAAACTGACTAATAGGTCCCATTTTTATAAGAGAAACAAATATCCCACAGAGTATATACGTCATATTTGAACAGAGCAAGAAGTTTTGAAATCGGTCGAAGATTACACAACACATAAGAGCATGCATGAACTGACGCATCTCTTTTAATATTACTCTTTGCGTTACTTTTAAATAAAAAATCACATATTATAAAAGTGAGAGATGCCCACTCTAAAAATAACATCGATTGAAGGTATAAATCGATTTAAAGCATAATAAACACAATCAAATATCTGTTTTACTTTGGAATGTATTGTTACTAACAATTATGCACCGCTTAAGAATATATCAGGACCTTATCGAAGCCAACTGCCCCACGCCGCTCCAATCGTATCAAATTCCTAGACATTACAATAATAATAAAACGAAACTCAGCTCAACACGTTCAGCTACTGGGATATGAACGTGAGAAATTTAACGGTGCAAGTCGATTTTAATTGTATACAATCGAATGATAGGTTTCCTGCCAAATATCGCATTAAATTATCATCGATTCCTCGCCACTGAATTCGCACAGAGCTCGGTTGCGAAATGAAACATCGATCGAAAATTAGCGTGTTTAAAAAAAAACGATTAATAAGTAAATATTAAGGGCATTGTAAAGCCCGCTACTCACAGCTGGAGAACTCACACCGGCTGAAAAGGGGTTAACGAGCAAGCGGCTCGTCTGATGGTAAGATCACCGTCGTCCGCGTACATCTGCAACATCAGAGAAGCTGCAGACGCGTTGCTGGTCTTTAAGGATCTTTGGTGGATGGGACAGAGGATGAGGAGGGAGTATGGCGGAAAGGTAAGTGGGCCTCCGGTTACCTCACTCACCGAACGAAACGCAGAAGCACAAGATGAGGCATCTTGTGCTTCTGCGTTACTCCGCCGCCCCGGTATTCTGTACTACTCCGGTCGAGCCGGCCCATTCCAGCAGAAGCTTGGCTCTCGGCTCTACCAGGTCCTATATCTGTGGAGGTATATGTTCAGCAGTAGACTCCCAATGCAATGTGTTGGCTGTGATGGTGAAATCGATACATGTTTTCCTAATTTCCTTTTATCTTTTAATTCGATATTTCATGTTACATGAGACAAAAAACACAGTCATCACCCATCGGTGACCATGGACTGCGCGCAACACTGCGTTTACCAGAACGTGGTTTTCACTCGAGAACATTTCTGTTAGTCATTTTGAAAAGATGTAAATAAAAAAAGCCAACAATAACTCTCAAAAGGACAAATGCAGGAAACATCAAGGCGAATAATTAAACATGCGCCTCGTGCATAAGAATAGGTTTGATAATGATCCCAGGAGGTTCGTTTCCAACGACCTTGTGCCACCGGCATACCTACAATCACATACAACTCTTTGTTCTCCCGCAACAGTACTGGTAGCAAATGCATCATGTTATATTACAAAGAATAAATATTAAATTTTTCTTCATCAGCCCTTTTTATTTAAGTCTGTATATGGGGGCGGAGTACCATCGCTTTTTTTCGAACGCCAACCTCACAGACATAACAAACGATTCCCACAGACCAGTGAGCGGCATCACCTGTGCGAGGGAACCGGCACTGAGCTCACCAAGCCCAAGCGGGTAGCTGCAGTAGAATTAACCCTAGAACTCTCCAAGAGAGCGCCTACAAATGCCTCGTCCAAATGGTTCGTCCAAGCCCAAGGTATAGCATAAGGGTATAATTTTTGCCTGATCCTCTATTATTGTTTTTATTGTTCCATATGAAGCCAACGTCCGTCCGTGTGTCCTACTTTTAAATAACTGTATCTTTTAAACGAAAATAAGTATGTGGTAGTAATTTTCATAGAAAATATGTTATGAAGTATGAAAAATAGTAAAAATTTAAAGAGAGCCCAGAAAATAGTTAAACGTTATTTGTTATTGCTGTATCGTGAAAACGATAAAACATACAAACGTCAAACTCAGTGTGATTATAGTGAAAACTCAAATCTAAAACAAGAAATAGTAAAACTTGCCAACTGTGTGTCGGGTTCGCGTTATGGATCCCGAACTGAATGTAAGAAAACACAATTCTTTATGATAAATACTTAACATTATTATTGTGTGGTTGTACGGAACCGATGGTGTGCGACACCGTCTCGCACTTGACCGGTTTTTATAACATTCTAGTGACAATAACGGTAACGGTCCACCCGATGGGTGACCTGCAAACAACTTTAATTGAAGAAGGTTACAGATGCTCGTTTACCCCAGATGACTGAGATTATATTGGCTTTCTGTGTACACCGGAGCACAGCTTATGGCACTGCTGATTAACTGCGGAAATAAACAAGTGGGTAGTACCAACTCAGGCGTCTTCAGTAAAAGAAACCTATCACCTGTCTATCCTTACTTAGTATCTCAAACATTGCGCACTGATGAAGAACGGTTCTGCTGTATACGTTACCAGGTGCATGACCTGCTACTTCGTTCGTGGGAAAACACATAATAGATAACTTATGCTTTATCCCGTTGAATGTATCTCCTTGAAACATTTATAACTTTTTTTTTTTCGAATCTATATTTATTTCTACGTATTTCAGGACCATCATGTAAACGAACATTCTTTGATTTTTCCATATGGCTACCGGGCTATCAGGAAATCTGAATCACACTACCACATATAAACTCAGTACACTCACACTCACTCACAACTACTTCATATATATCAGACCACATATAAACTCAGTCCCAACGCCTTGTTGTACCGTTGCAGAGCTTTAACAGGCAAATTACAGATACGTTTGAGCTCAAAGTCCACTATTCTGGACTTATAAAGGCAGCGATTGTGTTATATGAATGGGCCAACAAAAGGCATGCCATGCATGCACTCACCACGTGAGGTACGGATTACAGAGCGCCGTACTGGTACCCTTGCACTAGAGAAGCCTTCATTTCATTCAGAATATTATCTAGATAATGATCTTAGAAGCAGTTAGAGCTTTTTTTTACTGCCACGCAATTTGTGGCGACTTTGTGGAATCAGCTGGCGGCAGCGGTATTTCCGAACAGTTACAACTTAGGGACCTATTCCTTGACCTAGACCTAGACCTAGAGTGGAACCTATGCGGTGTTGTGGACGTTCGTGGGCGTCGGTGATCACTTACCATCAGGTGAGTCGCATGCTCGTTTGCCCCTTCTTCTATAAAAAAAAAAGAATCTCGTCTCTTAGACACCAGGGTGTACCGCATGAGGGTGAGGTAGACCTTCAGATAAGGGATGGTAAAGTAGTATAGCTTAGATTGATTAAAATTAGGGGATGGAAAATATTTCTAACGTGTCTGTGAAAATTGCTCTGAATTGAAATTTAACAACTTTAACTGGTTCTACAACATGACACGGGCGCCAACCTGCAGCTAGCAGCTTAGTAGCTAGAAGGAATATTTATTTTAGTAGTTTCAAAACACTTTTCATCCGAACTTATTTGGACACAACGTGACATGGAACCGGTCGCCATCTTAGGTAAAAAGGCAAATGATAAAAATCATGAATAAATTTCCAAGAACTCTTTGGTACGAGCGCACCGCGTAGGGGATCGAACTAGGACCTCCGGATTCGGAAGCAAATCCCCTAAATACTCAGATAACGTGGCTTCACCACTGATCATTACCGAATCAACAAATTTGGAATTTATACATACTAGTAAAGAGTAATTAAATTAAGTAACAATATAATTAAACAAATAAATATTTTTTTCATTAGTCAGACGTCAAAATTTTTGTTTTACATTGAGCTTTGATAGACATAGAAATATTAATAAAAAAAACTATTGAAACTGTTCTTTTCTAAATATAATATAAAGCTTTACCAATAAAGCCTTCGTCAATCACTTTCTCTGCTCTTGCTTATTCTGTTTACATTACATAGTACACAATTCGTTCAAACATCCACTGCTGCTATGCCAGTTTAAGTTGAGAAATTCATCTAGACCAGGGATTCCCAAAGTGGACCCCTTGAGGTCGATATCTGTTTCCCAGAGGTCGACATATACGAAAACTGATTTTAGGCGTCGCCGAGGTCTAACAATCGACCCATATTAATTAACACAAGTTCTTATTTGAAACTTTCAAGATACTGTATAAGTTGTGTTACATGAACCAACTTATTAAGAACGACTAATATTCTAGTAGGAAGCATCATTGTTGTACTTTTAAAGAACTCAACAAGTCGGATAAGGGTTCGCACAAGTTCGTACAAGATGAAAAATTCGGCAAGTCAAAAATGAACTCAAGTTTACTCACTCAACCAACCGTAAAGTTCTTAATTTGGTAAGTAATTGGGAAAAAACTAGAGATAAAATTTTTAAAGTAATTTAAGGCTGATGTCTCAGTTCATGTTGGCAAAGGGGTCTATCGCCCAAAATAGTTTGAGAATCCCTGACCAGTAGCCACGTATCAAAACAACGTAACCCACACACGCTTGGACTCCTAATTAATTTCACACGTGTTCATCTGGCGGCCTGGTGTTGAGCGTTGATGCGTCATAGTTAGAACACGGTGTGAGGTCTACCACAATACTGCTTATGATGCTCTCACTGTTTAATATTAATATTGAACAGTCAAGCAATAATTGTGAGAACTCACATTATAGGTAACGCCCGTGGTAGCCTAGCAGAACCGTGGTCTCATAGAGCGCGAGTGACTCGGGTTCGATCCCTGGCGCCGGCACCACTAAAATTGTTAATGGCAATTTTAAGTGCTGTATTTAACACAAGTTCGGTTGTGAAGGAAAACTTCGTGAGGAAACCAGCATGTCTGAGAAATATTATCACGCAATCGCAATCAAATACTTGATCACAATACATACAACCCCAAGAGTGATTTCATATGGTTGTAGGCTCCGACTTGCTGGTACGTACGTCTCGTCGGTACGTACCAGGCTCTTACACATCTCTGCCGCCAAACAGCTTTGTTCCGGTTTGAAAGGTAAAGAGAGCCGGTATTATTTCCGGCCGCATGTACGGCACTCCATCTTGCTCCTCAGTAGTGTTACAACGCAACTGTAACCTTCTTCGATTGAAGTTTTTTTGCAGGTGCTGCAGTAACTACTTACCATCAGGTGGACCATTACATCGTTTTTCGACTCTATCCAAAAAAAACTAACTGACTGATGAAGGGAAGCCTGTAAACGCCCCCGCCTGAGCAGGAGTCTCCTCTTAATTATTTAAGAGAGTTTCAGAGCCGGGAAGAGTTCCCGACGCCGCTCCTAGTGATGGTTTGCGGACTTCGCATATCCTTGTACGATATTTATTATTACTTTTCCACAGACAACCACAACCCTGCATCGTCGAGCACGAGATAAATTTAGCATATTGTAATCGAACCCAGGTCCAACGCAAACTGTGAAAATAAAATGAGCGCCCTGACTACTTGGCAACCACGGTTAACGGATGCTTTTCTTCTATTTTTTTTTTATGAAAAATAGGCTTACGTTTGACCTCTATATCGCTTGATGGAAAGCGAAGATGAAGCCTAGGATGGTACACGTTTGCCTAGAAGGTGCCTGTTCACTTTGGCCTTAAAGATGTCCAGATTATAGTGTTTGCTTGCAAACGTTCAAGCGCTAAAAGTTTATTGACGTTCGTTCAGGCTGGCATCGCTGCTCTGTGACCACACCCCGACCGCTACCGGCACCGACCGACACAATGAGCCCCCCTCCCTTCCCCTCCCCCTCCCCCGCTCATTGTACAATGCTAAACGTTTCAGTGGACCGTGACGTTGAGCTAAACAATGGACACCAAGCACCACACCTATCGACTGAAGAATGACTAAGCTACATACATACATACATCACATAACTCACAGGGCTAGAGGACGGAATTAAGTATGTATCTAAGTTAAACGACACATCAAATACGGGATCAACTAACGCTAAAAAAAAAAGAAAATGATCGAAGTTCGAGCGATTGTCACGTTCGGGGAGATAGGTTCACCAGTGGTAACTTTATAAAGCGAACCGCGGTGTGAGATGAATCTTATACGCACTTGGCGTTCTATTGGCGGTCTACTTACCTTCCTAACAGGTACATGAGACGCTGCCGAGGGCTAACAGACCAGTTATAAGGAGCATCATCACTAGTTCCGGCTGTGATCTCATTCAAGTCTAGTATTGAACAGTGTTAAGAGTAAAACGTAAAGTAACGGCCTGTAAGTGTCCACTGCTGGGCAAAGGTCTCCTTCTCAAATACTAGTATCAGAGAGGGTTTAGGAGCCGGGAAGGGCCCGCCACGCTGCTCCAGTTGGCGGGCTTCACATATCCTCGAAATAATATTTTTATTATTTCTCAGACATGCAGGTTTCCTGTTTTCCTTCACCGCTGAGCACGTGGTAAATACAGCACTTATAATTGTTATTAACAATTTTAGTGGTGCCGGCACCGGGGATCGAACCCTGGTCACTCGCGCTCTATGACACTAAAGTGAGCGCCCTGTCCACTAGGCTACCACGGCTCTAAGCGTTTATCAGTGTTAGTAAGTATTATTAACCAATAAAAAAGCTAAAGTGACAAAGGGTACCTAGTCGCTTAGCTTTTTTATTGGTAGATCGGCCAGATCGTGGAACCGTTCGAGAAAATAGGTTTTCGAGTAGTAGCCTCGTTGAGCCTAAGGAAAAGTGGGAACACCTCCACGACCTGAGTGGCCGCAGCGAAGGGAAGACGGATGCTGGTGGCTCAGGACTGTGCTCCCCGAAGTTCTGTTAGCAACCTTAGTTCAGTCCACTACTTGTGACGACGATGATAACTGATAACACTATGTTGCTGTTTCGGGTGGGAACTTCGTACCCAGGACTCCTGATGCTGTTAGGCTAATCTCCGATCCGCTCGGCTGTCGATCTGTTCATGCGAGCACTGTATCGGAATAACCATACATTTTAAACGATATTGGATTTAGCCAATTATGTTAATTTTCTTGAATTCGATTCTTGAAATAATGGGGCTTGTTGTGACATTTGAATAATGCTACATACGTATTCAGATAAAGAAGGGATGATTTAAAATTTGGAATAGATAGTTCGATATCAATTTGGGCAATCGCCTCGTGGCTTGCGACGGACAGAAGAGTTCTAAATCAGACTGTTTTCCACAGCTGGACATAGGCATCTCCGAGTAAGCGACAGCAAAAGCCGGCACGCATTTCATGAAAGGTTTGCCCATACTCACAACGCTGGGCAAACGGTACCCTCGCACTAATGGTACTGCTCCGCGTAACTATGTTGTGGGATTTTGGGTTCTACTAATCGGATGGATATTCCGTTGTCATTCGGTCGCCAGAGCTTCGTATGTCGAACCGCTCGGTTACTTATACATTTTAAAATGTGACCTGAAACTGGTACAGGAGTGAATAATAATTGTCATTGTAGTTTAGACAGGTGACAATAATAGTACGTATAAATCATATTAAAAATATATGTACATATATTTGAAATGAGACCATTATTTACGGATTTTATCGCGTTTAATTATGTTTTTATATTTACGACGTTTCGATTGCTTTACAGCAGCCGTGGTCCCGGGGGGTCTGAGGTGTTAGACGTCCAGATGTGTGAATTAACTCGGGCTACCCTCAGATTTTATTTATTAATTTTGGTCCGATCGTCGGGAATATAAAAGATAATTAAACGCGACAATATCCATATATATAATAGTTTCATTTCAAATGTGTAGTGTTGGCGTAATTACAAGAAATCATTAAATATTTATATATATTTTAGTATTGTTTAATTATTTATTACTATTTGTCATCCAGTACACAACTATGTGTAAAGTTTCCAGCCTCTTGTTCATCGGGAAGTTAACTTAAAAACGATAGCAAAACTATTCCGAAACAGACAGACAAGAAAGCGAATTAATAAAAACTTGTTAAGAATTAAAAACATGCAGATGTGAACCTTTCTTTGTAATAAATGACATCGAATGAAAGTAATTTTCTTCATTTAACTTCCACTCAAACTTTCCGTGATATATGACTACCCCTGCCCGGCGTCGATCATTAAAGTAAAAAAGGACAAACAAACGTAGGAAAGATATTGGACATAAAGGAGCATCGACACGTAATAAAACGAGCGAGCAAGCAGCAGACGGGCCGGTACAGATCGACGGTAAGCTCGACGATCACAATCGCTGCCTTTGTTTACGTTATCGCAATCGGCAGGGGCGCGCAACAATTGTAATAAATAATAGAAAGAGATCAGTTTTAATTAATTACGTTCCATTACTGGGGAGAAGTCATTGGATGAGTTTTGTTCATGTACTCGTTGCTTATTACGACCATGCCGTAACAACCTTGCATATTGGTGATATTTATATAGTTTTAACTTACTTAGATAGATAGATAGATAGAATACGCTTTATTGCATACCAAAAAGAGGAAAATAATGTAATAGTACAAAAACGTAATTAGACATGAGAGGTGGAACACTGGGCGGTCTTATCGCTGAAAGCGATCTCTTCCAGACAAATTTTGGATGGACAGGATTGTTATAAAGGAATTTGGAAGTAGCATAAAAGCAATTGATATACAAAGAAAAGAGTACATAAAACTTACTTATTACATACTTTTGCAGTAAAGCAGCAGCCTTTAAGTGCCTACAGCTGGGCAAAGGGGCAGGCCTCAAATATCTGAGGTCAGTGAGCTGGGAAGAGACCGCCATACTGCTCCAGTGCGGGCTTCACAGTTTCCTCAGGGTGTTTTCCTTCACTGTCGAGCACGTAGTGAATACAGCACTTAAAATTGCTATTAACAATTTTAGTGTTGCCGGCACTAATATTAACACAAGTCACTCGCACTCTATGAAACTAAAGCGAGCCCCCTGACCACTAGACTTTATATTTGAATACAAAAAGATATTTAAATTATGCATTCTATTTTTTTTTTACAATATTTTCTATATATATTTACTGGTCTCCTTCAAAGATTTGTCTGAAAAAGATAGCCGTTTAACGATAAGGCGACCTATTTATACATCTAAATATATTTGTAGTTTTTAAAATATCTCAGAGGAACGAAATAATGGTAGATCATTGTATAGATGTTTATTCTTTCAATTAATATTTATTCATTTTCATCTACTAATACCACTGCTAGTCAGTCTTTTCCTGGAAAGCGGCATCCATTGTATTGATGTTAACCCACACTCACAAAGCAAGTTGCCTTACTTTTACGTTCATTTCTCATATTTAAATAAATATGAATGTAAAGGAAATGTATTTCTTGAATCAATTTGAATTTTCCCGCGCTTGATGCTGTTGGTATAGCAGACTTTAAATTTAAAGGATGCCGATAAAGCAGGGGCTGTCATTTTGAAGACAATGTTCTCTGATTGGTGCATGTACGGAATATAAAATATGGAAGCGACTAAAGAAATCTATTGTTGTGTTAAAAGGTTGTATTAACGAAAACGATGGTAATTATCAAGGAATAAACTTTAAACGTCGTTTCTTTGTTTACAGGTATGTTGTAATATTAAGTTGTAAGTGTATATTTATGTAATAGAAGTAAAATCTAACGAAATAAAAACTTTGTTTACAGAGCAACACATCGTAGTTTATTTCATTTGCCGATTATCAGAAATTAAAGAAGAAGATTATTAGAAATTGGATGATCTATATCTTATATCTTATATGAATTTAAAGAAAAAAAGTGAACTATATATTTAAATAACATATTCAAATTCCCCACGGTTTGATGTCTGTGTCCAGCCCAGCAGTGTACTATTAGGCCACTGGTGAGGTAGAAGATGAATGTACATCTTAAAAAATTGTTAACGGCCATCAAAACTGAACTAAGTAGCAAAAATCCATTTCCGTATTTAGTATAAATACTCACACCTGTGCATCCACGGCTCAACGCAATGACGGGTTTCCTTAACCTATTTTTCGTTTCTCAAGTAGCGGCGTGATGGTCATTAGGTTAACACAACTTTTTCCTTAGTCGCTTCTTACATCGCTACCATACGGCACCTTCATTACTCTTCTAGAGAAGTCTAGAGATATCTCTACTACTTAGTCTCTACTAAGTTTACACAATGGATTACTTATACAAGTTTACCTTATACAATATTTAATTCAAATGTATTTTACAGAAGAAATAAGAAACATTTTCTAAAAACTTAAATAGTCTGTTTGTCCTAATAAAACGTAAGCGTCATTCGTCATGAATAATTGTTTACTGACCTCGTCAAGAGCGGCGACCTCGTAAGAATTTCTTTGTCGGCGCATCAGCGACTTCTAACGTGGGCAACAGACACCGGTGCGTACGGTCGATAAGGTCTTTGACCTGTATGTCTTAGGTATATTAACTATTAGAGCAAATACATCTCGATTTAAAATTACAAAAACTAAAAATTGTTCCAGGAACTAAACTACTGTACTTTTTTAAATTTTTATTTGGTCTATGGCTTAGAAATGGCCTGTAGAATATGAAGATAATTTTAATGTCGTAACATCGCATCCACCTGTATCATATGTTTATTTCCGGACTAGTCCACAGAAGAAATCGCGGGCGGAAGCTAGTGATATTTCGAATATTTGAAGCAATTTGTGACATTATTTAAAAATTATTATTCAAGCGCATATTTTATTCATTTAAAACGCCTAACAAAAAATGTTTGCAATCCCATCCCAGTGTTTACAGTGCACAGATGCGGCGCACGTGTGTCGGCGCGTGCGCTCCTCTCGTAGCCCCCGCTCTAATGTAATTAACTGTTAAAAACCAACCGCCGGCTTCCTCACCCCGACTTCGATCTTATTTCCGTAAGTAAATCATATCGAATGGGATTCCATTCAACAATTACCTATATATATCTGCCTATTTTGAATTTACAATAATGGCTCCAAATAAACAAATAGTACTTACTATGTACTATGTAGTAAGTACACTATGTTTTCAAATTTAATATCTATTGAAAACTATAATAAATCATCTGTTTATGTACATAAATATATTACACAATATATATAATCATTGTGTAATTAGTTCTATACAGTATACAACTATAGTTAGATGTAAGAACGGTCATATATAAGAGAATGCCTCTTGGCATTAAGTCTGTCGTTTTGCTCTTTTAAGTAAAGTTTAAATTAATAATTCTATCAGAGTAATTGAGTGTTTATTTTTAATAATCAGCATTAGTCTGACTGGTATTGATATAGCACTCACGCCTGATACCCATTAAGGTTAGGCAGAGATTACGCTTACACAACCCAATTTTCTCCATTCTAGGAGATTACATCGTGACGGGCGGAAGGACTCTCCAGTCTCTTCGCTAAATTTGCACCTTGATATTCTTCCCTTAATCGACACCCACACCCCACCCTTGGGTAGAAAGGGGGTGGCAGATTCTTAAGCTGATACCGCACGGCGTCACATATGCTTCTTCCAGTAAACGTGTAGAATTTGCACAAGATATTCCATAACGCGATAGACAACCTGATAAATGCCATCAAAAGAAAGTTGAAATACAACGTCAGGAACACGAGATCGGCTACTTACAGATCTGACATTGTCATCATTACTGGTTAGCAGTTACCCGTGGTAGCTTATCGATCAAGCGATCCAGATGCTCGCTTTAACTTTATAGTACACGATCGATCTGGGTTTGAATACCGCCATCGACGGCACTACACGACGTGCTGAATTATAGCATAGCATCTCCGTCAACCATCACTGGAGCAGCACTTGTTCGCTGTTCACGCTACAGAATGCTGTACATAACCCTTTCTCCAAAGATTGCCACGAAGTACGATCCTTAACCGCCTGCATAAATCGACTTCCAGCAGCACTGTGCTGGATGTCACTGCTGTGGGGTGTCGCCCTGCATTACGTTTGTCTGTACGAGCTTGGCGCTCAATAACTCCCTTCGAAACGATTATTCGAAAGATGTTAGGACCTGGCACACGTGTTACGCCTCATCGTAAAGCCGCCCATGGAATACGCGACACTTTTTCACACACTGTTGTTGTGCTGGTTTTGCTGATTTATGTGGTGAACTTGCATCGCGGGATAGAAGAAAGGCACAAAGTCCATGGGGGGTAGTGCTCTTCTTCTTTTCGAATAAGTTAACTATTTTATCTACTTATTAGTTTGTAAGTAAGTTAAGTATTGTCTACCATCTTTCAAATGTTACATAAATGGATTTCGTCAAGTAACTCTATTTACGATTTTAATTCGATTGTTAAATCTTCGAATGTAAGATACATTCTACCGGATGGTATGTGACCTAAGCTCATGGACACCTGCTATTATTCTGCAAAATCGTTCATTCGAGGAAGGGGTGAATTAGAGGCATCTTGTGCTACTACGTTTCGTTCGGTAAGGTAACTGGAGACCAACTTACCTTCCTCGCCCATACCCAAATATCCCAGCAACGCACCTGCAGCTCCTCTGTTGTTGCAGATGTACGTGGGCGTTGGTAATCGTTTATCGACAGGTGAACCGCTTCCTCGTGCTCTCCAGTAAACTGGAATGTCTTTCGTATATTTATAAATTTCCGCCACGACTCAGCGTAGTCCAATGAGCTTCTAAAATCCTTACGTAATAAAAACGCGACCAGACACCAGCCTTTACGCCGGATTTGCTCCCAGAGATTTCATAAAATATTCAAGGCTTTTCCCTTTGTTACTTTTACCGCTCCCACGAAAAGAAAGGGATGGCCAATACTTACGCCACTACATGGCAATACTTTTTTTTATTATGGCAATAATCATTATCATCTTGATTAGTAGTTTCACTGGTCGACGTTATATGGTTAATGGTCCTTCATATTGGTAATGGCTTAGCAAATGACTTTTTTTTTTTGTAAGCCAACAGTAAAATCTTGGTTGAATCATGTAATATTCAATCATAAACTTTCGGGATATTTCATTCTTAACTCACAATGAGAACCAGTTAGCGCTGTACTTATAAATGTACGCATGTATGTATGTATGTATATATTCACGCCTTGTTCCCAACGGGGTAGGCAGAGACAATCTTCTTCCACTTGCCACGGTCCTGACATACGTCTTTCGCTTCTCCCACTTTCATCAATCTTCGCATGCATACTCGTTGGTTTAGAGTACTCTTGACCGGACCTTTTTTCAGAACGTCTCCGATTTGATCGTGAAATGTTCGCCTAGGTCTTCCTCTCCCGACTACCATTTACACTCGTCTCATATATTTGTTTCGTCAACCTACTTTTATTCATCCTCTCCACATGTCCAAACCAGCTCAGCATCCCTTTCTCATTTCTTGTCACTACATCGTCTTTCACGCCACAACGCTCTCTTCTCTCTTTCGTACTTTTGGTAACATATAAAAAAGATGAATTACAGTTCGCAGTTCCATACATTACACACACCTCAGACGTTATACTTGTATTTAAAGTCCAGGAGTAATATATAACGAGCGGTGGTGCATTTGGAGCGTACGAGCTGGCTCAGCCAGACGTTGTTCCGCCGTTCCCGGTAGGTGGCGCTATCAGTACGGTTGAACGGTATTGGAGTTAACTAAAGGTGGATAACTTAAAAACTGAAAATTAAAAAAAATATTTATCAGTGTCTACTTTCGAGGTGATCATAACGGCTTTTGAAGTTTTTCAATCTCAATTTCTCAACGATCAGAAACATTGAAATATCGTGAGCCAAAAGCAGGGTGTCATGTTTGTTCGCCTGTGATTACTTTATAGCAAGTATTTATGTTGCGAAATGCTATTATTTTTCTTAAGTTTGTATTAGGTAGACTCCATCTCTGGCTGGGATATGTCTTGATAGGTACCACCTCTATACCCATTGCCACCGCCAAATAACAGTGTAACTGTAGTTTAAAAGGTGGTCCTCAGAGGTGACAATGCATCTGTAACCTTCTATGGTTGCTGGTGCCCATGGGCTGCTGTGGCTACTTACCATCAGGTGAACTGTTAGCTCGTTTGTCACTCCAATCCAATACAAGAAAAGTTCAATTGCATTCTTATGTGCTAAACGATATGATTTCGGTATTTTTTTAAACTTTCTCTTTTTTGAGAGCCAATGTCCAGCGGAGAAAAAAGACAAAGTGGTGAATAATATGTATTAGCACAAAACTTGTAAGTTCTCGGATCCGATATAGAGTAAGAATTTGTACTAAAATCTGCAAAAGTTTCGACTACTGTTTTACAAACAAAGATAGTCGCAATACCTCCAGCGCCGAAAATCATTGTTATAAAGTATTCATGCAATTATAAATTATATAAATTACAAGTTCTCAAAGACTTTGGCTGAGAAAAAAACACACGATCCTCAACAGGTACAACAGGCCTTCCATTGAGCTATGGGGTTGTCGAATTTGCAATATATATATGTTTCAATATTTTCAACCCGAAGCTGGTTTGCGGTTGGATCCCTTGAGGGGAAATCTTTATACTCGTACAATCTACCTTACATATTTGTACGATGTGATCATGTTGTATGATGTCGTCATTGTATGTAGTAAAGGAAGATTTTTTAATTAATGATTATTTATATAAAGGGAGTAAGGGATTCCCCCTATTCTTCCATATTTTTCATCCAATGACAGTCCTATCTGCACGTGGTGCAACGAAGCTCTGGCGGCCTAATAATGGTGGTAGCCAACCGAATTCCAAAGCCCCGAACCCTAGTCCCATAGACTATAAATGGGGGGGCAGCATCACAATCACAAGCTTTCTTGGGGGTTTATGTTCAGCGGTGGACTAAAATAAGCTACTGGGGTAATAGTACCTTTTGAACGTATTCATATTATATATAGTCTAGTTTCCGAAATAAGATGAAACCTATGAACGTCTGATAGGATATAAATAAAAATATATAAACCGACTTTAGATTATGTTAAAAATACAGAAGCTATAAATAAATCCGATTGACGAACGTAATAAAACTAAGCAAAAACCCGATAAAACTCTCGAGTACTGTAGAAAAAAAAATGAACGCCTTAAAATATCAAAAGACATCCATGTCACCTACTTACTCACCCCCTCCCCCTACCCTTTATCCATCGCTCCGGCTCGCTCTTGTAATTGATTTCCACCCCTCAAGGAATGCAGCACGCCGGCTATTATATAGATATATGAGAATTTGAAACAGTCATTTCGAGCGTACGTTTTGTCAGCGACTCGAGTTATCTAACGAATAATTAATACAATGCAGAGTTGTGCAAATGACACAATGATAGGCTTTGTGTGCAACTTGCTCGACGCCATACGGAAGGGTAATCGTTTTTTTTTTGGATAAGGTGGCAAACGAACAAGGATATTTAGGGCATGAATGGGCCTCCGGTAACTCACTCACCGAACGAAACGCAGGAGCACAAGATGCCTCTACTTATGAGGTAATTCTTCTTCGCTTCTTCATCAGCCAGTCGTGACATGAGGCATGTCTTAATGGGAGGGGATTGGCGATTGCAGTACCTGGCCCCTTGGACACTGCTGTCCGTTATCGGTCCGGCATTTATTGTGATAAATCCACCATTGACGGACGCTGTGTGATTTTCTAAGCTATGAGTCTAGCCCATTTTTTTTATTTACATGGGGAAATGCCTGACGCATTCCCGCATGCCAATGCGTCACCACTCGGGCCGGCGATCCCCGCAAAGACAGGCCGCCCATGTAGGTTCCTCTTGGTTCACCGTGGGAGACCACGCCACGGCTACTAAGCCCCCCCCCCCGCCACGACAAGGCAGGAACCCATTCGGGGGGGGGGATGAGTCTAGCCCTGAGTTAACTTTCCCTTAGCTGACATCGCACGAAATAAATAGTCTGTTCAATTTTGTATTTCGTAAAACCACGGTAGTGTGTAAGGAATAGACCATCGCTTTCTCCGAATGCCAACCTCACCTCCTCGTGATGCGACTTGCTGGACAGCAAACGGGGCTCTGGCGACCGAACTCAAATCTCACAGACCAGTGATGGGGAGCAGCATCACTTGTGCTTGGGTACCGGGGCTGCGCTCACCGACCCGCTCGTCCAGCGTGGCGAGTAGAAAGAAAGAAAGAAAGAAAGAAACACATTTATTTGCCAATCACACAACAAAACACAAAATAAAAAACAAATTAAATAAACAAAAAAAAAATGAGTACGGGCAGACCTTCCAAGAAATACATGCCGACTTTTGCTGGAGCATTCTTGGAGTTTCCTTTGTAATTAACATTCGGTATAACTTACAGGCAATATTGCCTGTAAAATATGAATGGTTCCTCTCGATCGGCTCCATATGCAACACTTGGCAAGACACACAGTGGCTATAGAAGTGGTACGAAGCCATTTTTATCGAGAGAAGAGTTCCGCAAAAAAGACCTTCATCGATTTCGAGTATGACAACCCGTTGTCCTCCTCCTTAGTCGATTCCGACGGTGACCACTTCCGGATACTATACACAGTTATCACCTGTCCAGGATATATTAATGTAGCAAGTGTGCACGCCAGCACAGCGACACTCGCTCGTGTTTTTAACGCTAATGTGATAACATCGGTAGGTAGGTCAGATGCAATGTCAGAGATACGGGACACGACACAAAAGGACCCGAAAACTGATCTTGTTTTTGAACCCGGGACCCGTGGCTCAATCGTCAGGTGTACTAGCCTTTAAGTGGTTGAAGGACCAACCTTGTAGATAGTTTTATAGTTTATCACTTTTATTACATCCTTAACTCCTCCTCAAAGGATATTGTCCTTTCAGTCGTCTCTTTCCACTACCACGCGAAGAAAAGGGACAGCAACAGTGACGTATACATTCCATATAAATAAAAGGGCAGTGTCAACCCTAGCTGATCTCCTAAGTGTGCCGTCTTCCTATTCAAAATTTATTAAACGTAGACTTCATAAAAAGGGTTATTGTAATATATAGAAATACTTCATCATCATCATCATCATCATTTCAGCCTATCAGAAGTCCATTGCTGAACATAGGCCTCCCCCAAAGATTGCCACGAAGCTCGGTCCTGAGCCACCTGCATCCATCGACTTCCCGCAACACTGCGCAGGTCGTCACTCCAGCTTGTGGGGGGTCGTCCTACACTGCGTTTGCCTGTACGTGGCTGCCACTCGAGAACCTTTTTTCCCCAGCGGTTGTCAGTTCTGCGAGCTATGTGGCCGGCCCATTGCCACTTCAGCTCGCTGATCCTTACGGCTATGTCGGTTACCTTAGTTCTGCTGCGGATAATAAACCCTGGGAATGAGTTTATCTCTTCCAAGCTGTTTCTAAAAATTTCACTCAAACATCTCTATTATTGTATGTCTCTATTAAACTTTTTGTTTTCTTTTTGAATAATAAATTCAAATAAGCTATACCTACGAAGTTTTCTTTGCCTGTTTCCTCTACGTCAGAGTTATCTCATTAGGAAACGGTGGTAGATTTAAAAAAATTACTATCATCAAGTGAATTTTTTTTTTATTAATTATTGTTAGCCTTAAGCTTGAGGTTACAATGGGCGGACTTAATGGCAAGTGACATTCTCTACCAGCCAACCCTTGTTATGGTGAAAGGTAGTCGGCAGGTACAAAACAAAGAATAAATGATTTGATTTGATTCGATTTAATAAAAGGTACTTACATTTTTGTTATTCACATACTTTGCTTCGTAACCCTACGGCCTACTCGGGCCCAGTTCAGAACCCTGCGCACGCCACTGGACGGCAGATCCTTGCGCCTCAACCTTACAGCTATATGATTAACGTTAGTTTTAACATGGTAGAGCCAAGTGGCGGCTTTAGCTGCTGCGCGTTTAGGCCGGCTCGACCGGGTTAACACCACGACCTCGCAGAATACCGCCGTGAAGTAGAGGCATCTTGTTCTTCTGTCCCTCCCATCTCTTAATTACCCTTAAAGGCCGGTGTACGTGGGCGACGGTAATCACTTACCATCAGGTGAACCGATTGCGCGTTTGCCGCCATTCCCATAAAAAATAACCTAAAGGAATGTAGGTAATCTAATATTCTATGAATTATCCAACGTGTCCAAGTTGCATAAGGAAAATAATAGAAAACGGATGGGCGACTTAAAGCCATTAGATTAGAACGGATTATACTCTGTCTCGGTGCTCATAATATGGCTTCGGTACATTCAAGAAGCCTAAAGTGTAAGTCCAATTTAATTTGATAACTTCGTCACTATGAATGTATACGCAGAGTTAGTTAAGAATGAAAGAAAAGATTCCTGTAAATGTCCACTGCTGAGCATAGGCATCCTTCTCAAATATGTGAGATGTTTTCGAGCGGTGAAGGGTTTCACTTCTCCAAAGTGTCGTTCAATATATAGAGTAAAAAAAAAGTTGTTTTATTAATAAAAAGCAGGCCAATGTAGTGGATTTATTTTCTTTGTCTAATTCCAAATTGGTTAGGTATTAATATTTTTTTTAATTACCTACTTAATATTGCTTTTCCGAGTATCTTTGATACAGCTGGTATTAACGTAATAGGTCTGTAGTTGACCGTATCTTTCGGTTTCTTTAAATTTGTTTTCTAATTTTCTGGGCATTGGACGATGAAAAGATAGGGCTTGTCCAATGTCATGGTAGAGTGGTACATAATGTAAATCGATTTAAATTTTGACATGTCTTGTGTAAGCAAATGTAACATTATGTATCATTTAACGTATTACTTAAAATATTTATATGATTACTTAGTCGTATTATTCTTTATAAATTGATTATTACATCGAGTAATATAATTCATGTAATAAATTCGTAATGTTGGCATTATTTTGAGTTACCGGGTGTTTAGTGTTGGCAACATTGTCTTAGTCGGTAAGTGGATACAGGTTGGAGACCGATGGGCATTACTACTTTGGTAGTGGTAAAGGAAAGACGCAATTAGAATTATGTTTGTAATAAGTTGTTGAGTAAAGAGAAATAAACAAATATTTGAGACGTGACATATGTCTATATTCCAATCTCCACAAATTATTACATGTTTCTTGTTGGTTTCATTATGTGTGAATTTATACAAATTAATTATTTACTTTTCTAGAAATACGTGAATATCGGAGAACATTGTATATACAAACAATTATTAACTAATAATTTAATATTTCAATTCCACAATACTCAAAGTTCTTAGTTCTCTTGTTATTTTAAGTTGAATATAGTTTAGGTCGTGTCTAATGAGAATAGAAGTTCCTCCTCGTTTTTGTATCTCTCTGGAATACAATGAAGCCAATTTGTAATTAGAGAGCTTTGGATTAATTTCAGACCCTTTTTTAATGAAGGTTTCACTTATACATGTCTATCTAACCGTACTCTTAAATGACGAAATAGTTATATTTAAAATATCTGGTTTATTTAATAATTCGGCATATGTTCTGACGTAATAAATAGAATTTGTTTTTTATTACCTTAAAATGCTCATTATCATACAGAACACAGAAGCAACAGAGCAGTATTAATTATAGTGCCGTGCAGTAATAAACGCGAAGGCAGACAACGATCTCGCCTATAAACACGTGATAACTTCACACAAAGGTTCGAATCGGTCGGTTAAGTTTTACTCAATAAATTCGCATGTTAGTACTTAACGAGTTCGCGATACCGTCATTTCAGTTATTTTCAAACTTAAGTAACTAGAGAGATTTAAAACATAATTTCAACTCGAGCCCGCACGGCGTTTGTTCGCGGTCATCTGCACAATTTCATTTCCAACTTGTAGCGGTGTAACAAAAGCGGTGTTTTTCACGCGTACCTACTTCTCACCTTGGGTACAATGCCAGACCTACTTTCCGCGAACAAAGGACCGCGGCGGAAGTCACTGTGTCTATAGCCCGCTGGTTAAACAAGGGTTACCACAATTTGGTAAAAAATAATAATACAGATAATAAATAGACTGCTGATTAAACTGATTAGCGTGGTAGAGCCAAGCGGCGGCTTTTGCTGCTGCTCGAATGGGCCGGCTCGACCGGGTTGGTACCGCGGCCTCGCAGAATACCGACGTGAAGTAGAGGCATCTTGTGCTTCTGCGTTGCGATCGGTTAGTGAGGTAACCGGAGGCCCACTCCCCCTCCCTATTCCTCTCCTCTTCCCTCCCATCTCCCAAATATCCTTAAATACCGGCAACGCACCTGCAGCATCTATGGTGTTGCAGATGTATGTGGGCGACGGTAATCACTTACCATCAGGTAAACCACTTGCTCGTTTGCCATCTTTTCTGTATAAAAAAAAAAAACTGAATTTTGTATAGGTCCAATGTAAAGTAGCAAATAGCAGTCTGTAAATGCCCAGTGCTGGGTAAAGGCCTCCTTTGCAAGTATCTGAGAGGGTTTTGGAACCGGGAAAAGTTCACCACGCTGATTTGACGGAAACTTAAAATTATACATGCAATAATTATCAAACTCAACGAAAAATATATAGAACTGTCCCAGCAAGTTCTTTATTTTTGGTAACCCTAAGTTTTGCTCACTATCTAGTTAGTGCAGGTTTAATGATGGTTGTATAAAACCAAAGTTGATATCATTTTACTTAACGATAAGATTAAAACTTTAAAGAACACCACCAAATAAAGCGATCTCGAGAATTCGCTTTTTTTTACTGTCGCCTTTTTTTTAACCAAAACATATACAAGATTACTTTACAGGGGTGACAGCATATCGTTAACCTTCTGCGTTTGAAGTTGTTTGCTTTGCAGGAGCCATTTAGCGCGTTAGTCGACCAAAAACAATTAAAAAAAAAAGCTAATTACAGGTTAGCCCGCCAACCCGCACCGGAGCAGCGTGGCGGGCTCTTACCGGCTCCTGAACCCTCTCTGATACTCGTATTTGAAAAGGAGGCCTTTGCCTAGCGGTGGGCACTTATAGGCTGCTACTTTACTTTTAATTACAGATTAGTAAGGACCATGTTTGTGCAAGTGAGGACTTGTGCCGACTTAAATCTATATTTACACTGACCTAAAACTATTATTTGTCAGCCAACAAAATATAAAGGAAGCATATTCAACAAGTATTAATATATGTATTTTCTCTAGGGCATTTTGAAGATTTTCATTCTGCAAATAGAATATCTGAATTTCTTTGTTGGCAGCCCTATATACAACAAAGAAATGCCTCCAGTCCTTTTTTACCTTTTACTTACATAAATGATACCGCGGTATTGTGAATGTAATAATAAATATTCAATTTTGTAAGTATACGGCACAGTAGCAGCTGCGGGAAGTTCATATACAGAGTGGTTCCAAAATGTTCATATAGTAATATAATTAAATTAAATCTATATAATTTTATTGGTTTTGCAGTAATAAAGAGATGCGTTTAAATACCAGAGTTTTTTTTATGGGAAAAAAGACAAACGTGTAAGCGGAACGATATTTGGGGAGGGGATTAAACAGGGTAGAGGACCTCCGAACGAAATGCTGAATCACAAAATGCCTCTACTTCAGGTCGGTATTCTGCAACCGTCTTACTACTACTGTTATTTTGTAATATGTACGGAACCCTAATAGAGTGGTCCGAAGTCCGTCACTCACTTGGCGGGTTTTTAATTCTGTCGAGACTATTAATTCAGTGGAGTAGAAGGAATAGACTTAAGAATTAATTAAAAAACAAATTGTCTAGACAAGATCATGCGTTCTTGTAAATCATGTTGGTTGCTGTAAACTTATTACTTAACCAATAAATTATTTACTGTAATATCTATCTTGCGGGATTGCTGCTCCCTAGTCTTTACCGCCGAAGCTCTCAAAACCACCGGGGCAACAGCGTATCTACCGTAAGGGTTTTAGTCTGTCCAACATATTTTACCCAGATCCCGGCATAACAAGTTACCGCCTTCGGAGATTGGTAGGTTTCCTTCAAGTAAAAGTAAAAAAAAAAAACTATTGCGTCAGGGATTCCCCTCCAAATACCCAGCGTGGTGAGTATGAGCAAATCTTCCATGCGAATCATCAGCGAATCAATTCAATTATTTAAGAAATAAATGAATTATTATAATAGAAAAATAATCCAAAATAAAACACGCTATAGGTTAGTTCCGTACAACACACGAGGGCGTGTAAATTATTCAGCATACAGGTTGATATCGATTACTGAACATTTGATTCGAACCAAGGTCGCTTTGAAGCAATCAGATGCGGCAGTGGGATTAAGACATTGTAGAATTGTATAATTTCAGACGGCATGGTGAGGAAGGCGTCTACGATCTATCTAGTTCCAATTCGATCAGTCTTGTCTGCTCGGTGACGATGTGGCTAAGCGCCATGGCAATACGGGTGTCAAGTTCGATTCCTACACCGGACAAGTATTGTGTAATAATTGTTTCATATCTAGGTGATTTTCCATTCGCAATTTATGTTTATTAACTTCCTCCTGTGTGACGACCTGCGCAGTGTTGCGGGAAGTCGATGGATGCAGGTGTCTCAGGACCGAGCTTCGTGGCAATCTTTGGGGGAGGCCTATGTTCAGCAGTGGACTTCTGATAGGCTGAAATGATGATGATGATGATGAACTTCCTCCACGACTCAGAACAATTTCGAACAGCAGCTACTTTTTTTATATTCAATTTCAGTGCTCTTCCGCTGGGGCTTACAAAAAAGAATGAAATTCTAACTTGGAACGTTAATATGATATTAGTTTTTTTTTAATTATTATTAATCGACATTTTGATTTACCATTAAAAGTGAAAAAGCAAACCCTTCGGCCAATCCCTGTGACGCGACATTTTGTAAGTTAGCATGGACCCCATCTGTTTGTTGTTACTTAATTCCGTTGAATATTAATCAGCTTATACAAATGGCAAATCTCTTCTCTGTTTTATATTAAAAATGTTTTTCACAGCTGGGAGAAAAGGACTTATACTTATTTAATCAGTTATATAATATTATAATATTGTTTTTAACTTATTAGTTGTTTTTATTTGTGCAATCTGTAAATATCCAACTACAAAACAAGTGCACAATCGCCACGTCAATTGTCTTTGCACGTCAATCTGCCCGCCAAAAGTGACAGATCGTAATGTCAGATAACACGCATAATGCATGTGCCCGTCATCGGTGTGCGTATTTATGGTCCAGCGTTATGGATCCAACATCTGCCGGACGCGACACCATCTTGTAATTTTCAAGACGTGTCAGCTCTTAATTAAAAATGCAGTTTAAAAACAAGCATTCCTCTACCCTTTCAAGTGGTCCACGTCGTCAAAGGAAAATAAAAGGACTCGTTAGGAAAAATTTTATTAGGTAAAATTCGATGGGTAGCTTCATCATCAGACCAGCTCGACGGTATTATACTGTCGTATCCTCAACGTTTCTCGCAGTATGTGTACAAAATTCGAAATTATTCAGACATCTAGAAATGGGTGAAAATTTAATGGAAAGATACCATTAAAGTAATTCAAATTTCGTATTAATGTGCTCTAACTAAGAAGAAACTGGTAAAATAAACTCCTTTATTTTTATCCTCTACGCCGTGCTTTCTCGTGCATGCATCCGAATCAGAAGACTCGAGTTCGATCTCCTATAAGGGCTCTGGCGAGACCTCTAGACCTCTGCCCACCCCCGTGGCAGGTTTAATTAACTAGCTTACTTGTAAGTCCGTTATTTCAATAGTTCAATCTAAATTTCGCAAAACATTTTAAAATATCTTCCCGATGAGCCAGACTTAAAACTTTAAACGTAGCTTTGAATTTGGATGTCAATGCAACGTTATCTCGCTCTTTTATCTGTCTATTTGTGGGATTGGTCTGTTTTCGATAGTTTTAAAAAAAAAATCAGGCAAAATAAAATATTTTCAATTTCATAAAAACAAATACATACAACCTCAGCATCGTTTCGGAATTCCTCTGACAAATAAAAAACACGAAAATCTACAGAATCTGGAGCATTCTCTGTTGTAAGAATTCACTTAAGATTAAACTGCATTGCTAACTCGAGCAAAACCGGCTTCCGCTTACTATCTTTTGTAGTACATTTGGCGTAACAATTTTCACTTGTTGCTCACTGTGCCAGGGGAACAACGGTGTCCCGAATTACCGCGAAGGGGGAGGGGGGGAGGTGGGGGAGGGGGGGGCTGTAAGGCCGCGGGCACATTGATCAAATTATTGGGACGGTTTAATATCGCTTTTGTTTAACACGATTAGTGATGTAGTGGTCGTGTACGAAAAGGTTTTGAAACTTATTGAATACACTTTAGTTTATTCACTGTACACTTGTGACACTTCGGAGTTATTGAATAAAACCACGACAGGGTCCACCTCTTTACACGTGGTCCCGAATTAACTCTGGTGATGACTGACAAGTGGGTTTAAAAGGACTAAAATGTCTAGGCCTCTGACCACCCCACCGTTGCGCGCTTCTTTTATTAGTTCTTTCAATCCACTTTCCACCAGAGCTTATTCGGAACAACGTGACAGATGTTGAGCCCGCCCTACAGAAATATATCTAGAGACAGAAATATGACATTACTTCCTTGTAGCTTCTGTTAAATTTCTGTCTGTAGTAAAGCAACGGACGTTAGTGTCCAAGCCAACGATACAAACCGTACGTGAGTTTCCTTAAACTCAAACCGGCCTTTAAGGTATCTGGGGAAGGGGAAGGACCAGAGGAAGAGGGAAGGGGAAACACAGAAGTACATGATGCTTCTATTTTACGTCGGTATTCTGTGAGGGCATGATACTATATATAGCTATTCGAGCAGCAGTAAAAGATGCTGCTTAATCGATACCCTTAATTTTGTCTGTTATTACATACTTTTGATTCTGATGAGGCATTCTGATGATTTTCTTTGTACTTTATATCATACTGTGACATTTATAAGAGTCAAAGGACAAAGTTTCATATACTTTTAACATCTAAAAGTATCGCTTCAATCCGATGATCTTTGAGATGGATAATGGCTTTTAATCTACACTTAAGACACCCACGGGATAAGTGAAGACGACTAGGGACCTTCAAGAAAAAGCCTATTCCTTCCTTAAAGGCCGGCAACGCATCTGTAGCTTCTCTGGTGTTGTGGATATTAACATCAGGTGAGCCGCACGCTCGTTTGCCCCCTTCTTCTATTTAAAAAAAAAAAGTGAGAATTACACGATGTAACTCATCTCTCGGCAAATCGCCTCACTACTGTAACCAGGATCGAACGACGAACAATCAAACAACACACATTTATCTAACACCTATTACTTGGAGCACAACGGTATGTCGTTTGCATCCTCGCTCCGTCAGAACACA
Organism: Bhutanitis thaidina; assembly: GCA_029286595.1. Classification (NCBI taxonomy): domain Eukaryota; kingdom Metazoa; phylum Arthropoda; class Insecta; order Lepidoptera; family Papilionidae; genus Bhutanitis; species Bhutanitis thaidina. Next base: position 1,693,429 of record JAGSMS010000023.1, on the reverse strand, counting down.
ATTTCAGCTTAAACGCCTGCCGCCTAAGCAAATTAAGCCTCAATTTCCCTTGCACGGCAATGTCTGTTAAATTCCCGTCACACGCTAGATGTAGATGGAATTTACACTGCTAATGTAAGCTAAAACCTTGTTTCAATCTCGCGCATACGTATACTATGTGATATTAAAAATAATGTAATATTAAAAAATATTATAAGCTCTCACGACTTTTTACCCAATACTGGTTTGGTCAGAGATTTTAAACATTTTTAGTACTTTCAATCCACTTTTGATACATATCTTACAACAGTTAAAAAACTCACTGGTTGGCCTTCGAATTCGACCCCTAACCATGTAGTTACCACTAACAAATATATAACTTATTTATCATCATCATCATCATCATCATTTCAGCCTATCAGAAGTCCACTGCTGAACATAGACCTCCCCCAAAGATTGCCATGAAGCTCGGTCCTGAGCCACCTGCATCCATCGAATTCCCGCAACACTGCGCAGGTCGTCACTCCCTCTTGTGGGGGGTCGTCCTACACTGCGTTTGCCTATACGTGGCTGCCACTCGAGAACCTTTTTTCCCCAGCGGTTGTCAGTTCTGCGAACTATGTGGCCGGCCCATTGCCACTTCAGCTTGCTGATCTTTACGGCTATGTCGGTTACCTTAGTTCTGCTGCGGATATCATCGTTGCAGACTCTATCACGCAGAGAAACACCGAGCATAGCCCTAACATATAACTTAACATAACTTATTTATAAATAAGTATAAATCAAAGCATTCGATTTTAGTTCGATTATGCCATTTATCCGATATGACAATTTTTGTGGTACAGCCAAAAGACGAGCCAAGCGACTTGAGTGGGGAATCCGGAGGCCCACACCACTCTCCCCCAACCCCCATCCCCGTCATCGCTCCCATTTCCCCAAATATCCTTAAAGACCGGCAACGCACCTGCTGCTCCTCGGGTGTTGCAGATGTACGTGGGTGGTGGTAATCACTTACCATCAGGTGACCCACTTGCTCGTTTACCGCCTGAAGTAGTAAAGTAGCACCGTGTGAGTGCCCACTGCTGGGCAAGGCCTCCTTCTCAAATATTTTAGATGGTGTAGGAGCCGGGAAAGGCCCGCCACGCTGCTGCATTCCTCGAAATAATATTATTTTTTATTATTTCTCTGACATGCAGGTTTCTTCACGATGTTTTCCTTCACCGCCGAGCACGTGGTAAATACAGCACTTAAAATTGCTATTAACAATTTTAGTGGTGCCGGCACCCGGGGATCGAACCCAGGTCACTTGCGCTCTATGATACTAAAGTGAGCGCCCTGACCACTAGGCTACCACGGTTTACCGCCTGTTCTCATAAAAACAAAATTAGGATTAGCCTTGTGGTAGGGACTTAAGAATCTGCCAAATCCTTTTCTTCCCGTGGCTGTTTCTCCGACACAGAAATTCCGTGTGACGTTCTACGTTCATTACCAGCCTGTAAATAGTCCACTGCAGGAAATGAGACTCTCCCACGTGGAGAATATGTTCGATAAGCGGATTGACCACCGCAGTATCAGTCACCACGCACCTGAGACGCTGCAGTCCGACATCGGTCGGGTACACAAGCCCACTGAAAACCAGCGCTGTAGTCTCAACTTGCGCCGCGCAAAGCGTCTAGAGGAGGCAACGTTAAACATTGTTTGTGTAAATAACTGTTTGATTAAATGTGTTGCAATGTTTGTTTGTTATCGAGTGGCGTATTTGTGCAATAAATGTTTTTTTCTTTCGTTCTTTCTTTCTATTTTTCGAGATGATTATCCCGCCATCTGTCGGCGGCAATTTCCTCTTACGGCTTGTTTTTCTACATTTTTTAACATGGTGAAAAACACGGGTTATGTGGCATAGCGGATTAGGACTCAAAAATTTCACGGCGAACTCCTGTGACAATGCGGACCATGGTTTCTGTTACTTAATATTGTAATTAAGGTTTGTGTCATCTGTGAGACTATTCCTTGCTTTTTTTTAAAGCGAGAACGCGTACGGAGTTTCTTTCGCCCGTTTCTTTTCCATTAGAGGAATATCATTACGAAACAGAGGTAGAATTCAAAAAAATTACAATAAACAAATGAAATATATGAATTTTGAACTTTTATTAAAAAAATCATTCAATAATTTCATTCATTTCATTCATATCATCATTTCATTCACATCAATAATTTCATTCATGCACGAATTATTAAATTCTCTAGGGACAACATTGTCAAAGGACGCGGGTGTAGCCCCAGCTCGACCTGTTTTGGAGCACAACTGGCACTAAGGGTTGTTATTATTGAATTTCCGTTTATCTGTGTAATTCGAAAGAATTGAATGAAGAATATTAAAAGTGTATTATGCTGCATGTTCACGTGAACATGTTCTACTTAATTATCAGCCGTCCACTGCTGGGTAAAGGCTTTACTTGTCCATACTCACCTCGCTATTCGAGAGGGGTTGGTGAACGCTGTGCGTCTAAACAGGCACCAGTGATGCTGCCACAAACGAATGATAGGGAATCACTAGTTCATGGTATTTGGGTTCGGTATTCATCCGAAGAGGATGGATTCTGTGCCGTCGGTCGATCGCCGAAGCCGCGTTCTTTAACCTTATAGCAGCACCGTAACTATCAGATCAATTAAAGAATATTGAAATCGGTAAATTCGGTTAAAAAAAACTAACAGTTCTTTTTTTCTTTGTCGCTGAACGGATTTTAATAAAATTTTGTCTTGAGACACTTTGTACCCGGTGGTTGGACATTTAGCTTTTTACTCTTTACCCCGTGAGCCGCAAGAAAATTTACCACGCGGACTAAGTCGCGGGTAGTAGCCAGTCTTCAAAAAAAGTGAACTGTCATTTTACTTTCGATGTTATGACAATGTAGATATATAGGTACATACATATGTAATCAAAATTGCACTTCCGACGTTAAACAAGAAATTGTTAAAATAACAAAATGGCTAGATTCATTTCTGTTTCGCTTTTATAGTAACTTCTTGCCTATGCCATTTAACTTTGACACAGATAGATAGTTATAAAACGGTCGACATAATAGGTCACCGAACCCGCGAGCAGAAGAAACGCAGTAATTTGTTTGAACAAGCAAAAATTAAACATAGGAATGTATAGACTATGGTCGCCATCAGTGTCAAATGACAGTTTGCTTTGACTCAACTCGTGATATTACGTGGTTGGGTCATTATGGCGCCGGAGGGGGAGCGGGGAGCGGGGACGGCTGACGTCACCGCGGCAGTGAGCTCGAAATTTGAATTGGAACGTTCTATGGGTGGCTATGTCGCGGGCGTCGACACAGTGGTCATGTCTACAATATTTTTAATCGCCGTTTAATTAAATCTAATCCACTATATTAATGCTATGTAGTGCTATGTACAATTTCTTGTCTACAATATTTTAACCGCTGTTTAATTAAATCTAATCCACTATATTAATGCTATGTGGTGCTATGTACAATTTCGTGTCTACAATATTTTAACCGCTGTTTAATTAAATCTAATCCACTATATCAATGCTATGTAGTGCTATGTACAATTTCGTGTCTACAATATTTTAACCGCTGTTTAATTAAATCTAATTCACTATATTAATGCTAATTATTAGGTACAGTTTTACCGTAGCTAACAGCGGGGATTAATGGAACTAACATCTACTTTGTTTCTCAATATTTCAACTGCATCCAAAACACTGGGAGAGATACCCAACACAAGCTGTACCCTTATCCCCTATGCACACGAAATAAAAAATAAACAAAAATACGACTTACCTTAACTACCTGTTGTAAATAATCCAGTGCAGAACATAAGCCGCTCCCATAAGGAGTATTTACTATAATCATATCACACACACTTTCGAAGCGTGGTAGAGCCAAGCGGCGGCTTTTGCTGTTGCTCGAATGGGCCGGCTCGACTGGGTTGGTACCACGGCCTCGCAGAATACCAACGTGAAGTAGAGGTATCTTGTGCTTCTGCGTTTCGTTTAAAAAAGTGAGAAAGGAAGGGTAAATAGGCCTCCGGCCACAAGACCACAAGATGCCTCCACTTCACGCCGGTATTCTGCGAGGCCGTGGTACCGACCCGGTCGAGCCTGCCCATTCGACCAGCAGCAAAAACCGCCGCTTGACTCTACCACGTTTAAATATTTATCTTTCACTTGGCGTATTGAATACATTTTAGTATTCCTACTTGCTTACGTTAACATTAAGCTGCTTAGTTTAAATTAAAGGTAGAACTGACTACGCCGTTGCCTCTAGTATATGGAAACGCGGCATAACCAACAGAGGGAAGTGGATAGTTGTGTGAATAATCCCCTCTATCGCAACATGCTAATGTCTATGTAGTTGTGACTCGATTGGAGTTTTCCATGTGTGTATCAAATATGTACAAGGATAGCGTAATGTGTGGTATTATTTGTCGGTTGGTGTGCGGCGGTAAAAGGATTTATATGTTGGTGGTTTGTGCAGATTAAGATGCTGGTATTGGCTTCTCTAGTTTATCTAATTTATTATGTACAATTTCGTGTCTACAATATTTTAACCGCTGTTTAATTAAATCTAATTCACTATATTAATGCTATGTAGTGCTATGTACAATTTCGTGTCTACAATATTTTAACCGCTGTTTAATTAAATCTAATCCACTATATTAATGCTATGTAGTGCTATGTACAATTTCGTGTCTACAATATTTTAACCGCTGTTTAATTAAATCTAATCCACTATATTAATGCTATGTAGTGCTATGTACAATTTCGTGTCTACAATATTTTAACCGCTGTTTAATTAAATCTAATCCACTATATTAATGCTATGTAGTGCTATGTACAATTTCGTGTCTACAATATTTTAACCGCTGTTTAATTAAATCTAATCCACTATATTAATGCTATGTAGTGCTATGTACAATTTCGTGTCTACAATATTTTAACCGCTGTTTAATTAAATCTAATTCACTATATTAATGCTATGTAGTGCTATGTACAATTTCGTGTCTACAATATTTTAACCGCTGTTTAATTAAATCTAATTCACTATATTAATGCTATGTAGTGCTATGTACAATTTCGTGTCTACAATATTTTAACCGCTGTTTAATTAAATCTAATTCACTATATTAATGCTATGTAGTGCTATGTACAATTTCGTGTCTACAATATTTTAACCGCTGTTTAATTAAATCTAATTCACTATATTAATGCTATGTAGTGCTATGTACAATTTCGTGTCTACAATATTTTAACCGCTGTTTAATTAAATCTAATCCACTATATTAATGCTATGTGGTGCTATGTACAATTTCGTGTCTACAATATTTTAACCGCTGTTTAATTAAATCTAATCCACTATATTAATGCTATGTAGTGCTATGTACAATTTCGTGTCTACAATATTTTAACCGCTGTTTAATTAAATCTAATTCACTATATTAATGCTAATTATTAGGTACAGTTTTACCGTAGCTAACAGCGGGGATTTAATGGAACTAACATCTACTTTGTTTCTCAATATTTCAACTGCATGCAAAACACTGGGAGAGATACCCAACACAAGCTGTACCCTTATCCCCTATGCACACGAAATAAAAAATAAACAAAAATACGACTTACCTTAACTACCTGTTGTAAATAATCCAGTGCAGAACATAAGCCGCTCCCATAAGGAGTATTTACTATAATCATATCACACACACTTTCGAAGCGTGGTAGAGCCAAGCGGCGGCATTCGCTGCTGCTCGAATGGGCAGGCTCGACCGGGTTGGTACCACGGCCTCGCAGAATACCAACGTGAAGTAGAGGTATCTTGTGCTTCTGCGTTTCGTTTAAAAAAGTGAGAAAGGAAGGGTAAATAGGCCTCCGGCCACAAGACCACAAGATGCCTCCACTTCACGCCGGTATTCTGCGAGGCCGTGGTACCGACCCGGTCGAGCCTGCCCATTCGACCAGCAGCAAAAACCGCCGCTTGACTCTACCACGTTTAAATATTTATCTTTCACTTGGCGTATTGAATACATTTTAGTATTCCTACTTGCTTACGTTAACATTAAGCTGCTTAGTTTAAATTAAAGGTAGAACTGACTACGCCGTTGCCTCTAGTATATGGAAACGCGGCATAACCAACAGAGGGAAGTGGATAGTTGTGTGAATAATCCCCTCTATCGCAACATGCTAATGTCTATGTAGTTGTGACTCGATTGGAGTTTTCCATGTGTGTATCAAATATGTACAAGGATAGCGTAATGTGTGGTATTATTTGTCGGTTGGTGTGCGGCGGTAAAAGGATTTATATGTTGGTGGTTTGTGCAGATTAAGATGCTGGTATTGGCTTCTCTAGTTTATCTAATTTATTATATACAATTTGGAGAACTGCATATTCGCAAAATAATGTTTCTAATAGAAATCTACCGCAGAATTTTCACGGTATACATTTGGTACGTTTATGTATTTCGATGGAACTTTCTCAGACTATTAAGTATCTCTACATCTTTTCCTTAATCAGTGCATGTCCTACTAGTTAATAAAATGAAGTCATCACCGGCATCATCATCAACTGGTAACGGCTGTTTAAATTGTCCACCGCTGCGCACGAGCCGCTACGGAGCTCATACAATTTGCGTACCATACCTCCTGACAATAATATAATATAACACAACACTCACATCCGTCATCCAATCCCAAACTAGGATCTACGTCTTGGGTAACAGGATGCTGATGATATAGACAAAAAGACATGAATTATATGTGCCTCTGACATCATACACTTATTTGCCCCCAGCGTGATTTAAACCCGCGGACCTCAGCTTCGGAGACAGAGTTACACCAACTGAGCTATCGGACCGTCAATTGTTGACCGTGATAAGGCCGTGATGAGGGTATAAAAGGGGTATACCGCCTTCACTCCCAAACTTCACCAGCACACGTCGAGCAATACATTGGCTGGCTAACGAGTGGTGGAAAAAGATATCCCATTCCGGATCTAAATCCCACAGAGTTCCTAGAGAGCAGCGGCTTTACAGCGAGGACCAGCGCAGGGTTTAGGCATAAGCTCCCTAGGTCTGGGCCTAGGGCGGCAAAAGTTGAGGGGCGCTTGGAAACTGGAGATCTCAATCAATCGCGATAAGAGGTCGTTATTTTTAGGATATTTAAACCTATTCGGGATATCCACATATTGTATCATACAGCTTATATTTCTTTGAAGGTTTGCCCATACTCAACCACCCGCTGGGCAATCGGTTTGTTGAGCGACCAAAGTTCTCAGTCGTTAAAAACAAACTAACCTAATGTTTTCCGTCTGCCTGTAATGTACCAGGGTAAGCAACTCACTGGATCCAGGTCTGTCCCATGTCAGAGGGAGAAAACTCGGTAGGTCATATAGAATACTTGCTGGCCGGGCAGGCGTTTTACTACCCTTTCCGGTATGAGTAACGTATTAATAACTTTAACACAACGCCATCTACCGGGTTCAGACTTTTTAAACCAAAATATATTGTGATGATGAGTAATTTTGGTCCATAGATATAGAATTCATTAATAACTTGACTACAACGCCACCTATCCTAGTTATGAACCATCTTTAACAAATAAATTGTGTGAATATGACCGCATTGGTCAAATCGTTCGGAAGTTACACGATCACTAACAGACAACCCAATGATTATATGTATAAAGACAGAACATGAACTTTCACACCGCTAACCACCAGACCGAAGGATCTTCATTAACACAATATAACTCAAAAAGAAATATAAAAGCATATGGACAATATATTTTTAAAGAAAAATTAAAAACATACTTAATTTTCGTAAGAATCTGTCTTTAGTAAGAATCCACTAAGGGAAAAGCCTTGAAAATATCACAGTTACCTTCAGGACCAAACCCGCTGACGAGTCGCGCCATGCGTCACATTCTATCTCCCGAATACAGAATATTGGTTGTGGAAGCCAGTTTGGTTAAGACGAGCCAAATCCAATTTCATAATATCTGTTTACCGTCAAGTCTCCGTAACAGGCGTGAATGTTTATATATTACACACAGACTCAGCTTATTCAATTGTATTGCTACAATAACAAAGATTCTGAACGCCTAAAGAATACATTTTTGAATTTCGGATTTCAGTTCGAATTTTAGGCGAACAAAAAAGAAAACAATATCAAGGAATAATTTGACACAATAACATCATTACGTCCACAAAATGTTTGTGCGTCACATCTCTTTGTCAATCAATAATGGCGCGCAATGCAACGTAACAAGGTTTACGCTTCGCATAGAGTGACGGAAACCGACAAATATTTATTTTCACTTATTCGCACACCTGACCCGAAAAGGAGCATTTAGCTGACGCTGAATGCACGAACTCTCGCGCCTGACGTCATTAGTTTTTGGCATACCATAGAGGATGCCTACTATCAGAGAATAAGTAATGAAATTTTATTTTCTTTATAATTTCATTTGTAAACAGTACATAATGTATTACTATTAGTATAAACTTTTTTTTTATGGGATTGGCGACGAACGAGTAAACGGTTCACCTGATGGCAAGTTATTACCGACGCCCACGTATATAAACACCAGAGGTGCTACAGGTGTGTCGCCTATAAGGATTTTTGGGAGATGGGAGGGAGGAGTGGGTTTCCGGTTACCTAACTCACCGAACGAAACGCAGAAGCACAAGATGCCTCTACTTCAGGTCGGTATTCTGCGAGGCCGTGGTACCTACCGGGTCGAGCCAGCCCATTGGAGCAGCAGCAAACGTCGCCGCTTGGCTTTGCCACGTTAACAAAGATGTTTTATCTTTTTTTTTTGTTAGAAACTGATAAGCTTTTCATTATTTTTCTCTCGAGTTATTATTTGATATTGTTGTTGAGTGTGCTAAATAAACTTTTTCTATTCTATTCTATTTTAAATACTTTATTACAACCCTGGGTAACTAAGATATTATTATATAAGTAAAAGATCCACAGTGAAACCCTTTTAGGACATTGCAAACGAAATTACAATAATAACATTATATACAGACATAAATGAAAATAAACATAACTAGAACTTATATATCAATACTTACAGCGCAGGTGTCTATAGGCATATAGACCATGTGCATTGAATTCTCGTTTATCACTGCCACGACTCGGCATAGTCAAACGGGCTTACGCAACTTTTTACCTTTTCGTGAGATAACACGTGAAAGATGGCGAGCCTCATCAACGGGTTTACTCTCAGAGATTTATCATTCCAGCATGTCACAAGTCCACAGGTGAACATAGTTTTCCCATGTGACAAAGCACATTCCTGAGCCTTTTCCCGCAACACTACAGATCGTCACTCCATCTTGTTGGGGGTCGTCTCTCACTGCGTTTGCCTGTAAGATATTAAAAGGCTTTTCCCTTAGTTGCCTTTTATAAATCCCAAGGGAAGAACGGCGGTAGGTTCATACGCCGCTGCTTCTGTTATTTTATATCACTTGGGTGATAGACTAACAGACCACTCGATACTAAATGGCTACTTACATAAGCCCATGGACACCTGGAAACAACTCCAATCGAAGAGCGTTCCGGATGTATCTCCCCTGAGGAATAAGATGGAATGCCTCACAGCCAGTAATTATGCGGACTCTCTAACAACGGTTGTACTGTTCATTAGGCAGAAATAGGTTAGAAGGTAGGTAGATGCTCAGACGGCTCTTGGCAAAATTTGATCAATACTTACTTCAATCATTGTCTAATATCGTCATTCAAGTCCACTACTCCAAGGAAGCGCCAACAAAAGCCAAGATGCATTTCTTGATAGGTTTCCCATACTCGCCACGCCGGGCAAGCGGGTCGGTGAGCGCAGCGCCGGTACCCTCGCACTGATGATGCTGCTTCCCACTAGTCTGTAGGGTATTGGGGTTCGCCAGATCCGGATGGGTTTTCTGCTATCGTTCTATCGCCTGAGCGTGTAAGTAAAGTAGCAGCCCGTAAGTGCCCACAGCAGGGCAGGTGTTGGAGCCGGGAAGGGCCCGCCACGCTGCTCCATTGCGGGTTGGCGGCCTTCACATATCATCGAAAAAATATTTTTTTATTATTTCTCTGACATGCAGGTTTCCTCACGAAGTTTTCCTTCACCGCCGAGCACGTGGTAAATGCAGCACTTAAAATATATTGATGCCGGCACCGGAGATCGAACCCAGGTCGCACGCGCTCTATGATACCAAAGTGAGCGCTAGGCTACCACGGCTGAGCGTGTAAGGGCGATACATACCATCCCTTTCTTCCCATATGCCGACCTCTGCTGCAAGTGATGCACCCCGATAGCCGGCAAATGGAGCTTTATATTAAAAATATCCATTAAACTCTGTGTCCTAAAAACTGACACGTAACATTCGAAGATTCGGCAGCGAATAAACGCGACGTACCGAAACAAAGCCCTTCGTCCAAATTGGCGCGCCGGAGGGAGTGTCCACTTGACCTGGCCGTCCCTGGCTTCAGTGACGTCACGAAGCAGGGCCCCATTGTCCAGTCGGCGCGCTGATAGGCACTCCAGTGGCGTTTGATGGGAATTGTCAATGGTAGTAAGTGCTGCGCACTCAAATTTATTCTTGTAAATATCGCGTCGAGCTTAAATATTGTTTTATAAGTTTAAGTTGATTCAACTTAAAAGCCGCGGGTGACCTGGGTTCTATCCCCGGTGCCGGCACCACTAAAATTGTTATTAACAATTTTAAGTGCTGTATTTACCTCGTGCTCGGCGGTGAAGGAAAACATCGTGAGGAAACCTGCGTGTCTGAGAAATAATTTCGAGGATATGTCAAGACCGCAAACCCGCACTGGAGCAGCGTTGCGGGCACTTCCCGGCTCCTAAACCCTCTCTGATACTCGTATTTGAGAAGGAGGCCTTTGCCCAGCAGTGGGTACTTAGGATACAATTGTTCTTTTTTTTTGTAAATACTTTTTTGGCCTCTGAGGAGGCTATAATTTATTAAAACCTTTGACTAGGAGTTTTATAATTGTTGGTTTTATTTTGTATTTAGGACCAGAACCCCTCAGCCACACGGTCATTCGCGATAAGTCAAGCGGTCATGAGAGACTACACCATACTGTATATAAAACCAGCAGCAGCGTTAAAGATGTTAATCGCCAGAATCAACAATCGCCAAGCGGCGGCTTTTGCTGCAACCCGAATGGGTCAACTCGACCGGGTTGATACCACGGCCTCGCAGAATACCGGCGTGAAGTAGAGGCATCTTGTGCTTCTGCGTTTCGTTCGGCGAGTGAGGTAACCGGAGGCCCACTCCCCCTCCCCATCCTCTTGTCCATCTTCGAAATACCCTTGAAGTCCGGCGACGCACCTGCAACCTCTCTGTTGTTGCAGATGTACGCGGCCAACGGTAATCACTTACCACCAGATGAATCGCTTGCACGTTTGACGCCTTTCCAATAAAATAAAAGAATTAAAAGTAATTAAGGCAAATCCTTCCTTCTCCAGAGATGCAGAAGGTCATCCAGCAGTGGACTATTTAAGTTAATATAATATTCAGATGCATATCTGTTACACTTAATGACAGATTTATGACGTAGGTGGCGTAGAGCTCTGGGTCGTGGGTTTGATTCTCGCCCGGAACTAGCATTTGTATGAACAACAAATAATAAGTTCCGGGTCTGTGTGTTAGTCCATGTGAAATTTATGTATATAAACTACCTCCGCGACCCGAGTAATTACTACAGAGGAAGGTAACTTTTTAAAAAAAAAAACTTTAATTAAATCTTAATTAAAACAATCGATATGATAACACAATATAACAGATGCTCCAAAAGCACCTTTGTCTTCGTTACAATGATCTCGTGACGTGGCTTCTAATATCGTTCGCTTAGGAAGGGATTAGAAGTGCCTCCGCCGAGCGGAGGGCCAAAGCCTCTGTCACATAAATTGCAACAAAATGACAGCTCTACATTAATTAAAAACTTGTCGCGGAACTGTGTTGTGAAGTTTAGCTTATAATTCCAAAAGGGAGAAGGCGTTATTGAATGTTTTATTGTGTTTCGATTGTATTGTTCCTGCAAACATTACTTCGTTTGAAGCAGAAATATTCGGTCAAAGTTGGCAGCACGTAATGATTTCTTGTATTTACGCGAACACTACACATTTGAAATTAAATTATTATTTACTGATTTTATCGCGTTTAATTCAACTGTCAAGTTCAATGTCAATATCCCTCTACAAGATGCAGGAGTGTACAAGCATGATTGTGAATGAGGTCTCTCTTACATAAGGAAAACCTAAAGATCTGTAAGGACCCGCGTGAAAGGACACATAGCTGCCGTGAAACACTGACTCTCTAGGAAGTCTGCAGTTTGTGATCATATCCTTGATCGCCCCAACCATTACATCAGATTTGATAGATCATAAATCCTCGCAAAAGAACACCTATTCTTGCCAAGGATGATACACGAGGCTATTGAAATCAAAAAAACATCCTAATTTCAATAGAGAAGATAGCTGGGTGCTACCTCTGGCTTGGGATCCCGTAATAAATCATACCGCTGCACGACCTTAAGATACTTTGAGCACATTCTGCGTAGATCAGAACTAAACTATTACATCTGGACGTCTAACACCTGTCCCCCCGTGACCTCGGCTGCTGTAAATCAATCGAAACATCGGCAATATAAAAACATAATTAAACGCGATAAATAAATAATAGCTTCATTTGAAAGTTGGCAGTACGGTGGCACTACGCGAAGCGAAATTTTTGTTTTTAAACTGCAAGAAATATCTTTAGTATTAAATGAATCAGTAATTCATTACATGTATTTGTGTTGGAACACGTTGATTCCGTTGTACGACGACAGGGTTTAACAAACGACGCATATGCGAAGCACTATGAGCAAGTTGCAACATGCTTGTGCCGGCATTTGCTCTGCCGCTAGGTCTCTCCCAAGTGCTAGCTGGCGCTACTCGGATACCTGATATTGATGGCCACACGGCCAATTGCTTGGACCTTCTGATGACAACTGATCCAGACCGATATCAAGTTGCAGTCTCCTCCCCGTTAGGTAGCTCCGACCACTGTCTGGTGAAATCTGTGTCTGTCTACTCGCCACCTGAACCCGAACACATGGGGACTAGGCGTGTATGGCGATACAAGTCAGCTGATTGGGATGAGATGCGGCATTTCTTTGCATCCTACCCATGGCAGCACTTATGCATCTCTTCAGACGACCCGGCGTGCTGCGCGGATGCTGTTTCTGGAGTGATATATTAGGCTATGGAATATTTTGTTCCATATTCTGATATCTCACTCCATGTGAGAGGCCGCCCTTGGTTCAACTCTGAGTGTGATAGTGCCGAAGCACTTAAGCACTTAGCTTACCAAGAGTGGGCGGATGCTCGAGCCCGCAAAGCACCGAATGTCCCGAAACTGAAAAGAGCCTTCAATAGTGCTGCTAAGTCCTGCAAACGTGCCCTCCGCAAGGCCCGCTTCGACCATATTGGCCGTATTGGAGCCAAACTAGCGTCTTACCCATCCGGGAGTAAAGCTTTCTGGTCTCTTGCCAAATCGGTCGAAGCCAATTTCTGCCGGTCTTCTTTCCCGCCATTGCAGAAGTCTGATGGCTCATTAGCTCACACCGCCAAAGAGAAAGCAGACATGTTTGCCTCTCTATTTGCGAAGAATTCACAACTAGATGCAGCTGATAACTGCCCACCTTTGCTACCTCGTTGTGACTCTGCAATGCCTGAGGTACACATTCGGCAAAAAGAGGTACTGAAAATACTCAGAACTCTAGATGTGAATAAGGCTTGTGGGCCTGACGGCATTCCTGCCATTGTCTTGCGGTCATGTGCGCCTGAGTTGTCTCCTGTTCTGACTCGCCTCTATCGCTTGTCCCTGAGGACTGGTCAAGTTCCGAAGTCCTGGAAGATTGCCAATGTCCAACCTGTACCTAAGAAAGGAAGTCGTGCCGACCCTGCCAACTACCGACCTATCGCAATCACCTCCATACTCTGTAAGGTTATGGAGCACGTTTTAAACAACCGCCTCCTTGCATACCTGGAGGACAACGACCTCCTCAGTGACCGTCAATTCGGGTTTCGTCGAGGCCGATCTACTGGGGATCTTCTTGTGTATGCTATTCACCACTGGAGCGAAGCCATTGAGAGACACGGTGAAGCTCTTGCCGTGTCTCTTGATATCTCTAAGGCTTTCGACAGGGTCTGGCACGCAAGTCTCATTGGCAAGCTTCCGGCATATGGTATTGCTCCCGAGCTTTGCATCTGGATCGAGGATTTCCTGAGGAACAGATCGATTCGGGTTGTCGTTAATGGCGCCTCGTCCGATCTCCATGATATTAATGCCGGTGTGCCTCAGGGGTCTGTGCTCTCCGCGACTCTTTTTTTGCTGCACATCAACGACCTGCTGGTAACACCCGATATCTTTGGGTATGCAGATGACAGCACAGTCTCGGGGAGATACTTGTCCGATGCGAAGTCTGGGGCAAAAGATGATTGAGGGGGTGAACTCGACTTTGGAGGCTGTTTCCCAATGGGGTGATGCCAATTTGGTCGAGTTTAACCCCTCTAAAACACAGGCTTGTCTTTTTTCGGCGAAACGGAGTCCATTCCAACTGACTCCGACTTTCCGGAATATCTCCGTTCCGGTAAATGACCGTCTTGCGCTCTTAGGTCTAGATCTCTCTTCTAACCTAAATTTCGGTCGTTACATCGAGTCCATAGCAAACACTGCTGCCAAAAAACTTAGTATCCTCTCGGGGTGAGACGGTACTTCACATCGGAGCAGCTCTTAAATCTATACAAAGCTCAAGTCCGCTCTTGCATGGAATACTGTTCCCACCTCTGGGATGGTTCGGCTAAACATCAGCTTGATGTTTTAAGATCGCGCAATGGTGGAGGTAGATTATTCCAACAGTGGGTGGCAGCACTTATGCTTCTTCAGACGACCCGGCGTGCTGCGCGGATGCTGTTTCTGGAGTGATATATCAGGCTATGGAATATTTTGTTCCATATTCTGATATCTCACTCCATGTGAGAACCCGCCCTTGGTTCAACTCTGAGTGTGATAGTGCCGAAGCACTTAAGCACTTAGCTTACCAAGAGTGGGCGGATGCTCGAGCCCGCAAAGCACCGAATGTCCCGAAACTGAAAAGAGCCTTCAATAGTGCTGCTAAGTCCTGCCAACGTGCCCTCCGCAAGGCCCGCTTCGACCATATTGGCCGTATTGGAGCCAAACTAGCGTCTTACCCATCCGGGAGTAAAGCTTTCTGGTCTCTTGCCAAATCGGTCGAAGCCAATTTCTGCCGGTCTTCTTTCCCGCCATTGCAGAAGTCTGATGGCTCATTAGCTCACACCGCCAAAGAGAAAGCAGACATGTTTGCCTCTCTATTTGCGAAGAATTCACAACTAGATGCAGCTGATAACTGCCCACCTTTGCTACCTCGTTGTGACTCTGCAATGCCTGAGGTACACATTCGGCAAAAAGAGGTACTGAAAATACTCAGAACTCTACATGTGAATAAGGCTAGTGGGCCTGACGGCATTCCTGCCATTGTCTTGCGGTCATGTGCGCCTGAGTTGTCTCCTGTTCTGACTCGCCTCTATCGCTTGTCCCTGAGGACTGGTCAAGTTCCGAAGTCCTGGAAGATTGCCAATGTCCAACCTGTACCTAAGAAAGGAAGTCGTGCCGACCCTGCCAACTACCGACCTATCGCAATCACCTCCATACTCTGTAAGGTTATGGAGCACGTTTTAAACAACCGCCTCCTTGCATACCTGGAGGACAACGACCTCCTCAGTGACCGTCAATTCGGGTTTCGTCGAGGCCGATCTACTGGGGATCTTCTTGTGTATGCTATTCACCACTGGAGCGAAGCCATTGAGAGACACGGTGAAGCTCTTGCCGTGTCTCTTGATATCTCTAAGGCTTTCGACAGGGTCTGGCACGCAAGTCTCATTGGCAAGCTTCCGGCATATGGTATTGCTCCCGAGCTTTGCATCTGGATCGAGGATTTCCTGAGGAACAGATCGATTCGGGTTGTCGTTAATGGCGCCTCGTCCGATCTCCATGATATTAATGCCGGTGTGCCTCAGGGGTCTGTGCTCTCCGCGACTCTTTTTTTGCTGCACATCAACGACCTGCTGGTAACACCCGATATCTTTGGGTATGCAGATGACAGCACAGTCTCGGGGAGATACTTGTCCGATGCGAAGTCTGGGGCAAAGTCCAGTCTTTCAGAGAATCGATGATTGAGGGGTGAACTCGACTTTGGAGGCTGTTTCCCAATGGGGTGATGCCAATTTGGTCGAGTTTAACCCTCTAAAACACAGGCTTGTCTTTTTCGGCGAAACGGAGTCCATTCCAACTGACTCCGACTTTCCGGAATATCTCCGTTCCGGTAAATGACCGTCTTGCGCTCTTAGGTCTAGATCTCTCTTCTAACCTAAATTTCGGTCGTTACATCGAGTCCATAGCAAACACTGCTGCCAAAAACTTAGTATCCTCTCGGGGTGAGACGGTACTTCACATCGGAGCAGCTCTTAAATCTATACAAAGCTCAAGTCCGCTCTTGCATGGAATACTGTTCCCACCTCTGGGATGGTTCGGCTAAACATCAGCTTGATGCTTTGGACTCGTTGGAGCGCCGAGCGAAGAGGATCATATGCAGTGACTCACTAGTAGAGGCAAAACTTCAAAGCCTCGAACACCGTAGACGAGTGGCCTGCCTCTCGGTTTTTATCGAATTCATTTCGGAGAGTGTGCGGAGGTTTTGCATAACCTAATACCCTCTTCCCTTTCCATCACCGAACGACTAGATGCGGCGAGAAGTTCCACCCTTATGTTGTAGACATTCGTCCATTACGCACGAGGCGGTTTGCCTCTTCTTTCTTTGTGCGGACGGCTAAGGAGTGGAACTCTCTGCCGAGGTCGGTTTTTCCGGAGGCCTATAACCTGGATATCTTCAAGGCCAAAGTGAACAGACATCTAGGCAAGCGTGTACCATCCTAGGCCTCATCTTCGCTTTCCATCGGGCAAGATTGAGGTCAAACGCAGGCCTATTTTTCATAAAAAAAAAAAAAAAGACACCCGGCCTGGGGGGGGGGGGGCACACCGCTGCTCCTACATCACCATCTTTTAGTCCACTACTGAAGTTACCTATGTCCAAGAAACCGCCAGCAAAACCTCGCTATACATTTCTCGGAAGGTTTGCCCACCCGCCCACGCCGGGCATGGCTGGTGAGCCCAGTGCCGGTACCTTCAATAGAAATGCTACACCCCGTCACTTATCTGAGGAATCCTGTTTGGCAAATTGGCAAAAAAAATTACGAGTAATAAAAATGTATTTTAAGGTTATTTTACTACAACTTACAACAACCGCGAGAAAAAAGGGGGTGGCGGTATTAAGTCGCTATAATATGGCTGGTTGTTTAAACCGATTGAGATCTAAAATTGTAAGAGACCGGTAAAACGATAGAGACTCGTCTCTATCATTACGGCAACATGGGTCGCTGCGGGTGACGAGGAAATAAAAAAAAAGACCTCCCAAAATACACATGATTTATTTAAATATCACAAAAGGTATACAAAAGACAGTATTAATTGGTCCCTTTCAAATCTCTTATTCACTATACCGATGAGCGTTGCTCCACAATAATACCTGATTATTCATTATAAAAAATATCGATATACAAAACCAACGTACACTTTTTTTTCTAGTTTGTCCCAACACTAGTATTGCACTTGTTTTGTTATAGCTTACAGATACAAATCGCGTAGATGTACAGACGAAACAATTTTGAGTGTGCCTTAAACATATTTGCTCTGAGCGGGACAGGAACTCGAGACCCATAGCGCTGAAGCCACTGCACCAATAGAGCGATAAAAAATCAGTACATAGATGTGTTTTAAAACCTTGAGCATTGTACTATAGCTAGCTGTACTGCTTCTTTACCTGGTAAGTAGTGTAGTGTGCAGCAGTACTATAGAACTTTAAGCAGTCCAGCGGTTCTCAACTTATGGTATGCGGGACTTAAGGTGTACAAAAGGGATAATAATTACTAACATTTTTTTTTGTAAATTCTCAACTCTATGAAGACTAATCTGTAGATTAGTCTCATTGGATCTTAAATGGTGGATATTAAGGTTTGCAACGACTAAAATAAATATCTAACGCTCTGACCACCCCAGTATGGAATGGGGTATACCGAACGCGAGAGCTTATTGCATATATTATTCAATCGTATGAGATTCTAAAATTAATCGGGAACCACTGGGAACAGTAGTACAAATAATGGTCCATAGATATGAACCATTATCTAGAAATTAAGAAGCTCCTGTTAAAGTTTCGCTTATCGTATAGTGAATACAAGACCTTACAAATACCGACTTACAGTTTAATCTCGTTTACATTAATCAAAATTTTAAACATAACATAGGAGTACAGAGGTATGGTTAATAAACTTAATTTCATGTTTAATTCGTGTTTTCTATAACTAATTTAAAATACTTTAAGAAGTTCAATCGAAACTATTATTTACGGATTTCATCGCGTTTAATTATGTTTTTATATTTCCGACGTTTCGATTGCTCGACAGCAGCTGGCGAATCCCACCACCATCCAGTCTCAGTTGGCTACTGTTGGGAAATCTTCGTTTCAGAGAGACGGGCGATCTGTGACAGTGAGCACTTGGCCACCGTGCTTCAGCATGTCGAGCAAGTCCAGCACGACAACAAGCTGAAGCCGGCCACGGTCGAGCGAGTGTCTGCTGTATTATCTTACAACAGAGGCGTCACTGACAAGATTGGCTATGTCTTGAAAAGGGCTTCTCATCGTTCATCATAATCATCATTTCAGCCTATCACAAGTCCACTGCTGAACATAGGCCTTCCCCAAAGATTGCCACGAAGCTCGGTCCTGAGCTACCTGCATCAATCGACTTCCCGCAACACTGCGCAGGTCGTCACTCCATCTTGTGGGGGGTCGTCCTACACTGCGTTTGCCCGTACGTGGCTGCCACTCGAGAACCTTTTTTCCCCAACGGTTGTCAGTTCCGCGAGCTATGTGTCCGGCCCATAGCCACTTCAGCTTGCTGATCCTTACGGCTATGTCGGTTACCTTAGTTCTGCTGCGGATATCATCGTTGCAGACTCCATCACGCAGAGAAACACCGAGCATAGCCCTTTCCATGGCGCGCTGAGCAACTTTGAGCTTCCTCGTACGGCCTGCAGTGAACGACCAAGAGGGCTTCTATAAAAACGTTTTTCTATTTAAAATTTGTAACATCATGCAAGTGGGATATCCCTCTAAAAGATGCAGGAGTGTACAAGCTTGATTGTGAATGTGGTCTCTCTTACATAGGGCAAACTACAAGATCTGTAAGGACCGGCGTGAAACAACACATAGCTGACGTGAAACCCCGACGATCTAGGAAGTCTGCAGTCGATGATCGCCCCAACCATTGCATCAGATTTGATAGATCATAAATGCTAGCAAAGAACACCTTTCAACACCTATTCCTGTCAAGGATGATTCGCGAGGCGGTTGAAATCAAAAAAAAAAACATCCTAATTTCAATGTAGAATATGGCTGGGTACTACCACCGGCTTGGGATCCAGTAATAAACAAAATTAAATCTAAAACCAAGCATACCACTGCACGACCTCAAGATGCTTTGAGCACATTCTGCAAAGATCGGACTGAAGTTAATAAATAAAAGCCACCCCGTGACCATGGCTTCTGTCAAGCAATCGAAACGTCGGGAATATAAAAACAAAATGAAACGCGCGAAAATCCGTAAATAATAGTTACATTTAAAATGTGTAGTGTTCGAGTAAACACAAGAAATCATTAAGCAAAACAATGTTTTTAAGCGATTACATCTAGCGCTTATTATTATTGCTGAAACGAGGCACGGGTAACTTTACACATCGTACATTATATGCACCAAGTACAGGTAATTATTTGGTGTTCAATGGTATATATACTCAATGGACGCAATGTAATCCAATTAGAACTACTAGCCTTGAAACAATGTTACAAACACACAAAAGTAATACTTATGCACTAAAATATATCAATGTCTAAAGAAATGTCAAAAAATATATTAAAACGCTTTGAGCCTAAAACAACGATTAGAGAAATAGATGAGCATGCTTAACATTAATAGCAGCCTTTTAATATCCCACGGCTGGGCAATGATCACCACTCCATTGCGTGTTGCCGGACTTCCTCCTCAGGGAAGTATGTTTCGAGACAGTAGGTAATGAACAATATTAATGATGTTGCCGTCGGGAATCGATCCCAGGGCCCACGCGTACCCTTCATTTACAGCGAGCGCCCAACCGACGTGCAACCACGGCTTTTTTCTTAGTTTTTTAATAAAAAACAAACCTTCGTAATGTGGAGTATGAAAATTCAGATCCAAGAATGCACAGTACATCTATTTTTAGGTTTAATTAGTTATGTCACAGATAAAAAATCTACCGAATCTTGATGTGGACCAGACATAACTCTTAAAGAACACTAGTATTTACTATGAGTAAAGTAACATATATACTCAATAATATAGAATTGTGTAATTATGTATATTTTCCTGTCCTTTATTTCTTATAGATGGTGACTTTTACTTCATAAGCAATGACGGCTTTTAAGATCACTATATAGTCTTAATCGGCAAAAATAAACATAAGAATAAGTTATTATTAACAGACGCACATTGTTAACAAAATTAAACATAAATGTGTAAATCTATAGCATAAAGAGGCAATGTTTATTTGTTGAGAACTACATGTAATACTAAACAAGTTTGTATTTGTTAGTTTTGTTTTACAAAACCCCAAATTATTCTAGTCACCTTCATTTATGTGCTCTCATAGTCATAAGATCTACACTTGATAAAAATAATGTCTATATTAAATAATGTATAACATTGCAATACAAACAAACAAAAATCTAAACAATTTTGTTTACAAATATTTTCTCAAGTGTTTAAAACAAACATATAAATAAATTTATTTTTAATTTACATTAACTAATTCAATTGTGACTAATTGGCGGCGATAGAAATATTCATACCAACAGATAGCATGGATATGCCTAACATTTTTTTCTCTACTTTGTCCAGGTTCATAAGTAAATGTCACTTCAAGTTACACAAAGTTATCTAAAATTTAACTAACATTTTTAATTGATGAAATTAAATTAGTCATGGATTAAATAATAATTCATTAAATAATAATAATAGCTTCCAAGGTTTTCCAGGATCCATTCGCGCGAACCTTGTCTTCATATATTTGATTAATTAATCATTACTTTAATAATTTCGTCCATAAGTACACTTTCCATTATTTCAAGTCATTTATAATACCAATAATATAATTTATTATATTTTAATTGCTAAAGAATAATATGGATATAACACTAATATTGTATTTCCTTTATTGGTTATTATAGTAATAGGTACAAGGGATACATTGTAATCAAACAGACGAGAATTAAATTTGTCCAAATAAAAAAAAATTGAAAAATGTCAATATTTTTCTTTCGTAATTAATTATGTCCCAATTCAAAATAGTCATGAATAAATTACTAACACAGTATAAATTGCAATGAATAACAAATTTAAAACTATTTCAGTGATTTAAAAATATAGATCGGCCAAATTGGGCACATCGCGGCTGATATTTTACAGACTAATTATTAGCTTGTACTCTATACAGATACAAAAAAATCTGTCCTTTTGTGTGTTATAACTTAGAAAAGAATATAAAAAATTTAATTTTAAAATCCATTACAGCAACGGATATATATCGTAATTAATTCATTTTTTTTTATTAATTTTTAATTATTTTCTATATACTTCCCATCGCTGATGTCAAGAGAGTAAAGGACCAATTTTAAATAAACTAACTTTGTATGAGAATGTTAGCTTTGTAGGGCTATACACGTGATCACTATAGCTCCATGAGCCATGGGTGCCAGAGGTTCTACATCTGAATACATCTCAGTTGGCAACGACCAAACAGTACATATACATTATTCATATTCTAGAGGGCTGTCGACGTCACGGACTTCAGTCCTCTAACAAGGATCGTCGGCGAGAGATCCTTTGTCAGTTCGTCTAATACCTGGTATATAAAAATAAAACATACGTTAAAAAAAAACAGATATTTAATTTGTTTCTTGTTTGTAATATTAAGTGTTATTTAGTTAAATGATAATGTTGTACGGCTTTTTAGAAATACATTAATTCTAAAATGTTATAATATTATAATTAATATTTGATTATTTCTAAAAAAAAAACAGACACGTAATTAATACGGTTAAAACTTATGTTCTACAGTGTTTGAAAACATGTCATTGTAATATCTTGATAATAACTAAAGTGTTTCTATGTTTGAATGTTGATTCCTATTTGAAAAAAAAAATGGCCTTATATAGCGTTTATCGAGGAAGGTTTTTGCCTACATAACATCACGCTACCACCCATAGGAGCGGAGAAGTAACCATAAACCTTGCTTATGTACCCATCGTGTATACGAAACAGGCATGCACAAGGCACAACGTTATAATATAAAAATAGGGTGTGACCTTCAAATACTGCTGGCAGACCGGCTCGTCGGCGCCGGAGGGCGCGGCCGGCAGGCGCGGTGGCTGCGGCAGCGGCACGAACGTCACCGCCGCGCCCTCGCCGCTGCGGGCGCGCATTATGCTGTTCACCCTGGAATCGGACGGCGTCGTGAACTACTAAAGACTAAAGTATTGATTATCCGGATATAGGTTAAATTGCGTCACGGCTTTTCATACAAACTTTTCAAGTCCAAAATCTTCGTAATGAATAAACCGACTTTTAAAGGCAGGATTCATAGATCTAAAAAGTCAGTACAGAATACTTATCACTCATAATCGATGCGATGATGATTTTAGGACATTTGTCGCGGACTGTACAGACGTGTGCTGTCTACCCTCATTGTACTTATTATATAATACAATCTCAAAATATGTTTTTTTTACCCTTTCAAATTATAGTCGGCGAATGGGCGTCCCGTACCCTCGTTTAATCGCGGAAACAGAATGTTTCCCGATTATTCGTTATTCAAATTGTCGATTAAGAATGACCCACGGCCTCATCAAGTTCGGACAATCGGGACTTTAGTGTAACATAACGATACTGGACACCCATTTCCTTAAAATCGGAGACGGGAAACGTATTGTCGGACACTTGAAACGAAATTATCTTTCTGACATAGAAGAATTATGAATTCATTTATTCATTCATTCATCCATTTATTTCACGTCCCAGCCACAGCTGTCAAACTGTCGAAACTTCAAATTTAAACCGATCGCTATGACGATTGCCAGACTAGTTACGAAATTCCAATGTCCATTTGGTTTTATGCGCAATTCAGGGTTGACAATATGAGCGATTGGTTCATTATCACATTAATTATACAAATTTGAACCTTACTCCTTTCCAATAAGGTTCATAATTGTTAACGATGACGGTGCGTAGGACTTACTTCTGTATATAGCTCATGGGCACCCGGTGGAATATGCTGTTGTCATCGGAGTCTGCCCATCGACTGGAATCTTCCAACGTCGGCCAATCTGTCACCTAAAAATAAATATATTTTATTTCAATTAAAAATAATTATGTAGGAAAGTAGTAATACCGTACATGACATGATGATGTAAATAATCTTTATTATACAAAGATGTTGGGAATAAAATCGAAAAAGAAAATGGAGATTGATATGATGAGAATGATAGAAAACATAGAAAAGATTGAAGGTTAATAATAATTCTTTAAGACGTCTTAAATGTAACGGTATATGCAGCCGATCAAAACGCAAACATGTCAATAAATAAATGCATTCATAAATACGTATAATTTGTAATCTATGTCTAATTATTTTAGGCGGTTTGTTTTGGTTTTAGTTTAGGCGAGTGTTTCACTTCTGCCGACGTAATATTGATAATCTTTTTTTTGTATGCTTGGATTTGTTAACCGTTTGCTACAATAAATGTATATGGTAGAGTCGGGAGAGTAAGACCCAGGCGAACATTTCACGATCAAATCGAAGATTCGAAGAAAAAGGCCAGATCAAGAGCACTCTAAACCAACGAGCATGCATGCGAAGATTGATGAAAGTGGGAGAAGCGAAAGACGTATGTCGGGACCGTAGCAAGTGGAAGAAGATTGTCCCTGCCTACCCCGATGGGAACAGGGCGTAAATATATGTATGTAATATATATTATATTACATTTAAGGTTAATTAAAATTTTAATGCATATTATCCGCGTAAGTGAAGACGAACATTATGAATCTACCTGCACATGGCCGTGAAACTACATTTGGAGATTTACTCCAACAAACCTTACTGTATTCTACATTAACCTCGCGAAGGGTCTGAACTCCTAGAAAGTGTCAGTAAAAGCCTGCATGCGTTTCTGGAAAACTTTGCCCACACTCACCGCACACGGCAAGCGGCGCGCACCAGCTCAGCGCCGCACTGATAATACTGCTCCTCATCATAAGTCTACGAGATGTGGTGGCAAAATGGAATGGATACATGATCCTCAGCAAGGCGACCAGCGCTCCAGCATTGCAGCGATGGACAACAGAGCAGCTGATGCTACTCACGCAGTGCGCCGTGGCGTCGATCCTCAGCAAGGTGAGCAGCTGCTGCAGGCGCTCCAGCACGGGCCGGCCGGGCGCCAGCGCGGGCAGCGCGGCCTCCGTAGCCGCCTGTATGGAGAACGAGCGCCCGCCCTCCGCGAACATTACAGCTGCATCGTACGAAAAACAACAACTCGTTAAGAGACTTGCAAAAAAACGATCAACACAGCAAAAGACTGCTTATATTTCTTGGGAAGGGTTGCTCATAATCCCCACGCTGGGCAGACGGGTACGTACCTTCGCCCTAGTGTTGCCCATCTCTATCACTAGTCTGTGGGGTTTGGATTTAGTGAATATAATAGTCTAAGTGGAATGTGGAAATACACACTCGATACTAGGCGATATACTAATTAAGTACAAATGGCGGTCCTTGAGGGACCCCCATTTGTATCATACTACCCAATAGTGGCGCTATAGTGCGTTGGTTGCGAACCTTTGATCTCGTTTTGAGAGGTACGAAGGAACATAAGATAACATTTGCAGCATCACGAATTCCGTAGTATTGAAGTTTACAGATCAAAATGTTTGACCACACCATCCAATGCCGTTGAGTGATCACAAAAAGACACCGACAGTGTTATAGAACTCTTCCCAGGCCTGTAAAACTATTTTAAGGTCGATATATCGATAATTCAATCTTTGGGGGAGGCCCATGTTCAGCAGTGGACTTGCGATAGATTGAAATGATGATGGTGATACCATATGTTCCGTTTTATTACAGTGTGTTAAACGACTTCAGTACAATTTTAATGAGCTTTTAAACATTAGGAATTGAAATACCGACGATCACGATCTTGATTTAAGATCGTGATCGTGTGTCGTGAATATGCTTTTTAGCATCGTAAAAGTAGATCAGAGAGTGTTACAGGTTGCTCAGGACCGAACTTCGGAAGGAGGCCAAAGGTCACATGGGGTCTTGCTTGCTTGCATGTGGCTGTTATGGCGGTGAAGGAGAAGACAGTTCACCGGGCAGCAGGGCGGCGACGTGCACGCGCAGGCGCAGGTGCTGCCAGCCGCGCGCCGAGCGCACGACGGCGGCCAGCTGCAGCGCGAACAGCGCGCGCACCGTGAACGCGTCCTCGCACGACGGCCGCAGCGGCTCCACCAGCCACACGTCGATGTACTTCAGGCTCGGCGACCTCCTGGCGAACAGATGCCTTTCTTTTGAATACGTGTTGTTCGTGAGCGTAAGGCGGGTTCGGGCGGTGGCTTCTCCTGCTGCTCGAATTGGCCAGCTCGACTGGCGTAGTACCACCGCCTCGCTGAATACCGGGTTGAAGTAGAGGCATCTTGTCTTCTTGCTTTAAATCCCCAAATATCCTAAAAGGCCGGCAACGCACTTGCAGCTCCTCTGGTGTTGCAGATGTACGTGGGCGTCGGTATCTCTTACCATTAGTTGCGTCGCCGACTCGTTTGCAAGAAAATAATTGTGCCTGTGCTCTACGTGCGCGTGCGTTTATTTGTCTGCGTGTATGCCGCACCGGCAACACCTGCGCACTCACTCACCGTTCCACCGTGGCCATGTCCAGCTTGTGGAAGTGACGACACAGGCACACGTTCTTGCCGACGCACAGCACGTCGCACACGATGCGCACGTACTCGCGGGCGGTGGGGCGCGCGGTGACGTCACGCCGCACTGGGAACACCTGCTCGCCCGTCTCCAGCTCGAACTCGCTCGTCTTGTACGGTGACATGGGGCTGGAAGGGAAGAACGAATGAAATAATAATCTTGGCTTCGTATATGTTTAGTTTGTAGATTAGATTTAATTTTATATTTTTTATTAATTATGTAATATATTGTATATTATTAATATGAAAATACTGAGGATCTGAAGTAAACTGCGCACGTAATATATAGAATGGTAAAACCTGCTTTTTATATTATCTGTAATATCTCTATTTACACATACATATTGTACAATGTATCAGGTGACTTTCCAATTGTTCTGGAAGCGAAGACATGTAACGCCATTTCATTTATAGAATTGACAGAATCAATTTTACAGTATTCCAAATTTAAAATGACTGCTATTATATTTATGCTATTACAGTAAACAAAGCCTCGCGGGAAGAATTTCTTGGTAAATAATAATTAAATATTTATGAGTATTATTTTTGTTGTTCACAATTGACTAAATTAAAACTATATACAGATAATAAAATAATTGGTTGTTGAATTATTATACAGAAAATAAAAATCATAGACAACTATTTGCACATGTTTAGCTCTCATCGTCGAGATGCGGCTGCAGCATGATAATAGCATGACATTGGGTGATTCGTTTCAGAATCCAATTCATTGCGTTGTCATTAATAGATTGTTAGCTGAAGACTAATAAGGTCTACCTATATTAAATATATTTATTATAATCTTCTCTATCAGAGGTATCTCATTAGAAGGTAAAATGTAAAACAAATGACAAACTAAATTTTAATTTCTTTAATAAAATAAGGAATTTTCATTTAACTTTATGTCCAAAATAAGCAATGTAGTGTCAGCACTACAAAGATGTAATATGCTAACGAAATGCTACTTTTTTTTGTTTTTCTACTTCACATATAAAAGAAAAATAGACTATACCTCGTATTTTCATGTGAAATGTGTTTGATCTCTTCTATGTTGTGCGAGGTGGGTATATAAAAACCCTTTATCTTTATATTTCAAACTAAATTGTAAAATTTCTGCCTAAAGCAAGACTAGTAAAACTCACTCTCTAAAGAAGTCCTTGGGCGGCTGGTCGTCGCGGAAGCCCAGCATTACGGTGTCGGGTTTCATGGCGCCCAAGCCTGACAGTCTCGTCAGCTGAGCAGCCCCGCTACGAACTGACTCAGCCAGGCATAGCTCGACGAACGCTTTTACCTGCAATGTTGCTCCGTTTTCGTCAATTTGTTTTGAAGAACAGTTTAGTCAGCAGTTATGTTCAGAGTTAGGCATGTTTGCCCAATACTAAACTGAAGGAAAAAGGCCACTGAAGGAAGGAAGAGAACATGCTCGCCACGCTGGGCATGCGGCTCGCTGAGTGCGTGGCCGGTACTCGCCGGTAATCTTCCCCATCACAGACTAGTGAGTAAGATTAGGATTCAATCCGCCGCTATTCAATCGCCAGCCACTTTTATTAGCTAGCAGGCTGAACCACGTACGGTGACGTTGATTTTCGAAGAAAAGGAATGGTCAAAATCTCTTACTACCCTTGATCGAGTACTTCATAATAAATGTAAATCTAGAAATAGCTTAAAGCCTGTGTAAAAATAGTAGTCGATATAAACAGTAGGAATCAATGAAGCAAAATATAAAAGTAAAATGTTACACACACAGAATACTAAAGATATGAAGTTTTTGTCATTCAATAATTAATTATTCGATTATTCGAGCAGTGTGGTACCGGCGTAAGAGTCTGCCATCCATTTTCTTCCACGTGGTAGTCACAAGAGGCGACTATGCCTTAAAAATTGCAATCACTACCGCCAGATGGCGCGATAACCATTTTAAAAATACCAGAGCCAAATTAAGCAGACCAACGACCAGCGTATAAGGTCATCCGCTTGCCGAGCGTGGCGATTGTGGCAAATCCTCCTTATGGGAGTAGCTTATGTCCTGGAGTGACATATACATGCTATATACATGCTGAGTATATACAAGCTGTTAAGAAATTCGTTATATTAGACATTGTTTTAGGACGGCTTTACCATGTATAAAAGATTTTTTTTATGTGATAGGGGCAAATGAGCAAACGCTTCAGCTGATGGTAAATGATCACCGTCGCCCACGTACATCTGCAACACCAGAGCCTCTAAGTATATTTAGGAGTTGGGAGGGAGGATGGGGGGGTGGGCCTCTGGTTACCTCACTCACCGAACGTATTCTACGAGGTCGTGCTTCTACCATCAGGTGCGCTGTTTGCTCGTTTGCCCCATTGTTGATCCTAAGTATCTCTAATGTTGTACATAGAGATATTTTTTAAAAATGTAAGTGTTTTATGCAATCGCTACATTACATACACTGCGAAAGTCACCGCAACTCACCTTCAAGTGGTCGATCAGTTTCAGCCAGTACTTCTGCTCAGCGGCCAGAGGATCCCCGTTACCGTCCAGCTCGCCGACTCTCACGTGTCCGATGACGAACAGACCGCCCTGCAAATAATTGTTTAAACATATATTGGCCGTAGGAGATGGGCACTGAGATTTATTATTCGTTAAACTGCAACTAGTAAACCAATACTGTGTTGAAAACTTAAATATACCACCAAAATATGAAATCAACGAAAAACATCTATCGTACGGTTGTAAATCAGTACATGTTATCGCGTTTAGAAATTATATGAGAGAAGTAGCCTCAGAGGCCGTCCGAACTCTACGTGTTCGCGGCGAGGTTCAGCAGTCCAGTGAGTGTCCGGCATTATTGTGGTAGGGACTGCAGAACAGTACCAGGAACAGCAGTACAGTGCCAGGGGCAGCAGTACAGTGGCACCAGTGGTAGTGGCAGGATCAGCAGTACAGTACATTACCTTCTTTTGATCGTTGACGAAGTCGATGAGCGGCGCGGCCTGGCGCGGCGAGTCAACCAGCAGCAGCATCTGCGGCCGCCAGAACTTCACGTGCTCGCGGCGAGGGTCCAGCAGTAGCAAGTACTTGCGCACCTAGTGACAAATACCAGAGAATTGAAAATAATTTTATTAAATTTAAGCTTACCGTCATTTCATTGTGGTAGACTTTAGAATTTCAATCCAAGGTAATGAACACGAGTTACAGTTCATTTATCAGGGCTGAATGAATTTAGAAGTGACTGTGTATGAAGTTACTTGGCGAGTAAGTACATTGTTTTGTCACTTGCAAATGGTACAATCTACAAGTTGAAACCTGTATAAAACAACACCGGTTGAATTTTTTTTTTTTGGAAAATGTTTCTCTTATTATTTCCATATATTTTTTTTTTTATTGAAGGGGGCAAACGAGCGTGCAGCTCTCCTTTTTTTATGTGATCGGAGCAAATGAGCAAACGCTCCAACTGATGGTAAGTGATCACCGACGCCCACGAAAATGACCTCCAGTATTAATAAATTCTTTACTAAATATCATTAAGGTCGCACCCAACATGTATATCAGGCTTTCATGTATGTAAACCAAAAATAAGTCGGATCCTAAGGCACTACCTTGTGGCACATCTTAAAGATTGAGGATCGCTTTGCCGTTTGAATAAATTGTAACGAATTGCGATACATTTGTGAGAAATTTCTAAAAAGCAGCCTCCCTGTAAGCTTGTAACTCCTGTAATTTTTAATAGGTTTGAAGAAAGGTTGAGATGGAAACTTTCTTAACACTGAAACTATATACAGAAGTTATTTTTGTACTATACAACATGATGTGTTATTATAGCAGGGATGCCCAAAGTGACCACTTTCAGTTAACTTTACTCACCAAACGCAAAGTTTTTAAATTGGTAAGTATTTTGTATCAATAGGAAACAAACTAGAGATAGGATTTTTAAAGTAATTTGACTAGGTGGTATTGAATATTATTGGTTTTTGAAGGAAACGTAATCGGATAGACAGAGATAGAGATAGGTATATAACTTAAATAACACCATTTTTTTACATAGTGACTTGATTACACGTATTTTCATAAAGTGTATTTGTTCGAGAACAAAGGACAATGTCGATGGTAACTTTGATGGTGGTTATTTCTTCATTAGCTTATTAGTGCACTGCTTTTACTGCATGCTGCATTGATGCAGTATCCTAAAGGATCTCAGGTTACTACTATCATAACCAAGTACTTATATAGAATTATTCATATTTGTATGAACATTATATCAAGTGCACGCACGTGATGTGTGGTGTGTTGTGTTGTTTTTTTTTTTTAAATAAATAATCTGTGACAATCATCTTGATGGTCATTGAGTACTGTGTTCCAAATATGATGAAGAACGATTTCTTCATCATATTTGGAAGTGCAGGTACGTGGTCTACCCCCTAAGAACTATGCTAGAACATCTCGTTGTCATTAGATTAGCATGGCCACACCCAAGCAGATCACATTCGCGACTCACGGTGGTATAGTTTTTACCTGGTGGAAAATGAGTGCCTGACTCAAGCTTCCCCACTTGGGCTCGGCAGCGGCCGGCGACAGCAAATGTAGAGCCAACACCAGGGCGCAGCAAGCCATGGCCGCGCCGCTGGCGTATGCCGGCCTCAAAGCGAACACCAGAGCTGCGCACCCCACTAGGCCCATCAGTGCAGTTACCCAGGAGAAGTGTTTGAAGGTTGGCCTAAAAAGTAAAATAGCAGCCTATAAGTGTTCACAGCTGGGCAGAGGCCTCCTTCTCAAATACGAGTATCTGATAGGGTTTTATAGGCGGGATGCGCCCGCCACGCTGCTCCACTGTTATCTTCCACTGCAGGAATTTCTCCTCTGTCGCGGCGTCAGTTTACATACATGAATTGCTGCTCATGGACAAACGCCCAGATCGGGTACCATAATTTGAAGTCCATACATATACTAGTCTCGTGCGGGAATCGAACTCGCGACCCACAGCGCCGCAGATAAACACTTGGCCACTCCGCCACTGAGGTGTCAAATAGTCAAATAGTAATTGTCAATATGATGTACTGTCACCAGGTGTCAATAATCGCAGGTATAAAAAAAATATTTCTTTAAATCAGACAAGTCTAAGACGTTCTCTGCCACACTGTCGAATCCATGTTAACACCAAATTGAAACCGATCGCTATTATGATTACCACCAGTACTAAAAGGCAAACAGATCTAGTCAACCCATTCTCAGTGTGCAAACTTCGCGGTACAAGGTCAGTAATATAGCAATCTTTATTGTTGCAAAGTTACCTGAAATTAGGTGCCGAGGCGAGGTCGAGCCCCAAGCAGGCCAAGTTGATAGCGAAGTAACTTGTCATGAACAGCACCGAGTTCACCTGAATAACACAACAAAAAAAACATTTTGTTTTGGATCAGTTTTTGGATAGAATATTTTTTATTTTGTGGCGACATCTATGTCACTACATGCGAAGATCATGACAGACTTTCATTCAGGAAATCCCTTCACACAAGATGTCGCTACTGTGCACACGGCTCATCGCACTATAAAAGTTTCTAGGGTCATTACATATATACAAGATCTACATAATATCCGACGT
Source organism: Bhutanitis thaidina (assembly GCA_029286595.1). Classification (NCBI taxonomy): domain Eukaryota; kingdom Metazoa; phylum Arthropoda; class Insecta; order Lepidoptera; family Papilionidae; genus Bhutanitis; species Bhutanitis thaidina. The sequence goes on along the minus strand of JAGSMS010000023.1, from coordinate 1,661,600 downwards.
CACGTCACCCAGGTCACGGACAACCGATCTGGCGGGTTAGCTGCCCTTTTCCTCCATCTACTTTAAATTTATAAATAAAACAGTCTTCCTAAAGTTCAGTTTCGTGCCCTAGCCGGCTTCGAAACCCTCTCAGATATTTGAGTAGGAGGCCCCTTGCCCAGCAGCGGGCACTTACAGGTTGCTACTTTTACCAGCAGTGCGACCACTGTTGCCAAACCGGAATACCCAACAGTGGATGACGACTCCTACCAGACTTCTACCACGGAGTACCGCTAATAATAAAAAAAAGTAAAGTAAATCCTTTCAGATGAAAGGGAAATCATCCAAATGGGTTCAAAAGTGCCTGAGCGATTGGTGGATTTATATATAAATATAAAAGAAGTTTTGTTTATAATAATAACCTGAGCAATGGTATTTAGCGATCCGGCCATAATGCCAACCTGCACCAGAAGCCAGGACGCCAAAACTGCCAGCACCGGGTTACCAGAGTGATTCCCCATTGGTCTTAAAAGAAAGCCTGGAACATGCATAAAAAAAAAAAACAATGAAATTAGAGCTTTTGTAAGTCACAGAGGCTGGTTTGACCAATGATATATATTAATATGATACCGTTGTTGGGTATGCAATTGTGAGAGCATATATTTCTTTTTTTTTTTAGGTGTTGGGGGCAAACGAAGAAGCGGCTCACCTGATGGTAAGTGATTACCGTCGCCCAGGTACATCCCAGAGAAGTTGGCGGTTTTTAAGTATATTTGGAGGATGGGAGGGACAGAAAGGGCTTCGAAGTGGAGATGAGTGGACCTCCGGTTACCCCACACACCTCGAATTGACGCAGTTATTCTGCTATTATATTCAGGTCGTGGTACTAAACCCGGCCGAGCTGGCCCACTCGAGCAGCAGATAAAGCCGCTTGGCTCCATTACATTGAAAATATAATAACGATAAATATATTATTATTTTACACTAATAATATATAAGACGAAATATATGATTTGGATATGATAAGAAATACTATATAATTACTGTTTTAATACTCACCATATATATCATCCTTTGCTAATGCCTCCAGCACTCTGGACGCTCCAATTAAATTGGACAGTCCGGCGGAAAATGTTGCTATCAACATACCTAAAATAACACAAATAAAAATGACTACACATGATTTAAATCATTTGCTAGAGCCCGAACAACTTAAAAAATAATTTAAAAAAAAAACGCGGGTCACAATTGATACTCAAATTCAAAATTTTATTTAGTTCCAAATACAGTAAATATAATATCTGTTGTAATTCACTATTCTCAGAATTTTAAAGAATTTCCATTTTTGTTTTTTAAATTATTATCATAAAAAAAAACTGATACACCTTTATTGCCGCATAAAAAACATAAAATTTAATCTATATGACAGGTTACATGACTTCACTAAATAAATTGTTTGAAATGCAGGTTGTACTGTTATCCCTCATATCCGTTATAGGTTAATGGACATTTTAAGACTTAATATGTCTGTTAACCAATATTGGAAGCGCACATAGTAATTTTATAAGGATTTCTTGAATTTACGCGAATACTAGACATTACAGAGCTTAATTTTACTTCTATAATCCGGACCATAAAATCCGTAAACAATTGTACAAGAACATTATGTCATAACTAAATGCCTCACAGAATACCGACGTTATGTAAAGGTATTTAATGCTTCAGCGTTTCGCACGGTGAGTGACATAACCGGGGACCAACTCCCCCCTCGCCTCGTCCCCCTCCTCGTCCTCCATCCCATCTCCGAAATACCCTTAAGACCTGCAGCATCTCTGGTGTTGCAGATATACGTGGGTGACGGTAATCACTTACCAGCAGGTGAACTGCTAGCCCGTTTGCTGCCATACCCTAAAAAAAACTTACCAACGGCGATGAACGGCGGCCAGATGTTGATTGGCAGCAGGTAGACATAGTTGTTCTGCAGCAAGTCCCGCGAGCACGTCGCCGCCGTCAGCGCACTGAGGGCCGCGTAGGACAGTGCCGTGAACAGCAGAGCCGTTAGAGTGCCTGCGGGGATGCTGCGCGAGGGCTGCTTCAGCTCCCCTGTCACACGAAACGACATGGTTTTAAAATAATAACTAATATTTTTTTTTTTTATGGGAAAGGCGGCAAACGAGCAAGCGGTTCACCTGATGGTAAGTGATTACCGTCGCCCACGCACATCCGCAACCCCAGACGTGCTGCAGGTGCGTTGCCGACCTTTAAGGGTATTTCGGAGATGGGAGGGAGGAAGAGGAGGGGGATGGGAAGGGGGTCTGGTCCTCCGGTAACCTCACTCACCGAACGAAACGCAGAAGCACAAGATGCCTCTACTTCACGCCGGTATTCTGCGAGGCCGTGGTACCAATCCGGTCGAGCCGGCCCATTCGAGCAGCAGCAAAAGCCACCGCTTGGCTCTACCACGTTAAAAATGCAAGGAGAATGAGTGAAGAAGAAGAAGTTCATCCTACGATAAGAAGTGGGTTATTATACATATCACTCATTTATCAAGATCTGACAAGTGGCTCAGGAGCTAGACACGTGACTGTTATTGTCAGCTCGTCGTCGTGTAAAAACGAACGATATGTCACATGTGAGTTAATAACATAACACACCGTCGCACGGTGTTTCTCTGCGAGATGGAATCTGCAACGATGATATCCGGAGCAGAACTAGGGTAACCCATATAGCCGTAACGATCTGCACGCTGAAGAGGAATGGGCCGGCCACATAGCATGCAGAACTGACAACCGTTGGGGAAAGAAGGTTCCCCAGTGGCAGCCACGTAGAGGCAAACGTAGTATGGGAGGACCCCACACAAGATGGAGTGATGACCTGCTGGAAGTCGATGGGTGCAGGTGGCTCAGGACCGAGCTTTGTAACAATCTTCGGGGGAGACCTATATTCAGCAGTAGACTTGTGATAGGCTGAAATGAAGACGATGAAGACACCGTCCGCCTTCGGCTTCCTTTAGAGCTAAGCGACAGCTTGATGCCTCTCGAATGGGCGACTCGACTGAAGTAGTACCGTGGTCATGAACTCCCAGAATACCGGCGCGAAGTAGAAACATCTTCTGCTTCTGCGTTTCGTTCGACGTGTGAGTTAATATGACCTCACAGTATCTTAACAACCTGCAAATACTCCAATGCAGGACATATACCTCCCCATAAGGATTTACCATAATCGGACCGCTCGGCAAGAGGCATCCATCTCCCACCTTAAACCCTTAATTTTCGCGACTTTCAATTCTTTTCCCTGAGACGCCCATACAACACCCGCGGGACGAAGGGTGAGGGCCGATTCTTGGCCAGAATATTAACTGCACTTAACCTCTGCTGCTGCAGCAGCTTTCAGCCGCAGCTCCGTGCAGAGCTCGCGCGTGCTCGCTCACCGCTCATGTTGGCCCCGGCCATGACACCGGTGACACCGGTGAACAGTACTCCGAACACCGAGGCGAAGTCCACCCACTCGCCGCTGTCGGTGGTGTAGTCGCGCCCGTACTGCGGGTACAGGTTCGAATACAGCGTCGCAACGCTCACGCCCGTGTAGCTGAAGTGGGTTGTGTTCACCAGCTGGTTCATGTCCGGCTTCTCGATCTGGAATGTTAAGCCGAAAGCGTCTGTCGTCAGAGGCTCAGTGGTGTCGCAAGTGCACCACGTTGTTTTTTTATTAAAGCACCTATTGACATAAGTCTGAGGTCAAGAAAATCTAGTTTGTAACATATCTAGAAAAATATTGTAAAATTTCCATAGACTATAGAAAACAAATCCGAATTGCGGGGAAACACGCATGCATAATTATATATAATCATAACACTAAGTTCAGCAGTGGACTTCTAACAGGATAATACTAAGCAAACGGATTAGGGTCTGGCCGCGGGCAGCGGGTTCGTATCCCGCACGGGAGAAGTACTTGCATTGTTGTACAAATAATAATTCCGCGATAATGTATTATGAGATGACAGACAGAATGATGTAAGGATAGCCAGGCCGGCATACTGCTGCGATCTTGTCTCTAGAGACGAGAATTTCAACAGACTACGACAGTTGGCGCAGGAATGTTGAGGCCATAGAGATGGCACAATTAATATAATAATCTATGAAGCTGAATCTTTGTGTGTGTTTGTGTATGTACGTGGGGTAACTTTCTACAAAAAAAAAAAAACTACCGACATACCTCAGCCGGGCCGGTGACGAAGAAGCTGACAAAGGTGCTGGCCAAGCACACCAGCATGGCGATCCAGATGGCGAGGCTGGTGCGGGCGAACAACGAAGCGCCAGCTAGCGACACGCCCAGACCCAAGCCGTTCAGCAGCGTGCGGTACAGGAAGCGGAACCACCAGCTGTTCGGTAGACCCGGGTTGTCACCCACCAGGTACCCTGTATGAGGAGATAGGAAGACATATTTGTTTAGTCCTCTCGTAATTAGCGGCCGAATTATTTTTTTCTGAATTAATTCGTACACAGTATTTATAGGTTATTTTAAGGTTTATTTGCATGTTTATCGAAAATTGTTCAACGAACATACAATCTCCTATATGTTTCATGTAGTATTTGAGATGCAATGGAAAATAAATCAGTGTGCATCTGACTACATGTTCATGGACCATGTTTTGTTATTGACCATGACCATGTTGATGACTATGAAGTTTGGCACCATTACGCTTTGATGTGTTATATACTGCCTCTATCCTGCCATTTTTGTAGCTTATCAGCCTAAGATAGCGTATTTAAAAAGTTCAGAAAAGTCAAAAATCTGTGCCGGACCTATACTGGGGTGCACTGAGGTGTAGATATGTTTAGTCTATTCAACCCAATTTTCATCAGAGCTCATCCCAATGAGTTGTCCAGATACAACGTGATCGGTTGTGAGCCAATCGCCGTCTTAGTTACGTGTTCAAGCCAATGATACAAACCGTACATAAGTTTCGAAAAACTCTTTGGTACTGACCCCCTGCATAGTGGCAGTTCGATTCCCTGACCACTCGTCTATGTTGACAAAAGTAATCAAGCTGTGGGTTTAGAAGATTAAAAGCATTTTTAATTAATATTTAACTCTTTTACACAAACATACACAAGTCGCGTATATGTAATATTTATTGTTAACCTTAAGCTTTAAGGTTACAATGAACGGACTTAATGGCAAGTTGCATTCTATACCAGTCATCCCTTCTCATGGTATATATATCAATACTAAATATACTAAGTACTAAATTAATTAGCAATCAGCATCCCCGAGGGGAGAAGTAGCGGGCAGTCGCTGGTTCCAACATCGGAAAGTTATTCAGAAACACTAACCGTTAGGTCCGAAATTCTCCATCAAGGCTTCGGTGCAAGCCGATATACACAGAGCGCTGGAAACGACGTTGGCTAAGAAAAACAGTGTCCCGATCGCGCCACCGAACTCTGGACCCAAGGTCCTACTGATCATGACTGATTTTTCATTGAGGCCATTATTATTGAAGATTATATTTGTAGGAGTTATATTATATACACAATAAGATCACTTTATGTTCCCGTATAATAAGGTTTTTCAAGCCTGTGGAGTTCGAATTGAACATGTTCCATTTCTTTGCCATAAGCAGTCATCGAAGCAGGATATCTGATGTTGGTGTACCGAACCCAGGGTCCTCGATTTGATTGAAAAGCGAGGGTCATTTTTTGAATGAAGTTTGAGCAAAACAAATTATTGGTTTTCTGGTAAGTATATTTTCTGATTGTTCGAATTTTAATAGAAATTATTAATTCATGTTATACCTTAATAAATATGAAGCAATAATTATTACCACATAATTAGTTCTACATAAACAGTTGTTTGAAAAATGTACCATGTGAATTTACTATTAAAGTTAATTATTGTAGGGCACACAATGATGATCTGAAAAGATATAACAACCTAACCCCCCACCCCTTACCGAAACCCAGCGACCCGACAACTGCGTCTAAGGTGCCAGGCGTCTGGTACTGCGATCGCCAACTCGATGCCGAGCGTGGCGATTAAGGTATACCCTAGAGGCCTAAGTCCATAAGTTGTCTTTTTAAAGATTGCTGAACAATAAAAACTAGATTTTAAAAGGATACAGTAGACTCCTCCGCCTTCCACAGCGCCATTGGTTGATATCGCACAGATGGATGTCACCGTAAAGAACACTATGAGATAAGCCAGCCCAAACTGTCCCAAAGTCACCAGCAGTCCAGCATTCCCCACAAGGTAACCTGAGGACGTAGACGAAAATTGTTACATTGGATTTCGTCAAGATTAACTAAGGGGTTGTAATAGGAGAAATATACCATCCCTTTCTCCAAATGTCAACATGCACACGGTGCAACATTCTGACGGACGAGACTCTGGCGACCAAATGATGGCGAAATATATCATCATCCCTAGCGCGAGGGTACCGGCACTACGCTCACCAATCAGTTTGCCCAGCGTTGTGAGAACTACAAATTCTCCGTGAAATGTATACAGGCTTTTGCTGGCACTATCATGGAGAGTCTTATATTCAATAGTGAACTAAAATAGGCATCACAATTATTGTATCTACACTACTGGGCAAGGGCCTCAAATTTTGATGAGGATCTTAGACTCAGAACGAGTCTGCAGCCTTTCTCCAGTGAGATGTTCTACACATCTCCGTGAAATATTATTTTTATTATTTCTCAGATATGCAAGTAAAGTGCTTTCTTCCTTCACTGCCGAGCACAGTAGCAAAATAGTACTTAGGTTAGTACTATTTTGCTACTGTGCTCGTTATATAGTTCTGAGGCTGGGCATTCTCTTCCAATCACGAGTTGGAATTCAGGCGCTAGCACCGCCAAAATTATTTAAGTCTAAATGTATAATACTAACCTAAATGTAATATACTTAAAATCAAGGAAGTGGCTCACTTGATGATAAACGGTCATCGACGCCCACGTACACCATAGCAGGTGCAGGTGCGTTGCCGGGCTTTAAGGATATTTAGGCAGCGGACGATGGGAAGTCAAGGGATCAATTGGACTCTGGTTGCCTCACTAACCGAACGAAACGCAGAAGTACAGAATGCCCTTAACACCGGTATTAACCGAGGCCGTTACACTATCCCAATTGAGCCGGCCCATTCGAGCAGCAACGAAAACCGCTGCTTAGCTCTACCACTTACAATCTAAGTTGTATCATGACCTAAGTGATTTAGACTTATGACTTTTGACTTACAAAAAGTAATTTATTTATTAAGGATTACCAACAAGGTTAACATATAGCAATTTTTTTTGTATATAAAAATGTTTTTAAAAAAAAGGCATGTGCCACCTTACTTAAAGGTAACCATGGAAAGCCAGTAGATACAGTCTAGTATAGTTAAATGGATGTCAATATTATTCAGATCTAGTGCTTATCTAAAGTAACATTATAGTGAGTTATAAGAAACTACAACTGGATAACAATATTAGACGAAACAATATAAAGAAAGAAAGATTAATAACAAAAATAAAGACAAATGAAATGATTAAGTAACCTACGATTTTCTTCTATAAATTATTGTGCAATGCCTCCGCACTTCAGTCCTACGCTCAGAGATTTTACTTGGGAGTATGTCCACATCCACTTTTTTATATTCCTCATTATATTTTCTTACCATTCTATTTAGAGGCGCGTTAAATCCTATATTCGTACGAGACATTTTGGTACAGAAAGGGTAAAAATAAACACTTAAAAAGTACAGATCTCCAGACAAGTCTAGTTTAAAGTATCAAATTATTTGCTTAAAACAATTTCGAAACGATTGGTGTAGTACAATTAACACTTTTGTGTATTTAAATTAAAAATAACTATTATCTCTATTTATATATAGAGAAACTAAAAATATAGATTAGATCAATAAATAAAAATTAAGTTCAATCAATAGCGGGAAAAGACCACTTTGGAGCAGCAAGGCAGACTCCACCCAGCTCCTCTTCTTAAATGAAAAGCTTATGCTACACGGTTTAACATTGAAATAATTTTACATAAATAAATAAATAAAAAAATCTAACAACAACTAACCCATTCTTATGAAGACCAAGGCACTAAACATAGACAGCACGACTGGACAGAAGACTCCGGCGAAAGTGCCCACCTTCTTAATACCCGGTGTCTCCGACCTAAATTCCCCAAACTCTACATATCCTGTAATAAAAAAAAATCATGTATGGTAAAACTAAGTACTTAAATCATTTGATGATCAATGGCAATGGGCCGGCCACATTGCTCGCAGAACCGACAACCGTTGGGGAAAAAAGGTTCTCGAGTGGCAGCCACGTATAGGCAAACGCAATGTAGGATGACCCCCACAAGATGGAGTGACGACCTGCGCAGTGTTACGGGAAGTCGATAGATGCAGGTGGATCAGGATCGAGCTTCGTGGCAATCTTTGGGAGAGGCCTATGTTCAGCAGTGGACTTCTGATAGGCTGAAATGATGATGATGAGAATAAATCTATACTGTGAGGGCTCTGTAAAGGAATGGGAGAATAGGAAGGTTAATATCTTCTTTTAACTCAAACTATAAACCTGGTGATTTGGGATTCTTCCAATATCCTGTTATGTGTCATAATATAGGAATTTCATGAGTTATGAGACCTCCAGTTTCCAGATCAAAAAAGAACTTCTAACAAAAGTGTACAAATGTGTAAAAACACACACAACAAAGTGTTAGGGAGTAGACAACTGGTTACTTATGAACCCAGATGAAATGAGATTTTTTCGAAATAAGAAACATAAACTATGTTTCCATTTATGATACAAACTCTGCGACAAGTCTTTATTTTAAATTACTGCCTTTGTCTCACAATCCGTTGTGTGCATAAAAGGATTAGGTTTTTACTTGCATAAATGCACAATACCAAATTCCCTTCTAGTCTAATTGTAAGCATCACTATCCCAGATTTGTTAATCAACTGATTTCATATAAAATTTTATCACTTTATTTGGGTTATAAAACTTTGCAACATAACACATCATTATATTCTATAAAAGTATAAATGTCTATTGGTACTCTTATTTCACAAAACAAACTAATATCCAACCTTTGTCACACTTCTCAGTCATTATAACAATGTCACAATAAGGCACAATTAATTTCACTGTCAAGTACAAACTGATAATGTCTAAATGAGTGTAGGAGTCGCAAATTTTGTATGTTTAAATTAAAATGACTACTATCTTCTCATTTATATATTTAGACATACACAAATAAAAATTATGTCCAATCAAAATGTTACATTGTTTGTAACTAGTGTTACGACCTTGAGGACCTCAGTTTACTCCCACTGAGTTACTGATTGACAGTGTAATTAGATAGGAATTTTGTAAACAATATTTACATAAGTTGATGATAAAAAGTGCAATTGTGTTCATGTTAAAAACACAATCATTACTAATTGATATGACAATTTCAAAATTCAAAAACTTAGATTATCGAATTTTTCTTTCAATCAACACCAATCTTTAAATCTGCCTAATCATATAAGTTTGGATATCCAGATTGTTATGAAACATTTAATATTATTTATTTGGCCCGTCTGAAGCAATAATTATATTATTAACAGAATCGATTTAACAATTAATCATCGATAATTACAATCTAATAATCAAAATAATCTTAAAAGCCAAATGGCATTGTAATAATAGCATAAAGTGCATTTTCACACTCATTGCTAATATTCCACCATCAGATTTCATTTGTTTTTGCATAATGTTCCTCCTTAAAGATCGCTGCACAAGCAAGTTGCTGGGCTTGAAGGATATTTGAGAGAATGGGGAGGCGGAGTGGGCCACCAGTTACCTAACTCATGGACCGAACGAAACACAAAAGCACATCATGCTCATACTTCACGCCAGTATTCTGTAAGGTAGTAGTCGAGCTGACCTATTCGAGCAGCAGCTACTTGCTTTTACTGCATACCATAACCTTCAAAAACTTCTAAATGAAAGCTATTGTCAATATAAGATTGTGTGATGAAAAACCATTCACCTTCTCCATTTGACCTTGGTGGCGGTGATCTGCTAAACCTCATCCGTAGCTTGTGCATGATTCCAGGTACTCGATGATTATTGATCCCTGGTGATAGTGGATCTAATGTGTCAGCCATTCTGGATAGCCTCGTCACTAAAGAAAGGTAATATTAGTTAGTCATACAAAGACTGCACTTCTAAAATAGTTGTAATATTCAGGGATATAGGATAAGATATACACTAACTATTGGCAATTAAAATGATAAAAATCTACATTACATGAAAATAATAGAAACATTAACCACAAACTTTGTATTTCTTTAATGCAGTTTGTGATTTTACAAACAAATTTAAACATTAAATTGAAATTTAGTTAGTATTCTTATTATTCTTCTTTTTCAGCCTTTATAAGTCCACTGCTGCTGGTCTTGGGCCTTTCCATGAAAGCACCAACAAGCTACCTTGCACTAGACATACTGCTCTCTGTAGTGTAGATTTTACCATTTGTTTTTTTTTTAAGTCAATTGGACATTTTCTGACTAGTTGGTGAGGCCGATATTTAGAGTCACTATATTCTCTCATAAACATACTATGTACATATTTCACAGAAAATTTGTAATACAGTACAATATAAAGTAAACATTTTTAATATTTTGTGATATCTTTTTATTAATTTGACTGTAATATGCAATATAATATAATATGCAAGCAAACTAATAATAAACATAACAAAAGAAACAATAAATAATTGGGTCATTATCTGGCCATTCGCAGTTGGTGTTCTACTAAAGTATGACTCAAGTACTTACAAACCCATATCTAGGCAATAATAGTACCGAGCTTCGTGGCAATCTTTGGGGGAGGCCTATGTTCAGCAGTGGACTTCTGATAGGCTGAAATGATGATGATGATGATGATGATAACATTGTCTTAAAATATAAAAACTGACACTCTGTTTCAAAACTACCTAGTTTTGAAACAGAGTGAACCTTCATTATTTAGTATGTCCTCTAACTCTGGATAATGTTACGTTTTAATGCAATCAAATACACATTTCCTTCTTTATTATATACTACTGCTTTTAATATGTCCTTCATAATATTCGTGGTTAAATCACTATAAAAAAATTAACTATGACAAATCGTGCGAATGTAATCAGCTGTGTTAGAACCAATAAAATATTACCTTAAGGTCTAAATTCAAATATATCCAGACACTGATAAACTGCACAATGTTATGTGTTGTACATTCATATTCATAGCATAGCCTGCATTGTTATTTGTTGTCAGCAAAATTTTAAATACAAAACAGCCTGTGAAAACTATGTCAAGCAGATATGTCAAGGAAAATGTCATAGAGCACAAACAGAATGTGACAGAGCGTAGAATATGTCTATGGAAAATATTTCTTTTGTTTTGTTGCAGACATTTTAATATAATATTATCTACATCATTTCAGCCTATCTCAATTCCACTGAGAAATATTGGCCTCCCCCAATAAATGATATATTGATATAATATGAAATACAAAAATATGAACGGACATTTTTTTTAAGCGTTTGGTTTGAGTTACGTATATAAATGGCGGATAGGCATGGTTTCGGACCAATACTGACGATAGACTTTGTATATTGTGACGTACCTATAGATTGGCATTGAGTGATAAGGGCGAAACCAAAAACGAAATGCAGCGTGTAATGTGCATGTTACAATATAAATATGGCTGCACTATGTATATAGTCATTAAACTTTATTATCGATATGTACGGATTGTATACATAGTCTCCACTGATTTAACACAGATAAAGTGAATACCTAATATTTGATGAAAAATTATATATATTATATTGATAATTTTACATTAATATATATTTTGATTTTTATCTTTACGAATAAACATTTATGTTTTGATAATACTACTATTACTACTTAGGAGAGTATGAGAGTCTAGTTTTTTAAAAAGTTATTACAAAATGCAAGGCATCTTTACTAGATACATTTTTCCCTATCATGTATATTTAAAAAAATCCGTTCAGAGTGAATACAGGATAGGTATTCGGTCTGAACGGGTTTTGAAAAGGATAAATAAGGCCATCTTTCATGCATATAAGTGAACGTCTTTTACTTCACAATCGTTTACTTCACCACGAAGTGCGATCACAATTTTTTCTCACCTTGTCACTGTTGATGAAACATGGATTCGACAGTATGATCCGGAGTCCCGCTCATGGCCACTGTTTTTTTGGCATCATGTACTACTTTCCCAATAATACTACAATGAACGGTAATTATTACGCCGCATTGTTGACAAAGGTGAGTCAAGTGGATGTCGAGAAAAGGAGACGCAAATTGGCGAAAAGAATCCGGTGTTCATAAGAAAATGCGCCCGTCCACACTGCGCGAATTGCAAGACGGGTCCTCGCCGAGACAGGATTTGAAGAAATCAACCGCCCTACAGTGCAGACCTGGCGCCTAGCGATTATTTCCTCTTCTCGAATTTGAAAAAGAACCTCAGAGGACGGAGATTTTCTCGTCACGAAGAAATGAAGGAAGATTTCGTAAACGAACATTTCGAGGGTAAAGACAGCGAAATTTTTTTTTTGAACGGGTTAAAAGCCCTTTTTAATATATGTAAGAAGTGTATGGAAGCAGAGGGAGATTACATTGAAAAATTAATTTTTTACACATTTCTTTCAGCATTTTTAATACCTTAGGATCAAAACTTTTGAGCCGCCTCTCGTATATGTGAATTATGCAAAGTATACGGCTTATAAATATGCAACTTATTAATAATATCAAATCATTATAAAAAGGTGGAAAAAAATAAAACAGAATTTTGTGAATAATCGCTTCATTTAATGAAAAACCTCTTTTTCAATCAAAAACAATTACAATATCGGCAGAATATTGTCGATAGTGTCAATCTCTACAAAACAAACACAGTGTCAAAATTAATGAAAAGAATTTTGTTAAGAGGAAGCCTTCAAGATAACTGATACTCTTTTAATTTCATCATAGATATTCAAAATATTATTGTGATTATATGTATGTATGTATATATTCACGCCTTGTTCCCAACGGGGTAGGCAGAGACAATCTTCTTCCACTTGCTACGATCCTGACACACGTCTTTCGCTTCTCCCACTTTCATGATTCTTCGCATGCATACTCGTTGGTTTAGAGTACTCTTGACCTGGCCTTTTTTCAGATCGTCTCCGATTTGATCGTAAAATGTTCGCCTAGGTCTTACTCTCCCGACTCTACCATTTACACTCGCCTCATACATTTGTTTCGTCAACCTACTTTCATTCATCCTCTCCACATGTCCAAACCAGCTCAGCATCCCTTTCTCAATTTGTGTCACTACATCGTCTTTCACGCCACAACGCACTCTGATCACATTATTTCGAACCCTGTCAGTTATCTTCACATCAATCATACTTCTTAACGCTCTCATTTCTACTGAATTTATCCTGCTTTCATGCCTCTTCTGTCGTACCCAGCTTTCGCTTCCATATGTCAGTGTTGGTACCAATACCCCTCTATGCACAGCCAAACGAGCTTCGTGAGATATCGTCTGGCTGTTCAGAAATGTAGGGAATGCCTCATTCACCATATTACCTGCCATCGCTCTCCTTTCAATGTCACATTCGTACCTTCCATCTCTCGTAAACATTGTTCCCAAGTAAACAAACTCTTCTTCTTTCTTCTTGCCGTAAAGATCAGCAAGCTGAAGTGGCAATGGGCCGGCAACATAGCTTCATTTCAGTGCTCGTATCAGATCACTGCTCACTCCATGCAAAGATAGTGCCGACCACAATTCATCTCTCACTACTTTGTCATAGGCCTTCTCCAAATCTATGAAAGCGCAATAGACTTTTTGGTTTTTAGCCAATTACTTTTCAACTATGCACCTTAAGGAGAATACCTGATCCGTGCGTGATCCCCTTTCGAAATCCTGCTTCCACATCCCATATATTTTCATCAGTTTCATCCATGACTCTTTCTATCAAAACTTTAGCATATAATTTGCCGACGACACTGAGTAGGTAATTCACATACTCGGTAACTCGGACAACCTCGGTAATTTTTACAATCTTGTTGCGACCTTTTTCCTTTGGACAGTAGTACGATTACAGCCTTGCCCCAGTCTCCCGGTACTAGGTCCATTGTCCAACGCAGGTTGAAAAGGCGATACAACAGACTAGCTACCATACCCTGTCAAGCTCTCAGCATTTCGACCGCCACCCTAACATATCCCGCTGCTTTATCTGCTTTCATAATCTCATCCATACTTGTCTCTGTCTGATTCACTTTTATTTGTTTCTTGAGGAGGCGTTCCTGCATCTGCTGGTGCCTCAACTGTTTGAAATAGACTTTCAAAATATTCCTTCCATCTCTTTAGACACATTATTTTTTTACACATTCTTCTCCTTTTATAATATTACCATCCTGACAAAGCTCTGAAATTGGGATCTGACTTTCCTTGGGCTAATCTAATTGATTTCCAGAACATTTTTATGTTCGAACGGAAGTTGTCAGAAAGGCACTTATCAAATTCATCCTTATTCTCTTGTTTTCTTCTCCTAACAACCTTTTTCACCAACGCTTTCAACTTTTTGTAACAGTTTCCAAAGGATGCAATCCTTTACATCCTCAATGGTCGCAGACGTTTTTCTATGATTAGCTTTTGTCGCTAACCAATCCAGCCATGCCTTCTTCTTTTCACTCACAACATTCTGCACTTTTTCATCCACCCAAACATTCTTATGTCTTCTACCTTTCCTCCTTTTAGAAACCACATACATCAATCGCAACATTTACCAATCCATCTTAAAATGTCTTCCAAAACTCATTTATCTCACATACCTCATCTAAATCAGTAAATCGCTCTTTCAACCGTTTTTTATATTCACATTTCACTCCATCCTCTTGAAATTTCTCTGCTTTCACTCGCTCTAGGGTCGTTTCCGGTACAGCGGGCTTTTGTCGCCACCGCTTAAATAGCCCACTTATTCGAGATACAACCAAAAAATGATTAGAATCAATACGCGATGCACCCGAGTATCTAGAATTTGCCTCTTCAATCTTTCATCTACAATTACAAAATCAATTATACTTCTAGAACCACATTCTTCTCTTGTATACATATGAATTCTTTTGTGAGCAAACAGTGTCACCAAAAGATTCCATTCCAACCATACTTATCATACATACTTAGCATATTGTGATTAAATACGATAAATTATTCCACCCATTCGTAAGTTGTATTCGATGATACATATTGTGACTCGAGCAAGGCTGGGGGAATGCAAAAGTGGGCGATGTGTTATGATTTGTGTAACATCATAACTTTTGCAATTTTTTTCAGCCTCTTGGGGTTACTGGTTGGGACGCACTGTATAACATTATGCAAGCAGTCGACTTCTCGGAAAAAAGATGCTGTTTACCCGACAGTCTTATGCCTTGTAAATGTCCAATTCCTCAAGGAAAGGGCCTCCTCTCTATGTTAGAGGGGAGCAATATTTAAGGGTTCGACACAGTGCTACAATGTCACATCATAAGTCCATGCAATATTTTTTTTTTCAGACTTGCAGGCCTCCTCCCTATATTTTTCTAATCATTTGGTAGATTAAGCAAGCACCTTGACTCCAGAGCTACCATCTCTCTCTTTAGAATCAATATAGGTAATATTGAAATTGAGTTCCGAAAACAGGGGAAAGAGATTGGCAAGCTCTTTGATTTTCAAGTAATAAACAAGAATTTAGATTCAGATTGATTTAACAATAGATCTTATGATTAGATGAACCATTATTTATGGGGATATACCCAATGTATACCTGACCTCGTACCACAGTGCTCATTTTTTGCCACTTATCGGCAATGCACCACTTAGCAGGAATGCTAACATGCTAATTTTGTTGGCTGCACCAGTTGCAGTGAATAGGGATTGTGGCCTAATGCAATACCAACACTTCTCTCCACCACCCCCTCGCAATACCACTAATCTTCCTCCCAGTCTTCCAACAAGCCCTTCTACCAAGACAAATCAAAAACATGTTTAGTGGGATTGTATGTATAAAATGGTATCTTATAGGCTCAGGACCGAGCTTCGTGGCAATCTTTGGGGGAGGCCTATGTTCAGCAGTGGACTTGTGATAGGCTGAAATGATGATAGTTATCCATCTGACACAGATGCTCTTTGAATGCGCTATCTTTATGTTTACTTAGAAAGGAATGTTAGTTGTTGTTCAGCAAAAAAGAAAGAAAAGAGAAGATATGAATATACATTGTAAATTATTAAACTAGTTAAATAATAAACCTTTGTTGCCTATACTTCATGTTCTTTAAATTCTTTTCGCATTGCATATGTACAAAATTCACATATATTCTATTATATTCACAAATAGATACTAATAATGTGACTGCATTTTTTAATACAAACAAATCAGGAGGCTGTCAAACTGGGCCTTATGTATGAATAATGTGATAGTGCTAATACTGTGGGACAATATTATTTAAGACATGTTGCGATAATAGAAATTCTTTTGTTATCACATGTGAAGGGTTAACAATTGTATTGATAATACACAAGCAAATGCATTTGTGGTGAAGGTGCATGGTGTGACAGCAGTAGTGATCAGTTGAGGACAATGATGTATGGAAATGACTCTTAGTGGGCAGTTGTCTCTTAGTCACCAGGCTACGGATAAGTAGTAAAATTTTTTTTAATTAGTGGCAAATTTAAATATAATTAATCTCTGGTAAAATGGCCTTTTCCAAGTTTCTTGACATTGACTAAGCATGAGTTGAGGCTGCGCAATTTATCCACGTGTCTTCCCATAAGAAAATATTCTGAAGTTATGTGAAATTTTAAAGATTTTGAAATCCAGAAGTATTTAATAACAATGAAATAGACCAAAAATTTACCTTAAACATACCATATCTATAATCAGTACCAAGTTCATCAAAATAACTTCAATGTTACGAATCAGGTCTTGTAAGGCAGAGAGGCAAATTTTGTCAAATTTTTCAACACAATGTACATAATCAAAATTCAGGCTTATTACTATTTTTAATGTATATGATTAAATGCTCTTACATTAAATAATACAAAACATATACAAAAATTTGTAGTATTATTGTTTTTATTTACCTTACATAAATTAATATTAGTTGAAATTACATTATTACTATATTCTATCCAATGACTCCAACATTATGATGCTGTTACCTCTGATGACCTGTAAAGTAAAATATATATGTTATAATTGTGAAGTAAAATTACATAAAACAAACTGGAAATACTTTTCCATTATATAAAGCGTGCGTGAACTCTGCATGTCCCTCTACACTCACAAACTTAGTTTAGTTGTCGGAAATAATCTACCTCGGACGGGGAACGCCGCGAAACTACGCACACTGTAGTTTCACAGACAGCCGCGACGTGAGTGTACAGCCGGTATAAGAAAATTCAAGCAATTAATAAAATAACTGGATGCTTAAAAATAAGTTGTAATGTGGTGGAAGAGCAAGCATCTGCCCCATTATCTTCTCTTGGGTGTTATAAGAGCGCGCTACAGGAAATGTTTTGACAATCACATGGTAGCCCCTTGGAGCAAACCCAGTGACCCATTTTATATCATCTTTTTGAGAGACTAAAACGTGGTTGCAGAAAGTGATTTGGCTATACCAAATTATGTCAAATGGTAACCTGTAATTTGTCATATATAATGTATTTGTGAGCAACTCAATTGCATATATCATATATATGTATCACAACTTTTCAAGTTTTAGATTATCAATTAATTTAACTAATAGTTTCAATAAATAACAGGTTGTAAAACATTTTTTTCAACAAGTTTCACAACTGCTTAATTTTTCGTTATGTTTAATATTAATAACGATTTTACATTAAAAAAAGTTTCTATACAGTAAGAATTTTTTTTTTTTAAATTTGTTCATCAATGGCATAAATTTTTGAACAAATAGGATGTGATTTTTCTTTATAATCTCAATAATGGTTAATCCCTATTAATTAACATGGTTTTGTAGCTATGTGCTCAACTCTTTCTAATCTTATGTTTTATTGATGACTTAGCCAGGAGTATAGGTGCAAATTGTCAAGTATATGCAATTTACATGAATTTTAGCAAAGTACAACAAGGTACGTTGTTGTACTATATTGCTTCATAAGTTAGAATCCCTCAGTGCACATGACCGAATGCGGCAGCATTTTAATAGTTACTTGGCGGATGGTGACAGCGACATTTAGCTCAAAAACGAGTTGTATCCACTATAGCGTGCATACTATAAGAGAAATATTGTAAAACACATTTGTAAAAGAACTATACAATTTATTGTAAATTGTGTCGTCTTTTATTTACTTTGATATTGATTGAAGTTAAACCAACCAAAGTATTAAGATGTATCAAATAAGTTGGAAGATGATATATATAAAAAAAAATTATAGGTCATTAGCAAATTATCTCTTCACATCTCATACACATAGTAACAAAATTATTTTCTTTCCAAATATTCAGTACAAGCCACATAAGAAGGACACTTAGTAAAAGTTTTTTTAGTGATATACAACATTGAGAACATTGCTAGCATCGGAGAGACATTGTTGAAGACTTACCACCATGCCAATGTTGTTTCTTTGTCCATCCTTACATTCTTCTACAGACTCATCTAATACAAGATTCATGAAAGGGTCGAACCCTCGAAGCACACCTGTTACAGCGCGTCCAGCATTCAGTTTTATGGACAGTTTTTTGTCCATGAACCTAATAAAATAACAGTAAAATTAAATTTTGTGGTGTTTGTGTAATAGTAAATGTGGCTGCCAACGAGAATCTACCATCACAATCCTGTACATTTCGTATAGTCTACTATGGTAAATACCAGAAGATTGGCATGGCAGGACCATCTTACTCCTTATCGCGCCATAATAATGGAGTTTCAATAGCTGCAACATTTTACACGTTAAATATACAGATCCTAAGATTTCGCGAATTATTTTGATCGCGGGCAGTAATAACGAAGGTGCCAGGTGTTTGTCAATGATCGTCCATGAAACTATCCTGCGAGGCCAAATACCCCTAATTTAACAGAGGCCTGTATCAAGGAGTGTAACATTATGCGTCAATCTATAATAATGCATACAAAATAAATGTTTTAGTGGATAAACAAGACGACGCATAGGTTATCTTAGCGACTTGGTGTGCGCGTCCAATTCTAGTTATGTGATTATAAGTTTTACTTACTTTTTTAATTCTGGGGGATGAGCTTTTGACATTTTAAGCTACTTATGAGAATACAACAAGTATTTTGAGAATTTCCTCGACAACTCCACAAATAATGTAGAAATAATGATGCTACCGGTACAAGAGACAAGAGAATCAAGAGATCCAATTTGATATCTATGGAAATGCCAGCAGTGTCGCCAATGTCAAATTTTTTTCCCTTAGGAGTGACTCAAAAATTCGCTAAAACACTTCAAAATCTTACTACATTAGTATACTTCATAAAATAGTACGTATGTACTAATAGTATGCCTGTAAAATACATAGATTCCATAATTGTCATCCTCCCATCATGAATATGGATGTCTTCTCTTTCTTTTCTTAAATAGCACTCCACTACATCTTTCGGCTATTTTCCCGTAGATTCTTTCGCTATGTCCAACCCACCTCCACATCAATCTTTACAGTAACTGGAATTTCTTCGTTTTATCGTTTTGCAGATTAACTTTGATTAATGATTCATGATTGATAAGACCATAAAATATACGATGCATGAGAGAATTAATTCGTTAAATATTTACTTTAAAATATCATATTGATAAATATAGCGAATTATAAATATATTCGGTAAATTTAAGTAGACATGGTTTTTGATGAGGAAATAATTTTTTTCGTAGACCGCTACAAATTATTCAAATTCTTAAATATTTAAAACTGCTAACAAAACCAGTTTAAATGTTGAGAAAACCAACGTAGAAGTTATTATTCAACATTGGTTACACTAAGATACAGACGAGTTCTAGAGAATGTAAAATGCATTCATTATTTAAATTCATAGTGGCATCCAAAAGATAACTCGGGCTTACTACTTAGAGACACAAAAATTAAATTAATGTTTCTAATTCATTATAAAATACCCTAATGGTAGTCCCGTTTATCCAATAATAGAATCTAGAACTATAGACTTTAGCGAAATAAGGAGGCAGAACGCACCTTCATGTTTTTCTACCTTTATCCCTTTAAGTTTATCCCAACTTCAATATTTCATAATTGTAGTGATAAAAGCAAGAGAGATAATGAATTGCATGATATAAGTAAAAAAGTGTAGAAATTTAATGTCGTTAATATTTATAGTAGAAGGTGCGATATTAAAAAAAGTAGGTTTCGGAACGTACGTTATTTCAGGTGCTTTATGGGTTGCCATTTTAAATTTCATTTGGCTATGCGTTATGACCTTCTTTGTAAATACAAAGTAAAAGTAAAAAAAATATACAACATAAATTATTTACCATTAGAATTAAATCATAGTATCCCTAGATTATTAATAAACTTCCATTTTTATAAACGTAAATAAATAGCTAAATTATAATACATTACCATTGCAAAAATTTTAATTGACGTAAATTATCCGACTATGTTGGATAGTCTATTGATTTCACCTTAGTATTGGTACGAATTATCTGTATGTAATTTTATAGCATAATCACTGCTGATATCATTAAATGTTTATCTATGCTAGCAATAGCAATCAACAATAGCAACAAGTAGACAGCTGGGAGGATGGATGCTGTGACTGTGTACCCATCCTATAATCTCTTAAAACAGCCACGTTTTGTTTTCTAAAATGGATCTATAAATATTTTTATGTAACATACGATAACAGTGGAAAAGTTTGTGTTTGTGTATATATTATATTAAAATGGATGAATCCGGTATTGATATGGGATTCGATCTCGCTTCCCTCTTGACAAATGATTATCATGTTGACCATATCTTGGATGAGATGACAGCAGCCCAACACCAGGACTTCATGTATTACGAGCTGAAGTCAAAAGCAGTTCCTGTGACAGAAAGGTGAGTGCACATGACGCCAATCTCAATTGTAACATTATTTATTGCTAATATTTTTAGCACATATTTGTAGGTATGAGGAACAATATTCACCGAAGCCGAAGCGTTCACGACCCTGAAAAATTGACTTGGCAAGCCCCCAGTTTTGCTATGTTTATGTCCATTCTCCGAACAAAATATTTCGCGAGCATTCCTGTCTGTTTTTTTTTGCTTCGCGTATTTACTTAATCGCGGTCTTCTTTCCAATGTTTTACTTTTCAACCATAGAATTAAAACAAATCCTTAGGCTCGACTATACGGATAATTATTATGAGTGTACATTAAAAACTTTCGTATCAATTTCCCGCGTAAAATCATATTGCGTGAAAATTTAACTTTTCTACGAGCTAGTTATTAGACTAGGTTTTAGCCATACATAATGTCCAACTTCTCAGTCTCTATCTTTGTGATTGCTATGTCTGAAGAAGATTTATTGATATTATGGATATATAGCACGACTACTTTCAAAATTGATCCCGTTATGCTTAGTTGAAAGCAGCGCGTCTGATTTCATATGATTTTTTTTTAATTATTTGCTTATATACTGTCATTACTAATATAAAGCGAGTGGAAGACTTTTTGAGTTTGTAAGACTAGACCCGCTATAAACTAACGTTTTTCTGTGTTTTATTAATAAGGCTACTCTAATTATACTATAATACACGAGCGAGAGCCGCTGTGTTTGCGCGTACATTTATGACACTATAATATCTCCTGCGCAGTTGACAACTGCCAGTATTCGGTGTCTCCCTAATCGAAATCCGCCAAAAGGAGAAGGATAGGTATCATATCCATACGATTATGTTTTCTACCTGTACGCATGTCGTGTAAATGATATTACTTTCGGCAATGTATATGCTTATCTATTAGCATTTTTTTTGTTTCAAATCTGTTACAAAAACTATTCACTCACGTTTAAAAATTCGCTACTCCTATAAGATTCTTATAGGCACAAGACTAAATTGTACAGCCTTTTATTTACGCAAATGTGTCATAACTTTAACTAAAACCTTTATGTCATTAAAAAAAACTACTACTTATTAAGTTGGATGTATCAATTGTTCTAAGTTAAACGCTCAGCACGACATAACCTATTACATTTAATTTAAATCAATCGCGTGAATTTGTTGAAATGACGCCTCTGTATTTTTTTCTGCACAGACAACTCAATTTTTGAATAGTATAGGGGGAAAACGGCTCACCTGATGAAAAGTGATTACCGACGCCCGATGTACATGGGAACGTCAGAGAAGCTGCAGGTGTGTTGCCGGATTTGGGATATTTGGGTGATGGGAGGGAAGATGGGCCTCCGTTATCTCAATCACTCCGGTATATTCGGTATATCCGGTAAAGGTGTGTGGGCCATTGGAGCAGCCAATGCAAAAGTCGCCGTTTGGCTGGCTCTACCGCGTGCAATAACTAAGAGGCAGTGTCGCAAATTGCATATTCGCGTCACGTCTGGCTCTGCTGCCATGGTAACACGGCGTACGCGTGTCAGACGATAAGCTCATAAGGTCGCTTTTCCTTACGGTTGAGAACGTAGGTTTTTTTTTAACAGATTGATCCATTTGAAATTCGAATTACGATGATGTTTGCACTATTCGGAATGTGTAGTTTATTGAATATACTTTTACGCCTTGAAGTAACGTTTATTATCAAATACTAAAATTGGTGGGGGTAAAAAAATGCACATACTATTGCGGTCTAGCACACGTGGTTCTCGATCGTTTAAGACAACCACCCACAAGATGGAGTGACGATCTAGCACTATGTTACGGAAAGTGAAATATATTCAATTACATTTTATAGCATTATTTTTTATTTCTTATTTGTTGTTTGTCTTTTGTTTATTTTTTTTTATTTTTATATTTTATAATTATTTTACACCACCAGATCATGTACTATGTGTGTGGATGTAAGTGTCCGAATAAAAGTCTTTATGTCTTTATGAAAGTCGTCGATGCATGTGTCTCTGGATCGTGTGTCAATCTTTGGATGCCTCTCCGGCAGTAGACTTGTGACAGCCCGTGATGATGACGACGATGACATACATACCGTACACAGGTCTCCCTTCAGGATGCCTATGCTTTAGTCACATACATCGAACTTCCCTCCTTCTATTAAAAAATAAATAAAAACCCGAATCCCGCAGTCTTGTGATGAGGAGCAGCAACATTAGTGCGAGGGTGCCAGCTGAGGCCTAGGTTTAGCTGTGGACTTAAAAAGGTAGATGTAGAATAGGAAGGACACAGCATCTTTATGTTACTGTTTGACATTCTTCTGTGTGTGCATGGTTCTTCCCCGGTCGAGCCGAGCCATTCATGCTACAGTAATTTACTTAGCGTTTTTAATTGGCACATGGATAAACGGACAGGCCTGGAGAAATTATTTGTAGTTTACATAAATAGTTGTTCCGTGCGGTAATCGCACGCGAACTTACGCCACGCAGTGACGCGACCTAGCTCTTAGCCTATGCGCCATCGCTGCACCGTCGCTCTTAGACGGTAATGAATATGAACTAACATATTCTTTGGTATATTCTTCAGTCTAGTGAAGCGGTTTCGCTAGGCCAAAAAAGCTTGCCGTGATGCATATCTAGAACGAAATTAAAGCGCCAATAGCCAAATGGGTTAGGGTACGGACTACGAAACATGACGTCGTAAGTTCGAGCCCGCTATTCGACTAATATAGTGAACCACTCCAGATACAAGCTGTAATGCTTCGATGGAGGGTTAACAGGAATGTTACTTAATAAACAGCATTGCTAGTATTAATATAAAACATGTTAAATATATATAGATCTTTATATATCATTTGTATATACTCGTATTTCTTTCTTCTTTTAAAATATAGAATTTTCTATGCGCATTGTTCATTTGCAGCATTGGCGTTTTCCCGCCAGAAAGGCTGCTCTCAAAGCACGTCTATTTTTTTCATAAAAAAAAAAACGTCGCTGGCCATTATTGTCGCGGTAAAAGCCTTGAACTTTTTTTTTCTTTATTGGATGTTACGTTTACGACTATGTGATGCAACTGAGTAAAATAACTTTTTAATCCGCATTTAGACTTGACTCACTTTCCACGGAAGGTGTGTGTGTGTGTTTGTTTGCGAAAATTTGCCATAGTAAAGTTAACTTGTCTATGGTGAACTTCGTGGATCATTTATGCTTGATGCATATTTATTTTTTGGACCAGTAGAGTTAACAGAAATGCAAATCAAAATTAGTTCATCATCGCAAAAGCCCGCGTTTATGAAAACGATCTCGTCTTCCTTCTTTTTCCACCGACTTCAAAAATGGAGGAGGTTATTATAATTAGACTGTTTCGACAATTTCTTTCTTCTGTAATAAATGACGTAGGAAGGGAAATAAAAATAATGAAAATTCGTTTGTTATTATCTCTAGGTAGTTTTAACACGTGGTTGTGGTCGCTCAGCGGTCTGGTGCTCGGCCTAAATTGCACAGCACATCAGTGATCTGCGTTCGATCCGTGTGTCGGTGTCGGCACACCGTTTGAATTGCTATTTACAATTTTTAGGTGGTAATTTACCTCGAGTACGTAGTAAATTAGCACTTACAAATTGGAGGAGAAGGAAATCCGGAAAAATTTCGATGATGTGTGAGTGTGACGTCAACCAATCACTACGGTAGTGTGGCGGGCACCTTCCAGCTCTCGAAGCCTTAGAAGTATATGAGAGATGATTCTGTGATGTTACTTTCAACTTGCGGTAATCAAAATATGATTATGTCGTCCTGGCCGGTTTCGACTACGTCGCAAACATCCGAAGAGTATTGCAGTAGTAGTCAACTGCGCGGGAGATATCATAGTGCCGTAAGTGTACGCGCGACCACAGAGGCGGCACTCGCTTGTCTTTACCTTCCCATATCCGACGGAACGCTTGCGCGATAACATCGGAGGAAGGGTCAGATGCAGTGTCAGAGATACGTAATCGAACACAACACAACCAGCCCCGAAAACCAAACAATTTATCGATCCACGTTACCTTCTTCTTCTTCATACTTCTTTCCTTCCAAGGAAAAAAAAAAAACGTCGCTGGCCATTATTGTCGCGGTAAAAGCCTTGAACTTTTTTTTTCGTTATTGGATGTTACGTTTACGACAATGTGATGCAACTGACTAAAATAACTTTTTAATCCGCATTTAGACTTGACTCACTTTCCACGGAAGGTGTGCGTGTTTGTTTGCGAAAATTTGCCATAGTAAAGTTAACTTGTCTATGGTGAACTTCGTGGATCATTTATGCTTGATGCATATTTATTTTTTGGACCAGTAGAGTTAACAGAAATGCAAATCAAAATTAGTTCATCATCGCAAAAGCCCGCGTTTATGAAAACGATCTCGTCTTCCTTCTTTTTCCACCGACTTCAAAAATGGAGGAGGTTATTATAATTAGACTGTTTCGACAATTTCTTTCTTCTGTAATAAATGACGTAGGAAGGGAAATAAAAATAATGAAAATTCGTTTGTTATTATCTCTAGGTAGTTTTAACACACGTGGTTGTGGTCGCTCAGCGGTCTGGTGCTCGGCCTAAATTGCACAGCACATTAGTGATCTGGGTTCGATCCGTGTGTCGGTCTCGGCACATCGTTTGAATTGCTATTTACAATTTTTAGGTGGTAATTTACCTCGAGTACGTAGTAAATTAGCACTTACAAATTGGAGGAGAAGGAAATCCGGAAAAAATTCGATGATGTGTGAGTGTGACGTCAACCAATCACTACGGTAGTGTGGCGGGCACCTTCCAGCTCTCGAAGCCTTAGAAGTATATGAGAGATGATTCTGTGATGTTACTTTCAACTTGCGGTAATCAAAATATGATTATGTCGTCCTGGCCGGTTTCGACTACGTCGCAAACATCCGAAGAGTATTGCAGTAGTAGTCAACTGCGCGGGAGATATCATAGTGCCGTAAGTGTACGCGCGACCACAGAGGCGGCACTCGCTTGTCTTTACCTTCCCATATCCGACGGAACGCTTGCGCGATAACATCGGAGGAAGGGTCAGATGCAGTGTCAGAGATACGTAATCGAACACAACACAACCAGCCCCGAAAACCAAACAATTTATCGATCCACGTTACCTTCTTCTTCTTCATACTTCTTTCCCTTCCAAGGAAAAAAAAAGCAAATATGAAACGCGATAAATTCCGTAAATAATAATGTGTAATATAAAATGTGTACATCGTGTAAATACAAGAAACAAATTGCAATTTGTATAAATAATGGTTTTGGGTTTTTCGAATTCGATTCGAAACTAGGACTTACGACGCTGCAGCGCGCAATTGCAACGCGCCTGCCCATTGAGTCGTTATTGCTGTACGTCTTAATAATGACATCCACCTTTATTAATGATCTGCTGAGATATTTTTAGAAATCGAGCTACTAGACTAGGCCAGATAAGACTCCCATTAACGTTCACCGTTACTGATTTATAAATTAACTAGTAACCATAATGATTTTAACAATGTTTCCCCGAGAATACAAGAGAAATGCCGGAAGACGCAACGTGTGTTACTGTCTTGTTATCTATCTACTACTTCTTCTTTGTGGAATTGAAATGAGAAATAGTTTTGTGGTTTTTGAATCTTATAACAACAGTCGCCGTGTGTTTAGGGGTTTTGCCTCCGGATCACCTGATCAGGTGACTCGAGTTCTATTGCCTATATCACGTTGTTCCAAATAAGTGCTTTAGTGAAAAGTGGGCTGAAAGGAGTAAAGTATCCAGACCTCTGACCACCTCAGTGTTTGATTATACGCTGTCGAGAGCTTATTTATTTATTATTCTTGTTCATCACACAGTACACTGTTATTGATATTTCTTGGCTACAGGCCGAATGTTTTTTTTTTTTACAACGAAACGCAAAGCAAACGAGCAAGCGGTTCACCTGATGGTAAGTGATTACCGACGCCCACGTTCATCTGCAACACCAGAGGTGCTGCAGGTGCGTTGCTGGCCTTTAAGGGTATTTGTGACATGGGAGGGAGGATGAGGAGGGGAATGGGGAGGGGGAGTAGGCCTCCGGTTTCCTCACTAACCGAACGAAATGCAGGAGCACAAGATGCGTCTACTTAACGCCGGTATTCTGCGAGGCCGTGTTACCGATCCGGTCGAGCCGGCCTATTCGAGCAGCAGCAAAAGCCGCCGCTTGACTTTACTACGTGTCAAGAGGAGCGGAATACTATCTAGATTAATGGAGACTTGTTTGTGCGCACCCTTTTGTTGTGGAAATCCTCGTCCTTGTGTAACAACGAGGTAAGTATGACGCATTCAAGAACGTTCGTATCCTGATGTAGTGTATCTGATTTTCGTTTACTTTGTGTTTGCACGGGGTTTAAGTGTCAGAACACTCAGGTGGCTAGAATTAGTTACCTGGTGGTTGCACCAATAAAACTGCATTTTACTCCGGACCGGGTTGGTACCACGGCCTCGCAGCATACCGGCGTGAAGTAGGGGGCATCTTGTGCTTCTGCGTTTCGTTCGGTGAGGGAGGTAACCGGACTCGGTAGGCCCGCTCCTCCCTTCCCTATTCCCAATTATTTAAGGATAATTAGGGTAACCTCCTTTTTTTAGAATACTTTGAACTTTATTCTCCATCTTACACGAACCGTTTGTCCCTGAATATCTGAAATGGAAATTTCAATATCAGGGTGACTCCCACGACCGCAGTCTCCGTTCTGCGGATAATACATCTCTTAATGTACCTTTCTGCCGCACCGGCTTCTTACACAATTCTTTTACCCATCATGCTGTCAGAGATACGTAATCGAACACAACACAACCAGCCCCGAAAACCAAACAATTTATCGATCCACGTTACCTTCTTCTTCTTCATACTTCTTTCCCTTCCAAGGAAAAAAAAAGCAAATATGAAACGCGATAAATTCCGTAAATAGTAATGTGTAATATAAAATGTGTACATCGTGTAAATACAAGAAACAAATTGCAATTTGTATAAATAATGGTTTTGGGTTTTTCGAATTCGATTCGAAACTAGGACTTACGACGCTGCAGCGCGCAATTGCAACGCGCCTGCCCATTGAGTTGTTATTGCTGTACGTCTTAATAATGACATCCACCTTTATTAATGATCTGCTGAGATATTTTTAGAAATCGAGCTACTAGACTAGGCCAGATAAGACTCCCATTAACGTTCACCGTTACTGATTTATAAATTAAATAGTAACCATAATGATTTTAACAATGTTTCCCCGAGAATACGAGAGAAATGCCGGAAGACGCAACGTGTGTTACTGTCTTGTTATCTATCTACTACTTCTTCTTTGTGGAATTGAAAAGAGAAATAGTTTTGTGGTTTTTGAATGTTATAACAACAGTCGCCGTGTGTTTAGGGGTTTTGCCTCCGGATCACCTGATCAGGTGACTCGAGTTCTATTGCCTATATCACGTTGTTCTAAATAAGTGCTTTAGTGAAAAGTGGGCTGAAAGGAGTAAAGTATCCAGACCTCTGACCACCTCAGTGTTTGATTATACGCTGTCGAGAGCTTATTTATTTATTATTCTTGTTCATCACACAGTACACTGTTATTGATATTTCTTGGCTACAGGCCGAATGTTTTTTTTTTACAACGAAACGCAAAGCAAACGAGCAAGCGGTTCACCTGATGGTAAGTGATTACCGACGCCCACGTTCATCTGCAACACCAGAGGTGCTGCAGGTGCGTTGCTGGCCTTTAAGGGTATTTGTGACATGGGAGGGAGGATGAGGAGGGGAATGGGGAGGGGGAGTAGGCCTCCGGTTGCCTCACTAACCGAACGAAATGCAGAAGCACAAGATGCGTCTACTTCACGCCGGTATTCTGCGAGGCCGTGTTACCGATCCGGTCGAGCCGGCCTATTCGAGCAGCAGCAAAAGCCGCCGCTTGACTTTACTACGTGTCAAGAGGAGCGGAATACTATCTAGATTAATGGAGACTTGTTTGTGCGCACCCTTTTGTTGTGCAAATCCTCGTCCTTGTGTAACAACGAGATAAGTATGACGCATTCAAGAACGTTCGTATCCTGATGTAATGTATCTGATTTTCGTTTACTTTGTGTTTGCACGGGGTTTAAGTGTCAGAACACTCAGGTGGCTAGAATTAGTTACCTGGTGGTTGCACCAATAAAACTGCATTTTACTCCGGACCGGGTTGGTACCACGGCCTCGCAGCATACCGGCGTGAAGTAGGGGGCATCTTGTGCTTCTGCGTTTCGTTCGGTGAGGGAGGTAACCGGACTCGGTAGGCCCGCTCCTCCCTTCCCTATTCCCAATTATTTAAGGATAATTAGGGTAACCTCCATTTTTTAGAATACTTTGTACTTTATTCTCCATCTTACACGAACCGTTTGTCCCTGAATATCTGAAATGGAAATTTCAATATCAGGGTGACTCCCACGACCGCAGTCTCCGTTCTGCGGATAATGCACCTCTTGACGTACCTCTCTGCCGCACCGGCTTCTTACACAATTCTTTTACCCATCATGCTGTCAGACTCTGGAACGAGCTGCCAAATAATATACGCACGACGATCGATCGATACGATCCCAGAGCCCAGCTCCTCTGTTGATCCAGATGTACATGAGCGACGGTGAATACTTATCACCAGTTGAACCGCTTGCACGTTTGCCCCTTTTCCCATAAAAAAAAAGAAGAAAAGTGTGATGAGGTGAAAGTATAGTCGATTACAAAGGTCCCCCGTCGATCCGCGTCCTGTGAATTGTGAATGCGGTGAATGGCCGCTATATTATCGTTTGTTCTCGTTGTTTCATCGTCTCAACGTTTAGAATAGGTTCAGGGGTTAGACAGAAAAAGAAACTTTACAAGCTCACCCAAAAATCACGTTTACAAAAATAAAAAGTGTTAATTTTCAAAAATGGAATGCTCGAAGAATTCTTTCATATTTCTTTTTTATTATTCTCATTCTTTGGCGAGATTTCAGCATTGTTTGCTGCAGAAGTGTGTACAACACGGAGACATAATTTCATTGCATGATTTGTAGTAAACATTATTGATGTTAGACGTAAAATACTTAGTTTCTTCTGCAATTAAACTACAGTGAGCTCGGCTACTCGAGACCGTCCCCAGAGAGGACGCAAGGGGGTTGTTCGCTTTGGCGGTAGAGACTCGCGAGCAGAAGGTCCACAAGTTAGGATGACAAAAGGCTTCGGTCCTTATGATTTTGAACGCGTAACTTTACATCGTGATTAAACAATTTATCAGCGCCATCTAAAGGGTAAAGTAAGGAGCTAATGCGTTTCCATTTAGGACTTCGTCACCATTTAAATCCAGATGGGACTAGTAAGTATTAAACTATGTTGTAAAATATGATTTAATGGGTAATAGTTGTTTGGGTTCTAAACGCATTGAACCTAAAAAAAACGTAATTTATGAATTGTTGAGAATAATTGGCATCCGATGCGTTCTATACATCAATCAAAAGTTCGTTAAACAGATCAAGCGGGACGAATTTAAACAGAGCTGAACATTCATAGAACACGGTCTATTTGCATCTTAATGTAATAAATACTAAAGGAAACTATCGATTTTGGTCTGTATCCAAATGCCACGTCAGCCGATAATCGTAAAATGAATCTAGTCGATGGCAACAGCAGCGCAGACCCACCAGCCCGGACTCACCTGAACATCGTACACCCTGCTGGCAAACAAACTGGGCTCTGGTGACCGAATGATAGCGGAATATCCATCCTAATTCACCAGAGCTGAATCTCACAGCTGCTGGGGTGCGGTGCAGCATCACTGTGGCGACGGCACCGGCACTGCGCTCACCACCCCCCTCTCCCGGCGCGGTGAATACGTGCAAACCTAACGACTAATGTTTGACAACAGCTTTTGCTGGCGTTTTCATGGTGCGGCCTATATTCGGCAGTGGTCTATAGTAGGTAGAAGTCGTGGCAGTGCACTGGGCAGGGTAAGTACCCTGACCAGGGGTCGGCAACCTGCGGCTCTTTGGATGTGAAGCTGCGGCTCTTTAATTCCATACGCAGTTAGTTATTTTTATCAAAAAACTTTATTTATGCCAGTACTATTTATAGTTGGCAAGAAAAATTTTTGTGGCTCTTTAAATTTTGTAAATTGTAATTTTTAACTCTTCTGATTCATAAGGTTGCCGAACCCTGGTCTATAAAATCAATGCCACGCCGTGGGGAGTATTTTCGGGAGTTAGGGTAGAGGTATTGAAGGTTTTAGAACTGACGGGTTCAGCTAATCGTCGAATACTTGCTAATTAGCATACAAGTCTGCAAGAGTTGAAAAAGATCGACTCCATTATGTCTGTCTTTGTATGTCTACTGTCAGCGTCTATTACTTTCATTCTATCCTCATTGTGTGGCAACACTGTTTACCATAATGCAGTAATGCTAGAGATGATTAAAACCTGTCTTAAGAATTAGCAATTTAAAATATTTAAAATTACCATTACATAACATTTAATGTTGATTTTGTTTTTTCTTAAGCAGCTTTTAGTCGTATGGTAGTCGTATAGCCTTCGAATCTGACTCCCCTTTCTTGCCCATGGGTGTCGTAAGAGGCGACTAAGGGAAAATCCTTATAAATCACAATGGCTACCGACAGATGGCAGGGATAACCAATCCCAAAAGTTACCAGATTAAAATTAAGAAGACCGAAGACGGTACTGCGGTCGTCAATCTGCATGCTGAGAGTGGGGATTATGGCAAGTTCTCCTTATCGGAGATGCCTTTGACGTGCAGTTAACCATTTACAGGCTGGTAAGGTTAGGTAAGCAGCTTTAAATAGTACACTGGTGAACGTGGTAGAGCCAAGCGGCGGTTTTTGTTGCTGCTCGAATGGGGATTGGTACCGCGGCCTCGCTGAATACCGACGTGAAGTAGAGGCACCGTATGCTTCTGCGTTTCGTTCGGTAAGTGAGGTAACCTGAGGGAGTGAGTAGGGCCACATCCTCCCTCCTATCTCCCTAATACCCTTAAAGGCCGGCAACGCAACTGCAGCACCTCTGGTGTTGTGGTCACAGTGATTACCGTCGCCCACGTACATCCACGCGGGCGACGGTAATTATTTACCATCAGGTCAACCGCTTGCTAGTTTTTCCGTCTTTCCCATAAAAAAAAACAAAGATCTCTATAATTAGGAGGATTTGCCGTAATAACAATCAAATTAATCACTAGATACCTCGCACCATAGACCCTTCCACCCATCTCTCGTAAGCTCGTCTGTATTATTTAGGGACGACATATTTGAGATGGTTGTTCTGTTACAGTCCGCCATTACTGTCATATGAATTCTCTCTCTTTCTTAAGACGACCTCTACGACATCCACGGGACGAATCGGGGTGGCAGGTTCCTACACCGTGGTAGTGGCGGAGCTACCATCAGGGGCACTTGCTTTATGACAAATTATGGCAATTGAATTTAGTTGATTATGAAACAAATAAATGTTCTGCATAGGTCACCGCCATATATAAATGATTAAAGACTTGGGCGTGTCTATGCTATAAATTCTATAACTTAACTTTTCAAAACACGTATTAGTTAATCTAGGTCGAGATTTATCATAACCGGATCTTTTTATGTCAATACATACATATAAATAAAATAGCTGTGAACATTTTTTAGTGGTGAGTAAAGAGTGGAACTCTTTCTTAAGGAAAATAAGTGCTCACATCCTTTTAATCAGCACTGGGGTGGTCAGAGGTTTTCGATACACTTTACATCAGATTTTATTTTGGGACAACGTGACAGTAGGTGAGCCTGTCGTAGTGCCTGAGGCAATGTTACAAATCGTACGTAAATTTTGAATTTCCACCACAGGAGATCCTGGTCTCCTGGTGGTGGTTCGATTTGGATTCAAAATGTAGATTACCAGGTCTCCGGTTCAATTATTCGCCGTTATATGATATACGAAACGCAGCAACAATATCGATGTACAGACAGATAAGGAGCCCACTGTTTGCCTAGGAGTCGTCTGAGTAAGTTTAACACATTCTTACCCATTTCCACCAACAAACGACAGTGCATTTACTGTTGTGTTCCGGTTCGAATGTTATAGAGAGCTAGTGTTATTAGGGGTTACGTTCCATCATAGTGCTCAGGTGGTGACAATGCATCTGTAGACTTCTTCAATTGAAGTTGTTATGGCCACTTAACATCAGATTGACTGGTAGATCGTTTTTCATTGGTCAACGTCAATTATCGATTGATAACGTCGCGGTAATTTCATATATTAATTGGGTACAAATCAAGCTTGACTAAAAATTTATGTTCGCTTAAAATAACCTTTATTTTTAGGGTTTGTGTGCCTCTTTGTCTTTGCACGTCGAAGAAAGCGGCTGCGACTGAAACGGATAGGTTTTCAGTTTGTATGTACTCATATATATGGAATATAGACTAGCGAACCGCGCCGATTTCACACGGACTGATTTGAACATATATAGCTCTTAAACCCGACGACGCGTTCTCAAACTCTTAAGAATAAAAATATTTAAAAAGACCCGATAAAAATCGGCGATAAAAGTGGAATATATATACCAAATATTGAACGGTATACAAATTGATGTGCTTCCGCGCCATCTAGCGGCGAGTTACATCAAAATGGATAGCATAAAAACCTCCATGAAAAAATACATCACCGACTTTCATGGCGATCGGTGTCGAAGTCTGACATATATACCAACATCCATTTATATATATAGATAGACTTAATCTCGTGGAATGTTTTTAATGACTGAAATCCTAAATGGATTATAACATGTTGTTTAAGTCTAAATATTTTTAATTCTACGAAATAATCTTCTATGTATAGGAGGTATAACGGTTTGGCAGGTACAATTATAATATATAGGTACGTATTGCGAGGCTATGTGTACAACACTAAACACAGCGAAGTCATTTAAGCGCGGTAGAGTCAAGCGGCGGCTTTAGCTGCTGCTCGAATGGGCCGGCTCGACCGGATTGGTACCACGGCCTCGCAGAATACCGGCGTGAAGTAGAGGCATCTTGTGCCGGAGGCCCACACCCCCTCCCTGTTCCCCTCGTCTGCCCTCCCATCTCCCAAATATCCTTAAAGACCGGCAACGCACCTGCAGCATCTATGGTGTTGCAGATGTATGTGGGCGACGGTAATCACTTACCATCAGGTGAACCGCTTGCTCCTTTGCCGTCTCTTCCATAAAAAAAAAGCGAAGATCCGCGGACACTGCAACGTTGACCGCCAGTGTTGCCGCCGTACCTCTTAAATCAACAGCCACCGATAACGAACTACATCAATACCCAATAGATAGTAACACACGTGTCACGTTGAGATCTAACCAATAACGCTTCGGTGAGGAATTGAGAGGAAATCAATAAATCTTCACATAGGAACAAATGTATACATTTACGTCATGAGGTACCTCTGACATTTTTTTTTAAATTTATTTGGTAAAGGGGCAAACCTCTCCTGATGGCAAGTGATTACCGTTGCTTACGTATATCTGCAACACCAGAGGAGCTGCTGGTGCGTTGCCGGCCGTTAAGGATATTTGGGTAATAAGGTAGGGAGGAGGGATTTGGGTTACCGAACGAAACGCAAATGCTCAAGATGTTTCATCTTCACGCCGGTATTCTGGGAGGCCGTTGTACTACCCCGGCGGAGACGGCTTATTCGAGCAGCAGTAAAATCTGCCGCTTGGCTGTACCAATCTGTATAATTTATACGAGAAAATTGATCCATCTCGATCGTCCTGTAAACATTCTATAGAAAATAATTTCAAATCGCCCTAGGCTGTTTCTTTGTAAAAAAAACCCTATGATAAAAAGTCACTGGCTGCATGCAGTAACTAAACTAGTCAATAAAAAGTTGTGTTAGTCCTAAAAGAGACACTTTCATTTACAAGGCATATTTTAGTTTAAACCTGTGCAGGTGACCACATCTAGAGATTCTCCGACGTAGGCCTGCACACACCTGTATATGCAAGT
This sequence comes from Bhutanitis thaidina, assembly GCA_029286595.1. NCBI lineage: Eukaryota > Metazoa > Arthropoda > Insecta > Lepidoptera > Papilionidae > Bhutanitis > Bhutanitis thaidina. Next base: position 1,626,507 of record JAGSMS010000023.1, on the reverse strand, counting down.
ATGTCGTAAACACTGATATTTCATGTCTCAACTAAATGTTACAGTGTACTTTAAATATGGTTTACTTAAAAATATTAAAAAAAAATTTACAACAAATTCTGTATACAGCAAATTGCATATCAATAAAATTCCGTAACATAGCAGAGTAACAATGATTTATGTAAACAATAATATTGTCTTTAATGTACTACATCCGTGATATGTGAAGCTGCTGACTGGTGAACATCGATCCGCAATGAACCTTACACTATTCTAATAAGATCTATATTTGTTAGAAATCGTCGGAGTAGGTTACGAATTTTCCATCATTCATTAATTTGAAACATTATGGTGTGTTCAGACTAAAGGCGTCTATGTTTCAGAATTGTAGGCAAAATAGAATCGTTCGCATGTTTGTAATAAACAGTTAAGTCAAGGTAGTTTTGCACTTTAGTACACTGAAAGGGAATTTGTTATAAAGATTGGGATGTATTTTGTATCTGTGGATCTCTAGAACATTCTGTGATTTTACAATTCCTTTGTTTTACACGCACTTAAACGAAAGCATATAAGACTGGCTGGTACAACGATCTAAGTACCAATCATCTCGCGCCTCCGACGCTGCTGTCAATCGCCGGTATGTTTTTGGTCTTGCCTTATGTTATTTCCTCTCTATCTATGGTTTAAGACTTTCTCATGCGTTTGATATGTGAATCAAGTGTGTTTTCTATTTCTGCAGGAGTCGACGGACGCGGGAATGACATTCTCTTTTCCCATTTCTGTTGTATTCCATCGTCGTGTTCCGGTCTGAAACTGCTGAACATGAGCTTCTGCAAAGATTGCCAAAAAGCTCGGTCCTGAGCCACCTGCATCCATCGACTTCCCGTAACACTGTGCAGGTCGTCACTCCATCTTGTGGGGTCACACTGCGTACGTTTGTACATGGCTGCCACTCGAGAACATTTGTCAGTTGTCATTTGTCCCCAACAGTTGTCAGTTCCGTGAGCTATGTGCCCGGCCCATTGCCACTTCAACTTGCCGATCCTTGCGCCTATATCGATTACCCTAGTTCTGCTGCGGATATCATCATATCTGAAAGGTATACTGAACCATTACAAATAACAGGCTGTGAGGCATGAGGCGAATTGTTAGCTCGTTCGTTACCACAATCCAATTAAACAAAACGTATAAGTGATAGTTTATTAAATAAAGACAGCCATGTATAAATTATGAGATACAGAGTCGCCTTCGAAGAGTTTCGATTCCTAGTATAACTAAGTCTCTATGGTTTGTACTGTTACAATGACGCGTTTTATCATCAGCCAAATAAAGGTACTTACGAATGAGGACGGTGGCGTCATAAACGGTTGGCAACGTTCCTTGCCTAGCTAGTAACTTATCAGGATAATGCAAAGCGTACGTCACGCGACCGAGCTTCTTGGCAATCTTTCGGGGCAGGCCTATGTTCAGCAGTGGACTTGTGATAGGCTGAAATGATGATGTCACGCGGCGGAGACCCCGGTCGATCTAAGGATTTCCTCAGGACCATGCGCTCGGCGGGAAACGAACGCATCGCAGAGGACTTCACTTAATGCTATTACACGCCCGCGACTTTCACCGCCACACAGAATCGTCACAGTCTCATCTGTCTGCTCCCTGGGTGCACGGCGTGTAGGCGAGGTCATTATTTGGATTTCCTGTATTTACGCGAACACTAATCTATTCTTTCAAATCTGGTGCAATGGTTGGAGCGATCTAGAATATGTTCACAGATTGCTAACTTCCAAGAGCGTCAGCTCTAGACCACAAATCCTCGCAATTGTTTACAAGATTGATTGTAAATGTGCTCGCTGTTACATAGGGCTCTAACTAAATGATTTAAAAGGACCCGCGTATAAAATAACACATAGCTGATGTGAGACATCGACGGTCTAGGAAGTCTCCAATCTGTTATCATATCCTATATCGCCCCAACCATTACATCAGATTTGATAGACCATAAGTTCTCGCCAAAGAACACCGATTCCAGCCAACGATTATTCGCCAGCCTATTGAAATCTTTTTTTTCTCATATCCTTTTAATTTTAATGATTTCTTTATTATAAATTCTTATCATTGATTTTTATATTCTCATCGTTTGGAGTGCTTTACAGCACCCTTGGTCGCGGAGGACTGAGGTGTTATTTATAGAGATTTACGCAGAAGGCAACCACGCAGGTGAGCAATTGGTGAGCACCATGCCATCTCTTCTCTATTTAAATTAGGATGTGTTTTGGTTTCAATGGCCTCGCCGTGGTCACGGAGGACTGAGGTGTTAGGCGTCCCGATGTCATAGTTAACTACCTACCAGGGCTACCTTCAGCTTTTAATTATTAATTTTGTTCCGATCAATGCAGAATGTGCTCACTGTATCTTGAGGTCGTGCAGAGGTATGCTTGATTTTATATTTAATTTTATTTATTCATTTCAATAGCCTCTCGAATAATCCTTGGCAGGAATCGGTGTTCCTTTGCGAGGATTTACGGTCTTTTAAATCTGATGTAATGGTTGGGGCGATATAGAATATGATAACCGATAGCAGACTTCCTAGACCTTCGATGTTTCACATCAGCTATGTGTTCTTTTATACTTTTATACGCGACTCCTTACATATCATTTAGTTAGCCCTATGTAATAGTGAGCACATTTACAATCAATCTTGTAAACAATCTTGTACACACCTGCATCTTGTAGAGAGATGTTGCACTTGATAGATAGAAAAAAAAAACACACAAATCTTTTTCGCCGTCCTATATAAAGCGTTTTTATGGAATCCCTCTTATAGCTAATCTTGTATGGTCTGACAGCCGGCACGTGCTCTACTGTGACCCGCCGGTATAAATTAAACGCGATACAATTTTTAAAATAATAGTTTCATTACAATTGCAGTATTCACGTAAATGCGAGAGAGTTAAAGCAGCAAGCTTGGTAGTATCGTGCAAGTGGAGTGATACGCAGCAGACGGACACTCGGTAATTATTTGTCGCGCATAAAGCACTTGACCTCAGGCGGTCCACAATTAATTCGTCTGCAGTACAACGTTCGGACCTCGATTGCGACGCTCGGAAGGAGCTCGTACGGACGCTTCGATTAGAAATCATATTTATTTCAAGACTCGTTACATAACACGGTTTACAACGTGCACGCCTAATGTTTCTTGTTGAACAGGTTGTGATACAAATTGTTTCTATTCACTTTCTTTCATGTCTAGTTCTGATAAATTATTTTATAGAGACAGCATGTTGAATTGTGCTGAATAATAATATTTAAAATAATGAATTATCGCAAAGTATCGCCTGGTTCTATTAATTGCTGAACAATTTCAAAGCACACTATCTCTCTATAATAGCCGACATATATATATGTCAACTATTCTGTCTGTTTAAAGTCGTTATCATTCGCATAGAGCTGCCTTTCATTAAACAAGTTTTTATCGGTGCTGTTTATATTGGCCTGTATAAAATCTCTGTTTGTTTAGTACTCTGTAAGTTTCTTTGTTTTGTAACCTTTCGATTTGCCATTTCGCTTGGCGGGCGACTTCGGTAATTGGTCTTAGGTACCAAGAAAGGAAATGGGGGAAGATGTATTCGAGGTAGGAATTCTGGAACGTCTCTTGCAGTTAACTTTATAAATTAGATGTAATATGTACGTGAAGTATCATAATATTTATATTTATATGCCACGATACTCGAGTGGAGCCGTGGTGTTTTAGAGGAGTGGTTCGCTTTAGTTTCATTGAGCGCGATTGACCTGGGTTCGATTGACCTGGGTTCGATTTGCCGGAGCAGTGTGGCGGTGCCTCGGTTCCAAAACTCTCTCAGATATTTTCCCAGCTGTAGGCATTTAGTGTAGCGGGAGAAAGTGATAAATAATTCCGGATCTGAACTCCGTGAGAAAGTGGTATAAGAATACATTGATATGTTGCATCACACATACATACACACGATTTGAGGTAACTACACGAGAATAATGTAAAGTAAAGTAGCAGTTTGTTTTTATAGAAGAAGGGGCAAACGAGCGTGCGGCTCACCTGATGGTAAGTGATCACCGACGCCCACGAACATCCACAACACCTGAGGGGCTGCAGGTGCGTTGCCGGCCTTTAAGGGTATTTGGGAGATGGAAGGGAGGATAAGGAGGGGGATATAGAGAGGGAGTGGGCCTTCGGATTCCTCACTCACCGAACGAAACGCAGAAGCTGCCTCTACTTCACGTCGGTAATCTGCGAAGGCGTGGTACCAACCCGGTCGAGCCGGCCCATTCCAGCAGTACCAAAAGCCGCACCTTGGCTCTACCACGTTTAAACCGAGCTTATTAGTGTAGCGGGAGAAAGTGATAAATAATTCCGGATCTGAACTCCGTGAGAAAGTGGTATAAGAATACATTGATATGTTGCATCACACATACATACACACGATTTGAGGTAACTACACGAGAATAATGTAAAGTAAAGTAGCAGTTTGTTTTTTTTATAGAAGAAGGGGGCAAACGAGCGTGCGGCTCACCTGATGGTAAGTGATCACCGACGCCCACGAACATCCACAACACCAGAGGGGCTACAGATGCGCTGCCGGCCTTTAAGGAAGGAATAAGCTCTTTTCTTGAAGGTCCCTAAGTCGTAACTGTTCGGAAATACTGCTGGCGACAGCTGATTCCACAAAGTCGAAGTGCGTGGCAGAAAACTTCGATTAAAACGCACTGTGGTGGAATGCCAACCATCTAGGTGGTATCGATGGAACTTCGAATTCAGTCGCGATGTACGATGGTGAAACTCAGCAGCTGGGATCAATCCGAACAGTTCCTCAGAACATTCCCCGTGGAAAATTTTGTAAAAAATGCAAAGAGAAGCAACATCTCTTCGCAAGGCCAAAGGATCAAGCCGATCAGAGAGAGCTTGGTCGCCGACAATTCGAGCCGCTCGACGTTGGATGCGGTCAAATGGAAGGAGTTGGTACTGGGGTGCCCCTGCCCAGAGATGAGAACAGTATTCCATGTGGGGCCGAACTTGCGCCTTATAAAGTTGCAAACGGTGGACCGGCATGAAATACTGTCCCGCTCTACAGAGCACACCAAGCTTTTTGGAGGCCAATTTGGCCTTTCCCTCCAAGTGACCACGGAACTGAACGTCGCTCGATATGTCAACGCCAAGGATTCTGATACTGGCTGAGGCAATAAGGGGAATGTTCTCAAAAAAGAGGAGAAACGACAAAGGGATTCTTTTTAGCGGTGAACGCGCAAACCTGTGTCTTTTTGGGGTTGAATAGGACAAAATCTACTCTAAAAAGTAGCTTCAATGTGAAACAGTGTTCATTACTTGTTTGCGTTACGGGATTTTACACACGGATGCCTGTTTACCTAAGCGAACACGCAATCATTACTGTAACATATGTATGTTGGTAGATGTCAATAAGGTTTTCTACAACTACCCCTGATTTATCAGACAGTCAATAAATGGTGGTTGTACTGTTCGACGTGTTTTATTAACTGCTCCGAATCCTTCAAATAGTGAAGAATATTACAATTACAAAAAGACAAGGAGTCACGTTCTGTGACATAAAGAATTATTCTATCAGGAAATAACATAGATATCCTTTTACCTATACAGCATCGTAAATATTTTATTGAGGCACGACGGGTATAAAGTTATTTGGTTGTTTATCCATATCTACTGACGCACCGTCGTGAGTGAGTGAGGTACAAGTTTCATGAATTATCCGGAATAGGATAAAATTACAAAGGTATCCGAAGGCGATTCGAGATTTAGGTCGGATGTAATTTGTAAGCGATCGGTTAAGTACGCCTTCCGTTACGGAAACTGGGACTCATTTAAGTTCCACTGCTGGACATAGACATGCACCGGTTGACATGCATTACTTTTTTTTTATACGGCTTTTGCTGCTGCTGGAATAGGCCGTCGAGACCGGATCGGTACCACGGCCACGCAGAATACTGGCGTGAGGTAGAGCCATCTTGTGCTTCTGCGCTTCGTTCGGTGAGTGAGGTAACCGGAGGCCCACACCCCCTCCCTATTCCTCTTCTCTCCCATCTCCATTTGGGAGATGGGAGGGAAGAGGGAAGTCTTTAAAAAAGGTTTCCGACAGAATACCAGCGCTGTAGTTGTGGTTTACCATTGCTACAGCATTATGCTGAGTCGGACACCGTTTTGTTGCTGCAACCCAATAAAATATTATTGTTATTTTTTTTTTTTTACATTAAGTTTACTTATGTGGTACTTGAGTTGTGGCAATGAATAAAGTACTTTCTTTCTTTCTTTCTTTCTAAAGACCGGCAACGCACCTGCAGCATCTATAGTGTTGCAGATGTACGTGGGCGACGGTAATCACTTACCATCAGGTGAACCGCTCGATCGTTTGCCGCCTTTCCCATAAAAAAAATTAAACTACTGTTCAACACATCAGTGTCCAGGGTAACGATAAAATCGTATAGAAGTCGATAAAAATCGTTAAACCTCAGTGTTACGACACTAACCCTACACATAGGTGATTAAAACGGCTCTCCAGATTACGGAAGCAGGCAGCCTTATAACCACTCATCTCTTGTGACCGCGTCATATTTCACATCGTTCTCTGCTCATAGCGAATATTTGACATTGACAGAAACAACCGCTACATACGAACTATAATTAAATACTAGACAATGAAAACGAAATAGACTAGATGCGAAAACCTTTTTGCTGGCCATTGGAACGTGACCACTGCGTTGATTTAGTCTTGATAGAACATGGTTATGCGTTTCACTAAACGGACAGGCATAGGGTATAGGATGTTCGCAGTTGTCTCGTTATATGTCGGATGAAACAGTTTCTTATTCTCTCGGGATCTCTAACGCGCATATAAGATATCTGTATATATCGTGCATATTCAAAATGTATCTGAACATGGTGCTACCTTGTAAGGGCTACTAACGAGGTTTAGGTGATTCCGTGCCGCTGGCGGAATTAAACAATCGCCATGGTTGTTGTAGAAGGGGATTTAAGTATGCTCAATAAACCTTTTTGCGCAGTTTGACAAGAGGGGCGAGAAGCTCACAGCCTGTCACTTCTAGATTTATTAAACTAATTAATAAGGTTTTTTTATAGAAACATTCACGGATTTTTATGGAACTTTTTAAATATGTTCTGTGTTATTTTAGAAATGCTATCGGCTGTTGTTTATTCTACTTAATATACAATGGTGGATTTAACATTTTTATCATCCGACTAAAAATTATGTTTTTTTGTATAGCCTAATAATCTGAATCTATAGATCTCGGCCAATAGGTACTATTAGTTAAACTGTGCCTCCGTAAGAGAGTTATGTCATGGAGAGTGGGTTACTGATATCGGCAAGAGCGACAATATGGCTGGATTCCTTTGTCGGTGAGTCGGCAACTTGAAACGCGGGCAACGGACAGCGGAGCGGACGGTTGTTTGGGATTTTTAACCGGGGTATCGTCGTGGTATGAACTATTAGAACGAAAATATCCTCAGTCAAATAAACAAAAACTAGAAAATAGTCTGCGGTCGGTGTGGCTGCTCTAGAAATAAAACAAGGTTAAATTCAACATCGTAGCAGCCAGTAGCAGCCATTCTGTATAACTTTATACCTTAAACAATTTTTGATGCAAAGAATAATATTTGAATATACAAATAATATCATCATTTGTTTTTTATAACCTAATAATGATACTTACATAGAATTATCACATTAAAATAAAAATAAAAATAGATAAATTAAATAGTCTTGAAGATGCCGCACGGCGAAACCGGTACTTATATAAATATAATTGTCAATATAATATTTTTTTTAATTCTTGTAATTTACTTTTGTTTTTTTTTTTGCTTTATTATGTATCACTAGATCATGTACAAGGTGTGTCGATGGAAGTGACGGAATAAATGTCATTATGTCTTTATTTATTTAGGTCAATATGATGGAGCTTCACCGAGTGACAACAAATTAAAACTAAAACTAATAAATTATATAAAAAATAGCATCTCTATAAAACGTACACGTGGACACCCTAACGAGGAGCGACCTCCTCGGAGGCGTTATTACTCTTAATTCAGAAATCGGAATGGCCAATCTTGGAGAGATATTGCGTTGCAACATCGTCTGCGGAGGAATGTGCCGAAGTATTGTAATTAAACTAAATGTTTTTAATTTCAAGAAAACATTATTTTAACGAAGAAACATTTTATTTATTGAGGAAATGTATTGTATTACTCATTTTACATTTTATTTTGACGTTTTTAATCGAATTTGTCCATTAATTTAGATTGAATCGAACTGTGTGTGTAACTATTATCTAATATGTGAATGTGTTCTTATTAATCTATACCAATGTATGTATGTATATGTTCACGCCTTGTTCACAACGGGGAAGGCAGAGACAATCTTCTTCCACTTTCTACGGTCCTGACATACGTCTTTCGCTTCTTCCGCTTCATCAATCTTCGCATGCGTGCTCGTTGGTTTAGAGTACTCTTGACCTGGCCTTTTTTCAGAACGTCTCCGATTTGATCATGAAATGTTCGCCTAGGTCTTCCTCTCCCGACTATCTACCATTTTTTATGAATATTTTACCAATTTACTCTACCATCTATACCAAGTTTGTGCAAAATAGTTTTATTATGATCTCAAGTATGGTACATACACTTAATGATATAAAAAGATTCCTATGCCATAAGAATTGGACCAATTCGCTGTGGAGTAACCTGGCGGATTGTTCTATACCAAAGATCTTATTAAATAAATGAGTTGTGAACTTTGCCAGGCTGTGGAACACTTATGGGCTGCTATTTTTATGAGCTACAGGGACTATCCGGCTTGGATAGACTACTCGTATATGATTGTTGATGCCCTTGCATTGCAACAATTAACACTTTAAAGGTCTATGATATTTAGTTGCAGTGATATGGTAAATACAAAGTCATAAAATATTTTATATGTTCAGTTTCACATATTTCGTCGGCAGGAATTCCAAAATGGCGCGTGGTGCAATCATCTCGCTCAGAAAAATGTAAAGCAAGTAAAGTACGGCTCTTCTCTTTATTGTAAAAGTAGAAGTAAATTAGCAGCCTGTAAGTGCCCACTGCTGGGTTAAGGCTTGCTTCTCAAATACGAGTATCAGAGAGGGTTTAGGAGCCGGAAGGGCCCGCCGCGCTGCTCCAGTGCAGATTCGCGGGCTTCACATACCCTCGAAATAATATTTTTATTATTTCTCATACTTGGAGGTTTCCTCACGATGTTTTCCTTTAGCGTTGAGCACGTGGTAAATACAACACTTAAAATTCTTATTCACAATTTTAGTATGAGCTCTATGAAACTGAAGTGTGCGCCCTGACAACTAGGCTACCACGGCTCTTTATTGTACAAGACCTAAATTTTGGAGACTTGTGTACCCGGACAGTACTTCTAGGTACCTGGGATTGCCAAGAAGCCTGTCGAGTATGACGTAATGACAAAAGTTGCCAAATAGTAGTCAGATGTGTTTATACGTGGTGGAGCCAAGCGGCGGCTTTTGCTGCTGCTCGATTGGCGTAGTAGCATGGCCTCGTAGAATACCGACGTGAAGTTGAGGCGTCTTGTGCTTCTGCGTTTCGTTCGGTGAGTGAGGTAGCCAGAGGCCCACTGCCCTCTAACGTCTATATGATGGGATGATAAGGATTTGAGTGCAGAGGTAGACAAATACGATTTTCACACCCGAAAACAACTTAACTTATGTTGCATGTCGATTCTTTTCGAAATGGTGATTTCGTGGTCAGTCTGTGAGACCTCTACAAAAAACGGTCCAGGGCCGCCTGAATCCATCGACCTCCCACCGTGCCGGTCCTCCATCTGGTGTGGGTAGTGTCTTTGACTGTGTTTCCCTGTACGTTGTTGCTGATCCTTAGGACTATGCAGGTCACTCGCGAAAACAGCACGTGTACCGCGGCTGAATGGCATTATTGGGGATCAGTTCTTCAATAGGTCATTGTCGTTAACGCTTTTCTTAAAGAACTAGAGAACTACTTTCCGGCGTGCATAAACACAGGCAGCGTGTGGCATTTTGTATTTACATACAATGTAGATGGTGAGATTAACAATTAGGCGCATATCTTACTTTTATCGTTTATGTGAAATACAGGGCAATGTACTGCATTATTTTGGCCTTTAGCACGCGTCACGTCGTCGGTTCCTTTGTGAAAATGCGATAAACACGTAAACGATAAAGCGACTATATTGCCTAATATGTGTTTGTTTCTGCGATTTTCCTTTTTAGTATGTCATCTAGACACGCGTGGTGTAGTGTTTTTGTTAACGTGGTAGATCCAAGCGGCGGCTTTAGCTGCTGCTCGAATGTGCCGGCTCGACCGGTTAAATACCACGACCTCGCAGAATACCGGCGTGAAGTAAAGCCGTCTTGTGCTTCTGCGTTTCGTTCGGCGAGTGAGGTAACCGGAGGCCCATCGCGACTCCCCATTCTCCCTCCTTGTCCTCCATCCCATCTCCCAAATACCCTTAAAGGCCGGCAACGCACCTGCAGCTCCTCTGGTGTTGCAAATGTTCGTGGGCGATGGTAATCACTTACCATCAGATGAACCGATTACTCGTTTGCCGCCTTTTGCCTCAGGGTGCGGATTACGAAACATGAAGTCGTAAGTTCGAGCCCGCCATTCGACTATTGTCGTGAACCACCCCAGATACAAGCTGTAATGCTCAGTTGGAGGGTTAACAGGAATATTAGTAATGTCACGTAATAAATAGCATTGGTAGTATTCTTTAAAAATAAAAATTAACTTCAATGTTGCCGGTTAACATTCACAGATAATTGGTCCGGTTCCGTATGTTTGTGCACACGTGATGTATGTCTGTGAACGTCATCTAAAACTAAATACATCATATTAGGAACAGCGCCCCTTATTAGTAAAGTAACTGAAAACAACCCCGACATATTTGTGCGTGCCGAAGCAGTTCAAAGGGTTGATAAGGCTTGCAATCTTGGTCTAAAGTGGATGGGTGACTGTGCTTTGAAAAGCTATGTTACATATGTTATCAAATATATTAATCAATTATGATTAATTAAAGGTATATATGAAATAAATTGCTAGTTAATGTTTTCTTGTATTTGAAACAATTATATACAGATTTTAGCACGTTTAATTGTATTTTATAATCTAAAATAATGGCGTGTTAGCTAATGCATTAAATTGTCATTATAATATTGATTGATTAATCATATTGTAATAAATTAATTTATATATTATGTCACGAAAATTTTTTTTAGCGTTTATACTCAACGTTGGCGTTTTTACTTAAATTTTTAGCAGCGACCCTATCTTCGAAGCTGAGGGTAGCGAGTACGTATATATTTATATATTAATATACGTATATATAATGATTATTTATTAATTTACATATGTAGTTTCTCATCTTCCAGTAACCAAGACAGAACCTTAGTTGGGGACGGGATGACGTTTGTAATTGTTTAAATCTGGGATATCCAAAGTGGTTTTTTTTGTTTCCAAATTTACCCAATGGGTCGATATCGTCCTTTACGGGTAAATTATTATGGTATTCTGTATTATTATGGTATATAGGAAAAAAAACTAGAGATAGGATTTTTTAAGTAATTTGGCTATAGGGGTCTGAGGTAGCAGTTCATTTCTGATAAAGAGTTTCTTGCCCAAAATAGTTTGGAAATCCCTAGTTTAATAAACTAATGATACTCAGCTTTCAGTTGAGTCGGAAGTCGGTCCGTTGCTTCCTTCCATTTCTGTTAGGAATTTTAGATTAGGTACGGGCAGCATAAGCTGTGGCAATGAATAAGCCATTTCTATTTGTACTTCGTTCTGAAATGATATGATGCAACTTTTACGTTACAAGATTTTTTTTTTAAGTTGGAAGAGAAATTAAAATTTTTTTACTAAATATCAGCGGTACCTTCATCCATCGGAGCTCTTGCGACCGTTCGATGGCGGAAAGCCATACGTTCTTGCAAGGATCCAAATTCTAAAAGTTCAAAAAAGTCAAAACTTTATTTGAATTTAGACTTGTTTTAATCTCTCATGAACGTCAAAATCTTCCACGGTTCGAAAGCGAAGATGACTAACTCCTGATGGGCAGCAGGATCTGGTTGCACGAGAAATTGTTGTCAGGCTTCTTATCTCCAACTCAACACTGTTATAATGTCAGTAACAATTAAAAAAATGTTTCTTAATTAAACATGGCTCTGTTTCGAATTGTGCGTAAGATTTTAGGTTAATGAGTTATTTTGAGTACGCTGTCGATAACGAATAAATTGACATGAAAATAATAATAATCGATATGCCAAGATGTTTTTATTTTTAAACTGTATGGATAGAAACGTCAGGTCAGTATCTTGTGCATACTTTGCCGTAGTGGCTGCACTATGTTGTGGGGAGATAAAGTTCTAGAAGTGTGTTGTCGCCGTGACCGTTTGATTGTTATCCACATACCTCGGTACTACATTTTAAATTATTTAAAGCCGTTCTAAATATTTACATTTAAATGATTAATCTGAAAATAGTTATAAAGGATTTATTCCCTGGAAGAGTGATAAGACGCCGAGGAGACATCAATTGGCCACCGAGGAGCCCTGATTTAACCCCTGCTGAGTCCTTCCTATGGGGCTACCTAAAAAGCAAAGTTTACAATCCTTTGCCACCCAACCTGAATGTTTTGAAGCAAAGAATCACTGATGAAATCAACTCTATTCCAAGAGCGATGCTCCAGCGAGTTATTGAAAATTTTATCTCCAGGTTAAACGAGTGTGAACAGATGAATGGTGCGCATTTGCAAACGGTTGTTTTTCATAAATAAACTTCAAGAATTGCTCTTTAAATAAACATTAAATAAAACTGTGATTTAATTGATACTTTGTTTTTTATTTAACATCTAAAAACGAAAATCATTCTGAGACATCCTTTACTTTCCAATTTAAGATTATATCCCCGACATGCCATATATCTCCGCTACCTTCTTTCTGTGGGTGTTTTACGAGGCTACTGAGAGAAAAGCCTTGATAATCTCTTGGAAACCTCCGAGAGTTTCGGCACCCACAATATGGTGGAAAATGTGTATAAACTTTTTGTATAGAAATGATACTGAATTCGCTAAACCCCTGTAGACATAAAAATTTAAGGTAAGGCCTCGGGCTACCTCACTCAACGAACGAAACGCAGAAGCACAAGATGCTTCTACTTCACGTCGGAATTATGCAAGGCTACCAGCAGAAGCCGCCGCTTGGCTCCGTCACGTACACGTACCGCACACGTGCCGCACACGTGCTGTCGGCCAAGTCGCATGTGATGTATTATTTTGGCACATTATACGTAATTTTGTGCAGAACGGCGGGAATGCGGCAAACTGTTTCTCGTACGCCCAATGAATCATCCAGTTACATCGCGCAGTACATCGCGAACAACTTTCGTCGCAATTGACGTAGTGTTTGCGAACAGATAGCGTCGTAATTACCATGTCAACGTTCCTAATCGCTGTCCTAATGCTATCACTCGATGGTCGTGTGGTACCGCATGTAGCTCTAAACCTTTGTATTGTACCAACGTTACAATGATACAATCGATTTGACAAACACGCGTCGAATGTTTGTCAAATGGCGAATCGAGACACTATCGGCAGTTGTCAATTGTGCAGGTGTTATACACATTGGTGCTATACGGCGTATGTACGCGCAGACACAGAAGCACTCCCTCGGCTACACCTTCCCGTATCCGATGTAATTCTAATGCGATAGGATGGGGTCAGAAACACGGCACGCTTCGTGATACAACCTGACCCGAAAGCTAAAATCAAAGTGTATCGCGAATATTGTTTTTTTTTTAAGCGGATGCGACTCAGCTCATCTTACGGTTGGTACCGATGCCCACCTGCAACACCGGAAGATCTGTAGGTGCGGAGCCGGCCGTACAGGATTTTTAAGCAGACGTAGGGGGAGTGGGCCTCCGGTTACATCACTCATCGAAGGAAACGCAGAGGCACAGGATGTAGTTCATTTTCATTTTATTCTAGTATTCTGCGAGGTCCTGGTACTACCCTGGACGAGCAGACCCATTCGAGTAGGAGCAAAAGCCGCCGCTTTGCTCTAACACGTACCTAAAGAAACACTTATCGAATGTTTACGTTTAATTAAATTATCACGAACATTTGGCTTGTTACATTTATAATCCTTTTAAATTTTACTAAGTTAAATGTTTAATTTACTAAGTTAAATGAATACACCCGCTCCGGCTATCTCACCAACCCATGGGTTGACTGGCAGAGAATGTCAATAGGCATTAAGTCCACCCTTTGTTTTTATATTATTAAGGATGTGAGCGATAAAGTTTTTTTTATTTACAATAAAATACGATCGTAACACGCACATCTATATTCACCGTCGAATGGCTCCGGGTGGCGACGTAGAGGCAATGCGCTAAACAGGTCGTGCGCGAGCACTTGAACACGACATCGGCAATTTGGGAGACTCTTCAAAGCAATCCACGATCCTCCGACACGTTCGCTGCCGACTATACAGAGTTGGCATTGAATTATCTTTGGGATCCCTTTCATGGCTTCCTGCCAATCCTAACATCGAGCGGAATTTAACACCTGGCCCTTACAATCATCACTTAACTTGGGAAAGTTGAACATGTTTTGTAATGAAACCATAATTTACGTGGTCGCGGTCGCGGTCGTGGTCGTTGTCATATGTAGTGTTCGCGTAAATGTCAGAAATTAAAAACCTTTTTTTGAACTTGCTGTTAAGTGATCATCTGTGACTAGAGCGTTGTTTATGGTTGCGGCCTTTTAAATATTTTTTTCTGCGAAAGTATAATTCCGTTACTCAAACCAAATTTTTTATATTTTATACTATGGTGAAATACAGACGTAACTCCGGAGGGGAACTCATTTTGAATGATTGTTACGCGTACACGCTCTCGTCGATTATGGTTACTCTTACTGTGGTCCTCTTTAGTACTCTTATATCGCCAATTTGGACGATTATTTTGGTATTTTAATTATATATTATATTGTGTATTACTTATTACATCGTATTTGACCTATCTATATTTTTTTATATATATTACCAAAGCACATGAGAATATGTATAAATACCCCCTCGTTCATTAACAAATGGTTTACAGTTCAAGTTTCGTGTTAGCCTGGTGGTCATGACGCTCACTTTAGTTTCTATGAGCGCGAGTGACGTCACCACTAAAATTGTTAATTAGCCATTTTAAGTGCTGTTTTATCACGTGCCTGGCGGTGAAGGAAAACATCGTGAGGAAACCTTCATGGCTGCAGAAATATTAAAAAATATCCTTCGAGAATATGTGAAGTCCTGCCAACCCGCACTGAAGTAGCGTGGCGAGCCATTCCCGGCTCCACTATCCTCTCAGATATTTGAGAAGGAGGTCTTTGCCCAGCAGTGGGTACAGGTAAATGTAGCAGACATTTACAGTTCAAGCTGTTAAACTCTGAAATGCCCAGTCATTGGACATCCGTCAGGCATGATCCATTGGCACCTTTAAGAAATTAGTTTAAGAGCATTACTTATCTTCTTCGCTCGGGCACGATCAATCTAAATTACTACAATAATTATGTTCATATTGTATTTTTAGTTTTTAAAAGTATTTAGTGTTTGAGAATTTTTATTACTTATTTATGAAAATATCGTAACCAGCGTTACCATCGATACGTGATCCACGAAGCCACGTTAGTGGTAAGGGGAACTGCCTCCGTATGAGGAGAGTCAGAGTTCGATCCCCAATGCGGAGGGTTCGTAATAAAGAGTTTTTCAAAACTAACCTCCGAGTCGTTTCCTTGCTTTGGATACTTAGACGGCGACCAGCTTATCGCTTGTCACGTGGTCCCAAATGAGCTCAGGTGAATAGTGGATTGAAAAGAACAAAATGTTTAGACCTCTGACCACCCCAGCATTGGGTATACGGTCGTGAGAGCACCTGCACCATCGGAGCTGTAGATGCGTTGTCGTGCTTTAAGGCTATTTGGGGGATAGGAGGGATGATAGGGAGAGGAGTGTGGGGAGGGTGAAGTGGTCCGCCGGAAGTTACCTCACTCACCGAACCACGTGTTCAGCGGTGAAGGCAAACATCGTGAGGAAACCTGTGTCTGAAAAATATTAAAAAAATATTATGTTGATGAAATGTGAAAGCCCGCCAAAGCGCACTGGAGCACTTCCCTGCTATTTTGTATTCCCTCTCAGGCATTTGAGAAGGAGGCCTTTGCCCAGTAGTGGGCAATTACAGGTACTAATTTTACCGTGCGGTACAACGTTTACATATTTTTATTTCTCATATTTTTTTTAGAATTCCTTCTACACCGGATGAGGTCAATGTAACATAATACAAGATGCGGTGAAAGATAAAAGATAAAAAGCCCAAACTTATTTGATCAAGTGCTGATAGCGAATGTCGCTATTCGTTAAACACGTATTTATCTTCACGCTATGATGTCATCCTGATCAAATTGAGCGATGTATACATATACATATGTATATATATAAAATTGTTGTTCTGTACATGGTAGAGCCAGGTCTTTGGTGGGGCCTATGTTCAGCAGTGGACTTCTGATAGGCCGAAATGATGATGACATGGTAGAGCCAAGTGGCGGCTTTAACTGCTGCTCGAATGGGCCGGCTCGACCGGGGTACTATCACGACCTCGTAGAAAACCGAAGTGAAGTAAAGGCACCTTTTGCTTCTGCCTTTCGTTCGGTGAGTGAGTTAACCAGATGACCTCTCCCCCTCCCCCCCTCTTCCAAAATATCCTTGAAGGTGGGCAAGGCACCTGCAGCCTCCTCTGGTGCTACAGATGCACGTGATGGTAATCACTTTTGATCAAGTGAGCCGTTCGGACGTTTGCCCATTTTCCATAAAGAAAATGAAGAAAAAAAACTACTATGCGTCAATTTTACCATCCGAATGAACGAGATAACTCTTTCGATCTTCGCTAATAACAAAAGACATTTCTAAAATATCTCCACTTGTTATATCATAACAGTATGGTAAGTCCACATGCCCGTGAACTTGCCAGTTTGCGGGGGCGGGTCTGAAATAGACTGCGCAAATGAACTGGCGCAGTGACTCTGCCAAGACTCGGCCGCGCGTCTGCCAAACACCGATCCGGATTCTTGCCTTTGTTATGTTCACTAACTGACACTATAAGATCGTCAGACATCCGCGCTGGTCTTTGTTAAAGCGTAGTACGTCTCTCGTATCGGTGCGTGATGTGGAAGAAGCCTCTATCGTTTGATGTGCCATGTGCCCCTGGTCGTTTCGCGACAACTTCCGAACACTGCCGGCAGTTGTCAATTACTGCGCAGGAGATATTGTAGTGCCGTAAGTGTACGCGCGAACACGAAGGCGGCACTCACTCGTCCCTACCTACCAGGGTCAGGTGCTGTGTCAGAGACAGGGTACCCGACACAACAGGACCAGCCGTGAATTATCTGTGGAGAGCCGTGGCAGCCTAGTGGTCAGGGCGCGCGCTTTAGTTTCATAGAGCGCGTGTGACTTGCGTCCGATCCCCGCTGCTGGCTCCACCAAAGTCGATAATAGCAACTTTAAGCGCTGATTTTACCACTTGCTTGGCGGTGAAGGTAAACATCTCGATGAAACCTACATTCCTGAGAAATAATGAAAAATATAATTTCGTGAACAGGTGAAATTCCGTACTGGAGCAGCGATCGATCTTTCCTGGCTCCTGGCACTCCTAAAAATATTTGAGAGGGAGGCCTACACCCAGCAATGGACATTTACAAGCTTCTAATTTAATATAATAATGTAACTATATGTTATGTAGGCTTCTATTATCCACGGAAAGCCAGGGGAAGATCTTACACTCAAGTATTTAATATGTATGTCTTTAATATTCATAATATTTACGTTTGTTTATGTTTAGTTGTAACATTTCATTATTGAGTATAGTAATTGGTAGTAACAGTGGAACAAGTACCAGAGTAGCATATAAAAAAATCTAAGTGGAGTCTATGGGAGGTGAATTTTAGACAAGTTTTTAGAGAAGCTACTGACTTGAAACCTACATATTTTCTCGCCCCCCAGTGGTGGAACAACTTATTGTAAATTTAAATGGGACCACCCTGGGGGAGGTAATCATCAAAAAAAACATTTTTTTTTTTGATGAATAGCTCCAACTGAGCATTATAGCTTGTATCTGGAGTGGTTCACGACAGTAGACGAATTGGGGGCTCGAACCTGCGGCGTCATGTTTCGCAGTCCGCACCTTAATACTTAATTAGGGTATAGGCGCTTGCCGCTTGTAGTTTAAATCCTCTTTCGAAAGCATGAAAAGGTGTTTAGGAAAAGTGCATCTGTCTCTCTCATTAGCTATATGTTCGGAGTACAGCAAAATCCTGCATTGAACTTAGTTTAAACAGGTTACTCCTCTAGCTCACTCTATCTTTTTTATTATGGGAAAATGGGTAAACAAGGAAGCGGAAATCACTAACCTGATGGTTAGTGATTACCGACGCCCACGTACATCTACAACAGCAGAGGAGCTGCAGGTGCTTTGCCGGCCTTGGAGGATAATTGGGGAAAGGAGAGAGGGAGTGGAGCTCCGGTTACCTCACTCACAGAAAGAAACGTAGAAGCACAAGACGCCTCTATTTCACGCCGGTATTCTCCGAGACCGAGGCTCTACCACAATACTACAATCTATAGAGTTTCTTAATTCTTCTCCACGAGGTAACAAGGGGCATGTATACACGTGGGCGGCAGCTGTTTCCTCTCTATTGCGATCTTTAGAAAATGTGAAGCAACTGTGTAAAAATTCCTATCCTTACTAACAGAACGTCAAACGTTAAGAAAACACAATACCGCGAATTAACGTGTCTGGAATCAAAATGCGTCTGTTCGTGTAAGTTAAGGTGAATGTACCGTAGGTTATTGAGTTGAAATTTAAGCCGAGCAACATGAATGACGAGTTAACGTTTAAAAGTGGGAAGTTAACATTAATTTTTTAAGTTTCGATCGGTCAGTGAGGTAACCGGAGGCCCTCTCCTCTCCAAATAACCCTTAAAGGCTGACAATCGCCTTACTGGTCGGTCGATATCTGGTCAGCCTCTTGTCCGTTTGCCTCCCAATTCCATAAAAAAAAAAAACACTATATTACGTAATAGTTATTCATATATACGCGAATTTGTAGTACATTTGGAATAAAACGATTATTTACGGATTTCATCGCGTTAAATTTCCCACCATAAAGTGTTCCCATTACGCACCCGTACGTTTCGAGTGTTTTACGGCATGGTAGAAAAAACGAAGAAAGAAAGAAAGAAATATTTATTGCACAAATACGTCACTCAATAACAAACAAACATTGCGACACATTTAATCAAACAGTTATTTACACAAACAATGTTTAACGTTGCCTCCTCTAGACGCGTCGCGCGGCGTACGGGCCGAACAGATCACACTCAGCTTGATGCTGCAGTTGAGACGAGACTACAGCGCTGGTTTTCAATGGGCCTGTACTAAACTGTACTACGTACTGTACTGTGCATACTAAATCATTTCAAATGATATTACACGGTGAAGTACAATGCAGTAGCCTGTAAATGTCCCAAAGCTTGGTAAAGATCCAAAAATTTGATAGGGTTTTGGTGTCGGGAAGGGTCTGTCATGCCGCTCACGTGCGGGGGGTCACGTGTGAAAGGCGGCAAACGAGCAAGCGGTTCACCTGATGGTAAGTGACTACCATCGCCCACGTACATCCGCAACACCAGAGGTGCTGGAGGTGCGTTGCCGGTCTTTAAGGATATTTGGGAGATGGGAGGGAAGAGGAGGGGAATAGGGAGGGGGTGTGGGCCTCCGGTTACATCACTCACCGAATGAAACGCAGAAGCACAAGATGCCTCTACTTCACGCCGGTATTCTGTGAGGCCATGGTATCAATCCGGTCTTGCCGACCCATTCGAGCAGCAGCAAAAGCCGCCGCTAGGCTCTACCACGTTTAAAATCCTTCACATATCCTCGAAGTAATAATTATTATTTCTCAGACAAGCAGGTTTTCTTACGATGTTTTCCTTCACCGTTGAGCACGTCGTAAATACAGCACTTAAAATTGTTATTAACAATTTTAGCGCTGCCGGCACCGGGGATCGAACCCAGGTCACTCGCGCTCTATGACACTAGTGAGCGACCTAACCACAATTTTTTTAATGTATATTTCGGAATATTGCCGTATAACGTATATTTTTTAACGTGGTAGAGCCAAGCGGCGGCTTTAGCTGCTGCTCGAATGGGACGCCTCGACCCGATTAATACCACGACCTCGAAGAATACCGGCGTGAAGTAGAGGCATCTTATGCTTCTGCGTTTCGCTCGGTGAGTGAGTTAACCGGAGGGCCACTCCCTCTCCCCATTCCACACTCTAAACTCTCTCCCATCTCCCGAATACCCTTAAAGGCCGGCAAAGCACCTGTAGCTCCTATGGTGTTGCAGATGTATGTGGGCGACGGTAATCGCTTAACATCAGGTGATCATAAAAAAAATTATTTCGGAATTGTAGATGACGAAAAATGATGAATACGCAATACACACAGCGTCTATATTTATTCTAGCAGTGGGTGAGAATCTACATGTTTCATAATATTAAGAAAGTATGTTTGTATGCAAAAGACCTGAAACTGTTTCCAGTCGAGATACACCTCAAGGTTTCATATAATAGCCAATTATCATAGCCACTGCGACACATCTCCAAGATCAGTTTGCATGTTTGATGAATCAGCGAGTCCTTTCTAACGCTCTCGCGATTGAGAAATTGGACTGCAATTGTTTTATCTAATTAGGCATCGTAACGTTGTTTTTTTTAATACATTGCGTTCAACTCACACTCTACCTTTATAATATTATTACAGATATGTAACGTTCAATATTCCGAGCAGACGATCAAAATGAAGATTCGAGATTAAGTAGGATAACATTACCTAATCCTCTTTATGGAATACTGCCTGACGTAATCGCGAACCGAACATACCTGAACAAAAACACACGGACGTGAGGATGTTTCCTATGTGGAACGAATTTGAAAAATAAACACTCTAATACTGTCGAATGATAAATTTAATAATTATATTATCGGACTCGGTGTATTACAGCACTTTGCTTAAACAAGGTGGGTGAGGGTTTAGTACAAGCTGGGTATTACCATGTTATGCATTGTCGTTTCGGCCAGATCATTTCAAGGCTATACGAGTGGCCACGAAATATAATTTTTATTATTTCTCGGACATGCAGGTTTCCTCACGATGTTATCCTTCAACGCTCGGCACGTGATAAGTACATCATTTTAAATTGCTATTTTAACATTAACAACTTTAGTGGTGCCGGCCACCGGGAATCGAACCCAGGTCGCTCGCGGTCTGTGAAACCAAAGTGAGCGCCCTGTCCACTAGGCTACCTCGGCTACCCGGTGTTCAGCTTAGTTATCTGTAAGTAGGTTCTTCTAAAGTTAGCTCCGTAAAATAGCAGCATTATGTTTTATGCTACATCATCATCATCATCATAATTTCAGCCTATCACAAGTCCACTGCTGAACATACCCCTCCCCCAAAGATTGCCACGAAGCTCGGTCCTGAGTCACCTGCATCTATCGACTTCCCGCAACACTGAGCAGGTCGTCACTCCATCTTGTGGGGGGTCGTCCTACACTGCGTTTGCCTGTGCGTGGCTGCCGCTCGAGAACCTTTTTTCCCCAACGGTTGTCAGTTCTGCGAGCTATGTGGCCGGCCCATTGCCACTTCAGCTTCTGCTGCGGATATCATCGTTGCAGACTCTATCACGCAGAGAAACACCGAGCATAGCCCTTTTCATAGCGCGCTGAGCAACTTTGAGCTTCCTCTTACGGCCTGCAGTGAAGGACAAAGTCTCGGATCCTTTAATCCCTTTAAGTTTTATGCTACATCGAGGCTTTATTCGAAATAAAATTAAAAAAAAAAAAAATCAGTCTTGAAAATCGACAACCCTAATAATTCCTCCGAAATTCTCATCGTAGACAGTCACCATTCCATTGTATTACTCACACCCGCACAAACTTGGCACCGCGGATCGAGTCGTTCGAGATTGACTGTCCCGTGTTCGGTGTCGCGGATGTTCGGGTCACGGATGTTCGGGTCACGGGTGTTTTTTTTTGTTAATGTTTTGTCGGACTTTGTTTTTCAATTGTCATTTCATACGTAATTACATACGGGAACTTTTTATTTGTCTGGTAGAGCGACATTGCATCATGACATAAATATTATAATAATAATTTAAATAACGAAATATCTGGACCTGGCTCACGCCAGCTGGTTGGAAATTATTCCGAGCGTCATCTCTGCGAATGGGTTAATCCCAGTCAGCCTCTCGGAACATCTGAGGCGGCTGGGACTCCGTGACGGACCGCTCCGAGCTTAAATGCAGAAGACGGTGCTACTCCATACCGCTCGCATTATCCGCCGGTTTCTTTCCCTTTCTTCCTAACCCTTGGCCGTCTGGTCTTCCTGCCGAGGGCTTCCATCTGGTTGGGTTTTATATATTTAGTTTTATTATAAATATATTTTATTAAATATTATTTATTTTATGGTATTATATGTATTTATATATACAACCCAACCAGATGAGAATATATGGAAATTCTACAAAAAAAATTAAATTATAAAACTTGTTTATTTCTCACCATATATGACATGAATGTTAGGTATAGCTTAGGTAAGCTCAAGTAAGCTCTATGTATGCGCGTGCACTTACGCATATAATACACTCCTGCGCAGTTGACAACTGCCGATTGTTTTTTTTTTTTTGGAAAGGCGGCAAACGATATTTGGGAAGAGGGGATTGAGATTTAGATATGTTTCATATGATGTTGCTAAGGACAAAGGATAAAATTTTTTTTTTCAGCTCTTTCTAAACTTACAAGTTAATACTGCATTGATATCAAATTCTGAGCTTTGTTTAAAATTTCAAGTCTCTAGCTAACCGGGAAGTTAGTTTAAAGTAGATTACAAAATTTTTACCTACATATACAAAATACAATTACGATAAAATAAAATAATAATATGCTGCTCCCCATCAAGATTATTCTTAACATGAACAAACAAAAGAAATTTAGAACACTTGCCAATATTTATCAGTTTATGTTATATTTTCTACTCTTGTATTTTTATTTTAAACTACCACTTTATTTTAAACAGGGCAGATGTTGTTCAGCCCTTTCCGGTAGGTGGCGCAATGAGATTGAGATTTATTAGTTACTCGACTAGAGTGTATCCCATCGGGTCTAGATTTGGCAATTTTCTTTTCTGTCCCTTAACCAACTTGCATTGTGAATATGAGTCATTTTTGTTCATAAATATAATTTTTTTTTATCATGCGGTGATAGCGCCACCCATGGGGTCCTAGCGTAGCTATTCAAAAAAAGAACGAGCTATGGATGCTTTATTTAAATGTTTCTAATTAGGCGTTCAAGCGGCCAGTAACAGGAAATAAACTGCTACATGTATAAGACTCATTTTGTAATTAAAAGTAAGATATGTTTTATATTTTATGCATTTAATGAGTTTTTTATTTGCGTGGCTATATTATTGTATGATTATTAATTATTGAATGTGTATATTTTTTACGAACATTTGTATGTTGAAGTATAACACTTTCTTTATTCATAAGAAGTGTTTCTAATTATATGACCACCACTGTATATTCCACTGATGTTTATGTAGGTTTGATTCGCATTCGGATTTACAAATTCCACCTATTGTTCTCGTGTAACACTAACTATAAACTTTAAAGCGGGCAAGTCCTTGCCTTAGACGCCAGATGGCGCTATTTTCAATTATAACTTATGTCTCGTATTGCTAATTTTTTTTTATTTATAATTGCGATGCATAGTAACATACATTAAGAAATTACAAAGAATGCTTTGGAATATTGGAAATTTAAATAAAAATGGCCCGTTCCTGAGAACATACAAAAACAAATGTTTTCTGTGGCACGTAGTCCCCCAACCCTGAGCTGCGTGGCAGACCCTTCTCGACTCCATATTCCACCTCCATTCCATACTCCACTCGAATATTCAGAGGAGGCCTCTCCTCAGGAATGGGTCGTGTACAGACTTACAGTTTACTTTAAGAAAATGATTAAGAAGTTGTTGATTAATGTTGAGTATAGGGTATAGCTTATAGGCTCTTACTTGTCAGTAGAAAGCTTTTCTGGAATTGTTAATACTGCGATTTGCGACTCTCACCAGTCAACGTGGCAACTATTGCAGTTGGCGCTTGTGGTTAAGTACCACGTTCAGTGGTGGGCTATATTGGGCTGAATAATAATATATAAAAGGTCTTAGCAAAGTTTCTCGAAAGCTTGTGAAGAATATTTTCCAGTTCAATATTCCATAGGCTGTGTTAACATCGGTGTGACGAGTGAAACCGGTTGCAGCGACTAGTATGTGAGGGCTGTTCTCTTCTTGACCTGGTTGTGGCGTCCTTAACGCTGTGCGCTGTCGACACCCAGTAGAATCCGCATGTACAGAATAAAGTATTTGAGATAAAATTATAACTTATACTACGTTATAATTTTTAAGTTTTTCACTAACTGTACTATTACATCAGTAGCAAGGAATTAGTTATTAATAATAAATAATGAATAGGAGTCGTGGAAGCTCCTACGACAGGGTGCTCGCTTTAATTTCTTTACACTGGGTTAGAATCCCATACCACTAAATTGTTATTTGAATATAACTTAATATAATAATAAATATACTTTAAATGCCGTATTTACCACGCATGTTCGGCGGTACAAATAAATTCACAACTATACCGTATGAAATTTTACCGTGTTATTTAAAACACGATTTCGTATATCAAAGACACGGTCAACATTAAACGAAACCATTGTCTGAAAAAATAACACGGTATCGTGGAATATCTTCATACGGAATTGTTGTGAATATTTTCATGGGTCAGCGGATAAGGCGTCTGCATGATTGAGAAATAATAAAACATATTTCGAGGGCATGTAAAGTCCACCATGCGACACTGGAACGCTCTCCTAAACCCTCTCAAACATTGAGCCTTTGACTTTAACAGGCTTCACTGTTCATTTTAAGAGACAATATGCACGGTTGCATGAATTGCAATGCTTTGAAACTGAAGTTGCTTTTAGTAAATACTTAAGATAAACTTTGCTAAAAATGTTTCAGGTGACATAATATACTTCATTCTTATTTATACTTAGGTGTTTAATGTACTATAAAAATTTACGACGAATTTTATAGCTTAACTTAACTATTATAAACATTACGTTGCTACACTTTGTGTTTGTCTCCAAGGATAAGGGAGCCCCAGGGTTACGTAAACATAACATCTGCTTGAAATCACAATATTATTAAAATTTATTAAAATACGCGAGCGAATAATTGGTGCGAAATCATATTTTCCACTATTCATTTTGCTGCAACTGTTGTTGGTTCTCCTGGTATACTCAGAAAGGCTCCTTGATCATATTCGTTTATATTGAATCTTTGCTTTTCTTTGGTGTTCAACACATTCTACAAGTACGCGCTGAACATCATATCTCACATCGCACACAACATAATTAGTTGAACTTTCCTCATTTCAAATCCTAATTTTCTGAAAGGCAATGTCCGGAACGCAACACTGTAGGCCCTATTTAACTTTAATGTATATTGTTGATTCCAGTCCAGCTGTTTTTTCTCTATTTCTTGATTGAATCTCATCAGCTTTTGTCTATAGAGATCTGAATCGATGGTTTTGCGCGGCGGTTAAAGTTTATAGTGAACTTTTCATCACCAGTGATCAATATTTCTAAAAACTGTTCGGTTTCAATACCTTACCTGTATTTTACATTACCTCTGTTTACTTACGCATCTGATTTTACCGTTTCGTATGTTGTTATCATATCTGTTATCATTCCTATCTATATGTACTGGTAAAATAAATATTTATATCTAGACGTCGGGCCATCCCATTTTTTGACAATTAATTGGTGTGACAAAACATTTCCACTTAACTTTAATATGATTTTGTTTGAACTTTGTCGACACTTATGTATAATGTGGCAAAATCGAGATATCCAAGCCTGCTGTTCAGTGTTGTGTAGGAATGTCTCTGTCAGTGTTCAGGATCAAGTTTCGGCCGATTGAGGCAGATGTTTCAAATCAGTCCGTTCGAAATCAGTACAGCGGGATGTCTACACACCCCCATTCAGAAATATATCCTCTTATTAAATAATTATTGGTATTTTTAAGTGTTAGTGTAGGAACTACGTAACTGAACATAGTTTTTCTTCATATTATGCTGTGTCAGAATTTATTTACTATGCTCTGAAATTGATCTTGTATAGTTTTGATCTGAGGTCTTGACCGTTAAAGATGTCACAGGCGTCGTATGGTGATATCGTTTCAATCAGGACAAATCCTTAGTAATCCGAACGCATTGGGATTCTAATCGTAAAAGGAGCGTTCTGGATCAATGCTTAGTCGGCTATGGTGGAATACGACCTTTGTCCGACGCCGTTTTTAATTTATTATGCGTCATACAAAAAGCAATAACAGACAGAGTTATTCTATATATAGTTTTCGTGTTGTTCAGCTTAAGAAAATTCACAACTCCATCTACCTCTCTCATCTGTCATAAATGTCGAGCGGGATATGTCGGAACAATTGTAGGTCGTGCAACTCAAACGAGTATTGAGTCCCAAACGTTCGCTAATAAATAATTTTATTATCGAACCGTATACCTGAATAGTACCTGATGAAACTCCGTGGACACATCTTCAACATCGGGCCTCCCCCAGAGATTGCCACAAAGCTCGGTCCTCGACCATCTGCACCCATCGATTTCCCGCAACACTGTGCAGGTCGTCTCTCCATGTTTGTGGTGGTTGTACGTGACTGCCACTCAAGATCCTTTCTTCCCCAACTGTTGGCAGTTCTGCGAGTTATGAGGCCGTCCAATGCCACTTAAGCTCGCTGATCCCGTGTGGGTAACCGACACCGTGGTTCTCCTGCGGATGTCCTCGTTGAAGACTGTCGCGCCGAGAAACACCGAGCCCTTGCCATAGCCTGCTGCGGTGATAGACCAAATCTCGGTTCCGTAACTCATCGCTGGCAACACAATGTTGGCAACTGGTTGAATCAACCACGAACACGTTACTGGGCTATTAAATGATAGAAGTGCGCAATAAAATAATGCGCGTGTTTTATGTATACATTAAAATTGACCGTCGTTCCGAATGTTGTTTTGGGATTATTAAATTCACTAACCAGCAGATTCCGGCTTTGAAGTCATTGCATATGCTTTACGGCTACTAAAATTTATATGTAACCACTCACGCCCGCCAACGCAAAGGAGTAAGCAGAGATTACGAGGTTCTATTGGGCACGACAAACTTCAGTGGCTACTCACGACCGACTGTCGAGCCGTGGGTCTTGGGTTCGAATTCCTTCCGAAATTAATTAGTCGTTATAAGTCAGCAGGTGCAGCGCGTGCAGGTGAGGTTGTCCTTTGGAGACAAAGATACTCCTCTTCTCTATTTTAAGAAACTGTTGCCGCATTCTAGTATCTGTTATTTTTAAACGTGGTAGAGCCAAGCGGCGGCTTTAGCTGCTGGTCGAATGGGCCCACTCGACCGGATTGATAGCACGGCTTCAGTAGTAGAGCCATCTTGTGCTTCTGCGTTTCGTTCGGTGAGTGAGGTAACCGGAGCCCCACTCCCCCTTCCCCTCCCCTTTCTCATCCTACCTACCATCTCCCAAATTCCCTTAAAGGCCGGCAACGCACCTGCAGCACCTCTGGTGTTGCGGATGTACGTGGGCGACGGTAATCACTTACAATCAGGTGAACCGCATGCTCGTTTGCCGCCTTTCCCATAAAAAAAAAACAGTACTGATGTGTCGGTGACTTTATAAATATATTTTTTTAATATGGACTGTTGATATTTCAGGTAAGCTTTCGAGAAAATGCGGTGAAAACGTTCAGAGACGTAAGTCTACAATTCTCTCATTATCTGTAAGAGGCAAAGATATTTCTTCTATTACAATTAATAAATCCTTCCATTTACGAGGATTGATCTCGAAAGAGATGCTTATATCGAATGGATTGTTTAAATTATTAATATATTTATTTAAAGATTGTTTGATTGTGTTTTTACTATTCGCAGGAATTCCATCCGTCTGGGTAGGTCTCTCTCCCTGTGCGGTGCCTGACTCCTTTGTTTCCAATATCATGATGGACGGACGACATTTAAAAAAAATGGTAGTACTTAGATTAAATTGTTTGCGTTTATGATACTTGCAGAATAACTCTACATTACCAACGTCACTGTGTGCGCGTGTCGAGCACCGGTAGACCCAATAACTGGCAAGGTGAAATCCTACCATAATCCGTAGGGGTGACACTCCTTTATAATGATCTTGGTCGGAGTCTATGGGCTTTTTTTTTTATTTACATGCCTGACGACTAAAACCCCATGGCGTTCCACCTTCGCCGAATGTCGGCAGGGTCACAGGAACGCTTTCGCACACATCCGCGACCCCACCAGCGCCGGCCGGTGTAGGCGGCCCCTTCTCGCGAGAGAACGAGTCTATGGCCTACTGCAACCTTTCACCGTCAAGGAGCTAAGAGCTTCTTTCATTCTTATCTTCTTCTTTATCAGCCTGTATAATTCCACTGCTGGACATAGGCCTTTCTATCAAGTACTACACACTCACTACGCTGGGTGCTAACATCCTTCTCTACCTACAAGCAAGCAGTTGTACAGGGAACGAATAGTTTTTATTTAAAAAAAAACATGAAAACTAATGATATTCCGAAAATTCTTGCCACACAGGACACGACTATACCACTTGGCACTCTTAAAAGGATATTGGCATTAACTCACGCTGCTAGTTACTCGAGAATTGTTTTAATTGAACTTAGCTGTGAATGGACGCAATAAGTTTCGATTCGGAATCGGTTCGAACTGGTATAGGGTTGTTCACCGCTCGTTTCGCGTGTTGTACTTTCATACATGTATCAATATTGGCTTTCACTGTGTTAATCATTTTTTTTTTAATATGTGGAAGATATTCGCTTTAGGGTAAGCCACTAGCCTGTATGTGTTTCCCTGGTTCCCCCTCCGGACCACACCGCACCCTTGTCCGGTGTCGTCCTTACTGTGTGCTAATGTGACAATCGGCGAGTCGATCGATGACCTTCATTGCGTATGCGCATTATATTTTCGGGAACTGTTACCTGCATATACTCTGCATACTTTCTGTGCAGTGAATTATTTACGCCTGCGTTAAATTGAAGACTACAAGTTGAATGGAGGCAGACAAGGAGGAGGTTCCGTAAATGACCAAGGTCGGATGCTGGATGGTAGGCGGTTGCTCTTTAGCTTTAGAAAACTTTCCGTCTGTTCTGTTAAACACTCATTACGATTAATATTGAGATACCTCATTAAGCGACACTCTATTAACAAAACATTATTTGAATTAAACTACGTCTTTCGTTAAAAATATAATGATTTATTAAATGTAACGTCTCGAAGTATATCTTCTTTCTTCTAATTTTAATTTTCACTATATTAAGATCGACTGTCTAATCTATGCCCGTTGACTACGCAACTATTATTTCCTTCTAGCTCAGTGGTCGGCAACCTTTTGAGTTGGAAGAGTTAAAAATTTAAAGAGCCACAAAAAATTTCCCAACAATGAATAGTACTTGCATAAATAAAGTATTTTGATAAAAAAAACTAACTGCGTATGGAACTATAGAGCTTCACATCCAAAGAGCCGCAGGTTGCCGACCCCTGGTCAAGCTCATGAAAGTTTACCCCTAGGTGATTCCTACCAACTGGCTTAAAATATGAAGAGCAATTATGTTAAAGAAAATTCGACTAATTTGGTGAACAATCTTCGAGCAGAATTCCATTTGTAAAGGTAACACAGATATAAAGGTAGTGTAAATAAGTGTTTTGTTTTTAATTGACTTATTCGAAGTATTTAAAGGAGACGTGTGGCAACCCTAAGCAAGCGTCAATGGCTACCATCCTCGCGCCGGCGCTTTGTTTGTGGACGTTAAGCAAATTGCCGTCCCTTCGGGTCGTCGGGGCTCGTGGGAGGATGCGTGCTGACTGCGAGGAATTTTGTAATCACTCGCTTTGTTTTTGGGGTCCGTCGTTGATTGACTTCATTGTTGTACGAGCGAAGGTTAAGGAGTCAAGTGATGTTCATCATTACATTCACATGTATTGTAGAACACTTTTCGTTTTAATACTAAGTAATAGTTACAAGAACAACTTCAAGTTTAACTATGCAATTTTATAACACTACCGGTTGCTTGCGGCTTCACTCACTAATTTTGCTCAAACAGAACTTTTAATTTAGTTAAAAGTATCCTCTATTCATGTTACAGTCATAATGCCTCTTTTAATTTTAATCTTTCTGAATACTTATGGTTAAATTCTTCACTTTCTTAAAGCAAACAGTTAAACGCTGAACGCAGCCCTCTCCAAATTATAGGATTCGCTAGAGATTACTTAATTAACTTAATCTCATTTACTTAAATACGTCTTATAGACAACTCAGAGTAATTTTAACTAAACCAGCAGTGGAATTAAGGTGGCTGCGTACGAATCTGCCATCTCATGCTGCTTACCGTGGGTGTCGTTAGATGAAACTTTTTTTTTTAAATAATTCTAGCAATGCTATTTATTAAATAATATTACTAATATTCCTGTTAACCCTAAAACTAAGCATTACAGCTTGTATCTGTGGTGGTTCACGACAATAGTCGAATATCGGGCTCGAACTTACGACGTCATGTTTCGTAGTCCGCATCCTAACCTATTCGGCTATTGGCATATCATTGCAATCTTCTGGAGTAAACCCGGCAAGGCTACTCACTTTTTATCTCCCGAAGAAAGGATCGGGAAGTCTCTTTTATTGGATCGAGGTGACAAACGAACCAACAGCCCACCTGACGGCAAATGGCTACCGAAGCACATGGGCACTTGCCATCAACTTCCATCGAAGTAGGTCACAGACTACCTCATCACTGAGGACTACAGAATGCCTCGAGCCTGGCTCAGTATGCCCTTCAAACCAGAACTGAATACCGCTTTTTAGGCGGCAGAAATATGTAACAGGGTAGCCCATATACATCTGCAGCACCAGAGGTACGGCAGCTACGCAGGTGCGTTGCCGACCTTTACGGGTATTTGAGAGATGGGAGGGAGGATGAGGAGTCGGCCTCCGGTTACCTCACTCACCGAACGCAACGCAGAAGCACTAGAAGCCTCTACTTCACGCCGGTATTCTGCGAGGCGGTGGTACTAATTCGATCGAGCCGGCCCATTCGAGCAGCAGCAGAAGCCGCCGCTTGGCTCTATCACGTAGAATATCTACCTAGGCGACACTTAAAAAAAGCCTGATTGGTTACATTCAGTCGCATCCGGTCGCGTCGTGATACCGTCACACATCAAGCCCTGCATGAGAATTGAAATCGTGCGAATGTACCCGCGAATTAGTTGGATGAATATGTTAAAGCTACAGTTTCACCGCTCGTCGTCAATGACGCGCGTTGTTTCGGCGAATTTAGTCGGCGAAGTGCGCCGGTGCCGTGGAGTTGCGAGACTACAGACTCCGTGCAGACTTTGAATTGTTTACGTCGCTAACGATTTTTTGGCACGCGTGCGATGTAGATGGTTTTATAGATGGCACTGGCGTCATAGTTGAAATTTAGAAGTAGGCGACGATTTGTCGTCGAGGTTTGTTCCACTTGTGTCTTTTTTGTTGCTCCTATATATTCTAGGTCGTGGGCTCCTTACCTACCTATGAGAAGTTAGACTATAGTAAAGTAAAGTAGCAGCCTGTAAGTGCCCACAGCTGGGCAAAGGCCTCCTTCTCAAATATTGAGTTAAATTCGCACATGTTTTGTCCGTTTCTATCCGATTGGGTTTGTAAAACAACCGAGCCAATAAAATAAAATCCGTAACTTGTATATGGTCGCAAGTGGAACGCAGCACGCGTCAGCGTCAAGGCTGTGACGCGGTAGAACGTCACTCGTGCGAATCTTTACCAATTTAACAAGCTCTGCCCACGGCCGGTAGCTTATAGCGCAATGTCAACTCGCAAGCAACGGCACACGGACAGTCTAAACATAGTTTGGATTGTACACAGCTGTAGTGTAATTCCAGCGCTTCCTTGCACGTCCTCCGCATTCATCTTGC
Source organism: Bhutanitis thaidina (assembly GCA_029286595.1). Classification (NCBI taxonomy): domain Eukaryota; kingdom Metazoa; phylum Arthropoda; class Insecta; order Lepidoptera; family Papilionidae; genus Bhutanitis; species Bhutanitis thaidina. Next base: position 1,594,233 of record JAGSMS010000023.1, on the reverse strand, counting down.
TGCTACGGCTGAAAGGATGTGGATAATAAGTCGTAAGCCTAACAGCCTGTCGCAGGTCCACTGCTGATGGTAAGCCCAACGATTGCCTGTCACGGTCCGGTACCGTTCCGTACGTCGACTTACAACACGGTGTAGGTCGTCAGTCCATCCCATGAGAAGGCATCTAAGTAACGAGATTTAGTTATAGAATTTAGTTATCAATAGCTACCTTGTGTCCGCGATTATACGCTGTAGAAAAATCGATACACCGCAGGAGTGTACAGGCTTGATCGTGAATGTGGTCCCTCTTACTTGGGGCAAACTGAAAGATCTAATAGGACCCGCGTAAAAGAACACATAGCTGACGTGAAACACCGACGATCTAGGAAGTCTGCAGTCTGTGATCATATCCTTGATCGCCCCAACCATTACATCAGATTTGATAGATGATAAATCCTCGCATAAGAACATCGATTCCTGTCAAGGATGATTCGCGAGGCTATTGAAATAAAAAAACATCCTAATTTGAAAGAAAGAAAGTACTTTATTCATTGCCACAACTCAAGTAACACATAATGAAAACTTAATTAACATAATAAAAAATAATAATAATATTTTATTGAGTTGCAGCAACAAAAGGGTGTCCGACTCAGCATAATGCTGTACCATGCTAAACCACAACTACAGCGCTGGTATTCTGTCGGAACCCTGTGTTTTTTTTTTATCGCGAGCAGTCGTCTGGCTTTTTGTAATACATGAGGAAACAAAATTTCAATAGAGAAGATGGCTGGGTACTACCACCGGCTTGGGATCCAGTAATAAACAAAATTAAATCTAAAGCCAAGCATACCACTGCACGACCTCAAGATGCTTTTAGCACATTCTGCGTAAATCGAACCAAAATGAATAAATAAAAGATGAAGGTAGCCCGTTAACTCGGACCGTTATGACATCTGGACATCTAACAGCTCGGTTCCCCGTAACCACGGCTGCTATAAAGCAATCGAAACGTCGGGAATATAAAAACAAAATGAAACGCGCGAAAATCCGTAAATAATAGTTTCATTTCAAATGTATAATAGGTGAACTTAAAAAAACAATAAATTTATAAATATAACACACACATTATGTAATTAAATAATAAATAAACATTTTAATACATAAATACGTTTACAAATATATAAAAGATACATAGATATATGTATAATAATAACAAACCGAAAATAGATAAGCCGAAGCCTATGTCCAGCAGTGGACTGTTAAGAGGCTGCCTTAGAAGAATAAGTAAGAGAATTTACTAACTTCTTCTCTAAACATCACCTGCACGCGGTGATCCCACAGACCCTGCTATGCTACGATTGATGGGCGATAATGCATCCGACTGAGCAGAACCCCACAGAGAAGTGATGGGGATCGGCAGCTCGGGCACGAGGGTACGGCAGTGTGCTTAACAACCCATCTGCTGCATGGTAGGTGTGGACAAATCTTATACTCGTATATATAGGATGTTAGATTTTTGACGCCTACATGTACAGGCTTCACCAAAGATTGCGCCCACGTACACCTGCACCACCAACACCAGAGAAGCTGCAGCTGCGTTGACATCCTTTAAGGACATTTGGGTGATGGGATGGGGAGAGGGATATTTAGAACGGCTTTAAATAATTTAAAATGTAGTACCGAGGTATGTTTTTTTTTATAGAAAAGGCGGCAAACGAGCAAGCAGTTCACCTGATGGTAAGTTGTTACCGTCGCCCACGTACATCTTCTGCAACACCAGAGGTGCTGTAGGTACGTTGCCGGCCTTTAAGAGTATTTGGGAGATGGGAGGGTGGATAAGGAAGGGGATGGGGAGGAGGAGAGGGCCTCCGTTTACCTCAGTCACCGAACGAAACGCAGAAGCACATGATGCCTCTACTTCACGCCGGTATTCAGCGAGGTCTTGGTACTACCCCGTCCGAGCCGGCCCAGCAGCTAAAGCCGCTGCTTGGCTTTACCACGTCAAAGTCCGACACTGCGTACACCTGTACGAGATTGCCACACGAGAACCTAGACGCTCGGGATTATTCATGATTACTTATTACAGATCCATCGTTTACGCGTTCAAAATTTGAGTACTGTTCGATAAATTATGAATCGTAAATTGGAATTCATCGTTGCGCAATAGACGAGGTATTGTGTTCGTAGCGAATGCGCTGAAGCTTACGAGGCTGCATCTAAAGTAAGACGCGAGTCTTCTGCGTAGATCGGACCGAAAAATTAATAAATAAAAGCTGAAGGTAGCCCGAGATAACAATGATATCTGGACGTCTAACACCTCAGTCCTCCTGTGACCATGGCGTCTGTAAAGCGATCGAAACGTCGGGAATATAAAAACACAATTAATGTATGTATGTATGTACATATTCATGCCTTGTTCTCAACGGGGTAGGCAGAGACAATCTTCTTCCACTTGCTACGGTTCTGACATACGTCTTTTGCTTCTTCCACTTTCATCAATCTTCGCATGCATGCTCGTTGCTTTAGAGTACTCTTGACCTGGCCTTATTTCAGAAGGTCTCCGATTTGATCGTGAAATGTTCGTCTAGGTCTTCCTCTCCCGACTCTACCATTTATATCATATTCCAACATAATTAAACGCGATAAAATCCTTAAATAATAGTTTCATTCCAAATGTGTAGTCAAGAAATCATTACGCGACTCTTCTATTATTTCCGCATCTTTATTTACGTTTGAATCAAACGAAATCGATATACGTAAAAAAACAAAAGTCCTCACTCATATGGCGTGTCTGCGGGCGCAGCATGCGGTGTGGACGATGAATTTATGCACGATAGGAAAGATAGCTCAGGCGTCCGGAAGAGGCTGGTTCGGACCAGCGGGTTGTTGCATGCAACTAGGTAAGTTTGCTTGCTTCACCCGTCTCCTCGAATGAAAGGCTTTCCTCACTCCAACACCGTCACAGTCGTCCGCGACTACTGTCCGACGACATCACCGAGATGTCACACGTGCGCGCACAGTGTCAAGCAGTACGTGGGTGCGCAAGTATACCGCTTGCACGACGAGGTCCGTTCGTTCACAACCACGCGCGAATACGTAAGGTCATATATGGCCGAGAGGTGGCGCCACCTGACGCACACGTTCATGATTCGCCGGGTGAAGCGGACATACGATGCACACAATCCATCCTGGTGATCAAATTATTCGCCTTTAATACAGAGTGAGTCATTTTGGCGTATTCTGTAACAGACATGGTTATAATTCATTAATCGATTTCTGTAAAATCAAACGTTATTCTGTGAGCACAATAGATTTGTTTTCTTAATGTTCAATGCATGCGTACATCTATTAAGAGAAATCACTGTTTTCCTTAACAATTACGACTCGGACGTCACGTTGTCCGTCTGTTTGTTGACGTCGATGGCACGGCCCGGCAATTACATATGGGCTGCGAACCGTCGACACGTGCATCTCACGATGTATATTACCGTAACCTTCAATTTATACTTATATTATAGCTACATAGGAACACTGTAATTTTCTCATAATTATTGTTATTAACGACAATATGAAACTTTCGAGTTATGAGCCGATTAGTATAAGACACATCTGTATAACTCGATTCGGTTACAGCTGGGACATAACTTGCTCTTGTCTCGGCGGATGTTTAGTGACATTTTCAGAATTCGAATTTCTATATTCTATTAAAATAAGCGACACAATTATGCACATTGATTTTATACTGCTCGAATGCTATTGCAAATAACTGTTTCGACTTTAACTCTTAAGTACTGTGTGAACTAAGTCTGGTTTGATAGATTCAGTCGTGGTAGATCTTTGCCATTTGTTTTTCTGTCATAGTGACGTTCCGCTGCCTACTGCCTTAAGTGAGATTTAAAAATTTTCCGCATCTTTGTCATGTGTCATGTGTGTGTCTTGGGCATGTTCTGAAAACTTTGCTTCTTGCTGGTCACGGTTTTTATGGGACAGGCGGCAAACGAGCAAGCGGTCCGCCCTATGGTAAGTGATCGCCGTCGCCCACGTACATCTGCAACACCAGAGGTGCTGCAGGTGGGATGCCTCTACTTCACGCCGGTATTCTGGGGGGCTGTGGTAGCGGTCGATCCGGTCGAGCTGGCCCATAGCAGCAAAAGCGAGCAGCAGCAAAAGCCGCCGCTTGGATCAACCACGTACAAAAATTGTTGATAAAATACTTGCTTAGGGGTTATAAGAACGCTGCTTGGCAGTGCACCCAGACGACTCCTCAGGTAGGGAAGGAGGCACTGGTTAATACCTATCACGTGCAGCTAAGGTTTGCATTTGATGAGAGATTGTAATAACGCAGCGAAGCACGGGTAAAGTGGTTTTTTATGTTACACGTGGAGAAAAGGTGACCATTTAGGGCTGCACATATAGGTACATATTATATAATAATCTAAATATAAAGTTAAACAGAATTTTTCATTGATTTTCACATTCTACTCATTGTAAGTAAAACAGTGCTTCCGTGAGATTGCGTGTGCGTGAGCCTTGAGGTCGGTCAGATACAGATGTGTTATCTTTATACCGTAATTTTAGATTTAACCCTAACAGGCCGCACGTCTGGCGGACCCAATTAGGTTTTTCTATTTTAGATCGCGACGCGCACAACGTACGTCGCGACGCCACGGTTATTACTACAATATGCATAAAATGCGCAACAGACCGTTCAAAAGTAAAGATGGCGCGTGACGCCATTTTCGAAGTGCACTTTTGCCGCGTTTTTTTTTGTCAAATTCTGTCAAATGGATGCAGTGGTTCGTGAAGTTCGCCAGTGTGTGTTAACTGATTTTTCGGTGTGTCTAATGTGTATAAAAGTAATGTATGTTTGTCATTATAAATCATTGTAGTTTATACGGTTCCGTTTAACCTTGAATGTAAAAATAATGTCGCTTAAATTTAGCGCAGTATTTAAAATGTACAATATTCTTTTTTCAATATAATGTCGAATACAAACCTTTCACTGTCTATGTCTTTATAGACCAAAGGGAGCAATCGATTAGAGATGAATCTCTAAAACTTCGCAGCATTCTCCGGGAGCAAACCCGGCGATGAGGCTCGCAACCCGTCACTTTCCATCTCTTTAGAGAGGTGAAAAATGTTATCTCTGTCAATCAACCCCTATTGGTGAGACGGGCTATGAACTAGATCAATTGTTTTTCACCTGCCACTGTTGAATCCCGACAGAAGAACGTTTGTACGTGGTGGAGCCAAGCGGCGGCTTTTGCTATTGCTCGACCTGAGTTATACCACGGTCTAGCATGAAACCGGCCTGTGGTAGTGGCATCTTGTGCTTCCGCGTTTCGTTCGTTGAATGACCCCTAGTCCATACTCCAAATTTCCTTAAAGAACGCACCTGCAGCTACTATGGTGTTGCAGATGTACGTGGGCGACGGTAATCACGGACGGGCGACTGGCTTGCTCGTTTGCCTCCGTTTTCGTTAAAAAAAAAGAAGATTCACTGTGACGGGAACTCGGAAGGAGTTAGAGTCGCATTTGATGCAGCTCGAACAGAGTAGACGTGCATCAGACCTGGCTGTATGGACTAAAATCCTTTGCCTTTCCCATTATTAATTTATCCCTATTAATATCATCATCATCGGACGGAGTTACAGTTCAGACACAAACGAATAATTAAGAATATATCGTTTGGTTTACAAACCGTGCGCCACACGTTCGTCTGTCTGTTTTCTATTAATAATTCATTCAATATCTATTTAAAAAGATGTCATTTTAAATGTAGCCTCGTGTACTATATTTATAGGCAAACAGTTCAATGTTCGCTATATCTTTTACTTTTTAATTTCTTTACGATGTTTTATTGATAATTCTTATCACTAATGCTTGGGCAATGTTTATTGTTTTAATGCGCCTCTGATGCAATGATTCGCCGTCGAGTGCAGAAGTTGCAATAAAACAATAACTACTACATTATAGTAATAATCTGAGTCCTGGGAGCTCGGAAGTCAAGTCACTTTAATGTTACAGTACCCAGGTGACCTTGGTTCGAATCACGGTGCCGGCACCACCTAAGTACAGTAACATCACGAGGAATTGATAAAAAAAAATTCATGGAAATTTGAAATCCGTCCATCGGCACTGGGTCAGGAACCGTCTCGAATATTGGGAGAAATCTTTAGCTCTGTAAATTCGCAGCCTGTCCCATTTACAGTTTGCTTCCTACTTAGATCATATATGAAAACTAGGAGGGAAAAGGCAGCAGAAAACTGCGAGAGGTTCTACGAAAAAACTCACAATTGAAGATATAATATCTATAATAGTAATAGCATAGTAAAATAGAATACAAAGATAAAATGAACACGAGAATTCTTCGTACCTCAGATATCGGGGATCAGTTATCGAATTTACTCGATTCAGATGATTACAGAGTGGCGGTGAGATCGCTAAGTTGATACAAAATATGCACAGATAATAAATAATTCTAGAGGTGGCTGTGGTGACCATATTAATTATAAAGTCGATACGAACAAATTTAGGGCGCAGTTTGTTAAGACAATGAATTAGCGTCAGAGGTCTCTTAATATCGAACTTTCATAGACTCTACTACATCAGCCTATTTTGGTGCACAGCTGAACAGAGACGTCTCAGAGAAAGCGTCAGGAAAAGCCAGCGCATATCTCAGCAGGCTGGGCCAAAGTGGGTTTGGTGGGAGCAGCGCCGGTAATCGCAATAGTGACGCTGCTGCCCATCACTAGTCCGTGGTTGTGTAGCCTCGTTGGTGGTAGCCAGCAGGGGTGCACCGTGTGCGGGCGAGGTTGGCGTTGAACGAAAAACATGGTATGTTCCCCATGTACTTTACTTTTTGACGATTGCAAGTGATTGGCCTCGCTCACGAACATCTTCAATACCGGAGGTGCTGCAGGTTGCCCGACTTTAAGGGTAGAGATGAGGGGGAGTCGGCCACTGGTTACCTCACTCACCGAACGATACGCAGAAGCACAAGATACCTCGGTCGAGCCGGTCCATTCGAGCAGCAGCAAAAGCCGCCGCTTGGCTCTACCGCGAATAGAAGCATTGTTGAAAATTAAACTTTCCAAGAAATCTACGCCGGCTTTTGCTGGCGCTCTTGGACAGGTCTTTGTCCCTTGACGTAGTGGGAACGTTAACGAATCAATATAGTGTTGACTGTCTGTCAATCGTAATTTTTGCGTCCATCCTTTGTTTTCAATTAATCGGAAGAGAATACAATGATCGCGTTCGATGATCCAGCGTTAAGCGATTGTTAGATACAGGGTTATTACCTTTATCAACGATACCATCGGTGTTTCGAAGCCGGCATTTGCGATATTTCAATTATGACATGTATTTATCTATAATATTACATGAATATTTATTTATACGTCGTATTATCTTGTGATTAAATGTAAATTTATTTGTCGTAAGATTTTGAAGTTGCGTTCGTCACACGTCATTTCCTTTTGTATCTAACGTCGTGTCTTAATGAGGTTCCTCTGATGAAGAAGCAATAGACGAAAGAAACTCAGCAAGTATCCTATTTATATGTTTCTTTAACAGTTTCTGGAACATTTTTTTTTATGGAAAAGTCGGCAAATGAGCAAGCGGTTCACCTGATGGTAAGTGATTTACCGTTGCCCACATACATCTGCAACACCATAGATGCTGCAGGCGCGTTGCCGGTCTTAAAGGATATTTGGGAGACGGGAGGAAAGAGGAGGGGAATAGGGAGGAGATGTGGGCCTCCGGTTACCTCACTCACCGAACGAAACGCAGAAGCACAAGATGCCTCTACTTAACGCCGGTACGCTGCGAGGCCGTGGTACCAATCCGGTCGAGCCGGCCCATTCGAGCAGCAGCTAAAGCCGCCGCTTGGGAAACATGTTTGAAATCAGTACTATTTGGTAATACTATGCTTCCCCAGGCAGGGTTCTTATTATGAACAAGACTGTTTCTGTACCTTACTTTACCAGCCTAGAAACAGTTCACTGCAGGACGTAGACCTCTCCCATGAGGAGGATTTGCCATTATCCCCACGTTCGCCAAACGGATTGGCGAAAGCAGTACCAGACACCTCGCGCCTTAGACCCGTCATCGAGTCTTCCTCATTTTTATCCGGTATCGGTGGATTGCTACTTTCAGAGCTTTTCCCTTATTCGCCTCTGACGAATAACCACCCACGGGAACAAAGGGGGCGGCAGATTCTTACCCCGATACCACTTGCCGATAGCTATGTATTCTAATTATTATCTTACTTGCATTGATCAAAACATTAGCGTCTGTAAAAGCAGGCTTCTTATTCTTTTACAGTGAGTATCGATCATGTCAAATAACGTCAGTCACGGCTACGGTGGGCACCGCTTAAGGTGCCAGACATCTGGCACTTTGATAACGAATCTGAAATTAAATATCGTATATGTAAGAAGAGACTCCATTGTTTTGTAAAACTTTTATATTCTGTGACGCATCGATCGACCCGTTATCTCAATTGACTGTGTTACCATATTCAATATTTTGTTAGAGAAAATGCACGTCTTTTTTATCTCTATTCCTTTATATAGAAGGAGGACTTAATGCCTATAGACATTCGCTACCAGTCAACCTGTGGTGTGGTGAAATTTTATGGAATTTTAGTATGTAAATTCTAGGGTAAAATATACCCAACTATGCTACAGTTTTACTACAGAACGTGTAAAAAATGTCACTTCATGTGGCTATTAAAGTCTATAATAAAAGTCCACAAACAAACTTTACAGATAAGCTTATAGAAAAAGTTTTATGTAACATATAGGATCTTATTTAACTGTTTCGATTGATTCTGTGTCGTGTGATATCAATTTTATGTAATGCTCATTAGACATTTTAATCTAATAATATTTTTTTGACATATTCCAATCAAATTTAACCATTCATTTATAAATAATCGAGTTGTGTGTAACAATTATCGAATCGGTGAATGTGTTATTGTCAAAATATAATATTATTAATCTGCATATCGTTTTTACTTCCGGACATATCCATCACCCATACCCTGTAACTATAACCTAACTTCCGGAAACCTATAACCTGGACATCTTCAAGGCCAGAGTGAACAGACACCTAGGCAAGCGTGTACCGTCCTAGGCCTCATCTTCGCTTTCCATCGGGGAAGATTGAGGTCAAACGCAAGCCTATTTTTTCATAAAAAAAAAACACTATAGTAAACTAGCTTAATGATTGTTCATGTTGGTCCTGTTATTTTTGCAAGTATCACCACGTCTGTCCAGCGGATTGGCGATTGCCTTACAAAACACCTAGCACCAGAGACCTTGCCACCCGTATACGATCTGGAGAATTCAGATCATTCTGATATATCAAATATAGTTGGCTCTTTATACATTAAGTTTAAACACCAGTACCACTAATGCTAAATAATGCTCTTGTTTTTTCCGTGGGGTGGGGACCTGGTGATCTGTAATACAGGCTTTTTATGCCTATCTCAGACACCAGCTCCTCACACATCCCAGACTAGACACACCGATGTCTAAATGTATATTAATTTTTCATTAGATAATAATGTATGGTCTGTTTTTGTGGGAAGAAAATAAACAAATATTATTATTATATTATTAAATATTTCTAATGGTTACTTCCGCCAACTCTGTCTGAATCCTCGAGATGTTTCTCTTAGTCACACTGGTGGAGATTAGGTGGCTGATTCTATAACGCCGTCACCTCAAGGTTTATTTTTGTCTAAGTGCCGTCTGGGCAGGTTGCAACCCACTTACCTTTTTCTACCGTTAAATAGCATTGAAAAGTGTTCGGGTTTTAAAGGTGTAGTGGGCCAGCACAGTTCCAGGCTGTGAGGCATTCGCTGTCCTCAAGGGTGACAACGCAGCGGCAACCTCGGAACCATTGTAATTGTTTGCCCGTTTGCCACCACTATCCGATAAATAATTTCACTATTATCTCCGCAGGGTGATACTTGAGTTTCTTTTCCCTTGACTTTTAATTTGACTAGAATTTTTCATAACAATGTAACACAATTTTAAATAGGGCGCGCGTTGCCCTGGTAAATATTTGAAGAATAAAACAACGACGAGCAAAAAGTCTGAAATTATTCTTCAGTACTAATGAGTTTTACAAAACTTAAATACGAAAACGTACTTAAAGCCAAAACTTTGACACGTTTTTCCAAATGAGCTCTGGTGAAATAGTAAAAGTAGATTAAAACGACTAATATTTTCTTTCTTTTTTTAAAATAAAACGTTACCTTCCGCTGTAGGAATTTCTCCTGTGTCGCGTAGGCAGTTCACATACATGAATTGCACATGGACAGACACCCAGACCGGGAACTATTATTTGTAGTCCGTACAAATACTAGTCCCGTGCGGGAATCGCACCCGCGACCCACAGCGCCGCAGCTGAACGCTTAGCCACTACGCCACCGAGCCGTCCTTATATTAATCTCCTTCAACCTCTAACCAGCCAAATATCGTGTATACCGTCGTGAAAGCTTATATTTTATTATACTTTTAATGCAGGTACTATAGAAGAAGATAGTAACGTATACGTATTTCAAACCCTATTTCAAATTCTCAGTCAGTCATATCTCTGCAATCAAAACACACAATTTGAAATGTCTTTTTAAGAGAAATTTGCCTTTTAGTCAGCGATATCTTTCGTTTTTAATTTGAGTACGATATTCTATGATAAGTGAGCCAAAGTTATTGACCCGATCTCGTCACGCATAATTTTTATTTTTGTGCATGAGATCTATTGAGTTAATAATAGTTTCATTGAATTGTATTCTGAGGATTTTTATACAATCCGATTCTAAATTCTAATAATATATCAAAATATGAATATAATGTGTATTGCATGTCCTATAAACTCTATGCCCTAGAATAGTTCGAGGTATTATACCGATTATTATAGTAGTATATATGAATTATACTATAGTTTCTTCCGTAGCAGTATACCATATGTTTTTCCAAAAGCCAACCTCGCCTGCACGTGGAACCAAATTTCCGCAGACCGGCGACGGGGAGCAGCAGCAGTACCCTAGCAGCGAGGGTTCCGGAACTGCATTCACCCACCCAGTCCGGCGTGATGAGTATGGGCTAAACTATCTTAGACACACACGCTAGCTCGCATATGTTTTCTCAACGAGATGAGATTTATGATGATACTGACAATAACTCGTCACTTGCTGTGCTCCTAGTATGCCCTTCGTGATCTTACAAACGAATACTCACGTTACTATGTGTTGCCAGCTGAAAATTAAAAGCCACTAACCAATTATATGATCATCAACTTAGGAGACGATCATCCGTGGTGGTGACATTTCAAAGAAAGGATTGATATTTGCCGACAGTCTCACAGACGCAAGTGATCGATTGCCCGTAACTAACATGGTAGATTATTTTGAGAGTTGGCGTAGAAGGAAAAAAGAAAAGAAACAAAAGAAAGTCTGAGATTAGCCAGTTAAACAGCACGGTGAGATTATCCGGAGCCAATGTGATTCGATATGGACCAAAGATTAAGCAAGAATCAAAAGTAACGAGTGCCGACCTCGTAGAGGCAAACGCAGTTAGGACAAGATGGAGTCAACCCCCTTGCACGCAAATGACAAATGTAAGGCAAGATGGAGTGAATCCCCGGGCAGGTTGTGGGCAATCGATGGATGTAAATGACTAATAGACCGTCCTTTACGGCAGATTAATTAATATATAGATACTAATATTAATATATAGATACAAAAGGGATAAAGTATCAATATCTAATGGAGAAAGTTAAGCCTAATTGAAAAATATAAATTTCTGTAGATTCTCACAATGTTTGCTTGGAACTGTAAATTTGCGAAAACAAGAGATTTAATGTCATAATGACTGGATTTGGAACGTACATAGAATTCACGTCCAGCCAAATAACTCAAATTTAAGCATTTAAAATTAATTAGGTCGCCTTGTGCAGGCAGATCAATTCTCGATATAAGTACCTGTTAGTTGTTTCATGCCAGACAGAGTACATAGATTGTTCGATACTTACTGTTGTTCATATTTATATTTATTGAAATGGCCGGCTAGCATCAAAGCTGTGTTTTTTCACCAATTTACCTGCTACACACCTGATGTTATATACATGCGCAGGCGCCGGCGTTCGCCGCATTTTGAGTTTTGTGAAACAAACTGAGCGCCAGTAAGAATCCGACCGTCGTACCGGACGGACGCGGCGTCAGCGTCGCTACGCGCGGTAGTACGCACGTGCATCTGTGAGTAAATAACAAACTGACAATTGAAGCCGAATGGACTATGTCGTGTGCGCCAGTTTCGCGTGTGTGCATTGGATTGCTCGGACCGCCGTGCCTGTCGATTCGACACACGGTACTATTAGTCACGCCGCCTTTTCTTTACTTTGACGACGCTCTGAAAATGTTAATATTGTTGTGAATCGACGCACCGCTAATTAGAGACGTTGAACACTATCCCATCCTTCGCTCGATGACTAGGTACATACCCATCACGTTTCTTATGAAGTGTCTCGACTTGACAAGTGTCAAAGATACTTTTTAGTTCTGTTGTCCGCTAACTGTGCGCCGTTCACACGTTCAGTTACATTTCTTAGGTCAACCACTTCCAGTCCACGTCTAAGGTCTACATCATAAAAGACATATAGATATGTTCACTCGCGTCAAAGATCATTATGCTTATATGTTTAACTTTTGAATTTGAATACAACTAGGCTTGCCCGCGAATTTATTTGCGCGAGCTTCAACGGTAATACACAATAAGCGTTTTATTCCTGGGAATGGGAGTATAATAATTAAAACTTAAAAATACCAAAACTAGCTGACAGATATAGCCAAATATGCGTATATTTAATTAATTTGTTTCGGCTACCGCTCCATACTTATGACAATATTTCATTGAATATTCTTATTTGCAACGAAAACGTTTATTTTTGTGGTATTTTAACTTCGTACAAGAACGCGTTAAGATCCAGAACGTAAGAGTTTAGGAATTGCGACGCTATGCAGTTCCGTTAGTGTTGATTATTAAATGAGGCCGGTTCAAAAATTCCCAATATGATTAACGCAACACATGCAGTCACAACACACAAAATGCGTGCGTAATATTGAAGGCATTGATATTATCAATGAGCAACAGGCCGACAGTAAATGGAGTCAAGTGTCTGAGATCGCTTATTCGTCGCCAATTTCGACCTTAATCGGCGTTGTTAAAGAATATTATCGCATAGGGTGATAAATATATCTAGTTGATTCAATGGAAAACTCGTTACGGAATTCTCATTTCGTTGAAATGAAGGGTTTTTTTTTCTTAAATGCAATTAAACTTTTTTACACAGTTTGTAGAATTCGCTGGCTGTCAATTTTCCCGCGTTAATTAAAATATGTGTTAACGTTGAACGTCCTACTAGTCATGCTTATGCTTATTTTAATCTATCGAGATTTTAAATATAATAGGTCCCTAAATGTTAAAAGTTTTGTCGATATATTATCTATCATATCGACATTTTAAATGTGATGCTGGTAATACCACAGTGGCTACCTATTGTCATATATTTATCTAAATGGTAGACAGACATTAAAATGAAAAAAAAAAAATATAACAATTAGTGAGTAACGCGTCTTTTCGTATTCATTTTGTATTTTTTGAATTTTTATGAATTCTGAAGTCTTTTCGAACAACATTCTTTTATACTTCTTGCACAGTTAATCTTTTTCTAAGCTCTACGCTAGAGTATGCATAGACATTGTTTCTTTCTTCTTCTTTAACTATCTTCAAATACCTAAGGATACTAATGTATTAAGCAACGTATCGCAGTGATGAATTTATCCATACGCTTTGTGGGATATCGGTGATTATTGCTGACTGGCAGGCTTCGTGCCTCAACTGTAACGTAAAGTATTTAATTGGTTTGTAGCATACACGGGGAGATTAGATTAATGGTTAACATTGCGTAGTAGATGTAAGCCCGAGTGTCATTGAATAGTTAAGCGGGGACCGGTTTTCAAATTTTACTGAATATTCAATCGATTCCCTATAAAATTCATCCATTATAACATCAACGTGTTTACGTTTATCTGTTGCGTTAAATTGTGACAGCTCGTTATTTAACTTGATAAGAGATACGTGCTTATTTCCATTACGCTTCTATGATCGACGACGCTGGCCAAAGGACGTTCTTCCAACAAATTAAAGAAGAAGAAGAAGAAGAAAGAAAGAAAGAAACACATTTATTTGGCAAACACACAACAAAACACAAAATAAAAAACAAATGAAATAAACAAAAAAAAAACAAAAAACATGAAAAAGATTAATTGTTGTGCGATGTCAAAAAGGTTCCCGTCTCAGTGATATCACAGCACTGTTTTTCAGTCGGGTCCTTCATTGACTTCACGAACAACCGGACAAGAAGCATAAAAAAAGCATTATTAGTAAAAAACAAAAGATACACAGTTCTTAAATCATTGTAACCTTTGAGCAGAATACCCATCCCGAAAAAGAGAATTAAAGAAAAATAGAGCCAAAACAAAAACAAGAAAAACTTCAGCTTGTTTCACAAATAAAAAAAATTAAATAAAAAAAACAAAGATTCATAAAATAACAATTGTTCATAAAATAAGTTAAATATTTAATATCATGATGAGATGAGATTGTACGAGATTATAGTAAGTAAAAAATCGACTCTCGGGGGGGCTCCGGCAACCCAAGGGCCCTTCATAAGGAGGTGCGATACCTCTGCTTAGGTTACCATCGATAAGGGTGGAAGCATTACGCCATCGGCATCATAACTACTTATATACCCTATTTACTATTAAGAATGTTATTTAGTTTCAATTGTTACCGCTTCACAGAAAGGTTTGTTTTATTTTTAAAAATACGTCGCTGCTCACTTCTGTGTATCCTAAGGTATGTTTACAGACACAAGTCGCACATGCCTAAATGTCTAGATGCTAGACCCGGCGCAATTATATGTATGCAATACGACCTTGATGAATGAAATTAAACCCAACTAGTAAGCTTCTGCGTAGATCGGAAGTTAATTGGAAGCCCAAAATTTAAAGCTGACGGTAGCCGAGCTCATCTATGACACCGATGTCATAGACCGACCGTTCCCCCCTCTCCCTCACCCGTGGCCAGGGGTGCTGCAAAGCACCCTCGGACCCCACCACCTCCCATGGCCCTAGCAACTTTTCAGTTATATGAGCCGAACCGAATCTAGGTAGAACGCGCCGGTACTTGTTTGCTTTTCCCAACGTGTTTTCTTGACTCCCTAAGTTCTTTAATGCTTAGCCTGTCCTTAGCTTTATCTCGCACTCTTCTCTCTCATTACAATAATTAGCTAGGGGTCAGCTGCTTCGTGGAAAGCCAGCTCGACCGAGCTGGTTGATAAGTGTTGGTCCTCAGTGACCGAATCCGCTGGCGACTCTGCTCTTGGATCCCCGCTCATAAGATCGATTGTGAGATCGAACGCAATTCAATCCATAAAACATCGTTCTATAACATCACCCTTCAGGGATATAAGGCATACCCGTGACATAAGTTACAGCGGCCGATTCTCTCCGGCGTCACACGCCTAACCGAACAATAACAGCGCAGTTTATTTATAATTCATTTAATTACTAATTAGGCCTTGCAGCACATTCACAATACGGGTATGGCGCGAGTTATAGTTTTAATCTTGAATGTTCTGTTATTAAAGATGAGTTTTTATCATTAGTCTTGATTTTTGGTTGCGGTTTTAGCTTACATGCGTATTTCAACCTGTACCGTGGTAGAGCCAAGCGGCGACTTTAGCCGCCGCTCTATTGAGCCGGCTCGGAGAATACCGGCGTGAAGTGGCGGCATTTAGTGCTTCTGCGTTTCGTTCGGTGAGTGAGGTGACCAGTGGGCCCACTCCCCCTCCCGCTTCTCCATCCTCTCCCTCTCGCCGAATGCACCCTTTCCTTTAAAAACATTTTTTACTCTCTTTAAGAGCCTGTATAAGCCTACTGCTGGACATTGGCCAGCATAGGCTGGCATACCATGCGTGGAAGATTTAGCAGACGTCTCTCGGGTAGGCAGGGTTGGTGAGTTTATCGGCAGTACCTTTGCACAAGAGATGCTGCATCCCATCTTTCTTTCGTAGTATTTGGGCAATTAAGTGTTAAGTTTTGCTTTGGGATAGAACAGTATTTGATACACTATTTGTTTAATTGCTTAGACCATAGACATGCAAGTGAGTGTACACAAACAAAGAGATCTGTGTCTACACTCTCGTGTCCCATCATGTAACAAAGTTAACACCTAGCGATAGTTTTGAATTGCCGTGGCCGTAATTGGTCACATTGCCGCGGGAAGTCCATGGATGCAGGTGGCACAGGACCGGAGCCTCGGTCCTGTGCCACCTGCATCCATCGACTTCCCGCAACACTGCGCAGGTCGTCACTCCATCGGGGGTCGTCCTGCACTGCGTTTGCCTGTACGTGGCTGCCACTCGAGAACCTTTTTTCCCCAACGGTTGTCAGTTCGGCGAGCTATGTGGCCGACCCATTGCCACTTCAGCTTGCTGATCCTTACGGCTATGTCGGTTACCTTAGTTCTGCTGCGGATATCATCGTTGCAGACTATCACGCAGAGAAACACCGAGCATAGCCCTGTGTATGTTTGTATGGATAAAATTAAAGGCAAAACGCCATCCGGAATGATACAACTCATTCACAGAGCGGGTCCCGTAGAGACGTCCAATTCTACCGGCTTTGCCGCGAAAAGGTCTAATTCTTAATTAACTAAACAAGCTAAATTAGCGTCATAATAAATGACCGGGTCCCTCGCGTAACTACGCCCAAGCGGAGCGCGTGTGGTGCCGACTCGCTGCACGCAATACAATTCTGTAATAATAATTTTAAAATACGAGTTCGCTGTATGACGGACAGAGCATATGGATCACGCCGCGTGGATTGCGTAAGATGTGACTGTTAGCGTTGCGGTCTTCTTCTTTGTAACCTTGTGCAAGTGCGCAGCTGCGCCGGGGATGCAGTAGTGGTACACAGCACCGGTGCTCTACCGCAGGAGATGCTGATCCCTAGTCGCCCAATGTAGATTCAGCTTAATGCGATGAGGATTTGAGAAGAAAGAAAGAAAGAAACGTTTATTGCACAAATACGCCACTCAATAACAAACAAACATTGCAACACATTTAATCAAACAGTTATTTACACAAACAATGTTTAACGTTGCCTCCTCTAGACGCGTCGCGCGGCGTACGGGCCGAACAGATCACACTCAGCTTGATGCTGCAGTTGAGACTACAGCGCTGGTTTTCAGTGGGCCTGTGTGTCGAGTGATGTACGGACGTTCGTATAAATACGGGGAAAGTTTTTTTTATTTATTTTTCGCCAGAGCAACGTTTGTTAATCACCAAGGAGGGGTCCACCGTGTGCCATTAAGGGTCACATTTGAAGATATAAATTAGGTCCGTGTTGCTCAGTTTTTCTATTAGTATCCTTTGAAATATCAATATCAAGAAGTAATTTTCTATTTAATAGTCTTTTGAAAGCTTCAACAGGTGCCGATGTTTTATGAGAAATCTGTTTACAAGTAAACGGAGGTCTTACTCGGAGGTGGGTCAGGGCGAAAGGAAAGGATGACAATCATCTTTAATAGATCAAGCTAGCGTCGCCCCCGGCGTTCGCTGCTCCGCGTCATTCAGGTAGCCTTGAGCGTATGTGGGGTAACGTCGACAGGTTCTTCACGTAAGGACGGACATGCCGTGTATTACTAATCGATTGGTGTTATTCCAGTGTATTGGTCGGTTAGTCGAATTGAATTTGCGGTGGGAAGGTCATGAATGTAATGTATGCTTGCGTGTCACTTGTCCCGCAATTATGAACAGTATACGTCATTTGATGATTAATTGAATCGGGTGATAGTAAATCTAGATGGCTTGATTATAATCAATATATATGTAAGCTCTCTCGACCGTATACCCGATGTTGGGGCGATCAGAGGTCCAGAAATTGTTTAGTGTTTCGACCCGCTTTTCGGCAGAGCATATTCGGGATCGTACATACGACGAAAAACTCTGGAACGCCATGCCCGATAAGATAAAAGCAGCTCCTAGCAAGAAACTGTTTAAGAGTCTAGTTCGTAATTACCTAATAGAATAATAAATCATTGACAATATTCGGCTTATCTATTTTTGATTTTTATTATATATTTATTTATGTTTCCTTTTATATACTTGTATACGTATTTGTGTATTTTATGTTCTAAATATTTATTTAATTATATAGTTTATTTATATGTACTTATCAACATATTTTTATTGGAGTTGTTTATTATTTTATTTTTTTTATTCTTTGTTTTATACCTGCCAACTACCTTTCACCATAACAAGGGTTGACTGGTAGAGAATGCCACTTGGCATTAAGTCCGCCCATTGTAACCTTAAGCTTTAGGCAATAAAGAATAAATAAATAAATATTTCATTAAGCTCGCCGCTGTCCTGCCGTTTCGGAATGCCTAATAGTTGTCCGTATTCCAGTAAAACAATTATGATGTTATGACCCAGTACAGAGTACATCTCATGCATTCAATCATTGGGGTAAATCGCTATTAGATACGGAACAACTGGCTCGCGTACTGAAACCCGCCCGCATCCAGTTTATTGATATAGACAGACAGATAGAGTGACAGATTTTATGAATCACTCATTATTAACCAATCGGTTCAAAGTTGTCCGCCTAGTATAATGATCTATGACGCATCGTAACTCCATATCGTATGTTATAAAAAAAAAATTGTTAGTGCTGATAACGGAACTTGAATGAAGGGAAAGTGTTTGTAATATTTAATAGTAATACAGTTTTCTTCTTACATTTATAATTAGAAATATTGACATACATTTTCAGGGTAAAGTAGCAGCCTGCAAGTGTCCACTGCTGGGCAAAGGCCTCCTTCTCAAATATCTCTGAGAGAGATTTAGAGATGGCCCGGCACGCTGTTCCAGTGCAGGTTGACGGACTTCACATATCATCGAAATAATTTTTTTTAATTATTATTTCTCAGACATGCAGGTTTCCTCACGATGTTTTCCTTGACCGTCGATCTCGTGGTAAATACAGCACTTAAAATTGCTATTAACAATTTTAGTGGTGCCGGCATCGGGGATCCAAACCAGGTCACTCTCGAGCAGACGGCTCGTTGGCGTAGTGGCTAAGCGTTTAGCTGCGGCGCTTTGTGTCGCGGGTTTGATTACCGCAAGGTACTAGTATTTGTATGGACTACAAATGATAGTTCCCTGTCTGCCTCGGCGACACAGGAGAAATTCTTACAGCAGAAGGTAACGTTTTTAAAAATAAAGAAAAAAGAAAGACTATGAAAGTAAAGCGAGCGCCCTGAACACTATGCTTCCACGGGTATTGAATTATAATTGAATACCCCGAAGATGGCGTAAGGCGAAACCGCTCGGTAACTTAGTCGACAACAATCGCAAGTATAAATACACTTAGAAACATTAAGTTTAACTTATACACGAAGTAATTATTGCACACATTCGCGCGAAAGCGTCCGAGCGATTATTATCGACTTTTCAAGGTCACGCGTTTAACTCAACTTAAATGGCTTTTACGAAGTTCATAGTGCTTTTTGTATTTTTTTATTTTTTTTTATGGTAAAGGCGGCAAACGAGCAAACGGTTCACCTGATGGTAAGTGATTACCATCGCAGACGTACATCTGCAAAGGGTATTTGGGAGATAGGAGGGAGGATGAGGAAGAAGATGAGGAGAGGGAGTGGGCCATAGGTTACCTCATTCACCGAACAAAACGCAAAAAGACACAAGATGCCTCTACTTGACGCCAGTATTCTGCGAGGTCGTGGTATTAATCCGGTCGAGCCGGCCCATTCGAGCAGCGGTAAAAGCCGCCGCTTG
Organism: Bhutanitis thaidina; assembly: GCA_029286595.1. Taxonomy (NCBI): domain Eukaryota; kingdom Metazoa; phylum Arthropoda; class Insecta; order Lepidoptera; family Papilionidae; genus Bhutanitis; species Bhutanitis thaidina. Next base: position 1,574,319 of record JAGSMS010000023.1, on the reverse strand, counting down.
GCTATACCACGTTTAAAAATGTATTGAAGAATTAAACCATTGTTAAGATATCTGTTAAGGTCATTTATAAGCCAGCAGTGTGTACCACGTGCTGGTGAGGTTGCCATTTAGAGAATTAGATTTACATTTATTTTAATAGTAGGTACCCTTTAAATTTAATCAATTTACTTTTGATGCTCATTTAACGAAGCATGTACTTAACCAAACGAATACACTTATAATTACTACAATTATCTGTTTAAGTTATTAACAAGCTAATTAGTTGCCGCGCCGGTTCAAATACGTCGATAAAGCGTCGCGTGCGAGGAACGTATGATACCTGCGCAAGCGCAACACACGCCCAACACACGCGCAGGTCGGTACGATCACAAATGTGCACAAAAAAAATTTATCGACGTTTAAGTTTGTTAAGAAATATGTGGATTTGTAAAAACCCGCATAAAACGTCGCTTTCTCTAGTAGAATGTTTATGAAATACATCAAGCTGTCTCCGCCCGGCGCCCGCAGTATATGTGGATCACGGAAACAAATAATTCACATTTTTATCCTCATCATTTCATCATCATTTCAGCCTATCAGAAGTCCACTGCTGAACATAAGCCTCCCCAAAGATTGCCACGAAGCTCGGTCCTGAGCCACCTGCATCGATCGACTTCCCGCAACACTGCGCAGGTCGTCACTCCATCTTGTGGGGGGTCGTCCTACACTGCGTTTGCCCGTACGTGGCTGCCACTCGAGAACCTTTTTTCCCTAACGGTTGTCAGTTCTGCGAGCTACGTGGCCGGCCCATTGCCACTTCAGCTTGCTGATCTTTACGGCTATGTCGGTTACCTTAGTTCTGCTGCGGATATCTTCGTTGCAGACTCTATCACGCAGAGAAACACCGAGCATAGCCCTTTCCATAGCGCGCTGAGCAACTTTGAGCTTCCTCATACGGCCTGCAGTGAAGGACCAAGTCTCGGATCCGTATATCATCACATAACATTATCCTCATCTAAAATATATTATATCGCATTCGGTTGTAGAGAGGGTTGGAGTTTTTGTGACGTTTTCATAATCGTTTATCTATTTCTTGTAGAAAAACGGTTACATAGATATAACATATTATACATTACGTGTCTTTAGTGTTTTTCCATTAAAAATATCTTTCCCCTTCCTGTAATCAATCTATAAATCCGGCCGGGTTCAGATGTACATCGAGTCACTGCCTTGTTTGGTTGTCTCTCATTGATATTGAATAAAAAAATATCTCAGAGATTAACTAGGATGGATACTTAACTATATCTGCGCCAATATGAAACTGCAAAAATAATTTTCTCCATTTGACGTTCAAAGAAATTCAAATTTCGTTTGTCAATTGCATTCTTTTTTTTTTACAATCTTCTACCGTTTCGTAATGGGGTTCCACTGGCGGCGAAGAAACAAGCGAAAAGAACTCCGTAAGTATTCGTAGTTAAACAGATTTTATTCATTCCAAATAATTACATCATATAATATTTTGTCGTCGGTATTATGTGAGTCGGTCGAGGAATCCAGTGGACCGTGAGTGCGGGCGTAACGGCTCGTATCCATTAGTCTCTTTTTTTTAATAAAAAAATAGGCTTACGTTTGACCTCAATCTCGCTTGATGGAAGGCGAAGATGAGGCATAGGATGGTACACGTTTGCCTAGAAGGTGTCTGTTCACTTTGGCCTTAAAGATCTCCAGATTATAGAGTTCCGGATAAGAGAGCTCAATTCCTTAGCAGTCCGCATAATAAAGGAAGAGGCAAACCGCTTCGTGCGTAATGGAGGAATGTCTACAACGTAAGGGTGGAACTGCTCACCGCGCCTAGTCGTTCGGTGATGGAAAGGGGAAGGGGGTATCGAGATCCCCGGTGCCGGCACCACTATAATTGATAATAACAATTTTAAATACTGTATACTGTATTACTGTATTTACCACGTGCTCAACGGCGAAGGAAAACATCGTGAGGAAACCTGCATGTCTGAGAAATAATAAAAAAAAAAAATTGTTTTCGAGGATATGTGAAGCCTGCCAACCCACACTGGAGCAGAGTGGCGGGTCCTTTCCGACTCCTAAACCCTCTCCGATACTAGTATTTTGAGAAGGAGGCCTTTCGCCAGCAGTGAGCATTTACAGGCTGTTACTTTACTTTTTACTTTTCTACTAAAGCGCCTTCTGCCGGATTCAAATGTGTTCATTATCTATTTTCGCCCTTAACCAAATTATATTGTGAATATGAGTCATATTCACAATATAATAAATATTGTTTATAAATATAAAATTTGTGTATAGCTGGAAGACAGCGAATACAAATATAATAATAATAATATTTGTTTATTTTCTCCCCACAAAACAGACCATACATTATTATCTAATGAAATATTAATATACATTTAGATATCGGTGTGTCTAGTCTAGGATGTGTGAGGAGCTGGTGTCTGAGATAGGCATAAAAAGCCTGTATTACAGATCACCAGGTCCCCAACCCACGGAAAAAACAAAAGCATTATTTAGCATTAGTGGTACTGGTGTTTAAACTTAATGTACTAAGAGAAATATGGTAGGATATGTCCTCAATCGGCCCAGCCGTTCTCAAATGATGCTGGCGATGCGATGAGCTTACCGACGAACAGCATTTTTTTTTTTTTTTATAGATAACGTTGGATAAGATTATAAAAAGCATTACGAAAAGATGACTAACGAGCAAAAAGTAATCCTGAATTATTTAGCGTATTAACTATTTATAATCTGTTATGAAATTTAATTAGGAGCTGTTTAACGGTGTGCACAGGGTTGTCAAAGAAACAAAATAAATAAATAATTACTTTTAAAAGTTATAATTTATTTATTTTGTTTTTGACAGTTGACTTAAGTTCGACTTTAGGTATTTGGAAATATTAAGAAGTGTAAAAGAGTTAAATATTATTTCATTCATTTCCAAGTTCCTGTTAAGAGATCCTATATAATAATATACAATCATTTTGTCCAAATGCCAAGCTCGCATGCACTCTACTAGTTGACGAACGAGGCTCTGGCCTCTGGCAACCGACGCCAGACAGATAAGTTCTAAGATAAGCCTGAATCAAATTTCACAGATTATCTAAATAAGGATACATTTTTGGTTACTAACAATAATTTTAAAGAATATTTCAAAGAAATATGCTTTTGCTAACCCTGACCATGTTCATGAGTCTTAAGTGATTGAATGACAAGTCATAAGGCATACGTGGAGACTTTTCCAGCACCAAGTTTGACAAACTGGATTGAGTATATTTTGAAATAAAACAATTTGTAAGTCGAATTCATTAATTTCGACGATAGGCAGCGAGTGGTACGGTATTGTGTTTTTTTTTTTTTTTAACACGGCCAAAGTTTGCGAACGGTCTGCCCGGTGTTAAGTGTTGGCGTGTAAGGCGTTAAGTACGACAGCTCTCTATTGATTCCATTAGCTTACGCTTGTAAATAATGTAATCAATAATCGTTATCTCGGGAAATAATTATTATCCCGGGAAAGTGGCCTATGTCCTTCAGTGTCGCCAGCAATATTTCCGAACAGTCACGACTTAGGGACCTTCAAGAAAAGAGCTTATTCCTTCCTTAAAGGCCGGCAGCGCATCTGTAGCTCCTCTGGTGTTGTGGATGTTCGTGGGCGTCGGTGATCACTTACCATCAGGTGAGCCGCACGCTCGTTTGCCCCCTTCTTCCATAAAAAAAAAGTAGCCTAGGTCCAATCTTATTAGGATTTTCAGAAAGTTTTCATCACATACTACTTACTATTTCAGTATTTTTTTCCATAGATTGGAAAAGGGTAATCAAATTTCAAATATGCTTATCCAATGTCAAGTCTCTATCATCCTTCTTTCGGTTGTCGTGTTAAGAGAGGTGAAAAAAAAAAACCTTTGGGATTTTATATTTAGAAGATAGATAAATAAATAAATGTAAATTGTTTTATCGCTTTTGGATTGCCATAAAAACAAAACCGCCAACTGACAGTAGCGTGGCGCTCTCATATATTTGAGAAGGAGGCCTTTGCCCAGTAGTGGGCACTTACAGGCTCCTACTTTACTTTAAATAAAAAATATACTAGTAAAATATACTTAATTTTGAAAGTATAACCGTGGTAGCTCAGGGATTAGGATTATCGTTTATCGCTTTTATTTAGTACGCGTGTCAGGTTCGATCAGGTTCGATCCTCGGTGCCGGCACCACTAAAATTGTTAATAGCAATTTTAAGCTTTATTTGCCACGTGCTCGGTGTTGAAGGAAAACGTCGCCTGGAATCATGAATGTCAGAGAAATAATAAAAATATTATTTCGACGACTTGTGATTTGAGAGGGACCCTTAACCTCATGAACTTCTTCTCCATCTGCCTATAAACGTGTTCACTGCTGGACATACGCTTCTACCCAGTGAGAGAATTCGCTGTAACCGTCACGTTCAGAAAACGGTCTCGCGATTCAGAACCTATCACCATACCTCGGTCGGAGGCTTTCAAGCTTAAAAATCATCGGCTTATTCTTCCAATAAAAACTTCCATGCCTTATGTTTGTTCAGCGTTCCTTGACCCGTTCCTCCACCACCTCCATCTTAGACCTTCAACGGATCATTTCATTAATTCGATCCGACGTTTGCGAATGTAATTCTTAAGTTATTATCGGTTTACAGTTCGTTCTTTATGTGACATTGACATCTCGAATATAAAAAAAAAACCTAGTTCAATAAACTCTTGTTTTGGCACTGAATTGGTTTTAGGCGTCTCATTTATTGAGCTACTAAAACTATTAATTGTTATTTTAACTCTTGTGATGGTTCATCGTGAATGTGAAGTTTCTGTGAAATAGTATGAAACAATGGTTGTATCCCGCCTCTAAAACCACTCACAGAAAATGTATGAGCATTGACCACTGTTGGGCCATTTACTGGCTCCTACTTTACTTTTACTGAGTTGGTTTCAGTAATTTTCGTTTATGTTATGTTAGTTTAGTTTTAATTATTTCAACAGTAAACTGGGGGATAGGATGGGGAACGTAACAATGTTAATCCACGCGCGCACAACCTTACCAGCTCGCGATGCACCACAATGAGCTGACGTTTGGTCTGGCATTTTTCAGAGATGACTATCCCGCCATCTGTCGGTGGCCGTTGCGATTTTCAAGGCCTAGCTACAATATATAAACATTTTATGTCCATGTAGGTGTTCAAATTTATGATGGCGAAAGAGATTGTGTTGTTTCTTTTTTTCTTGTATATGAAGTCTAGATTAGTGAACCTGGTAAATAACTGGCAATACATAAATATTGAACGGAGTTATTTAAACAACTGGTATTGAAAATTTCAAAATTACTCAGCAATTAAAAACTATCTTATCTCCACCTCCTACTATAATTAGGTATTGTTCAACAGTCGACTTACATTTCGACTATTTACAATTAAGAAAAAGAAAATGTACTTCTTCAAAGTTGACAATAAATTCCGATACATTTCATTAAACATATTGGCTTTTATATATAGGAAACTAAGCGATATACTATATATATAAATAAAAAATTATAAATTTTTAGTTTTCGTTTGATTTTATAATCAACTCGTGAACGGAAAGGTAACAAAAACAAACGCAAAAACGAAGTGAGAGGACAGACGGACAAACGGTGTCGATTACGAAGCAAATTAAGGTTTTGTTTCATTATCGTTTTCAATTAGATTAGGCTCGTTATTTTATATTAGAACCTTATCTTATATAGCGAGGGATACGACTTGTGGTAGCGTAGTGCACCATTGGGTTCCGCAGTGCACTATACACCCCTTCGGGAGATACAACGTGACGGCAGGCTTGGAGATTTAGGGACATACTATTGAATGTACGTCATATATTATACCAATGGCGTCCATTAAATAACCTCAAATCCGGTCGAAAATATTTTAATAACCACAAAACTCGTTAAATCTCGTCATACGCTTTATAGCACTGTTTTAAAGTAAAACATTTATTGTTTTCTTGTGTTTACGCGAACACAACACATTTGAAATGAAACTACCATTTACGGATTTTATGGCGTTTAATTTTGTTTTCGTCTGTTACATATGGCAAACTTAATGATCTGTTAGGACCCGCGTGAAAGAACAGATAGCTGACGTGAGCGTAATGCTGCAGAGGCTGCAGCGCTGATTTTCTGTTGGATTTTTTTTTTTATTTTTATTTTTATTTTTATTTTTATTTTTATTTTTATTTTTATTTTTATTTTTATTTTTATTTTTATTTTTATTTTTATTTTTATTTTTATTTTTATTTTTATTTTTATTTTTATTTTTATTTTTATTTTTATTTTTATTTTTATTTTTATTTTTATTTTTATTTTTATTTTTATTTTTATTTTTATTTTTATTTTTATTTTTATTTTTATTTTTATTTTTATTTTTATTTTTATTTTTATTTTTATTTTTATTTTTATTTTTATTTTTATTTTTATTTTTATTTTTATTTTTATTTTTATTTTTATTTTTATTTTTATTTTTATTTTTATTTTTATTTTTATTTTTATTTTTATTTTTATTTTTATTTTTATTTTTATTTTTATTTTTATTTTTATTTTTATTTTTATTTTTATTTTTATTTTTATTTTTATTTTTATTTTTATTTTTATTTTTATTTTTATTTTTATTTTTATTTTTATTTTTATTTTTATTTTTATTTTTATTTTTATTTTTATTTTTATTTTTATTTTTATTTTTATTTTTATTTTTATTTTTATTTTTATTTTTATTTTTATTTTTATTTTTATTTTTATTTTTATTTTTATTTTTATTTTTATTTTTATTTTTATTTTTATTTTTATTTTTATTTTTATTTTTATTTTTATTTTTATTTTTATTTTTATTTTTATTTTTATTTTTATTTTTATTTTTATTTTTATTTTTATTTTTATTTTTATTTTTATTTTTATTTTTATTTTTATTTTTATTTTTATTTTTATTTTTATTTTTATTTTTATTTTTATTTTTATTTTTATTTTTATTTTTATTTTTATTTTTATTTTTATTTTTATTTTTATTTTTATTTTTATTTTTATTTTTATTTTTATTTTTATTTTTATTTTTATTTTTATTTTTATTTTTATTTTTATTTTTATTTTTATTTTTATTTTTATTTTTATTTTTATTTTTATTTTTATTTTTATTTTTATTTTTATTTTTATTTTTATTTTTATTTTTATTTTTATTTTTATTTTTATTTTTATTTTTATTTTTATTTTTATTTTTATTTTTATTTTTATTTTTATTTTTATTTTTATTTTTATTTTTATTTTTATTTTTATTTTTATTTTTATTTTTATTTTTATTTTTATTTTTATTTTTATTTTTATTTTTATTTTTATTTTTATTTTTATTTTTATTTTTATTTTTATTTTTATTTTTATTTTTATTTTTATTTTTATTTTTATTTTTATTTTTATTTTTATTTTTATTTTTATTTTTATTTTTATTTTTATTTTTATTTTTATTTTTATTTTTATTTTTATTTTTATTTTTATTTTTATTTTTATTTTTATTTTTATTTTTATTTTTATTTTTATTTTTATTTTTATTTTTATTTTTATTTTTATTTTTATTTTTATTTTTATTTTTATTTTTATTTTTATTTTTATTTTTATTTTTATTTTTATTTTTATTTTTATTTTTATTTTTATTTTTATTTTTATTTTTATTTAAACTTTATGCACAAAGCGGTACACACGGCGGACTTAATACCTAGAGCCATTCTCTCCCAGTCAACCATTACGCTAAGCAGTGATAAACATATAATAGAGCCGATACAGAAGCAGCCTGTCACAAGAACATTGCTTCCCCCAAAGATTGACACAAAGCACGGTGCCGAGCCACCAGCATCCGCCGAGTCCTCCGTCCCACTGTGCGTTTGCCTGTACGACGTTATCATCTTACCCAACAGTTATCAGTTCCACGAGTCATGCGGCCGGCCCATTGCCGCTTCCTTCTCCGATACAAACAGGTTTATATTGTTCGTGATAATAGACCAATAAAGTTCATTCCGTATCTTGTAAAACGCTGTCTCTGTCTGTATCTATTTCAACGTGGTAGACCCAAGCGGCGGCTTTAGCTGCTGCTCGAATGGGCCGGCTCGACTGGATTGGTACCACGGCCTCGCAGAATACCGGCGTGAAGTAGAGGCATCTTATGCTTCTGCGTTTCGTTCGGTGAGTGAGGTAACCGAAGGTCCAGCCTCCCTATTCCCCTCCTCATTCCTCCGATCTCCCAAATATCCTTAACGACCGTCAACGCACCTGCAGCACTCTGGTGTAGCAGATGTACGTGGGCGACGGTAATCACTTACCATCAGGTGAACCGCTTGCTCGTTTGCCGTCTTTTCCTAAAAAAAAAAAAAACACTCCGTGGTGTAGGTTGTGGCTATGTTTTTGATTAGCATGCGACCTTTGTACAGACTTAAGTACGGTTATTTATCATTGACTGTTAAAGTTTTTGCTGCCCTTTTGTATTGTTCGAGTTTGTGCTTTATTGGAATTGTTTCTCGCGTTAATGACTCTGGTTGATATCACCGTTTTTGTTTTCCCCATCGCGGTTTGTTTTATCGCTCCTTCGTCTGTTAATACCTTTAACTATAATCTCTATGTTTTAGCCAGTGACTCACCATTGAAGGCTAGTTCTTAAATTCTTGTGCCTTAAGTGTTTCATTTAGTTTAATCTTTATCGCCATTCCTTTATACAGGATGACGCAGAAGTCGGATAATGCCTATAGGCATTCTCTACCAGTCAACCTGTGGCGTGGTCAAAGAAAAATCAAAAACTCATCAAAACTAAATAATTAATAAACCCTCGTACATATATTACATAAATAAAGACTAATGAAATGCATTAAATCACTCACAGGCATACATAAAAAGCTTCACACATAAATACACTCATAGTAACAAACATACATACTTTAGACAGTAGCGATAATAAAATAAACAATATCATGTAAGATTCGGGGTCTTCAAAACAACCTCACGAACCAATCTTTTAAAAGAGCACTTACTGCACGCTTGTCTTATATCATCGGTCAAGGAATTCCATAGCAGTGTAGCCTGAACCGTGAAGGAGTTTTCAATGAAGCTGGTGAAGTGTGAGGGAATACAAATCTGATTATTAGATAAAGATGTAAGAACCCTATCATTGGATAAAGAGAGATGCTGAAATTTATCCCTAAGATATAAGAAAGCGAAAATGGATCATTTAAAATAGAAAAAAGAACATGTACGCAATACAAGTATTATTTTTTTATTTTTATTTTTATTTAAACTTTATGCACAAAGCGGTACACACGGCGGACTTAATACCTAGAGCCATTCTCTCCCAGTCAACCATTACGCTAAGCAGTGATAAACATATAATAGAGCCGATACAGAAGCAGCCTGTCACAAGGACATTGCTTCCCCCAAAGATTGACACAAAGCACGGTGCCGAGCCACCAGCATCCGCCGAGTCCTCCGTCCCACTGTGCGTTTGCCTGTACGACGTTATCATCTTACCCAACAGTTATCAGTTCCACGAGTCATGCGGCCGGCCCATTGCCGCTTCCTTCTCCGATACAAACAGGTTTATATTGTTGGTGATAATAGACCAATAAAGTTCATTCCGTATCTTGTAAAACGCTGTCTCTGTCTGTATCTATTTCAACGTGGTAGAGCCAAGCGGCGGCTTTTGCTGCTGCTGGAATGGGCCGGCTCGACCGGGTTGGTACCACGACCACGCAGAATACCGACGTGAAGCAGAGGCATCTTGTGCTCCTGCGTTTCTATCTAGTCGGTGAGTGAGGTGACCGGAGGCCCACTCCTCCTCCCCAAATACCCTTAAAGGCCGGCAACGCAAATGCGGCCCCTCTGGTGATGCAGATGTACATGGGTGACGGTGATCACTTACCATCAGGTGAACCGCTCGCTCGTTTGCCGCCTTCCCATAAAAAAAATCTACAGATATGTTTTTTATTTAAATTTTCCGTCTAATATTTCAGCCACGGACTACAGGCCCGAAATCACGACTTCATTCGGAACATGCGTGTCGTAGCTTTGAGCAGCTACGCTAGGTGTAGTAAAAAAAAGCTTCTTGTTTAACATACTCTGCCATCGATCCGTTAATTCGTTGGCCGTGGGTCCGTTATTCGGACAATTAAACGTTAGTTTTCTCGTCATGGCGTATACTTCCACTGGTGTTACGCTGGATAGACCTTATCAAGAACGAACGAGTGTCTCCGCCATCGCACTACTGCTTTCTGCACTATAACATGTCCTGAGCAGGTGACAGTTTCGGAAATTGACCGGAAGATGACGCTTGTCTATATATGTCAGGGGATCAGACCGATGGCGTATAATAGTTAGAAGATGGTTCTAGAATACAACCGAGCGACTTCATATCGTCCACTGTCGCATACCGTACGAGTTAAATATAACCGGTGAGAAATATACGCATTGCAGTTATTGGCAGTTATCAAGGGATCCGTTTTATCTGACACTGACGTCAGGTTTTTATTGGGCTAATTGAGACGACGTCACTGCGTGCCGAATTAGCTTCTCCCTAGGGCCTGTGAATGGTAATGTGACCGCGGGCGTGTTAAATATTCACACAGTATTTGTTCAAATGCTTCATGAAAATTTCAAAATTTTCTAAGATACTGCACAGAAACAAAAACTGACTAGTTACTATTTTTTTAATATTTTTATTAAGTTTTTTTTTTGGAAATTTTTAGTAATTTGAAATATATTTCGTAGTTCTTTTTAGATGATCTTTTTTCAACGTCAAGTTTAAAATGTATGATTTCACATGTAACCTTACTAATATTCTCGTTAACCCTCCAACTAAGCTTACAGCTTGTATCCGGAGTGGTTCACGACAATATTCGAATGGCGGGCTCGAACTTACAACCTCATTTTTGATAGTCCGCACCCTAACCCATTTGGCTATTGGCGCTTATGTCTCTGGAATGTTTCTTTTAGTTTTCAAACGTGCGCTAAGATGACCTTCACCGTCGATCACGTGGTAAGTGAACAATTCAAATTACAATTAAAACATACACTACATGTTAGTGTTATGCACCGGTGCCAGCACTGCCAACAATTGGCGTAGTATAATATATCAGATATAATGGACCCCCGCAATGGCCCTGGGCTGCCATGACTGATAATTGAATAGAAATGGTTAGTTTAATCATTATATTGATACGTGAAAATCGAAATTGTTGAGACCCGTTTTAGTATTTATTGTACGAGTACAAGGAGAGAAGTACTTCTTTGTTTTTTTTTTTTGGGAAGCAATCGGTTCACCAGTGATAAGTGACGACCTGCGCAGTGTTGCGGGAAGTCGATGGATGCAGGTGGCTCAGGACCGAGCTTCGTGGCAATCTTTGGGGGAGGTCTATGTTCAGCAGTGGACTTCTGATAGGCTGAAATGATGATGAATGATGAAGCGGTTCACCTGATGGTAAGTGATTACCGTTGCCCACCAAATATAACGCCACTGTGCCATAGATGCGCATAAAAAGACAATCATGTGTGTATGTTGCAGCTAAGACTGGTAAAATGAAATGTATTAGAAATTTTAAAAAACCTGTAGTAATAAAAATTAAAATATTTCGTACTACAGCTTCATCATAACTTTGACTTGGTGACTTTAAGACCTTTCGACCTTCCCCGGGGCGTTGCTTTTAATCGAGTATCTCCTTAGAAGCGGGCGCGATGTTGTTTAAAAGTCGTTTATTGTAAAGAGAGCCTTCACCTTAAAGAAATCGGGCCAATTGTCGCACACCGTGGAACCGCCGGCGGCCTTATGCAATCGTCGTGACGCGTCTCCGTTGGTACTGACGTTACGGCTTTTGAACAGGTTTCATAACAGAGTTTAAAATTTTGTTTATAAAATTTGAAGGGGGCATACTATGTTTTCTTCAATGGTCAACCTGATTGAGAAACCCCTGCACGCAGTGCATTTAGCGGCTCTTGTGACTGACTCTTGGCGGGAAATCCTCTTATTTCTTAATACGTAAACTAAAAGAATTGCGCGTTAAAATGTTTCTAAGGTTTTTGATTAAAAATCGAAATAAAAATTATCTCGCCATATTGATTGAAAAAATGTTCTCGAGTAGCGATTTTTATACTTGCACGATTTTGTCAAATATAAATGACGGAACATTTGTATTTGACAAAATCGTGTATAAAAGACCTAAACACGTAACAGTAGTGAAACTTCTACTCTCTAAAAAATAACTAATAATAAATATTGTTCACTGTGGTAATATACTAATACGTACCCTACATAAACAAATTACACACTACCAATTCAAAATGCAAGACAATCGCAGCTTACCGAAACGTTGCACACCAATCAAACATTTCGCTTCAAAAACTACGGTAGAATTGTAACGTAAAACTTGCATATTGCTTTTTAAGTAAGTGCAGATTGAATTAAAAGGAAACATAAAATTTATTGATCCCTACACCTACATACGAATACCGTCCGATACTCAAAGTGAAATGGACACGCGGCACGCTCGTTTCGTTTAACTTGCACTAACGCTGCTCGCTCTTGTCTCCTACGTGCGTCTGTTACGACACTTTGGAAATGTGAAATGTGACAGCGCGCGGCGATTGTGAACTTGCGGGCGAACGAAAAGGTTCGTTTATTTTGTAAATATATATTAAATAATAACAAACGATGTCAGGGCACTGGCCTCTCGCAATGAAACGGAAACTATTCGCGTGTCCTGCGTGGAGGGGTCACCGGAGAACCTGACCACCATTCTGCTTCTCCGTACGCTCTTTCTTGTTCGTAGCGAGAAAGATAATTTCGTTGGGCAAATGTCAAATCTTATTGTTATTCGTTTGACAATCTACCGCCGTTTCGTAATGAGCCTCCTCTGATGGAGAAGAAACAGGCAGAAGCACGAGGTGCCTTTACTTCGCGCCGTTACTCTGCGAGGCCGTGGTGGCAACCCGGTCGGCAAAATGGATTATCCCTAAAGTTGTAGCCTGTAAGTGTCCACTGCTGGGCGAAGGCTTCCTTCTCATATATCTGAGAGGGTTTTGGTGCCGGGAAGGGCCCGCCACGCTGCTCCATTGCGTTGCGGTGGTTGGCGGGCTAAATAAATGTAACACAATTGTTACATTTGTGCAGTGTATGTGTGTGTAACAGCGCATATCTCTCGGATATCGGATTAAGATTACGTTCGCAGGTGAAAGCTCGGGTGAAGTCGGCGCACGCCGAATCCGAACGCGTCGCTATTTTTGGGTATTCATTAAAAACCAGGCGTCGTGTCGAAGTGTGCGCCGCGACTTGTTTATGTTCGTTCGGTTTGCATCGTTGTGATTGAAGTCGAACGTTTGTTGCATGTTTGTGTATAATGTTTCTTTTTTTTTTGTATTGAGAGACTTTGGGAGAAGATTGTCGGCTCGGTGGCGCGGGCTGCGGTTCCCGGTTTGCTGTTTCTCGCAATTAATAATTGTTCGTATGAATTACGTATGATTGTTCATGGCCTGAGTCGACTTGTGTCTGTAAAACATCTCTAGAGCGTATTCTACAGACGGGTAACGGGAAAAAAGAGGCAGCTGCTTTTACTCTGGCGTCATTGCTGTCTGAGATATCCGCCATACTTGTGAACAGGTGTTGCTTCTAGACGTTATTCCTAGACTTCTAGGCGTTATGTCTAGACTTTTTATTAAATATTCGTATCGAAGAGCATGCTTCGGTTGCTTATGGGATTTAATGTTGGTTTTTGAATATATAAATAATGTTGAAAACAAATTACAAAAAGTCATAATTTTAATTCAGCATAGTTTCCACGCAGTGAGGAAACGCCCGCAAGATAACCTTTTTACGGAAATAGGCAATTGTGAAAATGACGTTTGACAAATGGAATTTATATTTGTTGCGTAGAAAAATAAAGGATTTTCATAAATTTTCCATGTTCGAAATATTTTAGTATACAACACATAGTTACAGCATATTTATTAAATAAGAAGTATGAGCTTAGTTTTTACAACCGACAGAAACGGAAAAATTATCAATATGTCTGTTTTGTTTCTAAAAACTTATTACGCGTCGCGTAACGTACATTATACGTAACGTACATAACGTATAACGTTACGCGATGTCTTCGCCGATTATGAACCAATTCGATGATTCCTTTTTTTGTATTGAGAGACTTTGGGAGAAGATTGTCGGCTCGGTGGCGCGGGCTGCGGTTCCCGGTTTGCTGTTTCTCGCAATTAATAATTGTTCGTATGAATTACGTATGATTGTTCATGGCCTGAGTCGACTTGTGTCTGTAAAACATCTCTAGAGCGTATTCTACAGACGGGTAACGGGAAAAAAGAGGCAGCTGCTTTTACTCTGGCGTCATTGCTGTCTGAGATATCCGCCATACTTGTGAACAGGTGTTGCTTCTAGACGTTATTCCTAGACTTCTAGGCGTTATGTCTAGACTTTTTATTAAATATTCGTATCGAAGAGCATGCTTCGGTTGCTTATGGGATTTAATGTTGGTTTTTGAATATATAAATAATGTTGAAAACAAATTACAAAAAGTCATAATTTTAATTCAGCATAGTTTCCACGCAGTGAGGAAACGCCCGCAAGATAACCTTTTTACGGAAATAGGCAATTGTGAAAATGACGTTTGACAAATGGAATTTATATTTGTTGCGTAGAAAAATAAAGGATTTTCATAAATTTTCCATGTTCGAAATATTTTAGTATACAACACATAGTTACAGCATATTTATTAAATAAGAAGTATGAGCTTAGTTTTTACAACCGACAGAAACGGAAAAATTATCAATATGTCTGTTTTGTTTCTAAAAACTTATTACGCGTCGCGTAACGTACATTATACGTAACGTACATAACGTATAACGTTACGCGATGTCTTCGCCGATTATGAACCAATTCGATGATTCCTTTTTTTGTATTGAGAGACTTTGGGAGAAGATTGTCGGCTCGGTGGCGCGGGCTGCGGTTCCCGGTTTGCTGTTTCTCGCAATTAATAATTGTTCGTATGAATTACGTATGATTGTTCATGGCCTGAGTCGACTTGTGTCTGTAAAACATCTCTAGAGCGTATTCTACAGACGGGTAACGGGAAAAAAGAGGCAGCTGCTTTTACTCTGGCGTCATTGCTGTCTGAGATATCCGCCATACTTGTGAACAGGTGTTGCTTCTAGACGTTATTCCTAGACTTCTAGGCGTTATGTCTAGACTTTTTATTAAATATTCGTATCGAAGAGCATGCTTCGGTTGCTTATGGGATTTAATGTTGGTTTTTGAATATATAAATAATGTTGAAAACAAATTACAAAAAGTCATAATTTTAATTCAGCATAGTTTCCACGCAGTGAGGAAACGCCCGCAAGATAACCTTTTTACGGAAATAGGCAATTGTGAAAATGACGTTTGACAAATGGAATTTATATTTGTTGCGTAGAAAAATAAAGGATTTTCATAAATTTTCCATGTTCGAAATATTTTAGTATACAACACATAGTTACAGCATATTTATTAAATAAGAAGTATGAGCTTAGTTTTTACAACCGACAGAAACGGAAAAATTATCAATATGTCTGTTTTGTTTCTAAAAACTTATTACGCGTCGCGTAACGTACATTATACGTAACGTACATAACGTATAACGTTACGCGATGTCTTCGCCGATTATGAACCAATTCGATGATTCCTTTTTTATATTGAAAAGTTTATCAGCTCAAGTCGTAGTCCCATTTAAATTTGGTGGGGAAATAGGGGATGAAGGCGATTGTTTCCTCTAAAACTCTGTTTTAAATTTTTCCTCAGAAGAAAGATTTCGTTTGTACGCAATTTATCGATTTTTGTCTTTGGATTTTGGTGACGCAGAGATCAGCTTAGACAGTAGGCTTTTCAAGTCAATATTTAAAACACCTAACTGCTTTTTTTGAGTCAAAACAATCTGGTTTTTTAATTCGATTTTATTTATTTTTGTTACTTCTAAGTGGCAACAAACAAACATACTCCGCGACTCCGACTTCGTCCGCGTTAGCTTGAGGAATCAATCCGTATAACCCCAGAAGCATTTGTCGTACGGAGCGATGAAACAATAACTAAACTGATTCCAGGCTACGCCATGCTATTATAGGCATGGCTATGCTTTCCATAATCTGTGCTAGTTTCATGTTAATATCATCGGTTGTAATTACTCGTAAGTTAAGCACAAACAAACTGACCGATTAAGTCGGAGAGTCTTTAAGTAAGCGGGTATACTGCAAGACTTTACAACTACCGAAATCAATATTATCAAAAAACCTTAATTCTTATTTTAAGTCGATAATGGCTAATATCTTAATACTTTAGGTGAGAAATTCTTGTATATTTTCATATAAATAAATATACGTGTGTGAAATTTTGTTTCACTTTCCAAGGAAAATTCGTTACCTCACAATTACATATTTAAATTGATATTAGCTACTCAACAATAGATGGCAGTATTATAATAAAACCAACTTTTCCCACGGAAAGCTATAACGTTACTAAAAATCGAAAGACGAAGTGCGAAACACGGACGCCCTGGTACTTAAGTTATTATACGACGACCGTTAAGTATATGTGATAAATCTGGCCGGAGGTACACTAGTAAACTTATTTTAATATTCTCATACTATTAGATACTAATACTAGATAGGTAGGTACTAGATTGGTACAATCTATCATTGCACCTGTACAAAACAAACGTCACCGGCACCACTTGCGCAACTGATTGACAGAAATCGAGGACAGCGCCGTCCAAGGTCGACAACAGCCACTAGCCGATGTGTCCGATTCGCTCCCGGCGTCGCTTGCCGTGCTTGTGTTATTTTGAAATATGCAAGCTTTTTATTTTTATTTTTTAATTGTAAAACAGGGCGCTGCCTTTACTAACATAGAGCGTGAGTGACCTGGGTTCGAACACCGGTACCACTAAAATTGTTAATAGCAATTTTAAATACTGAATGTACCGAAGAGATTGAAGTAAAACACACACAAACGTGAGGAAACTTGCCTGCATTGAGGCAGCGTGGGGGACCCACTCTGGCTCCTGAACTCTCTCAAATATTAACTGCTGGGCATCGGCCACCGCTCTTCTTTCGTCCAGCTCTGGGCTTTACATTACCGTGCACAAACACTAACCGGTTATAATTATCAGTAAGCTTTACAAATATACGTGAAGCTCACAGATACGCCTGGAGCGGGCATCGAACCTCCGACCAGTATCGTTGAAGTAATACTCAACAGAGCCGAGGAGTTAGCTGTTGTTTGAAATATCAGTAGGATAATGTGGCAGAGTGTTTCATTTATTGTTAGATTCAAAAGAAATAACTGCAAAATGAATAACCAGCGTGGTAAAACATTCGATCGAGACGTACCACGCCTGCTATGAAGAGCTACATGCCGTAGAATGCAAATTGTCAGTAGCTCGTTGCGTTTTAAGTTAGCCTATATGCGAAGGGTGAGAAACAAATTTATTTTTCTAGTATATATTTAAAAAGGTGTCGTGGTAGCGCGGTGGTCTGGGGGGACGCTTTTAATTTCATAGTAAGCGTGTGGACTCGAGTTCGACCCCGGGCGTCCGGCAACCGCTCGAAATTGTTAATGGCAATTTACCACGTGCTCGGCGATAAAGGAAATCTGCATGTCTGAGAAATAAATAAAACAAAATATTTCGAGGACCGTGTGAAGTCCGTCAAGAGCAGCGTGGCGGAGCACGACTTTAAAACCATGTGTCAGATATTCGAGAAGGAGACCTTTTCCCAGCTGTGGGCACTTACAGGCTGCTACTTTAGGGATAGTTCGAATCGCATGGTGTTAGTGGGTCATAGTGGGAACTGTGAATAGAAACTGTTCAAGTTATAGATGACAAACTACGTCCATGGAAACCTTAGTAAGTGACTAAGGTTTCCATCGCCGGCGTGAAGATATCTCCGGAACCCTACACCGAGCGTGGTCCGACCTTACCTCAGCCCTATGACGCCGGTCAGACAGATAGTTTTCTACAATTGTACTATTCCTTACCTAAATACATGTGCATTTGTATTTTCAATAGATGACCAATAATACCGACCGGGTCGTTTGTTCGGCAGTTAAACGAAAGTGATTTGTATTCCCTGACGTCTCTAAAGTCTCTAAACTAATCTGGTGATCTGAAAATGTTTCAATACGCTTGCGGCGTTCCAAGCTATTTTAACAGTTCTGCATACGCGTATCCGCAATGTACGACGTTTGATTAGAATAGAATAGAAAAACATTTATTTAGCACAAGTAAAGTAGCAGCCGGTAAGTGCCCACTGCTAGGCAAGGACCTTCTTCACAAATACGAGTATCAGAGAGGGTTTAGGAGCCGGGAAGGGCTCCAGTGCGGGTTGGCAGGCTTCACATATCCTCGAAATAATATTTTTATTATTTCTCAGACATGCAGGTTTCCTCACGATGTTGCCCTTCACTGCTGAGCACGAGGTAAATACAGCACTTAAAATTGCTATTAACAATTTTAGTGGTGCCGGCACCGGAGGTCGAACCCAGGTCTCTATGAAACTAAAGTGAGCGCCCTGAGCACTAGACTACCACGGCTCTCTAGCACAAGTACATAAATATAAATAGAGAAAGCAATTTAATTAAAAAAATAAATAAACAAAGAGTAACGTCTGCGCCGAAGAGGTGTTGGCTCAGCATTCGCTGCTTACTCAGCGCTGATTTTTAATTCTGTTTAAAATAACTTCGTAACTCTCATCACCAGTGCCTGCAAATAGGAAGTTACTCGGTGGTGGGGCACCTACTCTGTCTAGGAGTAGTCTGGGTAGGTACCAACATCCGTACCACCCATCTCTACCGCCCAACACCAGTGCAATGGCTGTTGTGTTCCGGTCTGAAACGTATCGAGAGACTCGTCTCTATATATAAGGCACAAATTACAGGAGATAATCACCTCTGAGGACTGGATTCCATCCCAGTCCTCAGAGGTGACAACGCATCTGTAACTTTCTTCTATTAAAGTTGTTTGCTGATGTCCATGGGATGCCAGCTAGCATCAGAAGGGCTATTAGAGCCAAGCGGCGGCTTTTGCTGCTGCTCGAATGGGCCGGCTCGACCGGATTATTACCACGGCATCGCAGAATTCCGGCGTTAAGTAGAGGCGCCTTGTGCTTCTGCGTTTCGTTCGGTGAGTGAGGTAACCGGAGGCCCACTCCCGCTCCCACTCCCCATCCCTCTTCCCATCTCCATGCCCCTCCTCATCCGCCCTCTCATAGCTACTTTTCACCTCAATCCAGTAAAAAAAGAACTATTTATCGAAGCGGGTGTTGGTTTCTGCTGTTTTCCAACAGATGTCGCATATTATGCAGCAGTATAAAGTTTTCACCCCTTCAGCAGGTCATCATTCTGGATGGTGGCTACAGTAAAGTCTTGAGTTGTCAAATTTATTGCGTGGAAGGAACACTGCGCGTAAATCGGTTCTTATAAAAAATGTTATTAAACAAACTTTACCGCCTCATGTATACATACCTTCAGCTCGTCTATTTCTGTCCGTTTATATAACGGCAGACGCGGAAACCGCTTCCCGCCAAATCTGCGCCCAAACAATGCGCTCTAAATGGAGCGCAAAGTTCAGTTTTTACTCCATAATTACTGCAAATGAGGTCGCGATAACCTCTGTTTTTACGTTACGAGCGATTTTCTATCGTCAAGGATGGTGTTACAATAGACTCGGATTATTGGCTACTTTTGGTGGCGTCCAATTGTTTCCGATGGAGTCTCGAGGTCACTCCTCAATACTAATGTTACGGTCATATTTCGCGGTCCATTCGCATGCTTATGTTAACGCTAGCCTTCGTAACAAGGCAAGCAGAGGTCCGAATGGAATTCATTTCTCCATTACGAGATTGTATACCATGAAGTTGTTGAAGTAGAGCGCTGCAGGCATTTCGAAAGTTGAGAATATTTGCCATTAATGTTACAATTGACAGGTCGATTGCTAGACAACTTATTTTTTTTTTATGATTGGAAAGTCGGCAAACGAGCAAGCGGTTCACCTGATGGTAAGTGATTACCGTCGCTCACGTACATCTGCAACATCAGAGTTGCTGCTGGTGCGTTGTCAGCCTTTAAGGGTATTTGGGAGATGGAAAGGAGGATCGGGAGTGGGTTTCCGGATATCGCACTCATCGAACGAAACGCAGAAGCATTAGATGCCTCTACTTCACGCCGGTATTCTGCGAGGTAGTGCTACCAACCCGGTTGAGCCGGCCCATTCAAGCAGCAGCAAAAGCCGCAGCTTGGCTCCACCACGTTTAATAAAACATGTTTCCCGTCACGTCACGTCACGTTCAATTTCCCGGAAAGGATTAAGATGCGCAACGGAAGCTCAGTTGTCTACGCCAAGTCGTGCCAAATGGAATGCTGCAGTATCCGCCTAAAATTATGGGTTATATGCTTGAGTCCTCGTATATATCGTCCGCGAGGTCACAAATCACGTACCAAGAGAACTTTTAATTGAGATGAAAAGTATCCCGTATCCTACGTATCAAGCGTGATTGAAAGACGCACATACAAACTCTCACATTAAAACATAGTCTATAGCACTTCAGGTATCACAAGGAACATTTTAAAAAATGTTTCATTAATATTTTAGTTCCAACGTGGTTGAAACATACTCGTACAATGATACGAGGAGGTAAATATTTGTCCTAATGCAATAATAAATTAAAGTACTGGAGCCTTATCCGCTATACCATAAACGATTTCACAGTAATTCCGTGCGACACCATTCTCGAATAAAATCATAGCGTGTTATTTTTTTAAAGTGGTTTCGTTTCCTTTGTACCAATGAATGTTCTTGCATGTGAAATATTACACGCTTATATATTTTATCGAGTAATAACTTCACGCGGAATTGTCGTGAAATATTTTAAAAGCTTCGCGGCTATGGCCACTGAAACGATGGGGATATGGTGGAAACTTATATCACAACAATCACTGAATGGACTAGGTGCAGCTCATGCTTTCGATTAGTTTGCCCGTCCCCTAGGCGACGGAGGCGTCGTATCCGACCGTAGCGAAGCTGTCGCCACTCTAATCTGTAGCGATATAGCACCGTACGCTGCGCACGCGCCGTCGTAAAATGAATTACTGCGCATTGTTCAGAGCCGGCCTTGGACGAATTGTATCGGTGATCACGGGGATACTGTATAATATAATAATGAAGCATTGGATTTGGATGTGTTTCAGTTAACGCATCAAGCCGGATGATTTTCTGATATGATTTACAAGACCCTTAGTCGCGTTGACCGGAAAAGGAAGCTCTCATAGGGGGCAAGTATAATGTAGCGATGTGGCTTAGTGGTTCGCGGTTCAGATAGCTAAGCTTAAGGTTCTGTTTCTGTGACTCTGACACTTCATCTGATCCTTTCTCCTAATGCCATATACTTGAGGCAATATATATATATATTATATTCCTTATCTGAAGTTACATATTAAAAGAGATTTTTTTTTAAGTGAGAGGCGGCAAACGTGCAAGAGGCTTACCTGGTGGCAAGTGATTACCGTCCCCCACATACATCTCCCTTTAATAATATTTAAAAGTTGAAAGGGAGGATGAGGATGAGGAAGGGGGAGTGCGCCTGTGGTTATCTCTCCGAACGAAACGCAGAAGCACAAGATGTCTCTAATTTACGGCAGTATTCTGCGAGGTCGCGGTACTACCCCGGCCCAAACGGCCTGTTCGAGCGGCAGCAAAAGCCAAAACTTTATAATTTTCACATAGAACGTTGTTAAAAGATAAATAATTCATACAAGATCTGTTACGTGAAGGTTTAAAAAATTAAAAGCGGTCTACAGAAAAGTACAAATTCAAGTTAATCCTACGTTAAGAAATGATCCGATTAACTATCCTCTACGTAACTAAGTAAGAGCTAAGCTGTAGGTAAGAGTTAACACAGGTACAGATAACTAACTAATACTAACATACAAATATACGTAGATCACATACTATGTGCATCACCCTTCTCGTAGTCGAGTAAAAAAGAAACATCATGCGTTCATTATTAAAAAAAAAAAAATATCAAAACGCTCCGCGGTACGCTCCCAGACCTCCACGACTGAGTACTAGAAAGTACCGAGATCACATTCAAGGAAAACGCCTCGCCCAATCGGGTTTAATGCTCGCTGCTTACCTCTTACGCCATCATAAGGATAATACAATTTTCCCCTAACCTTACGCCAGTTCTGTTATCTTAAGTTTATTATATGAAAACCCGTTGAGTGTAACGATGCGGTGTGTTAGTTGACAGTGATGAATTATTTCGAAGATCTCTTAGCCTACATGATAAGATAAAAGGCGCTATTATACGTATACAAATAAGTATTTTGTAGAAATAGCTCCGCTTTAATATATAATGTTATTGTAGTTCAGGTTTGCGATTTCATGTATTATGCAATCGGCCATGCCGT
The DNA here is from genome assembly GCA_029286595.1 of Bhutanitis thaidina. Taxonomy (NCBI): domain Eukaryota; kingdom Metazoa; phylum Arthropoda; class Insecta; order Lepidoptera; family Papilionidae; genus Bhutanitis; species Bhutanitis thaidina. The sequence continues at coordinate 1,551,812 of JAGSMS010000023.1, read as the reverse complement.
GGTGTTATCGGTAGAGAACAATTTTGAAAACTTTTTTCTTCTATTTAAACAAATCATTTATTCAACGTCAGAAACAGACAATATCACCGTTTCGTAATGGGGTTCCTCCGACGGAGAAGAAATCGGCGAAATCCGTAATTTATCCAAAACACACAAAAGGTGTGTGGCAGTGGCCACGTACAGGCAAACGCAGTGTAGGACGACCCCCCGCAAGACGGAGTGACGACCTGCGCAGTGTTGCGGGAAGTCGATGGATGCAGGTGGCTCAGGACCGAGCTTCGTGGCAATCTTTGGGGAAGGCCTACGTTCAGCAGTGGACTTCTGATAGGCTGAAATGATGATGATGATGATGATGGTTTTAATATTACATAATTTTTCTAGAAACGGTTTGGAAGCGATCAACTCATTCCCAGATGTTATTATCAACCATGTATTCCTTTATATGATCCTTTGTTGAATAATTTTTTTTAAAACTGTTGATAGGAAGACTTTGCGCGCTCTTTAAACGCGGTAGAGCCTAGCGGCGGCTTTTGCTGCTGCTCGAATGGGCCGGCTCGACCGGGTTGTGTTACCACGGCCGCGCAGAATACCGGCGTGAAGTGGACGCATCTAGTGCTTCTGCGTTTCGTTCGGTGAGTGAGGTAACCGGAAGCCTCTCTATCCTTACTCCCATCCCCCACCTCATCCTCTCTCCCATCTCACTAATACCTTTCAAGGCCGGTATCGCACCTGCGGCACCTCTGGTGTTGCGGATGTACGTGGGCGACGGTAATCACTTACCATCAGGTGAACCGCTTGCACGTTTGCCGTCGATCCCATGAAAAAAAAAAACTCGCTGGGATTTTGTTGTAGTAATGGCTACTGCAGGCGCATGCGCTGTCATCCCTTTGGTGTAAACTCCACAGGGATGACAGCGCATGTGGGAGCGCTTCGTACCCCGTGATTACACCGGTTATCTGAACCTTTTAAACCGGAACACCGCAGTGGTACGTGTGCACTGGTGTTTTGCGGCTGAAATGGGTTATGGTATACGCAAGTGCTTTCTTCCAAACGTCTACGCTCAGCAGTGGACTAAATAGATTGACGTAGCGCTGTACAATGAATTGCATCGCACTCTAGGAAAAATTAATGCTTCGAATAAATAAACAAGGAAAAATTAAAGGCTATTGCTACATTGCTACGGAGCCATGGTAGCCTAGTGGTCAGGTCGCTCACTTTAGCTTCATAGAGCGCGTGTTACCTGGGTTCGATCCCCGGTGCCGGCACCACTATAATTGTTAAAAGCAATTTTAAGTGCTGTATTTACCTCGTGCTCAGCGTTGAAGGAAAACATCGAGAGGAAAACTGCATGTCTGAGAAATAATAAAAATATTATTTCGAGGATATGTGAAGGCTGCCAACCCACACTGGAGCAGCGTGGTGGTATCTTCCTGGCTCCAAAACACTCTCTGATACTCCTATTTGAGACAGTAGTGGGCAGTTACAGGTTTATACTTAAGTTCACTTTAATCCGCCATTCTATTTCACTAAGTCAACTCTTGTGACACTTACGGGGAAGAAAGAGGGTCGGGAGTTGAGTAAGACGTTGTCCCAAATAAGCTCCAGTGTGTAGAGAGTTAAAAGCACTAGGTATACGGTCGTGTGAGGTTATCTATACATAGTATAAAAGGAAATCCCCGGCGTGCGTCGGTCCTTCTGAATGACCTCGATAATCTCAGCAACTGACGGTTCGATGTGAAAAATTTGTTCAGCGTTAGGTAGCACGTTTATTGAGGATGGTTGTAAGGTTATCTAACATCACGCTACTACCCATAGGAGCCGAGCAGCAACCGTAAGTAAACATTGTATGAAACAACGCTGTAACGCTGATAGTAGTATTATATACATAGATATATAGATACGTCGTCCGCGACAGTTGTGTGACGTCACGCTCCTACTTTGTCAAGGCGTCCACCTATTGACACGCAAATTGTTCGAGCCATTATATCTTGAGCACACAATCCGCTTCGTGAGACGACGTCGCGCCGCGTCCCGGTCGCGTCGTGACTGAACACCAAGCCGAGAGCGCCTGCTGTATACATATGTGCTACGTCGTAATGTTTTATTATGTCGAAGGCGTACTCCGTTAGGCGTCCACGACTCGGATCGGAAAGTCCACATTCGACGAGCCGTTATAACCCTAAGCTACTTACGGGCCGACATAATCGCATATGTGATTAAGCCTCTTAATGAAGAAAAAAAAAACCCTAAGCTGCTGCAGCGTTTAAGGAGAAAAAGAAGGTGGTACCAATAGTGGTAGATGAAAACCAAATTTTCTCATAAATAATACCACTGAGAAGGAGGTTATGGTCATCTGCCTATGCACTCCGTAAGAGGGTCCCGACCAGCACACACTTTGCTGTTGGATCCTTGCACCGGAACGGAGGCGTCTGATCTGCCGCGGACGTGGCGCCTCTCACGGTGCGTGTGCGTGATTGTCTATAGAATCGCACGGGTGGCTTACGCGCGATTGGACGACAAACATTCAGACAAATAAACTTTAATCATCATAATCATCATCATTTCAGCCTATCACAAGTCCACTGCTGAACATAGGCCTCCCCCAAAGATCGCCACAAAGCTCGGTCCTGATCCCACCTGCATCCATCGACTTCCCACAACACTGCGCAGGTCGTCACTCAATCTTGTGGGGGGTCGTCCCACGCTGCGTTTGCCTGTACGTGGCTGCCACTCAAGAAGACGGGGTGGCCGGCCCTTTGCCACTTCTGCTTGCTGATCCATGCTGCTGTTTCGGTTACCGTAGTACTGCTGCGGATCTCATCGTTGCAGACTTTAATATTTTAAACTTTCATATTTATATGTAATTTCATATTTTAGAATGTGTAGCGTTGTGGGATTTAGACTTATTATCGGGTTTTCTTATATATGTGCCTTAAACTCAGAATGTGAATTTTGAGCTTTATTTATTTTTCTCACATTCCGCGAGGATTCTTTTGAAACTCTCTACACGCTAACCACAATACAGCCTTGATAACTTCACGACGCGTACAAATTAGGTGAACACGATCTCACGTGTGCTCACGCTAAACGTTTAATTTTACGTTTTCATTTGCGCCGAAGTATGATACGTAACTTTTTCACAACGCACGCTTATTTCAATTCCACCACTTTTTCTCCACGAGCCCTAACTGCATGGCTGGCTAACGAGGATCTACCGATTTCGTATAGAAACTCCTTTCGGTATATAACTCAAGCATTTTCGTATGTACGAAAGCAGAAACCGTTTGGCACGACTCCCGTACACGACCGGACTTACCCCAACCAAGTCTCGCCATTCTTCGAATGGAGTGTAAAACAAACAAACAGTCCATCTGATGGGTAATTGGCTACTGCAGCCCATCGACAATTGCAAACAACCTCAATCGAAGGAGGTCACAGGTGCGTTGTCACCCCCTGAGACCTGAGATGGGATGCCTCACAGCCTCTGTGATTATACTGGATGCTGTTAGGTGGCAGAATTGAGTAAGAGTGTGTACTAGTGTGGATTTATCCTTGAAGCTTGTCGTGAGATTTTCATGGGTTTTCTCTTACTATGATGTTAAGTGATTAACGTCGCGCACGTACATTTGAAACACCAGAGGAGCTGCAGGTGAGTTGTCGGCCTTTGAGAATATTTGTAGGATGGGAGGGAGAATGGGGAAGCGGAATAGGGGAGGGGGGAGAGGGCCTCCGGTTACTTCACTCATCGAAAGAAACGCATAGGCAGATGATGTCTATACTTCACGCTGGTATTCTAAGCGGCCGCGGTAGAAAACCCCCGTAGGAAGGAGCATGCAGAAACATATAGCTATACACATTGGCTTTGCATGTGACTGCACCGATTTACTATGTTTTTAAAAAAAAATCGCCTTCGCTCGTCGTTGAGCCTCTGTCCGCATCCTTCTTGTGTTCACATTGGTCCGTGTGTGTGTTCGTGTGTATATTATATCAAATATTTTTTTTGGGCATATTTTGTCCAAATATTGGCCAGGAGGACGTCATCGTATCAAACAACAAGGCGCTCCACTCATCTGTCTTTCCGTATGTGATTTGCGATAAGATCGCTTGAATTTCAAACGTGGTAGAGCCAAGCGGCGGCCTCGTAGAATACCGGCATGGAGTAGACGCATCTTGTGCTTCTGCTGTGAGTGAGGTAACCAGTGGTAACCTCCTCCTCTTCTAGTCCTCCCTCCCATCTCAAAATGGGATGACGTTGCTTATTAGAAGATAAGGACGTCACTCTGTTGACAAATGGGCAAAAATCTTATTATTTCAGACTGATTCCGTAACTATGATCTATTAAGACCGACGCTTATCGTCACTTCAATGTGGCCAAAAGTTTTTGTTATTTAAACAATTATCTATTAATGATTTATTTTTTTCGTTTTACGCGAAAACTACACATTTGAAATGAAACTTATATAATAGCGTTCAATTTTGTTTTTATATTCCCGACGTTTCGATTGATTTATGTGTACTTCAAGATACTGTGAGCACATTCTGCGTAGATCGGATCAAAATTAATAAATAAAAGCTGAAGGTAGCCCGAGTTGACTATGACATCTGGACGTCTAACACCTCAGTCCCCCGTGATCACGGCTGCTGTAAATCAATCGAAACGTCGGGAATGTAACAACATAATGAAACGCGATAAATCCGTAAATAAAATTTCATTTCAATTGTCTATTATTCTAACCGAAGCTCCTAAATTCAAAAGGCAGGCACTTTAACCGCCGAGCCAGACGACAGTCGTTTCCTACCGACAATATTACTCCATAACCGCGGTCAAGTACACTAGAATCGTTGGATTACACAACAATACCTAATACGAATATTATCTTCCTTGACTAATGCAGAGAATTATTTATACAAAGGTAATAATTCAAATGAGCATAGCTCATGCGACGCCTTTTTCTTTATTCTCAACGAGTTCTGTCGACACATTGTATTTATTGTAATGGCAATGCTATCCTTACTCCGTGGCAATGGCGTGTCGGAAAAATGATTCGGTTTGAAGCGACGCAGAGCTATGTATTATAAAAGATGCATTTTCACGTCACGTAATATACATAATCTGGCTGCGTCGAAGTTTTAATTCAAACATTACAATGTTACTCGTTACTTCTTCGGGCTCAACAGCTACTATATTCATATTTGTGTTTATTTTTTCTTTTTAAGCAGTATTTTAACCGTTCTCGTACCTACATCTTACATGTGATTTAATGTTACAACAAAAATCAAGATGTCTGTGGATTACGTTGAATTTAAGTTTCGATTACATTCCCTCCGAAATGTTTTCTCGTATTTACGCGAACAATTTGAAATGAAACTTTTATTTACGGATTTTATCGCGTTTAATTGTTGTTTTTATATTCCCTCCGTTTCGATTGCCTTAAAGCAGCCGTGATCACAGAGCGACCACCCTCAGGAAGTAACTAAATCATATCCGTAATAAAAAAATCTGTCCGTGTATATATAAGGCCCCTAGATCTTATCATTTTAATATAGCAGAGTCGATGTCGTGTTTATTGAAAGTCGACATAATTTATAAATATTAACCCAATCGTTCGTCGTAATTGTACACGAGTTACGTCCGTTCGCTGCGCGAGCTCGAAGCGCACTAAGGAACACCCGATACCCATCCGTCTATTATCATGAGGCGTTTTATTTTGTATTTTGTTTTTCATGATAATACACCATAGTAATCAGTGACAGTCGGCCGCTCGTCAAGCGTTGACGCAGACCGATCGACTCGCTTTAACGCGCGCGATTCGCACGGATAATATCTGTTGTGTTTGTTAAACAATACGATCGTTGTAAGTAACGGACTGTATTATTATATAGGTCGTTGTTATGAACGCGTGAGTGTCGGTGTAATTTACAACATTATGTGCTGAAGGATCTGAAAGGATTTCACTGCTATCAATGCACTGTTTCTGACGCATCTCGGTGCTCAGGTCTAGACTATCAGCTGTCATAGTGGATCACGTTCTCGTATCGTCCATATCTGTGCGCATCATTTCTTAAATAGGCTATTTGCTTAGGTCCGCGTGCGAAGTTCAAGTGACCCCTAAAATATATACACTATTAAATATTTGCAGCGGATCTTAGTTTGTGGTTGAACCCAGCGGTCAGGGCGCTTGCTTTAGTTTCATAGCACGAGTGACCTGGCTTCGATCCCCGGTGCCGGCACCACTAAAATTGTTAATAGCAATTTTAGCGGTGAGGAAACCTGGATGTCTGAGAAATAATAAAATATTATTTCGAGGATATGTGAAGCCCGTCCACCCGCACTAGGAGCAGCGTGGCGGGCCCTTCCCGGCTTCAAAACCCTCTCGGATTATTGAGAGGTGGTCTTTGCCCAGCTGTGGGCTACTTTACTTTAAATAAAAATGTACTAGTTGGATAAGTATATCTTGGAAGTACAGCCGTAGCTCTGCTACTTTACTTTAGTTACATTTAGTTTATTATTACCAGTTAAGTGCGTCTCGCTTTTTCTCTTCCCGGATCAATATTAATCACTTAGAAGTCAGCCGCCCTGATTATATTTCCGTGTTCCGAGGAAAGCTCGGATGGGGTAGGCACGTGTGCCAGTTAAGTATACACATTAGCTTTTATATTAATCTACGTGTAAATAGCAGTTATGCCAATGATGTTGGGTTTACTATGTCCATAAATTAATTGTTAATCATGCCAACTGTGGACGTAATAACTCTGTTGTTTCCACTTGATTCGGCTCGCGTTTTTGCTCAGCCTCGTCGCGTTTTCATGCTTGTCTTCCCAAGCTCCGTTCTTAATTGAATTCTGCTGACCTCATTCCGGGCGACACATCGCCACAGTCGGCCATCGCTTATTTTTCTAATCACTTCGGAACGTTGCGTTTTTGTCGAGTGTTATGTCTTATTTGTGATCGCGACTCGGAATTTAGTTTGCTGACGGTTTCTTTGAACGTTCATTGATTCTTGATTCGGTCATTGTAAATATAATTATTTAGTTATTGCGTCATCTATTCTTGATTATATACCGCGCCCTCGCTTCTCTCAACTGTTAACACTCGTAAAAACTCTTGTTTTTCTTTACGTTAATAAAACTTAACAGCTAACTTAATCTATCTAGAATAGTAAGGTTGTTTTAGATTGGATCCAATTACTTTTCTAAGGTCCATAGGTACGAGGCATCAGCCAAGCCCGGTGGATAATCTGAAAATTTAAAACCTTATTCCATCTTAATTTAGAAAATTTAACAAAAAATATTATTACGCTTTAAAATTTTGTTAATCTGTCCGTCCGTACGAACACGGCGCGGTTTACAAGTAAGAAGTAAGCTGCAAGTTCACAATGTATACATCATTGTAGACATGTGACAACAGTGCCTACTCCTGGGCAAAGGCCTCCTTCTCAAATATCTGAAAGGGTTTTGGAGCCAGGACGGGACCACCACGCTGCTCCAGAGGGGGGTTGGTGGGCTTCACACATCCTCGAAATAATATTTTTTTTATTTCTCAAAAATGCAGGTTTCCTCTCTTTTCCTTCACCGTCGGGCACGTGGTAAATACAGCATATAAAATTGCTATTAACAATTTTAGTGGCACCTGCACCGGGGATCGAACCCTGGTCACTCGCGCTCTACAATACTGATACTGGTGGGCCATGTATAAACAAACTTCAATACGTAGATGCCGTGGGTCAGCATTCCTCTACGCAGTCTATCATGATTAGGATATCATGAACACCCTTTTTAGTCCGTTTTAATAATTTAATTTCGAAGTCCACATCTATGCATTATTATTGAATGCTTTTTTTTCTTTTTTTTTTTTAACAAAACGTTACCTTCCGCTGTAGGAATTTCTCCTGTGACGCGGAGGCAGTTCACATACATGACTTGCACATGGACAGACACCCAGACCGGGAACTATTATTTGTAGTCCGTACAAATACTAGTCCCGTGCGGGAATCGAACCCGCGACTCAAAGCGCCGCAGCTAAACGCTTAGCCACTACTTAGTTAATTATTGGGATAATTGGTTTATCGTAACATTTTATAGTAATATTTTAATTTGTTGATTTTTATAGTTAAAGATTAACTTTATATTGGGTCCATTAACTTGATTGAGAGACGTATAATGAAAATCAAATGATCAATCTTGTTATTTTTACGGCGTATGTGACAGTATGTTATTAAAATTTTTAACTTGTGTCTCGCCGAAAGTAATTAGCCATACGTTTTAGTTGTTCTTTGTAAACCGTAGCCGTGTATAAGATTTGTACATTTAGATTTTTTTTTTTTTTTAGTTAATTTTCTTTATTGACAGAACTGCATCAGAGAGCGCCGTGGCGTGAAAGACGATGTAGTGACACGAATTGAGAAAGGGATGCTGGGTTTGGACATGCGGAGCGGATGAAAGTAGGTTGACGAAACAAATATATGAGGCGAGTGTAGTGTAGAGTCGGGTGAGGAAGACCTAGGCGAACATTTCACGATCAAATCGGAGACGTTCTGAAAAAAGACCAGGTCAAGAGTACTCTAAACCAACGAGCGTGCATGCGAAGATTGATGAAAGTGGAAGAAGCGAAAGACCGTATGTCAGGACCGTAGCAAGTGGAAGAAGATTGTCTCTGCCCATCCCGTTGGGAACAAGGCGTGAATATCATACATACATACATACATGACGTAGACTTGTTGGCCAACCAGCTCAACATTTTTCATGTTGCGTTTAATTAGGCGAAAGTGTTGTGGAACATACCTTAGCGTGTATTTCAGCGTAGGGCATTATTTCATTTTAGACACCTGTTGATGACGACTCGGATACGGAATCTGGATGCAGTGTGATAGAGCCACGCTGCTCACTGCCAGGCTTAAAAAAAAACAATAATTAGTGTATCGAAGAAACATTGACGAATTGAACTCAACTAGATTAGTTTCGAGACGCTGGGATATAAAGGATTTTGTTAATCTTTACAAAACCTCGTCGAGATACATTTATATCTGTTTAGTTGGTCTTAGCCGCCTTAGTCTATGACGGCAGAGTGATTAGTCAAATCGTAGCGTAGCGCCACTTGACGAATGTCGGCGATTTCCTCGTGTATTGTGTCCGTCGATCGCGTCTGTGGCTGTGGAGTTCCGAGCGTTTCAGTTTATCGCACGGACGTGGCGCTCTTCTAATGGGCGACCAATGATTTGTTTTAATGGTACGGGGTTTTCAACTTTCACAATAATAATTCCGTAACACGTTCTCTACACAACTGTACACGTACCCCACTCTATTGCTCTTAGCAGGGATCGGATTGGCACTACCTTAACCCCTAATTCCTTAAGGGCACTCGAGTAGAGAAGCATTTATATCGCACTCTGCGCACATAAGACTCCTACGACGGTCCCGGTTCCGGTGAACGATATATTACGAACGATACAAGCACAGTATTGTGATAATTGTTCACATGGGCCTAGTGGTCAGCGCGCGACCTGGATTCGATTCCCGGCGCTTGCACAGTTCACCACGCGATCGGCGGTGAATCTCACATCGTGAGTTGGGACCTGCATGTCTGAGAAATAATAAAAAGACTTTATTTCGTGGATGAAAATATCACGATTCTTTACCGCGAAGAAGCAGAGTAGACCCCAAAACCTGCTTAAAAGATGACCTTTACCCAGCAGTGGGAAACTTACAACTAATTTACTTTTAAGTCTCATTTTACCGTGAGGCTTAATGATTTAAAGATCAGTGGCAGATGGGGTGGCAGATGGCAGAGGTACACGGTGTATTAGCGGCGTAAGAATGTGCCAACCTTTTTCTCCCCGTGAGTGTCGTGAGAGGCGACTAAGGGAAAAGCTTTGAAAATCGCAAAGCCTGCCGACCCCACCAAAACTAAGCAGACCCATGGCGGGCAGCGGCATCTGGTGCTGCGATCGCTAATCCGCTCGCCGAGCGTGGGGATCCTTCTTGTGGGATAGGCCTATGTCCTGCAGTGTACTATTTACAGGCTGGAAAGGTAAGGTTGAAGGAAAGATGTAGTTTATTACAACTTTGACGTCCATATTGTGATCTAGTTCCGCTTCACCCACTACCGCTTGGCGGCAGTACGACAAAGCCTCGATTCTGTTATGTACGGAGACTTGGACTCTGTCTATTCACCGTTCTGGTTCCTCTTCTTCGTCTGTTCGCTGTTCAAGCTGCGCGTCTATGTAATGCACCGCCTGAAAAGTTGAGACAACCCTCCAGAAGACACACATTTAAAAATAACGTTAGAGCTCATTTCTTAAAAGTTGCTCATAATTACTGAGTTGTTATCATAATGTCATAAATATACATGTACATATTGTATTCGTATATAATTAATTTATGTAAAGTAACAGCCTGTAAGTGCCCACTGCTGGGCAAACGCCTCCTTCTCAAATACTAGTAGTCAGAGAGGGTTTGGGAGCCGGGAACAGCCAGCCCGCCACGCTGCTCCAGTGCGGGCTTCACATATCCTCGAAATAATAATTATTATTTCTCAGACATGCAGATTTCCTCACGATGTTTTCCTTGAAATAATAATTATTATTTCTCAGACATGCAGGTTTCCTCACGATGTTTTCCTTCACCGTTCAGCACGTGGTAAATACAGCACTTACAATTGTTTTAACAATGCCGGTGCCGGCACCGGGGATCAAACCCAGGTCACGGTCTATGACAGTAAAGTGAGCGCCCAGACCACTAGGCTACCACGGCTTCTTAATGTATTTATTTTATATATATAGCGTATTATTATATTTTCCCATGCGTTAAATCTTTATTTTGTTTTATCTATTCTGTAACCGTCTTCGATGATCTATCACTCCCAAAGGTTGACAGGCAGGGAGTGCTTTAGACATTATGACCGCCTTTTGATCATAAATATATTTTACTCGTATATAGTTTGATAAAGAATAAGTAAATAACTAAAAGAATGCTTAAGGCTATTATTATAATACTATTACAACAAAATAACTTTTCTACGTTCCTAAATTTTCAATGGCGTGAGAATGAATTGAGACAATGGTAGGCGGCCACACGGGGTAGCTATTAACTGGAACTATTACGTAACTATGAATATTATATTTTACTTAATATCCCCGGCGGTACCAGTATACGCGACGACAGTGAAACCGACACCGAATGGCCGCTGCACTTGCGCTACCACGCCACTTGTATAATACGGCCGTCTACCGGGATGTCATAATTATCTCGGTCGAGTCGTGGAGAACTTCCCATAGAGATATATAATTTTTTTTGTTTCTTAATAATCTAAAGTCTGCACTAGGCTTCACGCAAGCAGGCGCGAAGTTGTGAAACGTTGAGATTATTGTGTTATTTTTCGGTGATAAAACTATCATTGTAATCTTCTCTAACTGGAGAAGTCGAGTGTGATAAAACTATCTTTGTAATCTTCTCTAACTGGAGAAGTCGAGTTTGATAGATGCGCGCCCAGATACGGCGCTCCGCTTATAGGTGACGTGAGCACTTATATTTTTAACACGACACGTTTCACAATGTCTTCTACTTAACATATCTGTACTTGCTGGCTCGGCGGACGTTCTTCCGCCATTTCCGGTATGAGGCGCGATGAACACAGCGCCACCTATCGGCTCCAGATTTTCGAATTTTCATTTTGGCTCTAAACATATATTTATATATTTCCCTAATATATCTGTTGTTTACAGATTTCCCCAAGGAATGTGCTCCCATGCTCTTTTTGACAAAGAGTACTTCAGTCCCGAAGCGGATTCGATTTATAGCTGGCTAGATGTTGTACCCCCGACGTAGTCCGGATTCAAATTAATAAAAATAAAATATTCAGCCTATGTACTTATCAACATCATGAGAAACAAAATTATTTCTAGTATTTACGCGAACGGGGGCTTAGGTGTTAGACGTCCAGATGTCATAGTTAACTCGGGCTACTTTCTTCAGCTTTAATTTTTTTTTAGATCGGACGCTAAATTATTCAGTGACCACGACTGCTGTAATGCAATCGAAACGTCGGGAATATAAAAACATAATTAGATACGATAAAATCCGTAAATAATAGTTTCATTTCAAATCATAAGAAACATCTAAAAGCCCGTCGTCCTGCGGCTGAATAAATCCTTGACTGATGACAGATGAAGGGTCAACCGTCTCGTAATATACCGGACCAAAACTGACTAAGCAGACCGATGACGGGCAGTATGATACATAGGTGCACCTAGCACTGGTGCTGCGATCAACAATCCGCTTGTCGTGCGTGGCGATTCTGGCAAACCCTCCTCATGGGAGAGGCTCATGTCCTGCAGTGGACTATTTAGACGGATGGTAAAGCTATACGGCTAAGCTTGTTCAAAGCACGTAAACGTGGTGGAGCCAAGCGGCGGCTAATGCTAATGCTCGAATGGGCCGGCTCGACTGGGTTGGAACCACGGCCTCGCAGAATACTGACGTGATGTAGAGGCTTCTGCGTTTCGTCCGATGAATGAGGTAACCAAAGGCCCGCTTCTCCTCCCATCCCCTTCCTCTGCCTCCCTCCCATCTCCCAAATAGTCTTAAAGGCCGCCAACGCACCTGCACCACCTCTGGTTTTGCAGATGTACGTGGGCGACGGTAATCTCTTACCATCAGGTGAACCGATCGCTCGTTGGCCGCCTTTCGCATAAAAAAAAGCACTTATGAACATCAAAATCTAGAAAAGTTCGCGAAAGAAAACCCTCTCTTCTTTGAGCTCCATTTTGATCGCACGTATATGCAGAAGTGAACATGTCTGTCGTTCTATGTAAAGGTGAATTTATACTATCAGTTCACCATTCCATTTAGATAACGATTGTTTACTTCGTTTGTTATTTTTTAATCGTATCAGTTAATAAAAATGGTCTCACTATCGTATACCTAATATACGTGGTCAGAGTTTTAGACGTCTCAAGGATATTTAGGCCATGGGAGAGAGGATGAGTAGGAAGGATAGGGTAAGGGGGATGAAGGCCTCCGGTCACCTAACTCCCCGGACGAAAGGCATAAGCACAAGATGCGTCTTATTCTGCGAGGTCATGGCCCATCTCGAGCAGCAGCCGTCATAGCGTCCAGGCCAACAGTACGAATGCGTGGAAGTCATCGATACGATCCCTCCACATCGAGGATCGAACTCGAGTCTCCTGATTCGGAGGCAGAGATATCCGGCCATCGTCTCAGTCAATCTTTATTTAGGACCGTGCGCGCGTGGTTTAATTTTAAATCCACTCGTCAAACATTGATAACGTACGCAGTGTTACAGAAACGCAGAGGAATCTGTCGCACGGCACGACACCCGTCACGATAATGTTCCTAAGTGGATGTTTGTGATAAATCACTGGGCGCGACCTCGACGCCTGCTCACTTGCTTCCTGCTAATCTTTACTCCTCTGCCCTTATTTATTTACTTATATCCTATTTTGCATGCGTCCGCGTTACGATGCATGCGCAGCTCTCGCCTGTGATCCCTGTCCCTCAGCTGATGCTCGTCTCCTATAGATCCCTTCCAACTGGCAATGTGTGGACCACACAATCCAGAGTAAGAGTCATCAAGGCCCTCAACTGGTGGTAGATTCCTTCTCTGCTTAAAACTCGTGTGGGTTATTGTCACTTATCCCCATTTCAGCCGCCAAACAAACGAGCCGGTTGAGTTTTCCGGAAACGGAACACAACATCGCAATCATTGTTGTGTTCCGGTTTGAAAGGTATAGAGTAGGACAGTATAATTATGGACGTGTGTGGCATAAAATAAATAATTATAATATTTATTACTTTGTGTGCTAAATGATCTCTGAGAGTTGTAAATGCGTCCGTGGGAATTGGTGGGTAGCTTCGTTCGGTTTAATTTCTAACACAACCTTCCGATGGACATGGATAAAAGATAATTTAAAGGTTAACTTGACGCAATTTTTTTTAAATAATATGTTAGTGAAAGTTGATTAAATTAAGCAAGTAATAACAGAGCGTTGTGGCGTGAAAGGCGATGTAGTGACACGAATTGAGAAAGGGATGCTGCGCTGACTTGGACATCTGGAGAGGAGAGGAAAGTTGGTTGACGAAACAATTACATGAGGCGAGTGTAAATGGTAGAGTCGGTAGAGGAGGACCTAGGCGAACATTTCACGATCAAATCTGAGACGTTCTGGAAAAAGGCCAGGTCAAGACTACTCTAAACCAACGAGCATGCATGCGAAGATTGATGAAAGTGTAAGAAGCGAAAGACGTATGTCAGGACCGTAGCAAGTGGAAGAAGATCGTCTCTGCCTACCGTCACAAAACTGTCGACTAAGTGTTTATTTAACAATTACCATCTGTTGATCTGTGGCGTTAAATGCTCATGCACACAGCTCCATCCGTCTACAGTTCTGATGTTTCAGTAGGTAAAGCGGCCCGCATTGCTCGAGCTACCGTGTATTTGCTCAGAAACACCGCTCGATTGCAATTATCTTATCTATCTGTAACGAGCTAACGAGACACTGCTTGCTTTACGCCCACCCATCGGCTGCATCGGTGTATTTGTTCGCTCTTTCATAACTTGCACTAGTTTTTTTTTATGGAAGAGACGGCAAATGAGCAAGCGGTTCAACTAATGTTAAGTGATTACCGTCGCCCACGTACATCTGCACAACCATAGATGCTGCAAGTGCGTTGCCGGTCTTTAAGGATATTTGGGAGATGGAGGGAAGAGGAGGGGTTTCGGGAGGGGGTGTGGGCCTCTGGTTACCTCACTCACCGCACTAAACGCAGAAGCACAAGATGCCACTACTTCACGCCGGTATTCTGCGAGGCCGTGGTACCAGTCAGGTCGCGCCGGCCCATTCGAGCAGCAGCTAAAGCCGCCACTTGGCTCTACCACGCTTAAAGTTTGCTTTCCTTTTCCCCGTTTCCAGTAACCAGCTACCTCTTTATTATTGTTGTGGAGGTATTAAAAAATGTTCAACATACCTGCTTCAGCTCTACTACGTTAAATTTTAAATTTCGTTATGGATTTCTTATATTTACACGAACAATACACACATTTGAAATGAAATTATTTTTTTTAAAAAAAACGTTTTTTTTTTTAAAAAAAAAATAGAAAATAAATATATTCTCCATCTTACACGAGCTTGAAAGCCACAAGGAGCAAACAAATTTCTCAAATTCAATCATTAATATGCGTACTGCCACCATTAAAGGTACATTGGAGCAATTATTTTGGGATTCGAGCGTATATTAGGTAATACCTAGGTTTTACGTAATGATGCAGCAGAAGTTCGTTCGAAGCATCTTTTTTATTACTATTTTAACTCAATTTTAATTGACAGTTATAATAAAATTTTGGAAATCATCTATGTTTACGTATGTAATATATATATATATATATTATGGAAGAAAGGATGGGGAGAGGAAGTGAGCCTCCGATTACCTCACTCACCAAACGAAACGCAAAAGTACAAGATGCGTCGACTTCACGCCGGTATTCTGCGAGGCCGTGGTACTATCCCGGTCGGGCCGGCCCATTCGAGCAGCAGCAAAAGCCGCCGCTTGGCTCTACCACATTTAATTATATTAATATGTTCTTCAGTTACCATTGTAAATCCCACAGTATGCTGTACTTATCTAACATAGTGTTAGTTCAGTATTTATGTTGTTCTTATATACTTTTATTGACTGACGAACTTGAATAATATTTTTTTTATAACGAAAAATGGGAGACGAGCGAGTTAACAGGACCACCTGATGGTAAGTGGACACTGTAATCTGGAAACTGCTTCAATCGACGCAGGTAACAGATTCGTTCTCACCCCTGAGCACTAAGGTGGAACACCACACGGCTCGTAATTATAATGGCTCTCCATACCCTACAAAGCGGAACTCTGCAGTGTTCGCTCTGCTGATTGGTAAGAGGGTTGTACTTATCCGGACGATTCCTAGACAGAGTAGGAGCCTACTACTACCTAGAAAGGCTAACAGGTCTAGAAATGTACACAACCCCTGCTAATAATTTTTTTTTTTGGAATGGATGGATAATACTTTAAGCATACCCGTTGCTGGCCGGGAATGTTATGCCGGACTCGGATCTCAGAAGGAGAAACGTACCGACTGAAAACCATCCACGTTGCTGGCCGGGGACGTTATGCCGGACTCGGATCTCAGAAGGAGAAACGTACCGCCTGAAAACCATCCACGTTGCTGGCCGGGGGCGTTATGCCGGACTCGGATCTCAGAAGGAGAAACGTACCGACTGAAAACCATCCACGTTGCTGGCCGGGGACGTTATGCCGGACTCGGATCTCAGAAGGAGAAACGTACCGGCTGAAAACCATCCACGTTGCTGGCCGGGCACGTTATGTCGGACTCGGATCTCAGAAGGAGAAACGTACCGACTGAAAACCATCCACGTTGCTGTTGGCCCGGAGGCCTTTACGGCTTCAGAGGAGGAGGATCTGCTAATGCTGCTCACACTTATCAATCGTAACTATACACTGCTATCGTACAGACAGTTGTAATGTTGAGTTAACATAGTTATTTCTTTATTTTAGAAAACTATAATTTAAGTTTTTTTTTTTTGCTGTAGGTTGTAAGGAAATGTCTAATTCACGAAATACACGGACTTAAACCGTCTTATTTTATTATATACTTATCAACTCTTTATAATCTTGCAGTAAACACGTTATTTGCATTACAATTTCCTTCGCAGAGGAATGTTTGTTTACGTCTTTTGATAAAATTACAACTTTTTCAGTAAAAAAAAAAATCCATTTTCGCTAACAAATGTTGATATGAAATTATCGGCTTAACAAAATCTTAATCACAATAGATTAAATTCTTGTTGCAATTCTTACGTAATAATTAATTATATTGTAAATCATGTCCGCCGATTCGATTATATTAATCCGCGTTAATAACGTATTTTTACAATATTTTATTGTGGTAATAAAAATAAGAAACTGTACCAGTCAGTACTACCTACAACGGTTATACGAACACGTTGGACGTGGTACATAAAACTACTTGGCACTTTAACAGCTGATAGATTCCTTCTCCGCCTAGGAGCCGTCTGGGTAGGTAATAGGTAGCCACCCATTTGCATATCTCTTCCGCTAGTCAGCAGCCCAACCGCCGTGCTGTTCCCGTTTGAAGAGTATAGAGCGCCAGTGTAATTACAGCCATTCCATCTTAGTTCTCAGGGCCCTCAATGCCCTGTTCGTCCGTCGTCAGGTTGAAGAACATTTCTCGGTTGAATTTGCTTGTCACCAGAAACCACCAGCGGTGGGTTGCTAACGTGGCTGGTTATCATTCGTTGGCTTAGCCGTAATTGTCGCCAGATCTCGTAGCGTATCGATTGTGCCGTATTAAGTATCAGATTTCAGATTTGAATCTCATAGACTCATATCTTAGAAGATATTCGGAAAAATAACATACACTTGAGGGACTATAATATGCTGATAGCTATATAGGTATTGATAGCTGGGGATAGTAATCGGAAGTTTGCTCCGTCGTCGAAATCATACATCGTTTTTTTTATTTATTATGGAAAAGGGGCAAACGACCATGCGGCTCACCTGACGGCAAGTGATTACCCATGTACATCTGCAACACTAGAGGAGCTGCAGGTGCTTCCGGTTACCGCACAAGCACGAGATGCTTCTACTTCACGCCGGTATTCTGCGAGACCGTGGTACTACCCCGGTCGAGACGGTACTTTTGAGCTGCTGTTAAGGACACCGCTTGGCTTTACCACGTACCGAAGCGTCATCATGTTCAGCGGTAGACTTGTGACCGGCTGTAATGATGATTATGTACAGATTCATACATGGCCTTGTTATCTACAGTCACTTTTTTATTCTGATCTCATAGGATTATTAATAATTCATGTTTTTTTACAAGTAGTTTTGCTGCTTAACAGCAGCCGTGGTCATTCTAGGCGGTGGCTGCTGTAAAGCACTCGAAACGTCGGGAATTTAAAAACAAAATTTAAACGGCATAATACCCGTAAACAATAGTTTAATTTCAAATGTGATGATGTGTTCGCGTAAATACAAGACATCATTATAATACCAGAGTTTCGTTTATTTATGTTAAAGGGAATATTACCGATGTAATAATGAATTGTATGCGTATGTCAGATATGGTACTTAACCGCTTGTAACCTGAACGGAAAGAAATGTACAACGTTTTAACATTCACGTATTTTTCTGAGGTCGAGGGAACTTAATCAATTTTTATCACACATAAAACGACACACATTATGTGCACGTTCAATATCAACAATCGAATAACTTTGAGATTGTTTGACAAATCACAGGAAGTCTTATTTATCCACCTAATATATGTGACGTATAGTGAAATAGATTTAAAATACATTTTTGAGTTCGATAATTCATACGATAAGATTGGTGTGTAACCGGCGATTTACAGAATAAGGTGTCACGAAAGAGCCGCAACTTTGTCACAACGCTGTGTTATGTAACTCCGTTGGCACTATTATCAATTATTAACTATGTTACAGTCATCTAGACGAGATAGCAACATATTAAAAAATGTCTAAAAGTTGTACAAGTAAAACGCACAAGGATGAACATGGTGATGCAGGTGTAATCGTTAAATACTTATTGTAGTCAATCGATATATAGACACAAAGTAGCACTGCAAATGCAGTAGCACTACATGGACAAAGCTACAGCCCACGAATTTGACCACTCAGATTAAAAAAAAGAGGAAATAACTTCATAGGTTTTAAATTTCCACACAAGACCACCTTTTAATCAGATAACCTTAATAATTTCCTATTAAATATGGTCGTGAAAATCCCGTCGAAATCGGTTCAGCGAATTCCAAGGTCAGTCTGGACTGAACCCAATACTTATATGAGCTTAGGTAAATGCAGACGTTTCGAATTCTTAGACAAAAATCGGTATGTCTCTATGTATATTTTCTAGGATGCTTAAGTATTATTTGTACTTGAGATTGTTGTCACTTGGTAAAAGTTTATCATATTGTCAATCATTTGTACTAGTTTCATTTTTTCTTTATATAAGTAACCGACCGGTTTCGCCTTACGGTATCTTCATGGTATTCAATTACAACATATAACACTTATGTAACTTAGAAATATAAATATTGTGTAGAACACAGTTCCGAATTACAATGTTTGTTTTGCTTTTTGAATTACATAACAATACAGCTTTAACACAAAAAAAAAAAAAAGGGGGTAAGTCTTATATTTTAATTTAAATAAACTATCACGACCGTATACCCAAATACTGGACAAATCGAATCAAATCAATTTAGCGACCGGCGAGCTTATTATTAAGGTTTTAATAACCGGTGGCGTTCCTGACGTAGCCAATCGTAACTTTCAACTAACCCATTGTATGGAAGCAGATTACCTCACCGCTCGGCTGTCGCGGCTTCGGCTTCAATTAAACGTAATTAACATGTTCATAAAACGTGGATGCTGGCCAGTGTTGAGTGCTATCAGATCCGCGCCCGAAAACTCGAATTTCTCTAACAGATATTTTTTTTATTTTTGTATGGGATAAGGGAGGGGCAAACGAGCAAGCGGCCCACCTGGTGGCAAGTGGTTACACGCTGACGTACACCTTCAACACTAGAGGAGATGCAGGTGGCACATTGGAGGCCTTTAAGGATATTTTGGCGAAAGGGGAGGAGGAATGAAACGAGGAATGGAGAGAGGTGGACCTCACTCACATAATAAAACGAAGAAGCACCCGCCCGTTGGAACAGCAGCAAAAGCAGCCGCTTGGTTCTACCACGATGTTCTGGGATGTGCAGTAGTTCAGTAGGTATTCTATAATAATAGGTATAGTGTTATAGTAGATTGGTACGATTGTCGTGAAGATGTTGAATGCGTGTACGCACACTTACATCTTTACAATTAAGATACCTTTTACGTCACTCTCCACACCGGGTATTACCAGACTGCACGTAGTTTTTATGTGCGTAAACAACCTTGATAGTTAATTTTTTACTAAATTTTGACGTCTTGGATCGCGTTTTATCGCAAATTTGACGAGAGAAACTAACCGAATTCCTTATGTACTTTGTGGTTACGGCGAACGTCATAATCAGAGGATCATTCTAGAAGCAATACATTGACATGTGTAAAGAAATTATGGTTTCAGTGGTTTGTTTGCGTGGCTCACGCGCGTCAGAGTTTCTAACTGAGTTCAAGTTCAATTCTGGTCACTGGCCACAGAACCTTTCCCCGAAACGATAATTGGTGTGTAACATGTATTGGTTCGTAATAAGGTTAATTTAACGGTGTAACCGGTGAAACTCCGTAGGTATCCTCTGATTTTTAAAGAGTTTCATTACGTGCCCTCTGTTTAGATGAACGTTCGACTCGTTAAGGATTGGTGTTAGTTTTAAAAATTCGATTCACTTTCATCTTGCTGTGACATATCCTGTGCTTTCGTTTGCTTCCGTTGTTACTCGTAATTTGTCGTGTTTGAAATCGGATCATCACCATCATTTCAGCCTATCACAAGTCCACTGCTGAAGACAGGCCTCCCTCAAAGACTGCCACAAAGCTCGGTCCTGACCCACCTGTATCCATCGACTTCCCGCAACACTGCGCAGGCTGCCACTCTAGAATCTTTTATTCCCCAACGGTTGTCAATTCTGCTAGCTATGTGGCCGGACCATTGCCATTTCAGCTTCCTGATCCTTACAGCTTTACCTTAGTTCTGCTGCGGATATCATCGTTGCAGATTCCATCGGGCAGAGAGACACCGACCATATGCGCTGAGCAACTTTGAGCTTCCTCATACGGATAGCATAACATAATTTAGGTCATTAAATAATAATAGTGATTAAGATAACGTTTTGAATTCACATACGTCATTTCTGTTAGTTCTGATAGCGAATGGTCCTCAATCAGCATTTCGCGTTACTATCTCTGGATAATTGTGTCGTGGCTCGATGATAGTCGAACATTCTTTACGATTGCAGTAGAATGTGTGCTAATGGTGTGTGTGGAAGTTTTGTACGTGGTAGGGCCAGTCTCGAATGGGCCGGCTCGACCGGGGCACCATAACCTCGCGGAATACCGGCGTTAAAAAGAATCACATCGTGAGCTTTTGCGTTTCGGTGAGTGAGGTAACCGGAGGCCCTCTCCCACCTCCCCTATTCCGTCTGCCCGATTCTCCCTCTCATCCCACGAATATCCTCTAAAGTCGGCAATGCACCTGGGGCTCCTCTGATGTTGCAGATGTACGTGGGCGACGGTGATCACCTACCATCAGGTGAGCCGCTTGCGCGTTTGCCTCGTTTCATATAAAAAAAAGAAGATAGGAGTTTGTCTAGCCAACAAGACATTGTCTAAAAGATTAACCGTGTCGTGTTGTAGCGGCGATAGTGAATCTTCGAAATCTCACTACACGGATTTAGAAATTGCATAAAAGAATCCAGTGAATGTCTGTCGGAGGCGATGGATGACGGACTGACCATTTCAACGATGAACCCAAAATTAACCACAAAGTTGAAGGGAAACGAAGTCGGTTGGGTAACTAACTTACTCTGTGTTTCATAATAATATCGCAAAATGCTCTATGATTGTACCTGTAAGTGTCCACAGATATCTGAGATCTCCTTCTTAAATATCTCACAGGATTTTGGAGCCGGGAACAGCCAGCCACGCTGCACTAGTGCCTTCGGTTTGGCGGACTTTACATGTCAACGAAAGCGCTGAAAATTGTTATTGACAATTTTAGTAGTGCCGGCACTGGGGTCAAATGACCTCATTGTATATGAAAATAATTAAAAATGTGAATCAAAAGGAATAGCTTAAGTGATCGTTTATTCGCTGTATTAGAATGTTCTTGTGTTACATTAATTACATACATAAAGAGCGATTGGCGCTTACTGCAAATAAAAACTTTTCCGAACACGCCAAATTCCCTGAACAAATTAATGAAAAAAAGAACATATTTACTATCAATCTAAGGGAATAAGTAATTTAAAAAACATTTCTTCGTTGCTGATGTTACCAGCGATTGTTTATTTTAATGGTCGTTACAAGTGTAAATTAAGTCGATATTTTTTTTAGGTATCCGTAGATATTCGAGTCATCATTAGATCACGTATTTAATGTTCCGAATTCACGCCTACAATCACATTTTACTCTAACCATATAATAATAAAGCTCTTGACGCGCAACAAAAATGTAACTTCGCTAACGTTTACACCGATAGCAACACAAAACAAACAAAGCGATAGCAACTAAAGACGCCTATTTAGCTAGTGGCGTCTTTTACGGGGCGTTTTTTTTTTTAAATTCCGAGTCGTCGCCTAAACATTTAAGAAATGGTCTCTCTCGATGTGAGCCAACTACGCGGCTGTTACTGCGTTATCTTAACTATCAGGGACATGTCACTTTACTTCATCATTCATCATCTGAAAATCTCGACGCGATTCCGATGAGATTGGTCGCCGAAATGTGCCATTCTGATAACGTCGGTCGCCGGGAGCACTCCTGTTACGTTACAAGCGTCTTATGTAACATCGTTATGTAATGTGCCTTCACCTTCGGCATCTGTATCCAATTCATTAACCTAAACAGTAATGTAACAATTGTCTAAATAGTTAATCGGGCCAGCCGTTCGCGTTCGCCGTGTCGTTTTCAACTTCATCTCCGATAGCGATATCTCGTTTATTTGACTCTCATTTGATAGTGGGGCAAATTGACACAACCCGACACAGACTGTTGGTGTCAGCGAACGGCTTCGACTGTTAAGCGAATTTTCCTTTTTTTTTTTTTTTTACACTAACTTATCACTTACGAAACTATAATCATTTTCGATCAAATCAGATCTGATAAATTATTTTCAACAGCTAATCGTCTGGTGTACGAACGTAGTAACACTAATCAGTGCACCGAAGTGAGTGATTGCAGTATTAACGGACAAAAGTGATATTTTTAAATAGTTTTAACGTAAGCGCGATGTGTTCTTTAAGTGGAAGTGAATTGACAAAGTGATAATGACCACGAGGTGACCATAGGAGCGGCCATTCGGCTGTAGTGATCGAAGTACGAAAACATTCCTCTATTAAAATTCCTTACCCAGGGCCCAACGGACAGTACCAAGGATATATGCAAAATGACCAAGGGCCCTCGGAAAGTGAAACTAGTCATTGTAGTCAACAATAAGAAAGAGTGAGTATTATTTTTTTTTATTTTTTTATTTACATGTCTGAACTTATTATCTAGTTCTGTAAACACAATACGTAACACGCGTTACGTATCAACCTATTGTTTCATGTCCAATATTTACTCTTCAGTTCCAAGGCTAATGTGTCCGCTTAACTTGATGATTTGGGATTTCGGTTCACCGTTGGGTTATCTTTACTTTAATTAGAAGAGACTGTGGGTTTTCACTACAAATCACTAAGATCTTACCAGCGTACCCTTTATACGTCTGAGATACAGAATTAAAGTATTACATATTTGTCTCTTATTTTTTGTTCGTAAAATTAGCGTTCGAAACTGCTTGAAACCAGTGTTGAAATAAATAAAAAGAAAGTATATTTGACTTTGTTTTTTTTTTTCAGAAGAATACTATCAATGCTATTTATTAAGTAACATTACTTATATTCCTGTTAACCCTCCAACTTAGCGTTACAGCTTGTATCCGGAGTGGTTCACGACAATAGTCGAATGGCGGACTCGAACTTACGACGTCATGTTTCGTAGTCCGTTTCGTATTCGGCTGTTGGCGCTTCGTCTTTGATAATTAACTTTGAACTCGCTTCACACTCCGCCTGCATCGCACTGTGCATCGTGAAGACGCTGCGATTCACCTTGCAGGTGGTTGCGTGCGCCGGATGAGAGCGATTCCGTCTTTATTACCTCACGCAATTAAACCGATGTTACGATAAAGCGTTCGTATATAATGACCGACCACGTCGGGTCCGCACTGTTCATTCATAAACACTGACGTAGATCAGATTGAGTCGTGCCCCCGCCCTCCGCCCCTTCGCCCTCCCTCCGCGTAGTCGTAGACCGATGAAAACATTATCCGTTGTGAAGGTTGAAAGATGTAGGAAATATAAATCACTAAAGACCACTGTAGGACATGATGTGCCTCTTA
Organism: Bhutanitis thaidina; assembly: GCA_029286595.1. Lineage (NCBI taxonomy): Eukaryota > Metazoa > Arthropoda > Insecta > Lepidoptera > Papilionidae > Bhutanitis > Bhutanitis thaidina. The sequence goes on along the minus strand of JAGSMS010000023.1, from coordinate 1,527,681 downwards.
TATGTTTTTATTTTCGTCCTCTTCAGCAACTTCCAAACCGTTAACTGCTGGAAATCTTTCAATAGGAAAATTTGAGTAATCACCACGCTCGGAATCACTGGTGTGTACCATTCGCATCTGGTATTTATTGAGATGATTCTAACTGACAGTTATGTGACTGAAATGGTAGAAGAAAAGCGGTGTACGGAGAATGTGTCACGTCTGCACGGAAATAATTTGTGTATTGAAGAAACATTGGTCAATCAAAAGGGGATTACTGTCACCACATGACTGGTGTCAGAATAAATGTCAAACATCGGCGAATATATACAGTGTTGGAATCCTTCCGCTAACTTCGTCTTTGTTTCATTAATGCATGCAAATATGAAGTTACAATTTAATTGAGCGAATCGTCTTATCCGATTCGGAAGACAGGGCTTTAATTATGCTCAGCCATTGAGTATATCTGTTTGCTTTGAAATGCAGCTGGTTGCTGAGCTATTATCTTCGATTTTATCGCTTTTCAGTGTCACGGTTGTCTACTAATCAATTCTTAGAATATTCAATGATAATGATTCATTAACTGGGTACGAGTTTTGCCAATGGGATTGCTTGTTTTTATGCGTTTCGTTATTTGCGTGTTGTTGTTGTTTTTTTTTTAAACCAATCAGTGCTCAAAACTCGATTCGCGTGAGATTCCGAGATGACGGCTAATCTTGAACATTTATTTGTTCCCGTACACACAGTATCTGCGTCTATGTTCACGTGAACTTAAAAAAATATATAAGTCCAGAATTATTTAAGGTATTGTAATAAAACAAAGAAGCGACTGGATAAAGTCAGGCAAAGACAGGGTCTTGGAAGAAGATGGAGGAGGCCTTTACCCAAACAGGGATCCATATTTCAATAGTTATAATTATTAACATAGATAAGTTAATAGTAACATTCATTATAAGAATTCATAATTTTTTTTAAGCTAAAACCTACTAACAAAAATTGTAATGCAAAACTAAAATGAAATGTGGAATAAATGGCTTTATTATTATTATTATTATTACAATTAAACAAAGTCTTCATAGTTTTAGTAGATCCTGTAGCTACTATTCATAATCTATGAAATGAAATTGAAATAGCTTGAGTAGTTTTTACGTCAAATCTTCTCCTCCCCCAAAACACTTTCATACTAATAATTATTAATTTCGTCACAATGATGAACAGGGCTGCCCTTATTAGTTTAAAAATTTTAGGCGCCATAGTGGGGATTACGAACGTAGTAAAAATAGGTTTCGGGTACTTTTTAGATTTAACTTGTGCGATAGATCCATGTGGCACTCACATATGGGCGGTGGTGAAGGCTATGATCGGTTGAAATAGGAAGGAACGCTGTCAAAGGAGACCAACCCCAAAACTACGACATGATTGATAAGACCAGCCTGAAGTTGCAGCATGTCTGCTGTAATTGCATATACTGACAACAAGGGACGCTAACTCTGTCCTTGAGAATATCAATGTTTACATTTTAATCCTAAATATGAGTATGGATGGCTGATGTTGGTATCTATGAGCCAGAACTGCATGCTCTACAAGTTTTATTTTAGTACACTGAAGCGCCAGCAACATCCGGCATATATTTGACCCATATTCACCATCCCGGGCATGCGGATTGGTGAGCGCAGTGCCGGTACCCTCACACTAGTGATGCTGCTATCCATCACTAGTCTTTGGGATTAAGAAAGTAGAATTCGGAAGAATAATAAGAAAAATGTATACAAGCTGGAGTAAGGTAGAGCCGTGGTAGCTTAGAGCTCGCCACACATTTTATAATACGCTAATGATCTGAGGGTTTTCCTTCACCATTCGTTTGCCAGAGCCTTATCTCCAACATCAGTCTATTAAAGGCCACTGCTGAACATACCTCTTCAAGAAACGAGACATTTCTTGGACTTTTTGCCCATACTCACCACGCTGCACCAGCGAGCTGTCGAGGGCAGCCGCGGTACCCTCGCTCTAATGATGCTGCTCCCCATCACTACTCTGTGAGGTTTGGGTTCATTAAACTCAGCCATAATTAGATCGCCAGTGCCCTGTTTGTTGGCTAGCAGGGAGCACCCTGCGCAGGCGCATATTCGCTGTTACATCAACGCACTGCGTGCACGTCTGTTAACATTACAAAAAAAAACAACCATAAGGAATGGGTTCAATTGAGCCTTGTGAGCCAATCATTTTCCTTAATCGATTTTTTTTATCAATTGACAATGATAACTATAATTACAATTAATTTGTTTTTATTTATTTATTATGTACTAGGCTAGAAATGTCATACGCAAATATAACACGTTACGTACAAACGTACAAAAATCAGTAGCCGTGGTAACCCAGTGAGGGTTCACTTTAGTTACATAGAGCGCGAGTGATCTGGGTTTGATACCGCCGGCACCATTCTAATTGTCAATAGCAATTTTAAGTGCTGTATTTACCACGTGCTCGGTGGTGAAGAAAAACATCGTGAGGAAATCGGCACTGGAACATCGTGGCTCCCCTTCCCGGCTCCTAAAAAATTAAGGTCTGTGGCCAGCGCCCACTGCTGGCACTTACAGGTTGCTACTTTACTTTTTTAACCTGCATGTCACATGTACTTGAAATAATTTTCTTTATTATTTCCCAAGACGTTTTCTCTAATCACCGAGCGAGCGGACAATTTGCATGAAATTGTGCATTGTTAACAATTTTAGCACCGCCGGCATCGGGTGGAACGGTTTCACGTTCAGAACACACTTCTGAAGTTTACGTAAGAAAAGTTTCTTCGTACCTGCTCCAGAGAACCCGAGCAACATTCGAAACATTAATTTCTACTTTCGTCTGTTCTTAGAAAATTCCTTTAGTGCCGCGGACTGTCCTTTAGTGCAGTGGACTATTTTCACTTTACCCATACACGTTCTACGTGTGGTAGAGCCAAGCGGCGGCTTTAGCTGCTGCTCGAATGGGCCGGCTCGACCGGATTGGTACCACGGCCTCGCAGAATACCGGCGTGAAGTAGAGGCATCTTGTGCTTCTGCGTTTCGTTCGGTGAGTGAGGTAACCGGAGGCCCACATCCTCTCCCTATTCCCCTCCTCTTTCCCCCCAACTCCTAAATATCCTTAAGGACTGGCAAACGTACCTGCAGCATCTATGGTGTTGCAGATGTACGTGGGAGACGGTAATCACTTACCATCAGGTTAACCGATTGGTCGTTTGCCGTCTTTTTTATAAAAAAAAAACACATCAACATCATTTCATATTTTTTTTAAGAACATTAACCTCCCACTGTATGAATTCCACCTGTGTTGCGGAGACAGTTTACATACATAAATTGCACATGGACAAATACCCAGAGGCGGAACAATTATTATTTGTAGTCCATACAAACCCTGGGACCGTGCGGGAATCGAACCAGCGACCCGCAACGCTGCAGCTAAACGCTTAGCCACTACGTCACCGAGCCGTCATATGTCACTTGGGCGCAGGGTGTAATGTTATAGTGCCTCTGTCATGACCTCCCGTCATGTACCCGAAGTACAACTGAGATAGGTAAATTAAAAAAATTAAGATCGGAGCAAGGGTCAGACGCGCAGTATCAGTGACAGGGTATTGATCAGTACAAGCTTACAGTGTTGGGTGCTCACGGGGAGCTATGTGAGGTCAAGGGACAGCATTTGAACACTCGTTTCAATTTTGTAGTGCGCTTCGAATGCATCAGAATGACCTGCTTTTTCCAGTGCCGCCACTACTTTTGTAATTTTAAGTGCCGTATTTAGCGAAGAAAAATATCACGAAGAAAGCTGAGAAGTCGGAGAAATCATAAAAAAGTTAGCTAAGCATAAGCGAGGTCCACCCAACCCGAGGTGGAACAGCGTGGCGGACTCTTCCCATCGCCAGGATGCTTTACGAGATTGTGAGAAGACCTTTGGCCGGCGATGGCACATTTGCGGGTTGCTAATCTATTTTACTTGGCAGTCAAACAAAACACGCGCAGAAATCCATACTGCAACTTAAGCCCCTGTTGCTGTTATATCTTTATATAACGCTTGTAACATGATTGATCGCCTATTTCCCTGCTCATACTAAAGACTGCATTACCGTAAATTACGGTTTGGAGAACACGGAAGCGTGATGTCCGATCCTTTTGTGGGTCTGTGTGTTCCGCACGCAACGGTCGTCCTTGGCGGCAGGAAGGGAAGCGTTTGAAGCGCGCTTGGCATTGTTGTGCGAACGGTGATACGGTTTTTTTTTTTTTTTGGTTTAATGTGGGGGAAAGGTGCTCGCACCTAACCGTCACCGTCTCCGGCGACTGGTTATGTCGGGATAAGCATTGAAGATGCCAGACCGACTACAGCCCCCCACGGTAGATCTGCTGTTGGCCCAGTGGCCTTTACGGCTACCTCGGTAGAGACTCGCGAGCAGGAGGCCCGCAAGTTAAAACGTCGGTAAAACGACGGTTCAATACCAAAACCCTATCGCGGTGCTCTTCGGTGACACGGTATCTTCCATACGTGCGTTTTGTTCAGAACCCGCGACTTGGAAATGAAGTTCTCTTACCTAATATACCTAATATAATTGACCGCATAAAAGAAAATTATCTTCATTATTTTATTGTTGTGTTCACTATTATGTCAAGCCTATGGGAAGATTTTCCATAAACGGCCCGTTACAAATCATCTATACTTATGAGAAAAAAAAATCTTTGTTTGTTTGTATGCATCTACGTATGTTCGAACGGATGTTACTTGAAAAGTTATTACCTGATTTTGATCTGAACTTTTTCTAAGATGTTCCTATTAATTCCAGAAGTGCCATATAAAGGCCTTTTTTGTTTTTTCTTACATTATTTATCAACAATCATACAATCTGATTTGACGTAAGCGTACAGGAGCGAACGACGGCGAATTTAGTAGATGTGTATATACCTAGGAATCGTATGTAGTACTATATTTATATATTCCGTATACCCATATATGTTGTCTTTCTGTAAGTATTGATTTATTTTTTTAATACATAAATTATTCACTGCATAAAAATGTTAATTTAGTTCATAAGGTTTTTTTTTCTTTAATTAGAAAGAAAGAAAGAAACTTTAATTATTACATCACAATTAGTTAACAAGTTATTAATAAATAAAATAAAAAAAAATTAAAAAAAAATAAGATTTTAGATTTTCTTTCTGCGCTACAGTTTGATGCAACAAATGGGTCTACGCTCAGTTTATGTTACGGATTCCTGCAACAATTTTCAGCGCAGCCTTATACCACTATTGAGCTGGTAGTGTCTGCAATAGATACAGCTCATCTATATATTAATAAGAAAAGAAAGAAAAAATTAGTACCTGCCTTCTACTTTTCACCATGACTAGGGTTGACTTGTAGAGAACGCCACTTGGCATTAAGTCCACCCTTAACCTTAGATGTCAATGAATGAGTTAACGAAAAATTGATAATTGAAAAACCAGTACACTTTTTATCTCGACTGTGAAAATTCGTGATCACGCGACTGAAGTCGCGGGAAGACGTTGGTATTTTTATAAACTGGATTTGTTTGTGCAACAGAAGCAGTAATCAGTGAACATCACCGAGATAGCCTTTTACTTGAACAACATATTGATGGGTCCACTGCCACAAGCTACATGACGCATAAACGCCATGATGCAGCGGTGTACTTTTTACAATAAAATTCTCGATGGGTATGTATGTACGAACGGATTTAACTTTGAAGCTTTTTCAAGTACTTAATGAAACGTTTTTTTTTTAACTATTCCTCCAATCTCTCAGCACCCGAAAATTCATAAAAAATCAAACAATGTTCATGTTCATTTCGCCAAAAATTAAATGTCATCTTGAACGTCTCCCACGCTATTAACCCCAAGCATTGGTACCACTGCTAGCCAGCCGCAGGTGAGCGTCATCTAATGCGTACCTAATGACAGGAAGCTGTCGCCGGCTTCCGCGTTCGGAACGCGACAGTCACCGTCCGATGACCATCATTAGGCGACCGTCGATCATCAGATCTAAGAGTATTTATACATCAGCTTGTATTTATACAAATAGACGGTTTGCATGAAAGGGTTCTACTTTTGTAATGCGTACATTTATTGTGGTTGTCTTGCTTCGCGGGATTTTCACACTGATGTTTAGATCAAAGTCACGATAACCAAGTGGTTAGGAGGTCTGACTCCGGATGACCCGAGTACGAGTTCGACCCGAGACGTTAAGATTTAAGCGGAAGCCTCGTACCCATCAGTTTCTTGAAATATAGATACAATTTGTACCCTTTGAGCGAACTCCAAGAATCGATAGAGATAAGCTCCGGTGAACAGTGGGTTGAAACGACTAAGATAAATGTCTAGATCCCCGACCACTCCTGCACGTATTTGCGGTACTGAGAACTGTATGATGTTGGCGTAATAGAATCTCCCACCACATCTTATCATTATCATATACATCTCGTAAAAGATAGAGTCAAGAAAAAAAGTGGAAAGTAGCAGAAAATTCTTTAGTCTGTTGACAGATTAAATAACCATTGAAATATATGTATATTTCATTCATATATTTTACCCCGCAGGGTATGTATTTCTTGAATTAAAATTTTTGGGATATTTCATATTTTCAGTGGTGAGTAGAATATTAGAGACAAGTGATTTTAAGCGTGGTAGAACCAAGCCACGAATTTAGCTGCTGCTCGAAAGGACCGGCTCGACCGGGTCGGTACCACGGCCTCGCGGAATACCGGCGTGAAGTAGAGGCATGTTATGCTTCTGCGTTTCGTTCGGTGTGTGAGATAACCGGAGGGCCATTCCCCCTCAGCGTCCCCCTCCTCATCCTCCCTCTTATCTTTCAAATATCTCGTGTTGCAGATGTACATGGGCGACGGTGATCACTTACCATCAAGTGAACCGCTTGCTCGTTTACCGCCTTACCCGTATAAGAAAAAAATGTATTACCATCAGGTAGACTGTCTGGTCGTTGGTCACTCCATACTGATAAAAATACTTTCAGACCTGGATAATACATGTGACGGGCGATAGAGTTTGTCTGATACTGCGATCACTAATCCCCTCGTCAAGCGTGGGGGAGGACTATATCCTGGAGTGGATTATTAACAGTCCGATGGTGATGATGACTCAAGGTCAAATGGCCATGTGATTGATTAATTACAAAAGTGAAGCGTTAGACAGCGAGGAACCGCCAATGTATCTTGCAGTTAAGCGAGAAAAACTCGTGAACATTTTTGAGTTCTTGCTAACCAGTTTACTAATTTTATGTAATCTGTCAAACAGTAACCTTGCAAATTTTTTTTTTGTCTACAAAAATGACTATGTATATTTTCGCCGACCAGCCGTTATGTGAGAAAGGTAAATAACGAAATAAATCAAATGTTTATGACGCTTGATCCGTTTGGATTAAACCGACGAAAGTGTATTTATGGCAGCGAAACACAGATAACCAGCGAAATGTGCTAAAAAAATTATACATTTTATCCATAAGTTTAGAGCCGTGGTAGCCTAGTGGTCAGGGCATTCGATCCCCGGTGCCGGCACCACTAAACTTGTTAATAGCAATTTTAAGTGCTGTATTTACCACGTGCTCAGCGGTACAGGAAAACATCGCGAGGAAACCTGCATGTCTGAGAAATAATAAAAATATTATTTCGAGGATATGTGAAGCTCGCCAACCCGCACTGGAGCAGCGTGGCGGGCCCTTCCCGGCTCCTAAACCCTCTCTGATACTAGTATTTGAGAAGAAGGCCTTTGCCCAGCAGTGGACACTTACAGGCTGTTACTTTATCCACAAGTTTTTGTAATGTTAAGTTTCCTACCGTGGCATCGTCAACGTAACTAATAACGTACTTCAGATCTACGAGTCTCGAGTTTCCTCTCAGTTGCCTCTCACACAGCATAAAAACTTATTTCCATCTCGTTTCCTCGCCCCCCGTCCCCTCCCCTCCCCCGATGCCCAGACCAAACGCACTTCAATGTTTAGATAGATAGTTTAAGAGAGACTTAACTCAAGCACCACGTTATCTTATCATATCGAAATCCAATTTAAAGGTTTGAGGAAAAATACAGGTTGAACCGCTATCCGACGACCTGCCATCGATACTTACGTACGTAATATAAATACGATAAAATAATATTTTCGACGTACTCGTATGTGCTCACGTGCGCTCCACGTGCGTTAAATATACGCCCGTTTACGTTTAGTTCATACGCTGTGTGGCTGTGGGTCTGCCACGCCACTAGTGTCGAAACGACGGTTGATGAAAACTTCCATCTCGGGAAACACCAGATCGAATGAAGGGTATCGGCGTCTGGTGCTGCGATCATCGGGCCGCTTGTGTAGCCTCATTGTGAGAGAAGCCTATGTCCAGATGTGGACTGTTTACAGACAGTTCGAGGATAAAGAAGTACATTAACGAACGACAAAACTAACCTTTGTCCAGCTGTGGACCTAACAGGTTACTTAATAAGAACAATTACATTATTAGTATCTACTCCAAGTATATCTTCCCAAGCGAAGATAGATATTCATACTTTTTAGGGATTCTTATTATTGAACCGACGCAGAATATATGTTGTTATCATTAATCCTTACAAATAATTAAAAAAAATTAGATACAAGGAAGGTGTATTATGAACGTGTATTAAAAACACATTATTTTGCTATAATATATATTGTGCACGCCTCGAGTGGGGAACCCTCGAGCGGAGTCCGGCTTGCACTGGTAGTTTCTTTTCTTTTAAAGTAAGTAACGTACTTTAAGTACTATTGGTTACATGAAGTTAAACAATCGTTCGCAAGCCGTGCTGTAGCAAATGCTCCGATGTGAACAATTAGAATACAATGCTCAAGTTTTAAATTAAATTATTGACGCTTTTCATGCCGTCAATAATATAATCCGTCAGGGTTATTCAGATTGCAAGCGGTGCCTGCGACGGTGTGCTGAAAAGGGAGTTTAAGTGCGTGTGGTAGCTTAGGTGACGGTTCTTAATTTTTTTTTTAATGAAAAGTGGGCAAATGAACAAGCGGCTCATCTAAGTAGGTGATGACCGTCGCCCACGTACATCTGTAATACCAGAGGCGCTGCAGATGCGTTGCCGACCTTTTAGGATATTTGTGAGAGGGTAGAGAGGACGAGGAGAGGGGATAGGGAGGGGAATTGGGCCTTCGGTTACTTCACTCATCTGCACCGTGAGGCCGTGGTACCGACTCAGTCGAGTATTCGAGCATTAGCAAAAACCAACTCTACCACGTTCGCTTGCTCTAACTTCACAGTGACTTGGGTAGGATTCCGCTACCGTCGCCACTGAATTGTTTAAGTGCAATTTTAAGTGCTGAGTTCATGTGATCGGCGCTGAAAAATATATTGAAAGGGTTCCTGCAGCGGTAGAAAATATATTTCGATGAGATAAAGCCCGCCAACTTGCACTGGAGCAACGTGGCGGATACTTCTCAGTCAAAACCCAGTAACTTCAGGCCGTTTGTCCCAGCAGTTTGACATTTACAGGCTACTACTTTACTTAAACAGCATTATCCTGCAGGTCGCGATTTTCGTGAATTCTCTTACGACGTGTTTTGTTGTGTTAGATCCTCATTCTCTGAGAATATTCGCCAAATTCTGTCACAAGTCTATTCCCTTTTTAGCTTTATTCCCGGGTCCGAGCGCAACGTGTATGGAGAATTGGAACAGGTCAGCTGGAACCGCGTAGAACGCAAATGAAAAGAATAATGAAAGTGGGTGAAGCGAGAGGAGAGATCAAGATCGTGCATAGTAAATCTCATGTGCGATAGTTTCTGTCTACCCCCTATCGCAAACAGACGTGATAACGACGGATGGAGTGTGGATAGGTTGCATTTTAAAAATGAAACGTCATTTTGCATTTATATTTTGTTAATTATGTTACCTTTCCTTATAGAGCGTTATTCAATAGGGGCACTCGAGTTTTGACAGTGTATAGCGGCCATCTTGGTGCAGCTGCAACTGTCAAATTTGACATGAATACTTATTTAGTATTGATACTTAACCAGAACGTTACACGATTCAACAGTGAGTTAAGAATGTTATCAAATTCACTGCTCTGTTCGTCTGACGTCTCGTGGCGTCCTGCAGAGTCCACAATCAGACGTTCCTCAGTGGTGACACATCACCACAATCTAGAAGCAAGTCTGTTGATTATGATGACACTTTTTTTGTATTGCCTTTTTCCCGACTTATTAGTGTTTTATGAAGGTCGTAATGTACGTCCCCTATAAACGCAGAGCTGTTACATGCATCTTATTGCTTTGATGATAAGGGACAGTTTCCATTACTTTATTACTCTTAAGTCGAAAGTAATACAATGTGACTAACTACTTCTGTATGACTAAGCAGAGCAAGGTTAAATATACTGTTATGTCACCTTTTTTAGTGTTTTAACTGAAAGAGGTACGTAAACAGCAGTAAGTCCTCTGCTTGATAAACAAATAAAATAATAAACATAGAGGTCCGGATCCGACGTTAAAAATTTTAAATTAAAACTTTATATTTTATAGGCCATACCTGGGCATATCACCGAACTTCATTTATTTTTCATTTTTGATATTTTGACTCAAGATGTATTTACGCTAATAGTTAACTAGACACCCAGGTCAAAGAACTTATCGACCATCCGCGCCGGCGTCCGCTGCCAGTGTTTGAAGTCGCCGACGTGCCGACAATGAAATCCTGAAGGTCGCCGCTATTGCCGAGGTCAAAAACAATTAGTCATAGCGCATAAATTCGCGCATGCGTTTTATTTGGATTATTAGACTATTTATTGTGTTTGAAAGACGTTTTTGAAGTAAAGCTTCTTTAGGCGCGACTTGAGAGTAACTGACCTTACCGGGCTAGAGGCCGCAAAAACAAACTTCTATAAGTATAAAACTAGTCTTAATACACTCTTATTATATGATTACTTATTTGTTTATTTTATTTAAAATGAAATATTTTGCCAATGTTAAAATTACTTAGTAAAATCGGAACGAAGCGATTACAAAAACTACTCATTGAAATTTGATATGGCCGCCAAACTGAACAGCTGTTTTGAGGCCGCCATCTTTTATCGTGATGTTTTAAAGTAGCAAATAGTTAGTGCCATAGATAAGCTAATTTTTTTTATTTATAGTCTTGGGACTATGTATCACTATGCCACAAAAATAAGTAATAATTGAAAATTCTTCATCTGACGTAAGAAATTAAAATTACGTTTGTCAATTGTAAATTTTTTTCGGTTTCGTTATGAGATTCCTCTGAGAGCGAAAGAAGCTCCCGTAGGTATCCTCTTTTAATTTTTTTATTAAAACATCATTTACGTACCAAATAATACAAATGTTTACGTGATACAGCCAAGCGGCAGCTTTTGTTGTAGCTTGAATGGGCCGGCTCTACCGGGGCCTCATAATATCAGAATATTGGTCTGAAGAGGCAGCTTGTACTTCCACCTCCCCGATATATTTTTAAAGGTCGATAATGTTTGCCCCTTTAGTATGTAGTATGTTGGCAACGAATAGTCTCTGATAGATAATAAAAGTTTATTTTCAGAAAGAATTAACACTAAAATAAAACTAATGCAGGATTTGCAGAACCGATCTGACTAGCGCCTGCTAGTCAAGCCTTCAAAAACTAATTAAAAATTACTAACTATTCGATAGTCACATTTACAATACAATACGAGCACTGCCACGCCTCTATATTATCAAAATAATCGTTGAAACTATAGTAAGCTTTTTAGTACAAACGCTTTTTTTTTGTTTATTTTAAAATTTTGATTCCGTAAGATCTAGTACCTTATTATAGATACGTACTATGACCAATCAAAGAATATTTAACTATTCATCGCCTATTTATATATCTTTGAATTTTCTAGTTTACATTTGTTTCTCAATTGAATATCATGCATTGCATCGCCACCAGAGTACGACACACACATCGCAATGCAAACAATTTTACGTTTCGGGTTGTTATTAATGTTTCCCGAAAAATCGACTTCCTAGACATTTTAGATTTTTTTTTAAAAAGGCTTACGTTTGACCTCAATCTTGCTTGATGGAAGGCGAAGATGAGGCCTAGGATGGTACACGTTTGCGTTTTTTTTTTTTTTATAGAAGAAGGGGGCAAACGAGCGTGCGGCTCACCTGCTGGTAAGTGATCACCGACGCCCACGAACATCCACAACACCAGAGGAGCTACAGATGCGCTGCCGGACTTTAAGCAAGGAATAAGCTCTTTTCTTGAAGGTCCCTAAATCGTAACTGTTCGGAAAAGTGTCAACTGCCTAGAAGCTGTCTGTTCACTTTGGACTTAAAGATGTCCAGATTATAGTGTTGTATTGAATTTTTGATCTTGAAATGAAAAGTTGATTGAATTTCATAGAAGTTCCGAACAATGTCTTCCTTTAACCCAATTACATGGTAAATAGGCACATAAATGCAAATCCGGGAATTGAACTCAGTTATTGCTCTTAACCAACCTCGGTCTCAATAAAGTTATGAAAAAATTGTCCTTATGTGATAATAACACGTCTTCGTTGAGAGCGTCGTGGCGGCTATTAAGATCTAAACCGTTAATTGTTTCGCGCACGTTTTTCATATTATGTGAAACGCTTGAGTAAATAAGGTTCACAATCGAAAGTGTTTGCCGTGGATTCGAAATCAAAAGTAACTATGTCGCCGGCCATCGGGACTTTGTGCGCAGAGTAATCAATTGTCTGAACGTTAGCTGTCACTGTTCGAATTATAGGTTTCATGACCGACGTTCGTAAACCGGTACGTAAATCGTTATTATTGATAAGGTATTGAGAATAAGACCGCAAAGCTTTAAAAAAAAAAAAAACAATAAAACGGCATACCTCCATCACAACTGCCACCCACACAAACGCTGCGCCCGACACTGGGCAATATGTACCACCAACATTTAATACACGACACGCATTTCGCCCTGTCTTGTATTAAATATCCTCGCAACAGGGTACTGTCAAGCGATTGAAATCTCTCTCTCTGGACGCGGTAGAGCTAAGCGGTAGCTTTTGCTGCTATGATGTCATCCTGATCAAATTGGAGCGATATACATATAAAATTGTTGTTCTGTACGTGGTAGAGCCAAGTGGCGGCTTTAGCTACTGCTCGCATGGTGCGTCTCGAGCGGGGTAGTACCACGACCTCTCAGAATACCGGCGTGAAGTAGAGGCATCTTGTGCTTCTGCGTTTCGTTCGGTAACCGGAGGCGGGAGAGGCCACCTCATTCGCACCTCCTCTGGTGTTGCAGATGTACATGGGCGACGGTAAACACTCAACATCTGGCGAGCCACTTGCTCGTTTCTGTTTTCCAAAAAAAAAAAAAAGTATGGTTGGTTAAAATGATGGACTTCTGCAAATTAACGCTTGGTTCTATTTACTGTTTCTGTTACAGTTCATTGAACTCTTGGGGTATTGAGAATAAACAAAACTAAGTTATTTCCAGGACTAATATTACCAGGCTCGTTTACACCGATAGCTGTAGACAGTTGTTTACAAATGTCGTCTCATAGAAGTTTTGTAAATGCATTTTCGTAGCAGACAAAATACTAGCCGGCACTTGTGCGAATTTGTGTTATTTCTAGAAACTACTTCGATATCAGCGGGAGGATGGAGAACGCGAAACCCGTTGAGCGCCCAGCATGTACGTAATCTCTGTAATTTGAATGACCTGTGCGCGTCCTCGCCTCTGGCGTTGCACGTTAAGTTGGATGTCACGCGATTCTTGCTTATGACAATCACAAATACTTTTAAAGCTACTCTTGCGTCAGAGGGCATCTATATAATGTCACCTGAAAACTGTTATAAGGCTTGGCTACGCAATAAGTTCAATAGAGTAGCAGCCTGTAATAGTTTCACTGTTCTCTGCACAATATTTCAAAGGGTTTGTGCCAGACTGAGAAATGCAGGTTTTTTTTTTTTATGGAAAATACGGCTAACGAGCAAGCGGTTCACCTGATAGTAAGTGATACCGTCGCCCACATGCATCTGCAACACCATAGATGCTGCAGGTGCGTTGCAGGTCTTTAAGGAATATTTGGGAGATGGGAGGGAAGAGGAACGGAATAGGGAGGGGATGTGGGCCTCCGGTTACCTCACTCACCGTACGAAACGCAGGAGCACAAGATGCCTCTACTTCACACCGGTATTCTGCGAGGACGTGGTATCAATCCGGTCGAGCCGGCCCATTCGAGCAGCAGCTAAAGCCGCCGCTTGGCTCTACCGCGCTTAAAAAGGTATCCTCGCGATCGCGGTGCTTTTCTTTACAAGCGAACAATGTCATAATCGACGCTTAAAATTGCAACTGGGATTCGTGCACAGGTCACTGAACGAACTTCACGTATTAAGTACAAAACGTGCAGTTCGTGAACTCGTACGAATCCTTGCGAACAGTTAAATCTCCGAAAAGCGAATAAGACACGGTTTGTGTCTTCCCCCCCTCTTCCTACTCTCCCCATACGCCATATCAGCAACAAGAGATCGCTCAATAAGTTGCTTTATTTAACTATTCGTTCGTTTCACATGAGCAGAGAAGCTTCATGGATCGTTGTCCATTGCGCATTTCGAAGAGTAATGTAATATAAATGATTGACATAAAAATAAAATAAGCAATGGATATAACGTCTTGACGGCAAAAACAATAAGTTGCATATCGAAGTACAAGTGAGATTATGAGCGAGGCTTATAAATGGCCAACTTGACCCGTCGGTCGTACCTTCGGCTGTTTCGTCAAGCCATCGGATATTTCGGCCGCGTACTGCCGGGGCTAAAATATAGCGAAATCGTGTGCCATGTGCGGAATAGTAATGCCGTGGCGAAAAATTTGATTCGCGCTTGCCAACCCGTTGGCAGGAGTTCAGAGAATGACGTAAAGTTTAGGTAACTCAAGAGATGTGGGATTACACAGGTTAACGGTTTCTTCATCGCAAATACCAACGCTCAACGTCATCTGCACGCATTGGCGTTGTCTAAGCAGGTGCAGGTAGTGGGCATGACCCTTCCTAGAACATCTGGTGACTATTGGCGAGAACGCCAGAAAAATTCAAAATGATTAAATCTTTGTTAAAGCTTTTGTGTGATTATCACACAAATTTAAAAAGTGTGATTAATTTTAAGCCTTGAACACCGTAGACGATTGCCCTGCCTCTCGGTTTTTTATCGGATACATTTCGGAGAGTGTGCGGAGGTTTTGCATAACCAGATACCCCCTTCCCCTTTCCATCACCGAACGACTAGACGCGGCGAGCCGTTCCACCCTTATGTTGTAGACATTCCTCCAGTACGCACGAAGCGGTTTGCCTCTTCTTTCTTTATGCGGACGGCTAAGGAGTGGAACTCTCTGCCGAGGTCAGTTTTTCCGGAAAACTATAATCTGGACATCTTTAAGGCCAAAGTGAACAGACATCTAGGCAAGCGTGTACCATCCTAGGCCTCATCTTCACCTTCCATCGGGCAAGATTGAGGTCAAACGTAAGCCTATTTTTCATAAAAAAAAAAAAAAGATTATAGTACAAACTCTTTAAAACTAGAAATAAATAAAAAGCTGATATTTTGTGTGGTTGCACGGAACCCTCGGAGGCCGAGTACATTTTCCATTTGACCGGTGTCTTGTTGATTTCGGAGCCGTCCATCCATCACGCTGCGTCCGTGGGGTTTGACGGACATTTTTATATGTTTTTTTTTATGGAAGAGACGGCAAACGAGCAAGCGGCGGTTCACCTGATGGTAAGTGATTACCGTCACCCACGTCCATCTGCAACACCGGCGGTTCTGCAGGTGCGTTGCCGGTCTTTTAGGATATTTGGGAGATGGGAGGGAAGAGGAGGGGAATAGGGAGGTGGTGTGGGCCGCCGGTTACTCACCGAACGAAACGCAGAAGCAAAAGATGCCTCTACTTCACGCCGAGTATTCTGTGAGGCCGTGGTACCAATCCGGTCGAGCCGGCCCATTCGAGCAGCAGCTAAAGCCGCCGCTTGGCTCTACCATGCTTTAAAATGTCTTCTTCGTTACATTATATATTATTACGTGAACATGCAAGTTGGTTTTCTTGATCGCGTGTCTGCTTTATCGAAGCTCCACTAAATCACCGTCTGAGTGCCCGTTCTTTACATTTCGGTTCGAGATGTCTCAGCCAGTGTTCCCCGAGAGAAACATTACATTGGACAGTAAAATAACCAAAACGAACGAATCAATCACGACCGCAAATCCGTCGACACGGGTTTATTTAATCAGCGAAGGTCAGATAGTGCGTGAGATATCTACGGATTAGTTTCACGTAGCGCCCACCACCGCCCGCTACGATGCGATAATGCGTCCAATTCTAGGAGTACTTGTTATCTTCGCTGCCGCTATCTTGACATGTGTACAATTGTTTTATCCGCGTAAATCCATTTGTTTTTCACGTATTCCCTGTGCAACGTAAGGGTTAGGGGGGAGGGATATGCTGTCTTTTTATCTGAACGTCAACCTCAGATTAATGCAGGAGACAGAGGCGACGGAATGATGGCGGAAAATACATCTTAATGTTTCGTTCCCAAACCTCACAGTTCAGTGATGGGAAGCTGTGTCGCTAGTGCTAGGGTGCCGGGACTGCGTTCGCCAGCCCGTCCGTCAAACGAGTGTAGGCTTCATCTGCTTCTAAGCTTTTGTTGTCGCTTACGAAGTCTGTGTAACCAGAAACATAAAAATTGGAGCTCAAATACAGACTTATATATTTCATTTATTTGCAGTGTGATATGTGGTGGTTGCGGCGATACTCCCACGCCCTCTCTGATACTCGTATTTGAGAAGGAGGCCTTTGCCCAGCAGTGGGCACTTACAGGCTGCTACTATACTTTTTTATGTGGTGGTGGGTCGTATGTTTTCTCTCCGAAGGGGTCGTAAACGGCGACTAAGGGAAGAATACCCGACTGGGATGGCGGGCGGCTGCGTCTAAAGTGCCAGGTGCCTGGTACTGCGATTGCCAATCCGCTTGTCGAGCTTGGTGATATTAGCAAATTGAACTCCTCACGGGAGAGGTCTATGTCCAACAGCGGACTACACATGCTGTCGAGGAGCTCACTCATAGGGACGTGTCCGGCAATCGTTGCGCTACATAACCTAAGTGCATCCAATCGCCGCGAAGCGGTCACCCATCGCCCGCTCAAACGTGAGAGGGGCAGAGACGCGGCGCTCTGGTCGGACGCGCCCGTGTCGGCCCGCTCAATGAAACGAGACGTAACGCCGGACACTCGATACGCCAATCGATTGTACTCGTGACGTGTACCAGATCGACGGTCACGTGGCGTGTTCTGACGCCCGAGTACTGACGCGGCGGAGACGTGTGCTAAATTCACTCCGTCGCTCGTGTAGGGGTTAGGCAGAGATTGTTATTTACACTTTCCACTATCCGCTACGTCACACATAAGTTTCGTGTCACATCATTTCGCTGTAAAATCGTTCTGTGTGATTTCATAACATGATTTCGTTTATCCGAGACACGTATTTGTGATTTCGTAATCGTGTCTAGGATGTGGTAGAGCCAAGCGGCGGCCGATGTTGCTGCTCGAATGGGGTAGTACCACTACCTTGCAGAATACCGGCGTGAAGTCGACGCATCTTGTGCTTCAGCGTTTCGTTCGGTGAGTGAAGTAACTGGAGGCCCAGTCTCCCCTCTGCTTCCTCTCTCCCATCCCACAAATATTCCTAAAGGCCGACAACGCACCTGCAGTTCGGCAGCAGGTGCCTTTACTCTTCATTGCACAGTACGTGCGGTGACGGTGATCACTGATCACTTACCATCAGGTGAACCGCTTGCTCGTTTCCCGCCTTTCCCATAAAAAAAAAGAGGACATGCAAGTTTCCTCGCGCTGTTTTCCTTCACTGCTGAGCTCATGGTAAATTCAGTACGTAAAATTGCTTAACAATTTTAGTGGTGCCGGCACCGGAACCCAGTTCACTTCGCTCTGATCGCAAGGCTCTGAATTAGTATACAGAATATAAACCAAAATCTTATTTGTCTCTTATTATCTCACGATAATGTCATAGAGGCCGATTTCGACCCCAGAGGCAACTTGCGTAATTTTGCCCTCTCTCTTAGTATATATTAGCGTCTTTTACGTTATATGGATCATGTACTTCGATTTCAATGGGATGAGACGTTGGGCGAAGGAAGAAATCTTAGCTGAATAACATCCGCGAGTAAACCAAGATAGCGAGAGGTATCACAAGAAGTCAAGCGACGGCTTTTGCTGCTGCTCGAATGGGGTAGTACCACTACCTTGCAGAATACCGGCGTGAAGTCGACGCATCTTGTGCTTCAGCGTTTCGTTCGGTGAGTGAAGTAACTAGAGGCCCAGTCTCCCCTCTGCTTCCTCTCTCCCATCCCACAAATATTCCTAAAGGCCGACAACGCACCTGCAGTTCGGCAGCAGGTGCCTTTACTCTTTATTGCACAGTACGTGCGGTGACGGTGATCACTGATCACTTACCATCAGGTGAACCGCTTGCTCGTTTCCCGCCTTTCCCATAAAAAAAAGAGGACATGCAAGTTTCCTCCCGCTGTTTTCCTTCACTGCTGAGCTCATGGTAAATTCAGTACGTAAAATTGCTTAACAATTTTAGTGGTGCCGGCACCGGAACCCAGTTCACTTCGCTCTGATCGCAAGGCTCTGAATTAGTATACAGAATATAAACCAAAATCTTATTTGTCTCTTATTATCTCACGATAATGTCATAGAGGCCGATTTCGACCCCAGAGGCAACTTGCGTAATTTTGCCCTCTCTCTTAGTATATATTAGCGTCTTTTACGTTATATGGATCATGTACTTCGATTTCAATGGGATGAGACGTTGGGCGAAGGAAGAAATCTTAGCTGAATAACATCCGCGAGTAAACCAAGATAGCGAGAGGTATCACAAGAAGTCAAGCGACGGCTTTTGCTGCTGCTCGAATGAGCCGGCTCGACCGGGCTGGGTACTACAGCCTCACAGAATACTGGCGTGAAGTAGAGGAATCTTGTGCTTCTGCGTTTCGTTCGTTGAGTGAGGTAACCGATGTCCCGCTTCCCCTCCCCTTCCCCCTCCTCATCCTCCTCATCCCATGGTACCAATCCGGTGGAGCCGGCCCATTAGAGTAGCAGCAAAAGCCGCTGCTTGTCTGTACCACGTTGAAAATAATAAAAAGATTTTAATCGCTTTCGGATAGACCTTTAGACAAACGCATCAGTGTTAATCGTTAAAAATTTCATATGCACGTTCGTCTAGCTAATAATTAAGCTTTTAATTAAAAATTTTGCAACACTAAACGTATTAAATCGTGCGGGAGTGCCGGCTAACGTGTGTTACGTGGAACGAACGCAGCGATTGCGCAACGGTGCCGCGCCGGGTCGCTCCGGGCGTCGCATATTCGCACACATCGGGTCCGCGGGGCTCACAACCCGTCAAGTGGGCCTTGACAGCTAATACCGACCACTATCGACCCTGTAGCAACCATCGCCTTTATGGTGTAGGCGTTTAAAGCTACTTTCGGATGTAGTGTCGTGTTGTACTCAAGGTTTGAAGGGTTTAAGGTTCCGTGATGTAATTGTTTATTTGTGTAAGAACTCGTATTGTGCTTATTTTTAAATTGCAGGATCTAGTTTCTTTTTTTCTATATTTGAATAGGTTTTTTCCTCACACATTTTTATTTGCAAATCAATTTGTTTTTTTAGAAACCTTTTCTTAGAGGCACGATATCTTTTCCATTTTTTTTTGTAATTAGACAGCCTGGCTGTGCTGTAATAAGGACTGGCCTCTTTTACAATCTGTGTTGGTGCACCCTGATGTATGCAGAATTAAAGTGAAGCCATATTTTTTTTATGCACGCAGTTTGACATTTCTAGTCCGCCATCTTTTTGGGTTGAGATGGTTATTGCGCAAACTCGCAGATGCTTTGACTATTTTCAGACAGACTGTTTGTGATTACTTATTACTTCTTCTATTGCGACATCCACAGGATGGGACGTGTTTGAAACTACTTCAAAAAGGGGAGGAATATCTAATCACAAAGTACCCTCTCCTTTTTCGAAACGATTCGAATTTTAATGTCCGAAAGGGAATTTCTGAACCGATTTAAATTTTTTTTTCGTCCGAAAGAATAAATATCGGACAAGTAATTATCCTTTCAGACGGGTGGTGAGTCCCATCGACGGGTTTGATTCCGGGAGATTCCCGCGGAGACGAAAGGAGGATAGCGGAAGCCCGATTGGCTACGCTGAGGCATGCCAAACGTAAATCCGCAATCTCTGCTTCTTTTAAAGCTGAGAATTTTCATTGTCTTATATATTCCCGTTCCTGGGCTAAGGTCTTTCCCATATTCTGCCATTTCTTCCTGTCTACGCTGAAGTGTTGCGATTCCTTAACAGAAGCTTCGGTAACGTCGGGCTAGGTAGTCCTCGATGCCTTTTCACGCCACTTGTTTCACGGCTAAATCGATATAGGCTTAAAATTATACAGATGTAAAGTAAAAGTAGCGCTGCTTTTTAAATGCCCACTGCCGGGCAAAGGAGTCCTTTCAAATGTTTTTGAGAAGAGACCTTGAGAGAATGGTGCCGGGTAGGGTCCACCGCGCTGGTCCAGTGCGGTTTCGCGAACTTAAATATATTTTTTATTATTTCTTTGGCATGCTGGTTTGATGACGATGTTATCCTTTCACCGCCGAGCACATGATTAAATTCAGCACTGACAATTGCCAATAACAATGACAGGGGTGGCCCGCGCCGGGATACGGACCCTGGTCACTCGCGTACTTTGTAATTAAAGCGACATAGCGGTGTTTTTTTTTTTAAAGAATATGAGGATAAATACTCAGAAGTTAGCGGGGAATTCCACTCTTCGTTTCTATTTACGTATTAAATAAAAAGTCCGTCTGTGCGTAATCGTGGAATGCTAAAACAATACATAAAAATTGTATAGTTATAGCGTATGTGTGTATATTATATATATTTTATATATATCTTTCCGTAGGTCGCGTTAACACGTCACGTGTTATTCAATTTAAATAAAGAAATCCGTGGCAGCCCAGTGCTCAGGGCGCTCACTTTGGTTTCAAAGAGCGCGTGTGACCAAGGTTTGATCCCCAGCAGTCGGCACCACTAAAATTGTTAATAGCTGTCTTAAGTGCTGTATTAACCACGTGCTCGGCGGTGAAGGAAAACATCGTGAGGAAACCTGCATGTGTGAGAAATAATGAAAAATATTTTTTCAAGGATATGTGAAACCCGACGGTACTGGAGAAACCCCTTCCCGGCTCCTAAAAAAATCGTATTTGAGAAGGAGACCCAGCGCCCACTGCTGGCACTTACAGGCTGCTACTTTACTTTTTTAATTTTTAAAGAATTCTTTAAAACGAAGGGCCGTCGACTTTACAATCGCTTCGCGTATCTGTCCTTAACAAGGTAGATAGAGTGGAATTAAAATAATAGATGCATTACATATTTTTACTATATTTTCATGTATAGGTTAATCGTGCATTAACCTTAACAGCCTATAAATAGTCCACTGCAGGACATAGGCCACGCTCATAAGGGAGGAAAAGCCATAATCCCCACGCGCGGTTAGCGGATTGGCGATCACAGTACCAGACACCTGGCACCTTAGTCCCTGCTGCCCGCCATCGGTCTGCTTAGTTTCGGTGTGGTGTTTTTCGTGACGGTTGTCCCGCCACCTGACGGCAGCGATTGCGACGCCCACGGTATGGAAGAGGGTAGCAGATTCCTACGCCAGGACCACACGAATACGTTGCGTATGCATTTCTCCATTAAATATAAACGCAAGAGCCTCTGCTGTATGATGAATGGGACAAGAAAAAGAAACCGTCTGTTTATTATAAATATATCCATACCTTCAAACTCGAAAAGTTTCAAGATGTACGATTGGTTGCAACATCCGAGGACTATCAGAGACTGCATAACCTCTTCACTGTTCATCTATGCTTAGCTTAATGGATGACTGGCAAAGTATGCCTTCAGGCATTAAGTCCGTCATATGTGCCATTATGCGCGTGAGGGTTTAAATAAATATGTTCTGTAAGATCTGTAACCTACCACGTGACAGCAACACCAGAATACTAAGTTCCACGATCACCATCTAGACGGTTGAATAGTTGAAATTATTCCACAGAGACGGTATTTCCGTACAATTACTTGGGAAGCCTTCAAGAAAATAATAGAGCCTATTGCTTTCTTAAACACCATCATCATCACAAACACCATCATCATCACAAACACCATCGCGGCATCGCATCTGCAGCTCTCTCTGGTGTTACGGATGTTCGTGAACGTCACGTGATCACTTGCGCATTTGTCACCTTTTCTATGAACTAAAAAAAGGTACTTCCCCGGTCGACCCAAGTAACTACCGCTACAATGTACTCGCTATGAGGCTCTGCGGGGTGAAAGAATACTTGTTTGGATATTTAGTAGGTATTTCTCTGCCCAGGAGTAGCCTGGGTAGGTACCGCCTACCTGAGTGTGATCATTTTTGCCGCCAAGCAGCAGTTTAATCGCTGTTGTGTTCCGGTTTGAAAGGTATAAAAAGCCAGTATAATTGCTGGTCCTCAGGGTCCTCAGGGGTGACAACTCATCTGTTCTTCGATTGAGAATGTTAGTTTCCATCAACAATAAATCTCGCCTAAAGTGTCTGCCCGCGGCTTTCCTGAGATAAAAAGTAATCCTTATTCAAACTTGGTTTCATATCAAATTTCATTAAAAACATTTCAGCCGTTTATGAGAGATTGAAAGGCAGATATCCAAACAATCATACTTTCACATTTAAAGTAACAGCCTGTAAGTGCCCACTGCTGGGCAAATGGCTCCTTCTCAAATACTAGTATAAGAGAGGGTTTAGGAGCCGGAAAGGGCCGACCACGCTGCTCCAGTGCGGGTTGCCGGGCTTCACATATCCTCGAAATAATATTTTTATTATTTCTCAAACATGCAGGTTTCCTCACGATGTTTTCCTTCACCGTTGAGCACGTGGTAAATACAGCACTTCAAATTGTTAATAACAATTTTAGTGGTGCCGGCACCGGGGATCGAACCCTGGTCAATCGCGCTCTATGACACTAAAGTGAGCGCCCTGACCACTAGGCTACCAGGGCTCTACCACTTTCACATTTACAATGTTACAATAACATTAAAGTAGTTTTGTAACAAACTGATGTCCAAGATAAAAACGATATAGTTATCGGTCGCCGATTTAGTTTCGAGACGAGCTTATGAAATATTAATTTAATTATAAAATAGCAGCCTGTAAGTGCCCAGGGGTGGGCAAAGGCCTCCTCGAATATTTTGAGAGGGTTTAGGTGTTGAGAACGCCCCGCCACGCTGCTCCAGTGCGGCTTAACTATAACGCATGTTAATCACCGAAACTAACTTGCTCCCGTTTGCTTGTTCCAGTCCCCCAACATTCAAGACCCTGACGCCGACCTCTCGCACCCAGCTGAAGCAGCAGTTGATGCGCGAGCATGCTCAGGAGCAACTACGTAGAGAGTCTCTCCAGGTGGGCAACCCTTTGTGAAACAATAAATATTAATTTAAAATAAAATACATTACATAATAAATTACATTTACCTCACTTTACCAGCATGTAACTAGTGCACTGCATGACTTAGGTCTCTCCCACAAGGTGGATGGTTTCCCATAGACTGGCGATCATGGAATCAGATACCTCGCACCTTAAACGCTGCCGCCCCTCATTGGTCTGGTATTTTCCACCAGTCGGTAGTCATTTCAAGGGTCTTAAGCCCCTAGGAAAGAAAAGAGATGGGGGATTCTGACATCGATACCACACGCATTAATCATTGTATAAAAGTAAAGTAGCAGCCTGTAAAGGTTCCACAGCAGCGCAATGTTCTCATATAATTATTCCTCAGGCATGTAGGTTTCCTCACGTTGTTTTCCTTTACCGCCGAGCTCGAGGTAAATTCAGCACTTAAAATTGCAATTAACAATTTAAGAGCCGTTTAAGACCGTTCCAGGGCCTCACGGTCCGTAATTATACTGGCTCTCGGTACCTTTCAAACCTGAACACAACAGTAGTTGTACTGCTGCTTGACGAGGATGTTATCCAGACGACTCCAAGGCAGAGAAGGAGCCTCCCGTCCAGAAATATGTGGTAGACATATGTTCATGTGCTATTAGGGAACGCTTTCTTTATTGAGCAAAACCCTATAATAGTTTTACAATAAGGTTTTAGACTAGAAAAGAACATAGGTTCGCCATTGAACGAGATAACAGCGGAGGTTTCTTGTACCTCGTGGTGATGATCTAAGATAGTCTAACACCACGTCACATACCGGGGTTTTTTTTTTAGGGGAAAGGCGGCAAACGAGCAACCGGTTGATACCTGATGGTAAGTGATTACCGTCGCCCACGTACATCTGCAACATCAGAGCTGCTGCAGGTTCCGTGCCGGCCTTTAAGGATATTTGGGAGATGCAAGGGAGGATGAGTAAGGGGACGGGGAGGCGGAGTGGGCCTGCGGATACCTCACTCATCGAGCGAAACGCAGAAGCATAAGATGCCTCTACTTCACGCCGGTATTCTGCGAGGCCGTGGTACCAACCCGGTCGAGCCAAAGAATATACTACGGGCTTGAGTAACCAATCAAAAAAGATGTTTAAGTTAATCTGTCAGATTAGGTCATCGATCACTATCGGAGTCATATAATCAATGGTTAAATGGGTTTGTTAATATTATTTCAATGTTACTTACAGACACAACAGGGTCAGTCGAAGGAGGATGCCGAGGACAAGAAGAAATCCAGTCCGACGGACGTGCCCCGCATCACACCGCACGTTGAACTACCGCCGCAGGTCTTACAGGTCAGAGAGAAATAAATAAAATAAATATATATTTTTTTACACGGCAAAGAGGGCAAACGAGCAAGCGAGCGGGTCACCTGATGGTAAGTCCGATTACGTCGTCACCCTCGTACATCTACGACAGCAGAGGAGCTGCACAAAGCAGCTGGACAAAGGCCTCCTTCTCAAATATTCCGGGTGTAGGAGCCGGCAATGGCACGCCACGCTTGCGGGTTTGCAGGCTTCACAACTCGAAATATATTTTTTTTTATTATTTCTCAGACATGCTGGTAAAATGTTACTAACATTATTACTCATCACACAAATGTTACTAACATTAATACTCATCACACAAATGTTACTAACATCAATATTCATCACACAAATGTTATCTTTGGGGAAGGACTATGTTCAGTAATCTTTGGGGGAGGCCTATGTTCAGCAGTGGACTTCTGATAGGCTGAAATGATGATGATGATGAAATGTTACTATCATTAATCACACAAATGTTCGACGATCCCGCAACCCTGACTTCCGATAACACGGTCACCACCAACTAGGCTAACGGGCTAAGACGGTCTCAAGATAAATATTTGTTATACTCATCTGTACACTCCCGGATGCCGGTCGTGATTGTAACTCGAATACGTGTCTGTGTAGCCTTCTTGTATAGTCTTAACCGGGTCACGCTATAACAGCTTAGCAGGGTGAAGCTGAAACATAAGCGGCTGCGTTTCTTCTGCGGAGCGTCGGGAAACAGACACCGGAGTACTGAGAACATGCCGTTCCATCACGGTTCTCTGGGGCAACACCACACCAACGTGACAGTAGATATTGGAGTCCATCGCTTGGCTTTAAATAGTCAAGCTTACCTTCCCAACCTTTAAATAGTCCACTAAACGATCTTTAAAAAAAAAAACAATTGACTATCGAAATCTGAATTTCTAAATCACATAAAGAACTTTAATTTTCTTAACGATTTCTTGTATTTACGTTGCACTATTAATATTAAATTTATATTATAATGTAAGCACTCGAAACCGAAATTTAATTTTCATTCATTCATTTTCATTTCTTTTCATTTCAATTTTATGGGCAAGCTTATTGGCGGTATCCGTACCCGACGCCTCACACCTTACCGCTGCCGACTGTCAACGGTCTGCTTATTTTTGGTCTGGTATTCTTCGAGACGCTTATCCCGACATCTGTCGGTAGCGATTGCGATTATTAAACATCTGACCGCGTCGGATCCACGCCGCAGCGAACATTTGTCCAAAACACGAGTTATTGATTTCCCGGATCTGGCCGTGTCGTGTTGCATGCATCCCTTGTCTCGAACACTGTATCTGATGCTGGCTCCGGTCTTATCGCATATGCGCATGTATACTTCGGGTAGGGGACTGTAGGACGAGTGAGCGAGTGTTATTGTCTAACCCGCGCCATTGAACTGCAATTGTATTCGTTAGTTAGTTAGTTAGTTAGTTGGTTAGTAGAGAACATCATTTAACTATCAGCTAGCAGCTTTCATTTCCAGTTTAGACAGTTAGGAGTAGAGACACTTCCACAATCCCCCGTCGACGCTTAAGAGCGTATCGTGCTAACACCCGCGTACACACCGTACACCCGGGATTCAGGGCGGTCCTTACCGCCCGCTGCTATCGTAACACCACGACCGTCCGAGACGAGGCCCGAACCTCCCTCGGACGGTCCTTAGATTGCTTACCATAAACAGGTAAGCAGTAGATGTACTCTTGCACATCTACTTAAAGCATAAACGTTTGCGGCCTCAAGGACGCAGGCGGAAACCTATGAAGCTGCAAAAGCCAAAACGGCTAACAGCAAGCTTCATCGAATAAATAAATATAAATAAAATCATTTCCGAGGAGTTGCCTTACATAACAGTTTTTTTTTATTTATGAAAGGCGTCAAAATACTCTTCGCCATCAACGCCACGCCGAGTTTCCTCGAGGTATTGTTTATGATCACGTATGAGTTGTTTTAATTTTCATTTAAGTAAGGCTAAGCCGTCCGTGTTAGCGGAAACATAATTATGTACATCGTTGACACAAGGATTTATGTTTAGCTGTACGTCACGCCGTTTGTCTATTATCTGTTCATAATTTTCATTAAAGATCGCTTTGTACTTGACTTTTATGTATAAAACAGCATAGGAAACTGTATGAAAAAATATACCATATTTTTAACCAAATGGCATACTTACCTGCACGTGGTGCACCCTGCACCTAGATAACGAACGAGGCCATCCGTACATACCGAAACCAAATCCCACAAGACTAGTGATGGGGAGGAGCATCACTAGTCCAAAGCTACCGGTATTACGCTCAGCGACCCGCTTTCACCAACGTGGTGAGTATGGGCAAGTCTTCCAGCAGTGGAAAAAAGATCTTCTTCTCTTTTCTTATTTTTCACCATCGCCCGCTCGGCGAGCGGATTGGTGATCGCAGCACCAGACGCCTTGCACCTTAGACTGCAGCCTGCATTTAGGTCCGACATATTTTGTTTGATGTTTAATAAGTTACCAGTAGGCCGCCATGATATTTTCAAGGCTTTTTCGTATGAACGAAAAAAAAAGGAAATCTACACATACACATCCACGAGTTTGCGATCCCCTACGGGGTAGGCAGAGGTTCCATTAGTTCCAACTGTCAACCGACTGGTTTACTGGCGCCCGGTAAGCGTAGCCCAGTTGAGGAAAATTTTCTTCACACATTTTTGGTTTATTACTTCCAGGTGCGAACGGTTCTGGAAAACCCCACCCGGTATCACCTGATCCAGAAGCAGAAGAGTCAAGTGCGCCAGTACCTCAGCGAATCGTTTCAGCCGCAGACACAGGTGAATGACTCTCATATTATATCCTTTCTTCATTCCGTAACCATAGAAAATTTCAATAGAAAATATAGCAGCAAAAAAATATTTTTTGTCAATTTGTACATTATGCTTTCATGTTTTTTTTTATATACAAGTGTACTGTGCCGGGTTCGCACGGACAGATCTGTCAATGATATTTTATAGACATGGGTTTGATAGATGGGAATGGAAACAACACAAGAAAGTAGCGTTGTGAATATTTTAAAATGATTAGTCGAATATAATAGTGGACACAATACAATGTTGAACCTGTACAACTAAAGAAAAAAATATAATATCGTGGAATTTCTTCAGTAGTTACTTTTTACTTCTTTAGTAGTAGGTGCATATAGTATAGTTTTTATGTTTGCATATGAGTTAAGTTTAGTAACTTATTTAGTTTTTTTTTTTGATCAAATACTTTACTTTATAACCGATATCTAGATATCTGAACTAAATTATTAACATTTTGTTCCATTACATTGTTTTTATTTGAGTCTTAATAGAATTTTGTTCGTGGTAGAGCCAAGCGGCGTCTTCGCTGTTGTACGAATCAAGTCGGCCTATTCGGAGGATTCCAATTCTTATTTAAATGCTCTTTGTAGTGTAATGTTGTACAATAAAGCATATTTCATTAATTCATTCATTCATTGTTTTAGTAGATCATAGCGGCTACTGTAAGGGCTGTTATAACACGATACTTAAAGTACAGTAATCAACGCAGGTTGCATCGGGCACCCGGCTGGGGCCGGTGCAGTCGGCGCCGGAAATATGCGCCTCCCCGGAGCGAACCTCTACCTCCGGCCTCCTCAGCCCCGGCTTATGTTCCTCCAACGCACACACTTCCGAAGTCAGTACAGTAGACTTACGTCGATTACTTTACAGATATACGAGTGCGCATCGTCGTCGCCGCTGGCAACCGGTCACAAGACCACAGCCGAACAAAGGTGGGGTGACCTTAAAAAGAGCCATAAAGCACGGTCCAGAGCCATCTGCATCCATGGACTTCTGGCAAAATTGTGCAGGTCTTATCTCCATCTTGTGGTTGGTTGTGCGACACTGTTGCCATAGACATCGTCACGCGTGGTGATAGGCTGAGATTGTGGCCTTCCACATGGTACGTCTCGGCGCAGCCAAACGGACTTCCACCTGCTCGGGAGATGTTTTTTTTATGAACAAATAGGCTTACGTTTGACCTCAATCTCGCTTGATGGAAGGCGAAGATGAGGCCTAAGGTGGTACACGTTTGCCTAGAAGGTGTCTGTTCACTTTGGCCTTAAAGATGTCCAGATGTCCAGATATTATACCCACTAGAATAAAGGGGACGGCAGATTCTAACGCTGCTGCCTCAGCTTGTTAAGAATAATAAGTAAAATGTATACAAGGTGAAGGTAAGGTAGAGCTGTGTTAGATTAGTGCTCGCTACATTTTATAGTACGCGATTGATCTGTCGATTTTCCTCCGCCATTCGTTTGCTAGAGCCTCATCTTCTACATCAGCCTAGTTTTGTCCTCCGCTGAACATACCTCTCCAAAAAAAAGCACGAGCAAAATTTGTAGTCGTCATATATTTCTTGGAGGTTTTGCCCACACTACCCACGCGGCACCACCGGGCTGATGATGGCAGCGCAGCTACCCTCGCACTTATGATGCTGCTCCTCACTAGTCTGTGGGATCCGCTGTCTTTCGGTGGCCAAGGCCTCGTTTGTTGGCTAGCAAGGTGCACCACGTACTGGTGAGGTAGCCGTTTTGAGAAACAGATTGTAGATCCCCCCTCAAACAAACCCCTCGTCTATCGAGGCCCTTTCACTCCCTAAGTAGTTTAAAGGGGGAACTTTTAAAATTCGAACGAGCGAACGGGGTCGTTGGATTCTCTCATGCCGTATTGCTGTTAATTGATTTCAATATGTTCTCCCCCTCGTCCAGACGGATGAGTTCCTAGAAGATATCCTGTCCTTGGACAGCGGGGCGGCTCGATCGTCATCGGGCCCACCGTCGGCAGCTAGCTCCGTGGCGGGAGATTGTGCGATGTTCACGGACGCGGACATGCACGCGCTGGCCAAGGATCGACAGAAGAAAGACAACCACAACATGAGTAAGTATGCTCCTATACTGCGCCATGCTCAGGCGGTGCCGGCTGTTAGAACTCCTTTTCTGCCTAGGAGCCGTCGGGGCAGGAACCCTCTTATCTCGGCCGCTAATTAATCCTCAGGAGTACTACTGTGCCTTACCATTAGCAAGCGCCACATTAAGTGGGCATGTCTTGTATGGGTCATGGTCTTGTATATTCTAGAACTCACTACGCTTGTCAGAAGGTTGCTCCCCAGCACCAGTCTCAGCCATCAGCCTCGTATGTCAGTCCTGTACATCGTGGTAAAGCGGGCGTGCAACTGCAATTTGTGGACAAACAGAGATGGATTTTTTAAAAAAAAAAAAGAAAAAAAGAGCATACCTACGGAGTTTCTTTCTCCTGTGGTTTTCTCCGTAAGAGCAACCTTATTACGAAACGGCGATAAATAAAAAAAAAATAACCTTTGACAAGCTAAATTTACATTTCTTATACATATGTAAAAATTATTTGATTTGATTGATCTCTCAACAAGTCCTCGGGATTGCCAACGCATGTAGATCTTCTTCGATGGAATTAGATATTTTTGTAATAGTAATTTTAAGCGCTGTACTAACCACTTCCTTGGCGTTGAAGGAAAACATCGTGAGGAAACCTACATGTCTGGAACCTACCTATATTTGGAACGCAAACTTTTTTTCACCATTCCGGTAGATAGAACATGACGAGTGGCGAGCCTAGTCGCTACACATGTTATAGTACGCGGTTTTGTCATTAGGCTTTTCCCTAAATAAGGAAGAAAGGGGTAGGCACAATCCTACCCCGCCATCGAACGGCAGTAGCGTTACTTGTGTAATTAAAAAGAAACTGATTGATCTATTGCTCGATGTCTTTTTTTCAATGACACCGACAAGGACCGACAGATGGGGGCCCAGCTAGAAGTGAGTTTAATTTTTTTTTCATGCATAATATGTAGGTTCTTAGCATAAGTAATTAAATCTAAACCGAAGTGCATCATCAGATCTTCACAAAATTGTTACCGTCCTGGATATACGTCTGAAAATAGATAAAGTAAGCCTGGCAGAGAATGCCACTAGATATTAAGTCTGCCCATTGTAGCCCTTAGTGCACGAAAGGAAATCTAAATAAATAAAAAACAATGCTCAATTTCGGTTCGGAAATTACTAAAATACACAGTATATCGCCCGCACCTTTCACGCAATACTGTGGTGGTGGTGGTCAGAGAACTAGACATTTTAGCCTTTGTGATCTGAACTATGATACAGATCATACGTAAGTTTCGAAAAACTTTCTGGTACGATCCCTGCACGTTGGGGATCTAACTCGAGTCTCTGGAGGCGAAGGTTAGGAAGAGATTTCCATCCGGCTTCGACTCCCCCAACCCAATTTTCTACTCTCCGGGAGATAGAACGTAATGCCAGATGTTACTCACCGGGCTCGCTTCCGGAGATTGTAATATATTTAGAAAAAGCTTTTTTCTTTTGTAGTATTTTATATATGTATACATATTTATATATACCACCCAACCAGACGAGAATATGTGTTATACCCCAAAAACAATAATAACTATGTCTATATCCAATAAAAAATAATCACACAGTATTACATAAAAATATAAACTACACTCAAACTGTACAAGTGATCCAGGTTTATCCCAGGTGAATCCCTCGCCGAAACTCTGCCTGCGACTTGCACAACGCTCGTTGAAGTCCCATGGGTATTACGCTTATTTCGATCCGTAACATTCTAGAGGTCTCAATCAAAGACAGATTTCCATTCGCCCGTTGCAGTCGAAAGGCGTCGAAGGTTCAACATAAACGACCGGATCAAGGAGCTGGGCACGCTCTTGCCGAAGACCAACGACCCGTTCTATGAGGTGATACGCGACGTGCGACCAAACAAAGGCACAATACTGAAGAGCAGCGTCGACTACATCAAGTGCCTGCGGGACGAGGTCAACCGGCTGAAGCAGAGCGAGCAGCGGAGGAAGCAGATCGAGCTGCACAACAGGAAGCTGATGCTCAGGATACAGGTACCTGCGGATTTAATATGCGGACTCTTCCCTTTTCATTAGAATCGGAATAGAATAGAAAGGTTTTTTTTTATGGGGAAGGCGGCAAACTAGCAATAAGTTCACCTGATTACCATCGCTCACATGCATCTGAAACACCAGAAGAGCTACAGGTGCGTTGCCGGCCTTTAAGGATATTTGGGAGATGGGAGGGAGGATAAGGAGTAGAATGGGCGGGGAGGGGGGGGAGGGGGCTCCGGTTACCTAACTCACCGAACGAAACGCAGAAGCACAAGATGCCTGTACTTCACGCCTATTCTGCGAGGTCGTGGTATTTAACCGGTCGGGCCGGCCCATTCGAGCAGCAGCCGCCCGACCGCGGTAATATAACGACCTCGCAGAATACCGGCGTGAAGTAGAGGGATCTTGCGCTTCGTATCGTTGAGTAAGTTAACCGGAGGCCCCGCTCACCTCCTTCCGTCGACCCCTCTCCGCATCATCGTTCTCTTCTCCCAAATATTCTTAAAGGCCGGCAACGCACCTGCAGTTCCTCTAGTTGCAAGCGTGATATTTCCACGGCCGAGTAGCACTCAAATGTGACATTTATGTGTTGTGTGGGCAGGAGCTGGAGCGGCTGGCGCGCGTGCACGGGCTGCCGCTGAGCGGCGACGGTTGGACCGCGGACGACGACCCCCAGCCAGCGCACGCACCCCCGGCACCGGCGCGCCCCCCGCAGCCGCGCCCCTCGCTGCCACCGGGACCCCGAGCACCACCAACGGCTGCTCCACGCCGGTCAGTGTTCTTTGCGTTTCGAACAAGAGTTTGCGTTACAGAGTATTCGACGATGGGTATGGAAACGTTGTCTGTCCGTCGCCTGTCCAACATCAGTAAAAGTCAATAGCCAAGTTTATTTGTTTCTTTATTTGTTCAGCAATGAACGGACTTAATTCTGTGTGACATTCTCCACAAGTCAACTGTGGTTGATGGAGAAAACTAATGGTAGGTGTTATGGTACGTATTATAGTATTAATGACAGGATAGGTAATTAATGGTAGGACATGTGACTATTGTCTGGACCACTCTAGACTCCAGATACAAGCTTTTAGATAAGGCTCTATTGGAGTGGTTAAAAAGAATATTGTAATGTGCACTGCTAGTAATCGAATAAAAATCAGTTTCTATCAATAGTCGTGTGTCGGTTCCAGGAGCTGGTGCTTCCGAAGCGCGAGAGCATGGAGCTGGGCGCGCCCGACCTGCTGCGCGACATGCCCGCCGCCGACTGCCTGCCGCCGCTCGACGCGCTCGGTAACTTTACCACCATCATCAGTATTTGTGACCAGCTCGTCCCGTAATTTCAACTCTACCTTCGCGCTGTCAACCGTGCTCACTAACGTACGAAGCGAAAATCCGTCCGACGGTGTCGAACCCAAGGGCCCCAACAGACGACCTGGTGACGGAGAGCCACATCTCCAGTGGGGGGGGGGGAGCCGACGGCTCAGCCCTGATGAGATATTACACCGGAACACAGAATGGAAGGAAGTGATTCGCACAAACCACGCACACGGACTGATTCTGCGGTCCATTCTCATGGCGAATCGTCATCACACAGAGGCGGCTGTGCCTGTGCTGTCCTTTGATCCATCGTCGGTAGGATGGCGGTTGCACTAAATGAAACCCAACTTGATCGTAGAGCGTCTGAGACGCGCCCGTTCGCTACGACCGCTCGAGGAAGTCCGCCTGGCCCAGCGCACGGGTGCGTCACAAGGAATGTCTTTTTGTGCGTGTCCATAAAATTCAGAAGAACATCGTAGTGGTCTGCACCCGGCTGTGAATTTTGTGCATTAGCAGTAAAAACAAAGTTATTTTATTCATCCATTGAATGTTAAATTCGTGGTCACATTTCAGACGGACTCAAGCTGGGCTCGTGCTCTCCCTTGGGCCGTGAGGGCATGTCGGAAGGCCTTTCGGAGGGCCTCTCGGAGGGTCTGTCGGAAGGGCTGCCGGAGGGCCTGGCGGACGAGCTGGACGAGGACCTCGCGTTGAGCTGCCTCACGCCCGCGCTCTGCATGGACCCCACGCCCGATATGTTCGACCACAAGGACATCAAGGTAACAGCCTTTGTACGTGATCATTTTATTACTTATTTTACTTATTGTTAATCATTTTCTTAAAAGTTTTTATATTGTGTGCTCAAGTAACATTAATACAGAATCAAATACTATTTCATTATTAAGCTTTAGTATTTAGTAGTCGAGTAACTTCAATGCAAAATACTGTTTTGGTAACAAAATTTAGATCTCGTGTGTCCACGCGACATTAAAACAAGTGCCCCTGCTAGGCAAAGGCCTTCTTCTCAAATAGGTGTACCTTAGAGGATTTTAAAGGTCTCCTTTTCAAATATCATATAATAGGTAGGGCCCTCCACGCTGCTCCAGTTTTGCTCCAATTTCTTGGATATGTATGTTTCCTCACGATGTTTTCGTTCCCCGCCGAGCACGTGGTAAATACAGCACTTAAAATTGCTATTAACAATTTTAGTGGTGCCGGCACCGGAGGTCGAACCCGGGTCACTCCCGCTCTATGGAGCTAAAGCAAAAGTATTGATTTGACCGTGTACTATAATTCATTATGTTCATAGTTGTGACACGTCCCGAACAGATGCGGCTATCTCCGTCTCCTGGGCTTTTGGGCGGCGAAGAGAGCGACGCTGTTCTCAACTTGGCGCAGATCGAAGACCTGATGGACGACGACTCGCACAATCCAGTCACACAGGGTACTTTTTTTTTTTTTTTGAAAACAATACGCTGATAGACTTTAGGTGTTCCAAAGTTAAAACTAAATTCTTGTAGCATAATACTGAGTTGAATTCATCTACTGTTGCTGCAATTCAAAATTAATTAATGGTTTCGTTTGATTGTTTCCTTTATTCCTTTTAATCAAAATATGTATGACCTTGACCTTGTGTGTAGGCGATCCCATGTTGTGTTCATCGCCCACGTCGCTGGGGCTGGTTGCGGCCGGCGAGCCAACGCTGCTGCACGCCGATGCTACCTCCTTCTCCGCGCTCCACCAAGGTGAGTGTACAGTACCGCGACGCTCAGCGGCCTCACCCCCCTTCCCCTCATCCCCCCGCGTCACAGCACCAAGGTGAGTGTACAGTTCTGCGGTGCGTATCAACCACCGCTGTTATTAACGTAAACTAAATGTTGGCGCAGGCTCCACGCTGCTGGGCGAGGGTCTGGGGCTGGGCACGGCGCTGTCCCTCGGCGACAGCTGCCTGCCCGGGCTGCTGCTGGGCTCGCACCACTCTCACCACCACCACGCGCCGCACTCGCCGCGTTCGCATTCGAGACCCTCGTGCTTCGACATGGACCTCGGCGCATAGCGCGGCGCTCGCCCTGACCTCCACCGCTTCGTGCCAAGCCGCTACAACGCCACGCACAATGGCCGCGTCATATACACCGCGCCGGTTTGAAACACCGTTAACGAGCGCTTATATATGCGAATAAATCCAATGTTCGAACCAATATTTGAACTAGATCAATTGTTACTTTAATATTCTGTACAGTTTGTTTCGAAATCAGTCGCACGCTAAAATATCCAGTAAATGTGACAGAGTGAGTTGTATGGCCGCGTTATAGACCTTTCAGGGGTCCCCATGGACCACGATCACATTTTTAGATACAACAGTCTGCTACTTTTACATATTGTTCTATTTTCTAATTACGCAAATTCATTCATAATGCCGGACATTGGGTCTTTAAGTTCCCTTTTAAAGTTTTCTGGATTACAGTTACAGTTACAGCCCATAGTGTGCTTTAACATATAGTTAAATGCGGCGATTTAATGCCACTGTTTAAGCCCCTAATAAATCGATTTTTAAACACTGAACTATTCAAAGATTCAACGTTAGTGACAAATTTGCTCAAAAACAATATATATTACATTTGAACGGGGATCGAACAATATATTTAACAAACAAAAAAAATTCCCTTGAGAAATAGTGACGTAATTTATTTATTTATTTAAGCTTCATGCACAAAGCGGTACACATGGCGGACTTAATGCCTAGAGGCATTCTCTCCCAGTCAACCATTAGGCTATGCAGAGATAAACACGTAATAGAGGCGATACAGCTAAACAAAAATAAAACAAGTAAAAAGATATAGATATCCAAATATATACTTACACAGATAGGTACATACATATATACATACATACATGCAATATATACAAATATACCATATACACATAGAATCATGAATTTTAATACAAAATATAAACAAATATGCATGTCAGGACAAACAACTAAAAACGACACAATGACTAGCAGCAACACTAGTGCAGACTTGCAACATCTTTGAAGTGTTTGCGCATTTTATTTTTTCTCCTATTAAGGCAAACTTATTAGGAGCTTTTTTAATGTCAAGAGAGATTTCGCTCCAGAGTCTCATAGCCGTGAAAGCGTATGACTTAGATAAGTACCCGGTGACCAAAACGAGGCTTTCCATCGTGGCACTCAGCGGTGAAACTAATTCAGGCGCGCCGGAGCCTGTTGGCCGGGAGCAGACGTGAGAGAGCAACGCCTCTCCCGTCCTCCGTCAACCGGCAGTTGAATAGAAAGTGCGGGGGGACGCGTCCGATGCGTCGTCACACGCACTCGACGCGCATGCGCAGCGCGTGTACGTTACAACCCATCTGAAACCGCAAACGATTTCAATCGACTAAGGTTACATGTGCGTCGACACCGAGGGGGGGGGGGGGGAGGGGACGCCTCATCTTCACAGCAGATTGCTGCTGCTGAAATGAAATACCACTTGTATCTCCATATATCCTTTATAGAGGTTATATTATTATTGTGTTTGTCTTTGAACTTTTTTGTCACTGTCGTACAGAATTTTTTGGCCACAACATAAGTTCCTTTATAAATGAAAATAATATTTATCATGCACTTCGAACGACGAATTTGACTTTTACCGGATCAAACATTCTCTATCCGTGTGATATTTCTGTGTATCTATATACATGGTGCTCCATTTTAGTTTATATTTAATATGTTTCGATGTACAAACATATATATTAGATTTAAATGTGCATAATTATGTAGTGATATATATAAATATAAAAAACTGGGTATTTTATTAGTAAAGGACCACGATATTAAAATAATTATATACGAAATGTGATACAATATATTTTTAGACGATATTTATCGAGTTTTACGAATTGTATTATTTTTTTATATAAATGAACGTTGTAGTTAACGTAGAAGTGCCTTTATCGTTGCGTATTTTGCGTTAACGTATATTTTATTTATATTTGTAAGTGTAAATACCTAATTAGGATTGTTGATTTTGACACTGGTTTATGACGTCACGTATACATAACGATCCGTTAAGTTTCGAATTTAGAATCGCTGCCAAAAACATTTTTTAAATATTTGGTTTTGGTGTTTTAGTTCCGTGTTATTTAATGAAATTATTTCAGATTATTTATCAATACGTAAGTAAATTTTTGATAGGTTACGATTTAGTTTATGCAGTCATTACAGGTGGCCATTGTTGAAGATTTGCGTCTTTTCTATACGTTTCGCGTACGTTGGGTAGTACATGTGACAGAGCGATGGGGACCGGAAATTAAAGACTTAAGTTACCATAAATCTTCATATAGTTTAGTCATAGACAAACCACCTTCAGAAGTGGGTAGGGTATCTAGGTCCCCCGGGATTTTTGTGCAGAGAAATAGTGACGGGTGGGGAAGTGTACGTATTCTACAATTCCATCCCGAAGATATCGTTCTATTTCTTCATCGGCATGTATTAGTCCAACGCTGGACCTTGACCCGAAATCGCCAACAAAGTCATGCCATTGGCAGGCGCGGCTGGTGAGCGCAACGCTGGTACTACACCGGCACTAGAGTTGTTTGTATTCAAAAATAGAAATGTTTCGTTCATTCGCTTCATTCGTTCATCACTACTCTGCGAGGTTTGGGCTCGGTGTACTCGGATAGATTGCCCGCCAGCGCCGCGTCCCTTCACCAGCACGACGCAGGCGTGGTGTTGTGACTCGCCCTGACAGTGTTCATATTTCTTTGATTAATATTATAAAAATGCGTTCGAACAAAACCACAATGGTATTTATTTTATTATATTTA
This sequence comes from Bhutanitis thaidina, assembly GCA_029286595.1. NCBI lineage: Eukaryota > Metazoa > Arthropoda > Insecta > Lepidoptera > Papilionidae > Bhutanitis > Bhutanitis thaidina. The sequence goes on along the minus strand of JAGSMS010000023.1, from coordinate 1,489,702 downwards.
TTTATTAAGGATTACCAACAAGGTTAACATATAACAATTTTTTTTTTGTATAAAAATGTTTTAAAAAAATGGCATGTGCCACCTTACTTAAAGGCAACCATGGAAAGCCAGTTGATACAGTCTAGTATAGTTAAATGGATGTCAATATTATTCAGATCTATTGCTTATCTAAAGTAACACTATAGTGAGTTATTACAAACTACAACTGGATAACAATATTAGACGAAACAATACAAACAAAGAAAGATTAATAACAAAAATAAAGACAAATGAAATAATTAAGTATCCTACGATTTTCTCCTATAATTTTACTTGAGAGAATGTCCACGTCCACTTTTTTTATATTCCTCATTACATTTTCTAACCATTATATTCAGAGGCGCATTAAACCCTAAATTCGTACGAGACGTTTTGGTACAGTAAGGGGCAAAACGAGATAATCTTACCGACTTGGTATTATGAATTGTAAACACAATGCGATCGGGGAGCTTCGATGTTGCTAGAGATAATGTTATATCGTTTTTTCAAATTATTTAATAATTTCTTATTGTTATAACAATTTGAGTGTCTGATCTGTCTACTGGAAACGCTCGAATTTTTGTTAATTAGGTGATTTTAGTTACATTGTACATTTCAAAATATTACCACGGAATGTTATCTTGCGTTTAATTAATGTTTATATGTAAAATTTTAAATATATCTGTTTTAAAACTCTACCATCGCGGGTAGCGTCAGACGTCCTATCCCCGCAATCCTTTCCTATGTACGTTTGTTTTAAATAAATAATAATTAAACGTGAGAAATTTCATAGAAATCTGTTTTATTTCAATGTGAAATAATTGTTAAAAAAAAAAACTTAAGTCATAGCCTTGGAGCCTGTTCACACTAGCGTATAGATAATCGCAATAGACGCTACGTTGTACGTCAGCGTTTTATGCTCATGTGAATAGGTATTTATGTATTGTTCGTACGCTCTGCGTCATATTCAGTTATTCGATGTTTATTATTTTCATTTGTATACAATTATATTTATTGTTTCTTATTGTAACCATTCATAATAAGCAATTTTTTATTTTAATTTTCATATGTCGTTCCTTATGTATTATTGCATATGTATAATTATGGGGTTGTTGTTAAAACAATTTTTTTTTCTCGAGAATTATTGTGCGTTTGTCGTGACGGTTATGCGTGATGAATATTCTCCGGCGATGGAGAATTTGGTGCCTTAAGTAGTTAGAACTAAGTTCAAAATCGTTTCGAACGAGTCTTAAGTGTATTTAATCTGTTACATATTTTGTTAAGGCAATGTTTTTTTTTTTAAGTTGCGATTATCTGCGAGAGCTTCTGAACGCGTTGTAATAATGCGAAGCAGTAAGTGGCGTAGTTCGCTTCCGAAGCGAGCGAAGCACACAAACACAAACTTGTTGCGCTGTGTGAATGTTATTTAATATTGTATGAGATTACGAAAGAAAAATATTGAAGTACAAAGAGAGTAAGTGAATTTACTTGAATACAACCCGACTTTTATTTTCCTCGCCTTAAGATTTAGCATAAAAGTAATATTTTCAAGTCTGTCTGTTTGTAGACTTATGAATATGACCTCCTGCCAAATTTCGATAACGACGCCATCTTCTAATTACCACAGAAAGTCGTCAGCCGTGCAAGATGTAGGTGAATATAGTGCCTCGTATTTATCTTCCCTTGACCGATGTAGAAATTTAATTTCGAGGACATGTGTGGTCCGCCAACCCGCATTGGAGAAGCGTAGCGGACTCCAATACCCCCTGGGGTATTGAGAAGGAGGCCGCGAATTAAGAAACTCCCCTGATGGTAAATGTTTACGGACGCCCACGTAAATCTGAAATACCAGAGGTGCGTACAGGTGCGTTGCCGGACTTTAAGGGTATTTGAAGAGAAGAAGAAGAGCAGAACATTTTTACATGTTTTTTTTTATTGAAGAGACCGCAAACGAGCAAGAGGTTCACCTGATGGTAAGTGATCACCGTCACCAACGTACATCTGCAACACCGGAGGTTCTGCAGGTGCGTTGCTGGTCTTTAAGGATATTTGGGAGATGGGAGGGAATAGGGAGGGGGTGTGGGCCGCCGGTTACCTCACTCACCGAACGAAACTCAGATGCACAAGATTCCTCTACTTCACGCCGGTATTCTACGAGGCCGTGATATTAACGCGGTCGAGCCGCCGGGGAGGGGGAGGGGAAGGCCTCCGGCTAGCTCATTCACCGAACGAAACAGAAGCACAAGATGTCCTTGCTTCCCGCCGGTATTATCTACCTACCAAGTACTATCGTAGATCAATGCAGGTTTGTAATTTTTAATGTGATATTTATCCTTATTTTCGTGTACAGGAGTAACGTATTCAAAACAGAGCGATTCGCGTTAAAAATATATTACCTACCTAACGTGGTAATCCTTATAGGTAAGTGTAATAAAAAAAAACAACTCAAGAAGTTCTTTTTCTGTTCCCTTATAAAATAATAAGTATATATATATAATAATAAGCAAATAGACGCGAGATTTACTCACAACATGTTCCGACGCTATGAACGTATATACAAGACTGAGATTATGTCAAAACTAACGTACATGTCAAAACAATACAGATTGTTGTTAGGGGGAACAATAGGCTCGAAGTTGTAGGCGAATACGTATACCTGGGGACAAATTATCCGATTAGATAATTACAAATTCGACCCAGAGGACAATCGACGAATCCAAATCGGCTGAGCTGCGTTCGGGAAACTGCGTCATATCTTCTCGTCGCGTATATCACAAAACCTCAAGAGCGAAGTATACAACCTTCAAGACTTTTTTCTTCATTGCAGGCCGTATGAGGAAGCTCAAAGTTGCTCAGCGGGCTATGCTCGGTGTTTCTCTGCGTGATAGAGTCTGCAACGACGATATCCGCAGCGGATCTAAGGTAACCGACATAGCCGTAAGGATCGGGCAAGCTGCAGTGGCAATGGGCCGGCCACATAGCTCGTAGAACTGGCAACCGTTGGGGAAAAAAGGTTCTCGAGTGGCAGCCACGTACAGGCAAACGCAGTGTAGGACGACCCCCCACAAGATGGAGTGACGAGTGTTGCGGGAAGTCGATGGATGCAGGTGGCTCAGGACCGAGTGTAAAAAATGATGAACGTATATTTAACTAACCCTTTTGTGTTTACAGACATTTTGGTGTGTTCAATAATGAAAACGATCGAAGAAAAAAAAGTGGTTGCGAAATTTCTTTCAGATTTTCAGTTGAAGATAATTTCTTAACCTGCTACTGGGTAGATAGCCTTAGCCCAGTGGTCAAGGTGCTCGCTTTAGTTTCACGGAACTCGAGTTAAGAACAAGAATACTATAAAAAAGTAAATCTCTTTATTCTCTGAATAAGACTTTTAACTGGTGTTGGACTCCTTCTCGGCCTTGGAGACGTGTCGGTGGGCATGACACTCTTACTCACTTCTGCCTCCAAAAAAGCGGTGCAGCCACTGTTGTGTTTCCGGTTTGAAAGGTATAGAGAGCCAGTGTAATTACTTAGTTCTTAACCTGGGTTCGATCCCCGGTGTCGTAACTACTACGACACTACGTGCTGTTTTTACCACGTGCTCGGCGGTGAAGGAAAACTGACGGAGAAATATTTGTTTCATTGAATTACACACTATACGTACATATTTATATATATAAATAAATGTAAGTATGTATGTATAGTGTGTAATGTGTTTTATAAAATGAACAACTATAATTACATGCAAGTCTAAATACCGTTATATATAAATATTGTATCGTAGTATATTATTTGAGTATATATATGAATATAATATAATGTTTGTGTTTTCTCTGTTCAATCTAATGGTAGACTGATAGAGAATGCCTCTAAGCATCAAGGCGGCCTTTTTGTTCTGTTATGTGCAAATAAATTTTAAATAAATAAAGTCCGTCAAACCGAATTGGAGCGGCGTGGCGGACCCTTCCCGCCTCCAAAACCTTCTCAGATATTAGAGGCATTTGCCCAGATGTGGGCATTTACAGGCTGCTACTTTACTACTCTCAGCTTAACTGTACAGAGGTACAGTTAAGAGGCACAGAGGTGCCGCGTGCTAGATAGGATTAAAACGTTGCGATACGCATGCGCGTGAATCGTTAACGTTGATCGGTAAAAATAATCGATACTCAATTTGACCACGCTTAATAATCGAAATGTCCAATGCACTTTGAAAGTTGGACCCATTCGCAACGCTTTAGCTAAGAATAATAGTCTTGGAGCTGCGCAAAACGCTTTTCTCCCCTAAAAACGTTGTTCGATTATTTTTATCCTACATAGCCGGTGGTACAATGGACCGTTTCAAATTTCGCTCGAAATTTGCGTTTTTGCATAAAATGGACTCGGGGCGGCGCGTGCGCGACACGTTAACGCATGGAGTAACCATAGCTTTCGGATCTTTGTCAGGACATTGTATACTAAACGTGGTAGAGCCAAGCGGCGGCTTTAGCTCCCGCTTGAATGGGCCGGCTCGACCGGATTGGTACCACGGCCTCGCAGAATACCGGCGTGAAGTAGATGCATCTTGTGCTTCTGCTTTTCGTTCGGTGAGTGAGGTAACCGGAGGTTCACTCCCCCTCCCTATTCCCCTCGTCTTCCCTACCATCTCCCAAATATCCTTAAAGACCGGCAACGCACCTGCAGCATCTATGGTGTTGCAGATGTATGTGGGCGACGGTAATCACTTACCATCAGGTGAACCCGCTTGCTCGTTTGCTGTCTCTTCCATAAAAAAAAAACTAAATTGCATTATGAGGCAAATAAATATAATAGTTATGTTTTCTGTCTATGGGCCGCCGGGTTGAGTTCTTTTACCTTACGTAATCAGCAGTGCTGCAACGGTTGTGTTCTGGTTTGAAGGGTAAAGAGAACCAGTATGATTACGGGCTGTGGGCCATTACATCCAGGTCCTCAAGGGTGTCAACACATCTGTACGGGTCTTCGGACGATGTTAAGAGTTGTCTCTGGGCTGCAGAAGCCACTTACCATCAGGTGGACTCGTATTTCAATCCAATGTAAAGAGAAAAGATAAAGCAAAATCTGCTCCTTCAGCAGCGGCAGCTATTTAAGCGCCCACTGCTGGATGTAGGTCTATCCCAATTAAAGGACTTTTCATAATAGCCGGCGGATTGGCCCACCGCGAAACTTAAACGGCGCTGTCCGTCGTTGGTCTTGGTCATTTAGGACTAGCTGTCCCCTGGCGTAGATAGCTGTCCACGGTCTAACTAATGCCAAGAGATTTTTCGACACGCGGCACTGTAACATCGCCTGCGCAGTTGGCAACTGTAGATCATCATCATCATCATTTCAGCCTTTAAGAAGTCCACTGCTGAACATAGGCCTCCCCCAAGGATTGCCACGAAGCTCGGTCCTGAGCCGAGGTCGTCACTCCATCTTGTGGGGGGTCGTCCTACACTGCAGGCCGTATGAGGAAGCTCAAAGTTGCACAGCGCGCTATGGAAAAGGCTATGCTCGGTGTTTCTCTGCGTGATAGAGTCTGCAACGATGATATCCGCAGCAGGACTAAGGTTACCGACATACCCGTAAGGATTAGCAAGCTGAAGTGGCAATGGGCCGGCCACGTAGCGCGCAGAACTGACAACCGTTGGGGAAAAAAGGTTCTCGAGTGGCAGCCACGTACAGGCAAACTGTGGATAGTATTTACAATTTGTAGATGGAATAGGCAAGTTAGTTATCTAAACTAGAATTATGAAGTTTTATTTTATTTGACTGTCTGTCTCTATGTAATCTAATATATAAAAATCTGCTCCTGGGTTACTCGTAATTTATTAATTAGAAAAAAAAGGTGCATTGATAGAATTCAACATGGCTACCCTACATTGCATTGTAACCGGAGCGCATTGTTGCAACGCGATTAATAAAAGCGATACAGTTTCCGAGTTTTTTTTTTCCACAAATTTAAATGGACTCCCCCATTCCACGACAATGGTCTGCCATTTGCATGGGCTCCGTCGCGGCTGCATATTTTATTTTATGACCGATGGGGAGACGAAAATGTAAATCGAAGCGAAACACAATTATTTATGCAATTTTTTTTTAACGAAAAGCCATTAACTTCTCGTGCTGAGATCGACTTAGTGTGCATGGAATTAATGTGTAAAATAAATAATTGATTGCTAGCGTAAATCGGGATCTTCTTCAACTATATTTTATGTAATGAAGGTTCTTCTAACGGAGAAGAAACTTCGCAGATTAAAGAAAATTTTACTGATATCTGAAATAAAGATTACATTAATGAATCACCCAATAATGTATGTGTTTAGTGAACATAACTTTAATTTTATGAGTAAAGTAAGAACTTGGAAATGATCTCCTATCAATTCTTAACCCTCCAGGTGTCATGACTTTGAAACTGATGAAATACACTGTTGGCGCAGCGACCTTGACCAATGTCATTAGAACATGGTTTTAAAGCAAGCAGTGCGGGTTGGCGAGCTTCACGTGCTTTGGAGATTTATTTAATTTTTTTAATTGTTTCTAAGGTATGGTTTCCTCATGATGTTTTCATACAGCGCCGAGCATGTGGATTTATTTAGAAGCATAGCGGTGCTGATACCAGGTTTTAAATCCCCTTTAGTCGCGTACAATTAAACTTAAAGCCTCCTGGAGTCTTCCAAGGTCATCTACAAATATGACAAATTCTTCAATTGGGAGAGATCTAAATCCAGCAGTGGACGGTTAATATGCTGCTGTGGCTAAAGACTTTGCTTCATCGTGTTTCTTATCATTGAATTGATAAACGAGTCCATCTGATCGTAAGCGCCTACTGCAGCCCAGAGGCACCTGTAAACGACTTCATTCGACTAAGATGGAAAGTCTTGCAGGCCGTAATTACACCGGCTTTCGTTCGGTGAGTAACCGTAGCCCACCCCATTCTCCTTCTCATCCCCTCACACATCCTCAAAGCCCGGCAACGCACCTGCAGCTCCGCTTGTGATGCAGATGTACGTGGGCGACCGTAATCACTTCCCAGCAGGTGAGCTGTTTACTCGTTTGCCCCCTTTACCATTAAAAAAAAGAAATATAGTGTTATAAGCCATATCAGGACTTATGACACGAGTTTAGAGTCACAATACTGTTCTTCAGACGACTACATACTATAAACTGGCGATAGAAATTGTGCAGATGTCCTTGTTATTTTTACTCATAAAATATATAATAAAAAGAAAGAATGAATAGTCTCGCAGGCAACTTAATCAAGCAATGCGCGGTAAAAAGAAAACACTACAAATGATTAGTACGTAAATCTAGGCCACTATGAAAAGTAGCAGACTTATGAAAAGTAGATCATAGATAAGGTAGACTTTCTCACAGATTATAAAACGGTATCATTATTAAAACAGCAGTTAAAAGTAAATGAGAAGTGACAGCGCATGTCAATCGTACATGCTAGAACGAAACCGTGGATTTTTAGAAAGTTATTATTGATGTTTTAACAGAAGCAACACAGAAGGGCGATGGCGATCCAGGTGGCACCGATACCGCGCGTGCCGGACAAGGTGTTCTTGGATCTGGTGAAAGGACCCGTCAGTAGCGTGATACCAGTGTCGAAACTATCTCAGGTTTCTATCTTACGCTACATCAAAGACATTAAAGCACTATACTATTTAGTCTCTCTGCTATCCTGACCTACGGTCTTCCAACATTCATGTCGCTTACACGATGAGAAAGACTGGAAACGTGTTTCTAAATGTCCAACACGCCGAGTTAAAAACATGGAGTTCTTTTCCACCGGCAAAAGTATGACATAAATATGTATGTTTAAGTCTGATTTACTTGTCGTTATTCCCTTTATTCATGAATAAATAATAGTATAATATTAAATTTAAAAACTTTGTTTACTTATTTAGAAGGAGCTTCGATTCGTGATTGAAACATGAAGTTTCAAACCTGATTGAATCTTTGGTTTATATTAAATTTGGCACTCACGCTGCCACTGCCTTCACTTTTTTTTTTTAGCTTTACGTGGGGGAAACGTTTTACGTTTTAGCTTTACATGTCCTGTCACCGTGACTGGTCATTTCAGCATTGAAGATGCCGGACCGACTAAAACCCCCCACGGTAGATATACTGTTGGCCCAGTGGCCTTTACAGCTTCAGCGGTAGAGGCGCGCGAAACAGAAGGCCTGCAAGTTAACTGGGTTCACTTTTTTTTTAGTCTGACGTGGGGTAAAGGTGCTCGCACCTACCCGTCACCGTCTCCGGTGACTGGTTATGTCGGGATCAGCATTGAAGATGCTGGACCGACTAAAACCCCCCACGGTAGATATACTGTGGGCCCAGTGGCCTTTACAGCTTCAGTGGTAGAGACGCGCGAGCAGAAGGCCCGCAAGTTAAGTGACTGGGTTCACTAAACTGACTCAAACTAAATAAGCGTAATCCGCTTCCCCTCCCCTAGTAAGTCCCCTTCTCCCCTCTCCCTCGTCTCCGCGCCTACGTCGATGAGGTCACAGAAATATTCAGTAGGGAACACGATACTGTTTGTAACGAAGTAAGATCATTTTAGTTTAATCCCATGGGAACTACATGGGATTAAACTTAAGCTCGTGAGTAAAGTTGAACGATGATGTCCTCTTGAGCGATTTCGTGCCCGGCGACATCTTAGGAATACTGTCGGCAGTTGTCAACTGCGCAGGGGATATTATAGTGCACGCGCGAATAGTGACGCACTCACCCTACTTCACCTTCCCAAACCAAGCAAAAGTTTCAAAAACGGTGACAGTTTGCGCACGAATGGGACAAAAAAAGGAACGGCTGGGTGCCATACATACATTACCAAAGCTACGGCGTCTCCGGACAAGCTGATCATTTGCGACGTTATGCCCCAGAATGAGGAGATTTCCAGATAAAGGACAGGGATAGCATTCAACAACTTCTAGGGGGTCAAGAAAACGCGCTGGATTAAAGCAAACAAGTACCGGCGGCGTTCACCCCGAAATTCGACCCGCACAACCGAAAGGTTGGTGGGGCCATGGGAGGTGGTGGGTAGGATGTTCACCTTCCCATGTCCGATGTGACGCGATGATCAAAACACAACCAGTACAGTGTGTAATATAGGAGTACACAAACCACCCGGGGAAACCCGTGCGGAATCATTCCTCGACAAGATAACGTCGTGTTTTCACATCCAAGACATGGTTACGTTTATTTTAAACCATGTCTAGGATAAACGTAACCATAACCATAGCAATAATGGGGACTGCTCGGCTCGGGTTTGCAAACCCTGGGTAGGCTTTTTAATTTACGCTTTGGTTTTGTATACAATTTTAACTTAGAATGTGCTTTAATTGCCTGTTAGACAATTCGTAGCTAGTAGTTTTATTTTATTTTACGATGCATTATTTGTGATATACAAAATCTGTTCAAAGTGGATACCTAAGTAGTTTCTTTCGCCGGTAATCTCTTACCGTCAGGTGAACGGCTTGCTCGTTCGCCGACTTCCCATAAAAGAAAAAACTACGTCTAAAAGCGCATAATACTTATGTAATCAATAAACATAATACTCATGTAATCTTGGCAGACGTTGTCCTGCCCTTTCCGGTAGGTGGCGCGATGATTACGAGATATGGAATTTATTAATTACTCGACCACAGCGCCACCTATCGAGTCTAGATTTGGTATTTTTTTGTCCCTAAACGAATATACTTGTAAACCATTTTTGTCCATAAATATAGTTATTGTTAATAACCTGTCTGTAGCGCCACCTTTCTGGCATAGCTTAGAACTACAGTCTCGACAAAATATCGTTCAGAAGTTACTCGTTCACGAAAATTATTGATATCATAAGCAGAGAAAAACAATTACATATTTAATTAATTCGATTTTGATCAGAAACAAGTCGAGAAAACACCGTCGCTGCTCGACGATCTGTTGTCTGTGGAACGTCTGCAGATAACGAAGCGCCTCCGGGTGAAGAGCGTGCTCTTTCTGAGGGGGAAGAAGAACAGATTCTTCATCAGAACACCTGACCGTAATCTCATTTATACCGTTGAGGAAGAAAACAGGTATGTGTCCGATGCCGCGTCTTCCTTTTCTTTGTCATCACGCACGGGGGGAACGTGGCTCAATATTTCTTAAAAATGAAAATGAATGACCTTCTCTGAGAGGAGGGCCCTTATTATGCCACTGCTGGGCATTTATTATTTACTTTACTACTTTCTCAAATCTGTGCTTTGCTAAGTAAGCCGATGTCAATATTTGTGCATAAATTCAAATGGTTGGTTTTAGTGTCTGATTGTCTTGTGTTACGCCCCCTGTCTCTGACACTCCATCTGAACCCTCCTCCGATCTTGAGCATTGCATCGGATACGAGAAGGTGAAAACTGACAACAACACCTGCGCAGTTGACAGCTGCCGATAGAGTTCGAAAGCCGCCATGTCTCCATGTCGCCATGGTCTCTATCGGTGGCGGACATCAGCAACACAGATCTTAGTTGACTATGTTCATTTAGTTACATAGACTATGTTAGTGAAGTAAAGATTTTTAATTCTTTAATTTTCATTTTCCAGTTGGTGGGTAGGTTACTTTTGCTATGGACTCAGACCTCTCCAGCTGCGCGTCATCAACAGCATGGGTTTGGAGGTGATGAGGATAAATCGGCCGTACGCGTGCACGGCGCGGGTGCTACCCTGCCAGATGCAACATCTGGAGGTGTTCTCTCCGCCTGGACGCCTTATCGGAACTGTGGACCAACAGTGGGCAGCCGTCAAACCTTTGTACCTCATCAGGGATGAGAATGGAAGGGAGGTGTTTTGGATCCGCGGTAGGATTACATCATCGATTTTTTAATCCGCCGTAAAACTAAAGGAATCCCATGCGGAGCTAAGTTTTATTTTAATGTACCTAATATTTTTCCAAGTGGACCTCAAATGCACGCGTTGATGGACAGGCGAGGCTCTGGCGATAGAATGATGCTGGAAAATCCATCCAAATTAGCTGTCAGTAAATCCCGCTGTCCCGTGACGTGGAGCTGCATCGCCAGCAACGTCATCAGCTCGCGGGTACCGGCTCTGCGCTCACCGAGCCGCTCGCCCGGCGTGGTCTGTCTGGGCGAACCTTCCTGGTCACGCTCGCAGGCGAACGAGTGTGTTAGTAAAAGTTCTAGGTCACTGGTGGGCAATGTATGGCATAGGCTGGCGGTGGACACGGGTCCACGTTCCGCGATCTTATGTCACCTCCTGACGCCGTCGCAAGCGCAGGTCGCAACACATCCAGTAAATATCTATGTATATATATATTTTAAAGCCTATATTCTGTCTTCGGCTGTGGACTGAATTAGGCTGATGTAGATGAGACAAGCAGCTGAAGTAGAAGAAGGAATAGGTCTTTTTTGGTAAAAGTTTAGTTATAGTGCGTTCCTATCTTAAGTGTTTGAATCGCCAGGTCCTTTCATCACGCTGAGCTTGTTCCGCGACGTGCAGTTCTCGGTGCAGCGGCCGGACGGCACGCAGGTGGGCAGCACCTGCAAACGCTGGCAGGGGATCATGCACGCGCTGTTCTTCGCCCCCATCACAGACAGGTCTCGATCATTTGAACGGTTTTACCGCGTGCATGTGTGAGGTACATTTAGGAGGTACATTCATGCATCGCTTGTAATTAATAAACTGTGTTAATTGATAGTATTTTAAATAAACGTATTGTTTTAAGAACTTCCGAGCTCGATATTAACAAAATTTAAGGTTAAAGCCAATTGTGAAAGCTCTAGATTTTCATTACTCTGCACACTACGCCAGTGATCTAGTGAGTAAGAGCTCATATTCGTAACTCTTCCTTTGCTATATCTATACGCTGCTATGTTGAAGATTCTTTTCTTGATGTTTTTATTAAAAAATAATAATTTAAAAGTAAAAAAGCTCTGTCGACTGTTTACCCAGCAATGAGGTGGTCGGGGGTCAGTTCATCACAAGTTATTTTAGTCGCATCAAATCACTTTTCAATAGAGCTTATTAGGAAAAACCTTACTAAGCGGTGAGCCTATAGCCGTCTCGGCGTTCAGCCCAACGATTATAATAGTACATAAGTTTGGAAAAACTTATAAGCCCTATATATGTCGGGGATCGAACTCGAGCCTCCTGATCCGAAGGCAGCTCCTCAAACCAATCGCTATACAATATCGTTATGAATATCGTCAGCCCTATCCAAAAGATCTCGATCGTCCGTGACGAGGTCCGAACCTCCCTTGGACCCATAGTTAGCTTACTGTAAAGGGGTAAGCAGTAGATGTACACTTGTACACGTACAATAGTATAATAGCACAAGCATGAATATCGTCACGCTATTTAAATAAAAACCGAGCGAGTCAGACTCGCGCGCCGCGGGTCCCGTACAACCACACAAAATATCTATGTTATGTAATTAGCCAAAATAAACTGTGTTGTTTATTTATCACTCAGTACGGAATCTTTATCGCGAGCCCGACTCACACTTGGCCGCGTTTTAATACTTGCTCTTTTACTTTATAGTTTTCACAATTATTATACAAAGTTTGACGATTCAAAAGATACAGTCATGTAAGACCAACGGGCGGATGGACTGACGGCGTACGTTTAGTAATATGGCTCGGTACTGAACCCTAAACAGGCACATGATCATAAAGGTCACTAAACACAATGTTACTTGGCAGGTTCGGTGTCGCTTTCGACAGGGAGCTGACGGCCGAGGAGAAAGCCCTCGTCGTCGCAGCGAGTCTTCTTGTGGATTACATGTATTATGACGTTTGATATCCCAGCGAATATAACATTTGTTGTCTGATCTGCGACTCTTATTCCTACGTGTACTCTAAATAATCCTCTTCCATTTGTCTTCGATTTAGGGGTTTCGTTATGATATGTTATTGATTTATTTAAATTTTATTTACACATTGTAGAGTAAGAAGGCGGACTTGATGTCAGGCGGCATTCTCTACCCGTCTACCATTAGGTTGAGCGGAGAAAATGTGAAAAGAATGCATATATACTACGATAGAATAATTATATATGACGATACTTAGTCATACATGTAATTATTGTTGTACATTCTATAAAACATATTACACACTGTACAAGCATACATACAGACATAAGTGTATAGATATTTTCCTTAAGTAAACATAGATGGTTTCAGATATTCTATTATAACTGTCAATTGAAATTGAATTAAAATAGAAACATTTTTTTTTTCTACTGAACCACTACTGCATCGCTTGATAATAATCCCAAAGCAAACGCTTGTATGTGCTTTTATCGGTGGCTTTATGAATATTAATCTTGTTAATATTGTTAGTAGATGTTTTCCTTTAAAGCCGACCACTTGGTAAACCGAACCCTGGGCACTCGCGTTAAACGTAATAAAGAAAGGGCCTTGACGACTAAGGACCCAAACCTATTAATGGTGTAAGTTTGAACGCCTTGACCACAGAACTACACTAATATAGTGTTTAGTGCCTTGACAACTAAGGACCCAAAGCTATTAATGGTGTAAGTTTGAACGCCTTGACCACAGAACTACACTAATATAGTGTTTAGTGCCTTGACAACTAAGGCCCCAAATCTATTAATAGTGTAAGTTTGAACGCCTTGACCACAGAACTACACTAATATAGTGTTTAGTACCTTGACCACTAAGGACCCAAAGCTATTAATGGTGTAAGTTTGAACGCCTTGACCACAGAACTACACTAATATAGTGTTTAGTGCCTTGACAACTAAGGACCCAAACCTATTAATGGTGTAAGTTTGAACGCCTTGACCACAGAACTACACTAATATAGTGTTTAGTGCCTTAACCACTAAGGACCCAAAGCTATTAATGGTGTAAGTTTGAACGCCTTGACCACAGAACTACACTAATATAGTGTTTAGTGCCTTAACCACTAAGGACCCAAAGCTATTAATGGTGTAAGTTTGAACGCATTGACCACAGAACTACACTAATATAGTCTTTAGAGCCTAGACGACTGAGGTCCCAAACCTAAAAATGGTGTAAGTTTGAAATACGCATCGACAGATCTAGTAATCGTTGCTTCAATGTATGTCAAAGGGTTGTAGAATTACGTTACTTTTAATTTAAAGTTTACGAATCAGAGACGCTAGGTCATCAGCGGTAAATAAACTGTGCTCGACTAAAACCTCAAAAAAATCCAACATTTTTACATAACAGCTGCTTCCATACGAATCGAAACGTATAAATATAAAACATTGAAACGATATTTCGAATCGTTACATTAATTTGGAATAATTTCTGTGACGAAGTACTAGTACAGAGATCTGTGATAAAACGGCAAAACAGAAATCACCGTTACAAATTTCACCTTTACTACATCGTCGATAGAGTCGTAATGCAGACGAAACGTAGGCTTTGGACATTAATATTGAAATAAGGGGACGTCTTTGTGCGTTAAAACTTTACAGTGGCGTATAGCGCGGTTTCTCCTCGCCGAATGAATTAATACTGAAACACCGGGAAAAAATTTACTCTTCTCCTCTTTCGTAGGCAGATCTCCTAATCATGACTTCCTCATATCATTCATCGTCATCGACAGATTTTCTGGCATTTTACTATGTTATCTATCACGACACCCATGAGCGAGATCAAAATGCTCCGCTTGCTCATGCGCAGGAAAATTAAAAGTTAAATAAAAAGGAGGTGGCGATGATTTAATTTACTTAAGTTACATCGGCGACCTTAATATAATAAAATGAAAAACAAATTAAAAAAACAAATTCCTTATGGTTTTAAATTCAGCATATTATGTAAGTAATACATTCATATAAAATAAACATACTTATATTAAAATATTTTTTAAATAGCATTTAGCTAATTTAAAAGCGGAGCATAGATTAAATAATTTCTTATGAATAGTACATACAGACATTTTAATAATACTTTTATTAATGTACACGCATAATTCTTTTTTACCCAAAAACGTCAATTTCCCCTTAAAAATTAATGTCCTGCACGCACCATGCCACCCCTATTTGCATTGTATTTAAAAAGTTTTTTTCCTTCGGCAGATGTCCGACGAGGTAAATGGTGCGAAATTTTGACAGAACGTATAATTTTGGCGCGCAACAATGACGTATAGATGTTGCTCTGGGTAAAAGAAAAAAACTTATATTGCGTACTTTATCGAACCCTTTTCCAAAGGATTGAATGCAATTACATTTTCGTGTAAAAAAAAAAAGTTACGAAGGGTTGTTTTTATACAGATTTCTGGAAAAACAACATCAGGGTGGAAGCATATATAGGTCACAGGCTGCAATATGAATTTAGCTTTTTTTTATTAATAGACTTAAACCGTGGCGGGCGCCTGTCGCGTGCTCGGAAAAGCAAGGGTTTAAAAGTAAACAACAATGGCTTTTTAGAAAATGATTTAGAGTTTTTTATCGTTCGTTAATCTCGTAACGGATTTACTTTTTCTATAAAATTACGTTTTTTGATTGAAAAAAAAAATTGTTTCATTGTTAATAAATAATAAGGTCGCGGGGATGTGCTTCAAGATCGCAATATTATTTTGTGATTGATTACCCATTGTTGTTCTTTATGGTGCATATTCCCGATTAATATGATCAGAGAGTGCGCTGTGGCGTGAAAGACGATGTAGTGACACGAATTGAGAAAGGGATGCTGAGCTGGTTTGGACATGTGGAGAGGATGAATAAAAGTAGGTTGACGAAACAAATATATGAGGCTAGTGTTTACACTTAAGACCTAGGCGAACATTTCACGATCAAATCGGAGACGTTCTGAAAAAGGCCAGGACAAGAGTACTCTAAACCAACGAACATGCATGCGAAGATTGATCAAAGTGGAAGAAGCGAAAGACGTATGTCAGGACCGTAGCAAATGTAAGAAGATTGCCTCTGCCTATCCCGTTGGGAACAAGGCGTGAAAATATACATACATATATATATTCCCGATTATGTTTACGTACCTAAGCCATTAAGAAAACTTTATTTCCTTACGCTATTAATTCAACTAACGGGTGAACTTTATATTTTCAGAAGCGAAAGATAAATAATTTAAAATACGTTCTTAACAGAATACCTACGATGATGTCCTCTTGCCTGGTTTGGTAGACGGGGACAACTTCGTATTGACTATATAGGTAGGATACAAATATCATAGTGCCTGCAAAAGTGCCCGTCAACGTGGAGGCACTCACTCGCCGCCACCTTACCCTGCAGGATATGCTTGACGCTTGTGAGACAAGGCCGCAAGGATCGCAAGATCGGAAGAGTCAAATGCAATTTCATAGTTACAGGACGCCAGTTCTTCGTTCGCACTCACACACGGGTTAGTGTAAACACAAGTTTCATAAAAACGTTGTTGTCGCAATTGAGGCCCCCGTGGACTTGAGACTTTAAGACCTTAGACTTACTCGGGCATTTTTTAAGACGGTTAATCCCAATGATGTCAATGTATCTTATTAAATGAATTTTAGAAATAATTTAATCAGTCTAACTGTTATTTGTATATATTATGTTTCGATTAATAATAGTCATTACATATTCATCTATATATGTATATTCTTAAGTAAGTTATTGTTCAAGAGACTGGTACGTGAACACCTCTTCAAGACATCCGTTCCCACTTAGTGGAATTGATATCATCGGTCATTGTAATTATAATAATATTTTGTATGCTGTATGTATGTATATATATATATATCTTTATATGTATTCATATTTGTTTATATGTATTTATTCCGTCTTTATGTAAATAATTGTATGTGTATTTTATATATTTATTTATGTATCTTTTTTTTTTTTATTTTAACAAATTTAATGTTTGGCACCCTTACTATATCTCTCCACGCCCCGGGTTGACTGGCAGAGAATGCCAAAAGGCATTAAGTCCGCCCTTTGAAATACTATGTTTAAATGTATTTAAATAAATAAATAAATTATTATAAAGATGGACTTTCACCGGTGTCAATAGTCACAGTTATAAATTAAATATTTGCAAATTGTATTAATTGTAACATAAGAATATTACTTAACTAAATTTATATGTACATATAAATTGATATAAGTATATTTCTAAACGCAATACGATTTATTTTACGTTATTTTAAATATAATGAAAATAACAGAAGCAAGCAAGCAAGCGTGTGACATCGATTATGTTATTAGATATATGTGTGTTTTATCGGATTTAAAACATCAATACGAATCACGGAAATTCTTGCCTTATCTTAAAAGGCGCTCTTCTCATCGGAGAGGCATACGTCCACTGGACATGATCATCAAGCGGTTTGGCGTGCGCAGCACCAGACACCTCGCATCTTGAACGCTGCTGTCCGTCATCGCTTTGCTTAATTGATCCGGTATTTTGCGAGATGATTATCCCGCCATCTGTCGGTAGCCATAGCGATTTTGAAGGATCTTCTATTAGCCTCCGCTTACGTCACCCACGGGACGATAGGCCGATGCCACGCCGTGCTAAAATTCGCGGAAATTCTTATAACACATATTTTTCCTAAATTTTCAGCGACTTAACAATTATAACGATAATTCCATAAAATTATCAATAAATAAATCAAGCAATTACGTCTCCCCTCTACGAGACTGTAAAGCTTTACGACAAAAATACTCTTAATTAAAGATTATGTTCGCGTCAACTGTCGGCTTTAGACTAATCTATAAAAAAAAACACTTTTTCAACAAAAATTCCCCGTTTTGTGTAAAAAGTTCGACACCCATTAAAAATCGCATCAGAGGGTTCGTATTGTGTTGAGCATCTGTCAAATCTATTTTAGGGGAAAATCGGGGAGAAATTGTTTAAAAAATGGGTTAAATGTTATGAAAAAAAAAACGTAATAGCAAAACATTGCGAGATAGACACGAGGTTAAATCTGCGTGACGGCGTGTCAACACGCGTTTCACTTAACCTTCCTGTTATTGGGTGCGATGCGGCATGTTACTTTCGATATGGGTTTAAATGTTACATGTTTAAAAGTCTATTTGCTGTTTGTACGTACTAGACGAGTGAGTATAACTTAGTAACAAGAAACTAAAATGTACTTTTCACTTAAGTGTAAAAAGATAGTGTGCCACGCCACATAAGGTGCAGTGGCGATTTAGTCGGCCCGGTGGTGTAGTGGGTATTCTTGCACGTGACAACTATTTCTATGTACTAATAAAATAATAGATTCCGGTGGCCTAGATCTGGGTGTCCGTCCATGTGCGATTTATGAATGTAAATTGTCTCCACGAAACGGAAATAGAAAGAAGTTTAAGTTTAGGTTATGAAATAAATTAAAATAACTAAGAAGAAGAAGAAATTGAAACTAAAATCACACCGGCGCTTGCTCTTATTCAGCTCATACTTGGTTATGCCTGATGCCTGTTGTTTGGGTACTACAGAGGAGCTACTAAATAGACTTGAACGCTTGCAAAATCTGTCAATCCGTTTCATCTCCGGAATCAAGAAATTTGACCGAATATCTCAGTTTCGCAAGACCCTCAAGCGGCTCCCAATTCGACTTCGCAGGAACACTCGATTGTTATATCTCCTTTATAACATCTTGCACAACCCATCCTCTCCGTCATACCTCAGGAACCTATTTTCCTTAGTCCACCCTCCGCATGTCCCATGCATGTCAGGACTCTCCTTAATTATCTTATCCATAATTCCAGTTTTTATTCCTATGCCTTTGCAGTCCATGCAGTTAGGTTGAGGAACTCACTACCGCCTACCATAAGAGATTCCGAAACTATACTTTCGTTTAAGAAACGTATAAAAACAAAAAAATTAAATGAAACTAAATTGCACTAATGATTTCTTGTATTTACTCGAACACTACACTTTCTAAATGAAACTAATATTTACAGCAGCCGTGGTCACGGGGGAACTGAGGTGTTAGACGTCCAGATGTCATAGTTAACTCGGTACTTCTCTCTACTTTACGCCGGTATTCTGCGAGATCGCAGTGCTACCCCGGTCCAGTCGGCCCATTCGAGCAGCAGTAAAGGCCACTGCTTGACTCTACCACGACGGAAAAGGTGGTAGACTCAAACTCTGCCTAGGAGTCGTCTGGGTTGGTGTCAGCCTCTCACCCATTTCTCCCGCCAATCCACAGTGCAGACCCTTGTTTACCAGTTAGAAAGTTAAGGTATTATAGAGAGCTATATGTAGATATATTGTTACGGGATGTGAAGAAGCATTGCATCTTACTCATCAGGTTAACAACGCATCTGTAATCATCTTCGATTGAAGCTGTTTTTAGTTGTCCAAGTGCTCCAGTGGCAACTTACGATCAGGTGGAGTACCAGGCCGGGCAGTTGGCGGGATAGCCAGGAGCGGGCCTCCCTCGCCGAACGAAACTTACATTGTAATATAAATGATGGATGCATGATAATAACCCCTGGGAATTCGTTGATCCCCCACAAGCAGTTTCAAAAAGATGTTATTGTAATACAGTATTATTAAAAAAATAGAACATTACATAAAAGAGGATACCTGCGGAGTTTCCTCTACTTGTTTCTTCTCCGTCAGAGGAACCTCCTTCCTTCCCATGTCGAAAAATAAAGAATTTGATTTTATTTGAATTTTACTCATATTTTTGAAGGAAAACGTGACAAATATGCCACGGTAGTATACTTTGTGTGATAACAGAATAGTTCTCTGATGTCATTTCAAAAGACGAGATGGCATGTTGCGTAAGCGATGCGTAAGCTAAACGCTTTAATTATTAATTAAATTACATATTGATTGTTACAAGAGTCATTCATTATAAACTGGATCACAGTCCTCGCTGGCGCTCGTAATAAATTCTACGAAATACACAGATTGAATTTTTTCAGGACTCTTTACAAGCAGTGGTTAGGAGAGTCGAAGCAGAGGCCGGGGTGCTCGCTTTAATTTGACAGTGCGCGGCTGATCAGGGTCGACGAAGACCGACAGACATGCACGTCTGAGAATAAATTACAAAAATATATTTCGAGGACATGCGCAGTCCTTCAACCCTCACCGGTGCGGCGTGGCGGACTCGCCCCGGCTCCAAAACTATCTCAACTGATCGAGAGGGGTCCTTTGCTCAACTGTGGGCATTTACTCTGTGGAAGTAAGGCGTTCTACGCAGATACTGGCTTTGACTTTTGTAACTTACATGGCGCCAAAAGAATGGCCGTAATAACATAAATATGCCTAATAAGAAAATCATAATTTTCTGGAAAATAGTAAATTAATAAAAATTCAAAACTGAATCTAGATCCGTGTCCGGCCTCATTATCATATAACCAGCACATCTCAAGAAGTTCTTCGGGCTGTTAGGTCATGTTCAGATGACGGGTTAACCGCATCGAGCGCCCGTTAAGTTGTAGCGTGCCTGGCAGGCGCTGGGCACGCGTTGCCAAAGATTCAGTTGGATTTCTGCATTCGTCGATGATGGACGTGTAGACAGTAGTGTGCTTGTGGATACTGTATTCCAGTTACACACAAGGTTGGATCCATCTAATTTTAACCTTTATGTTAACTGAGAGTCCGTTCATAACTTTTGTACGCTAAATTGAAAAAAAAATAAACACTTCTGAACGCGTCAAAAGCGCGCGATGAAACGCGTCAAGTGACCGGCATCGGCGCAGCGTCGGACGCGCATTTGCACAAACCGCTTGTTATCATGTTAACACCTACGGCTTAGCAATAAAATTAGCACTTAACTGTCACGTGAACATGCCCTGAGGCCCTGCACGAAGTCGCTCAAAACGAGGTGAAAACAAAACAATTTGTTTGTATATTTAATTTATTGAATACGGTAGAAATGCTTCGTAAGTTATTAATGGGAAACAAACAACAGACGGGTCTAGGAACATACACCGGCCGCAAGCCGTAGTGCCACACAATGACACAGATTCACTAATTATTTACCAGTCTTTCCTCCTGTAACAATTCGACTGGCATACACTTTCATATATCTGTAAAAATTGTAATTGTACATTTTAATGGCCGACAGTATATCACTGTAGAGTATAAGCTAATTTAAAACTGAATGTGTTGTGCGAAAACTATCACAAAATGGACGTTCGGTGTGCGACTAAATGATCATTATTTTACTCTAAGTATAAAATTAGCAACGAGAATTGCGGTCCATGCCAACGAGCAGTCGGAGGCTGAGTTAAGCCAACAAAGCCAAAGGCTAATGGTTCTAGAGGCCAGCTGTTATGATTGTTTATCTTATTTGGACAGTTACGCGTATGCGATAGTTCTATTATTTTATTTATGCAAAGAGGTTGCTACGCCTCTAACTGTATCTTCGAATGCTGTCAGCTGTTGAAGGTGCAGGTTTTTTTTAATATCGACCTCGTTCTAGTTAATTTAAAAAATATCAAAAATGTTTCTAAAATATATTGATTTTTTATTTTTCAGAACAAGCAGTTTTCGCGCCATTTTAATTTTCTGAGCAATATTTACAGATTACAGACATCAAACAATATATATACGGGATTAATTAAATAAAAGTGTATACCAGGCTTGCGGCATAAGGTTTGGCTCACTCCCTAAGCCAGAATATATTTCTCCTTACATTTTCTTTAAATGTCTCATTTTATCATACTTGGACGTCGAATGTCGAGAATTATTTGTAAAAATACGACTGAAAATATGTCTCTAATATTATATTGAGGTAGATGGGTTCGTTTTTGCGTTGCAAATAACATTTAACATTGTTTAGATCCTTTAAACGACGTCCATGTCTGAAAAATATATAAAATAATTGGACTAGAAACAACACAGTAGTATTAACATGATAAATTATTACCCATAGACAAACAGTCGCACGTTAAACTTAAAATAATCTATTACAACTAAACGTACACTGCGAGACTAGAACGTGATTGAGGTTATCATTCTCAAAAATATTTACACAGATAATAAAGGGTTTTTAAATTGGAATGTCAGTTCAGACTTCAGAGTAAAAAGGAACATTTTTGGTAAATAGTAAAATAATCAGTGACTAGGAACTTATGTAAATAATAGTGTGATTTTATATATAAATGTGTCGAAAAATCACTTCCAATATATATTCTATATTGACACGTCACAGATAAAATCACACGGTTAAAAACAAAATGAAAGCATAAGAACCTACATAAATAATCTCTTCTTCATTTTCTTGAAATTAAATCATATATTTGTTCACAATAACATGTAAGTTACCAACGATGCAACATTAACTTTCATGCTAAAATTAGATAGATGTAAAAACATGGCATTTATGTTTGTTCTTTACACCTTCAGGGAACATCATTTTCAAAACTATATGTTAGCATAACATATAATGTTTAGAAAAGAAATATGGGTTCATCAATTAATCTGTAATTTACAACGGCACCGAGATAATACCCTTTGTAGGGTCAATGTATTAACCGTCAAAACTATCCCTCTTCAAATGTCTGAAACTCCTCAACATTAACGCCATTATAGAGCATCTGCACTTCACTTTGGAAGAGTTTAGGAACTAATTTCTCACTTAAATTTAAAATGCCAACTTAAACCAGTAACGAATCAGTGCGACTGTACTGTTAGGCGGAAAAGCATTGTACCCGAGTGAAAAAAAAAAAGAAAAAAGAAATGGAAACTATGTCCTAAAGATCAGTTGTAATCACTCCTGCAATAGTTTTAGCTACACTTAACATTAATTTGTACTGTATTCCAGTTGCACCATACTCCGTTAACTTACTTGGTTCAACATTTTGTACTGCAATTAATTCTAGTTTATTGGTCTAAACGTCTACTCTGGGTACAACGCGTTGCGAAACAATCCCGAACACAACTCACATTTAACTACAATCATCGACTCCCCCGTAGGTCGTATGGATTCCGTAACAGTAAATAATTCAGCGTTCCCACCTAATTCAATGACACAATAAACGCCCTCCAACATTTGGAATCACGACAGGACCAGCGAGATCGTCAGCACGCATACGATTTTTTATTAATTTTGTTATTATTTAAAACATTATTAATATAATTTGTTGTTTCGCGCGCCCGCGCACCGGCTCCGCGCGAGGTTCGGGATCCGGCTGTGAGGCAGGAAGACAAATCGGAAGATGGTTCTATTTTTAAAAATTAGGAACGGAGAATCGCCTTAAAGTTTAAGTAAGGAACCAACCGAGGAACATTATATTCAAACTCTCTCTTCACATCAGTTTCATCTATAATAATATCTCTAGCTATATCAAATGCTGTAACATTATCGGAAGCTTTACCCTGATCGTCGTCACAAATATAATCAATATCAGGTAGCCTATTCTCCTCCCGCCGAACCGTGACGCGAGCGACCTCTACTTTTTAATTTTAAATTACAACTTACGTACATACATAGGAACTTTCTTTAGAAGCTGCATGGTTTATACAAGCTAACCTCCACAATGATCTACCGAATAATTAATTAATTTAAATAAATCTGTTACCATTTATCAAATAAGAACTCTCATGAACATTTGACGAATGACGCTGTAACTCATCTCCTATGTGATAAGCAAAATTGAACACTGTCACTTACTTTTTTATACTCACGGAACCGCCTGATGGTAATCTTTATATGTATACATATATAATCGAGATATACAACATAGTGATTCATGAATTGTTTCATAATCTAAATTGAATAGCGATACATAACATTACTTGTGTGTTGATAAATATTAGTTGTAAATTTTCTAATATCTAGAATGATCACGAAGTGATTGTTTGCAGGTTCAAAATCACATACGAGATGAATAAGGCGTACACCGTCCACGGTAACGTATTATTTTTATAGATTACAATACAAATTAATATAAAACGCAAAGCCCGGCCGAACGATAAAGAGGGGGGGGCGGGGCTGGGCCCACGGCCCCTCCAAAACAATGACCCGTAATGACTGATGTGTTACACAACAAAACCCGTCAGACCGAGCTCTTACGACCACATATCTAATCAAGTTTAATACTAAAATTACGTTTAATGTTGATCACTGCCCAATAGTACGTATCTTTGTGCTCGACTCGTTCTAGACAACAATCAATAGTATTAAGTATTATATAACATGAGCGGCGTCCGTCCGCGGCGCTCCTAGCTCTGTACTCCAAAATATACTCATACAATAACGGCTAATATAAAGCTAACGTGAGGTAGAACGGTTGTCCCAGTGCACCCACACCGCGGGGCGTCCGGTCTGTAGCGAAGCAGAGACGGATCGCGTCGCGTCTCACGTGATGCGCAGCACCGCTCGCGTCGCTGCGCGTGCGCCGCCGCCCGGGTGTCGCGTGTCGGGCCACCGGGCCGCTCCCAGTGATCAACATCGCACCGGCACTACGACGCTATCGTGAGTACGCGCTCACTGGTAAAATACGTATCCTTTAAATAATAATAACTACGTCTAGGGTGTATTTCTTCTCCCGATCGAAATCGACGTTTCAAAAACTCGTCTCGGACCGACCCAACGTCGAGGAGATAATAGTAAATAAACGAATACATAATCGGCAACGATTCATATATCACCCGTTATACATTATAATTCTCAATATACGAAGTTAGACTCTGTCAAATAAAAAATGGCCGGGGGCCGCCGCGCGGTGTGGCGCTCGGGCGGGCGGCCGCGGACAGCTCCTCGGCTTCGATCACCTCTCTTGTTTCTCAGCAATCGCTTGAAGGCACACAGCGTTAAATGTAGTTAAAAAGTTCAGCGATCGTAGCGCGCGCTCGCGGCGGTGTAGTCCCAGGCCGCGAGTGCGCGCGTCGTCGGTGCGCGTCAGCGGGCGTCGGCGGGCGTCGGCGTCGGCGTCGGCGTGACGGTGGCGCGGCGCCCGTGTCGGCGGCCGCGTCGGCGTCAGCGCGACGCGGCGTTTAGGCCGGCGTCAGCGTCAGCGTGACGGTGGCGCGGCGCGTGGCGCGGCGCCGCACCGGCAGGAACACGAGCGCCGGCAGTAGGCTGAGCGCGCCGCCCGCCTCCTCCAGCACGAAGGGCTGCATGGTGAGCGGCGCGCGCGGCGCCCGCGGCACGGCCAGCAGCGCGCCCGCGCCGCCGTGCGCCGCGCGCACGTGCGCCTCCAGCGCCGCGAAGCTCTCCGCGCGGAACTCGCAGCGCGAACACGAGTACGCCTCCGCCTCGCTCTCGCCGGTCTCCGCCTCCGCCTCGCCGGGCTCGCCCTCCATTTCGTCGCTGCCGCCCTCCGGCGGTCCGCTTTCCACCTGCCTATGGATGTGCGCGCGCTCGTGCGCGAAAAGGAACGCGAGCACGTCGGTGGTGAAGGGACAGTAGGAGCAGGCGTAGGGCTTATCCCGCACGAGCAAGTCCAGTGGACGCGGCGGCGGCGGCGGCGGCCGAGCCGGCGGCGCGTGCTCCGCCAGCAGATGTGCGCGTAACGCTCGAGGTCCTCGGAACCGCCTCGCACACAGTGGGCACGGTTCGGCCGGTGCGGCGTTGGCCGGCGCAGGCGGAGCGGGGATGCCGTGGGTGTTGTGTTTGTGGACGCGCAAGAAGTATTTGCTGCAGAGTTCCTTGTGGCATATGTCGCACGTGACGCCACCGAGTTGAGTGCCGCTCTCGAGCGAGATGCCGTGCATGCGCTGCATATGCGTTCGCATGAAGTATTTGTTGCATAATTCTTTGTTGCAAATCTCGCAAAAACTCGAGCCGGCTGCAGCGGAGGCCGCGCCACGGCGCTCGTCTTGCGGCGGCGGTGAGGAAGACGGAGGTCGCATCGCTTCCGTCGGTTCTTCCGCAAGTCGTTCGGCCGCCAGTTCGTTCAGCTGCGAGATCATGGTTTGCAACTTCCTCAGCTCCTCGCTCGCGGAGCCTGGCGAAGTTGCTCCGCGCTCCTCGACGATAAGGTTAAGGGGACTAGTCTGGCCGTCGCGCAGGGCAGCTTCTAAATCATCTTCACACTCGCGTTTCACTTCTGTTGGCATATCTGCATCGTACGGTGACGGTGAGATATGTGGTGGTTGCGGCATCGACGGTGGTGTGTGCATTGAAGGTGTCAAGGGCGCAGACGGTTGCGGCGTGGATAGAGCGGGAGGCGTGGCGGCCGGCGACCGTTGCACGGGCAGGCCGTGGCGGCGCTCGCGATGCGTGCGGAGAAAATATTTATTGCAATACTCCTTGCAGCAGATTTCACAGAAGGCCTCTGGATTTATAACGCCTAGACGTCGCAAGATATCAGGTTGGAATCCGGAGTCACGGGCGCGCCTCGCCGAGTCGGGGGAGAGGCGGCGCGGCGTGCCCCCTGACTCCTCGTCGGAGGAGCGTCGCGGCGGGGAGAGCAGCGGCGCGGGCTGCGCATCGGCGTCATAGATGCCGTGCTTGTTAGCGCGATGCGTTTTCAGGAAGTACTTGTTGCAGAACTCCTTGCAGCAAAGATCGCAGTAGGCCTCGGGGTTGAAAATCCGGGGCGGGTCGTGGCGCGGCAACAGTCTGAAGGCGGCGAGTGGGTCGAACGCGGGGAGGGGGAGGTCGCCGAAGGCAAGTGCGTTCTTGTAGATGTCGGCGACCTTGGCGTGCAGGTCGAGAGGCAGGGCGGGCGGCGCAGGCGGCTGCGCACGCGCCGGCGCGGCCTGCTTGCGGCGCTTGCGGCCCGGGCTGGCGGGCGCGCCGCCCTCCGCCTCCAGCTCGCGCTTCACCGCCGGCGCCGCCGACATCGCGTCACCGCCGCATCTGTAAACGTACAACACGTCCCTGTGAGATCAGATAAACCAAGTAGAGATACAAGTCGCGAATATAGCACATCTTTCCAATACCAACTTCACATGATGTGCATGAATCCATCTAGCAAGCAATCGAGGCTCCGGCGATGGTAGAATATCCATTCCAATTTGCTGAACCCAAATTCCACAGACTAGTGATGGTGAGCAGCAGCACAAGAGAAAAGGTACCGGCTTTGCACTCACCAGCCCGCTGGCACAGCGTGGTGATAACCTATGAGTGAACCTTCTAAGAGACGTTTGCCAGTTATTGCTGGTGCTTTATTGGAGAGGCCTATGTTTAGCAGTGGAGTATAATAGGCTAATATAGTTATACTAGTATAGACATAGTAGAGGCAAGCGATGGCTTTTGATGCTGCTCGAATGGTTGGTACCGCGTCCTCGCAGAATACCGCCTTGAAGTGGACGCCTGTCGTGCTTCTGCGTTTAGTTCGGTGTGTGAGTGCTCATTCTCCCTCCCGTCTCACAAACACCGTTGAAGGCCAGCAACGCACCTGCAGCACCGCTGGTGTTGCAGATGTATTATACGTGGGCGACGATAATCACTTACCATCAGGTGAACTGATTGCTCGTTTGCCGCCTTTCCCAATAAAAAAAAAAGATATCTATACTAGTACTAGACAGTAACAGTACAAAGCATATCAAACGAATACATTATTTTAACGCAATGACGTATCTGGAAAATTTTTTCGTTAGCTGTCAAATGATGCTGTCGACTCAGAATCACTATTTATAGATTAATAACACCGTCGTCATACGATTAAATGTCTTAATTGCTATTTCCGTTGCTTCTCAAAAATATCGCATTACAAAAGAATTTTTCCTTTGTACGTTTCCTATGGTTTCACCATTTTAATTTCGTCACGACTTTCATAAATATGACGTCTGCTTGGGAGTTGCTCAGAAAAACTTGGATATCATTTTAAAATGTCTATAGATAAATCTCTGGTATAATTGAATAGCTACTTTTAAGGTTAGATTGTTAAGCTATTTATAGTGTACAAAGACACTAGAGATTAAATTTTTTAACGTTTGGCGCGCGCGACCTTATTTAAGTATTTTAGAAATAACTAGCACTTCCTATGTAAAGTCAAAACTTTTCAGTTCTAGGCTTGTTTAAAATTTTCATGAAGGTCAAAGTTTACTTTGGTTCGATAAACCAGACCTTCTCAGAGAAAAACAGGCAAGAAACCATGTTACAATATCATATACAATTTATTATAAAATCGAAACAATGTCAAAAATTTTTTAGTGTAAATTTTTACAATTGCCGACCGAAGAGACATGCAAGTGCTGACTGAGTTATTTCCACACTTCATTGTCCTCAATATATTGATCTATTTTATGGTAGACCTTCTTAAAGAAAGTTAACACAATTTGTTCAGATATTACATAGTAAAGTTTTGTGCATTTGAGGAACCTCTAGCTTGTCACCTCGACACGTCGTCCGTTTTTATATGAAATACTTTTTTTTTTATTATTATTTAGTACATAATGTTTTTAAAGATACGCAACGACTTAAATATCAAAATTTTAGTCTCCTTAAAAGATTGGTACTGGAGTCGCGACAGAGCTATATACGAAATACGTTCAACGTCTCCGATGTAGTAATGAATCAACCCACAGACATATAAATATCCCACAGAACCGCAAAGGCCATGTGGAAGTTTTGACATTTCGGAGCCTCGAAGAATATACCACGATGGTCACGTGCAGGTTAAGCGGACTCCAATTGTCCCAGATATTGTTTTTACTAGTTCTCAGACCATCACTGACCCATTAAATTCGGTACTTAAAAAAGCAACCAATTTAATTTAGAACAAATTTTCAGTGAAACAACCGACTTCTTTCCTTATTTTCCCACACTTTGTGGTGGAATATTTACTTTAAATTATATATTGAATAGGGCCTATTCAATAAAAAAACGAATGTTCAATATATACATACAAAAAAAAATACAGACAAATAGATAACTTCATCTTTTAAACAGATTTAAAAGTGCAAAGTGTGTACTGCTTCAAGTAAAACGAAACGTCATTTACCTTTTTAATTCAAGACTATAGTACAATGGTTTAACGTTCTGATGACATTCGACTTCGGGATTAACTACGATAGTTAAACCGGGTTACAAAATTATCCAACTGCAGAAAGGTGTAAGACAGGGTGATGTCATATCCCCGAAACTCTTCACCGCTGCATTGGAAGATGTTTTCAAGCAGCTGAACTGGAAAGGATACGGTATCAACATCAATGGCGAATACATCACTCACCTTCAATTTGCCGACGACATAGTTCTTATGGCAGGATCGCTGGAGGAGCTTAGCACAATGCTCAATGACCTCAATAACGTCTCCCAACAGGTTGGTCTTAAGATGAACATGGACAAGACGAAGTTCATGTCAAACGTCCATGTCACACCAATACCGGTTGTTGTTGGGAACAATAGGCTCGAAGTTGTAGACGAGTACGTATACCTGGGACAAATTGTCCGATTAGGGAAGTCCAACTTCGACTCAGAGGTCAATCGACGAATCCAAGTCGGCTGGGCTGCGTTCGGGAAACTACGTCATATCTTCTCATCGAGTATACCGCAAAGCCTCAAGACGAAAGTATACAACCAGTGCGTGTTGCCAGTGATGACATACGGATCCGAGACTTGGTCCTTCACTGCAGCCCGTATGAGGAAGCTCAAAGTTGCTCAGCGCGCTATGGAAAGGGCTATGCTCGGAGCTTCTCTGCGCGATAGAGTCTGCAATGATGATATCCGCAGCAGAACTAGGCTAACCGACATAGTCGAAAGGATCAGCAAGCTGAAGTGGCAATGCGCCGGCCACATAGCTCGCAGAACCGACAACAGTTGGGGTAAAAAGGTTCTCGAGTGGCAGCCGCGTACAGGCAAACGCAGTGTGCGACGACCCCCCACAAGATGGAGTGACGACCTGCGCAGTGTTGCGGGAAGTCGATGGATGCAGGTGGCTCAGGACCGTGCTTCGTGGCAATCTTTGGGGGAGGCCTATGTTCAGCAGTGGACTTCTAATAGGCTGAAATGATGATGATGATGATGACAAAATTATCTTCTGTACAAATTTGAAATCTCCGTGGGCTTTTTTTCTCACTACCTTTATGTCGTTAAAAAATTAGACAGAGCCTTGAAATTTGATACGTTGAATTGAATGGATGCGATTGATGACAAAAAAAGGAAAGAAAAAATTTACAACCTTTTGAGAAAATCATTTTACACAACTTATTAGGCCATTCGATTTCACGGAAGAGATTCATTTAATGATCAAAGATCAAATTCATTATATGTTATTAAGAGTTTCCACCAAATTTGCTATACAATATTGTAATGGTTACACTAGGAATTTGATATACAGTACATTTCTGAACTAATTCTATTTATGACAAAAATGCGATAAACTGTCTTTAATTGCATAAGCAATAATACGAGAATATTTTTATGTGGATCATCACGTGCATAAGTATAAGAATAATTATTTTATTAACAGACTATGTCATATAAGTTAAAGGGCGCGTGGCGCAGTGGTTAACGTACAGTCATGGCCCCCGGGTTCAAATCATAGCCGAAACTAAGGTTTGCACAAAACACTATTTCCTGGTTTGATCGAATTATGCGCGTTTCGTGTCTGATGCTTTCTCCTATCTTCTCGCATAAGGGTTACATCGGCTATAGGAAGGTAAAGACAAGTCGGTGGTCCGTAATATTACCTGCTGGAAATCGGCCAGGAAGATATCATATTTAAAAACACTGAAGCCTATCACACACCGGGATAAGCAGAGATTAAGGATGTCCATTTGGAAGGACACAGCAGACCCTTGGTTAGGTTTCTGGGGTCGCTGGAACATAATGTGATCATCATGTCAGTTCCCGGAGAGATTCTGTTATGACTTGGTGAAACAATTTTTATTTTGTCTAGGATATTGTCTATCTTTCTGTATAAATTGGCCGTCTTCTATTTTTAGAAGCATTTTTTTTTTAAATCTTCCCCAATACACCTCTAGGGCATCATGAACATAAAGCTTATTACAGCTCTCTAAGTATTTTTTAGCTAGATAGAATTCAAGATTATCGTAAAGGAAAAATAACACAGATCAATGAGAGTTCAGAGCTTAATATCGTATAGTGTAATTATATTACTGAAAAATTTTACGGTTGTACTTTCAAAAAGAAACTTATTATAGTATAGTATTTTATACCTAATATCAATTAACTCGTAATATGCGTAATTTTACTGGATTCCAATAAGATTTGTTACCTGTTCTTTTCTGTAGTTAGATCCAGCTTGACGATTTTTTATTTCACCACTAACAACATTTAGTCCTTATCACCATCGTTTGAATGTGATCACTTAACAGTTGTTCATAAATATCACCAAAGAGTTTCACTTAGATCCACTTGTATTTCCTCATCCACATATGCTTTGACTTCATTTACGAATTAAAAACAAAAAAAAGTTCAAATGTCAAAAAGCAATCGACGTTTGGTCGCTTGCTCGGCGCACGTTCCTGACTGCGCCTGCGATCAAAACTGATATGTTTTAAGTAAAAACGTGTGCCGTAATTCGCTTTTTTTTTTTTTGTAGAAAATAGCAAAATTGTACCCCACCGGGCCGCCCCTCGCACGCGTTGATTATTTCAACAGGGGGCCGGTGCATTGCGGGTAAGGCCGCGTTTATATGGATCGATTAATATAGTTTCACATGTTTACATTGTTTTTACCTTTTTTACCCGACTTCCCCAGAAAGATATATGTTTTTTCCGAGTGTATGTATGCCTAAACGGGTGATTTCGACATGTGAGGTGAAACATGGGGTATAACATTTAAATATGTATGATATACACCGGCAATCTTGACAAAGAACTTCGTCAAGGGTGCCGGCAGAATATCAGCGCTGCAGCATCTCGGCTCTACCAATATGCTGAGTCGGCTAACTTTTTGTGGCTGCAATTCAATACTAAGCTTAATGTTATTTTTTTTTTACCATTTTAGTATTTTGCACCAAATTTTATTGTATTGTATAGCAACGAATAAAAAAAATCTTCTTTCTTTCTATACATAAAATGAGAGGAGTGATAAAGGAGTTGCTGTAATACATATGTAACAAGATCGGATGAAGTACCACCCCGAGTCGAAAACCGCTTTGAATTGGATTCGAACCTAAGCAGCAGGCAAATACGCTAACCAGCAAGTCATACGTCAAACACTATTTATAGATATATTATAAGGAAAGAACACAATGGTCATCGTAGAAACCGACATGTGAACCAACCTTAACGTCAAACAATACACAATGCTTTCCGAAAATTTGGAAACACTATCATAAGGGAGCGGGCGGCAATGTAAATATCCTCCTCTCTGTCTACCACAAACGGTCCAGCTATTTCCGTCTCCAGTCACACGTCACTTCAACTGCCATCCCTTCGCAGTTGTCCCTCTCGCACGATTATGATTATGAGTAATAGCGTAATAAATTTAACTTCAGCTTAGTTCGGAAAATTTTTGGCCATTTTTTTTTCTTTCCTACTTTGGGGAAAATACGGGAAAAGTTTCGCGGGTTATTGTTCTACAGATAATAAACAACTGGGGGGTGGCCCCGTGCGTAACTTTTTTTTTTCCCCGCCATTTTATTAACTTTCTGGAGAGAGTTTGATACTATTAAGTTTAATAACTTCAGTGTTTTGTAATTAAAAATTTAAGACTCGGTCACTTGGTAAGAAAAAAAACAAATTATGCATAAATGCTAAGAAGGCAATTTTACTCTTTTTCAAGTCCAGCGACGTGATTGTTTATTATTAAACGGTTAGAAGAGCAAAGCAAAGTAACAGATCGTGAATCCCACAGCTGGGTAAAGACGTGCTTTTTATATTTGAGAGGGTTTTCGAACCAGAAACTGTCCGTCAAGCTGCTCCAGTGCGAATTGGCGGAATTCACATCTCCTCGAATTATATATTTTTATTTATAGCTCGTGATATTTTCCTTTATCGTCGAGTACGTGAAAAATTCAGCACTTAAAGTCGCTATCAACGATTTCAGTGGTGCCGGCCCCGGGGATCGAAGCCAGGTCACTGGTTCACTATGAAATTATACGAGCGCCCCGATCACTAGACTACCAAGGCTCTACTAGTATTAAATAATAATGACTGGCTTCAGTTCTGTACGACGTTACGTACAACTGCCTCTCGTGGTAGTACACTCGAGCGAGGCTTAGGGGTTAGTGTACCTGACCGCAGACCCATGGGCTGGTATCGAATCCCGACCGAAACCTCTATTCGTATAACACTGAAATGGCTGTAAACCCTTACATGTGACTGCACTGAACATCTACTTCAATCTCTTATATGATCCTAAAAGACAATACTCAAACTTAAACAAAGTACAATTTATTTAGTTATTTATTATATGTATAGTTGGAGTTATTCTATTTGTTTCATGTATTGTACAGATTCTATCATCATCATACAAGTCCACTGCTGAACATAGGCCTCCCCCAAAGATTGACACGAAGCTCGGTCCTGAGCCACCTGCATCCATCGACTTCCCGCAACACTGCGCAGGTCGTCACTCCATCTTGTGGGGGGTCGTCCTACACTGCGTTTGCCTGTACGTGGCTGCCACTCGAGAACCTTTTTTCCCCAACGGTTGTCAGTTCTGCGAGCTATGTGGCCGGCCCATTGCCACTTCAGCTTCCTGATCTTTACGGCTATGTCGGTTACCTTCGTTCTGCTGCGGATATCATCGTTGCAGACTCTATCACGCAGAGAAACACCGAGCCTAGCCCTTTCCATAGCGCGCTGAGCAACTTTGAGCTTCCTCATACGGCCTGCAGTGAAGGACCAAGTCTCGGATCCGTAAGTCATCACTGGCAACACGCACTGGTTGTATACTTTGCTCTTTAGGCTTTGCGGTATACTCGACGAGAAGATATGACGTAGTTTCCCGAACGTAGCCCAGCCGACAGATTCCATATATATTTTTTAATTTTATGTCACCTTGTGCCTGGTTGTTCCGTATTGCGTCCCGTATCTCCGACACAGCATTTGACCCTAACCGTCTTCTTGTCGCATAAGCGTTACATCTACTTACGACAAGGTCTCTACTGTACGACGTTATCTGTCGAAAAAAGTCTCCTCGTATTACAAAACAATCGTTATAACGATTGCCACTAGTGTTTTAAAATAGGACACCCCCCCCCCCACAGCTGTCCGTTAGACACGTGAAATAGATCAACAAATCGGCCTAGTCTGGAGCGCTTTCTGCAATATGTTAGGCGTCTTCATGAGTCGTGGTAGCCTAGTGGTCAGGGCGCTAACTTTAGTTTTATAGAGCGCGCATGACCCGGGTTCGATCCCCGGTGCCGGCACCACTGAAATTGGTTAATAGCAATTTTAAGTGCTGTATTTATCACGTACTCGACGGTGAAGGAAAACATCGTGAGGAAACCCTGCATTTCTGAGATATGATAAAAATATTATTTCGAAGATATGTGAAGCCCACGAACCGGCACTGGAGCAGCGTGGCGGGCCATTCCTGGCTCCAAAACTCTCTCAAACATTCAAGAAGGAGCCACTTGTAGGCCTAACAGTGGGCACTTACAGGCACCTACTTGACGGAGAATCTCAATTTGGGAGTTCATGATGTCTTATAACTATTGTCTAAAACTACCGAAAAATACCATCTTCATGGAGAACCAATGCCGGAAGTGTTTAACAGTCATTCGTCGTAAGGAGCCACATTAAACTCTTCGAAATTATATTTTCACTATGATATGGTACACTTTTCCCCTTCTATTCTATTATTTGGTAAATAATGATTCGAATATGTGAATGCCTGAAGTAATCAATGTCACCTATGTCTTTTAAACCGATAACTGAAACAACCGGAGCCTCATTTAAGCCTTCAGTTTTGTGTTGAACATAACCCTTAATTTTGTGTTCATTCTTTCGACTGGTTATATGAGTTATTAGTTAGTGACACACAAACAAACATTGGTTTTAATTTTTACCATATTTTTATTCATTCGCTTTCTTGTCTGTCTGTTTATCTGTCTGTCTGTACGGTCCAAATTTCGCAAACGATTTTATACTGACTTCCTAACGGGCTAGAGACTTGAAACTTTCAACAACTCAGAATTAGATGACAATGCAATATACATTCAATAATTCGGTTTCTTGTTTGTCTTTGTCAGTTTTAAAAATATAGTGAATTAATTGTCTTTAATACTTCAGCGATTATTTATATATATAAGCAAATTGTAAAATAATAATGTGAGGCTAAAGACCTGTAAAGCTCGATCATTGGCGTAGACGGAGGGCTGCGAGGGGGAAGGTAGGTCGCGCTCCCTCCTTGCCTGTGGACGAGAGATTTCCTTGATCTTATATTTATTTACATATCCATACATAAATGTAAATTATACTAAAATCGTTAGTTGCTATTTTCAAGAAATAGAACCGCGTAGACGGAAGTGAAGGAAAACATGCAAGAAAAAAAAAGCTCTCCCGACCGTATACCTAATACTGGGCCAGAGATCTAGACTCCAGTAGTTTTGAACCCATTTTTCACCAGAGTTTATTTGGAAAAACGTGACAGGTGACGAGCCCGTCGCCGTCCTGGTGTTCAGGCCAACGATACAAATCGTATGTAGGTTTTGAAAAAAGCTCTGAAGAATAACTTCGTAAGGAAACCGGGATTTCTGTGAAATAATAGCAAAATATATATTTCAAGAACACGTTCACTTTCCCAGCTCCAAAATCATTTTAAATTTATAGGTGAGTTTTGCCCCACAGTGGGACACGCTACTATTTACTACTTCGCATTATTTGAGAAAGGCAGCGCCTTACAAGACGGACTGATGACCCGATGACCTGCCGCGTGGCGTGCAGTTGCTGGATGCAGACCCATGACCATACTTTGCCTCTCATTTTGTCTCAATATAAATGGTTTTATATATTGTTTTTTTCTTTGATTTTCTCAAATAAAGATTGGAGCAGCTGGGACCCTTCCCGGCTACAAAATACTCTCGGCTATATTGAGAGAAGTTATGACTATATTTATTCCAGAAATTGTAATTAGAGTATCGAAGCTGAAGTAAAAAACTAAACATTAAAAAATATTTTACGTCTCGAGTGCATTACTATAGACTTTTCAAGGTCACGGACTTTACCCTACACTCTTCTAGTGTCACAAATTCTGATATGACTAATAAGTAATAACAATAGAATTTGAAATGTTACAAAGTTATGACATGACATATGAAGGTTTTGTAACGAATGCCCAATAACATCACGTAACAGAGTTGACACTCTTACGTCTTCAAATGGCAAGTCATATGGAATAATGTTTTATAAATTTTATTTATTATCTTTTCTATATTCGAGTATACTACGGGTGTCGGACAAAGACAGACTCATATGTTTCTTATATATTACAATAAAATTAAAAATGTACAATGCAATTTGACATTAGTGACGCATCTTCCCGCCAATACGATGACGGCATATTCGAATGGATGATGATGATATTAATTTATCCCTAATGGGAAAGGCAAAGGACTTTAGTCCATACAGCCAGGTCTGATGCACGTCTACTCTGTTCGAGCTGCAAAATGCGACTCCATTCGAATGGATTATCGGCCATCATTCCGCCGTCAGCACGTAGTGGTTCTATTCTCTCTGGCCATAATCGCCATAGCCTCGTCTATTGGCCAGCAGGGCGCCGCGTCCAGTCGAAGTTGACGTATGCTAAAAAAGTTGTTACATTGACTCTTACCCCCGAGGCAATAAAACACTATGGTTTATTACTGGTTAAAATAGCTAAACACTAAATAATTTTAACGTATAAGCCCGGCCGTCGCGAACAGTTACCAAGAAAGTTGCCTCTAAGGTCGTAAATCCTTGTTTTTACAATGTTACTAGTACAAGGTTTATCGATAATTGATCTTAGGCATTCTTTTGTTCAAGGCTGAACGTTTGACTGGTAATAAGTAATCTCTATATGTCGTATTAAATGATTTTTTTAAAGGAAAGAAGGCAGTGGTTGACCTTTTTTCTTCCTCAAAGTAAAGTTCAAAATACGGAAACCAAAGTTATATATATATATATATAACTTCTCACGCCTATGAATCCAATAAAGGGGCGGTTAGAATTTTGGGTACCGGCGTACTATAAAAATCGTACATCAGTTTCGAAAAACTCATTGGGTGTACCAATCGACACCACAGAATTTAGGTCTCTAGTCGCAGACAGATACCGCTAATCGCCATACCTTAACCAACATGTAAATAGTCCATTTCAGGACATAGGCTTCTCTCATCTCAGGAGTATTTGCCACAATCTCCTCGCCCGGTAAGCGGAATGGCAGCCGCATAACGGACACCTCGTACCTTAAACTGGTGCCCGTCAATTTTGATTTTACCTGATGTCTATCCCGCAGTCTGCGGTAGGCATTGTGATTTTCAAGGCTTTTCCCTTAGTCGCCTCTTACGTCACCCACTGAGAGAAAGGGGGTCGGCGGATTCTTAGGCCGATACCGCACGACTACCGCACCACGTACCTTTGTATAGGGCACAGAAAGTAATTTTAAAATGTGGCCTTTTGCGTCCGGAACGCTACATTCCAAAATTCATTGACTAGGCACAGGTGTAGTGATTATTTATGAATATAATATAACATTTGTGAATGAGCACTGCCGCGTGGCAGCGGCGCGAGAATCTGCCAGCCTCTTTCCTGTGATGTCGTAAGATGTAACTAAGCGAAGAACTTCTGATGACAATCTCCGAGAGGTAACTCTTCGACGAAGCCCGTTTGGCTTCACCAAGTCGTTGTACTGCCTACTGCTGGGCAAAGGTCTCCTTCTCAAATACGAGTATCGGAGAGGGTTTAGGAGCCGGCAAGAGCCCGCCATGCTGCTCCAGTGCGTATTGGCGGGCTTCACATATCCTCGTAATAATATTCTAATTATTTCTCTGAGATGCAGGTTTCCTCACGATACTTCCCTTCACCGCCGAGCACGTGGTAAATGCAGCACTTAAAATTGCTATTAACAATTTTAGTGGTGCCGCCATCGGGAATCGAAGCCAGATCACTCGAGCTCTCTGAAACTAAAGTGAGCATCCTGACCACTAGCTACCACGGCCAAATGGAAATTCACTATCTTTACCTACAGAGCAGACGTCAGTGCTTTTATAGGATGGGCACAGAATCAATCAGCTAAACATGCTATAAACCGAATTATCTACAAGGTATTAAAACAAAATTTATACGTCTGCCCGAATTTTTTTTCGAGTCGAGTGGGATATTTTACGCTGCAGTCGTTAACTTTGAAATATCGGTCGGGGGGTGGTGGTTGCGTCGGTGGTGGGAGGGGTGGCGTCGGCAAATAAAATAAAAATAAAGGTCGATTACGGCCGACATTTTATAATGGAGGCCGAAGTGACATGCGGGCGCCGGGCCGGCGCAGGGGATGCATGGAGTCGTATTCCAAATGTCAAAATAAATGCTGGAGATGTTTGCGATCGTGAAACATTGTGCGAAGGAAGAGCTGTTAGAATGTTTATGTGTGTTTGGGATTTTAGCAACTATTCTATATACTACATTTCTTCATATAGGAATATAATAACTTTTGATCGATAAAACTTTGTTTTAGTACTAAGTAATTGTACACTGTGTTTGTAAGAAAAATATGCCTACGTCAATTATCCTATTTATCATTAATGAAAGGAATTATATATTTAAAATGCAATAGCTTATAATGTGTTATAAATGTTTAATGCAAAATTGTTCATTGCATTGTGTGAGAAATTGCCTTAGAACAGTTTTAGAGAAAATCATACAATACAAACATTAAGATGGTCACCAAAAGCGAGATCAAACTTTATATTGCATCAAAATTTCTTTTCGTGTTACTGTGATAAGTTACAATATAGTACACGCGTACCAGTACGTGCACCGGCCGCGCTGGGTGTGCTCTGTGCTTGTGACAGTTGCCCACGCTGTCGTGAAGATTGTCCCAGTCAGTGGGTTATAGTATTTGAGTACCACGAGAGCCTCGTTCAATAGGACGGATCGGGCAACACGCGCGGATGTACTAAGCGTTTGATGAAACGAGATCGTTTACTCCCCCGTACACTTGTGACCATGATGATTATGTACAATTTTTTTTTTACGGGAAAGGCAGCAAACGAGCAATAGGTTCACCTGATGGTAAGTGATTACCGTCGTTCACATACATCTGCAACACCAGAGGAGCTACAGGTGCGTTACCGGCTTTTAAGGGAATTTGGGAGATGGGAGGGAGGATAAGGAGTGGAATGGGGAGGGGGAGTGGTCCTCCGGTTACCTCATTTACCGAACGAAACGCAGAAGCACAAGATGCCTCTACATCACGCCGGTATTCTGCGAGGTCGTGGTATCAATCCGGTCGAGCCGGCCCATTCGAGCAGCAGCTAAAGCCGCCGCTTGGCTCTACCACGTTAAAACTCATGGCTGATTTCGACCACGGCGCCAACTTCCGATTACAACCGGCAGTAGTCACCTTCGCAGGAGATACGAACACAGAGCGTATCCGACGTAATGAATGACTGTGATGATGTGATGATGAATGATGTGTTTTTGCACGAACATCGGTCTCAACTGGGATTCGAAGCCAATGTCTCAGAAGTTAGGTATTTATCCGGTTGTCACACACCTCTCATCTATTGGTGTAGGATTATGCATTTCGATTTACCACTACACAGCGTAATCAGACGGGCTTCGGCAACCCACTTTTCGCCTCTCCGTGAGATATGACGTGACTCGCCGGGTATGTTCCCGGAGATATATGATACATTGCGTTACATTACCATATGGTAATAGGTATGTACCTATTAGAATGAATTTTAGATAGTTCTATCAACAAATCAGCCTATTTTAATCCACTGCTGAACATAGATAAGAATGATACAGCAAAAGCAAACAAATATTTTTGGTAAGGTTTGCGCATGGCATGGTAGGAA
The DNA here is from genome assembly GCA_029286595.1 of Bhutanitis thaidina. Classification (NCBI taxonomy): domain Eukaryota; kingdom Metazoa; phylum Arthropoda; class Insecta; order Lepidoptera; family Papilionidae; genus Bhutanitis; species Bhutanitis thaidina. Next base: position 1,449,958 of record JAGSMS010000023.1, on the reverse strand, counting down.
CCATACTGACGTGCATGCGATGAGGGCGGTGATGCTGCTCCCTAGTGTTGGGGATCTGTGTCTTGGAGTCATCATTCGGTCGCTTGTTGGCTTACGCCGGAATCTCGCTTTTTGGCTAGCAGGGTGCAGGAGAGGTTGGCATTTGGGGAGAGATATAGAATATTCCCCAATTTATTGATTATTTGCACAGTTTATTTTCTGATTATTTGGGTTGGTTGTATATTATATATATACCAGAACGATATTTCTCCACACCTCGGGTTGGTTTGACTGGCAGAGAATGCCAAAAGGTAAGAAGTAGCAGTGGAAAAAGTAGGGCTTTTGTTTTACTTTTCATAAAGTATACATACAATTTTTTTTTTTACGGGAAAGGCAGCAAACGAGCAATAGGTTCACCTGATGGTAAGTGATTACCGTCGTTCACATACATCTGCAACACCAGAGGAGCTACAGGTGCGTTACCGGCTTTTAAGGGAATTTGGGAGATGGGAGGGAGGATAAGGAGTGGAATGGGGAGGGGGAGTGGTCCTCCGGTTACCTCATTTACCGAACGAAACGCAGAAGCACAAGATGCCTCTACATCACGCCGGTATTCTGCGAGGTCGTGGTATCAATCCGGTCGAGCCGGCCCATTCGAGCAGCAGCTAAAGCCGCCGCTTGGCTCTACCACGTTAAAACTCATGGCTGATTTCGACCACGGCGCCAACTTCCGATTACAACCGGCAGTAGTCACCTTCGCAGGAGATACGAACACAGAGCGTATCCGACGTAATGAATGACTGTGATGATGTGATGATGAATGATGTGTTTTTGCACGAACATCGGTCTCAACTGGGATTCGAAGCCAATGTCTCAGAAGTTAGGTATTTATCCGGTTGTCACACACCTCTCATCTATTGGTGTAGGGATTATGCATTTCGATTTACCACTACACAGCGTAATCAGACGGGCTTCGGCAACCCACTTTTCGCCTCTCCGTGAGATATGACGTGACTCGCCGGGTATGTTCCCGGAGATATATGATACATTGCGTTACATTACCATATGGTAATAGGTATGTACCTATTAGAATGAATTTTAGATAGTTCTATCAACAAATCAGCCTATTTTAATCCACTGCTGAACATAGATAAGAATGATACAGCAAAAGCAAACAAATATTTTTGGTAAGGTTTGCGCATCCCACCATGCTGACGTGCATGCGATGAGGGCGGTGATGCTGCTCCCTAGTGTTGGGGATCTGTGTCTTGGAGTCATCATTCGGTCGCTTGTTGGCTTACGCCGGAATCTCGCTTTTTGGCTAGCAGGGTGCAGGAGAGGTTGGCATTTGGGGAGAGATATAGAATATTCCCCATTTATTGATTATTTGCACAGTTTATTTTCTGATTATTTGGGTTGGTTGTATATTATATATATACCAGAACGATATTTCTCCACACCTCGGGTTGTTTTGACTGGCAGAGAATGCCAAAAGGTAAGAAGTAGCAGTGGAAAAAGTAGGGCTTTTGTTTTACTTTTCATAAAGTATACATACATTTTTTTTTTTAATAATACTCATAAATTTAAGGAATCGAAAATCCAAAAAAATCTATGTTATACATTTATCTCTCCACTCCACTCACACCCTAGCCCCGACGCGTGTCGCCGCGTATTTATTTTCAATCAGGCGGGAGTCGAACCGTCCGGCGGCGTCACTCCCCCGCGTCACTAAGCTATCGAGTCCAGGTGCAATTTTAAAATTGGATTTCATAACCGAATTTTTAATTCGATAATAACCTGCAACCGAATGTTTTCGAACCTTTACGCCCGTTAGCCCTATGTAGTAGATAGGCCTGCAGATGGAGTTTGAGTAAATGTAAATGTAAAAAGTAACAGCCAAAGACCTCCTCTCAACTAATTGAGAGGGTTTTGGAGCCGGGAAGGGTCCGCCTCGCTGCTCCAGTGAGAGCGGGTTGGCGGACTTCACATGCCCAGGAGATAGCATTGTTTATTATTTCTCATGTTCACGATGTTTTCCTTCAGCGCCTTGTAAATTGAAAATAAAATAACTTCTTAAGGTAGCCGTATGTTAGTAAACGCAAAATTCTAATACTGGTACAATTATAGTTAATAATTTTTTGTAACTACAACAGAGCTACGTCTTGATTACCTTCTCCACGGTAGCTTTCTTCGAGATCAAAGTCTCTTTAGCCGACATTTCGTAACTAAAACAGAGCTTCGTCTTGATTACCTTCTCCACGGTAGCTTTCTTCGAGATCAAAGTCTTTAGCCGACACTTCGTAACTACAACAGAGCTACGTCTTGATTACCTTCTCCACGGTAGCTTTCTTCGAGATCAAAGTCTTTAGCCGACATTTCGTAACTAAAACAGAGCTTCGTCTTGATTACCTTCTCCACGGTAGCTTTCTTCGAGATCAAAGTCTCTTTAGCCGACACTTCGTAACTACAACAGAGCTACGTCTTGATTAACTTCTCCACGGTAGCTTTCTTCGAGATCAAAGTCTTTAGCCGACACTTCGTAACTACAACAGAGCTTCGTCTTGATTACCTTCTCCACGGTAGCTTTCTTCGAGATCAAAGTCTCTTTAGCCGACACTTCGTAACTACAACAGAGCTACGTCTTGATTACCTTCTCCACGGTAGCTTTCTTCGAGATCAAAGTCTCTTTAGCCGACACTTCGTAACTACAACAGAGCTACGTCTTGATTACCTTCTCCACGGTAGCTTTCTTCGAGATCAAAGTCTCTTTAGCCGACACTTCGTAACTACAACAGAGCTTCGTCTTGATTACCTTCTCCACGGTAGCTTTCTTCGAGATCAAAGTCTCTTTAGCCGACACTTCGTAACTACAACAGAGCTTCGTCTTGATTACCTTCTCCACGGTAGCTTTCTTCGAGATCAAAGTCTCTTTAGCCGACACTTCGTAACTACAACAGAGCTTCGTCTTGATTACCTTCTCCACGGTAGCTTTCTTCGAGATCAAAGTCTCTTTAGCCGACATTTCGTAACTAAAACAGAGCTTCGTCTTGATTACCTTCTCCACGGTAGCTTTCTTCGAGATCAAAGTCTCTTTAGCCGACACTTCGTAACTACAACAGAGCTTCGTCTTGATTACCTTCTCCACGGTAGCTTTCTTCGAGATCAAAGTCTCTTTAGCCGACACTTCGTAACTACAACAGAGCTTCGTCTTGATTACCTTCTCCACGGTAGCTTTCTTCGAGATCAAAGTCTCTTTAGCCGACACTTCGTAACTACAACAGAGCTTCGTCTTGATTACCTTCTCCACGGTAGCTTTCTTCGAGATCAAAGTCTCTTTAGCCGACACTTCGTAACTACAACAGAGCTTCGTCTTGATTACCTTCTCCACGGTAGCTTTCTTCGAGATCAAAGTCTCTTTAGCCGACACTTCGTAACTACAACAGAGCTTCGTCTTGATTACCTTCTCCACGGTAGCTTTCTTCGAGATCAAAGTCTCTTTAGCCGACACTTCGTAACTACAACAGAGCTACGTCTTGATTAACTTCTCCACGGTAGCTTTCTTCGAGATCAAAGTCTCTTTAGCCGACATTTCGTAACTAAAACAGAGCTTCGTCTTGATTACCTTCTCCACGGTAGCTTTCTTCGAGATCAAAGTCTCTTTAGCCGACACTTCGTAACTACAACAGAGCTTCGTCTTGATTACCTTCTCCACGGTAGCTTTCTTCGAGATCAAAGTCTCTTTAGCCGACACTTCGTAACTACAACAGAGCTTCGTCTTGATTACCTTCTCCACGGTAGCTTTCTTCGAGATCAAAGTCTCTTTAGCCGACACTTCGTAACTACAACAGAGCTACGTCTTGATTAACTTCTCCACGGTAGCTTTCTTCGAGATCAAAGTCTCTTTAGCCGACATTTCGTAACTAAAACAGAGCTTCGTCTTGATTACCTTCTCCACGGTAGCTTTCTTCGAGATCAAAGTCTCTTTAGCCGACATTTCGTAACTAAAACAGAGCTTCGTCTTGATTACCTTCTCCACGGTAGCTTTCTTCGAGATCAAAGTCTCTTTAGCCGACACTTCGTAACTACAACAGAGCTTCGTCTTGATTACCTTCTCCACGGTAGCTTTCTTCGAGATCAAAGTCTCTTTAGCCGACACTTCGTAACTACAACAGAGCTTCGTCTTGATTACCTTCTCCACGGTAGCTTTCTTCGAGATCAAAGTCTCTTTAGCCGACACTTCGTAACTACAACAGAGCTTCGTCTTGATTACCTTCTCCACGGTAGCTTTCTTCGAGATCAAAGTCTCTTTAGCCGACACTTCGTAACTACAACAGAGCTTCGTCTTGATTACCTTCTCCACGGTAGCTTTCTTCGAGATCAAAGTCTCTTTAGCCGACACTTCGTAACTACAACAGAGCTTCGTCTTGATTACCTTCTCCACGGTAGCTTTCTTCGAGATCAAAGTCTCTTTAGCCGACACTTCGTAACTACAACAGAGCTTCGTCTTGATTACCTTCTCCACGGTAGCTTTCTTCGAGATCAAAGTCTCTTTAGCCGACACTTCGTAACTACAACAGAGCTACGTCTTGATTACCTTCTCCACGGTAGCTTTCTTCGAGATCAAAGTCTCTTTAGCCGACATTTCGTAACTAAAACAGAGCTTCGTCTTGATTACCTTCTCCACGGTAGCTTTCTTCGAGATCAAAGTCTCTTTAGCCGACACTTCGTAACTACAACAGAGCTTCGTCTTGATTACCTTCTCCACGGTAGCTTTCTTCGAGATCAAAGTCTCTTTAGCCGACACTTCGTAACTACAACAGAGCTTCGTCTTGATTACCTTCTCCACGGTAGCTTTCTTCGAGATCAAAGTCTCTTTAGCCGACACTTCGTAACTACAACAGAGCTTCGTCTTGATTACCTTCTCCACGGTAGCTTTCTTCGAGATCAAAGTCTCTTTAGCCGACACTTCGTAACTACAACAGAGCTTCGTCTTGATTACCTTCTCCACGGTAGCTTTCTTCGAGATCAAAGTCTCTTTAGCCGACACTTCGTAACTACAACAGAGCTTCGTCTTGATTACCTTCTCCACGGTAGCTTTCTTCGAGATCAAAGTCTCTTTAGCCGACACTTCGTAACTACAACAGAGCTTCGTCTTGATTACCTTCTCCACGGTAGCTTTCTTCGAGATCAAAGTCTCTTTAGCCGACACTTCGTAACTACAACAGAGCTTCGTCTTGATTACCTTCTCCACGGTAGCTTTCTTCGAGATCAAAGTCTCTTTAGCCGACACTTCGTAACTACAACAGAGCTTCGTCTTGATTACCTTCTCCACGGTAGCTTTCTTCGAGATCAAAGTCTCTTTAGCCGACACTTCGTAACTACAACAGAGCTTCGTCTTGATTACCTTCTCCACGGTAGCTTTCTTCGAGATCAAAGTCTCTTTAGCCGACACTTCGTAACTACAACAGAGCTTCGTCTTGATTACCTTCTCCACGGTAGCTTTCTTCGAGATCAAAGTCTCTTTAGCCGACACTTCGTAACTACAACAGAGCTTCGTCTTGATTACCTTCTCCACGGTAGCTTTCTTCGAGATCAAAGTCTCTTTAGCCGACACTTCGTAACTACAACAGAGCTTCGTCTTGATTACCTTCTCCACGGTAGCTTTCTTCGAGATCAAAGTCTCTTTAGCCGACACTTCGTAACTACAACAGAGCTTCGTCTTGATTACCTTCTCCACGGTAGCTTTCTTCGAGATCAAAGTCTCTTTAGCCGACACTTCGTAACTACAACAGAGCTTCGTCTTGATTACCTTCTCCACGGTAGCTTTCTTCGAGATCAAAGTCTCTTTAGCCGACACTTCGTAACTACAACAGAGCTTCGTCTTGATTACCTTCTCCACGGTAGCTTTCTTCGAGATCAAAGTCTCTTTAGCCGACACTTCGTAACTACAACAGAGCTTCGTCTTGATTACCTTCTCCACGGTAGCTTTCTTCGAGATCAAAGTCTCTTTAGCCGACACTTCGTAACTACAACAGAGCTACGTCTTGATTACCTTCTCCACGGTAGCTTTCTTCGAGATCAAAGTCTCTTTAGCCGACATTTCGTAACTAAAACAGAGCTTCGTCTTGATTACCTTCTCCACGGTAGCTTTCTTCGAGATCAAAGTCTCTTTAGCCGACACTTCGTAACTACAACAGAGCTTCGTCTTGATTACCTTCTCCACGGTAGCTTTTCGAGATCAAAGTCTCTTTAGCCGACATTTCGTAACTAAAACAGAGCTTCGTCTTGATTACCTTCTCCACGGTAGCTTTCTTCGAGATCAAAGTCTCTTTAGCCGACACTTCGTAACTACAACAGAGCTTCGTCTTGATTACCTTCTCCACGGTAGCTTTCTTCGAGATCAAAGTCTCTTTAGCCGACACTTCGTAACTACAACAGAGCTTCGTCTTGATTACCTTCTCCACGGTAGCTTTCTTCTATATATATATATATATATATATATATATATATATATATATATATATATATATATATATATATATATATATATATATATATATATATATATATATATATATATATATATATATATATATATATATATATATATATATATATATATATATATATATATATATATATATATATATATATATATATATATATATATATATATATATATATATATATATATATATATATATATATATATATATATATATATATATATATATATATATATATATATATATATATATATATATATATATATATATATATATATATATATATATATATATATATATATATATATATATATATATATATATATATATATATATATATATATATATATATATATATATATATATATATATATATATATATATATATATATATATATATATATATATATATATATATATATATATATATATATATATATATATATATATATATATATATATATATATATATATATATATATATATATATATATATATATATATATATATATATATATATATATATATATATATATATATATATATATATATATATATATATATATATATATATATATATATATATATATATATATATATATATATATATATATATATATATATATATATATATATATATATATATATATATATATATATATATATATATATATATATATATATATATATATATATATATATATATATATATATATATATATATATATATATATATATATATATATATATATATATATATATATATATATATATATATATATATATATATATATATATATATATATATATATATATATATATATATATATATATATATATATATATATATATATATATATATATATATATATATATATATATATATATATATATATATATATATATATATATATATATATATATATATATATATATATATATATATATATATATATATATATATATATATATATATATATATATATATATATATATATATATATATATATATATATATATATATATATATATATATATATATATATATATATATATATATATATATATATATATATATATATATATATATATATATATATATATATATATATATATATATATATATATATATATATATATATATATATATATATATATATATATATATATATATATATATATATATATATATATATATATATATATATATATATATATATATATATATATATATATATATATATATATATATATATATATATATATATATATATATATATATATATATATATATATATATATATATATATATATATATATATATATATATATATATATATATATATATATATATATATATATATATATATATATATATATATATATATATATATATATATATATATATATATATATATATATATATATATATATATATATATATATATATATATATATATATATATATATATATATATATATATATATATATATATATATATATATATATATATATATATTTCCATACATTTGCGTCAGTGTGTATGCGTGTATGGGATTGTATGATTAAATAATAAACGTAGTCTGTTCTAAACATGTAATTAACACTATATTGATATAGGTAATGTTACCCCGCTTCCGCTTGACTACCTTAACTGCCTCAAAACACAATCGTCTGTCTTACCCATGGTTAGCTGATAGAGAATGCCATATAGCACTAAGCTCGCCTTCTGTACAGTTTTTTAAATATTACCTTACCTCACCTAGATTTTACATAACCTGGCCTTAGCAGCCTGTTAATAGACCACAGCAGGACATAGGCCTCCTCCATGAGCGCCACGCTCGAGCGGATCGACTTCGTACGCAACACCGGACACTTCGTAACTACAACAGAGCTTCGTCTTGATTACCTTCTCCACGGTAGTTTTCTTCGAGATCAAAGTCTTTAGCCGACATTTCGTAACTACAACAGAGCTACGTCTTGATTACCTTTCCACGGTAGCTTTTCGAGATCAAAGTCTTTAGCCGACACTGTAACTACAACAGAGCTTCGTCTGATTACCTTCTCCACGGTAGCTGAGATCAAAGTCTCTTTAGCCGACACTGTAACTACAACAGAGCTACGTCTTGATTACCTTCCACGGTAGCTGAGATCAAAGTCTTTAGCCGACACTTCGTAACCACAACAGAGCTTCTGTCTTGATTACCTTCCACGGTAGCTGAGATCAAAGTCTTTAGCTGACACTGTAACTACAACAGAGCTTCTGTCTTGATTACCTTCCACGGTAGCTTTTCGAGATCAAAGTCTTTAGCCGACACTGTAACTACAACAGAGCTTCGTCTGATTACCTTCTCCACGGTAGCTGAGATCAAAGTCTTTAGCCGACATTTCGTAACTACAACAGAGCTGTCTTGATTACCTCTCCACGGTAGCTTTTCGAGATCAAAGTCTCTCTTTTAGCCGACACTGTAACTACAACAGAGCTACGTCTTGATTACCTTCTCCACGGTAGCTGAGATCAAAGTCTTTAGCCGACACTGTAACTACAACAGAGCTACGTCTTGATTAACTTCTCCACGGTAGCTTCGAGATCAAAGTCTTTAGCTGACACTTCGTAACCACAACAGAGCTTCGTCTGATTACCTTCTCCACGGTAGTTTTCTTCGAGATCAAAGTCTCTCTTTTAGCCGACATTTCGTAACTACAACAGAGCTACGTCTTGATTACCTCTCCACGGTAGCTGAGATCAAAGTCTTTAGCCGACATTTCGTAACTACAACAGGCTTCGTCTTGATTACCTCTCCACGGTAGCTTCGAGATCAAAGTCTCTTAGCCGACACTTCGTAACTACAACAGAGCTGTCTTGATTACCTTCCACGGTAGCTTTCTTCGAGATCAAAGTCTCTTTAGCCGACACTGTAACTACAACAGAGCTGTCTTGATTACCTTCCACGGTAGCTGAGATCAAAGTCTTTAGCCGACACTTCGTAACTACAACAGAGCTACGTCTTGATTAACTTCTCCACGGTAGCTTTCGAGATCAAAGTCTTTAGCTGACACTGTAACTACAACAGAGCTACGTCTTGATTACCTTCTCACGGTAGCTTTCTTCGAGATCAAAGTCTTTAGCCGACATTTCGTAACTACAACAGAGCTTCTGTCTTGATTACCTTCCACGGTAGCTTTTCGAGATCAAAGTCTTTAGCCGACACTTCGTAACTACAACAGAGCTTGTCTTGATTACCTTCTCCACGGTAGTTTTCGAGATCAAAGTCTTTAGCCGACATTTCGTAACTACAACAAAGCTTCGTCTTGATTACCTTTCCACGGTAGCTGAGATCAAAGTCTTTAGCTGACACTGTAACTACAACAGGCTTCGTCTTGATTACCTCTCCACGGTAGCTTCGAGATCAAAGTCTCTTTAGCTGACACTTCGTAACTACAACAGAGCTGTCTTGATTACCTTCCACGGTAGCTGAGATCAAAGTCTTTAGCCGACACTTCTGTAACTACAACAGAGCTACGTCTTGATTAACTTCTCCACGGTAGCTTTCGAGATCAAAGTCTCTTTAGCTGACACTGTAACTACAACAGAGCTACGTCTTGATTACCTTCCACGGTAGCTTTCGAGATCAAAGTCTTTAGCCGACACTGTAACTACAACAGAGCTGTCTTGATTACCTTCCACGGTAGCTGAGATCAAAGTCTTTAGCTGACACTGTAACTACAACAGGCTTCGTCTTGATTACCTCCACGGTAGCTTCGAGATCAAAGTCTCTTTAGCCGACACTTCGTAATTCACAACAGAGCTACGTCTGATTACCTTCCACGGTAGCTGAGATCAAAGTCTCTTTTAGCCGACACTTCTGTAACTACAACAGAGCTACGTCTTGATTAACTTCCACGGTAGCTTTTCGAGATCAAAGTCCTTTAGCCGACACTGTAACTACAACAGGCTTCGTCTTGATTACCTCCACGGTAGCTTTTCGAGATCAAAGTCTTTAGCCGACACTGTAACTACAACAGAGCTGTCTTGATTACCTTCCACGGTAGCTGAGATCAAAGTCTTTAGCTGACACTGTAACTACAACAGAGCTGTCTTGATTACCTTCCACGGTAGCTGAGATCAAAGTCTCTTTTAGCCGACACTTCGTAATCACAACAGAGCTACGTCTGATTACCTTTCCACGGTAGCTTTCTTCGGATCAAAAGTCTCTTAGCCGACACTTCGTAATCACAACAGAGCTTCGTCTGATTACCTTCCACGGTAGCTTCGAGATCAAAGTCTCTTTAGCCGACACTTCGTAACTACAACAGAGCTTCGTCTTGATTACCTTCTCCACAGTAGCTTTCTTCGAGATCAAAGTCTCTTTAGCCGACACTTCGTAACTACAACAGAGCTTCGTCTTGATTACCTTCTCCACAGTAGCTTTCTTCGAGATCAAAGTCTCTTTAGCCGACACTTCGTAATTCACAACAGAGCTTCGTCTTGATTACCTTCTCCACGGTAGCTTTCTTCGAGATCAAAGTCTCTTTAGCCGACACTTCGTAACTACAACAGAGCTTCGTCTTGATTACCTTCTCCACGGTAGCTTTCTTCGGATCAAAAGTCTCTTTAGCCGACACTTCGTAACTACAACAGAGCTTCGTCTTGATTACCTTCTCCGGTAGCTTTCTTCGAGATCAAAGTCTCTTTAGCCGACACTTCGTAACTACAACAGAGCTTCTGTCTTGATTACCTTCTCACGGTAGCTTTCTTCGAGATCAAAGTCTCTTTAGCCGACACTTCTGTAACTACAACAGAGCTTCGTCTTGATTACCTTCTCCACAGTAGCTTTCTTCGAGATCAAAGTCTCTTTAGCCGACACTTCTGTAACTACAACAGAGCTACGTCTTGATTACCTTCTCCACGGTAGCTTTCTTCGAGATCAAAGTCTCTTTAGCCGACACTTCTGTAACTACAACAGAGCTACGTCTTGATTACCTTCTCCACGGTAGTTTTCTTCGAGATCAAAGTCTCTTTAGCCGACACTTCTGTAACTACAACAGGCTTCGTCTTGATTACCTTCTCCACGGTAGTTTTCTTCGAGATCAAGTCTCTTTAGCCGACACTTCGTAACTACAACAAAGCTTCGTCTTGATTACCTTCTCCACGGTAGCTTTCTTCGAGATCAAAGTCTCTTTAGCCAACACTTCGTAACTACAACAAAGCTTCGTCTTGATTACCTTCTCCACGGTAGCTTTCTTCGAGATCAAAGTCTCTCTTTTAGCCGACACTTGTAACTACAACAGAGCTTCGTCTTGATTACCTTCTCCACGGTAGCTTTCTTCGAGATCAAAGTCTCTTTAGCCGACACTTCGTAACTACAACAGAGCTACGTCTTGATTACCTTCTCACGGTAGCTTTCTTCGAGATCAAGTCTCTTTAGCCGACACTTCGTAACTACAACAGAGCTACGTCTTGATTAACTTCTCCACGGTAGCTTTCTTCGAGATCAAAGTCTCTTTAGCCGACACTTCGTAACTACAACAGAGCTACGTCTTGATTACCTTCTCCACGGTAGCTTTCTTCGAGATCAAAGTCTCTTTAGCCGACACTTCGTAACTACAACAGAGCTTCGTCTTGATTACCTTCTCCACGGTAGCTTTCTTCGGATCAAAAGTCTCTTTAGCCGACACTTCGTAACTACAACAGAGCTACGTCTTGATTACCTTCTCCACGGTAGCTTTCTTCGAGATCAAGTCTCTTTAGCCGACACTTCGTAACTACAACAGAGCTTCGTCTTGATTACCTTCTCCACGGTAGCTTTCTTCGAGATCAAGTCTCTTTAGCCGACACTTCGTAATTCACAACAGAGCTACGTCTTGATTACCTTCTCCACGGTAGCTGAGATCAAAGTCTTTAGCCGACACTTCGTAACTACAACAGAGCTTCGTCTTGATTACCTTTCCACGGTAGCTGAGATCAAAGTCTCTTTAGCCGACACTTCGTAACTACAACAGAGCTTCGTCTTGATTACCTTCTCCACGGTAGCTTTCTTCGAGATCAAAGTCTCTTTAGCCGACACTTCGTAACTACAACAGAGCTACGTCTTGATTAACTTCTCCACGGTAGCTTTCTTCGAGATCAAAGTCTCTTTAGCCGACACTTCGTAACTACAACAGAGCTTCGTCTTGATTACCTTCTCCACGGTAGCTTTCTTCGAGATCAAAGTCTCTTTAGCCGACACTTCGTAACTACAACAGAGCTACGTCTTGATTAACTTCTCCACGGTAGGTGTAGCAGATAGCGCGCTTGAATGTTTAGACATGGGTTCACTTCCGACGGGAAATTCATTTTTTTTTTTTTTTGGCAAAAGAGGGAAACGAGCTGGTTGCTCACCTGATGGTGAGTTATCACCGTCGCACACGTACATCTGCAAGATCAGAGGAGCTGCAGGTGCGTTGTCGGCCTTTACGGATATTTGGGAGATGAGAGGGAGGATGGGGAGGGGGAGAGTCCGATTATTTCACTCACCGAACGCACACAAAGGCTGTGTTGTGTTGTGTCCCGTGTCTCTCACACTGCATCAGACCCTCCCTCCGATCTTATCGCATAGACGTTACATCCGATACGGGAAGGAAATGACGAGCGAGTGCCTCAAGATTGAACTAAAATAAGAAATGTCATATGAAAAACGAATTTATCTTTCTTACCTAGAATAATACAGAATTTTCAGTTCATTTCACTTCAATGAATATTAATAAATACGTCACCTTGCTGTTTGTGTCACGTGTTGGAAACAAGCAAACACGTACCTGGCATTAAACTGAATATATCGGGATAAGCATTAAGTGTCAACCGATTAAAACGGCGGAAGAGACCAGCAAGCAGAAGACCCTTACGCAACAGAACAACGACACTGCAGGCGCTGGTGGGTTCGCTGCTCTCCGACCCCTGATAACGAAAAAAACTAACAAACATACTAACAAACTAAAGGGGAACACACAGGAACCTAAGGTATCCCTTAAGGACGACCATGCGAGACCTACGCTTGGGTTACCTTCGATTACAATTTTTTTTTAAGAGTTAACGACCTTGTACATCTAGTGCATGCCGTGAACCTGAGACTTCTTGTAGCGATTGGGTAAACTACGTAAGCGTAATAATACCAAACAGAGTACCTATGAGTGGTGATCGAGAACGTTGTGTCAGCTCTATACTTGTATGTTCACTGTGTACAATGGTTCGAGACGTATATCGGGTTTTACACATTCGTCAGTCAAGTCATCCATCAGTCTGACAGTGAACTGTACCAAGGGCGTTGTCATGATGATGTACTGCCGGCCGCTTACGACCACGGCGACAACTCCCGGCTACCATCGGCAGTTGTCAACTGCGCAGGAGTTATTATAGTGCCACAAGTGTACAGGTGTAATTGCAGAGGCACTCGCTTATCTGTACCTTCCCGTAACTAATGTAACGCATATACGAGAAGATAGGACGATGGGTAAGATGCAGTGTCAGAGTTACGGGACCCGACACAACACGACCAGACAATTGATTTATATTTTTATGCGATTCGAACCGAAAACTTAGCAGTCAGGTGAGCTAACCACTAAACGACGCGGTCGTAAATTAGCCATCTGTTAATGTCCCACTGAAGGTAAAATGTCTCCTCGCAATATTTGAGGTCTCGGAGCCTGGCAGGGTCCGCCACGCTGCTCCAGCACGGGGTGGCGGACTTCACATATTACACACGAAATATTTTTTTGTTACTTCTCAGGCATGCAGATTACACACGATGTTTTGTGCCGGCGTCGGGATTCTAACCCGAGACATTTGATCATTCCATCACCCACGCAAAGTATGTCAGTATATATACCAGTACATTTACGAAAATGTATGTACGTAAACGTGGGAATCGCCATTCAACAGTGACCGACCTAATTCTGTATGGTGAAATAATAACAAACTAGAAAATCAATAATTTCAACTAAATAAAGTCAAGGATTATTTTAAGTATCTATGCACGCATATGTAATAAAATTCCAGAACGTAAAAAGTAGCAGCCTATAAGTGCCCAAAGTTGGGCAAAGGCCTCCTTCTTAAATATCTGAGGGTTCAGAATGTACTGTAGGGTTTTCCAGAATGTACTTACATCCAATCTTTTTGAAACAACATTTATAAATTACTATAACCTTTTGTTACGTGCTAGAACCAAGCGGTAGCTTTTGCTGCTCCTCGAATGGGCTGGCTAGACGCTAGAAGAGGCTTCTTATGCTTCTTCGTTTCGTTCGTTTCGTTCGGTGAGTGAGGGAACCGGAGGCCCACTCCCCCTCCTCATCCCCCTCCTATCTCACAAATACATTGCTAGATCGTTTGCCGCCTATCCCATAAAAAAAAACATTATCTTAATTATAAGGAAGCATGGAATAGTGATCATAGCTTAATACGAACTATCTTGTAACTTGACATCGATATTTTGCTAATCGATATTATATAATTAAAAAATTTTATTTTGTAGAGACTAGACAGACTAGATAGAACTGTAGGTGTAAAAGTAAAGAAAAGTAGCAGCCTGTAAGCGCCCACTGCTGGGCAAAGGCCTCCTTCACAAATATCTGAAAGGGTGTAGGAGCCGGGAATGGCCCGCCACGCTGCTCCATTTCGGGTTGGCGGGCTTCACATATCCACGAAATAATATTTGCTTTATATTATTTCTCAGATATGCAGGTTTCATCACGATGTTTTCCTTCACCGCCGAGCACGTGGTACTGTAGGTGTGCTCTTTGGGAATGTGACAGTGTTTGCTGTAATTGTCACATCCATCTGTATTGTAGACTCGCACGGTGCGTCAAGCTCGCTCAGGGGTCTCTGCTTGCAGCCACGTCGTGTGGCGGATCGTTAAAATGCGTCATACTAGTGAACAGGTGCTGCTTGTGAACGCTGGTCTGCTGTAGTCTACAGTGCACATGTGGTGTAATTTTGTGGATCACTATATTCCTGTCGCATGCTTACAGTTTCCTATAGGACCATACTTTTATATTTGAAATAATCTACGGAGTTTCTTTCGAATAGATTGTAAAACATTAATAATAATATTTAGTATATGAAAAGACGAAATAATCTTCTGTACGTCGAGGAATAAAGTATTTTCATACATTTAACTACCATCAATGTCAAAGTCAAAACATTTATTTGTAAATGAAACACTTCAAAAAGTTGTTAGTCGATGCTATTTTACTTATAACTTCACAAGCCTGTCGTGGTAAGGAAACTCTTGCGTATTATAAAATTTAATATCAACAAGTGTAGTGTAGTAACATCTTGAGCGACCCTTCTAATTCGTCTCCTCCATCGGCCTGTTAATAGTCCACAGCTGGACTACGGCCTCTCCCAATGCTTGGCATCGTTCGGCGATTGCAGCGCCAGCGCTCTCTGCATTTGTCTGGCATTGTCGAGATGATTTATTCGCCGTCTATTGCATGCCATTAGGTTTCCAAGGCTTTTTGTTGTCATTGCGCATGTATTTGCGTATACAGATGCTGTTCATCATTATCGGTGTAAAAAGTAGCAGACTGTAAGTGTGCACCGCTGGGCAAAGCCCTCCTTCTCAAATATCTTAAACGGTTTTGGAGACAGGACGCTGGACGCTGCACCAGTGCGCGTTGGCAGGTTTCACATTTCAGTTTTTATTATTTCTCAGATGTTTTCCTTCACTGCCGAGCGTGATAAACACAGCACTTAAAATTGCTATTAACAGCTGAAAGTAAAGTTAGAGCCATGGACTCTGGGCTACCATGGCATTCGTCATTCGCATATCTCATTAATGGTGTACTCACACAGTATTGATATCAGAAGTTTGAGGGTCCCTGAAGTAGACACAAGGAATACTACCTCATACAACTGTGAACCCATCAAGCCGTGAGATATGCTGACAACTATGCCATACAGTCACCAAGAAAAATTGCTTAAAAGGGTACGGGAATATTTCATCAAGAAACCCATATTTAAATTTGACCAGCATTTGGCTGAAACAGAACATTTTATATCGTTGATAGAATTATCTCAGAGATTCTCCAAATCGATACAGATAATAAAACAAATAAGCAATGACGTTATGCAGTCTCTACAGCAGAATTGTTTATCTGTGAGCACTATTAATAAATAATAACTTATCTCAACTTATGTCAGAGTGCATTAGACCTTCCATTCGCGGATCAACACATTTACTTCCCGTCATATTTGAACATTGATAAATATAATCGATGGACGATTTACTGTTTTTTTAATTTCACCTTATCGCTCCGGCCATTATCTTTAAAATGGCGCCGAGCGGCACAGATAAAAATGAAAAATATTTTCGACACAAAATCAATAACGAAGCGCGCTTTCGCTTTGACATGTCCGTACTATATGTTGATGTTTGTGCTCATGTATGTATGTCATATGACGTTATATTCCGAGGGGTGCGTGTGGATATGTCGTATAAAGTTATTTATGTCGATGCAACAAAGATATTCGTCGTATTAATTCCACAAAGCCGTTTAGGCTTAAATGTTATTTTGGCGCTAAAATACAAACTATATATAGCATAATAACTAGCTGGTTACAGATTAAAAATTATACAGTTTAAAAAGTTATTTTTTGCTGAATTGTAATTTGGATTGCATTACTTACGAAAGAAACCCCGATTAATTTGACACCATTTTACATATAATTAGTTACCGTTACTTCGACATTGAGACAAGATAAATCTTCAGAGCTAGACTTCGATATATTCGTGACCAGAGAGCTATCATTAAACGCCGCTATCAAAACCGAAAAATAATAATTGTTATTGCTTAATCGCCAAGCCTTCGATAGATATCAAATATGTATATTTTATTACCATTCTACTCTTTTTTACGATACAAATTTTAAGTCTAACAGAACTTACGACCAGTATGGTATTATTTAAGATAATTTGTTATTGCCAATAATAAACCAGGGTGGTGCCAGCTCGAAGGTAGACCTTTTGTATCACTTATCCAAGTGCAACACAGCGAAAGCTGATTTGCCAAGGAACAGACGAATGGGTGAGCACGGTGCCGATGTATATAGCTCTCGCGTTAGAGACGCTGCTCCCCATCACAAGTCTGTGGGATTTGGTTACGGGATATTTGACTATTTCATCACGCGAAAGAGCGAGATCTCCAAAACTTTCCAATCAGATATTTAGAATGTAATTTTGATCACGCGAATTCTTAAGCCTAGTTTCAAGATCTATCTCAGGCGCTAAATCGGACGCCATCTCGCGTGATTGAGCGACAACATATAAATAGGTAGAACAAGAGGCCAATAACTATTTATTATATTTGCTTAGATAGCATATTTACAACTACAAGATGAAGCATTTTCATATGCTATTAAACGTAAACTGGTTGCCGTTTCAATTCCCGGTTCCAGTCTGTTCTGGAGTTTAGATGTTTTTCGCTCAATCACAAGCTTGTAATGACAGTTACCAGACCCCATAGAGTCAGTAATTTATTGCTGGGGCAATGAATACGTTTGTACAACAAAATACCTATAAGTAAGCAGTCTTCCTATCAATAACTTTAAAAAAAAGGTATTAAACAAAAACTATATAAGAGGAGTTATTATAATTTAAAGGAAGACATGGATGATTGTAACCTATAGGAAAGAGTCGATCGCTCCCGAGCTGCTTCCAAAATATTTGACATACAAAGAAGATAACAACAGACTTTCTTTCGTGTTTTTCTTCTCCGTCAGTTCCCTCGCTTCGAAACAGTAAACGGTTAGAAAAAAATTTGATTTTGATCAAGGCAACAACTGAAAGGATTTTGATGAAATTCAGCAGGTATTACAGACAAAAAAATATGCTTTCTTTTCAGGGAACTATTCCACTCGGGCAACACCGCGGGCGGTCGCTTGCAAGTTATAAGTAGTAGATAACCGAGCTCGAGGTCGTTCATGGAACAACCGCCCCTTAACTTACTTATTACGCGAGCACCTTGAGTTCTCCTCGACCCCTAAAATTATTCATTGCAATCTTAAATGGCGTGTTCGGCGTTGATCTCGAATATCGTTTACCCGCCATTAATGGCGCATGCTGATTACGTAAAGTACGCCAACAAGCCGTGGAGACAGACCCATGTTCTTTTGGCGCCAATTCGAAATGTGATGGTTGTGTATTGTATTGTTTATTTATTAAAGATTACCAACAAGGTTAACACATAACAATTTTTTCTCTTTATAAAAAAAGGCATGTGCTACGCCTTTTTTTTTAAAAAACAAAAAAAAAGGCATGTGCCACCTTACCTAAAGGCAACCACTGAAAGCCAGTAGATACAGTCTAGTATAGTTCAATGGATATTAATATTATTCAGATCTATTGCTTACCTAAAGTAACTCTACAGTGAGTTATGAGAAACTGCAACTTGATAACATTTTTTGTATTTTATTATTTCTGTATATATTTTGTTATTTTGTTATAATATATTGATAGTGTATTATGCAGCAAGTGCTTCTGAATGTGTACAGTAATTGGAAAGGTGAATCGAAGGTCGAAATTGGTCGTTTTTGTTTTTGGCGCCTTTAGTCTAACAGATCTTTGGTAAAAGTTGAAAATCGTTTTATCGTTTTTACTTGAAAAAATTTCAAGGCAAATTGTTATAATATCAAAACACTATCGCCATATTGTCTCAAGCCCAAGAAAAGAATAATTCCTCATCTGGTTAATTAAGGTCGACTTTTCCGACAGCCACGGAAGTAGGTGAAGACATCAGTCTATGAAAAGCCAAGTACTGAACCTGTGCCTCTCCTAATGAGGGGGGTTTTCCACAATCGCCACACTTCGTAAGCGGGTTGGCGATCTCTTCTACGATGCGAGACCTCAGTCGCCGCTACCCATCATCCGCCAGCTGACTTACACCATGACATATTGAAGGCTTTACCCTTAGTCGACCCTAACCACACCAATGGGGCAAAAATTGACGTTTTAAAAAGTAATTACAAATATACGTTCCATTTATAACATATTATTTTTGCTAGAGAGCGACCTCGCTGAGTGCCTGCTCCAAATTTAATATTCGAGCCCAAATGACGGACGGATATGAGCGAATTCTTATCCAACGAGCAATATAAAATATACAACCATAGACAATTTTCCTCCTTTGGATTTTATTGAAAAATATTAACGTCACGTACTTGTATGTTTCATTGAAGAGATATATACTTGTTTAAATAGCAGAACGTTCATGTGTTAATAAAAAATTAAATGTACGTTTGTTGAGGTGCAAGGGGGATTATTTTAATGTAGATTATAAATTAGTAAATTAGGTTAAAAAAAAATTTACGCAAGAGTTTCTTGTCAGGTCCTCTCTGAGAAGGTTTTGTTTTGTCAACCGATGTAGATTTTGACGTAACAATATTGAAAAAAACAATTTTTCATTGGCATGAGGTGAAAACAGAACAAACAGTCCACTTGATGATAACTGACTACTGCAGTTCATGGACACCTGCAAACGGCTTCAATCGAAGACTGTATACATATGGGCTGCCAGCCCTGAGTACTAAGATGGAAGGCATCACAGCCTTTACTTTATACTTTTGAACCTGGAACACAACAGTCAGCTACTGTTGTGTTCCACTACTTTGCTGCTTGGCTGCGGAAATGGGTAAGAATGTATTATCAACCCAGGCGACCTGCAGCCAGAGACGAAGTCTAAGTAAGTCTAGTGAAAGGCGTTTCATAATTTCAGGTTATCGAGAGAAGGCTGGGTGGGAAAAAACCCTCGGGGATTTTATATATGTATAGATATCATCTATATATATATAAAATCCCCGAAAAATAAAATCAAGGAGTAATCTATTCCGCCATCTATCGGAAGTTTCAGGAACTTTTACGACATGAATGAAATAGCCGCGACCATCGCTTAAAGTAAAGTAACAGCCTGTAAGCGCCCAGAGCTGGGCTAAGGCCTCCTTCTCAAATACTAGTATCAGAGAGGGCTTAGGAGCCGGGAAGCGCCCGCCACGCTGCTCCAATGCGGGTTGGCGAGCTTCACATATCCTCGAAATAATATTTTTATTATATCTCAGACATGCAGGTTTCCTCGCGATGTTTTCCTTCATCGTTGAGCACGTGGTAAATACAGCACTTAAAATTGTTAATAACATTTTTAGTGGTGCCGGCACCGGGGATCGAACCCAGGTCACTCGCGCTCTATGACACTAAAGTGAGCGCCCTGACCACTAGGCTACCACGGCTCTTCGCCGGTCGGACCATCGCTTACTTGTTATTAACTCACACGTCTTTTCCTTCCTGTGATCAGTGTATCCCTTGTATGATAAGTTCAGAGGCAGGCTAATGACACGGTACGGAAAAACGATTTTGTGTTGCACATGTATTGCTAGTTCCAGCTGGGATTCGAACTCGGGAGCAGTCAGGTACGCTAACAACTAAGCCACGCGGCCGTCATTTCAGCAATACTATATATTACTTAACTAGAATGTGTCAGCGGTAAGAGCTAATTCAGACTATCTTTAGCTTCTTTAAAATATTATGGTTAGTTGAGCTCAATTCCTAAAATTTTTATATTTTATCGTCGGTGTAAACAAATAAAGAAACACCTTTGCGGCGTTCGACAAACGGTCAGATCTCTTTTGTTATTTACATTCTAAAGTTATCCTAAATATAGGATTTTCATCTGCTTCGTGCAGACCGATTGACATAAATAACACACGAACGAACACCCAGACCCGGAACGATCATTTGTAGTCCATACAAATACTTGTCCCGTGCGGGAATCGAACTCACGATCTTAAGCGCCGCGGCCAATCGCTTAGTCGCCGATACGACCAAGCCATAGGATATGCAAGAAAGTTTGTACGTGTAAGCAAAAAATATAATTTAAGAGTACCTTTAAGATATGTATAAAAACATGTTTTGAAGTCCCTCAAAGCAGCGTGGCCCAAACCCTCTCAATTATTGTGAGATATTTTAACAGCCCAGCTTTGCCCGGCCGTGGTAGCCTAATGATCACGACGCTCACTTTAGTTTCATAGAGCGCGTGCGACCTGGGTTCGATCTCCGGTGCCGGCACCACTAAAACTCTTAATAGCAATTTTAAGTGCTGTATTTACCTCGTGCTCAACGATGAAAGAAAACATCAAGAGGAAACCGGCATGTTTGAGAGATAATAAAAAAAATAATTCGAGGACATGTGAAGCCCGCCATCTCAAACTGAAACAGCGAGGCGGGCCCTTCCCCGCTCGAAAACCCTCCCAGATATTTGGCAGGAGGCCTTTGCCCAGCAGTGGACACTTACAGGCTGCTATTTTACTATACTTTTATACTTGAAATCAACGGCCTAATCAAAATTTAACAATCCGTTAGTTTTATTATCATCATAAGCGTTTTTATTTTACATCAACAGAAAAATACGAAGAGAATCCTTGTTTTTTATTCCGGAGGCTGTTGGAGAGGAAAAGGTCTCCATGCTGCATGCTGGATGCGGGAATTTATTTCTTAAAAATATCGGTTTCCTCGTGTTTTCCTTTACCGATAAGCACGTGACAAGTGCAGCACTTAAACACACTGCCTCTGCTGGCACAGAGATAGCTGGATTTAACTTGCGGGCCTTCTGCTTGCAAGTCTCTACCGCTGAAGCTGTAAAGGCAACTGGGCCAGCAGCATATCTACCGTGGGAGGTTTTAGTCGGTCCGGCATCTTCAATGCTGATCCCGACATAACCAGTCGCCGGAGACGGTGACGGGTAGGTGCGAGCACCTTTACGTTAAAAAAACAAAAAAAAATAGGCTGTTTGGACATGTCGGATCGTGCGGCCGCTGAGCGACTCTACGGAGCTTATTTAATGACAAAATAATGTAAATGTTACGTAATTCGACACAAGAATTAGGTCAAGTTTGACATGAGCACAAAATTTAATATAATAGGAAACTGATAAACACATCAAAATATCGCATTCAATAGCGATATAGCTACATCCAAATAGCAGTGCTATTTAAAAGCTACTTTAATAAATCGCCCACGCAAAAACAATGGTTTACGGCTACCGAGACTGAGCTTCATACATATTTTCACGAATCTCTGCCAACAGATCTATAATTCAATATTTACTTCTTGAAATTACCGCGAAATAGAAATCTGGGAAAAACGTTACTGCTTTAATGTACCAGAAGTAAACACAGAAAATATTCTCATAAAGCAAATAAAAAAATTCAATAACACTTGTTTACAACTCCAACACAACAATTTGTGAAACAAAATAAATCTTTGTTTTCGATGTAAAAGGTTTTGTGCCGATCCCCGGGTTCCCTGACTTCGGGATCGCATCGCTAATAGTAACGAGTTTTTACGAGTCCTTTAGTCGAACTATAAACAATACTAGGTCTCCTACTACATCAGCTTATTTAAGTCGACGGCTGAATATAGGTCTTTTGCAAATACCGGGTTGCTATTCTTGAAAGGTTTGTCCATAGATTCCTACACTATGGCCGGTTACCTCATATTTGTGATGCTGGTCCCCATCAGTGTGGAATTATGGTTCGCCAAAATTGAATATAGGTCTTTTGCAAATACCGGGTTGCTATTCTTGAAAGGTTTGTCCATAGATTCCTACACTATGGCCGGTTACCTCATATTTGTGATGCTGGTCCCCATCAGTGTGGAATTATGGTTCGCCAAAATTGAATGGATTTTCCGCCATTTTTCGGTATCTTTACAGAAATTAACAATAAAACATTATCAAAGTTATGATTTTTCCTTTTTTGTCGTTTAATAATAGGGAGTTTCATAAAAAAAAATTTTTTTTTGGAAATTAAAATTCTGTTGTAATTAAATCCTTCGTAAACATATAATAATTACCTAAAATTTAATTAATTTGTAATCACTTTCGAATTTTACTATTCTTTTTTAGAAAATATTTAAATGAATTGGGTTAAATCTGGCTAGTTATTTCTTCAATCCTACGTATCCCTGTCGAGAATACAATCGTTAAAGCGAATGAAAATTATCTCATAACGTTTATTTAGTAATACACGAATAACGCTACCCGTTAAATAAATAGTGCTAAATAGCACGTTGCTCGACAGCAATACGAAATGCTTTTTAATGTTTTAATTTTCCATCACTACGAATGTTAACAGCGGCCATTATAGTGTTACAAAAGAATAATATACCTAAAATTGAATTTCCATCGGCGCTAATTCCTAATTGTTGGAAGCCGTATTAACTTAATTACGTATGGTCCTTGAAAGGAAAGTGATATTTTAAATTACCTCAGTTTCGTTGTAATTTGCAAAAAGCTAATTTGTTTAATTTGACAACTGTTATTTACGATAAATTCCATTTTAATTATAATTTTTTTAGTTATAGTTCCGAACTGAACTCTGGGCCGGGTACTCGCTTGAAGTTTTAGAGAGTACGAGTGACATAGGTTCGATTCCCGGTGCCGGCATCATTCAAAATTTTTATCGCTTTTTTAAGTGCCTTAACCACGTGCTTGACGGAGAAGGAATTTGAGCTTAGCGATCGAGATACCAGGCGCCAGTCACCGGTACCTATGGTTGTATGTAATTATTAGTAAAAGTTTATACTAAATTCAAAGTAACTACACTCCATCAGCCCCTTACATCCATATACAATTCAAAGTAATGCCAAGATATATTACATTATATATATTCTCGTTGGTTTCGACCGCGGCGACACTTTCCGAATAATATCGGCAGTTGTCAACTGCGCAGGAGATATTGTAGTGCGTTAAATTTACGTACAAACACTAAGACAATCACTGGTCTTTACCTTCCCATGTCTGAGTGATGAACGCAGTGTAAGAGACACGGGACGAACAACAATTCCCCTGCGATTCGAACTCAGGTCCCAAGGTCACGCGGTCGACAAGCAGTTTATTTGCTACGACGGCAACAGAGGGCATGCGTAAGAAAGAACCTTCTATGCTAGACGTTACAGACCTTATAACTGGTGCAATACTTAGCGTTAGATCGTTTTTAACTCTGTATAACAAACCTAATGCAAAGGCAAGATTAACGGTTAACGGTTAAACGCAGTCTCAGCGAGCCAGTGTAAAATAGACACGACATATGTTTTCTGCACGATTCCCTGCGAGCGATATGATTAGACAATCATCGAAAATGAAACCCAGCGAATGTTTCCTACACATTTATATATAAGCATCGTAATTAAAACGTCCGTGCGTCCGGCTCGCGGGCCCCTCGCTCTCCGAAATTCACGACATCGAAGTAGGTACCCACGCACACGCCCAGCTATATTAATCTAATCACACTCGGTTTTCTCCAAGAATGTGTGAGTCTACGTCTTTAATAATAACTGGGGGGGGGGAGAGGGGCCCGGTTGGGTGTGGTGGTTGGGGGAAGGCCACCCAACCCCCACACTAGTGAAAAAAATATTCCGAGGAAAACAATATTATAAATTGGACTACGCCATGTATGTGTGCTAGAGTTGGGGGGGGGGGGAGGGAAAACGTATTTTGCTCGCATGCCTTTTTATTCCATTTTACTTTATTTTATTCCTCGTGTGACGTACTATTTTCAGTTTTATTATTCTGTTACTTTGGCATCGCGGGTTCAGGGACGGCGCGTTCAGTTGTTTTTTTTTTTTTTCAGCGGAACGAGCGGGAAATCGAGCGGTTTCACGACAATTTACTCTATTGTGTTGACGAAAAGGACGAAAATAGATTGTCGGGCGCGCGCTGTTTGTCGGTCAATAACTACTGCTTGAATGTTGGTAATGTATTATGTTCTTAATTTAAAATGAATGAATTAGGAGATAGCTGACTTTTTTTTAGAGAAATATTGTTTGATAGCGTTTTATCAAACAATTTTCTGAACTAAAGTTCCTAAAGGAATATTACAACGAAGACTTTTTTATTACTACTAGACGTATTAAAAACTGTATGATAAACCTAGTGCCATAACAACTCGCGAAAGATCGGAGGTCTTTAAATATTAAACAACTTTTGGTTTTGGTAATTTAATCGGGAAATCACAAACCTTTGATCATCGTGTATTATTTGTCCGTAACACATATTAAGTCTTTGCTATCGTATCCAGAACCTAAAACTTAAAAACCTTATAGAAACACTTACTCAAACCACGCTATTTTACTTCTAAAGCACCTTTCCAACAATGAAGGTTTTTTTATGGGAAAGCCGGCAAACGAGCAAGCGGTCCACCTGATGGTAAGTGACTACCGTCGCCCACGTGCACGTTGCCGGTCTTCAAGGTTATTAGAAAGATGGCAGGGAAGAGGGATAGTGGGCCTTCGGTTACCCCACTCACCGAACGTAACGCAGAAGCACAACATGCCTCTACTTCACGCCGGTATTCCGCGAGGCCGTGGTACCGACCGACTGGGCCGTGGCTCCTACCACGCTTGAAATCACTTGTCTCTTATATTCTACTCACCACTGAAAATATCAAATATCCCGAAAGTCTTAATTTAAGAAATACATCCCCCGCAATCAAAACTGCACCCCCTGTCCCCGGCCCACCCTCTTCCCATCCAATCAATAGTTATCCTCTTCCTTAACTCACTAGGCTATTAGGCACTATTAGACGGATGGACACGCAGCTTCTTCTTGTGTACAACGTTCACTAATTGAAAATGCCATATTTCTTAGAACGTGTCAGAGAAAAGTTACTCTGTATACAAAGATAATATAATAAAAAATATTCCGCATAGAGTAGTTTACATGGTATACATATATAAACTACTCTATGCGGAATATATTTTTTTTTTTTCAAAAATGTTAAGCGATGGAAATACATAAATAATTCTTTCGTTTCACATACATATATATATCAGCTAGTTCGTAATGAAGAAGAGCTCCACCCTCCCTCCTACCAATCCGTGCACAGCTTCTTCCACGTTTCCGCGGGTAATATTATATAATGGTGCAAAATAACTTTTTTTTTTCTTCTACCATCTTTAAAATACATGTTTCTATTAACTACCTTTTGAATGTGCAAGAACTGAATGTCAGTGGGAATACGCAATCTTTTTCTTCTAATGTCTAGTCTACATATGGCCTCAGCTGGACAGAAGCCTCATTCTCAATTATCTGAGATGGTTTTGGAGCCGGGAAGGGTTCACCACGCTGCTTCACTACGGGTTGGCGGACTTCACATGTCCATGAAAATATATTTTTTCTTATTTCTCAAACATGCATGTTTCCTCACTATGTTTTCCTTCCTCGCTTCCGAACACGTGGGAAATTCTTCTCAGATCATTCGCGCTCTATGAAATTAAACTCAGAATATGTTATAATGCCACCAATATGGGCAATTCCGAATATCCGAAACTATGGAATGGAATATCTATAACTTGTGTGTAGGAGAAATATCGGGAATCGAACTCAGGACTGGATATGCAGGTACGCTATAACCACTGAGCCACACGTTCAACAACAACAAACACATTAATATTTCTGCGAGCAATCCCTTCCATAATATACAATGGTATTGTAAGAAATGTAACGCTATAATTTATTTATCACTTTAGTAGTATTTGTTGTGTACTAAAAAGTATTATGTTGTATATGTATTTTATTGGAGAATAAGTATATATACCTCTCTGCAAAGTCTGAAATCGCCGAGATTGTTTCATAGGTTTCATATTATCATACCCAATCGGGTAACTACCGTTGGCGTTTAGTAAAAAAAAAAATACGAATGTCAACAAAAACCTTTTTCATCATTGCACGTAGAGATTTAAAAAATAAAAAGAAATTATAGAAATGAAAACTTTGTATTTAATGACTGAGCGGAGTTCTATAAACATCGCGTCTGTGGTTGTTAATTGCGGGGTTGCCAGTTGTTAAGTTCGTTTTCCCTGAAATCTTATTATATTGACACTATATTTTATTTTGTGTATCACTTTAATGACGCTGCATATCAAGTTGCACAGGATTACATTCAGAAGTGAATTTAACCAATTTTATATTTTAAAGAATAACAAGAGGTCCTAAGGCAAACATACCATCTCTTACCCCAAGTGCCAATCTCCTTCACGATGTTAGTCTACTCGGGATACCTTCAGCTTTTATTTTATTTTGGTCCGATCTACGCATAATGTGCTCACAGTATCTCGAGATCGTGCAGTTGTATTTTTTTTTTATGGGCAAGGTGCCAAACGTTACCGAAAATGCATCTGCAACACCAGAGGTGCTGCAGGTGCGTTGGTGGGTTTTAAGGGTATTTGGGAGATAGAAGGGAGGATGAGGAGGGGGATGGAGAGGGGGAGTGGGCCTCCGGTTACCTCACTTACCGAACGAAACTCAGAAGCACTAGACGCCTCTACTTTACGCCGGTATTTTGCGAGGCCGTGGTACCAGCCCAGTCAAGCCGGCCCATTCGCGCAGCAACAAAAGCCGCCACTTGGCTCTACCACGTAAGCTTTTAACTTATGGCTTGGACACTAACTAGCAAACAGCCTCACCGCCTGTCATGTTGTGGCAAATAAGCTATGACCACCTCAGTATTGAGTATAATGTTTCTGACAGATTTTTGAATCGGTAAGAGTTCGCCGCGCTGCTCCTTCGGATGTTCATATTTGATCAGCAGCAAAAGACGCCGCTTGGCTCTACCACGTCTATAAATGGTTTTAGATTTAATTTTGTTTATTACTGGATCTCAAACCAGTGGAAGTATCCCAACCATCTTCTCTATTGAATTTAGAATGTTTTTTGATTTCAATAGCCTCGCGAATCATCCTTGGCAGGAATCGGTGTTCTCTTGCGAGGATTTGTGGTCTATCAAATCTGATGTAATGGTTGACTATGACATTTGAACGTCTAACACCTCAGAATCCCGTAACCACGGCTGCTGTAACGCACTCGAAACGTCGAGAATATAAAAACAAAATCGCGACAAAATCCGTAAATACTGGTTTCCTTTCAAATAATAGTAGAGTGATTTATTACCCGCCTTTAGGAAAGTATATAATATATACTGACTTTATGGCGGAATTATGTCCAGCAGTGAACGAACTACCGACGAGTAAGTGTGATGATAGTAATTACATAACTTTTGATAACTTATAAAAAGAAATCAAGTACTCCTGGACACAGTCCGGTTTCGATCACGGCTAAAAATTCCGAAAGATGTCAGCAGTTTGCCAAATTTCGCGTGAGATATCATAGTGCCGACAGCGTACGGGCTAACACAGAGGCACTTACTCGTTTTTACCTTCACATTTCCGATGTAATGCGAATGCGAAAGCCAATCATTTGTATATTGCACGAATAATGATTTCGACTGGCTCGAACCCAGAACTTGGACTTAGAAGGCTCTGCAACTGCAGTTAGGTACGCTAACCACTGTGCCAAGCGGATGTCTATTAAAATAAATAAAACATTTACTTCGAAATGTCGCAATGAAAAGGCAATTAAATATCCATTTTTTTTACCGCGTTTCCGGGTAATTTTTTCACAGTTCATCTGGTAACCCAGCGCAGAACAATATCTATCCCGTCTCGCAATTAACTTCTCTAAAAGACTCGGAGAATAGCAGTTTCGATCAAAATCGACAGCTTTTATAACAACATTACACGACCCAATTAGACTACGTAAAGTAAAAAAACTAAAGTAGCAGCCTATATGTGCCCACAGCTGGGCAAAGGCTTCCTTCTCAAATACGAGTATCAGAGAAAGTTTAGGAGCCGGAAAGGGCCCGCCACGCTGCTCTAGTGCGGGTTGGCGCGCTTCATATATCCTCGAAATAATATTGTTATTATTTCTCAGACATGCAGGTTTCCTCACGATGTTTTCCTTCACCGCCGAGCACGTGGTAAATACAGCACTTAACATTGCTATTAAGAATAAAGGCTTCCTATTTCAGAGAGGGTTTTGGAGCCGGGAAAATATACCACGCTGCGCCAATGTAGGTTGACGGACTTCGGAGGTCTTTAAATTATTTAATTAATAACGATTTTTTCACAACGATTTCCTTCAACGCTGACCACGTGGTAAATACAGCATTTAACATTGCTATTAAGAATTTAGTGCTGCCGGCACCGGGGATCGAACCCAGTTCACTCGCGCTCTATGAAACTAAAGTGAGCGTCCTGACCACTAGTCTACCACGGCTCTAGGCTTAGACTGCGTATTTATTGTTATTTACGATTTACGTTGTTACAATATTCGCTGGGGATTAGTGGACAGCGCACTTAGCTACCGTGCCGTGGATCCTGGGTTCGAATCCCAGTTTGAGTCCCATACGGTTTGGATCTGTCAATGCCTTCCCAAGCGTTACATTAGACGTAGGAAGGCGAGGACGGGTGAATGTTTATGAGTTCACTTATATTAACGACACTATTTTATTACACGCAGATAACAAACCTTCGTTACTAACCGGAAGCTATAACCGGAAGTTGGGCAAAATTAGCAGAGGCGTGAAGGCATGCAACGCAAATTCTATATTATTCGACGTGATAAATTCAAATCTCACCCGACAAGCATCACTTTGTTTACAAACCGACATTCCGTAATGAATTTTCACTGGGAAACTGGCAAGAAGATCGTTGGTGAAAACACAAATAATAATTTAATATAAATATAAAAAAAAATTGGCTTCGCTATTTGGTGGTAAGAGAATCTCAAATGTTTCGAAACAGCATCCACAGCTCAGCGGTAACCAGCGAATCAAGTGGTCACTATTGTTCAACACTATTGGTTTTCCGATGTGGCTCCTTATCCGCTATATCACTAAAGATTTCACAAAAATTCCGTGTGACATACTTCTGTGGTAAAATCGGTTACCAAGGTGTCGTTTATTCAAGACACGGTTATCAATAAATTGAACCATATCGTTGATGTGAAAAGTTACACTTTACGGTATAATCGTGGAATGCCTTCACACGGAATGTTTATGATTTTCTTTTTTTGGCATAACGGATAGAAGCTCGTGATCCTTCCTCTGAAGTTTTCGCATAAGCGTTACATCGGACACGGTAAGGCGCAGACGTGAAGTGCTGTTAAAATCTTCAGGTTATTAAATGTAAAATGTCGCCGTGGTCGATACCGGCCAGAGGACACAATACAATAATTACATACTTCGTCACCGTCCGACCACATTCGGCGAACGAAGAATTGCTGGCTTGTCGCTACAATACTCAAACATTTATTGTATTTAATCAAAATAAGAGGTATCTTAATAAACATGTATATATATATATATACATGTTTATTACCCCCAAATCATCGGTCTGCCTCCAAATCCGATTATCGAGGACATAATTACGAATCGATGTAAGTATTTATAATGCTTTGCTAAACGTCCCCTAACATATTCCATCCACATATATTGATTTCCCTTCCCTCGCCCCCCCCTCTCCCGCGCCGCTGTCGCGAAATTATCGAAATCCAACAAAAACATCCCAGAACGAAACTCACAAGAAAACTAATAACTGGACTTACGCCCTACACTCACGCACACCGCCGTCGCGCGGCACACACACAAC
The DNA here is from genome assembly GCA_029286595.1 of Bhutanitis thaidina. Classification (NCBI taxonomy): domain Eukaryota; kingdom Metazoa; phylum Arthropoda; class Insecta; order Lepidoptera; family Papilionidae; genus Bhutanitis; species Bhutanitis thaidina. Next base: position 1,418,966 of record JAGSMS010000023.1, on the reverse strand, counting down.
AATCTCTAATTATATAGATCTACAGGCGAAAGAAAATAAAGATCGGGGAAAAATTTTACAAGAAACAAGTGTGCCGGACGCAGAGGTGGGGGCGATGACCGCTCTCCGTCATTAAACCCCCCCCCCCCTTTTCCACCCTCTTCTGGGGGGGCTAGTTCCCCCCCTAGATGTTTAATAATATGAAGAATTGGAGATAATTTGCGCGAAACTAAATAAGAAACGCCGGACGAAAATTGAAAGGTCGGGTGGGAGTGAGACGACGAATAAATCCGTCTCGCTCGTGATGGCGATACTTTTCAATGTTGCTACTTGAAAGAAAGTTAATGGAAATTTATAGTGTTGCCCTCATTAAATATAAATCACTAATTACAACGTTCCGTGATTGCATTTGTCACGATTTCTTTGCTTTTCTAAGTTTCTATATGTAAAAATATTTTTTCTTGTACTAATTATTTTATGTATTTGCTTAATTACGTACTGACATACCTAAATATGTTTTTATAAACTTCAAAATGCAATTCGAGCCTAGATTTATGGCAGCGAGGATCAGCCACAACCTTCCTCCCCGTGGATGTCGCAAGTGGCGACTAAGGGAAAAACCATGAAAATCGAGCCATTCTGCGTAAAGATCTATCTCCCGGAAAGGTGAGAATTTAATCTGACTAGCCAGTTGGGCTGACCCTGTTCAGTGGAAATACTTTAAATATTACGTAGGAGTGTGGTCAAGAATAACTAAAGTCTTCCTCATCAGAAGACATCACCGAAACTGATCATTGACCGTGAGATAACTTTCTTCTCTAACCTTCCCTGGTGGGGCAGATATTTTTCTCTCACTATAGATGGAAGTGGCAGGCATGTATAGAGTCTAGAATCTCGGGGAAGTGGAAGATTACCCACAGGGTTCAATACGCGCTGTACCTACCACCATTATTTTTTTTTTATAGAATAAGGGGGCTAACGCGCATGCAGCTCACCTGATGGTAAGTGATCACCGACGCCCACGAACATCCACAACACCTGAGGAGGTACATATGCGCTGCCGGCCTTTAAGGAAGGAACAGGCTCTTTTCTTGAAGCTCCCTTAATCGTAACTGTTCGGAAATACCGCTGGCGACAGCTGATTCCACAAAGTTGAAGTGCGTGGCAGAAAACTTCGAGAGAAACGCACCGGAATGCCGTTCAAGTACATGGTATTGACGGAACTTGGAATACTGTGGCGATGTACGATGGTGAAACTCAGCGGCTGGGATCATTCCGAACTGTTCCTCAGAAAATTCCCCGTGCTGAATTTTGTAAAAATGCACAGACAAGCAACATCTCTTCGCGAGACTATTTCTTCAAATTCCACCCACACCTGCACAGGGTGCACCTGGCTGGCAAACCAACGAGGCTCCGGCGACCATCTGAACTAGCCATTCCCAAATCCCATAGACCAGTGATGAGGAGCAGCATCGTTAGTGCGTGGGTGGTGGCGCAGCGCTGTCCAATCCGCTTGCACAGCGCGGTGAGTGTGGCCAACCTTCCTAGAAATATATGTTGGCTTTTGCTGGCCGTTTCTTGGGATGCCTATGTTCAGCCGTGGGCTAAAATAGGTCGATATAGTGGTAGTAGGGGTATAAGGGTGAATAAACCAACAATTCCTACAAAGATTTTGTTTTTGTTGGCCGTTCGTGGAGAGGCCTGTGTGCCCAGCAGTGGAAGCATAAAAATTGATATAGGACATAAAGTTCAAAGTGTTGACATTAGACATTCCAAACATGTATGTGAACCTATGTTACATATCAGAGATGTATATACATGTATATATGTGTTAGGGTTCTTTCTCTAGTATAGTAAATAAATATAGTTTAATATACATGCTTTTTTTCTCCCTTTCATCAGCAGAAATGAGTAGTTCTCCTGAGATCAATCTAATGAACCCAAACTCGATGGGTTTACTAGTAGACATTTAGGGGTCCCGTTACCCACCTTCCAGTACCATTCTCAGTCCAGCCCGATTGTACCATATCATTCTTAATAGGTGTGTAAAATTCCAAATTTCTCAGACGCCTGGAAGTGAGTGAAAATATATAACATATACAACATACAGCACAATAGCCGTGGGAGCCTAATGGTCAGGGCCCTCACTTTAGTTTCAAAAAGCACGTGTGTGCTGGGTTCGATACCCAGTAGCAGGCACCGCTAAAATTGTTAATAGCAATTTTAAGTGCTGTATTTACCACGTGCTCGGCTGTAAAGAAAACATAGTGGAAACCTGCATATCTGAGAAATAATCAAAAGTATTATTTCGAGGATATGTGAAGCCAGCAGCAGCAGCAGAGGGCAGCCGGCAGTGGCGGGCCTTTCCCGGCTCTGAAACCCTTTCAGATAGTCGTATTTGAGAAGGAGACCTTTGCCCAGCAGTGGGCACTTACGGGCTGCTATTTTACTTTACATACAACTACAATGCCAAAACTCGTGTTAAAACGTATAGAACTTGTTCATTGGCCATTAAGATAAACAAAGTAAACTACACGGAAAAAATGACGTTGCATGTCGGGCTTTTTGCCGCTACGTTGCCATGCGTCCGAAAAAGCCGAACGGTTTGGCTTCTTGAATGATTGTTCAATCAAATAACACGGTGTCCGGCTTGACTTTCACCGCTTCGTGTCATAGCTTTATCTTCGTCCGTCGTCTTGTAAAAGAAAACGTGAAAATGTTATGTTCTATATTGTTTCTATTGCCAATATTACATATGAACACTACAAAAATGTTGCGAGTCTGTACTAGTGTTGCTGTAAGAAATTGTGTCGTTTTAGTTGTTTATTCTGACATACATATTTGTTTGTAATTTGATATTAAAGTTCATGACTCTATGTGTATATGGTATATTTGTGTATATTGCATGTATGTATGTATGTATATACGTATCTACCTATCTGTGTATGTATATATTTTGATATCTATATCTTTCTACTTGTTTTATTTTGTTTAGCTCTATCGCCTCTATTACGTGTTTATCTCTGCTTAGCCTAATGGTTGAATGGGAGAGAATTCCTTGCTATGTGTACCGCTTTGAGGATGAAGCTTAAATAAATAAAATATGAATTGATACGATCCTTAATGAAACTAACTAATAAATATGTATATGGCAGAGCCGAGCGGCAACTTTAGCTGCTGCTCGAATGGGCCGGCACGTCGAGGATAGTACTACGACCTCGCAGAATATCGGCACGAAGTAGAGGACATCTTTTGCTTCTGCCTTTCGTTCCGTGAGTGAGGTAACCGGAGGCCTACGCCCCCCTATCATCCCTCCCATCGCAGAAATATCCTTAGAGGTCGGCAACACACCTGCAGCTCCTCAGGTGTTGCAGATGTACGTGAGTGACGGTAATCACTTACCATCAGATGAGCCGCATGAACGCAGTACCGGTACGCTCGCTCTAGAGATTCTGCAGTCGCCAGTTAGTTAGCAGGGTGATGCAGGCGAGGTTAACCTTTTTGGAGATAAAGCTGGTACATTCGACTTACATCCTTCGTGTGATCTGCATAGTAACTAAAGCGAAGTCATCTATGGTTAGTCAAGTGCTGTCAAGGTTAGGCGGATCAATCCGGACACAGTAGGTAATTTAGACTTACGGTTAGACAATTTAAATTAGTCAAATGTTGCATGTTAAATTAGTCACAGAAGTAAAAGCGTCAATACCCTAATTGTGTTAGGGCAGAGGGCGTTGTGGCGTGAAAGACGGTGTAGTAACACGAATTGAGAAAGGGATGCTGAGCTGGTTTGGACATATGGAGAGGATGAATGAAAGTAGGTTGACGAAACAAATATATGAGGCGAGTGTGAATGGTAGAGTCGGGAGAGGATGACCTAGGCGAACATTTCACGATCACATCGGAGACTTTCTGTTAAAAGGCCAGGTCAAGAGTATTCTAAACCAACGAGCATGCATGCGAAGATCTATGGAAGTGGAAGAAGCGAAAGACGTATATCAGCACCGTAGCGAGTGGAAGAAGATTGTCTCTGCCTACCACGTTGGGAACAAGGCGTGAATATATGTATGTATGTGTGTGTTAGGGCGCGGAGACAAGCACACGGGCTTAGTTAAAGAGTTGTTGACTGGCATATTATATGTTAACAGCATTGCCGGTATTCTTTTTTCAAAAAATAAATTCTCTAAAGCTGTAAAATTAAAAACTGAATTAGTTTTCTTCACATTTCTTCATTATAGAGCGCCAATATCCGAATGATTTAATGTGCTGACTGCGAAAGGTCATGTCGTGTGTTCACTCCCGATACAAGCTGTAATGCTTATTTGGAAGGTTAACAGGAATATTAGTAATGGCATTTAATAAACAGCGTTGTTAATATTATATTAAAAGAATAAAAAATCTCCCGCAGATCGCCTCTCACGCTAGTATCCATTGGAATGAAAAGTTGGTTAATAAAAATGTCACCGCCACCACACGGCATTTTGTGCACAAACTCCGTTTGAACTAAGTAGCCAAGCACCGTGATCTATTGTATTTATTAAGCAACAATGTTGTATGTAATTATGTAAAGAGTGTGTACGTTCGCCAAGAGAACCAGTTCCGTTGCAAGGTTAACGGTTGCGGGGATTACCCGTACGGACAGCTCACATTCATATTCTATAGCTATCCAATTCGGTGCACGTAATCGTACCTATCCATACCTGGCTGTTTAAAAAAGTGTTTATTCATCTTTCACTTTTACATTCATCGTCCTATTATTAAAATAAAAAAAAAAATAGTAGTCGCCGCTCATCCGCTCTGTAGCTTATTGGACATAGCGCAGGTTTACTGCCCTCTCATTCCTGCTCTATTACTGTCTCGAAAAAAAGGCTATTATTTCGTGAAAACTTTGTTGAGTGCTTAACATTTTTTCGACATAAACAGAGAGACAAAAGCAAAGACTTTAAACAAAGAAAGTGTAAAGTATTTTACTGTACACTTTCTTTGGTCAGTGTAAGTAAAGACGCAAAATTGTGAGTCACAAAATAAAGTGAGATAGGTAAGTAAAAAGTAGGAGCTTGTAAATGTCCCAGGGCTGCGCCACAAAATAAATGGGTATTATTTTGTGGCGCCATGGCCTGAATCTGGGAAGATTTGGAGCCGCGCAGCGTTCGCAGCGCTGAACCAGAACTGATTGGCGTACTTCACTTTTTTATTATTTCTCAGACATGCAGGTTTCCTCACGTGGTAAATCTGGCACTTAAAAATTCTATTAACAATTTCAATGGTGCCTGCATCGGGGATCGAAACTAGGTCACCCGCGAATCATAAAATTAAAACGAGCTGTCCACAAGGCTACCACGGCATAATAATACTGTAGTACCCTCACATGACCATTCAATAGATTATATGCTCCCAAGATGTTTCTAAAAGTTGCATTGTAAAAATATTATACGGTATTATTTAAAAAAATGACGATATCTACGGAGTTTCTTTCACCTGTTTCTTCTCCGTCATAGAGACTTCATCACGAAATATTGTTAGATTAAAAAAAAAGTAATGACCATTGACAAGTGAAATTTATGCTCCCATGTAGAAGTATCAATAAAAATAAATGAGTTTTATTATGAGCACAATATTACATAACTTCACAAACAAGTATTCCTGAAGCAAGTAAAACCGAACATAGCGTGAATCACAGAGCAACAAAAGAACGGTCTTACATATTCTGTGACGAGAGCGCTTCCCGCCAACAATTAAAGGGGAATGTCAAACACTATCGATTGTCCATCGTTGGTCCCCCCTCTGACTCATAAATATGTATTTTCCCGCCAAACCGCCGCATTGTGGAAGATGCCCGCGATTTATGTACGCCCGAACTGGCTTGGAAACATATCGGCTGGCGTTCGTGAACCTAATCCAATCAAACTAAACACATTACCTCTTACCACGCTGATTGAAAGTCTGCAACTTCGCTACGACTATTCTTGTAATAGCAAAATCCCAAAAAACAATACTGTGTGTTAAATACTTTCGACTGAGTACACCAGCCGTCAGCCTATTATAGCCCACAGCTGAACAAAAGCCAGCGAAAGCCGGGTTACATTTCTTGGAAGGTTTTACGCGTCCGTACAACTACGGTACGGACGTAATTTTGACGTAAGTGTAAACGCAAACACAGGTATTCACTAGTCTTCACCTTCCTACATCCGATGAAACGCTTACGCGATAATATCTAGGGGTATCAGATGCGGTGTCCACCAGATCAGATTCTGTTAAACCGCAGGGTAATACACGATTAAAAAAAGGCACCGTGTCGCCCGATCTTTAATGGTCTTTGACAGAGGAATTCTTAGTGCACCTGTCGACAGAGCGATACACAAACATACGGCTGATTGATGCCCGGTTTTAGAAGTCGTCTTAAACATTACTGCTTCATACCTACTTTGTGAAAAGCTCTCATTTTGAATTCCTTAAAACACTCTACAATGTGATCGTGGTGAAAAATAATAATGTGAAATAGCGGCAAATCGATCGAAGTTTCTTTACAATAATAGACGCATTACAAATTTGAATTAGGAACACAAGATGACATAGAGTAGTGGATTCGCTTAAACCACACGGTAAATTATACGCTTAAATGTAAATAAGTAAAAGGGAATAGGTAGACTTGAAGAATATCTAGTAAATATATCCTAGGAACTACTTTCACAAAATAATTCGCATGAATTGTTCACGTATAAAGTACTCGTGCATTAGAAGCGACAGCCGCAAATCTGTCAAGTTACTAGAATTGTTTACTTAATAGTCAGAAAAGGTCATTGTCTGAACTTATACGTTACTATGGGATAATGATAATAAATGTATTATAGTAGTAACTGTCGGGTTTTGCTACTACTACAACATACAGCACCAGCGTCTCCAAGTAAGTGACAGACAAAGCCGGAAGTTTAGTTGGAAGGGCCCATATTCACCACGCTGGATAAGCGGGTTGGTGGGAGCGGTACCCCGGCACTAGTGACGCTGCATCCCATCACCAATGGGTTCCACAAATTCGGTAGGATTTTTCACCATCGTTCGGTCGCCACAGCCTCGTCTGTTAGCAGGGTGCACCGAGTGCAGGTGAGGTTGCCATTTGGGAAAAGAGATGGTATATCCCCCCTTCCACTCCATCACTCCAGGTCCATTTATAATGTCTTTTCATCTAAATAAATACGTCAGCTCCTTGCTTCCCGCGGCTGTCGTAAGAGTCGACTAAGGGAAAGCCTTGAAAATCTTACGGCATCTGGCAGATGGCGGAACATCAATCACAAGTCTTTAGAATTTGGGCTCGGATAGATGTTCTGCCATCATTTGGTTGTGCAGGTGAGATTGGACATTTGGAGAAAAAGATGGTATATTCCCCCCCTTCCTCTCTCATACATACTGCCTGTTTTTTTATTACGGAATTGTGTTTCCATAGACTACGTGTTTTTTTTTTTAATAAATGAACTTAAAATTTGCGGATATAAAATAACAGAAGGCGATTTATTCATCTGTTTCTTTTCCGTCACTGCAAAATCGTTTACGAAACGGAGATTGTAAAAAAATTACGTTTGACAAACCGTGGAAAAATCAAAATGTACGCTCGCACGTCGGTACGTATTTATTTGTGTGAAGAACTGTGGATATAATTTTGGGTGAGGTTTTTACTATGGTGAAATTGCGTCAATCATTCACTGCCTGGTTAACCAGAGGAAATTCCTGAGAGACAAGTGCTGCGCATGCGCGATATGACGTCTACTTATTATGCAACGTATTCGGATTTATCTTTTTGTTAATTTGCTTCTTGTTGCAATTTGCTTTTGTTTCTTTCATAATTATTTAGTTTTTTCTTTAAATCAAATATCTATTTTTTAGGGTTCCGTAGCCTGTTAAGCCTACACTGTCTGTCCGTCTTTTCGTTTGTTAGTCCTGTCTTTAAAGTAAAAAATATTAACAAAATAAGTGTCATTCGGGCGGATATCCTTAGGATATCATAATGAAGAAAAACCAAAAAGTAAAAATTTACTTAGATGTTCAAGAAACGTGTTTTTTTAAACGTTTGTTTGTTCCATTTCTAACCTAAAAACGGTAATAGATATAAAGTAACAAACTTGTAGTGATTATAGTGTAACTATAACTTAAAGTAACAAATAATAAAGACCAGCCAAGTGTGAGGCGGTCCATTGCGAATTTCAAAGCTTTTCCCACCCACGGGAAGGAGGGGGGTGGTATATTCTTACGCCGATATCACACGATCATAAATATGCTGAAGTATTTTTTATTTTATATAAGTTTATTACCGCTTCAGTTGCACCTTATTTTAGAGCTAATGACGTACTTAACGTCTTGTGACGTTCTCTGGCAGTCAAGCCTGGGTGATACAGAACATCCTCGTAAGATAATTTTCCTTTTCTGCCAAAATTAATTGACTGCTGGACTTCGTCATACCGTTTTCGTGCAAGCGATGCATTTTCTGGGCGATTTCTACCATGACGATACCTTGTTATTAAGAAGGTGTTGTCGTGGTCGAACATCTGAACAGGATATGTCATAGTGCCGTCAGTATCCGATGTTTATACGATAAGTAGGAAGAAGATTCAGATATGGTATCAAACGCGGGAACAATGTAATCTTTCTTTTCTCTCGGAGCCCTGAATGGCAACAGTGTTTTAACTATCTGCCAGTGTAAAAGTGACATTTAAAAAATTTTGATAACTCTTGACGTACTTGAATACTTGTATAAGTATTTTTTATTGTATTGGTATGAAAAATATGCTATCAGTCCACCTTATGGTAAGCAACTGCCTTCAATCGACAAGGCTTAAAGCGATTTCACTCCTATTGATAAAGATGGAATATCTTACAGCCAGTAATTATTCTGGCTCTGTATCTTTCATACTTTCAACTTATTTTTTTTTCATTATTCTTTTATTTATTATGGGGCCTTTGTCTCCAAGGATAAGGGAGCCCGGGCGTTACCTAATCTTATCAACTACTTCAAATGAAATACCTTTCAAACTGGCACACAACACTGATCACACTGATATTTGGCGGCAGAAATGGGTAATGAGCACCTACGCAGACGACTCCTAGGCAGAAAACAAGTATATCTCGCTATCTATAAAATATATCTATCTGTTAAAAAAAATCGCCTACAGTCCACTTCTACCGCATACCTGACGGAGTGTTTTCACCGAGATGAAATCGACTATTACCGGCCGTATGTTACATTTTCCAATTGCTGTATACATTCAGAAGCACTTGCGACCTATGTTGTGTTATGTTATGATGGCCTGGTATCCGCAACTTCAGGACTGTGCGTGTATTTTGCGTGTGGCACCTGAGATCTAATACATTTTTAATATTACATATCGAAATATACAAAAATAACAAAATTTCATTCAAGATCAAAGCAATATTTCTGTGTTCGCGTCAAAAGACTCAACAATATAATCATTTTCTTTCTGTGTTTGTCAACAAATACTTTGCATCGGCTGGGATTAGAACATAGAACCCAAGCCCCGGCGGGCAGGTGCGCTAGATCTCCAAGTCACATGATAGATAAGAGTGTAATGGTTTCCACAAAAGGTTACTGCGCCCCTTTTCCTGAGTAATGGATACTGCGACCTATTTCTTACGAGACCCACCGAATTAAATGGGGGTACCATTGTATTAAGACAACCACCACACGCATTGTAAACAATTATCGAGACAGACTTTTTCTTTACACTATTATAATTATTTACTTTCTATTATAATTACTGGTTTAACTAATGCATTGATAACAATTTCGATTCGTGAACACATGATTTTTGATAAGTGGTATAGGTTGACTCCCTCATCGCTTTTGATTAACTATTTTCTCTGAGAAGTTTCAAATCATTGCATTTATTGGCTATTAAGTTCACTTCAATGTCGTAAAATAAATTAAAGGCCTATGTTCAGCATGGACTTGTGATAGGCTGAAATGATGGTGATGATGATGAATGGTCGTAGAAGGAGATACAAGTACTTACAATTTAATAGCCATTTCGAGGCATTTGAAATTTGATTGCCTTATATAAAAAATAAATAAATAAACAAATTAAAACTTAATTGCAACAAAACACAGAAAATAAAAGTTATTATTGTAATTAATGTTTAGGCGTGCGAGGTGTAGGTTAAATTTTAGACAACGAATATATAATTAATACAATTTAAACAGCAAACATGGCGGATACGGCAAATACTTCCATTGGGAGCACTTCCATTGGCAATGACCATAGAGTACATCCTCAAACAGGCTATATGGTGACAGCATACGAAACCTGCCACCTCCTTGCTTCCCGTGATTATCGTAAGAGTCCACTTAGTACAGACCTTGAAATATCATGGCATCCGGTAGATGGCGGCTCAGGCGACATCTCAAAAACAACTCTAACGAAAACCCTTTGGTATAAACCGCGACCTGACAGAATACCGGCATGAAGTAGATGCATCTTGTGCTTCTACGTTTCGTTCGGTGAGCGAGGTAACCGGAGGCCCGCTCCCCTTACCACTAATCACTTACCATCAGGTGAGCCGATATCTCGTTAGCCGCCTTTCGCATAAAAGAAACATTCTGATGACGTCCAGCGGCGAGCAGCAGCATCGCCCCTCTGATAGTCCAACCAGCAAACCTTGGGCATTATCGCTATGCTTAGCTTGGACACGTGAGCGCATTATCAAATGCTGGCATTAGATGCCTGGTTAGTTACCAAGCCCTGGAATCATGTCAAAGGCGTAGGTACTTTAGGTTTGTTAAATTTTAAAGGTAGTTTCGTCATGTGTCGAACATTTGTTTGACATTGTCCTTAATTATGCGAACGAAGACGCGGCCACAGATATTGTAAATAAATAAGCTTCTCTGTAATATCTATACTATTATGAAATTGTAAAAAATATGTGTCTGTACGATAAAGATATTTAGAAAGATTAACGCCTAACTTTGAAGTGAAAAACAATGTTTGGCTGATTTTAATGCTGCTTTTAGTATTTGAAAGGTTATGAAAAACTTAGACTAAAAAATTCCAATTTTAATCATTTCTTCTGGATCTACTATATGTGTCTAATATTTAATATGACTTGAATCTCCTTGCTCTGACCGTGGATAGTAGCATTAACCAGCCACATTTAATTCGAGACAGTCGGGTGGGAAGACATCGGCGAAATAGTCCGTAAAAGATTCCGACGCTTTTCGAGTCCAGAAAACGATTTGTTTTCATGGGAAATAGAAGGTTCAAAACAACCTTCCCGCTGCATATGTAATTTTTTTTTCATGTTACTCGTCGGCTCTGATATTTGCGAATAGACAAGAGTAATCGGATTGTTTCTTAGCGGAATGCGTGAATCATACGTATTCGGTACAACGTAGGTATACCGTATCGTCTACCTACGCTGTTTCTTAGATTTAGTGGTATATTTATATGTATATATAATTATGTACATATTGTTTCGTAGTTTATTATATTCGTATATAATTAATTTATGTATTTTGTTTATATATAGCGTATAAATGTATTATCCGGTGCATTAACATGGAGATGATTACCAAGAATTGATAAAACGTCGTGTTTTTAAAGCTCCAACAATATCCGTAAACACGTCATTTGCTAAACGGTTTAGCCCTTTTATTTCATCGTTTTTATACAACAAAGTCATCAAAACTTGTGACATTAAATGCTGCTCAGTATATCAAGCGAAATATGCCCTTAGTAATTGGTTGAAAACGCTTACATATGACTGCACTTAATATCTACTTCAATCTCCTATATGATCCTAAATGGCAATAACCAAACTTAAACAAAGTACTATTTATTTAGTTATTTATTATATGTGTAGTTTGATTTATTCTATCTGTTTTATGTATTGTACAGATTCCATACATATATTTTAATTTAAAGTTCTTTACTGCTATTATATATATTGTGATTCCTAGTAATATCGTTTCAACCATGGCGAGGCTCTAAAACTTGACGTTAATCGAATAGGTACCCACGATGCAGATTATTATCTAGTGTGGGTATCATTGTAAAGCAGACATGAAATCATGTAATCGTGAATTTAAGGCCCTGAACACATCCCTTCAATATAAATATGTTATTTATTTATTTATTACACGTTTATGTATTATTTACAACACATATGTATTATTTTAATGTGTTTTAAAATCATTTCTTACATCACAGCTAAATTAGCCTAAACATGTTTTAATCTGTCTATACTTTGTTGTCAGATATTGCCACCGTGGTCCTCGGGGGTAACAACGTAACCTTCTTAGGTTGCAGGTGTCCATGGGCTGCAGTACCCACTTCCATCAGGTGGACTATTAGCACGTTTTTCACCTTAATCCAATAAAAAATAAAAACAGATCAATCATTTTATAGATTACATTACAGAAATGTTGACTCAAAACATCATTAACTTGTAATATATCTTCTCATGAGAGTATGTAAGTAAGTGGACCAACAGTTTATTATCAAAAATGATCGATACTTCTTAAACTTTTTCGTCTTTTTCTTGGTCAATATCCTTTAATCGGTTCATTGAAATCTGAACGAAGCACGGTGTCAATTCTTACCTCAAAATCTAAATCCACCCGGGAGACTGTTCCCTCCGTTACAGCGACAGTCAGTTCTGGCCTATTCTCGCTCTCCTGGACCGAACTGGACCACATCTCAATTTTCTCCATACGAGTTAAGTGCTACTTTGTTAACACACAAATTACAGAAAGACATAAAGTAACTAATAATAATGAATATGAAGCAATGCACTTTTAAGATTCCATCCACCTATTTTAACTTGAAACTCTTAAATTTTTTGAACATGTTCATACAAACACATAATCACAAATATACCGCAAACAAAGACGGGACGACCGTTCTAGATAAAGTTCACCTCTGAAGTCTCTCTGTCTCTATCTCTGTCATCTCTCCGTCCTTTATTTCGGAATTTCAAGGCTATCGTGACGTAGACCTTCCGGGTCCTCTACAGAGTTATAAAGAAAAGTTTCAGTCGACTCTATCAAATTATGAACAAGTGCAGCTGTATCGTTCCGGAATGTTCTTCGTTTTGTTTTCGAACCTCGGACGTTCTGTTAGAGGACGATGACTTTGTTGCCGACGCCGCGCAGTCACTGGGTCATGACAGTGCTGGTCGTTTACTATAGCGCTGATTCTCGCAAGGACTGATGGTTGTTAGGCTTCGCTGAGCCCGCTGGCTTCTTGTAAACGGCAGTTGCTCAAGCATCTTTCGTAGTGACCGGACCACCGATCTTGCATGATGTATAGCTGCCCTTTGGGTTAAACTCCTCAACCGTGCATTGGGCATAGCTGTAGCAGGTAGTCGTGAATCTCTTCAGAACTAGACTCCGTGTTTCAAAGATGGTGATTTTTTTTATTGGAAAGGCGGCAAACAAGCATGCGATTCACCTGATGGTAAGTGATTACCGTCGCCCACGTACATCTGCAACACCAGAGGTGCTTCAGGTGCGTTGCCGGTCTTTAAGAGTATTTGGGAGGTGGAAGGGAGAATGAGGAGGAGGAGTGGACCGCCGGTTACCTCACTCGCCGAACGAGACGCAGAAGCACAAGATGCCTCTACTTCACGCCGATATTCTGCGAGGCCGTGGTGCCAACCCGGTCGAGCCGAAGCAGCCCATTCGAGCAGCAGCTAACGCCGCCGCTTGGCTCTACCACGGCTGTGCTAGGGACCTCGACAGTTTTCTACGACGTTACCTTTGGACCTGGTCGACGACTCCTTTTCCTCACTACGGTTCATCTCAGTGTATTAGAATCAGAGCCAGGTTCGCATGATGTGGATATGGACTGCTCGGTCATACGCGCGTCATTGGCACCGGAGTCATTAGTTGTGGGGGAATGGCTTAGATTTAGGCTGCGTTTCCACCAGCTTGTGTGATTGGTTTGGTTGTTCGCATATGAAAGAGCAGTTGAAAGAGACGGAAAATACAAGGACACTGCAGCCAGAGGACGGTATAAAGGGGCAGCGGCCTCTGCTTTTTTTCGTACATCTCTATATTTTCCTGAAACGCCGCTACTGGGGCCGCATAACCTTCGGGTTTAGTTTCAAACAGACCGCATTAGTAAGTTGATCGCTTAGACTCGATATTGCATCACCAACAAGTTGACAGAGCTGATGCTCCCGAACAGAGGTCGATGCCATCTTTTCGCGGTACGTCACGTTCGGGTCACGAAGTTTCTTTGAGAATATTACGGCAGTTTTCATCATCTTTCTTAGTTGCACAACATCATTCCGTACAAATCCAAGCACGGTTAGATCTTGTCGGCATTATCCCACCAATGCGAAGAATGTGATACTGTTTTATTGCAAAGTATCTATCCGCATTTTGAAGTATGACACCATAACAAGCGGTGCGATTCAGCTGCAACGCACAGAAAACAACACAGCTCTCAATAAAAACAAGCAATTGGTGTTTTTATAATGCACTAGGAGAGATTACTCTCATCCGTCAATGTACAATACAGCAGTGATGATTCAACTTCACTGCAGGCCGTATGAGGAAGCTCAAAGTTGTTCAGCGCGCTACGGAGCTACGGAAAGGCCTATGCTTGATGTTTCTCTGAGCGATAGAGTCTCCAACGATGATATCCGCAGCAGAACTAACGTAACCGACATAGCCGTAAGGATCAGCAAGCTGAAGTGGGAATGGGCCGGCCACATAGCACGCTGATCTGACAACCGTTGGGGGGAAAATATTCTCGAGTGGCAGCCGCGCACAGGCAAACGCAGTGTGGGACGAATCCCCACAAGATGTAGTGACGACCTGGGCAGTGTTGCGGGAAGTCGATGGATGCAGGTGGCTCTGGACAGTGCTTTATGGCAATCTTCGGGGGAGGCCTGTGTTCAGCAGTGGACTTGTGTTAGGCTGAAATGATTATCATTTCATTGGATGATTCATTGATGTCGGAGCACAACAAATTGTCTTAAGTTCTGGAAGTCAAAAGTTACCGTTATATTTGAAAAGTTTTCCATCAATTGCTCCACTTGTGACTTGCACTGAATTCAAACAAACAAGACAAGACGTGATTTATTATAGGACTGATATGTATGTAGTTTTCACTATGGTTGCTGGACTTTTTACCACTTTAACTTCGACATTTTGACGGAGTCAAAAACGAGATGCTACTTGCACAAGTGTTTTCACTCCGGCTTAAAAAGATGCATACGTAAATATGTAGATTCACAAACTTGCTGATTTGATAACAATGTTTAAATGTAAAATCGGTACTTAAAACTACTTGTACAAATGCAACACAAGTTAGTTGCGTGCGTTCTTCAAAATGTAAAGCTAGATTAGACATTTATTATAAACGTCTGCTTTCTAAATTGTTTCGGAAGCAATTCAAAAATCAATCTGAACATGCATGCACAGATAAGCGTCCACCGCGTGATGTGACGTCATCGTTTCGGATTACGCTCCAAGACTTTTTTTATTATGCGCGGATAGATGAGCACAGCTGTGGGACATATGAAGATCGTTTTACTAGAGTATTCACAACGTATAATGTTTTCTTGTATTTACTCGAACACTGCACATTTGAATTGAAACTATTGTTGACGGATTTTAACTTGAGTTTTTATGTTAAATGTTTTTTTGTGTAAAGTGAGCACTTTACATCACCCGTGGTCACGTGGGCACCGGTGGAGTTGGACGGCCTGATGGCTGGAGTTAACTAGTTAAATTGCTTTTAATTATTAATTTTGGTCCGATCTGATCATAGCCGATGTGAAACATTGAGTGTCTGCAGCGCTATGCTTGGTTTTAGATTTAGGTTTATTTACTAACAGTATCCCAAGCCATGATTGAAATTAGGATGGTTTGTGATCTGTCAAATCTGATGTAATGGTTTGGGCGATCTACTGGAATATGATAACAGATTGCAGACTTCCCAGAGCATCGATGTTTCTTATCAGCTATATCAGTTCGTACCAAAATTAACAATTACAAGCCGTAGCCTGAGGTAACAATGACATCAGGATGTCTAACACCTCAGTCTCTCCATGGCCACGGATGCTGTAAAGCACTGGAAACATCAGGAGCATAAAACCAATTAAAAAGCTTCCAAATTCGTAAACGACTGTTTAATTTCAAATATTTAGAGTTTTTAAAAATTATTAGGTCGAATGGGCTGGCATGACCGGGTTGGTACCACGGCCTCGCAGAATACCGGCATGAAGTAGAGGCATATTGTGCTTCTGCGTTTCGTTCGGTGAGTGAGGTAACCGGAGGCCCACTCCTCCTCCCCAAATACCCTTAAAGGCCGGCAACGCACCTGCATCACCTATGGAATTGCAGATGTACGTGGGCGACGGTAATCACTTACCGTCAGGTGAACCGCTTACTCGTTTGCCGCCTTTCGCATACAAAAAAATTGTATTCCTTTAACTTCAATATTTGTTTTCTCTAGTTATGTTTGTTATTCTCCTTCTTTTTGTTTTAACGGTGTCTTTCTAACTGTTTGTGTTTGTTTAACTGTTCTCGAGATTTAACATTCAACAAGGGCAGCGGCAGAACATCAGCGCTGTGGCTACACTGCTGCAGCATGATGCGGAGTCGAATGCCCTTTACGTCGCTATAATCCAACATATTGTATTATCTGTTATATCTTTGTTGTGTTGTAGCATCGAATAAACATTGTTCCTCTCTTTCTGTCTAGAACGAGGTTGTGAAATGAACTCTCAGGTATTACAACACTGGCAGCCCTTCGCGTGTACTATCACAGAGGTCCGAGTTGTAAGACGTCACGGATTACGAACGTCACCGGAGCGCGTCAATGTGTCGAGTCCCTCGGTGATTCAATATGTTAACTCCATTAACATTACGCCCGTGGTCCGTTACATTGCGGTGCTCCATTATTACATTGCGGTTTCGGACCCCATCGCGGATTTCTAAGAAACATGAACGAGGATACGAATACAATTATAATGGACGTCTTGAACAAAACACCGACTTGTTACATGCACTTACTTTTAAAATGTTAAACAGAACACCCTTCGGCATAGGCGCGCACATGCGAAAATATATCGTTAAAGAATTATAGCTTTTACGTCCACAGACACAACGATGATATTTACGTGAAGAGGACACGCTTAGAAGAGGCGTACGATTGTTAAATATTAGAAACGTTTGCGGTTAAGTTAAATCACACTAATTTGATAGCTGCATCACTATGTTGTTCTTCGACTTCGTATATTAACTATGTACGATCAGACAGAAAAAAAATTTAAAGTGTAAAGTCTAAAGGTCGTCATGTTTTAACATGCTTTGTTTCGAAAATAAATTTCATTTTCTTCTTAACTATCGCATCTATTTAAAAAAATTAAGTAAGAACAGCCCGTAAGTGACCACTGCTGTGCAAAGACCTCCTTTTCAAGTGTTTTATAGGGTTTGGGAGCCGAGAAGAGCCCGCCACGCTGCTCCTGTGGGGGTTGACGGGCTTCACATATCCTCGGAATAATATTTTTTATTATTACTCTGACATACAGGTTTTCTCACGATGTTACCCTTCACCGCCGAGCAAGTGATAAATGCGGCACTTAAAATTAATATTAACAATTTTATCGGTGCCGTCACCTGGGATCGAAGCCAGGTCTTACGTCTCTTAGGACTTAGTGAGCGCTGTAACCACTGTGCTACCGTGCGGCTCCTCGCATCGATTTAATACTTTGCAAATATGTATGTAGCTATAATAATAATAATACCGATAATAGTACCGTGCTCCTTCTGCATTTGAACCCGGAGCGCTCCGTCACGGTGACCCCGTCGTCTCAGATGTTGCGACAGGCGCTTAGCGGGTTCAGCCCGTTCGCAGAAACGACTGCGGATATCATCTCAGACAGCACACCGTCCCGCGAATCGGTCACCTCGCGACCCACGTCCAGACATTCTCAATAGAATGGAATGGAACATGATTTATTCATTTACACAACACAAGGGTACAGGGTTACAGGACCAAAATAAAAGGTGAAAGCGAAGAATATTAATTTACGAAAAGCCTCAGACGGCTTTGAGCTCTATGGCACGTGGCGTGTTGAATGATTTTTGATTGTACCAGTAGACGTGTCGAGATTGCGCAGGCGTCCGAACTTAGAGCTTTTGGCTCCCAAATTTAGGGCGGTAATGTGTGATTTGGGCTATTTTTGGTGTCCAAATTTATTTTTAAGAGCATAATCAGCCTTTTTGTAATAAGCAAAACTACATTTTAATAGCAATTTGTACATTAAATGTGAATCATAATTTTGCTATGCTAATATTATATGCATCGTATGTGTGTGTGTGCATAGGAGTAAAAACTTGTGTCCGAGTGTCGTACGAGGCGAGCAATCCGTCATACATCGATAGCCATTGCTATTTTCAAGGCGATAACAATCTGCCGGGATAAACATCTCATGTTATAGCAGACCGATGAGGGGCAGCGGCGTCCGAGGTCCGAAGTGTCCGGCGCTGCGTTCCCCAAACCGCTGATCGTGAAGCGTGACGCTTATGGAAAATCCTCCTTATGTGTTGTGGCAAATGTCCCGCAGTGGATAGGTTTGGCTTGGCATCGGTTAGGTTTCGAAACAAGCGCCAATCGATCAGCACACCAGCTGGTGGCTAACGGAAGCTGCGATCTTCCCCTACGGCAGAGATTAAAGTCCAGAATAAGGATACTATAAGTATTATCGTTCCATTAATGTCATGCAGACAACATGCGCCAGATATCCCCGGAGACTGAGAAAGTGCTAAGCACTTTTAAACCTAATAATAGTTTTAAAGTCTAACCTAACCTAACCTAACCTAACCTCTAGGTTAGCGTACGTGACTGCTGATTTGCAGATCGTGTGCTTCGAACTCCAGGTGTTTACGGGTCTGGTTGTGTTGCGTCGTGTTCCGTGTTTCAGCATCTACCCCTAGATCCAGATCCCAACGCATAAGCGTTAGAACGGATATAGGAGGATAAAGACGAGTGAGCGCCTCTGAGTTCGCACGTAAACTTGTGGCACTATAATATCTCCTGCTCAGTTGACTACTGCCGGTAGTGTTCGAACGTTGTCGCCTCGGTCGTTACCAGCCGGGATAAAACTATATGGCGAAAATATTTTAATTGTACTTTTACCTGAAAGCACCAATACTTAATGAAGGAAACCAGTAATATATTTGTGACAATGGCTAAAAGTTGAGAAATTAGAGGACAGTCTTCGGTAAAGAGTTCGAGTCGAGAGTATATGTAACTGAGTTGTAAAAATCAAAAGTTCTCTAAACTTTTCGTTCCATAGAACAGAGAGATCTGAAAGAGATCTCAACTCGTCTGTGTCTCGAGTTCGATTCCCTATGTTGAAGACTGGTGCCAATGAGCCACCAACACCAAGATCTGTGACGTTTTTGAGTGGATTCAAACGCCCACGCTCTATAATAAGCTCTCATGAAGGTATACCAAATACATATACTAAACTTGGTTTCAGAGACTTTATTATAGAAACCTAACGTTGGGAGAAGAAACTATAAAAATTCCTACTTGGCTACGGACCTTTTAGATTGACGAAACAAAAACTTATCCGTCTGTCCGTCGGTCAGTACCGGATATAACTTAGCAACTAGTGAGGCTATTGGCATTTGTAAAGATTTGAATTTAGTGACTCTGTGACTAACATAGTCTTTCTTTCAAATCAATGTCATTTAAGGATGTAGTAACTTTACTACTAAGGTGTAGCAGAGGCCTATAAATGTCCAACTAGTGGTTGCTTGTCTAATAAAGGCTTCCTATTTCAGAGAGGGTTTTGGAGCCGGGAAAATATACCACGCTGCGCCAATGTAGGTTGTCGGACTTCGGAGGTCTTTAAATTATTAAATTAATAATTATTTCTTAGAAATTCACGATTTTTTCACAAAGATTTCCTTCAACGCTGACCACGTGGTAAATACAGCACTTAAAATTGCTATTAACAATTTTAGTGGTGCCGGCACCGGGGATCGAACCCAGGTCACTCGCGCTCTATGAAACTGAAGTGAGCGCCCTGACCACTAGGCTACCATGGCTTATAAATTTATTAACATTAATTCTCGTTACACAAACAAAAGGTAGCTGTGTGTTTTATTATGAACAAATAGTTTCAATATAAATATATTAAATAGAAGTAGAAAACAGACAGGGCTCGATTTACTTCCGCCTGTATCTCTAATCCTATGCCATTATCGATCAACCTGCAAGGGAAAGTGGAGACGGCGCGATTTCTCAATTCAACGCCGGACCATTGTATTGCGCCGATGAGCCCGGTGAGTGGGGTAGGCAGACACGTATTCCGCCGATCAATACTATCGAATCATATCTGTTCCACTGGCGGACGATTCGTAGTGTTGTTACAGACATACCAAAATATTTGAGAACCTGTGTAGATTGTGACATTCGTAAGACAAAGAAACTTGAGTACGCTTTACCCATAAATTTATTAATTTCAATTGTAAATGGCGTGTTCCGTAGTGAAGTGAAACATGTATGTAAAAGGGCATGTACCATTAAGGTCACCTGCCCTTTCAGCAGACCAACAAGCGCAAGAGCGACTCTCAGAGCCACCTTATCATCTCAGTAATGATTGGTCTTTGTTCAGTCAAAGATAAGTAAATATAACATTAAAATAAACTCTCAAGACCGCATACCGATCTCTGTGGTGGTCAGTAGTCTAGATATTTATTTTAGTCATTTCACCAGCGTCGCCTATTTGTGACAATGTGTTTCCGTCTAATTGCTTAGGCTAACCATAAAAAGCCGGACATGTAGGTAATCGAACTTGGACCTCCAACCTAATTTAAGCGTGGTAGAGCCAAGCGGCGGCTTTAGCTGCTGCTCGTCCGGATTGGTACCACGGCCTCGCAGAATACCGGCGTGAAGTAGAGGCATCTTGTGCTTCTGCGTTTGTTCGGTGAGCGAGGTAACCGGAGGCCCACACCCCTCCCTATTCCCCTCCTCTTCCCTCCCATCTCCCAAATATCCTTAAAGACCGGCAATGCACCTGCAGCGTCTATGGTGTTGCAGATGTACCTGGGGGACGGTAATCACTTACCATCAGGCGCTTGCTCGTTTGGCGTCTCTGCCATAAAAAAAAGAATAACCCTCGACTGCTTCTTTTCATTCTACATGTATATACGAGTATACATATATGAATTGTAGTGAGCTGTTTTACTTAAAGATATATAGAATATATATAACCGCCAAGATAGAACTACACTGTTCATCTAAGTATCAAAAACATCTTTACGTATAATATAAAATTATTACCGTAATAATATATATTAGGTCATTAATAATAATCATTTGAGTAGACCCAAACGATATCAATTGGACTTCTGCTTAAGTAGATATTGTTTACTTTTTTATTGTTATGACTGTACAATTTTTCATTATTTATTTATTTATTTATTATATACCAATATAAAGCTACAACTTAAACTTTAAACAGTTTGACTGTGGGATCTATTAACTTAATTACAATATGATATACGAATGATGTTCTTTTATTACTTTTTTTTATATGTCTTTGTTGGGTTCTTGTGTCATATCCAATAAATTAATAGTTAATAGTTTAGGGTTCTAGTTCTATCTAAATAATAATTTGTGAGGCCAGTCTTAGTGAGTCCAGTCTTAGTGAGTCCAGTCTTTGGGAGTCCAGTCTTTGGGAGTCCAGTCTTTGGGAGTCCAGTCTTTGGGAGTCCAGTCTTTGGGAGTCCAGTCTTTGGGAGTCCAGTCTTAGTGAGTCCAGTCTTTGGGAGTCCAGTCTTTGTGAGTCCAGTCTTTGGGAGTCCAGTCTTTGGGAGTCCAGTCTTAGTGAGTCCAGTCTTTGGGAGTCCAGTCTTAGTGAGTCCAGTCTTAGTGAGTCCAGTCTTAGTGAGTCCAGTCTTAGTGAGTCCAGTCTTTGGGAGTCTAGTCATAGTGAGTATTTCCTGCAGCAACAGGCAGTTGTGATGTCAAAATCATGCATCATATTTAAATAATTTACAATGATCATTTGTACACTTAATTTCGGTAGCTTTAAGATTCTATTTTGGTTTTTCTTATTTGAGAGCCTTTTTTCACTCACTGCTACGCTAGTTCTGCTGCAATTCTACTTAGAGGTATATATATATATATATTCAAGAGCAGTTGTTTGTACGCGTATCACACAGGTACATGAACTGTGTGATCATTTAGTTACAGGGAGTGTAACGTATGCCTATTGTATTAGGCGGAAGTCTGTTTTATAAAACAACTGACGTAAGTTCTTTAACGATACAGAAATGATGAAACAAAATCATTAATTGTCCGTACATACGACTTTAATAGAGCTTCATACATCATAGACTATGTATCCAATTATACACGTATATAAAAACCGCGACTTACCACAAACGATCTCTTTCCCCCAGTGTTCCGGTTTATTTTTCTCAATAGTGAGCGTAACTCGCACGCGCGTGTGTCGAAAAGGGGTGGGGGGGAAGGGGGGGAGAGTTTGGGAGATGGGGTTGGGTGCTCGAACACTGTTAAACTAATTATTGTGAGGGTGGGGTATCTCCGCTCCTAAGATTTTTCTACATCGCCAAGATATGTCCATGTGTGGTGTGGGGTGGCAAGAAGTACATTTTGTTTTTGCGGGATAAATTACTTGATTAGGATAAATAGTCAATTTTGAATGAGATCGAAAAAAATAAAAGTAATAGAATAATTTTGATGATTTATCTCTCCTCTGCAAAACATAAGCTTCTCCCAAGATGGCTGAACCTGTCTTAATCGCCACGTAGGAAGCTGATAGGTTTTTGGTAAAGCCTTCGGCATTGGCGTTTGGTAAAGCCAATACAGTTGGCATACTGGGGCTATAATCGGTGCAATAGGGAGTGGAATAGGTGCAGCTATCCCTCGACGTAAGCTTGTTATAGTCACAGTTATGCATTAAGGTAACCAAATGAGCTACACAAAAAATTACACAAAAACAAAAAAACACACAGATCTGGTGACATTAGCTAAATATGTCCGCGTAACAGTACCCACCGTCTCAAGTCTTGACGAGCGATGAAAGACTCTACGATATTGATTTCAACATGTCCAAAGACAACGTAATAAACTTTATAAAGGAAATGTTATAGATTTATAGGTCTTTATAGTTGTTCGTCCTAAATACATTATACTATACTATTAATACAGGGCACATCAGCCTATTTTAATCCACTGCTGAACTTATATACTTCTTCGAAGGTAAGGTGCGCCTCGTGGTAGCCTCCTGGTCAGGGCGCTCACTTTAGTTTCATAGAGCGCGAGTGACCTGGGTCCGATCTTCGGTGTCGGCACCACTACAATTGTTAATAGCAATTAAGTGCTGTATTTACCACGTGCTCAGGGGTGAAGGAAAAGATCGTAACGAAACCTGCATGTGTGAGAAAAAAATAATATAAATATTATTTCGAGGATATGTGAAGCCCGCCAACTCGCACTGGAGCAGCGGTGCGGGCCCTTCCCGGCTCCCAAACCCTCTCTAATACTCGTAGTAGTAAGTAGGATTTTGCCCAGCGGTGGGCACCTACAGACTGCTACTTTACTTTTAAGGTGCCCACACTCACCACTCTGGGCTAGCGGGTCGTGGAGCGCAGTGCCGGTACTTTCGCCCTTCCCATCACTAGTCTGTGGGGATTTGTGTTAGACAAATACGGATGGACATTCCGCCATTGTTCGGTCACCAGAGCCTCTTCTATCGGCCAGCAGGGTGCACCACGTGCAGGTGAAGTTGACAGCTCACTCATATTATACTCGCCGATTATCAAAAACGTATCAAAAAGTTACGACGATCAAGTGGTTACGGTTGGTAGGAGATGGACGATGGGCCTCCGAATCAGGAGATCCGTGTTCGGTCGCCTGTGAAGAGGGCTCGTAACACTGAGCTTTTCGAAACTCCTGTACGATTTATATCGCTGGCCTGAATACCAAGACGGCGACAGGCTCACCATCTGTCACATTGCCTAGCAAGCTCGCGTGGGTTGGAACAACTTGAATAAATGACTAACTCTCTGACCACCCCAGTATTGGGGTCGGTTTTGAGAGCTCATTGACATGCTTTCATCTGCTTGATCTATGTAAGAATGTTATGGAATCCTACAATTTGATTTCGCCCACTTCCAGACGTATTAAGAACCGTTGACAATATAATAATATGACACTGAGTTGGTTTGTCGGTCTCTCTATTTTTTTTGGTTCTCTGACGCTATATTAAAATATTATATCCCCTGTCACTCCCACAATGAAGACGAATCTATCGGCACCTCATATGATAAAACTCATTGAACCGTTTAGATTACAGAGCGTGTCAAAGAAATAGACATAACCCGCCTTGTGGGGCAGTGCCCACCAATAACACATGGTCACAACTGGTGTTCCTACACGACAACACTGTTATGTTTTAACGCGTTTAAACAATTCCTTACCAGCCTGAGAGTCCACTGCTGGACCTAGGCAACTGACTCACGCGGTTGTCGCTTACGGCACTATAATATCGCCTGAACCTGGCAGGGTCGCCATGTAATGTTGTACTTTGGGAGGTGTTAAAGGAAAACGTCTTCTTGCGTGTATTCCATGTTTAATTATCATCTTAATCCTAGTTTACAATTATGAAGAAGCCTATGTTTCTGGGTGGTCCGCCTTATTAGGGGATATACGAGATTACACCTATTAATTATGTTATATACTAAATGCTATGCTATACTATGCTATGCTATGCTATAATATATAAGTATACACACTTCAGGCTGATACCCGCTGATGGCCTTCGGCTGGAGCGTGGAGCCGGCCAGGAGGACGTTATCACTACACAGGTGTCAAGTGGTACAAAACCTCACAAGGCGATACCTAACGACACATTTGTCTGTCTGCTCGGTAGCGTAATGTCTAATGGTCTAGCTGCGATGCTGTGAGTCGCAGGTTCTATTCCCGCACGGGGCTAGTATTTGTATGGACTATAAATAATAGTAACAGGTCTGGGCGTTTGTTCATGTGCAATTTATTAATATGTATGTAAACTTCTCTTTTTTTTAAGAAAAATAAACAAATAACGCTTAACAAATTACCTGATTATCTAAAAAAGGATACCTGAATACACCTAACAAATACATCTAAATGAAAATCGTTGCTAATCATTAACACAATTTCAATTCCTCCTATTAATTATAATACTAAACAAAGGTTACCCAATAACTGATACATAGGGCATGGCATTCACTACGAGTTATTTCGTAAATGTGCCCTTCCCTAAAACTGTTCATTACAATTTAAAATGTTGATTTAATACACATTCGGCATTGAAGAGAATCGATAGGCACTCTACATCACTGAGAATAAATAAAGAAAAATTCTTGGACATGCATCACATAAGGATAATTTGCCCCATTACTGAAGAATAAACCACACGGAGAACTCAACATTTCGATGACAAATATATAACTCAGCAATAAATTGATAAATCCCTATTGACTAATTCACTTAATTACTTACTAATGAAATGTGCAAATTAAATATAATTTAAATTCGAAAATTGTGTGTCATTGACTTGGGAATTGTTTATCTTTTTATTCTTGAAATTTATTTGTGTTATTTTATTGTGACGTTCACTAACATGATGCAATAAAAGAATTTGAATTTTAATAAATCACAGAATAAAAAAATCTATTATTATCCCGGCTCTAATACCCTATCGGAAACGAAATACTATTTTATGGCGGGACAATTACAAGCGTCTTCTTTTTTTTTTCATAAACTGAGTCAATTTCACAGCTGAACATAGGTTATTGAAAGAAAACACCAGAAAATCAACCTACATATTTCTTGGAGGCAAACGGGCTGGTGATGGTAATACCAGAACTATTGCGCTAGGAATGCTGCCCTTAACAAATTACAGGATATCGTTTCAGCAAATCGGGACAGATTTTTCGCCATCACTTTAGGTGACCTGGTACCTGCAGGTGAGTGGGGAAATAGATAGTATGTGTTCCCCTTACTAACTGTACTCTTTCGTTTTATATTTTTATAGATGATGATCATATTAATTTATCCCTAATGGGAAAGGCAAAGGACTTTAGTCCATACAGCCAGGTCTGATGCACGTCTACTCTGTTCGAGCTGCAAAATCCTTTATTTTTATATTATAGTTTTCGTACGACAGATGGGTTGACAATTGGAAAACGCAGTATACAGGCTGTGTAACCGAAGATAAGTGACAGCAGTATAGGTATATGCGCACGCTGCTGACACATATCTAGTTTTATTTATTACCTACAGGACGATCTATTTATATTAAAAACGTAACAAGAAAAATCTAAATCTCTAGATGGCTTAAAGTCTAGACAAAAATGAGATTAGTATTTATTGAGGCTGTGGCTAGAGAAACAAAATTATACAGAACAATATTTATACAAATAGAAAAAGGGTTTTAATTTTTTTTTGATTTGATTATGTGTCGACTGTTACAATTCTTGCTTCTTAATTAAGTGTATATTCAGTAAGATCAATACGCAAAAGAAAAACATTAGTTTGTTCATATTTCAGAATTTGAAAGTACTTGTTGTAAAAAAGAATTAAACGCGTTCACTCTTTGATTATTAACATTTATAAGGATGTTAAATCTAAAGCGAATACCAGTCAGATGTTTAAGAAGGAGGCCTTTGCCTTGCAGTGGGCATTTGAAAGCTGCTACTTTTATAAGTTATTGGATAAACGAAAGCTAACCTATGTCCATGATATTTATATTAACCTAAAAGGTTAAGTACAAATATAAATAAAACAAGAACTATAATAATAAAAGTAATAAGTATATAGTAGCATGTAAAAGTCCCACTGCTGGGCAAACGTCTTCTCTCTTTGAGAGATTCGGGAGCGGAAGGAGTTCTCCACGCTGTAAAGTATCGAGTAGAAGATAACTTCAGAATTAACAATTTCATTTATGCTGTCACCAGGATTCGATATTAACCCCGTCAATTGCTTACCATGTTAATAATCTCATGATCTACCAGCTCAGGAGTCGAGAGAAAAAACATCGAGATCGGAAAGAGGGAGAGAGAAAGAGAGTTTTTCTTCATTGTATTAATGTTTATGATTGAACGTAAGAAAGATAATTTCGTTTCTAAAATGTCAATGCTTATTATTTTTATGTTTACAATCTACCAACGTTTCGTTATTAGGTTCCTCCGATGGAGCAGAAACAGACGAGAGAAACTCCGTAGGTATTGTCTTTTTAAAAAATATTTCAATAATTGCAATGCACACAATGTCATAAAATAAAAGGTAAGGTCCCACAATGAACTCAAAGCATGCTACAATAATATAATAAACCACGAAAACGAAGCGCAAATGCACTGCAAACTGCAGCGGACCAGCCTCCACGAGCGGCATCTGTCCACAAGCATGACGCTTGTGCCGGCCACCGCCCTCCTCGGCCACATTAAAAGGAGGTGGAGGAGCCGCCACACGACACCGCCATCTGTACCCGAATAGCAGCAATTTTTAAATAGCTCTGCATATTCATCATTTCAGCCTATCACAAGTCCACTGCTGAACACAGGCCTCCATCTGTCACGCTTCTCCAGTACACAGAAGAACAGACATCTGTCTTTGACATTTTAAAAACTGTTTGCAAGTAATGATTATCGGCTTAGAAAAGGGTTAGTAGTGGTTATATAAAGACACATCAATTTCAAAGACAAATGCGTAAATATTAGTTTCACTACAACACGCAGAATAAATTTCATGAAACAAAACCAGCAAATTAAAACCCGATCATAATTCATCATCATCATTTCAGCCTATCACAAGTCCACTGCTGACCATAGGCCTCCCCCAAAGATTGCCACGAAGCTCGGTCCTGAGCCACCTGCATCCATCGACTTCCCGCAACACTGCGCAGGTCGTCAATCCATCTTGTAGGGGGGTCGTCCTACACTGCGTTTGCCTGTACTTGGCTGCCACTGGAGGATCTTTTTTCCCAACGGTTGTCAGTTCTGCGAGCTATGTGGCCGACCCATTGCCACTTCAGCTTGCTGATCTTTACGGCTATGTCGGTTACCTTAGTTCTGCTGCGGATATCATCGTTGCAGACTCTATTACGCAGAGAAACACCGGGCATAGCCCTTTCCGTAGCGCGCTGAGCAACTTTGAGCTTCCTTATACGGCCTGCAGTGAAGGACCACTGTATATTATTACCGCTCTGTATATTATTGTTGTTTATTTTTTTTTCAAAATGTTTGTCCGTTTTGATATATTTAATATGTGCCAGTCTCAAAATCATCCCTTCATCGGATACGAAAATTCACTTTGTATGATCTTTAACAGGCAACAAAGCCTAGTTGCCTAGTTCTGTTTGTGTCCAAAACTTAAAAGTTCTTCAAATCCCTAGTAATTATTTGGTAATTCATATTGACATTTTTATGCATTCGAATTTAAGTTCCATTTATCACATTCATTTTCTTATTTCTATCAATTCTTAAGGAGATATGACGAGAAGTAAAAGTTAAGTTTTTTTAAAAAAAAAAACAATCTTAAGGAATTTAAATTCCACCCGTGAACACTCTCAATAAACGAGGACGACTTTTGCCAGTAGTGGGAAATTCATAGATCGCTACTTTATTTTTAATAAAACAGTTTTTACAGCTCTACCATAATTTTTATAGAGCAATGGAAAAACACAGTATTATGTGCAGCTTCAAACATTTTTGGTTTTACTCTAATCAGAAAATCAAAATGTATTTTCTGAACACGAAATCTTCATAAAAATTGCTTATTAGATCCTTTTCCAGGCTTCAATGTATATAGACATATCAAATTTCATGAAAATCGGTGCAGCCGTTGATGCTTGATTGAAAAACAAACATTCGAACGAACATACTTTCACATTTAGTATCATAATATTAGTCGGATACATACGACTTATGTAGCGTACATCGTGGTCTTGTAACACAGATCAGCAATGTAAGTCTGACGCATTAGCGCGGGCTTACTCATCCCTATCTATTATTCGAGACAAGTGCGAGACATTCCACAAGCACGCACACTACATCATACGTACACCGATAGGTATTTCCTGACGCGATAATGTCACCGCTTGAGGCTAGACGCGGTAAACTCGAGTCTATTTTTGGCGGCCTTTTAAAACGTGTTGGGTCCGTGGTGGCCCCAATGGGTAATAACTAAGCAGATATAATAACGAAAATAACGATGGTCTAGATAGAATATAGTGGCTGTCAGTTAAATACCCCAGTGATCGGTGCACATAAAATATATTAAATCTATAACCTGTTATTTTATGAAGTCGATTAACAAAACGAAATAAACAATCTATGTTACACGAAAGTTTATGTACGATGAAGAAAACAAATTGTGTGAAACTTTTATAAATATTTTTTTAACGTGTAGCATCTGATCGTTTCCATAATACTTGTATGTAACGTCTGTTTTTAATCTGTGTGTGAAACATAGCCCATCGATTCATCTTTTTTTTTTAAACTATATAAGGACTAGGATTTTGATTGTACATATTTTTAACAGACTGTATCCAACATGTTGGTTTGGTTAGGTTTTGGAGTTACGTAGAGTCTATCGCGCTTCTCCTGTACACAGAAAAACAGACATCTGTCTTTGATATTTTAAAAACGGTTTGCAAATAATCATTATAATCACTAACATGCGCTCAAAAAGCAATGTTATATATTATGGTATGAATATTTCGATAAAAGGTCTAAGGAAAAAGGAATTTGGTATAGAACGATACAGCCACACCCACAAAGGTCTCCTTGGATAGATAACGCTAGTATTAACAGACACAACTTCGTTATAGCAATGAGATTGCTTTCTGGACACATTCCTTCGAACAAATTCGCATACTTAATGCGCAAAGCGCCATCACCCAATTGCACTGTCTGCGGTGTGATTGATGGAATGTGCCCAAAAAGGAAATACAAGGAGACCTCTTATTCCCTTGATTTCGGTACTGGGCGATTGTAATATTATTTTGGCGAAGACCTTGTCAGACGTAGCTGCATTGTTATATAGACTGGTTACTTCTAGGCAGTAAGTAATCAATGTATAAAACTTACGGAGCGACATAATCACATATGTGATTAAGCCTCTTAATAAAGAAATTAAAAATCATTATGAGCTTCGAAAAGGGTTAGTAGTGGTTATATAAAGACACATCAATTTCAAAGACAAATCCGTAAATATTAGCTTCGCTACAACATACAGAAGAAATTTCATAAAACAATACGGACAAGCGACTAATTTACTTCGACTTCAGATTAAAACACGATAGTGTAAAATAGGGTTTTAAGGGGGATCCCACCATCATGCGCAGGTACTGCCCACCAAGCGGCTTATCCAGCGTGGTGAATATGGGCCCTTCCAACTAAACTTCCGGCTTCTTCTTCTTGAAATCTTCTTCTTTCTGTCACTTACTTGGAGACGCTGGTGCTGTATGTTGTAGTAGTAACAAAACCCGACAGTTACTACTATAATACATTTATTATCATTATCCCATAGTAACGCATAAGTTCAGACAATGACCTTTTCTGACTATTAAGTAAACAATTCTAGTAACTTGACAGATTTGCGGCTGTCGCTTCTAATGCACGAGTACTTTATACGTGTGCAATTCATGCGAATTATTCTGCGAAAGTAGTTCCTAGGATATATTTACTAGATATTCTTCAAGTCTACCTATTCCCTTGTACTTATTTACAGTTTAAGCGAATCCACTACTCTATGTCATCTTGTGTTCCTAATTCAAATTTGTAATGCGTCTATTATTGTAAAGAAACTTCGATCGATTTGCCGCTATTTCACATTATTATTTTTCACCACGATCACATTGTAGAGTGTTTTAAGGAAACAAAATGAGAGCTTTTCACAAATTAGATATGAAGCAGTAATGTTTAAGACGACTTCTTAAACCAGGCATCAATCAGCCGTATGTTTGTATATCGCTCTGTCGACAGGTGCACTAAGAATTTCTCTGTCAAAGACCATTAAAGATCGGGCGACCCCGTGCTGTAAGGACCCGAGAGGCTGTGAACTCTTTTAAAGCCCGAATTCGGCAAAGAAAACAAAAAATATTGTAACGATCTGGCATCAATCAAAACACTTGCTATTCTAATAATGGTTGGAAAGACAGAAATATGCTATTTACAGATGAAAGAATATTTACGATTGAAGAGTAACACAACAAGCTAAATGTCAAAGTGTATCTTCAAAGCTCATTGTCAAAAGTCTTCGATTGTGTCTCGAAGGGTCCCCATCTAGAGAGTCGAGGATTCATTCTTGTGAAAAAGAAAAATCAAAAAAGTTATCGAAGTAGATTAATTTCAAAAATGTTCCGTTAACTTTTCAGCACGTCTCTGTCCAGTTGGATTATAGACTGTTGTCAGTACAAGAGGAATGGCCTGCTCAAAACGTCACTCAGATTTTGCGACTCTCAAGAAACGTTCAGGGCTAACAGTGGCAGCATATTCAGCACGAAGACAGTGCTCAAATCCATAGATTCCTGAATCCAGAGAGATTATAGACCTGTGTTGAAGAGAAAGGCTACAAAAATATATGCATTTTAATGTGTAACGGCAGTGGGGCGTATGAGGAAGCTCAAAGTTGCTCAGCGCGCTGTGGAAAGGGCTATGCTCGGCGTTTCTCTGAGTAATAGAGTCTGCAACGATGATATCCGCAGCAGAACTAGGGTTACCGACATAGCAGTAAGGATCGGCAAGCTGAAGTGGCAATGGGCCGGCCACATAGCTCGCAGAACTGACAACCGTTCGGGAAAAAAGGTTCGGGAGTGGCAGCCACGTACAGGCAAACGCAGTGTAGGACGACCCCCCACAAGATGGAGTGACGACCTGCGCAGTGTTGCAGGAAGTCGATGGATGCAGGTGGCTCAGGACCGAGCTTCGTGGCAATCCTTGGGGGAGGGCTATGTTCAGCAGTGGACTTGTGATAGGCTGAAATAATGAATGATGTAACGGAACTTATGGCCATTCTAGGTAATATCTCCAGCGCCGTAGTGGAAATTAGCCAGGAAAATATGATAACCCTCATCAAACAGCTTCAGTCGAAGGTGACTGATGCGTTAGGACTGAGGACTAACCTGCTATACAGTCTGTAATTATAATGGATCTACCTTTCAAAACGAAACAGTGGGTTCACATCAAATAGGTTGCAGGAACATGAATCAATGAACATGATCCTACGGCAGAAAAGCAGATCTTCTCTGAAATCTCAAAACTAGATCTTAAAATATCCACGCCGGTAACCTGCAGAGTCGAAATTAAATTCAAATCAAACAGTCCAGGGTCTGATACCCTGGTAAGTATAAAATATTTGTCTGGTATTAGAACCCGGCTTCGTATACAGATTCCTAACCACTGAACCAAGATATTAATTAAAAAGAATTTGGTTATATAATATTTGGTCTATGCAATACGACAATAGGATACCCACGGAGTTCCTTTCAGACGAAAAACAAACAGACGTTTCTTCTCCGTCAGAGGAGGAGGAGGAGTCTCATTACGAAACGTTGGTAGATTACTTTTTAGTAGAAAGATTTGACTAATAAAATCATATTTCATTTCATTTCATTCATTCGCGCACCGTC
Source organism: Bhutanitis thaidina (assembly GCA_029286595.1). Taxonomy (NCBI): domain Eukaryota; kingdom Metazoa; phylum Arthropoda; class Insecta; order Lepidoptera; family Papilionidae; genus Bhutanitis; species Bhutanitis thaidina. The sequence goes on along the minus strand of JAGSMS010000023.1, from coordinate 1,386,314 downwards.
TAGATATTAATTAACATAGAATATGTTTGTCATAGATTTTCAACTACCAGGAAAATATGAGACAGAGAACATCACAACATTAGAAGATGTCATTAATTTTCATTGTTGCTTCGTGACTTATTTGTTTGTTGAGAAATAGATTACTAATAGGTTACGCACAGACCTCGTCGTGGAGCGTACGAGTTTCGACATTCGGTTTTTTTTTTTCTCCGAATTAACGATTGTGTCCTTTAGCAATCTGTGGAGACAGTCGATTGGCATGAATTAAGCAAGCGATGTAATAGCAGAGAGAACGATCATGTAATACATTTCAGATTAATAAGGACAAGTTATGTCCTTATTAATCTGCCTGTTTTATGTTTTCAACGTCGCAATAAATGGTCACTGCTGGGGAAAGGCCACCCATAAATATCACGTAGAGAGATTGTAGCACAATGCTCCAGAGCGGATTAACGGGCAGACGTCCCGGAAAGAATACTCTTTATTATTTTTCTAACTTGCAGGTTTCTTTCCTTTTTCCTTCACCGCCGAGCAAGTGGTAAATAAAGCACTTAAATGTTAACAGCAACAATTTTATTGGTGCCGACATCAGGGATTGAACCCAGGTCACATGCGTACTGTGAAATTTAAAGCGAGCGCACTGAACACAAGGCCACCGGCTGCGACACCTAGGATAAGCTCCCAATAATTGTCAAATCAAATCGGCAGGACAGTGTTTTATTTTTGTTTTAAGCGTGAGTTCGTTTTGATGTTTTTTGTAATTCGACGTTCTGGATGTAATTTATGAAGGATAGAACCAAGAATATTGCTTACGCTTACCCAGCGCGAGGAGTATGTGCAAACCTACCTAGAATTATGCCGGATTTTAAAGAGGCCTATGTTCAGCAGTGGACAAATAAGGCCGATGTGCTTGATTTTCTTTATATAAAAAAAATAATTGGCCGTTATTTTTATTGTACTTCCTTGTATACTTTTACTTTAAAAGAGCAATTCACGAAGTGTTATATTACAGAAAGCGTAATAAAAGATCATAATAGTTAAGTAAACGGGCTTGGCCACGGAATTATTCGCTTATGGATGCGGCAATAAAATACAATTCTACTTTATTGTTTGTGTGGAGCCGTGGTGGATCGGGGGGTCGGGTGCTCGCTTTTATATCGTAGTTCGCAGGGTTCACCTCCCGCCAGCACTTCTAAAATTAAGAGCTAAATTTAGCAGGCACACGGCGGTGTAGGAAAACCGTCGTAAGTAATATACTAATAGTAATAAACATGCATAAAAAATATCCAAAGAGAAAAAATAATTTCGTGGATATAAAGTGAAGCCATGATGGCCGTGTGGTTAGGTGATGTTTACCTTCGAATCAGGAGACTCAAGTACGATCCCTTATATTCAGGGCACGTACCAATGAATTTTTCGTAACAACATATCCACGATTTGTATCGTTGGACATTAAGACTAAGGCTCACTGGTGAAAAGTAGATAAAGAGTACCAAAATTTCGCTGGGTAAGCGTCAGCAATAGTCTAGGTTCTATCTTTCAGAAATTACATCCAAAACATCGAATTGCAAAAAAATCAAAACAAACTCACGCTTCCAACTTTACATCTGTATTCTTTGAGGTGTAATCTTGATAGGTTTTTAAAAATGTTAGTTACGGATGTTACGGAAATAAAAAGGTAGCTTTAAAGTACCATTATTAAATTTAAAAGTTCACTAAAACTGTATCCCGAGTAACAAGTCCTTTTCAATTACACCTCACATGCATATCCTATACTATTTGATATCAGTCCTAGTATATACCTTTCTTTTATTGAACTAAGGGTATCAAACGAACGCATCGTGCTGGTGGGGTAGGTGGTCGTTGTGGTCTGCCACCTGCATCTATCCTCTATTAAGAATCGAAGTTCAGATGCGCAGTCACCCCCGAGCATTTAGATAGAATGCCTTGTTGAAACACAACAAGTCTGTGCTACCTTTTTATGCTGGTATTCTCTGAGAGCGTGGTCTGCTACCCCGGTGGAGCCGAGCCCATATACATCGACATATGAAATAGAGAGTCTGGGTACGCACTAACCATATCTGCTGCGAATCAGCAGTGCAACCGTTGTCGTGGTCCGATTTGAAAGGCACACAAGTCAGTATAATTTCAAGCTCTGAGGCATATATATATGTATAAGGTTTCGCGAAAAATGCTCTAACGATTTTGTTGAATTTTTGTTTTCAAATAATGTTTTAATATCCAAGTTTATCCAGATAGGTGTCATCCCTGGGCAACATAAAACTAATAACTCTTAATTAAATTATAGAAAACGTATTCTAAAAAATATCGAGGTACCATGTGTATGTTCAGAGCACCTTAGTAATGATATTATTCAAATGCCATACGCCGCCGATTTTACCAAACCTCTAAATCTTAAACTCAACTTCAAAGTGAGTATAATTACAGGCTTTGAGTCATTCATTATTATTATTTATTTATTTAAACTTTATTTGCACATTACAGAACAAAAAGGCGGACGTAATGCCACGAGGCATTCTCTATCAGCCTACCATTGGATTGAACAGAGAAAATGTAAAAGGGTGCACAAAGTAAACGCTTGAAAGTGCCTTTACTGGTGGCTGTGCGTATACTATTTGGCAGCTCGTGCCAGAGTCTGACAGCATGATGGGTAAAAGAATTGTGTAAGAAGCCGGTGCGGCAGAAAGGTACATCAAGAGATGCATTATCCGCAGAACGGAGACTGCGGTCGTGGGAGTATTATATTATTATACGCTGTGACCATCCATCGTAGTCGTCGGGGCTGACGACGCGTCTGTAACTTTCTTCGATCGAAGCCGCTTGCAGGTGTCCATGGGTTGCAGTAACCATTGGACATCAGGTGGGCTGGTGCTCGTTTGGTGTTGGTGAGCTAGTCGCCAGCTAAGGATTCGAAAGACTGATTGATACGTGTTTTCACTTAGAGGATTGAACACGAGTCTCCCCATTCATAATACATCTTTACATATTAACAAAGAAAATTTAATCTAAGAATCATGTACTTTGGAATGATTAATGAAAGAAAGAAGGAAAGAAATATTTTTGCACAAATACGCCACTCAATAACAAACAAACATTGCAACACATTTAATCAAACAGTTATCTACACAAACAATGTTTAACGTTGCCTCCTCTAGACGCGTCGCGCGGCGCACGGGCCGAACAGATCACACTCAGCTTGATGCTGCAGTTGAGACGAGACTACAGCGCTGGTCTTCAGTGTGCCTGGGTATCGAGTTATGTACGGACCTTCGTATAAATAATGCTTTAAAGGATACATCACTGCAAAGCACATCGAGGCTAGAAGGCGTTGAAAAGTAGTATAAAGCAATTGAAATTAGAATCGTACTAACGCACGGCCGTGACAACCGTCAAAGTTACGAATGCCATTTAAATATATACATATGAATTTTACATGAAAAAAAATCCAGAACGAAGGGGGAATATTGTAAATAACTTGCGGGCCACCTGCTCGCGAGTCTCTATCGATGAAGCTGTAAAGGCCACCGGGCCAGCAGCATATCTACCGTGGGGGGTTTTAGTCGGTCCGGCATCTTCAATGCCGATCCCGACATAACCAGTACCCGGAGACGGTGACGAGTAGGTGCGAGCACCTTTCCCCCACGTTAAAAAGGGGGTGGGGGAATATTCCATTTTTCTCTCCAACGCCAACCACGTCTTCACATACACCCCACCAGCTAACAAACGTGGGTGACGATCGAGTTACTGATGGATAACAGCATCACTGGTGCAAGGGTTCCCGCACCCAAATGGCCAAAACCCTCTAAGAGAGATGTGTGCCAACTCGCTACCGGTCTTGGAGAGGTCTGTTCAGCAGTGGATTTGAATAGGTTCATGATCACGTTGAATGACGATTAAAAAAAACGGTTTCATAGATATTGTAAGCAATATATTTGTTACCGTACAATCGAATGGCGAAATCAAAATTTTTGTCAGACAGAATTCAGAAGTACACATATCCAGTTTCAAATCACAAGTTGGAGAAACAAAACAACACAGAGATCAGTATGCGGAGATATTTATACGTGACGGCTTTTGCTGCTGCTCGAATGGGTCTACTCGACCGGTAGTACCCCGGCCTCGCAGAAAACCATCGTGAAAAAGAGGCATCTTGTGCTTTTGCGTTTCGTTCAGTGAGCGAGGTAACCCGGAGGACTACCCCTCTCCCAAAATATCCTGAAAGGCCGGCAAAGCACCGGCTCCTCTGGTGTTGCTCCACTTACCATCACTAACGCCGAATTTTTGTTTTTAGTTTAAAAAAAATAAAATCACGATTTTTAATATAACATACGAAAGTTTAAGAAATATGAATTAATGTTAAGTATGAAAATTTATTAATGTCACTAACATGTAATAATGAATGAATGTAATTATGAGAAACAATGAAAAATTGATTATATGTGTATAAAAGTAACGGCATGTAATTGCCCACTGCTGGGCAAAGGCCTCCTTCTCAAATACTAGTATCAGAGAGGGTTTAGGAGCCGGGAAGGGCCCGCCACGCTGCTCCAATGCGGGTTGGCGAGCTTCACATATCCTCGATGTAATATTTTTTTTATTATTTCTCAGACATGCAGGTTTCCTCACGATGTTTTCCTTCACCGTTGAGCACGTGGTAAATACAGCACTTAAAATTGTTAATAACAATTTTAGTGGTGCCGTCACCGGGGATCGAACCCAGGACACTCGCGCTTTATGACACTAAAGTGAGCGCCCTGACCACTAGGCTACCACGCCAATATATAATAACAAGAATATACAAAATAATATAATAAACTTAAGTTTAAACAATGTAACAACTTCAGATTTAACATAGAGAATTGAACCGCTATTACAATGAAAAAGCGATAAGGTCCTATTAACGCACGCAATTCACGTCACAACATTTAATTGGTAGAATATAGAATAAAATGTGTGATTCAAATGGCTGAGTCATTTCAATCAGAGCTTTAAAAGCAACGGCCGGTGGGCGAACTCATCACAAGCGAACGGACTCTCTAAGCGAATGGACAAGATGGGGTCAAAAATCATTCTTGCGCTTCTCGCTCACGTTGTTATCGCATTAGCGCAAGAAGACTGCACGTGCGATGAAGTGAAAGCTTCGAAAGAGATGACGGATATCTTCAAGTTTCTGAGAGTCGTCTCAACGGATACGGACGATCAGAACTATCCCATATTGCCGGCGCTTTTGTCACCGCTGGTACCCTGCGATAATTGCTCAGGGAACAATAGGAAGAAACGCAAAATATTCACCGACTCTGTAGACACGAGCGCGGGAATTGATAAAAAAGAAATGAAACACAAGATGGCGGACGCTAAAGACAGTAAAGTGATTTATCCTTTTCATGTACAAACCGAAACCAGGAACAAATGCCCCCTTGGGTTCGTCAGAATAGGTTTCATGTGTCTCAGGGCTGATCTGTTATAGTTTCGAACATGTGTTTTGAATATACCGAAGATCTGTGATCAGTGTGTGAAGTGGAACGCGAACGCATATATCTCTTGATGCGTTTTATTAAAAAAAACGTTAAATGAAACGTTCTTTGTTTTATGTCGGCGATGTTAATTTTATAAGGTATGCAAAGAATTTGTTACATCCTGTTAAATTTATGTTAATTTTATTACTTACATAGATATTTAAATTACTTTTTATATAAGACTGTTTTTAAAATTCCATTTGGAAGATGGATGTTAAATAATATTTTAAAAGAGCAATTCAGTTAATTAATGTTCCCATTTATCATAGAACGCTTTTAATTAGGGAGTTAATACTTTAAAATTAATTACTTTAAGCAATTAGGTAGTATTGTCAGAAGCTTTAATTAGATGTAAATAAATATAAATTTTAATAAAAAATATTTATAATAAGATTTTTAATTACAATCATTATGCGTACCTCGAAGCTGTTAAAGGGAAATCCCCCATCGTTATATACTCGTATTATTTATTATTACCACAGATTACAAAAACATACGTGCACAGTTTTATTACTTTTTAATTTGAATGTGTTGATGTTAATCTTTGAGAAGTTTGTTCCCCTTACGTTGTAATAAGTGGTTAGTAAAGTTAATTAACAATTAAAACATACTTACAGTCTGTTACTGCTATTAATAAATTGATGAGAATTTTAATCATCTCTCAATACTTATGTAACTAATTAAATAAATGAACTCCAATTCCAAAATATTACATTGCGTAATAAATATCACAAACTGTGTAATATCACGAAATATCTTAATATCCCCGATGCATCATATTTATTGCTAACCAATGGGTTTTTTTTTTTTGAACATGTGTTTACGATTCGTATCGTTGGGTTACGTTAATGCTGACGAAGTGGCCGAGTCGGGTCACGAAATCTGTCTCCAAATCGGAAGACTCGAGTTCGATGCCCTATTTCGAGGGTACGTGCCGATGAGTTTTTTTGTAACCAATGTAAGATTTAAATGGTTCGCCTGCACACTAAGGTTCAAAAGGTCCTCACCTATTTCTGCCTCCAATGACCATTGCAACAGCTGTTGTAGTCCGGTATGAAAAGTATATTGAGCATGTCAGTGTTCAGTAGTGACACCGCTTTTTTTATGGGAAGGGGGGGGGGGAGGATCACCTAATGATAGGTGATTATTGTCGCCCACGTACATCTTCATAACGTTGTATTTGACGCAAAATTATATAAGTTAAATTATATAAAAAAAAACACCTAAATAGAAAAACTATATATTCCTCCGTAATGAATTGACTATTTCACTGTGTTGTAATGATTCATGTCACGTTCAATAACACTTATTGGCCGCGGGAACTGAGTTCGAATCTAATCAAATCCAATAACTTCTTCTGAGTCGTGGAGGTAATATATATAAATATAAATAAAATATTTATACCACAATCGATCCACAGCGCTGCAATCTAATGCTCAGCGACTGCACTGATTGTGATATTGTTCATATCACACAAAAGTATTGATTCTTCAGTCCCTGTACCTCTGACACAACTGACACACCTTCCTCTGGTCCGTTTATATAGTTACGTGGAGAATATTTTCCTCTTCATCAGACTACTCAAATCCACTGCTGGACAAGCGCTTTTCTAAGAAAGCGCCGTCAAAGGCTGACCTTACATTTCCATTTTTGTTCTATACTTAACACCTTCAGGGTTCACGATCCAGCGGGCTGCACCGCGTGTAGGTTGCAGATTGTCTGCGGAGTGTGTATCTCTCTCTTGTACACAGCCATTACAGTTTCCCTTCTCAGATAATCATCAGCATTGCATTACGAGAACTATAGGGCATTAGGCCATATTCTATTTACATCAATTCCCGTCGAAGAATCATGAAGCAATCTCAGACAACATGCTTCGTCAATCATCAAGTTCTTCGAGAGATTCAAACGAGAGATCTTCAGTTCAGCCATTAAGCACTTTATTCTCTAGTGGGTGAAACACAAAATGTAAATTTCAATCTTCAAGACTTCAAAGAGTTTAGGTCATGGTCTTGCATATTTCGAGTCCGTTATCTGTCTTGTACTGGATTGTACTGGGTCTGGATCTGCCAAACCATCACGTACCACTCAAAACACATTCGCATACTGGCCAAAGTCAGTAACTAAATAAACTTATCTGGCAACCCCATCAATATACTCGACTAAAATTCTCATAGTCACGTTACCACGTCTTCAACTAAACGGCTTAGGTAGAGTCCCTAAGAGCGAGTACTCTTTTTTTTATGGCAAAGGCGGCAAACGTGCAAGCGGTTCACCTGATGGTAAGTGATTACCGTCGCCCACGTGTGCAATACCAGAGGTGCTGCAGGTGCGTTGCCGGCGTTTAAGGATATTTGGGAGATGGAAGGGAGGATGAGGAGGGGATGGGGAGGGGAAGTGGGCCGGATACCTCGCTCACCGAACGAAACGCAGAAGCATAAGATGCCTCTACTTCATGTCGGTATTCTGCGAGGCCTGTACCGACCCCGTCGAGCAACAGCAAAGCCGCCGCTTGGCCTACCACGTCTACCACGTTTATAATTCCTCTCTACAACTACAACTCTACTACTACTACTCCACTCTACAACTACATCGTTCTTGAATTTGAAAGTATTTTTAAATCCTTAGAGCCGGGCTGCTCATTTACTTTCTAACGGTGAAATTATTTATGTTCCGGTGAAAATTCGAAAAACATCGCCCTTTTCGATATGCAACGCCATGTTGATAAAACGAAGAAAAGCCGATAGCAACTGAGTCATTACAACAACAGAATGTAACCTACGTGCGAGCCGTCTGTCTGGCAATGTCTGTCTCCATATTTATTTCTAATTATCGCAGAATACATCGCAACTGATGCGAACTACCTTCGAAGGTAACAACCAATCAAGATAATATGTTGTTTCTGTCTATATGTACCTGATTAATGAACAACATCAGATGCCGATGATCTGGCACGAAGGCGTGTCTAGAACAATTCCACGAACCCCACCTCAAATATAATATCCAAAATACGTAACGAAATAAATTTGAAAATATAGTTCGTCGTGAACACACTAAGGTTTTTAGCAATCCATGAATATGCCTGCATATGCTGAACAATAAACCTCTCCGAGAAAGCCCCAGCTACACTCGGCATATATTTCTTGAAAGGTTTGCCCATACTCACTACGCTGGATCAGGGTGTCGGTGAGCGGGGTGCCGGTACGCACTAGTGATGCTGCTCCCCATCACTAATAGGTGTTTGATGGATAGATAGGTTTGTTGGCTAGCACCATGTCGGTGCACCACGTGCAGGTGAGGTTGTCATTACATACCTCTTTTTTTTTTGATATAGGAAAGGCGGCATACGAGCAAGCGGCACACGTGATGGTAAGTGATTACCGTCGCCCACGAACATCTGCAGAACCAGAAAGTGCTGCAGTTGCGTTGCCGGCAAAGGAACGAACGGGGGATGGGGAAGGAGAATAGGCCTCCGGTTACTTCACTCACCGAACGAAACGCAGAAGCACAAGTAGCCTCTCTCTCTCTCTTCTTCACGCCGGTATTCTGTGAGACTGTGATACCAACCCAAAACTCCCTGTCGCTTGTCTCTACCACGTGTAAACTGAACTTGTGCATCATCAAAGTTAAGCGGATCCCTAATCACTACTCGTGCATACGATCTGGAACTGTTTGTGATAGTTATTTCAATTTATTAATCTCGAACGTTTCATTTTAACGTTTTTATGCATCAACCGACCTTACATACTATGGAGCCAAATGGAAAAAAGATAAGCTCTCTCGATCGTAACACTGGGGTGGTTAGAGTGTGTAGATATTTTAGTCCTTTTAACCCTTAGTCCCTTTCACCAGAGCTTGTTGGGCTCGACGTGACTGGCGGTGACCCAGTCGCAGTCTCATCATACGGGCCAAGAATAAAAATCGATAAGTATCTTAATACTGATTACTACGCTCACAGTACAGGGGTTCGATCTCGTGTCTCCTAATTCGAAGGCAGTTCCTCTAACCACTCGGCTACCATGACAGTGTTGAAACACTTCCATTATTAATTTCATAAAGATTTATCTCTTTTAAACCTACTACAAAAAAAGGAAGTGGTTGAGTACATCGATTCCTTTTATTTTGTATGATCAGATTATAATATATTTTTTCAATAGACTATACCTAAAGATTGATTATATTATACTTGAATTTTAACCTGAAGATTGTCCAATGTAAATTGAAACCTTAAGGGTGAAAACTTAAGGATTGAAATCGAAATGCGCTAAAAAAAGAATTGCTGTTTTAAATTCACTTAACTACTTTGAAGCAAACGTCACACACTGAAAATGTGGCGGAGATATATGCAGACATACAACACTGAAGATTCACAATAAACATAACACTGCTGTGGGTAAGGAATATTATTTACATGCATAATGTCATTGGCAATACCCGGACGTCAGTGTCCATTGAAATTTTGTGCAACATGTTTCCTGTTACTAGATACTTTATATGTTAACTAGCGAAGAACATGACACCTTACCCAGTACTGGCTGACGAGGCAGTACTAGGTAAGGTGGCAAGCTCAGTACCCTCCTCCCCCTCCCCCCCTCGCCCTTCACCTTCTCGATCGATAGCTTAAACTATAGTTATCATAACCTATATATAGTTTGTAATTACGCTAAGTGTAAAAAAGTTTTTTGAGGTGATTAAATAATGATTTAAAAAAAATGCAAACTAGCTCCCAGTAAATGCCTCGTAATTGTATTTCTTATTATTTCTCAGACATGCGGATATTATCATACGATGTTTTCCTTCATCAATTCAAAAAATCGCTATTAACTATATTAGTGGTGCCTGCATCGGGGATCGAACCCAGGTCACACGCGCTCTATGAAACTAAAGCGAGCGACCTGATCATCAGGACTGGGCTACCACGGCATCTCGAAGGTGGTCTCATATAAAATTGAAGAAAATATTCTACCCCTAAGGTTTAGGAAAATGGTAGAAGTGTGTTCTTTCACCGAAACTTTGTTTTATCTTAATTTTTTATCTTCTTCTTCATTTAATTCGCTACGGTGCGTCGATGGACGCAGATTCCTCAGGATCGTGCTTTGTGGCAATGTTTGGTTTTACCTATGTTCCGCTGGGGACTTGTAATATATATATATATATATATATATATTCCCCGTATATATATATATATATATATATATATAATCCCAACGGGGCAGGCAGAGACAATCTTCTTCCGCTTGCTACGGTCCTGACATACGTCTTTCGCTTCTCCCACTTTCATCAATCATCGCATGCATACTCGTTGGTTTAGAGTACTCTGGACCTGGCCTTTTTACAGAACGTCTCCGATTTGATCGTGAAATGTTCGCCTAGGTCTTCCTCTCCCGACTCTACCATTTACACTCGCATCATATATTTGTTTCGTCAACCTACTTTCATTCATTCTCTCCACAAGTCCAAACCAGCTCAGCATCCCTTTCTCAATTCGTGTCACTACATCGTCTTTCACGCCACAACACTCTCTGATCACATCATTTCGAACCCTGTCAGTTATCTTCACATCAATCATACTTCTTAACACTCTCATTTCTACTGCATTTATCCTGCTTTCATGTCTCTTCTGCCCTATCCAGCTTTCGCTTCCATATGTTAGTATTGGTACCATTACCCCTCTATGCACAGCCAAACGAGCTTTGTGAGATATCGTCTGGCTGTTCATAAATGTATGCAATGCCCCATTCACCATTATGATGTAACGATTACATATATGATGTAATGCATAATATATGTACGTATATGGACGTTTGTGTGACCCGGCTGCCAGTCCTAACCAGGATTCCCTCTTTCTTGGTAACCGGACGGTTATAAGGCAGTTTGTGCACAAATAATATTTTACTCACATTTTCGGCTCCCTAAACAGAGATTGTTACCTTAGCCACGTACGCTAATCCAGCCAGAGCTCCTTCGATCCAGGTACGCGAAAAACATATAAAGAACAGCTTAGTTAACGTCCTTGTTTTTAACGGCTTGGGTTATGGTGTCGGCTTGCTCCGTTCCTCTCTCGCCGATCCCACCAGACGGAGCGAAGTACTCAGCCAACCAAGACGCTCCGCTATTGGGAGAATCTCTATCACAGAAACAAAACACTCAAGAGCCGCTAATACATCCGATATCCTGGTGATAAGTGGCGCCATCGTATGATTGAATTATTTAGGTTTATGATAACGAAACACAGTTGTACCTATATATACACTTACATAGATAAATTAATATCAGCCCCTGGGCTGCTGCTTGTAAGTGCCCACAGCTGGGCAAAAGCCTGTTTCTCAAATATCTGAGAGGGTTTTGGCCCGCCACGCTGCCCCAGTGCGGGTTGGCGGGCTTCACATATCCTCGAAATAAAGTTTTTATTATTTCTCAAACATGCAGGTTTCCTCACGATGTTTTCCTTCACCGCCGAGCACGTGGCAAATACTGCACTTGAAACTGCTATTAACAATTATAGTGTTGCCGGCCACCGGGGATCTAACCCAGGTCACTCGCGCTCTATGAAACTAAAGTGAGCGCCCTGCCCACTAGGCAACCACGGCTCAGCCCCTAGCGGGATTCGAAACCGCGACCTCCGGCTTCGAAGGTCGGGTCACCGCTAACTAGGCCATCGGGTCGTCGATGGCGCACGTCAGTCATACCGTATCAGTTCGCATCGCATCGCATCGCAACAGCGCGTTTTAAATACGCACAACTATAAAATAGGAAACCCGTATTAGTCGGCCGTGTGACGTCACGGCTCTGAGGAGATCCCTGTCGACGCAGCTACGGGGAAACTGGCGCCTTACGTCATTCAGAGGCGCCCGTATCTTGTTGCGCGTTCATGTCTGTATTGATAATGCCATAGTATAATACAGTTAGCTGGTAAATACTTTGTACGCTTTTAGTTTTGATATATTCGTTTAAGTAAATTATGATTGCTACAAATCTTTCATTGATTCAAACACTGTACGTCAACTGGTGCTCTATCTTTAACACATATATGCGACTTTATTTTATATCGAACGGTGTGCGTCAATTTTAATATCGACGGTGGAGATGGGACTCGAGGCGGCCATGATTTTTTTAATTGGTTTTACAATCGGCGGCACGGAAATTGAAGAAAAACTAACCTTGAATTTGTGAATTAATTACATCGCTTTTCTGATTATTATACCATTTGTTGACGTAGCCGCCAAGTGGCGGCTTTAGATGCTACTCGACCGGGTTAATACTGCGGCCTCGCAGAATACCTTCGTGAAGTAAAGGCATCTTCCGTTTCGTTCGGTGAGTGAGGTAACCGGACCACTACCTTTCCCCTCCCCCTTTCCTCATCCTCTCCTTCGTCTCCCAAATACCCTTAAAGGCCTGCAACGCACCTGTAGCTCCTCTGGTGTTGCAGATGTATGAGGGCGACGGTAATCACTTACAATCAGGTGAACCTATTGCTCGTTTGCCGCCTTACCCGTAAAAAAAAACCCTGAAAGGCCGACAACCCGCTTGCAGCCCCTCTGGTTTTTACCTCACTCACCGAACGAAACGCAGAAGCACAAGATGCCTCTTCTTCACACCGGTAGTCTACGAGGCCGTGGTACCAACCCGGTATTACGCAATTTAATTATAATATTACGCAATTTAATGCAACAACCTAATAAAACAAGATGCTGTGTAGTCTATGTTACAGCAAAATGTCGCTTAAGTTTTTTGTTTTGCATGAAATCCATAAAAGCTATCCTAGTTTGTTTAGTTAAAATGTGTATATATATTTATATATATATATATATATATAAATATATTCCATGAAATCCATAAAAGCTATCCTAGTTTGTTTAGTTAAAATGTATATATATATGTTAGGTTGAGTACCGATTTAATTTTCAATTTAATTTTCATCAATTTTAATTTTCCGGAAACGGATGCCGGTGACGTAATTTCACTTTTCCCCATTCGAATTTCGAAGTTCAACTAGTTGCTCCAGTAACTATAATCCGGCATTAAAAATACGTTACCGTAGTACCTTCCCAATCGATGTAGAGACATTTTCCTCAATGAAATCGTACTACCTGTCCGCTAAAAAGGTTGAAAAGCCTCTCCGACCGGCGCGCGTGCATATATCTTCATATTTATACTAGCGCAGAGAAAAATATTCTGGCAGAACATATACAGTGGGGAAATAAGCGAGAGTAAAAATGTGGTTGGCAATCAAAATAAATATCACTTGTTAAAAGTTTTTTTTTTAATCTACTTTCGTTTCGTTATGATGGTTCCTCTGATGGAGCCTTACAGGGATTTTGTTGCACAAACGTATACGAGTTACTGTCTCTATGGTGTCTAGTACCTAACTGTCATTACAAGCTTGTGTAATGACAGGGAGTCATGAACAAACAGTGAAAGAAAACAGACCTGGCTGTATGGACTAAAGTCCTTTGCCTTTCCCATCAGGGATAAATTAATATCATCATCATCATTGTGTAATGACAGTTAGGTACTGTGTTAAATACTACGTGTGTTGGGTAATGTAAATAGCCATTCTTATTAAAAGTATTTATGTTTTTATATACAAACACATATATTACATTTTCATATGTGTATTGAGAAGTCAAAGTTTAAATATTATTATTTCTTAAAATTTACCAATAAGATCTTTTCTAGAATTAAAATTATAAATAAATCTTATATCTATAAGCTCTCTTTTGCAAACCGAAGATTGTTTCTATATCAGTCGCATGAGATTACGCTATGGAAATAACGGAAATGAACTATTCCGTTTGGACATCAGACAGACTCCTTATAGTCCTTACAGCATCTGCTGCAGAGCAAAGTCTACAAGCAAGCTTAGATATATGGGGCCCTTTAAATCTATTACTCAAGCAGTTACTTCAACGGACATCCACCACAGAACCATTGTTTTCTTAACTTCAATAGTGTTAATCAATTTTTCAATATGTTTTAAGAGACAAATAAAGTAGAAATCTTTTGTACATGACAATACATTTTCCTTCAATGTTGTCTCGTCCACAGCAGGAGAAAAATTTAATCACATTGTTGTCAAAACTGGAATGTAAGCAAAAATAATGGGACTGAATAGTCTCATCATTATTGAATAATTTTTTAATAATTTTATATGGTATTCTTGAATAAGAAAAATGTTTTAGAAGTAAAAACGGCATTTATTTCCTTTCCTGAGATATTAAACAATGCACTATATAAGACATTTGTTTGTCATAAAGTCTCACATCACTCGGCGGTTGAGGGAAATCATCGTGCGGAAACCTGCATGTCTAAGAAATATTAAAAAATATTATTGCGAGGATATGTGTAGCCCCCAAACCGCACTGGAGCAGCGTGGCGGGCCCTGCCTGGCTCCAAAACCCTCTCAGTTATTTGAGAAGGAGGCAGTTATTTTTTAGTTAGTTTTTTATAGTTAGTTATTATTCAGTTATTTAATGACAATTCAATTTCCAAATCTTTGTCCAAAAAATCTTTGCGCCAAAAAAAACTTTTCTAAATGCATACAGCATACAATTTAGATTCTAAATATTCTGTAAAATAATACAATTCTCTTTATTGTTTATTTTATATATGTATTGCACGAGATTTCCTCTATTATCTCATTATTTCCTGCTCAATAGAGGCAGAGTCTGTGTACCCAATTTTTGGTTGAGAATTTTTTTTTTTGTATATCTAAAAAAATTAATAGCGCATTTGAATAGATTATACCTATAATTTTGATGACGCTTTTTAATATAGAATTAACTACTGCTTCACAATCAGTGATATTGGCTCCATGGACACCTACTTCCATGCTTAAATAAAATCTAAACAAATCAAATTATTTATTCAACTACATAAGAAACATAAATTTCACTTGTCAATCGACATTTTTTAAATCCCGGGTTAGATGATGGGATAGGGAGCATCAACGACAGAAGGGGACTCCGATTACCAACTATGCAAAGTCAACAGTTATCGGACAAAATGCAAAAGCACAATATGCCTGTAACTCACGCCGGTGTCCGGTAATCTGCTCGAGCCGAACCTTTCGAGCAGCAGCTAAAGCTGTTAAGCTCTAACTCGTCAGACGACTGTGCTTATGACAAGTCCTCCTTATGGGAGGCCTATGTCCAACAGTGGACTATTCTAGACCGTTAAGGAAGGTATGTAAGTGCTCAGGGACTAAAATAACTTAAAGTTTAACGCTCCATCGCGCTGGGGATGAACAGATTCAATAGAAATTTGGCAGAGTGGTAGATTATGTTGTAGAAATAAGACAGGATATTTTAGTAGTAAAATTCCTTTGAACAAAAAAAACTGTTTTAATACGTTTTACTTCTTTTAATAATGGAAAAATTAGAAAAATATTCAGTTTGTCTCAAAATCAAACGGATTTATTTAAATTTGACAAAGAGGTTAATTATAACATGGAATAAATCACAAAATACTTCTGCTTCGATCGTGTTACTTTAGGATAAAGTTAAGTTAACGCGAGCGGAGTCGCGAGCAGTGGCTAGTATTGAATAAATATAAACAATTTGCAATGCGGTTTTTCGGAGTCCATCTTTTTCCGAGCACTAATTTCTCTTTAAGGAAAGTCTCTACGTCGACTAAGACGTTATGACCGTGTTGAATCTCAATGGGACGACGGAAGTTACTGAAGCAACTCGATAAGGTTCGAAATTCGAAAGTGCAAAAGGTAAATTGCGTCACCCACACCAGTTTCAGGGACTCCCCCGCACAGTACGTACTCATTACCTATTTCATGCTATAGTATTGTTTTGTGGAGAGTTTATACATATTCTCATCTTGTTGGTTTGTGTGTATATGTATATATTCACGTCTTGTTTCCCAACGGGTTAGGCAGAGACAATCTCCTTCCATTTGCTACGGTCCTGATATACGTCTTTCGCTTCTTATACTTTCATCAATCTTCGCATGCATGCTCGTTAGTGTAGAGTACTTTTGTCCTGGCCTTTTTTCACAACGTCTCCGATTTGATCGTGAAATATTCGCCTAGGTCTTCCTCCCCGGACTATACCATTTACACTCGCCTAACATAGATTTGACATAGACTAATTATGCGAATCCAAAAAGAAAATAGGGATTTTAACATTTAAAAAACAGTCGTTTAGTTTATTAAATTAAATAGCTTTGATTATTACATTAAATTGCGTGATTTTTATTTCATAACATATTAATAAATATTACACAATTTAGTACAAATTGGGCACAATATTTTCTATTTTTTAAGATTCCGGACGTCCAAATGTCAAAACCAACATCCTCAAAATACCAATCGCATGCTAATCAATATAGAGAGATTAGACTAAAGGAAGGACCATCCAGCAAATGACACAATAACTCGCAAACTGCCAGTACGGAAATAAAAAGAGCGGCGAGGTGGTGCCAGGTGTCAAAATCAAAAAAATTAAGTCGGCTTAAAAAAAACAAATGACTTATTTTAATTTTACAATCTACCACCACAGAAAAGTTTTCGTCTAACGTCTTAAGAGAAGAAACAGGCGAAAAAAACTTTAAATATGGTCTGAAATGTCTGGTACTGCCGTTTGTATCTGTCGCCGTGTTATTCCACAGGTCAAGAACAATAAACATACGTAGGTTAAGAGAAACTCTATGGTACGAACCCTCCTGTTAGCGGTTCGAACTCGGCTCTGCTGTGCCGGTGGCAGATCCCCTAACCGCTCGGCTGTCGCGGCCACTGTGCCGTGTAGTGCTGTAGGAGCTAGTAAAATTATACGACAACATTATAATCACCAAAGGGGAATCAACTAATATTCGAAGTGGTCAGACCAGTTAACAAATGTAACTAGAAACAGACGTCACTTTGCGGAAATCTATTGATTTTAATGACGTTAATCTAATCCGCTCGAAATAAAAATATAAAAACGTAACGTTCGGAATCGATAAGATTAAAAATAAAAAAATACTCAAGGCTCTAGTAGAGAAGCGACGGCTTTTGCTGCTGCTCGAATGGGCCGGCTCTATCAGACTGTTACCGCGGCCTCGCAGAATACCGGCGTGACGCATGGCATGTGCTTCTACATTTCGTTCGGTGATTGATGTAACCGGAGGCCACTCCCCCACCCCATCCTCATCCTCCTCCCATCTATCAAATACCCTTAAAGGCCGACAACGCACCTGCAGTATTTCTAGTGTTGCAGATGTATGTGAGCGACGGTAATCACTTACCACCAGGTGCGCTTGCGCCGCTTGCGCCTTTGCCGTATATTTCACTTACTTTTTTCCATAAAAATTAAGCGAAATATAAGTAGTGATCTAGGAAAGACGGCAACACTATATATATACCGTTGCCTAGATACATCACAGACTTCACGTAAAAAATGTAAAGTAACGCCTGTGAGTGCGCTCTGCTAGACAAAGGCCACCTTCTCAAAATACGAGTAACTGAGAGAGAGGGCTTAGGAGACGGGAAGGGTCCGACACGCTGCTCCAGTGCGGGTTGGCGGACTTCACATATCCTCGAAATGATATTTCTTTCACAGACATGCAAGTTTTCTTACGATGTTTTCCTTCACCGCCGTGCAAGTGATAAATAGAGCACTTAAAATTGCTATTAACAATTTTAATGGTACCGGCATTGGGCATCGGACCCTGGTCGCTTGCGTCTATGAAGCCCTGACCATTAGGCTACCACGGTTTACATCACACACTTCACGTAACAAATTATAATTTGGAATATTTAACACAATTCATTCAGGGCTGTTACATCGACTCAGCATAGAGAAACATTCGTCGAGCTTCCGCATATTAAATTTACACATGCGTTTAGATTAAGTTTAGTTCTAGATATTCGGCTATGGAATAAATGGTCTGGATTTCTAGGTGGGATAAAAATCGTGGAGTCGCTCCTTCTGATACGTACCGCACGAGAATTTGAATTAACGCTGCCACTCTACGGATGCCGCAACATCCGCAGACACCTAAGCACAGGAGATTAGGAGAAAGATTCGAATGTATTGTGTAACCTTAAGTTATAATATGTGTAAAACAAACCGTAGATACGTTCTGTACGTATGTTTTGGTTGAGATTCCAACACGAGAATTGACCATTTGGCAACGTAGCCAATAAATTTAAATACGATGCAACAGACGGTCGGAAACGGTTTAAATTCCTTTTTTAGTAGGGTTGCCGCTGTCTGTTGTGATGGAGATATTGGTACTGATATTACTGTGACAAACATTGGATACGATTTTGTTCCAAAACTAGGCTTCCCTGTATCATGGTCGTAAGATGTGCTTGAGACACATTTGCCTAATAAAGACAAATAGTCATACGTATATTAAATGGACACCCATGGCACAAGTTCATCCATGAGTTCTAAGTAGGATTTCCTGTCTTGGATTTTTTTATGGGAAAGGCGGCAAACGAGTGAGCCCTTCACTTGATGGTAAGTGATTACCGTCGTACACGTATATTTGCAACGCCAGAGGTGTTGCAGGTGCCTTAGCGGCCTTTAGGGATATTTGGGAGATGGGAGGGAGGATGTTTTGGGGTATGGGGTGGGGGAGTGGGCCTCCGGTTACCTCACTCATCGAACGAAACGCAGAAGCACAAGATGACTCTACTTCACGCCGGTATTCTGCGAGGCCGTGGTACCAATCCGGTCGACCTCCGGGTCCGGCCTATACGAGCAGCAGCAAAAGCCGCTGCTTGACTCTACCAAGTTTAAAGTATTGGATGGTGTTTATTAAACCGTTACATATGTACCGAGTTAAAAAGCTTAGTGCCCGATGTAGAGAACGAAATACTCCAGTCCTAGTATGCCGTGTGGCATCGGCGTAAGAGTCTGTCAACCCCTTTCTTAACATGGGTTCCGTAAGAAGCGACTAAGGGAAAAGCTTAGCGAATTTCATGGCGATCCCCGATGGCGAAAACACTTGAAGTCTCATCTCTACGTGCAACGAAAAGTGTGCTGCGTAAAACCGGACTGCATAGAGTCGTGCCAAATGGAAATTTCAGCATACCCATATGTGACAGACGCGTGTAAAAAAGTAAATGCCCACCGCTGGGCAAAGGCCTCCTCTAAAATACTTGAGATAGTTTCTGTAGCTGAGACGGGTCCGCCACTCTGCTCCAGTGTGGGTTGGCGAACTTCACATGTCCACGATACAATTTTGTTTTTTTATTTCTCTGACATGCATATTTTGTCACGATGTTTTTCTTCACTGCCATGCTCGTGGAATATTCAGCACTTAAAACTGCTATTAACAATTTTAGTAGTAGTAATAGTATAGATTTGAACCCGAGTCATTCTCGTACTATGAAATCGAAGCGTGTGCCGTGCTCTGTACGCGACTATTGTTTACTTTTCTTGTGTTCTATGGATTCGAGAACCACGTGGTTATTTTGGTTTTTATTCCCTTAACATCAAAATATGTTTTATTTATTTAGTTATCTTTGTTATTGTCCTTCTTTTTGTTTTAATTGTGTCTGTTTAACTGTTTGAGTCTGTTTAACTGTTCAACAAGGGCAGCGGCAGGACATCAGCGTTGTAGCTACACTGCTGCAGCATAATGCTGAGTCGAATTCCCCTTCGTTGCTATAATCCAACATATTGTATTATCTGTTATATCTTTGTTGTGTTGTAGCATCGAATAAACATTGTTTCTTTCTTCTATGCGCAAGATTTTCCATACTCACCACGCAGGACAAGCGGGCTCGTGCGTCCAGCGGAGTGCTGGAACCCTCGCACTAGAGCTGCTGCTTCCTATCACACGTCTGTGGGATTTCGTCATATTCTAATGGATTTTTCACCGTCTGCTGGTCAGAACCTACACATACAATACATCAAAAACTATACCAAACCAAAGGAACTTCGTACCGAATCACGTCTATGACATATATGTATGTTTCGGTCGGGATTCCTACTCGAGACTCGCATCACACAGGTATGCTGACCGCTAGGCAACGTACCGGGTGAATTATCATGCGATGCAACAGACAGTCGGAAATGGTTTAAATTCCTTTTTGAACAGGGTTGCCACTATCTGTTGAAATTACGATATTAGTACTGTGTAAAATACGATTTTTTTTCAATCTAGGATTCCTAGTGGCTTAGGCAATGGTCATCAGATAGACACACATGCCTATATAGGTAAATAAATGTATGAAGTTGTACTTGATAACATCACAAAAGAACACTTAATAAATATATTTTGTTCGAGTTACCATAATCTCGTACAATTTCATCTTATCATGATATTAAATATTTAACTTATTTTATTAATATTTGTTCTTCTCACGCTTTTTGTCTGTTAAACGCACGCTGGAGTTTTTCTTGTTTTTTTTGGTTCTATTTTTGTTTTGTTTTTTTTGTTTACTTTCTCGTGGATTTTTATTACTCTCTCTTTTTCGAGGTGGGTATGATATGGGCTCAACCGTTACAATAATTTAACAATTTTATATCTTTTGTTTTTACTAATAACGCTTTTTTTATGCTTCTTGTGAAGTCAATGAAGGACCCGACTGAAAAACAGTGCTGTGATATCACTGAGACGGGAACCTTTTTGACATCGCACAGCAAATTAATCTTTTTCATGCTTTTTTTTTATTTCGTTTTATTTTATTTTGTGTGTTGTTGTGCGATTGCCAAATAAATGTGTTTCTTTCTTTCTTTCTAAATGGTCATACGTATATCAAACGAACATCCATGACGCAAGTTCATCCATACCTCCAACTAGGATTGAGATACTGCTTTCTATCACAAATCTAGGGATTTCGTCATATTAGAATGGATCTGCCGTGATCTGCCGGTCGCCCGTCTAGTTCGAGTGAGGTTAAGTTTATAAATGAGACAGTACATCCCCCTTACACCCCACCCCCCAACAAATAAGTTAATAACAGTTAATTGTGAAAAGGTGTTCGTATTTCTATTAGATAAAACACACGTTATAATATTGAGAATTGAAACGACTTCAGAAATCAATTTCATTGTACACTAGTGACCTGGCTTCGATCCTCAAATGTCAACTATGATAAAATTATTCATTGCAATTTTAGTCATAATTTACCGCATGATCGGTGATGAGAAAAACAACGTGAGGGAACTTGAATACAGCATATATTCAAAATCAAAAGAAATTCTTGGAATGTTGGTGCTTATCGTGCTGACAGTCCATCTGATGGTCAGTGCACACTGCAGCCCATGGAAAATTGCAAACAACTTCAACGAAGAAGATGCGTTATCACCCCAGAGGTCTAAGGTGGAATGCCTCTCTGCCTGCCGATAGTAGGCACCCTGTCGAATCCTAGGCTAAATAGAGCCGACCAGCTAGAAAAAAAAAGCGTATATATGAAATGTGTCACCGCACTTGAGCAGCGTGGTACAGCACACTATACTGCTAAGCACCCTGTTAAAAATAAGATAATTTTGCCCAGCAATGGGAGACTTATAGGCCACTACTTCAACTTTCAATAATAGCTTCAACTGTGCTTCAATTAAACTAGGCTTTACTCTACTCTCCATCGACCATAATTCATAAGGTAGTCTGCATTAATATGGCATGTTCTGTTTGCATGTTCAGTTTTAAAAACCGTTTTCAGTAAGAGGGTATTTTTCAGCTTTCAGTAAAATGAAACAACTTGAAGGAAGCGGACCGTGCCTGCGGTCTTCGCGCCGAGCGATCTAATCTACATCAAGGCGGTGCGTTTTAACATGTAAACAAAACTTTAATATTTCGTTAAAAGAATTTTTATTGGATTGTGATAAACTAATGCAGCACACGGACATTTGCCACGTCAATCGAAGAACATTAAAAATGGTATGCACCACAGTAACTAACTTTAATCACTGTCTCTACCATTCAAACCGGAACAAAAAAAATAGGTAAGAGGGGGGAGCAGCCACCCAGATGACCTAGGCAGGGAAAGAGCATATTGTCTTGTGCATTCCGACGTCATATCTTACACTCGTGACTACTAAATGTAACCGAACCACAACATTGAAACGTAAATACTGAAAAGACTTGACTCTGACGAATACATAAAATCCCTTAGTTTTTTCTTCAAGTTGGAAACAAGCCGAAATAATACAGACGAAATGCGCTGGGCTATGGACTCTCTAGTGGTGTTGCTCAATTATAGCAATTTTAGCAACGCCTTTTCTTACAAGAGACTGTTGATTTCAAAAATATTTAGGGATTCTTCAATCAACAGACATCCTTCTGCTGCTATTGAGTGGTTCTATTCATATCTTTGGAGCCGCTGGCGCTGTGTTCGCATCGTTTCTTCACAGAATCTAGTGAACCAAATGCGGGCGTGCCTCGGGGTGGCGTTCTTTCTCCTTTACTTTTTCCTGTTCTTATTAACTCTGTCACTGCTTTTATTTCTTACAAACCGCGTAGGATAAATGATTGAACAAAATCTTGTGGCCTCGTGATCAATGACAGATTTACTGACATGACGCATGCTATAATTGTAGACAGCAGACGCGCTCGGAATTTATGAGATTTGTCCACCATATAATTTGCGAAGTTAGATGACACTTTTATACCTCAGCTTGACACCGTTACGGATCTTGGAGTAATCATTGATTCCCATCTGTCCTGGCGTGCCAGTATCAGTTAAATTGGTCGTAGCTTTCACTTTTCATTTCATTCGCTGAAGTGCATTCAAGATCTGTTGCTTTAAAATATCATACACACATTTCACCTATCATAAATTCCTTATTTATTTATTTACTCTTTATTGTGACATTTGAAACTAAGGTATACAATGGGCGGACTTAATACCTTATTGCATTCTCTGCCGGTCAACGTCTACGTTGAAATCTGCTACTTGGATTGTACAGAGGAGCTTCCGAATATACTTGAGCGTTTACAAAACGTATGCAACCGATTTATCTTCGGAATTCGCAAGTTTGACCGCAAGGATCTCTAGTGGCTCTCAATTCCTTTTCGTAGAAACACTAGGATTTCGCGTTCGCTTTTAATCTCTAATAATAATATTAAACATATTATAATAAATTCTAATCTCTTCACCCAACTTCCCTGCCTTGCCTTCACGCACGCTTCTCTTTCGCTAGTTCATCTTTCACTCCCCGCAGAACCTCCTCATAAAAGCTCTTGACATTCCCACTCATTATCTGTTCATACAGTTCGATTATGGAATTCTCTCCCACCAATTATACTTGCCAAATGTCCTTGTAGTATGAATTAATGTTGGTACTATTTTATTTCGTGTAATTTCGTAGGTGTAGGCTGTAAGTGTGTAGATTTATAAAGAACGTATTGCACATATCTATAATGTTTTTAAGCTTTACATTAGGACAGACTATTTCCTGCTATCATATCTTCTTCTTATTACTTCTTCTGATTTACTTGTGAGTAAGTAAATTATAAAATAAATTAATATTTAATCTTTTTTTTAAATTACAATGAAATTCATAGGTAATTGATGCATGAAATCTTTATGTAATTTAAACTGGCGATTGTTGTCTCTTGAAACTTCATCATATTGACAATTAATATCTCATGCACTAGTTTCACGTTTTATATATTTATAAGACTAACCGTACTGAAGATGCCGTAAGGCGAAATCGGACGGTTACTTATTTAAATAAGTAAAATGTGTTGTGAATCTAGTACAAGAGATAATAATAAATGTCGAAAATCCTTATCACTATTTCTTATTATCTAGCTGGTAGACAGTCTATCTCCGGTTCCTTACGCAGGTGCTTTCTGAGTGCGGGGTCCTACCCGACGCTGCCATTCAATACTACAAAATAGTCATAACATGTAAATGATTTAAATAAAAAAAAACATGCAAACTGGTAGCGTTGTGTAATCGTCCTTCTTGAGCTTTGTTATTTTTAGAAAGTTTAGTGTACGAGTATAATAACGAAAGTTTAAAACGTCGCGTGCAACGGACCGTAGGCATACTTAACCTAACTGAAATAAGGCCATGCTTATTAAGGTGGAGACAGACGTCGCGGACCGTACGGAACGCTTATGGTACGAACGAAGCTTTCGTCGTGTCTGTCGCTCCGTCTCTCTTTATTGAGTGTACTAAGAATCGACTACGGAAACGGCTAGAAAAAGCTCATGCCATCCGACAGGTGGCGGGATAACCATCCGAAAAGAAAGCAGGCTGAGCAATGTTGTTGATTGCAAATCCTTCTTGTAGGCTAAAGTGGGCTATAAGAGCTATTTATAAATTCGAGAGCATCTCTCATAGATTACTTTAAAGAAATAAATATTTTATCGATGGTCTCTCAATGTATATAAAATTTTTAATTAATTTAATAAGAATATGGAACAGACTCAAGCTCGTAACGTCAGTTACTGGAGGGCATTAAATGAAAATTTTGACAAGTGACATTTGCCTGTACCTTTGACGAAAAATAAAGATTTTCATTTGATTTGATAGGAAGGGTCTATGTAAGCACTAGAATAAGACTAATAGGCTATTAAAGTAGAAGAAGATCGAACAGTTGAGGCTGCTGCGTTTTGCTACCAGCCGTTGCCAACACCCCTACATTGTTAATTTCTGTTTCGAATACTAATTTACCACATATTCGGTGGTGAAGGAAATCTTCGCGAGGAATTCTCCATGTCTGAATAAAAAATTAAATTCCGACTTGTGAAGTCAGTAATAAAGTAACATGACAGAGTTTGGCCAACTGCTGGAATACCTACTCGGACATAGCTGTGCGACATCTGTGTAACGCATGTTAAGCTTCACTTTAACATGGTCATATTTTCAAAATCATAATTCACATTCTCGAATCCTGATGAAGCACCAGGAATTAATACAATAATTAACCCATATACTGTTATCCCTCCTGTCAAATAATGCCTTCATTCATGATTATTCGACCTGAGCCTATTCACGACGTTTAAGTTATATCGGGGCAGACGACCTTTAAATAAATTATTTCGCTGTCTGTTTTCGCCTTAAATATATTCTCTGCAACAAAATACACGACGCTACAGAGTTTTAATAAGCATTTTCCGTTTCGTGATATTTTTTTTAGTAGTTCCGTTATATTTAAAAAAAAATCAATACTAAATAATACGAGCTTGTGCTAATACAGCACGGTAAAAATAGACCATCTATAAATGAACGTGCACGAGCAATGCAATTCGAAGGTTTAAGGAATTCAGTTAAATTCGTTTCAAATCCCTTTTTAAAATTTTCAAGCCAGAGACTAATAAATAGTGTTACAGATATATATAACGACCACGGGGATAACTTCCGAAGATCGTACGCGGTAGAGCCGAGCGGCGGCTTTTGCTGTTGCTCGAATGGGCCGGCTCGACCGGGGCAGTACCACGACCTCGCAGAATACCAGCGTGAAGTAAAAGCACCTTGTGCTTCTGCGATTCGTTCGGTGAGTGTAACCGGAGGCCCGCTTTCCCAAATATCCTCGAAGGCCGGCAACGCAGCTGCAGCTCCTCTAGGTGTTGCAGATGTACGTGGGCGTCGGTAATCACTTACCATCGGCTTGATCGTTTTTCCACTTTCTCATGTAATGGCACTAATTACATAGTTTTTCTGGCTTTACTTTCCTATATCTCCTGTAACGCTTATACCATAAGACTGGAGGTAAGGTCAAATATAATAGAGACACGGGACTCAACCAGACCCGTAATGTTATGATCTGTGTGTGTCACAATAGTGTACACACCCATACACACATGTTGGATGGAGCACGGGTGCGCGGGGTGTCCGCGAGCAAACCCAACTCCCGTTCATAAGCCAGTTTGGCTACAGATACCCACTCTGAGTAATGATGCACATATAATGACTGCAGATGGGTTTCCAACACAGGACTAGTGGATCCGCGGTCAGTTACGCTACTCACTGAACCATCTTTGCGTAATAACAAAAATATATTACGTCTGTAAAACAGGTTATAGAGATAATCAATAAATAATATTACTGATTCCGGATCATTATAAATAATTATTGAATATAATAATGATATATTATGTGCCGGTTAAAACATACTCGTAAACCTATTACAATAACCTTCGAAGCTACTTAGCTTGAAGGTCACCAAGGTCGTCAAGGTAAAACCGAAAGAACTCCATGCGAGTTAAATTCGGCTTTCAATAGATTGGTATTATTCAAATGAATGTATACTATAACTTGAAAAGTTGCTTGCTTCGATCGGACAATTACTCTTTATCATTTTATATCTCTCCTTATCATACTCAGCATTTTTATTATAAATGTCCCGGTAAATATTCGGACATTTATGGTAGCCCTACACTAGATATACACTCGTACACCATACAGTATGCGTGTGCGCGATGACAACAATTTATACAATTTAATGACTTAAACGCTTTAATGGCATCATTAAAGCATTAAAGCATTATGGGGTATATCTGTAAGATTGTCATTATTATTGTTAAAATCGATAACATGTCATGTTAATCATGTAACCTCACACTATAATTCAATTAATGCAGCGATAAGGGAATATTTCCGAAGTTAATGACACTTTATAGATCTGGAGACATTAGAGTAATTGTAGACCTGTATACGATACCAAGTATAATGTCTGATAAGATCAATTTTAACCATATTATGTTATCGTTTTTAAACACATAAAAAATGCTATGTGATAAATAGTTTGGATTTACATATGGGTACGTTATGACTGATGCTGGAGTAAGTTTCATCCAGCTTATTTATAGTATATGCGATATATATATCACAAAATTCGATTTGTATATTCCGTTACTGATTAACAGCCTTTGATTGCATCATCATCATCATTTCAGCCTATCAGAAGTCCACTACTGAACATAGGCCTCCCCCAAAGATTGCCACTAAGCTCGGTCCTGAGCCACCTGCACAGATCACACAAATTAGCTGTTTAAATAGAAATATTATGATTTAAACGATCAGGCTCTTCAATTATTTGATTCCTATTTTCGTAAACGAATCCAAATGATGTAATTAAATGGCGTAAATTCTGTAGGTTCTAAAGAAAAAACGGGGGTGCCACAGGGGTCCGTTCTTGGTAAATAATTTTAATTCATTTTTCATTTTGCCATTCTTGTTTCAAAATTTTACAACTGTAATATTGTTTGCAGATGATACTTTGCCGATATTCAAAGTCTTAAACATGCTCAGAACAAAGTCTTTGACTCGGATTCACACCAACAATTCAGCACTAAATACTAAATAAAAAATTTACTAAATAAAAATTCAATTTGTATTGACGAAAACACACTTACTAACCATTGGGACAGCTTACTTTAGTTACTTATGCAGCATAATATCTTATGGTATGTCATGATTGTAAACAAGCGCTGCTTGTGGGGGCTCGTCAGCTCGGGTCTGCAAATCCCTCGTGGTTTTTAGTTATGTTTTTATTATTAGTTTTTTAGTATTCGTTTCCCTTTTTTTTTTGTATTATTTGGTACGTATAGAATATGTTGTAAAAAATAACATAAAAAGGGGATATCTAAGAAGTTTCTGTTGTCTGTTTCCTTTCTGTGGATCCTGATCACGACGAAACGAAGCAAACAAAATTTTCATTTCTTTAGTGAAATAATTTTTTTATTTCACTAATTCTAATCTCTCTTTATTTGCACAGATAACATAAATACCCGATAACCAATAATTTATGAGTTGACCAAACATTGGCCCCGGTTGGGATTCTAGATGCCATCACTGCTTAGCAGTCATCACTATATTATTACAAAAACGTCATATATCATTTACTCATTTCATTCATTCACATACGGAACTACTTTCCTTTCTGAATGTACTGGGACTAACTTTCTGTATGGTAAGTCTTCTTCATTTCTGTTAATCTTCGGCACTATGATGTCAGCACTGACTGACACCTGAAGTTTTCCTCTGGATGGGATATAACATAGTGCCGTGAATGTTAGTCAGTACAGAAGCACTCACAAGTCTCCCCGATTTAATGCTTATGCGATAAGATCAAAGAGAAAGTTAGACGCAGTGTCTGTCAAGGTTTATAGATCACTGGTCTCCTCTTCCCCTCAAAAATACTGCTTTAATAATCCATCGAAACTTTAGTGTAAAAGACCTGTAAGATTAAAAGAAAAATAGCTTATATTTTTTTTTTTTAGTATTTCCTAATAAAACTTTCCAACCTCTCTGAACACTAATTTTAAATACAGCCCTTTCTATGACACGGGTCGGCAATAACATAAAGATACGTAAACCGGTAATTTATGCGTTGCAAAAATATTGGCTCCGGCAGGAGATTTGAACCCCTGACAAACTACCCGGCTGGTGCATGCCAACACCACAGAGCCACCATCGCTATGTCATTATAAAAAATGGCGATAATCTCATAGATTTATATTAATCCTCACGGGTTGCTATGCTTAGTTAATTTTTAGTACGTGGTAGAGTCAAGCGGCGGTTCTTGCTGATGCTCGAATGGGTCGGCTCGACCGGGGTAGAACCACGGCCTCGCAGAACATCGGCGTGAAGTAGAAGCATCTTGAGTTCCTGCGTTTCGTGCTTCTTCCCCCTTCTCCAAATATCCTTAAAAGCTGACAACGTACCTGCAGTTCCTCTGATGTTGCTGATGTACGTGGGCGACGGTAATCACTTACCATCAGCCTACAAAAATGTTCCTAATCTCTTCACGACAGACACTTATATTTTTTTTCTAAAATAAATGTTAAAGAAAATGATTGTTGCTGTAGTATTTTACTACTCTATACATGTCAATGTTCTGCGAAAGATAATGCGCTTTCAGATATAAGCTTTCTTTGACAAGCTCTACATAGTGTAGCGAAGTGTTTATTATGTTTATGATAAAGTAATGTATGTAGGTAAAGGACATATACTAATATATAATTTATAGTTGCAATTGTTGTGACTGGTCAAACTTCATGATATTGACAATTATTATTATCTCTAGTCATAGTTTCACAACAAATTTTGTTTATTTATGTAACTTACCGACCGGTTTCCCCTTACGGCATATTCTTCAGGATATTCAACAACAATCATTCAGGATATATGTAGATTAAAAGCTTATATTCATATAAATGATATGCATAACATTTTTATTACATACGTTTGATTTAATTTAAGGTTGATGGTTTAGTACTTAGATTATTCTTTAGTACCGTTCTCCCTATCATTGTGGTAAATTGTATGATGTGTTATCCCTACATTTCAGCTTACCCCGTGAAGTTTTAATAAATATATTTCATTTATTGTGAGTGAATGAAATGAACATTAGATGAATATCTCATTATAATTAAAACCTGTCGGTTCGTTACTTACATAAATAAAATGTGTTGCGGAATTAGTACAAGAGGCAATGATTATTGTTAATGTACTAATATGATACAGACCTTATCTCACCTGATCTTAACTTCGCGCTTCCGTAAATTTCGTATAAAAACGAAAAAGATAGTTTAGGAAATCCCTATCGGATAAAAACTATAACTTTTTTGGGAAACTATATTTACGTTACTCTGTATAATAAATGGCATCGTTTTGTGGGTCACAGCAAGAACTACACTTGTTAAACCTACAACGCATTAAAATTACACAACTAAAGTGTGTATGTATGTTTGTCAGTATATGTCCAGGTATATTTATTTGTTTTTTTTATTTATTTATTCTTTATTGTTAGCCTTAAGCCTAAGGTTACAATGGGTGGACTTAATGCCAAGTGGCATTCTTTACCAGTCAACCTTTGTTATGGTGAAAGGTAGTTGGCAGGTACAAAACAAAGAATAAAAATAAAATAAAATAAAAAACACCAATAATAATAAGTTGATAAGTACATATAAACACACTGTATAATTAAATAAATATTTATAAAATACACAAATACGTATACAAGTATACAAAAAGATACATAAAAATATATATATAATAAAAATCGAAAATAGATAAGCCGAATATTGTCTATGATCTATAAGGTAATCACGAACTAGACTCTTAAATGATTTCTTGCTAGGAGCTGCTTTTACGTTATCGGGCAGGGCGTTCCAGAGGAGTGTACCTTGAACATATGAAGGTATGTACGTAAATATGAAAGTATGTACGTGTCTATGTGATATATGTATAAATATATATTAGTAATGTAGTTAGTAGTTTGATAATAGCGCCTAAAATAAAATTCCACCACGCCACAGGTTGACTGGTAGAGAATGCCTATAGGCATTAAGTCCGCCTTTTGTATCCTTCTATATAAAGGAATACAATAGAGATTGAATAATTAAAAACAAAACAACAAAAGTGTTACAGAAATGACAGAAAATAGAAAATATTAACTTTAGTTATAATTTTTAGTATAGGCATAAATTAATAGAACGGGGTTTTCAGGATGATTTCCAGTCCCTCTGAATGCGAATGAGAACAAATCTCACAGACCTGTCAGCAACAGGGATACGCTGAGGCTTTTACAGATATCCATTTGTTACGATTCAATACGTCTTCGAACAGTCAAGTTTATGTCAAATTAGGATTAGTCTTAACAGCTGTCACTACGTACTTACATGTCAAATATGCCCCAAACATCGCATGTACTAAGGTTAGGTTAATTTTGATTTGGTTCGAATCCGTTGTTAAGCTATTGTCATAAACCGACGTCTAAACACAGGCGTTTAATTTGGTTACGTAGATATCAAATTTTATTCAACTTAGTTTATCTGCCCTTCTATCTATCTTTCTTCCTATTTATGTTATAAGAGCCGACTAAGGGAAAAGCCTTGAACTCGTCACTTTCTAACACCCGGTGAGGCGAATAGTGGGTTCGTGCGTGGGTGGATCCATGATCTCTACCTATCCCTCCGAGTGATAGGCGTGAGTGATGATAAGCTATAAAACTTTCGTGCCCAATTAGTTGATTTACACCAAAAAGGAAACACCCCATTGATTTAAATGTCGAATGAATATACAGATTTTACAAGACAGGATGTTTACAAAAAATACAATTGCTTAAAATTTGGTAAGGTAAGCAAATCGCACTCAGAGGATTCCAAACTGTTACAACACACACGTGATTATTAAAAGATGTACTTCTATTTTATATCTATATAGAAACATATATAATAAGCCAGTTTATGTCGTAAAAGATCTTAAGTGATTTTTTAAGTCCCGATACTTATGTAGGACAAGTCTAGTAGACTAAGTATCGTTGAAGGCATATAGACTATTGTCGTGGACAGTCTTCTAACACAACGTTCGCAGTCTAGTTTCGTACCTGGTTGTGTTGTTTTACGAAAATAAAGGAAGTACCATGCACCACACATATTTAAAACGTTAAGATAACAAAATGCATAGAATAAAAAATGAAATAAAAATATTAAAAAAATATTTTTAACACTGTCATCACAAATATGGCACCAACTAGATCTCCAACTGAGCGTAATGTTGCAGAGGCTGTAGCGTGGATTTTCAGTTGGAGCCTCGTGACGTCACCAACAAGCCGATGTGCGATCCTACAATAGTTATATTTACAAGTCGTATTATAACAGTTAGTTGTACTTATAAAAGAGATTTAACAAGATTTTATTTGCTTATTATAAAAGTTATATAATTCTTTCGTTTATACGATTATTCTCTACATACTTCTCTCTATTTTATTCTATATTTGTATGTATGTATATATTTACGCCTTGTTCCCAACGGGGTAGGCAGAGACAATCTTCTACCACTTGCTACGGTCCTGACATACGTCTTTCGATTCTCCCACTTTCATCAATCTTCGCATGCATACTCGTTGGTTTAGAGCACTCTTGATCTGGCCTTTTTTCAGAACGTCTCCTATTTGATCGTGAAATGTTCGCCTAGGTCTTCCTCTCCCGACTCTACCATTTATACTCGTCTCGCCATTTATACTTTCATTCATCCTCTCCACGTGTCCAAACCAGCTCAGCATCCCTTTCTCAATTCGTGTCACTACATCGTCTTTCACGCCACAACGCTCTCTGATCACATTATATGTATTAACATAATAGTTTTCTAACGTATTTTTTTCTATTACACATTTCAGAAAAAAAAAACATCTGCCCTGTGAAGAACCATCAAGAAACTCATATGTTATCCCATCCTGTTATTTATTCGGTTATCCCTGATATGACAAAATAAAAACATACGTCGAATGTCACGTGAGACTCGAACCCGGAAACGAGAAGCAGATTATGATAAGCTACGACAAAGTGCATTTATACAAAGAAGAATATATTTTTGAGAAAAGCCTGTGTTATATTTTTTTTTTAAAAGAATCTTAGCAATGATATTTATTTAGTAACATTACTAATGATACTGTTAACCCTTCCACTAAGCTTACAACTTGTGTCTAGAGTGGTTTGCGACGAAAGTCGAATGGCGGGCTCGAACTTACGACCACATGTTTGGTAGTTCGCACCCTAACCCATTCGGCTATTGGCGCTTACGTTAAGTATAATATAAAAAAAGATATATGTTACATATTTTCTTTGTTATTCTATTGAATAGTTGTTTTTCTAATATATTTTGGTTAAATAGCACTGTGACTTATCTCTATAGATCGGAAAAATAGTTAACTAGAAACGAATTACATATATTATATATATTTACGCCCTGTTCCCAACCGGGTAGGCAGAGACAATCTTCTTCCACTTGCTACGGTCGTGACATACGTCTTTCGCTTCTCCCACTTTCATCAATCTTCGCATGCATGCTCGTTGGTTAAGAGTACTCCTGACCTGGCCTTTTTTCAGAATGTCTCCGATTCGATCGTGAAATGTTCGCCTAGGTCTTCCTCTCCCCAGTCTACCATTTACACTCGCCTCATATATTTGTTTCGTCGACCTACTTTCATTCATCCTCTCCACATGTCCAAACCAGCTCAGCATCCCTTTCACAATTCGTGTCACTACAACGTCTATCACGCCACGACGCTCTCTGATCGCATTATATGTATTAACATAATAGTTTTCTAACGTATTTTTTCTATTACACATTTCAGAAAAAAAAAACATCTGCCCTGTGAAGAACCATCAAGAAACTCATATGTTATCCCATCCTGTTATTTATTCGGTTATCCCTGATATGACAAAATAAAAACATACGTCGAATGTCACGTGAGACTCGAACCCGGAAACGAGAAGCAGATTATGATAAGCTACGGCAAAGTGCATTTATACAAAGAATAATATATTTTTGAGAAAAGCCTGTGTTATATTTTTTTTTTTTTAAAAGAATCTTAGCAATGCTATTTATTTAGTAACATTACTAATGATACTGTTAACCCTTCCACTAAGCTTACAACTTGTATCTAGAGTGGTTTGCGACGAAAGTCGAATGGCGGGCTCGAACTTACGACCTCATGTTTGGTAGTTCGCACCCTAACCCATTCGGCTATTGGCGCTTACGTTAAGTATAATATAAAAAAAGATATATGTTACATATTTTCCTTGTTATTCTATTGAATAGTTGTTTTTCTAATATATTTTGGTTAAATAGCACTGTGACTTATCTCTATAGATCGGAAAAATAGTTAACTAGAAACGAATTACATATATATTATATATATTTACGCCCTGTTCCCAACG
The DNA here is from genome assembly GCA_029286595.1 of Bhutanitis thaidina. Taxonomy (NCBI): domain Eukaryota; kingdom Metazoa; phylum Arthropoda; class Insecta; order Lepidoptera; family Papilionidae; genus Bhutanitis; species Bhutanitis thaidina. The sequence goes on along the minus strand of JAGSMS010000023.1, from coordinate 1,352,208 downwards.
GGGTAGGCAGAGACAATCTTCTTCCACTTGCTACGGTCGTGACATACGTCTTTCGCTTCTCCCACTTTCATCAATCTTCGCATGCATGCTCGTTGGTTAAGAGTACTCCTGACCTGGCCTTTTTTCAGAATGTCTCCGATTCGATCGTGAAATGTTCGCCTAGGTCTTCCTCTCCCCACTCTACCATTTACACTCGCCTCATATATTTGTTTCGTCGACCTACTTTCATTCATCCTCTCCACATGTCCAAACCAGCTCAGCATCCCTTTCACAATTCGTGTCACTACAACGTCTATCACGCCACGACGCTCTCTGATCAGATCAGATGAAACGAATTTAATCGAGAATGTTCTGTACGTCTGTACACTCGGTAGCTCGACACGGGCATTGGTATAACAAAGTAGGATTAATATGAATGTGATAGGAAAGTAAAGTTAAAGTAGGTCTCCCCCTGTCCCAGCTCTATCTCTCAGTCTCATTGTTTTGAACCCGAGTCTGCGTCACTGCTCCAATGCGTGTTGGCGGACCATGTGTCCTTAATTTTTTTTTAATTTTTTAGATGCACATTTCCTCACCTTCCTTTACCGCCGAGCGTGACGTGGTAAGTCGTGTAATTAGAAATGCAATTAACAACACCAGTGGTGCCTGCATCGGAATTCGAAACCGGACCATTCGTGTACTATGCAATTCATACGATTAGTATAATTATAATTACAAAAGTGAAAAGAACCCGGGACTAAACTAATAAGTTAAGATATCAATTCGAAAAAGCTTCAAGATTAAAATAAAATGCGCATTATTTAGGCGTTATTTTTGAATTTGCATTAATTTTTGTGTATTATACAAAGAAAGTGAAGTCATCATTGTAAGCACCCACATGGTACGTTACGTTGGTGATCAATGAAGATCTCAACATGGAAGGTTACCAGAAACTACATGGCATGTCGATCGTGAGGAACGAACCTGCACCCTGTAAGTGCAAGGCGTCGTGTACGATCGTTTAACACTCAACATGTCTCCTTGCGGTCAGTCCTATCTCTTGGCCGGCATACGTCATCGCGTCCATCACAGTGGCTCACCCCAAATGAGGTAAATTTAACAGAATGAGGGAAAAAAAATCAATACGTAGAACAGTCACTGCATATCGGCCAGTATCGGAGCCCCTCTAATTTACTACAGCGATAAAAACAATGCGTCTATGTGTGCGGACGCGCGCACACAACAACACGTCATATTAACTATTACAATATTCATACGTCATTATGAAGGCGCCCTTATGTAACGTTTCGCTCATCAATAATTCCTCAACGCTGCCCATTGATTTCCTAATTGCTAATACTTACGGGTACAGCAGACGTCAAATGTTCTGGAAGTTGAGCATCCTAATGTCCAGGTCCGGCGAGGTCGACGAACCCGGCGAACACGCGGACAGACACGCAGTCCGCCATGTTGGCTCAAACGTCAGTTCTCAAAAATTCAAAAAATCCGCGAACTGTCAAACTCGACGCGACCGCTCGAAAACTTGGTGCCGAAACTTAAATATTGTTTCCTTGCTTGGGGTTTACAATCGTTTTAAAGTTTCAAAATTGTCGTTACACCTATCTATAAACACTTTGTTGTATAAAACGGTATAAAAATATTAAAATTATGAACCGTGGAAAACTTGTAAATGAAAACGAAATATAAATATATATTAATAATAATAATAAAAACGTTCAAGCCGCTCCGTGTTCGAGCGCCTACTGACTTAAAATTTTTGGGTATAAAAACATGCTACAATAGCCTCCCACGGGATCGAGCCATCTTGATCCTTGCGGAACCAGGAAATCTACTTACGTGTCTAAACTGCCGCCTTACGCGAAAATGTTAAAATATTAAAACAAAACAAATAAATAACATAAAAGAATAACAACACACGAACAATAGACAAATTGAATGCATGCAATTTTTTTTTAAAAGAGAAAAATTGTCTCTGGCAATGCTATTACAAAACTATTATAGTATGACCTACTCCTACTCCTACTCTTCCTAGGACCCGTTTGAGTAGGTAATACCTTCTGACCTACGTCTGCCGCTAAGCAGCAGGCTGTGAGACCTTCCGTCTTGGTCCACAGGAATGACAATGGGTTTCTATTCTTAGATTGAAGTTGTTTGCTGATCCATGCGCTGCAGAATCCGCTTAGCATCAAGTGAAACGTTAGCACGTATGTCACCTCCAATAAATCGCTCTGTAATTTCGAAGACAACGATTTCGACAAAATCGTGTTCTCCTTCTGTCAACCTGGTGATGATCTAATACTGGACATAGGCCTCTCCCAATAGTCCCTCCATTACCATATCCCCATGTTGGCAGGCGTGTTGCAGACAGCAGTACAGTCCGCTGCTCGTCCTCTTTCTGGATATTTCCGGTCTGGCATTCTTCGATAAGGTTAATCCGCCATCTAAGGTTAATACGCGATAACATTTTCAAAGCTTTTCTCTTTGTCAACTTTTCCACTTATGTCAGAAATATTTGGTGAAATGTTCGGAATCTTTACTTTACGTACTTTTGGAAACCCAAAAAGATTTAAAATGTTTATTTGTGTTCTGCTGTATACCAAACCTATTATCTACAAATTTTCGCAATAAATTGTATATTTTCTTAATATTCCAAAAATGTTATTTATGAAAGTAATCGATGAAAACAAGTTGAAAGTTGCAAATATCAAGATCGGAGAACCAGCGTGGCGGCATGCATGTGTGCGTGTGCGAGGGGGCTCGCGGCAGTAGGGGGGTGCGGGTGGTTCGGGTGAAATTTTTCGTTTTTCGCCCACTTTTCCGTCCCGCTCTAGTTTTTCCTCTCCCTCATTTTTTCTTCGCCCGCTTTCTTCCTAGTGCCCCACCACATGTGTGCTAACTACAGTATAGTCACAAATTGAAGAGGCTACTTCGTTCCGTTTCCGGTTTGAAAATAACATTAATTGGACAGTATGTACTTTAACTTTTACATTTTAAAATAATTTGAACCAAGTTTTTAACTGAGTAATAAATAGCTATAAAAATATTAAATAGTTGTAACTATTACGACTAATAATATTATATGATGCTTATTAGCAGATTTTATCATAAACCAAATAATCTGTTTCAATAATTACAAATAAAAAAATTGAAGCCGTATGTGAAAGTATTTACAGTATTGTGATAAACATTTGGATCGGAATAAAAAATCTGAAAACATGTTATCTCTGTTTTTTTGGTGTGGTCTGCAGCGCGCGAGGGCGCCGCCCGCCCTCGGCCCCATAGCGCCTTACAACTCTACGGCGTGTTCCCAAAACCAAATCTCATTGTATTTTACATTTTTAATTATATTTTGACACTAATTAATGATTGATGTCATTATTATAATTAACTTAACTAACTTGGTTAGATACGGTTATAAATATGTAGACGTACAAAGTAAATAACTTAATCAACGGATTCAATAAATAAATAAATAAATAAATAAATGTGTAATAATTTAATTCGCTTAGTCCAATGATTTCTTTGAGAACAGATTCTTAACATTTCCTTAAAATATATGTTAAAAGTATTAGGTAACAAATATCGACACATAAATTAAATTATATCATAGACTACATTTATGTAAAAAACTTAAGGAATATGAATTACGCTATAAAATCTTTAACACTGAAAAATATTTGCATGCAATTCACACTGCTCTTACTTACTAATAAAATAATTTCTTTCCAAGAAATATTAATATATGTAACAATAAATAGGCCCTTCATAAACGTATGGCGACTTTTAATTATCACTTAATATTAAATTAAAATAAAAACAAAAACAATTGAGACTTAATTAAACTTAATTAAAGTAACAAATCACGAACTAACAGGCATATCTTCGAGCAGCCTGTATCAGGGCACCAGAACTAGGAAACGAGGGAGTAAGTACACACGGCCCCGGCGCCCCCCGGGGGGAGTACATGGCAAATACGCGAAAGCAATAGGACTTTTAAAAATTCTCCAGAAATATGATTTATGTGTTGACGGCGAGCGCCTCCTTTCTCTTGCTTCAAGGACGGGGGCCTGATTCGATTTTTAAACCGCCCGGGCTCTGGCCTTTTCAGTTTTTCATTCGACAAAAAAAAATAGAATTCATATTGTTTTTCTTTAAAAACGGGGGACGCTAAGCGGGCGGCCTTCGCGAACAATTTTAAATTCAAATTTCTAGCTGTTATAACGCCAATCTTACTTTTATATAACGTTTCCTGGAAATCGATTAATTTCAAAAAGCTGTAAGTGACAGATGAAACATTTAAAGCCTCTTATATAATATTGAATTTTAAATTAATCTGCGTAATTCCTTGTTAAAAAAATTGCAACAACCCTATCTAACGGAGTGTCATAGAAGACGATTAAAGGCAATAATGCGTAATGTCTTTTCATAGAGTTCAGTATTTAAAAAGCCTAGGGATGTCACAATTTCATGTTTCGATACTTTATATCATTACAGTCAAGAATGGCTATCCCAAAAGTCATCGAATAATAACCCTGTCCGTTGTTAGTCACCGGTCCCTATACGTCTCATAACAATAGAATCACAATTGTTTCAGAGTTAGGACACATGACTTCTTACGCACCTCTACCTACTCTTCTTTGATTACGACTACGGCGATAACTTCCGGGATCCACGTAAATCCTTCACCGTTCAGGCTACACTTCTCTGATACTCCTTGCCCGAAGACATTAGAAAAGCCCCATATAAAATTTCTTTCAAAAGATTGGTACGCGAACACTTTTTAAAACCATCTGATACTTGTTAGTATTTATTCTGATCTATTATATATGTATGTATTAATGTGTTTGTATGTATGTATTTGTATATCTATGTGGATGTGAATATATGTATGCTTATACATTTATATATGTTTTAATTATGTAGTATATTTCTCAATTAGCCTTTCATATTTATATTATTTTAAACTTGATGCACCTATCACCACATTTCTTCAGGCCCTGGGTTGACTGTTAGAGAATGCCAAAAGGCATTAAGTCCGCCTTTTGTAATCCTTTTGGTGTAGACAATAAAGTATAAATAAATAAATAAATATAGTATAATATATAGTAATGAAGATGATAAATGTCACGCCTATCCCTAACCGATGCTCTGCGCTCGTCATCTAAGACAGATCGGTTAACAGATTCTCCAGTAGCGTCACGCTTGACCAACGGGTAAACGGTCAAACGTCTCAAACGCCACTGTCCGTCATCGTTGTGTTTTGAGATTGTGTAGTTAGCTTTTACGACACTCACGGGACACATATTCTATATATACTACAACAGTATATTTAAGTCCACAAACATGGACATCTAAAAGCATCAGCAAAACCCGTCATTTATTGGAAGGCGTACCCAGTTAATCACCACAACTATTCTCGTTTCACGTTATAAAACTATTGAAGTGCAAAATGTTTAATGAATTGGATCAAAATTTATTCGTGTTACATTCTGAGTATATGTATATATATTCACGCTTGTTCCCAACGGGGTAGGCAGAGACAATCTTCTTCCACTTGCTACGGTCCTGACATACGTCTTTCGCTTCTCCCACTTTCATCAATCTTCGCATGCATGCTCGTTGGTTTAGTTTCGGAATATATCTATGACAAATTTCAGTTTTCAGTCTTTCTTCAGTATTATTAGCATCGGAATAATCTAGATCCATACCGTGGGCGGTCCAATTTCAAAATTGTTCGCGACGCAACTTACACTCAGTAGTTTAGTTTCGAACCCGGCGATGTTCGCTTATAATTATAATAAAAACATCCCGTGACCACAGGCGATGCAAAGCACCCGAAAAAGTTAAAATTAAGGCAATAAATTCCGTAAAATTAGTTTCATTTCAATGTCCAGTATTCGCGTGAATGAAAGAAATAATTCCGGTTAGAACTGGAAATCGCAAATACAATACGCGAATTAGAAGGGTCTCAAGACGAAGCGCGCAATTTAAATAACATTGGTAAATTTATTAAGTTGATGCAGAGACTATGATCTCATTACTACGTGTGTTCAAATAATATAAGTATACCAAAAAGGACATTTGAGGAAGCGGCAAGATCTTAAACCAGGCAAATAAAAATCTAAAACTGTAAAATCAGGACAATTGTTTAATTTCAATGTAATTCGCACAGAGAGAAGAAATAAATATGAACACGTAAAGTCCAATTATATTATACAGGTTGGATGCGTTACGATATTAATCATACGACATAATCTCATATTGCACAGGATATTTCTATGTCATACACCAAATATCAATTATTTAAAGTACCGTAGTTTAGTCATAAGATATTTTTTTAAGTTTTTGTTATTTTGCTTCAAAATATATTTACGTTACTAGTAAACTAGGCCAACCACGCCCAGGTCAAAGACCTTATCCCTAAAATATCTTCAAATAGCGAAACATCTATTTCAGATATGCTATATGATGTCTTTCCGTCAGATGTCACGAATGAACCCATTAAAAAAAATTACTGAACTATGGTTTCCTTCGGAGTCTTATCTCTGTCAGAGGAGACGACCTCATTACGAAACGATGGTAGATTGTAAAAATAAATGCCAAAGAAATTTTAATTTCTTACGTCAATTAAAGAATTTTATTGTCATTTCCTGATGAATGTGACGTCTACGGCAATATACCGATCCCAGTTCTTTTTCATCGGCCTTTTAGGGGTCTCCTGCTGGACATAAGCCTCCTGGCGCGGAGGTTAACAGTCTCAGACTCGGAACCTTATTAGACACTCGGCCATCAACGATCTGTGGAAATTTTCGTTTCGCATTTTTGAGATAGTTAAGGTGTCTGGCTTTCTCCGGCTTTTTATAGTCGTGTCCGCTTTTTAGTAAAGATTTGGAGAATACTTTATTTCAGTGAAAGTTTTAAAATTTAGTAAGATTATGGGTGGAAGGACATCGGATCCACAAAGTTTACATAATATTTTTAAAAAAAATTATGTGAATTCGAAAAAGTACTCATCGAACGCTTTTACTATTCCTGAAATTGACGATATATTACTGAGGAAATACTGTGCGGGCCACTAAACACGCGAATAAAGAACTTGAGATATTTTGCAATCACATTTTTTACCCTTCTAATTTACTTTTCTAATAACAGTAATCTTATTTTTTAAAAAGTTGATTTAATTCGTTTTTCTTTTCCTTTTACGCCAGTTATTCTTTTTACTCTATTGTATAATTTATTTTGAAGCGGCAGTAGTAAGCAAAAAGGTGAGTTACGTAGAGGTTATATTGTAATTAAATAAATTTATAAGTATTTATTTCCCAAGGTTCCTTTAATTTAGATAGAATGTATCTTATATCATTTATATTTATCCTTATCTTATCTTGATACTGTCCTTTATCTATTCCATGGCTTAATCCTCTCCTCTGCCAAATATCGTTCATATCCGTTAATTTCTAGCGTAATTAAATGACAAACATACAAACTTATAGTTTTCAAATGAAATCCGTTTAAAGATTCGAGTACATGCATACAAACATACACGCTTATTGCAAAGAATTTTATATATTAGTATATAATTTATGCACTCTTTATGTAAAAGGCTGTGTAGGGGTGACCCCCCACGAGAAGTTGCGACGACTTGCGCGGTGTTCCGTGGAGTCGATGGTTGCAGATGACTCTAGTCCGTGCATAGTAGCAACCTACGGGAGAGTTCTTTAATCAGCAGTAGACTAGCAATGGTTTTTTTTTTTTAAAAACTTAAGCCCTCGATAGACATTGCTCTGGTGTCGTGGAGGCAGCATACATACATAAACTGTACATGGACAAAGATCCAGACTCGAAACGATTATTATTTTGTGGTCCATTCAAACACTTGACCCGTACGTAAATCGAACCCACGACCCACAGCGTCGCGGCCTAACTATCTACCACTACGCCGTATTGCCTATAGACAGTAACGATGTTGATAACGATATGTGAAAATATAAATAACATTGAAGTCGCATACTCCTCAGCACCCGCCGGTTTCGTGGCCCAACGCTATAAACGCCACCCTTCTTGTCCCGAGACGCTTATTTGGTTCGCTTTAAAATATATTCACAGTGGCCTATATTTCGTGTACATTCGTCGGATGCGAATAATAATAAGGTCGTGTAAACAAATCAAAGACTGTGGAGTTTTTCATACGCTTGTCTGTAACGACCCTTATTTGCATTTAATATGCACACGTGCCCAAGATTATTTGCTTTAATGCTTATACGCAGCGCCCTTGGACAATTTTCGAATAGCAGATGAAGTCCTCCGGGTCGACGTTGATCACGGAGACAAGGTGTTGAAAAAGGTATGCAGGTGTTTATTATAGTGCCGTGTGTGCCTGCGCATGTCCGATGTGACGCCGGTGCGATACGTGTTTGTACGTTTGTGTGCACAATAGCCTGCTGGCATGAGTTGAATCGTTTCTAGGCCAAATTATAAGTAAGAAGAGTAAAGTAGCAGTCTGTAAGTGCCCGCTGCTGGGCAAAGGCCTCCTTCTCAAATATCTGAGAGGGTTTGAAGCCGAGAAGGGCCCGCCGCACTGCTCCTGTGCGGGTTGCCGAGCTTCACATATCCTCGAAATAATATTTTCATTGTTTCTCAGACATGCAGGTTTCCTCACGTTTTCCTTCACAGTTGAGCACGTGGTAAATACAGCACTTAAAATTGTTAATAACAATTTTAGTGGTGCCGGCACCGGGGGATCGAACCCTGGTCACTCGCGCTCTATGACACTAAAGTGAGCGCCCTGACCACTAGGCTATCACGGCTCTCAGCCAGACAGACGGCGCTAAAATTCGCTGGTTCTCCGGAACTATGTCACTATTCACAATTACTCTATATTATGTATTACAATATCTATGGTTTCTGTAATTTAGATATTACCACAGATTACGAACGTAAACAAAGCCATGTTCATTTAAAGCTTGTACGATATATCATTACAATATATAAATAAATAAATGAACTTGCGACCCAGGCAATGGCATTAATTATTTATATATTTATAATTTTATTTCTAAAAAGTCCTTATGTGCATTTACATATGTCAACCATATTTGAAACATTCAAAGACTCACGCTAACCTTAAACTTAACAGCCCGGAAAAAATCCACTGCAGGATTTGTCTCTCCCATAAGGAGCATTTGCTTAAAACGCCACGCCCGGTAAGAGGATTGGCGATCGAAGAACCAGACCCCACACACTTTAGACCCTGCCGCCCGTCATCGGTCTGCTTAATATTGATCTGGGAGTTTTCGAAATTGTTATCCCACCATCGTCCCCTTAACCGTCTTACGCCGATACCACACGGCTCAGATAAACACTGGCGTCTATGAATATGCGGCTGGATAATGCACTTTTTAAAACCATCTGATACTTGTTAGTATTTATTCTGATCTATTATATATGTATGTATTAATGTGTTTGTATGTATGTATTTGTATATCTATGTGGATGTGTATATATATATGCTTATACATTTATATATGTTATGTAGTATATTTCTCAATAAGCCTTTCATATTTGTATTATTTTAAACTTGATGCACCTATCACCACATTTCTTCACACCCTGGGTTGACTGTTAGAGAAAATGCCAAAAGGCATTAAGTCCGCCTTTTGTAATCCTTTTGGTTTAGACAAAAAAGTATAAAAAAATAAATAATGCATGTGTCGCCGGAAGTGTGACAAAGCTGTGATATCATTTCACTTGTGACATTACATAACTGCACAGACTTTTGACAATCGTCTCAATTGCAATGTCAATTTTAGTTACTTTGTAATTGTTATAATACAAACAAACCTTATATATTTCATAATTTCGACCTGTCACAAGTCCACTTCTGGACGTGGGCCTCACCGATAAGTACCACAAAGCACGCCCTGTGCCGCCTGAATTCATCTCGCAACACTGTGCACGCGCACTCCATGTGTGTAAATCCTATACCTTTGTTTATGCACGTCATATTTTGTTATAAAAAAATTATATTGCGCGATTAAATGGCGTTAGAAGTACATTAAAACGTGGTGTTAAGGTGTTGTTGTATCTATAAGTGCTGATGTTTAAAATTAAATAAGCAGTAAGAGTCGTCACTAATATCATAACATAAGGCGATCCTAGAACTGGTTTCATCTACCTGTCGGAGGCTCTCGGATCGCCTATAGCCCTTCCTCTCATTTTGGAAGATTTCTTTCGTTTACAGGGGACGCAGCGCTCCACAGCATCAGTCATCGACGACTTTGTTTTCAACTTTCGGGGCCTCCGCTCTCGCAAGTCTCTTTCGATGTAACTGTAAAGGCCACCTGGCCAACAGCAACGTGGATTGTTTATAGTCGGTATGTTTCTACTTCCGAGATCCCCTAATCAGACACAACGCGCTGTGGGGCCTCCAGGCCAGCAACGGGTATGCTTAAAGCATTTTCCATCCACCCCAAAAAAAAAAAAACAGGGTCTTACCCGAAGCTGTAAAGGTGGCATGGCCAACTATCTGAACCATCGGGGTTTTAGTCCGGTCCGGCTGCTGTCGGCATCTTCAATGCTGATCCCGACATAACCCGTCCCCGGTGACTGGTTCAGTGGAAAATTGCTTCAAAAGGTTATAGTGGTTTTCTTCGAATCCTCATAACAGTTAATTAGTTCATCTCAGATCAAACACATTATATATTTATGTATTTAAGTATGTCACATGTAAATTTATTTTACTTAATGAAATACGTCCGTCTTAATTGTAATAATTTTATTTCATAACATCTATCTATTGTTGCTATTATAAAATTGTAAAGTACAGTACATTAGAATTCCGGTATTGACCAGAAAGGGATTTTTAAGCCCAAAAGTACTGGACAAAGATGGCTTACAAGGTCCGAAAGCTCGACTCGAATTAAAAAGTTGGATACTATTAGTTCCGAAAAATAAGCGGGATCGACCAGAACGGGATTTATAGCGTCAGTGACAGCCAGAATGTGATACGTATACAAATACAACAGAACGATTCGAATGTTATATTCACAGTTCGGAAGCCTGAAATAACATAAATAAAACTATACACTACACACAGCCGTGATAGCTTAGTGGTTAGGGCGCTCGCTTTAGTTACAGTTACAGAGCGACCTTGTTTCGTACCCCGCTGGCGGCCACTGGTAAAATTGTTAAAAGCAATTTTAAGTTCTGTATTTACCACGTGATCGGCGGTGTAGGTAAACATCGCGAGGAAACCTGCATGTATGAGAAATAACAAAACATATTATTTCGAGGAACCAACCCGCACTGGAGCAACGTGGCGTGTCCTTCCCAGCTCCTACACCCTCATAGATATTTGAGGAGTAGACCTTTGCCCAGCAGTAGGCACTTACAAGCTGTTACTTTACTATTAATTTTTCACATATATTGCAAATTGTGAGTATAAATGGTAAAGTCGGGAGAGGAATACCTAGGCGAAAATTTCACGATCGAATCGGAGACGTTCTGGAAAAAGGCCAGGTCAATAGTACTCTAAACCAACGAGCATGTATGCAAAGATTGCTGAAAGTGGGAGAAGCGAAAGACGTATGTCGGGTCCGTAGCAAGTGGAAGAAGATTGTCTCTGCCTACCGTACCGTTGGGAACAAGGCGTGAATATATACATAGATACATATATATATATAACACGGATAAAATCGTAGTAAGTATGTAATATGTAAACATAAGTGTTTTGCCTGGATTATGTATCAAAGAAGGAATGGGGGAGGGGACAAACCAACTCTTGTCTCCAAATGCGTGGCTTTGAAAAATGGATAGATACACTACTGTATTATCACTTATATTGACACCATGTGGAATTTTAACCAAGCTCTATAACTTATGCCATTAAAAAATGCCAACCTCGGCCTCAGGGCTCTGGCGATTCTGTGTGATTATCAGGTTGTTTTAATTCATAATGCTGCAGTGACAAACCAGCTTATAGCCCACCTGTTATGTCCCGCAGCATGAAGTTACATGGCTGATTTATTACGATCAAACCTAAACCTCAGAAGTTTATTTATTTATTTTTGGGAAAACATAAAGACAATTAACAGCAACGTAAATTGCTAATCACAAAGTCTGTGTAAAAGGTTTTTTTTTTATAGAAGAAGGGGCAAACGAGCGTGCGGCTCACCTGATGGTAAGTGATCACCGACGCCTACGAACATCCACAACACCAGAGGAGCTACAGATGCGCTGCCGGCCTTTAAGGAAGGAATAAGCTCTTTTCTACGTAAGGTAGGTACCTACTTAGACGGCTTCCAGACAGAAAGAAGTCATTTCTCCTTGTAGTATAACAGTAGTAAATTATATCATCTCCCCAATTTAACAATTGATGTAGTAAAAGGTTATCAACAGACTGCAAAAAGGAGGAGGTTATCAATTCGCCTGTATTTTTTTTGTATGTACGTTAAGCGATATCTTTGCCGATCGTGAACCTTGTGATGTTTTGTGTGAAGTTTAGTCATTTTTTCTTCCAATGGTGGTCCGATATAAATTTGAAGAAGATATGCTTACATTTCTTCGGTTTTCATCCCCAGCCTTGGAATGGTTTTCATCTTATCTTCGCCGATTCGTAACTTGGGCTGATTTAGAGACTGGTGCACCGCAAGGCGGTATACTTTCTCCGATAATGTTTTCTTTATTTATAAATTATATCACATCAGTTGTCGATTGTTCGTACCATCTGAATGCTGACGATCTTCAGTTCTATATTCATTCCAGCATTGAGTATCTACATAATGTTATTAATAGTCTTAATGTTGATGCCATCAGAGGTTGATCACACAGATGCAGAACGTCTGTCAATCTAAATGTAAAGTGGATATGGATAGTTCAAAAATGCACGCAACCACCATAACCCACCCGATTATTTAAGTCTTTCTCCGGTTTTTTAAAACGGTATTCTTATCCCATACTGTCATTACACGAAAAACCTTGCCTTGCATGCGGACCACACTTTATCTGGGAACTTACAGATTGGTGAATCCAGCCGTGAAGACGTTGCCGCCCTGTGATCTCTTTGTCGCCTTCGAAATGTCCTGCCATTGATAACCAAGCTGTTGCTGATTCATTCACTTAATCTATCCATTGTTGACTATTCAAATGCTTCTCAGATCCACCGCAATATCTTCTCACTAAATCGGACCGCATTTTCTTCTATCGTTCAAGGCTAAGATGGCTCTCTATTCGCCAAAGGCGTAGCTCCAGAATCTTATGAGTAATTTATACTATTTTAAACAATCCAAACTCCACTTTTTGTCTTAAGGATAACTTGAATTTATTTTTTCCGAATCATAATCGAGTGCCTCCTATTCCAAACAGTCTGAAAATTTGTATAACACAAAAGTACTTCTTTCTGGTTTCTTTACCGTTCCAGCTACACTTCTTTGGAACGCTCTTCCTCGATATAGTCAAGAAACCACCAAACAAAAACTCTTTTAAAACTCTGCTCTGACGTTACTATTTGAAGGCCATACCATGCGATATATTTTTTCTTATTTATATATGTATTTTATACGTATGGATGTAATATGTATGTTGTTGTGTATGTATTTATGAAAGAGTATCTATAATTAATGTTAAATTATTAACTATTTCATATCAATATTAAATTTACATTAGTTTTTCTTTATAATTGAAGATTATTGATTTGAACGTCTGAGTGAGAAAGAAATACATCATGTACTCCTTTTTCACCTAGGGTTAACTGGCAAAAAAGCCAAGGGGCATAAAGTCCGCCCATTGTAAACCATAGTTATAGCTAACAAATAAATAACATAAAAAAAATATCGTGCCGCAAATTAACGCACAAACTGAGACACTCGTCTTGATCTCCCTTTATCTAAAGTAACGCATATAAGTGAAGATAGAAAAAAGGCCCTACAATCTTTTCGGATGCAGTGTCAGAGATGCGGGACGCATCATAACATAACCAGATCCGAACACCGATAATTTGTGTAGTTTTGCACAAATGTTAACTTCAACTGAGATTCAATGACCCCTGACCAATGTCGCAACAGACAGATACGCTAACCTTTTAGCCACGTGGTCGTTATGCTGGAAGCTCCGCTCATCGCTTAAGGAAGCAATGGCACTTCTGCTTACACTAAATATACGTTAATTAATGTTTAAACACATGTTTAGTTTATTGTCTAAGCCGATAAACACGAGTTTAAGCTTTGCCACACATTGATCTATGTTCATTTACATATAAAGCCATAGTTATTACATTTACATACATTTGTTTACGTAAAGACTACTTAATTTGTTGTAGAAAAAGATAAGTGAAAGTGGATAATGGTAACGCAGGTACAATGTTCAATTACAGCATTAAACTTTTGTTTTAAACAACTTTTGCCAAACAGTTGTTGAACAATTATCAAAGGCTTGTTTATATGTTTTCTCGTTGAAACGGTTATGTTGAAACAATTTAAAGGTTTTCCTTCAGAGCAATAATTCTGAAAGAATTCCTATCATAATGCTGTTATGTTCTCATTGTTTGTTAAGCAGATATTATCGCATCGCGTCGTGTCGAAGGTTAATTAATTTAATCAATTAAATTAAAAAAAAAAAGTTCATTCCAAACGGTTCGCACTGACGTATTTCCGCACTCACAGCAATGTAGCATTTCTTTCTACAAAACTATCTTCTGCTCCCTTCCCTTCACCTCTTCCCCCCCTAACTGCGTTAGTGTGCGTAGAGAAATCGTACCCACACAGAGCCACCCCCCGCTTTCACGGTTCTAATTTTTGGGGAATTTGGGGCATATTCGTAAATATGAAATGGAAAAAATATTTCGCGGTTAATCCTATTTTCAACTTTGTGGGGACGTGATAAAGCGTAATTTGTAATGACTACGGCTTCGAAAAAAATTACTTCATATGTCGTCCTTAAGACGGAGCGCCTCGCGCTTCGTATGTGTGTTCCGAACATAGATGCAGTAGAGTGGTTATTTATTTCATAAGCCTACCAAAGTTAACGCATCCATCCCGTACAACTATAACCGGTGTTGAAGTTCAATAAGACATTGGTGTAATATCAAAATTAAAAGTAGGAGAATACGACATTAACAATTGATTGCCCTCGTCCCCCGAAACAACGTCAGATAAAGAATAAATGATCCAAATCCTAGACCAAGAGAGCAAAAAAAACTGAATAACCGTTACCGAAACATTAAGAATTTCGAAGAACACCAGACCTCTGTCAGTCGGACAGAGTACAATGGCAGAAAACACTATAACTAATATAATAGAGAGTGACCGATGATTCTAACCTCTTTCCACGTATTTGCAGATCTGGCTTTGTACTGGAGATGGCCATTTTCCTAAAAGAATACTTAAATTTCAGACTTATGTTTTCAGAGTTCTCATCACCTACATTTAACCTACATTAGAATGCGATTAAATGCTTGGATCTACTAAATAAAGGTGTCTCAGAATGATTTTAGTTTTTAGATGTTAAATAAAAAACAAAATATCAATTAAATCTCGTTTTATTTAAAGTTAATCTAAAGAGAAGTTTATTTATAAAAAATGATCCGGACTTTTTTTACCGGCTACAACCGCAACACCCTTTTCCAGCAAGATGGAGCCACTTCTCATGTTACAAATGACTCATTAGCTGGTCTTCACGATTTTTTGGTATTTAACATCTAAAAACGAAAAACATTCTGAGACACCCTTTAGTTCAAGACAGTAACAAAATTTGTTGTTTAATGTAAATAGTAAAAAAGAACCTAAAAGAATACAAAAAGTAAATACGTGTTAGGTGTTAGAGCCAAATGCTTAGTATTATCGTCGTGATGTTCCAGACAAAACCAGCTCATGGTAGCAACGTAACTCCACTACGTTTCGTGTACTTTGTGCCCGAAACCGAGAATCCGAGGCCCATTTGCTCGTTATAAGGTGAAAGGCTAGGAGATACCTCAATGCTCAGGAGTGACTTCATCGGATGTCGGTAACTACGGATTGCAGTAAGGTAGACTGGCAAATGTATTGCCTTCTGCTGATAGAAGTCCGTTTAGCCATTGGTCATTCTGCACTATGTTCAAAAGCATAATTGCTCAACTCCATGTGAGATTAGTACACGAACTGTTAGTCCTGACTGGTGAGCCTACTCAACACCTCCGATCGAGAAGAGGAAGAAGTTGTGATCCGTCAGTAACGGTACACCTCAGTCTTTGTCCATCGTCTAAACGTCGCGGTAGGCATTCAGGCATATGTCGAGATCTTTATAAATAATAATTATTGTCTTTATAACTTGTAATTCCAGTGTTTAGTAAATGTATATTTAAAAAAAACAATTTCAAATTCCGTTATAACAGAACGAAATTATGCGTCAGATCTAACTATTCCGTTTCCATTTTGAAATTGATTATACCGCTACATTATTGTTCATCCACTCTCCAGCCGAACGACAATGATGTCAACGAGCATTAGAACGAATAAATGTTTTTAATATCACAACAATCGACTCCATCCATCCCCTGTTCCATCAGCCGGCGATATATAGCCGTTGTCTATATGTATACGCACAGTTGTATAATATTTTCCTATATGTTACTTCCATCATTTATTCTTTATTACTATATATCCTAACAACTATTCATAGCGAACTCAAAGTGTTTGTCTCTGGCCGGGTGTGTGCGTGCAATGTATTATCTACATATATTATGACGAGTATAAAGGGCAAGAAGGGAGGAACTCAATTAAACATTTTCCTTAATCAAGAGCGAAGGGAGATTTCTCATTTATTATTTTTATTACTATTTTTCGTTTCTGTTTCTCTCGCATACTCTGTGCGTACAAATTCAATATGACGTCACTATGAGAGCTTTATGACGAAGTTAAAATATTTGATTACCTAACTGTAGTTGCACTAAACTAACTACACTGCTGTAATACATACCCAGTAAAATGTAATGAAGCTCTTCCTGATCTGGGTACCGTTTTTTATAACCACCACTAACCAAAGGGGTAACTTTCCACACGTCGGTGTGTGACCAGCCTGCTACTGCTGCACAAACACCTGGAAACAACTTCAATCGATGAAATAGCAGAAGCGTTCTCGCCGCCGAGATCTATGAACAAGGCAGTAAAAACGGTAAAACTACCTTACAGCCAGTAAAATGTAACAGCCTGTAAGTGCCCACAGCTGGGCAAAGGCCTCCTTCTCAAATATCTGCGGGGGTTTCGGAGCGGGGAATGGCCCGCCACGCTGATCCAATGCAAGTTGGCGGGTTTCACATGTCTTCGAAATCAATTTTTTTTTTCCGGGTTGGTTCCTCGAAATTACATTTTTTGTTATTTCTCAGACATGAAGGTTACCTCACGACGTTTTCCTTCATCGCCGTGCTCGTGGTAAATAATACTAAAATAAGCGCTCTGACCAATAGGCTTGATTGATGTTGATTCTCGTGCCTCTCTATGCCGTTCAAACAGGAACACAACAGTGGTTGCATCGATCATCGGAGACTGGAATATGTGCGAGAGTGGTACCTATCTACCATACGGTTAATGATGATGATGATGATGATGATGTAATCGTTCACCAGACAGTATTTCAGTCCCTCGTTTAACTTCCAGTAAATTAGTCTACATAGCCGTTTCAAAATCTTCAAAATCTCTTTTTACTCCTAACATTATCCTCTATAATGTCGCGTGTTATTGTAGTACTTAATTAGGTACTATTTATTTACAAAAACGTACCAGTCATCATCTAAGACACCAGTCATCTAAGACGATATAACAAATATAAGCTAGTATTTCTCCTATCACAATCTTTTTTAAAAGCAACGCGACAATAAAATTTCAATCAATCATAATTGAAGACGTCCCGAAAAATAAACCAAAAAAAATAAATATCTATGCCCTTTTCATCATTGTGTTACGTTGGGCGCGATGTGAGTGAAACTTCATGCTCCAATTTGAGTGCAACGTTTTTATGCAACATCATGCATTTTGAATTGGAAGTGTGTAATATTAATCTGTTTATGTTTAGTACGTATTTCAACAGTGCGTAATATTTATTGTTAATTCACTTTAATTGATTAATTAATAAATTTTTATATATGGTTCACTTCAATCACGTGTATTGAACTACACGGTTTTATTTTTCTCCAATCACTCTTTTTATATCTTTAAGATCCATAGATGTCTCTATCTCTCTCTCTCTTTCTTAAATGAAGACCTCTCTATTCTTCAATCTATCGAAGGCTTAACGCTTCATTTGTCCCCGTGTCGACAATGAACACAAGTTCATCTAATACCAATATTAGTATTGGAATCTTTATTCTTAGGAACTCCTTAGTTCTTAGGAACTTACGGCAGAGAACATATTACACTTGTGAATTTGGCACGGTCGCATCTCTAATGTATATAGACTTGCGAGGAAGAGAGGAGCGTGGAAGGTTCTGCCATGCTGCTCCAGCTAATGTGGCTCCAGTGCAAGTTGGCGGACTTCACATCTCCACAGAATATTCTTCTTTATTATGATTAACAAACACGAAGGCTGCAGCGACGCTGGGCAAGCGGTAATATCACTTATCAGCACTTAAAGGTGCAATTAGCATATTTAGTGGTGGCACCGGGAGTCGAATCTAGATTCGACTAATCTACTATGGAATTTAAATTAAGCGTCGGGCCACTGAGCTTCCTGGGCTAACTGGCTTGCCAAACGGATATTAGTGATACAGCCTCATTGGGCCTTCTTGAGAGAGAAATTCGCGAATCAAAAATAAACTGGCGCGATTCTCGAAGCTTTTTTCTTTCTTATGTCAAAGGCGGCAAACAAGCAAGCGGTTCACCTGATGGTAAGTGCCGTCGCCCACGCACACCCGCAACACCAGAGGTGCTGCAGGTGCGTTGCCGGCCTTTAAGAGTATTAGTGAGATGGCAGGGAGGATGAGGAGGGGGGTGGGAAGGGGGTGTGGGCCTCACTCACCGAACGAAACGCTGAAGCGCAAGAAGCTTCTACTTCACGCCGGTATTCTGCGAGGCCGCGGTACCAACCCGGTCGAGCCGGCCCATTCGAGCAGCACCAGAAGCCGCCGCTTGGCTCTACCACGTTTAAAGCTACTGAAGCTACAACCCGACCCTGCGCCAGCGGTGAGTTACACTTTCTTGTTCACTAACTTGTGCTCACGCAGCACTAGCGCCACGAGCAGTAGTGCTGCGTGAGCGATTACGGCTTTTGGAGGAACTACTCAAGGTTGACAATTCCTTTATGAAAAACGCTATTCGCTAAGCAAACAGCCTTTCCTTCGACGATCACCAAGTCAAAAGCCTCGACTCCTCTAGTCCAAATCAAAGCTACTCCGACTCCGAGATCGCCGACGAGCACGGCCGACATTACGTCAGAGAATGCATAAACGAAATTTAGTCGAATGCTAATTTAATCTATCAGGAAGGAATTTTATACCCCACAGACTATGTTTGCATTCCTTGTTCTAAAAGTAATGTTTCAGAACAATTTCGCGTGCAGTTATTCCTCGATAGAACCGTACCGTGTTATATTTCTCATTCAGAACATGGTTACTAAAAAACGAAACCATGTTTTGGATACCAATTAAAAAAAAATTGTGATGGCGAAGACTGGGTAATATTATTAGCATCGTTGCAGTCAGGTATCCGTTGTCGTGTCATAATATTACAATTTCAATTGTTTCCACACGTCAAGAAATTATAGAAGCAAAATTAATGCAATAACGCCATCTTGTGGTGTAATTGACAACAATCAACATAATTCTACGACAGTTCTAACCATATATTTCCACTATAGTACCTTACGTTACCGGCTTGTAAATAGTCCACTGCAGGATTGGGCTGTCCCACAAATAGGATTTGCCATAACGCACACAGCAAGCAGATTAGCGATCGCAGCACCAGACACCTCAGACGCTGCTGCCCGTCATCGGTCTGCTTAATTTTGGTCGGGAAAATTTTTGAAATCATTTTCACGCCATCTGTCGTCAAAGGCTGGCTATCTCACGATTTTCAATGTACATTAAAAGCAAACAAGATCAATTAAATTTCATAGATGGCGGTATTTAGAAGAAGACAGGACAAGTAATTAATATTAATAAAAAAAAAATTATAGGTTTGGCTAAATTTTGAAAAAAGACGAAAATCTTTAGAAATATCTGAGGACGACTAAATTTAGTTTTTTATAATGGTAAAGAAATTCCTCACGCTATGTTAAACCAAAAATCCTTATTCGACTAAAAAGCTTGCTTACCTTTTCCGAAATAACTTATAAGAAATGCCAATACTGAAAGTGGTGTCGCTGGTTATGGGGAAGGTTGATTTTCCCATTAAAGATGACACTGAAGTTACACTCGTAAAGATCTAATACTAAATTTTGGAGTCTGATTGTTTGAAATTTCGGATTGTTTATTCTTTTATTGGCTTTTAATAAATATTATTGTTTCATTTTTTTATTTTATTTCTTTTATAGTAGTTAGTAGCAATGAAAATGTTAACTAAAGGTAAAATTATTTTACAAAAATAAAGGCAGCTACCTTACTTTACTTACAAGAATAGAAGGTTTATTTCCTGAATTATACGAATCTGTCATATTTCTTAGTACTTTCTTTGCATATTTTAATATGTTTATTGCTTAGGGCCGGTGCTATAATATTTTCATTAATATCTCGAAAAGTATGTAAAAATGCCAGACTACTGATTAACTTATTATATGTTTATCCTACAATTAAAACAAACCCCAGAAAGTTTAAGCAGAGAACCAAAGACGAAATACGACCTGAACTTAAAAATTTAATATCTCAAAACTAACTTTGTTTTGAGTTGGATGGATTCTCTGGGTTGGATCCTTTCCATTTCCATATTTAAGTATACCATCCTTTAACTGTTCAATAGACAGATTATTAGCAACGCCATCTATGAGCATATGTTGTCATGATGAATAAAACAAATGCATGCCCGAAACAACTTTACCTTTATCAAACCAAAAGTCATGTTTGTTTGGCATTTCTGTTGTTGAGGCGTCAAATTTGAGTTTGAATACTCAAATTTTTTTTGAATTTACCGTGTAAATTTACTTGTTTACAAAATTTAGGTTCCTTAAAATGTACAAATTAAAAACAGCAAGGAATGCGAAATTATAGGTAATATTATGTTTCTATTATAACCAATTAATATAACTATAACCTGAAATTTAAATGATACTAAATAGCGAAAATGTAGAAGAACTAGCACAATGGATGCCTTGTCCAAAAGTTGAAACAGAATATCCCGGCCTAACGTACATTTACCCCTTGGATGAAATAATAATAGCGAAAAAATCGGATGCATTGCATAAAGTTATTGGGAAAAAAGGTAAATGCTACACAATTCTTAATAATCATCGTCAGAAAGTGTTTCTAGCCGTGAAGGAGTCGTGCAATAGAAAAATTAACCTCAAAATTTACAATTATTATGGCAACGAAGTTATTCATGTGAAAAAACCTTTCAGTTGTTGTTTGAATAGAGTTTCAGTTTGGGCGCCGCCGGGAAATTTTGTGGGCTCTGTGGAGGAAATAATATCTTGTTTAAATACGTTTCTTGTGAGAAATAATAAGAGAGAAATAGTTTTGAAGATAAAAGCTCGCAGACACTTTTATTTCGAATACGATATTTTATCAAACGGCGAGAAAGTTGGAACCATGAGGAATAAATGGAGAAAAAGAACAGTGAAGAATTTTTGTACGACATTTCCATTAGAAATGGATATCGGTAACAAAGCGGTTCTGATCGGAGCTTGCTTTCTAATTGGATTTTTTTAGTGATAATATGAATTCGTCCTGAAAGGGAACTGTTTGTTGTGATATTGTTCATTACTGAAACTTTTTTTTTTATTATGCTTCCCATTTTGTTTTTATTACCGTGTTGCCATTAAAATGTTTAGTATATTGCATAGCACTTACATTTATTTCAAAGTCGCCTTCTCGATGCCTGTACTTACTACTAACTTGTTTCATTGCATTATGATCATTGGCTGGCTCATAGTTTTTAATAATTATGACTCTTTTTTGCACATTTCTCTAAATATTTTTCTGAGTTATGCTTTTTAGGGTAGTAATTATTACTCACAATACCTGTTATAGCATATTCCACTAACGAATTATTGTTCTAAATAATCTTATTAAAAGTTCTCTCTAAATAACCCAGAAGTGCATTCCGAAGGAATACATTGGTCTTATCAGTTTTTTTCTTTTCTTTTATAAAACCTTACACTTACTAATAGTTTTCCCGTTGTCATCTCAACCTGCGTTCTCAATATTTATTAGATTTAAAATATATATTAAAATAAGACAATATCATATTATACATATAGAGATATAGTAGATATGTACCTACTGACAACCCTCAATTACAATTGGTACAATAGAGTCTAAATTATAGATCTGTTAAGTTGTTTAGCATTGTACACTATTAACTATAAGTTGTTTTAGTGTTATAAGTCCTGATATGACTAACAAAAGAATTTCAAAGTTGATAAGTGAAAGGTTAGCAGAGACCATAGAATAAAAACAGAGGCTGTCCCAAGTTTACGTACACACTCCTAATAAGACAAGACGCAGGGAAATAGCAAGAAATTTCTTTCCTTCAGCAAGATTCCTTTAGTTCAGGTCCCGTTCATTTGACTCCATCTGTTATGGCAGTATAATAAATATCAATAATGCTACAGTTCAAAGAGGTAAGTTTACTATACTCGTATTTTCTTAGATATGTCTACAGCAGCAAGGATGTGCCCTACGTCAAGGTTTAAGGTGCAGGAAATGAAATGCAGAAATAAATAACTTATAATTTTATTTAACAAAGGATGATCATCGTTTGCCCAACACTTACACTATCAGTCTTTATACCTACTCGTAAATACATTTCTACACATTATTTACATACAGCTTACCATAAATATTAGCTTTCAAAGACTAGACAATGATTTAATCCATTTCTTCTATCGTGGGTCCGTCGCGCCGACCACCGGCCATTCCTCCGTACATATTTCCGGACATACCACCAGGCATGCCTCCGGGCATACCACCAGGCATGCCTCCGGGCATACCTCCCGGCATACCGCCAGGCATGCCTCCGGGCATACCTCCCGGCATACCGCCAGCCGCGCCGTGCATCTTGCTCATGACGGGCGAGCACACTCGCTGCACCTCCTTCAGTCTGTGCTCGTACTCCTCCTGCTCCGCGAGCGTGTTGTTGTCCAGCCACCTGAGCGCATCGTCGCACACCTGGCGCGCCGTGCTCTTGTCGGACTCGCTCAGCTTCTCTCCCGCCTCGTCCAGCGCCTGCCGCACGCTGAACACGTACGACTCCAGCTGGTTGCGGGCGGCGACCCTCTGCCGTTGCTTCTCGTCCTCGTCCTTGTAGCGCTCGGCTTCCGACAACATGCGGTCGATTTCGGCCTGCGACAGCCGTCCTTTGTCGTTCTTGATCACGATGTTCTTGCTGCGACCCGTGCTGTTCTCTTTGGCCGACACGTTCAGAATACCGTTCGCGTCCAGGTCGAAGGTGACGTCGATCTTGGGGACGCCGCGGGGCGCCGGCGGAATGCCGGTCAAGTCGAACGTGCCCAGCAAGTTGTTGTCCTTGGTCATCGCACGCTCGCCTTCGTACACTTGGATGGTGACCGCCGGCTGGTTGTCCGAGTACGTGGTGAAGGTCTGGGACTGCTTGCAGGGTATCTTCGAGTTGCGCTCGATGATCTTCGTCATCACGCCCCGGCCGTCTCGATGCCGAGGACAGCGGAGCCACGTCCACCAGCAACACGTCCTGAATCTTCGAATGCGATTCTCCACTGAGGATCGCGGCTTGCACGGCGGCACCATACGCCACCGCTTCGTCGGGGTTGATGGACAGGTTCAGCTTCTTGCCGCAGAAGAAGTTCTGCAGCAAGCTCTGCACCTTCGGAATGCGGGTGGAGCCGCCCACGAGCACGACGTCGTGGATCTGGCTCTTGTCCATCTTCGCGTCCTTGAGCGCCTTCTCGACCGGCTCCAGGGTGCCGCGGAACAAGTCCGCGTTGAGCTCCTCGAAGCGGGCGCGAGAGACGCGCGTGTAGAAGTCGATGCCTTCGTAGAGAGCGTCGATCTCAACCGTGGCCTCGGTGCTCGAGGACAGCGTGCGCTTGGCGCGCTCGGCGGCGGTGCGCAGGCGGCGCAGGGCGCGCGGGTTCGTCCGCAAGTCCTTCTTGTGCTTGCGCCGGAACTCGTCCGCCAGGTGGTTCACGAGTCTGTTGTCGAAGTCCTCGCCGCCCAGGTGCGTGTCGCCGGCCGTCGCCTTCACTTCGAACAGGGAGCCCTCGTCGATGGTCAGGATCGACACGTCGAAAGTGCCGCCGCCGAGGTCGAAGATCAACACGTTGCGCCTCCCTTCAGGTTCTTGTCCGCCGTAGGCCAGTGCGGCCGCCGTGGGCTCGTTGATGATGCGCAACACGTTCAGTCCGGCGATGGCGCCCGCGTCCTTCGTGGCCTGTCGCTGCGAGTCGTTGAAGTACGCCGGCACGGTGACGACGGCGTCCCGCACTGCGCCACCGAGGTACGCCTCCGCAGTCTCCTTCATCTTCGTCAACACCATGCTGCTGATCTCCTCCGGCGCGAACCTCTTCGTCTCGCCTTTGAACTCTACCTGGATCTTCGGCTTCCCGCAGTCGTTGACCACTTTGAATGGCCAATGTTTCATGTCCTGCTGGATCTTCGGATCGTCGAATTTCCGCCCGATTAACCTTTTGGCGTCGAACACCGTGTTGGTGGGGTTGAGGGCCACCTGGTTCTTCGCCCGTCGCCGATGACCCGCTCCGTGTCGGTGAAAGCCACGTAGGACGGTGTCGTCCGGTTGCCTTGGTCGTTGGCGATGATCTCCACGTTGCCATGTTGCCACACCCCGACGCACGAGTATGTAGTTCCGAGATCAATTCCAATAGCTGGCATTTTGTATTCTTATCTTTATTATAAACGTACAATACAACACAATACAGTTGACAATTCGTTAATATCGCTCGTAAAATCGCTTCGGTTAACTCCGAACTCTCCGCTTCGTATTCGCTCTTTATCGTGTTTCAAATTGAACTGATTTCCCGCGCGGACCGCAGCGCTTTTATATTGAACGAATCGAATGCTAGAAACGTTGAGAATCTTCCAGAAAATCCAATCAGAACGAGCCATTTCGCGAACAGTCTAGAAACAGCGGACGCAACCAATGAGGACCGAGTATTCTTGAAAGAGGCGGAGTTTAAAGTATTGCGGGGATACCAGACACAGCACATTTTCCTTAATTTTAGACAATTATTTATTTTTGGATAAGTAGTGTTTTTATTCAGTTCTTCTACTTTATTAATAACTTACACACCGCTACGAATAGGGTAAGGAACATCCAGGATGAGTTGATGGAGGTATTTCATTAATAAAACTCTCGTTTTATTAATGAAATAACTTCTATATCCTTATTAAGTTGTTTTAATTAACTGATTATAAATTGAGCATTTTTACTTATTAATTGTACGAAAAATTTTTACGATATGCATTCACTAAAAAAACTTAAAGTACTTTTTTTTTACATAAATGTCAGCATCGACAACTCTGTGGTGCTAGATTGGAAGGAATTCCTCATCCCTCAAATTTGTATTTTAAGAAAATTAAACTAGTTGAATTTATAAGCAATATTTGATAATCATAATGAAAGAGAAAGCATATTTGATAATTATAAGTAATACATATTTCGTAATTGATAGAGTCGTGGTAGCCCAGTGGTCATGGTGCTCGGTTAAGTTTCATAGAGCGCGAGTGACTAGGGTTCGATCCCCGGTTCTTGAACCACTAAAATTTGTAAATAGCTATTTTTAGTACTTATAAAGTGCTCAGCGGTGATCGAAACTTGCATGTCTGAGAAATAATAAAAAATATTATTTCGAAGATACATGAAGCCCGCCAACCCGCCCTGGAGCCGCGTGGCGGACCCGTTCCGACTCCAAACCCCTCTCAGATATAGGGAACTTTTCCCAACAGTGTAAATTTCAAACCAACTATTAATATGAATATGTTAAACGTTACGATGATACTAATTAGTTTTCAAAGAAAGAAAACCTAAAATGTTTCGATTTCTTTTATCACCCTGAAATTTAGGGGACTTAGAGCTAATGGGGGGTGAACGCAAGCATTATTCTGGCAACACTGCCATATCATGACAATAACCATATGAAAGATAAAATATAATATTAGCAACGTTACAATACAATAGATAACTACATTAATAATAGTACAAACGCGAAGTAACTCTATCTGTTTGTTTGATACATTTTTACTACTAAACTAAACTATTGAATCAATTTGTGAAGTATTTTTGGTCCTATGTGACCTTGAACCCTAGGGAAAGAAAGAACTTTGGTAGACTCAACAGCACGCCTATGGTCTAGGAATAGGGCAATCCCAATTATTTTTTTTAATTACTTGGTGCACATTATACGAAGAATTTCATTAATTATTCAGGTCTCAATAGTTCGCACACTTCTTGCTGAATAATAAAAGAAACGGTAGATGGCGCTATACTTAAATATCATTTTCACAATTTATGATTTAAAACAAATTATATTTAGTTATATTGAATAATATAGCGAGGTAGGTAACTCAGGAAAGCACAACAGGAGTAAGTAAACTACAACCTTCCTTGGTATAAGTACTGATATTTCGTACCCACTACAGCGCTTGATGATTAAACTGAAAGCTGTATATTTATTAGTACGATTAGAACGCCATTTATATTATATTATTATATTATATCTACACAGCGTACTAGTAATTTATTATATTTAGATATATTTTATTATATCATAACATACAAATGCAAGGATAATCAGTTCATTTTGAGTTTTATTCATAAATCAGTTAATAAATAAATCTGAAAAAAAAAAAGTTTTTGAAATTCCCAGCACCTTAATTCGTCATAACCAGAAGTATTCCGAACGCATTTGCAACACCAACAATGTAACTTGTTAGATTCGGATCAACCAACAATCGAATAAGTTATGCACACTGATCTATCAATCGTCTTTTAAGGGCTTTATTACTATCTCGAGAAATACACAAATCAGACTTTAGGTATTGCGAAGCTATGTTCGGTTTTATTGTCTGTAAGTCTTAAAAAAATTAACTTTCCCGCGCCAATCCAATTTTTATTACACACTAAATTAAGTCACTAGGTACAATATTAATTATTGTGTGTAATTGATATGTATGTATGAAATATGTCTAATAATATTATGTATATTGATTAAAAGTACATTCGTTTGATCATGTTATAAGAACTAAATACCAGACACTATTCTAACATTTTACATTCTCTTCTAAAATACATATTTTAAAAAGCCAAACTATACCAAACCAATTTTTTTTAATTGTATAAAACTTACGTACCTGTATATATACCTTATTTTATATTGTATTTTAAATGTCGTCAATAACTTGGTACAAACAATTTTTCTATCTAATTATTATTTAATACAATTTCGTCATACATTTCTTTTTTATATATTATTCAATTTATTAAAATATTGTATGTTGTACCTTTCATATAATTCACATAAAATAATATTACCTGATAGAGGTAGGAATACGAACATTCGCGCGCAAAAAATTTGTTTTTAAAAAAAATTCGTTGCGGTTTTATTTTGATGTTTATTTTTAATTTAGTATATCTGGGAGTTTTGAGTAGGGCATGCCGGGCCTTTTGCCGTCTGTGAAGATTCCTTTAACCCCGAGGAAATATGTTTAAATAAACTATCATCATCACAATAATACTTACTTCCTCTTTTTTCGTCTTTAATGTAATGCTTATAACGCTGTTAAACCTTTACCGCATATTTTTTTATTTACTTTAAAACATTTTCACGTTATAGAAGATTAAACCGGAGTGTTTCTAGATTTTGCAATGACTTTCGATTAATTTAATGAATTATTTAATTATGTTTCTATTCAAAACGCGCTCTTCTATATGTGATAATTTATCACAAGCCCTTAGAATGCTGGGATATTTCCATCTACGTGGAAACCGGGCACTCATTGCTTCTATTCCTAAAGTGAAAACTAAAATGTCGTATCTCAATATCAAATTGATTCGGAAACATTCTTGAAAAAATATTACTCGTTAAATAGTAGATGTAATTTTAAATCATACTTATCTGTGTCTCTCAATATGGTTCCTACTGAGGCCTGTCCATATATAAACTGATATGGTTACCTTTTCTATCTTTTCGCGGATGCGAAGGACAAGAAGATGCAGGTAGATGTCGTGTATTCCGATTTTTCCAAAGCGTTTGACAAAGTTAACCACGATCTACTTACGGACTATCGGAATACATGGCATTCTACTTCGTTCGATAAACCCGTCAAGTCAGGAACAGATCTCAAGCAGCTTCTATAAAGGGTTAGGTCCCTAGATTCCCCTAGGATCATATAGGACCGCTGTTTTTACTTTGTGTATTAAAGATATTGTCAAAATCACACATAATGAAAATTTCTTACTGTACAGTGACGAAGCAAATTTTTACACACATTGACAATTGCTTGCACTTGCAACATGTCCTATCACGATTAACAAATATTAAATCTCTAAGTAGAGTAACATAATTACGAGATCCAGACCATATTGACTCTCCTCACATTTTAGAAAACATTGCCTTCAGAGTACCCGGTGCTGGCTCTCGCTCGCCAATTTTATTCTACGTTCCTTATGTCGAACTGTTTACACAAGTAATAACCACTTCATACATGGCGTTGACATATACAGTAATGACTTTAAAGATATAGACAAACTTAGACAATGTTTGGCTAATTATTACATTACGGACAAACATTTAAATCAGTTTTAAGGTATGAACAATAATGGTCAACTAATTAGAACGAACTACAAAAAGTATAAAAACAATATTTTTTAAGTATTAGTAATTAGTATTATTATTTAAGAAATAGCTACTATCCACAGCCTACCAATAGTTATAATTAATATTTAGTGGCGTATCCCTTATTTCCAAAAAAGAAAAAGCTATGGATGCTTTTAAAATGTTTCTACGTAGGCCAGTAACAGAAAATGAACTCCTGCATGTGTAACTCATTTTGTAATTAAAAGTAAGATATATTTTATATTTTATGTATTTAATGAGTTTTTATTTGAGTGGCTATATTATTGTATGATTATTAATTATTGAATGTGTATATTTTATATTTTATGCATTTAATGAGTTTTTATTTGAGTGGCTATATTATTGTATGATTATTAATTATTTAATGTAAATATTTTTTATTTTATGCATTTAATGAGTTTTTATTTAGTGGCTATATTATTGTATGATTATTAATTATTGAATGTGAATATTTTATATTTTATGCATTTAATGAGTTTTTATTTGAGTGGCTATATTATTGTATGATTATTAATTATTGAATGTGTATATTTTATATTTTATGTATTTAATGAGTTTTTATTTGAGTGGCTATATTATTGTATGATTATTAATTATTGAATGTGTATATTTTATATTTTATGCATTTAATGAGTTTTTATTTGAGTGGCTATATTATTGTATGATTATTAATTATTGAATGTGAATATTTTATATTTTATGCATTTAATGAGTTTTTATTTGAGTGGCTATATTATTGTATGATTATTAATTATTGAACGTGTATATTTTATATTTTATGCATTTAATGAGTTTTTCAGTGGCTATATTATTGTATGATTATTAATTATTGAATGTGAATATTTTATATTTTATGCATTTAATGAGTTTTTATTTGAGTGGCTATATTATTGTATGATTATTAATTATTGAATGTATATTTTATATTTTATGCATTTAATGAGTTTTTATTTGAGTGGCTATATTATTGTATGATTATTAATTATTTAATGTAAATATTTTATATTTTATATTTTATGCATTTAATGAGTTTTTATTTGAGTAGCTATATTATTGTATGATTATTAATTATTGAATGTATATTTTATATTTTATGCATTTAATGAGTTTTTATTTGAGTGGTTATATTATTGTATGATTATTAATTATTGAATGAATATTTTATATTTTATGCATTTAATGAGTTTTTATTTGAGTGGTTATATTATTGTATGATTATTAATTATTGAATGTATATTTTATATTTTATGCATTTAATGAGTTTTTATTTGAGTGGCTATATTATTGTATGATTATTAATTATTTAATGTAAATATTTTATATTTTATGCATTTAATGAGTTTTTATTTGATGGCTATATTATTATTATGATTATTAATTATTGAATGTGTATCTTTTATATTTTATGCATTTAATGAGTTTTTATTTGAGTGGCTATATTATTATTATGATTATTAATTATTGAATGTGTATATTTTATATTTTATATTTTATGCATTTAATGAGTTTTTATTTGGTGGCTATATTATTGTATGATTATTAATTATTGAATATGAATATTTTATATTTTATATTTTATGCATTTAATAGGTTTTTATTTGAGTGGCTATATTGTTGTATGATTATTAATTATTGAATGTGTATATTTTATATTTTATGCATTTAATAGGTTTTTATTTAGTGGCTATATTATTGTATGATTATTAATTATTGAATGTGTATATTTTATATTTTATATTTTATGCATTTAATGAGTTTTTTATTTAGTGGCTATATTATTGTATGATTATTAATTATTTAATGTAAATATTTTATATTTTATGCATTAATGAGTTTTTTATTTAGTGGCTATATTGTTGTATGATTATTATTAATTATTGAATGTGTATATTTTATATTTTATGCATTAATGAGTTTTTTATTTGGTGGCTATATTATTGTATGATTATTAATTATTAGATGTGTATATTTTATATTTTATGCATTAATGAGTTTTTTTATTTGAGTGGCTATATTGTTGTATGATTATTAATTATTAGATGTGTATATTTTATATTTTATGCATTTAATGAGTTTTTATTTGAGTGGCTATATTATTGTATGATTATTAATTATTTAATATAAATATTTTATATTTTATGCATTTAATGAGTTTTTATTGAGTGGCTATATTATTGTATGATTATTAATTATTAGATATGTATATTTTATATTTTATGCATTTAATGAGTTTTTATTTAGTGGCTATATTATTGTATGATTATTAATTATTGAATGTGAATATTTTATATTTTATATTTTATGCATTTAATAGGTTTTTATTTAGTGGCTATATTGTTATGATTATTAATTATTGAATGTGTATATTTTATATTTTATGCATTTAATGAGTTTTTCAGTGGCTATATTATTGTATGATTATTAATTATTTAATGTAAATATTTTATATTTTATACATTTAATGAGTTTTTTTATTTGAGTGGCTATATTATTGTATGATTATTAATTAATGAATGTGAACATTTTATATTTTATGCATTTAATGAGTTTTTATTTGAGTGGCTATATTGTTGTATGATTATTAATTATTGAATGTGTATATTTTATATTTTATGCATTTAATGAGTTTTTTCAGTGGCTATATTATTGTAAGGATTATTAATTATTGAATGTATATATTTTTATATTTGATGCATTTAATGAGTTTTTATTTGAGTGGTTATATTATTGTATGATTATTAATTATTGAATGTATATTTTATATTTTATGCATTTAATGAGTTTTTATTTGAGTGGCTATATTATTGTATGATTAATTATTGAATGTGAATATTTTATATTTTACATTTAATGAGTTTTTATTTGAGTGGCTATATTATTGTATGATTATTAATTATTGAATGTGTATATTTTATATTTTATGCATTTAATGAGTTTTTATTTGAGTGGCTATATTATTGTATGATTATTAATTATTGAATGTGAATATTTTATATTTTATGCATTTAATGAGTTTTTATTTGAGTGGCTATATTATTGTATGATTAATAATTATTGAATGTGTATATTTTATATTTTATATTTGATGCATTTAATGAGTTTTTATTTGAGTGGCTATATTATTGTATGATTATTAATTATTTAATGTAAATATTTTATATTTTATATTTAATGAGTTTTTTATTTGAGTGGCTATATTATTGTATGATTATTAATGATTGAATGTGTATATTTTATATTTTATGCATTAATGAGTTTTTATTTGAGTGGCTATATTATTGTATGATTATTAATTATTGAATGTGAATATTTTATATTTTATGCATTAATGAGTTTTTATTTGAGTGGTTATATTATTGTATGATTATTAATTATTGAATGTGTATATTTTATATTTTATGTATTTAATGAGTTTTTCAGTGGCTATATTATTGTATGATTATTAATTATTTAATGTAAATATTTTATATTTTATATTTTATGCATTTAATGAGTTTTTATTTGAGTGGCTATATTATTGTATGATTAATTATTGAATGTATATTTTATATTTAATGAGTTTTTCAGTGGCTATATTATTATGATTATTAATGATTTAATGTAAATATTTTATATTTAATGAGTTTTTATTTGAGTGGCTATATTATTATTATGATTATTAATTAATGAATGTGAACATTTTATATTTTATGCATTTAATGAGTTTTTATTTGAGTGGCTATATGATTGTATGATTATTAATTATTGAATGTGTATATTTTATATTTTATGCATTTAATGAGTTTTTATTTGAGTGGCTATATTATTGTATGATTATTAATTATTTAATGTAAATATTTTATATTTGATGCATTTAATGAGTTTTTATTTGAGTGGCTATATTGTTGTATGATTATTAATTATTGAATGTGTATATTTTATATTTTATGCATTTAATGAGTTTTTATTTGAGTAGCTATATTATTGTATGATTATTAATTATTTAATGTAAATATTTTATATTTTATATTTTATGCATTTAATGAGTTTTTATTTGGTGGCTATATTATTGTATGATTATTAATTATTGTCTGTGAATATTTTATATTTTATGCATTTAATGAGTTTTTATTTAGTGGCTATATTGTATGATTATTAATTATTGAATGTGTATATTTTATATTTTATGCATTTAATGAGTTTTTTATTTAGTGGCTATATTATTGTATGATTATTAATTATTGAATGTGTATATTTTTACAAACATTTGTACGTTGAAGTCATACTTTCTTTGTTCATAATAAGTGTTTCTAATTACATGACCACCACTGTATATGTATGTATGTAAAATGAACTTGGTGTACCTTTATTTTTTTTTTTGAATAAAGTCATACCCGATTGTTACGTATCTCACTTTATTATTATAAGCCCATGATTTCATTTCGGGTTGTTTAGGATGTCTTTTTCTCTCTATTTTTTATTAATATATAGATGAGCTGTATCTATTGCAGACACTACCGGCTCAATAGTGCTATAAGGGTGCGCTGAAAATCAGTCTTGCGGGAATCCGTTGCATAAACTGAGCGTAGACCCATTTGTTGCATCACACTGTAGCGCCGAAAAAAAACATCTAAAACCTTATTTGTTTTAAACTTTTTATTATTTTTTTAATTTTATTAAAAACTTGTTAACTAATTGTGATGTAACAAATAAAGTTTCCTTCTTTCTTACTCGTATTTTCTTGGATATGTCTACAGCAGCAAGGATGTGCCCTACGTCAAGGTTTAAGGTGCAGGAAATGAAATGCAGAAATAAATAACTTATAATTTTATTTAACAAAGGATGATCATCGTTTGCCCAACACTTACACTATCAGTCTTTATACCTACTCGTAAATACATTTCTACACATTATTTACATACAGCTTACCATAAATATTAGCTTTCAAAGACTAGACAATGATTTAATCCATTTCTTCTATCGTGGGTCCGTCGCGCCGACCACCGGCCATTCCTCCGTACATATTTCCGGACATACCACCAGGCATGCCTCCGGGCATACCACCAGGCATGCCTCCGGGCATACCACCAGGCATGCCTCCGGGCATACCTCCCGGCATACCGCCAGGCATGCCTCCGGGCATACCTCCCGGCATACCGCCAGCCGCGCCGTGCATCTTGCTCATGACGGGGGAGCACACTCGCTGCACCTCCTTCAGTCTGTGCTCGTACTCCTCCTGCTCCGCGAGCGTGTTGTTGTCCAGCCACCTGAGCGCATCGTCGCACACCTGGCGCGCCGTGCTCTTGTCGGACTCGCTCAGCTTCTCTCCCGCCTCGTCCAGCGCCTGCCGCACGCTGAACACGTACGACTCCAGCTGGTTGCGGGCGGCGACCCTCTGCCGTTGCTTCTCGTCCTCGTCCTTGTAGCGCTCGGCTTCCGACAACATGCGGTCGATTTCGGCCTGCGACAGCCGTCCTTTGTCGTTCTTGATCACGATGTTCTTGCTGCGACCCGTGCTGTTCTCTTTGGCCGACACGTTCAGAATACCGTTCGCGTCCAGGTCGAAGGTGACGTCGATCTTGGGGACGCCGCGGGGCGCCGGCGGAATGCCGGTCAAGTCGAACGTGCCCAGCAAGTTGTTGTCCTTGGTCATCGCACGCTCGCCTTCGTACACTTGGATGGTGACCGCCGGCTGGTTGTCCGAGTACGTGGTGAAGGTCTGGGACTGCTTGCAGGGTATCTTCGAGTTGCGCTCGATGATCTTCGTCATCACGCCCCCGGCCGTCTCGATGCCGAGGGACAGCGGAGCCACGTCCACCAGCAACACGTCCTGAATCTTCGAATGCGATTCTCCACTGAGGATCGCGGCTTGCACGGCGGCACCATACGCCACCGCTTCGTCGGGGTTGATGGACAGGTTCAGCTTCTTGCCGCAGAAGAAGTTCTGCAGCAAGCTCTGCACCTTCGGAATGCGGGTGGAGCCGCCCACGAGCACGACGTCGTGGATCTGGCTCTTGTCCATCTTCGCGTCCTTGAGCGCCTTCTCGACCGGCTCCAGGGTGCCGCGGAACAAGTCCGCGTTGAGCTCCTCGAAGCGGGCGCGAGAGACGCGCGTGTAGAAGTCGATGCCTTCGTAGAGAGCGTCGATCTCAACCGTGGCCTCGGTGCTCGAGGACAGCGTGCGCTTGGCGCGCTCGGCGGCGGTGCGCAGGCGGCGCAGGGCGCGCGGGTTCGTCCGCAAGTCCTTCTTGTGCTTGCGCCGGAACTCGTCCGCCAGGTGGTTCACGAGTCTGTTGTCGAAGTCCTCGCCGCCCAGGTGCGTGTCGCCGGCCGTCGCCTTCACTTCGAACAGGGAGCCCTCGTCGATGGTCAGGATCGACACGTCGAAAGTGCCGCCGCCGAGGTCGAAGATCAACACGTTGCGCTCTCCCTTCAGGTTCTTGTCCAAGCCGTAGGCCAGTGCGGCCGCCGTGGGCTCGTTGATGATGCGCAACACGTTCAGTCCGGCGATGGCGCCCGCGTCCTTCGTGGCCTGCCGCTGCGAGTCGTTGAAGTACGCCGGCACGGTGACGACGGCGTCCCGCACTGCGCCACCGAGGTACGCCTCCGCAGTCTCCTTCATCTTCGTCAACACCATGCTGCTGATCTCCTCCGGCGCGAACCTCTTCGTCTCGCCCTTGAACTCTACCTGGATCTTCGGCTTCCCGCAGTCGTTGACCACTTTGAATGGCCAATGTTTCATGTCCTGCTGGATCTTCGGATCGTCGAATTTCCGCCCGATTAACCTTTTGGCGTCGAACACCGTGTTGGTGGGGTTGAGGGCCACCTGGTTCTTCGCCCCGTCGCCGATGACCCGCTCCGTGTCGGTGAAAGCCACGTAGGACGGTGTCGTCCGGTTGCCTTGGTCGTTGGCGATGATCTCCACGTTGCCATGTTGCCACACCCCGACGCACGAGTATGTAGTTCCGAGATCAATTCCAATAGCTGGCATTTTGTATTCTTATCTTTATTATAAACGTACAATACAACACAATACAGTTGACAATTCGTTAATATCGCTCGTAAAATCGCTTCGGTTAACTCCGAACTCTCCGCTTCGTATTCGCTCTTTATCGTGTTTCAAATTGAACTGATTTCTGCGCGGGCCGCAGCTCTTTTATATTGAACGAATCGAATGCTAGAAACGTTGAGAATCTTCCAGAAAATCCAATCAGAACGAGTCATTTCGCGAACAGTCTAGAAACAGCGGAGGCAACCAATGAGGACCGAGTATACTTGAAAGAGGCGGAGTTTAAAGTATTGCGGGGATACCAGACGCAGCACATTTTCCTTAATTTTAGACAATTATTTATTTTTGGATAAGTAGTGTTTTTATTCAGTTCTTCTACTTTATTAATAACTTACACACCGCTACGTATAGGGTAAGGAACATCCAGGATGAGGTGATGAAGGTATTTCATTAATAAAACTCTTGTTAAGTTATTTTAATTAACTGATTATAAATTGAGCATTTTACTTATTAATTGTACTAAAAATATTTACGATATGCGTTCACTAAAAACTTGAACTTTTTACATAAATGTCAGCATCGACAACCCTGTCGTGCTAGATTGAAGGAATTCCTCATCCCTCACATTTTTATTTTAAGAAAATTAAACTAGTTGAATTTATAAGCAATATTTGATAATCATAATGAAAGAGAAAGCATATTTGATAATTATAAGTAATACATATTTCGTAATTGATAGAGTCGTGGTAGCCCAGTGGTCATGGTGCTCGGTTAAGTTTCATAGAGCGCGAGTGACTTGGGTTCGATCCCCAGTTCTTGAACCACTAAAACTTGTTAATAGCTATTTTCAGTACTTATAAAGTGCTCGGCAGTGATCGAAAGTTGCATGTCAGAGAAATAATAAAAATATTATTTCGAAGATACATGAAGCCCGCCAACCCGCCCTGGAGTCGTGTGGCGGACCCGTTCCGACTCCAAACCCCTCTCAGATATAGGAACTTTTCCCAACAGTGTAAATTTCAAACCAACTATTAATATGAATATGTTAAACGTTACGATGATACTAATAAGTTTTCAAAGATGTTTCGATTTCTTTTATCACCCTGAAATTTAGGGGACTTAGAGCTAGTGTGGGTGAACGCAAGCATTATTCTGGCAACACTGCCATATCATGACAATATCCATATGAAAAACATAAAATAACATTAGGAACTTTACAATACAATACATAACTACATTAATAATAGTACAAACGCGGAAGTAACTCTGTCTGTTTGTTTGATACATTTTTACGACTAAACTATTGAATCGATTTAGTGAAGTATTTTTGGTCCTATGTGACCTTGAACCCTAGGGAAAGAAAGAACTTTGGTAGGCTCAACAGCACGCCTATGGTCTAGGAATAGGGCAATCCCAATTATTTTTTTTATTACTTGGTGCACATTATACGAAAAATTTCATTATTTTTAACTTTTCTAGAAATTATTCAAGTCTCAATAGTTCGCAGTCTTCTTGCTGAATAATAAAAGAAACGGTAGATGGCGCTGTACTTAAATATCATTCTCACAATTTATGATTTAAATAAAATTATGTTTAGTTATATTTAATAATATAGCGAGGTAGGTAACGCAGGAAAGCACAACAGGAGTAAGTAAACTACAACCTTCCTTGGTATAAGTACTGATATTTCGTACCCACTACAGCGCTTGATGATTAAACTGAAAGCTGTATATTTATAAGTACGAGTATAACGCCATTTATATTAACACAGCGTACTAGTAATTTATTATATTTAGATATATTTTATTATATCATAACATACAAATGCAAGGATAATCAGTTCATTTTGAGTTTTATTCATAAATCAGTTAATAAATAAATCTGAAAAAAAAAAGTTTTTGAAATTCCCAGCACCTTAATTCGTCATAACCAGAAGTATTCCGAACGCATTTGCAACACCAACAATGTAACTTGTTAGATTCGGATCAACCAACAATCGAATAAGTTATGCACACTGATCTATCAATCGTCTTTTAAGGGCTTTATTACTATCTCGAGAAATACACAAATCAGACTTTAGGTATTGCGAAGCTATGTTCGGTTTTATTGTCTGTAAATCTTAAAAAAATTAACTTTCCCGCGCCAATCCAATTTTTATTACACACTAAATTAAGTCACTAGGTACAATATTAATTATTGTGTGTAATTGATATGTATGTATGAAATATGTCTAATAATATTATGTATATTGATTAAAAGTACATTCGTTTGATCATGTTATAAGAACTAAATACCAGACACTATTCTAACATTTTACATTCTCTTCTAAAATACATATTTTAAAAAGCCAAACTATACCAAACCAATTTTTTTTAATTGTATAAAACTTACGTACCTGTATATATACCTTATTTTATATTGTATTTTAAATGTCGTCAATAACTTGGTACAAACAATTTTTCTATCTAATTATTATTTAATACAATTTCGTCATACATTTCTTTTTATATATGTCTTTTATGTATTTTATATATGTTTTTATGTATTTTATATAAGTAGTTTACTTAGGGACGAGCAAAGTTGTAGGTTGACAACTGGCTTGTGTCAACAGCCACATGGCAGGAATTGCGCGAGGTATTAATTACAACTTTTGAGCCTGAGAACAGGTATTCCCGCGATATTATCCGTTTTAGAGAACACACTTATGATAACACTAAGGACATTGCGCAATTTTTGTCACAGGCTTGGGTACTATGGAAACGTATTACTAAGGATAGGTTATCGCATGATGACGCGGTTGAAGCTGTAATTGGGTGTATTGGGGATGAACGACTGCGGATCGAATTATTAAATGCTCGGGCTACTTCAGTGCCGGAATTAATTTCGGTTGCGTCGTCGATACGACGCGTTAAACGACCACAACTAGGTGCACCAAATTCGCAACCGGGACCTAGTAAACGACCACGATTCTCTGATAAATCTTTACTTTATTGCCAACTTGTAAGAGGTCTGGTCATGATACACACGATTGTCGCTTTGGTGGTAAGATCTCAAATACTCAACCAAGTCATCCCATGAATAAAATTGTCCCGCGTGGCATCGATAAAGCAACATGTTCATTCTGCTCGAGAGTGGGTCATACGTATGAGACATGTTATAAGCGTGAACGCGCGGTTGTTTCAATATCAACTGTGTGGGTACTCCTAAGCTAACATTTATGCCAGTGGTAGTGGGTAACCTAAGGATTAATGCAATTTTTGATAGTGGCGCGGAATGTTCAGTAATACGCGAGTCCGTGGCAATGAAATTGCCTGGAAAAAGAGTTAGTATTGTCAGTTATTTGAAAGGTATTGGACAATTTACTGTGGTATCTCTAACAATGTTGACAACGGTCTGTGTCATCGATAGCCTAAGTGTAGAGCTTCAACTTCATATAGTACCAGACTATGAAGTGTGCTCAGATATTTTAATAGGGATGAATCTTATGGAGAACACTAACCTCAGTGTGCTTGTGAACTCTCGGACTGCAACCTTAATCCATCAACCGGTGGTTAGCCGCTTGCGATCTCAAAGTGAAAAATTCGATAAATTAAATTGTGATTTGACCAATGATTACCAAATTAATGAATTAAAAATCATGCTTAATAAGTATGAACATTTGTTTGTTCACGGTTACCCGCGCGCACGTGTCAATACTGGTGAATTAGAAATACGCCTCAAAGACCCGAATAAGTTTGTAGAACGATGGCCTTACCGATTGAGCCTGGTTGAGCGGGAAAAGTGCGTGGAATAGTCAATGAATTGCTTGAACATAACATAATTCGAGAAAGCCAGTCGCCTTTTTCCAGCCCAGTAATCCTGGTCAAAAAGAAAAACGGTAAGGATCGCATGTGTGTGGATTACCGAGAATTAAACAGGAACACCCTGAGGGATCACTATCCGTTGCCAATAATTTCGGATCAAATAGACCAACTGGCAGGTGGTTTTTATTACTCTTCATTTGATATGGCAGCCGGTTTCCATCAAATTCCAATATCTGAAAGCTCAATTGAAAAGACTGCCTTTGTTACCCCGGATGGGCTCTATGAATACCTCGCCATGCCATTTGGTTTATGTAATGCATGTTCTGTGTATCAGCGATGCATGAATAGAGCGCTGGCTCCTCTTTTGAGTGGCTCTCTACAGGTTTGTCAAGTTTATGTTGATGATGTGCTGTCTAAATGTAGGGACTTCCCGGAAGGGCTCTCTCATATTGAACGTATACTCATCGCCTTACAAGAGGCTGGGTTTTCAATAAATATTGACAAGACTGCCTTCTTTAAACGCTCGATCGAATATCTGGGCAATATAATATCAGATGGACGAGTGAGTCCAAGTCCTAGAAAAGTAGAGGCTTTAACGAAGGCACCAACTCCAAAAACAGTTAAACAGATAAGACAATTTAACGGTCTCGCCGGATACTTCAGACGCTTCATTCCTGATTTTTCCCGTATTATGGTACCTCTGTATGAATTAACAAAAAAAGATTCTAAATGGGAATGGAATGAAAGACATGACGAAGCTCGAAATCGTATTATCCAACACTTGTCTACTGCGTCTACCCTTGCTCTCTTCCAGGAGGATGCGCCAATTGAACTCTACACTGATGCGAGCAGTCTTGGCTACGGCGCCGTGCTGATCCAGGTAATTGGAGGACGGCAGCATCCCATCGCTTACATGAGTCAACGCACCACTGAGGCGGAGAGTCGTTATCACTCCTACGAGCTTGAGACCCTTGCGGTAGTAAGAGCTATCAAACATTTCCGTCACTACCTCTATGGACGGAAATTTAAGGTAATCACCGACTGTAACGCTCTTAAGGCATCAAAGCACAAAAAGGACCTACTTCCAAGAATCCATCGGTGGTGGGCCTTTCTACAGAATTACGATTTCGAGGTTGAATATAGAAAAGGTGAACGCTTACAGCACGCAGATTTTTTCAGTCGCAATCCAGTATCTGAAAGTTCTGTTAACATTATGACGAGAGACAACGAATGGTTACAAATCGAGCAACGACGTGATGAAAACCTCCGCCCGCTCATACAAAGCGTGTCCAGTGAAAATAAAACCACCGACTATGTACTGGAGAACGGTGTGCTCAAAAGGACTCTCACGGATTCTGTATTTGGCTCGCGCAAAGTAATGGTTGTGCCAAAGTCATTCCAGTGGAGTTTAATTAACTCTTTCCATACAGCATTGCAACACCCAGGATGGGAGAAGACGTTACAAAAGCTAAAGGAATCGTACTGGTTTAACAATATGAACACTATTGTCAGAAGCTTCGTAGATAATTGCGTCATATGTCGAACTTCGAAGGGCCCATCGGGTGCAATCCAAGCGGTGCTCCACCCGATTCCGAAACCTACTGCAGCATTTCAAGTAATTCATATGGATATTACTGGTTAACTCGATACTAGAAATGCTGAGGGACAGGACGAGTACGTTATAGTAATAATCGATGCATTTACGAAGTATACCTTTCTAAACTATTCTACTGATAAGAGTCAAGCAGCAGCCTTG
Organism: Bhutanitis thaidina; assembly: GCA_029286595.1. Lineage (NCBI taxonomy): Eukaryota > Metazoa > Arthropoda > Insecta > Lepidoptera > Papilionidae > Bhutanitis > Bhutanitis thaidina. The sequence continues at coordinate 1,310,702 of JAGSMS010000023.1, read as the reverse complement.
CAGCAATGAAGCGAGTCGTCTACTTGTTTGGAACGCCAGAACAGGTCATCGTCGATGGAGGCAGAGAATTCCTCGGAGATTTCAAGGTTTACTGTGATCGTTTTGGTATTACCTTGCACACAATAGCTCCAGGAGTTAGCCGAGCGAACGGACAGGTTGAAAGAATAATGAGCACGTTGAAAAACGCACTAATAATGATTAAAAACTATGACACTCAAAATTGGCAAACAGCCTTAGCAGCACTGCAGCTTGCGCTTAACTGCACTCCACATAGAGTGACTGGATTAGCGCCACTCACTCTTTTGACACGTCGAAAACACTGTGTACCACCGGAACTCCTGAGGCTGGTGAACATTGAGGATGAATCTATAGATTTTGATTTGCTTGAGCAGCAAGTGCAACAGAAAATAACTGCTTCAGCTCTTTATGAAAAACAACGTTTCGACAAGAATAAAGCAAAAATACGTCCTTTTCTAAGAGGAGATTATGTGCTGATTAAAAATAACCCACGAAACCAAACTTCTAGACCTCAAATATAGTGGACCACGGTCAATTAAGACCCAGGCCATAGCACCGTCCTTCCAAAGTCCTTTAGAGCCTCTGTGGACCACGGTCAATTAAGACCCAGGCCATAGCACCGTCCTTCCAAAGTCCTTTAGAGCCTCTGTGGACCACGGTCAATTAAGACCCAGGCCATAGCACCGTCCTTCCAAAGTCCTTTAGAGCCTCTGTGGACCACGGTCAATTAAGACCCAGGCCATAGCACCGTCCTTCCAAAGTCCTTTAGAGCCTCTGTGGACCACGGTCAATTAAGACCCAGGCCATAGCACCGTCCTTCCAAAGTCCTTTAGAGCCTCTGTGGACCACGGTCAATTAAGACCCAGGCCATAGCACCGTCCTTCCAAAGTCCTTTAGAGCCTCTGTGGACCACGGTCAATTAAGACCCAGGCCATAGCACCGTCCTTCCAAAGTCCTTTAGAGCCTCTGTGGACCACGGTCAATTAAGACCCAGGCCATAGCACCGTCCTTCCAAAGTCCTTTAGAGCCTCTGTGGACCACGGTCAATTAAGACCCAGGCCATAGCACCGTCCTTCCAAAGTCCTTTAGAGCCTCTGTGGACCACGGTCAATTAAGACCCAGGCCATAGCACCGTCCTTCCAAAGTCCTTTAGAGCCTCTGTGGACCACGGTCAATTAAGACCCAGGCCATAGCACCGTCCTTCCAAAGTCCTTTAGAGCCTCTGTGGACCACGGTCAATTAAGACCCAGGCCATAGCACCGTCCTTCCAAAGTCCTTTAGAGCCTCTGTGGACCACGGTCAATTAAGACCCAGGCCATAGCACCGTCCTTCCAAAGTCCTTTAGAGCCTCTGTGGACCACGGTCAATTAAGACCCAGGCCATAGCACCGTCCTTCCAAAGTCCTTTAGAGCCTCTGTGGACCACGGTCAATTAAGACCCAGGCCATAGCACCGTCCTTCCAAAGTCCTTTAGAGCCTCTGTGGACCACGGTCAATTAAGACCCAGGCCATAGCACCGTCCTTCCAAAGTCCTTTAGAGCCTCTGTGGACCACGGTCAATTAAGACCCAGGCCATAGCACCGTCCTTCCAAAGTCCTTTAGAGCCTCTGTGGACCACGGTCAATTAAGACCCAGGCCATAGCACCGTCCTTCCAAAGTCCTTTAGAGCCTCTGTGGACCACGGTCAATTAAGACCCAGGCCATAGCACCGTCCTTCCAAAGTCCTTTAGAGCCTCTGTGGACCACGGTCAATTAAGACCCAGGCCATAGCACCGTCCTTCCAAAGTCCTTTAGAGCCTCTGTGGACCACGGTCAATTAAGACCCAGGCCATAGCACCGTCCTTCCAAAGTCCTTTAGAGCCTCTGTGGACCACGGTCAATTAAGACCCAGGCCATAGCACCGTCCTTCCAAAGTCCTTTAGAGCCTCTGTGGACCACGGTCAATTAAGACCCAGGCCATAGCACCGTCCTTCCAAAGTCCTTTAGAGCCTCTGTGGACCACGGTCAATTAAGACCCAGGCCATAGCACCGTCCTTCCAAAGTCCTTTAGAGCCTCTGTGGACCACGGTCAATTAAGACCCAGGCCATAGCACCGTCCTTCCAAAGTCCTTTAGAGCCTCTGTGGACCACGGTCAATTAAGACCCAGGCCATAGCACCGTCCTTCCAAAGTCCTTTAGAGCCTCTGTGGACCACGGTCAATTAAGACCCAGGCCATAGCACCGTCCTTCCAAAGTCCTTTAGAGCCTCTGTGGACCACGGTCAATTAAGACCCAGGCCATAGCACCGTCCTTCCAAAGTCCTTTAGAGCCTCTGTGGACCACGGTCAATTAAGACCCAGGCCATAGCACCGTCCTTCCAAAGTCCTTTAGAGCCTCTGTGGACCACGGTCAATTAAGACCCAGGCCATAGCACCGTCCTTCCAAAGTCCTTTAGAGCCTCTGTGGACCACGGTCAATTAAGACCCAGGCCATAGCACCGTCCTTCCAAAGTCCTTTAGAGCCTCTGTGGACCACGGTCAATTAAGACCCAGGCCATAGCACCGTCCTTCCAAAGTCCTTTAGAGCCTCTGTGGACCACGGTCAATTAAGACCCAGGCCATAGCACCGTCCTTCCAAAGTCCTTTAGAGCCTCTGTGGACCACGGTCAATTAAGACCCAGGCCATAGCACCGTCCTTCCAAAGTCCTTTAGAGCCTCTGTGGACCACGGTCAATTAAGACCCAGGCCATAGCACCGTCCTTCCAAAGTCCTTTAGAGCCTCTGTGGACCACGGCGTACAGGACCGCTCAGCACCACAGCATCAATTTCCTATTATATAAGCTACAAGGAAAGTGATTTGTCATCTTTCTTTGTAAAGTTTCAATCTCCTGTATGCTATCAGGTACATGTACTTGTCAATTTCTTTTAGAGCCTATGTGGACCACGGTCAATTAAGACCCAGGCCATAGCACCGTCCTTCCAAAGTCCTTTAGAGCCTCTGTGGACCACGGCGTACAGGACCGCTCAGCACCACAGCATCATCCTGATCTACGAGTAAAATCCATATTGCGAAGATGCGTGGAGCACTTGCAAATGAACAAACAATAAACCAAGCTGTGTACGGATACGTGGAGTATCTACACTAACATAACTTGTAACCAAGTTTGCTCACTTTCCTATGTACAGCATATTAAATTTTAGCACTATGAATTAGATGCTTAAAACAATTTTTATGATGATTATAAGAAACGATCATTGTATTGGCTGGTGGCTAGGTTATTAGCAAAAGGTCATAAGGTACAAAAAAATAAAAGATTTAATAAAACACTACATGAAAGTATGTGTTGTTAACTAGTATACCTGTGAACGGATACTTGGCTGAGACCATGTTTTTCTACATAATTGCAGAACCGCGACTGGTGCAGGGCACGCACCGTCTCGCAGTATGGCCGTGTCGGCGCAACGACAATTTTAATTACTAGTTTTCGTAATAAAAATTATAATAATTTTAGATGTAATATTGACTCGAACAATCGGAAATTAGTTTAAATTAGTACGGAAAGTGTAATGATTGCCGATGGTTTCATAAATCGTTTAGAGTGCCAGAGACGGCATTATCTTTCCAACTTTGGTGGTGAAAGGACGTTCTCGAAGCGAAACTCTGTGAGTGCTTTATTTTATTATTATTTCTAGTGTTTAAATTTATTCACTGTGTGTGAAATAAATTCAGTGTTAAATCAGTGTGTCTAAATGATTTGCAATGAGCAATATTGATAGCGGGAATGGTGACAGCAGCTCCGCTGACGTCACTGTTTTAAAAACCCTGTCGGTCAAATTGCTCCGTTATATATTATTCAATTTATTAAAATATTGTATGTTGTACCTTTCATATAATTCACATAAAATAATATTACCTGATATAGGTAGGAATACGAAGATTCGCGCGCCAAATAATTTAGGTATTTAAAAAAATTTCGTTACGGTTTTATTTTGATGTTTATTTTTAATTTAGTATATCTGGAAGTTTTGAGTAGGGCATGCCGGGCCTTTTGCCGTCTGTGAAGATTCCTTTTACCCCGAGGAAATATGTTTAAATAAACTATCATCATCACAATAACACTTACTTCCTCTTTTTTCGTCTTTAATGTAATGCTTATAACGCTGTTAAACCTTTACCGCATATTTTTTTATTTACATTAAAACATTTTCACGTTATAGAATATTAAACCGGAGTGTTTCTAGATTTTGCAATGACTTTCGATTAATTTAATGAATTATTTAATTATGTTTCTGTTCAAAGCGCGCTCTTCTACATATGACCCTGATTGTCCATCTGAAACTGCTTGCTTGGAAACTGTTCGTTAATAACTTAAAACTGTTGACATTCAAAAAGGAGTCGGACATGATGGTACACACATCCCGTATTCGTTCGTAGCTGCGCTGATCAATTAATGTTACCTTTGTGGATAATTTATCACAAGCCCTTAGAATGCTGGGATATTTCCATCTACTTGGAAACCGGGCACTCATTGCTTCTATTCCTAAAGTGAAAACTAAAATGACGTATCTCAATATCGACCCATCTCCGAAACAAATTGATTCGGTAACATTCTTGAAAAAATATTACTCGTTAAATAGTAGATGTAATTTTAAATCATACTTATCTGTGTCTCTCAATATGGTTCCTACTGAGGCCTGTCCATATATAAACTGATATGGTTACCTTTTTTATCTTTTTCGCGGATGCGAAGGACAAGAAGATGCAGGTAGATGTCGTGTATTCCGATTTTTCCAAAGCGTTTGACAAAGTTAACCACGATCTACTTACGGACTATCGGAATACATGGCATTCTACTTCGTTCGATAAACCCGTCAAGTCAGGAACAGATCTCAAGCAGCTTCTATAAAGGGTTAGGTCCCTAGATTCCCCTAGGATCATATAGGACCGTTGTTTTTACTTTGTGTATTAAAGATATTGTCAAAATCACACATAATGAAAATTTCTTACTGTACAGTGACGAAGCAAATGTTTACACACATTGACAATTGCTTGCACTTGCAACATGTCCTATCACGATTAATAAATATTAAATCTCTAAGTAGAGTAACATAGGAGAAACGGAGTGGTTGCTTTGGGAGGTTGACAGCGAGTAGTGTTGCGCTCTGAATAAATTGATTTTATTGAATTTAACTAGTTTTAAAGTTATAGTAGTGACTACGTGCACTTATATGCATCGGGACACGGTGTAATTTATCATAAGTGTGGTGAAACTCAGTAAATAGTGATAACAGTGTAAAATAAGACTACTATCAGTACATAAAACTACCCTTTAATTACTTTTGTAACAGCAGAAGACATTGTGAACTTATAAACTTATTTAAACCTTTTTATTTTTTATATTTTTGCAAACAATTTGCATGGTGCTAAATAAGTTTTAATTAACTTACTTTTAAAAATTAATTACAACCAAAAACTGTGTCTGTCTTTATTGTGCCATCTACTGGGCATTGGTTGCGCCGCGCATTATATCGATCAATTTCAACAAAATGGCAAAGTGTGGAGCTTGCGGCCGCTACCTGTCGGCGACAGATGACATCACCTGTGGCAAATGTGATTTTGCGTATCATCGGGGCTGTCTTAACCTGTCTGAAAAGACCAAGGTATCATCTTCATGGATGTGTCCCGCTTGCAAAAATAAAGTTCCCCGTACTGGGGACAACTCTAATACACCCGCGAAGGCTCAAGATGTCGGAGACAGTAGTCCCATCCATAAAACCATAGATATAGGTTTGGAAATACGCCTGTTTAGAAATGAGCTTGGTGCTATGAGGAATGAGTTGAAAGAGGTCAGGACAGTGTTACTTTGCTGACGGACACAGTTCTCGCATGCAATAAAAATTTGGAGGAAATTGATAATAGGGTCACCAAGTTAGAGAATCGCTTTGAAGAACGCGTGAATAAGTGCGACACCAAGGAACTCGAGGATACAATTGGCGAACTAAGGATCCAACTTAATGAGAGGGATCAGGACCTTTTAGCCAACGACCTGGAAATATCTGGATTACCGGAGCAAAAGGCCGAAAATGCGATTAACACCGTGATGTTATGCGCTAAAAAGTTAGGTCTTGATATTGATCACCGTGAGATAGTTCATGCTGAGCGTGTCGGTACATTACGTACACCCAGCCATAGTATCACTAGTGCCCAAGATGGTACGCCTTCCGGACCACGTAGAATTGTGGTACGGATGAGTCGACGAGCGTTGAAAGACGAATTTCTACGTTCTGCACGTGTGCGGCGCTCCGTAACCACTGAATCACTGGGGCTGCCCGGAGAGCCGCGTCCATTCTATGTGAATGAGCGGCTCACTCCGGTTAATAGAAAGCTGTTTGGTAAGACACGTGAGGCAGCCAAGAAAGCGAATTGGCGCTACGTATGGACGAAGGGTGGTCGTATATTTGTGAGAAAAGAAGATGGAAAGCCTGTAACCCGCATTCGGTCCGATATAGACCTTAATCGTGTTTTTTGTTAATTTCGAGTTAGTTTTTTATTTAAATATGAATGTGTATTATATTTGCTTTTTTAATAGTGAGCGTAGAATTGGGATTTTAAAAACTATATTTTTAATTTTAGTTGAGTTAATTTTATGGGTAACAATGACGTGCTGTAAACATATGCATGTTGTTATACAACAGCGTAGCTTATACAACTTATCGAAGGCGTTATTATTATTATTTTTTGTAAGACTTTTCTTTTATTTAGGCAGCTCAGTATTTATATTATTTCATACAGAGAATCATGTGTTTTTCTGTAAAAAATATATTTTAAATTTTGTTATTGAAATAAATAGTCTTGAAGGTATTTGTGTGTGTTGCGTGTGTGTTCACAACACACGTATTCGAAATTTAATTGTTCCGTCTACCTGCGGGCTGCCGGCGCCTGCTCGGTATTTGTCATGTTTTTTATTATTCCTACTCAAATATAATTTCGCGTTACTGTTCGGTTATAATAAAAGTATATGTGGTTATAATTTACACTTACATTATTTTATTGCTGCCAATTATATTTATACTTTATCAATGCTGATATTTAATTACACAAATTTAAGATTTCATATAGGTATTATATATTTTATGTTGTATTATTTTATAGTGCAAATAGAAAATATATTTTTGTGCACCAATAATAATTACCTATACTATATAATTTTTATGTTGTATTTCATAACTATAATATTTTGTAGACACAACGGTATTTTTTAACCATAAGAACTTTCGTACCTTTTTTACATATTCATTATTGCCTATTTACCGGATATCAATGAATAAATCTAGGTACTTGAAAGTTGGCTTTCTAAATGCAGGTTCGTTAGGTACTAAGCATGATGAATTCCTCGCCGCTATGAGTCGGCACGAAGTCGATCTCATGGCAATAAATGAGACATGGCTCCGGGAGGGGGAGGAGGGGCGCGCCCCGCGCGTGCCCGGCTACCGGCTGCGTCACGTGCCGCGACCGCTCTCCGTGCGCGCTGGCCGCGGAGGAGGTGTAGGCTTCTACGTCAAAAGGGGATTTAATACACGGATGTTATGCACTCCATACCACAATTCTGTAGAGGAAATATGGTTGTGCTTAACCGTAAATTCAAAAAGTATCGTGATCGGTACGGCTTACCGACCGCCATGGCTCAACATCGACATTTTTCTGGATGCAATAACTGACAGTATTAGCACCTTTTCATATGATTATATTCTTTTATTGGGAGATTTTAATATTAACCTACTTAACCCAGATGACACGAAGACCAAACGTTTTTTAGAATTTATAAATTATTTAAATATCCAACAATTAATTGATTCGCCCACTCATGTTACTGAAACCAGCCAAACACTTATAGATGTTATATGTACGGATGCAACTTCGCGAAAGGTGACTATTAATCATATTGACGATTTAAGTAGTCACGCCTTTCTTACGTGCGAGATATATGTAAAAAAAGATAAAATACCCCCCCGAACGATAATATATCGTCCCTTAATGATATTCTGCCCGATTATTTTGAACATGATCTCCAGTTAATCCCATGGACAAATATAAATGGTATGGTTAACATAAATGAAATGACGGAAATATTTAGTTCCTGGATTATACACTTATTTGACTTGCATGCTCCTATTAAATCGGTTGTATTGAGGGACCGTCCTTGTCCCTGGATAACCGAGAATATTAAATTCATGATGAACTTACGAGATGAAGCACGTAATAGATATCGATGCTCGCAGTTGCCGCACCATAAGGATTACTATAAACAAATGAAGCACCAAGTTAATATCGCGCTATACTACGAAAAAGGCTTACTACAATACTTTCATTAACTGCAATATTAACAACCCGAAGAAATTGTGGTCTAATCTGAAGGCATACTGCTTCCGCCAAAAATGATACTCAATTACCACTACAATTAATGGATCCAGAATTAATTAATGCTCATTTCCTCAACATACCAGGATCATGTAGCGTGAGTATATCAGACTTAACGTATTTTGAATTTGATAGATTCGGCTCTGGGAGTTTTTGTCTGGAACCAGTATCTCAGGACGCCATCTTAAATATAATCAAGTCCTTAAAATCGAACGCATTAGAGTGGATGGTATATCGATCAATATGGTATTGATGACACTCCCTCAGAGTTTGGATACTATTACAGCGTTAATTAACCGGTCAATTAGTACGAACAAATTTCCTGATATCTGAAAAGAGCTCTAATACGTCCTCTCCTAAGAAAGCGAACCCTGAAGATGTCAAAGATTTAAGACCTATAAGCTTACTACCTTGTTTATCAAAAATTCTGGAGAAAGTGGTATGTAAGCAAATAACATCTTATCTGGAAGACAACTGTATTTTACCTGATCTTCAATCAGGCTTCAGGAAGGACGAAGTACGGCGACTGCGCTCTCTGATGTAGTAGGCAACGTATTAGAGGCTCAAGATGCAGGAAAGGGAACTGTACTTGTATTATTAGACTATTCCAGAGCATTTGATACAATCAATACGGCTCTACTTCTGTCCAAAATGGCTTACTATGGATTTGACCCAAACACAATAAAATGGTTTGACAGCTACCTCGAAGGACGATCCCAACAAATAATAATTAATAAAGAAAATGGCCAGAATTGTATGTCATCTCCGCAGCGGGTTACGAGAGGCGTCCTCAGGGATCAGCGACCTGTGTTGTATGCGTTGTATACATCTGACATTAGCAATTGCTTTGAAAATTGTAAATACCACATATATGCAGATGACACGCAGATATATACCTCCTTTAACCCTAGTCAAGCTAAAGAAGCGATAAAGGCCTTAATGAAGATTTAGATAGAATAGTGAAGTGGTCCGAGAGAAATTCCCTAGTTTTGAACCCGTCAAAAACAAAATACTTAGTTTGTGGAACTAAAAAACAGATAGGTAAAATTAACGACTTTGATCCTAAATTATATATTAAAGGAACAGCATTGGAAAGGGTCGAAATAGCTCGTAATTTAGGAATTGTAGTAAGCCCTGACTTACGATTTGAAAATCACATTGCAGGTATTGTCAAAACTGTTTCTACCGGTTAAAAATCTTATTTAAGATGCGTGGGTACCTAAGTATAGAATTACGGAAGAGATTATCCGACACACTAATTCTATCGAAATTTAATTATGCTGACATTGTTTATGGGCCGTGTTTACTGTCACGTACCGCACATCTTATACAAAGGGTTCAAAATGCCTGCGTAAGATTTTGCTTTACTGTGCCGCCCAGAGGTCATGTAAGTCCATTCCTCAATGAGAGTAACAGTCTTAAAATGGCTGCCAGACGCAAGCTCTACTTTGCTTGTTCTCTCTTTGGCGTTATTAAAACTAAAACCCAAAGTATCTCTACAGCAAACTAGACTGGTGCCGGGAACACAATAAGTATCTCACCCGCGCTTCTTCTTACTTGTTAAGTGTTCCTCGGCATAGTTCTTCGGCTTTCAGAGGTAGTTATAAGTATGCTGCCACCCACTGTTGGAATAATCTACCTCCACCATTGCGCGATCTTAAAACATTAGGAAACTTTAAAAGTAATTTAAAAACATTAGGAAACTTTAAAAGTAATTTAAAAACATTTAATAAACGAACAGAAGGGTACATGCTAATTTACAATCATTCAAAATTAATCTTATCTAATTAAATAATAAATAATAATTTTTAATATTTCTTTACTGTAATTTACTGCACATTTTTATTTTAATTTATTTTTCTTTATTTTCGTCACTGGCTTGCCACTGTTTCCTTAACGTCCCATAAAGAAGTTATAATTTAAATCCAGCATTCTGACTGTGTACACTCATTGTCTGTTCAACGGCATACCGCGTTCGCATACGTAGCAGTTATTTGTGGACAAAATTAATTAAATTTGTAGTCATTACATAATTTGATATTATCACACTTCGTTAATAACTTAATATAAATATATATATAATAACAGTAGAAGATTAATGAAAAAAAAAAAAAAAAAAAACTACTCGCTTACTGCCCGTCCGCTGCGCACGGACACCGGGGGCCGACTGGAGATCAGCGCTGCGACACCTCGTGGCTCATGCTGAGACGGTCCTTTCCGCCGCTTCATCACAACACACACAAATTCCTTGTGATATATTCACTTTTTTTTATAGCACAATTTATTTGTTTTTAATTTCCTGTTTTCATTTTCCTTTCATATTCATAGTTTGTTTTATTTATTTTTCTTGATTTGTTATTTTATAATTGTTATGTATCGCCATATCATGTGCTGTGTTTAGATGTAAGTGAAGGAATAAATGTCTTTATGTCTTTATGTCTTTAATTACGAGATCCAGACCATATTGACTCTCCTCACATTTTAGAAAACATTGCCTTCAGAGTACCCGGTGCTGGCTCTCGCTCGCCAATTTTATTCTACGTTCCCTTATGTCGAACTGTTTACACAAGTAATAACCACTTCATACATGGCGTTGACATATACAGTAATGACTTTAAAGATATAGACAAACTTAGACAATGTTTGGCTAATTATTACATTACGGACAAACATTTAAATCAGTTTTAAGGTATGAACAATAATGGTCAACTAATTAGAACGAACAACAAAAAAGTATAAAAAACAATATTTTTTTAAGTATTAGTAATTAGTATTGTTATTTACGAAATAGCCACTATCCACAGCCTACCAATAGTTATAATTAATATTTAGTGGCGTATCCCTTATTTCCAAAAAAAGAAAAGCTATGGATGCTTTTAAAATGTTTCTACGTAGGCCAGTAACAGAAAATGAACTCCTGCATGTGTAACTCATTTTGTAATTAAAAGTAAGATATATTTTATGTTTTATGCATTTAATGAGTTTTTATTTGAGTGGCTATATTATTGTATGATTATTAATTATTGAATGTATATTTTATATTTTATGCATTTAATGAGTTTTTATTTGAGTGGCTATATTATTGTATGATTATTAATTATTTAATGTAAATATTTTATATTTTATGCATTTAATGAGTTTTTATTTGAGTGGCTATATTATTGTATGATTATTAATTATTGAATGTGTATATTTTATATTTTATGCATTTAATGAGTTTTTATTTGAGTGGCTATATTATTGTATGATTATTAATTATTGAATGTATATTTTATATTTTATGCATTTAATGAGTTTTTATTTGAGTGGCTTTATTATTGTATGATTATTAATGATTTAATGTAAATATTTTATATTTTATGCATTTAATGAGTTTTTTATTTGAGTGGCTTTATTATTGTATGATTATTAATTATTGAATGTGAATATTTTATATTTTATGCATTTAATGAGTTTTTATTTGAGTGGCTATATTATTGTATGATTATTAATTATTGAATGTATATTTTATATTTTATGCATTTAATGAGTTTTTTATTTGAGTGGCTATATTATTGCATGATTATTAATTATTGAATGTATATTTTATATTTTATACATTTAATGAGTTTTTTATTTGAGTGGCTTTATTATTGTATGATTATTAATGATTTAATGTAAATATTTTATATTTTATATTTTATGCATTTAATGAGTTTTTATTTGAGTGGCTATATTATTGTATGATTATTAATTATTGAATGTGAATATTTTATATTTTATATTTTATATTTTATGCATTTAATGAGTTTTTATTTGAGTGGCTATATTATTGCATGATTATTAATTATTGAATGTGTATATTTTATATTTTATGCATTTAATGAGTTTTTTATTTTAGTGGTTATATTATTGTATGATTATTAATTATTGAATGTGTATATTTTTTACGAACATTTGTACGTTGAAGTCATACTTTCTTTATTCATAAGAAGTGTTTCTAATTACATGACCACCACTGTATATGTATATGTATGTATGTAAAAATGAACTTAGTGTACCTTTTTTTTCTTTATTCTTTATTGTACACATTATGAAAAATTTACAAGTTTAATAATATACAAAATAAATGCACAAAGGCGAGCTTAACCCTAAGCAGAGTTCTCTTCCAGCAAACCCATGAGGAAAGAGAAAACTATTATTATTATTCAAGTAGGTAGTTGTGTACTTAATTAACATAATAACTTAACTAATATAATTGGCAATGAGAAAAAAAAAAAAACTGTAACAAAGTAGCTGCCTGTAAGTGCCCACAGCGGGGCAATGACCTACACATATTATACAATATTACTAAATGTTTAAATATAATGTCTAAACATATAAACACATATACTTACCAATATTACATTAAATTTAATAGTAATTATCAATACAATAATAATACATAAATGCAGATAAGTTATAATTTACAATTTTAATTAGAAATATAGTGCTCCGTCACTCTTTTCCGGGATATTTCTCGAGAAGAACTAGCGCGTATATCATGTGGTAGTGAGTTCCATAACCTGGCTGCCTTTACAGTGAAGGATTCACCATATCGCCTAGAAGAATGAGGTGTTTTAAGGAGTAAAGATTTAATGGTCCGATTTTTTTTGAATAAAGTCATACCCGATTGTTACGTATCTCACTTTATTATTATAAGCCCATGATTTCATTTCGGGTTGTTTAGGATGACTTTTTCTCTCTATTTTTAATTAATATATAGATGAGCTGTATCTATTGCAGACACTACCGGCTCAATAGTGGTATAAGGGTGCGCCGAAAATCAGTCTTGCGGGAATCCGTTGCATAAACTGAGCGTAGACCCATTTGTTGCATCACACTGTAGCGCCGAAAAAAAACATCTAAAACCTTATTTGTTTTAAACTTTTTATTATTTTTTTAATTTTATTAAAAACTTGTTAACTAATTGTGATGTAACAAATAAAGTTTCCTTCTTTCTTACTCGTATTTTCTTGGATATGTCTACAGCAGCAAGGATCTGCCCTACGTCAAGGTTTAAGGCACAGGAAATGAAATGCAGAAATAAATAACTTATAATTTTATTTAACAAAGGATGATCATCGTTTGCCCAACACTTACACTATCAGTCTTTATACCTACTCGTAAATACATTTCTACACATTATTTACATACAGCTTACCATAAATATTAGCTTTCAAAGACTAGACAATGATTTAATCCATTTCTTCTATCGTGGGTCCGTCGCGCCGACCACCGGCCATTCCTCCGTACATATTTCCGGACATACCACCAGGCATGCCTCCGGGCATACCACCAGGCATGCCTCCGGGCATACCTCCCGGCATACCGCCAGGCATGCCTCCGGGCATACCTCCCGGCATACCGCCAGCCGCGCCGTGCATCTTGCTCATGACGGGGGAGCACACTCGCTGCACCTCCTTCAGTCTGTGCTCGTACTCCTCCTGCTCCGCGAGCGTGTTGTTGTCCAGCCACCTGAGCGCATCGTCGCACACCTGGCGCGCCGTGCTCTTGTCGGACTCGCTCAGCTTCTCTCCCGCCTCGTCCAGCGCCTGCCGCACGCTGAACACGTACGACTCCAGCTGGTTGCGGGCGGCGACCCTCTGCCGTTGCTTCTCGTCCTCGTCCTTGTAGCGCTCGGCTTCCGACAACATGCGGTCGATTTCGGCCTGCGACAGCCGTCCTTTGTCGTTCTTGATCACGATGTTCTTGCTGCGACCCGTGCTGTTCTCTTTGGCCGACACGTTCAGAATACCGTTCGCGTCCAGGTCGAAGGTGACGTCGATCTTGGGACGCCGCGGGCGCCGGCGGAATGCCGGTCAAGTCGAACGTGCCCAGCAAGTTGTTGTCCTGGTCATCGCACGCTCGCCTTCGTACACTTGGATGGTGACCGCCGGCTGGTTGTCCGAGTACGTGGTGAAGGTCTGGGACTGCTTGCAGGGTATCTTCGAGTTGCGCTCGATGATCTTCGTCATCACGCCCCGGCCGTCTCGATGCCGAGGGACAGCGGAGCCACGTCCACCAGCAACACGTCCTGAATCTTCGAATGCGATTCTCCACTGAGGATCGCGGCTTGCACGGCGGCACCATACGCCACCGCTTCGTCGGGGTTGATGGACAGGTTCAGCTTCTTGCCGCAGAAGAAGTTCTGCAGCAAGCTCTGCACCTTCGGAATGCGGGTGGAGCCGCCCACGAGCACGACGTCGTGGATCTGGCTCTTGTCCATCTTCGCGTCCTTGAGCGCCTTCTCGACCGGCTCCAGGGTGCCGCGGAACAAGTCCGCGTTGAGCTCCTCGAAGCGGGCGCGAGAGACGCGCGTGTAGAAGTCGATGCCTTCGTAGAGAGCGTCGATCTCAACCGTGGCCTCGGTGCTCGAGGACAGCGTGCGCTTGGCGCGCTCGGCGGCGGTGCGCAGGCGGCGCAGGGCGCGCGGGTTCGTCCGCAAGTCCTTCTTGTGCTTGCGCCGGAACTCGTCCGCCAGGTGGTTCACGAGTCTGTTGTCGAAGTCCTCGCCGCCCAGGTGCGTGTCGCCGGCCGTCGCCTTCACTTCGAACAGGGAGCCCTCGTCGATGGTCAGGATCGACACGTCGAAAGTGCCGCCGCCGAGGTCGAAGATCAACACGTTGCGCTCTCCTTCAGGTTCTTGTCCGCCGTAGGCCAGTGCGGCCGCCGTGGGCTCGTTGATGATGCGCAACACGTTCAGTCCGGCGATGGCGCCCGCGTCCTTCGTGGCCTGCCGCTGCGAGTCGTTGAAGTACGCCGGCACGGTGACGACGGCGTCCCGCACTGCGCCACCGAGGTACGCCTCCGCAGTCTCCTTCATCTTCGTCAACACCATGCTGCTGATCTCCTCCGGCGCGAACCTCTTCGTCTCGCCCTTGAACTCTACCTGGATCTTCGGCTTCCCGCAGTCGTTGACCACTTTGAATGGCCAATGTTTCATGTCCTGCTGGATCTTCGGATCGTCGAATTTCCGCCCGATTAACCTTTTGGCGTCGAACACCGTGTTCGTGGGGTTGAGGGCCACCTGGTTCTTCGCCCCGTCGCCGATGACCCGCTCCGTGTCGGTGAAAGCCACGTAGGACGGTGTCGTCCGGTTGCCTTGGTCATCGCACGCTCGCCTTCGTACACTTGGATGGTGACCGCCGGCTGGTTGTCCGAGTACGTGGTGAAGGTCTGGGACTGCTTGCAGGGTATCTTCGAGTTGCGCTCGATGATCTTCGTCATCACGCCCCGGCCGTCTCGATGCCGAGGGACAGCGGAGCCACGTCCACCAGCAACACGTCCTGAATCTTCGAATGCGATTCTCCACTGAGGATCGCGGCTTGCACGGCGGCACCATACGCCACCGCTTCGTCGGGGTTGATGGACAGGTTCAGCTTCTTGCCGCAGAAGAAGTTCTGCAGCAAGCTCTGCACCTTCGGAATGCGGGTGGAGCCGCCCACGAGCACGACGTCGTGGATCTGGCTCTTGTCCATCTTCGCGTCCTTGAGCGCCTTCTCGACCGGCTCCAGGGTGCCGCGGAACAAGTCCGCGTTGAGCTCCTCGAAGCGGGCGCGAGAGACGCGCGTGTAGAAGTCGATGCCTTCGTAGAGAGCGTCGATCTCAACCGTGGCCTCGGTGCTCGAGGACAGCGTGCGCTTGGCGCGCTCGGCGGCGGTGCGCAGGCGGCGCAGGGCGCGCGGGTTCGTCCGCAAGTCCTTCTTGTGCTTGCGCCGGAACTCGTCCGCCAGGTGGTTCACGAGTCTGTTGTCGAAGTCCTCGCCGCCCAGGTGCGTGTCGCCGGCCGTCGCCTTCACTTCGAACAGGGAGCCCTCGTCGATGGTCAGGATCGACACGTCGAAAGTGCCGCCGCCGAGGTCGAAGATCAACACGTTGCGCCTCCCTTCAGGTTCTTGTCCGCCGTAGGCCAGTGCGGCCGCCGTGGGCTCGTTGATGATGCGCAACACGTTCAGTCCGGCGATGGCGCCCGCGTCCTTCGTGGCCTGCCGCTGCGAGTCGTTGAAGTACGCCGGCACGGTGACGACGGCGTCCCGCACTGCGCCACCGAGGTACGCCTCCGCAGTCTCCTTCATCTTCGTCAACACCATGCTGCTGATCTCCTCCGGCGCGAACCTCTTCGTCTCGCCCTTGAACTCTACCTGGATCTTCGGCTTCCCGCAGTCGTTGACCACTTTGAATGGCCAATGTTTCATGTCCTGCTGGATCTTCGGATCGTCGAATTTCCGCCCGATTAACCTTTTGGCGTCGAACACCGTGTTGGTGGGGTTGAGGGCCACCTGGTTCTTCGCCCCGTCGCCGATGACCCGCTCCGTGTCGGTGAAAGCCACGTAGGACGGTGTCGTCCGGTTGCCTTGGTCGTTGGCGATGATCTCCACGTTGCCATGTTGCCACACCCCGACGCACGAGTATGTAGTTCCGAGATCAATTCCAATAGCTGGCATTTTGTATTCTTATCTTTATTATAAACGTACAATACAACACAATACAGTTGACAATTCGTTAATATCGCTCGTAAAATCGCTTCGGTTAACTCCGAACTCTCCGCTTCGTATTCGCTCTTTATCGTGTTTCAAATTGAACTGATTTCCCGCGCGGACCGCAGCGCTTTTATATTGAACGAATCGAATGCTAGAAACGTTGAGAATCTTCCAGAAAATCCAATCAGAACGAGCCATTTCGCGAACAGTCTAGAAACAGCGGACGCAACCAATGAGGACCGAGTATTCTTGAAAGAGGCGGAGTTCAAAGTATTGCGGGGATACCAGACATAGCACATTTTCCTTTATTTTGGGGATTTATTTTTGTAGTTGTAGTAGCGTGTTTTTACTCCGTTCTTCCCGTGCGAAACATTATAAGTTATTTATTACTGAAATACCTTCTATACTTCTATTAAGTTGTCTAAAATAAAGCATTGACCTAGATTCTGAATAAAAATTTTGCATTTCTACTTTTTAATGGTAATTAAAAATATTTGCGTTATGCACTCGTTAAAATCCTTAAACATAAGTGGGAGCATCTCCTCTTTGGTTGATACTCCATTAATGCTAGAATGGAAGGAATCTCTTACCTATACCTTTAATTACTTGAGAAATTTATCTAAAATAAACTGTTAACTAAAAATATAGGTGAATTTAAACTTGCAGAAAAATAAAAATGGTTAAATACATTGATATTTGATAAATTGAATAACAATTCACAAATTTCTGTTAATCTGTTGAATCTATATAGGATACACATTACTAAATGAATCCGTTAATTTAAACCAATTAGCAGTAAGAATATGTAAAGAAAAAATGATTGAGTAATATGTTTTAGTTGGTTGGGCAGAGCTCGAGGAACTACGTCACATCTCCTGTTCGAGTATACTTCAAGACCTCAAGACGAACGTGTGCGACCAGTATTGGTTGCCGGTGATAACTTACGGAACGGAGGGAGACGTGATCTTTTACTATAGACCGTACTGTTATATATATACACACTGTATATATTAATGCTTACTGACCCTAACACTAGCCTTGTCAGTGTTTATGATTGTTCTCGCGTTCATGATTACATTTGAGAAAGACAGTTCCGAGTCCAACATCCGCCCGTGACACTTGCCATCAATTTCGTGCCCAATTAAATACTTTAACTAAATATAATTACTTTTTAAAAAAAAAATCGGTAAATACCTACCAGTACATATAACAGTACGAAGAAGCTCAAGGTCGCTCTGCGAGCTATGCTCGGTCGGACTGCGCAGTAGAATCTGGAAAGACGATATCCGAAAGCATCAGTATGACCAAGCCGGCCACATGGCTCGCAGAATGTTGCTAAAAAGGTATCTCAAGAACTCAAATGACAATCTTCGGGGTTGGCCCAAGTTGAGCTGTGGACAATTCGAGAGCTTACAACACTGAATAACAAACTGTTAGAAAAATACATTGCATTTGGCGCGACTTTCTAATTAACATAAATAGACATAGGTATGAAGTATTATTTTATAACAGATTGGTTTTATAAATTATTATAATATAATGATTTCTAGTATTTACGCGAATACGACCCATTTTTCCATCCTAGATCGCCCCAACCATTACATCAGATGCTGCATCCTGCTAAGGATAATTCCCGATGCTATTGAAATCAAAAAACATTATATTCTATTTCAATAGAGAATATGACTGGGTACTACCACCGGCTTGGGATCCAGTAAGAAACAAAGTTAAATCTAAAACCAAGCATACCACTGCACGACCTCAAGATACTGTAAGCACATTCTGCGTAGATCGAACCAAAATTAATAATTAAATGCTGAAAGTAGCCCAAATTTGACTATGACATCACACCTCAGTCCCCCCTTGACCATAGAGTAACTTATATAGACAGTGACCACTCCTGCAGCAAAGCACTCGAAACGTCGGGAATATAAAAATAAAATTAAACGCTATAAGGTCCAAAAATAATTATAATAATAATAGCTATATTCGTCCTTACACAGTTAAAATTACATAAGAAAAACTAAGTACATATTTAAACTTTTTTTTTTGTTTTACTCTTCTAGTTAATCTGATGCGGTGTAAGGGCCGCCGATGGCGGTAAAAGTCGCAAATTATTATTACTCAGGAACACAAAAATAAGGTTTAAAATAAGAGCATGAAACGGTTTTATTTAGCAAATTCTTTGTGTAAATTATGGTCACCTTACTAGAGCGTACAACGAAAATTTTCTTGAAAGTTGTTTTCAATTTTTCCGTTAACAAATGTCGGTTTTACATGCGTTTTAGCCATTCTATACTAAATTTCGTACGTAAGTACGTACTACGGATATATAGGATTTTTGGATGCTTGAAAATACATTTACATAAAAATTCACTATTTTATCATCATGGTATAGAATTTATGGTTTGCGCCATTGTTTGGAAACTAGTACTAATTATTTGTAGCACAAGATTAGTCCTTATCTCAAAAACAAAATGACGTAGAGATTTGAAATTTTAAACTTTGTGATTATGTACTACTACTAATTCTGATCCCTTGTGGTTGAAGATAAAAATGCGAAAGTCTTTTTCTAGTTCATACAAAATTATTTGAATGAATTTTGATTAAGATATTATCTCATCTCATTAGAGTTGTGATAACAACGTTTTAGGTCGCCTCAGAATAGAATGAAACCACCAAAAAATATGAAAATGAAATTTATTTTAATCCTACAAAAATCAGTCTCAGAACTTAATACATTAATTTGCTTAAAGAACTTGGAACTATTTTAACACGGAAACTTATCGCCTCTTTTTCTTCTGCGGGGACTTTACTTCTTCTTCAACGTCACCATTCTGTTCCTCGTCGTGCTGTTTCCTTCTCACTGGACCTGTGTGAGAGATAGGCACTGCTCGTTCACCTTTCTGACCAGACTCCTTTGGAGCGATGATAGTAAGTACTCCGTCAGAAGATAATCGCGATTCGACTGCATCAGGATTACAATCTTCTGGTAAGGCGTAACGTCGATTGAACTGCCGTGATATGTAGCCGTGTTCATCTTTCTTCTCCTCGTGCTTTCCCTCTATAACTACATACCCGTCCACAGTTTTCACGCTAATCTCATCCGGTGCAAAATGCTGTACGTCCAAGTTTACCTGGAATTTGTTTTTGTCAGTTCTGATTGTGGATCCCACATCGCGACTTAAAGCTGTGATATTCCGCCATGGTCGAAGGTACTGTCGCATTCCTATGAGCGGGCGATCGAATACATCTTGCAGGATGTCGTCAGGAGACAAATCCAGGTCAAAAAGCTGATTACGAACACGTCTCGGGGCAATGTCGTCAAGTAAATACGGAATAAGAGCCATCGTTATTGCAATTCTACAACTTAATCACTTCACAAACTCGTGCACTCGCTATTAAATCGCAGTTGCGTTGGCTGGCGTCGTCTTTATATTGGAGACTGTCGAAGACTGGACCCTTATGGAACAGAGTGGAATTTTCTCGAATTTGTTTTGCGCCATCTAGTGGCACATAGCAGAACTCTTTCTTCAAATAATAACAATGTATAGAATACTTCAGAAGGCCTCAGTTTGATGCTTATGCTTT
Source organism: Bhutanitis thaidina (assembly GCA_029286595.1). Taxonomy (NCBI): domain Eukaryota; kingdom Metazoa; phylum Arthropoda; class Insecta; order Lepidoptera; family Papilionidae; genus Bhutanitis; species Bhutanitis thaidina. The sequence continues at coordinate 1,290,196 of JAGSMS010000023.1, read as the reverse complement.
TCTTCCAAAAAGAGCAGAGTTTTATGATACTTTTCACACTAAAAAGAAATCTATAAAGATTAAATATCTAGTTCTCAAAAGGACGTAATGGAGTTTTTTCGAGAATATTTTATATTTTACTGCCATCTGTTGGCCATGTGCAACTTACCGGCATCTATTGATACATAGCAGATTTATTATAAAGTTTTTTTAAATACATTCGATTTATTACAAACATATACATAAATGATTAACCATTATTAAATTCTGTAGAACAATTTATAACATAATACTTGAGCTTCAATTGTATTGTAAAGTGAGTCACTCACGGATAATTGAAGAAAATAGAAAAGTTTTAAATTTTCAAATAAATTTTGTACTTCTGAATTCTGAGCTATTTTCTGATGGTAGGCAAAATTTGTTAGATATCTTTTAAAATTCTTAATAAACGGAATCTCGTTACTAAAGGCGATAAATAACGAAATTATGTGTATAAAATCACACATTCTTAATAAATACACGCACGTACACATAATAACTGTATTTACGATTTGAACAATTAACAAGTTTTAGTCTTTAAAGATATGAAGGAATCAGGAATCTCATGCTCTACATGAGGTAAGGTAATAAAACATTCACTTAAATCCTTGGGATATTTTTCTTACCAAGACAGGGTGCAGTGTTTCCTGGAAGTATTTTATTTATTATGTGATTTCCTCTAAGAATAGGCACTATGCACCGTTGACATGAAAAAAAAGAGATAACTTTACGAATAATTACAGATAGGTTCTATACTCTATTTTTTTTAAAGGCGAAAGGAGGCAAACGAACTAGTGACTCACCAGACGGTGAATAACTACCGTCGCCCACATAAATCTGCAATACGTTGTAGTTATATGTTATATTAGATGTGCGTTGCCGGCCTTGAAGGATATTTAGGAAATGGGAGGGAGGATGAGGAGGGGCCTGTCGGGAGAGGAAGTGGCCCTCCGGTTACACTCACCGAACGGAACACAGAAGCATAAGATGCCTCTACTTCAGGCCGGTATTCTGCGAGGTCGTGGTACTACCCCGGTCGAGCCGGCCCATTCGAGCAGCAGCTAAAGCCGCTGCTTTGCTCTACCACATCTTCGTGTCCACGTGTTATTCACTTTGTACTAAATCATTGGGTAGGTAATTTGTGCTACAGAGCATATTGCACCTAACTTTTCACATACAAATCGGCAAAGTCCCCTTCGTGTTATTAGCATGAGAGTATTTGCACTCAATGGAGCAAATCCAATTTTGCAGTATGATTGATGACGTATCCGTAGCGCCTTGTAATTAAAAATAGCAATAGTTGTCTAATAAGGAACATGATCTCGTAAGTAAAAGGCGCTAAACTAAAACAACAATGTTTTAATTGCAAATTGTGCAACTCTTAACGAATACTGGCTCAGGATATATATCAATGAGAGTTATAAATATAATGAATCTTCTCTTATAATACAAAGTTGTTCTAAAAACCTTTTTTTGATTGTAGTTTCAAAAATACATACATCATTCGCTCCACACATCCAGAGTATCCAGTAGGAGCGCTAATTTGTTTTCGCTTGTTGTAAAAATAATAAACAAAAAGTAAGTACTGGGGACTAAAAACGTTATTAAAATTAAAATTTCTGATAAATACTAGAAGAGAGTTTTTATAAAATCGAGTCACAACTTTATTGTGCACCGAATGGTTAACAAAATTAAAATAAAAAAATAAACAAAAAATATATTACAACAGTTATAAAATATTTTTACAATTTTAAATATATGTTTATATATACCTTTATTGTTATGTTCATTTTAAAATCGTTTATCCAAATCGTTGGAGCTGATTCCAAGAAGCCAATTACATATTTTATATAGAATGTACATATATCTAAGAATTGGTCGCTTAATGTATTAACATAATAGTAATTTACTAATCTCGGAAGAAAGTTGGTTACCTGGTTAGTATCTTCTTAGTTAACAACTAGTTACCAGGTACTCCGGCAGATGGTGTTGATTCTTCATCTTTATTGTAATCATTTAATATAATTCAATGACACGTCGTTTGAGAAGATATTATGTTAATAATTAATAACATGTGGCTATGGTAAGTACCTACTGGGTTTAAATCTAAAGTCAAAAGTAAAATGGAGTGATTGTACAAACATTTTAGGTTATTAGTGATAATCATGCTTTAAAGATGATTCATCTTTAGGTACCTATACCAGTTCCTAAATGTTATCAACGTAGGTATTAAGTATCTTTGTCAAAAACCAAATATATTACCTATGGGTACCTACATATGAAGGTAGGACACCGAAATCATTCTACTGAAGTACGTTTTAGCCATATTATACCTGCCTATTTTTTTGAATATATTTCTTTGTGTAAAAGAGCTTATTTATTAGGTGATTTTAACTTTTAAACGATTACAAAATAAGTTGCGTCTCCGCCGTGAAGAAAAACATCGTAGGAAAACCTGCATGTCTGTGAAATAAATGACAAATCTAATAAGTATATTATTTGATGTGAAGTCCACCAAACCGCATGGGAGCAGCGTGGTGGACACTTCATACCGGCTCCAATCACTCAAAAATATTTGATAAAAGAGCAGCCCCAGCCGTGGGATTTTACAAGCTGCTTCTTTACTTTATCTAGGTATCTACTTAGGTAAGTAGGTAGGTAACTGTGTGACTGTTTATACTATTTATTAGCACGTTATAGTTAGGATCTAAGATAAGGATTAGGAACTTATAGGAGACATAATTAACCACTAAATAAATGAATTATATGATCGGTATGGTATTACCGGCCTTGGATACAAAGGTATTTCATTACTTTTTATTTAAAATTTACTTCAATATATATATTGACACCTACTTCCTGTTTATATGATGTAGCTACATCTTTATTTCAATTATTAAGTATTGCTGTTAAGATAAGTCTAATTTAAATTAAAAAAGTAGGTATATAAGATTCATCGTTTTAGGCTGAAATTTGTAAATGATGAAATCAATACAAAAGTTTATAGATTAATCTAGAAACCGGAACTTGGGTTGTACTGGTATAAATAATTCCGGACCCGGATGACTACAGCGCCTTTAGCGGTGCAAAGTTAAACTACTAAACGGAAACAACATGAACATTCCAGGTTAATTGACAAAAACACAATTTATATATATTTGTATGAAATATTTGTTATTATTTACCATGATTTTTACCTTAAAATAATTTTATAAAGCGTTTATAATGTCATCAATGTGAGTTTTCATTCATAAACAGTATTTTTAAGATAAAATTCTGGAATGTTCTAGAATGTTCCAGAAAGTTCCATACGTTCTAGTAAAGAAACATTGTGGAAATACATACTGCCGTCTGGCGGTAAATAGCGGAACTGAAGTCGACAAGTCTGATGCTACCAACCTTTTTAAAATAATTTTGTAAATGAAGTGTTATGTGTCAAGATTTTTTGTAATGTCAAATATTGAAACTTTTTGTTTAATATTATCATAGAACGATATTATCTATATCATTACAATGTCAATCGGTTAGATTTATTTATTTATTGCACAAAAATACACCTCTTGATTATCTAAGTACCCGTTCCTTTTTTTGGTATAATTTCAAATATTTATTAATAATCTCCGGGGAGTAATGCCGAAATAATAAAAAAATTATAATAAATCTTTGGGGGAGGCCTATGTTCCGCAATGGACTTCTGATAGGCTATAAATCATCCCAATCTGTAAATGTCACCTTATTTAATGCCGGTTTAATATTCTGGATTAAGATGAATTCTTTATTTGGCTTTATTCATAGTGAGTTAACATTTTTCAATGGCTTCCATTCCAATCCAATACTTTGTTTTAATTTAAGTTGTTTTATTAATAATTTTTAAACATGAATACAAATATTATTCTATTAGATAAAGTGGGATTGGGGAGACTTCCATGTGGTAGAAAATCAGCTTGATGTGCAGATCGAGCATTTGAGCTTCGGAACATGCCAAAGCCAAAGGCTATACGTAAAGTAGCAAACCGAGAAGCTTGGCGATCACTAATAAAGGAACAGACTATGCTACCGTGTCACGATCCTCAGCATGGAGGAGATGAATGACGAGGTGAGAGGATCCATATTGTACATTTTAATTTCATCTTTCAAAGATTTATATACTTAATAAAAATGTGTATTTTGTAAACACGGTTTTGGTTTTTATTAGTGAATTTCGGTTTGTATTAGTGAAAGTTCTAAATATTTAAAACCCAAAAAGTACCTTTACTACTTAATTCTAAAACCAAATTTTATATTTTTAATAACCTTTGCATATGGCATAAATCAGAAAATGTAAAGTAATAATCTCTGGAAATGGTAAAGTTATAATAACCTCTTTTAAAATCCTGGTATAATTTTTTTTTTTTATATATGTATTTAAATTGATATATTTATTAAATAAGCTTGAGCTGTAAGCTGGCAAGTATTGATTTTCTTTACCAACAGTTACATATCTCTGGATAATAGCGCGCCGAGTCTAGAATTTTCTGTTCGTTCACAGATGTCGCCGTCGACCGAGTGGTATATAAAGATCGTGACGTACTGAACCGGCATTATATGTGAAATACAAGCGAGTGAGACGTTGTGCGAAGTCTTGCGATTTAAACACGTGTTCTACACTAAACCGCGTTGCTAGTCAAGTATTCTGTGAATAACATCGGTCATAAGTTTTAACTAAGGTTAAATTTAAGTTAATTCAAGATGCCGGAAGAAATGCAAGTTCAGTCGGGCGAAGTGGAGACCTTTGCCTTCCAGGCAGAGATCGCCCAGCTCATGTCTCTGATCATTAACACATTCTACTCCAACAAAGAAATCTTCCTTCGTGAGCTGATTTCAAACTCTTCAGATGCTTTGGATAAAATCCGTTATGAGTCTCTCACGGATCCCTCTAAGCTCGACAGCGGCAAAGAATTGTACATCAAAATTATCCCAAACAAGAGCGAAGGCACCCTCACAATCATCGACACTGGTATTGGTATGACAAAGGCTGATTTGGTCAATAATTTGGGTACTATAGCCAAGTCTGGAACAAAGGCTTTCATGGAGGCATTACAGGCAGGAGCTGACATCAGTATGATCGGTCAGTTTGGTGTTGGTTTCTACTCTTGCTACTTGGTCGCAGATCGTGTGACAGTCCACTCCAAGCACAATGATGACGAGCAATACATGTGGGAGTCTGCTGCTGGTGGTTCATTCACAGTGCGATCGGACCACGGTGAGCCCCTAGGTCGTGGTACAAAGATTGTATTGTTTATCAAAGAAGACCTCGCCGAGTATCTTGAAGAAAACAAAATCAAGGAAATCGTAAAGAAACATTCTCAGTTCATCGGCTACCCGATTAAGCTTGTTGTAGAAAAGGAACGTGAAAAGGAGTTGTCGGACGATGAAGCCGAAGAGGAAAAGAAAGAAGAGAAAGAAGATGACAAACCTAAAGTTGAGGACGTCGGAGAAGACGAAGAAGAGGATGCCAACAAAGACAAGAAGAAAAAGAAGACCATCAAAGAAAAGTATACAGAGGATGAAGAGTTGAACAAAACTAAGCCTATCTGGACGCGCAATGCTGATGACATTACGCACGAGGAGTACGGAGACTTCTACAAATCCCTCACAAACGACTGGGAGGATCACTTGGCAGTAAAACACTTCTCTGTCGAAGGTCAGTTAGAGTTCCGCGCGCTACTGTTCGTCCCTCGTCGCGCACCCTTCGATCTCTTTGAAAACAAGAAGCGCAAAAACAACATTAAGCTGTACGTCCGTCGTGTCTTCATAATGGACAATTGTGAAGACCTAATCCCGGAATACCTCAACTTCATCAAGGGCGTGGTCGACAGCGAGGACTTGCCCCTCAACATTTCACGTGAAATGCTCCAGCAGAACAAAATTCTTAAGGTTATTAGAAAGAATTTGGTAAAGAAATGCTTGGAGCTGTTCGAGGAGTTGGCAGAAGATAAGGAAAATTACAAGAAATTCTATGAACAGTTCAGCAAGAACATGAAACTTGGTATCCACGAGGATTCTCAGAACAGGTCGAAGCTGGCAGATTTACTCCGCTACCACACCTCCGCCTCTGGCGACGAGGCATGCTCGTTTAAAGAATATGTTTCGCGCATGAAGGAGAATCAGAAACACATTTACTACATTACTGGCGAGAACAAAGATCAAGTTGCTAACTCTTCATTTGTTGAGAGGGTTAAGAAGCGTGGCTATGAGGTTGTATACATGACTGAGCCCATTGATGAATATGTAGTACAACAGCTGAGAGAGTTTGACGGCAAGACCTTGGTGTCTGTCACCAAGGAGGGTCTGGAGCTTCCTGAAGACGAAGAGGAAAAGAAGAAGCGCGAAGAGGATAAGGTCAAGTTCGAAGGCCTCTGCAAGGTGATGAAGAACATCCTAGACAACAAAGTTGAAAAGGTTGTAGTCTCAAACAGGCTTGTAGAGTCTCCATGCTGCATTGTCACCGCTCAGTATGGTTGGTCCGCGAACATGGAGCGTATCATGAAGGCCCAAGCGCTTCGTGACACTTCTACTATGGGCTACATGGCAGCCAAGAAGCACCTAGAGGTTAATCCTGACCATTCCATCGTAGAAACTCTCAGGCAGAAAGCTGAGGCAGACAAGAACGACAAAGCCGTCAAAGACCTTGTTATCCTTCTCTATGAGACTGCTCTCCTGTCCTCTGGCTTCACCTTGGACGAGCCTCAGGTGCACGCTTCACGTATCTACCGCATGATTAAGCTTGGCCTTGGCATCGATGAAGACGAGCCTATCCAAGTTGAAGAGTCTGGCGCCGGTGAAGTTCCACCACTAGAGAGTGATGCCGACGACGCGTCCCGCATGGAGGAAGTCGATTAAATCTCTTGAAAATTATCCGCCTTATGTAGCCATAATGTTAATGGTATTGTGATGTGTGTTATCGCTGTTTATTTTGTGCACTGGTGTACAGCCAAAGACTGATTTAGTTCAAAACAAATTCCATTATTAATTATAAAAATTAATAATAAACATTAATTTTAAGCTTCTTGTTTTTTTCCTTTACCACTGCAAGGACCCATTCTAAACAACTTCAACTGAGCATATACTAATTAAAATACAATAAAATTAATTATATACCTAGAGGACAATAGCCTAAGCTTTGATTAAATTCTTACATACAACCTGTTCTTAAACCGTATAGGCCACTACTGTAAATAAATCAATACAGTACAAAGATTTCCGGAAGTCTTATTAACGTATCAATACATAAAACCTACTTATATCTCAATAGATGCAGTCGGGGTAATATTGGATACAACGAAACACTATATAGGTAGGTAACGAAAAACTTACGAGGCCAATGGCCTTGGCTGATTAAATTTTAAACCATACAAGACAAAGGCACATCTTGGTAAGGTCAAGGTCCTTCTTATTTACGATTTTCGCGTGGCAGAACACGTGAGTGTCGGGACAAATGGCATTTGTCCGGACTTCAGCTCGACCGGAATCTATTATAATGTTGCAAATCTTACATTTAATTAGGGTCTGGTTGTGTTATGTTCAGTGATATGACTCGTCCAATCCAATTTGCAGAGCGCTAAGTAATCTAGCGCCATTATATCTCATCTTAAACATATAGCGAGTAGATATGGAGGGGTGAATATAAGAAATATTTTCAACGTTGGATATTAGTTGCCAGTTCGATAAAATTTATACCAGTTTGTGTGATAATAGTCGATTATCGATAAGTTTTTAACGGCAGCACTGAAAAAATCTAAAAATAGTCTCAAATTGTCAGAATAGCCATTGGAATATATACTCTCGTGACCCTGATTAAATTACAGTCACAAAAACTTCCTCTCTTCAATATATTTCGTTATTAAAGAAGGTGATTTTATGATATACACATTATTTAGTGTTTAAACCATCATATATATAAAGATTTTTTAATCATTTTAATGTTTTTTCATAAATTAGAAACACGTACAAATTTTATGTTTTTAGGGAGAATGTGTACGTCTCTGGGGGTTATGAGTTATGACCATAGATCGGCACGACCCGTGCCACATGGTGTCAATGCCCTCAATCATTATGTTAATATGGATATTCCCCGGAATGCCAGCTTTCGAATCGGCGAACGAAAATAATATATTCTCATTACAGTAAGTCCGTAACGGCGATAAGATTAATGATTTTTTACATAAAATAAAACAACATGAAATTCAAAATAGGTGTATATAATCATTAATCACAAAGAATGTTACATAGAAGAGGTAGGCACAATACAATATAATTAATTAATTATGAAGGGTCGTTATGCACTTCAAATGATTATATTTTAACACTTACATGTTTTATATGAGTGCACGTAATATTTTACGCAGTATAAAAATGAAACCATAGATTATCAATATTTTCTTTAATGAAAAATGATACATTTCACGAGTTTATTTAATATTCTGACTTCTATTTACAAATACATAACTCCTGATTTTTGCAAATCATGTCGTGTCCATATTATTATTTCCTCTTTGAATCCCGCGGTGTGGCACGGGTCGTGCCGATCTATGGTTATGAGAATGAGTTGAATAAGTACAGCTTTGTAGGGCTGCCGCTACGCAGTTAAGACAATTTTAAGCATTATATAATAAGAAAATGTATTTTATTTCATGATGTTTCTTTCTTTTACATCCCTTACTTACATACAAATAGTATAAAGCCAAGGTACACTGTGATTTAATTAAACATAATCTCACTCAATTCAATATAAAAACACAGCCGTGGTAGCCTATTGGACAGAGCGCTGACTTTATTTTCAAAGAGCGCGAGTGACCTGGGTTCGATCCCCAGTGCCGGCACCACTAAAATTGTTAATAGCAATTTTAAGTGCTTAGTGCTAGTATTTACCACGTGCTCAGCGGTGAAGGAAAACATCGTGAGGAAACCTGCATGTCTGAGAAATAATAAAAATATTATTTCGAGGATATGTGAAGCCCGCCAACCCGCACTGGAGCAGCGTGGCGGGCCCTTCCCGGCTCCTAAACCCTCTCTGATACTCGTATTTGAGAAGGAGGCCTTTGCCCAGCTGTGGGCACTTACAGGCTGCTACTACAATCTCATTACTTTTCATCGGCCATGTCTTCAATAGCAATTAAATAAATAGTTATGCATGCTGCTAGTTTTTTTTTCAGATATGTATACGTCAAAAAGTTATAGTAGCCCGGGTACTGGGTATATAGGGATATATTTCAGCCTTAAATCCAAATTATATAATTCCCAAATAAATTCTAAAATAATGCATTTTACATTTCTTAACAATGAAAAATATCGCCAAGACTCGAATCGTAAAGACCTGGAATAGTAGTAAATCTGTTAAGAACTGCCTTTTTAAGCGTGGTAGAGCCAAGCGGCGGCTTTAGCTGCTGCTCGAATGTGCCGGCTCGACCGGATTGGTACCACGGCCTCGCAGAATACCGGCGTGAAGTAGAGGCATCTTGTGCTTCTGCGCTTCGTTCGGTGAGTGAGGTAACCGGAGGCCCACACCCCCTCCCTATTCACTTCCTCTTCCCTCCTATCTCCCAAATATCCTTAAAGCCCGGCAACGCACCTGCAGCATCTATGGTGTTGCAGATGTATGTGGGCGACTGTAATCACTTACCCTCAGGTGAACCCCCTGCTCGTTTGCCGTCTCTTCCATAAAAAAAAAAAACTGGACATTAAGTTGTGATTTGTCCCCTATTCATCCCGTATAACACTTGCAGTACTTAAAGTTAATAGCGCTAATTAGTTGCGTTCTTCTTCAATCTAAAAAAAAACAACGGGTATTTTAAGGCTCTAGTGTTATCCAATATAAATTCGTTGTTAATAATTTGTCTGATTAGTTTTACTCACTTTAGTCTGGTTAGTTTTCTAAATAAGTTATAATTTGACTATTGTCTATTTAAGGAATGTAATGATAATCTGTCAAGGGTATTTGCGTTAACAAATGCAACAATATTAAATAATTTCATAACAGGGCTTCAAATTTACTATACAATATTTAATTCACTTTCGTGAATTAAATATGAAAGCAACAGTTATTTATTTTAATTATGCAATTCTACATACCGGAAATACCCTATTTATTTTTTATTACTTATGGTCGATTGCCGCATAAAGTCTGTATAAAAGCGTATTAACCTGTAGCAAAGGCATCTTGTTGGAAATCAGATCTCAACGCGTAAGGCGAAGCTCTGCCTGTTCGAAATAAATACTTAAAATAGTCGGAGTATTTTATTAGTTGTAACACTAGTGCGTTCAAAATGCTCATGCTGTATATTTATTTTCGAAGCTATCAGTGTTGTTACCGGGTACGATCCCCGCTACCGGCACCATTAAAATTGTTAATAGCAATATTTAGTGCTGTATTTACCGCGTTAGGAGAAATTGTCCGATTAGGTAAGTACTAGGCGTTAATCGACGAATTCAATTAGGCTGGGTTGATTCGGGAAATAACGACAAAATTTTACGTCTGGCATAACGCAAAATCTCAAGAGTAAAGTATACAACCAGTGGGCTATGGAAAGGGCTATGCTCTATCTAAGGTGGGTTCTCTCCTCGATAAAGTCTGCAATGACAATATCCACAGCAGAACTTGTCGTTATCCGACATAGCCGTTAAGTTCATCAAGCTGATGGAGCAATGGGCCGGCCACATAGCTTGCAGAATTAATAACCGTTGGGGAAGAACGGTTCTCGTGTGGCAACCACCAAGTACAGGCAAACGCAGTGTGGGGGGAGGACCCCCTCAACCCTTCACGAAGTGGACTGACGACCTACATAGTATTACGGGAATTCGATAGCTCCGGACCATGCTTTGCGCCAATCTTTGAGAGAGGCCTGTGTTCAGCTGTTGACGTATGAGAAGCTGAAATGATGATAATAAAATGCACGATCAAACAATAGTTAAAGGTGCAGTATGTAAGTGCCCATTGCTGGAAAAAGGACTCCTTCTAGAATACGAATATCTCAGAGGGTTTAGGAGTCGGGAAGGGCCCGCCACCCTGCTCCAGTGCGGGTTGGCGGGATTCACATTCTCGAAACTATATTTTTTATTATTTCTCAGACATGCAGGATTCCGCAAGATGTTTTCCTTTACCGCATAATCTCAACTACAACGGAATTAACTACATCGCTTTCGGTCTTCGAAAGCGGTGTCTCTTTCCGATAGACAGTTCTCTGGCGAATACTTTCGAGGGTTTGTTCCGCTCTATCGCGTTTAAAGGCTGTTTTAAATTTTTGTATGTCTTGCATCATACATTTGTAGATCTGTGTCTATCCCCTTGACGATATGCTGACGCATCAGTTGTAGATTGCAAATTCATCTCACACCTGGTTTCCATGAGTTTTAGAGTGTGAACGGAGTTTTTGGGAATGTTCCGTGCGGCGGGTCCTGCAGAACTAGACTCCTACCACATGGACAGTTTCCACAAGCCTGCTATTCGTATCGTCAACTGCAACGCAATCTTCTAGGCACTGAAAGCGATTCTGCCATTCGAGCAGAAAGGACTCGAGGTTTTGGATAAGGGTACATCCTTTAATGTGGTAGAACCAAGTGGCAGCTTTTGCTGCTGTACGAATGGGCCGATTCGACCGGGTTAGTACCACGACCTCGTAGAATACCGGCGTGAAGTAGAGACACTTTGTGTCTCTCCCCTAACCCCCTCCCTATTCCTCCCATCCCTCAAATATCCTTAAAGGCCGGCAAGGCACCTGCAGCTCCTCTGGTGTTGCAGATGTACGCGGGCGAAGGTAATCACTTACCACCAGGTGAGCCGCTTGCACGTTTGTCTGATTAGCTTTAAAAAAAAAGTTGTTGATTTCGCCATCGATTCGGAACTTAAATTTTTTTTACCGTAACTACGCGGGCGAAGCCCCGGGCAAAATCTAGTATTCATTTATATATTCCGAGCCTTACAAACTGCGAACAGTTATAATCTCGTCTTGCGTCGTTTATCTTCTATCTATTACTCCTTTCCATTTGGTTGCCAAATACGCAATGCAATGCTGTCCGTAACAAAGAGCGGTATACACCAATAACACGCGTTTCTTTATGATTCAACACGAGATGTCACAGAGTAAATGTATTTATACTCACTGAAAGTAGATTGCATTTAAACGCTACTATTATCATAATTATTACCTTTTTTTTTAGTTTATTTTATCCTAGAGTTTATTTGGAACGGCAGGTGGTGAGCCCGTCGCCGTCTTAATGTTTAGGGCAAGTTACAAAAAACGGTATGAGTATGAGCCCTAGGCGAACTAGAGTCTTCAGATACCCCCAGACCCGAACCTAATCTGCTACGCAGGTGACACGCTGGCCTCGCTGACCCAACTAGCTTCTGTGTCAGTGGCGCTGGTTGTCGGCGAGATAAGGATGATGGGACTCGAGGTGGCGCTGGTTGTCGGCAAGATAAGGATGCTGGGACTCGAGGTGGCGCTTAATAAGCCCTAGGCCATGTGGTCTCATAGGCCTTGAAAAGCGCCACCGCGTGTTAGCGATGTCAATATCGTGTTTGTATCCAAGAGCCCATTTAAAATGCTTGGCTTAATTTAAAAAAAAAACCTTATCATTTACATTAGAGACATCTTAACCTTATTCGTGTAGCATAAGTAAATAATGACATTATTAAATCATGCTAAAACAATTCAAAACGTTAACATATGAATATAATTAATCATGCTACTTCTAAGAGCTGCGCGATGTTTCTAGATTCAGCATTTGACCTAGTTAATATTGGCTGGATCAATACAAGCGCTCCGAAAGCTCCGCCCCAATAGCGATGTTGCAAGCTCCGGTGCATTCTAGTACTTTCGATGTCTTTGTGCGCATGTTTTACAATTAACTGAAATAATTTTTCTCAAAATCGCTGTGACAACTTTGTGGTCATGGCATTAATATCATAGTACGCGTGTATATTGGGTTCGCACAATTTTTAAATGTTTAAATTTACCATGTAATCGGTGATGCAGGAAAACATCGCGAGGAAAAAAGCATGTCTGAGTAAATATATATTTCGAGGACATGTGCAAGTCCTTTGCAGATCAGGGACTTGATTTTCATACAGTCTGCTCCTCAACTTTACATTTCTAAAGGTTCCAGGTCACCGATACCAGTTGTCCCTCTTTTGACGGTACGTTCCGATTTCTAGCCTTAAATTAAATGTCACGCGCGGGATAGGCACAGTAAAGCTTTTTCGCTATTTTCCCCTTAAGTTATTTCCCTTTGCATAATGGAGATAATATAACCTGATCCCGCAACCCTCAGCGCGAACTAGCCGTCTCATGCTTTTCTAGCATTTACAATGAACATAGATCAGAGAACAACAGTAACATTCGAGCTGAACAGAAATCCATTTAATCATTTTTAGCCGAATCGTCATTACGACTTGGATATTCTATTGCTCAGCATGAGCAGATTGCAACGTCATCGGGTAACACCCGTAGAAAATGGTATCATATCATTCCGTTCTAGTTACCTAACCCCTGCGCCTCTATCCTCGTCTATGACGGTGGACCCTTAACTGTCAACTGTGGACTGTCCATAGCTCGCATGTGAGAGAACATGTCATACGCCTCTCACACGGGAGAACCTACAAGTAATCGCCACGCTCAGCTACGGTGGCGGTCGCAGGACCCAAATCCCTCGCACCAGCCGCTGCTGTCCACCACCGGTCTAACGCGACCGTTTTTCCTTGTGGATTTTTGACCGGATGCTATGCGGCCGTGGCAGATCAGATATCGCCTTTAGTACAATCGTAACAAAAAAAATGTTCGGTACCATTTTAAAGTTATTTTATTTGCATGTAATCCGAACGGAATAGATTAAAGAAAGGAAATTGTAACTACTATACGATATATAATAATGTGATCAGAGAGCGTTGTGGCGTGAAAGACAATGTAGTGACACGAATTGAGAAAGGGATGCTGAGCTGGTTTGGACATTTGGAGAAGATGAATGAAAGTAGGTTGACGAGACAAATATATGAGGCGAGTGTAGATGGTAGAGTCGGGAGAGGAAGACCTAGGCGAACATTTCACGATCAAATCGGAGACGTTCTGGAAAAAGGCCAGGTCAATAGTACTCTAAAGCAACGAGCATGCATGCGAAGATTGATGAAAGCGGAAGAAGCGAAAGACGTATGTCAGGACCCTAGCAAGTGGAAGAAGATTGTCTCTGCCTACCCCGTTGGGAACAAGACGTAAATATATACATACATACATTTATACGATATATCCTTATTAACAAAAAATAAGCAAATACTGTAAAACATTAAGCATCTTCTATTGTATTAAATTTCAATTCTAGATGTAAGACAAACAAAAATTTTACAATAATGCATTGTTCTTATAAAAAAAAAACGAATCATCTTGTTCGTCCTCGGCATATCGGGAATTCGCAATCGAAGCATCGTCGTGGGCGAGGCGACGTTACTGATTCGGGAGAGTTCTAGATTACTGCCATAAATAATTCCAAATTTTCCCTCGTATATTTAGAAAAATATTGTCTATTTAAATTTATAGATTGAAAATGGTAGTGCACACAACACGTTAATGTAGTCTAAAATTAAGTTTGGTTTACTAAAAACTACAGTGGAGTGTGGTTTGAATTTTCTTAATAGCAAACAACGTTGAAATATCATTAAAACTATAACCTATTACTACGTGCTGACTTCTACTAATAAAATGCAGTTTTGCTTCCTGCCCCGAAATTTGTAGAAAATTCTTGACAGTAAATCTCTTTGGCAGCTGTCTGTGCAATTCGTGCCTCTCCTTTTCAGTGTGCTTCATTCTCATTGGTAGACGACTTATTTTCCAGAATATTCAACGAGCTCTTCTTACTGATTGGTTAGTTTTTGAAACAAGTAGAAGTTTGTAAAATTTGATTCGTTTATTATAAAAATACCCCGACCGTCGCAGGAAGTTGAATAATTTGAAAAGCTTCAGTATGAATGCAACAAATGATATATTTAATTATTTAACGGTAATAAGAAACGTATTTTTTAATCAATAATACCAGGTATTGGAATTGATCTCGGAACTACATACTCGTCCGTTGGAGTGTGGCAACATGGCAACGTTGAGATCACTGTGTAACTTCTATAGACAGAGATAGAGGCATCACTTGAATAAGGAGAGCAACGCCATCTGATGTAAAAAATAATTGATAAAGAACATGTCAAGCTCTTTTACACTTTCAGGTAATGCTAATAATATAATACAATTATATTCCTGTACGTGGCTGCCATTCATGAACCTTTCTTCTCCAACGGCTGTCAGTTCTACGAGCTATGTGGCCGGCACATTGCCTCTTCAGCTTGCTGATCCTAACGGCTATGTCGGTTACCCTATTTCTGCTGCTTCCGTTACAGACTAACGCGCAGAGAAACACCGAGCATTCTTTACCATCATCCCTTCCATAGCCCGCTGAGCAATTTTAAGCTTCCTTAAAGAATCTACTAGAGAAGCTGGATCGTCTCATTAATAACTGTACCCGTTTAATTTTTTGTCTTCGCAGGTCTGTCCATGTTTTATGCATTCAGCTGAAATGGCTTCCTATTCGTCATCGAAGATACACCAGGATACTTTTGACACTTTAATTCGATAACCGCTATCCGGATTATCTAAAACGTAAGTTTCAATTGCTGCATGATACTCATAGACTTTGACTCTCTCTATTCTACTTAACCGTTCTGGTTTCTCTTCTTCGTCGTTCGCTGTTCAAGCCGCGCGCCTGTGGAATGCACTGCCTGAATGTTGAGACAACCCTCCAATAAACACATTAAAAAATAATGTTAGGGCTCCTCTCTTAAAAATTGTTTATTATTACCGAGTTGTCATCATCATTGTAATATAATAATTAATATATATATAAATATGTGTATATGTATGTAATCGTTGTTTATTATATTCGTACGTAATTAATTTATGTATTTTATATATTGCGTATTATTATATTAGGCTGTGTATTAAATCTTAAACTAGTTTTTAGGTATTCCGTAACCGCCTTCGATATTTTCAGCACTCCCAAACGTTTTCAGACTGAAAGTGCTTTTAGCATTATGTCCGCCTTTTGATCATATTTTATATATGGATCAATAAAAATAAATCAATAAAGAGCAAGTCCCGGTTGTGAAAAAGTGTGGCTTTAAGAATGTAATTTTATTTTTCACATTATACATTAAATAATTTTAATGATTGGAGTTTACACTTGGAATACCAGCAAATTGAGCCACTTCCATTTGAGATGAACAAACTTCTATTATGAGATAAGTTGTAAAATTATGAATATTTAACAATCAAGTGAGAACATTTTTTTTAATTATTTTGTAGTAATCAGTTTAGTATCGCTCTAAGGAGTGGTTTCAAATATACAAAATCGTTATTGCATTATTATACCTTAAATAGAAATTAACAAAGTTCCTAAAATAATGGACAGATTCAGCCTAAATATTTAATTACTTTCGGACTTAGGTGGGGCCTCTGTCGGGATAAAAACGCAGTTAAACCATTGTTATGTTATTTCTTTTTTCGGCGAAACGGAGTCCATTCCAACTGACTCCGACTTTCCGGAATGTCCCCGTTCCGATAAATGACCGTCTTGAGCTCTTAGGTCTAGATCTCTCTTCTAATCTAAATTTCGGTCGTTACATCGAGTTCATAGCAAACACTGCTGCCAAAAAACTTAGTATCCTCTCGGGGGTGAGACGGTACTTCACATCGGAGCAGCTCTTAAATCTATACAAAGCTCAAGTCCGCTCTTGCATGGAATACTGTTCCCACCTCTGGGATGGTTCGGCTAAACATCAGCTTGATGCTTTGGACTCGTTGGAGCGCCGAGCGAAGAGGATCATAGGCAGTGACTCACTAGTAGAGGCAAAACTTCAAAGCCTCGAACACCGTAGACGAGTGGGCCTGCCTCTCGGTTTTTTATCGAATTCATTTCGGAGAGTGTGCGGAGGTTTTGCATAACCTAATACCCTCTTCCCCTTTCCATCACCGAACGACTAGACGCGGCGAGCAGTTCCACCCTTATGTTGTAGACATTCCTCCATTACGCACGAAGCGGTTTGCCTCTGCTTTCTTTATGCGGACGGCTAAGGAGTGGAACTCTCTGCCGAGGTCAGTTTTTCCGGAAACCTATAACCTGGATATCTTCAAGGCCAAAGTGAACAGACATCTAGGCAAGCGTGTACCATCTTAGGCCTCATCTTCGCTTTCCATCGGGCAAGATTGAGGTCAAACGCAAGCCTATTTTTTCATAAAAAGAAAGCAAGTAAAAAAAAATATTTTATTTAACGCCATTTATATCATAGAATAAATTATATAACTATGTGAATTAACCGAAGTCGAATCGTAAATATTTGA
Organism: Bhutanitis thaidina; assembly: GCA_029286595.1. Classification (NCBI taxonomy): domain Eukaryota; kingdom Metazoa; phylum Arthropoda; class Insecta; order Lepidoptera; family Papilionidae; genus Bhutanitis; species Bhutanitis thaidina. Next base: position 1,272,770 of record JAGSMS010000023.1, on the reverse strand, counting down.
AAATGAAAATTTATGAATATACCTATAAAATATTAGGAGCATATTAAGTTCTTGGTGCTACTTCGGTACTAGTCCTAATATGACATTCATAATAGCATTTAAATTGTTTTAAAGCTATGACATGTGAAGAGATAAAAAAACCTACGGTACAAGACTCTTTACTAAAGGTACGTGATTTTAAGATGACAGGTAGCGACGTCACAGAATGATAATTTATAGAATCGTCACAAGCAGCGCAAAGATCACGGATTAAGATATTTGACATCACTCAGCATAGGTTATTTCGTAACCCGCTTTCCGCGCTCTCTGGTGGAGAAAACGTATCTGGAGAAAGCTTAGTCATAGTTTGCGACAGGGCTCCTACACCGCAGCCCGTTACACACGACGCAACTACACACATACCATCAAATTTAATGCCTTCATATCTGAATTGTTATGGTTATTGTATGTATTTTTTATAGAATTAAAGTCATTGACACTGCCCACGAATTGTTTTATTAAAAGGTATTACAAGTTGAATAGACAGTACACACTAATGAATCAAACGAAAATCATTTATTCTTCGTCGTAAGGAAGATAATTTCGTTATACTTCTTACTTACTATAATTTCGTTTACTTTTGTTTACAATCTACCACCATTTTGTAATGAGGTTCCTCTAACGGAGAAGAAACTCCGTAGGTATCCTTTTTATTTTCATTTTTAAATTATTGTAATGCATAGGCAACTAAAATCATGCTACAAGAATATAGTGATCTACACAATTGAAGCACAAGTGGACAGCAAACTCCAGCAGACCAGCCTCCACAAGCGGAGCCTGTTCACAAGTGTGGCCGCATGTGGATGCAGTGGTTGTTCGAAGACACTGTCGCTGTCCATTGTGTGCTGACGACAGAGGAGTTTCTGAAAATGTAAAACTACTAAACAGCTTAATAAACAAAATCTTATATTATCTCTCTCAACCATATAATGTAGTGGTATTTCAGTAATTTCAACCCGATTTTCAGCAGAGCTTATGTGAAACAGTGCGACAGGTGGTGGAGCCCCTCGCAGTCTTATTATTCAGGGCAATGATAAAATTCGTTTGTGGTTTCAGAAATCAGTAAGTCTTCATCATAGGGGATAGAACTAGGGAGTCGTGTGCCTACCAAGGAGGTAGGATAAAGACTAAATGGTTGTTACATTACTGTTTAGCAATAGAAACAGGAAAGAATATCCAATATATTTCGAATTTTTAAATCTTTTATAGGCACTCTACATGAATGATATGACCAAAAGTGGATGGACAATATAAATATATTTTTCTCATATTTATTATTTACTAATTTTCTTTCTATTTTACTGAAAAATATGTTATAATTATAAACATTCATCTTTAATATTGTAACTACTACTATAGTTGCACCTGTTATTAAAAATTTACAATTGAACAATAAAGCCATTATTCACTAACCTGTTTTTGAAATGTTGATTGTGTGACCACAATTACAGGTGAAACACAAAGCCTGTCCTATGGCTTGCTCAATGGCAGCCACAGAGCACGGCACGGCAGATGGCAGCAATCAACCTATATGTATACCCTATGAAATGAAAACTAGATTTATTTAGCAAAAAGTGACTCAGGAATTACATACTAGGTGGTAAGCCTCCTTTTCCTCTGGATGGAAAGGACATACTCATTTTACCTAGTTCTGTCGCCAAACATATCTGCACCTTCGGTCTTCTGGTATGAAGAGCCAGTATAATTACTTACTGTGATACTTCCCTGTTAGTCAGGGGCCTTATCTGCTTTGTCACAGACCCATTTCACAAAAATTCCATGCGACGTTTCCTCAAAATAAAATATTGTTATTTTTAACATCCATGACATGGTTATCAATTAACGAAGCCATTTCATCATATTGATGATATCAAAAGATGGTCACTCGGATATTGTTATAAAAGGTACTTTGATAGAAGTGGATACTGGGACACTTGCAGACAAGGTGTCTAAGTGCTACAGTAATCACTTAATGTCAGATAGACCTGTAAGCTTGTTTGCCGCCCAAATCAAATAAATGTCATTGTCGTTATTTTTAATAACTTGCTCCAGTTGCTACAGCTAATCGCTGCTTGCTGACGTGCTCAAGTTGTTCCTGGGATGACACAAGCTGCACATGTAAAAACAAAAAAAGTTTTTGTAAATTAAAAGGTAAATCATCCTTTTCCCCAAATGGCAATCTCACCTGCACATCATGCACCCCCCTTGCTAACAAACAAAGCATTGGCAGAAAATCCATTTAAATTTGTCAAACCCAAATCACACACATTATTGATGGGAAGCAGCATCATGAGTGCTAGGGTTTAGCCACTCTGCTCACCAACTTCTCTGGCCAGCACGGTCATTATGGGAAAAACTACTATGTCACACATAATATCAGCTCACTAATGCTTTCACGGAGAGACTAGACTTAAATAGGCTAATGATTACAAATATAATTATAAAGTAATTGGCCTCACATAACTTTGTTATAATACTGGAAATGCTTCAGTTCTCTAAAAATCAATCAGTCAAGTAATTACTGCGCTTGTGGTGGTAGCGAGCAGAGCTGAAATAAAATTTATTGTATATTTCTAAATAGTCATGTTAATCGGGTACTCAATCAATCAACTGAAATATGATGCAAGTAAAGTTATAATTCAACAAGCTAGTTTTGTATAGTGCTTCATTCAATATGTATGCAGAAAGTTTAACTGCATTATGTACACTTCTTAATTATTCCTCAAAATTAGTTCAACAGTTTATGCATGATTGAAAGAAATCCAATCCAAACATATTCTGCAAAGTAACATAAGAAGTATAGCATATATGCTTTAAAGGCTTTGAGATATCAAATTTCATTAAAAATTTAAAAAATTTATTTGTACTGCTAGGGACCAATTAATTAAAATTTTGCCCAATACTGCTCAACATTTCTTACAGAGATTCCATTCTTCTTTAATTAAAATAAAATGGCCATCTGCCAATTCCAGGTAATCTAGAGAGGTATCTAGGCCATTGTAGCATGGTTGTAGGGGCACCCGCTTAAAGTTTATAGTATGTGAGTCACTCATGTATGTATGTGAGTTTGAATCAAGATGTCACAGCACCACTTAAAATGTTAATTGCAATTTACTACATACTGGAGAAGGAAAACATGAGGAAATATTCATGACTGATAAGCCACATGGCAAACCCTTCATGGCTCCAAAACCTTCTCAAATTGGAGGGCTTTGGCCAGGGTCATTTCAGATGTGCTTTACTTTATAGACAAATTGTTGATTTTGGTAATCTACTCAAGAGTTTTAATAAATAGGCTATATACTAGAAGTAGACAAGATTTTTACTTTAAATTTAATATGTAGTCGACAGTAAACATGCAGCTAAAATAAATTTTTCGAACTTCGACGTATTCGAAATATATAGATGTAACACATATGATTCTGTAACATTTTGCCAGTTACCTTGAAAGCTACAACTGATCCAATGAATCTGATTAGTCCCTAGTCTAGTCCTCGGGTGTGGTGGAGCTGGAAATTGCTAGTATGGAAACAATCAATCAAAAAAATAGGAGAGTTCATTTGCGATACCTAATCCATAGTTTGGATCATAGGCGGCTCAACTAAAAGTTTTTTTTTTTTTTTTTTTTATCTCGTGGGGAAATGCCCAAAACGCATACCTGTCATTGAAGACAATGACCGGTTATGTCGGGCTCTTACCGACTAAAACCCCACGGAAAAAAGATCAACAGCATTTACAGCTTTGGCAGAAGAATTGAGAGCCAAGGCCAGTGAGTAATAATATAAGCAACGAATTTGCTGGTGCTATCTCAACATCGCTTACTGCTGTTTCGTACTCTGACACCTGTAAACGAAAAGAAGATTTTCGACAACTAAAGGGGGTTATGCAGCCACCTCAGCTCTTAGTGAGGTGCAAGATCTCAACTATTCTAGTAAACTTTGTACAGGAGTATAATTATCTTGAGTACATGAGACATTCACTGGTGAAAGTGAGGGTATGGGAGGCTATGCGCGATTATGTATCAGTCTAGTGTTAATTTATTGTGAAGCATGTTGGTGGGGCATAGCCTCCTCAAAGTAAGTGTTAGATGCTGCAATTAAATTGCTGTACATAATAATTAATTAAAGATGGAGCGGAAATTTTTAATCTTATTTATCAATTCTAAATTTTCGGCAGCCACCATAAGAAACTCTCTAGTTGAGCTGGCCGCTCTAAATTTGTGTCCTAGTCTACTAATTTCGTCGAAATTGAAGTCAAAGTAGCTGAATTTTTCCATCAATTCAGCGATTGACTCCGCAGACTCAGTTGCTGTGTTTGTTGTAGATTCCACTAAAGACCGAGGTGGTGTGGGTGCAGGTGAACGGGTGGAGGTTTCAACAGACGCTTTCCGCCGTAGGGCTGATGTTGCGACTGGCCCATTGGAGGGGGACTTGTCAGACGAACCTCTGCATTCCCTTTTACCTTCACGGCGTTGCTTTCTATTCGGTGCGTTAGGGCACCCACGATAGTTCGCGGGGTGGCCCTCACTGCCGCAGAGCACGCAGCTCGGGGGTTTATCGCTGAACTGTGGGCGGGTGCAATCCGCCGTGGCATGATCCCCTGCGCATTTTACGCAACGGGGGGTCGCGAAGCAATTTCTCGCAGCGTGGCCGTAAAGCTGGCAGCGGTGGCATTGTCCTAGGAAGGTGCGCTTTTGCAGTGCCTCTACAGTAACACCTGAGAGTTGACATACGGCCCGTATGCCGAAAATTTTCTCCCCTTCGGGGGAGAGGTCCAGATAGACTAACACCCGATTATGTGGTGCTTTTGTACGTATGTTAGTCATGCGATGCACCTGTTGAACGGGGAGTCCTTGAGACTTGAGATCCTCCAGTACTAACTGTGTATCCAGACCTTGAGGGATGCCGCAGATCACTGCGCGGAGGATACGCTCGTCCTGCGCGTATGTATGGAAGCTAATCTTCCTAGCGATGAGCCACTTTTTAACCTTACGGTAGTCGCGTAGTGAAGGCACTGTGACCAGAATGCCGATTGCTATCGGCTTCGCCTTAATAATTTGGAAGCGCTTCTCCCTGATCGCTACGGAGACTTTGACCCAGGCAGCCTTATCCTGTACTACTATAGGAGACGGCGCTTTAGTGGCTTTCGGCGCTACGGCCGCTGCAGATGGCTCGGTCGTTATGGGGTCAGGCAGGCGTTCTTTGCTCGCCTTGACCTTGGGCGTTTTAACCTTGGGCGCATTGACCTTGGGACAGGGTGCTACCTTATTCGAGGGGCGGGTATCCTTTGTTTTCGGTTTAGATTTTTTTCGGGCTACCGGGTCCATATTTTAATAGGGAGACGTACTTTTCAGTAATATGTGTGGAAGTGCGTTACAACTAATATTTGTAATGTACTACTAAATAATTACACTTCCAAAATAGTAAAATACTTACTGGCGACGATTATGGATTGGCACGCTGTGGAGCTCTGCTTACACTCCTACTGTAAGAAAACACAACACGACACAATACACGGAATGTAGATGTACCTAATATTAATTACCACGTGTAATATATTGCGAAACCAAAACTGTCACGACCTGAAGGCGAGGGACTAGCGGGGAACGGGGGACGCTCTAACGATTTAACGGTCGCCGGCTGCAACTAAACAATATAGGAAGAAAGAAATAATAACACAGGCTATGATAGCCCAGGACAAGAAAAAGAATGGTTGCCCAAAGACAATCTCAAACTGGTACACTACAAAGTGAGAGACCAAGCACATGTATACGCAGAATGGGATCGAAATCGGAACTGAGAGAGAGTATCCAAAGAAGATTCAAAAATTCAAACTTCAAAGAATGTTGCCAACATGACAACTACTAAAAAGCCAAACCATAGATAACAATAACGTAAATTAAATATAATGCTAACTCTTTTAAAAATACAAACATCTCCTGACTTTGTTGGCAGAAGCGGTGGATATCTATTATACATAATATATCTAGAAAATAACAAAAACAAATGGAGCAAAAAAACATTTATGGGGCAGATTGACTGTCGGAAAATGGCTTTATTTGGTATCGAACTCTCTACTTTGTTCGAAATCTGTATAGAATCATAAATTCAAATTTTATCTTGATAACCTGAAAAAATACCATATTAATTCTTCAAATTAAATTTGTTGCCATAGCTCGTGCTTCTTAGCTAAAATTATTGATTCTTATTATTTGTCGAGCTCTGTAGCTTGTTCTGTAGCAGAAAACTACTAGCACCATCTATTGATAAATTTGCGAGCCTCTGTTAATTAATTTTTAAAAATAAATTCTTACCCAACTCGTTTTCGGCGGCCCATGTACACTTAAATTAAAATACCGTATTTTTTGGGCTAACCAAATTAATGATTTGTTTAGCGCTTACCGAGTCACGGAATGCAGACATAATTGCTAACTTATCGAAGTTAGCATGCAATACATGGGAGATTTGCATGCATCAATAGTAAATTTTGAGTAATTATTTGTGTTGATTTTTAATTGACATTGAAAATTCATTAAAATTCCAAAGCTTTAAAAAAAGTCGGCATAGAATTTTTGTATATCTGTGCCAAGCTGGCAAGGCAATGTCAATGTGCTTGGAAAATCATGTGGCTTCCGATAGATGGCGGCAAAACACTACTCAGAAGTCTGTACCTCAGAATAGGTTGTTTCTAATTTTTGTACATATGTCTGATCTGAAACGATATTTTTGTACAAAACTAGTGACTACCCGCGGCTTGCCCGTATGCTTACAAATTTTATCACCAGAGAACTCTTAGTTATTGAGATTAAATACATCCTACATCTGATTTCAGGCCACAATATCTGCTAAATAACGTTCATATCTATGCCATTTCATAGTATCTTCGTGTTTATTTATTAAATATCTTTGGTTCATGTTCGTTCAGTTCATTTAATCTGGGTTGAAGTACAAAGTTACACAATTTTTCTTAAAGAAACTTACACCTCCAGTTACCTCACGCACAGAAAGAAACGCCGGAGCACAAGATGATACTTACAAAAATATTTTAGCTCATTGCATTATGAGAAATGAAAGGACCTTTTTTTTCTTAATTTATTACCTTTATTGGATATGGATATTACGAATATAAAACCAATTGCAAGCTCAAAGAATAGGTATTAATTTGAAAACTTTTAGAAAAAGATTACTATTCTTTTACATCGAATATCTCTGGTTAATAATGAAACGTCATCATATTAAACAAAAATAGAAATTCACATTATAATAAGATATGTACCCTTGTGTATCAAACGTAAACAATAATGTTTGTTATTGCGCTATTAAAGTGTGGACGTCGAACTGATAATGCTCTTGTACGCGAACACTGCACATTTGAAACGGAACTATTATTTACGGATTTAATGCTGTAGAGCACTCGAAACGACGGGTTTTATGTTTCAATTTGTAAGTTATTAAATTTCAGTTAAGTATTATTGAAGGGGTAGAATTTTCTAGTAGTGGAACGAAATCTCCGAAACGCAAACGTATTACGTTTCGTGAACGAGTCCGCAGTAAACTATATCGATTCTATCTCTTTCAAACATCGCAACAGCGCAGTTCGTTCGGGAAAATTCTAGAATAAAGCCAAGTATATTATTCTAAAATTCCCAATATTTGTAAAATACTGTTTGAATTACAAGCTCTTAGTACGTATTATAATATTCTGACTTTTTTTTTAACTGAAAATTGTAATTTTCGCAGACGTCGAAGAATTTATGATAAGTTAAGGATTAAAACAATTATAAAGATCGATAATAGATATCTTGTAATTTATAGGTACTAATAAATTTTACCGTCTAGTATCGGCATAAGAAGCTACGGGAAGAAAGAGGGTGCCACCCTCTTTCTTCCCGTGGGTGTCGTAAGAGGCGAGTAAGGGAAAGTCCTTGAAAATTACAATGACTACCGACAGATGTCGGGATAACCATCTCGAAAAACACCAAATCAAAAATAGACAGACCAATAATGAGCAACCACGTCTTAGGTACGAAGTTTCTGGTATTGCGACCGCTAATGCGCTTACCGATTGATTACCGTGACGATTATGGCATATCTTCCTTTTTCTCATGGGAGATTCCTATCTAGTAGACTATATATAGGCTGTTAAGTTAGAAGTCAATTTTAGCATCAATGTTTCTGTTTTACCAATTTAAGGGCTTTCAGCATTCATCACTTTAGATGATGTTATAATAATTCAAAAACTACATTTATTCATAATTTAATTATAAACTTTAATTTTTCACAAGTATTTAAAAATGCCATGGCCTCGATAGTCGTGGTTAGGGAATTTGCACTCGAATTAGCAGACCCTATGAGGAAGTCTCGTTCCAACCCGGATAAGAGAGGCGAAGGATCATATCGTTGGACTGAACATTGAGGAGACGTCAGGCGCATCACCTGTCACTCCCGTCCTTCCGATCACCCTAGTACTAAATAATATGAAAATGTGCTTTGTGTTTTCTTGTATTGAATTCTTTAGCTAATTCGATTTAACGATCTTGAAAATTTTAGAAGGCGATGTATGAATAGTACATGTATTATAAATACATTTAAAAAGAATTTTAAGTATTAATTGACTGAGGCAAAAATATTTTCCCACAAAAATGGGAAAAGTTTTGTACCAGGTATCCCTACGGCCGCATTTTATACGTATTGCGTTCTGTCTCTTTCTCGTACATTCGTTTTTACCGTAACGATGCGTCACAGTTGTGCCAATAGTGTGGAAGCTACTGGCTGGTTCTAGAATTTTATTCGTTGAATATATAAGCGCCGCAGCTGGCGCGGGAAGTTAGAATAATTTGAAACGCAATACGAAGAAGACGAAGAGGAGAGTTTTGTGTTCAACTAAAGCGATTTCTATTAACTTTTTAATTAATCAACTACTGCTTGTGTACTTATATACGAAGTGTATTTGGAAAGACAAAATGCCAGCTATTGGAATTGATCTCGGAACTACATACTCGTGCGTCGGGGTGTGGCAACATGGCAACGTGGAGATCATCGCCAACGACCAAGGCAACCGGACGACACCGTCCTACGTGGCTTTCACCGACACGGAGCGGGTCATCGGCGACGGGGCGAAGAACCAGGTGGCCCTCAACCCCACCAACACGGTGTTCGACGCCAAAAGGTTAATCGGGCGGAAATTCGACGATCCGAAGATCCAGCAGGACATGAAACATTGGCCATTCAAAGTGGTCAACGACTGCGGGAAGCCGAAGATCCAGGTGGAGTTCAAGGGCGAGACGAAGAGGTTCGCGCCGGAGGAGATCAGCAGCATGGTGTTGACGAAGATGAAGGAGACTGCGGAGGCGTACCTCGGTGGCGCAGTGCGGGACGCCGTCGTCACCGTGCCGGCGTACTTCAACGACTCGCAGCGGCAGGCCACGAAGGACGCGGGCGCCATCGCCGGACTGAACGTGTTGCGCATCATCAACGAGCCCACGGCGGCCGCACTGGCCTACGGCTTGGACAAGAACCTGAAGGGAGAGCGCAACGTGTTGATCTTCGACCTCGGCGGCGGCACTTTCGACGTGTCGATCCTGACCATCGACGAGGGCTCCTGTTCGAAGTGAAGGCGACGGCCGGCGACACGCACCTGGGCGGCGAGGACTTCGACAACAGACTCGTGAACCACCTGGCGGACGAGTTCCGGCGCAAGCACAAGAAGGACTTGCGGACGAACCCGCGCGCCCTGCGCCGCCTGCGCACCGCCGCCGAGCGCGCCAAGCGCACGCTGTCCTCGAGCACCGAGGCCACGGTTGAGATCGACGCTCTCTACGAAGGCATCGACTTCTACACGCGCGTCTCTCGCGCCCGCTTCGAGGAGCTCAACGCGGACTTGTTCCGCGGCACCCTGGAGCCGGTCGAGAAGGCGCTCAAGGACGCGAAGATGGACAAGAGCCAGATCCACGACGTCGTGCTCGTGGGCGGCTCCACCCGCATTCCGAAGGTGCAGAGCTTGCTGCAGAACTTCTTCTGCGGCAAGAAGCTGAACCTGTCCATCAACCCCGACGAAGCGGTGGCGTATGGTGCCGCCGTGCAAGCCGCGATCCTCAGTGGAGAATCGCATTCGAAGATTCAGGACGTGTTGCTGGTGGACGTGGCTCCGCTGTCCTCGGCATCGAGACGGCCGGGGCGTGATGACGAAGATCATCGAGCGCAACTCGAAGATACCCTGCAAGCAGTCCCAGACCTTCACCACGTACTCGGACAACCAGCCGGCGGTCACCATCCAAGTGTACGAAGGCGAGCGTGCGATGACCAAGGACAACAACTTGCTGGGCACGTTCGACTTGACCGGCATTCCGCCGGCGCCCCGCGGCGTCCCCAAGATCGACGTCACCTTCGACCTGGACGCGAACGGTATTCTGAACGTGTCGGCCAAAGAGAACAGCACGGGTCGCAGCAAGAACATCGTGATCAAGAACGACAAAGGACGGCTGTCGCAGGCCGAAATCGACCGCATGTTGTCGGAAGCCGAGCGCTACAAGGACGAGGACGAGAAGCAACGGCAGAGGGTCGCCGCCCGCAACCAGCTGGAGTCGTACGTGTTCAGCGTGCGGCAGGCGCTGGACGAGGCGGGAGAGAAGCTGAGCGAGTCCGACAAGAGCACGGCGCGCCAGGTGTGCGACGATGCGCTCAGGTGGCTGGACAACAACACGCTCGCGGAGCAGGAGGAGTACGAGCACAGACTGAAGGAGGTGCAGCGAGTGTGCTCGCCCGTCATGAGCAAGATGCACGGCGCGGCTGGCGGTATGCCGGGAGGAATGCCCGGTGGTATGCCCGGTGGTCATGAGGGTCCAACGGTTGAGGAAGTGGATTAAAATAACTCTTTTGTTAAGTTTCCAAAAATTAGTTTCTAATGAATGTTAAGTGATTTGTGATATTATTTGGTTAAAAAAAATTAAGACTGATTTCGTTGGTAGATGTGGCAGTGGCTGATCATCGTTTCATTAATAAACAGTAATCATATTTATTCGTTAATTTGTTTTCTTTTTCACCACCTGACAAACCTTTCTCCACATAAACATACTATTATTATGTGTATTCTACATATAAATTTTCTATTATTTTAAATGACTAATTAGTCATTTAAAATACAGAAAAAACTTCGGAAACAAATAGTCTTTTACGTGTAGGTTCAGACATCATAATGTTATTACAATAATAAACAAAACTTAGTCACATAGTTTTACTAAATATAGTCAAAATTCATTTTTCATCACATCAGCGAACCTTATATAAAGATCGGATGGCATTTACGATTTTGATAGTTTTAACTTTTCCACGATTGCTTTTAAAGATTATAGTACAAAAGAACGGTTTGCGGCTCTGAGTTATTGTGATTTGATTGGGTGTAAGCAGACAAGCGCATTGATTACTCAATCAATGAACTAAGTAGTTTCGATATGCGTAAATAATTAAAATGGTGTAGCATTAATGATAATTTTCAATGTATTTAGCTATTATATATAATAACTTAATAACTGTTCGTTTTCCGAAAAAAAAAAACGTGTTTCTTGTTAGTTTTTAGTTTATCGTTCTTTTATTGTTTGCAAGGATATCTTCCATAATAACACACATTCTGTGAAGGCAGGGTAGTAGTAAAAGGGCAACATACGGTACACTAAACTTGAGCTCTCCCACAATGCGAAGGGGGAAAGCCAACCCCACCTGCACATGACCCTGCGAAGCAACGAACGAGGCTATGCCACCCGTATGATGACGGTGGACCAATCTGAATTCGCCGAACCCAAATCCCACAGACTTGAGACGGGGAGCAGCTTCACTAGTGCGCGGGTGCAAGGAGCTGCGCTCACCAGCCCAGCGTGGTAAGTAACCGTAATACTTCAAATAGAAATATATCCCGGCTTTTGTTGGCGCCCTCTTGGTGAGGCTGATGTTGTGATGCAGTGGACTGTGAGTTAAATAGGCAGGATACTAGAACCTGACCTGTGTGTGCGTGTGGTAAATGGTACATAAGTTTCGAAGACACAGTGGTGCGTGTCCTTCACATGGGGATCGAACTTAGGTCTCCTAATTCTTGAGCGGATATCCTAACCGCAAACGGCTATCGTGGCCTTCTGCTAGCTATTGAAATGTAAGTACTAGCAAGTAGGGCCCGGTGGTACAGATGCCAGGACATTCACCTTAAGTTACAGCTGGTGAAGGAAAATATGAGAAAACCTACATGATTAAGAAATAAAAATGCATTATGGTTGATTCGTCCGGTCTCCTAAACCCTCCCGATCATTGAGAGGAGGCCTTTGTCCAGCAGTGGGACATCTAGAGGCCGCTTTACTTAGCTCAAATAGAAGAATTGACACAGTCTCCTACTGAACGTGTTTGCGACAAAATTTGAGACCTAGAGAAGCACACTATGCAACACTTAGACCCTAAAACAACATTACAAGCGCACACTTTTTGTTTCGCCTTTTGGCTTCGAACCATGGTACATACTGGAGCCGTTCCTTACAAGAACCAGTCGCTCCTGGCCTTACGTCAATGCGCGTTATCGGTGCATTGATTAAGATTGAACAAATAACAATTAATCTAATCTTCAGACTCGCTGTATCTTTCGGATATCGGGCATGTTAATGAGATACGCCACAAGTATCAAGGCGGCGAAGGCAGCAGGTCACTCCGCTCGGTGATGTCTAGACAGGAACAATAGCCAGGGATATATTCAATTATGTGGTAGCAGGTCGTTGTAACAGAGAAGATCAACGTTTTAGAATGAGCAACAGCGAGTCCTCTATGCCGTTTATCCGGCAGGTGAGTTTATTTTTGATAATTGTATGTTATTAATATAATTATAATTGAATATGTTATTATATATAATATGCTATAGAGCCGTGGTGTGTGGTGCCGGCACCATTATTATTGTTAATGGGAATTTTAAGTGCTGTACTTACCACGTGCTCGGCGGTGAAGGTAACCTTCAAAGATATGTGAAGCCCTTCAACGCCCTTCAAAACCCACTCATGTAACTGAGAAGCAGGCCTTTACCCAGCTGTGGGCACTTACAGGCTACAGTAGCCCTAGCACTTACTATATTAATATACATTATATACTTTTATGTATTTTACAAATATATGAGGCGAGTGTAAATGGTAGAGTCGGGAGAGGAAGATCTAGGCGAACATTTCACGATCAAATCGGAGACGTTCTGAAAAAAGACCAGGTCAAGAGTACTCTAAACCAACGAGCATGCTTGCGAAGATTGATGAAAGTTGGAGAAGCGAAAGACGTATGTCAGGACCGTAGCAAGTAGAAGAACATTGTCTCTGCCTACACCGTTGGGAGCAAGGCGTGAATATATACATACATACATACATACATGTATTATACTTAAATAAAACCACGAATACTCAATGTCAAAGTTGTACAATACTTCTATGTCCTTGTTATAGTACAACCAGGAGTTCTATTGTTCTATTTACCTATTTCAATTTCATATGTGTCTTGTATTATTCTAGTCTAGAACTGGTCTACAGAAACAGTGGTCTCTGAAGAACTATTGTGTATTCCTTACTAGAGTAACGGTATTGGAACAGGGTCTTTCTTGATATTTAAATGTTACGGAACCCTATTTGCAATATAATCCTGGAGAAAGAGTCTCAATGCTCATTGCAGTAGAACTTACTTGTCGGTGATAGATACAACTGCATGTCTGTAAGAAAAAAAACAATCGAGATATGCAGTCATATACCTATATATGTTAATGTAAATATCACATTATATTAATACAATAAATAGTTGTATTAATATATTAATATTGCAGCGAAATACAAGTCTTTGACGGAACACGAAGTCTCTGGAATTACTAAACGCTACAAAATTGAAATTTTGTATTAGGTACGTACAAATAAGCACCTGACGGGATGTAATCACCCGCAAATTAAAGATTATACGAAAACCTACCTGAAAAGGGATCGAATCGGGGTAGGTAGCCAGTGTCAAGTCCTATTTTTCTGAATTTAAAGAGATTAAAATACACATGTATGTATTTCTATAATATGTGTACATTATTTTTTATGTACTGTTTTATTTCTATATCAATTGCTTTTATGCAACTTCCAAATTCATTTATAACAATCCTGTCCATCCAAAGGTTGTCTGGAAGAGATCGCCTTTAGCGATAAGACCGCCCAGTGTTCCACCTCTCATCTAATTACGTTTTTGTACTATTACATTATTTTCCTCTTTTTGGTGTGCAATAAAGCGTATTCTATCTATCTATCTATAGTTTATACAAAATAAAATAATCTGCTTAAACAACCCGAGGTGTAAAATAGACGACGAAAGTTTGAATAGGAAAAAAATATTTAATGTTTTTATTAATTGAGCAGTTAACGGAAATACTCAACGGGAAAATAATTTCTATTTCGATTAAGCAAGAATTTATTTTCGAATGTAATTATAAACTCCACGCGCTGGAAGTCACGAGTAACATCTAGTATTGTTATAATATATCTAACGAAGAGCCAGGACGGCGCGTATGGGGCTTTATATGGCAACAATAATTTAGATCCGAAAATAGCGAGACGTGTAAAGGAATTAAATTCAAGAAAAAATTGCGTATAACGTTAAATGACTAATGTTATTATCGTATGTCCGACTTCCTCATTGATAAATTTTGACTCTGATAATCTCTGAAAGTCTTTTTCTCCTTATAACTGTATACTGTAACCTTGCCGTGCGGTATGGCCGAACTGAAGAATCGGCCGTTCAGTCGTTCAGTTCTTCGCGTGGGTGGGAGACGCCTGAGGGAAAAGCCTTAAAGATTGCAATGGCTACCGACAGATGGCGGGATATTCATCTAAAAAAGAGCGATGGCGGGCAACAGCGTCTGTGGTACTGCGTGCGTGTTGCACGGCAAGCTGGTTGGCGATCGACTATGGCTAATCCTCCTCCTTATCTGGGAGGGCTATGTCCAGCAGTCAACTAGTCAATCACTAGGCTGTTAAGGTATACTGAAATTGACAATTAAATTTGGAATAATTTTGACTCTAGACTCATTTTTTTCTTTCGTAAAAATTTACTGACTTAATTAGACTTTAACGCAATGTTTGTACGCCAATTAAGTTAATAAGATGTAGAAACGATAATACTATTTCTGCTAACCTCGTTCACTCATGTTTTGTTCAAATAAACTATATCTGTCTCTTTGACTTTATCTATAACAATTATTGAAACACAATTTTTTGCGTAACGTATTACATTCATATCATTCGACAATGAAAATCTAGTTACCAAGTCATTTATTGATAACTTAACAGATTAGAATTTAACCAATAAACTATTTTTGCGTTTTAGTATTTTTATATCATGCAATCTTCACCTTCGACTTGGTTTACTTGAGGATTTTAATAATTATATAACGCTACTAACGGGTCAAGTTTTCTCTGTATGTATTTTTTTACAATAACATACCGGCAGACATTTTGCATGGACGTAGTCCTTTCCGAGAAAGCACCAGTACAAGCATGCATTTCTTAAACGTTTCACAAAAACTCAGCGCCCTCAGCAAGCGGGTTGGTTGGAGAGCGCAGTGCTGGTACCATCGCACAAGTGCTGCTGCTCCCCTACTCTGCGGAATTAGGGTACGACATTTTCAGATGGATTTTTCGACATCATTCAGTCGCCAGAGCCTAGTTTTTTAGTTAGCTGGGAGCACCACGTGCAGGTGAGGTCGGCATTTTGATAAAAAGATGGTTATTGTCTCTTACGTTTAGTTACATAACATATAAACACTTAGAAAGTGAGAATTTTTTATGTCTGGTAACCTTATACGCGCCACAGCGTTGATACAGTAATATATAAAAATAAGAAAGGGTTACGAATGATTCTGAATGTTATTAGTGCTGCTCGTACTCACGAACTGTCACCAACTGTGCTCTTCCTTCAAGTTAGGAAGTAAACCAAGCGAATAAACAAAGCGCTTCTGTTGTTTTGATGTTTAAAATGTATATTATGTCCTTAAATATGACCGCGATTGACTTTATTAAACACATTTGTAAAATCCTTATTGATGATATCTATGTGTGATCTTGTGATACTTGTGATGCGATCACGTGTAAGTAATCGTGGTTACAGCCAGCCCAGCCAGTTGTATTTGTCTTAAAGTATATACAAAGTCGAGGACACGATATACGACTGGTAAGCGGTTCTGCTCCCGGATTGGGATACACGAGTTTAAGTCCCCTAAGTAAAGGAGATTAAGTAAGATTTTTAACTTGGCTTGAACACTAAGACGGTGAGTGGCTCACCAGCTGTGACGTTGTTCCAAATATACTCTGTTTAAAAGTACTATAATTAATATCTAGACCTCTTTATGGGTATACTGATGTGAGATTTATTTATAATACATGCGGTTAAGGAGTCAGAAACAATCCAATGAAAAGAATCAGGCCTTTACATCTAGCGGTAAATATTATGTTGCATTTAATTCCATAGATATTGAAGACTTAAGGAAAAAAATATTTTAAAACGTTTAATTTCTAGGCCTTGACATGCCTTTCTTATTCTCTATCGTATATTAGAATCAATAAGGATTAATACATTGAAATCAAGATTGGAGATAAAGTATTGTTAATTGGATAAATTAAAACGTCCTCTTCTTATCTACAGTCATGAATGAAATCGATGTGTTTTTACGGTTGTTTTCGAATTATTTGCGTTTTAAATAGTCTATGGTTCCGCACTCTAGTATCTAAATATCTTAGGATATTCGCCACAACTTTTCTTGTATTCTATATCTTTTAGTTATGAACAGACACACGAGACATTTTGTACAAAAATACTTTAGATGGAGATTTCATTTACAAATTAATCCCCGTTTCTTTTATAAACTTAACTCACTGATGTTTAAATATCTTCAGATAATAGGAATTCTTTATGTAAGGGTATTTGATGTAAGTGAAGTATGTGGGGGTAATTTGACATCGTGCGATTTACGCTATAGTAAGGAAGCAATAAACCAGTCAGCGGCGTAATCCGGTGTTTGATTGACGTCTGTCCCAAGTTGTTACACTTAAGAATTAAATCCTAGGTGAACATTTACGTGATAATGATGTAAAACAGGATGACATCAAGATGTGATAAACATTTAGCAGAAATGTTTCTTTTGTATATTAACCAATTAAAATGATTATTTGTTATTATTTAAACTTAATTTACGTATTGTATCGTGTTTAATTTTAACCACCTCGAAGAACAATAAAAAAAAATATCTTTCGAATTTGTTAGTTATTTAAATAACGATATTAAGTAAATTTTAACGTGTATATTTGTATATTTGTAACGTGTAATAATCAGGATAATACGGAGTTTACGACGAAACCTGAAAATAATGGCACCTCGCCCTGGCTTGAGCAGTCATAAACACTGTGCCGGACCGTTTCGATACCTGAGATTTCCTTTGTTAAGTTTCTCCTCTGTTCGGGCTGAATAAGCCTACAATAAAGGTATTGTTTGTCGAGTCAGTTTCTCAATAGCGGTCGCTCGACGTCGGGCCGTTAAAGACGTCAGTGAGCCCAGCCCCGGGTCCCTACATAAGCATCTTTTGTCTTCTCGCGTGGTCATTTATTTGTGAGTCATCATCATCATTTCAGCCTATCACAAGTCCACTGCTGAACATAGGCCTCCCCCAAAGATTGCCACGAAGCTCGGTCCTGAGCCACCTGCATCCATCGAGTTCCTGCAACACTGCGCAGGTCCTCACTCCATCTTGTGGGGGGTCGTTCTACACTGCGTTTGCCTGTACGTGGCTGCCACTCGAGAACCTTTTTTCCCCAACGGTTGTCAGTTCTGCGAGCTATGGGGCCGGCCCATTGCCACTTCAGCTTGCTGATCTTTACGGCTATGTCGGTTACCTTAGTTCTGCTGCGGATATCATCGTTGCAGACTCTATCACGCAGAGAAACACCGAGCATAGCCCTTTCCATAGCGCGCTGAGCAACTTTGAGCTTCCTCATACGACCTGCAGTGAAAGACCAAGGAACAATGTTTGTGAGTGCCGCGTTGTTTTTTGTTAGATAATCTACAATTAGCAGCTGACAGAGCACCGCTCAGTGCTGGATACGATGTTACCAGTGAGTCTTCAAATCCTTTTAACTGTTTTTAATCGTGTTGTTAGGAAATTCACTGTACACCACACAAGTAACTGCCCAGCGGCAGGGAGCATGGGTAACAAATAAAAAACGTTAACTTAAAAAGGCAATTAAGGTTGGACCCCGTCGAGGCTGCGCAGGCTGGGTGTCCTTCACTACCGAGCGGAGCGCCACGCGGGCGTAGACCCCTCCCTGCAGTTGGCTCCTAGCCTTAGCATTACAGTCGCCTCCGACATACAGCCAGACCCCGCGGACCTTACTCCGCCCCCAGTTGTCGCCGCCTTGCTGCCGAAAGCGGGTTGCTCAAGCGGCCCCACGCTACCCGCAGCCCCAGCCGCTGCTGAACAATACTCGCGCACTATTCTAGTGCCGCGTACTGACACGACTTTGTGCGCCTCTGCGAGCGCCGACTCCCGCGCTTCCTCCCGCGCCACTTCATGCGATTATGCGCGTCCGCTGTCCCCAGCCTTCGGGTCGATTGACTCGTACTCGTCGGACTCAATCTCCGTCGGAGGAGTCACGCCCTCCTGTGAGGTAGCCGGGGCGGCTTCCAGGCGCAATGCAAAAAAAGTCTTCCACCCACGCTCGGCCCCATGGACACGGCCGCGTTTTCGCAGTGATCGTTGCCTCAGAGACACCGCCCAAAAGGCCTCCTCCTGTCGTTGTACGACAAGGCCGCCTGGGGCAAAATTTGCGCTGTGCTTAATGAAAAGCACATCACGTACACAAAAGCCAAGCCAATAGGTATCAGTATAATACTGCCTATCTCAGGCTCACGGTGCCTACATCGCATGACCACCGAGATCGAACAAAATGGCTTAGTCATCGGAAGATCAATTTCCATACCTATGCTCACTCGAGGAGGAGCGTATCAACCAAGTAGTGATACAAGGGTACCAAAAGTGGCCGCGCGACACCAACCTGTACGCCTCCGATATTAACGTATCACGGGTTTACATTCGCCTCAAAGCCGCAGCCAGCGCACTTAGCGACTGGTCTAGGACATGGAGAAACGATGTCAACCCGGAAAAAAACAAGGCAGTCCTTTTCGCTAAATACCGCGTCTCCAAACGCAAACTATCAAGCAAATTCTTTTCGATATCACGGCGTACCATGGGTGTCGGAAGTGAAACATTGCTCCATTTTGCTACATTACTCTTTGGCATTATTGAATCCCGTCAATAAGCTAGAATGGCTGCGTGAGGATGTAAGACATTTTTAAAATAATTCTTTTGAAAACAGTATGTAATAGATAATTTTTTATTATTTTTATTTTTTGTTTGTTAGAAACTGACTTTTACTTTTTTTTCTTGGTGTGTCCTTTGTTAAATTATTGTTCGCTAATGTTTTTTTGTGTTGTTAAATAAATGTTTTCTATTCTATAACATTCTATTAAATACCTAGGTGTCACCCTAGACAACAGGCTTTGCTTCACTAAGCACATCAGAAACGTAAGGAATAAACCGGCCTTATATCCGGTCCCCTATATCACCTAACGAATAAAACTAACAAAATGTCACTAAGACACATTAAGAAATATTATTATACAGAACTTGCATACGACCTATAATTTCTTACGCAAGCGTAGTTTTTGCCCACGTCCCGAAACAGGGACTGAACCCACCCAAGTGATTCAGAACCGCTTCATGCGCCGAGCAACCGCCGCACCTTATTACATGCGGAATGCAGACTTGCGCCGCGATTTAAATCTGCCCTCTCTGGCGGCCCTCTTTAAAACAATATCCACAAGATATTTCGGAAAGTTGATGGATCACTCTAATCTGTTTGTGGCGGCGTTAGGAAATTACACTCCTGCGCTAAATGACCCGCCTGACAAAAGGCGCCCCAAGAACGTCATCATCCACGAAGATAACTTAATGGCTTTACACAATAATGCGTTCGCGGGTACAACACCCGTACAGAACGTAACCGTAACACTCAGACAGAACACACGTCTCACACATACCGCGTTGTTCCCCGCGAATCTGTGACCGTCGAAAACAGGTGCGAGCACCTTTCCCCCCGGAAAAGAAAAAAAAATTTTTGCAATTCACAACCCTTTTCGGTTATAACTATACAACAAAAAAAATATAATTATATTAACCATCACGTAATGTAAAAAAAATATCTATTGGATAGATATTTTTTTTACAATACGCTGATTTCTGACCATAAATAATGTTGCAATTTAAAAAGTTTTTTTTTAATTATATTTCGGAAGGCGATTGTTATGTAAGAAACTTCGATCGATCGACGGCTTCGCACAAAGTTGGTATGCAGCCGTCAGCCATTATTAAAACGCTTCAAAAGCTAGGCATCGACCGTACGTTTGTGTATTGTATTATCGGGAGTTACAGCAATAATTTCTCTGTCAAAGACCATAAAAGATCGGGTCGAACCCGTATTGATAGCACCAGATGCGCTGTGAACGCTGTCAAAGCCAGAAGTCGACGAAGCCCTGACAAATATTACCGTCAAATGATGTACGTCGCTGTCGCGAATTATTAAACGAGATCGGAGGAAGCTTTGGGTGCTTAGGATCGTTAACCACAGATTACGTTTATACATACCGAGTCGATACAGAGGATCCGCCTAAAATCAGTGCTTGTAGCTAAAGGGAGTGGACCGATTAAAAAGATATACGCCAGTGGAAGCAAAACGACAAAGTTTATGCTCACAGCTCGCAAATTGTTGGAAAACTCGTCGTGGTCATCATTCTGCATCAATTATAATTCAGTGGGGGAATGCCCTACCATAGACTCGCGAGGCTTAATTTTTATGCCTTTCAAAAATGTTCCGAGGACTTTTTAGCATGACCATGGCACAACATAAACCTGGCTCGAGAACAATGTTCCGTGCTTCATAAGAGCTTAAGACTGACTCTCATCCAGTACAGATCTGAACCCGTTCGACTACAAACTGTGGTCAGTCAGAGGACATGGACATTACACAAAACATTACTCCAACATTCTAGAAATCTTTAGAAGTGGCAGTGACAATATTCTCCATAGAGACTATGCGTAAATCCATAGATTCGTGATGAAAGAAATTAAAGCCAAAGGCGGCCATTTTAAATACAATGGTTTTTAAATAATCGCTTAGCCTTCGTTATATGTTCTATTATTATAACACAGTTTCTTAAAAAAAGATAAGCATTTTAATGTGTAATATAAATTTGGGTCATATCAGGATATTTTTTTTCATAAAATAAGATCCTTTTGAAGAAGATGTGTATGCGTGTATTTATATATATATATTTATTTAAATATATCTATGTATATTATTTAATTACATGTAATCTTATTTATTTAACAGTATACATAATATGTATTAGAAATGTACGCACTAAGTTTGCCATTTCAATAAAACATCCCGTTTAGGGTCTGCTGGAAGAAATTTCAATGAATGGAATAAGTAGTGCCCTTGTACAAATACTATGTTTTAATGTTTTCATGCCGTTTTGTGTGTACATTAATGATTAAAAAAAAAAAGAACTTAATAATATACCTACAACAAATCGATCTACAGATATATAAGATAATTACTAATCAAACTACTACAAAGCGCCTTGACCAAAAATAATCCTTACGATAATTATATAGCATGATGTATCAGTGCGATCTTGTTGTAATTGTTTATCTGTATGTTCTGCTCTTCATATTGAGTGTTATTAAAGATTCCACGACCGCCATATTGCTATGTAAACGAAACTAATGTTTTTAATGGTTGCCGATTAAATATTTACTCGATATGCTTCATTGTCATACGTTGCTCATAGCAACTCACAGTCGGATCATCTGTTGTTTTTTGATCTGGATAGAAGATAAGCTCTATAGAACTTTTCATAATCATCACCGTACTGTGTAACATCCATCACCGTCCCTGGCTCTCATTTCGCCGCGTCTCTGACACTGCATCTCTGATCTTTCCTCCGGTGTTATCCCATCAGGGTTACATGTGGATAATGTAACCAGCGTTACGGAAAGCACCAGCGCAGTTGTTAATAAACCGATACCAACACGAAAATTGTCACCGTTCTTTTTTTTTTTTAAGCGAAAGCGAGCAAACGTTTCACCTGATGGTAAGGGATTATCGTCTCCCACGTATATCTGCAACACCAGAGGCGCTGCAGGGGTGTGGTCGGGCAAATAGGAGGGAGGATATGGAGGAGGAATTACCTCAATCACCGAACGAAACGCTGAAGCGCAAGATCTAAACTCTACTTCACAGAAGCCTCTACTTCATGCCGGTATTCTGCGAGGTCGTAGTACCACGCCGGTCGAGCCGACCCATTCGAGCTGCAGCTATAGCCGCCGCTTGGCTCCACTACGTCACTCAACAAGTGTTTGTTTGTCTGTCTCATATTAAAAAGCCTACGGTCTCCTTCCAGTGCTTTGTCACGGCGAGCGTGGCACTGAACATCGTGGGCCATGGTGCCGTGATCGGGTACGCGGCCGTGCTGATACCGGCGCTGCGCCGCCCGGACTCGCAAATCAGCGCAACGCCCAGTGAAGAATCATGGATCGGTGAGCTGATGTTTTATACTTTTGAAGAACCAACAGTCGCGTAGACAGGTAGGAGCTAGGGTGGGCACAGATCCTCCCCAGAAAACCCTGTGCTCACAGCTGAAAGAACGACTTAAAATTTTAACAATAAGCGATCAATAATATTTAAGTTTCACCCAAGTAAAGTAAATATAGCATATATATAAATATAGCCACGTACAGGCAAACGCAGTGGGGGACGACCCCCCACAAGATGGAGTGACAAGCTGCACAGTGTTGCGAGAAGTCGATGTATGCAAGTGGCTTGGGATCGTGCTATGTGGCAATCTTTGGGGGAGGCCTATGTTCAGCAGTGGACTTCTGATAGGCAGGAATGAAGGAAAGGAAATGTATAATTTATACTAGCGATCGAAATGGATTATAAACTCTTGTCTAGTATATATTTATATATAAAGGACCGACTAGTTTCGTCTTATAGCATCTTCAGGGCACCCTGAAAAATGTGATAAGAAAAAGAAACATTAATTCTGAAACTAGTTGCTTGTAGAGTAGAGTAGTGGTAACGAATTTGTAAGCTGTTTATAAATTGTCACTGTTGAATACGAGGAGAGGATGGCAAAGCGGCCCCCATTTTATAGTTTAAATCGGTTAAAATTACCCCTATGTATGAAAAAAAAAAAAAAAAAGGTTTCCGACAGAATACCAGCGCTGTAGTTGTGGTTTAGCATTGCTACAGCATTATGCTGAGTCGGACACCGTTTTGTTACTGCAACTCAACAAAATATATATATATTTTTTTTTGTTATGTTAATTAAGTTTACTTAGGTGTTACTTGAGTTGTGGCAATGAATAAAGTACTTTCTTTCTTTCTTTCTTTCTTAAAATGTTTTATATTAATTTTCGCGTGTGGAGGTACAAGCCTCACCCCTGAGTAAAATCCTACGCGTACGTCTTGCTGTCAACCATCGTTTGTCAGAACACCTACAGCTGTAAGCTGTAAGTTAGCCACAACAGAAGCTGTCAACCCCTTCCTTTCCATGGGTGTCGTAAGAGGTGACTGAGCGAAAATCCTTGAGATCACTTGGCAACCTTCGGAAGAAAACCTGATAACGAACCTCGGCACCCGTCACGTAGTCCCCGAAGAGATGAAAGGCGGGTTGCGAAAACCCGTTTAACTTTGAGTCAAGCAAATCTACCCTTGTGGGTGATAGGCGCGTGTGTTTATTTTGCTTATACACTGCTGCCTGTCATCGATCTACTTAATTCTGGTCTGGTGATTTATCCCGTGGGCAAAACAAACGGTAGCCGTTGCTGTTTTCGAAGCTTTTCCCTTAGTCGGCACCCAATAAAGGAAAAGTCCTTAGTGGGTGGGCGGAAGAAAGGGTGTGGTGAGATCACACGGCAACCGCTGCACTATTAGAACTTAAAAAAAAAGTAAAAGTAGCAGCCTATAAGTGCCCACTGCTGGGCAATGGCCTCTTTCTCAAATAAATAGAAGTATGAGAGAGGGATTAGGAGCCGGGAAGAGCCCGCCACGCTGCTCCTGTGCAAGTTGGCGGGCTTCACATATCCTCGAAATATTTTTTTTATTATTTCTCAGTCGTGCAGGTTTCCTCACGATGTTTTCCTTCGCCGCTGAGCACGTGGTACCGGGGATCGAACCCAGGTCACTAGCGCTCTAGAAAATAAAGCGAGCGTCCTGACCACTAGGCTACCACGGCTCTTACATTAGAACTTAACTCCTTATCTTTGTTTCAGCGTCCATCATTGGATTTGCACTTATCGTGGGCAATATGATAATCACACCAATGATGGACACCGTGGGTAGGAAGAAGTCGCATTTGCTCACAATCCTCCCCAACTTGACCGGTTGGTTTATGCTGCTTATGGTCGACAACGTAGCGGGTCTGATCGCTGCAAGGTTCCTGCAGGGTGTCGCCATGGGTATGCTGGGGCCTTTGGGCTCCATCATCATCGGTGAAATGACAGATCCGAAAAATCGCGGCGCTTTCCTGACCAGTGTCTCGCTGTCACTTACGACCGGTGTTCTGTTCTCACACGGGCTGGGGACCTATTTCAGTTGGGAGCAGAACGCCCTGATCTGCTCATTCATCACCTTCACCAGTTTACTTTTCATCATCTATGCACCCGAATCGCCGTCGTGGTTGATATCCAAAGGACGCTATGAGGAGGGCAGCGAGATATTCTATTGGTTGCGCGGACGTGACGTGAAGCAGCGAATGGAATTAGAAGACATGATCGCTGCACAGAAGTCGGCCAGAAAATCAAGCATCGTCGAAGAGAGGCAGCCTATTGGTACGCGGATTAAGCGCTTGTTTGCTTACCTGTTCAAAACATCGAAGAAACCCGAGTTTTACAAACCGATCATAATAATGTTCCTGCTGTATACCATGTTCCAATTCGCTGGTATTAACGTAATGAGCTCCTACGTTATGGATATCGTTCATCTGTTGGTAGGTCCGGAGGCGAACGCCAAGTTGATCATGGTCGCTTTGGATATCGAACGGCTCGTTTGTAATATACTGGCGGTGTTCCTGATGAAGACCATGAAGCGGAGGACGTTGTTGTTCAGCAGTGCGTCCATATGTGTCGTGTCCTACCTCGGCAAGGCAGCTTATGCTTACTGTAAGCAGAACGGATTACTGCCCTTCGATAACCAATGGATGCCGTTAGTTCTGATAGGCGCTTACATGTTCTCCCTCACCATTGGTATATCTTCGATACCATTCGCGATATCTGGGGAGATATTCTATTGGTTGCGCGGACGTGACGTGAAGCAGCGAATGGAATTAGAAGACATGATCGCTGCACAGAAGTCGGCCAGAAAATCAAGCATCGTCGAAGAGAGGCAGTCTATTGGTACGCGGATTAAGCGCTTGTTTGTTTACCTGTTCAAAACATCGAAGAAACCCGAGTTTTACAAACCGATCATAATAATGTTCCTGCTGTATACCATGTTCCAATTCGCTGGTATAAACGTAATGAGCTCCTACGTTATGGATATCGTTCATCTGTTGGTAGGTCCGGAGGCGAACGCCAAGTTGATCATGGTCGCTTTGGATATCGAACGGCTCGTTTGTAATATACTGGCGGTGTTCCTGATGAAGACCATGAAGCGGAGGACGTTGTTGTTCAGCAGTGCGTCCATATGTGTCGTGTCCTACCTCGGCAAGGCAGCTTATGCTTACTGTAAGCAGAACGGATTACTGCCCTTCGATAACCAATGGATGCCGTTAGTTCTGATAGGCGCTTACATGTTCTCCCTCACCATTGGTATATCTTCGATACCATTCGCGATATCTGGGGAGATATTCCCATTGGAGTACCGAGGGTTGGGCGGTGGAATTAGTGTTTTGGCTTTGTCGTTAAATTTTTTCGTCGCCGTCAAGTGTTTCCCGGTGTTGACCTATTCGGTTGGACTTCCATTGACTTATTGCTTGTATGCGATCATTGTAGTGGTCTGTCTGTCTGTCATTTACTTTATGATGCCAGAGACAAAAGATAGGACTCTTCAAGACATAGAAAACAGTTTCCGTGGTTGGTCAGCGGAGGACTACAGGAGTGTGCAACCTTTGAGCAGGAAATTTGATGCCGAAATGCGGAGATGCAGTTCACATATACTCTATTAAAAAATGAATAGGATATCTTAATGATAGTTATAAGGTTAATTGATCCTTTAATAGTATCTTCTACTATATTTTATTTATTATTTTTACTTAGTATTGTTGAATTTTGTAAACATTAGATTGTAATGTAACATACGATTCTGACAAAGGAAACTGAAAAAACGCGCCAAATTCAAAAAATCGTCTTCTAAATTTGATTTTTTTTTAATATGTTTGGCTTACATGTTCTTCATTCTAGTTCAGTTGTCAAAATTAAAACAAATTTGTACGTTAAAATGAAACGCTATAGCTCCTTAAACAAACCGCCATGTTTGTAGCTGTATAATCCACAGAAGGGCCTAACTATACGTTCGGCGCAGCGTGTCGTATTTTGCGGTGGATTTGTTTATTATCAAGAATAAAACCGTTTTTCATTCATCATCATCATCATCATTTCTGCCTATCAGAAGTCCATTGCTGAAGCCTCCCCCAAAGATTGCCACGAAGCTCGGTCCTGAGCCACCTGCATCCATCGACTTCCCGCAACACTGCGCAGGTCGTCACTCCATCTTGTGGGGGGTCGCCCCACACTGCGTTTGCCTGTACGCGGCTGCCACTCGAGAACGTTTTTTCCCTTATCCGTTTATCATTATTTTAAATAAATGCTTAAATAACATTCACAACAATCATCATACTCAAAATCACCCTGTCTGTATTCGACAGCGTTTGGCAGCTAAAAATTGTTGCCGTGTAACTTTTAAGAAAACTCCAGGTCGCGCTTTCCTTGGTCAGACTCTGTATGGTACCAATGTAGTGTTGATGATGCAGAATGACGTGGATACTCAATGAAATAGTTTAGAGCCTAGATGGACATTTCAGTTATGTTCTACTCG
Organism: Bhutanitis thaidina; assembly: GCA_029286595.1. Lineage (NCBI taxonomy): Eukaryota > Metazoa > Arthropoda > Insecta > Lepidoptera > Papilionidae > Bhutanitis > Bhutanitis thaidina. The sequence continues at coordinate 1,245,553 of JAGSMS010000023.1, read as the reverse complement.
TAAATACATTAACTTTTAAAAGATGGGTAATGTGAACGAATTTAATTATTGAATTTACGAAAACTTAGTTTTTGATTTAAATAAAATTCTAAAGTCCGGGCGGGCAAAGTCGCGAAACACTGTTAGTTTTAAATAGTACTCGTAATTAAGGCTGTGAATAATTATTAGTTACGAGAATATTTAAAATTTTATTTTTATTTGGAGATTCGCTGAATCATTGAGTAAAATTTTTTTTAAATATATGTGACTGTCCATTCAGTTTTTTTTTATTTTCTGTAATCTGCGTTGGCAGCTCTGTGAGGATTTTAGATACCCTTTTTCGTCAGGAAATAGAAAGTGATAGGTGCCGAGCCTCGTCACCGGGATTGATCCTGGAGAAGGCCATTCGAGTTTAAGACATTTCCTTTAGTCGTCTCTTACTTCAACCATGGGAAGAAAGGGGTGGTAGATCTTACACCGCGACCACACTGCTATCTTTACGCTTAACCAAACTCCTCTAAAATACTTAATTTTCCCCTCGTCTAAATGAAGTGGACTGCAAGGTTCTTCCATCATGATAAATATCATCAATGTCTACTGTCATAGGAGTTGCTTCTTCAAAACTTGGTTTTAAATTCACTTTTCTATATAAAATAGGACACCAGCTGTGCATACCATTGTTCATTATAGTTACGTAAATACAGGCGAGACTTTCAGATGTACGTACCCATTACGCACAGAATTGTTAGATTATTATATTTAGGAATAAAACTAAGGAATATAGGTAGCGAACATAATGACACTTTAATAATTAACGTACTATAAATATAACAATACCATAGCTGAAATAAAAATATGTATGTATTCACGTCTTGATCCCAACGGGGTAGGCAGAGACAATCTTCTTCCACTTGCTACGGTCCTGACGCATGCATCCTCGGTTTAGAGACTCTTGACCTGGCCTTTTTCCCGAACGTCTCCGATTTGATCGTGAAATGTTCGCCTAGGTCTTCCTCTCCCGTCTCTACCATTTACACTCGCCACATGTATTTGTTTCGTCAACCTACTTTCATTCATCCTCTCCACATGTCCAAACCAGCTCAGCATCCCTTTCTCAATTCCTGTCACTACATCGTCCTTCACGCATCATCACTTTCATCGTTTATAATGTAAATTAACAAAAGTGTACAATTACAGTATCTTTCGCCTGTTCCTTCTCCGTCAGAGGGTACGCATCGAATGACTTCTGACAAGTGGAAGTTTATTTTACTATGTCGATGAATAAAGATTTTGATTTTGATTACCCCTCGCACTTGTGTGCTTTGTTTAGTTTCGGAACATACTGGAAAATTTTCCGCCATCTTGCCGTCGCCAGATCCTTGAGTGAGCATTAGCAAGGAGCACCGAAGACGAGTGAGGTTGACCCTTGGAGAAAGAAATGTAGTTAACATTGATCTTTACACCACGTGTTTACGTTAGCTTATTTATATTTACTTCACGTCACTTTTCACACCTTTCACTTCCTATTTAGATTTATTTTTGAACATATTTTGATGCAAATAAACTATTTCTATTTCATATTTCTTTTATCGTCTTAGAGTAAAAGGTGTAGGCAGATGCACTTGTGTTTAAAGATACATTATATTAAATACCTATCCTTGCATATTTAAAAAAAAAGTTATGTGTGAAGTCGGACAATCCGCTCCGGAGCAGCGCGGCGGACTCCTCCCGGGTCTTAGTTTATCAAATATTGGGAGGAGATACTTTACCATATTCTTTCCTTCCACGCAGCCTCCGCCTTCGCCGGATCGCGAGTCTTAGTTTAAACATTGATCTTTTCTGAAACGGTTTTGAGACAAAGATATCTCGTTTCATAAAATATCAGAACGTTTCTACACTGAATGCGTTATGTGTAAATGTAGATACAAATACACAATGTTTTAAAATAATAAAAGCAAAATGAAAATTTAGAATATATGATTTATTAAGAAGATTTTGTAATTAAATGTGTTGATCAGTAGTGTTAATTCTAGGTCGATATTTTTTAAATTTTGTAAATCTGTCAAAGATCGTTCTGAACGTCATCTGCTTTACCCTCTAAAGTTCCGTCGTCTAGGCATCAGACATTGACAACTTGGATTTCAATTTCCAAATGATCGGCTGAATGATCAAACTTAATAATGCAGGGCCTAGCGGATCGCCCTGCTGACCTCCGCCCGCTGAGGCAATAATGTGGTTTACGTAAAATTCAACAGCGTATATCTAATTCCGTGAGGGTATTTAGTCAGTCCTGCACTGATTGCTGATCCGGAGACATTCTCGGTCACTGAAGGCAGTGACAGTTAGCTGTTCGCATCTTCCTCCCTCGAGACACAAAAAATGTCACTATATTTCAGGTTTTTCCTCATTTCTCTCAACTACCCTTTAGACAGTTTGTTTAAAATTATTTTGCATACATCATGTCATACCTTTGTAAGAGCCAAGAAAACGCACGCTAATCTGATTAGGGAATGGTAAACTAAATATAATAGAGTATTTGTGGAAGAACATTTATTTGAATCATTTTACACTTGTAATTTCTTGTTTTAGCACCGATAATGTTCTAAGTTAAAAACGAATTGGGAAACAACAGCGGTAAATGCCGCATGTCCAATGTTCTTGGTCTTTTTTTACAGAACCTGTTTCTAAAGGAAGCCGTAGAAGGACTCGTATGTGTTATTATTATATAATACAATTACAATTATTCGAAATTAAGCTCCGCCTGTCACCGGGGCCGACTCTAGAGCTGGAAAGCGTTTCCTGATTATTGCGTTCACCCTCTCAACCCTCTTCCACCTTCCTCAACTCCAACATCCTGTCCTTCTCACACACCTCCGCTTTCGTTATCTCTTTCTCCCCTCTAAAGTGACACTCGATTTCATACAGAGTTTTCCCTTTCGTCTCCGGCAGTAGGAAGAACAGGAAAACTCCACAAATCGCGATGCTGATTCCGTAAACGCAAAACGTACCATCGACTCCAATCTGCCTGAACGATGTTGGCGCTGTTTTGACCACAACGAAGAACATGATAGATAGGAACATGCCCGATATGCCACTGCCAATACTCCTGTACTCCAAGGGAAAGATTTCACCAGCAATCGCCCAAGGTATAGGCAGTATACCAAGAGTTTTTCCAAAGATGTAGAAAAGAGTAGGCAGTACGGGTATCCATGCGTATTCCTCGGGTATATACCCGTTATTTCGAAGGTAGAGGAGTAAAGCAGCAGATAGAAGAGAAGCGACGCTGATGAAGATACCAAGGAAAAGGACGGTCCGTCTATTAAACTTATTGACAACGACACAAGCTATGATAGCTGTTAAAAATCTAACAACGTCCACCATGAGCATGCTGGTGTAAGGTTCAATAGTCCCACCGGAAACAACCTCCATCATCGGCACGGTGTACGAGGGCACGACCGTCATCCCAGATATTTGGAACAGCACAAACATGAACATCATAATCACGGTAGGCTTGTAGAATTCCGGTTTCGCAATCATTTGCCTGTAAAATGTGAATTGGGGCACCTTGGGCGCTTTCGTCTTCCTTTGACTGCTGACTAGGACTTCTAGTTCCTTCTCCGAATTCTCATCGTCTCCGCGGAACCATCTGAATGACCTGCGGCACTCGTTGATTTTCCCCTTCGATGCCAAATACGGTGGCGTTTCGGGGGCAACGGAGATCAAGATCAAAGATACCACGTAAAAGCTGCCGCAGGCTACGGCCGCTGCTCTCCAGTAGAGGAGGGTCCCGAAGGTATGAGCTACCAGCATGCCGGATGCGAAGGAAAAGGCTATGGTAGCGAGGAATGCTCCCCGGTATTTGGGCGATGAATATTCGGCTATTGTCACAGGTGCAGCGGCCGCTTGGAGCCCCATCGCGAATCCCTGGAAATAGAAAAGAGATTTTGCAGTGTTGCAACTATGCAGTTTAAATTGTGGTGCCCCATGCAGTGTGGTCGGGGAACCTATCACTTAATGCTCTACTTGACATTTATACACTACAGAGGCCGTATCCAATTCATATTCTTTTGGCATGTTATTACTATGGACGAAACCATGTTATGAAGGAAGCCCTCGAGGCTCTTTCTCCAGAACCAAGTGTCCTACTTAATGAAGAAATAAGCATTGATGACAATATAGAAGCCAATGATATGCCAAGAGATATCCCTGATAAAGCATGGGACAGTGGTAAGCCGTTGGTGTCAGATTCAGCCAAGAGGCACACGTACCGTTCTTGTGCCCTATCTATGCGATTTTATCTACTGGCTGGACAACAGCGGTTTCATAATGGAAGCCAGGACCTGGTCCGTTAGGCAAGGTAAAACGATATGGCGCAGTGACGTAGATTGCGTGTCGTTGTCACCTGCGTGGGATATATTATAGTGCCGTAAGCATAAGCACAAAGTGGTAATGGGTGTTGGTTGTTTATGTACGTTTGATTTATGAGTTGGCAATGTTTGCCGTCTACATGTGATTTACAACGCCGTGAAGATAGACCCAACAACAGTTTCGACGTAGCATTGCTCGAAATTAATCGACATTCACGTCCAACAGTATCTTCTGCAATGTCTGTATGTGCAGATGGCTTTGCGTCACTGCCCACAGGTGTTGGCAAACGGTTCGATGCAGCGTTGCCAGAACAAAACGTGTATAAAACACATTGGATTGAGCAACCAATATTTTGTAAAATTTCACACTGAACGAGCCCAGTGTCCCCTAATGGGGACACTTCTCATGGGCGCGTCATGTTTTTTTCTTACTAAATACATATGTTTGCGTTGCTCTTTTCAATTCAAAGTCAGCGATCAAAGGCTATCGTATCGTTTGACTAAACAATAGACAGAGTTACGATCGTGCATTACGGACAATTGTTTCCAATTATTCCAGTGAATTGAAATGAAATATATATTTGTAGCTATGTAAAAAATGCTCCGGGTACTTATTTATACATTTGTTTAATAATGACTGATATTTTTTTCTTTTTTTTTCTTCAAATGGCAACCCTATGATTACTGCCAACGTCCAGTCATTAAAATAATTAACTAAAATGACTGATATTAATTGTTATTGTGACGAATGCCGGATAGTGTCTTTTCAACTCTAACGTCTTCGAATGACAAATCAAAAAAAAATAATGTTTTATAAATCAAGAGTCGATGTTGACAAAACTTTTTGTTAGGTAAATAAGGGTGGCTGTACACTGGTTACAATATAAGATAGTCTTCTCAATAAAAAATAAGTATCTATAACAAGTGCTGACAATTATACTGCAGACTCCAGCAGACCTGCTTCCACAAGCAGCGCCTGTTTACGGCCATATTAAAGGGAAGTGGACAAGACAGAAGAAGATTTCAATACTTTACTACCGTGACATCAGAGAGACAGTTAGAGATCGCAGTACCTGGCGCCACGCACCTTAGCAAATGTAAGAAAGATATAGGAAGTTCGATCAGTACCAACAAAGACCGGCTGGTGAGCAAAGCAGCGGGTCCCCGGGCGGCAACCAGCAGAGCCCAGCCCCCCAACGCTGGTAGAGTGCTGAGTTGGTTGGTCAGCTTGCGTCCGAGGTTCTGCAGGCTGAAGGGCGCCACCACTATCCCCGAAATGAGGGCCAGACCGAGGATGGAAGCTGAAAATTAAACAGGAAACAGTTATTTTATGATGCTACATATTTAATATGATGATGGCCATGCCGGTCCATAGCAACCACGGCGATATCTTTTCGTTGTCACCTGCATCGGATATATTATAGTGCCGTTAGAATATACAATGACACGCCCTTACTATACCATCAGTGTTATGTTCATGCCATGAATATCGGAGCTCAGTTAAATACTGTCTTCGAGATTTTTTTACTATCGGACTGAGGTGACAAACGATCTAACAGTCCATCCGATGGTAAGTGACCATCGAAGCCCGTTGAAATAGACAACTGCAATCGAAGTTACAGATGCGTTGTCAGTCCTGAAGACTCTGATGGAATGCCTCACAGCGCGTCTGTCTGTCACTGTCTCGGTATACGGTTCAAACCGCAACGCAATAGTCGTTGCTGTTTGGGGCCAGAATAGGTTAACAGGAACTCCTAGATAGAGAAGGTGCTTGCTTCAATACAATAGAGCTCTCCCGTAGAGGATTAGTACCGGACTCTTCCCACCACAGTCGCTGATTCCCTTCAAAGGTTTGTGTATTTTTAGTCTGTTCATCATCAACATCATTTCAGCCTATCACAAGTCCACTGCTGAACACAGGTCTCCCCAAAGACTGCCACAAAGCTCGGTCCTGAGCCACCTGCTTCCATTGACTTCCGGCAACACTGGGCAGGTTCGTCACTCCATCTTGTCATCCCACACTGCATTTGCCTGTACGTGGCTGCCACTCGAGAACCTTTTTTCCCCAACGGTTGTCAGTTGTGCGAGCTATGGGGCCGGCCCATTGCAACTTCAGCTCGCTGATCCTTACGGCTTTTACATAGGTATTCCGCCATTATGTCGGAAGCCATGGCAGGTATTTCCCTTAGTCGACTCTTACCACCCCCTCGGGTGGAGACGGATTGATGACCATTCCACCACGCTGTCATATGGCTTATTAATGCAAATACCAACAATTTGTATATACATCGTATATTGGTTTGGTTTAAATTCGAAATTGGGAACCATGGCTCAGCAGTCGCATACGTTAACCATGATGCTTATACGAATACGTAAAGAATATAACATACGTTTGTGGGGTTGTCTATGTTTTTATTTTTTTTATGGAAAAGGCGGCAAACGTGCAAGTGGTTCACCTGTTGGTGAGTGACTACCGTCGTGCACGTACATCTGGAACACGAGAGGTGCTGCAGATGCGTTCCCGGCCTTTAATGGTATTTGGGAGATGGAAGGGAGGGGTACGGGGTGGGGGGAGTTCGCCTCCGGATACCTCACTCACCGAACGAAACGCAGAAGTATATAATAAGATGCCTCTACTTTACGCCGGTATTCTGCGAGGTCGCAGTATCAACCCGGTCGAGCCGGCCCATTCGAGCAGCAGCAAAAGCCGCCGCTTGGCTCTACGACGTTTAACATGTTCGCAGTGTTTGCAGCGTTTACAATTTAATTACTTTATACATAGGAAGGTTTTCAGAACTTCTTCAGAACTTCAGAACAGAATCATTTCTATAAATGGTAAATCCAACGATATAAAGAAAGTATAACTTTCAATCGTTAATCGATCTTTGCGAAAGAACTAGAAGAAAAGGTACTCTGTGGAACAAACAGACGATGAATTCGAAATTATTTTTTTAATTGCGATACCACGAAATGTGCGCATAAAATATGCGCAGAGGTAGTGTAGTTACCACTACAGATTAGGTAGTGGAAATTAAACATACATTTATAATTATAAAAAGTCTAAGACCCGGTACAGTTACCCGGTGTACCCAGCGGGGACACTCGCGAAGCTTTGACGACAAATGCGACAGGAGACTGACTTGTTGTCGCTTTAATTGTTCGTAAGAGAATGGCCTGTGTCCAGCAAACGCTCTTACAAATACCAGTGACCAGTATGTTTTGTAACTTAATCGAGACTGTTTTTGTTTCATTTTAAATTTAAACGTTTTGACAAACTTGAAATAAAAACTTCATAACGATGTAAAATCATCTCGCCAGTGACACAACAGTCTTCGCGCCAATCTTTTTTTTTTTAAATGTTTGACACACGTGTCGTGTTTGCTTTGGAAGAACACAATGTACATAAAAACAGATGTAATGACTCTGCATCAATTTGTACCTAACAATATGTATTTTTGTCATTTGCCAAATTACATGTAATTTTATGATACGATTTCGCATAATGGTAGTCGACTCGTTGCAATTTACTTAGTAGGAAGCTCGCCTGTGTTGCTATATGTAAATTATACATCACAAATAGTAGATTTAAATAACCATCATTCGCTTTTTAGCAGTCCGATGCTTCACTCAGGAGGATTTGTGGTACCGTGAGTGTCGTAACAGAGGAATACAGGATTTTTTTTTAAATCGTAAGGGCCACCGACGGATAATCTACCGTCTCGAAAATATCAAACCAAAAATAAGCGGACCTAAGATGGGCAGCGGCGCCGAAGGTGCGAGATGTCTGGTACTGTGATAGCCAATCCACATGCAGTGCGTGGCGATTATGGTATATCGTCCTTATTGCATAGGTCTATGTCCTGCAGTGGACTATTCACGGGTTGTTAAGGCAAGGTAAGGTAGTCACTATGAAGATAAATCATACCTTAACGCTGTTGTATGTAACTTATTCTTTTATTTTCGAAAGGGTTGTTCCTTTGGATTGTAGAGGTAAGGAGGAGTATCATATGTATGAAGTAAGGGTTCAATAAACAGCCAGAATGGCGCTAGTATAGCTAGAGTGTATGAGCTGAAATTAACGGTTGTCGCTGAAGTGAAGTATGCCAAGAGTGGAACAAATGAGAGCACCGTCAATTTTAACGCAGTCTTTTTTAATTTTCTGTGGCTCGTAGCCTTATATGGTCACAGTGTCAAAGTGACATAATAATAATTTAAGGATTTAAATCCAATCGAACTTGAAAACTCGTTTAAGCATATCGACGTTAAAACGGTAGTCAACTTTACCTGTAGACCTGTTGGAGTGATGGCACCAAGACAGAAAACATTCTATTGAATTATCCAATTACTGCACACATTCACACACCGGACACTACTACATTATCGTACACGTAGTCAAGAGTACTGCTTAAAAAGAAAGGACAGTAGGAACGGAGTACGATAGAGGACTCACCTATCCAGGACTCATGGTCAGGGGTGAGTCGCACCGCAGAGTCTGGCTGCCGCAACTGCTCGAGCAGGACACCGGGGTAGGCGATGTTGGCGCCCGTGCCGATCATGTACATCACCACTCCGCTCACCGCCAGCAGCTGGGGGGGAAAGGCGATCGGTTATAGCCTTACCTAGTAAAGATAGCTTATAAGTGTCTCTCTGCTGAGCGCAGGTTTCGTCTCGCTTTTTACAGTTATTATTGTGCCAAGCAAGCTCTTTGCGAGGAGGAAAAACATGTTTTAACATAACCATTCTTTCTTCTTTTAAATAACATGTCGCCGGTTCAAATAGTTTTGACCTTGGAATAAAATAATTTGTCTATACTTAGGAGTTTGTGAGAGGTGTAGTATCTCAATACAGGTTATGTATTTTCTGTTCAAACTTATAGGTTCAAGACCAGTTTGAAGTCATGGAGGTCCTTTAATTAATAAACTTCTTTCTTTTTATTTATCTGCTTGTATATGTCCACAGCTGGGCATAGGCACGAATGGAAGATTTGCCCATACTTACCACACGGAGCAGGCGGCTAGATTAGCGACTCTCGCTTTGGAGACGCTGCTCCTCATCACTAATCTGGGGGTTTAGGGTTCAGCATATTCGAATGAATGATCCGACAATCAATCGACCGCCTGGCTGTCAGCTGGGTGCACACTGTGCAGGTGAGCTGGAATTTTGGAGATGAAGATGTCATATTCCACCCGACGCCTAATTTTAATTAAATCATTGAGCTGCTTCATAACAATATCCCGTAATAAAGACAGATCAAAACTCACAATAGTTCGGACTTACTGCCATAAATTACCTGTCTCAGGAAAGGCGTCATCTTGAGCTGCCTCTTCACCGGTACATCACACATTTTGACCGCTTTATATGACGTGATATTTCATATAATCCTTCTTCATGTTATAATTTTTCATCTTTTTGTAAAACTGTACATAATTTTTGTCTGTTACGAAATGGAGCTGAAACAAAATAGAAATATTTCACCACTCCGGGAGATAGAACTGCGTGGGGGGCTTCGCTTCAGGTGACTGCCATGAAATTCTCTAGGCTTTTCCCTCAATCGCCTATCACGACACCCATGTGGCAAGTGGCAGATTATTGCACCGCTGCAATACTTCGTAACGTTATGACGCGACCTAGACCAAACGAATGTCTAACATGTCATCATTTGCCAGCACTCGAGTGTTAGAAAGCTACCACACAAGCGTGAAACCCACATAATCATCTTTTGTCCCATTCGATCTTCTATTGCCACATAGTTATCTGTCCTTTTTGCACACCGCTCTAGGATTTATCCACTTTCCCAATACATAGACTGTTCTCTGTCATTGGTGACACAGACAGACTTGCGCAGTAATAGGTCCTTACAACATTATAAAACTTAAACAATGCATTTGTATTGAGAAATCTTAGAAATGGCGTCGTTACAACACTTCTTGGATCAAAATTCTCCAAAAAGTTTGTATAAAATAAGTACGAAAAGTATTTAGATTATGATGATATTAATTTATCCCTAATGGGAAAGGCAAAGGACTTTAGTCCATACAGCCAGGTCTGTTTTCTTTCACTGTTTGTTATTGACTCAGTATTTAGATTAGTTCCTAATGACAAGATTAAAAATAGACCATTTTTTTTTCAATTTAAATCGATTCGAGATTAACGTAATATATTTTTAGGCGTTAAAAAAATATGCGAATAAATAAATAAAACCAACTCTGTAATGCGTGGAGAATTCCAATCCGGACCTCTCTATGATAGTGTTACTATCATGATTTACTAAAAAGTAAAATTACAAGTTTCGTCGTCACTAGATTGCTGATAAACTTTAATGTTACAGACGGATAGTCAGACAGATACGCGATCTACGCTACAATGGTCCCATTTACCTTTGAAAGAGAATATATACTTAGTGCGTATAATCCTTTCATGCCGATCGATTCCAATTTATTTAAGCCATCTGCACGCATTACAGAATAATCTTGCCTTATAAATGTGGAACGTAAACAAATGAGGCAGCACTAACGATCACTTAGTTGAACTATATACAGGTTGTCTGAAATTAAACTATTATTTACGGATTTTATCGCGTTTAATTTCATTTCTATATTCCCCACGTTTCGATTGCTTTACAGCCGCGGTCATCACGTCGGGACAATTAATAAATAAAAGCTGAAGGTAGCCCGAGTTGACTATGACATCTGGACGTCTAACACCTCAGTCCCATCGTGATCACGGCTGCTGTAAAGCAATCGAAACGTCGGGAATATATAAAATAACAATTAAACCCGATAAAATCAGTAATTAATAGTTTCATTACAAATGTGTAGTGTTCGCGTAAATACAAAAAATCATTATACAAAGAGTGATCTGAGTGAAGAGTATATTTTTTTCTTCGCTAAACGAGCTAACAGTTCATCTGATGGTAAGTAGCTGCTGCAATCCATGGGCACCTGCAAACGACATCAACCGAAGTTGGTTACAGATATTGTCCCTTACTGCAGCCCATGAACATAGATGCGTGGTTCCTGTGGACGAAGATGGAATCCCTCATAGCCTGTGATTATACTGGCCAACTATATCTTTAAAAGCGGAACTCAACAGTGGCTGCACTGGCGAATGGCGGCAGAGATAAGTTAGAGAGTTGGTGCCTTATCTGATGGCTCCGACGCAGAGACTACCGTTTTGTATTTCCGAACGGCCTCGCAGAACACCGGCGTGAAGTAGAGGCATCATATGCTTCTGCGTTTCGTTCGGTGAGTGAGGTATCCCGAGGCCTACTCCCCCTCCGGCATCCGGCATGGCCGGCAACGCACCTGCAGTACCTCTGGTGTTACATGGACGAAGGTAATGTACGGTACGTATGATACGTGATGGTAAGTATCAGGTGAACCACTTGCTCGTTTGCCGCCTTTCCCATAAAAAAAAAACGAGAATAATTTGTCTAAACGTTTCTAAAAGGTAAATTTTTATATGGATAATTTATTCTAAACTTGACCATGAAAACAAACCCGTCTCCACAAGGAAAGGAATCTTGAAATATGTATTCAATTAATAAAAAAATATGATGTAATCCACTATGGTTAGAATTTGGAACCCGTGCGATATATTTGACAATTATAACTTACACGGCCATAGACAATAATATTCAAGTGATGCAAGTTATAATAGCGCACAGTTTCGCAAAGTTAATTTATGTATATACGTTCTGCAGGAGGTCGATGATTGTGAATGTTCTAGTTGAAGAATTAATTAAAGACATTTGATAAGTAATTATGCCACTGCTATTGGTTAATCGGAAAGCATTCGAAATCTTTAATTGGCTTGTCGGTTCGTACATATTTTTTAATACATTAGTTTTAGTAGCATTGTAGCTACCTACACCTGTTACAAAGTTTAATCAACCTTTGGGTTAACGTCTGTTGGATGTAAGTCCGCTACGTATACGTAGGAAACTTAGACAATTTAAAGAAATTAAGGTACAGTTATCCATTGGAGGTTAGATGTGTATATACTCTATGCTGATGCGGAATTATATTGTTATATTTTATGTTGTTATTCATATTTTGATTCCTCGTCTATTACAAAAAGCCTAAAAAAAAACACAGGGTTCCGACAGAATACCAGCGCTGTAGTTGTGGTTTACCATTGCTACAGCATTATGCTGAGTCGGACGGACACCGTTTTGTTGCTGCAACTCAACAAAATATTATTATTATTATTTTTTGTAATGTGAATTAAGTTTTCCTTATGTGTTACTTGAGTTGTGACAATGAATAAAGTATCTTCTTTCTTCTTCTTTCTTACTGTTGCCTTTTTTTTATTAAAATAATAAATATATACTCGTCAGTCACAATGTCTCAGTAGGAAGCTGCCCCTTTGCGATATTAAAATAATTTTAATAGTCACGATAATGGTTAGGTATCAGAGTGGTTAAGAATCAGAAAATTTTTACGATCTATGTGGAGTGATTGCATCAATGTGTTTATTGTCGGCCTGGACACTGAGAAGACGACAAGCTCACCGAATCACTCACAATCACCAGCTCTGGTGAAAAGTCTCTGACCACCATGTTGATGGGTAATTCTGCCGTGTGATATCGGCGTAAGAAAGAAAGTAAGGGAAAAGCTCAATGAATCAAAAAATCCCAGCGGTTGCCGACAGATGGCGGCATAACTAATTCGCAAAATACCAGACCGAAATAAAGCAGACCGATGAGGGGTAGCAGCGTCGAAAGTGCGAGGTGTCCGGTACTGCGCTCACCATTCCGCTTCCCAAGCGTCAGGGCGGTTCTTACCGCCCACTTCTATCGAAACACCTCGACCGTCCGAGACGAGGCCCGAACCTCCCTCGGACGGTCCATAGATTGCTTACCATAAAGCGGTAAGCAGTAGATGTACTCTTGCACATCTACTTAAAGCATAAACGTCTGCGGCCTCAAGGACGCAGGCGCAAACCTATGAAGCAGTAAAAGCCAAAACGGCTAACAGCAATAACTTCATCGAATAAATAAATCTAAATTTCCAAGCGTGGTGATAATGTGAAATCCTCTTTATGGGAGAGGCCTATGTCCAGCTGTGGACTATTCAAACTAAGTCTTTGAATGTTGCTCAGCTCGGCAAAGTTTTCACAATACTTGTTAACGAAACTTTATTAAAAAAGGCCTACTATTTATCGAGATCAAAGTTAGATGTAGTAGATTGTAGACATAGACGGGTATAGCACTTGCTGCAAGCCCCCTGGCTCTGAATGAATTTAATTCATTGGCATTAACTTTAATTATGAATATATGTACATTAGAAACTGTAATTATTTCGGTGAATTGTAAATAACCTTGTAACCCGGCAGTGAAAAAAAAAACCCCAATAGTTTCTTGCCGGTTCTACTCCGAGCAGGTCCTGTTTTGCGATGTAGATTTTGTAGTTCATGAGAGCTTTAAACAAGCCGACATTGAATATAATATATGACTTTGCCTTTATAAATGTGTGGGATTAATATCTGGAACTACTGGACTGATTTTCATTTTACATAATTTCGCACACATTCCCAAAGATTGTAGGTATGCTAAAATTTTCACGAGACCATTTACAATGACGTCCGTAAATAAATAAAACTAATTAGTTACATATTAGACAATCACAAATAGCGGCGTCTAGTTACAGCACAGTTGGTCACTATACCATGCACTATCTTTTTTTTTTTTTTTTAGTTTTATAATGCAATAAGAAGTATGAAACAAATAAACCGCAGAGTCATTATGAAGAAATCATTAATTTCCTAACGCCTTTATCCTCAAAGCACAACAAAAAAAAAAAAAAACAGCGTAATAATAATTGTCCAATTCGATCAAGAGTTAGCTTTCCTACCAATAAATTAACAGCTCTCACTACCCTGTACCCAATGCCGGGACAGCCAGAGGTCCAGATATTAATTTTAATCCTTTCATCTCTAATTTCACCGGAGCTTATTTGTGAGAACGGGTGGTGACCATAACGTCTTAATGTGCAGGCCAGTACACGTCTACCGTCATTATGGTCATGATTGTACTATAACCTTCTGCTCGTTCTAGTATTTTGTTCGAGCGGTGTCTAAATAAGTATCTGATCTCTTAACAGTAAAATTCCAAGCCGTTTACTGTTGTAAATGTAAATGCGTTGAAACGATAAGATTTTTCCTCAAACCGAACTTCGCTAAAATTTAGCATTGAAAATTAACAATTTTAATTGCACCGCGGGGAGAACCATGGTTCTAGGGATAATCGATATTCACATCGATGATGCCATCGATGTTTTTGCTCACATTACAAGAATTACCTAAATACACTTAAAACTACGGCTCTTCTAGTGGAAGCATAAAGACGTATTTCACTAAGCACAAAATACAATAAATAAGAATAATTGCTCACTTTACTTCATAAAAACTATTTTAGCATGAATTTATTGATTTCTTAGTTTACTCTTGCAGGTTTTTAAGAGCTGTGTCATGAAGTTGATTCCGCATTTAAATGAATTTCCACAGCAAAAAAAAAAACTACAAACACAGATACGATTTTATTATGCCATTTACTTCTACGGGAAATAAAATGTTATATAAACAGAAAAGAACATATTTCAAACATGGCGACCCTCATTAACAAATGTGGTTGGCATTGAAATAATTTAAAAACATGCCTAGTATAATCAAGAGAGACTGCATTACATAATTGAAAAACTTTGTCCGCGAAGATGATTGTAAACTGTGTTAATATAGAACCACCTCTCCGGTACCTGCTACTACACTCTGTTAAATAATTCACTATATTTTGGCGCCAATTCAATAAAGCCATGGTTATAAGTTATTACTCGTGTATCTTTTACATCTATTTATATTCATTACGAGTTTTTGTGTAATTAGATAATGATCATTATCAGAAGTCTACCGTTCAACAATTTTAGGTCACAAAGCACGATTCTGAGCCACCTGCATCCATCGACTTCCCGCAACATTGTGCAGCCCGACATCACATCTTGTTTGGGGCGTCCTACATTGGGTTCGCCTGTACGCAACACTTCCTCCAAGGTCGTCCGTTCTGCGAGCCATGTGGCTGGCCCATTACCATTTCTGCTCGCTGATCCTTATAGCTATTTGGGTTAGTCTAGTTCAGCCGTAGAAATCTTCGTTGCAGAATGTATCGCGCAGAGAAATATCAAGAATAGCCCTGTTAATAGCCAGCTGAGCAATTTCCTCATACGGTCTGCGGTGAAAGATCATGTCTCGGTTCCGTAAGGCAATACGCACAGCTAAAATATATATCGTATGTGCATAGATAACATACAATTATTACTTTTTTATTGTGAAGTACAGTGGAAGAAATAATGGCCTATGCCTCTTCCGTAACAAGGTTTCCCCATAATCGCCTTGTTAGTCTAGCCTGTTGGCCATGGCGATATCAGACACTTCGCACTATAGACGCTGCCACCAGTTAGTGGTCTGCTTATTTTTGGTCTGATAGTTTTCTAAATGGTTATACCGCCATCCGTCGGTAGCCATTGAGACTAGCAAGGCTTTTCCCTTAGTTGTATTATACGACATCCACGGGAAGACACTGTGACTTTATATATTTTATTTATATATATATATATTAAGCATCAAATCTCCTGGAAGTGCTCGTAAAGTTCTGTACTGTGATTTTAATTTATAATAAAAGCAGTTATAGTAATAAATAAAAATATCGATGTGCATAATGCAAATACTAGGAACAGTCACAACATTACAATACCAGTTACTAGACTCCCATAAATTTAGTAACTTGTTTACGGTTTTTTTTACCTTTTTAGAACGAAATCCCAGTACCTACGGGTGCAGTCGAGGTCGTGGTACCCCGGTCGAGTCAGCCCATTCGTGCAGCAGAAATAGCCATTGTTACCTCATCATGAAACGGTTTGAAAATTGGATTTTGATTCTAAATTTTGATATAAATATTTAATTTAAGTCCGGAAATCGATAAGTTTTGTGTTAGTTCTTGAAAATTCTATTATTATCCAACTATAATTAATATATTAAAGTAGTTTAATTTAATTTTCCTTCTGTGCCCAGCGTAGCAGTTTTCAATACTTATTTTATTGTTTTCCTACAGATGGACGCTAAATCTGTGTATACTAGGAAGACAAAAAACGCTGTTGGTTTTCTAAAACATGTCTCTATGGACGGTAACTAGTGATTATGATATATTAACAAACCGTAGTGGTGTGTCATTACAAGACTTAAATACGTTACGAAATAATTATGTGGGTTGCGTTACGCTGCCTAGATAGACCGTAAGATTGCTTCCTGTAACTCTGGTTTCCTGGTACTGGTGTCCGTTAACTCGATTAGCTTCAACATCCAATGTCCAATACTTTTTATTCACGCAAAAAACAAATGTACAAAAAGATGCATTTAAAAAAATAAGCGTATTCTGTCTAGAGATACTCTAAGAGATTGTTATTAGGTTAAAATACGACCGAAATACAGTAATTATTCTCAAACTATTATTTACATTGAATGCGATGCGAATTGAACCCAGGACTAAGGTCTAGATTAACTGTCGTAACGTGTAACACTGGCCAATTACCATCTGGTGGACTGTTAAATTCTTTTTCACCCCATTCCAATAAAGAAAATTTGGTTCTCAAGTTCCTTAAACCATATTAAAGTAGAGTTAATCAAGCGTTAACAAATATAATATATATATATATAGTGCAACGCATTAACGTATTGCAATAACGTAGTCACTCTATTATTTAAGGATTTTATCGCGTTTAATAACTTTTTTAATATAGTCCCGACGTTTCGCGGGCGGACTGAGATGTTGTTGACTGATTGCAAATAGGTGCAGTCCGGTAAAATCCGGTTGAATTAAATCCAAGACCAAGCATACCACTACACGACTTCAAGATACAACACCGATTCCTGCCATGGATGATTCGCGATGCTATGGAAATTTTGATTTTCGATTGACAAAAAACATGCCAATTTCAAAAGAAAATATGGTTGGGTGCTACCTATAAAATTAACTCCCAAGATCAATCATTCCACTGCACGACCTCAAGATACACTGAGCACAGTTTGCGTAGATCGGACACAGAAAATTTTAATTCATAGAGATGTCGGTAGCCGGATTACCTATGACATCAGGGCGTCAAACACATCGGTCCCCAGTGACCACAGGATGCTTTAAAGCACCCGAAACGTCGAGATTATAATTATGGTTTAACTTCAATTGAAAATTGTTATTGCAACGTAATTATAGCTAAAGTATTTCATAATAACCTGTGATTAAAACTTCATTAGTGATAATATTATACTTTCTGTCACCGTTAGACGTTTTAATTAGGTATTTTATGGAATTCCCAGAACTTCTAAAAAAGGTGTATTTATTATTAGTATGTGAGAACAAAAAAAAAAGAGGAAACTTTAAATCGAGGAAATCCAATTCAACATAACATTAAGCACAAGCGCAGGGAGTCTGGCCTAAACCGGTTATGGGCAGGAGGAAGTTAAAGAAGTCGGTCAAGCGTGAGTAGGACTCGCGTCGCGAGGGTTCACAAGTTTAATATCGTTAAAGTATCATAAAACTTAGTAAATGCAAGACCAGTCAAGACATAGTGAATCTTGTAAAGGTATTATAGAATAGAGCAGAGAATTTACAAGACGTAGCTTAATTTTACTAAACAAACATTCTGACGCAAACAGAAACATGTCAAATGTCTTCGATTACTTTGTGAAAAGTCATCAAAAATCGAATTGAACTTTAGTGGCTTCAGTGTTAATATATAAGACCACTATATGTCATTGGCAGTATGAATTATTGGTACTATTCTATTATGTATATATTTATTTAATTTTGGGTATTTATGTACAAGTAAGTGTATTAGGTGGGCTGAAAAGTTCGAAGGCTGACACATAGATGGAGCTACTAGTATTAATTTAACATGGTTTAGTTAGCCCTAACCTTCAAAAGACACGTGTATAAATTTGACAACTGTCGTACTGTTAGTTCGCGAGATATAGTATTTTGAGCGAAGGAACTTTTGTTTGTTTACAAAAATGGATAAAAAGAATTTCGTGTGTTAATAATAAATAGAGCATTGCCTTTTGGCGAAATAAAAATACTATTGAAGCCAAGGCTTGGCTTGAGTAACATTATTCGGCCTCTGCACCAGGAAAATTCAACGTTGAGAAGTGCCAAGTTTAAACGTGGCGAAATGAGCAACGAGGACGATGCACGCAGTGGACGCCCCAAAGAGGCCGTTAGCGACGAAAACATAAAAAAAGTCCAAAAAATAATTTTGGATAACAGAAAAGTGAAGTTGCTTAAGATAGCTGAGACCCTAAAGATATCAAAGGAACGTGTTGGACATATCCTGGATGAATATTTGGATATGCGAAAGCTCTGTTCGAAGTGGTTGCCGCGCGAGCTCACTATCGAACAGAAACAACAACGAATTTGATGATTCTGAGCAGTGTTTGAAGCTGTTCAATCGTAATAAATCCGAATTTTTGCATCGATATGTGACTATGGATCACGTGCATTCCAATCGACAGTCAGCCGAGTGGAATGCACGTGATGAACCGACTACAAAGCGTGGAAAGACGCAAAAGTAGGCTAGCAAGGTTATGGCATTAATATTTTGGATTGTATAATATTCATCGACTATCTTTAAAATGGAAAAACCAACAACAGCGACTATTACGTAGCGTTATTGGAGCGTTTGAAGGACAAAATCGCAGAAAAACGGCCCCATTTGAAGAAGAAGAAAGTGCTGTTTCATCAAGACAATGCACCGTGTCACAAATCAATGAAAACAATGGCAAAATTCAATGAATTGGGCTTCAAATTGCTTCCGCATCCACCGTATTCTCCAGATTTGGCCCCCAGCAACTTTTTCCTGGTCTTAGACCTCAAGAGAATGCTCGCTGGACAGAAATTTCGCGCTGATGCAGAGGTAATCGCCAAAACTGAAGCCTATTTTGAGGCTAAAGACAAATCGTTCTATAAAAATGGTATCGAAAAATTGTATGACCGCTTTAATCGAAGTATCGCTCTCGAAGGCAACTACATTGAATAATCAAATCAAATTCTATCAAAAAAAAAGGGGTAACCGCTCCGAGGTCCGAGGGCTTGGCGAGACCACTTCGGATGTGAGTTGGTAGACGGTGGTGGCGTCGTTGCTTTGCACTGCTCGTCGTACCCAGGTCTCTGTCAATGTGGAGTTTTTGTATAACGATGCGCCGATCTCGCTACCTTCCTCGCCCGAAATGTGGTCAGCAGCGGAGCCATTGAATAAAGATGCTGGGGATACTGCTCTGTAGGACAGTTAGAAAACAGGGAACTTCCTGTACTCGCCTGGCCTAGAGGAAAAGTGTTACCGGAGGAGGGGTCGCAAGGAAGCCGACGTAACCTGTCCTTGCCTTTGCGAAGGTGAGGAAGTGTTAAGTATTTCCCCACATATTAAAAAAAAATCCCGGGTTTAACAAGTTAATGACTAAATGTGTCAGTAAAGTGAGCGCCGAAAACAAAAATATATGACGTAATAAAGGAGTCTATATAACGTGGTAGAGCCAAGCGGCGGCTTTAGCTGCTGCTCGAATGGGCCGGCTCGACCGGGTTAATATCACGACCTCGCAGAACACCAGCGTGAAATGGAGGCATCTTGTGCTTCTGCGTTTCGTTCGGTGAGTGAGGTAACCGGAGGCCCGCTCCCTCTTCTCATACCCCCCACCTCCAAAATACCCTTAAAGCTCGACAACGCACCTGCAGCACCTTCTGGCGTCGCAGATGTTCGTGGGCGACGGTAACCACTTCCCATAAATGAAAATATGGATCCGTGCCTTCCAACACTAGGTACTTTACAGTCACCTGATCTACTAAACCACATGTATTCTGTAACGAACTACAAGATATTACACAATTGCTATTTAACAAAAAACTCGTTAAACAAACTTCGTTAAAAAAGACCTGCTTTACAGCATTGCAATAGATCAATATATTGAGGACAATGATGTGTGGAAATAACTCTTAGTCTGGACTTGCTTGATCTATTGGTTAAAAATTTACATTTAAAAAAATATTATTAACATACATTTGACATTGTATGAATTTTATTATGGATGGTAAATGATATAGTAACATTGCGTTAATAAAAAAGATCGGTTCTTCTCTGAGAAGATCACGTTTTGCGAAACGATGTAGATTTTGACGTTCGTAGGAGCCAATACAAAGAGTTTTGATATTGAATTTGATATAAATAATAAATTCTCTCTTTCCCCTTTGCTATGTACATATTCCCACAAAGATTCGCGGTAGAGCCAAGCGGCGGCTTTTGCTGCTGCTCGAATAGGCCGGCTCAACCGGGTTAATATCACGACCTCGCAGAACACCAGCGTGAAGTGGAGGCATCTTGTGCTTCTGCCTTCGGTGAGTGAGGTAACCGGAGGCCCACCCCCTTCCCCAGCCCCATCCCCATTCTCACTCCCATCTCTCAAATACCCATAAAAGCCGGCAACGCACCTGTAGCGCCTCTGGTGTTGCAGATGTATGTGGGCGACGGTTATTACTTACCATCAGGTGAACCTATTGCTCGTTTGCCGCCTTTCCCATAAAAAAAAACTGCATGCGTGGATCCATTGGATATTCATATAGCTCAAACAATATCTAGGTCAGGGATTCCCAGTGTCCAAAGTCCAAAGTTTCCAAAAAGTGTCCAAAGTCAATCAAAAAGTGGTCCCCAAGGGGTCGATATCGGTTTCCCAGGGGTCGACATAAACGAAAACTGATTTTCGGGGTCGACGAGGTCTAAAAATCGACCTCTATTAATTAACACAAGTTCTTATTTTAAACTTTCAAGACATGGTATAAGTTGTGTTACGTGTACAAAATTGTTAAAAGAATAACTTATTATAAATTAACAGTACAACAATGCAGAAGGCGAAAATGTTGGCTGTTAAAAATTCACACTTGATATTTACAGAATTCTATGTTTATTAATTTTGTAAAATCTTGATGCGAAAATGATGTCAAGTTTACTTAACCAAGCGCAGTTTTTAAATTGGTATTTTGTATCAATAGGAAAACATAACAGACAGGATTTTTTAAAGTAATTTGGGTATGGGGGGTCTTAAGTATCAGTTCATTTATAAAAGTGGTATCTTACCCAAAATTATGGGAATCCCTGATCTAGATGAAAATTACTAGGCAGATGGATCACTCAAGGAGCACAATTAAGCCCAAAACTATTCAAGCACTATAGAAAAACATTTTTAATACGAAACACATTTGGTGATTAATGTACAAACATTTTGAAGTAAAAATTTGTTGATATGATATTTAAATAAATAATAAATGTATAATAATACACCGTCAGGGTTATTTTACCTCGCTTATCATAAAACCACATCATGTTGGTATCGGTTGTAATATTTGTTTAAATGTTTGTAACATTGGCGAATCTTTCGTAATTTATGAAATTTATTTCATCTTCCATTGTGCTTTATCTGACTAAGCAAGTCTGAATGTCTGTATAAACTTATACATAGTGTGATGTGTGGGGTGGATAATTTAAAAAAAATCCCGGGTTTAACAAGTTAATGACTAAATGTGTCAGTAAAGTGAGCGCCGAAAACAAAAATATATAACGTAATAAAGGAGTCTATATAACGTGGTAGAGCCAAGCGGCGGCTTTTGCTGCTGCTCGAATAGGCCGGCTGGACCGGGTTGGTAGCGCGGCCTCGCAGAATACCGCGTGAAGTAGAGGTATCTTGTGCTTCTGCCTTCGGTGAGTGAGGTAACCGGAGGCCCACCCCCTTCCCCAGCCCCATCCCCATTCTCACTCCCATCTCTCAAATACCCATAAAAGCCGGCAACGCACCTGTAGCGCCTCTGGTGTTGCAGATGTATGTGGGCGACGGTTATTACTTACCATCAGGTGAACCTATTGCTCGTTTGCCGCCTTTCCCATAAAAATAACTGCATGCGTGGATCCATTGGATATTCATATAGCTCAAACAATATCTAGGTCAGGGATTCCCAGTGTCCAAAGTCCAAAGTTTCCAAAAAGTGTCCAAAGTCAATCAAAAAGTGGTCCCCAAGGGGTCGATATCGGTTTCCCAGGGGTCGACATAAACGAAAACTGATTTTCGGGGTCGACGAGGTCTAAAAATCGACCTCTATTAATTAACACAAGTTCTTATTTTAAACTTTCAAGACACGGTATAAGTTGTGTTACGTGTACAAAATTGTTAAAAGAATAACTTATAATAAATTAACAGTACAACAATGCAGAAGGCGAAAATGTTGGCTGTTAAAAAAATTCACACTTGATATTTACAGAATTCTATGTTTATTAATTTTGTAAAATCTTGATGCGAAAATGATGTCAAGTTTACTTAACCAAGCGCAGTTTTTTAAATTGGTATTTTGTATCAATAGGAAAACATAACAGACAGGATTTTTTAAAGTAATTTGGGTATGGGGGGTCTTAAGTATCAGTTCATTTATAAAAGGGGTATCTTACCCAAAATTATGGGAATCCCTGATCTAGATGAAAATTACTAGGCAGATGCATCACTCAAGGAGCACAATTAAGCCTAAAACTATTCAAGCACTATAGAAAAACATTTTTAATACGAAACACATTTGGTGATTAATGTACAAACATTTTGAAGTAAAAATTTGTTGATATGATATTTAAATAAATTATAAATGTATAATAATACACCGTCAGGGTTATTTTACCTCGCTTATCATAAAACCACATCATGTTGGTATCGGTTGTAATATTTGTTTAAATGTTTGTAACATTGGCGAATCTTTCGTAATTTATGAAATTTATTTCATCTTCCATTGTGCTTTATCTGACTAAGCAAGTCTGAATGTCTGTATAAACTTATACATAGTGTGATGTGTGGGGTGGATAATTTAAAAAAATCCTGTAACACTAACAAGTTGTAATATTCTAGGTTAAGCTTAATTAAAATAAATAAAAAATCAGAACGAACGAGTTCATTATACTTGAATATTGACTTAGATATATTATAATAATGTTTATACCTACGAAAGAAAACAACAAACATCCTGACAGACTGGCAGGCAAATTCTCCTTAGGAGAGGTCGGTAAGCACATCCCGAAGTGAAGTCCGAGGTTCAAAACTTTTATTACTAAAAGAAATGTTATTTTTCGAATCCTACAGTCTCAGTCTGAATTTTTCATTACAATATATACTATATCAGGCATTTCCAGGAAGATTAAAAAGCAATTTAACTTAACTTCGTTTTATTGTACTTTAATACACTGTATGATAAATGCGTCTATCAATCTGTGTTTAAATTTATGTGACCTAACCAAGTCATCAAACGGCGTGTGATTCTAATTCATACAATTAAAAAATACTGTCAATACATATAAAAGTAAAATAATATACATACGTCAATCACGTTGAAAATTTAACACGGCGTGTAAAACTACGAATTGAACCGAGTCAAAGCAACAAACACAATATGCAGGTTACGATTTATCTGATGAAACAAAGTCAACCGTCGGGGTCAAGGGCTGCGGCGACACGCGACCGCGAAGCGACGCCGCTGAGGACGTACTGAACGATGTGCGTGCCGTTGCCGCGATACCGAGTCCGGACGGTGCGAGGCGCGCGACCGTTTCGAACTTGAAAAAAAAAAAAAAGCACCGCCAAGATCGATTACGATTAGGCGCGCGTGGGTTCCGTAGCTTTTGCGTTCGCACCTTAAATCTCCGGTAAGTAGGTCATCGTAGTTTACTTCACAGATTCACGCCATACACGAGGATTACTCGTGTGCAAAGGCGTTCCTAACATCAAAGTTTTCCCAAAATTCGATTACAACCCAAGCCGAGGTTTTACCTCCCTAAGAGGGGCCCTTGGGTTGTCGTCAGCTCCCCCTAGTTTTTGTTGAGAGTCCTTCTTTCGTTAACAGGGGTCCGAGCGTGACACAGCATCAGCAGGGTCGTCGTTCCTTTTTGTTTATTTAACTTGCGGGCCTCCTGCTCGCGAGTCTTACCAATGTAGCTGTAAGGGCCACTGGGCCAACAGCAGATCTACCGTGGGGGTTTTAGTCGGTCCGGCATCTTCAATGCTGATCCCGACATAACCAGTCACCGGAGACGGTGACGGGTAGGTGCGAGCACCTTTCCCCAAGGTTAAACTAAAAAAAAATCGTCGTTTACTCACTCGACCGACACCGAACGAAACGTAGAAGCTCAATATGTCTCAGCTTCAACGCTGACATATCGTCTTAATGTATTCGATGTAAATATAAATATAACAGATCTGTCAAATAGTGTGGCTCAAGAGACATGTGCGAACCCTATATGACAAGACAAGTTACGCTAAATTTGTCAATTGGAATTTTAGGTACCGGCGCACCGTGACGGGACAAGTGTGCGAACAACGATAGTACTCGCTACGCCCCACGTTATTTATTCTTCTTGCGTGTATAAATAATCCATATTTTTCCACCTTAACCGCTGCAGCAGCTCAGGCTTTATTATCCTTTCTGATGATAAAATGCATCTATGTGAGCATCTAATCTCATCTGTGTAAAATGCCACACATTTAAAAAAAATCGCGTTCGAAACGTAGATAAATACAATACGTCCAATGTAAGACCGCTTCCGTTCCGCCGAGATCTAGGGTGTGGGTTAAATATCCGTATACGTGACCTGTACATGATAATCTAATCAGAAAGCTAGATCCGCCTCTTTCTCACGACCGCATATCAAATAATGGAGTGGTCAGGCGAAGAGCCTGTTGTCCTAGTAAGCGATACAAGTCGTAGGTAAATTTAGAAAACTCAAAAGTACGACCCCTTCACATAGGGGATCGTGCCTAATTTGAAGGCAGATCCCCTAACCACTCGCCAATCGAGGCTCATAATAATTATTTTGAAATCGTGAAACAATGTTTTGCGAAAGAAAAAAACCTATAGCCTCACAGTTCAAATGATCACTCGACCACCAATCTTGGTGTGGTCAGCGAGCTCCCTCGGGCTATTTGTCGATGAGTCGGTGAGTCGGTGAGCCGGCGATTTATCTATTAGTCTTTATCCCACCATTATCAAACCAAACCAGACTTCTACAGTTTTTGAACTATTTCATTTTAAATGGGTTTTAGATAAATTGCATTTATTTAACAATTTTAATTGCATTGATCATAATTAATTATCCTATATATAATATGAAAGCTATCACTGATAGGAATTTGTTATGGACTTTCATTTAGCACTAATTTTAGTGAAGGCACCCGGGCTTCTGTAGAAGCCTGAAGAAAATTAGTTTGTAACCTTTATCCATATTAAATAAAGTATTAGAATTTTTTCTTTACGGAAACAAACTTGCATCGTATAAAATCTAAGAAATGTCTTCTTGGTGAGAATAAGTAAAATTATAATAAATTAAGAAATTAGAATAATTAAAAGAATTATGAGACAAAAGGTATTCGTATTATTTTAAGGAACTCTAATAATCAGGTTACCTACACGCTTGCGAAATGCGAACCGGCCGCCATTTAAGTTCGGAGCACGTTCCGTTACGCGCGGTTTTTGCACTAAAGTAAGCAGCACCTAGTTGAAATTTTGGTTCTTTGCGCGTATACATACATACGTAAATTTTTTTTTATATGTGAATGGCGGGAAACGAGCAAGCGTTTCACCTGGTGGTAAGTGATTACCGTCGCCCACGACGTCTGCAAGGCAGAGGTAGAGTGGGCCTCCGGTTACCTCACTCACTAAACGAAACGCAGAAGCACAAGACACAGGCCTCTACTTCACGCCGGTATTCTGCGAAGTCGGGGGTCCCAGGTCGAGCCGGACCACTTGAGCAGTAGCGAATGCTACCCTTTGATCTTATATTATTATCTATTCATTTCTGCCATCTCGCATGGAAGATCATTTGTGATAGAACTGTTGGAATCTGGACTCTACCAATTCTGTAAAGGCATTTTTCACTGCTTCCTGTGAACAAAATTATTTCCGTGCAAATTGCGGATAAAAGGGTAAGGCCCCGGCCCTTATTGATTACCTTTTTTAAACCTTGGACAATGCAGTTTTAATTTTAATACAAAGTGGTCACTCCATTAAAACGCCAACTTTCTACTTCAACGCCTATTATAAGAACTCACGACCCTATATCGGAGCGATACTGGGGTGGTACCGATCCATTTTTAAACCTTGGACTATGCAGTTTTAATTTTAACACAAAGTGGTCACTCCATTAAAACGCCAACTTTCTACTTCAACGCCTATTATAAGAATTCACGACCCTATATCGGAGCGATACTGGGGTGGTACCGATCCATTTTTAGCCTTTTTAACCCACTCTCCAGCGGAGCTTCTTTGGGACAATGTCACCAGACAATGATACAAATCGTACGTGAGCTATGCAAAGCTCGCTGGCACGAGCGCTCCACACTCCGAGATCGAACTCGAGTCTCCTGATTCGGAGGAAGATCCTCTAGCCACTCGGGCCTGGATAAAATCACATGACATGTCTGTGTTATTGAAATAAAGATTTTTCTATTCTCAAAGAGGTAAAGTAGCAGCCTGTAAATGCGCATCGGCCTCCTGGGCAAAGGCCTCCTTCTCAAATATCTCAGAGGGTTTAGGAGCCGGGGAGGGTCCGTCACGGTGCTCCAATGCGGGTTGGCGGACTTCACATGTCTTCCTTGAAGGCCGAGCAAGTGGTGAACTCAGCACTTATAATTGCTATTAACAATTGTAGTGGTGCCGGCATCGGGGATCGAACTCAGGTAAAACGCGCTCTGTCTTGCTCTTATTAATTCATGACAAATATTCGCTTCATCGGTGATACACAGCCTGGACTATAAGGCAACCGCCTTTTGCTTCTTGCAGCTCTGTCCAATAAGACAGAACCATGGTTAATAATAAGAAGGTAATCATTAATAAATTCATTAATATGCGACTCTGGTCACCATTATCTAGAGGCGAAGCTTCCTGTGTGTTCCTTTTATGTCCGAACAGTTAATTATTGCGGAATTGTTAAGGACATTGTTTCATTGAATCAGTCTTGACGGGGTTGAGCTCCTGCGCAGGAGTTCACGGCGTCGAACTCTACTATATATTTTAGCTAGTTTTTGACCCAAAAACGTCTTGTTGTTCAATTCGTCAAGATGAGTTTCCACACGGTGTAATTTCCTTCAGTCACAAGTAAAAAATAAAAGTTTTATTTAAACTCTTTTTCTCTCCATTGGCTTTAATTAAGGGCTGGGTTCCGAACACTGTGTTCAGCAGACAGGTACCTTACCACATGGACTGGGGTAACAACTTACAAAAACCCAGCTACATCGTTGGCAAGACTAAGGTTGTGGAACAAGGACTAAGTCAAAGTCAGAACTTTTTTTTAATGAGTTAAGGCTTCTTTAGAGCTCTTATGGAAGTCAATATTTACACAGGTTCGCAAAACAAGACCTTCCAGTGGCCTTTTTTCTTTTTAACGCTATATTGTCTTTTATAATCTACAATAAAATCAATATCATTATTTTTTAAATGTCCATTATCACAATATATCCGTTGCCATGGGACCCGCGTGAGCAGAGTAAGAGCTATCTCCACAGATAAGTAAGTTTCTACATATAATTTCAGCCTACCACTAGTCCACTGCTAAACATAGGCCTCGCCCAAAGATTGCCATAAAGCCACCGTCACTCCATCTTGTGGGGTCGTCCCACACTGCGTTTGCCTGTACGTGGCTGCCACTCGAGAACCTTTTTTCCCTAACGTTTGTCGGTTGTGCGAGCCATGTGGCCGGCCCGTTGCCACTTCAGCTTGCTGATCCTTGCGGCTATGTCGGTTACCCTAGTTCTGCTGCGGATATCATCGTTGCAGACTCTATCGCGCAGAGAACCTCCCCCTCTGTGATGAGAGGTTACTACATATAATTTGGGTAAATATTATCATCCCTATAGCTGCAATAGCTTTCGAGTAATAACTTAGAGATTATCACGGCGTTGGGCCTTACATATTTGATATTTAAAAATTATTTAATAATTTCATAAAAAATTATTTAAAATTCAAAATCCATAGACAGACAGATTTTTCATTTGTATTGATAACGCCATATGATAGGTATAGCTTACGCAATCACAGACAAATTCGTTACATACAATTAATTTCGCCATGGCGGCTGCAGGCTGTTAAAAATGATTACTTTCGATACAAAACAATAGGTTTCGGTAATAGTTAATTTTAATGTACGATTGTTTGCATACCTACATTGTTTTATGTATTCAATCTATCGCAGGGCCTTAACAAAGAAAAGGCAATGAATTGCGGACTTAATGCCTACAGGGCACATTATTCCTATAGACATTCGTTTTTTTTTTATGGGAAAGGCGGCAAACCTGTTCACCTGATGCTAAGTAATTATCGTCGCCCACGTACATCTGCAACGCCGGAGGTGCTGCAGGTGCGTTGCCGCGCGGTGGCTTTCAAGGTTATTTGAGAGATGGGAGTGAGAATGGGGGCTGGGGAAGGGGAGTGGGCCTCCGGTTACCTCACTCACCGAACGTAGAAGCACAAGATGCCTCTACTTCACGCGGTATTCTGCGAGGCCGCGCTACCAACCCGGTCCAGCCGGCCCATTCGAGCAGCAGCAAAAGCCGCCGCTTGGCTCTACCGCGTATCTTTCTGGGAATATGTACATAGTAAAGGGGATAGAAAGAATTTATTATTTATATCAAATTCAATGTCAAAACTCTTTGAATTGGCTCCTACAAATGTCAAAATCTAAATTTTTAACCAATGTTGACCCATTGGTTAAAAATTTAGCAAGTCCAGACTAAGAGTTATTTCCACACGTCATTATCCTCAATATTTTGATCTATTGCAATGCTGTAAAGCAGGTCTTTTTTAACGAAGTTTGTTTAATAAGTTTTTTTTAATTTTATGTTAAATAGCAATTGTGTAATATCTTGTAGTTCGTTACAGAATACATGTGGTTTAGTAGATCAGGTAGTCAGTAAAGTACCTAGTGGTGTTGGAAGGCACGGATCCATATTTTCATTTATGGGAAAGGCGGGAAACGAGTTACCAGCTCTCCTTGTACTGATGGTAAGTGATTACCGACCCCCGCGTGCATCTGCAACACCAGAGGACCTGCAGGCTCGTGGCCGACCTTTCAGAATTGGGAAGAGAGAGGGGAAGGGGGAGTGGAGCTCCGTTTACCTCACTCACCGAACGAACCGCAGAAGCGCAAAATTAAGAAGAGGTACTTCACGCCAGTATTCTGCGATGCCGTACTCACCCGGTCGAGCCGGCCCATTAAAGCAGTAGCAAAATCCGATACCATTTCTAGAAAATATATTCTATTTATCTAATAAATGTATGCGAACTAAAACATTTTCTATTTCTATTGCACCAGTTGCCGTTGAACAAGTCTCGACTGATTCATTTCAAATCTATAAAATATGTTTATCGGGTAAACCCATTCGTTCTTTGATTTCACTACGAAGATCCCTCCGGAAATGTTTCGCTTACATCTACCGAATGACGTTATTTTTCGCTGTCACTGTCAGCTAGTCCAAACTACTTCTCTCATCTTAGGATGCTCAATAAAGGTAAAAGATACTTAACAAACCACGACATCGTCTGAAACTTTATACGTTGTAGAGCAGGCTTTGGCCGCTGCTCGAATGGGCTGGCTCGACCGCATTGGTAGCACGGCCTCGCAGAATACCGGCGTGAAGTAAAGGAATCTTGTGCTTCTGCGTTTCGTTCGGTGAGTGAGGTAACCGGAGTCCCACTCCCCATCCCCCTGCCCCATCCCTTTCCTCATCCTCCCTCCAATCTCCTAAATACCCTTACAAGACCGGCAACGCACCTGCAGCACCTCTGGTGATGCGGATGCACGTGGGCGACGGTAATCACTTACCAGGTGTACCGCTTTCACCGCTAAAAGTTTAAAAGACACGTGTATGGCCATGAATTGAGAGGGGCACTCAATACAAACCTCCTACTTAGTCGCAGAGTTGGGGTTGAAGGTAGAATATGCGAATTATCTTAACCACAACTGCACGTGACGCATTCAGCTAGCCGACGGCGAAGTTCTACCGTCCGATTGATTTAAATCCATCGGCGTAAGCCGAACCCAAAACTTACTGACTTTTGGGGGACTATGACTTCTAGAAGATAATAAAGGACACTCAATACGTTATCGATGTATTGTTTTTTTTTAATCAGAATATTTTTTTTGTTCAGAAGAATCTTATCTGAATTCCATTTATAATTCATACAATAACAATTTATTTAGATTCTTCACATCCGCCATGCGTTCAGTGACGACTAACCTATTTCAGTGCTTGAAACATACGCCGTCTGCAGATCCAGAGATGAAAATCCACTAGAAACATTTAAAGTCTAATTAGTATATCAAAAAGGCATGTCCGACCATCTATCGTAACACGTTGTCGTTGCCTAATCCAATCTTCTGAGAGAACGTAAAGGCCTTGGCCGCAAAGTCTCCCTTTACTAAAGTTTTCTTGAACTCAAATCATGGCGTTAAAGTTACTCGCAAAAGCTTCTCTTAGTACAATATGTATTCTTAATGATTATATTCATCACATATATTTTAATTTATGTGACAAGGCATATTTTACAGCTGCTCGAATGGGTCGACTCTTCCGAGTACGACCGCGGCCTCGCAGAATACCGGCGTGAAGTAGATGCATCCTTTGCTTCTGCGTTTCGTTCGGTTAGTGAGGTAACCGGAGGCCCACCCCTCCTGCCCTTCTAATCCTGGTATCCCTCGTCAAATATTCTCAAAGGCCAGCAACGCGCCTGCAGCTCCGTTGGTGTTGCACATGTACATGGGTGCAACAAATGAATAAATAAGCTCTCACGGGGTCAGATGTCTAAATATTAATTTAAAACAGTTTCCAACCGATTTTAAACCTCTGCGGGAAATAGGAAGAAGGTGCGATGCTCGTGTACGCGGACGGAGAGAGTATCGTGTGCTGGACGTCGCATACCTCGCGCCCTCCGGCCGTGACCGACACCAACCGACATCGAAGAGCTCGCCCTCATATCCGGCTTCCCGCGCCACCTTGCACGGGAGGTGCTACGCACTGACCATCATGCATAGGGAATGGCAATCTCGTTTAGATCAGGCAAGGTAAACGTGGTAGAAGCAAGCGGCGGCTTTTGCTGCTGCTCGCATGGGCCTGCTCGACCGGATTAGTACCGCGACCTCGCTGAATACCGGCGTGAAGAAGAGGCATCTTGTGCTTCTGCGTTTCGATCGGTGAGTGAGGTAACAGGAGGCCCACACCCCCTTCCCATCCCCCTCCTCATCCTCCCTACCCTTAAAGGCCGGCAACGCACCTTTGGTGTTGCGGATGTACGTGGGCGACGGTAATCACTTACCATCAGGTGAACCGCTTGCTCGTTTGCCGGCTTTCTTAAAAAAAATTAACGAGATTGTACAGAAGCATATACATATATTACATACATGTGTAGGTATGAACTGGGTAGTGAGATCAGCTCTGGAGGCGCTCTATAGTCTCTGATTACGAAGGAGATGGATGTGTTCAGTTCTTTCTCTTCAGCCTCTAGGTTGAAAGGACATTTACAGTGCCAGGCTACTTAGCTTGTAAAATTAGAAGCCGTCTGTCGGACGATCATTAGGTGTTCTGATCTTCTTTAGAAGCTATTTTCAAAATAGTGATGATGCCTAAGTTTTCTTTATTTCACAAGTGATTGAGGATTTTGAATTATGAACAGAAAATGAAAGGAACGTTCGGAAAAATATGTAAGAAGAATCAATATAATCGTTGATCTCTCCAGCGCTCTGAAACGGCTTTACTTACTGGTGCTATCGCTCCCTCTTTCTCTCTCTCTCTCTCTCTCTCTCCCTCTGCATTTCTTCCTTCTGAACTTTGTACGTAGTGTTGCATGTGTCGCGGACAATAAATACTGTGTTGCGAAGTTACAGATTTTTTGCCTTCATCCCTCTGTTTCATTCATTCGCCTAACAACACATCTCATACACAAATTTTACCCTTTAGTTACAGCAGCGTCATTTTAACACTTTTTTTATCCACAAATATTTTAATGGGAGAGGGTCTCCGTGTACCTCACTCACCGAACGAAACTGAAACGTTTTCAGTTCTGCGAGCTATGTGGCCGGCCCGTTGCCACTTCAGCTTGCTGATCTTTCCGGCTATGTCGGTTACCTTAGCTCTGCTGCGGATATCGTCGTTGCAGACTCGTATCACGTATAACTCAGTCCATTGTTATAATCGGTCCGAGATAACTATAGTGTACCCATTTATTTCGATTGATTTTTATTGTCAGTAAAAGTCCAAGACGATAGATTGTCTATCTCCTTCGGAGCGTACGAGAAGACCGAGGTGGTTGTAAGATAAGCAATAAGACATGAGTCGATTTCAATATTTTATTGTCACTCTCTGACGAATAAATAAATACATTATGGCAACATCAGGATAAATTCCCAGATGTTAGTGGACAAATACTTTGCCCCACAAAAACTGAAGTTACATCATTTAAAACCTAGTAGTGTTCTACTGTGGTTAGTCTAACGAGACGAAATACAACAGTTAATTATTAATAAATATAAACATTGAAAATAAAATTAATCGCAAATATAATAAACTTGACTAGTTTCAAGACAACAGTATAATTATGGATAACTAAAAACTAAGACCAACTTAACACGTTTTAATAACTTTTGATTTTATCTGTAAATGCTTTAAACATTTGTCGTGTGATTATCAATACAAAACTTGGATATTTTTACAGATGCAAAATATAAATTATATTTATATTAAGGCAACATTTTTAAGTTTCGAACTTTAAAATTTCAAAATAATGTAAAGGTTTTTATTTGTGAGTTTTCCTTTGGTTATAAAAATATTTCAGCATCTTAAGGCACTTTATGTAGATCCTATCTTACTTAAGAGAATCTAAACCGGCACGTTTTAATAATCTGTGTAAGGGGCTGTCACCTTACCAACGCCATCTAGCGTCACTGGCCTGTAGTAATCTTGCATTTCGCCCCAACCGCGCGGCGCCACGTTGAAGCTGGGCCCGCAGACGAGCGGGAAGCGTGGGCTCTTCGGCGCCGCGTACACGTCGTTCAGCCTCGTCGGGGCCAACGAGACCGGCACCTGCACGTCTTGTAACGTTATCGTCGGCGGCGACAGTGGGAACGGCTCCATTTTCGGAAGATTCGACGTGTGCTTCAGCGCCGATTTTGGATAGGTCTTTTGGTTCCGGAGACTCGATGGCGGACGGTAGGCGGTGTCGTGGTTAGCGACCGGTGTCGGGGTGGAACACGTGTTCGATGTGTTGCGGCCTGCATGTGTGGTTTTAGTTTTTAATAGAAATGTTATATTTACAAATTACTGAGCACACTGATATTTACAATTGCACAACACTCTCTTCAAGAAACTGTTTATGTTTTTTTTTATAATATTACTAGGCTGCCTTGTACCGGCCTGGCCTGAGGGCCAACGAGGGCCTCTGATCCATGGCAGAATGATCTAATAGACTGATGCGGAGCTGCAGCGTTTTACGTTCGTACTCTCTGCGATCGCAAATCCACCAGCTAAGCTTGGCAATATCGGTATGTTCTCTTTCCTTTCTCTTTCCCTTCTCCCTTTCAGATACGATTGAACGAAGCCAGATTACAGATTTCGCTTACTATAATTATTAATTAATACTATTTAACCTTTGGTGTAAAAGTGGGATAGAATTTTAAAGTCAAACTTTTATACCTTTACTTTACTTTACTTTACTTTCATCATCATCATCATCATTCCAGCCTATCAGAAGTCCACTGCTGAACATAGGCCTCCCCCAAAGATTGCCACGAAGCTCGGTCCTGAGCCACCTGCATCCATCGACTTCCCGCAACACTGCGCAGGTCGTCACTCCATCTTGTGGGGGGTCGTCCTAATCTGCGTTTGCCTGTACGCGGCTGCCACTCGAGAACATTTTTTCCCCAACGGTTGTCAGTTCTGCGAGCTATGTGGCCGGCCTATTGCCACTTCAGCTTGCTGATCTTTACGGCTATGTCGGTTACCTTAGTTCTGCTGCGGATATCATCGTTGCAGACTCTATTTACTTTACTTTACAGTAATATGTACTTTTACTTATACTAGTTGCATTATGGTTGTATTTAAGATTTAACTCAATACCCAAAAAAACAACTACGCCGAATTCTTTTTTACCTCTCAGATTCTGACATTTTCGATGATCTTCTTTTTTCTGTCCGTCAATAAGTATTAATTGAAACTCACCTCGTCCCTCGTGAACCCACTTGACGGAGCGCTTCTTCCTGTTGACGTACATGTTCTGGCCGCGGCTGGTGTGGTTGCTGGAGTCGCTCAAGGACTTGGAGATAGCACGCGCAAGGTCCATCTGCTCTTTGACAGTTGGGTGCACGCCCGGCACGTAGAATGCTGACGAAGCGAACGTTTTCTCTGAAACATACAATATCGCGATTATGGTGCGTATAACGATGATTAGAGGTTTGATCATGTTACCGTTCACTTTATTACAACTAAACTATTCATTTTAAACTATTACGCTACGTCTAAGACTGTACGCCTTGGAACAATCTACATATGATATATTAAAGTCATAATGTCTGTGGTTCAGATACCACTTTCTTTATGCTACGTCATAAGTCACATGCGGTTCACAGATATTGACTTGGCTGGGATTCGAGCCCAGTAACGACGTGCATGGCGCGCTGACCGCTGATATACCTGCTCCAAGCTACCAATGTTGTAATGCAAGGTCGTACCGAACTTGCGATCTTTCTTAATGATATGCTCCTCCGCGTCGGGGGCCGGCGTGAAGATCTTGTTGAGGTCCACCTCCTTGTCGCCGACGATCACCGGCTTGTTCTCCATGTCCTCCTGAAATTGTAATAACACAGCGGATTAAAGAAAGCCAACATCAATGCATTTATGTACTAAGTGACAGGGAAACGATTGGCGATTGCTTAAAATTATGATGAGGAAGTAATTACAGTTATCATAACGTATTTGGAAGGATTTGGATTTTCCAAAAACATAGTTTGGTATTAGAAAATCTAAATAAAGACAATTAATTTATAGATACAATAATTATAAACATGCTTGTATTCATTTCCACACGTTGCCAACATCATGACATTTGATCTCGTGAAGACATTAGTTATGTAAATCCAGTAAAGAAAAAGAAAAAAGAAAGGAACAAACAGTTTATCCCATGATGATTTATAATCTGTCCAATTTTCCCATATACGTTCTTTAATGTCTTTGCGACCAGTCCTTGTATCCCTTAGCATGAATTAAGTAAAAAACGAAAATAGATTTAGTGATACACTCTAATAATTTGCATTGGGATAATATAGGGCTGAGTACACGATCCAATACATATTCCCCTCGCAGTAGATTTGAGCGGCGGCCATTTTGTTTAAATAACATACTGTCATGTACTGTGTCAAAACAATTCTTGTGATATTAGATATATTTCTACAGGCTATAAACGACAGCAGTATCGATGCCAAGGCCTGTTTTAAAGCAAATCGTTTGTCACTTCTCAGTTTTGGCAACAAATCATTTAACTCTGATAAGATTACCTTCGCCCATGTACATCTGCAACACCAGAGGCTGCAGGTATGTGGCCGGCCTTAAAGGATATTTGGGGGATGGGAAGGATGATGGGTAGGGGTGACAGTCGACCTTCGGTTAACTCACGTCACGCCGGTACCCTGCGTGGTCGCGGTACAACCATGCTACGTACGAACATGCCAGATCGATGAAGATACGTCCTCTGACGGAGTGCAGTGTCTGAGGTGCGTTTTTTATATCACAGATACAGAGCGTGGATATGTTTCGTTGCATAGTTTTAATCCTTGTAGTCAAAACATTATCCTTTAAACTAAAAGCTAAGCTAATTTGTTTGTATAAATTTGTATAACATAGTTAATTTAAAGTCATAATGGTTAATACAAAATAGCATTACGCATTGGTTAATAAGAATCGTATTAGTAATTGTAAATTCACTGCAAAACGAGTTAAATCAGCAAACGAGTGTATTATGTTAAAATATGTAAACAAATATATAGTCAATACACAAAAAAATCCTTTTTTTTTTTTTTTTAAATAGGTTCTCCTGTAAAAATCAGTCTGTCTATGGAGTATACAGGAGAGATTAGTTCGAACATATTTTTATAGGTTATTAGTCTATTTTTATACTGTCGAAGATAGCTCAATAGGTGTGAACCTATTGAGCTATCTTCGACACCCTAAATTGTAAACACCGATATTACCCAATTTATAGTAAATAAACTTAGTTATACAGAGTCTGACAAAGGAAAGCGCGATCGGAGAAAACGCGGCAAATTAAACGAAAATCACTATGTGGCATCACTAACTAACGTAGGAATTAAAGATTTTGATTGTTGAATATTATTTTTATATTATTATGTGGATGGCTTACATGTTCTTCATTCTAATTCAATTGTTAAAATTAAAATAAAAGCACTGGCTACTAAAACAAACCTCCATGTTTCTACTTTACAGTACAACGGGAAGAACTAAACTCATATAGTTTGGCGGAGCTGGATTTGTAATTATCAAGAAAAACAAATGTTTGAATAAACCTCAATCATCATACTTAAAATCACCTGCATGTATTTGACAGCGTTTGGCGTCTAAAAATTGTTGCCATACAAAAACCTTAAAGAGAACCTCAAATCACACTTTCTTTAGCCACACTACACACGCTTTTTTTATTTTAAAATGAGAATTACGTAACACAGATAATCACAAAAATACTTAAAATCACAGTCTTCGTCTTGATTTTAAACTCAAACAAAATCGTATTATTTCAACACTTCCTCACGTACATTTTTGACCGTCTCCTCTAGAAAAATATAAATTAATTACCAAGCATTTCAATTGTTCCGCGAAGATCGGGCGTTCTTTAAGTTTTAAGTAATCTCTCCTATTTATTTTCATGGCAGCGATCTTCAAAGCTTTCCGTTGTGATATATACAAAAAAATATGTTTTAATGGTCTTATGTACAATTCTTCATGGCGGCACACAGTTTTATGATATGATACGTATAGACAAAACACGTTTTTAATGGTAATATTTACAAGTCTATGGAACTACTGAGCCCACAATTTGATTATAAAATTTCGAAACAGTCTTACGCATAGTTGTGCTGGCGGTTGCATTTCGGGGAGCTCCACATCGTTCTGTAGAGTATTAGAAATTTTAATTTTATTGTCCTCCATTTTGAAATGGTTTTGTTTTATTTTAAAATCATATTTAATAAAAAAGTAGCTGATATGCGATGAGTTCTCAGAGACTAGTTTATTAGAGAGTTCAAAGTCTAAAGTTTATTAGAGAGTGTCAATAAACGTGGTAAAATTTTGGCTTCTTTTGACCACATTCCTCCAACGTGACTTTTATTTTGCACCTCTCGACCCCCCTTTGAGTGGAACTTTGAGTGAACGATATCTGTTTTAATTTTTTGAAAGAAACATTGGACATAATCATACGCCCTGTCGCCTATATGTGTGAGGTATTTAGATATTACAAATTTCCATTAGGCATGGATCGGCGTAACCGGAAGAGCTCCGCTACAGAATTTTCGCCTCTCCTGGAAATAGTATAACAGCTCGCCAGCTTCGTCGCCGGATTTACTTCTAGAACCCAGAAGAACAGTTGATAACCATTTGAAAATTTTGAACCTTTTCGCTACTCCACTTTAGTTACATACATACACATCGTTACGTTACGCTACCTTCGTACATAAATTGTGTAGCAACCATTAAAAAAAAAAATTATCAATGAAAATTCTTTCTTCGACGTAAGTAAGAGATTTAAATTTCGTTTTTCTATTGTAATTTTTATAAAATACCACCACTAAAACTTACGAAAAAAAAAGAATTAGCCTCCATAACACAGAGTTTTGTGCATACATCTTAGGTGGGGGAAAAAGTTTTTTCGTATTTTGTAAGTAAAAAGTTGCAGAAAAATCTCTTTGATGTGAATCTGTTTGTATCAGAACTGGTTTTGATACCATTAGACGAAATTTGAAGACGACATTTTAAAAACAAAAAATAAAAAGTAAAAACGGTTTCCCGCCATTTAGCTATTGTTTTCTGTCCGCCAAAATGAGTGAATCTAACGAAGAAATTCGATGCATTTTGAAGTTTTATAACAAAAAAAAAGAGAA
This sequence comes from Bhutanitis thaidina, assembly GCA_029286595.1. Lineage (NCBI taxonomy): Eukaryota > Metazoa > Arthropoda > Insecta > Lepidoptera > Papilionidae > Bhutanitis > Bhutanitis thaidina. The sequence continues at coordinate 1,206,954 of JAGSMS010000023.1, read as the reverse complement.
AAATGCGACACAAGCGACTATAAAAAATTGTGACGTTTATGGACTTAATGCAGTGTCAATAAGAGTAGCAAACAATTGGTTCATACGTTTCTGATACGCAATTTTGATGTCAAAGATGAAACTCGCTGTGGTCGACCGGTTACTGATAAAGTCGATGCTATTTTTGAAAAAATGGAGCATGATCGGCATATTAGTAGTTACGACATAGCTAGGAATTGACACAAAAACAGTTTTAACCCATTTGAAAAAGTCTACATATGCAAAAGGTCGATATTCAGTTTACTATCGAATCTATCAATACGAGGAGGCTTTCATTTGTGCCTTGTGTTCGTAGTGTACCGGTCGGACTTCACTAAGGACATCATGATAGCTACAATGATTTCATAATACAAAAATAAGTAGATACGTTACTAGCGCATTAAAAATGAAGCGTACAAAATACTGCAATTGTTGCCTCTGCGTGTTTAGATTTAAAGCTACAAATAGCGTAATGTGTTATGCGTAAATCCACTAACTGTACGTAATGTAAGTAAACTAAAATAAATATGTTTGTGCTGTCGCTGTGTTCGGAACATTTTTTTCAGGAAATAATGTATTCTTTTTGGAAAACCATGGAACACTACAATGGTAGGTAGAGTTAATAGAAAATTATGTTATGGTATGTATGGTTAATAAATTGGACGTGTTCACTAATGAAAATATATCGATTATTATGTTCACAACGACGTCTTCAATAAAATTATGTAAATATAAACGCAAACCTATTCGTCAACGCCGAAGTCTGCGTGCTCTCACTACCCTTTATTCTATCCTGATGTCTCCTACTGCTCCTTCCTACTTTCGTTACCTTTGCTCAAACCACGACAGAACCCTACGTTCGTCTAATAATCTCCTACTCCAGTGTCCCTCACATACCTCATGTTTTGTCCGTTCATCCTTTCCTGTTCAATCCGTACTTCTTTGGAATGCACTCCCACCCGAAATCAGAGCGTCTAAAAGTCGGTACATTTTTAAAATGAAAGCGAAGGAACATATCCTTAACAAAATAGCAGAATCATCTCAACAACAGACTATTATTTTTATGTATATTTAATATTTAAGTTATTAATATATTTAAATAAATATAAATGTATGTATTGTATGTACGTGTGTATGTATTTATTATTGTATGTATGCGTATTGAAATATTTTACCTTTATATATATTTACATTTATTATAATTTTTTTCCTCTCTTTAGTTCTCTCTATTCTATAACCTACACCTACTTCATTTCATCTCTGCATCGTGCAAAGGTTGACTGGTAGAGAATGCTTCTGGCATTAAGTCCCCCTATATACATTCTCATGTATATGAAATTCAATAAACAAATAAATAAAAAAAAAAATTTCTCTCCAGTTGGTTCCACATATACGATAGATATAAAAGTTCTGTTTCGGGATTACTTATTTAAACACAAGTCAATTTACAAGACAATAACCGCTCTAAAAGAAGTTTGTGTGTTATATTGTGTTTCTAAAACTGAATGGTAACTAAGGAGTCTGATCCAGAACTGCGTAAAGGAAATAAAATACAAATAAAAACCCAAATTTAATTTGCTGTACGGACTCCGAAATGCGCCTTAAATGTAGCCATGTTCATTCAGATAACCAAATGCGAGAATCATCCATTATTATTTTTAATTCGAGAAGCAATAACACATCTACACATTAGATATACGTAAAGTGTAAATTGGAATAATTACTAAAGTACTTAAGACGTTCTGTGTATGATGGATCGGTAAGTAGTGTTGGATCGAGTCCAAGTTTCAGGCAGAGTATTGCCAAGCCGCCCGCTGCCAATGTGCGATGTACAACATTTCATTTTGTATTTCAGTATTCAGGGCAATATGTCCAACATGCGCGCCGGCTGAGAAAAAATCAAACTTCACGCTATCTCCATGACTTTGATGTGTTATTATAACGTAACAATAATATGGTTAGTTTGATGTTGAGTTTTAATTAAAAATACAAGGTCGTTATGTTAATTACCTAAGCGACCTTGCATTTCAATATTTTTTTTATTATATTGTTGTAAGAAAAAAAGTGATGTATTTACCACGTGCTCGGCGGTGAAGGAAAACATCGCGAGGAAACCTGCATATCTGAGAAATAATCTGAGGATATGTGGGGCCCGCCAACCGGCAACCGGCAGCGTGGCGGGCCACTCCCGGCTCATACAGTCTCTCAAATATTTGAGGAGGCCTTTGTCCAGCAGTGGGCACTTACAGGCTGCTTCTCGTAGGTACTGCGGTCGCCAATCATCTTGCCGGGCGTGGTGATTATGACAAACACGACTGTGTTGGTGTAGTTGATTATTTAGAGCCTGTGAGGTAGATAAGATTGTGCACGGTAGGCTTACCACATGTGATGCTCACTCTCTCTCTCTCGCTCTTGGAGATACAATTTCAAGTAAATTTTTTTTTTAAGGGAAAGGCGGCAAACGATCAAGCCGTTCACCTGATGGTAAGCGATTACCGTCGTCCACGTATATTAGCAACACCAGAGGTGCTGCGGGTGCGTTGCCGGCCTTTAAGGGTATTAGGGAGGATTGGGAAGGGGATGGGAAGGTAATGTGGGCCTCCGGTTACCTCACTCACCGAACGAAATGCAGAAGCTCCAGATGCTTCTACTTCACTTCGGTATTCTGCGAGGCCGCGGTACCAATTCGGTCGAGCCGGCCCATTCAGAGCAAAAGCCGCCGCTTGATGGCCATTTATTTATTACATACTTAAGTCCTTAAAAAAACTATTCATCAATACTTTTCGCTCAATGAACATCTCAACACTCATTCGGTTTATGTTCCATCATGATAATTCTATTATGTTATTTTGTCTGTCTTTACTAAATACTAACTAATTACAGTCTCGCATCACAAAGATTATTACAATGATAAATTATCACGGCTAAAATAAGAGAATGGCTGATTGTTATTCATAAATCTATTTTGTTTCTGGATGAACGCCAGAGAGTTTATCACTTTTTGCATTTGTATGTTTTAGAAGAATATGGGGCATGGGGGATCTGATCTCACCAAACCGCTTGCTCAGTATGATGAGTATGTGGAAACCTTCTAAGATATATTTACTGGCGGATGCTGAGCGTTTCTTGGAGAGGCGGATATTCAGCAGAAGACTAAGTTGTTTTTCTATGGTTATAGGGGCAAACGGGCAAGCGGCCCACCTGATGGTAAGCGATTACCGTCCCCTACGTACATCTGCAACCCCAGGGTTGCTGCAGGTACGTTGCCGGACTATAAGGTACTACCCCGAGGCCACGACAATGGCTCTACCACGTGCAACTACTCTCTCTCTCTCTACGTACAAATACTGATGTGGTAGAGAAGTAGAATGGAAACTCAAAGATATGAAGAGCATGAAGGTAGCACCAGTATTCTGGCAGCAGATAGGCACCAGTGATTACCACGAAAAAGGTAAGCTGCTCCACCATTCGGCGAGTGAGGTAATAGCAGGTCTCATCCTCATCCTCATCCTCTCTCCCATGTCCCAAACATCCATAAGCCGAGAACGCACTTGCAACTCTTCTGGTGTTGCAGATGTACGTGGGCGACTTACCATCAGGTTAGCCGCTTGCACGTTTGCCCGGTTTTAGCTTATGTATAATTCTAGCAAAGATTGTATCTTTATAACACTTCCATAGCATATTGTGAAAATGATATTAAAAAGCTCTTTGTCGACCTTCAGTACCGTGGGGCGGTACCCTAACTATTTGGGGATCCAGTGGTTGTTTAAAACAACTTGAACAAATTTAACTTTACTTTTTATTAAAGGGTCTTGGTTCAGATTTCTTATCTTTCCACCTTAACATATAACAATAGAATTTTTATTAATCCAACGATTTATGCCAGAACACTCTGCTAAAGAATTTTTGTTCTAAACATTACATAGGGAGCTAATTCCATTTATATAAAATGGCTAAATAAATCGCGTACTGATATTCGCACCGACACTTGGTCAACTAATGCAGCCTTGAGGATCGGTAAGCTGAAATAAACAATAAACCGTACCGTATTACATGAAGCACTGAGTACCGTATGGAAAGAAAGGTCCACAAGTGAAGAAATGAAAGATTTATACACTATATATATATATGTTATTATGACGGATATCCTAGCAAACAATTCGAGATATATAAGACAGTAGTAAAATTTATGTTCGCAAATTCTGAGAGCGTCTAGAAGCCGATCCAGAGTTCAGCGTTCTACTTTCATCGGGAACGCTTTGACTTTGTTTTTAGATTATATCTTAAATAACCAGCTGTCCGCGTCCATCGCATGTACACAGTGAAAGGGTACTTCCGTCTGTTATCAGGCGCTTAGACTTAGGGTTGCCATAATTACCAGGACTGGAGCTTTAATTGCTAAATAAAAAGGACAGAAAAGATGAGCACGACATTCCCGAAAAAAGCATTTTAAAGCAAGGTGTATTTAAGTCGTTTAAATAAGCTGTAACTCCCCGCAAATACGGGTCGTATGGCAGCCCTGCATATACAGCACTGCTACGTAACTTAAGGTGGTTTAGTATATCTGAACTTTGTCTATCAGTTTACGTTTTATATAGACGTTGTTGGAAGGTTATGCCGGCCTCCTACCGACTAAAAACCCCAAAATGCATTTGCCTTACCGGTGTAACTTAAATACTTCTCGAAGCCTCTGGCATTTCCGACACCGAACTCTAATATCGGCGACGAGCAGCATCACTAGCGCCAGAGTGTTACTACGCTTGCATGGAGTGGGTATGGGTAAACTTTTCTTGGAGAGGCCTGTGTTCAGCTGTGGAGTTATACAAGCTGATTAAGATGAATATGGGAACCCATTTGTAAACTATTACGTCCCCGACACGACGATGCGCCACCTCAAGGCCTTTCTTTCTGGCGACGGATCGTCCACCTGTCAGCCGCCTAGGCCTTAGTTGTAGACGATGGAAAAGGACTCGATAGAGCCTAACCCTGGTGCCCAGCTGTCGAGCTCCGAAAGGGGCCGTTGACTCATAACTCTCTCTCTCTCTTCCTCTGTGTAGTCTCCTTCTTCGCGACTTCGAAAAATCAAAATAATAAGATAACACATTCTAGTAAACGGCTAGATGCCGTTAATAAAAATAACACAAGAGGCTTCAGCCCGTGTATGGCCACAATTTCTGAAATTCTGTACTTTCCTGAAAACCTTTTACATAAAAAAAACTTAGGATTCAGACTCTAATAAATGTGGTTTGCACCTCATAACAATTAAGACGCTGAAATATCAAAGATGTTGGTAGAGCCTATCGGCGGTTTTTGATGCTGCTCGCATGGGCCGGCTCGACCGGGCTCGAAGAATAGCGGCGTTTCGTTCGGTTAGTGAGGAAAACGGACGCCCACACTCCCCCTCTCCTCCCTCCCGCCTCCTCGAATATCTTTAAAGGTCGTCAATGCACCTGCATCTCCTCTGGTGGTGCAGAAGACCCTGCGTCGGTAATGACTCACCATAAGGCCGCTTGATCGTTTACCCCTTTTCCCAAAAAAAGGTACTTAAATATTTTTTGAGTTATGTAGGTACATAATTTACCTAATCTCTGTCACACATGCTAGCATCTACTCTGTCAACCATGTGTACCATTCACTATTTTGTTTCCTCTGTTTTCTAATGAAGCGTCATAGACATAAGTCGTTAAGAACACTTCCTGGGTTGTTCGATGCATTGTGTTCCCAATTCTCTGAGCCATAGACATTAGTCTATGTCGAAAGTCCGTCCCATTAGAATTAGATGCATTAACGCCACGAGTGGGTCGGTCCCGTCCGTTCGCGAGTTCATAAATAAACGGAAAACGATGATATTCGTCGGCCGGCGTCAATGATCTCTGGATGGTCACAGATTATGTCCCAAGACTACTCTTAATTGATAGAGATCATATTCCAAGCTATAATATGACAAATTTCATTCTCTTCCAAGCATACTAAACATTCACATTTGCCGTATTAAATAGGATAAAACGGAAAAGTTTGAGGGGTTTAAAGTTAGCAATCGCTATGTTCTCATGGATCACGGCATACGGTATGAATATTAACTAAGGAATCAATGTAAGGTGTGATTCTTCGTCACTCAACGCTGTAGTCTCAACTGCAGCATCAAGCTGAGTGTGATCTGTTCGCCCCGTGCGCCGCGCGACGCGTCTAGAGGAGGCAACGTTAAACATTGTTTGTGTAAATAACTGTTTGATTAAATGTGTTGCAATGTTTGTTTGTTATTGAGTGGCCTATTTGTGCATTAAATGTTTCTTTCTTTCTTTCTTTCAATTTTATTATTTGGAGCGGGATTATCCCAATAAAAATCACACAATGTTTGGCGACTACATCCTCACACTCGCAATTATTAAACGCGAATGCGTTCAAGGAACAGTTTATTTGCCGCCTGGAGCGAAGCCAATACTTTCGCAGCTGTACATGTTTCGAACTTCTATACGACAAGCAGATATTCTAAACACTCGAGACAACAGACATACTTTTTCTATTTCAGAAGTACGTTGCTCCCACTTTCAAAGTTCAAGTGTTCACTTTTACTAGACCAAGACGCATCCACCATGGATTTTGTTTACAAACATTTTACAATTCACGTAAAACGGAAACTGTGAAATACAAAAATTGGCACCCCTAACTTAACTAGCATAACAAACATAGCACTGGCGACCAAGTGATGGCGGAATCCAACCGAATCCATTGAACCAAAATCCCACAGGCTAGTGAATAGGAGCAGCAGCTCTGGTGCGAGTAATCTCACTAACCCGCTTGCCCAGCAAGGAGAGCATGAGCACACCATTAAAGTTAATGATTACTGCGTCTCGCTGGCGTTGGCTGACGAATAGTCTACGGGTTATTTACAATGGACTTCGAAATGAGCCTAGTGAATGGAGTTGGAACAACAAATTCTCTCATTCTCTAGGAAATCACATGAACGTTTCTCAATACAATCGCTTATTACTGCAGCTACGAACAATACACATGCCCGTCGAGTTGGTCCTGAGAGTACTGAGTTTGAATTCTAGTCGGCACCAGTATTCATCATCATCGTCATTTATCTCTACAGCCCGTCACAAGTCCACTGGAGTTTTTTTTTTTTTTTCGATTTATCATATAGGAAGACGCTGCTTCTATTCACTCTGTCGACAGCCACGATACCCTCGAAAAGAGACAGGACGGCAGATTCTCTTATACAGCTTTCAAATTAGCATGGTCCTTAGAAACTGGGACCATTGGTCGCCTTCTATAAACCCATGGTCAAATAGGGGCGGTGATTTTTCTTTCTCAAAGTTAATAATAATATTGATAATACAAATGTTGTTAAATAAACATCGAAGGAAGTACTTTAAAGAGCTTTAAAGTGTGCTTTACTTCATGCTAAGTTAGATATTTTTTAGATTTTTATAGCAACTTATATTTTTATTACAATTAACAACTATATCTTAATACAAGACGCGATTGTTCGTAGACTGAACACAATTTCTAGATCAAAGATTCAGATCTAAAGCTTTTGATAACAGAAATAGAACTCCTTTGCGAATTTCAACTAGTGCCTAAGCATAAACTGGAATAAAGACCACTGTACCACATTACATCATCATTCATCATGTCAGCCTATCATACGTCCACTGCTGAACGCAGTACAACTCCCACAAAGATTGCCACAAAGTACGGCGAAGATTGATGAAAGTGGGAGAAGCGAAAGACGTATGTCAGGACCGTAGCAAGTGGAAGAAGATTGTTTCTGCCTACCCCGTTGGAAATAAGGCATGAATATATATACATTCATTATTGTGGGGTTATTTATATATATACTCGTCTGGTTGAGTGATATATATAAATATGTATAAATACATAAAATACATCAAATTAAATAAGTCATCTTTGAATATATTATAATTAAACGACTTAAATTAAAATTAAATAAATAAATGATTTATAACCCAACCAGACGGACGCCTTTGGCAGGGGATACCAGGCGGCCGAGGGAAAGGGAAAGAAACCGGCGGCGAAACCTTATTATATTATATTATTATATAATAATGATAATGAAATATAGTTGTAATATTAAGACTGTGACTATAATGCAGAGATAACAGGTAGTGTCGTATTTTTTATTGCCAGTTGCCGCAGTTAAATAAAGTGTATCTAATGGATTGCGCATAAGCTCGCCATACTTAGACTTTAAAATGATATTTACGCATATGCTTATCATTATAAGAAGTTAAAAGTGATTCACGAATCTAAAGTCTGTGATGTGTTTGTTAAACAAAACCTGATGTTTGCCTCGGGGTGACCTTGAAACTATACGTAGGTAAGCAAAACTGGTTCGTAATAGGCACACGATCTTCTTTTCATATAGCGTAAATGATTCCTTTGCACAGTTGTAAATGTATCCCTTTACAAATTTAGTTGAACCTATTGTTAGCTTTGAATACGAAGTATAAATATAAACTGAATTAGCACATTCAATATCCTTTAGGTATAAAAGAAATTTGCTCCGTGATAACTATAATGTATGCATTAAAGTAAGACAGAATAATAGTAGATAGTAAGGTTAGTAAGCTAACTAGGAATTACATTTACATAAAGATATACATATACAGGTTGGATGCTACCGTACGCATTAAAGTAAACATGATATTTTACATGTAATTTTGAGGTCATAAGCCGAATACCAGTTAAATAAGTCCATTAGTTTAGTCGCTTTCTTAGTTTTTTTTTACTAACTTGGACTCAAGACATATTTGCGCTAATAATTTACTAGCCCTAAGATACCTAATATAGGTCGAAGACCTTATCGATAAAAGTAGATATTTGGGGCTTTCATACCTTTCTTTTGCACTTACATTTTCTAAACTTGCTTGAATTATTGCAAATTAACTCAAAGTCAAAGATAACATAGGATTTTAAAATATATATTTTTTCCTTCTTTCATCAATACTTATTACACTTTTCTATTTTATTATAAACACTGTTATAAGACTTGTTTTTATTTTAGGTCAGTACCGTCACATCCATTCTGTAATTTCTATTAAAATATAAACGTACTTAGATAAAGAAATGTCTATATAATAAATAAAATACGGGTCCCAATACAGCACCTTGCAGCATATCTTACGCGTGAGCTTGTTAGAAGCCTCCACTTAAATTAAATCAGATAGAATCGACTTACCCAACTTACAGGGAACAACTTATAACTGAGGTGCGTGAGGAATTCTTTTTTCTGAGGGTCGTACATGTCTGATGGTTTAAAACCTCTTTTTGTGATGAGGGTGCTGTTGACGCTGGAAGAGCTTTTGACGTCGTCGAAGCTGTCCTTGTGCACGACTCGGTCGTTTATCTTGTGGATGCTGGACATCTTGTTTGAGGAGTATTGACTCTCACTTATCGTCATCATCGTTGCCAATGAATAGCTTCTCGATTTTAACACTAATGCTCCTTGACACTTTTCACTACAGTTCGTTCTGTTCTCGAATGTTTTGGGTTTTTACGTCTTTTCTTTTGTATCACTGCAACAACTCAAATGTATAAATCAGAAAAATTAATGGTCAACGTCGGGATCAACGCATCAAGGCTTTGGACGGCTAAAAAGAAAATGTGACTAATGCTTGGGCTGGTGACTACGGAGTGGGAGTTGTTGTGTTCTACGATGTTTCATGGCGAAGTCACGATCGATGAATTGTTAATCTGTTCGCGCTAAAAGGGAATTGAAAGTTAAAACAAGAAACAACAATATTGTCGTGCGACTATTCCTGGCGCATTGTTTACGAGATACCCAACCGTTCTAACGAAGTTTTATGAGCGCGCAATTCCATATCGCGTTAGAATATGTTCAAGGGGATTCAAAAGCGTATTTGGGACGCGATGAAACAAAGTTAAACAACGTTCGTAGATCGTATAACTATTTACCTACGGTTTAACGTAATGCTGTTTGAGGTTAATTGAGCGGTCATTTTAATCTCAATATTCTTTTATAAAGATTACTTTGATCACCGCTTCAAAGTTTCGTATTGGCAAAAATAATACAATAATATAATTATCAATTTATGTAAATGTATGTATGTATGTACTAAACTTAGTAAATCCGAACGTGAAATGCCAAAACAGAAATTTCTGAAAAGTACACAGTCTAAATGATAACTGAAAATTGCTTGGCAACATTTTTGGCACTGTGAAAAATCAACATACACCAGTCATTGTTATTGTATGTAGTAGTATTAAGGTACAAGTTTCACGAATATTATATCACTTAAAATATATTAATCAAATTTTTTTTTTTGGTTAGTGTCACAAATATGGAATATTCAGATTTGAACACCTAATCGCTAAAAGTTGTTTAATTAACTTCAATTGCATTAAATCATATTCAAATGTTTTGATTGCGCGTATTCTCAAATTAGGAAATTTGACTGTTTCAAGTTATATAGCTATAGTTTTTTATGTTGAGTACATCAAAATGTAAATTAAAAAAAAGAAATTCCCGCCAAAAAACACGAAATAATTACACTTCACGGTTGCTTAATGTTTTCACATAATTAATTATTTGCACAGGACGCTCAATAAAATCGCAATAAACACCGACAGATGTTTACCAAACAAGTGTTTCCGCCGCGAAGAGATCTGACTAACTGAAAATAAGTATTAATTTTCAAACGCCATTGCATAATGCGCAGGGAAGCTTCTCTACGTGTAGGGTGTCCATGATTTTAAGTCATACGAGTCTAAATCAATTTTCTTTTTTTTTTGTGTACAAGTATAGTTTTTTTTTACTATTTTAAGGAGCCTTAACGCCGGCAGGATTAGACATCTAAACAATCAAATGTTCGAGTTGAAGTTACCTATCATAATCACAGACATCTGACGGTTAACAATAAGTAACTTCATTTTGGGCCTTTTCCACCACATAGCACCAAGTGGGATTATGACCGAACGTTGGTCTCTTCACAATAATAATATATCGAGTAGTGGACTTAGACCAATGATGAAGATGAAGAAATTGATTACGTGTACCTTCGCAGTAAACATTATTGATTACACCACGTAGGTGATAATTTGTTGGTGTCGCTTCCATTAAGAGAAATAGGCACGATCAGCAGTGGAATTGCGTCCTCTGAAGGATATATTGATAACATAAAATACGGCAAGATACTATGATATACGAGTACATTTTATGACTTTGCTGAATACCGGCGTGAAGTAGAGGCAAACGCTTGTGCGCGAGTGCTTCTGCGTTTCCCCCCTTTCCCATCCTCCCTCTCTTCTCCCTAATACCGTTAAAGTCCGGCAACGCACCTGCAGCACCTCTGGTGTTGCGGATGTGTGCGGGCGACGGTAATCACTTACCATCAGGTGAATCGCTTGCACGTTTGCCGGCTTTAAAAAAAATGATACTAAAACCCGTTTAAAGTTTAGCATTAGCAAAATGAAACTCATGACGTTGATGTCTGTCCGTACGCGCACGCTCGTCATTGATCAAGCGTTATTTCTCATCTGCACAATCCCGACACAACATAAATACAAATGTCCAAATCACGCTCGCAATTCCTCTTAAGTCAGGAGAGTTGCCATGCTTCTAATTTCTATGTTATGTTCATTGATAGCTAGATTGCAGCGCCCAGGTCGTCAGCCCATCGCCACTAGTGCAACATGCAATAACGTTAAATCCATTTGCATTTTGTTGCCTTCTGCAATACCTACCATCAGATAAACGTTATGCTGTTCTTTAGTTTCGTTAGACATACGGAAATACATGGTTAGGTAATGCGGTTTCCCGTCCGCCATTTTCTTGCGCCGAAAGGGGCGCGTGGGACAGCCGTAATCCTTTCACTCTGCCATGAGAACTTAAATTTTAAATAACTATATATCAACGTTCTATCCTACACACCTTTATTATGCTAATGTGCTATACATAAACGTGAACGTTATAATACACAGCAGATTAAAAATTACTATTAAGCATTAATATTAATATAGCATAAGCTGCTATTTATTTTTGAAAGCAGCCAAAATAATCGCAGTTCGTTGTCTGCTGAAATGATAAGCTCGCGCGCCTCTCGTTAAAGAGCAGTATGTTCTGTATCGCGCACACAGTTGCTATATATACCATACAAATAAAACGTAATGCGCTTTAAATAAATCATATCGTTACAATGCGTTCTTGATTTATAGTCGTTATGGATATGACTTGTTATGCATAGGGGTTATCCCTACTACGAAGAGCAATATTTTAGCGACCACTGTTTTATTGTTAAACATGAACATACAAACAAACAGAAGCCCACGTTTCAGCTGTGTCAGTGGTTCGGAAAATTGCTTCATCTTACTCTCCATCCATATTTATCTACAGTTTGCAACACGGAAATTCCCGTAAACTGTCAAAAGGCGAGGGCACTGCAGTCGGACGGCATCAGTGCCAGAGTCTAATTCGGTCCGCCCGCCGCCGCGTCGCTCCACCACGGCTACAGTTATGCGCCGATGTAATATTTACATTTTAACGTCGAATTTCACTCGAAAACACCGCAAAATGAATCACCGCCATTGTTCACCTCCAAGTAGTCCGCACGTACAGCACCGATGCATCGTTTGACAAACGCGCACGTGAAAGTGACCAACTTTGCAATTTGAAGCATAAACCGGGTTTTGTTTTTTTTTTTGTTTCGTTAAATATAAGGCATGGCGTAACAACCTTCACCCTTAACATACCTTACCGGCCTGTGAATATTGCACGCTAGAATATAGAGGAATGATTTTCCAAAATGGCCACGCTCGGCGACCGCAGTACCAGAGCACCACGAACTTTAGACGCTTATGCCCGTTGTCGCTTGCTTAATTTTGCTCTGGTCGTTATCGAGATCGTTCTCACGTCGTCTGTCGGTAGGTTTTAAGATTTTTTGGAAAGGTTTGCTCTTATTCACCACGCTGGGCTCCCCACAACTAGTCTGTGGTATCAGTCGCCAGTCTCGTTCGTTTGCTGGAATTTGGAGAGAAAAATGGTATATTAACCCCTTACAGAACTATATTGTTATATATAAATAGTTGCCAGTTTAAAAAATAGTTAGTAACGTTCTACTCACACACCAGTACCATCGAATAATGTTTGGTTTTATTTTAAATATTATTAATTAGAATTATTGCTTATACATGTATTATAAGGTTAGTTCTTACAACTTGACAACAAAGTTCAGAGACAAAAAAAATTAAGGATTAATAATTAAACTAAAGGCAGTTCCATAATTAAGTAACTTTCGATTTTCTCCTATTAACTCTTGTGTAATGCCCTGCGCATTTAAGTTCAAAGCTCTAAAATTTTATATATATATAATTGAGGGTATGTCCAGGTTATGTTGTTTTAAATGCCTCATTATATATTCTAACCAAGTGCAATATAAAAGGTTACTGTGCGGAAAATTTAAGAACCTTAAAAATTATGCTTTCTTTTTATTTCATTTGGATGAAGTCGTTGGCAAAAGCTAATTACTAATAAATTCATTACGATGTTTGGTCTACCGAATGAAGCATGAGTTACGATATGAATCTGACATGTTGCAGCATCTGTACTGTGGACATGTTTCGATATTTCTCTGATTCCAAACATTAGTGACATGCAGATGTCTCAGTAGACTTATTTTAATAACTTGTTTGAGAGACATGTACAAAATTATTGTACTGATGGATGGTCGTAAATTATTTCTCTGTTTAAATGATAAGTAGGTAGAAAAGTTATATAAACATTAATTATGTGTATATAATTAACACTAAAACTTTATCTATAACTAACACTTTTTTCTTAAAATACGATCCTAATCAATTTTTTTATGCACAGCAAGCGGCTCACCCGACGGTAAGTGATTACCGTCCCCCACGAACATTTGCAACACCAGAGGAGTTACAGATCCGTTGCCGGATTCTAAGGATGTTTGGGGGCTGGGGGGGGGGCAGTGAGCATCCGGTTACCCCACTCACCGAACGAAACGCAGAAGCACAACATGCCTCTACCTAGCGCGGGTATTCTGCAGGTTGTACAGAAGCTGGCCAACAAACGAGGTTCCGGGGATCGATTGATGGTGAAACAAACTTCCGAATTCGCCGAGCCCGAACCCCAGACCAGTGATAGCGAGGTGGCAGGTCTTTGATCTGCTGACCCGCTTGACAAGCGAGCCGATATTGACAAATTAGAAAGGACTATATTAATTGAGCAGAAAATGTTAAGAATAAAAACATACACGCTTTTTTTGTCTCTTTGTGGAAAAATTATCTTTTACAGTGTATATTAAAATAAATTAGTAATCATTCATATAAAATGATTTAATGCCTACATGTATGTATATATTCACGCCTTGTTCCCAACGTGGGAGGCAGAGACAATCTTCTTCCACTTGCTACGGTCCTGGCATACGTCTTTCGCTTCTCCCACTTTCATCAATCTTCGCATGCATGCTCGTTGGTTTAGAGTACTCTTGACCTGGCCTTTTTTCAGCACGTCTCCGATTTGATCGTGAAATGTTCGCCTAGGTCTTCCTCTCCCTACTCTACCATTTAAACTCGCCTCATATATTTGTCGCGTCAACCTACTTTCATTCATCCTCTCCACATGTCCAAACCAGCTCAGCATCCCTTTCTCAATTCGTGTCACTACATCGTCTTTCACGCCACAACGCTCTCTGATCACATTATTTCGAACCCTAATTACATAGTACTTGTAATTACTGCCTACGCAAACTGTTCGGTGGAAAGTGTGTGTACGTATAGTTTAAATATAGCACTCACTCCAGTCATCGAAAGAGCTTAGGCAGAAGTTACCGATTTCCATTTGGTACGACTGCGGGTGTTGCCCTACGGTCCTTCACTTTTCGCCTCTCGGGCAGATACCGTTTCTATATCGGAGATTGGCGCGAGATGCTCTTGGCTTTAGGACTCGCCTCTTAGGACTGACACGTTAACGTGATAATAACCTTACTTCAAAAGTTCCATCCCATAACACTTCCTTCTATTCTAAATCCTTTTCCATTGAAGCTGTTCGGATTTGGAACTCCCTACCAATTCATATAAAGCGTGCGCAATCCCTAAATAATTATTCCTTCATCTCTCATTATCTGTTTATCCTTCAACACTTACTTTTCCTTGCATCGTATGGCTCTTATATTATTTATTCTTTATGTTCCTGTATATATTGTGTATTTATTTAGATATATCAGTATATGCTAGAGTATATATATATATATATGTTAGTGTATATATCAAGATATATTTATTATATTATATTTTCACTTCTCAGTAACTTGCGTTTACCCTTAACCCTTGCTCACTGCTCATTATCACCTCTGCAAAATGATTGCCTGGTAGAGATCGCTTCTAAGCGATAAGGCCGCCAATTGTACCTTTGTGTATTTTATGTTTCTTTTTATTTATTTTTCTTTCCTATTTTTGCTAATTGGTGTACAATAAAGTGTATTTCATTCATTCATTCGTTAACTCGTTAGCTGCGCTCACTATTATCAAAAACTAGTTCTCCAGCAGAACGAGTCGATGCGGTTGTAAAGAGGGTTTTTTTATGCGAAAGGCGGGAAACGAGCAATCGCTTCACCCGCTGGTAAGTGGTTACCGTCGCCCACGAACATCTGCAACGCCAGAAGGTGCTGCAGGTGCGTTGCCGGGCTTTAAGGGTATTTTGGAGGTGGGGGGGTGAGAAAGGGGAGCGGGCCTCCGGTTACCACGCTCACCGAACGAAACGCGGAAGCACAAGATGCGTCTACTTCACGCCCGGTATTCTGCGAGGCCGTGATACCAATCCGGTCGAGCCGGCCCATTCGAGTAGCAGCTAAAGCCGCCGCTTGGCTCTACCACTCGGCTAATCGTTTAGTGAACAATAAAAGATTCAGACCGCCGGCGTGCATAACTCACGCTGCGGCACAATCAGTGCGCGTTGCCTTGCGGTATCCCGGCTTGCTGGCGTATATCCTGAAGGGTTTGCCCACATTCACCACGCTGGGCAAGCGGGTTGGTGACGTTGCCTTAGTACTAGTGACGCTGCTCCCCGTCAGTAGCCTTTATTTGACAAATTCGGATGGATTTCTTCTCGAAGTTACGAGCGCACGTCGCCGACAAGTCGGAACGAGAACAATCTCGCAATTACAATTTGCAAATGTCCAGTTTCGTGAAAAATTGTTACAATTAGATAACCGAAACCTAAAAATATTCTTTTTTTGTGATGAATGGAAAATGCTTTATGCATACCCGCTGCTGGCCGGGACGCCACCAGACGCGTATTGTCGGACTTGGATCTCGGAAGGAGAAACATACAGACTAAAAACCATCCACGCTGCTGTTGGCCCGGAGGGCTTTACAGCTTCATCTAAAGAGACTTGCGATACCGGATGCCTTGCCAGCTGGGATGTTATTATTATTTGGGGTATTTCTGTATGTTCTCATCTGGTTGGGTTGTATATGCAAATATGTATAGATACATATAATACCATGAAATAAATAATATACACAGAAGCCCTCGGCAAAGCACAGACGGTCGAGGGTTAGGGAGAAACGGAAAGAAACCGGCGAATGATATCGAGGAAGTCTTCTGCATTTGAGCACGGAGCGGTCTGTCACGGAGTCCCAGGCGCCGCAGCTGTTCAGAGACGCTAACTGGGATTAACCCATTCTTATTAAAACTACCCTTAGTTGTGTTTATTTCATACTTGGTATTAGAACATAATGGCATAAAGCTTTTGTACCGTCAGAGAAAGGTGAAAATTATAAGAAAAAAAAAAGAGCAATATGTTTATTTGTTTATTGTATTGTAAAATGTATTTAATAATCGTATGTAATAACACTAACAACATTCATATCTTAAGCAGGACAAGAAAAGAAAAGTACGGGTTAAAATAAACAAAATTTAATTTATTGATAATAATAACTAAAAAAAAAAATATTTTACACAATTATAATTAGTGTTACACGACTAAGAATAATTATTTTTAACATATCAAAGACGTGGACTAGCAAATAAAAATTAACTTACACATCCATTTTTTTTTAATTCAATTGGTGTCAAAGGAATAGGAAGAGTTTAGTGACAGACTTTCTAAACATCCGTAAGGCGGGACTTTAGTTCAAAAGATTTTCAATTTTTGATTTTTCTCCAACACGTTACCAACCCGCCTTGAAGTTTGAACTCCTACAAAATCACTAAAAATCTTTCCAAGTACGGATGTACATAGCCCTTTTAAGTATATAAATTACAGTTTAAGGTTAAATATGGCAGTCCATTCCAATAACACGATGTAAAAGTGAGAAAAATTGGTCTGAATAGAAATAAAATAAGGAGCCATCGAACTTTCCCATAAATATCATACATAAACATACAATATATCATAATTCTAGAGTTATCGTACACCGATAGGAAAAGAAGCCGTTATAGTAGAAAAAAATTGTTATCGTTTAAAAAAGTCTTATTTCATATGCGTAGAACTAGCACACCATAGCTTAACTCCGAATTTAGTTTTTTATCTGCCCAATGCAAGTCCGTGCGCGCCAAAATTCCTGTCATAATTGAATAAAATACTAGTGTTAAAATGCCACAAACCTATCAGGCTGGTTATGATGTCGCTGTCATTGACTTTAATGTATCCATAAAGATTTTTTTGTTTTTAATACTTAATAGCAATTAAAAAGGTTAAGTGTCATTTTAAATGAGAATTAGCTCGTTCCCTTTATCGCCATCGGCCATGGTAAGTTTGTGACACTAATACTTCTATTGTTTCGACACGTCAATAATATTTGCAGAATCGGGTTTTGGGAATCGGAAGTCGGGTTGACTGGCAGAGAATGGCAAATGGCACAATACAAGGTTGATAGGCTGAGTAACATATATAAGCACCGGTTCTCGCATTGGACAGACAAAACATTATCTATAATGCGAAATTTCCCTTACATAGACGATTAGATGCATGCGTGTTTATTTGTGTATGTATCAATTTGCTCTATTATATTTACGTAAAAAAAACATACAAAAGGCATATAATCAGGTGTAAACAGTAATAAAAAGCGGGAGCAAATTGATTGATATGACACTCTACCGATACAATTACGATTTAATTGAGAATAACTTAAATTATATATTCATTAATATTCAATTACATTTTATAAATAATAGTTGTGTTGTACCTGTCAAAATAATCGGTTTTATTGTCGCTTTTAGTCGACATAAGATACAGACCATATACAATTGAGCAGGAGATATACGCACGGAAATATAAAATAAATGTATACTATAACGGTAAGCATAGTATATAAACGACATCCCAGCGTATTCGGTGTGCACATTTGAATACTTTCGAGTCTGCCTTATATGTGAAAACATCTACGCATGGTAACCTATCTAAGACAAAAGGGCTTAAGTTAAAAATGAAATGTAAACAAAAGCGCGACGACACCCATCCATCGATAAAAATTAAATTAAAAAGCCGGACCTTACGATAACATATTTGTGCTTAAAGTTCGAACAAATACTGCAGCGAAATAAAGATTTTTTTTTTATACTTACCAAAAACTAGGGTTACCCACAAAGAATAATGACATAATCAATGCCTATTATAAGTTAAGACATTCGCGGGAGTAGCAAATGTTGTTGTAGTTAAATCGTTTCTTTTTTTATATCGTGCTACCCCCATAATACTCGTTAAGTAACTAACTATACCTAGCTTAGTCTAAGCAAAATGAACTCGGGACGCATCTGTCGGTGTTACTACGCCCCAATACTCTCGTACAAAGAACTATTTCACTTGTGATACTTGTTTTAGGTAAGAAGGTAACCAACCATAATCTGTTGAGAATAAAAAAAACACGTGTTCCTTTGACAATAAGTACTATTTTTCTGTGACAAATTAATTTTGCGTGCAAGGATTTCCGTATAGGTATAAAAATGTAGTAAACTTTCCTCTACATGTATATATTTAATGTCGAACGCGTAATATTACAAGGATAGCAATTTGTCCAAAAGTCAAACATTTATTAATTGAAATTACAGAATACATTATTTCAAAACGTTTTATTTTTAAAGTTTTAAAAGATCTCACTACCTTTTCCAAGAGCACATATAAAAACATGTTCCTTTTTCAAATTTGACATTAAAAACCGCGCACAAATTTGACACTGAATAATGTTTTAACTGTAATAAATAAATATTTGCGATTGTTGTCACTTGGTGAAACTTGATATTGACAAGTATAAATATCTCCTGTACGAGTCGCGCCTGACGACTTCTTCAGAGTATAGAAACCGGTCGGTTACTTACAAAGTAAGTAAAACATGTTGTGAAAGTAGTAAAAGAGATAAAAATAATTGTCAATATAATTATAAAATTTTAGGGCCCTTGGTTATCTCTGGTTTACACCACATTACAGCCTACGTTATTTGTGGTGTACGACAATAAAAATTGGCAAACACTATATACGTCGTATACGTCTTTAACCTTCTTGATATTTCTCAAGTTACAGACGTGGAGAATAATTGTGCGAAGTAGGTGCACGATCACCGAAACACAATTGCCTCGGATTTTTTTTGTAAATCACGGCCATTATACCATTTCATACAGTGATTTATAACGCCGGAGGGGGGTGTATGCAATGATAGAATAAACGACAGAAAATTCAATATATTGCATATGTCAAAGTTAAAATTAGGCTTAAAGCTAACTGCTCGCAGTGCTGCAGTCTGTTTGTGCCTCACAATTGTAGAAAAACTATTTGTGCCTGAACGTGCAAACAATATGGACATTATAGTTTAATGAAAATTAACACCGAGACATGTTAGACAAAACTTTTTCATGTCACTCACACCTCAGTTTTGTCCAATCTGTGTGACCGTGATGTACAATTCAGTCGATATACACACTTCATGTGTCAAAACAAAAGAATTTGCTCTTCGCAACACATGTACAATCGATAAACCTTCTTTGACATGGTGGGTCTATCTAACAAAAAAAGACCTAAAAAGTCTCGACGGTTGACAAATTGTTTCGGTCAAAGGACAACGATAAGCTGGTTCAGTAAAATATACAAATTTAAACATACAAATCGTTTGTGCAACATTTTTAGCATTGACATAATTATGAATACCCAGATCGTGTCCGATGTGAAATAACATATAGTTTCTCGCAGCTTTCGTAAAGAGATCTGTTTAATGTCAATCTCGTTTTTCATTACACATTCCATAATCGGCATCGAATCGAAACCAAATGAATAATTATGAAATATTTAGACTTAATACGAAATTTTATTAATAAATGTCCGAAATTGAATTGAATGCAAGATATAGTGTAAGTTATAATGCAACTCCAGTCTTACAAATTATACTTTCACCTGTGCATTGTTGTGTTGCCATGATAGAAGTTCCATTGTTGCAACACGTCAATTCATGAATTATTACAAAACCTACATACGTAACAAACAATGTTCAATGAAAACAGTTTTGAAACAGTCGAGATACAATAAGTTAATATTCAAATGTTGGTTTCGATTCAAACATATGTTAAATATAAACATAGTAATAATTAAACACAGTAAAATAATATAATTGCCCATAGATGTTACAAACGCATGTGACAAATAAACAAACAAGTCCACATTCAATAAATTACATGTAGGATACATTAATCATAATATTTGGTTCTTTAATTTTAAACTTTAAGTTTTAGAAGTAGGTTTATGTTGTGCGATGTTTATCTGTAAAGGCGAAAATTGATATATGTTAGAGATGGCAGGAATATAATAACTAATAGGACATATTCTTTAAATTTAGTTACAAGATCAAATAACGTTTTCAATCAATGACACTGTTAAAGTATAATTAAAAAAGGTACACAGTGTCCCATAATTATAATACACAGCATAATTAGAAGACATTATTTTAGACATAAACTGTGAAGGAAATAGAAGTCTCTTTTGGTTTTTTAAATTATTTTACAATGTGACATTAAATAAACCAAATCAGGTTTGTTTCTTAATAAAGTTTACTATTATACAAGCAAACTTTGCACATTTACATGTATACGGCAAATCTGAATTTTATCAAATATTCCATTAAATTATTCCAGTTACAAACAAAATTTATAAAGCTCATTATGGCTATATAGGTAATAACTCATAATCTGTAATTTCAATTTATACATTGATTTCAGAACGATTTACAGTACTCAGTTTTAAGAGAATTTTGGAGCTGTAAAGTGTCTGTCCGTATTGCAATGTGTACTTTGAGACTTTCTCTTGTTGTTAATTATATTTCAGTTCACTGTTAGTAAAATTCTAATAAGACAATGAAATTGTACAGAGACATTTCTAGAGTAAGTATTCTCTTTGTTTTGTTTTACTCAATATTTTATTAACGTCAAGTACGTATTATCAGTTCATATGAGTTAGAAGGAGGAAGGTGTTCAGTGTTTTTTTTTTTTTGCTTAAATAAATTAGTGAAGCTATTGTTTGATACAGACGGATAGTAAATACAAGTGTTTATATCAGGAAGTTTACATTATATAAATAAAGCAATTTCGACCTTCCCCTTTGACAACTACAAGAACAGATTAAAATGTAAACATGTACTCACCGAGTCACAGAAACACATATCGGCAGCTTGCGCTCCCGCAGAAAGGCTTCCAGTGCTACGCTAATCATAATTAACTTTAACATGTATTTTTATATTGTTACATATATATATATATGTGTGGATCCTGAACCACGGATCATAGTGTACACACACAATCACACACACACACACACACACACACACATACACAATATCGCCACTCACACGTATATAAACTACATCCCTCCCTTAGTAGTAGTTTAAATGCTTCCATTTTGTTAAGAGATTATCAACTATATATAAATAAATAAAGCGACAGTAGTTCGTTTCCCCTGTCAACGAACAGAAACAGGAAACATAATTTGCTCCGTAGTCAAATGGAACAGGGGGGCGGGGGGGGGATTGGTGTGTATTCGGATCAGCGTCGTGACAAGCTAACAGGCTTACATTGTAACACGCATACATCAGTCCCGCCTGCAAACCGCGCCCCTTCGAGACGCTGCGCCACCGAAGTGAGAAGACAATCAAGCGGTGAACGGAACAAAAGAATTCGCACGGGATGCGAGGCGTTGACGCGCCGCGTTCATGCCGAGCCTCGTCGGGAGCATTCCGATCGTGAAGCGACGCGCGCGCTCGCTCGCTCG
This sequence comes from Bhutanitis thaidina, assembly GCA_029286595.1. Lineage (NCBI taxonomy): Eukaryota > Metazoa > Arthropoda > Insecta > Lepidoptera > Papilionidae > Bhutanitis > Bhutanitis thaidina. The sequence continues at coordinate 1,184,686 of JAGSMS010000023.1, read as the reverse complement.
ATTGCCGTTTTGTTTGTTGTTGCAAACGCGAGGTGGCCGAGACGCGCGGTACGCTAAGGGAGGTGCGGCGGTGAGGGGGGAGGGGGGGGGGCGAGGAGCGAGGGGGAGAGGGGGCGAGGCGAGCGGTTTAGTTCCAGATGCGGAGGAACGAGTCCCAGGAGCCGGTGGCGACGGCCATGCCGTTCTCGGTGACGCCGAGGCACGACACGCGGTTGTCGTGACCGGCCAGTATGCCTGCGAGAAGCGAAAAACATTATAAGTAATTATGATGTTCCATAGTCAAATCTAATCCAATTTGATGTACCTTTTGGCATAAATAAATTATTTTCGTCAGTCCAAAGCCAAAGGAGAGGATCTAACGTTTTAAAAACTATGTTTCTATCACACTTATGTACATTATATGTTCAAGACCAATTCATATAATTATGTTTAATTAAGCTACAGTAAATGAACTCTCGTTGTAACAAGGTCGCAACAAGTCAAAGTGACGAAATTTTTAACATTATATTTAATGCTAGAGCATCAATTCAACTTTATCAATTGTTGGTTCGATTTATTTTAAGATGTCAGGTTTCGGCTCCAGAACCGACGAGAGATCACGATGTAAGCTTCCTGTGTAAGCAATCCTGGGAGTGGTTAGAAGTTTAGACATTTTAGGTTGGTTCAACCCACTTTTCACTAAAGCTTATTTGGGATTAGGGAGGTGAGCCTATCGCCATATCAATGTCCAGGCCAGTAACAAAAATCAAAAATAAATTTAGAAGAAAACTTATCTCCCACAGATGAGATAGGGACTCGGGAAACACGAGTTGATGTCATGTGTGATTGATTTTATTGTTTTAATTTCACTTGTAAAACAGGCCGGGAAGGGCACTAATACAGAATAGAGCAGCGAACACCAACCGGCTCGCTCGCTCTTCATGGAGTCCCACACGTTGCAGTTGAAGTCGTCGTAGCCGGCCAGCAGCAGGCGGCCCGACTTGGAGAACGCCACCGAGGTGATGCCGCAGATGATGTTGTCGTGCGAATACATGGCCAGCTCCTGGTCGGCCCGGATGTCGAACATGCGGCAGGTGGCGTCGTCCGAGCCGGTCGCGAACGCGAACCCGGACGGGAAGAACTGTGGACCGAACACGCGAATTGGTTTAATTTCAAATATCCTCACTTTTGGTATCGTAAGAAAGACAGAACGAAGTGAATGAGTTCGTTATTAACTTAATTCGTAAATTAAAGTTACTGAAACGTCATCTTCTGCTTAGCAAGCGATTTTAAATCATACCTTTCACGTTATACAGTTTCATGTCAATAGCAAGAATGGAGGACAGACAGACCTTATGGGGCTCCTTGGAGCTTATTCAGTGGCGTAATAAAGTGGCCGGATGACGTACCGTGACCGCGTTGATGTCGCTCTCGTGTCCCGGGAAGGTCTGCTTGCACTGGCAGTCGCGGATGTCCCACAGCTTGGCGGAGGCGTCGCAGGCGCCCGACACGAAAGTGCGCTGGTCGGGCGCCAGCGACAGCGACATGACGTCGCCCGTGTGCCCCGTGAACTGCCCGCACTGCTGCCCCGTCTCGATGTCCCACAGCGCGCTGCAGCCACACACACATAAATTTACATACAACTCTGAATAGATGAGAATTATGTTCTAAACTTTGTCCGCTTACACTAACGCCATCTAGCATCTAGCTCTCACAGTAAGTACATAGAAACTGCTTGTCATTGTCCTCTGTCGATGAAGTTGTCAAATTTTAGGTAATTCTAAAAATGTTCTTTTAGATATTTTTTTTGTCAATGCCCGGAAGTCAACTCACTTAATTGAGTGCGTTTCCCGAACCGAGACCCTGAATGGCATGGGGTTCCACCGGAGCACCGCATAGTACGTATGTACATATATATAGACACAAAACATGCAAATTGATGATTATTTCAACCATCCAGACGTCATAGACGATTTCATTCATTCATTCGTTTTCATTCAATCTCGAAATATGCAGAAACAACAAAAGGCAATAGAAGACGCAGCAATAATTTTACGATTTCACTTTAAAAGCATTGTTTATCCCTTAACATCATAAAAGTTAAACTGTAAATTTCATGAAAAGAATATTATTGTATGTTTATGGTTCTGCTCGGTGTTTCTCTGCGCCTATAGTGTATTTGAAACGACGATATCCACATCAGAACCGACATAGCCGTTAGGATCAGCGAGCCGAAAAGGCAGCGGGCCGGCCACATAGCTCGGAGAACTGACAGCCGCTGGAGAAGAAAGGTTCTAGAATTGCAACCACGTACAAGGCACCACGAGATGCGTGTGACGACCTGCACAGTGTCGCAGGAGGTCGATGGATACAGCTGGCTCCGGACGGTACTTTGTGGCAATCTTTGGGTGAGACCTGTGTTCAGCAGTGGACTTATGATAGGCTGAAATGATGATTGCTTTATTGAACAAAACCTTACGTGTTACCATACTCTGCTAAGTAAAGACTATAAAACTTAAAAGCGTGAAAGTAAACTTTGTTGCTTACTTAGTAAAGTTAGGTTGCATTAAGTGATGTGTGGTGTACTGACCAGGTCATGTCGCCGGAGCTGGTCAGAATCTGGTTGTCGTCGAGGAAGCGGCAGCACGACAGGTAGCCCGAGTGGCCGGGCAGCTCGCGCGACACGCGCACGTTGCCCTCGCGGGTCTTCAGGCTGCAACAGAACATAGCGCGTGGCGCGGGTGACAGCTGGCCTAGACGCCGGTACGTTGCACGGAGAGCATGCACGGCAAGTTGTCAGCGGAGAAGAACTTTTACAGTAGATTCGTCTACGTGGTAGAGCCAAGCGGCGGCTTTTGCTGCTGCTCGAATGGGTTGTCATCACGGCCTCGCTGAATACCGTCGTGAAGTAGAAGCATCTTGTGCTTCTGTGTTTCGTTAGGTGAGCGATGTAACCGGAGGCCCATTCCTCCTCCCTATCCCCTTCCTCATCCTTCCTCTGATCTCCCAAATACCCTTAAAGGCCGGCAACGCACCTGCAGCATCTCTGGTGTTGCAGATGTACGTGGTCGACCGTAATCACTTACCATCAGGTGAACCGCTTGCTCGTTTGCCGCCTTTCCCATAAAACAAAAAGTTTGCATCCACTCTTCGGTGAACGATGCCAGTGGATGAGTGGACGTGTGATGATGATGATTTACCCCTGGTCGAATTCGTCCACGGCGACAATACCTGGAATACCATTGGCAATTGTCAACTGCGCTGGAGATATTACAGTGCAGTTAGCGTGTGTTAGGATCGTAGGAATGTAACCAGAACTGGAAGCCAATCATTTGTGTCTTGCAAATATATTGGGTTCGACAGTGATTCGAACCCGGGATCCGACGCTCAATCACTACACCGCGCGGTCGTCGCGATGTACAAGTAAGAGCTCATGAACGAATCAAATTGTAATTTATTCAGCTTTTTTAATTATATTTATTCACCAACGCCCTTTCTTTCCGTGGGTGTTGTCAGGAGTCGACTAAGGGGAAGCCTTAGACGTAATGAGATTGAAAATGCGATCCGAAATGCCTGACCCAGAGCAGGGACGAACTGCAGCGTCTAAGGTGTAAGGCGTCCTGGCGCCAATAAGAATCTGATAACAGCATAGGCACGGGCCTAACAAAATGTTGAAATAAAACTGAAATTTGACTTGATATCTACCCCCAGAGCGTAGTGATTCCGTCAAAACTCAACTTGGACGAGGACCATGCCCATCTGTGGTGCGTCGAGAGGTCGATCACGGTGGCGACTCACCTATAAATGGAGCAGATGTTATCCAGACCGCCGCAGGCGACGTAGGACCCGGACGGTGCGTACGCGCAGGTCATCACCCACGAGGAGCGCAGCGGGATCGCGTGCACCTTGTTGGTGGTGTGGCTGTCCCACACGATCAGCTTGCCGTCCTGACTCGCGGACACGAGGTTCCTGTAAGAAATTTGTTTGAATTAGTATAGAATTTTTTGTTTTTTATTTTGTGTTTTGTCGTGTGAATGCCAAATAAATGTCTCTTTCTTTCTTTCTTTACACATAGTTTTTAATTTTATAGTACCAGTTGATTTGGAACCACCGTTAGAGCTCTGTAGACCTAATAAGAGCTGTACGACGGCCCGATAGATTCCCACTAGGGGAAAATATTTGTATGATGAATATGAATGTTTGTAATAGAGTCGTGGATGTTCATATTATATGAAAATTTATTTATGTAATCCTAGTTTGGGACTGGATGACGGGTGAGGGAATGATTGTTTATTTATTAATAATTAAAAAAAAAAGAAAATGTTCCGTAATCATTGTAATTTTTTTGGAAATATTAAATACGTGAACATAGAAAATTATCATACCTTTTTTAGTATTTATTACAAAAGGAGAGGAATGAAATATACCATTCGAAAGTTACTGGTGCTTAAGGCAAGTGACATGTGACAAGGTAGAAAGGGAGGGGGGGGGGGAGGGGGGATTACATAACTTATAATTAAATACACTTTGGCTGCTGATCGTACTCGATAGCAACAACTTAACGGACAATGTATAAATAAAATCTAAAATGACAGTCGAATGGAGGTGACCGTGCCAGCGACGCTGGGAACAATCGACAGTTCGGTTTCGGATGTTTTTGATGGCCGCTCAATGTTATTATAGGGAAAAGCACTTCAGCCTTGCGCGTTATGAAACGTAACGTAAACAGAACGCAAATACACAGAGTGATCGCGCACGTTTCCCCGCACCGTATCAGTCCTGCCTATACACTATTTGTTATACATTGCTTGGTATGAGATAAATTTTAATGTTCAGTAGGCGTTTGAGTATCTCCGGAGTCGATAACAATTCGCCATGTTGGACAGAAACGTTTGGTTCGTTGTTTCCCTCGATTTTGTGTAATTTTTTTTTTTAGTTTTAATAATAACGTACATGGGATCCGGAATAGTGACTCCGAAGCCAATATCGTGAATGTTGTCACATTATAGCAATAAGGAGCTAATTTATGATTATCCGTCAACAATACGTTCTTTACTCGCTCTCTTTCTCTCTTTACATATTAAAAAAAAGTATTTGTAATTCCCACATATCAGCCAAATGAAAAAATATGTTGCAAAATCATCCGGTTAAAAAATTCTTGCCGTCTACTTTGCTCGAGTAGGCAGGAGTCGTGCAATTGTTTAATTCATGTGAACATGAAAAAATAAATTCACTCAATTTCAGGGAAACAACAGACTTCAATCCCGATTTTCCCCACCCTAAGGGGTGGAACATTTTCATCAAAAGCGACTACCATTTAGGCCTATTCGATACAAAAATATTAATCAAAATCCGGTCACAATCGGTGAATATGTCGCGAAACATTGATCCAAAAAAATACAGACAAAGTGACAACCTCCTCTTTTTTGCGGTCGGTTGAAAAGAGGTGTACTAGTGGCACTCACTTTCTACTAACATTTCTGACTTCCGACTTTTAAATAAATCGGAACATAACTATCTATGTTATCTGTCTACCCGAGGCCAATATCTTACGAAAGACAAAAACGTGTCCGTCTTGGTCGTAAATGACGTTAACGCCCAAGAGAAACAAAAGTGGATCCAACAGAAAAACTTAAGAAGATTCTGAAAAATTGTTTATTTAACTCAACGGAACGAACTGTTAACGTCCATGATAGTTAATCCAGTTATAATCTAGAGGAAAAAAAATCTATACACCATTGGCAAAATCGATTCAAACGCCGCAATCGAATAAAGCACCGTGTTACCCATTCGGACGGTGTGATGGAAGTTAGTCACCTCTAAATTAAAATATCGTGACGCGTTCAGATTCCCACATACGTTTTCCTTCGCGCCGGAGTTCGTTCGTGATAAATCAAACATATTGGCTTACGTGGTTAGAGCCCGCGTAGTAAGCGCCCTGATTTATTTCTACTCAGCTCATGTCAATATGTGAATTATTGCGATGTGGCGGACCGATAGGTTGTTAGTCTTTTCAATTTTGAAACGATTTCACACTATTGTCGTGCCTGCGACGAATATTGTAAACCGAAAAAAGATTCTAGTTCTTTCTATTTACGGGGCATGTATGTGTTACAATTATCAAGTCTTGTTTTATAACACGGTTAGGCAGCGACTATGTTCGTGTGGATTTTTTAATTTAAACAAATTCTATTTTCCACCATTCACTAGCGACAAAATAGTCTAAAAGCAAGACTGTGTTTAGTTCGAAATTAGCATTATTTACCGTCTAACTAAATTACCGGAAACAAAGGAGACAAGAAAACACTTTGGACAATGGCTGATGTGTTTTTTCATCGAAACAAATACAACCAATTCTACGATTACCATACGGTGGTTTTATTTTAAATTTTACTAGTTTTCCTCGTTTCGTACGTTAAGTACGTCGGAAGACGATGCCTTGCGTCACGTCATTTCGTTGGCTTTGAGTAATACAATGAACATTTCATGGTTTCCTGCAAATGGCATAACAAAAATCGTAAATATACTTGTATGTCATATCATATGATTTATCAACTCCCTTCCCCAATGACATTCCATCTCAAATTATACATCGTATGGTTTAAGAAAGAATACGAAGAAGGGTTATCGAGTTGTAGCGTCGTACAGGTAAAACCAGTGTAGAATGACCTCAAGATACAGTGTTGCGGGAAGTCAATGAATACATGAGGCACATGAACGTGCTTTGTGGAAATCTTTGCCGGAGTCCTATATTCAGCAGTGGATATGTGTATTATGTAATCATGATTGGCTATAGACCAGCCGACTGAGAGCAACCTCTAAATAAGAAAAAGTTCAAAAATAAAAAAAAGGTAAAAGGTACAAATCCTAGAAAGATTGCTCTTTGGAAAGGCCAATGCCCAGCAGTGGTTTGTTTACGAGCCGATGACGATAGAACCAGTAACCAATGAGACAAGAGGCAAAACACACACACAAACGTGGCATTTGTATTTCATGTCTACGATTGTGACTTGTAAGGTAAATCTTTCAAACAATAGAACATCGCACTGTTTGCTCATGTTTTTGTTTCCTTAACCTCGAGTTTGTTTGCTGCAAACAAGGGCTCGATAAAGAAACAAACAAACAAGGGCGTTTATGTACGATTGTAATACATATACGAGGATTTTTTTTTATAGAAGGGGGCAAACGAGCGTGCGGCTCACCTGATGATAAGTGATCACCGACGCCCACGAACATCCGCAACACCAGAGGAGCTACAGATGCGCTGCCGGTCTTTAAGGAAGGAATAAGCTCTTTTCTTGAAGGTCCCTAAGTCGTAACTGTTCGGAAATACTGCTGGCGACAGCTGATTCAACAAAGTCGAAGTGCGCGGCAGAAAACGAATACTTGCGGTTCTCTGTATGGTCTCGAAAATGCGTCAGGCATGAATGATACTTGCCACTAAGCTATGGTATCAGTCGCGTTATACGATCAAATTAGGGCCGCATAGTGCAGTGGCAGGTCCTGGGAATCCCAACCAGAGCTTATTATTTGCGCAACACACAGACTATCGGTTCTGGGGTCGGGTCGGGTCGGGTCGGGTTGTGTTGTGTTGTGTCATGTGTCTCTGACACTACGTCTGACCTTTCCTCCGAACTTATCGCGTACGCGTCGTTGTTACATCGGCCTCGGTAAGGTAAAGACGTGTCTGTGTTCGTGCGCACACTTGCGTCACAAACGCAGACTCGACGCGGTCGATATCGGAGAGGACACCATAAGATCAGATGAGACGTTTTGTACATTAGAGATGTAAAAAGACATCGCATCTGTTGCCTTACGCATCAATACTTCAAGAGGTTCAGGAACATTTCTCGCTAGACTGTTTGTTTATTCTCTTTTGTCATTCTTATATACGTAGATATTTTTAGTGGCCTATTTGCAGAATAAACAGATTTTCGGGAACGTGTATGTGTGTGTGCCAAGCGGGCGGTGGTTTCTTTATAAATGACGGAGGTTGAGCGATAACTTGTATTGAAATGCGGCAAGAATAAAATAACATATAACTTGTGGTTTTCCTGCAAATGTACATTTTAGCAGACTTCAAACAAAGGGGTTACAATTCGACCGTAATTTTGTTATTAATGTTCAACGATTGGCCGACCATCAGCACTATGGACTGATCAGCTTAAAGACGAGCAACCGTCTCGAAAGTTTCACGATGTGGTGAGGAACCCAACGGACCGGAAACGATGGCGTAACTGCATTCGTGCCAGGACAACTCGCACCAACCACCATCATCAGTCATGATGGACACGACCAAGAAGAATAAGAAGTTCACCGATTACTCGAGAATTTCTTAATCGATTTGGATTATTATTTTGTAATCCGTTAGGATATACCGACAATGGGGTGCCGTGTTAAGTTGGTGAAGATCTAGCGCACATTGTAGATTCAATTATTACAGACTACAGAAGTTACATAGGTTTTTTTTTATTCTCAGCGATAGTGACAGAGGAACAACGACATTCGTCCTCGATGAAGATGCGATGTCACCCTAAGCCTTAGTGAACTAACGGAATGCTGTCTCTCCTTTATTATTAAATAGTATAAAAACAAAGCCACAGTTCGCGTTTTACTGTGTATTCGATTTTAATAAGCTTGTGTTAATGGATGTCGACGAAAGACAATTATTATTAAAAGTAATGTTAAGTAGTTAGTAGCCTAAATGTTTCACTGAGGGCATAGGCCTCTTATTGGCCAAAGGTCTCGTAATGTTTGATAGAGGGTTTTGACGCCAGGAAGGATCAGCCATGCTGCTCTGTTGCGGGTTGACGGATTCCACATGTCCTCGAAAGAAGTTTTTGTTTTTATTGTTGGAAGAGGCCCTTGCCCAGCAGTGGGTATTATCAGACATCTGCTATACTTTTAACTACTTATCCACACGTAAATATTTGACATGTCCCGATAAGTTCTGGTAGCGGACACCATGCGGCGCTAATGTCACGCACGGGCACACAATAGAAGTTGGTAAACTAACCTGGAGTCGCTGCCCCAATGCATGGCGTAGATCTTGGCGAGGTGGCCGCGCAGCGTGCGTCGCGTGCGCATCTGTATGCGGCCGATCGGCTCCAGGTTCGCCGTGGCCTGCGCCAGCGACGTGTCGCACGCCGCCTTTCTCGCGTCCTGCCGAACAGAACAAGATGTCGAAGATGTAGGAAGAGGCGTGTAACATTGGCACTCATCGATTCTGTGCGACTGTTTGGGATTAGACCCCAACGCTACTCGTCATTGCATGTTTCTTTGTTTAAAACATCGGAGTAATAGACGAGCTCACAATTCATATGGTATACGGTTTCTACAGCGCACGGACACATTAGTGTCGTCAATTGTGAGGAATAAGATGGAACGCTAAACAGCATGCAATTAAACTGGCTCTCTATACCCTTCCAACTGTAACACAACAATGGCTGGCACTGTCTGGTAAACACGGCTGAATTGTTTAAGGGTGTGGTCACCTATCCAGACCGCTCCTAGGCAGTAAAGGAGCGTATCGACCAGAAGAACATAAACCTTAGCACTTTACTGGCTAATAAACGAGGATGGTCAGATCACATAGCTGTTGGTATGAATGTACAACTGTGTACTCCATAGACGAGAAGTATCCGCGACACCTCTGCTAACCGTGCAAGGGTCCACTATAGATATCTTATCCGCATGCCAAAAAATATTTAACAAAAATTCCGCGAAAAGTCGTGTTACTCATATATTAATGTCATAACATACCATGATATTTTTCGCATCCAGGACATGGTTACGTTTATTGGTAACCGTGTCTCGGATAAACGAAGTCATGCTTAATCGGGGAAGCATAACACGGAATTTTTGTGATTTTCAGTAGCATATCGGATAAGGCACAGTTTTGTTGTGGTCAGTCATAACGGCAGTGGACTATGTGATATACTGACATACAACTAATACCCAATTGAAACTAAAATACGTTGCCCTATGGACAAATTGATAGTCTTGGAACCATAACATTTTGTCTACATAAGCACTTAAGGAAACTCCGAAACCCCCCACGGAGGGCCTAACCCGCTATGCCACAAACCATTTCACAAATATTCCGCGAACATCATTCCCGATTATAACATGGTTTCGTTTATACGAAGCACGGTTTCACCAACAAACGAAACCATGTCCTGTATGTGAAAAACAACACGCTATGAATTTGACGCGGATTGGACACACGGAATTGTTCGTGGACCGATCGCTTCCACGAAAAATATCATCGATTTCGTCCAGGTGCCGGTGAATCACCGAGATCAGACGCTTCCGACACATTCAATAACGGATTATTCGAAAAGAATTCGATGGCGGTAGAGCGATCCGAATATATATCCCGACAAGTCGCAACAAACGACATGGTCACACCGCCATCTGTCGGAGGCCGGGAGGAATGGCTGACATTACCTTTAGTCGAGTTTTACAATGCTCACAGACTTATTTGAACATACATACGTAAGCACGACTGTCGTCACCCATTGGGGTAGGTAAAGGGCTCTCCGGGAGAAAAAAACGTGAGGGGGTAGCGAGCCTCCCAGAGATTAACATGAGCTTTTCAAGACTTTTTCCTTAGTCGACCTCTTACGACTATGGAAATGGTACTCGAAAGACTCTTTTATTTAAAAGTCGGCGGTAGGCGTCTTTTCTGTTTAGAAGCCGTCAGGGTGAGTGGATGACAGGGTTGTTTTCATCTATGTAACCACTGTTGCGGGCATTCCATCTTTGTCCTCAGGTGTGGGTGATTAACAGGATCGAATTTGTTTGGCGTGGATGGACTGCAGTAGCCTTTTACTGCAGCCCAGAGGGATAGATATTAGCTTGCTTGTCACTTTTTAAAAACAAATATGCGAAGTTATGAGCTTAAGAGTAATAGGAGTACAGAAAGAAAGAACATATACTAGAGGGCGCTTGATACTCACCCGTATCGCATTCTTGAGAGTCTCAGCCTCCTGGCGCAGGCTGTCCAACTCGTTCATGGTGGCGCGCTAGCTCAAAGCCCCGGCTGCACTTGCCAAATACCGCGATGCCTCCCGCTCGCAACGCCACGCAATGCACCAACCTGCGAACAATGACATTTATTACATCTTATTGTCTGACTAGGAAAAAACTTAAAAAACAAATAGCAATTCAATAAATAAATAAAAAACACCAGTCCGCGTAAATATTTTTCCTTTTTGATTCGTACAGATTCCATATATAAATATTATATAGCCCATGTCACTCCCACAATGAAGTCGAATCTAACGACACGTCACTGGTTGAAATCCATAAATTAGTTTAGGCTGGTGAGCGTACCAAAGAAATAAGACATACATTTGAAAATTCTAAGGCAATCTGTTAGAAAAATGCCAACCTCTTCCCTTACCTTACTAACATGTATTTAAACGTCTTTGCATGTGTGTAAGTAATTTTCACTTATTCCCTTGGCGCTTGACATAACTTTAACACATGAAAAGACATGAATACGAATTAACGAAAACAGGGGGGGTAGGGAAAGGAAATAAAGAGGAGGGCCTCCGGTTACCTCACTCACCGAATGAAACGCTGAAACAGAAGATACTTCACGCCGGTATTACATTTATGTTGTATACATAGAAGTGTACAACTTATATGTGAATACACAGACTAACTTACGATTTCGACTTTGTTCGGAGCATCCAGTCCCAAAACTAAATTCCCGAAATCTCGGTATTGTTGTGTGTGCGAGCCACTTGCTCATATTGACACATTCATCACAATCTTTAACTCCAGCGCTGTCATCCCTGCTGAGGTCCAAGACCGAGTGCCTGCAACTGGGTCTCGGCCTCTCCAGTTGCGGCACGGGGCGTACCCTCCCGGGAACCACAAATTACTCCCGCTATGACTGCCCCCCGCATACCGGCGCGGCGACACGATCTCATTAGGACTCGACGCTCCTGTATCGCCGATAACGGCGTATGCGCACGATCTCTCTGAACGCTCCAGTTGTGCCTCAGCTTAGTTTATGTCGGCACGGCGGCAAAGGGCCAATTCGAATCCCGCACATGACAAGTATTTGTATTGTCAACAAATAATTGTTCCGAGTGGTGGGTGGGTTTTGTACATGTGCAAATTGTGTATGTAAGCTGCTCGTACTTTTGATAATAAGTGATGAAATAAGTTTACTTTTTCACCAAGATTTTTTGTAAGTGAGAAACACTTCTTCTTCGGTTGCCTCCTAATGGCAATAGACATCGAGAAGGATTTGGCGTGATCACGCTTAGCATGGCGTTGGCGATCACGGCACTAGACACAGCAGTGTGCTGCACATCGCGGGTCCAGATAATCAAGCACTGCCATATTTGGGGCAGTCATTTCGTATATGAAGATTCTGTAATGAGATTTATCTGTGGTTCCATTTAATCGGGACTTTTGATCACACCAACGTGAAGAAATGGGGTCGTGAAGTTGGCACTTCGGAGAATATCTATAGTCTCCTATTAATATATCAGGATGTGTAGGCAGTATGGTGCTTTAAATATATATTTAAGTGCATGCGTTTAACATTTAAAAGCGCTCGTACTGACGTAACACAACATATCGGATAGCTTTGAAAATTCAAACGCGCTGCCAGCACAGTGGCCCCAACCGACCCAAACACGGCGCGGGCACGCACAATGGCGTGACACATGGCAGGACACAAAAAGCCCGCGGGTGATGCACCTGCCAGTAAACATGGTGTATTAATTTACTTCCATTAGGTTATAAATACAATTCATAGTTTTTATGTTGCAAACCACAATAGCAGAGTGATTACATATTATAAAATTAAAATAAAACCTTTGTTATTTCCATGGATATGACCTGTGTTCGGTTATAGTTTTTTTTTTATCATTTATTTGTTTATAACAGGCACCAAAGACCCATAGGAAATACAATAACATAGATTAAAAAAAAACATTTATATCACAATGAAGTCCGAAGCCGAACTGGGAAACTGTTGTTACCGAAATTACCTGTATTTATTTCGCGTCACTACCCACGGATAAAGATTGCCCTGGCGACTTGCAGCACCTGCTCAACGGTGAGCCAGCCAATGACGAACTCCACTATGACAATCCCATCGATGCGTCAGACGTGTGGCTGGCGAAGACAAAGTGAAAGTGGTCGTCGATCGGACAGGAATCCAAAGTGCTCAGCGCTCGAATGGAGCACGCTGCAGAAGCGTGAACCTCTTATCAATCACGATTGCTCGTCACCGAGCCAGCGTAATTTCTTTCCGTTTATCTTTTTAAATGCTATCTCCGGTTAAACAAATAAGTGCCATGCGTGGAGAGAACACAACAAAGATATGCGGGACTTTTATAAAAACATTTAGGTAAAATATGATAATGTACGAAATCATGGAGTCTAAAAAACTTGATTGGATCCAATTAAACTATTTCTATTTCTAAAAGCGCTTTGTAAAGAAAGCCTTAGGGATGTAGAATATGGGATGACAATTAGTGTTAGAAAATGCTATTTAATATTACCTTGGAACGTAATGAAATAGACCGTAGAATATATTTATTTTTGAATACAAAATAAAATAAAATAAAGTAAGAGCCTGTAAGTGCCCACAGCTTTGCCAAGGCAGCCTTCTCAAATATCTATATATTTTAAACGTGGTAGAGCCAAGCGGCGGCTTTTGCCGCTGCTCGAATGGGCCGGCTCGACCGGATTGGTACCACGGCCTCGCAGAATACCGGCGTGAAGTAGAGGCATCTTGTGCTTCTGCGTTTCGTTCGGTGAGTGAGGTAACCGGAGGCCCAAACCCCCTTCCCATCCCCCTCCTCATCCTCCCACCCATCTCTCAAATACCCTTAAAGGCCGGCAACGCACCTGCAGCACCTCTGGTGTTGCAGGTGTACGTGGGCGACGGTAATCACTTATACAATCATGTGAACCGCTTGCTCGTTTGGCGCCTTTCCCATAAAACAAAAAAAAAATCTGATTGGGTTTTAGAGCCGGGAAGTATAAGTGAAGCCCGCCACCCCGCACTGGAGCACAGCGCCGCGAGCCCTACCCGGCTTCAAATATAACTTACGTAGACACCTATTAACAACTAGTTTATCATATTGTTAACTTTAACTTGTCGGTTAACATAAGCCCAATATCACAGTAATTATGAAAACGTTCACTACAACAGCTGCACACGCGGTGAACGACGTAAAACTGCATTGCGCATGTGCGAGGCTTCTAGGAACATGTGCACGTTTTCTAGGTAGCGGCTAGTCTGCAGCATTTACAGGTGTAAATCTTTCAGCATATATAACTGTCTGGCACTTGTGTGAAGTGCATGCGATATCGTTCCGTATACACAATACATTTAATGGCTAAAGTCGCGTGAGCATGTACTTAAATTCCATTCCATCCATCCACGTAAAAGCAACCTGTACATATTATCGGATATTCATACAGCCGATATTAAAGCGAATGAAATGAAATAAATGAATGAATGAAATGAATGAAATACACTTTATTGTACACCAATTAGCAAAAATTTAAAAAAAAATCATAAAAAGAAACATAAAATACACAACGGTACAATTGGGCGGCCTTATCGCTTAGAAGCGATCTCTACCAGGCAACCATTTTGCAGTGAGCAAGGGTCCCTAAAAGTGCCTAGTACGTAGGTGGCAGACACCGCGAGCTACACGCTGAGCCTCGTGCGAGCGACGAGACAGATGAAAATCAAAAGGCAGCCGAAGATGCAGCAAATTCCGACGACAGCTCCTTAGCATATAATTAGCGTATCGGGAACAATTGCGTACTGTAAGCGGTACCGGATTAGATTTTTTTTTTAAAACGTTGACATTGAGGCCGTTGGATGCATACTGCGTAAATCTTGTTTATTTAAAAACAACCGACAGCCCGCTGCCTAACCCGGGTCATATCAATATTGTACCAAGTGAAATTCGTGATAGCCAAGTGGTCAGGACGCCCACTTTAGTTTCACAGAGCGCGAGTGACCTGGCTTCGATCCTCCGGTGCCGGCACCACTAAAATTGTTAATAGCAATTTTAAGTGCTGTATTTACCACGTGTTCAGCGATGAAGGAAAACATCGTGAGGAAACCTGCATGTCTGAGAAACAATGAAAATATTATTTCGAGGATATGTGAAGCCCTACAACCCGCACCAGGAGCAGGGTGGCAGTCTCTTCCCGGCACCTAAACCCTTTCTCTCTGATACTCGTATTTGAGAAGGAGGCCTTTGCCCAGCAGTGGGCACTTATACGCTGCTACTTTAATTTTTACCAAGTGAAATGCGTGATTAAAAAAATCTCTTCAAAAATATAATTAGTTTCAAACGTCCCATCCTCCAAATACTCTTAAGACCGACAGCGCACCATCTGGTGAGCAGTTTGCTGCTTTACCCCATTTCACAAAAAAAAACATACGCGGAATGCGAAGTCTTAATACTATTTAGAGATAGTAGCAACGTGTTTTTATTAATATCTGTTACAGTAAATGCTTAATATTTGTGTAAGATAAGAACGATCTCGATCTTTTAACTGTTGCGGCCACATTGACGGAAGTTTGAGTGAAAATAGCCGTTTAACTGTTTTATTTATAGTTGAACGATTAATGTATATATTCACGCCTTGTTGCCAACGGGGTAGACAGAGACAATCTTCTTCCGCTTGCTACGGTCGTGACATACGTCTTACGCTTCTTCCACTTTCATCAATCTTCGCATGCATGCTCGTTGGTTTAGAGTACTCTTGACCTGGCCTATTTTCAGAACGTCTCCAACTTCATCGTGAAATGTTCGCCTAGGTCTTCCTCTCCCGACTCTACCATTTACACTCGCCTCATATATTTCTTTCGTCAACCTACTTTCATTCATCCTCTCCACGTGTTCAAACCAGCTCAGCATCCCTTTCTCAATTCGTGTCACTACATCGTCTTTCACGCCACAACGCTCTCTGATCACATTATTTCGAACCCTGTCAGTTATCTTCACATCAATCATACTTCTTAACGCTCAAACGATTGAACCCTTCTTTTATCATAAACAATAGAATTTTAATGATTTGGAATATGTCTAGGACATAGGCATATAATTGAACCGTTCGTTGCAATTGTCGGTCAGTACCCACCACTTATAACGCGTTCAATAATAGATCAATGAAAAACAATGTCATAGTGTGGAGAGTTAAAGTGTCGATTGGTTACAATGCAACATCGGGTTATTGGAACTACTGTCGTCGGTAGGCCTTCACAAATACATATCGTCCACGGTCACTGATTTTCAACGCTTTTCACACCCGCGTTGCGCAAATGTAACCTCCCACCAAGAGACAAAGTGAAATAACGGATAGAAAGAAGAAAGAAAGAAACTTTATATTACACCTCAGTTAGTTAACAAGTTGTTAATAAAACAATTAAAAAAAAACAAGATTTTGAGAAATGGGTCTACGCTCACTTTATCTTATGGATTCCCGCAACACTGTACAGTGCTTTTCAGCGCAACCTTATACCACTATTGATCAATTACAATCAGGTGAACCGCATGCTCGTTTGCCGCCTTTCCCATAAAAAAAAAATCTGATAGTGTTTTAGAGCCGCGAAATATAAATATAATCTATATATTATTAAAAAAAAAGAAAGAAAAAGACATCTCAAACCATCTCAAATAAAACCGTGAGCTTATAATAATAAAGTGAGATCGGTTATGACTTTATACAAGGTACAACAAGTTCCTTTTTACATAGTTACATACATATATTCACATATACACACCCGACGTACATACAAATATTGTCAATTGCCACAAAATGCCAGGACGATTTATTTTTAAAACGTATCAGACATATAATATGCACACATAAATTTTTACACATATTGGGATTATGTGATACGCCGTTGCTATTCACATAATCCCAACGGATTACATCCGAATGGGGATTCCCCTAATGCCACACGTCTGTGTGGGTATGATAATGTACATGCACCTAGCCGTGACTACACTCGCGCTATCACAAATTTCGTCCCAAGGTAACTGTATTCATTGAGACCAGAAGTATCTTATATCCTGGCGCTTTCTTGGAGAGGCCGATGTTCAGCGGTGGACTTAATAGTTTGATTTATCTAAAAAAAAAAAAAGTGAAGTAGCAGCCAGTAAATGACCCCTGCTGGGCATCATTCTCAAATATCTGAGAGGGTTTTGAAGCCGGGAAGAGTCCGCCACGGTGCTCCAGTGCGGGTTGACGGACTTCACATGTCCTCGAAATAATATTTCTTATTATATCTCAGACATGCAGGTTTCCTCACGACGTATTCCTTTACCGCCGAGCATGTGGTCAATTCAGCATTTTAAAATTGCTAATAACAATTTTGGTGGTGTCGGCCCCGGGCATCGAACCGAGGTCACACTTGCGCCCTATGAAACTGAAGAGACCGTCCTGACCACTAAGCTGTGGCGGCTTTGATTTATCTCCTTTTATTAATTTCAACAATAAAATCTGATGAATATAAATAAGTCCTAAAGAAAGAAGTTGTATTCATAAAACCCAAATTACGTCCGAAACGTGATCAAGAAAATTAAAAAAAACTCTCAATCAATCTAAGGTTGCCTACCGTTATATGAAATATAGTATGTAAAAATAATCTATTTCAATTGGATGGATCAAACTTTTTTTTTTTTGCAACGCCGATACTAACAACGAACAAATCTCTCACTTTGTACACCCCTAAATAAAATATCATATAAATTTGAATTGTCCTATATTTTTATAGCTCATTCTGAAATATACTTACTATAATCAGTTGAAAAAATGTCGACAGCCCTAGTGGAATCGGACAATGTAAAAAGTAACATTTTGAGGTCTACAGTCTTAACTATAAAACTACAAAGACTGAATTAGTTACTTATAACTAATACACTCTTTGTGGACAATCTCCGTTGCTAAGGTAACTTTAATTCTGAAATGACCGTCACAAAGTTTATTACGCTTGTGCACTACATGGTAATTTTACCGTCATCTCAAGATAGCCAACATAAGGATTTACCCTTAAATTTAGGAGCTGAAGGGAAAACGATGGGTTCTTATTTTGGTTTCTAATAACATTCAGAGTTTAAGTTCCGTGTGGCAACGGCGTGAGGTCGTAAGAATCGACTAAGGGTAAAAAAAACTTGCAACACCGTGCAGAGTCTATGGTGCTAAGTGTCTTGTACTGCGATCACCGATCCGCTTGCCTTGAGTGACGATTATGGGCAATCCTCCTCGTGGAAGATGCCCATGTCTCGCAGTGGACTATCTACAGGCTCGTAAGGAAAGGTAAATCAACACATACAAAAGAAATAAAACATATCTATAATTATTAGCATTTATCAGGATTTCAACACTAACATAACGTTAAATATAGCATTAAAATATAGCATGACGGAATTTAATGTGAAGGTACAACAAATAAGTTTAATTGAAACGGTTGTTTTGATTCGTACGCATATTCGTTAATCAATTAAAATGTAACATTTCAATCGTAATGCGAGTAAAATTTATCAGCGCATCTAAAGTCATCAGTATTGAAACTTCACGACTAACAGCGACCGATTAATACAAACGTATAATCTGCTCCATACACGGGTCATACTACTTTACATGTCTATGACATAGACATAGGCTGGCCAGATCAGCTGTTTTCATCAAAATGTTATTGTTACGACATACTTTTACATTACAAAAATAAATGAATCCCCTTTCCAACTAAATTTTAATATATATTTAATTTAAAAAAATCCGTATAATTTTTTTTTTTATGGGAAAGGCAGTAAACGTGCAAGCGGTCCACCATCGTAAGTGATTACCGTCGCCCTCGTACATCTGCAACACCAGAGGTGCTGCAGGTACGTTTCCGGCCTTTAAGGATATTAGGGAGATGGGAGAGTGAATGAGGAGGAGAATGGGGGGGGGGGGGAGTGGGCCTCCGGTTAACTTATATCGCCGAACGAAAGAAAAGATGCCTCTACTTCACGCCGGTATTCTGCGAGGCCGGGGTAGTAACCCGGTCGAGCCGGCCCATTCGAGCGGTAGCAAAAGCCGCCGCTTGGCTCTACCACTATCCAATCACACCATATATGTGTGTTGTGTATTTAATTCAGTTCGGGATACTAAGCGCGAGCCCGTCTCACGCTTGGCCGGTTTTTATCATTTGTTTCACTTTAGTTAGCATTATAATCACTATGTTTGAGACGCTTGGATGTAAATTACCGTTTTTAGCATAGCATGAAAACAAAAAAAAACATAGTTTCTTGTCTAAGAAACATTAGCGGATATGGTTTGAATATATCTAATAAGAAAATGAGCGTAAAAGCGTTTCGCAAAACGAATTTCCATTGTTTTGTTCAACAAATAAACAAAGCAGTTTTCCTCTGACGCAGACGTTTAAACGAAGTTTCCAGAAAACGAATCGAAACCTATTAACTATACAATCTAGTTATGGTGAATTGTTTAAAACACTACAATCAATAATCGATAGATTTCGTAAGGATATAAGTGAATGCCTTTATGTACTTTTCTACCAAATTTGACATCTGTTCGTTGTATAATTTTCATAGAGGGGCTTAATCCGCTAAGCCACAAAGATATATCACAAAAATTCCGAGTTCACAGTCATTCAAACAAGACCTGGTTTCGTTTGTTGTCTTGGATAAACGAAACGATATAACTCTTGGGACAGTATTTAAAGTAAATTAACTAAAGAATAATTTTTCGTTATAATTTCAACTGTTACATGGACGGAAGCTATATGAAGTTATTCCAACCTATTACTCAAATGTCATGACATCGCATGCCGGCTTATCCGCTATACTACAAAAATATTTCACAATAATTCCGTGTTCACATCCAAGACATGTTATCATTTAATGGCAACTATGTCGTGAATAAAATTAAAACTGTACGATTTTAATGAGGAAAGTGGTGACACGGAATTGTTATGAAATTGTTTGTGGCCAAGGCCCGCTGCTGCTCTAACTGACGGACGGACAACGCCCTTTGATTGACGTCCGAGGGCGATGGGCGGAGAATATGCCATTCCCGATTTCCCAGAGAAATGTTGGTGATGGGAGACAGGACATCTAGTGCGAAAGTATCGGCACCACACGCTCGAGAGGACCTTTTCACCAGCAGTGGACTTCACTTGCTGATGATGATGATGACGATGTATTATCGTATCTATAACGTAAAGCGTTTAAAATAGATAACTTATCGTTACTAGGAATTCCACTCTCATTGCCTACTGAATCGATTTGTCAAGGAGCATAGAGATTCGGTTATTTAATTAATACGTTACGATAAAGTCAACACAATCAAAGCTGACCGCTTCTCTGCGTCGCCGGCTGTCGGCGAAGTTGTTACGAATAATTCTATCGCCGAGATCTCTTATCGGAAATATCTATTAGGCTCAGTGATTAGTGTGAAGGACAATATAATAATAATTATATAGAGTGAACACGTAATAAATACTGTACAGAAAATAAATTAAATGCAAATTTCTATTTTTTTCCTTTAATGCTTACCCCCTAAAGTCAATGTAGTGATAATTTGAATACTTTAAACGAGTATTATAGTAAAATTTTCAGATTTCAATCGATCCAGTAGACGACACATAAACGGAGAGACAGTAACACACTAACAAGCCTAAGTAGTTCTCTGCTGGACATAAACCTCTTCCATGAGGGGGATAAGCCACAATGGCCACCCTCGACTAGCGGATTGGCGACAGTACCAGACAACTCGCACTTTAAGACTGGTCTGGTATTTTTTGCAATGGTTATCCCGTTATGTCGGCCACCCATTTCAATATTCCAAGCTTTAGTCCGTGAGGCTTTAGTCGCCTCTTACGATACCCGCGGGATGAGTAGGGGCCAGTATTGGCTAATATGCTTCATATCTGCATAGTTTTCATTGCAGTATGGAGCAGTGCGGAGCTGACAACCTGCCAAATGTTGATGCTGTATACAAAATGATCACTTAAATTAAATCAAAATCTTTATTCTTCAACATTAATTTCAAATTCCTCTAATGGAGAAGAAACAAGCAAAAGGAACTCTGTAGGTATCCACTTTTTCATTAATATTTTTTTAACAATACAGTATTATATTATAACAATACAACTTTTAACAGCTGTGTTCAGCAACAAGCTCAACAGATTGGTGAGCTTGTTGCCATTAAGAGCACAGGTCAACGATACAAATTGAACATAAGTTACAAAAATTCATAGTTACAAGTAACCATATCCTAACCACCTACCTGCTAAGACCACTGCATTTTGACATAACCTTTTCCTGGACAATTTTGGGCAAAAGCTGTCTCACATTCTGTGAATGCGTTCAGCTAGCTTGTGCAGCAATTTGTGGGACATAAGTGGGACACACAATACAATAAACGTAAAATGTTACATAGCTCGTATTGAAAGAAAGATTCTTTGTGACCAGTTTATACATAAAGCAGGGAATTTTCATTCAAGATGATACAAATAATGACATATATACTAATTGAAATAATACCACTAGTCATAACATTAAATGAGAAGAGAATTTCAGCATTATTTTAATGAACAATTATTACTAATAAATTTATGTGATATTATTTATTATTATGACATGGAGCTAATGCTGAAGGACAGATTCAAATGTTATAAATATATATAGTTGCACAAAGAGCTATGAAAAGAGCTATGCCTGGTGTTTCCCTGCTTAACAGGCAAACTAACATAAATAGCATGCCAAAGTGGCAATTGGCAGGTCAGATATCACATAGAACAAATAACTGATTGGTAAGACAGGTTTACACGTTTGCAAAATTCAGTGGAAGACAGGTTCATGCTTTGGGGAAGGCCTTATGTTCAGTATTGGACTAGTGAATGGCTGTAAAGAGTTCAAATTATTAATATTGAATTAAGATAGTGGTTCAACCCACGTTTAATTAGGGAAATCAAAATAGTCAGAGAATACTCCTACTGCAGGAGCACAACACTACTATTTTGATGTAGGATTTGATGGAAAGCAAAGACTCTGACACTGCATCTGATCCTTCCTGGGTTCTATTCACGTAAGCATTACATGGGATATTCATGAGTAAAGATAAGTGAGTGCAACTGTGTTTGCGCATATTCAGAAGTTGTTACTGTGGAGGACATCATTGTCATACTTATACAATTCATGTCATAAGTAATTATACTTCTATTATCTCTTGAAATTCTGATATGCAACATTGATACTGCTGGATAGCCTAGTTGGTAGCGACCCTGACTTTGAAGCTGAATGACAGTCGCAGATTAGAATCTCACTGAGGGCAAACAATTGTATGATGAATAAAAATGTTTGTACAGAAGTCATGGATGTTTATGGTTTTTTTTATTTTAGAGATGGTAAGTAGCTACTGCAGCCCATGGACATCTACAATTTCCATCAAAAAAGGTTGAAAATGTTTTGTCTTCCCTGTCAGCTAAGATGGAATGCCTCCTGTAATTGTAATGGCTCTCTTTACCTATCAAACTGGAACACAACAGTAGTGGCACAGCTGGTTGGTGGCAGAAATGGGTAAGAGGGTGGCACCTACCCAGACATCTCCTAGGTAGAGAATGAGTCTACTACCTAGTAAATATCTATGTAGGCATATGTGTTCATTTATCTACAATAGGGATACAAAATACAGGGAATCCTACTTAGGGACTGGATGATGAGTGATGGATTTATTTTCACCTATACATTTCAGTTACTTTTTCAAGAAAAAAAACTGTTTTCTGAGTCTCCACACTGC
Source organism: Bhutanitis thaidina (assembly GCA_029286595.1). Classification (NCBI taxonomy): domain Eukaryota; kingdom Metazoa; phylum Arthropoda; class Insecta; order Lepidoptera; family Papilionidae; genus Bhutanitis; species Bhutanitis thaidina. Next base: position 1,161,895 of record JAGSMS010000023.1, on the reverse strand, counting down.
TGCATTATAGATGTGAAATAATTTATTTGTTATAATGATTAAAATATTTCCTTAACTAAAACAGCCAATCACATGCAGTAAGGGGAAATCAAGAATAATTTGTTAAAATTAATTATGATTTCTTGAGGACCGAAAACTATTAGTTATCAAATTATCATAGTGTAACAGCCTATGGCACTCAGGAATTTTCAGAAGTTTTTTTCAGAGATTATCACCTATAAACATACAGACTTTAACTCTTGATAATATAATTAGGTATACATAGGTGTGAATAAGAAACAGGTAAACAATTTTCTTTACATGAGTATGTCTAGACTCTAGAGTAATCTATAACTACCTACCTAGCTTCTTATGTATTGTATTTTGTCAATTATGTGACATATAAACAAATAGGCAATAAATGTAACCTAATGAAGTATTACAAGGAGGTAATGCCTCATTGAGTTGCTTAGTCTTTATAATCAATACAAACATGAGTATGTTATATCTATATTTGTTTATTCAAAATGTATAACTTCAAAAGTACAAATGTTAACAATGCAATATTGAGACACCTATGCTGTACCCGCATAGTTAATGTATTGTTAATATACTTGTACAGGTACGAGTATTTTAGGGAATACGTATTTGTACTAATGTGCAGATATTTGGGGTCTCTATGATAACGGGTATTAAATATTTATAGCAATCTGTAAAAAAAATGGCGAATAGACTTTGGAATACACAATATATTCACAGTCCTCCAGTTCCCAATAATATGGTAGAGCAGGGTGATGATGGCATGGTGGCTGCTCATAGAGGCTGGTCTAGGGTTTAATAATTGACAAACAAAATTATGTTTCTTACGTCAAACAATAATGAATATTCATTTTCATTTCATTTTGGTATAATTAGTATATTATACTATTAGTTCTATACAATATAATATATTGTAAAACTACTAAAGAAACAAAGTTGCATTTTAAATAGTAGATAACAGTATTATTCGACATAAATGAATTGCCAAGTAGTCAACATTGCTTATTCATTTTTTCTAGTAGTAAAACACCTCCCTTACCCTACCTACTTATGGGCATTTACAGTCAAATATATCGCAAAAACAAACCTCAATAACTCATCATGTGATGCATCAATAGTAATTCTATTATAAGGATAATTATGCCCATGTAGGTGGCAAGCAGTATTACAAAAAATAAACAACAAACTTACACATCCTAGGAAATATCATCAAATTTGTTTTATATGAACTCTGCCACCACTACACAACAAGTTATAATGATTTAAAGAATGTTTTGAATGCTTAACTCTCATCATCTTAAGCAACCTAATTACAGTGAAATACTATTATTATTGATTGTTTATTTATGTAATGTATCTTTTTCAATATATCAGCAACTGTCAACCTAATACACAACACAGACAAAACTTTATATCTTTATTATTTTAATTAATTTTATATCACAAGAGTGAAAAGTGTGGTAAAAATTCACCTGATAGTAAGTACACCAAACAACTACATTTGTAGAAAATTACTGTTGCTTTGTCAACCTTGAGGACCAAGATTGAATGCCCCACACATCACTGTAATTATACTACCCCTCTATACACTTCTAACCAGAAGACAACAGTGGTTGCACTGTTGATTTCACAGAATAGTGCAGCTGGTATCTATATATAAGACGATTCCTAGGTAGAAAAGGAAATCTTCAATCCAGTAATAGTTTAAGGGTATAGGCAGTACACTTTCTGACCTACAAAGAGTGGTGTGAATGGACAAAATGTGTCAAAAGCACACTGCAGCAAAGACCTAGCAAGTTCTGGGGAAGCTATGTTCATGTTCAGGTACATAATCATATTTGTAAATTAGTCAGGACAAGATTTTAAATGTTACTAAAGACTACCTTTGTCAGAATCAGCTTACATGTACGGGAACTCTTGATTGAAATAATTTAAAACTATTCCTATATATTTTAATCTACTATATACAAATTTTCACATTTATTTCAATCGAATATACATCTAGCCTATTTAAATATTACAAATATACATCTTCAGCGAATGCTCTTATCGCCACTTAGCTTTGTTTTTTTTTGGTGGTCTCACCAGTTTCCGTTCACATTCCTATGTTAATTAGGCATATTTCAATATGAGGACAGTGCGATTCTATTTCATCTACTATGAATAGGTGGATTTAATTGTCCTCAGCAAAGGAAATTACCATTTTCACTTGACGTTAAATTAAATGCTGTTTCAATTGCAAGTTTTCACTATTTGCAATTAAAGTTTGACTCGTTTAAAAGACAGCAGTCTTAATAAATTCTCTGCAGGTAAATATACCTGTAAGGTCTCTCCTTAATAAAGGAGAGATCTTCATATTTAGTGTATATTAACAGACATGTGCTCATGTTCTCTTTACCTACAAGATATCTCTCCAAAACCCTATCCTAATCGAGTTTAGAAACCAATATCAATATTGAGAGCAGAGTATATAATACAGAACAAAATGTATAAGCAAATGTAAGCAGAAATTACATCCAAAACTAGCAGCGTTATGTAATTTCGTTCTGATACAACAAAAAGTAGAAATCGCCATGTACAAGAGTTACTTGTACTTGCCATATTGACTCAGAAAAATATCTAACGAAGAAATAAAATACGTGCAAATACGAATAACGGTCACTTAAGTTGTAAGAATATACGTGTTTTCAATAATGATAACTCAAATTTCATGCATCCTAATAACAAACCAGTCACAGCCCAGATTTTCAGAACACTTTATATAGGTACACACCTATACTTACCTTCCACGGCAAATAATGGATACGTCATAAACTACTTATGTTATAAATCAGTCTAGTCTATGCTTCTTAATCTGCTACTATATTTCTCATCATTTCAATATAGAAAAGAATGCCCGTTTTCAATGTAGGGTGTAACATGCATTGACCGGGCGACCGTTTCCCACAATGACTTCTTAATCATTAATCACGTCGCACCCATATAATTGAAACAACGCATATTTGACTAATGATTGGAACATGCATAAAGCAGCAAAATGGAACAAGAATTATTAAAATAGAACTAATTTTACCCCGCAATCAGCAATGCAATCTCTTCGACAGTTCCAACAGCGGTTCTGTGGCGCTTCCGAAACCACTATTACAACAGGATTCTAACTTTTTGGCACATCTTGTATATTTTAACAACACTACACTGAACCAAGATTTAATCACAAGTTTTTAACACGGACAATTCCACCATTTAGTATTTCATACACCCTGGAGTTCAATCCTTTTCACGGCCATTTGCAAATTGCGTCAAAGTTCCTGAGACGTGATTGGTTCGTTCTGCGCTAGTGTAGTTTGAGTCGACCACGCCGTCTAGTGGCAGAAACAAAAACTAAAATACACATTACTCGAAATTCGACTTTATTTAAGAGAGTAGTCGGAAGCTATTTAAATGTGTACTTAACAGACATGTACCCTTTTCGACAAAATTTAAATAGGGTGCGGTAAGGCTACTTCGAGAACCCCGTAGCGTGACGTCAAACTGGGCGTGAAGAGTACAAGGCGCATTATTTGAAATTATATTTATTACTATAGTACTTCAGTGTATACATTTCAATTAATTAAATACATGGTTACGCCCGCATGAAAATAGTTTGTTCATCACTGCTCTGCATTGGACTGACATGGGCGTAATAAAACATTCACTATCGGTTTCGCGTAATGCTCGAACAAACAGGCAAACAACAAAAATCATTGGTCTAGATACGGAGATATCCATAAATAGTGTATTTGCACATTTGGTATTTTATATAAGTACTCAGTCGCTTTATTTACAACACAACAACTCACAGCTGTAATATCTCTCGGGGTAGGTAGAGGAGGTAAATTTTTCCAACCTTCAATAGACCGCGTTTAATCATGTTATACATGAAAAAAATATTTATTTATGTATTTTATTGCGTGATAATCGTCATACATTTTAAATATTTGCCCTTATATATATATATATATATATATAAGTATTAAGTTTTAAAATTATATGGTCTATAATTGTGTCTGTACTTGTAATTGCAATAACGGTCACTTTTTACAGGCAGCTGTATTGGCTACCAGAGCTGCATCACTGGTGTTGGTACGTTGGTAACGGCAAAAGCACTTACCAATGTACAGTCTTAAGAATAATTAATATTTAATCGTAGTTATTTTAATTGCTTATGCCACAGTACAGTGAAATAAGTAAGAGCAAATCCTCCATGGATTACGTGCCAATTTTATTATGGACTTTTTGCTCATAATGGACATAAATATAATAATGAAGAATGAGGAAGATGATTGGTATCACATGACCACTCTTTAAGTTAGTTTTATAAAATAATGTAGAAGGATTAGTAATTAAGGTCAAGGTAAGAGGAAAAGAGAGGTAGTAGGCCTAGAAGGAAATGTTATTTAACAAGTGATATGAGATCGCTTTCGTCGTAGTTTATATATTAATAGAATTATATAATAGCACTAATATAATTATGATAATACAAAATAAAGTTGGTACTGTAAAGAAGAAAACTCAAGGTAGAGATCAGTGGAGTTTGCTTACTCCGACAAGAGATAAGCATTGATGACAATGATTATTTTATGATTGTAACGAATAATACATTATTATGTTTCGCTTCGCTCATAGAAGAACCATTGTATTTAAGTTTGTATTCTATGATAAGAACTAATGTACTCAGATTAAGAACTACTAAATGTTGTATGATATTTAGTAGTTCTTAATCTACGTCACAGAATCTTAGACTGTGACAAGTTATTCAACCTGCAGAAGAGAGAGATGCAACTACATATTTAATGTTCTTACGGCGTAACCATCTTTCCTGTCCGCTAACTAGCAATATTGATACGAAGTGGGTACACTACTTTATCGAATGTAAGTTTTAAGTAATTCGTTATACAAAAATTAAATTAATATATAATACATAGGTACTAATTGTGTGTAAGATAGTGAATGTTTGTGTTGGCAGACTGCAGTGTGGTAGACAAAGTTGTATTATCCTAAAATATATTAAGATTTCTTTGACAATAAAAAAAAATAATAAATATAGCCTAGAAATGTAGTAATTTTTGTATATACTTTCATAAAAATATATTCATTGTGATAAGAATTAAGTTGCCATGTTTTAAATGTTAGTATTACCTCAATTTATTTTTATTTATAACTTCAATGATTTATTATGTAAAATCGAATCTTTAAGTGCTATAAATATAGATAATAAAAACTATGATAAATTAATTTAACAACGAAAACTGAGTACGTAATACCTATGTAATGTTTTACCATGTTTTAATTAACGGGAGTAAAAAGTGACCAGTTATGTGAGGTAAACATATATATCTCTATCGCACTTGATCATATGGGTTTGACTTTTGGAATTTTTGCATGAATATTTTGTACAATATCTTATAAGACACGACGACATTTTTACTTTTAAAACTTACTTAATACTTCAAATACTCATTGACAATGTGTTTAAACTGTAGCAAAACTAGCGTTTAAACCGTGTCCAATCATCACCGCAAATCAATCGCTGCAATATAGTGATGTCTATCACCAGTTCAACGTACTACAGTCGCTTTTTTCTAAAATAAGTTTATGTAACAAAGTCATTTATCATTATTGTACGTACATCATTACCGCTACTACACATGAGATTAATTTAAATAGTTGTTAAACGGTTTATTTTATTTGGATCTAAATACATTAAGACAGGACTTTGAATGTTATAACACTAAAATCGGTGAGAATAAGCTAACAGCTGATAATCACAAAAAAAGATGTAAATACATAGTACTTAACTTTCCGTAGTTTTCGACTGCTTACAACAAATGTGGCATTTTTCACTACTGTAATTCCCTAAAAATAAATTAAATTGTGCGCGCTCAATTTAATTAACAACGGCAGGTGTTAACTATATAAGTGTTTAGTAGTGTAAAAACGGGTCTCTTATTTGGCGACGACTGTAGTTTTATTCCAACAGCCTCTTATTATCCTAAGTAGTGAATAGATTTGTAGATAGAAATATCCCTAAAAAATGGGAGCTTAATTTTTACTGGTAACAGCATTTGTTTATGCAACTGGGAAGGAAAATAGTGGTTACATGAATACCACATCTATCAGTTCTCAATCTGAGGGTACTATAATGAATGTCCGTACTGAATACAAACTTTTTCTTTGCTGAAAGCCTTGTACCCAATGCTCTAATAAATACGAAAATATCAACTGTCAGGAACTGATGCAGATAATAGACAGCGCCAAGCGATTGGGTGAAATATTTATATAGAAATTAATGCAAGTTTTTGATTTGCGTTTTGTATTTTAATACTACATCGTTTAACCAATCACAGTATTTCAATTAATTGTTACAAGTTCCTCCTCGAATTACAGATTTGCAGCAGTCGCCTTTGTATGTGCCAATCACAGAGGTTGCATCGCACCGAGTGTCAGCTGTGTTTCAAAATAATAACAAAAATACCAGAGTAAACTAAAGTAATAAATAGTGTAGACTAAAGAAATTTTAATTTATTGTTTCGTTCCGTGCTCAGAGTTCTATATTCACCGTAGGATTATTGAGCAAAGTGCTTAAGTTTTGTAAAGTGCTAGTATATTTAAATTATACGCACATTGTGGTGACTATTGCGTATATTTTTGGTAAGTACAATTTGAAATATAATTTATTGTTATTCTTTTATTTATAATGTGTTGTTAGTACACAAGATTTTTTTAAACTGTGGTTTAATGTCCGTATATCAAAACGACTTATATGTCCTTAATGATGTGGTAAATCCAATTATTCGCTATATCATCTATACACAGAATAAGGCAACTCTCTATGCCTTTAATTATATTCCCTTTGTCTTAAAAAAAACAAATAAGAGTAAATCACATTCGCACGGCGATGCTCCGTGTAATTTTTATTATAGTTTCAATAAATATCTGAAACTACTTTTTATATTGCCTGAATACATACATCATATCTTCTATATCCTAGTATATAATATGGAGAATAACAGCAGCTGTAAGAAAGTTTCTTCAATAAATAAATATATACAAACACTAGTCTCCTCACAACCATTTTAAGGGTTAATTTTGATTCTTAGTTGAGAAAAAATATTTGAATGAAAATGTCAAATGTATTTAACATTACATATAAAAACTGAAATTATTGCTGTTTTATTTTACATAAATAAACTAACTTACTATAATAGTAAATTGAATGCAAGTTGCATAGTATTTGTATGTATGTAAAAAAAATATATTTCAAATAATGAAATTTTTATATTCCACATGACATGTTATTTTTGACAATATACCATAATTTAATCACATCCATGTTACATGTTTAAATTTTCTATGTTAATTTTTAACAGTATTGGTTAGAATGGACAGTCCATGTGCAACTCCTAGTGCAACTGCAAGTGATCTTACAAGAGTTTGTCATTTATTCTTTGGTGGTACCTAAACCGTTGGGTACAGGAACCCCATGGATTTATAAAATATTGTGGTACCAATAAACTTTGCCTTAACCTTCCTGCACTGTATTGTTGAATGAAAGAAATGTTTTTGTTTGATAATTTTAAAAGAATAATATTGAATAAGTAGCCAAGATTTGTTTACATAATTTTTTTAGATATTAATTTCTTTGTTCACTATTATCTTCAACTTTTTTAACACCAATCAAAACAAAAGTTATTTATTAGAACTGGATGTTTTTAAAGGTTCGAAAATGAGTTTTTATTTTATCAAAGAATAACATTAAAAAATTAAAACTGCTTACTAAAGGTTTTTTTTTGTTCATATGATACCTACAGGAAGAGAGGTAGTGACAGATATTCTTACCCCCTACCATATGGCACATCCTATTAGTCTATTACTATTACCAAGAGATGTCTGTACATTAAATATATTTAAAAAAAAACCTTTTGAGATACGAGTAAAGCCTAACTCCGAATTCAAAAAAAAAATTTTAGTATTTTCATCTGCCTGTATGATTGTTTTTTTGTTCTTGCTAAAACTAGTGGAAAGTTTTTGATTTTTTGAAAATTTATGACAACTTAAAAACGGCTATACTTTTTATCCCGGGAAAATTTCGGTATTGATCTGTTCGGGAATTTTACGGAAAACATACAGTAGGCACACTAATGTGAATTCCAATGGGATATTTATTATCGGAATCGGAACGGAATTAATACCATAAGTAATGGCCGAAATAGGATCCTTGCACAACAACACACAGTTCTGTGGAACGATTTAAATGTTACATTTTTTTTTTATTTAATCTTTATTGCATTCCTTTATATAGAAAGACACTAAGGGCGGACTTAATGCCTATAGGCATACTTTGCACGTCAACCTATGGTGTCGTGAAATTTTATGGTAGGCGCAATAAAGTACCAAGAAAACCACAAAATAAGATACTGAGTTACTATATAAATACTTGTACATATATTACATTCGCTAATTAACGTGTATATGTATTGAGAAACAACATTATAAATAAATCTATTTATTTATTATAAATTATACGCGGATGACAAAGCAGGCGAAAGCTTGTAATTAGTAATAATAAAAAAAAAACACCCTTTCTCGTAATCTACGGAGAGGTCTGTGTTCAGGAGGGGACCTGTGACGTGGTTTAATGACGACTGTTGAAATTTACCTTGTAGTATATTCACTCAAAGAGGGGATACCTTGTTTCTATCGACCCGTTTCTTCTCCATCATGGGAATCTCATTACGGAACGGTGTTTGGTTGTAAAATAATAATAGATAAGATTTGACATTTGACAAACGAAATTATCTTTCTTACGTAGCCGAGAAAAGAATTTTCATTCATTAATTTCATTCTAGCGTTCATTCATTCATTCATTTCATCCTGTTACATTGGTCTCCCCAATTGTCACAAAGCACGGTACCGAGCCCGGTCCTGCGTCCATCGACTTTCTCTCTACTAAATAAGTAAATATTTGCGTCGACGGGTACTGCGCTTGTGTTTTATTATAGTTTGAATAATTTGCCTTGTATTTACGTGATGAAAAAAATTACATTTTGTTAAAAAAGGTAATGTTATTTTTTCCAACACAATGTTTGAAAAAGTGTTTTTTTTTGCAAACAACTTGTTTATGAATTTATTAAAAACACAATTCAAATAAAAATAAATATTTTCCGACATGATGTCTTTTACGTATAGAAATTTTATAGGTTTCTTTGTACTAATTATTAATCGTATATCCACTTACAATTTTAGTATGTGTTTATTTATTTATTTATTTATTTATTTATTCTTTATTGCCTTAAGCTTAAGGTTACAATGGGCGGACTTAATGCCAAGTGGCATTCTCTACCAGTCAACCCTTGTTATGGTGAAAGGTAGTTGGCAGGTATAAAACAAAGAATAAAAAAAAATAAAAAAACTCCAATAAAAATAGCTTGATAAGTACATATAAATAAACTATATAATTAAATAAATATTTATAACATAAAATACACAAATACGTATACAAGTATATAAAAGGATACATAAATAAATGTGTTCCGAGCATTGATATTATACTACACTTGAAAACACCATACCTTTGCTTTGCGTCGTTTAGCGGTTAGCGTACTCGACTACTGTGCCATGGCTCCTGGGTTCGAAGCCCTGAATGGGTAGGTAAAGACGACTGAGTGCCTCTGTGTGTATGCGCGTACACATACAAAACTACAATATCTCCTGCGCAGTTCATAACTGCCGATAGCAATCGGAAGGTGTCGCCGTGATCAAGATCGGCCCGAAAGACATCTTTAAGAAGCACGTTACAGACGCGCATCGCATCATGCACAGAGAAGCAGGTTTTTTTTTATAGAAGAAGGAGGCAAACGAGCGTGCGGCTCATCTGATGGTAAGTGATCACCGACGCGCACGAACATCCGCAACACCAGAGGAGCTACAGGTGCGCTGCCGGCCTTTAATTTAGCTCATACCCACCACGTTGGCCTTGCGTGTTGGCGAGAGCAGTACCCTTACTAACCTAACTGGTGGTACACTCCTTCTTTTTTTTTTTTTTTGGAAAAGACTGCAAACGAGCTAGCGGTTCACCTGATGGTAAGTGCTTACCGTCGGCCAAATACGTCTGCAACACCATAGATGCTGCAGGTGCGTTGCCGGTCTTTAAGGATATTTGGGAGATGGAAGGGAAGAGGAGAGGAATAGGGTGGGGATGTGGGCCTCCGGTTACCTCACTCACTAAACGAAACGCAGAAGCACAAGATGCCTCTACTTCACGCCGGTATTCTGCGAGGCCGTGGTACCAATCCGGTCGAGCCGGCCCATTCGAGCAGCAGCTAAAGTCACCGCTTTGCTCTACCACGCTTAAAAACCTTCTCTTTTCTCCTTCCTATGTGTCGCCTAGGTAGGATCATCATTCTTACCCATTTCTTCCGCCAATCAGCTGTGCCACTGCTAGTTGTCATCCAGTTTGAGAGGTACGGGGAACCAGTATAATTTCGTGCTTTGAGACATTTTATCTTAGGCCTCAGGGATGATAACGCATCCTCCGCACTGGTGATGCTGCACTACATCGCTAGTCTGTGGGATTTGGGCTCGACGAATTCGGATGGATATTCGGCCATCGTTCGGTCACGTTTGTTTGTTGACAGGGTGTGGTTTGTATTGTGTGATTGTGTGTGAGACGGAAAGAGATGGTATATTCCCCCGTAACAAAATTAATTTATTCTAATAAAGTTTAACAAGTTGTTTCTACAGCATGACAAACGAACTTTGCATATGTCAATAGAATTGGATTGAATTACGATTAGCGAGTGAACGTTGCATTAACATATTTTAAAATACTCTGTTTCGTTCTTTAAACAAATCCTTAATCAAGTGGCATTTCAATATTGGACGGCACTTACCATTTAAAGTGCTGGTTTATTAATTAATCAAAGTACTATCATCTGTTGTCTGTTGGTGTGACTAATTCGCTTTGACAAAGGTTCTTTGTCATCATCATCATTTCAGCCTATCACAAGTTCACTGCTGAACATAGGCCTCCACCAAAGACTGCCAGAAAGCTCGATCCTGAGCCACATGCATCCATCGACTTCCCGCAACACTACGTAGGTCGTCACTCCATCTTGTGGGGGGTCGGCCTTCACTGCGTTTGCCTGTACGTGGCTGCCACTCGAGAGCCTTTTTTCCCCAACGCTTGTCAGTACTGCGAGCTTTGTTGCCGGCCCTTAGCCACTGCAGCTCGCTGATCCTTACGGCTATGTCGGTTACCTTAGCTCTGCTGCGCATACCATCGTTGCAGACTCTATCTATCACGCAGAGAGAGGTTTTTTCTACTCTGCGCTAAGTTGGCTAAAGTTTCAATTAACGTCATGACTGGCCGACTTATCGCAGCGATATTTTCATCATCATCATTGCAGTCTGTCACAAGTAGTCTGCTGAACATTGGCCTACCCCATAGATGGCCACAACTCTCGCTTCAGAGCCACCTACATCGACACTCCATCTAATGCCATAGCGCCAATAGCTGAATGTGTTAGGGTGCGGTCTACGAAACATGACGTCGTAAGTTCGAGCCCGCCATTCGACTATTGTCGTGAACCACTCCAGATACAAGCTGTAAGCTTAGTTGGAGGGTTAACAGGAATATTAGTAATGTTACTTAATAAATAGGATTGCTAGTATTCTATTAAAAAAAAAATGGAGCACGTCCTTCACTAAGTTTGTCTGTACGAGTTTGCCACTCGAAAACTTTTTTCCTAACGGTTGTCAGTTCTGCTAGCTTTGCCATTTAGCTATGCTATGCTATGCATGCTTGCCGTTGCCACTTCAACTTGTTGATCCTTACGGCCTTGTGGGGTACCCGTAGCTACCTCACCTTAGGTTACCTGCTGACTAAAGAACGTAGCACCGGGCATCGACCGATGGCGAATATGCCGAGGCTAATGGCACTCCAGGTATTGGCTACCTATCGTAAATAAATCTTCCATGCACTTTAATGGAAATACCTCCGTTATAAATGGACTCATAAGTGCTATTGATATTATTATTGAGCACTACGAATTTCAGAGGGTAGGTCGCATCAAGTCAATGCCTTAGTTAGGTTTAACATAAAAATCGATAACAAATATATTTGATTTATCTTTCAGATACTACTGTATCGGCCCAAGTTAACGTGTTTCCCCACTTTGATCTCGAAATAATCCGAAGTTAACTCATATGGCCAAGCTTCGGTTTCCTAATGCATAAATAGGCGTTGCGTAATTGAAATAGCTCCGTGGGTTTTCGACATCACACGACCGGATCCGGTCCGGACGAGATTCGAAGGTCTCGGCCCGATTTGAACACGTTTAAATTCTTCAAAGTCCTACACGAGAATGGCAATCATTGTGGTAACGTTAAAGCAGACTATATCCCATTGAAGACTATTAGTTTCTATGTGAAGTAGTTTGCAAAACTGTTTCAAGTCTTAGGTTAAATATCCTCGTCTGAACGCTTGTTAAACGATACCTTTTACAATGTACAGGGAAATATATTTACTGATGACACATGAACACGAACAAATTGTATATGTGATAACGATAACAACCCTTTTTCGACTTCTTCATAGTCGGTTAAAATGTTTATCTATATGTAGAAGACGGTATAACATAAACTATAAAAAGTTCCGTTTTTTAAGAAAACATAGTGCAGACAGATTCATGCTATCCAGTCCCTTCAGTTACTTTAAGATTGCACATTTATCTTTAAAGCGATTTAAACGATCGCTTTTCTTACTCCGAAGCTGTGAAGGCCGTTGGGGTTTTAGTCGGTCTGTCATCTTCAATGTTGGTGCCGACATAACCAGTCACCACCGCCGGTGATTGATAGCATACACACTAAAAAAAGACTCGATCGGTTTTAATTTAAAATTCCAGAAACCTGTCGGGGGTCTCCAGTTAATTTTAATTACAGTTATATTTTTCTTAACAGACCTTTATGAAAATCTCTCCCTTTCAGCGGATTATGTTATTTCCCGGACTTTTTTTTATACGTGCTCCCATTCGCGGTACACCAACTGCGGCTTCGTGCCGGTTCCTCATGGTTCGCCATGGATCACCCCCACGGCGAGATATCCGCCATCGTTAAATAAACTCTACACACTTTTCTTCATAGCATCGAAAAGTGACAGTTTGCCAGCCCGTCCTCGATCTTCGGATATCGAGACGACCGAGGAACTTATATAACAATATGGATTTATTGAGTTGCAGCAACAAAACGGCATCCGAGACGGCATACTGCTACAGTAGTGTTGCCACGACCACCGCGCTGTTGTTCTGTCGGTGCTGTAAACAAATTTGATTGCACACAATGTGTGACTTGTGTGCAATCAAATGTGTCACATTAGACATTGAATTATCCCGTGATGTTTCTCTGTGGGTGTCGTAAGAGATACTAAAGGCGAACCCGGCATCGAGGCTCGCAACCCGTCACCTTATTATCTACCTGAGTGTTTTTTTTTATTATCACATGGCATACGTTTGACCGGTATACCGCCGGATGTCAATCGATTATGAGATCGTTGATGCAGCAAGCTTGCTTATAAGTAACCGGTTCCTGCTGAGTCGTGCCAAATAGCCTTCAACGAAACTCATGGCCGGAGGTGGTGCCATTCTTTAACTACAACAACCACCACTTGCCTTCAATATGAAAATAAATAAATACATATATGAGTGTATCACGAACGCGTACACAGCGATGGTAGGAGGTTCTAGACATTGTTAGCCTGTGGTCAGGGTGCTCTTAGAGAGTGACCTGGGTCCGATCCCCGATGGCGGCACTGATAAAATTATTGATAGCAATTTTAAGCGTCGTATTTACTACGTACTCTGCATGACTGAGAAATAATAAAAAAATATTACTTTCGAGGATATGTGAAGCCCGTCAACTTGCGCTGGAAAGGCATGGCGGGCCCTTCCCGTCTCCGAAACCCTCTCAGATATTTGAAAAGCAGGCCTTTGCGCTGCTGTGGCCATTTACGGGCTGCTACTTTACTTTACTTATTTGGCACGACGTGACAGGTGGTGTCGTAAGAGGTGACTAATGGTACTAGAGCAACGACGGGCAGCAGCGTCTATGTTGCGTAGTGTCTGGCGCTGCTATCGCCAATCCGCTTGCCGAGCGTTTATAGCAGATCCTGCGTATGTACGAGGACTTTGTCCTGCAGTGCAGTTGCAGTCTGCTAAGGATACGCGGTGAACCTGTCGCTGTCTTTGTGTTCAGGATAACGATACAAATCACTTACGAGCATCCTCAAAACTCATCGGTACCAGCCTTCCTTCCATCGAACTTGGGTCTCCTGATTCGGGGGCATATCTCCTTAACAATCGTGGCTTTTAGAATAAAACTAACAAATTATTGTATAAAGTTCAATCATGTCACCGAACAGCACAGTTGTGACGATGTAAATAAAAACGTGGTGGAGCCAAGCGGCGGCTTTTGCTGCTGCTCGAATGGGCCGACTCGACCGGGGTAGTACCATAGCCTCGTAGAATACCGGCGTCAAGTAGAGGCATCTAAAGCGTTTCGTTCGGTGAGTGAGGTAACCGGAGGCCCATAGTCTCTCCTCCCACACCCTTCCTCATCCTCTCTCCCATCTTCCAAATATCCGTAAAGGCCGTCAACCCACCAGCAGCTCCACTGGTGTTGCAGATGTACGTGGGCGACGGTAAATAACTTACCATCAGGTGAAGCCGTTTGCACGTTTGCCCGGTATCCCAAATAAAAAAAAAAGTAATAATACGTAGATCATAAAGTTTGTTTGCGTCACCACTTCCCTCGAGCATCGCTGTCTCGAGACGTTGCCGGAGCCGAGGGCACTTCACCGCGACCGGCTTCAGACGCGAATGTGACATCCTTACTGACCGACTTCAAACTAGTAATGAAACAAATTGATAACCGACTACGGAGAAAACTGTCACTAAATGTTTTGGAAGCTTCTAGATTGTTTGACTATTGTTGTATGACATTTATGTTTCGGTGGTAACATGAAAAATAACTACATACATTTCCACCTAAAACATTAATCATCCTTTTGCGTCGCCGTAGTCGGATAAATGATGCAGCTTTAGTGCGGATCGGCGAACTGCACACGGCCTCGAAGATAACTTTTTTTTTAATATTTCTCGTACATGTCGGTTTCTTCACGGAGTGATAAATTCAGCACTTAAAATTATTATTAACGACATTAGTGGATCCAGCACCGAGGATTGTACCCTGGTCACTCGCGGTATGTGAAACTAAAGCGAGCGCCCTGACTACTGGGTTACCTCGGCTCATGACTCATTAGAGAATAAAGTTTACAATTTAATAATTCGAAAAATTAGTTAGCACTTTTGTAATTGCTGAGTTTTGGTGTTCGCAGAACATCAAAGTTAAGTTTCGCAGAACCTTTGATCTGGTTTCGCAGAACCTTTAGTGCATAGAAAAAAAATGCAGGCATAATCTTTACTACGTATGATATAATTTTTTTTTAGTTCCTAAGTACCTCTCAACGAATGTAACTAAACAACCTTTTAAAATATATTTGAACATTAACCTGCACAACAAAATAAAGTTACGTTTGTATACTTTTTACAAGCTGGTGTACCCGACGTTTCTCGGGTAAAGATATTCAAAAAGGTATAAGAAACCATAAGAAACATATCTAAACAAATCCGATCAAAATCGGTACAGCGGATTTGAAGATTAGCCTGCACAACGATATACAGATTACTTCCTTATATATTATAGTGCATAGATTAGATTGAGAGAAAGATCTGACCCATAGAAAATGTATTCTGTTCGAATAATCGATACTCCGTGCAAGTTTCATATAGCATTAATAGTTTTTAAGTTTAATTCTATATACAGACAGAAGAGATTTTTTATAGTTAAACACGTCAATCGTTGGCCTCTTAGGTTTACTTCCTTCCGATCTGATTCCATCGCCACCCGACAAAAGTACATGGTATTTTGTGTGATGTGATACTTCCATTATATCTTGGTATAGCTTAGTGGTTAGCGTTCCTAACAGTCGTCAGACGCTAACACAGCATCTGAGCCATCCTCTGATCTTATCGCTTAAGAGCTACATCGGATACGGGAAGGTAAAGATCTCTGGGTGCCTATGTGGTTGCGCGTAATCTTCCAGCGCAGTTGATCACTGCCAGAGAGTATTCTGAAATTGACGTGTTCCAAATCAACTTGGAGGACGTTATCATCGTATCACTTGAGGTTATTTGGAACGACGTGATAGATTTGAAGCCTCTATTATTAGTCGCCTCTTACATGACCGAGGCGTCATGTAAAATTATATGAAAATTGAAATGGCTGTCTAAATTAAATCAATTCGTGCCGATTATGGCAAAACCTCTTTACGGGTGAGGCCTATGTCCTACTGAGGACTATTTATAGGGTTCTTAGGTTAAGGCAAGGAGTGTCGGGTAGCACTGTGAAAGGTGCGAGCACTTTGGCTCATCATTACGACTCGGGAACAGGTCCAGCGGTTAACATTGCCACATGCAACCATGTGCTAATGGTGATGAGTAACTGTAAGTAGAATAAGCTACGAGACAATAACAAGCGTAGCTAACACGTTATAAGCAGTTAAATAGAAAGGTGGCGCTTGCGCAAAATCCGTTGCTATCCGCTTGTGCAAAAGCCGGTAGCAACGCCGAGCGGTTTCTTCATAACGAAGCAATAGTGGTGGTGGCCAATGAGAATACCGTTCCAGGTATTTTACGACAGCTTCAAATATTTCGTGGTGATAACTTTCGAGTTTTCTTATTAAGAAATTCAAAACCAGTGTAGAATTCGACATCGGGCTAATAATTACTTCTTCTCCAAATGCTTCTTATCCAGCAAGGCGCAGTAACGGGTGGGGCTTTGGCTGATGGCGGAAAACCTGCCCAACTGTACAGTGATGGGGAGCAGCGTCACTACTGCGAGGCCCACTGCTGCCAGCTCTCGTTAGCGCGTTCGTGCAAAGGCCCATGTCGAGCAGTTGACTTACGCAGGCTGATGAAATGGGGAGGGTTTTGTCAAGCTTTAAATATTTGCCTTGCCCAGTGATGGCTTGAAGATAATCCATCACTCCTTTTCATGGTATATGTGTGACAGGAAACGACACAAGGCAATACCAGATAAGTAAGACTTCTGACAGGTTTCACAGACTGGCTAAACCAGACATGGACACGGTTACGGGTGACAATGTCAATGCGAGAAGCGAAAGGGAGTGTCCATAAATGACTTGGTTCAATATGAGCATCTTTTAACATCTGCCTTCTCCTAAGTACCCTAACTTAGCTTTGGTCTTGGACCCTGCTCTGCTCTTTTTAGCAGTGTCTTTCGAACCAAAACTATTTTTAATAATGAAAATAAAATGAATGAGGAATTGTTAAGCTCGACGCTGACCCTTTACTGCACTCACGGTGTTCAGGTATTACTCAGAGGTACAGGTAAAGACCTGAACACGTCATTTATGCTGTTTCCTGATACAGATATCTTACAGCTGATTCAGATATATCTCACCCCATTTTATTCACAGTTGAATTTAGACATATTATATTACTGGACGATACAAGAGACAGATATGCAAGACTGACATTTACACGCCATAGGCTTGTATCGGCCGTGGGCCGAATCCATAAACGATTTCACAAAAATTACGTGTCACGTCGTTGCTTGTTATTTGTTAACATTGTTACTAATAAACGAAACCACGTCCGAGAGGAGAAAAATAACACGGTATGAGTTGATCGTGGTAGAACTTCACACGGAATTGTTGTGAAATGTTTCCAGTTCCATCGGTGTCAGATGAGAACGTTACAAATCGCACATATTTTTAGTACTATCTCAGGTATTTATGTGTTATTTGTCATTGAGTAATCATAATTAATTATGGATGAGTGTCCCCAGTGCTTGGAAAAACTTATCTAATAATATATTTCTTAGAGACAGATCTGACGCGAGTAGATCCACAAAATAACACATTACACACGGAAAGTTTTTCCCATGAACCTGAAGCTGAAGCGCCTGTAAATAGTCCACCGCAGGAGATTGGCCTCTCCCATAAGGTAGATTTGCCATATTCGCCACGCTTGGCAAGCGGATTGGCGATCGCGCGATCGCAGTGCCAGACATCTCTCACTTTAGACTTTTTCGCCGTAGAGTCAAGCGGCGGCTTTAGCTGCTGCTCGAATGGTCCGGCTCAACGGGGTTAGTGCCACGACCTCGCAGAATACCGGCATGAAGTGGAGGCACCTTGTGCTTACGCGTTTCGTTCGGTTAGTGAGGTAACCGGAGGCCCACATCCCCACTCTATTCCTCTCCTCTTCCCTTCCATCTCCCAAGTATCCTAAAAGACCGACAACGCACCTGCAGCATCTATGGTGTTGCAGACGTATGTGGGCGACGGTAAGCATCAGGTGAAAGGCTTGCTCGTTTGCCGTCTTTTCCAAAAAAAAAAGAAAAGAAGGAGTCTACCACCAGTTAGGTTAGTTAGCAAGGGTACTGCTCTCGCCAACACCCAAAGGCCATACCCCAAATATCCTTAAAGGCCGGCGACGCACCTGCAGCTCCTCTGGTGTTGCGTATGTACGTGGGTATCGATAATCACTTACCATCGGGTTTTTTTTTTTTTTTTTTTGTAGAAGAAGGGGGCAAACGAGCGTGCGGCTCACCTGATGGTAAGTGATCACCGACGCCCACGAACATCCACAACACCAGAGGAGCTACAGATGCGCTGCCGGCCTTTAAGGAAGGAATAAGCTCTTTTCTTGAAGGTCCCTAAGTCGTAACTATTCGGAAATACTGCTGGCGACAGCTGATTCCACAAAGTCGAAGTGCGTGGCAGAAAACTTCGATTAAAACGCACTGTGGTGGAATGCCAACCATCTAGGTGGTATCGATGGAACTTCGAATTCAGTCGCGATGTACGATGGTGAAACTCAGCAGCTGGGATCAATCCGAACAGTTCCTCAGAACATTCCCCGTGGAAAATTTTGTAAAAATGCAAAGAGAAGCAACATCTCTTCGCAAGGCCAAAGGATCAAGCCGATCAGAGAGCTTGGTCGCCGACAATTCGAGCCGCTCGACGTTGGATGCGGTCAAATGGAAGGAGTTGGTACTGGGGTGCCCCTGCCCAGAGATGAGAACTGTATTCCATGTGGGGCCGAACTTGCGCCTTATAAAGTTGCAAACGGTGGACCGGCATGAAATACTGTCCCGCTCTACAGAGCACACCAAGCTTTTTGGAGGCCAATTTGGCCTTTCCCTCCAAGTGACCACGGAACTGAACGTCGCTCGATATGTCAACGCCAAGGATTCTGATACTGGCTGAGGCAATAAGGGGAATGTTCTCAAAAAGAGGAGAAACGACAAAGGGATTCTTTTTAGCGGTGAACCGCTTCCTAGTTTACCCGCTTACCCATAAAAACAAAAACAAGTGTTTTATTCTGTCTACGATATGTAATCAGTTTTCATTCGATTCATAGTTTTTGTTTAGAATACAGTTGTATGCATTGTCTTGATCACTCGTTATCATTGTATTACAAGGTAAGATGAAGATGAAGGATTGTTTATCAATTATTAAGTTAGCGTGATGTGTTTGTGTGCGTACGAGAGTAAAGTGTTATTTATTTAACATTAACCAATGAAACGTTCATTTGTTTGAGTCACATGTCTACTCGTATGCAGTTAATCGTCCCGCTTCCGGTTTGCATATTGGCTTCGGCTCCACGACCCACGACAAGGCATTCGAGTACGCTAGCCGAGTAAGGCGTTAGACATCAACGTCATCATAGGTGACCATCGTAGATGTTGGTGTATAGGGGGGAATATATAAAGACAGACACAAGAATATATACAGACGTTTATTAAGACACTTCTCCACACAAGTTACATAATATTGAGATGTTTATAAATAGAAGTAAATAAAAGAAAGGAACTTCAAAAAAGTCACTATTAAGCAATATCTAATCGCTATATCGTGATGAAGCGGCGGAAGGGACCGTAGGATCGCAGTGCTGATTTTCTGTCTGTTTCTCCAAATGCTAACGGAAAGACAGCCAGCGAGCAAGCGGTTCACATGATGGTAAGTGATTACCGTCGCCCACGTACATCTGCAACACCAGAGGTGCTGCAGGTGCGTTGCCGGCCTTTAAGGGAGTTTGGGAGACACGGGGGAAGACGAGGAAGGTGATGGGGAGAGGGAGTGGGCCTCCGGTTACCTCACTCACCGAACGAAACGTAACACAAGAAGCCTTTACTGCGCGCCGGTATTCCGCGAGGCCGCGGTACCGACCCGGTCGAGCCGGCCCATTCGAACAGCAGCACAGGGCCCCGCTTGTCTCTTCAGAGACCGCGTTAGAGATAAGCGGCACTTATCATTTTTATATTCTGTTCACGATCCGGCAAATAAATTCACAATACAGTAATTTCACACACTTTGATTTGCTGCATAATTATGTTATAAAGCACGCGAACATCTTTAACTTTTACACAAGCTGTAAATTGTCCGTGAATCTAATTCGCAGGTGTCAGCTGAAGATCAGCTCTGCAGCGGTAGTTGTTGTAGCATTAAGCAAAGCCAGGGTAGGCAGTCATCTGTAGGCCGTCGCAGACATAGTCACTGACGTTTTTTGTTCGTTTTATTTTTTATCAAAACTTTTTTCTTTTAATATTACGGGCATAGCTATTGACATTACTAAAATTCCTGTTTACCGATCCGACTAAGCATTAGCCGCTTGCGTCCGGAATGGGTTCACGACAATAGTCAAAATGGCGGTCGAGGATCTGCGACGTCATGTTTCGCATTCCGCACCCTAACCCATTAGGCTGTTGGCGCTTCTGTTAGCTTATATGGAATGTGTGTGTGTTGATGCTTCATAAAGCTTTTTCCATTCTTTTCTTTTCTAAACATAAGCGAGTCGGGACGAAGGCCACTATCAGCGGATAAATGTTTACGTGTGGATTGTACACTCGCGCTTCAATAAGATCATTGACTCACTGACCTATGTACTGATTTCAAACCGACCATGTATTGACCATTTCGATAAGATTATTTAAATAGAACAATATAAAGAAATATACAGTGTAATAGTAATATATAATAAGCTCTCACGACACTACGCCATGTATAATAATATTAATAACATTTAAATAAATATACAATCTTACAAACATATTAAATTTTAACACCTTTACTGGCAACAATATACATATCCCTTCCCCTTCATTTAAAAAAATATATTTTCGATTTCTCTCACTCTACGCGCACTGAACGCATCTAATCCTAAACCGCTTCAATATCTATTTACAAAAAAAAAACATCTAAATTAATAAAAGCGCTCTGGTGTCGAGCTGTGTTTGTGAAGAGCTAGGATTAAAAAAAAACTTATAGCAAAGTGTTGGGTTGGGAAAGATCACGAGACATCGAAGGCCATCTCCGGGTTCCCTGCTTCCAGGTTTTTTGTTTTTTTATTGGAAAAGGTGGCAAACGAGCAAGCGGTTTACCTGATGATAAGTGGTTACCGTCGCCCACGTACATCCGCAACACTAGAGGTGCCGCAGGTGCGTTGCCGGCCTTGATGGGTATTAGGGAGATGGGAGGGAGTATGAGGAGGGGAACAGGAAGGGGATGTCGGCCTCCGGTTACCTCACTCACCGAACGAAACGCCGAAGCACAAGATGCCTCTACTTCACGCCGGTATTCCGCGAGGCCGTGGTAACAATCCGGTCGAGCCGGTCCATTCGAGCGGCAGCAGAAGCCGCCGCTTGGCTCTACCGCGTTTAAACGGTACCTAACTTTTCCCGCACCGACTCAACACCCAATACTGGAGAGGACAGGTGTGACCGCGGGACAACACTAGTAACACTGCGACGCCGCGAAGACGTCGCGTCAGCTCGCCGCTGAAACATCACTTTCGTACTTTTGATTGTATTCACATTCACATAAGTTATTCACATGCTTCGCAATCAGTCTCGACTTAGCTGCCTAAGTAAACATACTAATTGTAATTAGTAAATATATCTTTTTTTTAAAACCAATAATCTTCGTTCGCCCAAACCTAACTCTGTTCTAGAATTTTTTTTTTTTCAGTTAACAGTCAGTGCATCATCCGTTCGCGTAGCAGGTCAAATGACAGGGGAACACCTGTACAAGTACATAACGAAGCAATAAAGCATGTGAACAGCTGCTGCATGGGGAGGCTGGTCTGCAGTGCACTTGTGCTTTAGATGTGTCGATCACTGTATTCTAGTGGCATGCTTTCATGGCCAACTGCCATGGGATGTACATTATAATTATTGAAAAAAGAAAGTTATCAACAAATACATACGGAGATCCTTTCGTCTGCTTCATCTCCATCAGAGGAGCCTCATTACGAAACGGTGGTCGATTGTAAAAAAAAAAATAACACATTGGCATTTGACGAACGAAATTATCTTTTATACGCCGAAGAATAAGTCATTTCCATTCACTCAATACATTTCAACGCAAGCCCTAACAATAGGTGATTACTGAATAAAAATGCGACCCAGACAGCGCAGACGCTGAACTCCCTCAACTTTCTAGTTAAACTTACATAGATGCAGCGACCGGCTTGAAAGTGTTTAACACCGCTCACCACTATCTCTTTAGTTAACGATTTCGCTTCGTGAGTCATATATTCATATATATGGTTTATTCGTTCACCCAACGCAAAGGTACAAAGTTACAAGAATAACAATAAAGGGTAAAAGGGATCAAGGAATAATTTAAGAAGAGCCTCAGTCGAAATTGAACTCTATGACTCGTGACGTGTCAAATGAAACGGTACTAACTCGGCATAGTGTCGCGTGGTTGACCGTAACGCTGATTTTCATTCGGCAGCTGCCTCTCTATTATTTTCTTTTAATTTCAAACCTTCCTGCCGAGAGTGGCGATTGTGGTGAGGGCTGTTAGCTCTTTTTTTTTCACACCAATCCAATAAAAAGAATAAAGTATAACCGTGCATGAGTCCGTTACAAATATTTGTATACACACTACAAATGTTTGCCATCAGCGGGATTCGAACCGGCGAACCACAGCTTCGCTCCTAACTAAGCTATCGGGCCGTCGTATTATTAAGTAATAGAATAGCTTTTTAGTTTGACATGCATGAAGAACAAGGTAATAACGGTATGTTGTATAATTCTATTTTTAAACTACTAATAACTTCCATTACTTTTCATCATCATCATCATTATTATATATGCATTATACTGTACAAATCTATCGCTCAACAAAGACTTAGAATAAACATGGCCGCAAAGAACGGTCCTGAACCTATAGGGTTTATCGACTTCCCGCAACCCTGTGCGGGTCGGTACACTTGTGCTTGCCATTCGAGAACCTTCTTTACTCCCAGATCATAAATGCTGTTAACGTTGTTAATGTTCCAGCAAACATGTTACCGTATTCAAATGGCAGGCTCTATTTTTTTTTCCGTCCAGTTACATCTGCAACACCAGAGGTGCTGCAGGTGCGTTGCCGGTCTTTAAGGGTGTTTGGGAGATGGGAGGGAGGATGTAGACGACGGGGAGGGAGAGCGGGCCTCCGGATACCTCACACACCGAACGAAACGTAGAAGCATAAGATGCATCTACTTCACGCCGGTATTCTGCGAGGCCGTGGTACCAACCCGGTCGAGCCGGCTTTTTCGAGCAGCAGCAAAAGCCGCTGCTTGGCTCTACCAGCTTTAAAAACTCGAACCACCGACGTTGCTTCGAAGTCTATCCAGAATGCACTGGTAAACAGACCACTCACATTTTAGTACGTTCTTTTTTATCTATTCAAAATGTTTACTGGTACGAATCGTCCGCGAAATTTATGCACATCAACTTCAATATGCTTAGTTAGCTAAGCACACTAACTTGAATTTACAAACTCAATATTTAAATATAGAAATCGACTATAGTAAAAAAAAAAACACGACTATTGCAAACGGTTTTTGTGTTGGTTTTGTTATTTTTCCTTATTGATGTTTGCTCTATTGATACATAGGAGACCCTTATTTCCTTTTGTGTATAGACAGAAACGACATACTTCATTTTTTTACCCAATGTGATGATGAATCATGTAAGATGTTAAACATGTATCCTGTTTGTGGATTTCCACATCGTCCATGGTGAGGAAGTGACGGTGCATAGGCGCACGTAATCGCGAGAGCCTGCAGGGTGAGCCACTTGCAGATGAAGTTCACATTTCCGGAACATGTTCTCACGATCGCATACCGGTATTAGATAACCTGACCTTATAGTGACCACTAAGGTATTAAGTAGGCTAGAGGTAGGTCAGACTAGACGTTTATTTTAGTTCCTATTAGCGTGGATTAACGCGACAGTTGGTATGTCTATCGTCGCATAGTGTTGGGAATATCGATACAAATTGTACGAGCCCTCTATCTAAGAGATCAACCTCGGGTTTCCAGAGTCTAAGGTCTTACTAGGCGGTAGGCTCCTCCGCCTATGAGTTCTCTGGGTATCACCCTCTTACCCATTTCCGACGCTCAAAGAGCATTGCAGCTACCGTTGTGTTCCAGTTTGGAAGGCATGAAGAGACAGCGTCTAAGATGCGAAATATCCTTGCATTACGGTCGCAAAACCCATAGCCTTGTGTGGCGCTGACTTACATTGGGAGAGGCCCATGTTCAGCTGTTGACTGTTTAGAGGCTGTTGAGGAAGAAGAAGAAAACTGAGTTAGTCCCTTGGTTAGAATTAAGTTAGAAGGAAAGGATCTACAAGGTTCTACACGAGCCTTACAAAGATACTGACTGCGTTTCGGAGACCGGTCCGGGGAAACCGAGGGTTTTGTCCGTTCTATACAAGTTTTATAGGTAGTAGCTAGAGTCCTTCCCTGCGTAGGTGTCGTCTCTTACACATTTTAGGCCGCGATACAGCAGTGGAACAACTGTTGTGTTTCCGGTTTGAAAGGTACAGAGAGACGGTATAATCACGGGCTGTGTGGTATCTCCATCTTAGTCCTCAGGGGGTGACAACGCATCTGTCACTTCCTTCGATCGATGCCGTTTGTTTGCCACCATCAGGTGGCCTATTAGCGTTTGTCATCCCAATGTAATTAAAAAAAAAGTAGGTTTCGTTACGGATCGTGTTCGTGATCGTCTCGCCAGATAAAAGAATATTCTCTGACAACTGTGACAGTTTCGTTTTCATTAACTCTATCAGATAAAATAAATATTTTTAGACGAATCAACATACGTACGTGGGGAGTACATACATACTGTCTGTTATTATGATACCGTTATGAAAACAATTCGCAACACTGTTTGATAATTCACGGTTAACGACCATCTTGCAACAGTCATTCATTGCCTTTGATGACTTCGTTTCTAAATAGAATTTGTTTCATGGTGGGTAATTCATGTTCGAATGGTCATCGGATGAAATTAAGATAAAGGAAAGGCGAGTGGTGGCAGGGGAGGCGGGCCGCGTGGAATCGGTCTAATAATCTGCCACCTCCTTTCCTCCCGAGGGTGTCGTAAGAGACAACAATGTGACAACTCTATTAATCGCAGTGGCAACCAAAAGAGGAACAACCTACCTCTGCCGATGATGATGGGAAGCAGCGTCTACGGTGTGCGGTGTCTGGTAATGCAATCGCCAATCCGAGCGTGGCGATTATGACAAATCCTCCTTATGAGAGAGGTCTTTGTCACGCAGTGGACAAGTTATGTGAGAGTAAACGCTGGTAAGGTGAGATAGTGATCAGTGGAAGAAGACAATCTGCTACCCCATCTCTCGACGTGTCTGAAGTAAAAGACTTCTTTCTCACTTCTACCGGCCAGTATGTTATCTGGAACTTGTATAGATGACCTTATATCAACAGGAACTCCCTTGACGCGATGCAGGCCTTAACTTGTTTCGCTTCTCCTAGTTGCCGGAGCGTGGCTCTATCATCACATCGCCAACGTGTGTTACTTCGGTTGCGTAAACAAAAACTAAGCGAATGTATAGGTCACATTGCGCTCAACGCGATCCCCTAAGACGCGTGGTAATGTTTCATATCTAACATCTCGTCGTGTTGCGACATCAGCAGATATTCGTGGCCGATCTCAACCACACTCCTTAGTGGCTCCCTGTGTTGGAATAAGTATCTGTTTTCAGAGATATGACTACACTTCTATGTACGTTTGCTGTCGTTCTTGTTCTTCATCAGCCTATTTATAGCCACAGCTGAACATAGGCCCTCTTTCAAAGAAAGCGCGAGCAATCCCGGCTCGCTGGCGTATTACACATTCACCACGCTGGGCAAGCGGGTCGGTGAGCGCGGTGCCGGTACCCTTGCACTAGTGACGCTGCTCTCCTTCAGTAGTCTTAGATTCGTATGGATTTTCCACCATTATTCGGTCGGCAGAGCTTCATTTGTCCCACCGACACAACTGTACCATAATATGGCAAACATATTTTTTTACGACCCATGCCACTTCCATTCCTTACACTGTGATCTAGGTATATCAAGACTTGATTTCATAATTGCCTCTTGCTACTCATTGGTAAAGGCATTCTTGAATCTTAAGAAATTTCGTTGCGATCTTGTCTGTCTGTATACATCATCATCTATCATGTAACGATGTTATGTCGGTGAAGGTTGCATCTGGGCGGCGTTATTCTTATTTTGCACATCGGCGATAGTAACGAGCCGTCTCGGATATTGCAAGAGCTAAGTACTCCTAGTCTATGAAAAGTGAATGTGTTGTAATCCTATACAGAGATATTTTTTCCTTTTTCTTTCTTTTTTTTTTTAGATTATGTTATTTGTAATTTAGTAGATTGATTGCGGCGGAATACTGCTGAGTGTGTCGTCGATCTTATTCGTATCCAAGTCGTAGCCACTGTTTAAAATTAAATGAGAGGGGCAGAATAGATAGAACCGGAAAAAAAAATAAAAAATGTTAACGTTTTTAGGAGTACACGGATTATGGATTTACATTTGCGTAGCGTTACGACACGGCGTAACTAAACGGAACCACTTTTCGCCTCTCCGGGAGATAGAACGTCACGGGTGGCGAGACTCGTTTGCTCTCGGAGATTGCCGTGAAATTATCAAGGCTTTCGCCTCTTACGACTACCGCCTGAAGGAACAGTGGCAGATGAGATGAAAAGTAACTTTTAAAGAGATGCAACTGTGGTAGAGCCAAGGGGCGGCTCAAATGGTAGTACCGCCACCTTGCAGAACGCTGGCGCGAAGTGGAGGCATCTTGTGCTTCTGCGTTTCGTTTGGTGAGTGAGGTAATCGGATGCTCACTTCTTCTCCTCCCTCCTCCCAAATATCCTTAAAGGACGGCATCGCCTCTGCAGCTCCTCCGCTGTTACAGATGTACGTGGGCGACGGTAATCATTTACCATCAGGTGAACCTATTGCTCGTTTGCCTCCTTTCACATAAAAAATATATGAAATGAAGCTTGAGACTTTCGGAGGATGATGCTGTTCTACGAGCTAGGTGATATGTACCATTTAATTATTTGAGCATAAGTAACATCTTTAAAATAATGAATTTCCGCAGAGCAACGCCTGGTTCTGTTAACTAGCTTAAAGATTTAAATGCAACACTGTCTCTGTTATGGACAGGCTTGCACGACTCTAATCTATAAACGAGCGCAACATACCTATACAGGCACTTACATAGAAGTGGTGCGATTCTTAAAATACCAACAGCTGACCAAAACTGACGGCTTCGGTCAGAGGCAACTATGTTATGCGACATGGTAATCCATGCATATCAAACTCGTCTGAAAGGTGCCGCCAACCTTCGACAAATAACTCCGAATACTCTAATTTCCGTTTTGTAACATACAAGCCGACGCACGGTTAAATGTAAATAATAATATTTTCTCTCAGCTTTTCCGGGATATTTTGTGTTGTCCCTGTCGTATTTTGGTACCAAATTTTATCAAAATCGATTCAGCGGTTCAACTGTGAAAACTTAACAGACAGACAGAGTACCCCACTTACCGCATTTATAATATTAAGTAAGGAAGTATACGGGACTCACCGGATTTCGTTGGCTTACAGATGTGTCCGCCTCCTTATACAGCCGCAGAATCTTGTTTAAGTTACATTGACTCGAGTGCAAGTTTCAGAGATACGAATAGATCCGCGTCGGTATTAATGTAGTTGTTCTGAGCCAGGGATTCCCCAACTATGTTAGGCAAGAAACTCCTTTTCAAAGATACCTCGGACCCCCGTAGACAAATTACTTTAAAAATCTCTAGTTTTTTTCACCTATTGATACAAAGCACTTGGTACCAAAATAATGGGGGTCGATATTGATCACTTTAGGCATCCCTGTTTTGTACTGTATTAGTTCTCTGCGGAACATTATACACCTCTGTAAGAACCGCGACAGTCGTGACATGCATACATCTCTCGGTGCCGGCACCTCTGGCACTGGGGTCCGGCAGATTCGGACGGACGTTCCACCATCGTTCGGTCGTCAGGGTGTCGTTAGCTAAGTAGTGTTGGCAGGGTGAGCCGCGTGAAGGTGAGGTTGGCATTTTGAGAGAGACTGTATCATCATCATCATTATTTCAGCCTATCACAAGCCCACCGCCGAACATAGGCCTCCCCCAAAGCCTGTATATTCCCCTCTTAACCCCCGAAATACACAGAATGAAATACTCGTATATTATATACAACCCAATTAAATGATAACATATACTAATACTCCCATTTAATAATAATAATCCATTAAAGTCTCCAAAGAAGTAGAAAGTCTTTAAATGTTTTCTCAAATATTTGAGAGATCTTGGAGCCGAGAAGACTCCGCCATGTCAAATCGAATCAAATCAAATCATTTATTAGACGTAAGAAACATAAATTTCACTTGTCGAACGTTATTTCTATTTAAAATCCACCCACCGGTCCGCAATGAAGCTCTCGACGGAGAAGAAACCGGCGAAAGAATCTCCGTATGTATCCTCTTCATTTTGTATTTTCTTTCAAATGTACGATACGTTTAATACAAGATTTGTTCTAGAAACGACTTGGGAGCGATCAACTAATGCTCCAGAGTCTCGCTGCTCCAGTGCAGGCTGACGGATTTCACACTTCCTCGGAATAATATAAATTATTCCTTCCTTAAAGGCCGGCAGCGCATCTGTAGCTCCTCTGGTGTTGTGGATGTTCGTGGGCGTCGGTGATCACTTACCATCAGGTGAGCCGCACGCTCGTTTGCCCCCTTCTTCTAGAAAAAAATAAATAAATAATATTTTTTATTATTTACCAGTCACGCAGGCTTCCCCACGATGTATTCCTTCATCGTCGAGCAAATGCTAGTAAATTGAACACCTAAAAGCGTGGTGCCGGTACCGGAGATCATAGCCAGGTCACTCGCGTACAACGAAGTTAGCGCCCTGACCGCTGGCCTACGTCTGAAACTTAATAACTATTATTTGACAATTATTATTTATTTATTTATTGTGTCCCTAAAAATAAGGAATACATTGGGCGGACTTAATGCCTTTTGGCATTCTCTACCAGTCACCCCTGGGTGAGAAAGAAAACATGTTGGCAGGTTCGAAATAAATAATAAATATAAAATAAATATTAATATTGAATACATAACCTCTAAGAAAAATCTGAAACGGCATTTGCCTTCAGATAGTGACGACGAATCAGGGTTTTGAAAGAGGTTTTATTCGGAGCTTTCTTGATTATTATTATCTCTTGCACTAGTTTCTCTTCATCATCATCATCGAATGCCCCAGAAGGTACCGTAAGGCGAAACAGGTCGGTAACATATATTAATAAATAAAACGTGATGTGAAACTAGTGAAACATATATAGATTGGCTATTATATATTATGTATTTAAAATGCTGCTAATATATTACAAAGCTCGTGAGCTGGTTTGGTCATGTGGAGAGGATGAATGAAAGTAGGTTGACGAAACAAATACATGAGGCGAGGCGAACATTTCAGGATCAAATCGGAGATGTTCTGGAAAGGGGCCAGGTCAAGAGTACTCTAAACCAACGAGCATGCATGCGAAGATTGATGAAAGTAGAAGAAGCGAAAGTCGTATGTCAGGACCGAAGCAAGTCGAAGAAGATTGTCTCTGCCTACCCCGTTGGGAACATGGCGTGAATATATACATACAATGCTGACACAATGTTCCGTATTGCGATGCAGAACTGATAGGGTCTTAGTTCAGCGTTGTGACGGTTCCCGGAGTAGTCGGCTCCGGTTTTTTTTTTTTTATAGAAGAAGGGGGCAAACAAACAAGGGCGTTTATGTACGATTGTAATACATACACGTGGATTTTTTTTTCATAGAAGAAATGAAATGAGCATGCGGCTCACCTGATGGTAAGTGATCACCGACGCCCACGAACATCCACAACACCAGAGGAGCTACAGATGCGCTGCCGGCCTTTAAGGAAGGAATAAGCTCTTTTCTTGAAGGTCCCTAAGTCGTAACTGTTCGGAAATACTGCTGGCGACAGCTGATTCCACAAAGTCGAAGTGCGTGGCAGAAAACTTCGATTGAAACGCACTGTGGTGGAATGCCAACCATCTAGGTGGTATCGATGGAACTTCGAATTCTGTCGCGATGTACGATGGTGAAACTCAGCAGCTGGGATCCGGTGCTCGAGTTCGAGTGCAGCGGTAGAGTTCAGAGTTTTATCGCGTTTTTATCTCATTATTTTTGATAACACTCGTCATGGCGTGGCTTCTCTCGTTGCTGTTTTAAACACTTACGGCAAATAACTATACAAATACGAAGAAATAATATTGCGTATTGTGTTGCGACAACAAAGCGTAAGGACTGCGATTTCGATGTAGCTCTTTTTCATGTGACAGACAAACCTGCGGACACTTCCTTGCTAAAAACATTAATTACTATTGGTAAAGTTCTTAATGAGCACATAAATTGACTCAAAGCCGTAACGCAGAAAATCTACCTCCTCCTTTTTTCCCCATAGATGTTAGAAGAAGCGACGAAGGTAAACTCCTTTAACTAGTAAAAGTAGCAGCTAGTAAGTGACCACTGCTGGGCAAAGGTCTCCTTCTCAAATATGTATGTATCCTTCTCAATAATAAGTATGGTACGGGGGCACCATACTATACCATAGTTGTTGTTGCCAAGTTGTGACGAGCTTCCGCCGACTGAAACACCACGATGTCCCGACTGAACACCGCATGTCGGAAGATACGCCCGCACATTCGCAACTCCACCACCGCCGTCCGCCCCGCGGAGGCCCTCCTCGGGAAAGGACTACGGGTACCTACGGGACCTGTTTGTTGGTTGACTCGTAGATAATGCCTATAGGCATTTAGTCCATACATTGTTGGCTTTTCTTTGTTAAGGTCGTTGCAATAATGATTGAACAATTACGACATAGCCGTCCTCGGATATATTATCAAATGGCATAGTGCACTCTATGACTGCGACATATGCAACAATATGTCGGATTCGCACAACGCGGCGACGCAATCTCTGACCCACTTGCGCAGTTCATTGGACCTGCAGCGGACCCTGACCGGTGTTGCCTCACTCGGGGTCTCATGTTACGATTGATGCTCCGAGCATACTCGCTGAAATACCAGCATAGTGTAAACTCAGTAATACCCAACGCTGCTGAAATACAAATTGACCTTATTGAAAAATGTTCTTTCTTGAAAATGGTGGTAGTTACATAGGTTTTTATTTTTTTACTTTGGAAGAATTATTTTTCGTCTACTGTTTTTTTTTCTAAGAAAAAAAAAAGGCTTCTATGTTCTTGTAGGTAGGGGAATCAGGAGACAAGAGTTCGTTCACCTCGTGCGGGGGGCACACAGCAATGAGTTTTCGAAACTAAGGTACGTTTCCATTGTTGGTCTGGACACTAACACGGCGACAGGCTCACCACCCTGTCACATTAACCCAAATTTCAGGACCAACCCGCTTCGGGTATGCGGTCGCGAGAGCTTTCCATACCTTCAACGTATCGCATTCTATGGAAATATACAAGACTAAACCTTAACTCTTAACACCAAGCGGCGGCTTTTGCTGCTGCTCGAATGGGCCGGCTCGACCGGGTTGGTACCACGGCCTCGCAGAATACCGGCGTGAAGTAGAGGCATCTTGTGCTTCTGCGTAACCGGAGGCCATTCCCCCTCCATCTCCCCAGCCCATCCACATCCTCCCTCCCATCTCCCAAATACCCTTAAAGGCCGGCAACGCACCTGCAGCACCTCTGGTGCTGTAGATGTACGTGGGCGACGGTGGTCACTTACCATCAGTTGAGCCACTTGCTCGTTTGTCGCCTCTCCCATAAAAAAAAAACTAAAGCCGTCTATCATAGAGCTCGATGGACCTGGGTTCGATCCCCTGGGTCTGTCTAAAATAAGCACATGTCATACTTATGATGAACAACAATTAGTAAATGATCATAATTGAAAACATAGTCAGATTTTAAAACAATTGTACAAACATGTTTGTTAGCTATAATTGTCATATCCATGTGTATCATAAACTTGATTATGTCACACTTGCGTCAGGGGAGTCGTGTTCTGCTCGTCCCCTTCCCCTTTAATATGGCTGGTACACGCGACATATTTGTGAACAGGTACTGCTTCTGGAGCCTGCTCTGCTCGAGTTCGAAGTACACTCGTTCGAAGTGTTTTAATTTTGTACTTCACTATGTTCTTAATGCAGAAAGTTTATCAAGGCTAATATTGAAGAAAATGTTATTCACCTTATATTCGTTGTTAATATTTTATATCTATCATTTAATAGCGCACGTCCCATGGAACGAAGCGGCGCGAGGTAGTGCTTTGTACCCGACATGTCAAAGTCAAGCGATTCGGCGGACTTCAAAGGCCTCTATCACAATTATATTGCACTTGTATGCTAATTTGAATAGACTCATATCAAGAAAACACTAATTAATAAATTAAAAATATTTTTCTGTTTTGTTATCTAATATTGCTACTTTGAAAAAAAAAAAAAAAAAAAAACAAAAATTATGTCTGTCTAAAATAAGCACAGTCATACTTATGATGAACAACAATTAGTAAATGATCATAATTGAAAACATAGTCAGATTTTAAAACAATTGTACAAACATGTTTGTTAGCTATAATTGTCATATCCATGTGTATCATAAACTTGATTATGTCACACTTGCGTCAGGGGAGTCGTGTTCTGCTCGTCCCTTCCCCTTTAATATGGCTGGTACACGCGACATATTTGTGAACAGGTACTGCTTCTGGAGCCTGCTCTGCTCGAGTTCGAAGTACACTCGTTCGAAGTGTTTTAATTTTTTTACTTTGGAAGAATTATTTTCGTCTACTGTTTTTTTCTAAGAAAAAAAAGGCTTCTATGTTCTTGTAGGTAGGGGAATCAGGAGACAAGAGTTCGTTCACCTCGTGCGGGGCACACAGCAATGAGTTTTCGAAACTAAGGTACGTTTCCATTGTTGGTCTGGACACTAACACGGCGACAGGCTCACCACCCTGTCACATTAACCCAAATTTCAGGACCAACCCGCTTCGGGTATGCGGTCGCGAGAGCTTTCCATACCTTCAACGTATCGCATTCTATGGAAATATACAAGACTAAACCTTAACTCTTAACACCAAGCGGCGGCTTTTGCTGCTGCTCGAATGGGCCGGCTCGACCGGGTTGGTACCACGGCCTCGCAGAATACCGGCGTGAAGTAGAGGCATCTTGTGCTTCTGCGTAACCGGAGGCCATTCCCCCTCCATCTCCCCAGCCCATCCACATCCTCCCTCCCATCTCCCAAATACCCTTAAAGGCCGGCAACGCACCTGCAGCACCTCTGGTGCTGTAGATGTACGTGGGCGACGGTGGTCACTTACCATCAGTTGAGCCACTTGCTCGTTTGTCGCCTCTCCCATAAAAAAAAAACTAAAGCCGTCTATCATAGAGCTCGATGGACCTGGGTTCGATCCCCTGGGTCTGTCTAAAATAAGCACATGTCATACTTATGATGAACAACAATTAGTAAATGATCATAATTGAAAACATAGTCAGATTTTAAAACAATTGTACAAACATGTTTGTTAGCTATAATTGTCATATCCATGTGTATCATAAACTTGATTATGTCACACTTGCGTCAGGGGAGTCGTGTTCTGCTCGTCCCCTTCCCCTTTAATATGGCTGGTACACGCGACATATTTGTGAACAGGTACTGCTTCTGGAGCCTGCTCTGCTCGAGTTCGAAGTACACTCGTTCGAAGTGTTTTAATTTTGTACTTCACTATGTTCTTAATGCAGAAAGTTTATCAAGGCTAATATTGAAGAAAATGTTATTCACCTTATATTCGTTGTTAATATTTTATATCTATCATTTAATAGCGCACGTCCCATGGAACGAAGCGGCGCGAGGTAGTGCTTTGTACCCGACATGTCAAAGTCAAGCGATTCGGCGGACTTCAAAGGCCTCTATCACAATTATATTGCACTTGTATGCTAATTTGAATAGACTCATATCAAGAAAACACTAATTAATAAATTAAAAATATTTTTCTGTTTTGTTATCTAATATTGCTACTTTGAAAAAAAAAAAAACAAAAATTATGTCTGTCTAAAATAAGCACAGTCATACTTATGATGAACAACAATTAGTAAATGATCATAATTGAAAACATAGTCAGATTTTAAAACAATTGTACAAACATGTTTGTTAGCTATAATTGTCATATCCATGTGTATCATAAACTTGATTATGTCACACTTGCGTCAGGGGAGTCGTGTTCTGCTCGTCCCCTTCCCCTTTAATATGGCTGGTACACGCGACATATTTGTGAACAGGTACTGCTTCTGGAGCCTGCTCTGCTCGAGTTCGAAGTACACTCGTTCGAAGTGTTTTAATTTTGTACTTCACTATGTTCTTAATGCAGAAAGTTTATCAAGGCTAATATTGAAGAAAATGTTATTCACCTTATATTCGTTGTTAATATTTTATATCTATCATTTAATAGCGCACGTCCCATGGAACGAAGCGGCGCGAGGTAGTGCTTTGTACCCGACATGTCAAAGTCAAGCGATTCGGCGGACTTCAAAGGCCTCTATCACAATTATATTGCACTTGTATGCTAATTTGAATAGACTCATATCAAGAAAACACTAATTAATAAATTAAAAATATTTTTCTGTTTTGTTATCTAATATTGCTACTTTGAAACAAAAAAAACAGTTAAAAAAAATTTGTGGACGTGGAGGTTCGGATTTTTTTTTAGGGATGTGGCTACGATAACTCCCGAAACAATTGACGTATCGAGATCGGGTTTTTTTTATCGTGTTCGGAATTTTAGCTGCTGGTTTTCTATTTCATATCAAAAGTAGTGTAGGTATTTTATAATTTTTTCTTATTGTTTTCATCTGAACCAGAAATATTTCTGACTCGAAATATTTCTGGTTCAGATCAATATGATTTTTTTCCTTAAGAGTTAAATGAGCGTCATGAGACGCGCAGTTTTGGATTTTCCAAAATTCCATAAAAATAAGACTTAGCGGGTCTGTAACTTTCAACCATTGATAATACGGGGAATCGCACCCATATATTTTGTAGCAAATTTGATATACTAAAAAATTAGTACTAAATTTTTTCTTCTATCATCAAAAGTTCAACTGATAAAAGCGAAAAACTAGAGAAACGAAACTTTGACAGTATGCAACTTTGTTGTTATTATTGATACGAAGCATTCGTTCAGAGTTTTTTTATAGGACACCAAACAAACTACAAAATTGCTATTTAACTTTTTGTTCTATCTCCAACAGTGATGCAAATAAAACAAAAAAAAAACGACGTCAAAAAATCTGTAGATATTGAACTATTGTCGATTGACATTTGAGTCAATAAAATTTTTCGTCAACAATTCAGTGCTAAATAAGATTTCTTTAGCACTAAATTGTTATCGAAAAAAATTCTTCACACATGGCGGGAAAAAATAAGGTTAAAAAACCTATTCTCTATGTTATTTAAATGGGAAAACTTAAACTTCCATGGAGGAACTTTTGAAAATCAAAGTAAGAGTTGTCCTTTGGACAGAATTTTTATTTGAACATAACCTATGATATTTTGGAGTGAGAACGAAAAGAAAAAAAACATCGACCATTTTTGGCACACTTCAATGTATATAACATGCAAATCTTTATGTAATATATCAGTATTGTGTGCATCTATTTGGGATCGTGTAACTTTTCAAAGGCTAGACCGAATGAGGTCATAGCCATACAATATATTAACAGTATACGTATGTACGACGACCTGCACAGTGTTGCGGGAAGTCGATGGATGCAGGTGGCTCAGGACCGAGCTTTGGGGGAGGCCTATGTTCAGGAGTGGACTTGTGATAGGCTGAAATGATGATGATGATGATGATACGTTCATGCCAGGACCCGATAGGTGGCTTCTTACGTCATCCACGAAATGAAAGGGGGAAAATACATTTCATATAATATTTACATTATTAAAGCATCAGGAAGGTTTACTTTTTATCTCAGGAAGACCGTGAGAAGATTCCTCGCGTGTTTTCTATATCCTCTTCTATGGCAAAGTTTGCATCTCTACCCAATTTCCTCCGTTCAGTCCTTTAAGGGTGATTGAACGACCGACATACAAACTTTCGCACTCTCTTTCACATAAATAACATTAAACAGAACAAAAGTCACGACTGCCGAGTGGTTAGGGGATCGGCTTCCGGGACAGGAGACTCCAGTTCGATCCCCGTGTCCCTCGTGTCGAAGACATCACACTGATAAATTTTATACAATTTATGTACGACTTTGTATTACTTGGCTTGGACCCATGACGGCGACGGGCTCACACGTTGTTCCAAATGAGCTTTGTTGAAAGTATTAAGGATGTCTTGACCTCTAACTGGGTTTTGAAGGTCGCGAGAGCTTGTTGTTATGTTAATTATTACAAGCAGAAAACAGCTCTTAGCACCAATGACATCATAAAGAACGTTTAAATAAAAAATTCTATCAAAATCACAATTTAAGCGAAACAAACACATGTGTGTATTTACACTAACATACGAAAAATTTTATAAATTAGAATACACGTTGCGAAATTGAATACTGGAGTTTTCTCGATTTAATATGAAGGTTGGTTCAACGTTTTAATGTTTCCCAACACTGGAGTGGAGCGCACAAACGCGACGGTCCAGTCAGCTGTTTGAGAATTTCATCATGACTGAATTCATTAATAATAATATTAGTAGAAACGGCTGTGATTATGTTTACCGAAATAACAAAGACGGCTGTCTGCATCTCACCGATACCGGCGGCGGTTGTCAACTGCGCAGCGGATGTTATAGTGCCGTGAATGTGCGCGCGAACACTGAGGCACTCGCTCGTCTTTATTTTATTTATTTATTTATTAAATTTCATATACATGAGAATGTATATAGGCGGACTTAATGCCAGAAGCATTCTCTACCAGTCAACCTTTGTACGATGCAGAGATGAAATGAAGTAGGTGTAGGTGATAGAATAGAGAGAACTAAAGAGAGGAAAAAAAAATTATAATAAATGTAAATCTATATATAGATACAATATTTAAATACGCATACAAAAATAAATACATACGCACGTACATACATACATTTATATTTGTTTAAATATATTAATAACTTAAATATTAAATATATATAAAAATAGACTATCACTTAGATGATTCTGCCATCTTTACCTTCCCATATCCGATGTAGGGCGTATGCGATAAGATCGGAGGAGAGGACTCATGCGGTGTCACGGCGATGGGACAAATACAACACAACCAGATCCGAGAACCAATGATTCAATAATAATAGTTAAAAAAAAATAAAGTGGCAGTCTGTCTGTGCCCTCCTCTGGGCAAGGGCCTCC
Organism: Bhutanitis thaidina; assembly: GCA_029286595.1. Taxonomy (NCBI): domain Eukaryota; kingdom Metazoa; phylum Arthropoda; class Insecta; order Lepidoptera; family Papilionidae; genus Bhutanitis; species Bhutanitis thaidina. Next base: position 1,123,966 of record JAGSMS010000023.1, on the reverse strand, counting down.
CTTCTCTAATATCCCCGAGTGTTTCCGAGCCACGAAGGGTCCGCCACGCTGCTCCATTGCGGGTTGGCGGACTTCACATATCCTCAAAACCCTTTCACCGTCGAGCACGTTGTAGATTTTAAAACGTCGTTTCAAACGCGGTAGAGCCTAGCGGCGGCTTTTTCTGCTGCTCGCATAGCCTCGCAGAATACCGGCGTGAAGTAAAACAAATAACCAAATAGAATATACCACACTAAAAATAATAATAAATTATTTAATCGCCCACGTACATCTGCAACCGCCAGAGATGCTGCAGATGCGTTGCCGGCCTTCAACGGTATTTGGGAGATGGGAGGTAGGAGGGGAATGGGGAGGAGGAATGGGCCTCCTTTTACCTCACCCACCGAACGAAACGCAGAGGCACAAGTTGCCTCTCCTTCACGCCAATGTTCTGCGAGGCACGTTGTGCTGACACGGTCGAGCCGGCTTTAACAAGTTTAAAATTTGAAACACATTAAAATATTAGATTTGTAATAATGGTGCTCGACATACGAAATTTATATTTCTGACGTCGGAGGGTTGCCCGATTTTGTTTCTTCTATGTTTTTTTTTATTATAACTATAAGTTAAAAGTAGGCTGCATGCTATTTGAAAGAATTGATTTAATGTCCGTTATATTGTTGCGGGTGGATTTGCGTATCACAAATCGAAGTCAGTATATCATTCACTAATTTATTACTTTTATTTTTATTGGGAAAGGCGGGAAACGAGCAAGCGGTTCACCTGATGGTATGGGATCACCGTCGTTCACGTACACCGGAGGTGCTGCAGGTGCGTTGCCTTTTTAGGATGTTTGGAGGATGGGAGGGATGATGAGCAGGGGAGAGGAAGAGGCGGAAGGGGGCTTCCGGTTATCTCACTCTCCGAACGAAACGCGGAAGCATAAGATGCGTCTACTTCACGCCCATATTCGTCGCGCCGGTCGAGCCGGCCCTTTTAAGTTGCCGCTTGGCTCTACCACCTACAGAAATAGAATAAACAAACGCTTGGCAGTATAGTAAAAAACAACAGATTGTCTAACTGATTCATTAACGTATTTACAAATGGTTATTCATCAATTACTTGTAGAAATTGATTAATCTTGAGATCATCGTGATTTTTTTTTTTTAATAACTAAGTGGCGATCGTTTTAAGCGTTTGGAAGTGGCGACGTGTTTTATTAAACTTTAAAGTTTTTTTTTTAATTTTCGCGCAGCAACCTTACATAATAATTGGTTAAAAATTACCCCTAATTATTTAAATACTCCTTCCTTCTTGTGTAAGGACCGTCATAAAACAGACGATAATTTTTCGACAATCCATTTCCTTTACGTCGGTATCAAGAGGCGAGCTTAAGCGTCTCATAGTAAGCACGACGACTAGGCTCGCCCCCCGTCGTCCTATCTCCCGATGAGGCCAGGACTGATCGTAACCTCTGCCTCTGCTAGTGACAGGCTTTAGTAGCTTTCGTGCTAATATTATTTATATATTCGAAATTGGTGTTATGATTTGTAAGCTGTTGCTTATCGTTCGAAAATCGAATGAATTAAAGTTTTTTATTTTTTCGTCGATCGGATCGGCTATCATTTCGTTACCTGGTGCATATTGCAATCGGTCCAGCGCTGCGGGGAGTGCGGGAAGCCGGCGGGGTCTCTGCACTTGCATAAGAAAGCGCAGACACGCGATTTCCCTCCGCGCGGAGTTCCGGGTTTACAAGTACACTCTAGGGGTACGGCTGCCGAGTAAGCGTGACAAGTAGTCGGCGAGGTTGAACAGTTTTTGTTCGTATACTATCCTATTTAGAGTTGGGCTATCCAAAATTTAACCTTCACACACAACATGCAATACCGGAAATATTCATCGGACGAATAAAAGTTAATTAAACGTTCGAATGTTTTTGTTTTTTGGATTCGATGTACAGCCAATGGTTCGACCGGAGTAGTGCCGCGACCTTGCAGAGTGCCGGCGTGATGTAGAGGCGTCTTATGCCTCTCGCGTTACGTTCGGTGATGGAGGTCAGGCCCGCTCCAGGTTCCCGAAGTAAACTTCACACGAAGCAGGTAACAGATACGCCGTCACTGAGGACTAATATGGTGCGCATCGCAGCTTCAAGTTGTACCGGTGTATATAGGTGTACTTTTCAAACAGGAACACAACAGTTTGTGTGTATGTCTGTGTTCGCAATGCAACATAGCGGCGGAAATAGTTTAGAGGGTGATACCTACCACTCCTAGGCAGAGCACCTACCACCTAGTAATTTTTTTTTTAAAAAGGCTCCAAAAAGCCTCTAGAGGGCTCAGGGGGTTTTTAGAGCCGGGAGGGTGCCGCCAGGCTGCGGGTTGGCGGGCTTCACATATCCTCGAAATAATATTTTATTATTTCTCAGACATTGCCGGTTTTCGTTACGATGTTTTCCTTCACCGCCGAGCACGTGGTAAATACAGCGCTTAAAATTGCTATTAACAATTTTAGTGGTGGCCGGCCGGTGGGATCGAAACCAGGTCACTCGCGCTCTATGAAACTAAAGTGAGCGTCCTGGCCGCTAGGCTACCACGGCTCTAGTGTTCTATATTTCCATGAAATGGGTCACGTTGATGGTAAGGAAAGCTCTCACGACCCCATACCCGATGTGGGTTGGTCGAAGGATCAGCCAGACGAGTGGTCGTTTCAGGCAAGCGTTTGAGCATGTCGCTGTGTTGGTGTCCAGACCAACAATAAAAACTTTTTTTTTTTATGGGAAAGGCGGCAAACGAGCAAGCGGCTCACCTGATGGTAAGTGATAACCGTCGTCCACGTACATCTGCAACACCAGAGGTTCTACAGGTGCGTTGCCGGCCTTTAAGGGTATTTGGGAGATGGGGAGGGAGCATGCGGAGGAGGATGAGGAAAGGCAGTGGGCCTCCGGTTACCTCACTCACCGAACGAAACGCAGAAGCACAGGATGCCTCTACTTCACGCCGGTATTCTGCGAGGCCGTGGTACCAACCCGGTCGAGCCGGCCCGTTCGTGCAGCACCAAAAGCCGCCGCTTGGCTCTACCACGTTCACCTTCGTACACGGGGTGAAGGAACTCGTGTCTCCTGATTCCCCTAACAACACATATATCGTTGACGTTTTTTCTAGAAAAAAAAAACAATCGCCGGAAACAATCTCAGCCATATGTTGAAATTACACTCGGTTTAGAATTAAAATCGGACAAAAAAAGAAACCACCATCGCGCGACTCCTTCAAGGCTAGTAAGTCTGTCTGTTCTCTTACTTAACAGTAATGTCAAAGCGATTGTATCCTTTGTGTGTCGCGCGCTTCGAGATCTTTCCATCGCTCACGTTCGACTTTGACTTTGGTTATATTTTCTCGACGCCGCATTAAGTTCGGGACGTAGATGTGCGAGGTACTTCTCTGAAGCCGACTGAACTTTTTTTGACGCTTTCGTTTACAATGCGCCTCTTTGTAAATGAACACTGTAGCTCATAGACTTGCACTTGTTGTTTGAACCGTATGTTTGTATATTATACTGCTTGTCTCTTCCCTGCAAATCCGAATGTCGCGTATACCACAAAGACGCCTCTTTTAAAGCAATACATGTTTTTTTTTTTTTATAGAAAAGTTGCAAACGAGCAAGCGGTTCACCTGATGGTAAGCGATTACCATCGCCCACATACATCTGCAACACCATAGATGCTGCAGGTGCGTTGCCGGTCTTTAAGGATATTTGGGAGATGGAAGGAAAGAGAAGGGGAATAGGGAGGGGGAGCGGGCCTCCGGTTACCTCACTCACCGAACGAAACGCAGAAGCACAAGATGCCTCTGCTTCACGTCGGTGTTCTGGGAGGCCGTGGTATCAACCAGGTCGAGCCAAACCATTCGAGCAGCAGCAAAAGCCGCCGCTTGGCTCTACCACGCTTAAAACGCGCGAGAGTCATCGCGCGGTGCGGGGCTATCGATCAATTATTGGGTAACCGGAACGATAGCTCTGGCACCTGGTAGGGGATGGTTATGCCACGAACGACCAGCGGAATTGCTCTCCAAACTTAGCGCTCGATCATAGCACACGCCCACTCGCCACAGTGTTCCGTAAGCGGACCGAATATTTCCCGCCCCACTTTTTTTCAGACTTCGGGACACAAGCTGGGAGAGATCCGCCACACTGCTCCGGTGCTGGTTTCCTCGCGAATTTTCAGCCTTTCGCGTGGTGCTTGTTCTATATTCAGCAGCTTAAAACTGTAATTTACCGATTTTAGCGGTGCGTGCGTGCACCGGCGATTCGGATTCGAACCCGGGACGCTCGCGTAGCATGAAATTTAAGCGAGCGCTATACCTACCACAAGGCTACCACGGTTCTGGCGCAAATAAGATTTACTTTCATTGCAGTTTAGTCGTAGAACGTGAATGACAGTGAAGGGATACATCGTTAGTAAGGTTGTCAACCAGCACTGCAGCCCAGCCGTGGGATTGTTTTCTTAGTGAAAATTTAGCAATCTTTTAAAAATAAATACACGTACATATACACCCGTTGCAATCGGCCAGCGAAGCATCTAGGGAATATAAGCATGTAACAGCGGTGCGCAGGCGCATGATTACGACACGCATCGCGAACGAGCTGCGACGAGTGTGAACTTGTTAATTGCTGTATAGGGCTGTCAAGTGTTTTGTAATATGAGGAGTTCCATGGATGTTATTGCACAAAAATTTATTAGCCATAGGCTAGATAGAAAGTAACTTTGGGCTCCTCAAGTAGCATTAGGGTGGACAAAATAGTTGACAGACTATTCGACAGCATATGAATATTCATTTCAGTCATTCGTTTCGTTTCTAAAATTAAAACAAATGTCTGTAGGTCTAACCTAAAACTTTTAAAAATAATTATCGTAGGAAAAACCTTACGAAATGTCGCAGGTAGGTGTCGAGGTAAACAGAACAAACCAGCGGCATTCGCTGCCGCTGGAATGGGCCGGCTCGACCGGGGTAGTGGCGTCTTATGCTTCTGCGTTTCGTTCCGGTAAATTAGGTAGCCGGGTGGTACACTCAGTGGGGTTTAGTAGACTCCTAGGCAGAGAAGGAATCTGCCATTTGTGCACGCGAACAAAGACGTCGCGCAGCTGTATAGGTGGAGGTGCTTGCAAAATATATTTACTCCGAATCGATATTAAAATATTTACAATTTGCACAACGGTCTGCACGACAAGCAATAACGCGCTTCGCCACACAAAGTATTGGCGCTAAATTCGCTTGCGGCGCTGTAATTTATACAACAAATTTAATAATGATTTAGACCGATCTGCTCCGTTGCCCACTAAGCATGCATGTATTATCATTTATTTTGCACGCAATTTCACTGATGCAACTCGACCAACGTCCTTGTACAGTGCGTCCGCCGGAAATGTGTTTTCGCTATGGTTGGCACACGTTAAAAATCTTACAAGACTGACGTTTGATAGGGTTGGTAGATCGAAGGTATTAAACCCGTCGAGTGCGAGATCAAATTGCCAGTACAGTATTCCTTAATATCAGCAAATGGGTTAAGTTGGCAAAATTTAGTTCAGTTTGTTATTTTCTTTCTTTTTGTTTTAACGTTGTCTGTCTAACTGTTTGTGTCTGTTTAACTGTTCAACAACGGCAGCGGCAGGACATCAGCGCGATAGTATATACACTGCTGCAGCATAATGCTGAGTCGAATGCCCTTTACGTTGCTATAATCCAACATATTGTATTATCTGTTATATCTTTGTTGTGTTTTAGCATCGAATAAACATTGTTTCTTTCTTTCTTTTTTCTAAAACTTAAATTTAATCGAGCTTATTTAATTTTAGGTCTTAATTTCATTAGAATATCTTTTGTAATATACAAACATTTTTCTTTCTACCTGACTTCGCTAATTTGCGTATTCAATTTACTCACCCCCCTACCTCTACACATATACAGAGTTTTAGTTAAAAATATATGTATTACTATGTCAAATTTCAAGGCTCGTTGACGTATGGTTTATGAAAAAATAGAATGAAAAAGACAGATACTCGCTACTTGGATTTTCCATTTCCAAGAACAGCACCCTAAAAAATGGGAAACTTTGTGTCTGCATTATTATCAGTATCTTTTACAGACAAGAATTTGGTACGATTTGTAAACAAATGTATGTTCTGTGTATCTAATTACAGGGGGTGACTACGTCGTTCTCACACACAGAAGCGCGATTAAAACTTGTTTACATTAAAACTAGGCTATTTCAGGGCATAGACTAACCACAAACAACAAACAGTGTATGCATTTGGCCGTTTCAAAATTCGACTGCTACGTTACTTTCAGAACAACGTTATAAGCCAACGTAAAGGCTCGGAAAAGTGAAACGATAAGGTCTTGCGCAAGCGCAAGCGCGGTGGAATTATTTTGTTGCTTTACGGCCGATTTTATGTCTTGCACGTGGTTAAGACATGATGTAGCTACACGTTCAAATCAAGATTGAAGCAGTAAATAAAGTATGGATAAAAAGAAATGCATTTAGAGATTTCAAAAGGGCCGACGTGGATTTAGTACCAGGATACTAGCCAGCTAAAGTATCTGCTGTGGGGTCGATGACTTCAATACTTTAAGAGAGTCTTTGAAGCCGGAAAGGAGCCACCACGCCGTTTCTTTACGGATTGGCGGACTTCCCATTATAAACTTGCTGAATTCACTTACAAGTTTCGACACGATGTTTTTCTTCACTGCGAAGCACAAATAGTAAATTTAGTACACAAAATTACAGTTAGTAGTATTGTACTGGCCACGGATATGAACCCCACTAGCATAGTGTAGTAGTGTATACTTTCCAATTTTCCGAGTCCATAAAGTATACACTAACTAGGAAACACTTATCGTTTTCCTAAATTTTACAAAGGTTTTCAGCATCACACAATGCGCTATTCTCATGTTAGTTATTTCCTTCACGGTTATGGTAAATACGATTCCATAAACTCCATTGATAATGTTTCGTCGTGCCAGCCAGGTGCACAAAGGTTTAATGTCCCACATAATATGCATTCGTTACGCAACAGTGACACAGAGCCCGCGCTTTTGTAGACAAGATGGCGGACGTTGCGTCCGCGCAAAATGCTCAGCGTATCTGTTCCGGTGTCGGAGGGCTAGTGCAGAGAGCGTTTTATGTTTGGTCATCGATGTCAATAGTGTAATATCGATAAGAGAATATCGTTAACTAACATTATTTTAAATTTATTTTTGTTTCTCTTGGTGGCCAGCCAGGATCTTCAGGATATTTAAAAGTACCTACTGCAAGTTAATATTTAGATATATAAAACAATATTTTACTTAAAGTAACTAATTTGTAAGAACATAGTTAACCGTTCTCGAGTCGTAACAATAGAATTTCTATTGTTGCAACACGTTTATTGCTTGTCACGTTTTTATTTTCAACTTTACTTAGTTTTTTAGTTACTTTGCCCTAATATTAATGATAATATGTAAAACATATAAAATATTAAACAGTATCCATTCCTTATGTAGTGTTACAGTAGGAATAAAGATGTTAGGTTAGGTTAGATATCTAAAAAGTTTGTCAATTGCACCCTTCTAAAACTATATGGTCGTGGTCTCGGAAGGTGAGTGCATTTGTTTCGACAGCCACACGGTGGAAGCCTTAGTTTGAGTACACAAGAGTATGAAGCTCGTTCTATTGTACGTATAGGCTGATGAGGAAGAAGCCCCTTACAAAACACACTGGACTAGATGGCGTGAAGCAGTGCTGCCACCACAGCTCTTCTTCGGAGCCTAATCATACATTTTTATTGTTTTACCTAGCGCCCTTTTTTACTTAACATCTCGCAGTGGCTAATTTGGTGACTTTTTATGTTTGGTAGAACTAAAAGTCTAAATCGCTATTTATGTGTGTTTTATATGATAAGAAAAATTTAAAAATCTTAATGTTTTATTGATCACAATCTAGGCACAACAGTTATCTGACAATTTTCTTTTAGTGGCAACACTTTTTTTAATCAACGAATTATACCGCTTTTTTCGTCCCAATTTAGCGCTCATCGCTTGAACAAACATGGCGGCCTTGCGTGACGTAATTTGTTAAACTAACAACACAGGATAATTCTGAGTTTAGAGTTCATTTGCTAGAATAAGTTTCACTTATTCTGCCATCGAAGGCATACAAATTTTAATACAAAAACGTCAAAAAATATTTTCCGGATCTTCTCAATAGTCAATATAATCAATATAATAGAAACAAAAAATAGAATCAATTTAATTAATTCTGTAACATCAGCCAAAATTTTTTTTTCAAGATTTTATTTATATAATTTTAACGTAGAAACATACTTCAATTTTAATTGGTGTTCATGTCCATATTACAATCAGTCCTCTAACTGAATAAAAACACTGATTCTTTAATCACTCGGACTTTTCGCGGCATCTGCTTCATATTTATATTTTGGCTTACAATGTTGCGTTCCGGATAACTATACTAGTTTATCATTTGGACGCGTCCGTTTTTGTAGCACGTCACCGCGACTCAAGATTTTTTTTTTAATAGTTCATTAATGTGTAGAGTATAATTTTTAATTGCACTTTATCAAACTTCATTCAATGTTATCACAGATTATAATGACTGATAAGTATTTATTAGGTATTGTTGTAAGCTAGTAACAACAATTCGTTATCATATCTTGCGTAAGGATTACAAATCCTTTTTTGTTCGTGGCAAGGTCAGATAAAATTTGACATAAATTATAATGCATTATAATGCTATGCTCGGTGTTTCTCTGCGTGATAGAGTCTGCAACGATGATATCCGCAGCAGAACTAAGGTAACCGACATAGCCGTAAAGATCAGCAAGCTGAAGTGGCAATGGGCCGGCCACATGCCACCTGTCCTCTTCGATTTTTAATATTCGCTGAAGCACTTGTGAAATGCAATTGGTGGAGGAACAGAATAGTTTTCGGGTCTATATATAGATATTCTAGTTTAGAGCCGGTTACCGCTAGAGTTTATACTGTTTATTTGGCAACGTTTACATACAAACCGCAATTTATAAGGTCAGTTTTTTTACTAGCTACTGATTTGTAGCATGTCGTTGATATGCAGAAGGAACAGAGTGGGAGATAGCACACAGCCTTGTGGAACACCAGCATTCACGGGTTTGGGGTCCGAGCATGCACCGTCGACAACAACCTTGATGCTCCGATCCATGAGAAAGCTGGTGACCCAGTTGCACAATCTCTCAGGAACCCCGTAAGATGAAAGCTTTGAAAGAAGCGATTTATGCCAAACCCTATCAAATACTTTCGCTACGTCCAGACTAACCGCCAAAGCCTCCCCCTTAGACTCAACTGCTTCTGCCCATCGGTGAACCAGGTAAACTAGAAGATCACCAGCTGATCGTCCGTGACGGAAACCGTACTGTCGGTCACTGAAGAGCTGGTGTTCCTCCAGGTACCTCAGGAGCTGGGTGTTGATGAGTGACTCCATTATTTTAGATAACAAGGGGGTGATGGCAATAGGCCTGTAGTTGGACGGATCAGAGCGGTCGCCTTTTTTGGGTATTGGATGCACCAGACCAAATATCCGTCCGGGTGTGAGGTCAGCAAAAGGTCCAACAGGGAAGGTGTATGACCTTCCACGTCTGGGATCCGTGTCGGCGAGGTTACCAGTTGTGTCAGGCCATATGCTAATGCAAAGTCGTGAACAGATCTCCCCGCATGATCGGTTATGCGAGAACCGAGCCAATCGGTGTGGTGGGCATTAAAATCGCCGAGAATCACGATCTCTGCGGATGGGATCTGTTGTAGCACGGAATCTGTAGCCATTTGGATGTGGTCGATGAGTCGGTCAGTTACGGTATTACCGCTATGGGACCTGTAAAGGCACGCATAGACGCGCGGATGGTCGTCGCTGTCGATGCGCAGCCAAACGGTAGATAGGTCCAAACCTTCAAGACTACCGAGGCGTCGAGAACAGATATCATCTCTGACGTATACGCAAACTCCGGCACGGGGCACAAAGGAGTGTTCCAGTTTGTACCCCGGGTAATGGAGATAAGAGGTATCAGCCGGAGACGATATCTGAGTCTCTGTAAGAAAAAGCAAGGCCGGCTTCGCCGTTTCAAGATGGTAATGAACGGCGCTAAGGTTCGAGTGGAGTCCCCTGATATTGCAGAAATCCACGGCGAGCGCGGTAGGGGATGCCATAGTTTCCTTGCTGCGTTTGCCTCGAGTAGGAAAGAAAGAGAGCGGAATATTGCCCCCCCAGAATACGCGGGGCAGACTGAGCATCCACGATTAGCTGAATGCAGTGTATGTATAGCCTTTCGTCACAAACACACATGAAAAAAGAAATACATATATCTAATTATATTCTTACAAAATTATTACGTATAATTCTTTGTATTCCCAGGTCTTTATTGAGTTTTAGATTTTTTTTATCCAATAGCCGGGGTATACGAACAACGTATTTTCTTTTTTTAAAGAAAATTGCTTAATGTTTAAAGAAAAGTATGTCGTGCATGACTAAAATAAGACCACATATTTCATAAAATCACAAAGGCGACGGTAACTTACACATAAGGTTTTCAATTACATTGTTAACCATTTAAATGTCAAATATTTATTCAGGGTCCTAATAAGAAAGGGGACATTAACAGCAAAGGATGTCTTGTTTGATGTTTTTATTGAATTTAGATAATATTTGAGTTGGATGATTTGTTTAGGATCGAATGAGTCCATTGCACTTGATATTGGGTTGTTAGTCGTTACTCTTGTTTTCCGGTATGCCCTCGGTCGGTTTTTTTTTATAGTAAAGGTGACAAACGGTCAAGCGGCTAACCCGATGGTGAGTTATTACCGACGCCCACGTGCATCAGCATCACCAGAGGAGCTGCGGCTGCGTTGCCGGTCTTTAAAGGACAAAGGGAAGAAGGAACGGGTAATGGGTTTCCGGTTACCTCACTCACCGAACGGAACGCAGAAGCAAAAGATGTCTCTACTTCACGCTTTCGAGCAAAAGCTGCCTATTGACTCTATTACGTCTTCCGATTGTTATTCAAAAAATTCTGGTAATACAGACTAACTAACTAAGTAACCGCTTGGGGATATTTCCATCTGTTTAATTTACTAATCACAAGGATCGACGAGTGCCTTTCGCACTGAGCTCTGCAGAAACTGAATTTCCGGCATGGAGCACTTACATCACGGGATGGTAGGTGGAGAGTTTCCCCGGTCATCAAGAGTCGAGTTGGATGCAAAAAGAGAGCCCAAGAGATCGGCTTTCTTTGCAGTATGGGCCAGCGAATCATCCTCCTTGTGTAGAGATGGGAGAGATGGCTGACAGAAATTCCCTGGACAGCCTTGGCGAGAGACCAGAATGCGCGGGATCCCGATGGGAGGCGAACTAGTCTCGCGCCAATTCTGCCAATGTGCTTTAACTTTGCCGCAGCGATAACCCTTTTGAAGGACCTGGAGGCAGAGTTGTACTCGTTTTTAAGAGCACTGGTTTTTGCATCCCGAGACGCCGATGCATCGGCCCAGGCCTGGTAGCACTTCCGTTTTCGGCGTGACGCTATTTTCCAGGTGCGACCAAACCAAGGCTGGGATTTACCTCCGACAGGCACTGCAGAGAACGGAAAAAAAAGTTCCATTCCCTGAAGTACCACATCGGTGACAGAATCTGCAACGGCGTTGGGATCATCCAGCGAGAAGCAAACCTGCCGCCATGGGTAGGAAGCAAAGAAAGACCGCATTCCATCCCAATCTGCCGACCTATAGTACCACACACGGCGGAAGCCCGCAGATCGCGTTTGGGATCGGCGCGCGATAGGCACTACACTCCGGATCAGACAGTGGTCCGACGAGCCAAGAGGAGCATCGACTGAGACCAAATATCCGTCCGGGTGTGAGGTCAGCAAAAGGTCCAACAGGGAAGGTGTATGACCTTCCACGTCTGGGATCCGTGTCGGCGAGGTTACCAGTTGTGTCAGGCCATATGCTAATGCAAAGTCGTGAACAGATCTCCCCGCATGATCGGTTATGCGAGAACCGAGCCAATCGGTGTGGTGGGCATTAAACTCGCCGAGAATCACGATCTCTGCGGATGGGATCTGTTGTAGCACGGAATCTGTAGCCATTTGGATGTGGTCGATGAGTCGGTCAGTTACGGTATTACCGCTATGGGACCTGTAAAGGCACGCATAGACGCGCGGATGGTCGTCGCTGTCGATGCGTAGCCAAACGGTAGATAGGTCCAAACCTTCAAGACTACCGAGGCGTCGAGAACAGATATCATCTCTGACGTATACGCAAACTCCGGCACGGGGCACAAAGGAGTGTTCCAGTTTGTACCCCGGGTAATGGAGATAAGAGGTATCAGCCGGAGACGATATCTGAGTCTCTGTAAGAAAAAGCAAGGCCGGCTTCGCCGTTTCAAGATGGTAATGAACGGCGCTAAGGTTCGAGTGGAGTCCCCTGATATTGCAGAAATCCACGGCGAGCGCGGTAGGGGATGCCATAGTTTCCTTGCTGCGTTTGCCTCGAGTAGGAAAGAAAGAGAGCGGAATATTGCCCCCCCCAGAATACGCGGGGCAGACTGAGCATCCACGATTAGCTGAATGCAGTGTATGTATAGCCTTTCGTCACTAACACACATGAAAAAAGAAATAATATATCTAATTATATTCTTACAAAATTATTACGTATAATTCTTTGTATTCCCAGGTCTTTATTGAGTTTTAGATTTTTTTTATCCAATAGCCGGGGTATACGAACAACGTATTTTCTTTTTTTTTAAAGAAAATTGCTTAATGTTTAAAGAAAAGTATGTCGTGCATGACTAAAATAAGACCACATATTTCATAAAATCACAAAGGCGACGGTAACTTACACATAAGGTTTTCAATTACATTGTTAACCATTTAAATGTCAAATATTTATTCAGGGTCCTAATAAGAAAGGGGACATTAACAGCAAAGGATGTCTTGTTTGATGTTTTTATTGAATTTAGATAATATTTGAGTTGGATGATTTGTTTAGGATCGAGTGAGTCCATTGCACTTGATATTGGGTTGTTAGTCGTTACTCTTGTTTTCCGGTATGCCCTCGGTCGGTTTTTTTTTATAGTAAAGGTGACAAACGGTCAAGCGGCTAACCCGATGGTGAGTTATTACCGACGCCCACGTGCATCAGCATCACCAAAGGAGCTGCGGCTGCGTTGCCGGTCTTTAAAGGACAAAGGGAAGAAGGAACGGGTAATGGGTTTCTGGTTACCTCACTCACCGAACGAAACGCAGAAGTACAAGATGCCTCTATTTCACGCCGGTATTCTGCGAGGCTCTGATACTACCGCGGTCGAGTCGGCTCATTCGAGCAGCAGCAAAAGCCGCCCCTTCGCTCTACCACGTTTTTTTGTAACATATGTTAATACTCTACAAAATGCACGTAGTCCGAAGTAATTGAAGCACGGAAAGCGACATAGTCTCTAACAGGCGTATAATGTCATCTGTCAAATTTAAAGATTTAGTAGTAGTAGTCAGTATAACAATAATATTTTAATTTTTTTTTAAGTCAGAGGGAATAACTCATTGTCTTTCGTAATTGAGATAATAGGTGAATTGCTTTTTTTAGTTCCTTTTTCTTTTTAAAGCATCTAACTTCATCACTAATGCTACATTCATTTCATTAGAGCTGTGAACGATAAGTGCTCATAATCTCGGAACAATGTCCAAGGCTTATCTGCTTCAGAGCGTCATGCATGTTGCGATGCGCAGCGGATCTGTGCAGAAACACCGCGGTCAGAATGTTCTAGACAAAATAAGCAAATATTATATAGGTTAGAATATTGTCGACGGTATTTCCTGTAAAATAATATTGTGACAACTGTCTAGTTTTGCTAGTCGCTTGATTAGACGCCATCTATCGGCTGCGTTCGTCTAGCTCTAGGCGATTGTATTGATCCAAATAGCAAATTCTATTCCAGATAAAATTGGGTAGACAATTTGAAAAAATTTACATCACACATACTAAAATATCACAGAGTATACGCCGAAATAAATAAAGTAAAGTAAACTAATAAACAGCATGACGTAACTAAAAAAATTTAAGATTTTTACTAAAACAGTTAACCAAATCTCTGCAGTTGTATTGTCTACCTTAATAAAAAAGAAAGAACTTTAACCACTTTACAGACACATAGTACTGTTTTTTGAATATATAAATGTGGATGCGTCCTTATTGACTGTAATGAAAAAGTAAAAGAGGCCATAGTTATTTGGAAAATGAGAAAAAATGTATAACGAAACAAAATAAAATGCGTGCGTTATTCGTCATGACTAATAGTTTAATGACCCCGGCAAGGGCGGCGACCTCGCAACAATTCATTCTCGGTGCATCGGCAACTTTAAACGCGGACAGCGGACTGTTGATAAGGTCTTTGGCCTGGGTGTCGTTGGTCTCGTTCGCAAGTAGATTTGCACTATTATTACTAATAAATAACAAAACCTAAAAAGATATTCTGCGACTGAACTACTGTATTATTTAATTGATATTCGGTGTATAACTTAATAGTATGAAAAACCCGGAAGAATATGAAGTTAAATTTGACGTCGTAACATCGCCTCTAGCCTATATATATGTATAATATAAAAGCTTTGCGTATTATACTTCGTGACCTAATATCAAAGTTAAGAGTTTTTTTTAGTTAATCAGTGTAGTTGTACCTTGTACGTAGTCCAGATGAAGGTAAAGAGCATATCCTCTTCTTCTTAAACAGAACATGCTCATTTCCCTGAAAGCGGAAACCATAATTGGTTTGCTTTCCCAGCTAATCCCAGCATTGGACTAGAGACGCCGCGAGAAGTTTAGGTTATTTTGAAGGATTTTTGGCTACCAATCGATGACTGAACCCGGTATACCGATCAGCAGCGGCATCGCGAGTTCGCTGCCGCTCCTGATCCATATACGTAAGGAAGTCATCAAGTTCACTAGCACTTCCGGCATTATACTATTAATTATATACATCAAAACTTAAAGTAAGTGGGTCACAAATTTATCACTCAGCTGTATAACTTAGCAGCGTTAAGCTGTTACTTGGTAGGGTTCCGTACGGAGCTCTCTTACCAAGTCCACAGTGTCTCTCGGTCCGCTGTCAGACCTACCTTTAATCATAATCATTTATTTGCCAGTTTTAGGTATGTTACAGATGTGAATTATACATTGCTTCGCTATATTCTACTCTGTACAACAGAATGTGACAATATTTTTAAGCGTGGTAGAGCCAAGCGGCGGCTTTTGCTGCTGCTCGAGTGGGCCGGCTTGACCGGGTTAGTACCAGGGCCTTGCCGAATACCGGCTTGAAGAAGACCCATTGTTGACCATCATTGAGCTTGTGGTTTTGCGTTTCTTTCGGTGGGTGAGGTAACCGGAGGTTCATTCCACCTCCGCATTCCCCTCCTACCTTCCATCTCCCAAATTCCGTTAAAGGCATCGCACCTGCAGCACCTCTGGCGTTGCAGATGTACGCGGGCGACGTAATCACATACCATCAGGTGAACCGCTTGCTCGTTTGGCGCCCTTATTATAAAAAAAAATGTATGTCCGCTAAAAGATTGTCACATTGTATAATGATTAACATGAAACATGTCAAGTAATCACATGTCAATAGTCTCCATACAAGAATCGTGTTTTTTTTGGAATGTTTTTCTCAGCCAGAGGAACCTCGTTACGAAACAGTGGCAGGTGGAAAAAAAATAACAATTGAAAAAGAGAATCAGCATTATGGTTTCGTCGCAACCATTGTGCTGAGCGATGACCTTATTGGTGCGGTCTGCGACGTACAAAGTCAAGGAAAAAAAATTATTAAATGAATATTTCATAGTGTACCTGCATATAACAATATGTATATGATTGTTCGTTCGTTCCTCTATTTAGTAACTATTTACAGTACTGAGATAACGCGGTACCTACATACATCACTGTCACACTACCACTATTGTGATTAACTTAAAATATTCTCTTTTCCGGTTATATTAACTGCTTTTAATTTCCCCCCACTTCATCAGACCGCAGGAGGGGAAATGATCCCTTTGTGGTGCTATCAAGGCAGGTAGCCGGGCAATTAATCAGTGGTGCTGTGATTATTTCATTGTCGTCCGCTTGCGGGGTCAGGGGGTCAGAGTTCACCATGTTCCGAGGTCATGTTCGCGCTTGCAAACGCATCGGCGGTAGTTATGTAATGCAGAATCGAAAGTTGCTCATAATGTCCTTTGATTGAAAAATTAATGCGTCTTCTTTTTTTTTATCTATACATCTATTAAATGTTTTTTCCTGTCTATGATTATCGTAAGTCAGCCATTGAAACGTTTTTCTTTTTTATATTTTCGCGTTTTTTGTCATAGCTGGCTGAAATCGGCTTACTTACTTAAAACTCACGTCTTTTTAATGACACGTCGTGTCCAAATCTGTTCGAACGGACAGACAAGATACATGTTAGTTATCGTACACTTAACACAAATCAAAACATATATATCGTCACGCAATCAAACTCTAATTTCGTAATTTAAACATGGCAGCTTTACGTTTCGTGCTTTGTAAAGCTTTTTTGAATGTACCGCTAATCGTTTGTACGAACGATTATATATCTTGTTTCACGATAGTCAAAGGTTATTATCGTGTACAAGCATTTCCTCGATGATGTCTTAGTCCAGTGGTGAGCTGTTGTGAGTGTGTGATTCTCTGTATCAGTTTCGACCTCGCCTCCGTTGAAGGTGGACGTTTCGTTTTTTTTTTAAACTTCGAGTTTCGTTTTGTTCCTCGTTGAGATAACAGTTGTGTACCAGTGATTATTCAGTGTTTGTGTCGCTTTGTAAGTTTTCGCGAGAATATCCGGTGAGTTTGCAGATTTCGTCACCCATTACATTCAATTCGTGTGTTCGAAGGTCGATTATTGTTTGCAGTTTTTACCGTGGTTAAATAATTGGAAAGTTAATACAACCTGTTTTCTCTGTTTACCGATGTTTATTTGTTATGAAAGTATATATAAACAACAGTGCGAGATTAATTTTGTTTATTTATATACCATTGTTGAAGATATTTGAGCGTGCATTTTGACAAACTTTAAACAACTATTGTTTTTATAATTTATAGTACTTGTTTTAATGAAATATTTTAATCGAAATGAAACTATTATTTACGGATTTTATCGCGTATAATTTAGATTTGTTTAGAAACGCACCCGAAACGTCGATATTTTAAAGATGTACTGGTTAAAAGACAGTGATTTAAATGTTAAAATTAAATTGTACTCGCGTAATACATGAAGTCTATGATATTTTATGCTGATTCGATGTGCATTTCCGATATTGATTCGGCCAGAGCGATCACCGAATTTGTCATAATAAGCAAATAAGAATAACGTAGTATCGCCTTTAAATAGAGCCGATTTTATTTCATAGTACGCGAGTGGGTTTGGGTTCGATCCCCGGTGGTGGTGAGGGAAAACGTCGTGAGGAAATCTGCATGTCTGAGAAATAATAAAAAAAATATTATTTCGTGGACATTTGTAGCCCGCCCTGCTCCAAAGCTCTCTCTAATATTTCAGAGAAGGCCTTTGCCCAGCTGTGGGTATTCACCGCTTGACATTTTTAATTTTAAAAATAAAATATCTGTCTGTCTTTTCTAAGTTTTGAACGTTGATGGAGATACGATTTGTTTTCTGTAGAATTAGGTTAAACTTAAACTAAATCTGATGGGTTAAACATCGGGTTGCGGTTGTTTGGTTAAAATTAAAATACAGTAAATGCAGCACCAACTTTTTAAAGTTTCCTGAACGAAACCGTGCGCCCTAAGCTGGGGCTACTAAACTTCAGTAACAAAAAAAAATTAAAATTCATCGTTTCAACTATTCCGGATGATTGTTTATTCATTTATAATAAAAAAAAAATTATTGTGTCATAATTTCTATATAGGTATGAAAATATTTCGAGTTTCCGTATTTATTACCAAGAACGTATCTGCGAGTACGTCCGGCATTATTAAATCCAGTTTTACGATTCAATTGATCACGGTGATTAGTTCTGAGATTGGATGGTTTCCCAGCTGAAGACATTATTTGTGCAAAACACAGAACGAACCTTGGTGTCGGTCCACTTTACCAAAACCCCAACCGCCCAACTCATCTCCCAAATTCCCTTAAAGACTAACGACGCAGCGGCAGCTTCTCTTGTGTTGTCAGGTGCCCTTTATCTTAAATAAAAAGAAATTACATACCAACTACACATAGGTAAAAAAATATATGCAGCTTGCATAGCAATAACAAATAGGAAATATCTATCATGAAATTAAGTTAAAGTAATTAAAGTAAAATGAAATTAATATGTTTTTGGGTTTAAAACATATAAATTTCATTTACACATAAAAACAATATGTGTTCCGCGGAGGATATAAACGTAGCAGCCTGTAAGTGCCCACTACTGCGAAAAGGCCTCCTTCTCAAATATCTGTAAGGGTTCGGGAGCCGGGAAGGGTCCGCCACGCTGCTCCAATTGGAGTGACCGTATTCAAGTAGCCATTATAAAAAAAGTTCTAACGATCTTGTACCTGGTGATGGGGTGGTCAGAGGTCTAAACCTTTATTTCAGCAGATGCATTACCTCTCATCGGAACTTATTTAGAACGTGACAGGTGACGAGACCGTCGCCGTCTTACTGTTCAGGCCGACGATACAACATGCCACGTGAGCTTCCACATAGGGGATTGAACTCTGGTATTCCGGATTCGAGGACAGATCCTCTAACCACTCGGCCATTGGGGCCAGTTTAAATTATACCAGCCGCGCCCTAACATCGCCGCTGCTGCGCGAATGTTTTTAATATATCCAGCGTTGTCGTGATCATACCGGACAGCCGTCATATCCTTCTGTGATAAACTTCACGAGGTCAGGTTGTTCAGATATGTTTTAGTTGGTAGCAATGTTTTTTTTAATTAAATTAAATGCCTTAGAAATGAAACCTTTTTACAGATTTTATCCCGTTTAATTAGACTCTTTTTAAATCCCGTCGTTCCGGTTGCTTTGCAGCACCCGTGGTCGCGGTCGGACTGAGGTCTTTGATGTCATTGGGACGGTCCCGAATATTCAGAGTAGTTACATTTGACATTCAACGCCCAACGTTTACGAATCCTCGCAAAAGAACATTCCGATTGCTGCCAAGGATGATTCGTGTGGCTGTTGGAATTAAAAAAAAAAACAACCTAATTTCAATAGAGAATGAAGATGGCCGGGTGCTACCACCTGCTTCGGATCCGGTAATTAATAGAATCCAAGACCAAGCATACCACTTCAAGACAATCAATTATGAAGAGGACGGTAGCCGGGATAACAATGGCACCAGGACGTCAAACACTCGATCCTAGCGTGACCCCGTGAAACAAAAAATAATCTAATTGAACACGATAAAATCAAAATAATGGTTTCGTTTCAAATGTGTAGTGTTCGCGTAAATACCAGAAAACGTTAAATTAAATGTTGGGGCGGGCAGAGGTCCTATGTTTTAGTCCTTTTAATAACAGTGCTTATGTGGGATAACGTGACAGGTGGCAAGTCTGCAGCCGTTTAAGTGCATACCATACAAATCGTATGTAATTTTCTGCGTAGGATATCGAACTCGGTTCCCCTGATTCAGAGGCAGATTCCATAACCGGACGGCTATCAAAGTTCCTTAGAACACATGTTCATAATATATGTACGTGCAATTTCGAAATATTCCATGTCAGACTGTGCGATATTAATCTCGCACTCGATGGCATTGTCCGTGGAATTTAAAGTTTTTATTGTCATGACCTAATGACGTCGCGCCTCATGAGTGCGCCAGCGCGGCTTCACGCCACGTTCGCTGTTTTCGGGGCCGGAATGAATGTAAAATTTGTTTCGGCACGTGTCTCTAGGCGGCGTCACACGTCTGATTCGCGGTCATTGTAATTGTTCCCCTACCGTGCTTGTGTGCGTGTGTGTTTCAGACGCAGTATGCGGCAGCTGGTTGATTAAATTACATCTGATTTTCAGTGGTACCCTATAGCGCCAGTTACCTGGGTTCGATCCCCGGTGCCCGCACCACTAAAATTGTTAACAGCAATTTTAAGTGCTGTATTTAACACGTGCTCGGCGGTGAGGGGAAACATCGCGAGGAAATCTGCGTCTCGGAGAAGTAATGAAAAATTTCGAGGATATGTGAAGCCCACCGGCCCGCACTGGAGAAGCGTGGCGGGACCTTCCCGGCTCCGAAGCCCTCTCAGCGACACTTTTTCAGAACGTTCGTACGATGGAGTTTTTTTTTATTATTATCGAGAATTAGCACAGCACGTGCATGATTATGCGAATGAATTGCCACAATTGACGTATCTGATAGATTTTTCTACGTAGTTCTGTGATATCTTTTGTCTTGGATGTGGTTGATGGTGCTGGTTATCTGACACTTTCATTGTTGATTATATTTTTTTTTTTGATGATTTGGTTGGGCGGAGGCAATAGAGCGAGCGGACCACCTGTTGGTAAGTGATTACTGATTACCGATGCGTTTTAATGGGAAACTTGGGATGGATTACATGACTTGGGCAGGAGTTTCATCTCGCGACTGAAGCTTATCTATACGCGGTAAGAAGCCAAGCGACGGCTTTTGCTGCTGCTCGAATGGTTTGGCTCGACCGGATTGTTACCGCGGCCACGAAGAATAACGGGCGTGTAGTAGAGGCTTCTTGGGCTTCTGCGTTACGTTCGGCGAGTGAGGTAACCGGAGGTCACATCTCTCAAATACCCTTAAAGGCCGGCAACGCACCTGCAGTATATCTGGTGTTGCAGATGTACGTGGGCGACGGTAATCACTTATCATCATGGTCACTTATCACCGCTTGCTCGTTTGCCGCCTTTCCAATAAAAAAAAAAAAAAAAAAAAAAAAAAAAAAAAAAAACAACCTAATTTCAATAGAGAATGAAGATGGCCGGGTGCTACCACCTGCTTGGGATCCGGGAATTAATAGAATCCAAGACCAAGTATACCACTTCAAGACAATCAATTATGAAGAGGACGGTAGCCGGGATAACAATGGCACCAGGACGTCAAACACTCGATCCTAGCGTGACCCCGTGAAACAAAAAAGAATCTAATTAAACACGATAAAATCAAAATAATGGTTTCGTTTCAAATGTGTAGTGTTCGCGTAAATACCAGAAAACGTTAAATTAAATGTTGGGGCGGGCAGAGGTCCTATGTTTTAGTCCTTTTAATAACAGTGCTTATGTGGGATAACGTGACAGGTGGCAAGTCTGCAGCCGTTTAAGTGCATACCATACAAATCGTATGTAATTTTCTGCGTAGGATATCGAACTCGGTTCCCCCGATTCAGAGGCAGATTCCATAACCGCACGGCTATCAAAGTTCCTTAGAACACATGTTCATAATATATGTACGTGCAATTTCGAAATATTCCATGTCAGACTGTGCGATATTAATCTCGCACTCGATGGCATTGTCCGTGGAATTTAAAGTTTTTATTGTCATGACCTAATGACGTCGCGCCTCATGAGTGCGCCAGCGCGGCTTCACGCCACGTTCGCTGTTTTCGGGGCCGGAATGAATGTAAAATTTGTTTCGGCACGTGTCTCTAGGCGGCGTCACACGTCTGATTCGCGGTCATTGTAATTGTTCCCCTACCGTGCTTGTGTGCGTGTGTGTTTCAGACGCAGTATGCGGCAGCTGGTTGATTAAATTACATCTGATTTTCAGTGGTACCCTATAGCGCCAGTTACCTGGGTTCGATCCCCGGTGCCCGCACCACTAAAATTGTTAACAGCAATTTTAAGTGCTGTATTTAACACGTGCTCGGCGGTGAGGGGAAACATCGCGAGGAAATCTGCGTCTCGGAGAAGTAATGAAAAATTTCGAGGATATGTGAAGCCCACCGGCCCGCACTGGAGAAGCGTGGCGGGACCTTCCCGGCTCCGAAGCCCTCTCAGCGACACTTTTTCAGAACGTTCGTACGATGGAGTTTTTTTTTATTATTATCGAGAATCAGCACAGCACGTGCATGATTATGCGAATGAATTGCCACAATTGACGTATCTGATAGATTTTTCTACGTAGTTCTGTGATATCTTTTGTCTTGGATGTGGTTGATGGTGCTGGTTATCTAACACTTTCATTGTTGATTATATTTTTTTTTTTTTTTTTTTATTATTATCGAGAATCAGCACAGCACGTGCATGATTATGCGAATGAATTGCCACAATTGACGTATCTGATAGATTTTTCTACGTAGTTCTGTGATATCTTTTGTCTTGGATGTGGTTGATGGTGCTGGTTATCTGACACTTTCATTGTTGATTATATTTTTTTTTTTTATTATTATCGAGAATCAGCACAGCACGTGCATGATTATGCGAATGAATTGCCACAATTGACGTATCTGATAGATTTTTCTACGTAGTTCTGTGATATCTTTTGTCTTGGATGTGGTTGATGGTGCTGGTTATCTGACACTTTCATTGTTGATTATATTTTTTTTTTTTTTTTGATGATTTGGTTGGGCGGAGGCAATAGAGCGAGCGGACCACCTGTTGGTAAGTGATTACTGATTACCGATGCGTTTTAATGGGAAACTTGGGATGGATTACATGTCTTGGGCAGGAGTTTCATCTCGCGACTGAAGCTTATCTATACGCGGTAAGAAGCCAAGCGACGGCTTTGCTGCTGGTCGAATGGGCCGGCTCTACCGTGGTGGTACCACGACCTCGCTGAATTCTGACGTTAAGCAGAGGCACCTTGTGGTTTCTGCGTTTCGTTCAGTGGCAACGGGCCGGACGCATATCTCGCAGAACTGACAACCTTAGGGGAAGAAAAGGTCTCGAGTGGCAACTTCGTAAATATGGCGTTGGTCGACCCCATAAGATGGGGTCACACAGAACAAGAAGCACAATGACAGACCCCACAAGAAGCACAATGTTGCGGAATTTGGTTAGGTGTAGGTGGCGTAAGGCCGTGCGTTGTAGCAATCTATGGCAGAGGTCTACATTTTTTATACATGAAAGGGGGCATACTAACGAGCGACCAGCATGAGCGATATCCGAGCGGTCGAGCACCAGGGGAGCTGCAGGTGCATGCCTTCAAGGTAGTTTTTAGGGGATTGGGCCTCCGAATACCTCACTTAAAGAACGAAACGCAGAAGGATAATATGCCTCTAATTCACGTCGGTATTCTGCGAGGCCGTGGTGCTACCCCGGTCGAGACGGCCCATTCAAGCAGTAGCAAAAGCCGCCGCTTTACTCTACCAGGTCCGTATTTGTTCAGTAAAAAGCGTTAGGAGAACCGCCTTCCTCCAGTGCGAGTTGGTGGACTTAATGTATCTTTTAAAATTATCCCTTGCGTGACAAGATACCTATATTTATTTCTCTGATATGCAGGTTTATTAAAGCAAGGCTTTAATAAGACGAAGATATTATTATTAGACCTTAATTAACCAAGTTTATATATATAATTAGTTGTTTAATTGCTGTTGAACGTTTGATTTTTTATATTTTTTTTTATCTTATGATGACACTGGTTCGTAAAGGTGACTGACTAATCTTTTTTTTTTTAGTTCTATTGTATTAATAAACACATTCATCTGTAAACAATTGAACCCGACGACCGCTCATTAAAATCCTATTATTTCACTAACGGTGCGTGGAAAGTTTCTAGATATTTCTTTTTTTATAAGCTTGTGTAAGTCCGAGCGGCAATAGAATGTATGCCATTTTATTTTAATCGTAACGGGGTTACAATCCAATTGACAATCCACCTGATGGTGGTTACTGAAGCCCATGATGGAAATGAATACGTAGCCCTTGATTATATATAATAATATAATAAAATACCGGCGTGAAGCATAGGCATCTTGTGCTTCTGCATTTCGTTCGGTGTGTGAGGTAGCTTCCCTCCGCCCACTACCCATCATCCTCCCCATCCCTTATCCACGTCCTTCCTCCCAACTTCCAAATATCGTTAAAGGCCGGCAACACAACTGCAACCCCTCCGGTGTTGCTGATGTACGTGGGCGACGGTTATCACTTACCATCAGATGAGCAGCAAAAATAAAGTCCGTGGGGGCGCGAGACTTGCATTGCCTAGACATGGTTTAATCCGGACCTTTGTAGGAGTCTACGTATAACATTATCTCCTAGAAATAAACAAAGATCTTTTTTCATGATCTGCCACTTATTTCTATTAAACAGCGTTATTATAACAGTGTCATGTCTACATGACCTCAAGACATTACTGATAACAATGTGTCGTTATAACCGGCATGATTCTTCACTAATACGCTGTCACGTTAATAGCATAATAATGTACGAACCCATTAAACATAGATAGGTAGCGAGATGATCTGTCGCGCGAGCGACACGCGTGTCTTATATTTGTAATATTAATTGTATCATTTGTGTAACCAGTGGACGGACAACATTTTATTTCAGTTCAATTGCCTTTTCTGTTTCTCTTATGTTTGAAAGTAAGTCACAAAGACGTTTCGGAACGCTATAGCAGATTGGCATAAGCTCTCTATTTCGCACGCGTCGAGAACTTTCCTGCGGCAATCCCGGAATAATCCGCTGGTGATCTACGGATTATCTAACGTCCAAGGGGACGTTTGGATGTAGTGAAGGCCTTTGGTTGGATATGGCACAAGCTTCTTTCGAATCTTCCGTCTCACGAACTGTCTGAGCAATTATGGTATTGGGTCACCAGCTTCCTCGCGGACCGTAGCATCAAGATTGTTTTCGATTGAGCATGCTCTGACTACAAACCCGTGAACGCTGGTGTTCCACAAGGCTGTGTGCTATCTGCTACCCTGTTCCTTAAGCATATCCACGACAAATCAGTAGCATACATTGCCATGGAGACGACAGCACTGGTGATTTTACACAAGCTGTGCGAATATTATTCTGCAACACGTCGAAGAGTCGCGATTTTGTTAGGCATCGGATTGAGGCCGACGAAATCTAGTCCTATTTAACCCTAATAAGACACATGTTTGTGCGTTTACCGCTAAAAATAATCCCTTTTGTCGCTTGTTCCCATACGGTTTCGGAATTCTTGGTGAAAACAAGTTGAGCCACTTGGTCATCTGGAGGGGAAGACCATATCAGCCACTTAAAAGCTTAGTGTGCTCTACTCGGCGGGACAATATTTCATGCCGATGCGAGCGTCTTCTTCCATTATATCGCTTTCACTATGGGAAATGTTCCGAGGAACTGTTCAGAACAATCCCAGACGCTAAGTTCCACCATCGTAGTTTCTGACATAATAGTGAATTCATCCAACACCATCTAGATGGTTGCCGTGATCGAAATCGACCACCAGGACATCGTTATCTGTTTACTTAACTAAATCGAGTTGATTGTCCTCTTGCAATGTCCGATCTTGAAACCAAAGAAGGAAAATAAAGTGAATTTCTCTTAGTAAATGCCATTTACATTTGTTGTGAAAAGGGTTTTGAAACCATTACGATAAATATCTAGAGATCTGATCACCCTATATTGTTTATACAATCCTCTTTTAATCTATAGAAATCGGATGCTAAATTAAGTAGATTTAACTGTTGACTTCCATTTGGAGACATATTTTTGACCCTCATATGGTTAAACTAGTCTATGACGTATCATGTTCATCTGATATGATCGTTTCTTGCATTATGGACATGTCATTAACCTCCAAATTTGTAGCTCATTTTGAACCAACAATCAGATTTATTTGTAGGCTTAAATAAAGTATTTTTGCGCGTACCACATCAATCTTTTTATCACTCTGCGCCGAGTGTTATTATAAGACCCTCACCAAGTAATGCCATATGGAATTTGATGTTATAAATATCGGACAGACGACTGTAATGTGCAATTACACGACTAATAGTTTCTCCATGCTGGACAGAGACATTTATTTATTTATTCTTCATTGTTAAAACATAAAACGAAGGTATCCAATTGACGGACTTTATATCCTTTGGCATTCTCTGCCAGCCAACCCTTGAGTGAGAAAGAGATATATGTTAGCAGGTGCAAAAATTCCAATGAACAAGATCCTTTCTTCATCGGGTTTGTAGATGCTTTGAAGCTAGATATATTTTATTGTAATTGTCAGACATTCAGGTTTCATCGCGATGATTATAAAATAGCTATTAACATTTCATGTCAGTGAAGTGAGTAAAGTAAGTGAAGTCTTCTGCTGAGCAAAGGTCTCTTTCTCAACATTCGAAAGGGTTAAAGTGCCTGGAATGGTTCCCACGCATTGGCGAACTCCAATGTTCTTGAAATATATTTTTCGACTATTTCTTAAATTTGCGGGTTTTGCCGTTGTTTGCACCGCCCACTGGAGTCGTTTGTGATGGTTTTTTTTTAAATACTTTGTTGTAGATACTAGAGTCTACGTACGATTCCAAAAACATTTACTGGATTGGGGTGACATATAACATCTCTACGTCCAGTCGTCTGAGTAGACACCACCCGAGTACACATTTCTATCGCCACACGGCTGTGCAACTACTGTTGTGTTAGGGTTTGAAGGTATACAAGAGCAAGTATAATCAAGAGCTCTGAGCCATTCCATCTTATTCCTCAGTGTTGACAGCGTATCTTTACCTTCTCAGATTGAAGTTATTACGCACCACTACTTCAAATCCAATCGAAGAAGGTCACAGCCGGGAACTCAACAGTTTTGCATTCGCTTTTTGGATACAGAAAGGTCAGAGTAAGTACCGCCCAGTAATCTCATCTATATTCTTTATATCCCTGCATTTATGATACTATAAAAGAATATATATTTATTAGGGCACTACTACCACATAGTGGTGCTGGACTCTGCCGCCCCATTTCTCACCATAGGTGTCGCAAGGGGCGACAAAGGGAACATTTAGCCTTGCCGATAGCCTTGAAGATTTCGGTAACGAGGTAGCCGAAAAGTGTGTTTTGAAAGCCCGTTTTGCTACCCTTATACATTATAATTATTACACATTTAACATATATTTTCAAGCGTGGTAGAGCCAAGCGGCGGCTTTAGCTGCTGCTCGAATGGACCGGCTCGATCGGATTGGTACCACGGCCTCGCAGAATACCGGCGTGAAGTAAAGGCATCTTGTGCTTCTGCGTTTCGTTCGGTGTGTGAGGTAGCCGGAGGCCCACACCCACTCCCTATTGCCCTCCCCTTCCCTCCCATCTCCCAAATATCTTTAAAGACCGGCAACGCACCTGCAGCATCTATGGTGTTGCAGATGTATGTGGGCGACGGTAATCACTTACCATCAGGTGAACCGCTTGCTCGTTTGCCGTCTCTTCCATAAAAAAAAAAATTATACTAGCGAATCGTGCCGTCTTTACTCGAATAGATCTGTATTATATAGACTAAATACGAATGTATTATACATATAAACCTTCTTCGTAATATTATAAATGAAGGATGAAACCGGCATTGAAATCCACATAGAAGTCAACGAGTTCTAACTAGAAATCAATACAAAGATAAACGTCCGTTGAGACTTAGTTTCATACGGTTTAATTAAAGATTGTAGAAAAACAAGACCGGCCTTATCATACCACCGCAAGTGTAATGAAATAGAAACGATAAATCACGCAGCTATCGGGTTTCCTGTTATACTACGTAGCAACAATTAATTCATTATTATTCGTCCACGATCGAGCGTGCTGCTCCGCTGTGTTGTGGGTTTAGATTTCATTCGGAAGGTTATGTTTATACGCACAAGAACCTTAACATCCACGACCGAGCGTGCTGCTCCGCTGTGTTGTGGTTTAGATTTCATTCGAAGGTTATGTTTATACGCACAAGAACTCAACATCCACGACTGAGCGTGTTGCCCGCTGTGTTGTGGGTTTAGATTTCATTCGGAAGGTTATGTTTATACGCACAAGAACCTTAACATCCACGACCGAGCGTGCTGCTCCGCTGTGTTGTGGGTTTAGATTTCATTCGGAAGGTTATGTTTATACGCACAAGAACCTTAACATCCACGACCGAGCGTGCTGCTCCGCTGTGTTGTGGGTTTAGATTTCATTCGGAAGGTTATGTTTATACGCACAAGAACCTTAACATCCACGACCGAGCGTGTTGCTCCGCTGTGTTGTGGTTTAGATTTCAGTCGGAAGGTTATGTTTATACGCACAAGAACCTTAACATCCACGACAGAGCGTGCTGCTCCGCTGTGTTGTGGGTTTAGATTTCATTCGGAAGGTTATGTTTATACGCACAAGAACCTTAACATCCACGACCGAGCGTGCTGCTCCGCTGTGTTGTGGGTTTAGATTTCAGTCGGAAGGTTATGTTTATACGCACAAGAACCTTAACATCCACGACCGAGCGTGCTGCTCCGCTGTGTTGTGGGTTTAGATTTCAGTCGGAAGGTTATGTTTATACGCACAAGAACCTTAACATCCACGACCGAGCGTGCTGCTCCGCTGTGTTGTGGGTTTAGATTTCATTCGGAAGGTTATGTTTATACGCACAAGAACCTTAACATCCACGACCGAGCGTGCTGCTCCGCTGTGTTGTGGGTTTAGATTTCATTCGGAAGGTTATGTTTATACGCACAAGAACCTTAACATCCACGACTGAGCGTGTTGCCCGCTGTGTTGTGGTTTAGATTTCAGTCGAAGGTTATGTTTATACGCACAAGAACCTTAACATCCACGACTGAGCGTGTTGCCCGCTGTGTTGTGGTTTAGATTTCATTCGGAAGGTTATGTTTATACGCACAGAACCTTAATATCCACGACTGAGCGTGCTGCTCCGCTGTGTTGTGGGTTTAGATTTCATTCGAAGGTTATGTTTATACGCACAAGAACCTTAATATCCACGACCGAGCGTGTTGCTCCGCTGTGTTGTGGGTTTAGATTTCATTCGGAAGGTTATGTTTATACGCACAAGAACCTTAACATCCACGACCAGGCGTGCTGCTCCGCTGTGTTGTGGGTTTAGATTTCAGTCGGAAGGTTATGTTTATACGCACAAGAACCTTAACATCCACGACTGAGCGTGCTGCTCCGCTGTGTTGTGGGTTTAGATTTCATTCGGAAGGTTATGTTTATACGCACAAGAACCTTAACATCCACGACCGAGCGTGCTGCTCCGCTGTGTTCTGGGTTTAGATTTCAGTCGGAAGGTTATGTTTATACGCACAAGAACCTTAACATCCACGACAGAGCGTGCTGCTCCGCTGTGTTGTGGGTTTGAATTTCAGTCGGAAGGTTATGTTTATACGCACAGAACCTTAACATCCACGACTGAGCGTGTTGCCCGCTGTGTTGTGAGTTTAGATTTCAGTCGGAAGGTTGCGTTTATACGCACAAGAACCTTAACATCCACGACTGAGCGTGCTGCTCCGCTGTGTTGTGGTTTAGATTTCATTCGGAAGGTTATGTTTATACGCACAAGAACCTTAACATCCACGACCGAGCGTGTTGCTCCGCTGTGTTCTGGGTTTAGATTTCAGTCGGAAGGTTGTGTTTATACGCACAAGAACCTTAACATCCACGACAGAGCGTGCTGCTCCGCTGTGTTGTGGGTTTAGATTTCCAGTCGGAAGGTTATGTTTATACGCACAGAACCTTAACATCACGACCGAGCGTGCTGCTCCGCTGTGTTGTGGTTTAGATTTCAGTCGAAGGTTATGTTTATACGCACAGAACCTTAACATCACGACCGAGCGTGTTGCCCGCTGTGTTGTGGGTTTAGATTTCATTCGGAAGGTTATGTTTATACGCACAGAACCTTAACATCCACGACCGAGCGTGTTGCTCCGCTGTGTTGTGGTTTAGATTTCAGTCGAAGGTTATGTTTATACGCACAGAACCTTAACATCACGACCGAGCGTGCTGCTCCGCTGTGTTCTGGGTTTAGATTTCAGTCGGAAGGTTGTGTTTATACGCACAGAACCTTAACATCCACGACAGAGCGTGCTGCTCCGCTGTGTTGTGGGTTTGAATTTCAGTCGGAAGGTTGTGTTTATACGCACAAGAACCTTAACATCCACGACCGAGCGTGCTGCTCCGCTGTGTTGTGGTTTAGATTTCAGTCGAAGGTTATGTTTATACGCACAAGAACTCAACATCCACGACCAGGCGTGCTGCTCCGCTGTGTTCTGGGTTTAGATTTCATTCGAAGGTTATGTTTATACGCACAAGAACCTTAACATCACGACCGAGCGTGTTGCCCGCTGTGTTGTGGGTTTGAATTTCAGTCGGAAGGTTATGTTTATACGCACAAGAACCTTAACATCCACGACAGAGCGTGCTGCTCCGCTGTGTTGTGGTTTAGATTTCATTCGAAGGTTATGTTTATACGCACAAGAACCTTAACATCACGACCGAGCGTGTTGCCCGCTGTGTTGTGGGTTTAGATTTCCAGTCGGAAGGTTATGTTTATACGCACAGAACCTTAACATCACGACCGAGCGTGCTGCTCCGCTGTGTTGTGGTTTAGATTTCAGTCGGAAGGTTATGTTTATACGCACAGAACCTTAACATCCACGACTGAGCGTGTTGCCCGCTGTGTTGTGAGTTTAGATTTCAGTCGAAGGTTATGTTTATACGCACAAGAACCTTAACATCCACGACAGAGCGTGCTGCTCCGCTGTGTTGTGGTTTAGATTTCAGTCGAAGGTTATGTTTATACGCACAGAACCTTAACATCACGACCGAGCGTGTTGCCCGCTGTGTTGTGGTTTAGATTTCAGTCGAAGGTTATGTTTATACGCACAAGAACCTTAACATCCACGACCAGGCGTGCTGCTCCGCTGTGTTCTGGGTTTAGATTTCATTCGAAGGTTATGTTTATACGCACAGAACCTTAACATCCACGACTGAGCGTGCTGCTCCGCTGTGTTGTGGGTTTAGATTTCCAGTCGGAAGGTTATGTTTATACGCACAAGAACCGGGGACAGACGAACAAACAAATATTTATTTGACATACACGTGTATTGAGTACGAAATGAATTTATTAACGTTTGATTAGCGCGCCGGTCCGTTGTACAACACACAGAAGTAAAGAAAATAAAATAAACATTTATTTGGTACACATATCGGATTAAATGCAAATAGAACAAAATATATTGTAATAGATATGCTTTGGATATCTGTTTGTTACCGGTCCTAATAATGCTGGTTATGATGAAGTGCTGCTTTTCAGTTTGGTTTGGAGTAGTCGCAGGTCTGGTTGTATTGTGTTGTGTCTTTGGGTCCCGTTTTTCTGACATGGGCCCCATCACAAGAGTGGCTCTGTGTTCGTTTAAGAGGTAGTCTAAATCAGCTAGGATAGAGTCCTCAGACGCGTCAACGGTGGTTGCTGGTGTCCATGGGCACCACTTACCACCTTTATCTCGTTTGTTACTTCAATCCAATATTATAAAAAGTCAAAGGCATCAGACTGGAAAAATTTTATGTCTGTTGTATATTCTTTAGATAATTAACTATACCTACCTGTTTGAAATGAAACTATTATTTACAGATTTTATCGCGTTCAATTATGTTTTTATATTTCCGACGTTTCGATTGCTTCACAGCAACCGTAGTCACGGGGACTGAAACGTTACGACGTACTGATGTCTGTTACTATTGGCGAGATCAATTTTTTTTTAATATTCAGATTAGCACAATCTGTATGTCGTATGCGACAGGCCTATTTAGCGTATCACAATCACCACTCGCGAAGCGAGGGTAGTCATTAAGGTTTCGTCGTTTTCCCATCGCTGATGGTGGAAAAAAACAGTACCGCGACGTAAGCTTGACCCTGCCTTCAAACCGTTTGACACCACCACACAGGGTAACTGCGCAATCGTGAATAAACTGCTCGTTGGAAGTGAATATAAAGATTAAAATATTTCCAAAATTATACGCACAGAACCTTAACATCCACGACCGAGCGTGCTGCTCCGCTGTGTTGTGAGTTTAGATTTCAGTCGGAAGGTTATGTTTATACGCACAGAACCTTAACATCCACGACCGAGCGTGCTGCTCCGCTGTGTTGTGGTTTAGATTTCAGTCGGAAGGTTATGTTTATACGCACAAGAACCTTAACATCCACGACAGAGCGTGCTGCTCCGCTGTGTTGTGGTTTAGATTTCAGTCGGAAGGTTATGTTTATACGCACAGAACCTTAACATCCACGACAGAGCGTGCTGCTCCGCTGTGTTGTGAGTTTAGATTTCAGTCGGAAGGTTATGTTTATACGCACAGAACCTTAACATCCACGACCGAGCGTGCTGCTCCGCTGTGTTGTGGTTTAGATTTCAGTCGGAAGGTTATGTTTATACGCACAAGAACCTTAACATCCACGACCGAGCGTGCTGCTCCGCTGTGTTGTGGGTTTAGATTTCAGTCGGAAGGTTATGTTTATACGCACAAGAACCTTAACATCCACGACCGAGCGTGCTGCTCCGCTGTGTTCTGGGTTTAGATTTCAGTCGGAAGGTTATGTTTATACGCACAAGAACCTTAACATCCACGACAGAGCGTGCTGCTCCGCTGTGTTGTGAGTTTAGATTTCAGTCGGAAGGTTATGTTTATACGCACAGAACCTTAACATCCACGACAGAGCGTGCTGCTCCGCTGTGTTGTGAGTTTAGATTTCAGTCGGAAGGTTATGTTTATACGCACAGAACCTTAACATCCACGACAGAGCGTGCTGCTCCGCTGTGTTGTGAGTTTAGATTTCAGTCGGAAGGTTATGTTTATACGCACAGAACCTTAACATCCACGACAGAGCGTGCTGCTCCGCTGTGTTGTGGTTTAGATTTCAGTCGGAAGGTTATGTTTATACGCACAAGAACCTTAACATCCACGACCGAGCGTGCTGCTCCGCTGTGTTGTGAGTTTAGATTTCAGTCGGAAGGTTATGTTTATACGCACAAGAACCTTAACATCCACGACCGAGCGTGCTGCTCCGCTGTGTTCTGGGTTTAGATTTCAGTCGGAAGGTTATGTTTATACGCACAAGAACCGGGGACAGACGAACAAACAAATATTTATTTGACATACACGTGTATTGAGTACGAAATGAATTTATTAACGTTTGATTAGCGCGCCGGTCCGTTGTACAACACACAGAAGTAAAGAAAATAAAATAAACATTCATTTGGTACACATATCGGATTAAATGCAAATAGAACAAAATATATTGTAATAGATATGCTTTGGATATCTGTTTGTTACCGGTCCTAATAATGGTGGTTATGATGAAGTGCTGCTTTTCAGTTTGGTTTGGAGTAGTCGCAGGTCTGGTTGTATTGTGTTGTGTCTTTGGGTCCCGTTTTTCTGACACTGCTTCTGATCTACTTCCTCCGATCTTGTCGCGAGCTTTATATCTGCCCCATCACAAGAGTGGCTCTGTGTTCGTTTAAGAGGTAGTCTAAATCAGCTAAGATAGAGTCCTCAGACGCGTTAACGGTGGTTGCTGGTGTCCATGGGCACCACTTACCACCTTTATCGCGTTTGTTACTTCAATCCAATATTATAAAAAGTCAAAGGCATCAGACTGGATAAATTTTATGTCTGTTGTATAGTCTTTAGATAATTAACTATACCTACCTGTTTGAAATGAAACTATTATTTACAGATTTTATCGCGTTCAATTATGTTTTTATATTTCCGACGTTTCGATTGCTTCACAGCAACCGTAGTCACGGGGGGACTGATGTATTAGACGTCCAGATGTCATAGTTAACTCGGGCTACCTTCAGCTTTTATTTATTAATTTTTGGTCCGATCTACATGATTAAACGCGATAAAATCCCTAAATAATATAGTTTCATTTCAAATGTTTTGTGTTCGCGTAAATGCTAGAAACAATTATATGCCTACCTGTTTCAAAAATGTTGGCCTACGACCATGACCGCGGTAATGTTTACAACTAGTGAATTTAAATATGCTTTAAGGCTTTGCGCACACGATCGCGCAATGATCGGTCCGTTAACATCGAACACTACTAAGCCAGCTACTGGCGTCTGATCTCGTCCGTGAAAGTAGACATTTATTTTAAGAAGCTTAACGTAGAGTAATAACAACCGAGACACCAACAGACGAAGCTAGTTCAACTAAGCCATTTTAGTTCAGTTCATCGCACGACCTGTCGCAGTTCAAGTGTAAATGGTAGAGTCGGGAGAGGAAGACCTAGGCGAACATTTCTCGATCAAATCGGAGACGTTCTGAAAAAAGGCCAGGTCAAGAGTAATCTAAACCAACGAGCATGCATGGCGAAGATTTATGAAAGTGGAAGAAGCGAAAGACGTATGTCAGGACCGTAGCAAGTGGAAGAAGGAAAGACGTATGTCAGGACCGTAGCAAGTGGAAGAAGATTGTCTGAACATATACATACATACATAAAGAAAATAAGTATTTTTTTGTAACAAAAGTGCAATGGGCTCTCTAGATGGTAAGTGATTACCGACGCCCACTTACATCTGCAACATCAGAATGGCTGGAGGTGCGTTTGTAAACATAAGCTTAAGACCAAAAAGGTTACTCGTAAAGAGCTTCAAAAAACAAACAATTTACGTTTTGCAGTAACTCAAGGTCACGGGGGACTGAAACGTTACGACGTACTGATGTCTGTTACTATTGGCGAGATCAATTTTTTTTTAATATTCAGATTAGCACAATCTGTATGTCGTATGCGACAGGCCTATTTAGCGTATCACAATCACCACTCGCGAAGCGAGGGTAGTCATTAAGGTTTCGTCGTTTTCCCATCGCTGATGGTGGAAAAAAACAGTACCGCGACGTAAGCTTGACCCTGCCTTCAAACCGTTTGACACCACCACACCGGGTAACTGCGCAATCGTGAATAAACTGCTCGTTGGAAGTGAATATAAAGATTAAAATATTTCCAGAATCATACGCTTTAAATATAAATAAGTTAAACGGTTAGATGTTTGTTCTAGTTTAGTTCAATAATTAAAAACGTGAACAAAACGTCACTTAAAGTATACATTTCGGCTTCTAAGCAAACTAAAAAAAAAAGAGTTATATTAGCTAATAGACTCACGCCTACCACATAAAGGGGTAGATATGTGTTCAGCGCGGCTCAGATAGAATGTGACGGGTTTTCCAGTCACGAGGTTTTCAAGCCTTCCCTTAGCGCTTCTTGCGATACCCACGGGATATATGAAGATGGTAGATTCCGAATTCGCTACAGCACAGCGGTACAGCAAAGCTGTCTCAGTTAAATATGATGGATCACATCGTGTTCTTAGTTATAAATTATAACCCTCATTACATTGTTCTTTTTTTTTATGGGAAAGGCTGCAAACGAGCAGGCGGTTCACCTGACATGAGCATGCATGGCGAAGATTGATGAAAGTGGAAGAAGCGAAAGACGTATGTCAGGACCGTAGCAAGTGGAAGAAGATTGTCTGAACATATACATACATACATAAAGAAAATAAGTATTTTTTTTTAACAAAAGTGCAATGGGCTCTCTAGATGGTAAGTGATTACCGTCGCCCACATACATCCGCAACACCAGAGGTGCTGCATGTCCGTTGCTGGCCTTTAAGGGTATTTGAGAGTTACTGAACGATGAAAGACATTTTAAAATCAGTCAAGATATTCCGAAACTGTACTTCTTTGAATCACCGACGGTGCCGACCTTTGATATGATTAATTTCACTTCACTCACTTGACTCTGCTATCAGAGTAATTAAATTGCGTTAATATTGCTATTGAGTATTTAACAAAAGATGTTTGCGAAACTATACGTAGCCACAATTATCCCTTCACATGTTATAACACTAGATTTTCCATTGTTTCATTCACGTCAAGAATTATGCGACGCTCATAAATAATAACTTATTTTTATATTCTCATGCTAAGGAATGAAAAAAAAAAAAACCTGTGTTTCTAGCCGATAATTCTCTGAGAAGGTATTCTCTTGCCAACCGTTGTAGATTTTGACGTTCATAAGTGTCTTAATTGAATAGAAAATTTAGTATTTTTAAATAATTTGATACAAATGATTGTCATTTTTTTTAGGTATATTACCGAGACCGATGAGATTTCTTATTATATTACTTTTACCGGTATAAAAAACCACAATTTAAAAAGTGCACAAACAATGCGACGTTGCCAAACTTACAATGACTGAAATTGATAGAGATAAAAATACCTCGTTTGACAGTTTTGTATAGGAGCAGAAACCAGCGTAGGCAAAATTTCGATTTTCTATTTGTAGCGTTTCATCGTAGCCTCCGCCCTTCTTCAACTGCATTTCCCTTCTCGGCTAGAATGGCGGTGACGGGTGGCGAGTGGTGAAACGGACGTGAAGCAAGAGGGCTGCCGCTGATTATTATTACGCCGCCACCGCATATGTACAAGATATCAAACGATAGGAAGATCGCTGGAATCAATTACCATATAACCATACCGATCCGATCAGAGCAACGTGACGTTCGTGCGTAACGTGAACGCTCGCCGTACGCTTGCGATGCGCACTCGTCACATTGACCGCTACGTGAGGACAGATTGAATGACGTCAGACCCTCGTCTATATGTTTATATGTCCAGAAGCAATCAATCTCGTGCCGGCACGCCTTGATGACGTTTACGCCTAAAGAGATCTCTTGTGTAAAATCCCAAGAGCAGTTTACTATTCGAATGCTTTGATTAAGGAATATACTAGTTCTAAATTGTAGAAAAATAACATTGTTTAAAATTGTTCTAAATTAGAAAAAAAAAAAAACCTGTGTTTCTAGCCGATAATTCTCTGAGAAGGTATTCTCTTGCCAACCGTTGTAGATTTTGACGTTCATAAGTGTCTTAATTGAATAGAAAATTTAGTATTTTTAAATAATTTGATATATAGTTACATAATCGGATCAATTATTGCACTGCACGTAGTGAGAGCTACAAATGATTGTCATTTTTTTTAGGTATATTACCGAGACCGATGAGATTTCTTATTATATTACTTTTACCGGTATAAAAAACCACAATTTAAAAAGTGCACAAACAATGCGACGTTGCCAAACTTACAATGACTGAAATTGATAGAGATAAAAATACCTCGTTTGACAGTTTTGTATAGGAGCAGAAACCAGCGTAGGCAAAATTTCGATTTTCTATTTGTAGCGTTTCATCGTAGCCTCCGCCCTTCTTCAACTGCATTTCCCTTCTCGGCTAGAATGGCGGTGACGGGTGGCGAGTGGTGAAACGGACGTGAAGCAAGAGGGCTGCCGCTGATTATTATTACGCCGCCACCGCATATGTACAAGATATCAAACGATAGGAAGATCGCTGGAATCAATTACCATATAACCATACCGATCCGATCAGAGCAACGTGACGTTCGTGCGTAACGTGAACGCTCGCCGTACGCTTGCGATGCGCACTCGTCACATTGACCGCTACGTGAGGACAGATTGAATGACGTCAGACCCTCGTCTATATGTTTATATGTCCAGAAGCAATCAATCTCGTGCCGGCACGCCTTGATGACGTTTACGCCTAAAGAGATCTCTTGTGTAAAATCCCAAGAGCAGTTTACTATTCGAATGCTTTGATTAAGGAATATACTAGTTCTAAATTGTAGAAAAATAACATTGTTTAAAATTGTTCTAAATTAGAAAAAAAAAATTCCACTCTAAGTTTTACCAAACGGTCTTCCTCAATCTATTTTTCGAATCCCAGGGACATACTATGCCGATTTTCGAATCTAGTCGCCTGGTTTCCTCCCGGAAGTCGTTTCTCTTAATCGCCTTTAACGACTCCCATGAGAAAAAAGAGGGTGGCAGATTGTTACGCCACTGCCACGCTATATACAGGCTGGATGCGACGTTACGACATTAAATTTAATCGAATTTTCTACAGGCTATCTCTGAGTCATACACCAAATTATTATAAAAGTACAGCATTTCTTATAGTTACTAGTAGTAGTTTTAATTATTTTGCCTCAAGATATATTTGCACTCCTAGTTGACTAGCCCAATATCACCCTGGTCAAAGACCTTATCCACTGTCGGCACTAGAGTACGCTGCCTGCGTTTGGAGTCGCCGAAGCGCCGCAAATGTAATACTGTGCGGTCGCCGCTTTTGTCGAGGTCAATAAACTATTATTTAAATTATTATTTAGTTTTGGATTATTAGAGTATTTAAATTCTTCGAAAATGGTTTTTTGTGTTTCATAATAAAATTTAACCAATTCGATTCAGTTACGATTCGAGCCTGTCTTCGCTATAACTTCATCCGCATAGATATTAGATCAGCCCCAATTAAAGTCAGTTTACCAATTATGAATTAATTTTGAAATATATTCTTTATCTTTTCCTTAATTATTAGAATATTATTTTTCAACGATAACAACCGATGCTGAAGTAGTTACCAAATATATGTTTCCTAGTGCGATAGCGCAATTAGAATCAATGTACGTAGTGATTGTTATAGAGTATCAGGAAAAAGATTAAATATACATAGATAAAATTATTGATAAATACGACCTTATTGTGTAAATGTGTTTCAGAAGAGTACACTTGGTGTGTAAAGGTCACATGAGCTCGTCCACAACGTTTAATACATTCTTTTGTTGGAGAAGATAGTTCTCGAGTGGTAACCTCGTATGGGCAAACGCAGTGTAGGACGGAGCCACCACAGGTTGCAGCTACGACCTGGACAACGTTGTGGAAAGTCGAATGGAGCAGGTGGCTCATGACCGTGCTGAAAATATTCCACGACTTTTCCGGGATAAAAAATAGGCTCCTATGTATACTCTTAGAGTCCAGGGCTGGACATATACATTTTTTTTTATGGGAAAGCGGCAAACGAGCAAGCGGTTCACCTGATTGTAAGTGATTACCGACGCCCACGTACATCTGCAACACCAAAGGTGCTGCAGGTGCGTTGCCGGCCTTTAAGGGTATTTGGGAGATGGGAGGGAGGATGAGGAGGGGGATGGGGAGGGGGAGTGGGACTCCTGTTACCTCACACACCGAACGAAATGCAGAAGCACAAGATGCCTCTACTTCACGCCGGTATTCTGCGAGGCCGTGTTACCAATCCGGTCGAACCGGCCCATTCGAGCAGCAGCAAAAGCCGCCGCTTGGCTCTACTACGGTTAAAAACATGTTCGAAATTTCATCAAAATCGGTTTAGCGGCCTTGATAACGTCACAGACAGGCCATGTACTCTAGTACTGAACACAATTTCTAGTCCAGCGAGTTCAGATCAGGACTGGACGAGAGCCAGTCTTCAGCTCGTATGAAGCCCGGAACATTGTTCCCGAGCCGCGTTTGAGTTGGTCGTGCCTCGTGACCAGGAGCAGTGTTTTGCTGGAAAGTTCTTCGGGAATCGATGTGTGAGCTTACATTACGTCATTTTGCTTGTTGTGGTGCTCTTCAATCGATAATAACCTTCAAGGGCGTGTAATTCAACCATCATAATGAAAAATAATATGTGCAATGGCGGCCCAGTCGATCGAAGTTTCTTACGTAGTGAACTCATTCCACATTTGAATTCAGAAAAAAAAATAGAAAGATTTTTTAAATTGTCACATTATTTATGGCCAGACCAGTTATAGGATGGATAGTTTTTACACGATGACATGATTATGAAGACTAGAATCAAGCGAAACTATTATCTCGATATTAGAATCGAGCTTCTGACCCACAGAACTACTGTGGTCGTTCGGCCGATAGGGGCCGTCAAGCCAACATAATTTAGCACGCGTCGGTCTTTGGTATACGCATCACGCATTTATATCGACCATTAAAGTGTTTGACGTCTATAGTGCGAGATTGATGTTATAAATGCGTTATCACGTAACATTTACAAGGCACGTGAATTTAAATGTTTTAGTTAAATATTAATTGAGAAAACTTATATAATTGTGACTAATCTATTAATTAAAATTAAAAAAAAAACATAGAAAACATCAACGACAATCTCCGCGGTTTAATAACATTACACATCGCTTATCAATACTGTTTATTGTTTGTTGGGATCACAACGTTCGGTGTTGTCGACGAGAAGGTACCTATATTTGGGGACGCATTGTCAGACAAGGTAATGCCGACAACAATAAAGAACATATTCGATGAAACCGAATCGGTTGGGGAACGATCGGGAAACTGTGACAACATCACTTCAAGTATAAAGTGTTTGAACAGTGCGCTCTGACGGCAATTGCTTGACGTTATAACGAAGGTCTTAATTTGTTCAGCGGTTTATGAAAATAACCATTTATCAATAGCCAACCAACCAGCACGCAAATTTTTCACGTGGCAGTGCCAAGCTACGGCTTTAGGGCCGGCTCGACCGGATTGGTACCGCGAGCTCGCAGAATACCGACGTGAAGTAGAGGCACCTAGTGCTTCTGCGTTTCGTTCGGTGAGTGAGGTAACCGGAGGCCCACACCCCCTTCCCATCCCCCTCCATGTCCTCCTTCTCACCTCCCAAATACACTTGAAGGCCGGCAACGCACCTGCAGCACTTCTGATGTTGCAGATGTACGTGGGCGACGGTAATCAGCAAACGAGCAAGCGGTTCACCTGGTGGTAAGCCTGGTGAACCGCTTGCTCGTTTGCTGCCTATCCAGTAAAAAAAAAATTATAACAACGAAGATATCCGTAGCATAACCAGGGTCGACATAAGCTTACGGATCAGCAACCTCCCACAGGACGGTGCGACGACCTGTGAAGGATGCAGGCGCTCAGTGAGAACTTTTCGGTGTTATATTGTTTTTATTCTACGTATAGAACTCTCCAATGTATGTACTTGGCGCTACCCTTAAACCGCTCTGCAACGCCACAAGTTAATTGGTAGATAATGCTGTTTAGCATTAAGCTCTCCTTTGTACAATCAAGCAAATAAGCTGGCCGACAAATCTGCCTGTAAACGAAAAGCGGAAGCGAAAGATTACAGACTTCCATTTGACATTACTATGACATTCTTTATTATTTCGTTGCCTTCTACGAAACCCATGTATATAGGTTTTTATTTAGTTATATCTTCGTTGTATTACGGGCAGTTAGAACACTGACGATGAGTATACTTTGGGTGATGTTAAGATTTTTTGTTGTCGGCGGAGGCGGGCCATGGTCAACTTCAT
This sequence comes from Bhutanitis thaidina, assembly GCA_029286595.1. Lineage (NCBI taxonomy): Eukaryota > Metazoa > Arthropoda > Insecta > Lepidoptera > Papilionidae > Bhutanitis > Bhutanitis thaidina. The sequence continues at coordinate 1,082,854 of JAGSMS010000023.1, read as the reverse complement.
TAGTTTTTTTATATAACCTTTAAAACACCAAGATACGAAAACGTGTTTTAATCACATTAATTATGCAAAACAAAATACCTTTACTTAGGTATTCATTGTCACTTATAAATATTTAATCTACAGTACGCCCGTTATCATCTGTCATCTGTCAGTAACAATAGAAATGTGCCGACGATATGCGAAATATCGAGATTTAGCTTCATGCTTACGCGCGACGCACATCACTATGGCGCTCCCTATGCCCGATGAGTGACTGAGACAGATTGATAAACTAGATAAAAGTTTAATCTTATTTTATTGACTTATTTATTCTTCATTGTGACCCTAAAATAAGGTTTACAATGGCGGGCTTAATGCCTTCTCGCATTCTCTACCAGTCAACCCTGGATGAGAAAGCAAAAGATGTTGGCAGGTTTCAAATAAATAAATGTAGATTAACAATTAATTACATATTCATCGTTCTCATCAGAACATTGCCGGTCCCGAGTCCCATGGCTCGCGAGTTAGGATGAAACTCACGTTTCAATTCATTGTGACATATGTTAGAGGCTCCCGGAGGCTTAACAAGTGTAACCTTCTCTGCTTTGGAGTCATCGGGTTACGTACCACCCTAACACCACCAAACAGCAGTGTATTGTACTGTCGTGTTCCGGTTTGAGAGGCATAGAGACGTGTGAGAGCTGAGAGATATTCCATCTTAGTTTTCAGAGGTGGCAAAGCTGTAACCTTATTGGGTTGAACTTGTTAGCTGGTGTCCATGGGTTGCAGTAGCCATTTACCATCAGGTGGACTGTCAGCTAGTTTGTCCACTCCTCAATACCATCACGCTCGGAATAATAACAATGAGATTAAATCTCAATCTCATCTCCGAAAGTGTGACCTACAGTGCTCCGACCACGTGGGTCCGATCTTATCCCCGTCGCCTCCTGTTCCGAACGTCCGCTCTCGTTTGTCGCTGTCGCGCGACTCTACCCCACCCCCACCCTCACACGTCCCCTGCATCGTTGGTGACACAAAGAACGATGACCACGTTCGTCGCAATGTAAGGAGATATGGTTTAGAGCAGGGATTCCCAAAGTGGTTTAATCATCAACACAAGTTCTTATTTGAAACTTTCAAGATACTGTACGTAAGTTGTTTTAGTTGTACCTAGAGCGAGTTGTACTCTAAGCGTGGTAGAGCCAAGCGGCGGCTTTAGCTGCTGCTGGAATGGGCCGGCTCGACCGGATTGATACCGCGGCAGAATACCGGCGTGAAGTAGAGGCATCTTGTGCTTCTGCGTTTCGTTCGGTGAGTTAGGTAACCGGGGGCCCACATCCCCCCCTATTCCCCTCCTAATCCTCCCTTCCATCTCCCAAATACCCTTAAAGACCGGCAATGCACCTGCAGCATCTATGGTGTTGCAGATGTATATGGGCGACGGTAATCACTTACCATCAGGTGAACCGCTTGCTCGTTTGCCGTATTTTCTGTAAAAAAAAACCAACTTGTTATAAGAATGACTAATATTTTAGTAGGAAGTATCATTGTTATCATTGTAAAAAACTCAAGAAATCGATAAGCGTGCACAAGTTCCTACAAGATGAAAAACTCGGCAAGTCAAAAATGATGTCAAGTTTACTCACTTAACCAAAGTTTTTAAATTGGTAAGAATTTGGTATCAATAGGAAAATGTATATCAGTGTCTGTGGTATCAGTTCACTTTGGAAAAACAGGAGACCCTCCTGCCCAAAATAGTTTGGGAATCCCTGTTTTAAAGGATCGGAACGCAACAGACGAATGGTTGCTCGATTTCGGTGGGACCCATTTCGAACGTGACGAGACTCTCGCGATCAACTGATGACTTTCACGTGCCGACCCGGAATCCCATAGACTAGTAATGGAGCGCAGCATCTCTCTGCGAGGCCCGCCGTTCATGCATTGCATTACAGCTTTCCTTGAGGAGTTTGCGTAAGGTCCTGTGGATTTACGCACACTGACGGACTGATAAAAAAAAACAAAATAAGAAAGAAAATGTATACACAAATAAGAATCGTATTACATAATATCTACCTATCACAGTTTTATTTTTAGTCTTTTTTTTTCGTGTAAGTAACGCGTGTCCTCGTGCCGACCTTTTGCATAACGTTGTCCGTCGCCTCGCTTGCTCGCCACTTTAATGATGATCTCCTCAAGAGATGTCATTAATAATTATTCGCTGGTCGATTTTCGTTTTCTTCCACTTGGTGTTCATTGTCAATTTCAATTGTCGAAATTCGTCTTTAGTTAAAGTTAAACGAAAATCCGTATCGCCAAGGCTATTTACATACATGCACGTGAATTGCACACGGACAGACACTCAGACCCGGAACCTAGTCTTTAGCAGCGTTTTGATTCCGCAAAATATCGATAGAAAACAACATGAAATTCAATAGATTTAAAAATAGAAATCCCACAGGCAACTAAAGGGCTGAAGTCTTTGCTAAAAATCGCCATGAACTAAAGTCCACAACTGCATTCTGGATTTTAGCTGACCAGCCCCCACAAGCAGTGCCTGTTTCCTACTATGAAGACACGCTAGTCCCGACATGGATCATAACTATAGAAGCTATACAATAGAACTCCTTCTCTGCCTAGAAGACGTCGGGCTAGGTATTACATTCTGAGCAATTTCTCCAGCCAGTATAATAAAGGTCTGCGATGCATTCCTACCTAGTGCTCATGACGACAACGCATCCGTGACCTTGTGTGTGTGTTCGATTGAGGTCGTTTGCATGTGTCCATGGTCTGCGGTGGCCAATTACCATCGGATGGACTGTGAGCACGTATTTCACCGCATTCCATTAAAAAAAAAAAACCTTTCATTGTTTAACAGCTGTAGCACGAGAAGGGTTAGAGAAGCGGAAGACCCTCTACACGGCACCAACGCGAGCAGAGCTTGCATACCATGTTCACAACACAATGATTAAGGACTTAAGGCCGTATCCGCTACGCCTCTAACGATTTAACAAAATACCTTGCACCAACGCGAGCAGAGCTTGCATACCATGTTCACAACACAATGATTAAGGACTTAAGGCCGTATCCGCTACGCCTCTAACGATTTAACAAAAATACCTTGTGACATCCTTACCTCGACAGCCTGTACATAGTACACTGCAGGATATAGGCCTCCCCCATAAGGAGGATTTGCCATAATATTCGCGGTACACGACACCTCGTACCATAGAGACGGCTGGCCGTCGTCGGTGTGGTATTGTTTGAGATGGTTAATCCGTCATCTGCCGTCACCATTGTCTTTTCCCTTAGTCGTCTCTTACGACATGCACGGGAAGAGAAGGGAGATACTGTCGCAGATACCTCATGGCTATGGCTATACTAATATAACTCCCCTGTACCGTGTTATTTTTTTAACATGTCTTGGACGTCAGAAATAACACGGTATGTTTCTCTCGACGAATAACTTCACACGGAAGGTAAAATTTGTATAAGGCTTACTCAGAGCTTACTTGATATTTCTATGAGATCATTCGCATAAGATGTAAGGTTTTTACTCCCACAAATACTGCTCGTATGGGTCGGCTCGACCGGGGTTGTATCACCACCGCGCAGAATACCGGTATGAAGTAGAGGCATCTTGTCCCACTCCCTCCTCCCTCTCTCATCGTCACTTGTTTGCGTGATTGGCGTTCAAATGGATTTTTTGTTATTTTCGCAAGTGCCTCGTTTGTCAATCACTTTGACTTTGAATAATTGCTTGAGCATATTGGTTTTTATATCGAAGTGAAAAAAAAATACATCTTATTGCATTACATTACCAAGGGGCCTTGGCTAAATCACACTCTGTAGTCGGTACTAAATGTTAAAAGTATTATTATTTATTACTAATAACATTTAAATATTGCAATAGATTTTGTTTCAGTTAATCGTCAAACAATTTGTATAGTACATTTTGTGTTCATCTGTTCAATAGAAGTTCTGCGATCTATATTGAATCAACCTTCCGATGAACTGGAGACTTGAAACTTTAAACATAGCTCAGAACTGGATGACAATGCAATATCAACTCGGTTTCTTGTCTGTATGTTTGTTTGTGCTATATATTTTGACCTAATTTCAAGTTGAGCTAGAGACTCAATGACAAATAACAATAAGGAAAAACAAGGGATGAAAAATCTGTAACCCAAAAATAGGACGAGTTACAAATTGGGATTCTGCTTGTTAACAAAGAAACCATAGATAGGCCACCGATCTGCATCAAAATCAGGCGATCTAGATCTTCTGTGAGGGCTTTTGCCATGTTTTTGAATTTTTTTACCGTTGGCTGAATACTAAGACGGCGACAGGCTCGCCGCCTGACACGTTGTTCCGAATTAGCTCCTATGGGTTGAAACGATTAAAATAATAGTCGAGACCTCTGATGATAAGAGCTTAGAATAATAAATATTCTGTTGTAATAAGTTACGACGCACAATCATTAGTTTTTTTGTGAACTTGTAATGGCTATAAAATATCTCCCTGGTTTAAATCAGTTATTATGACGTCATTGCCATCCGTGCCACCGCTTTTAATATCTTTGATCTTCCATTAAAGTGATTGTTCCGACGCTCCGTTGCCACTTTCTCTTTCCGTCTATCATCCGATGAGTTTGTTTATTTTTAGTGAATGTCTTTTTGAAACCTTCTGAATGCTTATATAAAAGCAGTCACGTGTACGTCAGTTTCACTTGATCGTAAATTCGAACAATCTATTAGACTCGTGACAGCGATTTTCTCCTATAAATAATCCTAAAAATAATGTATGAAAAAATGGATGTAAAGGATCGTAACGACTAAAATAAATGTGCGTCACCAATTAAGATTTAGTCGTGGGATGTCGAGATGATTATTCTACCATCTGTCGCGGGTGAGAGGATGGTACCTACCAAGTGGACTCCTAGACAGAAGAGTCTACCACCTAACTAACACTCCTAGGCAGTGGCTGCTCATTGGCGGCAGAAATGGCTTGGAGTGGTCCCTACCCTGACGACGTCGCTATTTTTCTATTTTAACAATAATTATTCAAAGTTTTGGATATTAGCAGTGGTTGCTCAGGGTTAGGACGCTTGCCCGTTACTTCATAATACGTATGAAACACGGAATCGTATCTTCATGTTGGCAACGCTAAAATTATTAAAAGGAATTTAAAGTGTTGATATGCAACATGCATGGCATGAATGCTTATCTGAAAATTCAAAAAAGAAACATTCGAGGACATGGAGGCCTGGAGTTTTAACTGGCTCCAAACTCTTAAACGCCTCTACTCCAAGTTCCGTGTACGGGTACTGTATGTACTCTTAATGCTCGTTAATTTAGTTAGATATTTAAAAACAGAAATAACCGCTCAACTGTTAGTGCATCGTAGAAATCGTCCAATATTTTTTTCCTATTGATTACCCTAACGATGATTGTTGTATTACCTCATTACAAAACGGTGTAGAATACAAAAAAAGAATAACAAGTGTAATTTGTGTTTCTTACGTCAAAGGATAAATTTATTCATTTCATTATATAACTGGTACAATTGTTTGAAGCAACATCTCCGGACGAAATAATTTACTGCGATCGTATGAACAAAGGCATTTGATTATGTGCATCACGCTTGGTTAAAGTCTGCAACATCCTTTATCCGTTGTGTTCGAAGGCCAATTTCGTTCGAGAATGGAGTGAATAATTTCACACGAGGGTCAAGGCTACAGCATGCGTTGCTGCTTATATATATGCAGTGTTTCACAAGGACGACTTTTTGGACCGCTAATATTGCTTATTTTCATTTTAAGACTGAATGTTCATTTCGGATTTTGTAGAGAAAAATGGGATTAATTTTTATAACTTCGTAAAATAAAACTTTATATTATCTTTATTCTTCCACTTTCATCAATCTTCGCGTGCATGCTCGTTGGTTTAGGTTTAGTACTCTTGACCTGGCCTTTTTCCAGAACGTCTCCGATTTGATCGTGAAATGTTCGCCTAGGTCTACCTCTCCCGCCTCTACGATTACATTATTTTTAATATAGACATTGGGTTATCCGTATGTAACAGATAACTAAGTGAATTGTTTTTATGGCACATTACAATAACTTTATGGTTAATAATAATGAGTAGTTACGCTGTTTTATGCTCATTAATTTCATTGCCTTCTTCAATTACCTATTCACATAGATAAATGATAAATGTTTTCGATTAGTGGCGTAAGTACTTATAATACATATTGGATACTATGTTTTTGTTCATCAGGTATGGTATAAATATAAAATCATTACTTCACAGCAGTCCATCTACTGTAGTTGCATTTATTTTTATATCAACTATTCAATTGGTTCAGTATTACCAATTGCGAACAATGCAAAAATGCCGAAACGTCGGGAATATAAAAACAAAAATAAAGTGTTTCAAAAATGCTTGGTGTAAAATTTCGATCTACAACGCACTAGTTTGAAGTGGGCTCGTGTACTGTAACTCAGTGTGGTACCCGCACTATGACGCTTATGTTAAACGCATTGAGAGAATATAGAAACGTTTTCTGTGCCACCTTTCGTTAGACTGTGGTATTATAAAGAAATTACCGAATTACAACACCCGTCTAGAGCATTTGAAACTTCTGCCTCTCTCCTCCCGTAGGCAGCGTACAGATCATCTTACCCTATACAAGATTGTCAATGATGTTATTGATTGTCCATGTTTACTCTCTAGACTGCAATTTTCAGCACCAGTTAAGTCAGTAAGATCGTTTGGTCCTTTTCTGTACCAAAATGTATCGTACGATAGGATTTAATGAGTCTCTAAATAGAATAGAAAATATTATATTTTCCATTTCTTCTTCTTATTTGAGGAATATAAAAAAGTAGACGGACATAATCTCAACTAAAAATTCTGAGCTAAGGACTAAAGTGCCGAGGCATTACACCATAATTTAAAGGAGAAAATCGTAGGTTAATTATTTCATTTGTCTTTATTTTAATTATTAATCCTTCTTTGTTTGTATTGTTTCGCCTAATATTGTTATCAAGTTGTAGTTTCTTATAACTCACTATAGTGTTGTTTTAGATAAGCAATAGATCTGAATAATATTAATATTCATTTAACTATACTAGATTGTATCTACTGGCTTTCCGTGGGTGACTACTTTTTCATAAAAAAAAAATTGTTACGTGTTAACCTTGTTGGTAATCTATAATAAATAAATAGACAATATCCGTAAATAATAGTTTCATTTCAAATGTTACAATAAATCAATTAAACAGCCAACGGGAACGTTACGTCACGCCAGTACTATCTTGTTTGTATTTTATGATCACACTATTTCTCGTATCAGACACTACTTCTCGTAAATTTTGATACACTGAATGTACCGACATGTACTTGTTAAACTGTTAACTGATTTCTTTAAATAGTTCCCTAAGCGAATCACATTGTGCGAGTTATTTATAACATACCGTCACGTTATAAGTAGCTCGCACTGCTCTTTTTACAGTATATAATTATTATTGGCATCAGCCATGTCTTATTTATCAGCCATATAAAATACCTAAGTAAATATCCGAAGTAAACCATCGTTGCAGTATCAGTTGCTATATCAGTCAGTTCTCTAGCATAAGCATAAGCAGCTCAGAGAACTACGAAACAACATTAAAAGTTAACTGCTGTACAATTGACAATACTAATTTGACACATTTGATTTTTGTTGCATTAATGGTGAAATGTTTTGCATGAAACCAGTTCAAAATCTTACTCAGGGTATGATTTACTTCACTAAAGTTTCGTCTGTTCTAATGAACCGATCGCATACGATTTTGTTACGATTCTCTATCAAATGCGGAAACGTGACGCCAAGAATACAGCGTCGGACAGACACAGCTGTAATCAATCCTGCACGTTTAAATCGATATCTATATAAATACATCGCTGCGGTCTGAATTCAGATTCGACACTTAACATTGTTTTCATTCCGACCGCATATCTATTCACTTCGAACTTAAATAATCAGTTTTAGATATTCCGGTGCCAATGCTTGCAATGTTTTTTTTTTCATATTCATCAATATTCGCGAGCGCACCATCGCGCCGTCCGTCTCCAGCCGGCCATCATTCATTGTTCGCTAACAAAGTGTTCGCTAACAAGCGAACGTGAATTCGTAATTAATCATTCGGAATAATCATCATTAGCGCGACAAAGACTTCTGGCGTGTGTGACAGAAGACAAAAGGAATAGTCTATTATTATGTTTATCTACAATAATAACTTGACGGATTTTGAATGGGACTTTTTTTTAAATGTTCTTTATGATTCCTGGAGTGTTATTTTGGAAGTGCGTTAGTAAGTTTGTACGTTTGTTTGTTTTGGCAGATAGTTGCTTATGTAATATAGGATACTTTTTATCACAATCAAGATTATCTCACGGGACAACATTTGAGAAAAACTTCAAAAATATCACGCCTGCGTCCGCAGGAGACCACTATATTATATGTATAAAAAACAAGCACAGATATTCATTGACTGATCTAAGACAAGTTTCATAGCAAAGTGCTTACGGTACAGCTAGTTTTTTTAGATATAGTCCAATGCAAGACAAAAAGCCTCTTACAAGGTGGCTTTGGTATAATTGTCATGATTTGCTGGCGTATTGGCAGGATTTGCAATTTAATCGCTGCTGCACGTACCAGTCTAAGTTGTTTTTGGTTTAGCGTATTTGAAGGACATGATATTTTTCTCACCATTCTCTCAGCCGGTGCAGTGGCAGATTCGCTAATATCCCCATTATAATACTTAATTTTAAAGAGAGAGTTTGAGGTCGTATAATTATATGAGAGGAGTTATCTTCAGAACAATTGGACCGATTTAAAAGAAAATACTGATTTTTAATTATTTTAAAGCTACATCAGCTCAGATGGCTGTGGCAATTAAAATTATTAATCCGTAAAAAGATCGATATTTGAATTTAGTACGACTATCTTGCTAATTAGATATAGAGGCATATATAATTTAAATGGATGTAATTCACATAGTTTCCAAGGTTGCATCAGAATGATACTAAGTTTTATTCCCTTTATTCATCTTTATGGTCGCGATGACATGTTAGGAATTGAGGGTAGCAAAATCATTAATTTGCATGCCCTAGAGAAAGACGTATTGGCTGGGTAATGTTCTCTTTAAAAAACTTTTCTTTAAAATTTTCATGGCTCTTTAAAATACGCTGCCACTTTGTTCTGATACTCTGTGAGAGCGAGGTTCTTCCCCAGACGAGCAGACCCTTTACCGTGGCTCCTCGACATATGAAGGTCACTGGACAGGTAGACATTAAAAGCTGGCAGATATGGTCAGACGGCTCTTTGTTCATGCGTCATCTGTCACCCGATTGATGTCACGTAAATTCTTCCCGATGCGTTTTAATACAATGACTTTGAACTGAAGTGCTGCTATCGAGTGATTCGATGCATGTTTTAGTGATTTGAGGACTTCGACCATCTTGGCAAGTATTATTTTATCGCCGAGAATAGTAAGAAGACCGGCGTAAGAATAGACCAGAAAAATCTTATAAATCTCCTGGCAACTTCTCGGTGCACACCATAGCCAGCAGAGCGGCGGGTGGCGAGGCTCGCCACTCGTCACACTCGTCAACCCGGAGAGGCGAAACATGACTACACTGGGTTATGGCAAATGTAAATCCATCTAATACCCATGGGCGACTTTTGTGAGTGATGCCATATCGTAAGGGTGTATCGTGGGATACCGATAGACGTACATAGGTAACTGTGGATTCCATATGTATTCTTTCTATTCTATACAAGCTGTTACCGGGGACTTCATAGTTGATTTTAGATTTCGCTTATAGGTCGTATTTTGTGAAATAGATGAACACATTATTGTATAGATAATCTCACGTGTAGCTTGAAAATCATTTTATATTATCGAAAATGGCATTATTTAAACTCGTCTTGTAATTCCAAATATGTCAGACCTGTAATATTAAGGATTGTCGTATTCGGTTGCGCCGCTGCACCCTCCCTGCCCTACCCTTTGCAGCTGACATGAGCCCAGCGGCGGAGCCAAAGTCCAGATTCGCCGCTGGGGCAAGAAGCAAGGTTTTTTTAGTTTAACGTGGGGGAAAGGTGCTTGCATAACCCGTCACCGTCTCCGGTGACTGGTTATGTCGGGATCAGCATTGAAGATGCCGGACCGACTAAAACCCCCACGGTAGATCTGCTGCTGGCCCAGTGGCCTTTACAGCTACATCGGTAAGACTCGCGAGCAGGAGGCCCGCAAGTTAAGAGGAGCAAGGTGCTTCCACGTGCTCGCTTTTCTCAATAGTTTTAAATAAAACGTATTAGTCGTGTAGACCCAAATTGTAAAATGCCCCAAGTCCATTGCCTTGACGCAAATGAAATAAAAAAAAAGTCGTTATTACTAATCTTTAACGCGGTTGGATACGTAACTTGTTTTCCATATGACGCATGTCGCCAGCCACAGGCCTATTCGTGTTTCTTATGTTTGCACTTTCGTACATAATTAGGTGGGCAGAGTGTGATTACTTATATGATGTACATTTTGTGAATATTTTATTTAACTGTATTCGGGTGAAAAACAAAGTTTCAGTCCATCTAATGGTAAGTGAGTACTGCAACCCATAGGCTGCACAACTTCAATCGAAGGAGGTTAGAGATGCATTGTCACCCCTGAAGTCTGAGATGGAATGCCTGAAATCGCTTATTATATATAATAATGTATATGAAAGGTTTGTCCATACTCCACGCTCGGCTGGCTCGATGAGCGCAGCGCCGGTGCCTATGCACTGGTGCAGTAGCACACCATCACTGGACGCTTTGCTGTAATAAAGACTTAACTAAAAAAAAGGTTGCCGTGTGGTGTCGGCGTAAGAATCTTTCCCTGAGGACTAAGATGGAGCGCCTCACAGCCTCTGTATCTCTCAAACCGGAACACATCAGTAGTTGCTCAGCTGGTTGGTAGCAGAAATGGGTAAGAGGATGGTATCTACCCAGGCGAGTCCTGGGCAGAGAAGAAGTCTATCACCAAGTGCAAGCACTTGTAAGATATATGTTTTCGGAATATTCGGAACAATCAAACCGTTTGTTTCGTATTCCAGCCGTATAAATGAGATCCTGTGTAGTGTGACAAATATCTGTATTATGTTTGACCCTACTTAATATACGTTTGTACCGTGATGTTGGTCGTTCAATCACGCTTAAGGGACTGAACGGATATGAATGAAATTTAGCAGTGATCTGAATTATGTCAAAGACTAGGATATAGGATATGCGCCCAAGGCGTGCCAGGTAGGCTTGTGCACATCATTCATGGATATTTGTCGAACACTCTCAGAAGCAGGTCCATAGCGACCGGCGTTCCGCAGGGCTCGGTTTTCTCGCCCACCCTATACATTCTCTTCACGAGCGACATTTCAAAGCCCCGTAAGTTAAATAGGCGCTATTCGCCGACGGCACTACTCTTTACGCTTCCGTTACAATCCATTCAATCCAAACGTATCGATAATATTCTTACTTGATAATATACTAATATCGATAATATACTTTCGCCACCAAACCGCAACCTACGCACCAAGATATTCGTTTAGGAGATGAAGAACGCATTAAAAGAAACGTTACAAAAGGTATTACTTCCAATGAATTCGCACGGATTACGCTTATCGTCTCCCTACACCTAGATCTATGGGACGGGACCCTAGGTCGGGGAATTTTAAAAGACATTAAAAACGAAAGGGATAAGGCGTCATTTGTGTCGCGCTACCGTCATGCCCCTACACGCGAACGTAAAAAAGACGTCACTATGACATAAACTGCTTTTATTCAGATAATAATCTTGAAGAAAAGTTCTTTAAAGACGTAATTAGTTTTACTAGACTAGACTTTAACACATAAAATTACCTCAGGCTTCAACACGCGTGTTATTGTTAGTTACAATTTTAAAAATGTTTTATTTTTTTATTCATAACAAAGTTAACAGAAAATGAGCCACTGTTCTAGACGGCTGTGTAGCTTTGTCCTTCGTTGACTTTATAGAATACATGTAAGGTCAAAACCTTTGCGATGTAACAATAAGATAATTGTTATGGAAGCGCGAGACCTTCTGCTACATGTAATTCTTTACTCAATAGAAGGTCTGAACCCTGTTTTATGTATGTCAGTATGTATGTATGTATATATACGCCTTGTTCCCAAAAAGGGTAAGCAGAGACAATCTTCTTCCACTTGCTACGGTCCTGACAACGTCTTTCGCTTCTCCCACTTTCACCAATCTTCGCATGCATACTCGTTGGTTTAGAGTACTCTTGACCTGGCCTCTTTTCAGAACGTATCCGATTTGATCGTGAAATGTTCGCCTAGGTCTTCCTCTCCCGACTCTACCATTTAAACTCGTCTCATATATTTGTTTCGTCAACCTACTTTCATTCATTCTCTCCACATGTCCAAAACAGCTCAGCATCCCTTTCTCAATTCGGGTCACTACATCGTCTTTCACGCCACAACGACATGTATGTCAGAAGACATGATAAACTTAATTTCAACTTCGATACACAACAAAGTGTAGCCGTACTTGCCGTAGTAGGCCGAGAGCTCACGTTAACATCATTGCGCCAGCGCAAGTTTTGCGCCAAAATTGTTAATTGTAACTTTAAGTGCTGAATTTAACAAGCGCACAGCGGTGAAGGAAAATATCTCGTGGAAAACTGTACGTCTGAAAAAAAATAAAAAAAATATATTTAGAGGGCATGTGTATTCCGACAGCACGGCTCCAAAACCCGCTCCGACACGTCAAAACAATATTAATCAACATTGTTTAAAGGCTTTTAACCATTATTCATAATGTTTGCCTAAAAGTTGTTTGAATATACTATGTGGTTACTTTAAAGCGATTCTTGTACATATTAATATGTGTATATTATTTTTATGCAGTTGGTTACTCGAAAACGGCTCTAACGATTTGGATGAAATTTTGTTTTTAGATAATGTTTTAATTTCTAAGTTCATCGAGGTAGGTAAATTCCTTTTCATACAAATTAATTAACTAATTATCAATGAAAATTAGTAAAAACGTTATCGCTGAGTAGCAAGGTACCATTATACTACGTTATTCGACTGTCATATGCCGATTGCGCTAACCTTAACTCTCCACCCGGTACTTCATACTTGGCAAACTCGCAAGACTAAACTTGGAATAATATGCTAAATCGTGAATAACTTTAATAGTAAATATCAAATAATGTCGTTTTAATTTTTGATATACAATATATATATCAAAAATGACATCAAAAACGCAGTTACTTACGAAAAATTTTACAAATCTGTGATCATATTAATAACATGGGCAAGAGCGGACCAAATTGTATGAGAAGGTCGTGTGTACGTTCTTACGAGCGGTAATAGATGGCATTAGTAAGCAGACATGATTTGGAACATATTGTGAACGCTCTCCGTCTGTCGGTACAATATACGTCAATGGGAAAAGCCTTGAAAAACTCATGGCGATCCCCTAATGGGGTTGCTCCCGCAGATCGCCACCGCGTTTTTTTTTTTTATGGGAAAGTAGGCAAACGAGCGATAGGTTCAGCCGATGGTAAGTGATTACCGTCGCCCACGTACATCTGCAACACCAGAGGAGCTACAGGTGCGTTGCCGGCCTTTAAGGGTATTTGGGAGATGGGAGGGAGAATAAGGAGTGGAATGGGGAGGGGGAGTGGTCCTCCGGTTACCTCACTCGCCGAACGAAACGCAGAAGCACAAGATGCCTCTACTTCACGCCGGTATTCTGCGAGGTCGGCCCCATTCGAGCAGCAGCTAAAGCCGCCGCTTGGCTCTACCGCGTAAAAAAATCCGTGTGTCGTAAATATTAATTAAGAAATCCCGTGGTCTTTTCGGCAAATCGCGATTGACCATCTCAAACAGGTCAGACGGGCAGCAGCGTAAAAGATGCGAGAAGTTTGTTACCGCGATCGACAATCGCCTGCTAAGCGTGGCGATAGCAGTGGACATAGACTTCTAAAGAAGCAGACAGAATAAGTTAATAGCAATAAGATTTCCGATAATATACATACATACAATTCACGTGACCAGACACATTTCTAGTTTAGTATGTCACACCGACAAGTTTTTAACATTTGCATATTACACATCTACTTAATATTCATTAATAAATTTGGTAGCGCGAATGTATATGATTAATGGCTTAAGGCAAAAACATAACTCCATATAATAATGCAATTAAGAAATATACTAAACCGTTTTATATTATTTAGTTTGTGGTTCTAATAAAAAATGACTTTGACCAAGAACTCAATGAACGTTGTCTTGTTACATTAAAGTTTCCGGAGATGAAATTGATCTCAACGTGATCACACATTATAAACGTCACATTGGGGCACATCAGCCAAACGAGCAGTTCGGCTTCAGAGCTAAAGAGTCGTTTGTGAACCGCCTCATGGAGTACGTTCTGGACCATCTTAATGAAAACGCTCTTCTTCGTTGTCGCGACGACTTTCGACAGTCTTGCACAATGGCTTGTTATACAAGCCCTATACCCTGGATACCAGATAGATCTTTGCACACAATACAAGGCCATTTGTCGAATCGCACTCTACGTCACAGAGTCGAAGGGGCGCTCGCTGGAAGCAGCCCTTAAGGGTTAACGGCTGGCGTACCACAGGGCTCGGTCCTCTCGCCATGCCTCTATATGCTCTTCACGTGCGATTTTACAAAAATCACCTAAGATTGTTTCCGTTTACGATACTAACGTATCGCGCATTTGCATTCACCTCCGAACCGCAGCCAACGCATTAAGCGGTTGGTTCAGGACATGGAAAATAGAAAAGCACGTGAATACGTTAATGTGTACGTGGTTTTAGCTGCTGCTCGAATGGGTCGACTCGAGTCGACCACCGACGATCTCGCCACCCCCTTTCTTCTTCTTCGTTGAAAGTAAGAAGCGACTAAAGGAAGGCTTGAAAGTCACAATGGCCACCGACTGATGGTGGCATAACCATTTCGACCAAAATCTGACCAAAATTAAGCAGAAAGATGACGGGCAGCGGCGTCTGGGGTGCGAGCTGTACTACGACCGCCAATCCGCTTGCCCAGCGTGGCCATCATGCTAAATCCTCATTATTGGAGAGGCCTGTTTTCTACAGTACTGCCGTGACTTTTATTTAAGTAAGGCTCAATAATGCATAATCGTATATTAACAAAACGTTTCTCTGTTTACAGAACAATGGACGAAATAATTTCGGAACAAACGCTGACAATCGACACATAGAAAGATCTATTTTGTCTGCAACACGATAAAGTTTCACTATTAATTCAAGTTTAAAATTGATCTCCCGATTTTACAATTAAGTTTAGATGTCGATTACATTAAGAATAAATAAAACAACAAGCTGAAATCGAAGCGAAACAGAAAAATAAGACAAAATGCCAGCAATCTTGTCCAAAATCAGAGAGCAGGCGTTCAGAGTTCAGCCGACCATAGCAGTGGGAGTGGGTGTGGGGGTTGCTTTAGCCGCGTGCGCAGTTTACGGAACCAGGGAGAAGAAACAGCCGCCGGCGTGTCATAATAATAACAACTACAAGGTCAGTTGGAATTATTATTATTTGAACAATGTCGTGTGTTATCGGCATTACAATCTGCCCATCCCCTTGCTTTCTCGCCAGGCGACTAAAGGAGAAGCCTTTAAAATCGCATTACAATCTCTGAGAGGGTTAGAGGACAAATCAGGTGCCAATACCTTTGAGGCTACCCACCTTTTTTATAATATATAGCATTGTACTAAATTTGGAGTCTGTGTACTATGTGAAATAAACAGACGTTCCAGGTGACATGTACTGCGATCGCTAATCCGCTTGCCATGGGTGGATATTCTGGTAACTCGTCATTATTAGAGAGGTTTACGTCCTGCAGTGGACTGCACTAAATACAGACTGGCAAGGTAAGGTGCTATATATAGTGTTTTTCAGTTGGATGGATAAATCTTTTTTTTTGCAACCCCGAAATTAATAACTTCAATAAAACAACACATAGTACAACAAAATAAGATATACGTAAACACACAACGTAAATTACATAAATTAGTTCCAAATATACTAAGTCTTTTTTTACTGTTTCCATAAAATATTACATTTTTGCAGCTTGTTCTGTCATCATTCGAAAAATGTTGGCAACCCTAGATGCCTGTCACCTGTCTCGTTCTAACTCTCGTAGCGCAAAGTGAGCAGCGGAAGCACGTTTTGCTACGCTAAGTCGTCCATAATGGAAATTCAGAATCTCTGCTTACTCTTTTGGTTTTTGAATTTAGCTTTGATTTTTTTAATTTTATTAATTACGATTTTTAATTGAAAATCATGTGTCTTGTAATGACTGTTTTGTTAGGATCTATTCGAGATAACCTTCGTATTCTGCAAGCAACGCTACCAGGTAGTTTAACGGTGCAAATTCGACCTTAGGTAATAAAACCAAATGTCGAAATTGCCCCGTTAAAATTTTGTCAGTTGAGGCTAAAAATCGAGCAATAGAAAGGTTTTCCCACTTAGACTATGACCGGGTCGGGTCACCTCGGACCTCACAGAGATAAACAATTAGACAGAGGAATATTGTAAATTTAGATAACTGATAGTTAAAAATTACTTATCTTTAACTTAGAAGGGATAAAGGAAGAAACATTTTTAATTTTTAAGTAAAGGGGCGGGTTTTGCTACTGCTCGAATGTGCCGCCTCGACCGGTATAGTACCGCGACCTGCCAGAATATCGGCCGGAAGTAGAGCCATGTTGTGGCCCTCTCTCTCCCTTCATTCCCCCTCCTCATCCTCTCCCCTATCCCCCAGTTATCCATAAGGGCCGGCAATGCACCTGCAGCACCTTTGTCATTCCAGATGTATGTGGGCTAATGGAATCACAAAATAACAGCCCACCTGATGGTGGTGTGTTCCGGCCACAGGACCTTTTAATCTTGAGACGAGGTTTTCTTCGTCCAGCTGCTACTTGCCGCTTAACCTTGGAGGCGCTACAAGTGAACTATAAACTCGACGATGGCTTATATTTACCGTAAAAATTATTATTGGTTTTCTCACAAAAATAACCAGTCTGTTCAATAACTGCTTCGACTAATGCTACAAGTTGCAATGTTTTATTTTTAATTGATTTTAAAATCGATCTGAAATTTTTAGAATTTGTTATTAACCCTGGAAGTAATCGTTAACAATATTTCATATTGACGTTTTCGACCTTAGGTATCTTGGTATAGACAATTTTAGTTTTGTTGTATTATTTTATTATTACAATCACTATTTAACACCGGCTTTTTTTTTTGAGCTGTGAATCTGTGATTAGCTAGAAGGTTATGCATGATATGAATATTTAACATGTCCTAACCTTCGCATAAGCTTTATAAAAATATTATGTGATTGTGTGTTAGTGATTTAATTATTGGCAAAAGCATTTGTAAAACCGAAATAAGGGACAATCTCGTCAATGATTTCTGACAATCACGTTGTGTTGTGTATATGTGGTTTCATTCTATCAAATTTAATGAAACCACTGAGAGATTAAATAGGCGGTTTCTTCCTCCGATTTTTTGATAATTGTCGCCATCGCCCTATACAAATCGAAATTGTATTTCAAATTAGCCGTGTATTTTTGAGAATGAATACAATTCGTATAGTATGTGGTAGAGGTAGGGCATTGTACGATCCATGTTTCCACTACAATGTTGCTCGCTGACAAACTCTCAGTGTTTACAGTTCTTGTCATTTAATCATCAGCGGTTCTTCTATCATCCATCCTGCAGTGATGGTTCTTTTATTGTCCAAGGCAACCGCAACCTGCTGTCACAGAACTGCGTCACATCTTAATTGGTGAAATTGTTCATCGATCGCACTGTCTCATCTGGTGTTCTCGTGACTGCGTCAGTTTTCATTTCATCATCTGCGACGAGGTCGGTTGCAGCAGCTGTGCGGTCCTTTTGTTGAAACAGCGCTACAGCAATAACCTAAACAGCTGTAGGACTTTGGTGTACTATTTTATTCTGTACGTTGGTAGAAGTATGAATGTCAGTCTACCAAAAATTTTCTGGATGCCTAAATGTTTATGCTCATATTTATAGTTGTAAGTCCCCATTGTCTATCACAAGCCTCACAGCACTGACTTTTTACATTAGTGGAGTAAGAGAATACGCAGGTGAAGTGAAATTTAAATTTATATCGTAGTATAATTATTTTTCACATCTTTTAATTGTTACGTTTACTATTGGTAAGTGATCTGGCTTCATCATGGATTGTTGTATCTCTGTTGCTGATAGAGAATGCATACAATATTAAAAAGAAATACTATTTTTTCTCTAATCTCGTCATTTATTTAGATTCTGACCAGTAGAGCCTTATGGCAGCTTCAGTGAATGTAATTACTTATAATTTCAATAATCATGGCGTTTCACCTAGTGACAACTGTCTCAAGTGCGATTAGCTACAAAGTATTTAAAAAAAAAAAAGATTGGACACTGACGCCGTACGGATTGGCGGCAATTAAAAAAAAAAAAACAAATACATGCTGTGAACCATACCGCTATAAAAGAGATCCATTTAATAGTTTTTGTTTCATTGCTACTAACTGTTCTGGTCAAAAAATTCTCTTTATGTAAATATATTTTTGTGTCCGGCGTTGTGGTTGAGTCGAATATGATGAGTGTTGCAGCTGTACGTAGGCGTCGATTAAAAAAAGGTTACATAATTATTTTAAATAACAATAGTGTTTTCATAAAATGACAAAGCGAAAATAACAAAAATCATTCTTAATAAATTGTAAATTCAGTCCAATAAATTAAATTTATTTGAAAGTCATGACTTATTTACCCGTTGCAAACATAACAAAAAAAAACCGAAAGTCGGTCATTTGCATTCGAGAAATTATTGCCGGTTTTTAGTGTACTGTTTACTTTCGCACGTAAAAACATCCGTCGTGCTATTTTTAGTCTGTGGATTTACAGTTGGTTATTGGCTATGGCATTTATACGTTACGATTTATATACTATGTTTAAGCCCGCCAATACGTACTGGGGCAGCGGGGCAGGCCCTTCTCGGCTTCAAAACCCTCTCGAAGTATTTGAGAGGAGGCCGCAAAGGCCTGTGCCTCCAGCTGTGGGCACTTACTTTACTTATATTATATTTTAGTATTTACTTCTGGTGTACGGGAATATGCAGATAGGAATAGGCTGAGATTAATGACTTCCATAGGTTTCCCTTAGTCGTTTCTTACGATACCCACGAAAAGAAAGATGCTGTCAGATTCTTATAACATACGGCTAACGATTACATATATAAAATATATTTGTGCTATGAAATGATAAAATATAATAAATAAATATACTCTCGCGACCTAGTACCTAGGTACTAGTCGGAGGTCTAGAAATTATAGTCCTCTTTATTAAAGTGTGATACTCTTCACCAGAACTTTTTCTGACAACAGCATAGTCCCAAAGGCAACTGAAAGCATTAATCCTCAAAAAAAAAACCTAAATGCACTACGTACAATTGTTGTACATGGTAGAGCCAAGGGGAGGCTTTTGCTGTTTCACGTATGGGCCGGCTCGACCGGGTCGGTACCACGGCCTCGCAGAGTACCGGCGTGAAGTAGAAGCATTTTGTGCTTCTGCGTTTCGTTCGGTGAGTGAGGTAACCGGAGGCCCACTGCCTTTCCTCATCCTCCTCCGCATGCTCCCTCCCCATCTCCCAAATACCCTTAAAGGCCGGCAACGCACCTGTAGAACCTCTGGTGTTGCAGATGTACGTGGGCGACGGTAATCACTTACCATCAGGTGAACCGCTTGCTCGTTTGCCGCCTTTCCCACAAAAAAAAACTACAAACTCGAGCAGACCAGCCTCCACAAGCTGCTCAAGTATGACTCCTATAAAAAAAGAAAAGTAGCAGCCTGTAAGTGCCCAGTGCTGGGCTAAGGCCTCCTTCTCAAATACGAGTATCAGAGAGAGTTTTAGGAGCTGGGAAGGGCCCGCCACGCTGCTTCAGTGCGGGTTGGCGGGCTTCATATATCCTCGAAATAATATTTTTTATTATTTCTCAGATATGCAGGTTTCCTCACGATGTTTTACTTCACTGCTGAAGACGTGGTAAATACAGCACCTAAAATTGCTACTAACAATTTTAGTGGTGCCGGCACCGGGGATCCAACCCAGGTCACTCGCGCTCACTGAAACTAAAGTGAGCGCCCTGGCCACTAGGCTACCTCGGCTCTTGACTCATATATATAAATAAATTTGGTTAAATAAAAATATTATAAAATTAATATGCTAACACTTAACAAGTTATAATTATAAACGCGGAGGTACAATGACTCTACGCTAGTTTTTTCCGTTGTATTATTTTATTTTTCTTATTTTTATAACATGACCGAACGAACGTTATTCTAAATGGCAAAAAGGTTTTAAACGATGAAGCCATGAATCATTCCGTGAAGTAAGTGTAAGTTATTCATGTATTTTAGTTCTTTTTTTTTAACAAATTTAATGTTTGGCACCCTTACAATATCTCTCCACGGCTCCGGTTGACTGGCAGAGAATGCCAAGAGGCATTAAGTCTTTTGTAATACTTTTATTTAAAGGTATTTAAATAAAGTTTAAATAAATAAATAAAAAAAATCCGGTATTATATATACTTACCCGACAATGTTGATGTGTAGTTTTAAATTAACATGAATTTGAAATGATTCGGTAGATTGAAGTTTTCTATATGACTGATTTATCTATTTTCAGGTGGCCAAAAATGGCACATTACACGCAGTGCAGAACGGAGGGACGGACGGACAGACGTGCGGCGGTCGGTGTGGCGCGGAGCAGTGCGCTCTGTGCCTTGGCGATGCCGATACGGACAACAAGCAAAACATTGTTAGTACACAGAGACATACATACATAAATTTTTCTTCTTTTCTTTGTATATATGTATGTACAAAGAAAAGAAGCCTCCTTTGAAAACATGCGATTAGGTCTCAAAAACGCGCCAATGTAATTCTAATTGCCTAAATAAATTTCCCCTTTGGTCTTGTCTGGAGAGGAGCGAACACACTTGGCGTGAGAATTATAACCATGACTTTTCCAAGATTTAACTGTATGGATTGGGCTCCTTGGTAATGTTATAAAAAAACCGCAAAGTATTGCTCGCTAATAGCTTTTTGAACTTTTAGGATTGGCAATGATGAGACATTTTTTATTAGTGCTTTCATTGCATTCATCAAGTTGCCGGTATGGGCCATAGCTAAGCGATTGCAAGCGCTTTTTAGGAAAACTGTACTCAAAAGTGCTATTTGAAAGACTGATGATGAATTGAAGGCTCTTGCTGATGATGCTCGAATGGGCCGACACGACCGGGGGTAGGACCACGGCCTTGTAGAATCCCGGTGTGAAGTAAAGGCACCTCACCTCCCTCCTCAAATATCCTTGAAGGCCGACAACGCACCTGCAGATCGTCTAGTATTGCAGACGTACGTGGGCGCCGGTATTCCTTAACCCCCTATGCCATAGAAAAAAATCTCTGATTTAATCACTAATTATATAGGCTACCAAGAATACTACAACATATCTCGATTTTTAACTAATCCCCATACGTTAGAGAAGATCGTATAGAAATAGACTCCACTGAGCTGAAACATTTTCATATTAAAAGTGTACAATTACTTATCTCAATGGATGATTAGGAAGAAGCCGACGAGACCGCACCGCCCGAAGAACACGTGCCCGGTTTGAACTTGGAGTTCCTGCGTCAACTCATTTCCCTGGCGAAGATTATGGTGCCGGGCATAAGGAGCCCGGAGGTTGTGCTGTTGACAGCGCATACCTTGTGCCTCTTCTCGCGGACCTTCCTCTCCATATATGTTGCCTCGTTGGAAGGCTCTATTGGTACGTAAGCTTTGGATATATTTATGTTATGTTATTTATTAAGGATTACCAACAAGGTTAAAACATAACATTTTTTTTTTTATAAACTTTCACGGAAAGCCTGTAGATACAGTCTAGTATAGTTAAATGGATATTAATATTATTCAGATCTATTGCTTATCTCAAGTAACACTATAGTGTGTTATAACAACTTGATAACAATATCAGGAGAAAGAATATATTAGTATACTACACTGTATAACAGTATATATGTCCACAGTAGTGGACTAGTGATAGGCTTAAGGGATGATAAAAAAATACATGAACGGGAATTTACTTTAAACATTAGAACCATGTTACATACAAAGAAATAGAACGAGGAGTTGGATTGTCTCGCTAAGTTAGCCTCCTCTGATGGTATTGAAGTCAATTGTTGACAGTTTTTGAATAAAGTTAGAGAAAGATGTTTTAAAATTTGGTCTGAATATTTCGATGAGAGATCTTTAACGAAAGGTGTCGGGTACAAAACAATTCAACCAACCTTTCCACGTTCCCTTTGGTTCGAAAAGAGGCGAATGAAAAGGCGTGATTTGATCACAGCCTTAAGACTTCGATCTGGTCACATTCCGTTGAACAATTTTGGATTTATGACGGGCAAAATTAATTCTTCATATTGCAGTCAGTGTAACATTATAGAAGACGCACTTCACATTACCATGGAGTGCATACGGAATGAGACTCAGAGACGTACTGCCTTATCACGGGACTATAATGTCGGTATTTGTAACAGTATTCTGGCATTCCCTGAATCCGAGAGTGCTAGAATATTGTTTCAAATTGTTAAAAAAAAATAAGACTTAAAATGTATGTATGGCTGATCCGAAGAGTGCATTCAAAAATGAGGGAGACATATTCGGTACATACGAACAAACCCTCCATTAAATAAAGATAAAAAAAAATACAAAGATATCGGGATGAAAGTTAATAAAAAAAACTTTTTCCTTCACAGTAAAACACATAGTCCAAAAGGACTTGCGTCGTTTCACCTCCCTCCTTTTCCAATGGTTCGGTATCGCCGTACCGGCAACCTTCATCAACTCAATGATCCGGTATTTGGAAAGCCGTTTGGCCTTGGCCTTCCGTACCAGATTGGTGAACCACGCGTACGATCTGTACTTCAAGAACCAGACCTACTACAGGGTAGCGAACTTGGATGCCAGAATAGAGAACGCCGATCACAGGTATGGACTATCATTTATCATGCTTGTAATTAAATGTTAGGTTAGAATTTGTTTGTGATTGCAAAACTTTGGATTGTGTTTTAAGTTTAAATAAAAGAGGTTTACTATACGTTTCAGTAATGTTTGATGGCTGACGTTAGGACATACGGCTTTGTATGTTGTTCAGGGCCCTTTAAAGGGAGATATGTCAACTTTTTCTAATCCAAATCAGTCAGACTGGTGATTGGGAGCAGGAGCGCTAGTGCGTGGGTATTAGCTCTGCGCTCAGTCTGCAACCTGAAAGTAAACAATTTTATACATAAACAAGCTGTGCCCCGCTGTTTAACTTGGTAAACGTGGTTAACATAGTATATTAAATTTTATGTAATTTAATCCCTTGTGGATTGATTTATTCAACCTGGAACCCTACCTGCAGGTTGACGGAAGACGTGTCTGTATTCACTCAGTCGGTGGCCCACCTGTACAGCTCCCTCACGAAGCCGTGCTTCGACCTGCTCCTCATCGTGCTCACACTGGCCAGGTACTCCAACAAGATGAAGGGCAACATATTCATTGGTAAGTGTTGTTTATTATCCTAGCAGCATTACGTGGTAAAGTAGCAGCCCGTGAGTGCCCACTGCTGGGCAAAGGCCTCCATCTCAAATTTTTGAGGGGGTTTCGGAGCCTATAAGGGCCCGCCACGCTGCTCCAGTGCGGGTTGGCGGGTTTCACATATCCACGAAATAATATTTTTGTTTTTATGTCTCAGACATGCAGGTTTCCTTCGCCGCCGAGCACTTGGTAAATACAGCATTTAAAATTGCTATTAACAATTTTAGTGGCGCCGGCACCGGGGATCGGACCCAGGTCACTCGCGCCCCTTGAAACTAAAGCCCTGACCACTAGGCCTAACCTTACCATCTGAAATTACCACGGCTCTTACGCGGTAATTTTTCGTATTTAAATATGGAAATAAATAAGCACTCACGGCCGCATCTAAGTCGATATCTCCGCGCCTGAACACTCATGGCTGTGGCGGTGCATTCTACCGGCGCGTGGTTCTGCCCTTCATCATTACACTGTTACTTCTCTCCGCTCGCGGTTCCACTGCGGTCACATCGACGGTGCAGTTCCGCCGGTGTCGCCGAAGAAGCAGAGCCAGGCGTGACGCAATATCAAACTCTCCTTCCCTCAATCTCGGCTGCGGAGGGCGGAGAGAGCGTTGCCTTACAGCAGTTCAATAGTTCCATCGTATCGCGAAGGCGGGAACCCGTTCGGGCGACATATTTTACCCGCACCGATCGGCAATCGTCGTGTCGTAGATAGATCCGAACTGACGAACTCGAGATCACTGGTTTGTATCATTTCGGACGTTGTCCAGGGCCTGGCTTCGCGACCGTGGTGATCTGCCTGACGGGGCAGCTGCTGCGGCTGCTGAGCCCGCGCTTCGGCGCGCTGGCGGGCGAGGAGGCGCGCATGAAGGCCAACCTGCGGCACGCGCACAGCCGCCTCATCACGCACGCGGAGGAGGTCGCCTTCTACGGAGGACACCAGGTACCGTTAAAGCTCCTTGGCGGCTTGTAAACAGGTGCAGCTTCCGGAGGAGTGCTCTGTACTTAGCTTTAATTTAGTGGATCACTTTCATCTTGTAGCGCGCTTTTAGTCGCCTATTGGATCGTGCCTTCTGTTTGATGAAATTGTATGTATTACAATTATTAAAAAAAAAACAAAACTACAAATTTTAGTATACCTTCGGAGTCTCCTTGGTCTGTTTTTTCTCCGTCAGAAGCTCATTAAGAGACGTCGGTAGATTGTTATAATAAGCATTGACATTTGACAGAGGAAACATTTCTCACTTTGAAGAATGACGAATTTACATTTAATTTCGTTCATTCTGACGCTCGACCAGGGTATTACAACGACCTCGTAGAATACCGGCGTGAAGTAGAAACATCTTGTGCCTCTACGTTTCATTCGGTGAGTGAGGTAACCGGATGCCCATCATCATCATCCCTCCCACCCCCATTTATCCTTAAAGGTTGTCAACGCACCTGCAGCTCCTCTGGTGTTGCAGTAGTAAGTAGGCGACGGTAATCACTTGCCATCAGGTGAGCCCTTCCTAGTTTGTCCCCTTTCTAATAAAAACAACTGCAACACCCACCGTACTTTAACAGATTGTGTAACGACTAACGCAACTTCATCGTCTCTTATCCCCCAGGTGGAACTTGGTCAGCTGCAATCAGCGTACAAGCAGCTGGTAGCGCAGATGACGACGGTGTTCAACAAGAAGCTGTGGTACGTGATGCTGGAGCAGTTCTGCATGAAGTACGTGTGGTCAGGCACGGGTATGGTCATGTTGGCCTTGCCCATTCTGACTGGAACGAGGAGCGATGGTAAGTTGTTAACACACCTACTGGTGCTGTTGCAGATGTATGTGGGCGACGATAATCACTTACCATCAGGTGAACCTATTGCTCGTTTGCCGCCTTTTCCATACAACAAAACAATAATACAGAGGAGCTACAGGTGCGTTGCCGGCCTTTAAGGGTATTTGGGAGATGGGAGGGAGGATAAGGAGTGGAATGGGGAGGAGCAGTAGGCCTCCGGTTACCTCACTCACCGAACGAAACGCAGAAGCACAAGATGCCTCTACTTCACGCCGGTATTCTGCGAGGTCTTGGTATTAATGCGGTCGAGCCGGCCCATTCGAGCAGCAACTAAAGCCGCCGCTTGGCTCTACCGCGTTTAAAAAAAGTTTGTCTCCTATTACTCTGTCTTCAGATGCAACGAACGAGGGCATCAGCGCACGAACGGAGTACATGACGACGTCCAGGAATCTGCTCAACTCCGCCGCGGACGCAATCGAGAGGCTCATGTCTAGTTACAAGGTGAGCTTTCCCACCAATAATATTTACGCACAGAGGGGCCCGGTGTCCACGCCTCACTACGTCGCAATCGGATATTGGCTGTAACATGTTAATGGGTGGACTGATGGATAATTTACGGGTAACGTCGCGTCTTGAATCTCATGGTACAGCGAAGTTACTTCTTGATTTTTCATCAAAGATCTATCTACTTGTAAACTAGATATCTATAGGGTTACAGTTTACTTATTACCGTCAGCTGGGATGTGGGCTCATTTGGATATGATTACTTTAATAAAACAATCCGTAAGTCGTGATTTCTACTGGTAGCTAAGGTAGGGGTCCTGGACATCTTAAAACAGCCATCAGTATGTTTACGTAGATCTCTTAAAAACAAATCAAACGACCCCTTCTTCGATATATATCTATTAGGAAAAAGGGACGCCTTTGTGCAATAAGAAAGAAGAATTGAAGTAATTTTCATTGCCAGAAGCATATTTTTTCATCAATCATTGAGCATTGCTTCATCATCATTATTTCAGCCTATCACAAGTCCACTGCTGAACATAGGTCTTCCCCAAAGATCGCCACAAAGCTCGGTCCTGTGCCACCTGAATCCATCGACTTCCCGCAACACTGCGCAGGTCGTCATTCCATCTTGTGTAGGGATCATCCCTCACTCTGTTTGCCTATACGACTGTATTTACATTGTCTTTTAGCTGCAGTAAGTTAGAAAGTTTAAATGCCTTTTTGCGATGTAGGAAGTGGTAACGTTGGCGGGCTACGCGACGCGCGTGTCGGACATGCTGCTGGTGTTCGGCGAGGTGGCGCGCGGCCGCTGCGTGCGCGCCGTGCACGCGAGCGGCCCGCACGCCGGCTTCCAGGTCACCTTCCGCGAGCGGCAGCCCGTGCCGCAGGGTGAGTGCTGCCACTCGTGTTCACTCTTGACTTCAAATACAAATCACTCAGTCAATAAAATTTTGTAAAATCCAAAACCACCATTATGTATTTCATTCAAAATACGGAGCTAATAAAAGAAAATCGAAGTGATTCGTTAAGTTTTTAAAGAGATATGGTCACATACACGTACATGGTCTGTACGTGTGTGTGACCATACCATCTGACGTCCAAGAAAAGATGTCTTCAATTAACTTTTGTTTGCCATTAGGGTACTTTTTCCCCAATATATTGTTTATTTTTGCACCAGCTAACAAGTATTTCTTTCTCACCCAAGGTTGACGGGCAGAGAATGTAAAAAGTCATCAAGTCCGCCCATTGTATTTAGTTTTGGGAAAAATATATAAAAATAAATTAGATAAATGTAAAGTTGGTGGAAATAATGTATGTATTTTCCTGGTGATATAATAACCGTTTCGCGTTCTCGGTGCGCAACTACAGTGGAAACATTCACTCAACAAACAACAATCTCCTGCAACAGCCAAAAGGGCTTCCTGTCTATCATCATCCTTTGCTCATTGCATATTACATTTCAGGTAAGATAAGTTACACTAGCGACCTCTCGATCCGGCTGCGCGACGTGCCGATAGTGACGCCCACGTGCGACGTGGTGGCCAGCGGCGTCACGCTGGACCTCGCGCCCGGCACGCACTTGCTCATCGTGGGGCCCAACGGCTGCGGGAAGTCTAGGTAACTCACATGCATTCACACCTATATCATTCATTCATTCATTCATTCATTCACTTGTTAATCTTTGTATAACAAGAGTACAATTCTTTTTTTAACTGAACTTAAGTATGTACTGTTCATATTAGTACCAAGTCTTGTTAGCTTTGGTCAGGATTACATTTTAGTGAGCTTTGCCTTAGTGGTTGGTCCCAAGAGAACTCTGAATTGAGACAAAAAGCATCCCTTTTGTCCCTTTTCATGGAAAACATCTTCACCTCTGCCAAATTCGTTTAAGTGCAATTACGCTCAATTGAACAACAAACGAAAAAATAAAAACGTGTAATTCTACTTAGGATAAAGCACTTCTGGAACTTTCTGGAAAAACAGTTCCATGAAAATCCGTGAAATTAATTTCATGTTCCGTTAAAACATCAATACAACGTATTTATATATATAAATCAAGGCGTAAGTCAAATACCGAAAAACCCGTTGTCTCGCAGCCTGTTCCGCATCATCTCGGGGCTGTGGCCGGTGTTCGGCGGCGAGCTGGCTGTGCCGCGGCCGTGCGCTTGTGCGCACTGCGCCGGCGAGCCCGCCGCGCCGCCGCACTGCGCCACGCGCCCCGTCATGTTCTACATCCCGCAGAGGTCGGTACATCGGCACACCACATCTCTCACCTGCAATACCTCCTATTCTCACCACCACCTACATTACCAACTAGCGATTGCCCGCGGTATGGCCCGCGTGACTCAAATGTTGTCCTGTGTAAACCATGGATTGAGATATAAAATACCCTGTGCCTTATTTCACGACATGATAAACCTCTCTCCAAATTGTATTAACGTCCATATTAGAGAACGGTACCAACGGAGTGTCATAGAGAGCGCGAACGTACAGGGAAACAATAACCTATACGAAAGCATTGAGAAATGCTGTACACCGCACCGATTTAATATGACCCTGATAAGTTTTCGCTATACTATATTCATAGGTTAATATCGATGGGCTTTGAAAAACGGATTCCAAACTGGGCTACAGTATTCTAAAATACTTAAGTAAAATAAAATGGAAGGGAGTCTGTAACAGGGACGGATCTGTATCGTTATCAGTTTTCTTATAGATGTTAAGATGACCTTAACATATATAAAAATTGATGTCACAAATAAAAATTATAAACAGAATGGGGCCTAAATGGGAACCTTGAGGTACTCCAGGGCACGATTGAAATCCGTTACTCACAACTCGTTAAGTTGCGATCAACCAAGTAACTTATAAAAAAACTGGAATGTACACCGAGAAGTTCTAACTTATACGCTACTCTATTCTGTTACAACTTATACAATAGTATAAAACAAAAGAGCAGTCTGCGTATGTCTGTGTATTCCCTTATAAATCCTGAAATCACCATGTTCGGGTCATCGTTTACGATCTTGTCTCGAGGAAGGTTTCACATTTAGTTTAAATAATGCATCAGTCCGTTCGATGTCTTGCGCGAAGTTTTCTTTATATAACACTGCCGGGTCCGCAGGCCTTACATGTCGATGGGCTCACTGCTGGACCAGGTGACGTACCCGTCGCGCGCCGGGCCTCAGGACTCGGCGGCCGAGGCGCGCGCCGCGCACATCCTGCGCGTGGTGAGGCTGGACGCGTGCGCCGCGCGGCTGGGCGGGCTGCGCGCCGTCACCGACTGGCGCGCCACGCTCTCCGGCGGCGAGAAGCAGCGCCTGGCCATGGCGCGCATGTTCTACCACCGGTGAGAATACTCATATACCGAACACCTGTTCAAACTGTTTCGATGTGAAGTAGTCAGTTAAATTTCATAACTTTCCTCCTCTAGGCCCGTTTACGCGCTGCTGGACGAATGCACGAGCGCCGTGTCGATGGAGACTGAAGTTGTGATGTACGAGGAGGCGATAAAGGAGGGCATCACCCTGCTCTCAATAACGCACCGGCCCAGCGTCTGGTGAGTTGCCTCTACAACGGACTTCTACGCAGTCTACTTCGGTCAATTTCTGGTGAAGATTAGTGACTGCTGGTTTATTAGGACCAACAAAGAGATGTACGATCCTACTAAATCTTTAGCTACTGGTTCTTGAAAACTCTTCTTTAGGAAAGTTAGCTGAGATTGGAAATTCATGGCCCTGGACACGGCGTTATAAGTTTCTTTGGCATGGGTCGAGCATCATGTTCGTAGGTGTATTGTTATGTATATATAAAACCAGCGCTGTAGTATCGTCTCAACTGCAGCATTAAGCTGAGTGATTTTTCCCCGTGCACCGCGAAACGCGTCCAGGGGAAGCTACGTTAAATGTGTTGCAATGTTTGTTTGTTTTTGAGTGTCGTATTTGTGCAATAAATATTTCTTTCTTTCTTTCTTCTTTCTAA
Source organism: Bhutanitis thaidina (assembly GCA_029286595.1). Classification (NCBI taxonomy): domain Eukaryota; kingdom Metazoa; phylum Arthropoda; class Insecta; order Lepidoptera; family Papilionidae; genus Bhutanitis; species Bhutanitis thaidina. The sequence goes on along the minus strand of JAGSMS010000023.1, from coordinate 1,052,843 downwards.
AGTGATGAAGTATTCAACTGTTCACTTACAGTTAAGTTATAATACATATAATTCCAATCTTTTAATAATTTACAACGAGGCTTGTCTAAGTCAATGTCGTTTCTTTCATTAGTACTTTTTTAATAACACGTAATGACAAATTAGTTAATAGATCACCAACGTAAGTGACTACTGTTGCCTCTGTATGTCTGCGCATAATGGATGACGTTTAAAAACGCTTCGACCCCGTCACGTCACTCCTCAGGGGTAACGCAGCGTTTGCTGTGGAGTACCCAACAGGCTCGGTATACCTTGGAGACCGTAACCGAGAGCGGTACCTACATAGACGACTCGAACGGTAAAATTGATTTCCGCAAAGTGTAATACTTAACACATTTTCTTTTTACATCATCCCTATAAGGTAGTGTTTATACATATATATATATATATATATATATATATATATATATTGTGGGCGTCGGTAATCACTTACCATCTGGCGAGGCGCTTACCTGTTTGCTCCCTTTCCTATAAAAAAACCGTTGGAGAAGAAACAACTTCGCAGGTGTAGGGTAGTTTAAGAGAGAATACACCATATTTTTCTCCAAATTCCAACCTCATCTTCACACGATGCACACTGCCTATCCTATATATAAAAACAAAACTGCCTAATTACTTCGGAACAGAGCGTCTAACACTAATGGCCAATATTGAATTGTTTTCGCAGGAAATATCATACGCACGTGCTGGAGTTCGACGGCGCCGGTAATTGGTCATTCCGACCATTGGAGAAGGATGTGCCGGCTGTCAGTGTCGGGCCACTGTCGTGCGCCACTTCCGAAGCGGCTTCGGACTCCGTGGATAGTGGGGGGGAGCAGTGATAGACGATTACGTTTGAAGCGAAGTACGATTTTCCGATTCGGAGGACTGTACCGTTATGTGATAGCTTTGTGTGAACTTTTAATGCGCACTTCTTCGAAATTATCAGCCATTATGGCGTTCCACGTAAGCTGCTCCGGCCGTCCGTAGTGACACTAGATAAAATTGAACATAGACAAGGAGTAGGAAATTTTAATTTTGGCTGTCGACTACTCTCATGGGGTAAGGTTTTGAAAAATATTCTGGATTTGGTCCGAGGAACTTTAGTTTATGTTTACTATTAATAGCTATTGAATATAAGATGAATGTCACCAAATTTTAATCGTTCTCCATTAATTGAGTTGTGTAACATTTATCTTGTGATAAAAGAAATTTTAGAAACCTAATAATGTGTACTATCGAACCACAGACAAGCGTCGTTTCTATCGTAATGTTCTAAACGGGTTTCCATTTGTTTCTTATTTCAAATTGTTTAATTCCAACACTTTTATTGTGTATTTGGCTTTGAAAGCATTTAAAAATATAATGTAAGCACAGTTTATTGCCAGGGTTGTTTTTCGTCTGATCTGTCAATTTCAGAATCTGTCATTTTGTTTTTTTATTTCGGAGCTGTCACTGTGACAGCTACGTTGCCCCCGTTACGGTAAGTAAGCTTTGACAGCTGGAATCTTTCTATAAATAGAATACGAGGAAGATGTCGGTGGTTTTTATTACGTATACCAGTTATTTAGTTTTGTAAATATTTTTGAATGTGATACAGAATGAGTACTATTACATGTTATATTGTAAAGGTTTGTGTAAGAATAATACAAGCCCTAGTGTACTTGACACTCTTTTTTTTTTACTTTATTGGCTGTAAAATAAAAATAGTTTACTTTGTGTATTTTTGCAATTTTTTTTAATACTTTTGGTTGTAGTTCTTTATTTCAGAAAGTAGTGTAACTAATGTCGAAATGAGACAACCGTTCCTTTCAGTTCACAGTTAAGGGACTGTAGTATAAGGTTAAACGGTTTATAAGCACTGGGTGCCTATTTCAGCGTAGTTACTGTATTGTATTTACTTTTTAAACTGTATCGTATTTGTGATGAGATTTTCAATATGGCTGTTGATATCATATATTTTTTTTAATCTTTACCGACTATATATTTGTAGTTATATACTGTCGCTGTCGGATTTCTTGATGCTTTATTTTATTTTTATTTATTGAATCGTCCGACTCCTCGGTCTGTGTATAATGTACAATCGTGTAAAGATACGAAAGTAAGTGGGAGATAAGAATAAATGGGGTTTTGCAAGTGAATCGTTTTGTTTGTTCATTTTCCCTGGGGGTTGAAGAGGGGGAAGGGCGGGAGCGTTCCCTTCTCGCTGTACTGCTGTAAACCCTACGTGCGTCTTGCACCGCGGGTGAGGGTGCACAGGATATTTAGCTCGTCATCGTTACATCACAGTAAATAGAGTCCATTGTTTTCGATTAGACTCTGCGATGTACAACCGTAGCGAGACGAACGACCCGCCCGAGTCTCCGACAATGCCTGGTTGCAAGACGAAGCACACAAGATGCGTCTACTTCACGCCCGGTATTCCGCGAGGTCGTGGTAACAGTTGTTACATGGAAAAAACTTTTGAGCAAAATTCACCGGTTTGGTTGTATTGCGTTGAGTTACGTGTCAAGTGCCGTGCAACCTAACCGGCGTGAAGTGGAGGCATCTTGTGCTTCTGCGTTTCGTTCGGTGAGTGAGGTATCCGGAGGTACCTACTCTTCCTCGCCATCGCCTTCCTCATCCTCCTTTCCATCTCCCAAATACCCTTAAAGCCCGGTGTAGGTCGGCGACGGTAATCACCATCAGATGAATTGACATTGGCCCGTTTGCCGCCTTTCTCAAAAAAAAAAAACATGTTAGTGCATAATTATCAAAAGCGTGGTTAACATATACCATGGAATAATGTACCCGGCCATGGGAGGGCGGTAAGATAGAGAAGAAGTCTGTCTAGTTATAGTCTGATAAAACATGGAATATTCGCTTCACTATCATGTATTCATTAAATTTAATACACAGGAGAATGGATATAGGGGGATCTAATGCCAGAAGCATGCTCTACCAGTCACACTTTGGGCGATGCAGAGATGAAATGAAGTAGGTGTAGCTGATAAAATAGAGAATACTAAAGGGGAATAATATTGTATATCTATATACAGATACAATATGCATATGCTTATACATACTACCATACATGCGCATTAATAAAGCATATATTAAAAAGATATACGAATTGACTTCCACTGATATAATTCTGCCATGTTGTTTAAAATATGTTCATTAACCTAAAATTGATTAGTATTTAGGTTTACTTGTTTTTTTTTTTACATTAAACAAGGCGACAGAAGAGTGATGAAAGAGTAAGTGCCTCTGTTGAGCTGGTGCATATGGTAGTTCCGGATGGTTAAACGGAGGGTCAGAAGGTCATTCAATCTTGTCATTTGTGTTATTGATATGCTGCTCCGGCGCTATCATGGCCGCCGCCTTAGCCGGGTCTAGCGATGTCGTCGCGCCATTGTTTTCTTCCTCTCAATAATGGGGGTATTTGGCATAGTTGCCATGCTTGACGGCCCGTCAAACCGCAGTTTTTTTTTTTAATAACAAATAGTACAAAGTAAATTCTACACTGGGAAGCGTATTGAAATGAAATTAATGATTTTTTTTTATTATTTGACGTAAGAAATTCAGATGTCGTTTGTCTATTGTTAATTTCTTTTTAAAACCGTTTCGTAACGAGGTTCCCTGGGGTGAGGAAACCGGCGAAAGAAACTCCGTAGGAATCCTCTTTTATTAATCAGATTTTGTACATTACAAATAAAACATCATAAAATAAAATTAAAAGCAACAAATAGTCTCACAGGTAATTAAAGAGCAGTATAAGATAAAATTATAGACTAAAAAAAAGCGTCACATAAAAAACTAATGCAGGATTTGCATGACGCAAGTTGATTATATAATAAATAATTATATTGATATATATTAATGAAGTTATGGCAGAACGCGCGCTGCGTTGCCGTTTTAAGTGAATGACATGCCTGAGGTACGTAGAATAATGGATAGACAGACCAATCAATAGTTTTATTTAATTCATAATTTTTGGGATAATATAACATTTTGAAAAAAAAAAACGTGACATTATGCTATCTACGGGCAGACATTTTTTAATAACTCTGTAAATTGTTAATAACTTGTCATTAATTATATGCGATGACATGTGAAATGTTGAATTATCAGAGAGAGAAAGGACGGGTAGGTAAGTCATGGAAGATATCTGGTTACCGGGAGCAAGGGTCGCACAAGTCGACGAGTGATTTGTAGGCTTAAGCAACTGTTTTATTTCAATGTCGTTTATTTATTTTTTTCTCTTAATTAATATCTCTGTAAGACGAAGAAAATCGTAGCTTTGACATTTGATTATTAGCTATTAGCGTAACGCGCCGACTACGTAATAGCAGATGTTTAACATATAAACTGCATGTAAATGCGTTGTACATATAAACCCTTCTCATGAAATGTCGGTGAGAACGCAGTAATCTCCATTTTGGAGTTAAAAATTTATAAGCGAATGCACAGACAAACACCGGATACGACTTTGTTACGTATGATTTATACTCAGGATTGTTTTCGCTCGGTGAAACTTCAACGTTTCACAATTATTCAATTATGATCCCTGATGACGCCATAAGGCGAAACCGGCAAGTTACTAATACTTTATAATATCTGGAGGTAGTCTGTTCTATATCTCTTATAGCGCTTCTTCAGCGGAAAAGTGAGAAATAACAGAGAAATCGGTGTTGTCTGAATATCGTTTATATATTGATCGTTATAAAATTGCAAACGAGATTTTTGTACGTGGTAGAGCCAAGCGGTGGCTTTTGCTGGTGATCGAATGGGCCGGCTGTAGAGGCAACCGGCAGCCGGTTGATGATGATGATATTAATTTATCCCTAATGGGAAAGGCAAAGGACTTTAGTCCATACAGCCAGGTCTGATGTACGGCTACTCTGTTCGAGCTGCAAAATGCGACTTCCCCCGGCAGCCGGGTTAACTATTACATCAGCACTTCAAACGCCTGAGCCCCTGCCGTGACCTCGGGTGCTGTGAAGCGACCGAAACGTCGAGATCTAATATAACGCTAAGCAGGTTAATTAAACGCGTTTTATTTTAAACGCTATTGTCACGTTATTGTTGCTAACAGATAGCGGTACACTGAAGTAAAGCTTGGCTGACTAGGTTTTCAATTACAATGGCTTGGTATTTAGCATGATGTCCAGCTACGCCATAATTATTAGACCATTCAGTAATGCATTTGAAGATTATGTGAGATTAATTATATTCGTTGCGGTGTTGATGTCCTGTGGTTCGGTTTGAGCATCTGATGAGATGTAAATCATCAGCATACAGACAGTACGATCTCTTAAGATTGACAGTTAAAAGATTGATAAAAATTGAGAATAATAAAGGAGACAGAATGCCGCCTCGTGGAAATCCAAGTAGTCAGATTACATCAATCAGACACTCATAATATTTGTTTAGGTATATTTTGGTTGCTGTCCCACCTCATCCGGAAGCCGGAATGCTCATATTCTTTTCTTCTATATAATGTGTTGTATAACCCTTCTTGCCCTTCATATCTTAAGCAACGTTTTGAATTCCTTCATGGTTCTCATTCAAGGTTTTTGAGGTCATCGGAGAAATTGAAATTGAGAATACCAGTTTATAGCACTAAATTTTTGGACAGATCATTCTCTGTACAAGCTGTCCGTCTATGGAATGCCCTACCGCTATCGGTAAGACGCGCCCAATCCTTACCAGTTTTTAAAAATCTCGTCAAGGCCTACTGTCTATCTTTGTAACTTCGGTTATTTAGACAGTTCTTTTATATTTGTATTGATTTAGTCTATTTATGTATATGTATAGATATATAATAGGTATATATAAAACATGTATGTATTTCTATTATATCTGTATATAATTTTTTATGTACTCTTTTATTTGTATATCAATTGCTTTTATGCAACTTCCAAATTCATTTATAACAATCCTGTCCATCCAAAGGTTGTCTGGAAGAGATCGCTTTTAGCGATAAGACCGCCCAGTGTTCCACCTCTCATGTCTAATTACGTTTTTGTACTATTACATTATTTTCCTGTTTTTGGTGTGCAATAAAGCGTATTCTATCTATCTATCTATCTCATCCCTGTCGCCGAAATAAACCACAGATGGTATTCCCCACATCTTGGTAGTGAAATGAATAAACTTTGAAGCTTCTCTTGACTCAAATCAGCCGGAGAATTTGCCGTAATTGCCGCATATGGCGGCCGCGTTGTCACCTGCTCGTCAATTGCCTTTGCGATGGTTTATTTTGACATTGGCAGAAGCAAAAAGATTTCTTTGACACTTCTCTTAGCCGAAATAGATTGCAGGAATCCATTTCTGCTTAGGATAGTCGACTGGTTACGTACCACTTTTTTTTTTATAGAAGAAGGGGGCATACGAGCGTGCGGCTCACCTGATGGTAAGTGATCACCGACGCCCACGAACATCCACAACAGCAGAGGAGCTACAGATGCGCTGCCGGCCTTTAAGGAAGGAATAAGCTCTTTTCTTGAAGGTCCCTAAGTCGTAACTGCTGTCCGGTATCACGGGTATTTGATATTCATAGGGAGCCTGCATAATTACTGGCTTTGAGGCATTCCATCTCATCTTAGGTTGACCATGACGACGCATCTGTTACCGTCTTTTATTAAATATCGGTTGGTTGTGTCTATGGTCTGCAGTAACCACTTATCAACGTGCGGTTAGATCGTTCGTTGCTCTATCGTTATAAAAAAAAAGTCGTTGCTTACTTAACCAAATGGTTGAGACGTGAAGCTGCTAAGTAGACTATGTAACCACCGCCACGGAGTCGGAGCGTTCAGAAGATGGAACTACAGAAGAGGCACGGTGCATTCAGCCGGGAATCAATAACACAAATTTCCTCTGTGATCCAAAAGGCATTGACGCAAATTGATCCAGTTGAATGTTCTTCATCAGTCTCAGAAACGTCTGCTACTGGGCATACGTCCCTTTCATTTATCAATTTAGCACTGGTTTTTTGATTGTTATTGAATCATCTGCCAGAGGGTTTGTTTGGCTTTTCTCTTGGTCTACTTTTACGTTACCCAAGAAGAAATAGTAGCAGACTCCCATAAGACGCAAACGCACGTCACTTTTTTTTAAGTTTTATATTATAGTTACATTATTTTTATATTTGTAATAAAGTAAAGCCGTACAAACTGTACTAAACAGTTCCTCATGGCGATACCCGGGAGCAAACTCGCCAACTGTCACGTTCTGTCTCCCGGAGAGATTAGACCAGAGAGATTTTTTATCTGTGGCAACCCCTATGGGTAACAGGGTGTGTGCTTGTATAATTGGATATAATAGTTTTAAAAGCATATTGAATTAGCTAATGTTGTCAGGATTCTCCATTTTGGTTTAGATTATATAAAAGTGGGTTAGGGTTCAGCGTCACCGGAACATTACAGAATATTTCAGATGTACCTATGTTCGTTTATTTATTTATAATAGACGAGTATTTATAGATATTAATAATAGTAATATATAAAATATATTTAGATAATATTTATTTGTATTCAAAGTTGTTTGTAGTTATTCAGCTATGTAGTTGGTGAAAACAAATATTTTATCTCTGGGTTGGATGCCCGAAGGAGAAATGATAACGGCCGCACTTTGAACTTAGAAAGTAGAAAAATAATACCAGCTCCCTTCATTTATCATATAGAGCCAAGCGACCGCTTTTGCTGCCCCAGCCGGCTGAACCGGGGTAATTCGACCCTGTCACCCCTAGGGGTTGCCACGGATAAAATACTTCAATCTCTCCGGGAGACAGAACGGGACAATTGGCGAGTTTGCTCCTGGGTATCGCCATGAGAACTGTACTAAGGCCTTAGTTTATTAAAAATGTAAAAATAATGTAACTAAAATATTAAAATTAAATAAAAGTGACGTGCGTTTGCGTCTTATGGGAGTCTGCTACTCTTTCTTCTTGGGTAACGTAAAACTAGACCAAGAGAAAAGCCAAACAAATCCTCTAGCAGATGATTCAATAACAATCAAAAAACCAGAGCTAAATTGATAATTGAAAGGGACGTATGCCCAGTAGTGGATGTTTTAAGGGCTGATGAAGAATATTTAACTAGAACAATTTGCGTCAATGCCTTTTGGATCACAGAGGAAATTCGCATTATTGATTCCCGGCTGAATGCACCGTGCCTCTTCTGTAGTTCCATCTTCTGAACGCTCCGACTCTGTGGCGGTGGTGTTACATGGTCTACTTAGCAGCTTCACGTCTCAACCATTTGGTTACGTAAGCAACGACTTTTTTTTATAACGATAGAGCAACGAACGATCTAACCGCCGGTTGATAAGTGGTTACTGCAGACCATAGACACAGCCAACCGATATTTAATAAAAGACGGTAACAGATGCGTCGTCATGGTCACCCTAAGATGAGATGGAATGCCTCAAAGCCAGTAATTATGCAGGCTCCCTATGAATATCAAATACCCGTGATACTGGACAACAGTGGTACGTAACCAGTCGACTATCCTAAGCAGAAAAGGAGTCTATTTCGGCTAAGATAAGTGCCACAGAATTTTTTTTGCTTCTGCCAACGTCAAAATAAACCATCTCAAAGGCAATTGAGGATCAGATGACAATCCGGCCGCCAAATGCGGCAATTATGGCCAATTACTTTATAACCGGAGGGTTGTTCTGAGTCAAAAGAAGCTTCGAGGACTATTTATTTCACTACCAAGATGTGGGGAATACCATCTGTGGTTTATTTCGGCGACAGAGATGGTTTGGGACAGGCTGTTAGCAACTAAAATATACCTATAGATATATTATGAGTGTCTGGTTGATGTGATCTGACTACTGGTTTTCAACGAGGCTGCATACAGTCATCTTTATTATTCTCGATTTTTATCAAATCTTATAACTGTCAATCTTATGTATTGTACGCCGATGACTGACAGCTCGTCAGATGCTCAAACCGAACCACAGGACGTCAACACTGCAATGAACATGATTAGTCGCGATATGCAATGCATTTCTGAATGGTCCAATCATTATGGTATAGGCATTATAATTGAAGACCTATTGGCTACAATAACGTAACTATACCATTCCCAATAAAACGCATTTAATGAACTTTTTTAAATACCGTGGTTTCGAGCGCTTTACAGCAGCCCGTGGTTCCGTAATCACTGACGGGACTGAGGTGTTAGAAGTACTGATGACATAGTTGACCCGGCTAGCGGCTACTTTACGCCGGTATTCTGCTGCGCGGTCGTGGTACTAACCCGGTCCCGGAGTCGGCCTATTCGAGCAGCAGCAAAAGCCACTGCTTGCCTCTACCACGTACAAAAACCTCGTTTTAAATTTTCTACTGATCAATTTTCAATACTTGTAATGTAAGTTTCAGTATTTGAGTTCTGTTCACGAATGTAATCAGCGAAGTGGCAAAGTGGTGTACTGTGTGTGTTATTTCATGCAGCTCTGGCTTCATGTCTCACTCTTTCTCTGCAGAGGCTATAAAAGTATGGAATAGAAGAATTAGAAGAAAGATGACAGAAGATTTAGAACAAAGCGGACTTCAAGAAAATGGTTTCTCAGCGTTACTTCACTTCAAATAGAGAATAGATTAACTTTTCTCAAATTGTATATATAAAAGTATAGCTTTAGCTATAAGTCCTTATATACATTAACATAGATATTACATTATAAAATAATAATAATAATGGTATGTTAATTTAGCTCTAATACAAATATATAATTTTCACATACAAGAATTAAAAACTGTGTAAAACAAAAATGGAACTAAAATGGCGTCTACTCAACATACAAGCACATAGTGCTTCTATATACCTGTACATAAGTTAATGAAACCGTAAAGCGGAAACCATAAAGCTGATTCTCGTTTATTATATCTTTCCATACTTTACTTTATAGCATTTTTTTTATATTCAATAAGGCTAAATATAATTTCTGTCTGATCTTGAAGTAGCGTGGTACCGAATTTAGGTATTAGGTACGCCAATTGTACTTGTCTGTGCAATAAAGTATGTTATTTATATAAATCATCTGTCATCGAGTAGTTAACAACAAACAGAATGCTCCCGGGCGACTCTGCTCCCGGGCGACTCTGCTCGTAATTGGTTTATAACAAAGAGATTGAATAATATTACAATGTACTTTTAAGTCTTCGGTTTATAATGTATGAATCACATCCGACGAAACAGGTGGGCATAATCGAAAAATTATGTTTTTAAACACCAGAGGAGCTGCAGGTGCTTTGCCGGCCTTTAAGGGTGTTTGGAAGATGGGAGGGTGGATGAGGAGGGGGATGGGGAGGCATGGGAGACGGGGAGGGGGAGTGGGCCTCCACTTACCTCACTCACAACGAAACGCAGAAGCACAATCTCTACTTCACTCCGGTATTCTGAGAGGCCGTGATACCAACCATGTCGAACCGGGCCATTCGAGCAACAGCAAAAACCGCCTATTGACTCTACCACGCTTAAATATTACTTAAATATTAAATATACAGCATGATGGTTAAGTCTTGACGTGTTGAAGCAATTGAAATTATTCTGTTATCACAAGAGAAGGATTAAACGGGAACGCATAGACATTACCAGTGTAGATTCTCCGAAATGTAACCTAGATTTACTTATAGACCAGACCGACTTTATGGTTATTGGTCACTATAATGGTGAACGGTGTCACTATTGCTCTATGGTTACATGGGCCCGTGGTTAAACACTGAAATGGTTGGTTTAGTGGCTTCGTTGCATTGTGTTTTGTTCCTGTATCTCTGCAACTGTTTCCCGATATTATCGCACAAGCGTTGCATTGGATACGAGAACGTAATGAATCACTTTGTACCTGATGTTGTCAGTACATTGAGCAGTATACAGGGCAACTGACAACCGACGGCTCGGTGGTGTAGTGGCTAAGCGTTTAGCTGCGGCGCTATGGGTCACGTAACTACTATTTGTATGGCCTACAAATAATAGTTCCCTGTCTGGGTGTTTATCCATGTGCAATTTATGTGTGTAAACTGCCTCCACAACACAGGAAAAATTATATAAGAAAATTGTCACCGTGGTCGGAAGTACATCATCATCAAGGGTAGGATGAATAACAAGCAAAACATTGTTATATCGTGTTGACATTCGGATGCGTTCGCCCCGCCGCTTTACGTCAGCTATGAAGCGTACGCTATTCGTTACGGTTACAAAAGTGATGTGTAGTACAACTGTGAGTCAGGCGACCGCCGCGTGCATCCTTTATCAGTGCGAAGTTTGTTAACATTCGTTAATAGATGTCGTTAAGTTAATTGTTTATATAAAACGCACACTCGCAGAGGTGCAGCTGTGGTAACTATGAACGTTTCACTGGGTTACTGGGTACTCTACTTGGTGCTCTCTTAACTATGAACGTTTCACTGGGTTACTGGGTACTCTACTAGGTGCTCTCTTAACTATGAACGTTTCACTGGGTTACTGGGTACTCTACTTGGTGCTCTCTTAACTATAGACGTTTCACTGGAGTTTACTGGGTACTCTACTTGGTGCTCTCTTAACTATGAACGTTTCACTGGGTTACTGGGTACTCTACTTGGTGCTCTCTTAACTATGAACGTTTCACTGGGTTACTGGGTACTCTACTAGGTGCTCTCTTAACTATGAACGTTTCACTGGGTTACTGGGTACTCTACTTGGTGCTCTCTTAACTATGAACGTTTCACTGGGTTACTGGGTACTCTACTTGGTGCTCTCTTAACTATGAACGTTTCACTGGGTTACTGGGTACTCTACTTGGTGCTCTCTTAACTATGAACGTTTCACTGGGTTACTGGGTACTCTACTTGGTGCTCTCTTAACTATGAACGTTTCACTGGGTTACTGGGTACTCTACTAGGTGCTCTCTTAACTATGAACGTTTCACTGGGTTACTGGGTACTCTACTAGGTGCTCTCTTAACTATATCTGCCGTTAATCAGCAGTACAATTACCGTTGTGCTCCGATTAGTGTGACAAAGTATTCCTCATCTTAGTCCTAAGTGGTGACAAAATGTCTGAATTACATCCACTTTAGATGTAAATGAAGTAGCTAATAATAACTACATTGTGCTGTGTTGCGGGAAGTCGATGCATGCAGGTGGCTCAGGAGCGAGCTTCGTGGCAATCATTAGGGGAGGCCTATGTTCAGCAGTGGACTTGTGATAGGCTGCAATGACGATGATGATGATGATGCGCTGTGTTGCAACGTTGTAAATTGTATTCTAGAGGAGCGCGCTGCGTTCGTGTGTTCCACCCGAGTTGCCTCGAAGCGTGGGCCGGATAGAAAATCAAAATCGGGATTAAGATTTCGAATCTCGTTATTGTCGAGATTACTGAGTCCAGCCCCTTTCGCGCTCTTACGCTACAGCACAGACTGAGTTTTACTCTTGTATAATTTTCTTCGTATTTTTATTCGTTCGCGTTATTATGGGTTTCATGTATAAGTTATTTTCGTTATGTAATTTTTCGGTACTATCTGTTCTAACTGAGACCGTGAATAAACGTGTGTCTTTCTTTCTGACCTTCTTCCATGCAGTAGCGATTTAACATTTGTCAACTTGCTTGTCTTAAGTCACACTTTGATGTCGTAAGACCAAAACTGCTAGTGTGTTCAAACCTTCGAAATATTTAACGTAAATATGAAACTATAAAAAGTAATCGTACACGTGCAGTACTCTTGATAAACGGACCGATAACTCTAATTCATTAATCCTATTGCGAGATTTTATTTCCAAGTACTTCCCTGACGATATATTTTTTTTAATTTTCTGTGAATTTCGTATTCAAGTGTCGATGTATTTATCTTTACAGTGGATTAGGATTCCAGCTACAAAAAATACACAGTTAAGCCAGAAGCAAAAAAATTATTACTATTATCGAATTGTAATAAAACTATAAAGTTTTCGCAATGACTACCGCTAGGTCAGTAATTTCGAAACTATGCTCATATGCTTATTTCATCATCCTTGCATTCGGAAACCACCTGCATCTATCTTCGTCCCACAACGCTGTGTAGGTTGTCGCTCTGTCTGTCTGAGAGTAGTCCTCCGTTGCGTTTTCCTGTACGAGGTTGTCGCTCGAGAATCTTTCTTCAGCAACGACTGTCAGTATCCTCTGCGGATATCTTCGTTGCAGATTTACACCGAGCTTTCCATAGCCCGCTATGCAACTTTAAGCTTCGCCCTATGGCCAGCAGTGAAAGAGTCTCGGTTCCGCAAGGCATCACTCCCAACGCGCACTAGGTGCACACTTCAGTCCTGAAGTTTCCCTCATATTCGATGAGAAGATCTGAAGTAGTTTCCCGAACGCTGCCCAGCCGAGTTGGTTTCGTATTCGTCGGTTGACCTTACCCAAATAGGAGGTTCAACTTACCTATTCTCACAATCTGCTCCAGGTATACGTACTCGTCACCATCATAGACCGTGCTTTGTGTTAATCTTTGGGGGAGCGTTATGTTCAGCAGTGGACTTGTGATAGGATCTCTACAATAACCGGTATTGATGTGACATGGACGATCATGTGATCTACGTCTTGTCCGTGTTCATCTTAAGACCAAGCTGCTGGGAGACACTTGGCATACACTCCTCCAGGGATCCTGCCATAAGATTTGAGTCGTCAGCAAATCGAAGGTGAGTGATGTATTCACCATTGAGGTGGATAGCGTTTCAGTTCACTAGCTTGAGAACATCTTCCAATGCCGCTGCATGAAGAGTTTCGAGGAGATATCCTGAGGAGATGTGATAACATCACCCTGTCTTACACCTTTCTGCAATTGTACGGGTTTCGTTCTCAGATAGACATCGTATTCTCATTGTATATACACCTCAATGTTTCGATATATTTGACAGCCGCCCAAATTTCGACTGAATCTAAGGCTTTCTCATAGTCAACCTACGCCAGATATAATGGTAATTTATTCTCTACGTTGTTCTCTACTATCTGGATGTGTAAATGGTCTATGGCACAGCCTTTTTTGGAAACTGGCTAGCTTGGCTAGACACTTCGTGATGACTGTCGAAAATAGCTCGTAGCCTCATTAGCGATATCGGTCTGCCTTCAGTTCGCAGCCATCCTCTTTCTTTGAACAACTACGTTTCCAGTCCACACTTTCGGCGTAACAATGCCATGAATGGCGGTAATAAAACAGACTACCTGTACCGCGTTTCCATCCACTCATAGAAGCTCAACTGTCACCCGCTGTCATCCCGTTTTTAAGCGGTTTAGTAACTCTTTCTATTCGTTTGTCCTCAAAAACTTCTTTTATGTCTAAATTTTAATTTTTATTTACTATCTTCTATTTACGATCACAAATGGTTAAAGAGTCTGGGCTTTGCAACGGGAAAACCACGCGACTGGCACTCGAGTCGCCTCTAATCAGACACTTAGTAAAGTAGCGGACTATAAGTGCCCACAGCTGGGCAAAGGCCTCCTTCTCAAATACGAGTATCAGAGAGGGTTTAGGAGCCGGGAAGGGCCCGCCACGCTGCTCCAGTGCGGGTTGGCGGGCTTCACGTATCCTCGAAATAATATTTTTATTATTTCTCAGACATGCAGGTTTGTTCACGGCGTTTGCCTTCACCGCTCAGCACGTGGTAAATACACGTAGCACTTAAAATTGCTGCTAACAATTTTAGTGGTGCCGGCATCGGGAATCGAAGCCAGGTCACACGCGCTCTATGAAACTAAAGTGAGCGCTCTGACCACTAGGCTACCACGGCTCTTCGTCACACAGTTATCTCGATTGAAAGCTTAAAACACATGTTCCGAATCTTTTTGACGCTGAATTCAGTACAACGACCTAATGACCTATTCATGCGGAGCGCGCAATAATTCCGACCAAACAACTGCATTCGCGCTTGCTTGGCTATCCGGACGCAGTGGTGGGCGGGGTCGCGTCGTGGGTGGGGTTGACTATTCGGGCTGTACTGTCTTATGCATTATCATTGGTAAATAATTATGTTGAAGGTTCGTTATAGCTTTTGCCTAAGTCTTGCTACTGACTCTCGCAGTGGAGCTTCGAATTTCAAAGTAGAAACTTTTTTATTAATTTTTTTAACGAAATTTATTTCTAATAACGAAAAAATTCATTACGATGATATTTCATCAATTGAGAATTGAAATTCCGAGCAATAAAAACTTTCGAAATCTGCATTAATATTTTGTATATTAATTACTACAGCATTTTTCGGCGACTTAGTGTAGACTGTAAATCTTTAATATTTTCTGCGTTGAGAAACAAGTTGTGTGGAAACAATATCTAGTATTTGGTTGGGCGGTTCATGTGTCGTTATTTTTTAGCTTTTTTGTACTATAAAGCATTTATGTAGACCAACAACAAAAGACGGCCAAGTATAGATCCCTAAGAGACACCCATTTTTACAACAGGTACCGATGATTGTTGTCTGATGAATATTTACCAATCCCTGCTTATTTCCCCCCCAATATTGCCCCCCCCCCTGCTTTACAACAATATGGTTAAATAAGTACATTAATCCATGTTTCCATTTTTGTAGATATCTTCTGGGGGTAATGTATAAAATACCCATGAGGTTGTGAAGGAACGTGTTGAATTTTACTTTTTAGCTTCATCGGTTCTTCTGTGTCCAACGCTGGAAGTAAGGAAGTGCTAACAAAAGTTAACGTGTCTTTCATGGATAATTTTACTATATTCACCACGTATAAAGGGAGCACTGACCCCTCAACCGTCTTTGGGATTTGGACGGCATAAGTTTAGACGTTGCAATGTGTTGTTGCCATGTCCCGTAGCTGCTGGTTTGTATTTGATCACTCATGCCTGTCACGAACGTGATGTAAGCAGATGGAATTTTCCTACCACCTGCAACCCTCCTTTCACCTGTCCGGGCGACGTGATGGGTGGCGAGAATCGTGCCACAAGCCAGATGAGAGACAATTCTTAATTGCGTTGAACTTACCACTTTCTCGGTAGTAAGAGATAACATCGCGAAATTGGAAATAATAAAAGTTCGATGTCTGAGAAATAATAAAAATGATATTGACGCACACCAACCAGCACTGGAGCAGCGTGGCGGACACTTTCTAGCTCTAAAATCCCCTCAAATGTTGAGAGTTTAGCTTCATTACAGGCATTGATACATTTTATGTGTTGCAATGGAACGTGGTTCGGTTATCTACCACCCCGAGACTACCTCTGAACGGACAGTTCATTGATAAAATATTTACAACATAATCGCATAATCTCACAATAGCTCGTGATTGTACGCGGGGTCTTTTCGTTATCACGTAACGTGCGAAAAATTCCACTTTCAATAAACCGCGTTGATCTCGAAGCTTTGTAACGTTAAATAAAAAAAAAACAGTTATCAGAAGCTATGTGTGCTTATCAATTACACCACGTGCTCACCACGCGAAGTAATACAATCTCTTTTAGTATACATTTTTAACTACAATGACTCGGGATTATTGGTGACTTCGATAACGACATTGTCCGGTCCGGCTTTCCGCGTTAATGTTGTGATTTTTTTTTGCACGGTTTCACACGCTGTCGCAAGATTCTTTATCTCGTTAAAGGCTTCGATGATTTCTTGTATTATTTGCGCATTCAGAAGCGTAAAATTTTATTTACCTATATGAAAACTTTGTGGATTTCGTGCGATTTAAACAGAAAGAGCGAACAGTATCTTGAGGTCGTGTACGCGTGACCTTGGATTAAAAAAAAATTATAATAATAGAAACAAGCTAATGGTAGCCCGAGTTCTCTATGACATTACGTCAAACACCTGGCGTAGATAATAGTTTAATTTAAAGACCTTAAGCTGTCTTGTTCTTCTTTGTAAGACATCAAATGTCATCGAAACATATTCTTCTTTATTTCTCAAACTTGCGAGTTTCCTCACGATGTTACGCGTACACCGCCGTGTACTTTAATTCGCCACTTAAAATTTCAATTTACCTGATTTCCCTAACAGTCCACTGATGTCGTCCACCTAGCTGCTCACGACTTGTGACAACTTTCGAATACTAAAAGCAGTTGGTCCCTGCGCAGGAGATGTTGTAGCTTTCCGTAACCGATGTAACTTACGTTATACGATTATTTCTTATTGTACTTTCATAGTTACTAATACATTGACACAATTGCTTCATTCTTTCTCTGCATCATCCCCAGTTGTACTGGTAGAGAATGTTACAGACGTTAATCCTCCTATACACAGCACTGTATATGAAGTTAAATAAATAAATGAATATAACAGTTATGCGATAAGAACGAGTGAAGAGGAAATGTCAGGTGGAGTGTCAGAGAAACGGAATATAACACAATAGGATCATGACCGAAAACCAGTAAGCAGCATCGGTACCCGGTTGCACTGGTGATGCTGTTCCCCATCACCGGTCTGTGGGATTTGGGTTCGGCAAGTTAGAATGGATTTTCCGCCAGCTAACAGTCGTCAGAGCCTCGTTCCTTGTGCAGCCGGGTGCGCCGCGTGCACGGGAGAACGCCGCGAACTGAGAAAACGGCAGCAGCCTTTTTCTGCTGCTCGAACGGGCCGGCTCGAAATTAATAATACCACGGCCTCGTAGAATACCGGCGTGAAGTAGAGGCATCTTGTGCTTCTGCGTTTCGTTCTACGAGTGAGGTAGCCGAAGGTATCCCAAAAGGTCCAGTAACGCACCTGCAGCTCCTCTGGTATGGCAGATGTTCGTGGGCAACGGCAATCACGTACCATCGGACGTTCCAGCAGACGACTGCGTGGCGAAGATATTAGCGTGACCTGACAACTGAGTCGTGAGTCCTGGGTTTGAATCCTAACCGACGCCAATATGCGTGTAAAACACAAATTATCGGTTTATCGGTTCAGACTGCGCCGTGCGCGTCCCGTGCCTTTGACACTGCATCTGAATCTTCCTTAGATGTTATCGCACAAGCGTTGCATCAAATAAAGAGCAGGTTTTTTTTTTTTTATAGAAGAAGGGGGCAAACGAGCGTGCGGCTCACCTGATGGTAAGTGATCACCGACGCCCACGAACATCCACAACACCGGAGGAGCTACAGATGCGCTGCCGGCCGGGTAGTGACGAGCGAGTGCCTCTGTGTTCGCACATGCACTTGCGGCACTATAACATCTCCTGCGCAGTTGACAACTGCCAATAGTATTCGGAAGGTGTCGCTAGTGGCAGGAATCGGCCGCATGAGAAAAAAAAACATTCCTTTGGAAAAAAACTTTACGAGGCTTTCATTCTGTGACACATTTATCATGGCCTCTTTCAATCGCGCAACATCCACTTATATTTCAAATAATTTAACCTAATTATCTGGATATCACTCGACAGAATTATACATAAGGTCACAAATCAAATGTCGGATTGTTTTCTATAAATTACCAATTAAGTAAGTAATTGTCGATATAATAAACAATATATCGTGAACGGGCACATAATTAAAAAAAACAAAAATATCTCTATGATAGCTCGGGGAAATTGAATGTTATCGAATGTTGCTACATAAATATTTAAATAAAAGTGTCTCAACTTTCAACCGACTTCAGAAACTTTTTTCAATGTGATGTTACGCGCCGATTGTTTTTTTTTTATCGAATAGGCTATAACCTCCAGGGTGGTCCCATTTAAAACTAAAACTTTGTTTTAAATTTTTCAATTCCCTTACCCTAACTCTCACCATTGCTTACGCCAGTGTATACTCACTCCTATAGTGTCTGAGGGACATATAGTGCTTTCACTTAACACAACGCTAATCTACCGTGCCCTCAATACACGAAACATCCCTGAAAATAAGGGAAACACTAGATTTTAGTAGATATAATTCTATTTCATATACAATAACAGTTTAAAGAACGCTTTTTCACACAATGCGCATGCGCACAGCAATCGAGATTCTACTTGCGGTGACGTTTGTGTTCGGCTGTATTCAATATTTTCCACTTATTAGAGGAATTTAATAATTATTATTTAAAATAATTTAATTCAATGTGAAGCGTGGCATGGCTTTTTTTATTTGGGAAAGTGAGCAAACGTTAAGTAATACCTTTAAGGATATTTGTGGGGGATGAGAGGAACGATGAGGGAGGCCTCAGACAGAACTTGAGCTTCTGTCCGGAGGCTGCCTCCTACTTCACGACGGTATTCTGCGAGGTCGTGGTACTACCTTGGTTGAGCCGGCCCATTCGAGCAGCAGCAAAAGCTACCGCTCTACCGCGTACGACTAGTAATACATATTCTTGAGTCTCATTATTTGTTTATATTATCTCATTATATATCTAGTGATGCAGGTTGCACGTCTTAAAAGGCATTCGTCTAAGACTGTTTGAAATGCTCATATTCCTATCTGCTAAATTAAACGAAAATTTGACTGGAAATTACCAGTCTCATAACACTGGATCATAGCAACGGGTCGCATCTTTTTTGTAACTGTTTCAGTTCTGGTAACTTTATACGGTTCACCGATCGAACTGCACTGTAGCATTTAGATATTAATTTATAGCGTTAAATTAGGTAAAGGAGATAATTTCCGCCTGTCGACTTTATGAGAAATAAAAATACGTTCAGATCGTTTTTTATCGCGGGTTGAACGTACTCGCGAAACGTGTGCCAATAGCCAGGAACTAGGGCGGATTGTTTAATTTAAAAAAAAAACACACACATAGTGTCGGAACGTGGGGTCAAATGTAATGTTTCGATAAAACTCTTAAATATAACGCATTCTGATCTCAATATTTTGCCGAAAATATTATATACAACGATTGAACAGAGAACGTCGATATCCGAAGCAGAACTAGGATAATCCACGGAGCTTGTGGAGGGTGGTCTGCTTCAGTTTGCAGTGCGCTTGTTGTTTAGTTTCATAGTTCACTGTATACTCGTGGCATGTTTTCAGTTGCCTATTTTTTATTTTATGTTGTACATTATAATTATTGAAAATTATTCCGCCTGTTTCTTCTCCGTCAGAGGAGCCTCATTACGAAACGTTGGTAGATTGTAAACATAATAATTATAATATTTGACATTTGTCTTTTTAATATCATTCATTCATTCATCTCCTACAATAGGGAGAGACGACCTGCACAGTGTTGCGGGAAGACGATGGATACTGGAGGCATAGGAGCGTTCAGCAGTGGACTTGTGTCAGGGACTGGTGTAAAAAATAATGATTTTGATTCCGCGTAAGTCGTTAGAATGTCCTCTTCCTTAACCTTACGATCCTGTAAACAGTCCACAGCAGGACATAGGCCTCTCCCATAAGGAGGAATTTAGTGACCTGACTATGTCGATTTGTCCACCCGGCGCGTGGTTGTTCAGGAGTGACGGAAACTATCCGGTGACAGTTGAATGTTTGTCGAAAAATAAAAATAAGAAGGTCGAGAATGTGTAGACCAATATTCTAAAATAAACATTCTCTGAAGAAAAAGTTATTCTTTAGTTGATTAAGTTGATGAATTAAAAAAACTTTTCCCTCTTACGTACAGAATTGCGTTTGCTGCTACATTGTATGCCGTAAATGCGACAATTTCAGTATCCTCGTCACGTCACTGGTTGCATCGGATATACAACGGCTTACATTCATTAGAAGGAGAACGAGATATATATTTATATATATATATCTGTCACACTCCCACATTACAAAGTAATCTCCACACGATGACACATTGTGCTAAATGTATATTTAGCTAATCGGCGATCGAAGATAAGAAACCGATATAATGAGCATATTAATCCAGATTTAGCGGGATTCAACGTGTTATACGATCGGCTTTCATCGGGGATTTTTTTTGCGGAAGATCTGAAGTGATTGTAAACGTGACCAAATTCTAAGCCAAGGTCCGATTTCGCGGCGAGACTTATCAGACAATAAATAGGCTTATACCTATAAAATGATTTCTAATAAAATGTACGCCCACGGACGTGTGCAACACCAGAAAGGCTGCAGGTGCGTTGTGTTTGGAGTTCGGAGTGATGATGGTACAGGGGAATGGGGGGGGGGAGGGCCTCCGGTCACCTCACCGCACCGAACGAAATGCAGAAGCACAAGGTGCCCCTAATGCACGCCGGTATTCTTCGAGACCGCGGTACTTCCGTAGAGCCAGGCCCACCCGAGCAACAACAAAAGCCGCCGTTCAGTCATCATGACGTTGAATCGAAAAGAATTACCGAAGCTACCATAGGCGAGTGATTAGGGGTCTACCTTCGACACAGGAGACCCGAGTAGAAAAAAATTGCTCTGGGTTCGAAAAAGTGGATTGAAGTGACTAAAATGAAATGGACTATTCTATGTATCTATACGTATTTATATATACAACCGCAAGCAGATGAGAACTGCAATAGTCAAGTCTACAGTAGGCAGACTACTCCTGAATTGGGTATATACTTTGGGGGAGGGGGGTAGCCATAGTTGGCAACGCCTGGCGAGCGGGTTAGTGACCTTAGTTCTTTTTTTATTATGATCTAATGCAGGAAGATGCTGCTGCTCATCTCCTAATGTATTTCTCTCTAACGACTTGTACGACACCCACGGGAGGAGACGGGATGACAGATTCTCTTATACCTCCACCACACTGTAGTCTATCTCATCATGGTCGACACCCTGGTTGAAGGTTGTATACCTACAATCTTTTTTACAATTAAAAAAGACTTACGCACATTAAACCTCTTGATTAAGCATCGCTTCCAGACTTACTGGAAGCGATGCTTAATCAAACCATTCGACTTCACCTTTCATATCTTGACTCAAGCTTACGACCTTTACACAAATTATAGAAGTATCCATGAATAAGTACATAGACGTCGTCAGTATGGTAGCCCGCTGGAAGGGTTTAGTGCCGGCGTTGGGACCCCCGTGTTGGAGCCCCGTGGACTGTATGTTCACGCGTGGACATTACTATTCCGCGAACACCATAAAAACTATAGTGGTATAAACAGAGTGGAATGGAAATTTTACTTGAAATCTCTACTTTAACAGACTTACAGCAATCAGTCTACTGTTGCACATGTGTCACTCACACAGGCAGGATTTGGCCAAATATGCCAATCCCGTTCACAATACGACATTATTCGTCACGGCCCATTATTGGGTAGAGATAATTTCGAACCTAGCAATCGCGAATCATCATCATCATCATCATCATCATTTCAGCCTATCAGAAGTCCACTGCTGAACATAGGCCTCCCCCAAAGATTGCCACGAAGCTCGGTCCTGAGCCACCTGCATCCATCGACTTCCCGCAACACTGCGCAGGTCGTCACTCCATCTTGAGGGGGGTCGTCCCACACTGCGTTTGCCTGTACGTGGCTGCCACTCGAGAACCTTTTTTCCCCAACGGTTGTCAGTTCTGCGAGCCATGTGGCCGGCCCATTGCCACTTCAGCTTGCTGATCTTTACGGCTATTTCGGCTACCTTAGTTCTGCTGCGGATATCATCGTTGCAGACTCTATCACGCAGAGAAACACCGAGCATAGCCCTTTCCATAGCGCGCTGAGCAACTTTGAGCTTCCTCATACGGCCTG
Organism: Bhutanitis thaidina; assembly: GCA_029286595.1. Lineage (NCBI taxonomy): Eukaryota > Metazoa > Arthropoda > Insecta > Lepidoptera > Papilionidae > Bhutanitis > Bhutanitis thaidina. The sequence continues at coordinate 1,030,320 of JAGSMS010000023.1, read as the reverse complement.
CAGTGAAGGACCAAGTCTCGGATCCGTATGTCATCACTGGCAACACGCACTGGTTGTATACTTTCGTCTTGAGGCTTTGCGGTATACTCGCAATACTTCGCAATCGCGAATAACAATAAAGAAAGAAATGAAGTATAACAGACGATCGTTCGTTGCGAAATAAACGCGAGCGAGCTTTGTGGTACAGATTAAACATAGTCATCTCTGTACGTATCGGCACCAGAGAGCGTGAGAAACTTGTAGAGCAGACTGTTGCTGTCAGACGCCAATTCGCAGCGGCGCGCCATATCACGCACCGGTCATGGGGCTTCACTACAGACTTCGACCCCGGATTCCATCGCATTGTTCTTTAGAATTGTTACGGCGGCTAGATAAGACGCAAGTAATTAAACTAGTTGTAAGTAATCTTCGTGGAATCTTTTAAGCTCTTCAATCATAATAGGATTCAAGTATTTTAGTTCGTTTTTTTAACAAATTTAATGTTTGGCACCCTTACAATATCTCTCCACGTCCCGGGTTGACTGGCAGAGAATGCCAAGAGGCATTAAGGCCGCCCTTTGTAATACTTTTATTTAAAGGTATTCAAATAAAGTTTAAATAAATAAATAAATAGGAAGTGAACAGGGGGATGTATTTCAAAGGAATACGTAAATCTAACCGATTTATATGTAAAAACAAACGTGTTATGTTATTAATAACATCGAAGTCAATAACCACACAGATAGGTCGCGTGATGGAGCTGCATCGGATTACCGGCACAAGGTCGCACGTTCTAATACCAACGACCCTGCCGCCGATTAGCAACCAGATAGCGACCCCTACTCCGAAGGGAGAACAACCGAGACACTGATCTAAATAAATCGTCGAACTGCGAAAATAAACAGAAGCAATCGCCGCAAACTATACCGTCGCCTATCGCGTTCCATTGTCCAAGACGGTGCATAGTATCTTTGACCTCGGAGATACGGCGAATGCCGATACGCTCACGGAACACCCCCTTAAGAGCGAGAGAAAAAACTAAAGATGCGCACGCGCAGCTATATTAGGGACCGGGGGTGGTGTACGCCAGTCAGTCGCGCGCCGACCGTCGCTGCCGCCGTGCGCATGCGTCTCGTCCAAATCATTTATTACAACTGTTTACGTGTTAGCCTACGACAATGAATACGCGTGTGCTTTTGATTCTCGCCCTGATCACCACCACCAACTTTTCATGTTTCCAATGGCATGTAACGGGGGCGTGCGCGAATTGCGCGAACGGAGAGCTTAACGCGACGGAGTTGACCAACGCCAGGATAGAGTATGTGAAGCAGCAGATCCTGAAGAAGCTGAGGCTGGACAGGAAGCCGGCGGTGGCCGTGCCGGTCAACAGCCTCCCGATGCCGGTGGCGCAAGGCCAGACCCTGAGCGCGGGGCCGGACAAACCGCCGGAGCTCGACGACTATTACGGAAGGACCGAACAGAAGATAATCTTTCCCGTCGAAGGTGAGAGCACCGATATACCTTATTCAGTTCATTCGCGCGAAGGGCTGGTAGATCTGAAACTCATAACAATTAATATATAGACTTATTTACTTATGTTGTTTGTATATTTCGTCGGTTCGTCTCTCTTTCCTACCTTTACAAGAGCTGTGTCTTTTGAACCGTGATAGGTAGCTTATAGAAATTTTCACAGAATATGTGTTGTCATGGTGGATATCCTACCAAAAAATATAAAAAAATACAGTAAAATTTAAGAAAAACGATTTTTTCGTGAAAACTCGTACATACAAGTGTCACAACCTAGTGTGAAAGAAGTGCAAACGAATGTAATGTAAAATAAAAACAATGAATAATAAAAACCGGCCAAGTGCGAGTCGGACTAGGGCTACTATAAAAAATACAGATATATAGGTATTGTACGGAGAGAGTTGTTTTAAGATTACCTATGTATTTCTACAGAGAATCTACTTGGAATTTTCCTAACAATATTTCGCGTCTTGACATAAATTTTATTGAATCAAAATTGTTCATCATCATCAATCATTTCGATGAAGATGAAGATGACAAACATTTTCTGACGAGTATCGCCCACACGCCCAACGCTGGGCACGCGGGTCGGTGAGCGAACTGCCAGCACCCCCGTCACTAGTGGGATTGGGTTTCGGTATTGATGGTGGGATTATACATCCGCCATCGGCCGAACCGGTCTGACCCCCCTCTATATCAACTAGTAGCATGGGTTGCGTCAGAAACTATCTCTCCCTCCCCGGTGAGATATTTTGATAAGACAAGAGATTCAAATTCATACCTTTATTCCCTTTGACACCTCTATCTTAATAATATAAGCGAGTAATTCTTGTATTTGTAAATAATGTACGGCTCTAACGATTTGGATAAAATTTTGTATTTTTTCAAGTTTCTCCAGCTAGGTGACTTTACTGAGAAAAATTCATTTTCACACAATTAATTAAAACTTTTCTTTTTCTAATGCCATAGAATATTGTCATATCTGTATGTTAGCTAATCGACAAAAGATGGCACTGCGCCACAGTACTACTGTCGCCCAGGTATGATATTTCATCATCATCATCATCATTTCAGCCTATCAGAAGTCCACTGCTGAACATAGGCCTCCCCCAAAGATGTATATATGTATATGATATTTAGTTCACACATAATTTTATACTTTGCAATATCTTTCGATATTAGAAGAGATTGAATATGGATAAATAATTACAAATACTTAAATGACGATGCAGACTAACTTTACCCAAGATTAATGCGTCCTTTATCATTTATTAAACACGTCGGTTGACACATAAGTTCTTCCGCGTTTGATTTAAATAATTAAAGAGAGTGAAGACCCTTAACTTTTAATTGTTACGTTTATTGCTTATTTAATACTTGTTTGAAGGTTAATCGGTCAGATGTCTACATTACCTTAATCAACACAATAATAAACAAACCTACGATTATGTTAACGAAATTTTAATAAATTGTTTAAATACGAATCTATTTCATTATATTTAGATAAAACTAAATCTTAGTTCGCCATAATCTGTTTATTCGAATACCTAACTTCCTTAATGGGGCTTTTGCACGCGGTAGTGCCAAGCAGCGGCTGCTTCTGCCCGTATGGGCCGGAGCCGAACCGGGTAAAATATCAACCGGGGTTGTACCACGACCTCGCAGAATACCGACGTGAAGTAGAGAGGCATCTTGTGCTTCCGCGTTACGTTAGGTGAGCGAGGCAACCGGAGGCCCGCTCCCCCTCCTCATCCTCCCAACCAACTCTCAAAGGCCGGCAACTAAAGTTACTCCGGTGTTGCAGATGTATATTGGCGACGGTAATCACTTACCAGGTCGAGCCGCTTGGGCAACCAAGCGCCCTTTCCAATATAAAAAAAAAACTTCGAGGCATAACCTTTCTACACTCTCTCCGAACTAGATTACGTGTATAGATGTGTGCGTCTGCACAAACATACGAATTGAACTTTGCACTTCTTCCGCGTGACAGTTTATTCGTACATAAATATAATAAAAGCCAATTCTTCGAATGTAACTATGTTGTCTGGTTGACAAAATTGTTGGCTGGAATTTGTATCTTTTAAGTGATTACAGTTCGTGAATAAGTTATAAATAGTTTCAATATACTATAAATGTAGATATACTATAAATGAAGGAGCTAATGTGTAACGTGTCTCTTTTGAGTATATGAAAGCGAGAGCACCGGGTTCGTATCCAGCCCAGCCCACGCTTGGCAGGGGAATGGCCAGACTCTGATATTGAACTATATATATAACATTCACGCTCATTTTATGCCAAAAATATTCCGTAGATGTCTTCTGAGAACAAAACGTGATTTGACTTTAGTCTTGCTCACTTATGCGCCTATAATATTAGGTTTTCCTAGGTGCTAGGACCTCCTTCATGCCTAGGAGCTACCTGGATTACCTAGCCCCTTATAAGTAGTGCAATCACTGTCGTGTTCCGGTTTAAAGCCTATGGAAAAAGTAAAGTAGCAACCTGTCGGTGCCCACTGCTGGGCAAAGGCCTCCTCTGATAGGGTTCTTCAGACTGATTTTTTTTTACATGCTGGTTATTCAACATTTTTTCCTTCACCGCCGAGCACGTGGTAAATGCAGCACTTAAAATTGCTATTAACAATTTTAGTGGTGCCGGGAATCGAAGCACGGCCACTCGCGCTCTGTAAGACTAAAGTGTGCGCCCCGGCCACTGGGCTACCACGGCTCTTAAGCGTATAGAGCGCTGGTATATAGGCTTATATGGAAGCCACGTATGCCGAGTGGTTATGGGTACTCCTATCATAGGGCACGTACTGAAGAGTTTTTCGAAACTTATGTACGGCACGAGTCGAAGACTTGGACGCTAAGACGACGACAGGCACACCGCCTGTCACTTCCCAAATAAGCTTCGGTGATAAGTGAGTTAAAAGGACTTAAAATGTCACTGTTAGCTCGTTCATCGCTCTTGTGTTTTAGAAAAATAGACTATTAGTAATACCTAGGTTCGAGCCCCGCATCGGACCTTCGTATGGGAGCCTACCTTGCTCTATAAACATTTTAAAAATGATAAATTAATCGACTCTTCGATGTTAAAAATATAACTTCGTTTGTCAAATCTCAATTCATATTATTATTATTACAATCTACCACCGTTTCGTGAGGTTCCTCTGACGGAGAAGAAACAGACGAAAGAAACTAAGCTTTTTATTAGCTTCACCTCTTTACCTTTCCCGACTTTCTAATAATATGATATTCTCCACAAGTGACAATACGATACTATTATACCAACGAGTCGGTCTGATGACGAAGTCTGAAGGTGGGTGAGCCATTCATGGGCTCCTAGTAAACCCGTCAAGTTTGGGCTCATTGGATTTGTCTTATCGAGTCCTATTCATTTCACCAGATAATGAAAGTGGGGAAGAGAAAAGCGTGTATATTCGTTTTTCAATAATCATTTTATGCATACAATATCATAAAACAAAAGGTACGGTCCCATAGGAAGCTGAAAGCATGCCGCAAGTATACAGTGATCCACCAAACTGAACCACAAGTGCACTGCAAGCTGGAGCAGACCAACCTCCACAAGTATGACGCATGTGGTAGTCCTTGGACGAAGGATGTGGAAGACCCTGCTGGGTAATAGCAGGGTGACATTAAATAGGGTGTCAATAGTTTTTACCTGACATCATTTTTTTTCATGGATAAAGGGGCAAAAGAGTAAGCGGCTCATCTGATGTGAAGTGATTACCGTCGACCACGTACATCAGCACTATCAGAGGAGCTGTAGGTGCGTTGTCGGCCTTTAAGTATTTGGAAAATGGGAGAGGTGAAGGGGAGAGGGATTGGCCCCCGGTACCTTACTCAACAAACGAAAAGTGGTTACTACCCAGCCAGTTCGAGCAGCAGCTTAAGCCAACGCTCGGCCTTAAATCAGACGGTCATAATATAACTCCAGGTTGAAATGGTCTGACAGATAGATTAAAACTTATGTGTATACTAAAGAGCCACTACACGTGTAGAGGTCAGTTAGAGGCGGAAACAATAAGTGATAATCATTCTCTGTTTACTTATTTATCACCGAGAATTCACTCCCGATAACACCGTGATATAACATCAAGCTTCTATTAAAATAACTCATGACCTATATAAGTTATTGTTGACTTTTTCGTAGCATTGTTGATGGGATGTTTTGCTTATCAGACGTCCAAGTTTCTCGACGGAATTCTTCCCTGTGCACGTAGCCAATTCAGTACATACCCAGGACAGTTGAAATTGAAGTAGGTTTCAAACGTGTATTCAATAGTGTAAACACAGAAAGGTACAGTAAGGAGCGTTTACGCCTCGCGCTTTTTCGTAAGAATATATCAAAAAAACTTTCCGTGCGGCTGTCGGAAGTTAAGAGCAGCGCCAACCCTGTCTGACCACGGGTGACATCATCATCCCGTCTCGTCTCCATGGAGATGGGCAGCAGCATCTTCCTGCATTAGACTATAAAAAAATAAAAAATAGAAAAAATAAAAATAGATATGTATAGATATATCAAATAGTCCAGTCCATTACATCCCCCCCTCCCCCAAAGTGTACACTCAATTCTGGAGTACTCTGCCTGCTGCAGACTTGACTATTGCAGTTCTCATGTAGTTGGTGTTGTATATATAAATATGTATAGATACATAGATTAGTATACAGTTCAGTCCAGTTCGATGCAGGTGGCACAGAACCGTGCTTTGTGGAAATCTTTGGGGAGGCCTGTATTCAGCAGTGGACTTGTGATGGACTGAAATGGTGATGATGATAATGATATAAAAAAACTAACTAGTATATATTATTAGGATTTATGATTCAAGTATTCTCTAATGAAACACTTTTCAAAACTTCTTCAATCATCGTTTACTTTTGATGTTAACTGGACAGACATTTTAATTAAATAAAATTAGCCTAATTGAATCCCATATTTTTTCCTTGTTTATTTGGAAGTGTACCTTCCATTCATTATGATTACAATTTCTTTAACATAATCCTCTTGAAACCTTGTTCAATCATGATCTATTTTTGATCGTGACTGTACCAAAGAATTAAAGCGGGCGCCTGGTTCATCTTTCGTTTAATTCCACGTAAATTTTTTTTAACACGCCAAAGGGGGTAAACGTGCAAGCGGCTCACCTGTTCATGAGTGATTACCGTCGCTCACGTACACCTGCAACACCAGAGGGGCTGCAGGTGCGTTGGGGGCCTATTAAGAAATTGGGAGGGAGTTTGTGAATGGGGAATGGGATGTAGCAGTGGGCCTCCGGTTACCTCACTAACAGAAAGAAACGCAAGAGCACAGGCTGCTTCTACTTCACGCCGGTATTCTGCGAGGCCGTGGTATTAACCCGGTCGAGCCGGCCCATTCGAGCAGAAGCAACGCAAAAAAAGCGAACAGACACCTTCTAGGCAAGCGTGTACCATCCTAGGCCTCATCTTCGCCTTCCATCGGGCAAGATTGAGGTCAAACGTTAGCCTATTTTTCATAAAAAAAAAAGAAGCCAAAGCCGACGTGCTGCTCTACCACATGTATAGCTGATGTTTATTTATTTATTTAAACTTTATTTAAATACCTTTAAATTAAAAATATTACAAAGGGCGGACTTAATGCCTCTTGGCATTCTCTGCCAGTCAACCCGGGGCGTGGAGAGATATTCTAAGGATGCAAAACATTAAATTAAAAAAAAAAAAGAACTGAAATACATGAATAACTTACACTTACAATTAGATGTTAGTATTTCTTAAAATAAAAAATACTGTGTAAACGGACAGTTGCCATGAGTTAAAATTTATTCCTTTATTAGGATAATCCGCTCCATAATAACAAAAATACTTAAATTTTCTTATCATAGGCGACCTTTTTAATAGCAATAAAGCTTATTAACATAACGGAACTAGTGTCCAACGAGGTTTTATCAAAATGGGGCGCGGTGAAGCGAAGCGGTGATTTGTTCTCGCTCCATTGAACTCGGACACAAAATTAACTAATTTGCCGTTATCATTCAACTGTCACAACTGAGCAGAAACTGTTGATATCTACGCGCGAAAGGTCAAAGTACGCTAGAGATCCCACAACCGACACATATTGTATTAAAATGCGGCCAACGTTAAACCAAAGTTTAAGCGCCAATAGCCGAATGGGTTACGAAACATGACGTCGTACAGCCGAACCCGACATTCGACTATTGTCGTGAACCACTTCCAGATACAAGCTGTAATGCTTAGTCGGAGGGTTAACAGGAATATTAGTAACGTTACTTAAGTGCTGTATTTACCACGTGCTCGGCGGTGAAGGAAAACATCGTGAGGAAACCTGCATGTCTGAGAAATAATAAAAATATTATTTCGAGGATATGTGAAGCCCACCAACCCGCACTGGAGCAGCGTGGCGGGCCCTTCCCGGCTCCTAAACCCTCTCTGATACTCGTATTTGAGAAGGAGGCCTTGGCCCAGCAGTGGGCACTGATACGCTGCTACTTTACTTTTTTTTTTACTTAATAAATAGCATTGCTGGTGTTCTTTAATGTTCTCCATTTAGGTTTAACGTTGGTTTATGGGAGAGGCTTATGCGACTATGAGATAACATCTATCTATCTCCCGCCCCTCTACTGTTCTAAACGACCCTTGATAATTGCCAATCCGCGTGCTGAGCTTATGCCAAATCACCCACCTTATGGGAGAAGCTCAGAGTAGGTTGAGCTTCGATGACGAACTGGCACGTTCCCTTTACACTTAAATATTCAGGAGATAAATCGAATCTACTTAAATAAACATCAACATTAAGCGTAAATATATATGATGCTTAAAAGGTGCCGATAAGCATCTCATCTGAGTTCGTAGACCATTCACAAGCGGTCGGGTCATGGACCAAAATCGTTTCTTATCACGTGTGAATCATGCGGGAGATGTGTGATTCGGTTTCAGGCCGCGAGATAAAATGACCTCTCGTTTAATTGTTAGCGAGGAAAAGAAAAAGAAAAAAAAAAAACGGTCGCGCATTGATAACGGGGAGCCGGACGATGTGTTCAACTGGAGATCATGAGTTCTGTTTGACTTTCGGATCGGTGGCATAGAAATTAAATATATTTATTTTTCTACGACCATAACGTTCTCATCCCAAATACCATACTTCTGCAATACGCAGATGATTTTCGGGTCTCGTTGTGGTTGCGTTCCGTGTCTGCCGTGACACTATATGCTTCCCTTAGCATTTTGTACAAAATTTTCCACGGGGAATGTTCTGAGGAACTGTTCGGATTGATCCCAGCTGCTGAGTTTCACCATCGTACATCGCGACAGAATTCGAAGTTCCATCGATACCACCTAGATGGTTGGCATTCCACCACAGTGCCTTTTAATCGAAGTTTTCTGCCACGCACTTCGACTTTGTGGAATCAGCTGTCGCCAGCAGTATTTCCGAACAGCTACGACTTAGGGACCTTCAAGAAAAGAGCTTATTCCTTCCTTAAAGGCCGGCAGCGCATCTGTAGCTCCTCTGGTGTTGTGGATGTTCGTGGGCGTCGGTGATCACTTACCATCAGGTGAGCCGCACGTTTGTTTGCCTCCTTCTTCTATAAAAAAAAAAAAACTGCAACCGAACCTTCCTCACTGTTGTATGCGTTACATCGGATCGAATCGATCGAGTTTGCTTTGCACATGTTTTAATTTTGAGGCTCACTATATTCTTATGGCATATTTCATTTGCCTATGGCTCCATGTCTTTTATTTTGTGTCATTGTATTTATTAAAGTCATTAAAAAAATAAAAAGTAGATAGGTACCTACGGAGTTAAAATGTATACTGTCGAGACTATGGATCATAGCTATGGTCGAGTTACTAACAAATTTTGACCAGAATGCCTAATATTCACAATTGGCTAAGGGTCAAAAAAGAAAATATCACAAAATGGACCCGATAGGCAGCGCTATGAGTCGAGTTATTAATAAATGGTATTGGTCCTACTCATCGCGCCATCTACCGGAAAGGGCAGAACAACGATTGTCGGACCAGCTAGTGTTGCAGTAATTTTTTTAGAAACAGCTCGGGTGTGATGAACTTATTTCTACGGATAACCTCTAGGAATGGGAATATTCCACGTGTTTGTTCGTTTATATTATAATAACCTTTATTATAGAGTATTTGTTTAATACATTTCTTAAACCCATTAATAAGAAAACATTGCTCGTTTAATAGGATTTTGTTTTTAGTAAATTTCGTTTATAAGGTAACACGAAAGAAATATAATGCATAAAATTAGTATTGGAAAGTAAAGTAGCAGCCAGTAAGCACCCACAGCTGGGCAAAGACCTCCTTCTCAAATATTTTTGTGAGTGTTTTGTAGCCGGGAGGGTTAACATCGTTAAAGCTATTTCATTATCGCTTCGGTCGTGCTCTATCATTTTCACACGCACTGTCGCCGGTTGAGATAACCTGCAAGAGAATCTGCATCATAATATGATTGCTCGATGACTCAGAAGATTTTCTATCTAAACGAGTCTTGAGTTTTCCAACCAAATTTGTTGGAAAAGTTTGTCTCGAAAAGAGAGATATTGTTATCCAATGTAAATGGCAGGGGTACACATATCTACGGAATAATATTTTTTATTATTTCTCAGACATGCATGTTTCCTCACGATGTTTTCCTTCACCGCCGAGCTCGTGGTAAATACAGCACTTAGAATTGCCATTAACAAATTTAGTGTTACCCGGCACCGGGGAACAAACCCAGGTCACTCGCGCTCTATGACATGACCTAGTGGTCAGGGCGCTCACTACAACGGATAAATAAGTATAGTGTTAATTAAAAATTAATTGGATTGCGTTAAAGAAGATAATTATATCGAGAGAAAATTATTAACACACTGTATTAATTAAGGGCTATTTGAATTAATTACTGTGTAAGAAAAACGCAGTCGAGTAATTGACGGGTTTTCTTTTTAAATTATATACACCGAAGCAGGCATCTCACCTTAGACACTGAGCTTTGAGTTATACTTTGTAATGTCATCGACTTATTATTTTTAACATCGTTAAAGCTATTTCATTATCGCTTCGGTCGTGCTCTATCATTTTTCACACGCACTGTCGCCGGTTGAGATAACCTGCAAGAGAATCTGCATCATAATATGATTGCTCGATGACTCAGAAGATTTTCTATCTAAACGAGTCTTGAGTTTTCCAACCAAATTTGTTGGAAAAGTTTGTCTCGAAAAGAGAGATATTGTTATCCAATGTAAATGGCAGGGGTACACATATCTACGGAATAATATTTTTATTATTTCTCAGACATGCATGTTTCCTCACGATGTTTTCCTTCACCGCCGAGCTCGTGGTAAATACAGCACTTAGAATTGCCATTAACAAATTTAGTGTTACCCGGCACCGGGGAACAAACCCAGGTCACTCGCGCTCTATGACATGACCTAGTGGTCAGGGCGCTCACTACAACGGATAAATAAGTATAGTGTTAATTAAAAATTAATTGGATTGCGTTAAAGAAGATAATTACATCGAGAGTAAATTAATAACACTGTATTGATTAAGGGTTATTTGAATTAATTACTATGTAAGAAAAACGCAGTCGAGTAATTGACGGGTTTTCTTTTTAAATTATATACACCGAAGCAGGCATCTCACCTTAGACACTGAGCTTTGAGTTATACTTTGTAATGTCATCGACTTATTATTTTTAACATCGTTAAAGCTATTTCATTATCGCTTCGGTCGTGCTCTATCATTTTTCACACGCACTGTCGCCGGTTGAGATAACCTGCAAGAGAATCTGCATCATAATATGATTGCTCGATGACTCAGAAGATTTTCTATCTAAACGAGTCTTGAGTTTTCCAACCAAATTTGTTGGAAAAGTTTGTCTCGAAAAGAGAGATATTGTTATCCAATGTAAATGGCAGGGGTACATCCGCCCAATATCATTTCATTGTTAATCATTTGTCTGATTAGTTTTACTCAATTATAATCACTCCTTTATTTTGTTTAGTTTTTTATGTATGTATATATTCACGCCTTGGTCCCAACGGGGGTAGGCAGAGACAATCTTCATCCACTTGCTACGGTCCTGACATACGTCGCTTCTTCCACTTTCATAAATCTTCGCATGCACGCTCGTTGCTTTAGAGTCATCTTGACCTGGCCTTTTTTCAGAACGTCTCCGATTTGATCGTGAAATGTTCACCTAGGTCTTCCTCTCCCGTCTCTGCAATTTACACTCGCCTCATATATTTATTTCGTCAACCTACTTTAATTCATCCTCTCCACATGTCCAACCAGCTCAGCATCCCTTTCTCAATTCGTGTCACTACATCGTCTTTCACGCCACAACGCTCTCTGATCACATTATTACGAACCCTGTTAGTTATCTTCACATCAATCATACTTCTTAACGCTCTCATTTCATTCTTATTGTTTAGTTTTAACTATAATATAATTTGACTATTGTCTATTTAAGGAATGTAAAGATATTCTGTCAAGGGTATTTCCGTTAACAAATGCCACAATATTAAATCATTTCATAACAGGGCTTAAAATTTACTATACAATATTTAATTAATTAATTGCTACATGCATTTATATTAATTATTCAATTTCACATACCGGAGGTATCCTGCTTGTTTAATAGTTATGATCGATTGCCGCATAAAGTCTGTGGCAAAGGTATCTATCTTATCGAAAATTATCTCAACGCGTAAGCGGAAGCTCTGCTTGTTCGAAATAAATCCTTAAAATAGTCTGTATATTTTATTACTTGTAACATTATATTGAAATTACAAAGCAACCTTTATTTATGTGTAATATACACGAGTATTTATTGTATTGCTGCTGCTCGTTTGGGCCGGCTCTACCGGGGCAGTGCCACGGCCGCGCAGAATACCGGCGTGAAGTAGATGCGTCTTGTGCTCCTGCGGTCCGTTCGGTGAGTGACGTCACCAGAGGCCCACTCCCCTCCCATCCTTAAAGACCGGCAACCCACCTGCAGCCACTCTGGTGTTTCAGGCGTACGTGCGCGACAGTAATCACTTACCATTATGAGAGTCGCTTGCTCGTTTAAAAACCGCACCATTAAAAAAACTAACTTAAGTATTAGAAAAGCGGTTCGCACTCGGCCGCCCAGAAATGTTTTCAGTGTGCAAAGTTTCGAAGTTTACGTCTCTAATTATAACGTTTATAAATTTTTGCTTCGAACCCCAAAAAAAATCCGGCAAAGTATTCTTCTAATGGAACCACGATAGGTCCTCTACTATAGCTTATGCATGAAAGTATCCATAAATTTTCTTTCAAGAAGAAGAAACTTTCAAGAGCACAAATCATCCCTGCTGCACGGGCCGTCTTTCGTTCCGACGAAGGGAAAAATGGTAAACGATAATAGTAACACCGAAGTGACGATTACACGTTATCGATTACGGCCCCAGAGGTCACTCCTTGGTCTAATTAGCGATGGATCGTAGCGCGTATTTCATGCGAGACAAATTTAACTTGCGGTCTTATTATACTGGAAACAATATTTCTTCTTCGGCATTGGCGTGTTGTTCTAAAGCACTCAGAAACTTTGACATGAATCTTTTAGTACCCATAAAGGGATCCACTCCGTAAATATCACTGTAGTTACATCTTGATATATTTAGGTATCTTTTTGCTGATCTATCTGCACTAATATTAAAAAGAAAGAGTGTGAATGAGTACATAATATGTCTGGAGTAATCTCCGGAATAGCTGTACCAATATTTGTTATAATAAAATAATAAATTAAACAAATTTTGCGGAATTTATCGAGTTTGATTTTAACATATGCGTAGATCGGATCGAAATTAATAGTTGAAAGCTTAGTATAGCCCGAGTCAACTATGAGATCAGGACCTCTAATGCTTCGGTCCCCCCAGTGACTGTGTTTGCTGTGATGGCCGTTGTTCACTCTCGAGTCGAGTGTGAGAAATGTAGAGGGATCCACTCGCCTTGCCTCGGCGTGTCTCGCGTCCTTTCGGTTCTCTGTCATCATCATCATCATCATTGCAGCCTATCACAAGTCCACTGCTGAACATAAGCCTCCCCCAAAGATTGCCACGAAGCTCGGTCCTTCGCATCTTCGCAACCGCATCCATCGACTTCCCGCAACACTGCGCAGGTCGTCGCTCCATCTTGTGGGGGGTCGTCCTACACTGCGTTCGCCTGTACGCGGCTGCCACTCGAGAACCTTTTTTCCCCCAAACGGTTGTCAGTTCCGCGAGTTATGTGACCGGCCTGTTGCCACTTCAGCTTGCTGATCCTTACGGCTATCTGTAATGCCCGTGGCAGCGTCTTGCGCGGATTGAGAATACGTTGCTTTACACCCTCGCTAGTTATTAGTATTGGAAGTTTATCAAACGGAATCCTACTTCGTACCGATGATGAGCATCTGCATGACCGCTGGCCGAGCGTGGGGATTATGACAAAACCTCCTCATGAGCAAGGCCTGTGTCCAGCAGTGGACTTACTGCGGGCTGTTGATGAATGGTAAATCATAAAATAGCTTAACCACTAGGTTAACAGACTCGGTTAATTAAATTGTCTCGACCTTCGTCTTACACGCGTCAAATCATTTAAGGTATAAAAACGAATTTAAAGATATATTCGTGACATGTTTTGCATTTTACAAATAGCTCGATAAAGTTCAAAACAAGATCAATTCACGTAAAGTTATATTTAAAGTATTGTTGTGGTTTATCGAATGTTTACTAATAAATGGTAATTTTACGGAAATTAAAAAACGCAATAACGAACGTCATCTTTTTTTTTTCTACGAACTAACTGTCCACGCCGTTGTAAGTGGTCACGGAACCCATGGGCACCTGCAAACAACTTCGAGTCAAGGAGGTCACAGGTGCGTTGTCACTTCTGAGGACTATGATGGAATGCCTTATGGCAGAGATTCCCAAACTATTTTAGGCAAGAGACTCGTTTTCCAAAATGAACTGATAGCTCAGAGCCCCCCATAGCCAAATTACTTTAAAAATCCTATCTCTATATTTTTTCCTATTGATACCAAATACTTATCAAAATAAATTACCCATGGGGGTCGATATTGATCACTTTGGGAATACCTGTCTTATAGCCTGGAATTATACTGGCTCTGTATTTATGTACTTTTCAAACCGGAACAGTACAGTGGTTATACTGTTGCTAGAGTGGCGGAGTTCTAATGTAGAACTCCACAACCATTTATTATCTAGTAAATACCTTAAACCAATACCTATATTGGTTCATCATCATCATCATCATCATCATTTCAGCCTATCACAAGTCCCCTGCTGAACATAGGCCTCCCCCAAAGATTGCCACGAAGCTCGATCCTGAGCCACCCGCATCCATCGACTTCCCGCAACACTGCGCAGGTCGTCACTCCGTCTTGTGGGGGGTCGTCTCACACTGCGTTTGCCTGTACGTGGCTGCCACTCGAGAACCTTTTTTCCCCAACGGTTGTCAGTTCTGCGAGCAATGTGGCCGGCCAATTGCCTTTTCAGCTTGCTGATCTTTACGGCTATGTCGGTTACCTTAGTTCTGCTGCGGATATCATCGTTGCAGACTCTATCACGCAGAGAAACACCGAGCATAGCAAACTATATTGGTTAATGAAGATATATTTTTAACCCATGATTACACATAGTTAAATAATTTGTGTACCTTGCCTTCAAAAATACATAATGTGTTAACATCGAACTCTAAAAGGATATGTGCTTATTGACAATGCCAAAAACGTATACTCAAAGTATCATTCCAAGGAAAGATAGATCATAAACACTAGAAAAATCAGCTAACGTATTGAATCTAGATCTAATCAATTGTTACAGGTGAATGTTTGACAACGGGCCGGTATCCTTTCATCTGTCTGCAGTTTGAGTTGCCACCGGACGTGCAGCCCGAAGAGGTCACCGTCGTGGAGTTGTGGTTCTATAAGGTAAAGCAGTTTGTGTAGTGACGTGAGGGAACACATTACCACCATCTTGTTCCAAAAGTTGTGTGTAATGGTCCAATTGTATGTGGTCCTAGACAGAGGGGGGAAAAGCCATCACTAATCAACTAAAGCAGACTTTAAGAACGTTTAAGAAGCGTGATCTTTAGTAATGGGATCGCCAATCCGCATACCAAGCGTGGCGATTGTGTCAAAGCCTCTCATTGTGAAAGACCTTCTAGCAATGCACTGGCGTATGAAGAACCAAAAAATAAAGATATGTTGTTTAATAGTGGTTAAAATACGGTAGTTCAAACTATTTTTGGACTCAGTTGACAAACGAGCTAACTGTCCACTTGATGGTAAGTCTACTGCAGCCCATGGACACCTGCAAACAACTTCAATCGAAGGAGGTTACAGATGCATTGTCACCTCTGAGGACTAAGATGGAATACCGCATAGCCTGAAATTATACTAGCTCTGTATACCTTTCAAACCGGAACACTACAGTGGTTGCAGTGCTGCTAAGTGGCAGAAATTAATAAGAGAGTATTACCTACCCAGATGGCTTCCGGGCAGAGAAGGAGTCTACCATCAAGAAATTTACATTTATCGAATTGACCTTAAAATGAAATGAGAGCGTCTTTTGAGTTATATTCATTGCGATACCAGAAACCCCTGGGCATCAGTCACCTTGGCTGACCCGGAAGTATACAAAGGTGTTGATGACTTTATCCTGAAGAGTGTGTTGCTTAGCAAGCGCTGGCTGGTATAGAAGCCACAGAACCCGCAGTCCTTGTAGCCATTGCAGCATCACGACTCTTTGAATTTTCATCGACTCGTTTAGAAGAAGAAGACACTTCTCTGTTTTCTATACATTAATTTAAACACTCATTTATCTAAGAATTAAAAAGAAAATGGACGGCTTTAATTACATATATATAATATATAAATAATATATATATATATATATATTATATAATAGATACAAATTGTGACAGGGAGAGTTGTTGAATTCATAAAACGTTTGTTTTCTTCAGGAGCGTGATCCGTTGGACGAATACAACCAAACCTTCGTGATCTCCGAAGCAGCACATTGGGACAGCCAGCAGCAGTTCAAGAAGACCAAGCCAATCGCCATTAAGGAAACCGACATTGGCGAGGGCTGGGTCCGGGTGGAGCTCGCTTGGGCTGTGAGGGTCTGGCTTGAGGGCATGGAGAGGCTGCACACACTGCACGTTGCCTGCAGAACTTGTCAGGTGCGGGAAGATTTGAAAAACTTTTTTTTTATATTATTAACTGGTGAACAGGCCACCTTTAAAGTACTTAAATAACCTAGGTAACGTCAAGAGAATACTGACGGACATTCCTGTAGAGGTTCAGGACACTCGTGACTAATTACATACAGGAGCCAAGCTCTCTGAAGGCGAGACTGCTGTGCCCAAATTGCTAGCTCCTCCTGCAGGTGAACGCGGCGTTTTTATCAATCTGTCTCGCAATACATGATTGATGCTAGGTCAAACACCAACGCGCTAGCTGTTAGGTCAAAAATAAAAGTAAAAGTCGAAGTGAATTAATCACTTTTCGTTAGAATAAAATGCTGGGTATTAGAAATAACAAAAACATGGTGGAACCCGGTGTAACGTGCAACATGGAACCTTTTCCCATAGAGTCAAATCTGTTGCACGTAAAGAAACTAGAGAACTAAATAATAACGTGGTACATAAAACAATGTGAATTTGCAATGTAATAATGTTCGGTTTAATTTGACACACAAAAGTCAATAATAATTACTAATGCGTCACCCTAAACTTAACGAAATAATTGTTTTTTTTTATTCACATCATTATTTATTTTCATTGTATGGTACAGTCCCTATATTGTTTCCCTCATTAATAGATCGGAAAACCCTTGCATGCGTTTAGATTTTTTTTTTTAATTTTATTTCCAATGTTTTGAATTTTCTTGATAATGTTTAAAATATTCATAGTAACTTTAATTATTCGATAATATACCTCGAAGATCGCGTCTATGCGACCTGCAGCCCTGTCGATCATCCCGCAACTGAACCGGCGCAAACCGGCTTTTAGCCCGCCGTAGCGTATACGAACCCGTCGGTGAAAGGTCACGCAAACATCGCCGCGCCTTGTGTGAGTGTACCTAAACTGACTCGATTCGGGGAAGGGATAGATATAAGAATCCAAGGTAGATTCAGGATCTAATAAATAAGCTACATCCGCGTGTTCACATGTTACTATTTAATTAGTTTTTTTCTTATTTAGATATACGATCTCCTCCCTGTGATACATTTAGAAATCCAGCTCTCGTAAATCTTACGTTGCGCGTATCACTTGCAGCTGCGACGTGCGCCTCTATCTTTTCACGAGAAACACCGTCCGTTCCTCGTCCTGTACACGAAGTATGCGGGTAAGAGGCGTCGCGGGAGGACGCTGGAGTGCGGTGCCACCACCAGCGAATGCTGCCGCGAGCCGCTGTACGTCAGCTTCAAGGAGCTGGGCTGGGACGACTGGATAATCAGGCCCTCGGGATATCACGCGTACTTCTGCAAGGGCAACTGTGCCCCGATATCGGCTGTGTCGCAAGCTGACAGCTATCATCATAATATCATCAGGGCAAGTGTAATTATTTTATTCTGTAGTAAGTGCAAGGGATAATGTACTTAAAATGCTGAATTGGAGACCACACACCAGCAGTGGCGTGCATTGGTACGGGCGAAGAGTTAGTGCCAACCCTAGCTGTTTTTTTTTAAGAAACGGTAACGTCGTTTTTTGTTATACAAATGTTTTATATATATATATATACACTCCACAACCGCTGGGAAGAAAGGTTCTCGCGTGGCAGCCGCGTACAGGCAAACGCAGTGTGGGACGACCCCTCACAAGATGGAGTGACGACCTGCGCAGTGTTGTGGGAAGTCGATAGATGCAGCTTCGTGGCAATCTTTGGGGGAGGCCTATGTTCAGCAGTGGACTTCTGATAGGCTGAAATGATGATGATGATTATGATATAGTCCACGTCGGCTTCTCCCAAAAGAAAATTTGCAGTTGTCTCCAAGCTCGCCAAGCGAGTATAAATTTAAAAATAAATTTTGTACATAGTGAAGCCAAGCGTCGGCTTTTGCTGCCGCTCGAATGGGCCGGCTCGATCGGGGGTGAAGTGCAGGCATCTACGTTTTGTTCGGTGATTAAGGTAACCGAAGGCCTTCTCCCTCCTCTCGAAATATCCGGCAACGCATCTGCAGCTCCTCTGGTGTTGCAGAGCCGCTTGATCGTTTGCCGCATTTGCCACATAAAAATAATAAAAAAATTAGACAGTAAAGTCAGCTAAGTACTGACTTACGAAATAGGTTTTCATTTAAGAATGTGTCTTTCACAGAAATACTTCTACTCGGTGTCTAACGAGAGAAAGGCGGAGTTCAAGCCGTGTTGTGCTCCAACCACATTCAGCTCTCTACAACTTCTCTATATGGACTCCAATAACACGGTGACGCAGAAGACTTTACCCAACATGGTTGTGGAGTCATGCGGGTGTATGTGAGAGGAGACCGTCGTATGGTGCGTGAACGTTTAATAATTTATTTAATATTAATTTATAGAATATAATTAGCCATGGATATTTGTAAAACTGGTGTCGGTAGAAATGCACGTGTGTTGTAAATCTTATACCATATGATTAACAAAGGTTTTAGATTAGATAGAAATTTCAGTTGTGTGAAATTGTAAATCATTAAGTAGGTATAATATATATAACTATTTGTACTCCACGACTGTGAAACAGGATGTCGGTGTTTTATAACCCGTTTATTGGTTTTGGGTTCGAAAATTTAAGGTCTCATGAAGATCCTACAATGTTCACGGTTTGAGATAATCCAGACTGGGATTCGAACCTAGGACCTATGTCTCTGCACTCAGATTCTCGGTGCCAGCACAACTAAAATTGTTGATTGCAATTTTAAGTTGTTTACGCTCGGAGACATCTTGAGGAAACTGCATGTTTGAGAAATAAAATAACAAATTTTCGCGATCACGTGAAGTTCATCTATCAGCATTGGAGCAGAGTAGTGGACATTCCTCGCTTCACTTCAACTCTGTTATTCGACTTACGACACTCATTTACTCTTTTTTTACTCACCTACGCCGCGGTAGCCCAGCGGTCGGGGCGCTCACTTTAGTAACGTAGAGCGCGAGCGACCTGGGTTTGATCCCCGGTGCCGGCACCACTAAAATTGTTAATAACAATTTTAAGTCGCCAGCAAAGGAAAACATCGTGACCTGCATGAATAAGAAATTAAAAAAAAAATATTTCGAGGATATGTGAAGCCCATCAACCCGCACTGGAGCAGCGTGGCGGGCCATCCCCGGCTCCTACACCCTTACAGATATTTGGGAAGGAGGTCTTTGCCCAGCTGTGGGCACTTACAGGCTGCTACTTTTACATTACTTTACGCCGTTACTTCGCCATCATAATTTACCTACTTAATTTTTATTGTGATATTGAGTTAGGCCAGTGTTGTTATAATTACTGTATAATTTAATTTGGTAGACATTTAGTTTTAATGCTTATTGTGATCTATTTATATTATGCTAAGTTTCGTTATAAGAACCAGTGCATTTATTTAACTAAATTAAAATGAATTATAGTTAATACCTAGTGTAAACTGGACAATTTTGAGATGTAATCTTAATGAAGGATATACTACCAAGTTAAAAATTATACATGGCAACATTTCCTGGCAGCCATTCCAATATAAGGAGATAGGAGCTGTCGGACGTGATTCATTTTACGGACACAATAGTCTTTCCTAACTGCAGACTAAGAATGTTCCCACAGTTAAGTGTTGCAATAAAAAAAAGAAGTAGACTGAAAATACGGGTTTTTCTTGTGTTTTAAATATCTTTAATAATAATAGATTGACATTAGAGTCATGTCATCTTGCTGCTTACATTTTGATTTTTTTGACAATAGGCTCAATTGGGCCTTACTTCTACACTTTATGAGTTTCCCAATAATCTATAATTTTCATTTAGTTACATGTCGAATTTGTATATGGTGAAAGTTATTTATGTAACTGTTGGTATGATAAATTATCAAAAACTATTTAGTTATAGATGATGTAGTGATTTATTTTGTTAGGATTCTAAATACTGGACTGTCAGTAGATTCCTGTAGTGATTCGCCTTTATTTTAATGTACAGAAATATCAAAACACATTGAATATCTTTGCTAAAACTTTTTTGTTTTTCTTAATCCTTTGTCTAATTTGAATAAGTTATATGTAATCATTGACTGACTTTAAATCAAAGAAGTCACATCCTGGAGATGAAGTAAATTGCGTAAATTAAATAAATTTATCCCTTAACAAAAGAGTGGCAAAGAGCCACCTGCAGGCGCTGTGCTATTTCATATTTAGCAGAAAATTGTTTAGCTTAGAATATTATTTTGTAAACATATAATTGTGAAAATAAGTCAGAATCAGTAACTAATAAATTCATGACGATTTAATGGACAAAACATTTATGTATATAGCTATAAGGAGTAGTAAAAATAATAGACAATTTAAAAAGTGCTGAAGCTTTGGCTGAAAGTTTATATGGGCCTTTGTCCAGACATTTACGACATCCACTAAAATAAATACTTATAAACGTAATATAATATTAAATTCTAAATATTATTTCGAATCGTGCTGATATTGAAGATGTTTCCCAGTTTGTCTATGCTTGTACTTAAAGATATGGACACCTATGGTCTTGTGTCCAACGAATTGTGTTTGTTAAGTTTTATTTGTAGAATATATCTGTAAAGTATTATAGTCGTAAGTGACGAGTAAAAAATAAATAAGAGTTAAGAAGTTGTTACAATTCCGTTTCAATTACTCTATCAGCCTTTACAAATCCACAGCTGGACATAGTACTTTCAATGGAAGCGCCAATAAAAGCCAGCATGGTATGCATGAATTCCATGCGCAGCTCACTTGGTGCCCCCGGCAGTGGGGCTGGCGGGCTGGCGGGCACACTGCGGATACCCTCGCGCTGTGATGCTTTTCCCAGACATTAGTATATGGTATTTTGGGTTCAGTATTTTCGGATTGTTTTTCTACACTCGATCGTCAGAGCCTCATTGGCCCAATCAACACAACACCGTGCACCGCGTTTAAAAGTTTCAGTTTCGAATTTCAAGGATGCGATTTCGAGGTAATGCCTCGGACGAGATCGTGTGGAATCTTTGTAACCAGTAACATTTTGTCAGTACTATATATAACAAAACTAAAAGATCTGTAAGGACCCGCATAAAGAACACATGGCCGATGTGAAACACCGACGCTCCAGGAATATATATCCTAGATCGCTCCAACCATTACATCAGATTTGTTAGACCACAAATCCTCGCAAAAGAACACCGATTCCTGCCAGGGATAAGCGAGGTTAATGAAATCAAAAATTTTAGTTTAGGTTTTATTTTGGTTAGGGGATCTGGTTTCGAAGTGAGCTCGAGTTCCCTGATCCTACACGGAGGGCTCGCGCCAGAGACTCTTCAAAAGGAATCTGCTGTTGTAATAAATAGGCGGTAGAGCCAATCAAGTGGCTTTTGCTGCTTGGTGAGTACCACGGCTTCGCAGAATACCGGCGTGAAGTAGAGGCATCTTGTGCTTCTGCCCTTCGTTGTTCGGTGAATGAGGTAACTGGAGGCCCACTCCCCCTCCCCTTCCCCCATCTTCATATTCCCGCCCAACTCCTAAAGTATCCTTTAGTCGGCGTTTATGATGTATACATACAAAGATTTATGTCCAGCAGTGGACATATGAAGGGTTGACAAACATGACGAGGAAGATGAAGTAACACTTTACACAGAATATGAAGATGGGGGATCTTCATATTCCCGCCCAACTCCTAAAGTATCCTTTAGTCGGCGTTTATGATGTATACATACAAAGATTTGTGTCCAGCAGTGGACATATGAAGGGTTGACAAACATGACGAGGAAGATGAAGTAACACTTTAATAATTGCTACTAACCGTGGATAATGAGCATAAATGACCATATTTCCTGACCGATTGTGTAAATCTGTGATTTCGGTCCTAGGTTCGTTTCTATTCTTATTTCCTCTTTGCTTAAGGAAATATTCAGATAAATTTTAACGTAATCAGTGTTTTGTCTTTTAAGTTCTACGTAAGAAGGAAATCGAATGTTTTGTTACACTGGTTATCGCATAGATCTACAAAATGTAAAATCGCAAATAGCATTCTTTTTGATTTTGTCACATCTCTATTGTAAATAGATTTTTTTTTTCGACTAATATTAGTCAGCAAGTCATTTCTTGCAAGACGATGAATGCAGTGAAAGGATAAATAAAAGAACAGAATCAACTCACAACACATCATTTACTAACCAAAAAGCAACAGAACACAATAAAAATGCAACTAACATCAAACGGACAACACAATTGTCCTAAATATAAATTTAAACTTAGTCTAATTTCACGAGTACTAGCAAACTCTGGACCATTCATTTGACTGTAGAACGACTTCACCGGCTGGACTTTAAAGCGTATAAGGCAGTCACCAGCGTTCAAAACGTAAAGCCTTAGCCAAAACTATTCATTTACATAGCTCAGCCACATCGATATAAAAATAAACGTATACATTATTTTATTTAAACAATTTCGGAAACACTTAAAGCTGTATCTATATATTTAGTGAAGAGACGGAACCTAATAAAATGCAAAGATGAAGAGAACTTTAATGCTAAGGCCCTGATATAGTTCCTTGGGGTACCCTTACATCATCCTATGAAGAATAATCGAATTTCACGTAAGTAAAATATCTAGACAAATATCAAAATTATGTATGTATATATAAATAAATATCTGTTATGGAGTTCACAAAAAGAAGAGTTCCCTCTAGCGTTGGTCCAGAATGCTCTTTAGATCCACAAGGAAGCGTTCCAATCCATTATTCTTATTATTCGTTGTTTTTTCTTTTTGCTTTAAGTCGCTTACTTCTAACATTTCCACAGTGTGACCATTTTTTGTATATGCATTAAAAATATAATTCATCGACTTGATATGTATCACAAGATTTTTGGTAGATTACTCACAATAATTTAAAATAATCCGCATTTATTATTAATTTTGTTTATCACAATTTGCTATTGCGTTTTATAACCCGATAATAGTTGTGAACTGTTTCCGAAAGGAAAGGAGTTTAGTTTCGCTGTAGATTATTAGAAGCTCAGCCAATATTGTAATAACGTAAAATATTACGTATACCTTTACACTAAGATCTTAAAATAGCACGGGATAATTAAGCATTGTATGTACGTCGTTGGGAGTACCTTTTTGTTCTAAAGATCATAGACAACTAAAATCAATTTACGGAAATCCCACCAGGATAGTCAGATACTAAACAAAAAAATCCGTCAAATAACTTAAAAATAAATCACAGATGCAAAGAAACATATAGCCACGGTTTTTACACAAAATCAAAATTTTCATCAACAAATTTATTATTAATTTTTAATAGTATATTTGTGCTACATTAGCTTTGAAGCTCTGACAGTACACCGTCTTTTAATAGGACGGATCTATGTTACACGTCATTCATCAAGCACACGGAACATATAGCATTTTGAGTCTAAGCTTACATGACTCAAGTGTCACAATCCAACAGCAGTGTAAAGATTTAACTCGGAATAACACACGGAAGACCACGACAGTGACTTTACTATTGCCTTAAAAAATAAACTACGGACTAAATTGTCTTAAACAACACTTTTGGAATGATTTTGACGATCACAAGCCTTTTTTCAAACTTTTGGTATAAAATACAGAATGTATCAAAATGATCAAAAAAATTTTCTACCTAATTCTAATATTAAAAAAAAAAAAAACAATAGACAACAAAGACATTTTATATTTTAACGACTATTTATTTAGTTTGTAATACTTCAAAGTAATGCATTTAAATAAGTGACTGAATAACATTTATTCAAAATACCACAGATAAAAATATCCATAACAATCTATGGTATCGATCCGTTTCGCACGAACTACTCAATTCCGAACGAATGGAGTAACGCCATCAGACGTTCCAATTCACATGAAATAAATTATAGAACTTAGCTGCTGCTACCTCGGGACTATTCTAAAGAGTTTTTTTTTCATTCAAAATATGTATAAATAAATTATTTCTATTAGAAAAAACATCACATTCATATTATTTGTGACGTAGACAGTAACTGTAGAGCACCGGACAATACAATTTTCTAGATATGTTGGTTATTTGTTGTATAAATTAATTTGAACTTATGTTCAGTTACGTAGTTGTTGTACAACTTATCTCTTGGTGAGGGGAGTAATCTGAAAATAAAAAAACGTAAGTCTCCTGTAGTGCTCGCGTCTAAATGCAATGTGGTGTCGGCGTAAATCTACCACTCCCTTTCTTCCCTTGGGAGGGGTCTATACTATTGTTTATCCTGAACGTGGTGGGGCCAAGTGGCAGCTTCTGCTGATGCTCACAGAACATCTGCGTAAAGCATCTTGTGCTTCTGCATTCTTTACCACCTCCATCCTCAAATATCCTTAAAGGCCGGCAATGCACCTGCAGCACATGTACATGCAGATGTACGTGGGCGACGGTAATCACTTACCATCAGGTGAGTCGCTAGCTGGTTTGCTCCTCTTCCATAACAAAACATCTCTGAAAGGCGGTAAGGCCTTGGGTAGCAGGTGCGAAGGTACAGTTAAACTGTACTGTCACGTTATTATAACCTAGACCTATCAATACGAACCTAGACTACCTTCCCCTACAGACTAGGGGAAGGCTATGCATTTGTGCCATGTGCCATAGAGATTGGTAAAGGCCCGATTTCCAAAGGAAATGTACCCGCTGTGGAGACGCAGCCACGCCCAAAGGTTCAGCTTAAGCATTCGGCGAGGGACTGCAGGCGACGGTGGTGCCAAGCCAAGAGAAACAAGGCTTTACGATAATTTTAACTTTTACATTACAGTTATTAGTAACAAGACCTTTATTAGGTTGTCCAAAAAAAAACCCGAACTTGTCAATTGCCCATGGCTTCTAGTATCATTAGCGCGGTGACAGTTAAAGCCGGGTGCTTCATTAGAATTACGTAGTATATTAGTGTCCTGGGTTCAACTACCTGTATACAACTATGCTTTTAAAGACAGCCAAGCGGCGGCTTTTGCTGCTGCTCGAAAGGACCGGCTCGACCGGGTTGGTACCGCGACCTCGCAGAATACCAGCGTGAAGTAGAAGCATCTTGTGCTTCTGCGTTTCGTTCTGTGAGTGAGGTAACCGGAGGCCCACTCCTCCTCCCCATTCCACTCCATATCCTCCCTCCCGTCTACCAGATACCCTTAAAGGCCGGCAACGCACCTGTAGCTCCTCGGATGTTGCAGATGTGTGAGGGCAACGGTAATCACTTACCATCAGGGGAACCGCCTTTCCCATAAAAAAAAAATACAAGTTATCAAAGCGTACTAATGCGGTACGTCCAGCGGTGTCCAGAGAGGAACTCACCAGTCACAGCGTCGCGAGTCGCCCGCGCTCAGTTGGTGGTGAGCTTGGCGGTCTCGCTGTCGCTGGGCGGCGCGGGCTCGGTTCCGTGCACCTTGATGACGGGCGGCGGCGGGCTGCCGGGCGGCGCCGGCCGGCTGCTCACCGTCAGCGCGCCCGAGTTCACGTCCTCTATCGCTTTGCGGAGCTGCAAGTTAAAACGATTGGTTTTTTGAACGATGCAAAACAAATTATGTCCAAATTAGATAGATTATAACGTAATTTATTTGCTTTTTACAATATCTAACCCTCATAATATTTTATCTGATATCTTTAATTCTTTTATTTTGTAAGTATTGAATTCTCAAAAACAGATGACTTTCTCTATTTCATAGTGTTCTGTTTGATCTCTTCGTCTAAAGGTTTAGTTGTATAATTAGTCGCTAGGTGTCGTTCATCAATTTATCAACGCCTATAGTCTCACTTGCTTATATTAAATTATGAAACCATAGAAAAACCGTTGATTGATTAGTAATAGAAATAGCTTTGCCCAGCCATCCTAGAAGAGCGTAATCAGTTCCGTTCAGTTTTGAAGTTCAGAACCCTTAGGGTTGAAACTAAGTTAATAACAAATGATCGTCATGTATAACTGAATTATTAAATAACTTAAGATTTACAGTTCTCAAAATCCGACAAAGGCACGGCAAGATAACTGTAGCACAGTACTGATTACAACTCTGTCTGTCTTCAAGTAAGCATAAGATAATGAACATTACCTAGCATAAGTTATTAAAATGATGACATCGTTTTTCGGTTTCAGGCCGCGGAAAATACATCATAACACTAACCTCTTTCAGCGAGACAACTCCAATCAGCCGGCCAATCGCCGTCACATAAGCTCTGCTCACACCAAGCGTCGAGAACAGCGAGTGAACCTAAAACGAGGAATAAAACAAAATTAAACTCGCCGTTATTTATCGAGGCGTACCCCAGGGTTGCGCGGTAGGGCCTTCCCTGTTTCTTATATATGAAGAGACCTTGAGCGCGCTGAAGTAATATTTTGCGTATTACTGACCACGAATTCCTGGGTTCGAATGCCAGCTGCGGTCATTATTTGTGGAATCCACAAAGTTATGGGGTTTTCGGGTCTGGTTGTGTTGTATTGCGCCCCGTGTCTCTGACACTGCAGCAGATCCTCTCCCGATATTACCACACATGCGTTACGTCGCATACGTCCCGTCTTTACCTCTCCACCTTCCTAACCGAAGGTGGAGAGGTAAAGACGGGAGAGTGCCTCAATGTCATCGTACACTTACGGCACATTATATCTCCTGCGCAGTTGACAACTGTCCTCAGTGTTCTGAAGTTGTCGCTGTCGGTGAAATTGGCTGGATAGCCGGCCATTTGTACCTGAAATATCGCATCATGAAATCTCACCTTAAGTAACGAGGTTCTCTCGACCAGTTGGAAGGGCGCGGGGTCTATGTGGCAGATGTAGAGATGCTCGTCCTCATATTCTGGGTCATCTGGATGCTGGAAGATAAAATTAGAACAAATTGGATGCGTCCATGCTGTCTGTCCGTTTGTGCGAACGATTACTTAAACAGTGCAGAGAAGATCAACATTAGAATTTTTGTTTTTTTTTTTTCAAATTAAATGGCGAACAGGACAAATCCTTAGTTATTAACTAATAATGCATTACTTTGCTGAAATACATTATTTTAAAGATGTTAGAAAAGGTGATGTCGCCCTCAAAAAAAATAATAAAATGATACATATTACCTAGTCTGAAGACAAGGGCACGAGCAAGGGGGAGGGTCCCTCCCATAAATGCTTGCACTACTTATTTCACACCATGCAACCTTCACCACACCAATCACCCACACAAGCGCTACCCTCGACACTAGGCAATATACACCAACAACGATCTCTTAAAATAAATCCCATGATTAATTTACCCCACTCAATTGAGCAAATAATTTTCACCATATTTAGGCAAAAGGGACAGTGGAGGGGCTTGTACAGAGACTTTTTTTTACGAGAAAGGGGGTAAAAGCGCAAGCGGATCATCTGATGGTATGTGATCACCGTCGCCCACGTACATCTGCAACATCAGAGAGGTACGTTGGAGTACACACTGCAGGGAGGATGAGGATGGAGAGTGGGCCTCCGCTTACCTCACCGAACGAAACGCAGAAGCGCAAGATGCCTCCACTTCACACCGGTATTCCGGGAGGTCGCGGTACCGACCCGTTCGAGCCGACCCATTCGAGCAGCAGCAAAAGCCACCGCTAGGGTACAAAGCAAGACTGGAGAAAGCTAACTGGAATTAAAGAGTCACGTTGTGTCTATAACGTCTACGTAGGCCCCCTTAATGCCCTAAGGTCAATTTTGATATAGTTTAAGAAATTGCAATATAGCGTGATAACAAACAGTCTCCTGAGGTACATACCATATCCCTCTTTCTGGCGATCTGCAGCATCCTATCGAAGTCTATTTCCTTGGCCATCTCTAGCTGCTCCCAGGCCTTCTGGTCTTCAGGTGACATGTCGCAAACACGCTCACGTGGCTGTAAACAAGCTTACGTTTGAAGTGGAGCGATGTGCGCGCTTATGGGCTTTGACGGTCCGACACTGCCTTATAACCAACCGGCAATCATTTGCATGATTAGAAATAATTGTACTAAATCATGACTTACATTACATTGATTAGATCTTATCATTCTTGAAGTGACTAACTTTTGTTGAGGCAGAGTAATTTGTCGTGTTAATAAATGGAAACGTCACAAGAAGTGAAACGATACGCTCTAAAAGGGAGCACGAACCGTAGTTCTACGAGCCAGTGAAATAAAACAATTATACGAAAAAAACTACGATAAAGTTTACTTTGAAAGTGCGCAGTGATTATGCAACCGGGTTTGGTTTTCATTGATTCAGGCGTATAATTTATTTTTTTACCAATTGCACTTTCTTGTTGATGGAGGGGCTGCGTGGAATCCCGGGGCTGATCTGCTCCGGCAGCCCCCCCTCCACGTCCTGCAGCAGCGTGGACCTCTTGAAGATCGCCTCGAACGCGGCGCGGATTCTGCGACAAGTGAACTCTTTAGACGTTTGACTTTTTAACTAGTTAAACATTTGTCTCGGCTAACTTTTATGTTGATCTCCTTGGATAAAATGGAGTAGTAAATATATATATATCTCCAAACGTATTTGGAATTGTAAATTTCATAAACAATTGCGTTGCACCGAAAACAAAGTTTTATTTTAGCACTTAGGTCACACACTATAATAATCATACTGTTTAACTTAAATCATACTATCCTACCTGAAAACGAAGAAACGACATTTAAAGTCTATTATTTAAATTGTCAATTCCTTTTTATAAAACAATATGCTCAATTACGGTGATTTGTGTCAACTCCAAACATAAGCAGCTTTAACTACCGCCTCGGCCGCCATTACTCACAGCGCCATCTATGGAGTACACAAGTACATCATGTATGTAAAGAAACTATCTTTACATACATATAGTGTTCTAATGGGGCCAAAACATGGTGTAGTAAGTAGTTGTGACGTTTATTGATATAATACTAAAACCAGCGTGTTTTTTTTATGGGAAAGGCGGTAAACACATACATCTGCAACACCAGAGGAGCTACGGCCTTCAAGGGTATTTGGGAGATGGGAGGGAGGATAACGATGAGGATGAGGATGAGGATGAGGATGGGGATGGGGAGGAGGAGTAGGCCACAGGTCATCTCACTCATGGAACGAAACGCAAAAGCACAAGGTGCCTCTACTTCACGCCGGTACCAACCTGGTCGAGCCGGCCCATTGGAGCAGCAGCTAAAGCCGCCGATTGGCTCTACCGCATTTAACTTACCAAATCTATTTGATATAGACAGCAACGTTCCGGCTGTACGGTTGGCGTGGCGAGTGTTGCTTAGGTGCTACCCTGAAGGTATAGAGTTCGATTTTCGCACGAGACAAGTATTTCTATGACCTGAGGGTTTGACCGTGTGCAATTTATGACTGTAAGATACCTCCACCGCTGAGAAAATGTTTAATTGAAGCGTGGGGGTGAAGTTGTGGGGATTGTCTGTGGGTTGGCAGTCCCCACCTGGTCTCGGCGCCGGTGACGGTGGTGTAGACGTTGGGCTGCTGGGACAGCGGCGACAGCGGTGAGTGCGACCCGCCCGCCAGCCCGCGGCTCAGCGTGAACGAGTTCGTCTTCTTCAGGATCGACTTCGGACGGAACAGTTGTCCAGGGGCTGGAATTATCGCGATAAGATTTACATTGGTGAATTAAAGGTACCGAAAGAGTAATTGATAATAATATCAAAACTGGCCAAGTGCGAGTCGGACTCGCGCACCGCGGGTTCCGCACAGCCGCAACACACAAGATGGATGACGGGAGAACCGTCTCGATGAATACCACAGCGGTGACTGGGACCGCCTATCCGGTCGCCGAGCGTGGCAATTACGGAAAATCCTCGCTTGTGGCAGAGGCCTGTGCCCTGCAGTGGACTGTTTCTACTCTGCCACCCTTGAGGACTAAGATGGATCGCCGCACACCCCTAGGCAGCCGAAACACAACAGCGATTGCACTGACGATTGCAGACAGAAGAAAAGACAGCATCTGGTTTAAAATGTACGTAATCATATATCAACCTGGTATCAATCCACCCTGGTCTTTGGTCGTGAGAGAAGATCCCCTCGTCATCCCCGCGCCGGGCACCTGCAGCATGTCCGGTGCTGGGGTCACCTGCGGACAACAATTCGCTTACGGATTTGCTAATAGCGGGTGCAGCTGTATCCGCTATGAGCTGAGCCTCGAGGTGCGGCAGTGCTACTGTACTGCTTCACCTCGAGATTCTGAATGAGGGTATCAGCCTGTAAAGATCTCACTGCTGGGCATAGACCGCCAATATTTGCGTGGGTTTTTGATACAGTAAGAAATCGTGTACAGTAATTTTCGTTACTTAGCCACCAATTGTTGGAACAACCTACCACCACCTGTTCGTGGGTACCGATCTAAGGCTAGTTTTAAAATCAGGTATAGGTCACTTCTTTTAAATGGCAATTAGGTAATTTTTTTTTCTATGGAAAAGACGGCAAACGAGCAAGCGGTTCACCTGATGGTAAGTGATTACCGTCGCCCACTTACATCTGCAACACCACAGATGCTGCAGGTGCGTTGCCGGTATTTAAGGATATTTGGGAGATAGGAGGGAAGAGGAGAGGAATAGGGAGGGGAGTGGGCCTCCGGTACCTCAGTCACCGAACGAAACGCAGAAGCAGAAGATGCCTCTACTTCACGCAGGTATTCTGCGAGGCCGTGGTATCAATCCGGTCGAGCCGGCCCATTCGAGCAGCAACTAAAGCCGCCGCTTGGCTCTAACACTCTTAATAGTGGTACGACCTGTGTTAAAATGTGTCAGTCCTGGTAGTAAGATACGAAGGAAACTTAGACAATTTAAAGAAACGAAGCTACAGTTTACAGTTGTCCATCGGAGGTTGAGTGTATCAACGATTAACTTACGAACGAACGGCTAATGCGGAATTAAGCTCAACAACTTACTTTTACTTGTTTCATATAAATATTACTGTATGTCATTTGTATATGTATTGTATTGGGCTATTCCTATATTTACTCATCTGGTTGGGTTGTATAAATAAATATTTATTTATTTATTTATTTAAAATACTTTATTGCATACACCCTAATTGGAGGTTACAAAGGGCGGACTTAATGCCTATTGGCATTCTCTCCCAGTCAACCCATGGGTTGGTGAGATAGCCGTAGCAGGTGTATTCATTTATTACATTAATTAAGTAATAAAATGATTTTAAAATAACTATAAACAAATATAAATAGATATAATAAAATTAATGAATAAAAATATGATACAATATAAATAATATACATAATAATATACTATTACATATGTAGATAGATAAATAAACATAAATAAGAAACATAATAATAAATAAATAAGTCCATTTAAATTTAAATAATGTTCTTTAACAAATTTTTTAAAAGAGTTCCTGCTTGCCGATTTCTTAACCTTGTCGGGCAGGGAGTTCCAGAGCAGTATAGTATAATATAAATAATATTTTATAAATTATATACATAATTAAATTAAATAGATAATTAAAACCCAACCAGATGGAAGCCCCCGGCAGGGGAGACCAGACGGCCGAGGGTTAGGGAGAAAGGGAAAAAAACCGGCGGACAATGCGAGCGGTATCGAGTAGCACCGCCTTCTGCATTTGAGCTCGGAGCGCTCCGTCACGGAACATCTGAGGCGGCTGGGACGCCTCAGATGTTCCGAGAGGCTGCCTGGGATTAACCCATTCGTTTTATTAGTATAATTTTTTTTGTTGTTATTTATATTTTGATTCCTCATGTATTACAAAAGTCTGTCAATAAAATATTATTAGTTTTTGTTATGTTAATTAAGTTTTCATTATGTGTTACTTGAATTGTGGCAATGAATAAAGTACTTTCTTTCTTTCTTCTTTCTAAATCCGACACGCTGCCCCGGTGCGGGTTACCGGACTTCTTGCTCGAAACATATTTTTTATTCACACATTAGCATGATTTTTTTTTTAAATGTCGAACAAGTGGTACGTTCGGCACTTCGAACCCTGGTCGTTAGTCTCCGATAAAATTAAAGGACGCGTCCTTGCCACTAAGCTACCAAGGTACCAAGGTACCATCCGGCGATGCCGAACTCCCGCGGACATTGGGGAGCAGCGTCACAAACAGCACTGCGCTTTTGTTTGCTGTTCCATGACCTATGTCCATCAACGGACTTGTGGATACTGTAGAGTAATAAGTGCAACCTGCAGGTGCGGAGTGCTGCAACAAGAGGGCGCTCACCTCGAAGCGCGAGGGCCTGCGCACGCGCTGCGCCTCCTCGTGACGGCGCCGCTCGGCCTGGCGCTGCCAGCGCGCGGCCACCTGCAGCCGCCGCTCGCGGCCCACGGCCTTCTCGATCACCTTCACCAGTTCCCAACGGTGGATGGAGCCCAGCAGCACCATCGACGCCGGGCTGTCCACCAGCGGGAAGCTCTTTATCGTCTGTGCACAGGTAATACAGTAAAACTTAGGCTTCTCATGGGAACTCAAGTCTTATAAACAAGAAGAAAAGTGTTAACTGAAATCAAAAGTATTTCACGTCCTATTTCATGGCATAATCTATATATGTACCAAATTTCGTTCATAACCGTACACGCCTGTAAGCGTAAAAGAAAATATACATATAGAAAGTACATATGTTAAACAATTATTGGTTGTCGTTCATGGTTGCTGCTCCGCTCCTATTGGTCGCAGCGTTATGTCATATAACCTATATTCCACATCACGCAATAAAAGAGCCGTCTAGCGCAAAAATTTTTTTAAATGTCGAACAAGTGGTACGTTCGGCACTTCGAACCCTGGTCGTTAGTCTCCGATAAAATTAAAGGACGCGTCCTTGCCACTAAGCTACCAAGGTACCATCCGGCGATGCCGAACTCCGCGGACATTGGGGAGCAGCGTCACAAACAGCACTGCGCTTTTGTTTGCTGTTCCATGACCTATGTCCATCAACGGACTTGTGGATACTGTAGAGTAATAAGTGCAACCTGCAGGTGCGGAGTGCTGCAACAAGAGGGCGCTCACCTCGAAGCGCGAGGGCCTGCGCACGCGCTGCGCCTCCTCGTGACGGCGCCGCTCGGCCTGGCGCTGCCAGCGCGCGGCCACCTGCAGCCGCCGCTCGCGGCCCACGGCCTTCTCGATCACCTTCACCAGTTCCCAACGGTGGATGGAGCCCAGCAGCACCATCGACGCCGGGCTGTCCACCAGCGGGAAGCTCTTTATCGTCTGTGCACAGGTAATACAGTAAAACTTAGGCTTCTCATGGGAACTCAAGTCTTATAAACAAGAAGAAAAGTGTTAACTGAAATCAAAAGTATTTCACGTCCTATTTCATGGCATAATCTATATATGTACCAAATTTCGTTCATAACCGTACACGCCTGTAAGCGTAAAAGAAAATATACATATAGAAAGTACATATGTTAAACAATTATTGGTTGTCGTTCATGGTTGCTGCTCCGCTCCTATTGGTCGCAGCGTTATGTCATATAACCTATATTCCACATCACGCAATAAAAGAGCCGTCTAGCGCAAAAATTTTTTTTTAATCGGACAGGTAGTTTCCGAGATTGACATACAAACTGTTCAGTCTTATAAAAAATAATGGATTTACGTATGAAGTTGCATTTGCCTGTTTTCTTATTGGTTATTAATTGTCAATAACAGACAATATAAATAAATAATAAAAACAATACATAAACATTGGAAAGATGAAACCATATCGTGTGCTACAACATGACTAGCGCCATCTAGTTTGACGATATAAACTATATTTTGCTATCTTATCTTACACAACTATTTACATATTAAACACCATGGTTTGGCTTTCAATTGTTTTTCTATTTAGGATTCAAGTTAAACATGGAGACAACAAAAGTTAGAGTAATTTTCGACGAGTTCCGAAATTGTTCCGAAAAGAAAAAAAACAATAAATCACCTTATTCTCCTTGAGGATATCCTTAAGCTGCTGGAAGGTCATCCTGTTCCAGATGTACTTAACGTCGCGCACCATGAAGTCCTCCACGCAGATGTCGTACATACCTGTAAATATGTATAGAGTTCTGCATAGTCCCAAATGTTGTAATATTTGTTATTTGTAAGAAAATGTTGTTGCGATTAACAACCATATCGCCACGCTTCACCGAACGGTTGGCGATCGGAGCCCGATCACAGACGATGCCTATCCGGTCTAAGTAATTGAATTATGGCGTTTTAGAGACATTTGTCGGTGACCTTGGGGGGATATTATTAACCGTACGCATAGAGGACGAACTCGTGTCTCCTGATTCGTAGGTAGATCCCCTAACCGCTTGGCCACCGGGGCTGTACTTTGTGTAGTAATAGAGATTGAGATAAAGAACTGATTTATATAAACTTTTGTATGACTTAATAAAAGCAATAAAAAGGACGGATTGGCATTCTCTGCCAGTCGACCCTAGGCTCGAGTGTAAATAAAATTAACTTCACTGAAACCTAAATATATTTTCCAAGCTATTTGACTTGGTTTGAAAGTTAAATAAAAAAAAGTGAATAAACTTATATCAATTTAAGTTTCTCATATCGTGTACATATATTGTGGAATGAGTAACAACTTTATTTCAATTATATTATTAACTTTATTTAGACAAATTATTTTAATTAAATAAACTATGCACAGTATTCTACATGGATATATAATAATAACTTGTTAACATAGCGGTTAAGACCCCAGGATAGACGCAGGTTCCCATGGATTCACCTCTCAAAGACACGAGAGGAGCCCCTTGCCCAGTTGTGGTTCATTCATAGACGATTACTTCTGTGTAACAGAGACACCATACCGTTAGGTGTCCTGTATTCATTCGTTAATCTTACTCAAGTATTCAACGTCCTATTTGATTTGACGACCGCGTGGCTTAGCGTTTAGCGTATCCAACCGCTGAACCATGTGTGCTGGGTTCGAATCACAGCCGACGTCAATATTTGTGCCAAAAACAAAAACGATTGGTTTTCGGATCCGGTGATTTGCAACAATCACTTTTTCCGTAGTAAAAAAAATAAATACGTGTGAACATTGAAAACAAAATTACCGACGAGGATGGGATTCGAACCCACGCGTGCAGAGCACATTGGATTAGCAGTCCAACGCCTTAACCACTCGGCCACCTCGTCTTGTTACGTAGCAACGGAATATCAGCATTACAAATGACATGCGCTAATTTTATTTCTTTATGTAAATAAAAACTTTCAATACATTTGCATTAATTATTCATGGTACGGTGTTTACGTATCGTGGTGATGCTCTATAACATATTAAATCTATAAATCGCCGCATGGTGCAGGGGTTACGCTAGCTGCTTTCGAGGTCCCGAGTTTGAATTGAGTGTCGTATAGTAAAGAGGGGGTAAACGAGCGTGCGGCTCATCTTTACTAATTCTTTACTTCTTCTCCTTCATCTGTACAGTTCAGGACGGGGGTTGGGGGGAGCGGGGCATCCGGTTACCTCGCTCACCGAATGAAACGCAGAAGCACAAGATGCCTCTACTTCACGTCGGTATTCTGCGAGGCCGTGGTACCGACCCGGTCGAGCCGGCACATTCGAGCAGCGGCAAAGGTCGCTTGGTTCTACCACATAAAAGTAAAAAGTCGCAGCCTGTTGCGAAAATGCCTCCTTCCCAGATACGGGTATCAGAAATACGGGTTTAGGAGCCGGGAAGGGCCCGCCGTGCTGCTCCAGTGCGGGCTTCACATATCCACGAAATAATATTATTGTTATTTCTCACACATGCAGGTTTCCTTCACCGCCGAGCAAGTGGCAAATACAGCACTTAAAATCGCTATTGACAATTATAGTGGTGCCGGCACCGGGGATCGAACCCAGGTCACTAGCGCTCTGTGAAACTAAAGTGAGCGTCCTGACCGCTAGGCTACCACGTACCGACTAATAATTAGTAACAAGGCATCGTGTGGTGGCGACAGAAGGGAAGGGGAGGCATGGGCGAAGTGACACTCACGGCTGGCGGAAGACAGCAGGTCGGGCAGGTACGGCAGCTTCTTGATGAGTATGATGCTGTCGAAGCAGGAGGGCTGCAGCAGCGACGCCACGGCGTTGGCCGCCAGCACCGCCGCCATCACCGGCAGGATGTGCGTCACCTGCCGGCGATCAGTGCCAGATTGGTAGGGATGAGCGTCCCGCTTGCCCGCTTATATTTATTGTGTATGCGATATGTGGCATAAGTACGTACACCTGCAACACCAGAGGGGCTGCAGGTGCCTGGCCGGGCTCTAGGGATATTTGCGAAGAGGGAGGGCGGGCCTCCGGTTACCTCACTCACCAGACGAACCGCACCAGGCTGCCTCTACTTCACGCCGGTAGCCAGCGCCGCCGCGGTACTTACTACCGCGGTCGAGCCGGCCCATTCAAGCAGCAGCTGCGGCTCCACCGCGTACAGATAGTCGAAAACTGTCACATGATGGCATCCATCATGTGACAGTTTGCGCACTAATAGCACTGACTAAGGACCAGCTAGGTGCCTTACATAGGTTACCAAGGCTGCAACGTCTCCGAGCTAGCTGATCATTCGTTACGTTATGCTCCAAAAAAAGGAGATTGCGAAAATAAAGGACAGGTACGGCATTGAAGAACTTCAAAGTGCATGTAACCGAAAGGTCGGTCATGGGGAGGTGGTGGGTCTCTGGTCATCCCCTCCCGTTTATATGACATAAGTGCTATGACTGTCGCACGCTGATACTAGTGGAGGCTGGTCTTCCAGGTTGCACATGTGTGTGTGAGTTTACAGTAGCAAAAAAAAAATCTATTTTGCATATTGGTTATTAATGGTGCTGCTTACGGAACCTACGTAAGCGAAGCCTTTCTTACGCCACTACCAATGAAGTGATGAGGAATGAGACGAAGCGACCGATAACGGTTCATTCATTCACCATTCACCCACTTCGCAGATCGGGTCTTAGGACGCTCGTGGATCGGATATCCGCCACCTGTCAGAATGTCTAGTATTTTTTTTTTATTGGATTTCCCTTTCGTCAAATCTTGTGACCCGTAAAGGCACAGCACTCGGCACCCTGGCGGACACCAGGAAGCTGCAGCGGGTGCAACGTGTGAAGGTGCATTCAGATCACCTGGCCGGTCATCTCGCTCACGATGACGATGGTGGACACGGTGTGCGTCACCGCGCCGGTGAACGCCGCGGCGCCGACCGTCGCGTAACCGCCTGCCGACAAACACCGACAGTGTCGGTCATTATATATATGTAATATACGAGTAGGTGGTAGGGCTCCGTCTGCTGCTGCTGCAGCTGCCCGCCAGCAGTGCGACCACCGCTGGGTTCTGATGTGAACGGTATAGAGAACTTTATCTTAGGTTTATTTCTAAATAGAAGAATGCCTCTTGATGTTTAGAGGTTATACATATTAATGTAAAATTTTGTTTATTTCTGCATGTTTGAACGGATTTAATTTATAAAGCAATTTAATTTGTTGCAACCTTATGATTTGCGAAGTTTGATCCAACTTAGTAGTCTGTATGTTTGTCTTTCATTCATGGACACAGGACCACTTTTTTATTTCAAGATATCTCTTCAAGTTTAAATAGTATATGATAAACTCCAGGCTTCAACTAACCGGGCAGTATCTTCTGGACGTGGCCGCCGTAAGCCACGCCCAGCGGGCAGAGGTAGTGCATCAGCTCGCCGGTGAAGCGGCCCAGCGACGCGCCCATCTTGAAGGCCGGCACGAAGATCCCGGCCGGCACCGGGAGCGTGCACGACACCATGCTCAGGAAGAACTGCGCGCGGGGAAACAGCATGGTTCGCTTGTTCAATACTCTATACATTTATTCCTTTCACGTCGCGATTGAATAACTGTGGACCCAACACTGTGGCGGTCAGAGGTCTAGACATTTTATTCCTTTTAACACACTCTTTATCAGAGCTTATTTGGAACAACGTCTTGAAGAGTCCAAGCCAACAACTCCTTAAATAACCCACCCTCCACCGGGTTTCCCGATCCAGAGGCAATCATTTTATAATACACGTTAAATGGTAATGCGTGCAGGTGAGCTGGACGTTTGGAGAAACAGTTCTTCCCCTTCTTGTTTAGCTTCAAGCAGGCCACGTGTAGGCGTAGTGCTCTCCCCACCGGCGCATTTGATATAACCGCCAAGCCCGGCAGCGTCAGACACCATGCACTTGAGCAGCTGTATTTGCGCTGCGTTGTTGTGACTCTGACACTTTATATGGAATCTTTGTAAACAGTATATCTTCACGAGTAAACACAACAATATGCATGCAATAAAAAGTGTTTGCACTTATGTAATTATGTTAATTGACAACTGTGCAAACATAAATATATTATTAATTAATAATAAGTGGCTGTTTATATGCCGGTGTTTATAAGACGAGGTGGCCGAGTGGTTAAGGCGTTGGACTGCTAATCCAATGTGCTCTGCACGCGTGGGTTCGAATCCCATCCTCGTCGATTATTTTGTTTTCAATGTTCACACGTATTTTTTTTTAATTTTTGTTTTTGGCACTAATTTTCACCTCGGCTGTGATTGGACCCCGGCACGCATGGTTCAATGGTTGGGTACGCTAAACACTAAGTCACGCGGTCGTCAAATCAAATAAGACGATGAATGCTTAAGTAAGAATAACGAATAAACAGGATACCTAACATTATGGTGTCACTGTTACACATAGAAGTAATCGTCTATGAATGAAGCACAACTGGGCAAGGGGCTCCTCTCGTGTCTTTGAGAGGTGAACCCATGGGAAACTGCATCTATCCTGGAGTCTTAACCGCTATGCAACAAATTATTATTATATTTTCAAGTAGATTCCGTGATAAATTTGATATAAACGAAACTTTGTTAAAAACATAACTATATGATTCTATCGGGGAGGGATGACACGCGGAGCTTGGCGCGGAACCGGCAGCGGTGCCCGGGTGGCCCGCTGCGAGCTGAGCGTTTCCAGACATGTCATGGGATATAGGATACTTTTTATCTCAATTAGGAGAGATTATCTTAGAATAAAATAGGAATTACGCTCACGGAGCCGCGAGCAGATGCTGGCTGCGTTATGTAGTAGATGACACTCACCACCGAGAAGAAGTAGATGACGAGGCACCCGTAGAGGTCCACTTCAGGGGTCTGCCAGTGGGACACCACGGCCGCCTGTTCCGCAGTCAGCTCGTCGCTCCACGTAAAGTTGGCGAACAGGGACAGCACCTGCGGGGTACAGGAGTTGCATTTATTTATTTAGGAAAACGAGTAATTCATACACTGCAGCATACATATATAGTAAAGATTGTTCACAAAATTACGTAAGTGCTTGATTTGATGAAGATTATCGCAACATCATCATCATTTCAGTCTACCACAAGGCCACTGCAAGACATAGGCCTCCCCCGTCTCCTTTCCTCAATCGAAACAAACAAAATACAGCAAAAAAAAATAAAAAATATTTGAATACGCGCTGTATTCAAATTCTTTTTTAATTTTTTTTTGTTATATTACTATTTTTTATTTTATTTATTTAAATACCTTTAAACATAGTATTATAAAGGGCGGACTTAATGCCTCTTGGCATTCTCTGCCAGTCAACCCGGGGCGTGGAGAGATATAGTAAGGGTGCCATACAATAAAGTTGTTAAAAAAAAAAAGAAGAAAAGATATATAAATAAATATATAA
The DNA here is from genome assembly GCA_029286595.1 of Bhutanitis thaidina. Classification (NCBI taxonomy): domain Eukaryota; kingdom Metazoa; phylum Arthropoda; class Insecta; order Lepidoptera; family Papilionidae; genus Bhutanitis; species Bhutanitis thaidina. The sequence continues at coordinate 989,984 of JAGSMS010000023.1, read as the reverse complement.
AATACACATACAATTATATACATAAAGACGGAATAAATACATATAAACAAATATGATTACATATAAACATATATATATACATATATATATATGTGTTTATAGGTATATATATACATACATACAGCATACAAAATATTATTATAATTACAATGACCGATGATATCAATTCCACTAAGTGGGAACGGACGTCTTGAAGAGGTGTTCACGTACCAGTCTCTTGAACAATAACTTACTGGACACTTTCCTAATGTCTTCAGGCAAGGAATTCCAGAGTAGTGCAGCCTGAACAGTAAAGGAGTTGCCAACATAATCGGTGAAGTGTTGCGGAATGCTAATCTTATGATTAGATGAAGAGCGAAGGACCCGGTCGTGAGTAGAAAACACAAACTGAAATTTATCCTTTAGGTAAGAAGGAGAGGTAGCATCATTTAAGATAGAAAAGAGAATAAGCAGGACTCTACGAGTTACGCCTTTGTTGGAGAGAGAGCCATTTAAGGCGAGAACGGTATTGTGAGATATGATCATACTTTCGAAGGTTGAAAATATACCTGATACAGTTATTAACAAGGCGCTCTAGCTTGTAAAGAAGATCTTTGTTCAAGTCAGAGTAACACACATCTGCATAATCAATAATAGGAAGTATGAGTGTCTGGACTACTATATATTTTTTCTCAACATAAAACCATAAGAGTTCATACAAAAGCATTTATTTTTCAAAATCCTTAAGGCTATCGTTAAATAGAAGCAGACATTCTTCTAACCCTAATGTATAAACTAACTTTGATAAAGTTCAGTTTTAGATATTTGGATAGGGAATAAATGGACCGTATTTCTAGTTTATCTCCGTGGGATACGATTTTATAGTAAGCAGGCACGCACGCACACACATCGAGCGAGAGAGAGCTAGCAACACATTCAGGCTTACCAGTTCCACCATACGCCCACACACACACACACACACACACGCACGCACGCACGCACGCACGCACGCACGCACGCACGCACGCAGGCACGCACGCACGCACGCACGGACGCACGGACGCACGCACGCACGCATTCACGCACGTACGTACGATTTAGACTCTTTTGAAATAGTTTACTTCCCCATAGTATTTTATGGGGGAAGTACCTAGTTAACCTACCCACCCTACATCAAGTTAGGTGGTTAGCATATGGTACATCTTAGGGAATCCTTTTCAAATAAAATATTTTTCTTCTCATTCGCATCGCCATATATAACTACATAATGATAATAGCACAGTACCTGCTCCTGGTTGCCCAGGTCCGCGGCCATGAAGCGGCCGATGCCGGGCGGGAACAGCACCGACATCACCGCCAGCGTCATGAACCCCGGGTAGATGAAGCGGCTGCGGATCACAATACGAGCTTAATAACGTCTACCGCTTAATGCATACCGCATATGTTGGATTATAGTGTAAGCAAATGTATAATTATCGAACATTGTAATTTTTTTTTAAATATTTATGTAAATTCTTAGCTGTATTATTCTCTATAAATTGTTTATTACACCGGGCAATATGATCGATCCAATCAATTTGTAATGTTGCCAGTATTTTGAGTTACCGGACATTTAGTGTTGGCAACATTGTCCTGTATCATTACTTTAACAGTTATATATAAAAAGACGCTCTTGCAATTAGCTTTGTAATAAGTATCTGAGTAAAAAGAATTACACGTATATATGATAATTGAGTTTCTGTTGTTTTAAGTTTTACAATAGCAACGGAAGCGCATTCGACTTAGCATTATGCTGCTGTAGCTGCAGCGCTGAGGTTCTGCCGCTGCCCTTGTTCAATCTCAGGAACAGTTAAACAATAATATTGTTTAAAAAAAAAAGATTCGTAAATGTAGTTCGCAGCAATAGCCGTAAAGGTCCGAATGCGCGGCGAAAAGTTTTTAAAAAGAAGAGAAGATAAGAGATATACCAATAATGGAGTGTGAGTGCGTGTCATTTTTCGGGAGTAGTATTTTAGGGTCTTACTTCTTCTGCAGGAAGTTGCTGAGTGTCTTCGTGTTCCTCATGAACAGCACGTACTGGCGGTGCAGGAACACCCACACCGCTGCCATCAGCCCGCAGACGATACTGAACACACAAACACAAAGGTGACAAAGGTAAGTCCGCCCTTGGCATCCTCTGCCAGTCAACCTGTGGGTTGGTGAGATAAGCCGTAGCTGGTGTTTTTTTTGCGTACTGAATTCCTAGGCCCTCTTCATCTTCCCGCTGGTGACGTAAGAGACGACATATGGAAGTGTCTTGGCTAGCGACAGATGGCGGGATATCCATCTCGATAAATAAGCAGACCGGTGACGGGCAGCTGCGTCAAAGGTGTGAGATGTCTGATGCTGCGCTCGCCTGTCCGCTTCTCATTGTGGGAGAGGCTTACGTTAATCAGTGGTCATTGGATTTGTACGTAGTGTTTTTCAAATCATCTATAATTGTATATTCTGTGGACGAAGTATTGTTCGACTGTCAGCTATCGAGCATTTATTGGGAACAACGTTTCTGTGTGAGTACATTGGTGATATAAACTGACCCGAGCAGCACGAAGACGGCGAACTCCTGGGGGTCGAAGGGGAAGTCCTGGGGCAGGTTGGTGGGGAACAGCGGCTTCACGGTGGGCAGCGCGCCCGACCACACCGACAGCAGCCGGAACATCTGAACAGGGAGGGGGACTTGCAACAGGCTGCTGAATGGATGTGGGGTCGGCAGATGACCTCGTCACATAACGCCAGCGCAACAGCGGTGAGTGACGGTAAGGTCTTTGTTATCAAACAGTAGATTAAATCAACTACCTTTCAGTAATGCCTGCACCCTGTTAGCTAGCAAACATTTTTTTTTAAAATGGGAAACGCGGCAAAGGAGCAAGCGGTTCACCTGATGGTAAGTAACTACCGTCGCCCATGTAGATCTGCTGCAGGTGCGTTGCCGGACAGCAAAGGACTTTAAGAGTATTTGGGAGATGGGAGATAGGATGAGGAGGGGGACGGAGAGGGGGAGTGGGCCTCCGGTTACCTCACTCACCGAACGAAACGCTGAAGCGGAAGATGCTTCTACTTCACGCCGGTATTCTGCGAGGCCGTTGTACCAGCCCGCACGATCCGGCACATTCGAGTAGCAGCAAAAGCCGCCGCTTGGCTCTTTCACGTATAAATACACGGAACCCAATACTCACAGACTAGCAATGGTAAGCAGCGTAACCAGTGGGTGAGGAATGAGGGTATCGGCAGCGCTCACCAACCCGTAGTGAGTATGGGCAAACCTTACACGAAGTCCATGCCGGCTTTATGACGTATTTTTCGTTCAGACTTTTGTTCAGCACTGGGCATCAAAAGGCTAATGAAAAACAAGAAGTGAAGAAAAAATAAACTTGTTTGTAAATTTTTTCTGTTCTCTCTATTCGATTATCAACTCTGTCATCGTAAACTTTGTCAAAACTACACAACCATGGTCTCCAGTAGAAAAATGATTACACTTACAATGGCGCTACAGCAGGCCGCGAAGAATCCGCGCCAGTAGTTGCGTACCGCGAAGTACGTGGTCGTTACTTCGATGGAGAACAACACGCCTGCGGGAAAAAAGTAAAATTGCAGCCTGTAAATGCCCACTGCTGGGCAAAGGGCTCTCTTCTCAAATATTTTGAGAGGAGAGATAAATACCTCGCTAACTAACAAAAGTTGGGCATTTTTGACCAGCTTAGTTCGGCATCCTATAGCGCCGGTAGCTCAATTAAAGCTGAAATAGGGTTTTTTTTTTTTTCAATTTTAATTAATATCTATAAAAAGTAAATCATTTATCAACTATTATCTAAATACAAAATATCATCTAAATCGTTAGAGCCGCTTTCGAGAAACCAATTACATAAAGCGAAAGCAAAAGAGGCCACCGGGATTATTTAATAATATGTATTTAAATGTCGCCTTGTACATGTGAGTACAAACACAGACGACAGATATATGACTTTATTTAAGGTTATCGAACAGTTACGTTTTTAAACATGAAAAATATTCTGGTTACGATTGTGTTAGAACTTATAAATTAGCGGGCTCAATATAATGTGGTAGATAAAAGTAATTCGCGTACATCAGGTTTAGCATTGTGCTCAACTGAATGGGGCGGAGATGGTGCACCCAGGATTATACAAAATCGAGAGTCAGCAGTAGGGCAGTCATTTAGGTTTTCTGGAATTCATGGTCCTCCCTCCAGAGATTAGAAGATGCTACGCGGTCATCTTACCCGCAGATGATCTCAAATTGTTTTTTGCAGTTCGAAATGATTGCGTCGGACATTAACTCCAGCGAGACGTTGATAATTGACCGGGTGGTTGAGCGGAGTACACAGAACAGAACAAGCTAACGTTGAACATTCTCCCCGACGCCCGCGTACCTCCGACGGGCGCGGCGAAGCAGGAGGCGACGCCGACGGCGCACGCGGCCGCGAGCATCTCGGTGGTGCGCGACTCGTTGCTGTAGATGCTCTGGAAGCGAGTCACCAGTTTCGACAGAAGCGCCGCCACCATGGACGCGATGTGCACCGACGGGCCCTGTCGGCGGACAAATGAAAGAAAAGATATATTTTCAAAATCTTATCAATATCAATAGCATTACTGGTTCTACTGCTTGGGTAAGTGGTTAACATACTTAACTGCTGAGCCGTGAATTCTGATTTTGAGTTCGAATCCCATCCGAGCCAAAATTTGTGCAAAATCGTACACTACATATGACCCTTCCTCCGATCTTAATGCATTAGCGTCCGATGTGACGCCATATAGAAAGATAAAGAGGAGTGAATGCCTCTGTGTTTTTGTATACATTGATGGAACTATAATATCTCCTCCGCAATTGACAACTGCTGATAGTATTTGCCCTGGTAGATATGAGCCTTATGATGAAGTCTGCATCACAGTAGAATAGCGGAATCTTTTGTAAAATTAGAAGACTTTTAGGTGTTACCCTAACACTACATAATATGTAAAATGAGATAGTAGTAAGTAGATAAAGTAGATCTTTAGGTTGCTGATTAATTTCCGGCTCGAAGGACGAAAAAATGAAGGATGTTTTCCAACACTTAATATTAGTTAATGCTCATTGATATGGATTGTTTTTTTAAATAAAACCAACCACGCTAAGTGCTGAAAATACTCTAGTTGATAAGTTGTATGATAGCATTTGCAACATTGCAACATGGTGCAGCGACTTTTGCATGTTTTGCATTTTTAACTTCAAATCGAAATATGAATTTCTTACCTCTTTACCCAGCGGTAAACCAGAACCCAAGGTCGCGGTGAGTCCAATCACTTTGGAAATTAGAGCCCTAAATGTCAGGTACTCTTTCAAGTGTACTCCACGGAGGATCGTCTTCATTTCAGGAATACCGGACCCTGATAACAAAGTTAAAAAGAAAATGATGTCACGTATATTATATTTTCTTTTTAAATATTTATATCATATACATATACATATAAAAAAGATAAGAGTTAAAATTAAAAAAAACGAATCTCACCTATACTCTGTGCGGCCACAATATGCACAAATCCAGCGGCAAAAAGAATGAGGCATACGGGCAATGAAACCCACGCCACGTACTGACTGAAGGTGGAAGTGGCCAGGTCCTTGTACATCCACATACGAGCTGTAATCACCAAGATGCGAAGTCTAAGGGTATATAAACAAGAAAAGCGTAATCATGTACATTTAAAAACTTTGGTAGTAAATATAAAGTGCTCCTCAACGAATGTGGTGTTAATTCCAAATATAGCTAACAACGCAGGAGTAACGTTACAAACTAAATTTACTTTCCGCCATTACGGTTATTTTATTATGTAAAAGTATGATAATGATATGCCGGCCACGTTGCTCGTAGAACTGACAACCGCTGGGGAAAAAAGGTTCTCGAGTGGCAGCCACGTACAGGCAAACGCAGTGTAGGACGACCCCCTACAAGATGGAGTGACGACCTGCGCAGTGTTGCGGGAAGTCGATGGATGCAGGTGGCTCAGGACCGAGCTTCGTCACAATCTTTGGGGGAGGCCTATGTTCAGCAGTGGACTTCTGATAGGCTGAAATGATGATGATGATGATGATAATTTCAAAATACGTTACCTCTTCATTAATTTGCGAGCATGAAAACAAAGATTTGAATCAAAAAATTCTGCAGTCTACAATTGTGTCGCTGTGAAACGTAGTGTTACATAGTCGCTAGTTTAGGACCCATACTGTTCACTCAGCACAAAGGTTTAGTCATACCCAGGCTATTGACGTGTAATAAAGTAACAAAATGATCATAATAGTAAAAAAGATTAACGCATATTTGTTCATCACCTCCTTTATACTTTTCACAAAAAGATATTTGTTATGAACTGCATTCTGGTACTGATAAGCCATGGTAGCCGAATGGTAGGGCCTATCTGGCCGTATATGGAGGGCTTGTATCAAAAAGTTTTCGATGCTTATGTACACGGCGCTCGCTTTAATTTCATAGTACGCAAGAGATCTGGCCCCGATCCCTGATGCCGGAACCACAAAAATTGTTAATATTAGGTTTAAGTGCCGAACCTACCACGTTCTCGGCGGAGAAAACGTAGTGAGGAAATCTGCATATCCAAGAAATATTAACAAAAAAATTTATGGAAAAGACGGCAAACGAGCAAGCGGTTCACCTGATGGTAAGTGCTTACCGTCGCCCACATACATCTGCAACACTATAGATGCAGGTGCGTTGCCGGTCTTTAAGGATATTTGGGAGATGGAAGGAAGAGGAGAGGAATAAGGAGGGGATGTGGGCCTCCGGTTACCTCACTCACCGAACGAAACGCAGAAGCACAAGATGCCTTTACTTCAAGCCGGTATTCTGCGAGGCCGTCGAGAATCCGGTCGAGCCGGCCCATTGGAGCAGCAACTAAAGCCGCCGCTTGGCTCTACCACGCTTTAAAATCGAGGTAATGTGATGTTCACCAACATGCACTGGAATAGTATGGTGAATCCTTTTCGGCTCCTTTATTATCATTGTTTTTACTCTCATTTACAAACTTTTTTGTACGATTTGCATCGTCGGCCCTAAGACGGCGACGGTGTTACCGCCCGTCGTGTTGATCCAAAAAAGCTCTGGCGATATGTAAGGTGAAACGATTAAAACAGACGTTCCTCGTTTAGCTAGACATTATTTAGTGTAAGCTCGTGAGTGCTTTTTATTTTTTTAACTGGTAAAGGACTTAAATTAACCTTAACTTTTTATCAACGTGTCCAAATATTAAATGTGTGCTAAGATTGACCTCATATTCGGTACTGCTGATTGTTTTACTCACCATTATTGCAGACCGCGATGCCTCTGTCCATTGCGAAGTTGAGCACGGCCATGATGATCCCGAGCAGAGCCAGGAACACCCAATCCTCCCCGAGGCGAGCGAAGGTGTGCCGCCATGCGTAACCTGTAGCACACTTCATATCATTGCTAACTTTATAAATGCTGACTCACACGAAACAGAAAAAAATTAAACAAAAAGAGTTTAAAGATATTAGACATAAAACAGTAATAACTCTATTTGGCTAAACTAATCCAGATTGAAGACTGCCAGCAAAATAATCAAAACAAATCAATACATACGCATTGAGAAATGTCTTATTTTGATGCTTCTTTACTTGGACAAGTATGGTTGCTGAATACTGGTGTAAGATGGAACTTTGTCTTATTGGAACGGGGGAGCCGTTAAGCACAGCGACGACTGACAACGAATACCTTAAATTTCGCTCAAATTGAAAAGGTTTACGACTAGGTGAAGACTGCTGAGACTAATTTTGAAAGAGACAGAGGAGAGAGATGAGATGTGTAGTGGCATCATCCATCTCATTTAATTTGGTATGTTCTACTTTTTATTTCAATGTTTTTTTTTTATCAGAAAAATAGGCCTCTGGTTACCTACCTCACTCAGCGAACAAAACCCAGTAACACAAGATGCCTGCACTTCACGCCGGTGTTCTGAGAAGCCGTGGTACTACCCCGATAGAGGCGAATCAATCAAGCAGCAGCAAAAGCCGTCGCTCGGCTCTACCATGTAAATGAGTTTATTTTAAATTATACACATTAGAATATGAGAACGAACAGCATTCGTTGGTTCGTTTTGGTTGATCGTACTTCCATTAACATATATCGATTAACCATTGTTACTAATTAAATGAGTGAGGAATGGCGAAGTTTGGTACTTGATTGGTGGAATTGTTATACAATTAACTTTTAAGTTAAGCTACACTATCTATGATGATTATCAGTGACGCAGGAATGGCTTTGACGTTTAGTTTGGAAAGTCTAGAGAACCGAAGAACTGATTTTATGGAATCTCAGTGATGACAAATCATGATTCTTATCAAGTGGTGTTTAAGAAGTTGTGTGGGCTTCTACACCCATACTTATATAAAATCAAACTTCCTTTCTTCAATCTTTATAGATTATAGATTTACTTACCTAATACTTTAAACACTTTCCCTCTAGGTCTATGCTTTCCTGTTGCTTCAAGCTCCTTCTGTCTGAGCTTGTCGTCTTTTCGTCTTCTTTTTCTTAATCTCCTAAGTCTTCTCGCTTCTTCTCTGGCCGCTTCACTGAGGTCGCGTTGATAGCGACCATACATCTGGAACGAAATATCATTTTTGAAAATTATTAACCGCGACAATATTTATTATTTGACATAATTTTGTATTTTAACAAAAAGCAAGGGGGTCACACGAAATACCGACCTCTGGTTGGGGTACCACTGCTAGCCTACCAACGAGGCTCTGGTGGCCAAATGAGAAACAGTGCGAGGCTATCAGCACTACGGTCAGAAACCCCATAGCCCAGCATGGTGACTATGGGCAAACCTTACAGTAAACATGTTCAGTAGTGAACTAAAATAGGCTGAATTAGTAGTAGTAAATGTAAGGGTTTCAAAAGAACAAAATGATAAGTGTTTTTTCGAAGTATTGACATTGATATCCTAAATATTTTTTAAATTAAGAATATTTCATGCATTACAATAGTTTTAGTGGCAATACCAAGATTATTTCAGAAACGGTTCGGGATATTTGGAGATTTTTTTTAATTATTTACCATCGTTTTCTCCAAGTTCCTCATCCGCAGTCGGTACACGCTATTCAATAACAAGGTCTGGCGACCGTCTGATGGCAGCAATTACATCTAAATACGCTCAAAACCTACAATCTAGTGACCGGGAGCAGCATCCCCTAATATGTTAGCGCCAGCACTGTGCTCACCAACCCACCTGCTCAGTATGGTATATATATACGTTTCAGAGAAGAAACAAACTTTGACCTCATTTTCCCACCCATGGGGAGGTAGACAATTTTCATCAAATTTAAATAGGACCATCCTGGAGGTACAGCACATCCAATAAAAAAGAATCGTCAAAATCGGTTCACAATTGGCGAAGATATAAACATACATTTAAAAAAAATAATTTTGTAGTCGGTTAAAAATGGGCAAATATATAGAGATAAAAGTGATTTGGAGCCGTGTAGTGCTATAAGAGCAATTAAAGCCAGCGGCCAACTGAATCCGAAATTAGTTCAAGTTACCCTTGAGACACTGTTTGTGGAAGCTGTCAGATTATCTCGGCATTGTTTGAAAAAGATAAACCAACGGAAAACGCCTATGCAATTATTTATAGACAAATGTTTGTTGTCAGCGGTAGAGCTGCAGTTTCGCGGTAAGTTATGTCGTGTGGCTAGGGCCCACCGTCTCACTTATTTTTGGCACCACCAAATAGCAGGGCAAACAATGTTTAGTCCTCAGGGGTGTCAACGTATCTGTTAATCTACTGCGATGCAGCAGTTTTGCAGGTGCCCACGAGTTTCATTAGTCACTTACCATCAGATGGAATTTTAGTTCGTTCGAATATTTTTTGTAGAAATTCGAACTTTATTGGATCATTTTTCTTTTCCCTCTTCAAACTGTTCACTGTTGGACAACACAAAAGCTACCAACGGGGGGATCGTTATCACTGTTTATAATCTAAGTCTGGCATATCTGGCCCGCTGTGATTTGACCCTGTCGAAGACCTTTGGGGAACCCACGGGATGTTATGTGGTCTGATTCTGTTACGCCGGCGCCATATAGCGGTAATCTTTAAATAGTATGAAACAAAGTCGCAATTCGCGTTTGTCTGTATACTTTTACCTAAACAGCCTCCAGACATCTCACACCTTACACCCTGCTACCCGTCATTGATATATTTTTCAGAATTGTTAATCTGGCACGTGACACGGGAAGAAAGGGGATGGCAAATCCTTGCAGCGTCGATTGTGAATTCGCTTATAACTTCTTAACTTTTAAGTGGCCATTTACGAGTTGTTTATGTATTACTGTCTTTTCGACTTCCTGACTAATGGTCTTCAAGGCGACATCTGTCGGTAACTTATAGTAATTATCTGAGTAGTTCTAGTAAATATTACAGTGCTGCCTAAACCTGACGACGGCGTGGCGTAGTATTACTTGCCTGTTAAGTTCGAGGCTTTGCCCAAAGACAATAATATTATAGAGATTAGTAGTCTTCGATGATGTGTAAATAAACGCTGCATGCTTCACAACGCAATGTTTATTGTAACATCGACAATAGAGATGAGCGTCCATTTACTTGTTTTATTTATATATGTATCGGTGAACGCGTCACACACAAGTATACAACAAAATTGTATCAGTGACGTAAGTCTAGACGTCCACAGTAATGATCTCGAATCAGGTTGCGGTCATTCTTGTGGAGGTAATTATTCCCGCAATTAGACGCACAGAAGCGTGGGAGGTAACTATATTTAGCGATGCAATTCCGCTATTCGTATACGCAGCGCATAAATTCTTAGTCTCGTTAAAATAGCACAGCAAAGGAAAATGCGAAACAGCCTGCAACTATAAATATCACAGCTCTAAGCGTTGCTAAAATGCGTTGCAACTAGATAGGTTTCTTTAATGTTACAACCTTCTAATTCTTTTATCACTGCTACCCCAAAAATGAGGATTTGCTTACGCATTTGAAAAAAGGAATTATAAAAAAAAAGAATACCTAAGGAGTTTATAGAATACCTTATAGCCTCTAGATTATACTGGCTCTCTATGGTGGTGTTTTTTGTGTTATGATCTAGCCTCTGAAGAGTCAAGGAATGCGAATTGCTGCAGCAAGTGTGTATCTACAATATGGTTGTTCCATGTTTAAAGAATCGGTAAGGGCCGGTTCGATGCAGATTAGATTAATAAAACTAGAAACAGAAATCATTACCGGCGTTCACTGGTCCTGCTTTATGAGATTTTATCGCAAAAGTCATTATGCAATTACATGTAGGCGCCATATATATTAAATGGTTATGGCTCCAAGACAGACGGGGAGTTACTTGTCAGCATTGTAACCGGGGACGCCTAATGGAAGTTTTTTTATCGATAATAGTACGATGACATCTCATCGATATACGCTCGTATATCTCTGCCACTGCAACATACTTCACTATCATCCCTCTATAAGATTATGCGAGCAAGAGTTATGTAATTATGATATACTAGTAGAGTAGAGAGTTGTAGGTTAGTATATCCTACCCGTTTGCACTCGTTCGGTTCTTTAAGCGTGTCTGAACAACTAACATACAAAATTTCACATTGAAACAGCATCCATCACAATAGTTTTTAAGTTAAATCTGCTCAAACGGACATTCATACACACATGCAAAGAGTTTTATATTATGAATGTGTGGGAATGAGCAAAGATGAAGTCACCGTGTACCGCGTACCCAGTTTTCTATAGAAAATCATGTGTATGTTCTTTATCCTACCTACCTTAACGGCAACATGTGCACATCTATGGTACAGCTCCTTTCGAATGCTATGAGTTTTGCATTTCACCTTTTAGAATCAATGTTCAAATAAGGCACCACAATTTCTATGTTCACGTACTAACATAACGATAAGTATTTGAAGAATAAAAAGTAAAGTACTGATCAATTAATGTTAGTTAGTCGAAGGTCTCCTCTCAATTAAATAGCGACGTATCTTCTTCATCATAGTTCGTCCATTACTGGCCAATGACCTGTCATAGGAGGCATAGGAGGAGGAGGAGCAAATACTGGTACGGTTTATATAGAAGTTTATGGTTCGGTGAGCCCAGCTTCGGTTAATATGTCTTTTTTTTTATAATAATATATAGATGAGCTGTATCTATTGCAGACACTACTGGCTGAATAAGGCTGCGCTGAAAATCAGTGTTACGGGAATCTGTAATGTATACTGACCCTGGACCTATTTGTTGCATCACACGGTAGCGCAGAAAAATAAAAATTCTATTCAGAAATCATATTGTCTTTTTTTTTTGGTTTTAATTGTTCTTTTTATTGTTTTATGAATAACATTGTAATTGTGATGTAACGAATGAAGTTTCTTTGTTTCTTTCATTCTTCGCACTTGTGAGGATAATCATTCGTGTGGAGTTTGGTTTAGGAAAATTCCGGATCGGATTTTGCGCCACTATCAGATCACGGCGACCGTGTCTCTCGCCCTTGCAAATTTACCGGCAGCTTTTAATTAAAAATTTACATCAAATTACCATTGACCGTGACTTAATTAGTGAAAAACAGTAGCGGTTAAGATAAAGAGATAATATATGTCACATCAACCAGAATTAATTGTTACCGCGTGAGGTTGGCGAGGCTGGGGAGGCCGGCACGCGGGCAGAAGCCTTGTGGTGAAAATGTGCTCGGCGGATTAGGTTAGGATTTAGATATGCGCCACTATCACGCGCTCATGTGTTTGTTCGACCTTCTTGGTGTGCTAATATGCTACGGCCTGGCGAAATGTCTGGCCTGTTTGTCTTAGACAAACATCCACTTCTACTTACCATTATCAGTCTTCGGAGATATCTTAAAAAAAAAAGTTATTCAATGCCTAATGTTTGTAATTTCCGGTTGTTATAATTTGCAGTTAACGGTTAAAGCGGCGGTTCACCCTGCAGGCTAACGAACGAGGCTCTGGCGACAAACTTATGACTTAAGTTCGGGATATCTTAAAAAAAAATATTATTCAATGCCTAATGTTTGTAATTTCCGGTTATTATAATTCGCTGTTAACGGTTAAAGCGGCGGTTCATCCAGCAGGCTAACGAACGAGGCTCTGGCGACAAACTTATGGCTTAAGTTCGGGATATCTTAAAAAAAAATATTATTCAATGCCTAATATTTGTAATTTCCGGTTGTTATAATTAGCTGTTAACGGTTAAAGCGGCGGTTCACCCAGCAGGCTAACGAACGAGGCGCTGGCGACAAACTTATGGCTTAAGTTCACCACAAACCCAAATTCTACAGACCAGACGGGGAGCAGCATCTCCAGTGCCAGGGTGCCGGCATTGCGCTGACCAACCCGCCAGCACAGCGTAGTCAATGTCAAAACTTTTTATTCAATTAAGGCTTGTTTAAAGCTCCTTACCTATATGTATTAAAGTCAAAATCTTTACCGGTTCCCAATCTTACAATTCTTATAAGAAGATCTTGTATCTTCTTAGAGTAGAACTGCCCAGAAACTCTCTGGTCTTTCTTTTTGTTTTTAAAAACCATATTACGATGTAATTTGAAATTAAACTATTATTTACGGATTAGTAAATACAAGTAATCGTTATTTTAATTACTAATTCTAGTAATCTACGCGAATCTTTTAAGACCTGTTACGTGTAATGTTCCTAACGTATATACAAGAAGTCATAGTACAATAACAAATATATACTTTTTTAAATGTAATGTTTTGTCTGTACCCAGGGGACTTGTGAGTTCATACTAAGAGATCAATGTATGTATTTAATTGCGCCTATTTTAAAAAAAATATTGATATACAAGTTTTTTAAAATTTTATGGCAGATTGTCGCAATGTATTTTTCACATTCATGTGCTATTGGTGAGAGGAAAGACAAAATTGTGACCGCGACCGCTTGTATAGTATATATATATATATATATAGTATATAAGCTACTCGTGTGTATTATTACAATATGGTGTGATTTTGCTAGACCTTCTCTTGACGTGATTTTATTATACCAACGGTATGTGCGTGAAGGGGTCTGTCATCCCTTTCTCTCATACAGCGTCCAAATTAAAATCTCTGACAATTAACTATCGAATTAGTAACACGACGTAACGATCTAAGTGTGCTATTCGCTAAGGGTATTATCACACTTTTTTCCGCCACGCACGACTTTCGTGAATTCACGTGTTCTTCATGATTTATTCATAGTGGACAGTTTTAACAGGAAACGTTGAGGCTAAGGATTCTCCCTTGACGTCTGTCTATTGTTCGGCACTTCAAGATCGTAAATGACGATTGATATCAAAAAATTATCTTACGGAAGACGATGAAAAGGGCATTTGAAAGAATTGGTTTGGTACTTTATAATTCTTATCACATCAACGGCACACAAAAGGAAGATCCTTGTGGTTGAGTCATGAGCGATTTGTAAATAATGGTGCAAGGAAGCTTGTGGCACGCGGCACAGTACACTAGCGACCCATCTTCACCTTACCGCAAGGCTTTGGAGGAAGGATCGGACATAGTTTCAGAGATATGACCTTCCAGACCCGAAAACCAATAGCTACAATGTTATATTTTTTTTTATGGGAAAAGCGGCAAACGAGCAAGCGGTTCACCTGATGGTAAGTGATTACCGTTGCCCGCGTACATCTTCGAGCAGCAACAAAAGCCGCCGCTTGGCTCTACCACTTTTAAAAATGTTTATGTAAAATAACAATAATCAGCGGTTATCGGGTCCGATCGCTTTGTGTTACGCGCCGCTGAGACACTACATCTGACCTCTCCTCCGATCGGATCCCCTTCCTCATCCTCCCTCTCATCTCGCAAATACCGGCCAAGGCCGGCAACGCGCCAGCAGCACCTCTGGTGTTGCACATGTAAGCGGGCGACGGTGAACGGCTTGCTTGTTTGCCGAATTTCCCAAAAACAAAAAAAAACACGCTAACTAATTTGCGGGGTCAGCTGAAACTGTAACTGCGTCCAAGGTGTCTGTAGGTGTGATAAACGAGCTGGTCACGACTCTTTATTTGTCATAGCTGTACGCCCCGGCACGTGAGCGCAATCACATCGACCGAGCATACTATGTGGGTTTAGGGACAGTTCATATACAATGAACGTGAAATATATTTAGTTACATAGTAAGATATTCGTATTTCATATAGAATTTTAAGATATTTTTATCATAGTTTATTTACATTCGATTATAATACATATATACCATTTGGTACGATAACTTGTTGCCGTTTTGTAGGTAGTGAGATAATCCCATTGCTGTAGAAATTTTGGGACTTCTGATCAAAAAACAGCGACATGTAGTTTTGACAGTCCTCTCTTGATGGTAATCTAACAACACTAACCGAGACCGATACAGCCTCTCTGTTCAACCCAAGGTAACAAGGCCTAACTCCAAGCAATAACTGAAAATGCATCATAATTGTGAACGGAACACTACACATTCGAAACTAAACTATTATTTACTGATTTTGTCGCCTTTAATTTTTTTTTTATATTCCCGACGTTTCGATTGCTTTACAGCAGCCGTGGTCACGGAGGGACTGAGGTGTTAGACGTCCAGATCTCATAGGAAACTCTGGCTACCTTCAGCTTTTATTTAAAATTTTTTTGGTCCGATTCACGCAGACTTACAAATTATGTTCAATGAATCCATAGGCCAGTGAACTAGTAAAGACTGTGTTTCAAGAGCCAGCGGCTTCCCCCATATGATTGAGGTATATATTTATGTCTTATCTAAATAAACATTGATTGATATAAAGTTAATTAAATAATTGACGGCTCGTAGTGGCTAAGCGTTTAGCTGCGGCTCTGTGGGTCGGGGGTTCGATTCCCGCACGGGACTAGTATTTGTATGGACTACAAATAATAGTTCCGGGTCTGGGTGTTTGTCCTTGTGCATTTTATGTACGTGAACTGCCTCCGCGACACAGGAGGCATTTTTACTGTGGAAGGTAACGTTTCTAAAAAATAGATGAATAGGAAAGAAAATGAAAAAAAAAGTAACCTTAATATATTAATATTAGCGTATTGACGTTTGCATATTTCTTAGTACGTCTGTGTGTGCGTGTGAGCGCGCGCGTGTGTATGTGTGAATGAGGCTGCTTGTGTGTCCCCTTGTTTCACAAATTTAAATCTGTCAACATTATTCTATTGACCCCGCTAACTCATTAACAGGTAAAAGAATTTCTTGACTATTAGGCAGTTTGATCATAGCCGTGGTAGCCTAGTGGTCGGGGCGTTCACTTTAGTATCATAGAGCGCAAATGACCTGGGTCCGATCCCCGGTGCCGGCACCACTAAAATTGTTAATAGCAATTTTAAGTGCTGTATTTACCACGTGCTCGGCGGTGAAGGAAAACATCGTGAGGAAACCTGCATGTCTGAGAAATAATAAGAAAAAATATTATTTCGAGGATATGTGAAGTACGCCAACCCGCAATGGAGCAGCATGGCGGGCCCATTCCCGGTTCCTGCACCTTCTCAGATATTTGAGATGGAAGCCTTTGCCCAGCAGTGGGTACTTACAGGCTGCTACTTTACCAGGCAGTTAGATTTCGTCTGCATAATGATTTGTGAGGTGGCGAGGTTGCTGCTGGAAATTTATGAAACTGGTGTTAAGTTTTTAAAGCCGTATGCACTATATGTTACATTACAGTTTTTTTGTAGAGTCGAGTGACTGGATAAAAGAAGCACCATTTACTTGGTGTTATGCGTCATGGGGCTTGTTCGGAGTGTCATGCTACGCGAGCTAGTGCTCCTTGGCGAAGAAAATCATCCCGTGGGAACCTTCAATATCAGCACTAAATAGAGTCGCAGTGGTTGATCTGCGCTGCTTTAATTTCATAGTGCGCGAGTGGTTCGGGTTCGATCCCCCGGTGCCCTTCCATCACTAAAATTGTTAGTGTGCTGAGTGTGCCACGTGGTCGGTGCTGAAGGAAAACGTCATGAGGAAACCAGCATTTTTGAGAAATAATAAAAATAACATTTCCAGGACATGTGAAGTCCGCCAACCTGCGCTGGAGCAGCGTGGCGGAACCTTCCCGGCTCAAGGCACTTTCCCATCTCTGTGGACATTTAGAGTCTGCTACTTTTACCAAGATAGTCGTGGGGTTAAGGGTTTTCCTTCGAATCAGGAGACTCGATTTCGATCTCCAATGTAGCGGGACCGAAGTGAACAGACATCTAGGCAAGCGTGTACCATCCTAGGCCTCATCTTCGCCTTCCATCGGGCAAGATTGAGGTCAAACGTTAGCCTATTTTTCATAAAAAAGAAAAAAAAGGGATCATACCAACGAGTTTATCGCAACTTATTTACGATTTGAATCGTAAGCCTGGACAATAAACCGGCGACAGGCTCACCACCAGTCACGCTGTCACCACACATCCACACACTTTATTGAGTATACGGTTGTGGTATGTTGAAAGTGACAATGCACACAGTGACAGTTGGATAAACGCTCGCGTAGCGAACCTCGTTACGACCGAGACGGCATCATCGGAATACCGTCGGCAGTTGTTTATATTTGAACGTTTCATAAAATCGTGTCGTCGCCGTTTCGTGAGGCTTAAACAACTTTAGGCACGCCTGAAGTCGTGATCGGTGCCGATGCATGGTGTTGGCTATGTAATTAGTGATATAATTGAATTTGAAACGTACACTTTGTTTGTGACTTTGGTGAATGCCATTTAAGACTTTAATTCTAGGAGATAAGCGTAGTTTATAACTCTAGCCTATTGCCTATTGCCGCGACTCCGCTCGTGTCATCGTGTCAACAACCACACAGTCTTGCACCCCGCTTTTTATGGGACAGCATAGTTTGGACAGTTCAAGCTGGAACTTTGGATCTACTCAACCGATTGAAGTAAAACTTAGTTTATAAGAAGCACTATAAGCTTTACAATGTAAACAATAAACTTTCACTATCGGTTCCGCCGTTTTATGAGAGCGCGCGCAAACAGATAGAAAAATTCAAAACATAAAAATCATTGTTTATGGGTCTATATTTTGTATGTATTTATATATATCAGGATATATGTATGTAGATAAGTGTACATAACTTCTAAAATGTGGCATAGTTGTGATATACATAGACAGATGCGTATATACCCTTGCTCACTGGTCATTATATCCTCTGCATCCTGGTTGTCTGGTAGAGATCGCTTCTAAGTCACAAGGCCGCCAATTGTACCTTTGTGTATGTATATTTTTTTTATTTTTGTTACTTGGTGTACAAAAAAAAGTAAAGTAGCAGCCTCTAAGTGCTCACAGCTGGGCAAAGGCCTCCTTCTCAAATACGACTACCAGAAAGGGTTTAGGAGGCGGGAAGGACCCGCCATGCTGCTCCAGTGCGGGTTGGCGGACTTCACATATCCTCGAAATAATATTTTTATTATTTCTCAGACATGCAGGTTTTCTCACGATGTTTTTCTTCACCGCTGAGCACGTGGTAAATACACCACTCAAATTGCTATTAACAATTTTAGTGGTGCCGGCACCGGGGATCGAACCCAGGTCACTCGCGCTAAAGTGAGCGCCCTGACCACTAGGCCACCACGGCTCTTGGTGTACAATAAAGTATTTTTAATATTTCATTCATACACTTACCTAACCTTAACATCCAGTAAATAGTCCACTGCTGGACATAGTCCTGACCCATAAGAAGGATATGCCATAGGCGCCACGCCTTGGAGACCGCGGTACCGGGCACCTCGTACCTTTGACGCTGCTTTTTTATGGGAAACCACGAAAAATACGAAGCCCCTTACACTACTACAGTGTAATTAGTACTTACAGCACTAACATGTGCATGTGCTGGTGAAGACTTGAGTTTGTTACCCCGGCAACTGCGAACTTGTAATCGAGCAGGAGTACCTTTATTTATTTATTTATTTAAATACCTTTATAAAGACACAAAACATTTCACGATCAAATCGGAGACGTTCTGAAAAAAGGCTAGGTCAAGAGTACTCTAAACCAACGAGCATGCATGCGAAGATTGATGAAAGTGGAATAAGCGAAAGACTTATGTCAGGACCGCAGCAAGTGAAAGAAGATTGTCTCTGCCTACCCCTTTGGGAACAAGGCGTGAATATACTAACGGAATAAATACATATAAATATAGCATTATAATGTGAAGACACATTAGGGAAGAAATCATCAACACTACAAGCATGTAACCTAGAGACGTTAAGATTAATCTCATTACACCTACAATGCTGTAACGCTGAGCAGCCGTGGGGGTACACCCGATACCTCAGGACGCGCAATACAACACCTGCGGCTGCATACAATTGGCCGGGTCACGGGATAGGTAGGCCGTGGGAGGAGAGGAAATAACGCCTGATGAGGTAAATTGCTTGAGGCCACAATTGGCGGCGTTACACATGATAGTGGAGAGATAACCGTTGGCGTTTATCTTATTAACGGTTTAATGTGGTTCCGTATAGCGTGTAATTTCATATGCATTATTAGCATGTTGAATACGAGTTGAGTTACAATCTGATATGACTTGCGAGTCCGTGTCGCTCTACTGTATTACTGTACACTCACACACATACAACGCGTCGGTGCAACGGAGTTCGCATGCGGCGAACCGTTACACGGAGCTGTGACGGACGGCACAGTCTGTGGTATCCAACGTCTGGTACTGTGACGATTGTGAACAAAACCGCCACAGTGATTACCACCAACATTTTAACGTGGTAGAGCCAAACGGCGGCTTTAGCTGCTGCTTGAATGGGCCGACTCGACCGGATTAATACCACGACCTCGCAGAATACCGGCGTGAAGAAGAGGTATCTTGTGCTTCTTCGTTTCGTTCGGTGATTGAGGTAACCGGAGCCCCACTGCCCCTTCCAATTCCACTCCTTATCCTCCTTCCCATCTCCCAAATACCCTTAAAGGCCGGCAACGCACCTGTAGCTCCTCTGGTGTTGCAGATGTATGTGGGCGACGGTGATCACTTACCATCAGGCGAACCTGTTGCTCCTTTGCCGCCTATCATGAAATGTTTATGCATGAACAATGTTTATTCCTCTCGTAGGATACTTATGACATGTTTAAGCTATTCCACCTAGCGATTGGTCCATGTCCGATGCTCTCACGACAGGCACACTCCACTGACGTAAGAGTACTGGACGGACAATACAACATTGCAATGAAAAAATAAAATCGTGTAAATATATTGCATGTAATTTAAAGAAATTTAGTTAACCATCGGAGGTTGAGTGTATCAACGATCAACTAACGAACGAACGGCTAATGCGGAATTAAGCTCAACAACTTACTTTTACTTGTTTCATATAAATATTACTTATTAATGTCATTTGTATAGTTATTATTTATATTTATATTTTGATTACTGTCATATACCTCATGTGTTACAAAAAGCCTGACGACTGCTCGTGAAAAAAATATATACACGGTGCCGACAGAACACCAGCGCTGTAGTTGTGGTTATTCATTTAGTATTGCTATAGCATTACGCTGAGTCGGACGCCGTTTTGTTGCTGCAACTCAATAGAATATTATTAGTTTTTGTTATATTAATTAAGATTTCATTGTGTGTTACTCGAGTTGTGGCAATGAATAAAGTACTTTCCTTTCTTTCTTTCTATATATGACTAAGATTTGTACTGCTGCGTCATGATTGTCTAAACACATGCCCGTAACCGGATAAACAGGTATATGATTTAAGTAAACGTATGATGCGTGTGTAAATTGAAATACCATACTTAAAAAAATTAATATATAACTATCTTCACTATGTTGATGCGTCAAACATCGAATACTGAAGTACCTTTCGAAGTAAAACTGCTTTGCACTTCCAGAATTATAAGTAACATTTCAAAGACAGTTCTATTTATAGAATATACATATTACCAAATTGTATGAATACTTTTGTCGGCGAAATGAAACTACACACAAAACTTAGCCCATAAGCGGACGTACCCGACGACGTAACCTTGTAGCATCGCGTGCGAGCATCGCGTGCATTGTCAAGTTCGTACCCTGGCAAGTGCTTCCTACAATTTGTCGACGAACACCGTTTGTGTACTAATGCATTAGCAGCGAGCGTCTAGGTGTGGTAGCATCGGGTATTTATGGACTTAAAGAACAGCCCCCAGAGTCCACTGCGGGACATATGCCTGTCCCAGAAAGAGGATTAGCGACCGCAGCACTAGAAAACTACAGTTTTAAACGTGGCAGAGCCAAGCGGCGGCTATCGCTGCTGCTCGTAAGGGCCGGCTCGACTGGATCGGTACCGCGGCCACGCAGAATACCGGCGTGAAGTAGAGGCATCTTGTGCTTCTGCGTTTCGTTCGGTGAGTGAGGTACATTACACACATGTCAACATTACATTATCATCCAGTTCACAGGTATGTTTAAAGTTTCATGTGTCTAGTTTAACCGGGAGTTAGTATAAAGCAGATTGCAAAATTTGTACGGAATAGACCGATAGATAAGCACACGAACTTGTAAAAATTTCAGAAAAAAATTAATTAAAGCGAGCGCCTCGAACGCTAAGCTGCCACGCTCTTCAAACGCTATTATCTTAACTAACTTCAAAAACCTGCCACGTGCGAGTCGGTTTCGCGAGCCGAGGGTTCCGTATAACCACACCATATATTGGTGATCAGTATTTACCAAACACGTTACGTTTTTCTAAATGAAGGAACTCTAAGAGAAGGACTAATGTCTCACGCTAAGGTTCGCTCGCACTTGACCGGTTTTTATTATTTGTTGTTTCACTTTAGAGTTTGCACTGTGATTATCTCACCACGCTTGACACTTCTATATACTGCTGTTTTTACGAGAGAGCAAAACAAGAAAACGCAACATCGTCTTTTTGTTTTAAAAACATTTTAAAGGTACGTCAGACTGACAGACGCCGTAGGCTTAGTACGGAACCCTAAAACACGGGAGCAATCTTCCCGTTCCTGTTACATTAGTCATCAGAGGACAGTCCGGATGACTCTACTTAAGAGCTTACCATAAGTATTTACCCAACGTGAGTCAGGGCTAAGGACTCTACGTGGGCGGGTCAGACTGCTGCGGCGTGAGGTCCCCCCCGCACGCAATGCACGTTTGCAACAAACTTGTAGATTCAAGCAAGCTAGAGGGAAACAGGTACTGTCGGCATAACAGACCCCACTCTCATCCATCCCCATCCAACGCATCCCGATCTCACACAGTAATAAGACCATGCATTTTATGGAAGATTAGACATTTTTAAAGTCGTGGTCAGAGCGCTCACTTTAGTTTCATAGAGCGCGAGTGACCTGGGTTCGATCCCCGGTGCCGGCATCACTAAAAAATGTTAATAGCAATTTTAAGTGCTGTATTTGTCACGTGCTCAGCGGTGAAGGAAAACATCGTGAGGAAACCTTCATGTCTGAGAAATAATAAAAATATAATAACAAAGACAATGTGCAGATCATGATGTCCAAGTTTTAGCATCCTTCTCAGACTCGAATTAATTGACTGACTATACAATTTATCACCGTATGTCGTGCGACAATTGTACATACATATGTCGTGCGACATAATAACATGTGTATAATAAACTAAAATCACGTATTATATAATAATGTATTAAGTGTTACTAGTAATTATAATGTTACTAGCTGTTGTACCCGGCGATGTCCGGGATAGAAATAAAAAAAAATATTATTGAGCCTATGTCCTTCGCAACACCATAAGAAACATATCTTAAACAATCCGGTCAAAATCTGTGACCAGTGCTTTTGAAGATTAGCCTGCACACGATATACAATAGAATTACTACGTCTTTATATATTAGTACATGAAGTATAGATGTAAAGATATAGACAAAGGGTAAAAAAACGTTCAAATTCTGTCTTGAGTGTTGATTTACCACGTGCAATGATAACATTGAGACCAAACACTGCAAATTTAAAAATAACAAAATATGTAATATTTGGAGGGTATTTTCCAAAGTCCGCCTTTGGCTCCAAGGTCGAAATTCTGACCTGCTTGATCTGGTACTGGAACCAGAGGAAGCCTGTGCCAAGTAATAGAATTTTATTTTTATGGGAAAGGCGGCAAACGAGCAGTAGGTTCACCTGATGGTAAGTGATTACCGTCGCCCACATACATCTGTAACACCAGAGGAGCTACAGGTGCGTTGCCGGCCTTTATGGGTATTTGGGAGATGGGAGAGAGGAGGGAGAGCCTCACTCACCTAACGAAACGCCGAAGCACAAGATGCCTCTACTTCACGCCGGTATTCTGCGAGATCGTGGTATTAATCCGGTCGAGCCGGCCCATTCGAGCAGCAGCTAAAGCCGCCGCTTGGCTCTACCACGTACGTTATACGTTATATTGGACTACTTGAGACTCACTTTACTTAATTATATCATATTATAAAAATCGTACCGATATTCGAACCCAAGACTCATGCAGCCGTCAAATTGTAACGTAACGGAATAACCACAGAATTCACGTGATTGTTCGTTCTATGATTACAGAACGATAATTCGGAAATATACAATGATACTAATTGTTCATTCACGAATTATTAATTGGGCGCGCGAGAAACAATTTATTTAGCGCATCTGTAATTATGCACGAACTGGATGGACCCGATATCGACTTAAGGAAATGCTGTGAGTCTCAAGGTCTACGACACACATACGTCTGTTCACGATGTTGCTCCATTTAGACAGACATACAAAATACTTTTATTTTGTTTGTTAGCATCTCTCGACATAGCGTCGCGCTAAAGTTTATGAACAAAATTTGAACTTTTACCGCTTAGAAACTCTACAAGAAAGTTATATCGCACAATTGCGATGTGAAAATAAAATGGGATGTATTAAGTAGTTAAGTTAGATTAAGAGGTTCGTGGTAGTCCAGTGGTCAGGGCCTTTCATGGAGCGCGAGTGACCTTGGTTTTGAGCCCCGGTTCGGGGAACACTAAATTTGTTAATAATCATTTTAAATGCTGTAGTTACCACAACATCGCGAGGAAACGTGCATAACTGTGAATTAATATTATTTCGACGATATGGGAAGTCCGCCAACACGCACTGGAGCACCGTGGCGGGCCATTCCCGGCTCCGAGACCCTCTCAGATATTTGACAAGTAGGCCTTTGCCCAGCCGTGGGCACTTACAAGCTGCTACTTTACTTTACTTTAAGGGGGAATATATTTCTAAATGCCAGCTTCGTAACCTGTTGATGAGATTGATTGAGATTAAAATAATAATTGACATTAAGTTTAATTATGTATTTGATATTGTAATTATTTAAGTGTATATTAAATGATGTGATCACGTGGTGCCAGTGATGACATATGGAACTGAGAAATGGTCCTTCACTGCAGGCCGGATGAGGAAGCTGAAAGTTGCTCAGCACGCTACGGAAAGGGCTATGCTCGGACGCAGTGTGGGACGACCTACCACAAGATGGAGTGACGACCTGCGCAATGTTGCGGGAAGTCGATGGATGCAGGTGGTTCAGGGCCGAGCTTTATGGCAATCTTTGAGGGAGGCCTATGTTCAGCAGTGGACTTGTAGTAGGCTGAAATGATGATGATAATATTAAATGATTTTATGCATTTCGTTAGTTTTACAGGTATATTTATGTGTACTCGGATAATGTAGTACTAATATTATTTATCTACGTTATAGAAGTTTTGTTTCGTTTACTTCGTTGCGCCATCCACAGAACTTTACCACACCATAGATGAACTGGAAGGGAATCCCTATAGGTATTAAATCCGTCCTTCATGTCCTTATGTATTAAGGAATTTTAACTTAGAATAAACATGGGGAAATCCTCCATGTAATGTATTTCATGTTTTACCTCAAAGTATTACTTTTAATATTACTTAATATTTATGAATAAACAAACATATACCACGCCATCGGAATTTCATGGGAGTTGGCACAGAAAAATTGGCTTCCGGTGTAGCAAAATGCCGATGCCTATTGAATTAAAGTCTAGATTGTTATTTTGATTTTTAATCATGTTATATTTTTAACTTTTGTGTGCGTGTGTGCTTCTTTCATAAGTTTACCAACCTGATAAATAACCTTGTGATATCCCTTTTATTCGCATTTCGAATTTTTTTGTACCACGGCCTCGCAGAATACCGGCGTGAAGTAGAGGCCTCATGTGCTTCTGCGTTTCGTCCCCCCCCCTTCTCCGAAATACCTTACTACCTACCTACTACTAAAGGCCGGCAACGCACCTGCAGCACCTCTAGTGTTACATATGTACATGACGTAGGCGACGGTAATCACTTACCATCAGGTGAACCGCTTGGTCGTTTGCCGCCTTTCAGATAAAAAAAAAACTCTGCTAATGAATAATTAGTACGTAACCATTTAGCGCTAAGTTAACGCTCTTTACCATAACAAATGAACAAACAATCACATGCTCCACGACCGACATTAGAACAATATTTGCATGTAGGTATGTGTATTCAAAGTTAGAAGCGTTTAGTCTTCTCACAGTCGTGGTTTTGATTATCACTCTGTAGCCACCTGTTGAAGAGATATGCAAAAATTATCTATGACACATATATCTGTTGTATAGATTTTTTTTTCATAATACTCGACGGGATAGTAACATGTCCTGGCAGAATACCGGCGTAAAGTAGAGGCATCTTGTGCTTCGGCGTTTCGTTCGGTGAGTGAAGTATCCAGAAGTCCCTGCCTACTGTAAAACTTAATACATCAGGAACATCGATAATTAAACCCAACACTCACGTATCAAATATTCGTGTATCACTCTTCACTCAGATACTTATTACAAAGATAATTGCGTCTTTCCTTCACCGCTACCAAAGTAGTAATGCCCATCGGTCTCCAATCTGTAACCACTTACTGAGTAGGACAATGTTGCCAACACTAAGCACACGGTAACTCAAAATACTGCCAACATTACGAATTTATTAGATGAATTATATTACTCGATGTAATAATCTATTTATAAAGAATCTTTATATCTTCAAGGCCAAAGTGAACAGACATCTAGGCAAGCGTGTACCATCCTAGGCCTCATCTTCGCTTTCCATCGGGCAAGATTGAGGTCAAACGCAAGCCTATTTTTTCATAAAAAAAAAAAATCTAAAGTATTCACATAAATATTTTAAATAATTCGTTAAATGATACATAATTTTACATTAGCTTACACTACCATCTAAACTCTATTCAAATATCCTCGAAGCCCGCCACGCTCCTGCAGCTCCTCTGACACCACCATCTGGTGCGAGGTGTCTGGTGCTGCGATCGCCAATCCGCCTGTCGAGCGTGACGATTATGGTAAACCCACCCTATGGGAGAGTACTATGACGTAGGCACAATAGATGAACTCGATGCTGTGAGCATTCTTTACCAGTCGACCTTTGGGATTAACCCAAACCCACACAAGGCCACGCATTATTTATTTTTTTTATTTCTGAGACACGTAGTTTCCTTACGATGTTTTCCTTCACCGCCGAGCACGTGATAAATTGTTAATTTTAGCGGTGCCGGCATTCGAAACCCACGACACACACGCTCTATTAACCGAAAGCGAGCGCTTTGACCTAAGCTGCCTTGGTTGTGGCTTAAAAAAAAAATAATGTGACAAGGAGGTATACGGAATAATGTTTGAAATTAGAGAGAGGATTCTTTTTGTCTAGAACGAGTGTTTCCTCGAGATTAAAATGAAAGGAACGGAAAGTGCTATTAAAGAAATTAACGCCACGACTCTGACCCACTTTTCATCTTTCCAGGAGAACGAACGTGACTGGTGGCGAGCCTCCTTTCCGTGTTTGCCACCGGGGGCCATATCCGCTATAGGAAAAATAATTTCACACAAATTCCGTGGAACGTTGTTCTCTTGTGTGTTTTCGTGTTATTTTTTTTAATATGGTTTCGTTTAACCAAGTCAGAGTTTAACCTAATAAACGACACCATGCACTTGCATGTGTTAAATAAATACACTTCGATTTTATCGAGGAATGGCTTATCACGAAATTGTTTGATATTTAAGAATTTTCTCTTAATTGTTTCTTCCGACATTAAAAGAAATAATCAAAGAGAGGGTTACGCTTGTACTGTCCCGACTACACAGATATAGTAACAAAATTTGTATAATGCCTGGCACATGCGAGTTTCTGGTGAACAAAGTCTCCTTATCAAATATCTGAGAGGGTTCTGGGAAGGGCCCGGCAAGCTGCTCCAGTGCGGGTTGGCGGGCTTCACATATCCTCCAAATAATATCTTTACATTTACATTTACATCATTATCATACTCAGATTTTCTCACGATGACAATGTTCTCTTTCACCGTCGAATACGTGGTAAATACAGCATTTGAAATAGCTATTAACAATTTTAATCGGGGATCGAACCCATGTCACGCGCGCTCTGTGAAACTTACAGTAGTTTTTTTTATTAAATTTTTACTTTAGAGTATGCATTCGTTTCCAGTGAAACCAAACGAAAATACAGCACTATTTTGGTTTCTTTTGTTCGGGTTTTTCGGCAAACGTTCGTGCGTATGATAGGTTTTTGGGTCGTGGTGATGGAACCACGGTCCGTGTCCTCTCTCTCATAACGAAAGCGTTACACCGGACGCGGCAGGGCGAGGAGTGTGGGCTTACTCTGTGGACGCGGAGTACGTCACGGCGTACGTAATCGACCTCGAAATCCATTTATTGCCGTTTCTAAACATAAGGATAATTGTAAAAGCCAATACGGTATTAAAATCTAACTTTGCTCGACGTACTGACATATTGTATTAATACGGGTGTATTGTAATTGTGTATTGTGTGTTATAACTACGGTTAACAGTTTATTCATCATTTTTTTTTATTTATTAATTCTTTATCGTGTCCCTAAATAAAGAAAGGAATACAATGGGCGGACTTAAAGCCATATGGCATTCTCTACCAGTCAACCCTGGGTGAGAAAGTAAACATGTTGGCAGGTTCGAAATAAATATAAAATAAATATATAACCCTTAAAATATACTTACATACTTATAACATATAATACATACATAAACAAATTATAAGTATTATCATAATTATCTAAGTAATAAGTAACGATGACTCGTATGCTCGATCATTTATACCAGCGGCTACTTGCGGCTCTGTTCCATGTTCTCCTGGTACTGGTAAATAGCATCCCATATCCTATTCCATATCTCATAGCTCGCAGAGGTGACAAACGTCGGGGAAAAAAAGGTTCTCGAGTGGCAGCCACGTACAGGCAAACGCAGTGTGGGACGACCACCCACGAGATGGAGTGAAGACCTGCGCAGTGTTGCGGGAAGTCGATGGATGGAGGTGGATCAGGAGCGAGCTTTGTGGCAATCTTCGGGGGAGGCCTATGTTTAGCAGTGGACTTGCGATAGGCTGAAATGGTGATGATGATGATCCTATTCCAAGGCATAACGCTCCTATGTTGTTTTAGTTCATTTCGGTATTAGCATGTAAGTTTATCATTTACAATCACCACTCACTGTTGAATGGGTAATTTATTCCTTGGCCTAAAGGCTGTCGCTCGACAGCGATAATATTGCCTTATTGTGCCTACCTCTAAAGTTCATCGTGATTTGTTTATTTTGTGTTTTTGTAGTGTATAATAATATATATACGTACATACAATATACATTCATCTCATTCCAATGTTCTTTCAATTTCATTGATTCCTTTAAATGTGATTGAACGACAAACATACAAAGTATCACATTGGATAAAACATGGCTGGCATCATATGACATTTAACCATAAGTTTCGTCAATATCGTTGTCGTTGTTTGTAAGTTTAATTCTAACCAGCAGCGGTGCTCCCTGCTTACTAACAAACGAGCCCCTGGGGGCAGATTAATTGCGAAAAATCCTTTTAAAATTGCCGAACCTTAATATAACTAGTTTAGTGCAGCTTCACTTTGTTCCAAATAAGCTGTGGTGAAAAGTGGATTGGAAGACTAAAATAAATATCTAGACCATCCCAGTGTTGGGTATGCGGTCGTGTGAGCTTTGTGCTGGTTTTCAAGAATTTCTTTTCAAATATCTAAAGAAACCGTAATAATTCTTTTCAATACCACAAAAAAGATGGTGTGAGGACATAATGAAGACCGGAGGCAAATTATGGACGAGATCGGCGCGGGTTAGGAAAACATGGAAGGCTTTGGAGGAGGCTTTCACCGCTATCAGGGTCCTTTACACCGTATCAGACTAATTAGAAAAGTAACAACAATTTTTTTTTATTGTAGCAACCAGTTAACAAATACAAGCATTGTTACAAAAAAAAAACATTTATCAATATTGTGTCGGTAGAGGTAAAAAAAAGTAATATATTAAAAAAAAAAAGTTTAAATAAATATACTAACCATTTAGTAAGTCTTATGTAATTTTAACCATGTAAGGATGAATAAAGCTATTATTATAAAGAAACCGTAACAATTGTTAGTCACAAGTACGAAGTTCAACTTACCAGAGTGCCCAAGTAACTGTGTCCGATTTCCTCCTCCGACGTGTCCCCCGAGACCAGGGTTTGACGTTTCCATTTCATTTTCGTACGCGGCCACTAATAATATCACTTTTCGATTTTTTTTCTATGGTTTAGTTGTCGAAAATTTTAATGCATCAATTAATATAATGATCATTAAAATCCTATCATTCGTTAACTTAATGATTTAACTTCACACAGTTGAAGTCGTCAAAGCATTAAACAAATGTGTTATCAATGTTATCTAGGAACGTATAAAAAACATTGTATTAAATTTTTATTTACAAACAAATAAACATATATTTAAAAGGTTCGGTGTCCGATTTTCAGACACGACAGACAATTATAATTTATCGTATATGATGCATAAAGAGAACAGGTTAATGTGATAATCATTAAGAACTCCGGGTGACGTTCAATCATTTAGATATCACGCTATAATAATTATTGTCGTAAAGGACCCTCGAAAATATGATCAGCATTCCAGAATTAGTGGAAAACATTTTAAAACCTGTAATATCTTCAGGAAAAAAATATTTTTCAGTAAAACTATCGCAATGCTTCTATTTTCGCAAAATATTTCAGTGAAGAATTTTAATTTTTTTTTTTATTTATCGAATATTATAACAACACAAAAACTTCACAAGACACTTTACGAACTCTTCCGCTGTTCGAGAATGAACACTATTTTCCTACTATCGTAATATTTGCAGACCTCCCGCGTACAGCCACCGGGAGGGTATCACACCACCGCACTGAGCCCAGGTGTGATGTGGCGCTAAGAAGATGGCGCGCGCGAGATGCGCTGAAGCGGTTGTAATTTGAGATTCGTGCACACTGTGCTTTAATGTAAATGTACATTTAACCAATCACACAAAAAGGGAGGCTCTGAATTTAACTATACGTGTGGTTTGTTAATGTGCGAGGTAACGTCCCCTTAAATGTGATTGTATTTCAATTAAGGGGACGTTACCTCGCACTAATGATGCACTTCGAAGATGCTGTGCGTATTTCGGTTTCTATAATCTAAAATATCTAATAATAAATGCGCTATATATCATTTAACTAAGGTTAAATGTTCCCGCCACGTTTACATAAGCCGAGTCAGCCGATGGAATCATTCCTGAGATGATACTGACGTTTTTTTTATGGGAAAGGCGGCTAACAAGCCAGCGGCTCACCTGATGGTAAGTGATTACCTTCGCCGACGTACATCTGCAACACCATAGGTGCGTTGCCGGCCTTTAAGGATATTTGGTAGAAGGGAGGGACGATGAGGAGGAGGGGGAGGGGGGCTGGGGATGGGGCAGGGGGCCTCAGGATAGCTTAATCACCGAACGAAACGCTGAAGCACAAGATGCCTCTACTTCAAGCCGGTGTTTTGCATGGTAGCGACCCGGTCGAGCCGGCTCACTCGAGCAGCAGCAAAAGCCGCCGCTTGGCTCTACCTGTGCTAAGCGTATCATTTTTATCAAATGCTATGCGTGGTTGTGCCGATCGACTTATGAGAGTATATCACACATAATCCAAATTCAACACACCGTTATGAGGAGCAGCTTCACCAGGGCAAGGGTGTCGGGACTGAGAGTACCATAAGATGGAACAGCAGGATCAGTAGTTGCGTGTCAGCTGTGATTGGGGTTTACAGGAAAATGGTGTATGTCCAGCAATGGGGCTTAGGACGGCGGTGATAATTATCGGGTAGAGTATAGAGAAGACGCATAAAGCAAGACTTTAGGCATTGCATCAGCTACAGGGCAGTTAGCTGAGTGGCTATGGAGCTTGTTGCTCCGTTGATGCTAGGGTTGCCAATTGTACAGTTTTTATTTATGAAAAAAAAATACTCAAGTGGAAGAGAATTTTGGGTCTTTGACAGACTTTTTTTTATAGAGAAGAGATACAATGCATGTGAACTCTGCACTAAAAGTAATAAGAGGCGAGTATGGACAAACACTTTTAGATATATATGCTGGCTTGCTAGCACTTTCGTGGAGAGACCTATGTTCAGCTGTGGACATATAGCAGTGGCATATTTTATGCCGATTAGGGAAAATAAATTTACCCATTTAATAATAATTTACTTTTTCTCCTCCGAAATTAGCGTACAACCCTAACAACAGGTCAATGCTTTTAATTTTACATTAGAATAACTTGTTCCACGAGATATTTTCTTTACAGGGGTCAAAGATTTAAGGATATGAACGTAAACTATATTAAAACGTTTTTTTTTGTTTACGTTTTTAATTGTTGGTTAGGTAATATTATTTCTTAATATTTAGTTAGTTCGTAAATTCGAAGTTCGATACGATACGCAGAATATGCGCTAACCTTTCAATCGGTGAGTGAACTAACCGGAGGTCCACACCCCCTCCCCCAGCCCCTCTCTATCCTTAAAGGCCGACAACGCACCCGGAGCTTCTCTGGTGCTGCAGATGTACATGAGCGACTGTAATCACTTACTATCAGGTGAGCGGCTTGCCCGTTTGCTCCTCTACCATAAAAAAAAAATCACTAAAATGCCATCGGGAGTCAGTATCAAATACTGACCTGGCACTTGTCACCTCGTTAAGCTTTTAGTTCCGGCGGAGTCGTTAAAGTTGTTAAATAAGGGAAGTGTCGATTAGTTCCAGTTATTGAGGACATGGATCAGAAGACAGAAACTTCAAGGCCTTCAATATCAACAAGGTTGAGGTAGATTTAGAACGGTAGACGGACGAGGAGTAGATGAGATTTTAGAGAGAGATAGAAAACTTTTCTCGCTTCTACTCATAAGAAGGGTTCATAATCGCCACGCACGGCAGGCGGATTGGCGATCCCAGTACCAGTCACCTCGCATTTTAGAAGCCGCTGCTCGTAATCGTTGTTTTCTTTGACTTTCAGTTGTCCTCATTTTTCCCGTGGGGAAGAATGAGGACAACTGATTATTACGTCTCAATCGCACGGTTAATATATTCACATAAATTATTCACGGTTTGGTGTTCTGTCATGACTTTTTAAAAAGGATAGATTTGATAATTCCGCGTTCTGCTAGTCGTCTAAGTAACAGAAAGATTTTTAATGCCACTTCGTCGAACTAAAGTAAGACAGCATTGTTCTCTCTCATCGAATGTTATCATTGTATAATGCTGTAAGTTCATCTTTTGATATATTTAACGGTTGGCTTCGGCCAAAGTGCTTATTACTAAATGATTAAAATAGAAATCTAAGTTTATCTAAAATAATATTGTAAACGTTTCTTATTACGCAAGCTGTGTTCACTGTATAACAATGAGCACTGTCTCTTAGAAAGTAATTTGTTATTAGACTGTATTAGATTTATAAGTTTCAGTTAATAAACCTTATAAATAAATTTAAAAAAAAATATTTTATAGGGTATAAATTCTATTGAAGTATAGGGACCCTGCATTGGTATGAGGAGACCCGAGTTCTATACTCTATGCGGAGAAATCGTACCGATGACTTTTTCGAAACTTATGTAGGATTTGAATCGTTAGATTGCCACTAAGACGACGACAGGCTCACCACCCGTCACGCTATCCCAAAATAATCTCTGCTGAAAAGTGGGTTGTTAGAATACAAATGTCTAGAATACTAACCTACTAACGGTGAGGGCTTATTTTTTTAAATATTATTGACTTTTTTTTTTTAATTCCTCATTGACAAAGGCGTGGGTAATAGGTAGTAAGCACCGTAAAACATTCACACGACAAAGCTTCAGCGACGTTACAGATCGACAGTGTGAACGCGCCTTTACGTTCTCCCGTTGGCGGGTGCTATTGCTTCAGTGTAACATAAGTTTGCTCTACCGTTTAGAGTGACCTCTACCGTCGATAACAATAACGTTTATCGAAATTCACGGCTCTAATTGTGTGGTAACACGTCGGCGGGCTCACGTGAGGACTAGATTTTTTTTTTTTTATGAGAAAGGGGTCAAACGATCAAGCCTACCTACATGTGCAACACCAGAGAAGCTGCAGGTGCGTGCCTTTAAGGATGAGAAGGGGGTATGGGGAAAGAGGAATGGGCCTCCGGTTAGCTCACTCACCGAAACGCAAACGCAAAAGATGCCACTACTTCACGCCGGTATTCTGCGAGGCTATGGTACAACCCGGTCGCGCCGGCTCATTCCAGCAGCAGCAAAAGCCGCCACTTGGCACTGCCGAAGGATGTAGGCCACTCCCATAGGGTCTCGTTCCATAAACCAACTTAAAATTTGCTTTCCACAATATAATACAGGATACTATAACTCTTCTTTTACTGTTCAAGCTACACTCCTCTGGAAAGCCCTGCCCGATAACATTAATGCAGCTCCTAACAGGAAACCGTTTGAGAGTCTAGTTCGCGATTACCTAATAGATCATTGACAGTATTCGGCTTATCTATTTTCGATTTTTATTATATATTTATTTATGTATCTTTTTATATATTTGTATACGTATTTGTGTATTTTATGTGATAAATATTTATTTAATTACATAGTGTGTTTATATGTATTTATTAACTTGTTATTATTGTTTTGTACCTGCCAACTACCTTTCACCATAACAAGGGTTGACTGGTATCCACTGGAATACGACTTGGCATTTGGTCCGCCCATTGTAACCTTAAGCTTAAGGCTAACAATAAAGAAATAAATAGGGACGATTTTTCATAATCATCACGCACGGCAAGCGGATTGGAGATCGCAGCACCAGACACCTCGCATCTTAGACGTTTATCACGCCATCTATCGGTAGCCCCATTGCGATATTCAAGGCATCGCTGAGCCGCCTCTCACGACACCCGCGGGACGAAAGGGGAAATAGATTCTTACGCCGAAACAGCACGGAACTTGTATTGTATCGTATAGTATAATTTAAATAACTATATATTACAATGCCCTCAAAGGACCCGCGTGTAAAATAACACATGTAAGCCTGAGTAAGCAATAAATTACAATGACTATCTCGGAATGTATAAAAACGCAAATATCGCAAAAGGCATTTACATGTATGTAGCAGTCGCGAGTGTTTTATAATAACGTATTAATAATTTTAACCTTTTCAATTACAATAATAATACACTAGTCACAAAAAAAAAATTCGGTTGTTTTCTTCCGGAACTGAAAATGAAAAATAAATGTTATGACCAGATCTGAAAACTAGACACTTGGAGCTACAATTTGCCGTCTTTTTGTTTGCTTTACGGATTTTGTTTCATCCTTTAACTTTTGTGACTATTTTATAATAGTAATAAAAATAAGATTTTTTAATTATTAGTAAATTAATATTTTATATTATGCATATAAGCACTCGTGTCTGTCATCCCATAAGTGAAAGCAGAGGTTACAAATTTCTATTTAGTACGACTGAGCGTAGTCAAATGGACGGAACCCACTAAGCTAAAGTAGCAGCCTCTGTAAATGGTGGGCAATTACAGTCTGGGCAAAGGCCTGTTGTCAAATATTTCACAGGGCTTTGGAGCCAAGAATGGTCCACCACGTTACATGTCCTCGAAATATTTTTTTTTTTATGTTTTATTTCACAGCCATGCCTTGTTTCCTAACGATGCCTTCACCGTTGATCACGGTGGTCGGCACATAAAATTGCTGTTAACCGTCTTAGTGGGATCGAATCAAGGTCACACGGAGACTATGAAACTGAAGCGAGCGCCCTGATTACAAGACCACCCACGTCTCTCCCTATCCACCCTCATAGATGAAAAGATATTTTTATAAATAAGACAAAAAATAAACAAATTAATATTAGTAAGTCTATTATCATCATACACGCTGATTAGATGAGAAAACGCTTGTCGTATCTAGTGGTGTGGATGCAGTGATGCCACACAAGTAGCCAAGAACAGGGACGGCCCCATGTCGTCGGTATCGGGCGAAGATCGGCCCTCGTGAGCGGAACGGCCGTGAAGGTCCCCCGGCACAGTGTCCATTGTCTCGCGCGTTCAGTTGCCCCTAGGGTTGTCGAACACAATTTAACCGTGTTTATATACTAACGTGTGTGGGGGAAAAATTAACATCTTTTTCGTCAAATGCCATCACGTCACATTCACCTGCACGTGGTGCACCATGGCAGCTAACTTAGCCTCTGGTTAGTTTTCTTTTTTCGGCTTTTAAAGGTATTTCGAAGGACGGTAGGATGAGGAGAGGGACGTGGAGAGGAGAAGCACAAGATGCCTCAACATCACGCCGGTATTCTGCGATCACGTGGCACTACCCCGGCCGAGCCGGCCCATTCAAAAGCAGCACCAAAAGCCGCCGCTCGGCTCTGAAACGTACAAAAAGATAACAAATCTAAATATATCCCATACAACCTGTATTAATGGTCTGACCGTGTCTTTGAAGCTGACGGACGCACAGAAACTACAACGATAGCAGCCGGTTGAAAGCCTTTCTTTCACAACAACACACACAGTTTATATCCCTAAACGCTTAGCCTAGAAAATAATTAATTAATAAATTAAAAAAAATATATATAACTCGTTACAAAACGATTGTCACTATTCGAAAGCGATTAGCTAAATCTTGACACGTTACATTATCTCAACGAGTTTCTGAACATTAAATGAGACATTAAGTAGGAATAATGTTAACGGAGATTATACATTGGTCTGAACGTGTTGAAATGGTTAAAATTGAATTGTTACGAGACGAGAAGGGATAGCTAACGTTTACCTTCGGGTTGGCATAGTCGTGAATCTTTAGAACACAAGTAACACTTTACTTTATAACTGGTCTAAGAATTCAGGAACCTACGATTTTTTTTTATTCACAGCATCTAATCTAGTATAAAATCTGCTAAGTACCATGGCACTTGAAAATAACAAAGCGTCCAAGTGCAAATCGCACTATGCTCTATAATGGTTCCGCGCATATGACAAATTAACTTTTTATTAATTGCCTACTTTTTTCAAATTTGAAATTCACTACTCGGTTTTGGGACAACATTATAAACCAAAGATCCAAATTTCAGTTCTGTAAATCAACTGTAACCGTCTACGATCTAGAGATCCGTGTCATACTGACGGACAGACGGACAGCAGAGTGACATTAATAGACCTCCGTTTTGGCCTATGGGTACGGAACCGTAAAAAACCTTTATTTCATCATGGGTGATGCAAGAACGCATGGCATGCCAGCTTTTTGATATGTTTGGAACGACTGATGCTAAGTAACCTACTGCACTTAATTTGAAGAACGTTACTTTTTTTTTATATAGAAGAAGGGGGCAAACGAGCATGCGGCTCACCTGTTGGTCAATGATCACCGACGCCCACCAACATCCACAACGCCAGAGGAGCTACAGATGCGCTGCCAGCCTTTAAGGAAGGAATAGGCTCTTTTCTTGAAGGTCCCTAAGTCGTAACTGTTCGGAAATACCGCTGGCGACAGCTGATTTCACGAAGGCGAAAAGCGTGCCAGAAAACCTTGAGTAACAAAACAG
The DNA here is from genome assembly GCA_029286595.1 of Bhutanitis thaidina. NCBI lineage: Eukaryota > Metazoa > Arthropoda > Insecta > Lepidoptera > Papilionidae > Bhutanitis > Bhutanitis thaidina. Next base: position 953,002 of record JAGSMS010000023.1, on the reverse strand, counting down.
ATGCGTTGCCGCTGAGGACTAAGCAGGAGTGTCTTAACGCCCGGAATCATATGGGCTCTTGATTCCTTTCAAACCCGAATACAATACTGGACAGAAAAGAGGTGCATTCGTTAGCGCTTACATGAAAGGGTCTATTCCCAACTTATGCATGCTGATAAAGAACAAGTAACTATCTACATCCCCGCCAGACAGAAACACTACAAGGTAAATTTCACAACGTATAAATTGAAGTGTCCGTGTAAACTTATTGTTAAAAGATATAAAATCTCTTCAGTTCGAGTGTAAATGAAGATATTGGAAACGCTACACACAAAGTGGGTGCTGTTTATGTCGTCACGAGATCAATAAGGAAGTGGATACACAGACGATCTACTATATATATATATATATAGGCAAAGATTACAAGACATTTGTAGTGTAGCTAAACGATCATTTTATCACCTGGAGAGAGCTTCATGGTTTCTCTCCCTCAATCGCCTAGCACGATAATCACGGGGAGAAGGGGGGTTGCAAACCAAGACTCTGTCCGTCTTGATAACTAGATGGCGATAAGATAAACAGCTAAACTCTACATATATGTGTAAACATCCATGACTCGGGTACACACGTTTATATTCATCATACAGATGTTTTGGGTTCCGAACGCGCAGCTTCGAAAACCGGGGTCGCTGCCAACTAGACTGAAATCTTTATTCTTCGACATGGGAACATAAACTTCACTTGTCATATGTCATTCCGTTTCGTAACGAGGTTCCTCTGGAGAAGAATCGAGCGAAAGAAACTGGGTGTGATTATTTACATTCGGAATGAATCCATGTGTGCATGTAATACACATTACATGATAAGCTTTTGATAGATTAGTAATTGTCCCGTGGATAGGGGATTGTCTACCGTAACGTTCCGTCTCCCGGAGAGGTGAAAGTTTAGATACGCCGAGTCGTGCCAAATAACTCTGCCAACAATGGTAACAGGAGTGAGTGATGATAAAATTTTATTTATCATCACTAACCAGCAAAGTTCCCAAAGCTTAGTTAGTACAGTCAACGCCAAAAGTAAATAATGACTAAAAAAGACTTCAAAAGCATTTTCCATCCATCGTATCGTAACATTCATTTCTTCGATTTGTTTTTGAAGTATTCTTTACCTATCATTGAAAAGAAATAAAAGAAAAGAAAAGTACTTTATTCATTGTCACAACTCAATTTATACATAATGTATGTATGTATGTATATATTCACGCCTTGTTCCCAACGGGGTAGGCAGAGACAATCTTCTTCCACTTGATACGGTCCTGACATACATCTCTCCCTTCTCCTACTTTCATCAATCTTCGCATGCATACTCGTTGGTTTAGAGTACTCTTGTTTCGAAACGTCTCCGATTTGATCGTGAAATGTTCGCCTAGGTCTTCCTCTCCCGACTCTATCATTTACACTCGCCTCATATATTTGTTTCGTCAACCTACTTTCATTCATTCTCTCCACATGTCCAAACCAGCTCAGCATCCCTTTCTCAATTACGTGTCACTACATCGTCTTTCACGCCACAACGCTTAATTGAACAAATAATGAAACTGAATTAACATAACAAAAACGAATAATATTTTATTGAGTTGCAGCAACAAAACGGCGTCCGACTCAGCGTAACTTACTTATAGCAATACTAAATGAATACCCACCACTGCAGCGCTGGTGTTCTGTCGGCACCGTGTATATATTTTTCTACTAAAAATAATCAAGTTTTTGAACTAGTGCACTCATTATTCACTTTTGACGTTGACTGTACAAACTACTCATGAGATAACACAATCACAGAATGTGTGCGAACGAAGGTAAATAATATTAATTGCTTATTCAAGATGTTATTGGACACTCGACCCCGTTATTCGAAAATTTCACCTACTTTAAAATTATTTTAATAATAATTAAATGCAATATGAACATAACGTTATAAAACATCATCACTGTACTAGTTTCTCGGGCTCATCAAAACTGATCGATAACTTGGTTTCTCCGGCGAGGAAGGCATTAAAGAAGAAGCAGACTATACTGTATTACATTTTATGTTAAAAAAAAACACCTTAGCAAAGTGAGTGCGATACATTGGACCGCCGGTTACCTCTCACTCACCAAACGAAACGCAGGGTCACAAGATGTCTCTACGAGTATTTCACTCCGATATACTGCAGGGCCGCGGAACCAACCCGGCGCCGCTTGGCTCTACCACGAATGTTACCGAAGAAGGGCGAGGAGATATACAGAGAGAGACGCGAGAGGATGGATAAGTGCAGCACTTACCCACTACGCCACAAAAATATTTCACGAAAATTTCGTGTCAAGTCATTTCTCCATTAAATCTTACCGTGTTAGTTTTCACGCCCAAGACTCGGTTTCCTTTTTGCTAACCAAACCATGTTAAAGAATAATACGAAAAGATCTCATAAGGGAATGTAATGTGAGATATTTTGGATTTTTTTTTGACGCATACCATGCGGTCTGGCAACTCGCACCTTACACTCTACGGACCCCCACAACAATTGGCTTTGGATGGGATAGGCCTGGGCCCATGTCTCAGTAATCAGGTATGTAACACACAGAACCACGTCGCCGACATACATGATGTTTCATAAATTTGTATATCAATTTACTGGCAACCCTAGACCATACATACATTGTTCGCATCTCTCTCCGGGCTAGACTTCTAATGAACGTAATAACTATAATGTGGCAACCTTGGCAGTGATTGTAGGAGATAATTATCTGTTCAACGTCTCTGTACACGAGGATCTATGTTATTATAATACATAAGATATTATGCTTTAGTTTAAAATTCAATGCCATTTCATCGCGTAATACAAGTATATCCTCAATGTATGGTCGCTGAGGTACTTTGCGGCAATACTTTACATTTAAGAGTACCTATTACCCACGCCTTTGTCCATTGAATAAAAAAAGAAAACATGAAAAAAAAAATAAGCTCTCAGGGACTTATTTTCTAGTATTGTGGTCAGCGGTCTAGACATTTAGTCCCACCCACTTTAACACTCTGGTGTTACTCATGATGCCTTCTTTGGAACAACATGGCAGGCGGTGAGCCTGTCGCCGTTGGACAGTCAAAACCATCGATACATATCGTAAATAAGTTTCAAAGCTACGGGCCCTTCAAATAGGGTATCGAACTCGAGTCTTCTGTTAACCACACGGCCCTTTAGGCGCAATAGGTCTAAAAAGTTATTTGAAAAGGTTTATCGATTTTTGCATATTGGAACCCTGAATATTTACCGGTTTACTAAATTACTTCCTTCCGTCTTCTACCTTATCGTGAAAGTCTTTTCAAAATCGGTTCTAAATCACAGACGGACGGTTCAATTTTATTTACATCTATGTATTGTTGAAAAAAAAAAAGATTAATTGGTTAAGATACTATAAGTAAAGAGTATATTTTAAGACAAGAAGTGATGGTCGACCGCAGTGTCATGTGATGGATCACTTCTTAGCTAATTAAAGGTTTTTTCCCCTCATCTTTAACACCTACACTTATTTATTGTGGTTAATAGAATAAACGGTTAATTTTACGAAAATATATTATATTAGCTAAGCCTCTGGCGCATGGTTATCCGTAGGTCTTCCTGTGGGTCCCCCCTTGGTTTGCCGCCTTGTCGTAATACGCCTTTGTAGTAACCGTGGCTTGGTCTCCCACAGTGAACCAAGAGGAACCTACATGGCCAGCCTATCTTTGCGGGGATGGTTGGCCCGAGTTGGTGGACTGTGGGGGGTGTTAGCTTTGTGCTCTCCTGACCCCCCTCAGCCGAGGTGGAGTCGCGGAGGAAGAGGAGTTTTGGTATTACGTTTCGCCATTCTCCCTATCCTTCGCGACTCTGGCGGGGGCCGTACCGCTGATGCGGCCGTGGTGGTGCCGCGGGGGGAGAGGAGTGTCGGTATTACGATGGCCGTTCTCCCTACCCTCCACGGCCGAAACGTGGTCGGCGGCGAAGCCATAGACCAGATCCGCCGCGGATGTCGGGAAGGCTGAGGCTGAACAGCGCAAGCGGTCCTGATCCCCATGGCCTCCGGGTGGCGGACTCGAGGGGGGGTTCGTTGTCCTCGTGGGTTTGGAGGCTGAGTAGGTAGGCGCGTCTGTGTTCCAGCGCGTCTAGCCATCCCGATGTTTTTATTTCCCCATGTAAAAAAAAATGGGTCTTCCTGTGGCTATCGAATGAGGCACCTAAGCCTTTAAATTGCAATGGCTACCGATAGATGGCGGTATGAGCATCTCGTAAAATACCAGACTAAAATAAAGCAGATCGATGACGGGCACTTGCTTCTATGGTGCGAGGTGTCGATGAGATGGTCTCGTCCTACGATCGCCAATCCGCTTGCAGAGCGTGGCGATTATGACAAATCCTCCTTCTAGGCTGTCAAAGTAAGGCAAGGTAAGTTGTTTTTTTTTTAATTATACGTGCCTGTTACGTACACATGATGAGTACATGTATTATTTATTTTTTACTTTTATGTTCCTGTATATGTATGGGTATATATTGTGTATTTATTTAGAAATATCAGTATATGTTAGTGTATATATATATGTTTGTGTATATATCAATATATATTTATTACATTATATTTTCACTTCTGTGTAACTTGCGTACACCCTTGACCCTTGCTCACTGGTCATTATTTCCTCTGCAAAATGGTTGCCTGGTAGAGATCGCTTCTATGCGATAAGGCCGCCAATTGTACCTTTGTGTTTCTTTTTATTTATTTATTTTTTCCTTTTTTTGCTATTGGTGTACAATAAAGTGTATTTTCATTTCAGTTCATTTCATTTTCATTTCATTACATGATTGTAGTTCATGGTAGCTCTGCTACAACATGATGTTATGTAGCCTGTAACCTTTTTGAATGGACGGGCTGTCCAACATATAAACTCTTTAGCTTTCTAATATTGGTACAGATTTATACTCACCTCAGTCATCCATAGAAATAGACACTAATATAGAAGTTTGTTTGGCACAATTCAAGCTTTGTGTTTGGCTTCCACAATCAATGTTTTAGTCTATCCGAAAGAAAGAACGACACGCCGCCTAGGCACGCCGTGTCGGAGATTTCGGTAAGATTTTCAACGCTTTTCGCCTCGCCTCTTACCACCGCCATCCACGGGTATAAAGGCGGTGGCAGATTCCTACGACGCGAGCAGTGGCTTTTTAATTTTAAACCGTAATTTACTGTTAAGTTCAAAGTAACGTATCGCATCGGACAATGGTGCCGGGGCACGTCTCCCTACTGTAACGAGACAATTGTCGTCTAGTCTAGTCGCGCTCCTTGGATTATGAAACGAGACGTACCCCATATTGTGTCTGTTTTGTTATCATGGAGAGCAAATACATTCATATATAAAGAGTTCTGTTATATGACTAACGTATGTTTCCATATAAAAGATATATATATATACAACACCGGTTAATTTTTTTTTCAAAACTTGAAATGGAAGTATTATTTACGGTATTTATCGCATTTAATTATGTTTTTATATTCCCGATGTTTCGATTGCTTTACAGCAGCCGTGGTCACGGGTCACTGAGGTGTTAGACGTCCAGATGTCATAGTCAACTCGGGCTACTTTCAGATTCTATTTATTAATTTTCGGTCCGATCCACGAACTACGAACTACGAACCGTCAAAATTGTCTACCTCCTTCGCTAATCGAACCTGGCTAAAGCTAAATACGATTATATAGAGAGGCGAGAAAATAAATAACGTTCCTTTTTCCCTATCTGCTAAAATCCAAGGCCAGTTTGCAAGAAACATATTGATGAAAAATCATTTTTATTCGGGTATAAATTTTTACATTCTTTTCTTGTAAAAAGTTGTAGGACTTTTTTCAGGAAGTGCTCGAGCAGCTGAAACGCATTTGTTTGCATAACTTATTGAGTCAAATTTTACATCGCTATCTGGCGTGCATTATTGCTGTACCGTAAACTTTTTTAAATTGTGCTCAAATAGTATTATTAATAAATTTCAATATTCGTTTGCTAATATTAAAAAAACATATTTTTTTTACAATTTCATTAGCCCCACCCCGAACTCAGACGTCTCGGGTGACATTTTACCAGGGTTGCTTCAGAGGAATTTTGGGGGAATAGATTATTGTAAAAGTGGTATGCTCCAGAGGGATTGCTTCAGAGTCTGCTCCCGAGCTTCAAAGTTTCAATAGATCTTGAGATCGGAATTGGATCTGTATGCGACTCGGCATTTTCCACAATCTAGTCGTGGTCAACGTCCAGAAAACTATTGTCGTATATAATAATTCTATCTGGGTCTGTCTGCTTATCGACATCCTTTACTTCGGACCACAGCACCAGTGTACGCCAGACCGGTGTACCAATTGTTTAATGTCATAGAAATATGACTGTGACATTGCCTGGACGGAAAATCTCAGAGCTTCCACTTTGACATTTGAAATTATGCAGTACATTTGTTTTGAGGAGTGCTGATACTTCTTGGCTCTTTTGACAGAAGCATGCGTAGTATCGCCTTCAGATTGACTATGATTTTTCACAAGGTATCTGTGACAAACGTCAACCCCTAAAACATTGGACGGCGTGCAGATATCACAAACTTATTTGTTCTGACATTATAGTATTACCGTTCCGTACTGACTCCCCTCTTGGCATTCTGTTAGTGCCAGACGTAAGAGAAGTCTTTCTTCAACAATACGCCATGAATAGTAAAATTATACACGGCGTAATTTCTCTTATAATAATATCTACCGACTGGGGCACATAATGTATTTTTTTTTTAAATCAATACATGCATCACATACATCGTCACCAGAATAAACTGTTTCAATATCACATCGTAACTAAAACGTAGCAATTTCTTATATAAAACAAGTATCACGAAGGACCTTTTTTGATTCGAAGAAGCTATAACTTTTTTGATTAAATCTGTTAATCTTAAATAGGCTAACAAAACACCTATGCTTGAGAATATTGTATAATGTTTAACGAGAACAAAGGTATAGAGTCACTATGCGTTGATAGGATAGTAATTTTCAGAAACACATGTTTTCTCTTTTATTCTGTGGTTGTTGAGATCCGTTAGACGGGTTATATAAGACCGAAGATGTACTGTTAACTAATTCATATTTTTGTCAATTTCAGAGATAAAATCCCAGCCATGTACCTCAATCCCCGTCACCAGGTGAATTATAAAAAAAAAAGAAGGTAAATGACCTTACGTTTATTCGGTCGGGGCGTCGATTATCGTCGAAACTAACAACTTTTTTTTTTCTTCACGAAAAATATTTCGAATTTAATTATACTCTGTGAAGCGTAATTGCTAATAACGATTATTATGCTGTAATTGCTCAAAATGATTGACGTTCGAATCGATTTCATTATAAACTTGAGATATTTGTGTACATATACTATCATATATCTATCATTCTACATCTAAAACTCAAAGACAAATGATAATGTAATATCAATATATAAATTGAGCCTAATTGGCTGAATGTTTTAATAATATATGATAATATAAATATGTCAATCTAATAATAATGCGTATTGTTCAGAGTTAATAGGTTTCCGTTAAGCCGTAACACAGAATAACTGGTGCCGAACCTAGGACTACTGTACAAATATTCTACCTATCCAAGTAATCAAATAGTCATAATTATAATAAACGACTAGCAACAAAAAATTATAATTATGAAAATTTTATACTAATGAAACTTTTAACTATTTCACGTTATACACACACTGAACTGCACTAAACCATAGACAAAAAAAATCCATTTTTTTTTTTAATTTACGAAACGCACCACACGAGTGTTTTATACGGTAGCGAAGAAGGGAAACTAATTTTCATACGTATGATGATAAAAATTACAATCACCTAGTAGTCAGCATCCGAGAGTCGTGTACATATTGACAGTGGGTACATAACAAATATATACACTGCGCCGTTAATTATAGACATCCGTGCTGCGCGCAGTACAAGAAAACGGGCGTTTCGTTAAACGTTCTAGGGAGGCGAAAATTTAGTTGCCGGAGTTGCATTTAACTGCGCTAAATAGAAATTGCCGGTTCCTCGCTCACCGAACGCAGAAGCAAAGCATACCGTCCTATTCGAGCAGAAACAAAAGCCACCGCTCGGCTCCACCACGTACCTGAGCCCGGTCATCGGCAGCACGATGCTAGTGCAACGGCCGATGCGAGCGCGAGCGTCCTGGCGACTCTGCCGATTATGGGACGAAGGTGCAGTGCCTTGTGTGGTTCTCCACCGACACAATCCACCTGTATTGACCCATGTATAAAAACTTAAAACTATGTGATTGGTTATTCTGTATCGGATAAGACAGTGCGGCTTTTATGCCGCCACCACACGGCTCGATATCGCTCGGATACAATAAAGCTTATGGAACAATTAAATTTCTTTATCATCATCATGGTACACGCCCAGTGCTGGGATAACTCTTTCTTGATATTTATTTAGGCTTTGTCGCAATCGCCAATTCATGCAGGCGAGATGTTCGTAGATGCTCGTAGGACCAGACATCTTTAGACGCTGCTGTGCGTCGCGGGTCTGAAGATTTTAGGATTTTAATCCAACAATGAGTAATGAACGAGCTTACTGTACTTGATCGTAAATGGTTACTGCGGCCCTAAGACATCCTGGTTTAAAAATCAAGATATTACTGTGTGACAAAGAGTAAGTGAAATAGAAGTCGTGTGAGTGTGACGCAATATGTGAGTGAGATAGGATGCATAAGAGAGCGAGAGAGAAATAAAAAAAAGGAAGATGGCGTAAGACGTGTACACAGGTCGACACCTTGAACACATTAAACCCGACAGTTAATTGCTAAGATGTTTAAGTTTCATCAAAATAAATTCATTGAATACTCCAGATTACTTTAATTTCCGCTCCCTCCCATATATATATATATGTCGGAAACAGAGGGCGCTGCGATAGAGAATTCTAGGACCAAAATACTACAACTACTCTATTTATTTATTAGAAGCTATTTTCATTTATTCTCATTCGTTATAATTTACATATTAAGCGATTGTCTTTTGATTTTTAAGAATTACTGATTTGTAGCTTCAGTTATTGGTTTCCATTGAAGCGAGAATTGTTTTGATTGGTTGTAGAGCGTAACGACAGGAACGCAGGGCGTCTGTCATTGGCTGTCATGCGCCCCCGCACGAGGCCTCTTTGAATTCTTTGATTTTATAAAGAAACCATTATGTTTCGGCATGAAATGTGTCAAGACAGAGTCAAGAAAAGTGGGGGCTTGATGATGATATTAATTTATCTCTAATGGGAATGGCAAAGGACTTTAGTCCATACAGCCAGGTCTGATGCACGTCTACTCTGTTCGTGCTGCAAAATGCGACTCAGTGGGGGCTTGTCTGAGACCGTCTGATACAGTTTTTAAACAGCTCCAACTAGTTTTAAGTAATCTTCAGTATGCCTATTTTGATAAATTAAATTTCAATGTTACATTTATAAAAAAATAAAAAGCAGAATTAAGAGTAGTGTTTTCGTTGCCTGGAGGATCGTGAAAACGCCCATAGAGATGAATAGTAAAGAAGATCAACCGCCAAATATAATGCTGCAATATCACTGGTACTTTGTAAGAGTGTGAACTTTCTGGCATGTACATCATTTGATATACTTTACACAATACATATAAACGTGGTTTTTTCTCCTTTCTCCCTAAAATGCACAAAGGCCGGCAACGCATCCGCCGCTCCTCGGTGTTGCTGATGTACGTGGGAGACAGTAATCACTTTCCCATGAAAAAAAAGAACAACCATATCACAATATCAGAGAGATTTTAGTTTTTACAATTTCGAACTTACACCATAACACGAAGGTAAGATTGAATCTTGCGAACCTAATCCAAAACGACTAATCCCCGACCGCGATCAAAGGGCATGACGTCACATGCTAACATTGCTACACTACATACGCTCGATTAGACTGCACGCTTACATTTTCAGTTTTTTTCCGGAAGGTATCCGTTTAATATAGACCTGTATCAAACTATTTACAAATGTTCCGAATGGGCTTACAACATGATCATTATTCTTAAGCAACTTTCATATCTTAAGTAACGTTTTGAATTCCTTTATGTTTCTCATTCACGGTTTTTGAGGTCATCGGAGAATTTGAAATTTAGAATGCCAGTTCGTAGCACTAAATTTTTGGACAGATCATTCTCTGTACAAGCTGTCTATGGAATGCCTTACCGCTATCGCTAAGACGCGCCCAATCCTTAACAGTTTTTAAAAATCTTGTCAAGGCCCACTATCTACCTTTGTAACTTCGTTCATTTAGACAGTTCTATTATACATACATAATAATTATTTTTAAAATGTGTATGTATTTCTATAATATGTGTATATTATTTTTATGTACTTTTTCTTTGTATATCAATTGCTTTTATGCAACTTCCAAATTCATTTATAACAATCCTGTCCATCCAAAGGTTGTCTGGAAGAGATCGCTTTTAGCGATAAGACCGCCCAGTGTTCCACCTCTCATCTAATTACGTTTTTGTACTATTACATTATTTTCCTCTTTTTGGTGTGCAATAAAGCGTATTCTATCAATCTATTTTGTGTGAATATCATTCGGGCCCACTCCAGAAGATCGGCCGAATTAAAGAATCATTCACAAAGCACATTCTTAGAACCCTGTATGGATATAGTGTTTAACTATGTGCCAGGGTTAAAGTGATATTATATTATAACGATATTGGGATACAAATCCAATGAAGCTTGAAAACTTGTTTAAGTATATCGACGACCCTCCTTGGACAGATTGCATCTAAACGTAAAACGACCTTTTTTTTGCTGTACATATTCGAAATATACAGAAATAAACAAAATTGAATATAAGACAATCATCACTCTTGGAGTTTGCGGCCCAAGACCCACAGAGCACTTTTAGACTAAGGAACTAGTAACGTAGTAACTGCCATCAGACCTACAGAACTTAAGAAAGACAGCCCTCGCTTTGATTAGGTTCCAATCGAACTAACTGACATGCCAAGTACATATCCAGAACTTCCTTTGGATTAGATCCTAGAAACACTTTGCTTTAGCTTCCCTATACAATAAGTCCATGAAATTAAAGAGCCATACACAATAAGCCTGGATCAAGCTTGGAGCATTGTTCTGACCAACTCTACAATGGTATCCACCAAGTATACACTTACGAATATCATATCAGAGAGTAAACATGAAATGCGTGTTTGTTTGCTTCTGGACATGCGTGTGAAAATGTTATCAGTGGATTCACAACAAGAAATGTTTATATTATATACAGGAGACCATACGGTCACGTATTTCAATGAAGTATTCTAATTTGTGTTTTACTCCTCCCTCTTTAAGTATTCTGAGTAAGAGTTTTGAAAAAAGATAAAATTGGAAGATGCCTAGGTGTGAACTCCCATAGGATCATGTGATTTTTGTGCTATTTATTTTGCAAAAATGTCTTATTGCGGCTAAGACGAATCTTTTTAGCCCCTAATAGATCAGAATTATTAATCGCCATTGATGTTGGATAGATTTAAAAGAAATATGTAAAAAAAAACAACATGTTACATTATAAAAGTCATTCTATCTCCGCACCATCCTCAGGTAGACTGGTAGAGAATGTATCAGGCATTAAGTCCGTCTATATACACAACATTTTATATGAAGTTAAATTAATAAAAAATAAATAAAAATTTATTAAAAGGCGCGCACTCTTTTTAAGCGTGCGTACAGTAAAGCAACGTCAATGCGAGCGAGTCGAGCTACCGTGTACAGATACGATAACAATTGAAGTACGAGCGAGAGATTACTTATCAGATTTTTTCCTCTTACATCTTATCTTTTTTTTTCTTCTCAATCGCACGATGAGGTCTTTGTGCTAAATATTAATTGCAATAATTCCAGTGGCCAGCGAAAAAAAAACTAAAGTCAAGTGTGACTTGAACTCACACACCGAGGGTTCCGTACAACGGAAACTATCATTGTCTGGAACTACGTTGCAGTCTGGAACTCAGGGAAAAACCGACGAGCTAACAGTCCACCTGATGGTAAGTGTTAAGTGGTAACTGCAGCCTGTTGTCACCCCTGAGGACTAAGATGGAATGCCACACGGCCCCGTTATTATACCTTTCCAACGTGAACACAACCAGTCGCTACAGTGCTGTTCGACGGCAGAAATGGGTATGAGGGTTGTACCTGCCCAGAGGACTCCCGAGTGGAGGAGAATACTACCGCTTAGTAAAATATTTAAGAAGCAGCAGATATATAGCAGACCTTACATTAGGAAGAATTGGGTATTTCTGATTTTGACTGACTTTGACTTTAACTTTGACTATTGAAAACCACCACTTTGAGAAATAAAAATAATATAAGCATGTAAGTAAAGTAGCAACCTGTATGTGCACTGAGGGTGTAGGAGCCGGGAATGGCCCGCCTCGCTGCTCCATTGCGGCTTGGATAGCTTCACATATCCTCGAAATATTTTTTTTTATTATTTCTCAGATATGCAGGTTTCCTCACGATGTTTTCCTTCACCGGGATCGAACCCAGGTCACTCGCGCTCTGTGATATTAAAGTGTGCGCCCTGACCACTAGGCACAATTGAGCACATAGACAAATAATCACCAGTTCCGAGAATAATCCGAGAGTATCGAGTTGATTGAGCACGAATAGTAATCAGCGGTCATATTGCAAATAGTGGAGCGGCTCTACTAAGAGCCCGTTCACACGTGCGTCGGCGACAATGTCAAATCTCGTTCGCAGGCAATGACATAATACCAGGAAAAATCGCTGCGTTTCTTATGAGGAGCGACGAGCGCTGCTGACTCAATAATCTTAGACCTCAAGGATGACCTTACTTTACCTTAACAGTCCACTGTAGGATAAAGGCCTCTCCCGTAAGGAGGTTGTGTAAGTAAAGTAGCAACCTGTATGTGCCCACTGCTGGGCACTGAGGGTGTAGGAGCCGGGAATGGGCCCGCCACGCTGCTCCATCGCAGGCGTGCTTCACATATCCTTGAAATAATATTTTTTTTTATTATTTCTCAGATATGCAGGTTTCCTCACGATGTTTTTCTTCACCGCCGAGCACGTAGTAAATTGCTATTAACAATTTTAGTGGTGCCGGCACCGGGGATCAAACCCAGGTCACTTGCGCTCTATGATACTAAAATGAGCGCCCCGACCACTAGGCTACCACGGCTCCCGGCACGGTTAAGTAGTTTAATACATTAATGAAAACTTGCATTACGGATCCTTTTTGAAGTGTTCTTTACTTCAGCAGAAGTGACCTTTACTGGAGCAAAGATTAGAAACCAATCTGGGTTTAAAAAAAAACTGCAAGATTTAATTAAAAAAAAAACTGCTTTCAAAACCTTGTTCAATCATGATCTACTTTTGTTATTGACCGTTCATTATTGTATTGCGTTAATGCTTGTGTGGACATGCTCTAATGCAATAGATTTCTACTTGGTCGGTTCCACGCAGATCAAAATTACGACAAAGCCGTTTCAAAGTTAATAGAATAAGCCGTAACTTTGTCGAAATCAATAAACAAAATTAGACTAACAAAAACTTTAGTAGACCCTATTCGTTACATAAAACTATTATAAAGAAAGTTTATAAATAACCTATAAAAATATGTGGCAGAGCAAAGCGGCGGCTTTTGCTACTGCTCGAATGGACCGGCTCTATACCCGCGTGAAGTAGAGGCGTCTTGTGCTTCTGCGTGTCGTTCGGTGAGCGAGGCCCACTTCCCTTCCCCTCCTTGTCCTCCCTCCCATCTACCAAATTCCCTTAAAGGCCGGCAATGCACCTGCAGCACCTGCTGCTTTTGCAGATGTACGTGGACGACGGTAATCACTTACCATCAGGTGAACCGCTTGCTCGTTTGTCGCCTTTATCATAAAAACTATCAGTGTGCAGTGCAGTGCAGTTTTATTTCCTTTATAATCGTGACTAATACGTATATATATACACGCCTATTAATTTCCCACGGCTGGGCAAAGACTTATTAATATTTTTTAAGGGAACGGCAATGCGCTAGGGATTGTTGCGTATTTAAACAATGTCACTTACGAGGGAGTGCACTTATTTGCGCTAAATCACGTGGAACGCGCTCTTCATCTATCTAACCTTTTGATCCTCTCTAATCATGCGACAGAGAGTTGTTGTTTGATTGTAATTGGAATGTGAAATTGGATTTACGTTCAGCAGATAACTAAGAAACGTTCAGATCGGGGATTCCCAAACTATTTTGGACAAGAGACACCTTTTCCAAAATGAACTGATACCACAGATCCCCATAGTTTTTTTTTTCCATTCATACAAAATACTTTGCGGTTGGTGATTAAACTTAACATAAATTGGTTGGATATCGACCACTTTGGGTATCCCTGGATTAGATCGTTTTCAATTGGTGCCGCCTATTACGTGTGCGTTGAAATATACCGGTGCGACAGTTCAACGCACACGTAATGCGTAATGCGTAACGCGCTTTAAGAAAGATCGTAGGCTGTGAAGGACTAAAAAAAAAAACGGCCTAGTGCGTGATCAACATACAACATATCTGTGTTTTATATTTACCAAAAAAAAAAATTGTTTTGTTAATGATACTATAAATTAACGATAGAGCAAAAAGAAAACGTTTCTTGTATGAGGAAGCTCTATGAAAACTTCAATCGGCTACCTATTACGATTTAAAAGATACAGCGTTTTCGAGGTAGGACAGACGGACAGTGTAGTCATAATATTAGAGCTCATTGAGGGTTGTTGATTTGTATGTTATGCCGTATGGTGCCGACATAATATATTCTGCTTCCATATTCTAACTGTAGGTGTCATAAGAGCGTCTGCAGTGCGAGGAGTTTGACGCTGAGTTCTTCGAGAGGGGGGTTTATGGCCGTATCCTTCTTTTGGGAGAGGTTTTAGTCACCATTCTCTAAAGTATACCATTCTGGGAAACTGGAGTGCGGTTTGTCCGCAGGACACCAATATTTTTCGACCATTTTCCTGTTTACTGTTTGTGTTTTGCTCCACGGGATGAGATACGGGTGGCCGATTATCTTACGCCATCCATTTGATAAAAAAACACCGAACTTGTTTTCTAAGATAAATCTACCAGTGCTTAGAAATTTGTTTAGACCGCTTTACGTATGCAAATCTAACCTCGTGAACTCGAACTGGATGACCAAAACGGACAACGGGTACGATACGTTTTCATCTCCATAAAAACAAATAACATTACATAAGTCGAGGAAGTGTCTGCGTGTGTCAAGGCGTGCGACATTGACTTTCGATAGAGGCTAGATTATCCACCCAGATAAAGACAATCTGAACGCCTAAAATCCACTAGCGATAGTGCCGGTCATGTGGCCGATTCGCCGCCGATTGCGTCAGAGATAAAGCGTTATGATAGTTTAAAAAAAAATATATAATGACATTTCACAATCGCATGCTATGACATGCATTGTGGCTTTAAGTTATAAAACGTTTGTGTAATAAAATAGGTTAGTAATCGGCATTGACATTGTAATTGGGTTTTTAAAGAAATAGATTATTAAAGACTTTTGGAATGACGTCTTAATCTGCCATTCGGTATCGACATAAGCCGTCGAGCACCTGGTGAATACAGCACTTAAAATAGCTATTAACAATTATTGTGATGCCGGTGACCGGGGATCGGAACCAGGTAACTCGCGTTCTATGAAACTAATGCGAGCACCCTGACCACTGGGCTATCATGACCTTCGAAAGTTACGTACTATTTGTATCGTTGTCTTTTTTTTTTAGAGAAAAAGGGAGCTAACGAGCTTGCGGCTCACCTGATGGTAAGTGATCACCGACGCCCACGAACATCCACAACACCAGAGGAGCAACAGATGCGCTGCCGGCCTTTAACACTAACTAACGTTTTCAATAACCTATCGATTTCATTCACTGGAGATAGAAATTTGACAGTACCTAACGTAGAGGTAATGCCTAATTTCTCTAGTAGTATATTTTCTAGTAGGGCAAATCTTGTATAGATATGGAAGGGGGGCAAACGAGCAAGCGATTCAACTAATGGTTAGTGATTACCGATGCTCACGCACATCTACAATACCTGAGGAGCTTCGGATGCGTTGCCGGCCTTCAATGATATATGGTTATCTCGCTCACCGATCGAAACCCAGAAACACGAGATGCCTCTTCATCACGCCGGTATTATTCGAGGCCGTGGTACCCATCCGGTCGAGCCGGCCCATTAGAACAGCAGCAAAAGACGCCGCTTGACTTTTCCACGTCTAAAGTCAGGTCACTTGTGAAGTTGTTCCAAATAAGCTCGAGCGAAATATGGAATGAAACGACTGAAATAAACGAAGACAGTAAAAAAACCACTCCAGGGGTCTCCAGGGGCCTCGTCCAGTCGACGCTGCGGATAAGTCCCCAGTATTTGGTGTACGGTCGTGAGGTCATATATAGTGACGTGGTGCAAAATGTAAGGCCCTTAAAGAACAACGGCAAACTATCGGTTAATTAAAAGTCCATTAATGTTTTATTTTGTTATTCTGAATGAGGGAAGAATTGCGATTATCTCTCAGAGAATCGGAGAATGTCACACAACATGCAATAAACTCACGCCTGTAATCCTTTAGGGAGTAGGCAGAGGTGCCAATGCTTATAGTCAATGGACAAAATTATCATTATGAGATACTAGTTCAAGCATGTTTTAAGTTCAATAGAATAATTTTTACTTACTTACTCAGCCTCGTCCAGTCGACGCTGCTGATAAGTCCCCAGTATTTGGTGTACGGTCGTGAGGTCATATATATATATGGCCTGTCTCATGGTGCTTACGTGTTTCACTGCCTATAAATAAAATGCAGGGCCATTAAAGACCACCGCCAAATCATCGGTTAATTAAAACGTGCGTTACGATAACCGATGGAAACCAGATCGCCTCACTAAATGATGCTTAGATTCGTTGGAACGCGTGCTCCTCCTTCACATGAAGAGTTAATGCAAAATATTTTTTACCATTTTATTTGTAAGATGCAATAACGGGATGGTTGTTAATAAAAGTTCTGATACGGCAGGGGTACATCCGCCTCATATAATTTCGTTGTTAATAATTTGTCTGATTAGTTTTACTCAATTATAATCACTTCTTTAGTTTGTTTAGTTTCTAAATAAGTTACAATTTGACTATTGTCTATTTAAGGAATGTAATGATAATCTGTCAAGGGTATTTCCTTTATCAAATGCAACAATATTAAATAATTTCATAACAGGGCTTCAAATTTACTATACAATATTTAACAAAAACAACAGTTATTTATTTTAATTATGCAATTTCACATACCGGAAATACCCTATTTATTTTTTATTACTTATGGTCGATTGCCGCATAAAGTCTGTATAAAAGCTTATTAACCTGTAGCAAAGGCATCTTATTGGAAATCAGATCCCAACGCGTAAGGCGAAGCTCTGCCTGTTCGAAATAAATACTTAAAATAGTCTGAGTATTTTATTAGTTGTAACAGTAAAGCATTACGCTTATAAAGCTAGTGTCAAACGAAACTAATCTATAACAAATTAAACAGAAAAGAAAATGATGAATAGAACTACAAAGCGCCAATAACCAAATGGGTTAGGGTGCGGAGTACGAAACATGAGGTCGTAAGTTCGAGCCCGCCATTCCACTACTGTCGCGAACCACTCGCGAGGGTTAACAGGAATATTACTTAATGTTATTTAATAAATAGCATTGCTAGTATTCTTTGTTTAAAAAAAAATCAAAATGCCTTAGCAATTTTAAGTGCCGTAATCACCACGCGCTCGGTGGTGAGGAAGGAAAACATCGTGAGGAGACCTTCATGAGAGAAATAAAAAAACAATATTATTTCGAGGATACGTGAAGTACTTTTCCCGGCACCAAAACCCTCTAAGGTATTTAAGGCGGCATTTGCCCAGCGCAGTGGGCACTTTTTCTCGTATGAATAAGTCCCTTATATTTCAAAGAGGCTAAACGTCCGATTTAACAGAAATGATCACAGTTCAACGCATGACGAACCGCGGTGTTAGTGAAATCCCTTTATCTCGCTGGCTTTTAACGCTTTCCACTCCATAATCCGCGACATTGATAATGCTTCGTGTTATATACGCGGACGCACTGTGCGAACGACTTTGCCTATTTTTTTTTTGCTTTTATAGATTAATTCCCTAAATTCTCTGAACCAACGCTGGGAAAATGTGAACGGTTACTAGGAGTATACGAATAACTTTCTTACATTTCTTTTGAACTTTCGGTCGGTGATCACTTACCATCAGATGAGTGATCACCGACCGAAGCCTGCGAACATCCGCGACACAAGAATTTGCTACAGATGCGCTGCCGGCCTTTAAGGAACGAATAGGCTCTCTTCATGAAGGCCTTTGAGGAAGAGTAGGGTCTCTTCTTGTAGGCCTTTAAGGAAGGAATAGGCTCTCTTTTTGAAAGCCTTTAAGGAATGAATAGGCTCTCTTCATGAAGGCCTTTAAGGAAGAGTAGGTTCTCTTCTTGAAGGCCTTTGAGGAAGAGTAGGGTCTCTTTTTGTAGGCCTTTGAGGAAGGAATAGGCTCTCTTTTTGAAAGCCTTTAAGAAACGAATAGGCTCTCTTCATGAAGGCCTTTAAGGAACGAATAGGCTCTCTTCATGAAGGCCTTTAAGGAACGAATAGGCTCTCTTCTTGAAAGCCTTTAAGGAACGAATAGGCTCTCTTCATGAAGGCCTTTAAGGAAGAGTAGGCTCTCTTCTTGAAGGCATTTAAAGAAAGAATAGGCTCTCTTCTTGAAGTAGTTGTATTAGCCATTGATGTTACTGACAATAACCTATGCGATTGTATTTTTTTTTAAGTCTACCACCGTATATTATAATAACACGTAAGTAATTCAAGTACACGTTGCCTAGAACCGAGTTACCGACTCTATGGTGTCTAGTAACAGGCATTACGAGCCCTAGTCTGTTCCTGGTATTAACATTATGAACATACAGATGTGTCGTATGCGTTTCATGCTCACTGACTATTCCTCTCGCGCACCGAACAGGCGACGATCGGGTTCGGGAAGGTGAAGACGAGCGTGTGCGTGTGGGTTTGTGTTTGCTCTAATACTTACGACACTACCCATGTCCAGAGCATCTTATGATACCGAAAGAAGCGGTTGCAATCGTCGGGACTTTCTTATCATTAATTCGCGCCAATGTTTCGTAATAGGTAATATTTTTTTTTTACTGGTAACTAGTTCTCGTACGTCCTAGAGCCAAGCGGCGAATTTTGCATTATACAGATCTCAAATCATAGATCTGTTAATCTCAACCCGTTATGCTCCGTTTCGGCATAACAACGTTAATAATTTGTAGTTCTAAGTCTCTTCTAATTATGCGATCCTGGTACCTAATGCCTATTATTACGATTTCATGTCCTCGAAATGGTCTTCTCAAACGTGCAATTTTCCGCACGATATTAAATTATAAAAATTTGAAGTTTTTATGAAGTCACAAGCTTTGTCCCAAGAGAACATCTAATAGATATAAGATACCTTATATCACATTCCATTGTATAATCTATATCTTTGTCTATACTCTATAATATATCTATACCTTCAGTCTAACTAGATTAAATGACGAACATACCAACTTTAACATTTTGTAATATTATTAAACATTACTCGTACTAATCTGACATGGCAACAGGCGGTAGACCTCTTCTCCGCCAAGGAATTGTCTGGGTAGATACCATACCCTTAGCCGTTTCTTCTGCCGAACAGCAGTGCAATAAGGTTCGTTTTCTGGTTTGAAAGGTATAGACAGCCAGTGTAATTTTTTTTTTTTTTAAAGAATGGGAAACGAGCGACGCCAACGAACATCCAGAACACCAGAGGAGCTACAGATGCGCTGCCGGCCTTTAAGGAAGGAGTAAGCTCTTTTCTTGAAGGTCCCTAAGTCGTAACTGTTCGGAAATACTGCTGGCGACAGCTGATTCTACAAAGTCGAAGTGCGTGGCAGAACACTTCGTTTGAAACGCACTGTGGTAGAATGCCAACCATCTAGGTGGTATCGATGGAACTTCAAATTCTGTCGCGATGTGCGATGGTGAAACTCAACATAATTACATAATGAGAGGCACTCTAGCTTATGTCTCAGAGGTTATGTTTGCAGTTGTTCATTGGCTGCAGTAACCACTTCCCATCTGGTGTTATTGTTAGCTAGTTGTTCATACTATGCCAAAAAAAAATCCATTCAAATATCCAAACAAATAATTTTAATATATAAATAATTATAGCATAGATGAAGAAACGCATTCTATATTATCACAAGTTTCATAAATAACGGCCCTGTACTAAAGTCTGCATATTGCTTTTCTAAGCTTGATCTTGAAATAAAGAATGTAATAAGAAGCTTGTAAACCGCCGCCTAATCTAAACCTGTGCCGTGGACTAAAAGTGACGGCCTGCAATCGCCCACAGCTGGGCAAAGGCTCTCGCTGCTTCAGTCGATTTTGGCGGACTGTACGCGTTGTAATAATATTTTTTTTATTATTATTCCGACTTGCAGATTTCCCGCAAGGTGTTTCCTTCACTGCCGACCCAGGATCAAGACCAGGACCAAGACAGGAGGACCCAGGTAACTCGCGTACAATGAAATCCACGGCACTACGAGTAAATAGAAAATACTAGCTTCCGCCGGGGATAAACAACATTCGAGAGGAGGCCTTTGACCAGCGGTGAGCATTTACAGCCTGCTACTTAACTTTACTAGTTAAATTTAAAAAAAAAAGTAACATATATTTGTTTCAAAGATGGTTATTGTTTATTATCTAACTTTTGTCAACTAATAAAAATACATCAGTATTAAGTTTATTAATTTTATAGTTTGATATTAAGGAGGTCTTAAGTGATTGGCCAGCAGTGAATTGACTAACATTTTACTACATGACATCTTTAAGATTGTCTTATGAAATAATTATTGGATATACATATTTCTTGTATTTTAATGACATGGTTGGAAGTTATAAAATGCGATAAAATCCATAAGCAACATTTTAAAGTCAAGTAATAATAAGTAAATATAAAAAAAATTATAGAATTTTTTTCAATACTGAACTTATATCATGCTTGAACTAGTATCTCATAATGATAATTTAGTACATTCACTGTTCTAAGTATTGGCACCTCTCTCTACTCCCTAAAGGGTTACAGGTGTGAGTTTATTGCATGTTGTGTGAGATTCTCCCATTCTCTAAGAGATAATAGCAATCCTTTCCTCATTCAGAATAACAAAATAAAACCTTACTGGACTTCAACCTGAGACAATACAATTGAGAGATTCCATACCATCATCCAGTTAAAGTTAAAAATAATATAACATTTGCCTGTCCTGTATATGAAAACAGAAATCCGTTTTTTTGGTGAACAGAACTTCAGAAGATATGATTGTTAGAGTAAAGAAGTGTATGTTTAAAAAAATCCTTCTTATGTGAGCATTGTCATTATAGGAACCTAAAGTGTAATTTCTTCTTTGCCTGGACTTTAAAAGATTTGTGTTTGATTTAAAAAAACGATTTAAAGAATATATATCTCTCGCCGTCTTAGTATTCGATGATAAAATTCGTAAATAACTTCCTAAAATCTTACACCTCAATAAAAGCCCTCCACATAGGGGATCAAACTTTAATCTTCTGTTTAAGAGGCTAGCCTCTTAAGCTCTCCTGCACTAGGCTATTGTGGCATTGGAGTGTATATAGGAAGCATATTTAGAATAGTGGATGATAACAGACTGTTCTATAACACAGGTACATACTGTTCTATAACACAGGTACATACTGTTCTATAACACAGGTACATACTGTTCTATAACACAGGTACATACTGTTCTATAACACAGGTACATACTGTTCTATAACACAGGTACATACTACAAACAAACAAAATTTAATTAGATTACAACTATTATCATACAAGATAATTACACTGCTAATTCTTATCATTGTCATCATGTTTTTATCTTGTTTTCATTTAGATATGTGATTTGTCCAACACATTTGCTTGTAGTACTATTTCTTACCACTCTACTACATAACAGACAAAATAATATTAATCAATATGTACAGCTAAAATCGATGAGGCTCTCCAGCTGTCACATTCGCACAGAGGCTAAAGGTGGATTGTGGAAGCCCTTTGGCAATGCCGAGTCATGCCAAAATGGAAATTAATTGTCAATACCTACCCCCTGTGGGTAACTGAAGTGAATCTTTTATACATATGTACATGAAACTATGATAACTCTGGGGCTAGGCATCTCAACAACCAAAATTGTTAATAGCAGCAATTTAAGTGCTGATTTAAACCATGCTTGATGGTGAAAGAAAACCCAGTAAGGAAACCTATGTCCATGACATTAAAAATATTATGAAGACACATGAAGTCTACAAACACATTTAAAATGTTAGGAAGCATGGGTCCTTTTTTTTCTTTAACCGTCACTGCATATAGACATCTCCCATACAGAGGCTTTGCCTCATGTTGATATGAGAGTTGGTGAACACATCTCGCCCTAAATTATCTTGGTCTGTCATGTTTAAGATAGCGATATTATATCTTTTAAAACAGCTATCGTATACTACCATCACACAGCAAGCATCTAGTAGGATGCATCCAATGAAATAATGGTAACCCCAGCAAAAACCAACCAACCTAACACCTGCAATAAACTCAAAAAATATAGTGGCTTGTTACCGTGCAAACAGGAATACAATAGTGGTACAAACTAACATTAAATAATCTTATTCCCATAGTAATTAGGTTTCAAGTCTCAGTGCTACTGATCAAACAAATAATCCTGGTGTACTGTGAAAGTGGCCCTCTAGCTGACCTTTTTATAAGACAGTAAAAAAAATTGTCCTGCATAGATATGAGATCATTAGACTGTAAAACAGTATTGTGTTGCTTTTCAGCTAAAATAGGTAATTTTCCAAACTTGTTTAAACATAGATAAGATTTAAATTGGAATTAAATTATAAAAAAAGTATGTGTTACATGTAATTTATACTTGCAAGATGACTTGGATTTTTCTTGTTCAGTAACACTTACATTATCACAAAATCCCTTCATGTACAAACTTCTTATGATCTAACTTAACAAAGGTCTTTTAATTTCATATTGTATGTGCAGATTTAATTAAAATAAATTGACATTGACCTCCAATTAATCTAACACATTTTTATAATACAAACATAGTAATTTTGGCACACATTTGATAATCATTATATCAAATAATCATTGCAACACTAATAAAATACTAAGAAAGTGTCCTTTGATAGAATGATGTCATTAGGAGTTCCAAAAAGGTGTAAACGAGGGCATTATTAGAAGGAGAGTGCAAAATTAACACCTATGAACATTTATAACCACTTTCAGGTATTATAATTTTGTTTTAATGTACGGTTTTTTTTACAAATCTATAAAATTTAAAACAAAATTATGTGTGGCATATTTCAGTATTTCTAAACATTTTTCATTTAATAAATTACAATAATATTTTTTCATGGAAATCATAGTGGGATAACCCACATGTCAGAGAAATAATAGTAAACATTATATCAGAGACATGTGAAGTCCCGGCTCCAAAACCTGCTCATTAATTGAGAGGCCTTTGCGCAGAAGTGTGAATATACTGACCATTTACTTTACTTCACTTTCTAAAACATTGTTTTAAAAATTAACTATCACTTTTAATTTATTTCTTAATAATACAGAAAAGATATTCAATAGGGGACTGTCTTTTAAATTAATTATGTATTACTTTCTGTAAATCTATTCACAGAGAGGAAGATAACTTTGTATGTGAACATTTGATGTTATATAGTTGTAACATGAAAACTTAATTCACAAACATATTAAACACTATTATATGTGTAAAGAAACCTTAAGATAAATAAAAAAAAATCAAAACTCGCATAGTCAAAGTCCAGCCTCTTATGTCTTATAACTACAATGCTGTTAATAATTAAAAAAACTTGTGAAAAAATTATACAATATTTTAAGAGTTTTGCTTTTTTGGTCTCTATTATTGAACACTTAACTGAAAACCAAACTAAAATACGAGGATCGTGTAAAGTATTTTAAAATAAGACACAGATTTCTTGAATTCAGATAACATTACGATAAGACAAAAAATAACACGCATCTTAATTTTACCGGAAGTTTTCATCATAACATATTTGTCTCAATTATCTAAATCTATAATTAAAACTGCATAAACAGAAATAAATAAAACCAGAACAGAATTTAGCAATTATCTAGAAAATAGAAAGTACTGTAGGCAATTCAACGCACTCACCAATGTATTCTGGTATCCTAATCCCATCTCATCGTCGGATGTTTCTTCTTTGTTTTGTATTTCTTTCATTTTGGATGATATTTTGCACTATTTATTCACAAAAAAACAAGTTTTAAACTCGAAACAGTGCGAAAAAGTTATCGACACTTACAACTTTTTAAATATTTTTTTTTAACTCAATGACCGGCTTCTAGATACAATGTCCGTCTATGTATAGCCATCCCCCCATTCACAGTCCGATGCAAATAACAAGATAATGTTTAATTGAATAAATGCGATTTCATGCAAATTGCTTTTGCGCCAACAGGAAGCACTAACACACGTTTAAATAAATTGACATCCAGTGACCGACTGCGACTGACACTTGTGGTTTGTCATTGTCACTTGCAAGCTTGCAACTCTACCTACTAAAGTGACAGTTAGTCGTGCATTCAAAGTTCAGAGCAGAGTGTCAAGTTTGACCGTGAACTAGAACTTAATTCTTATCTATTTATTACAAATCTTTTGTAAAAGTATCCGTTATAGATTCTTCTCTGATATAATACAACAACAGTGAATCGAAGAATTCAACTGTCTGCTAATGGACAATCGCTCGTCGCCACTTCACACTCTGACTGAACGCGGCTGTAAATATTCTGATAAAGATATATACTACTCTCTGAATTCTGATTTATTAACGTTCCGTTCCGCGTTGAATTTATATGTGTTTATTTAGATTCGTCATGAGGTATGTTGTTCGTTTGATTATGATTTTATCAGAGTGGTTATAATAATTGGGATAAGCATCATGTGATTTACGTTTTATCTCTGGTAGTTGTATTATTCTTGATTATATCTATTACACATATAATGCCTTTAATTCCGGACAATTAATTATTAATAGCAGTAAATATATATTTTGAAATCAATGCATAAGAAGGAAAATAATTATGTTCGTTTGTTGCCATTTTCCAATGCTAATCCACTGTGTAGTTGTTACAGCATGTAAAAACAAAAGATATTCAATCCATTGTTATTGGGATTTGTGTGTAGATTCATTATCTTTACAATTGTACGCGCATTGTCAGCCGCCATGAATGATTAAAATTTGAATTGATTACTATTAAATTTTTTACGCCTATTTAAAATCACTCATTCCTATTCAGAATATTGAATAGTTATGTTTACATATCCTAATTTGTTACTGTATTATTTTATCGCCATATCTACGACCCCCTTTCGTCCCATTGTTGTAAGATGACACAAATCTATAAAATTCTCATGGCTATCTGGTCAGGGAGCAAAACTGGCGGCGATGTTTGTAATTATTATTATCTAGTAAATAGAATCAGGCGTTAATTTGTGTCTGAAAAAATGTCATATGTTCAGCACGAATAAAACAATAAAATGGCGCGAACCCGGTCCGAAGACAAAAGCACCACCTCCCTCACCACAACTATCACCCACACTAGGTAATATGTACCACCAACATTTAATACTCGACACCTGCTACACTTTGTTGCTCTCACTAACCCACGGGTGGAGCGTGGTGAGTAAGAGCAACGAAAATAAAAGAAAGAACACAACTAAAAAAGAATGAACTCCATAATGTAATTGTATCGAATGATATGTAACTCTGAGTGGTACATTAATTTAATCTATATAAAAACACTTCTTTACGTTGATAAAGTCTAAAACCGACGCGGATTACGACATGAGAAGGTACTTAAAATACATGAAGATCTTCATGTCATTTTTCAAACGCGACCACATCTTCCGGGTAATTAAAAGGTTGTCACATGCTTGGTAGTAAAAATAAAGTAAGTATAAAATCCGGGTTATCACATGACTTCGAAATAATATATTTTCTGTTATTGGTCAGATATTCAAGTTTCCTCATGATGATATCCTTCACCGCTAAAAGCACGTGGTAAATTCGTTACTGAAAACTGGTATAGACAATTTTAGTGATGCAAGCACCGGGGATCGCATTGAGGTTATTCGCGTACCATAAAATTAAAGCTTCAAGGCTTTTCCCTTACTCTTACGACGAGGTCTTACGCAGTTACCACATGGCATGTCACTCTCACTTGCCTAGAATACGAGTAGTAGTCCCGTCGGTAGTGGAGCAAATACAGACCAGAGAGAGAGAGACAGATAGATAGAGAAACAGAAGAGGCACAGATATCGGACATCTATTTCATGATTTTTATCTACGAAATGGCTGTCCGGTCCCGAGTCCACCAGGCGTAGCATATGGGGTCAAGAAAGTGAACATCCGGACACCAGTTCTCCTGGCCCCTGCAGCGAACCTGGTTCAGGGCTCCATTGCTGGCAACATTTCGGTCGCGGAGTGAAAGGAGAGCGGCGCAACATAAGACCGACACTTCTTTCATGCATCAGAACTGATGCAACACCAGCAGCTGAGCGCCCACTCTGAGGGGCCATTTTGTGCCGGGCCGCCCCGCTAACTCAGGCCAACCACATAGGTTCTTCTTGATTAACCATAGGCAACCAAACCACTGCTACTAGTAGTCACAGGCCCGCCACAGCAAAGAAAAACCTGTCTGGGTGGGGGCTGATTTGAAACCAGTCTTATCATGCAGGTACGCAGTCACGAGGTCATAATGAGCTCCTTAGAACAACAATATAAAAAAAAAAATTACGTTGTCCGACCAATGTATTTGGAACCAAACCAGTTAATCTTGTAGATCAAGTTCATGGCGTAATGCGTAAGGTTACCAAGGCTACGGTCAAATTGTACCATTATGTCCCAATTTAGTTACTCACTCGGTGTAAAACGCTACTTCGTACGCAGGGATTGAAAAAAAAAAGTTTAAATGGTTTTTCAATTTTGTAAAATGTACCCTAAACTTCTTCCTATGGTTTACAAAGGAAAGCTTTACATCAAAGTCCCGTCCGAATTGGATTTGGTGAAACATTTTTACATTATTTGATTTTAATATTTTTATTTATTTATTTATTCATTATTGTTAGCCTTAAGCTTAAGGTTACAATGGGCGCACTTAATGCCAAGTGGCATTCTCTACCAGTCAACCCTTGTTATGGTGAAAGGTAGTTGGCAGGTACAAAACAAAGAATAAAATCAAAAAACTATAGGTGGACTCCAATAATAACTAGTTAATAAATACATATAAACACACTATGTAAATAAATAAATATTTATAACACACAATAAACAAATATATAAAAAGATACATAAATAAATATATAATAAAAATCGAAAATAGATAAGCCAAATATTGTCAATGATCTATTAGGTAATCACGAACTAAACTCTTAAATGGTTTCCTGTTAGGAGCTGCTTTAATTTTATCGTGCAAGGCGTTCCAGAGGAGTATAGCTTGAACAGTAAAAGAAGAGTTATAGTATCCTGTATTATGTTTGTGTATTATATCGTAAAATTAGCAAACCAGCTTAGGAAATAGAAGTTGAGTCGAAATATCAGGCAATTCATCTTTATTTATGTATAAGATTTTAGTATTGTAGATTAAGGAAAACGTGGTCGACCCCGTCGATCAACAGTGTGTTAACTTGCGACATTTGTGGTTTGTGGCCTGGTTCTAATTCTAGGCGAATTCAATTTATATGTAATATATTTAAGTACTCGGAAGTACTCACGTACATATAAAGAGAAAGAAAAATAGTTTTAGAAACAGAATGTTATCGCGTTTTATTTTACTTTTTGAAGTGATAACTTCTTATTTATTTAAGCTTCATGCACAAAGTAGTACACATGGCGGACTTACTGCCTAGAGGAATTCTCCAGTCAACCATTAGGCTAAGCAGAGATGAACACGTAATAGAGGCGATACAGCTAACAGAATAAGTAAATAGATATAAATATCAAAATATATACTTACACAGATAGGTAGATATATACATAAACTCATACATACATACAATATATACAAATATACCATAAACGCATAGAATAATGAATTTTAATACAAAATACAAACAAATATACATGTCAGAACAAACAACTAAAACGACACAATGACAAACAGCAGCACTCTCATGGGAGGGTAAACCGATTCGTTACGTAACGCGTTACGGCGCCAGCCTGTCTGGCTTCCCTTTCTCTCACGCATACGGCAGCGGTAGGCAGGCTCCTCCTCTCTCACTCTATTCATCTTCCTGACATTTCAAGTGCTTTACAGCACCCGTGATCACGGAGGGACTGAGGTGTTAGACATCCTGATCGTCATAGTTAACTCGGACTACCCACAGCTTTTAATGATTAAATTAGGTCCGATCCACTCAGAATAAGCTCTATCTTGAGATAGTGCAACTACTCCACAAGTTTGGTTACAGATTTAATTTTATTATTACTGTATCCTAAGCCGGAAGTAGCAGCCAGCCATCTTCTCTATGGATATCAGGATGTTTTTTTGATTTCAATAGCGTCGTGAATCATCCTTGGAGGAATCGGTGTTCTTTTGCGATGATTTGTGATCTATCAAATTTGATGTAATAGTTAGGGTGATCTAGGATACGATCACAGACTGCAGACTTCCTAGAGCGTCGATGTCAAATCAGTTATGTGTTCTTTTACGCTTGGTAAACAAAACAAAACTAAGACTAATTAAAATTAAAAAAAAAACAAATTGGATACAAAGACACGTGTACCGTAGTTTTAAGGTAATTTGCACGATACGCATACGAAAGTGAAGAATACGGTATGATCATCAATGGTGAACACATCACTCACCTTCGGTTTGCGGACGACATAGTTCTTATGGCTGGCGACGCTGGAGGAGCTTATGACTATGCTCAATGACCTTATTCATGTCGCCCAAGCTCATGTGTCGAGAGCTGTAACTTTAATTTGAAATGTTTACACTTACAATGAATTTGCTCAAACATAGCAAGTTTCCAAGTTAGTGATTTTACCCAATGTTAAACGTTACCGACAGACTGGAGAATATAAGAGACGTAAAGAACAAGGTCGCAAAAAAATTAACAACAGCGAGGGTCGACAGATTGATTGTAAGCTGTGTACTAGGAAAGACTCCGATGACGATGAAATGGTGACGGAATAACGTACCGAATCTTACGAACCCGAATTACACAGGCTGGTGATGAGAAGCAGTGTCAGTGTGCGAGGTTACCAGGGCTGCCTCACCAACCCGCTTGCCCTTTCAAGTTCAAGTTTCGATCGACTAAAATAAATTGATGAATGAACAAATACAATTTTACTGGAATTCCAAGACTAGACTCACTGTTTATTTATTCTTTATTGATGACCTAAAGCTGAAGCTTACAATGGGCGGATCTAATGCCAAGTGACCAGTCAATCCTTATCATAGTGAAAGGTAGTTGGCAGGCTATTTAGTTGGCAGACTACAAATCAAATCACGGAGAGGTACACCCCTCTAGAAGGAAGTGACAGACCACTAAGCCTTTCTTTAACACAGCTAATGGTTCACAGCAGGACATAGGCCTATAAGCAGAACTTGCCATAAGTGACAGACTTGGCAAGCGACGCAATAATTTTGCGACCTTCTCCTTTAGGTCTCTTATATTCTTCAGTCTGTCGGTAGCATTTAACATCGAGACGATCGATCGAAATTACAGACTAGGAAACTCGCTATGTTCTTGGGCCATATTACCTAAGCCGCAAAAATTATCCTGTGTTATTTTTTAACACGGTTTCGTTTGTCCTAAATTCGGTTACCAATAAACGAAACCATGTCTTGACATTGCTGTGAAATGTTTTAGTCCAGTGACCTCAGAGAGGAGAATCATTTAAAAGTGGTTGCCAGTTACAGCATCTCTGTCGGACACCCAAAAAGGTTTAGAAGTGAAATAAAGGGATGCAATGATGATATTGACCGTTACCTGTAGTGGTTTCACTTAGCTTCATCATCAGAGACCTTACACAACCTACACAATGCACTCAATTCATCTCGCTCGAAAGGAATGATTGTATTTCGGATTAAACATTTTTTTCATAACTACGTCTTCAACCTTGATCTTGAACAGCATTGAACTTCATGCAAAAACCAATCCATTCTACTACGCTCACTTACTTATGTTCTTAATCTGAATTCAATAAAAAATAGCTACTGGCTATTGAGTTTATTTCTGTAGTTTAATTATCTAACTGGACTAAGATAACAGTGCTTGAAACAACATGGAACAGCCACAAAGGAAATTATTGGGAATAGGTTTCTATTTCGCTTACACGCCCCTAATGCCTAAAGGGCTAAAAGTTACCGGGGTAAGAAACGTTTAAAATAGCTACAAGAGAAATGGAATACAGCAATGTTTGAAATTCAAATTAAAGCGTTAAGTCGCAGCGCACCGACGCCCACCATCTTAGTTATGCTATGGGTATCCTACGTTATCACTGTATAAGTGGATGTAGGTCCATTCAACGTGAGTAAATATAATTGTATTTATTATTTTAGGTCAATTTCACTCATTTCATCGCAATCTTTTAGCAATGTTGGTTGTACTGTAACTGTTAACGTCAAAATAATGTTCATTTTATAACATAATTTGTATTTGATGGAGTATGTCATTAGGGGCTAGATGTAACTTTTATTTGGGGCATGTTGTGACTTCGGAACAATACCTAATTACCCCTTTTATATTTTTCCAATTAATATTATCGCTAATTAATGATATTTTATTGCAGCATGCGTAGTAGTAAATCAAGTCGAGTTAGTATCTGTATATAGCGTGCCAACTCGCGAGAGATTGTTCTCTCAAGATCTGATACAAAGAATAGTTAAAACCGTTGCCAGAGAACTTGAAATATGTCAATTCATAATATACAGATTTTTAAAGGTGTTAAAATCAGCAGCAAAAGTAGGTCACGACAAGTGAGACTTGATTTGAAAGAGATGCCAATTATCTTTGGTAATAACACCAAGCGAACTACGAAATTTAGCAGAGTAGAGTGAGATTAAATGACCTCAATATATCACCTTCAGGGCGTAAGAGCAAAACAGTATAGGAAGGAAGTGCAGGCGATAGAATAATCCAAGAAAAGGAAGGAAAATGTGGTGCGAATATAAAATGAGCAAGACGGATATAAAGCAAAGGATAAAACAAATCATGACAATAAGGCGAATGCAGGCGAAATGGAAAATCTGTCAAATGAGAGGTTATAAAAATAAGAATGAAAGTTCTGTGGTAGTTAGCTGAGAGTACTAATGTATCTTGTGCTGCGATGACTGATCCATGCTGCATCTCGTGTGCTGGTGAAGAACGGGTTCAGTGCTAAGAATATCAGAATTGTATCTATTCAGGGCGACGAAAACATTATAACTCATTAATATACACATGCCGGAATTGTGGTTCAGAGTTTGTGATTTTTCATAAATGATCTTAATTTTTGAAGCAAAAAGAGATTTAAGTCGTTTTATATGCTAAACTTCCTCATATTTTCCTGTTAATGTTAAATTAAGATAAAATTTGTCCGTAGGCTACTGTTCGTAGAGAGATTTTTAAATAAAATAGTAAGGGTGTCATTGTTTCTTTTTTTTATGGGAAAGGCGGCAAACGAGTAAGCGGTTCACCTGATGGTAAGTGATTACCGTCACCCGTGTACATCTGCAACACCAGAAGTGCTGTAGGTGCGTTGCCGGCCTTTAAGGGTATTTGGGTGTGGAATGGAGGATGAGGAGGGGGAGGAGGAGGGGGTGTCGGCCTCCGGATACCTCACAAACCGAACGTAACGCAGAAACACTAGATGCCTCTACTTCACGCCGGTATTCTGCGAGGCCGCGGTACCAATCCGGTCGAGCCGGCCCACTCGAGCAACATCAAAAGCCAGGGGCAAGTTGTGACTATTCGGCTTTCAGCAATAAATTTCAATTAAGTAAAAATTGCTTAAAATACGAAAGATTTTCTGAAAAGTAACATAGAACATAGTGTAGAAACATTACAATAGCTTTAATTATCTCTGTAATGATTTCTTGTATTTGCGCGAACATATTTGCGGATTTTATCGCGTTTAATTTTGTTTGCACATGCATGAACGTCGGGATTATAAAAACAAATTTTCTAAGTATTTTTCAAAGATTTTAGAAAATTGCCCCTTTTAGCACCGCGCTCTCTCTCTTGATAGTTAAAAGAATCCGGAGTTATTTCACGGATATGCCTTATTTTAAAGACTGAAAAGGATTGTTTGAGTAACTTCATATGAAAACTTTTGTCGCCGAAAATAAATTGAAAAAAAAAAACTTCACGTTCTTTAGACATTAAGACATTGTAAAAGCTGAGCCAATAAACGGTGGCAGTACTCCTTTTCTAACCGAGGGTACCGTCTGCATAGTATCTTACCTTTTTCTGACAACCAGATGAGAGAGCAAGTCATTAACCTCAGGAAACCGGCGTGAAGTGGAGTCATCTTGTGCATTAAGTTCGGTGAGTGAGGTAACTGGAGGCCCAACTCCATTCCCCTCCCGCCGCTCTCTGCCCCCTCCCCCGTCCCGTAATACCCCTAAAGGCAGTAGCTCCTCCAGTGTAGCAGAGAGGACGGTAATCACTTACCATCTATCTATCTATCTCAATTGCACATTTGCCGGCTTTTGCAAACAAAAAAAAAACATCAAATGCGCTGCTAGCTCGCTTGTCACCCAATCCAATAAAAACAAAACTAATTATAATGTTTCCGTATTTTTGCACCTTTTCGTAAATATAGATACGCAATGACAGACAGCGTTCGAAGTAAGAGTTCCTTTGACCTTGTAGGACCAAGTTCCAAACCCTAATTTACAAGCCATTCACAAAAAAGCCAGGTAATAAAAACCTTTGCTAGAGAAGCCGATAGCAAAGCCCATGGTCATAAAGTAGAGACATAACTCTGATCTTCTTCTGATTCCTTGATACATTTAAATTTCTGTAAATTCAACTAGTAATATAAAGTTCGTTTATTAATAAACATTCGATTCTTGCCCAACTCAAGAATTTTTTTACTTATCCATTTTATTTTAACAATCCACCACTGTTTCGTAATAGCTTCGTCTGTTGGGGAACAGGCGAAAGAAACACCATAAATACTTTTTTTTTTCAATAATCTATAAATGTCATAAAATAAAAGGTAAAGGTGCTCGTAGCACGCAGAACAACCGTTGGGGAACAAAAGGTAAAGGTGCTCGTAGCACGCAGAACAACCGTTGGGGAACAAAAGGTAAAGGTGCTCGTAGCACGCAGAACAACCGTTGGGGAACAAAAGGTAAAGGTGCTCGTAGCACGCAGAACAACCGTTGGGGAACAAAAGGTAAAGGTGCTCGTAGCACGCAGAACAACCGTTGGGGAACAAAAGGTAAAGGTGCTCGTAGCACGCAGAACAACCGTTGGGGAACAAAAGGTAAAGGTGCTCGTAGCACGCAGAACAACCGTTGGGGAACAAAAGGTAAAGGTGCTCGTAGCACGCAGAACAACCGTTGGGGAACAAAAGGTAAAGGTGCTCGTAGCACGCAGAACAACCGTTGGGGAACAAAAGGTAAAGGTGCTCGTAGCACGCAGAACAACCGTTGGGGAACAAAAGGTAAAGGTGCTCGTAGCACGCAGAACAACCGTTGGGGAACAAAAGGTAAAGGTGCTCGTAGCACGCAGAACAACCGTTGGGGAACAAAAGGTAAAGGTGCTCGTAGCACGCAGAACAACCGTTGGGGAACAAAAGGTAAAGGTGCTCGTAGCACGCAGAACAACCGTTGGGGAACAAAAGGTAAAGGTGCTCGTAGCACGCAGAACAACCGTTGGGGAACAAAAGGTAAAGGTGCTCGTAGCACGCAGAACAACCGTTGGGGAACAAAAGGTAAAGGTGCTCGTAGCACGCAGAACAACCGTTGGGGAACAAA
This sequence comes from Bhutanitis thaidina, assembly GCA_029286595.1. NCBI lineage: Eukaryota > Metazoa > Arthropoda > Insecta > Lepidoptera > Papilionidae > Bhutanitis > Bhutanitis thaidina. Next base: position 918,777 of record JAGSMS010000023.1, on the reverse strand, counting down.
AGGTAAAGGTGCTCGTAGCACGCAGAACAACCGTTGGGGAACAAAAGGTAAAGGTGCTCGTAGCACGCAGAACAACCGTTGGGGAACAAAAGGTAAAGGTGCTCGTAGCACGCAGAACAACCGTTGGGGAACAAAAGGTAAAGGTGCTCGTAGCACGCAGAACAACCGTTGGGGAACAAAAGGTAAAGGTGCTCGTAGCACGCAGAACAACCGTTGGGGAACAAAAGGTAAAGGTGCTCGTAGCACGCAGAACAACCGTTGGGGAACAAAAGGTAAAGGTGCTCGTAGCACGCAGAACAACCGTTGGGGAACAAAAGGTAAAGGTGCTCGTAGCACGCAGAACAACCGTTGGGGAACAAAAGGTAAAGGTGCTCGTAGCACGCAGAACAACCGTTGGGGAACAAAAGGTAAAGGTGCTCGTAGCACGCAGAACAACCGTTGGGGAACAAAAGGTAAAGGTGCTCGTAGCACGCAGAACAACCGTTGGGGAACAAAAGGTAAAGGTGCTCGTAGCACGCAGAACAACCGTTGGGGAACAAAAGGTAAAGGTGCTCGTAGCACGCAGAACAACCGTTGGGGAACAAAAGGTAAAGGTGCTCGTAGCACGCAGAACAACCGTTGGGGAACAAAAGGTAAAGGTGCTCGTAGCACGCAGAACAACCGTTGGGGAACAAAAGGTAAAGGTGCTCGTAGCACGCAGAACAACCGATGGGGAACAAAAGGTAAAGGTGCTCGTAGCACGCAGAACAACCGTTGGGGAACAAAAGGTAAAGGTGCTCGTAGCACGCAGAACAACCGTTGGGGAACAAAAGGTAAAGGTGCTCGTAGCACGCAGAACAATTTTTGGGGAACAAAAGGTAAAGGTACACGTAGCACGCAGAACAACCGTTGGGGAACAAAAGGTAAAGGTGCTCGTAGCACGCAGAACAATTTTTGGGGAACAAAAGGTAAAGGTACACGTAGCACGCAGAACAACCGTTGGGGAACAAAAGGTAAAGGTGCTCGTAGCACGCAGAACAACCGTTGGGGAACAAATGGTAAAGGTGCTCGTAGCACGCAGAATTAAGAACTATTAAGGAGCAAAAGGTAAAGGTGCCTGTAGCACGCAGAATTAACAACCGTTGGGGAACCAAAGGTAAAGGTACACCTAGCATACAGAACAACCGTTGGGGAACAAAAGGTAAAGGTACACGTAGCACGCAGAACAATTTTTGGGGAACAAAAGGTAAAGGTACACGTAGCACGCAGAACAACCTTTGGGGAACAAAAGGTAAAGGTGCTCGTAGCACTCGTAAGGACAAAAGGTTTTAGCTATTATTATTAAAAAGTCTCCCTGTGCCAATCTTTGCACCAGGCCTATTTCCAGCAGAGGTAACTCAAGGATAAGCGACATAAACAAAAGGGTGACAGACAAACGAACAGCACGGCATGTGAGTAAACCAGTTGCGCTATATTTTTTTTACATAATCCAGATCAACTTTTTTGGAACATTTCAAAATAGATTCGTTAAATCGAGATTTTTTTTTGCAATTGCAATAACGAAATAAGTTCACAACAAATGTAAATAAACAGATCTTCAGTATCTTACTTAGGTTATAACTTTCATATTTGTAAGTACACTTAGATTTAGTTTGCAACTAAACGACATCTAATAAGGGGAAATGTTGTACCGCAGTCTATGAACTATTAATTATCTATAGCAATAAGTTATTACATTATTTATTTTAAATAAAAATTTGTTTCCGTGGCGTTTTCTAGTAAATACGAATAATGCCTTTTTGGTATTTTATTTTTTTGGTTAGTCGTGCGTTCGGGCAATACTTTAAGTAATTGCATGCTTGCGTTCGTGGATCCGTTCTTGGAGAGGACAATCTCCAGTGGTGGTCCACTGATGATGATGCAGACGAAGTTTCAGAATCTAGTTCATGGAGCAGCAAAGGCTAGCTGTGGGAATTGTATATGGTACATTATACTACTTTACTATTCACTTTTAATATTTCACGTTTAAGAGCGAACAACATTAGACTACATTGATGAACATGGTATGCTTGAGTGAGCGAAGCAAACGAAGCCGGTATGCTTCATTGAGCGAAGCAAGCGAAGCTTATATGCTTGAGTGAGCGAAGCAAACGAAGCCGGTATGCTGCAATAGTGGGTATTCTTTTATTACATGCACTACGACCTCTACAACAGGGACAGTTTTCTTTAACATTGAGAAACATTTAACATCGCAGTATATGGTAAAGTGTTAAGGTTGTCGCCACAAACCTCCGGCTTTTGTTTATTTTATTAGTTTTTTTGAGGGAATGACTACTGACGCTGAACGGTTCGAAAGCAAGACTCGTAATATATTTCTAGCTTAGTCTGTGGCGAGTTCTAAGTCCAAGAGTGATAATTAATATCAATACGTATCATATTGTATGTGGAATGTAATGTATGGGAATAGAATTCTTTGTATAGAGTTAAGCTAGTCTGTATGTACTATAGGTCTATGACGTCACCTTAAAGCACCGCCGAGGGCAGAACACCAAGCGAATGGGCGCCGCCCGGGCGCCATTATCTTGACGATTCGATTTATCGATTCCGGTCTTTAGTTACCACAAAACGAAGACCCATCCCAATGGTTTCTAATTTCGCAGATAATTTTTTTTTCCATAACAGCTTTAAATAACCCTACATTAAACAAGTAATAAGCTCGACTACGGTAAACGCCTGTGGGATTTAGGTTCTTATATCCGCCATATTGGATATATGATGGCGTAATTGAATCAGCCCGGGGGCTGGCGAAGATTCCATTATAATTGCCATGCGAATAAATCCGGACAATAGACATTTCATTTGTTCAAATCGCTAAAAGCATTTAGTGACAGGTGGCGTACATACATTAACATACACCTCCGTTAAAACCATAACCCTCATTTCGATTTTACTGTAGTCGAGTGTCAAACAAGTTCGACATCAGGAAAGCATATTTGTGCACTTTCTTATTAACAAGCAGACGTCCAATATTAAATGATTACAAATCGACGTAAATATATACTTCAATAAGCAGCTACGTCCGTCGAAATTAGAGCAGGTAGTTGAGGAGCAAGTGCAGGACGTCACCGGGCAGTCAGATGTATTGTGCGAACTGGATCCAGTAGGTGGCGTTGAGAACGGAAAAGAGTAGAGGGAAGAAAACGCGAGAGAAGCGGTCGATGCTCAGCGCTCTCAGTCTAGCTTTAGCAGCGTCCGCTGGTTCCTGAAAGCAAATGATGGATTATTTATTTTTCCACGCGGTAGAGCCAAGCGGCGGCTTTTTCTGCTGTACGAATGGGCCGGCTCGACCGGATTGGTACCACGGCCTAGCAGAATACCAGCGTGAAGTAGAGGCCTCTTGTGCTTCTGGGATTCGTTCGGTGAGTGAGGTAACCGGAGGCCTACTCCCCCTCCCCATCCTCCCTCACATCTCCCAAATATCCTTAAAGATGTACATTGGCGACGTTGATCACTGACCATCAAGTGAACCGCTCGATCGTTTGCCCCCTTTTCAAAATGAAAATATTTTGGTCCGGCGCGTGTCGCCAAAAGGGAGAGAGAGAGAGAGAGTGTGTTCTTTCCCGAGTAGGGGCTGTCTGGAGCCTGGCCTGCTAATATGCGGCGAAGGTGTAACACCATGGCGGCTTAAGTCAGTTCAATCCCGACATGATCAACCTCCGCTTAGGCGGGTTTGTGTTAGACATTTCCAAAAAAAAAAAATAACATGGGATGGGAAGCATTACCTTGGGTTTTCGACCGCCATCGTCTAGGATTATATTCACCAAGCAGTACTCCATAAGCGCCATGAACACGAAACTGAAATAAAGATGAGGTAGTCATCGTCTGCACCTGGTGAACTTCGCCATCCATGAAACGAGGCTCTGGCGATTGAATGATGTCCGAACACCCATCCGCATTACCCAAACCTGGTACTGCGCTCACAAACCCCCTTGCCAAGCGTGTTAAGAATAGGCGAACGTTCCACGAAATATTCCAGCGTTTGCAGGTGCTTTCTTGAAAATGTTTATGTTCAAAAGTGGTCCAAAAACACTGAAATTAGATTCTAATTGTAAGTGAGAGGAAGAACAAAAAGATATTATCTGTTTTACGACTACTGTAACAGAAGTGGACTGAAATAGGCTGATGAAGAAGTCTAAATGGCAAACGAAATTAGATTCTAATTGTAAGTGAGAGTAAGAACAAAAATATATTATCTGTATTACGACTACTGTATGATGAATAATTACCCATGGCAGCGTGAAACTATTATACAGCTATATCACGCTGTAGCTTTGTTATAGCTGCAGCACGATTAAGTTGGCTCAATCGTAAAATAGCAGTATAAAGCAAACAGAGATCATCTAAATTTTTTTTTATCGCTCACCATCCTAATCTCAAATCCAGACCTCAAAACCAATAATTCGCATAACAAATGGTTCTGTTTGTTTTCGTTGAGTCATGCTAAACGGAAATCCGTAATCTTACCTACCCTTGTGCGTGACAGGCATCATCAGAGACGTTTCGAATCTTAAAGTACATGCAATACACACAATGGGGTAGTCAGTCTCGTTAAAACCCAGTTTCAAATGTTTATTTTAAACAACGTTAACCTTGTTGAGCCTGTCGTTGCCTTAGTGTTCCAGCTGGAGCTAACTAATTATAAAATATCTATCTAAGTTTTGAAAAACTCCTTGCTGCTGAACCTTCTACACTGGGGATCGCTAACCGCTAAAAGGCTATCGCTTATACCATAATTTGTAAGAGAAGTAAGCGAACTCACACTGTGCAGACGGACATGAAAGCGTCGACCGCCTTAAGGTAGGAGACGGGCGGCAGCTGCGCCTGCGACTTGGCGTGCTGGGTGGACAGCGTCAGCAGCGACGTGACGCCCAGCGTGACGCGCGCCGGCGCCGCGTCCGGCTTGATCCAGAACGATACCCACTGGCACGTGAGGCGCGGGTCAGTATACACAATCATTACAACCGAAACACTTTTAACGTGGTAGAGCCAAGCGGCGGCTTTAGCTGCTGCTCGAATGGGCCGGCTCGACCGGATTGATACCACGGCCTCGTAGAATACTGCTTTTGAGATTGAGAGACCAGCACGCTGCTCCATTGCGAGTTGAAGGACTTCACACGTTTCCATGGAATAATGTGTTTTGTTATTTCTCAGACATGCAGGTTCCTCCACCGCCGAGCGCTTGGTAAAATCATCACTAAAGATTGCCATTAACGATTGTGACGCGATTCCATTACCAGAGATCGAATCACCACTTGCATGAATCCTTCCACCACTATGCCACCACGACCCAATTATAGTTTACGAACATTTAAATGGTTATATTTAAATGGTCGATAGACATTGCAATTCATTAAAACTGGAGGTTAGGCGGCATAATCTCCAAAGATGAACTTTACCTGCAGTGGACCCTGCAGTGCCGCTTGACGGACGAAGCAATGGCAAACGAAATTAGATTCTAATTGTAAGTGAGAGTAAGAACAAAATATATTATCTGTATTACGACTACTGTAACAGAAGTGGACTGAAATAGGCTGATGAAGAAGTCTAAATGGCAAACGAAATTAGATTCTAATTGTAAGTGAGAGTAAGAACAAAATATATTATCTGTATTACGACTACTGTAACAGAAGTGGACTGAAATAGGCTGATGAAGAAGTCTAAATGGCAAACGAAATTAGATTCTAATTGTAAGTGAGAGGAAGAACAAAAAGATATTATCTGTTTTACGACTACTGTAACAGAAGTGGACTGAAATAGGCTGATGAAGAAGTCTAAATGGCAAACGAAATTAGATTCTAATTGTAAGTGAGAGGAAGAACAAAAAGATATTATCTGTTTTACGACTACTGTAACAGAAGTGGACTGAAATAGGCTGATGAAGAAGTCTAAATGGCAAACGAAATTAGATTCTAATTGTAAGTGAGAGGAAGAACAAAAAGATATTATCTGTTTTACGACTACTGTAACAGAAGTGGACTGAAATAGGCTGATGAAGAAGTCTAAATGGCAAACGAAATTAGATTCTAATTGTAAGTGAGAGTAAGAACAAAATATATTATCTGTATTACGACTACTGTAACAGAAGTGGACTGAAATAGGCTGATGAAGAAGTCTAAATGGCAAACGAAATTAGATTCTAATTGTAAGTGAGAGGAAGAACAAAAAGATATTATCTGTTTTACGACTACTGTAACAGAAGTGGACTGAAATAGGCTGATGAAGAAGTCTAAATGGCAAACGAAATTAGATTCTAATTGTAAGTGAGAGTAAGAACAAAATATATTATCTGTATTACGACTACTGTAACAGAAGTGGACTGAAATAGGCTGATGAAGAAGTCTAAATGGCAAACGAAATTAGATTCTAATTGTAAGTGAGAGTAAGAACAAAATATATTATCTGTATTACGACTACTGTATGATGAATAATTACCCATGGCAGCGTGAAACTATTATACAGCTATATCACGCTGTAGCTTTGTTATAGCTGCAGCACGATTAAGTTGGCTCAATCGTAAAATAGCAGTATAAAGCAAACAGAGATCATCTAATTTTTTTTTTATCGCTCACCATCCTAATCTCAAATCCAGACCTCAAAACCAATAATTCGCATAACAAATGGTTCTGTTTGTTTTCGTTGAGTCGTGCTAAACGGAAATCCGTAATCTTACCTACCCTTGTGCGTGACAGGCATCATCAGAGACGTTTCGAATCTTAAAGTACATGCAATACACACATTGGGGTAGTCAGTCTCGTTAAAACCTAGTTTTAATTGTTTATTTTAAACAACGTTAACCTTGTTGAGCCTGTCGCAGCCTTAGTGTTCAAGCTGGAGCCAGCTAAATTATAAAATATCTATATATGTTTTGAAAAACTCCTTGCCGGTGAACCTTCTACACTGGGGATCGAATTTAGGTTATCCTGATTCAGAGGCAGATCCGCTAACCGCTATAAGGCTATCGCTTACACCATAATTTGTAAGAGAAGTAAGCGAACTCACACTGTGCAGACGGACATGAAAGCGTCGACCGCCTTAAGGTAGGAGACGGGCGGCAGCTGCGCCTGCGACTTGGCGTGCTGGGTGGACAGCGTCAGCAGCGACGTGACGCCCAGCGTGACGCGCGCCGGCGCCGCGTCCGGCTTGATCCAGAACGATACCCACTGGCACGTGAGGCGCGGGTCAGTATACACAATCATTACAACCGAAACACTTTTAACGTGGTAGAGCCAAGCGGCGGCTTTAGCTGCTGCTCGAATGGGCCGGCTCGACCGGATTGATACCACGGCCTCGTAGAATACTGCTTTTGAGATTGAGAGACCAGCACGCTGCTCCATTGCGAGTTGAAGGACTTCACACGTTTCCATGGAATAATGTGTTTTGTTATTTCTCAGACATGCAGGTTCCTTCACCGCCGAGCGCTTGGTAAAATCATCACTAAAGATTGCCATTAACGATTGTGACGCGATGCCATTACCAGAGATCGAATCACCACTTGCATGAATCCTTCCACCACTATGCCACCACGACCCAATTATAGTTTACGAACATTTAAATGGTTATATTTAAATGGTCGATAGACATTGCAATTCATTAAAACTGGAGGTTAGGCGGCATAATCTCCAAAGATGAACTTTACCTGCAGTGGACCCTGCAGTGCCGCTTGACGGACGAAGCACTGACGAACGACATATAGTGGAAAACTCATACATATATTATAATTATAACTCGCTTACAAAGCACGGTATGAGCAAGTCACTCAAACAATGTATATTGGCTTTTGCTGCTGCCCTATGTTCAGCATTTACCTTAACCTTGATCTCCTGTAAAAAGGCCACAGAATGGCAAAGGCTTCTCCCATAAGGAGGGTTTGCCTTTGTCGAGCTCGGCAAGCGGATTGGCTCCGGTATCCGGATCCGGTAAAGCTAATAATTTCGGTAAAATAGATCGATAAATAGATCGGTTTTAGCTGGGATTCTAACCCAACAATCGTGCTTCAGCAGGCGCGGTGACAACTAAACCTTCGACGTAGCTGTTGCATGCAAACTGACAGACCGACACTACTATTATGTTTTTTATAACACTGACCCCCGAGGCACATCGTCGATAGACTTACAGACATGATGACAATGAGACAGGTCGGTATGTAGGTGTTGAATAGATGGTAGCCCAGGCGCCGTTTCAACTTGAAGATCACTTCCAGGCACGTGAAGTTACCTGTGAAGAAATCACAGATGTAAAGGGGAGCAAAGTAAAGTTCAGCAGCCTGTAACTGCCCATAACTGGGCAAAAGTCTCTTTCACAAATATTTTAGATAGCTTATGGAGCCGGGAAGGGCTCGCTACGCTGCTTCAGTCAGAAGGCTAATATCCTCGAAATAATATATATTTATTAATTCTCAGACGTGCCGGTTTCCTCGCGATGTTTTCTTTCACCGCCCCGCACGTGGTAAATACAGCACTCAAAATTGCATTAACAATTGGACCCCAGATCACACGGGCTCTGTGATACTAAAATTAACACCCTTCCACGGCTCATATTATCGATTTCTATTATAGGATATTTATACAAAATCTAATCTTTATAATAAATATCCACATTTGCTTTTTTTTTTTCAAATTTAGAATACGTTTTAAATAATCTTGCAATATTACAAGATTATTTCCTAGAACATCCATGTACTCCTTTACATTGTAATAACCCTTTTTATAAAGTCTTTGTTTAACACTTTAAACCTATAACCTGGATATCTTCAAGGCCAGAGTGAACAGACGTCTAGGCAAGCGTGTACCATCCTAGGCCACATCTTCGCTTTCCATCGGGCAAGATTGAGGTCAAACGCAAGCCTGTTTTTTCATAAAAAAAAAAAAACAATTTATTTAAACCTATTGATGGGAAGACAGCGCACTTGCTGGGATTTTGTTGTAGAAATGTATACATTGCCCCATCAACGAGTTACTAACTCTATGGAGTTTAATAACTGGCTTCACAAGCTTGTGTCTGTTCCTTGTATTTACATTATGAATATCGCCATTCTTATGTTTTTATAACACTGACCCCGAGGCACATCGTCGATAGACTTACAGACATGATGACAATGAGACAGGTCGGTATGTAGGTGTTGAATAGATGGTAGCCCAGGCGCCGTTTCAACTTGAAGATCACTTCCAGGCACGTGAAGTTACCTGTGAAGAAATCACAGATGTAAAGGGGAGCAAAGTAAAGTTCAGCAGCCTGTAACTGCCCATAACTGGGCAAAAGTCTCTTTCACAAATATTTTAGATAGGTTATGGAGCCGGGAAGGGCTCGCTACGCTGCTTCAGTCAGAAGGCTAATATCCTCGAAATAATATATATTTATTAATTCTCAGACGTGCCGGTTTCCTCGCGATGTTTTCTTTCACCGCCCCGCACGTGGTAAATACAGCACTCAAAATTGCATTAACAATTGGACGCCAGATCACACGGGCTCTGTGATACTAAAATTAACACCCTACCACGGCTCATATTATCGATTTCTATTATAGGATATTTATACAAAATCTAATCTTTATAATAAATATCCACATTTGCTTTTTTTTTTTCAAATTTAGAATACGTTTTAAATAATCTTGCAATATTACAAGATTATTTCCTAGAACATCCATGTACTCCTTTACATTGTAATAACCCTTTTTATAAAGTCTTTGTTTAACACTTTAAACCTATAACCTGGATATCTTCAAGGCCAGAGTGAACAGACGTCTAGGCAAGCGTGTACCATCTTAGGCCTCATCTTCGCTTTCCATCGGGCAAGATTGAGGTCAAACGCAAGCCTATTTTTTCAAAAAAAAAAAACCTATTGATGAGAAGACAGCGCACTTGCTGGGGTTTTGTTGTAGAAATGTATACATTGCCCCATCAACGAGTTACTAACTCTATGGAGTTTAATAACTGGCTTCACAAGCTTGTGTCTGTTCCTTGTATTTACATTATGAATATCGCCATTCTTATGTTTTTATGTATATGCATTACATTTTCAGATATGTACATAGGTTTCATATATTATCGTGGTATTTTTTAAGATTGTTGGGTAATATATTGACGTCTTTCAGATGCCTATTATCGTAAAAGCAAGAGCGTACGAAGAATGTATATCGTGTTTTCGTATATGCGAATCACTAAGCCATAAAGGGATATGAAAGATATCTTTTTCAATGTGAAAAGGAATGAGGCATCTTAAAATGAATCTGTTACGAAACACCTTACGAATTAATAATGATTGGTTATTTATTATTTTGTATAAAAATCCATCCAAATAGATAATATGAGCCGTGGTAGTCTCGTGGTCAGGTGGATCGCTTTAGTGTCATAGAGCGCGAGTGATTTGGGTTCGATACCCGGCGCCGGCGCCACTAAAATTGTTAATAGCAATTTTAAGTGCTGTAGGATTTCGACTACATGTGAAGTGGGTCAACCCGAGGGTGGAGGTAAGACCTCGGCTCGGGTTGCCATCGAAGAAGGGAGGACTTGGATCGAATTTAGGAATTTCGGGGTCGTGGTACTATCCCGGGGGAGCCGGCCCACTCGAGCAGCAGAAATCATTTTTAATTTCATTTTGTAAATATATTTATTTGATATTAAAGTTATTAATATATTTAAATAAATATAAATGTATGTACGTACGCGTGTATGTATTTATTATTCAAAGTGTATTTTAATATTGTTACATATAGATATACGTTAATTTTTCTTTTTTTTTCTTTTTAGTACACTATATTTTATCACCTACACCTACTTCATTTCATCTCTGCATCGTTCAAAGTGTGACTGGTGGAGAATGCTTCTGGCATTAAATCCGCCTATATACATACTCGTGTATATGAAGTTTAATAAATAAAATTAATGAGAGATTTTGGTATAAACAGTCCGCTGAAAGAAAATACTTATAAAACTTCTCAATTCACTAACATTACTCAATTTAGGTCATCTCAGAATTAACAACCTAAACACTAAAAGTCTTTATAACTGTTTCATCGCTGTTCGAGTATTAACTTCGCAAACAAGATTCTTCCAGCGTTACCATCAAACAGACTATTACATCGTTTAAAGTCGCCAACAGAGATAAAGCTTATCCTTTTATGAATTAAATCCGGATAATCCGGCTAAAAGGTTTTTTACCCGACAACACCGAATGATACATCATGCCCTCAATCGCTTTCGAAGCATTATATACCGGCAAACACTAGCTAGAGGATTTGATAAAACATTTTTTATATAGTACCATATTAGTTATGAATGTATGCATGTATATATTCACGCTTTGTTCCCAACGGGGTAGGCAGAGACAATCTTCTTCCACTTGCTACGGTCCTGACATACGTCTTTCGCTTCTCCCACTTTCATCAATCATCGCATGCATGCTCGTTGCTTTAGAGTACTCTTGACCTGGCCGTTTTTGAACGTGAGACGTTCGCCTAGGTCTTCCTCTCCCGACTCTACCATCTACACTCGCCAAGAAGATTACTCTTAATCGAGATCAAAGTATTCTATACACAATTCCATAGCATCATGTATGCAGCCATTGCAGCATTTACAGCTGCTCGAATGGGCGGTCTCTGGCGGGGTGGTACCATGGAATACCGGTGTGAAGAAGAGGCCCACTCCCCTTCTCCAAGTTCACGTGCTCGTCCGAGGAAAACTGCACATCCGTGAAAGAATTTAAAAAAGATATTTCTAGGACACGCGACGTTCGCCATTCGGCACTGGAGCAGCGTGTCTTGTACCCTTCCAGACTTCAGAACCCTCTCGAAAATTTAAGGGGAATACGTTGTTCAGTCGTGAGAAATTTAGGAATACTTTTTTCTTTAACGACGCACCCTGTAAGCCACTTTCCGACTATAAAGTAGGTGACAAAAGAAATCCTCCGTAATCAGCGTCCCTCATAGAGAATATCTACGCCTGATTCTTGATACTATTGTCTTTGTTATACGCAGATATAATTGTTTTTTGTGCTAATTACGTGGATTTGTAGATAAGTTTGTAATTATTATTGTTAAGATAATCACTAATTAATTCGTAATTCGCTTTAAAATATTCCAATTGAAAAGCAGGATATCCGAGATTATAAATGTCCAGGCATAGTTCTAGATTATTTATACCTATATTATAAGATAAATGCCAAGGCTTCTGTCCATCGCAGTATTGGGTTAGCGGTCGTATTATTATTATTTTGGGATGTTGGATGTTGTTTCGGTACCGGAAAGGGTTCCCCTTTCCGGTACCGAAACCATCTCAGATATTTGAGAAGGAGGGCTGTGTCTTTATTTTTTATTTAAGGGTACATATATCAACTATCTCAAGGATCGACCACATCTGCATGTGGTTCATTATTATGCTCTCTAGTTGACAAAAGAAGCTCTGGCGGCCGAACGATGTAAGAATGCCCCTTTCGGATATGTCCCTCTTCAATCCCACAGACTAGTGATAGAGCGCAGCATCCTGGCTGTGCATTCCTTGGAGAGGCCTTCGTCTAGTTTGCTCATACAGTCTGATGAAGAAGAGACCGAATATTACTCTTGAGTGAGTTAGCTTACAGACATAAATCGCCGTAGAACAAACATACAAAAATACATATTCTGTACGGGAATCAAACGGCTGTCGAGAACTAAAGTGACTATAGTCCATATGATTCCAAGTGGCAACTGCGGCCCGTGGACACCTGCAACCACCTTCTATAAAAGAAGGTTAGAGATGCGTCGCCGAACGTGAGGACTAATATGGAATGCTTCAGAGCCTTTAATTATGCAGGCTCCTATACCTATCAAATCAAAACTCTACAATGGTTGCGCTACGGATTAGAGGCAGAAATAATTAAGAGGATGGTATCCCACCCAGACGGCTCCTGGTCAGAAAATCCACGTCCTTGATGTTGAATCTGTTGAGGTGTATTACTAGAGACTAATATGGTCTCAGCTTCTAACTGTATGATAATTTACCAGTGGAGTACACCTGAGTGCAGTCTGCCGTTCTGTTCTGCACGAGCTCCAACTGCGGCAGCTCGATGTTCTCATCGACCACCAGCGGGACGTCCGGGTCCCATTGGAAGATCAGGTCGTCGGTAGTATGCGATACTGAAACAGGAAGATGGGAATTTAAAATTTTATCTCTTGATATTTGTTGTTTGTGTAAACGTCGTAAGAGAGTTATTGTATGTAAATAATTTGTAGATAGGTAATAACAATCGGTCTAAGAAGATTCTTAAACAGATGCCTACCCCTTTCTCTCTGTAAGTGTCATCCACCGCCCGACAGATGGCGGGATATCCACGTTGAAAAATACCAAACCAAAGTTAAGCAACAGTGTGTACGGTGCGTGGTATCTATTGTTTTATGGGAATGGCGGCAAACGAGCAAGCGGTTCACCTGATGGTAAGTGATTACCGTCGCCCACGTACATCTGCAACACCAGAGGTGCTGCAGGTGCGTTGCCGGCCTTTATGGATATTTGGGAGATGTAAAAGACGACGAAAAGGGGGCGGGGAGGGGGTGAGGGCTTCCGGATACCACACTCGCGGAACGAAATATAGAAGCATAGGATGCCTTTACTTCAAGCCGGTATTCTGCGAGACCGTGGTACCAACCCGCTCGAACCGGCCCATTCGAGCAGCTGCAGAAGCCGCCGCTTGGCATTACTGCGTATGTGTATGGGAGGTTCCATTTTTGCGTTGTGACTATAGGGATAGAGATCTAGCCAAGCTTTTGTTAGCGCTTTCTTGGAAAACCCGATTCCCAACAGTGGAGAAATTCACAGACCGGTGACGGGCAGCAGTGTCCAAAATGTGAAGTGCCTGGTTCTACAACGGCATTTTAGAGATGGTTTTTGCCAGGATGCCAGGAGTTATCAAAGGTATTTCCATCGACTTACCCTCTGGAAGAAGGGGATGGCAGATATTCTTAAGTCGCCACACGACAAACGACAGAGATTTCTCACTCTAAATAAAATTAAAATACCAGCCTGTGAACATCTCACAGCTGGGCAAAGACAATACGTCATTTAGCAGACCTCACATGTCCGCGAAATACAAATTTCTAAAGACGTGTTAAATTCAGCATTCAAAAGCCAATTAACAATTTTAACGGGGGGCCGGCACCCCGTGATCGAACCCAGGTCAATGAATACTATGAAAGGGAGCGCCCTGAATAATAAAGTACCACGGCTCACTCTTACTTTGCATAAAAATGCAATCATCATCATCATCATCATCATTTCAGCCTATCACAAGTCCACTCAACATAGGCCTCCCCCAAAGATAGCCACGATGCGCGGTCCTGAGCCACCTGCATCGATCGACTTCCCGCAACACTGCGCAGGTCGTCACTCCATCTTGTGGGGGGTCGTCCTGCGCTGCGTTTGCCTGTACCTGGCTGCCACTCGAGAACCTTTTTTCCCCAACGGTTGTCAGTTCTACGAGCTATGTGGCCGGCCCATTGCCACTTCAGCTTGCTGATGCTTACAAAAAATGCAATAGCTTAGAGTTTTTTCTTATACTCGTAGATGTTAATTAACAGACAACAAAACACACAGACAGAGCCTTGGTCTAAAACTATTCATTATTAGCAGGTTTTTTATAATTTGAACTACATCAGGCCGTGATGCGAAATAGCAGTAGTGCATAAGTGAGTGATTTAAATCCACTTTAATTAGTGGTTTCCGTGCAATTAATAAAACTCTGCGCGTAGGTTACTTCACGGATTTTAACTTAATACTTATTAATGTAATTAACCCAAAAAAATTGTGTTAACCGCGTTTCCAATTTGAACGTAGTAATAAGTTAGCTGTATAAAGCTATTAACCTGGATTTTATTCCCGGTGTTACACTACTAAAATTGTTAATTCCTATTTATTGCCCAGTTTATCTCGTTTCTTGGCGGTGAAGGACAACATCGCGAGGAACGCGAGGCTGATCCGTCCCGACTCCGAAGCCTTTTTAAAATATTGAGTTTTTAAAAAGCCTTTGCCCAGCTGTGGGACATTATCAGATTGCTTGGGGGTTAGTAACCGTGGCTTGGTCTCTGCGGGGATGGCTGGCCCGAGTGGGCTTGGCGAGCCCACTTCGGTCGGTGTCGGTGGATTGTGGGGGAGTGTTAGTTTAGTACCGCTCTTTTGGCGCTCCACAGCCGAGTGGAGGTGGAGGTGGAGGTGGAGTCGCGGGGGAGTTCCGTCGTGTGAAAAAAAAAGGTTCCTCTTTGTTCACCGTGCGAGACCAAGCAACGACAAGGCTGGAACCCATTCGGGGGGAGTCTTGTAACCTAACCAAACTTGTGAGGTCAGGTCTGACCCAGTAAAAACTTGTAACCAGAGATTTTCGTTTCAGATCAGTTACATCGGGAACGTGTACGGCGCAGGACAGCTGTGTCGCATTGCGCAACATTCGACAGAAAATCGGCTCAAGATAACTTAAATCTCCTAATCTAATACTAGATGGCGCTCATTGACACCTGTCAAGCATGTCAATTTCTTAAAAGCGTCACCATGGATGTCGCCTAGCGAGTTGGCGTCGAGCGTCAGTGACCTTACGGGATAAATCTATTCCGATTCGGTTCGATTATGTCTAATTGTGATTTGAAAACCTTTTAACGTTATTAAAAAAAAACAGACATGCTTACTGGCCGTCCTTGGTGTTAATTGCGTTCTAATAAGATGTATAAGGAGAAAGATGTATCTGATATGTTTCATTCCTGTTTTTCTATAATAAATACTAAAAAAAGGTACTTAATTTTTCGATGCTTTCGTATAAATATAATGATTAGTAATAAATGCAACTACTAACTATAGTCGGTCCATAGCTGCAACGCCGGTCGGTGGCGGAAAGTGTAACGCTAAGCCCCAATTAAAAAGTTGAGCAAACAGAGACAGAACTGTTGGTAGCAGTGACGTGCGTTAGAATGCGAGACCGACATATTTTATAGGGTAGACATGATGCGATAAAAAACGGCAAAGTAAATTCCTCCTCTCATTTTTAAGAAGACTTAGCAGGTAGGAAGTTAGGAGGTAGCAGGTAGGAGTTCTCCTTCCTGGAGAAGAAGGCCTTTGCCCAGTAGTGGCCATTTAGATGCTGCTACTCTAGGCTCCTATTTTGCTTAGGATCAAGCTGGGAAGATACAACCCTCTTACTTATTTCTGTTGTTAGTCACCATGGCAATCACTGTTAAACTGGCATAAATGGTATACCGATCCCAGGCCTCTGTAACTTACTGCTAAATTGTTCACACATGGGTCGAAATAGCCACTTACCATCAGGTGGCCTTTTACCATTTAAAAACAGTAAAAACAAATTGTAGTGTTTTCTAGCCTAGAAATAGTTTCATGTCTATTCTATAACAAATGTAAATAAACTACGATAAAAATATCTCGAGTTTAGTCTTGATACGCATCGAGCATGCGAAGCCTATGTCCCAGAATAATATTAAATCCGTACTTGTGTTATAAACGCGAGAAGTGACTCTGTCTGTCTGTTTTATTTTTTCCAAACGGTCGTAACGGTTAGAGGTTTAACGTTGATACGTAACCTGATGCTTACACCACAACAAGCCAACACAAACCTACCCCGTGAAAAAGAACCGAGTCTCGAGCGCTCCACTCGCCGCTAACCTTAGAACATAAGAGAATCTTATCCGAAATAAAAAAACTTTAAGAGGGACGCCGTCTATTTATGGACCCGTGCTTATATCTGCGTTAAGGCACCGATCGCGTGGCCCTTGTGATCAACGATAAAATCGCGCTGACTTGAGCGGGCCGGAGGGCCCTCGACGGCGCTCGGCCCACTTTCACTACGGCTTTACCTACCTATTGAAGGGGGTTTCGGTTATTTGTTGACGAATACAACGAACATTGTATGGATAATTTGAATAATGACATGCACGGTTCACATAATCATTTGTTTGTATTACTTTAGTTTCATAGAGCGCGAGTGACATGGGTTCGATCCCCGGTGCCGGCACCACTAGAATTGTTAATGGCGAATTTTAGGTGCTGCATTTATCACGTGCTCGGCGGTGAAGGAAAACATCGCGAGGAAACCTGCATGTCTGAGAAATAATAAAAGTATATAAGTAAATTTCGTGGATATGTGAAGCCCGCCAACCCGCACTGGAGCAGCGTGACGGGCCCTTCTCGGCTCCTAAACCCTCTCTGATACTCGTATTTGAGAAGGAGGCCTTTGCCCAGCAGTGGGCACTTATACGCTGCTACTTTGACGTTACTTTACTTATAACATTGGAAATGAAAGTATTATTTACGTATTTTAACGCGTTCAATTATGTTTTTTATATTCCCGACGTTTTGATTGTTATACAGCGGCTGTGGTCACGGGGGGACTGAGGTGTTGAACGTCCAGAGACTTCCTAGAGCGTCGGTGTTTCACGTAAGCTATGCGTTCTTCTACACGGGTCCTTAGAGTTATTTTAGTTTGCCTTATCTAAGAGAGACCACATTCACAATCAAGCTTGGGCAAATTAAAAACTTAAATAACAGTTTCATTAGAAAAATGTCATGGTTAACATAGGAAACTGTTTCGTTGGAACTGAGAAAGCGACAAACTAAAAAGTGTTGCCACACGAGGCTTACCACCCCTCACTGTCACGTTCAATCTCCAGGAGAGGTCGAAAGTGAGTCCCAGAAGCCTGTTTCGCTGAGTCGTGACGAATGAAAACACGTATTCTCTATCTACACAGAAATCACTGGTCAGAAGGGTTTTAAATGTAATGTTTAAGCTGTTGCTGTTAAAGCTCTCAAGGACGAACCTCCTGGTTAGAGTTCCTTTCAACCCATTGTTCACTTTACAGCAATTATTTGGGATATCGTGACAAGCGGTGAGCCTGTCGCCGTCTTAGTGTGCACGCCATCGATACACATCGTATATAAGTTACGAAAGATTCTTAAGCAGTCCACATGGTTATCATGGCTTCACGATATTTTCCAAAATAATTGTTCACGGAAATGTGGGCATTTCCACATCGAGAAACCTCAGGGCCTTCGAACCGGAATGGATTGGTTGCTTCATTGTTAAGTAATTGGCTTAACTGACCGATCGGTTACAGAATGAATGTTTGTCTAAGTGTTTATACAACAAAATAAATCTGAGACTCAATATATATCCACATACAGTTCATAATTTGAAAAGAAAAATGAGAACATGGCTTCTTACATTAAACTATGAGCAAACAGAGGACTTAAACCAGTGAACAGAATTATCCTGTTCAGTAACTAATGTAAATAACAGTACAATAACGAAATTAAATTTCTATAAATAAAAACTTGTGAGTCACAAAGTAGTTGTTCGTTCATTACACACACATACACAGACGATCTCCGTATATATATTTATATATATATACATACATATATATGTTCAAAGCATTCGTTAAGTTACTTTTTATTTTTAATTTTTAAATTTTTCTTGTAATGTTGTCTCGACTATTTTAGCTGTTGTTTTAAGATATTATTATTGTTAATCAACTTGGGAGAAGACACTGACCTCTGTAATACAGGTTCATAACCTAGCACGGATGTCAGGGAATTCATACTTTGTGGTCCAAATTCTTATGACAATAAAGATTATTATTATTATAATTATTAATAATTATTACGTTCGTGAGTTCATTTCGAATGACCTAAAGCGAATTGGGAAAGCTTCGTCGGGGGTTACCCCGTCGACGTTTGACCTAAATTTTCTTCCTACTGTCCATAGAGTTGAAAAGAAAAGGGACAAATTGTGAGACGGGGACGGTTGCAAGGTTATTAAAAATGATGGCAATCATGTGAGAATATCTAAACCAAAAGGCTTTGATGACATTAACCCAAAACTATATAAAAATGGTACGACATTAAGTATATAGTTTCAAAGTAGTATGTAAGTTTCGATAGAGAATCACAGATGATTCAATGAGATCGCGTGGCTCCTAAATATCGAGCTATATTTATATATCCAGACTTTTCAAATGGCTTAAAACCGTTTGGTAGTGAACCCCTTCCACTAACTAGTAACAGTATGCAGATCTTGCTCAAAAATCAAAAACAGGATTGACTTTAACCGTAACAGGTCGACTAGCGCAAGCTCTGATCTTTGACATCAAAATTCTCGGACTGAAGGCGCTCGAACCAATTTTGTGGTACTTTTATTGATAAAGTCCATCAACGCCACAAATACACAAATATTTTTCTAAGCTTGTGTCGCGTTTTTTCCCTTTTTTTTCTAACCATACTTCATAATGTATCGAATTTATTCGTTAGATTCACTCATAATGGCGGACAGAAAAACAATAGAATAATGGCGGGAAACCGTTTTTACTTTTTATTTTTCTTATTTTGAAAATGTCATCTATTTAATGGTATCAAAACCAGCCAGGTGCAAACAGTACAGTGCAAATGTTTGACCTGTTGGGAAACAGATGCAAATGCACCCAGAATATTTAATCAAAATGCCAAACTGCCCCCTGCAGGTGTGGTAGGGAGGCATTTGGCATGTTATACCTACTTTACAGAATATTTTAGGTGTATTAGATTTGGCTTTCCCTCCGCCAACCAAATGGTACAATCGTCCACAACAACAAGAGAAAGCGAAGCCAAAATCAGACCACTCATTCCACACCACTCAAATACAGTATCCCTCCTCCACCCCTTTAAATGGATCAGAGGCGAAAAGTTGCATACGGAAGTCCATTTGCATACGCTTCGTGCCTAATAACAAATTCGTTATCTCTGCCTATCCCTTCGAATGTCAGGAGTGTGTGCTTATATTATGTATGAGTGCTTGAGCTGTTTGTATATTTACAGAATAATTAAATTCAATGTCAATATCGTTTTAGCGGAGGACCTTATTAGCTGAAGATCCTCTGATCTATCCCGCAACTTTGACGGCGCGCTTCACCTGTACCTCACAATTACTTTCCCTCTAATTCCGTCAGCCGAACGCCGTACGAATATAATTAGACGCCGCAGTGTCAAGTGTCGATGTCGGCGCAACTCGAGTGTCGGCCACTCTAGTGACACTGAATGAATAACGAGGCACCGAGTGCACTTCACAGGGACGTTTTTATCGTTAGACTCGTGTCGGTGGGTTCGTCCGTGTTCCGAATTCGTCTTCAGATCGGGACTTTCGCGACTCATTAAACTAAAATAAAATATCACTCCGCGTGACGTAAATAGAAAAGAGACGACTCAAACTTTGTTACGTTTGAGTCCACTCTATCAGATGAATTTAAGTCTGAAGATGGACAACATAAAACATGTTATAAATGAATAGGTAAACAAAGATATTCTTTTCTCTGCAATCATAGAACCACTCACTCGTCTTCCCTTTTCACATATCTGATGTCAAGATAATGTTGTATTTGTTGCCATTGAAAGCGGTAGTTTTTTTCTTTCTTGATGGATTGGCGTTCTTGAAGATTTTCTCAACGGCGAGGGCCAAATACTATCGGCAGTAGTCGACTGCGTAGGAGATATTATAGTTCCGCAAGTGTACGAGCAAACCCTGAGTTACACACCTGTGTTGTCGCGCTTCAAAGGTCCGCGTATGCGACAAGAACAGGGAAAGGGTCAAACAATATCCGAACCAAGAACAACTGGCACAAATAATCTGGCTGGGATTCAGGAATCCACTATCTATCTAGATATATATCAAAGACTTCAGTTAAAAGAATCACAAATAAAGATTTAAAGAAGAATTATAAAGTGCAAAATTCCGCATGCGAAAATTATTAATCAGTTTTGGAGAAGAAGAGCACCACTCCCGTACAACAGTAGAAGACCAGACTAGAGTTGTATTACTTCTACCACCAGCACCACATCAAATGCTACCGTTACCACCACCATCCGACAGTAATAATATATAATGAGCCAACATCGTCGAAAACGTGTCCCGAATCTCGCATCGCAATGCTTGCTTGATAAAACTAGCTATTAGACTGCCGATAGTCACAAAGTTTGTGATGCTGTAACGCGTTGTTGTTATCACAAGGATTTCATGTTTTCACGCGGACACTTCACATTTGAAATTAAACTATTATTAACGGATTAACGAACCGAAATTGTACGAGATAAAATTCGTAATTAATAGTTTCATTTCAAACGAGTTTTAGTTTTGAACATGATTCATGATTTACAGGTTATGATGGTAACACACGGACATTTATACTTACAGCTCTCCATCTGCAGCTTGCACTCCTGGGTATCGTGTGGATAGATGAGGAAGTTCATGGCGCAGGACAGCTTGAGGGTGAGCTTCACCATGTACAGTATGGTCTTGTCTTTGTACAGCCAAACGTAATGGTTGGGGATGGTCATCGTTTGGAAGGTGACAGACTTCGCGTTCTTGAAGAAGGAATCTGGACGCCACATGTGCTTCAGCCAGTCGAGGTCTAACAGTCTGTTGATGATGAGAACATTTATTATACAGTGGTTTGGCGCGATTATTGAAAACCTACCGTTTTGTTTTAGAACTTTCTGTTTAGAAGCTGTGTAGGTTGGTACCACTTTCTTAAATATTTTTGATGATAATTTTCAATACAATCACTTTTGTCTTCTGTACTGGGTATAGAGAGCTAATATAATTACAGGCTATGAGTAATTTCATCTTAATCCTCTGTAACGTTCGGTGATTGAAGTTATCTGCATTGGCTGCTTCTGCCACTTACCAACTTACCATAACGTGATCAGGTAGTAGGTGTGGCAGTGTTATTTTTGCCAGCAAGAGGCTACTTTACAGGTGTCCACAGGCTGTTGACACCTGTAAACATTTTTCAGGTTCAGGTTTACCTTAGTACGAAGGAGTCGTAAGAGTCGACTAAGGGAAGCCTTGTAATCTCTCGGTGTCCTTTTCTGTGATATGTGGTGACCGATATGAAGGTGTAACGGAAGATCTCTCTAAAGTCTGGTACTGCGAACGCCAACCCGCATGCCAATCATGAGCAGACAAACGATACCAATGGAAGAGGCCTATGTCCAGCTGTGGACTATTGACGCGGACGCTTACGAATATGAAAAAGATGAAATAGAGAAAACAACCTGTATTCCGAAGTCATGTTCTCTGGTAGCCTTAGCCGAAAGTCCTTCCATGTTTGAGCAAAGAATATATCGGCAGCGTACGTCTGCGAATAAAATTAAAGACTATTATATAAGTCCCAAAACATAGTAATACAACGAGACTCTATAGAACTAAACAGTAGTGGCCCTGTAAAGCTAAAGTATGCGAGTTCCAATCCCACTGTTGGCAAAAATTCCAAGAAATGCAAGCTTCCGCTGGCGCTTTCGTGGAGAGGCCTATGTTCAGTTTCTACAACAAAACTATTCGTTGCTACAACAAAAATTCCGTGCATAAATCATATCGTTTGTCTTTTAACACGGTTTCTTTAATCCACGATACGGTTAACGAAAAACGAAACTATGTCTGGGAAGTGATCAATAACACGGTATGACTTTATCAAGGACTGACTTCACACGGAATTTCTGTAATTTTTTTTATGGTATAAGGGGCAAGCAAGCTAGCGGCTCACCTGATGGTGAGTGATTACCATCGCCCACGTAGAACAGTAATACCAGAGGAGCTCGAGATGCGTTGCCGGCCTTAAAGGATATTTAGGAGTTGGGAGGGAGGATGAGGATGGGGGAGAGGAGCGAGCCTCCGGTTACCTCAGAAACACAAGATGCCTCTACTTCTCATCGGTATTCTGCGAGGCCATGCGCTCTGAGGTCGAACCGGTCCATTAGAGCAGCAGCAAAAGTTGTACCACGTCTGAATTATTATAGCTTTACGGATATGGCTTGATTGCCGATCGGAGTACTTGAAACTTCACAAGTACCCGCTGGTACCCGTCACGCAGGAAAACATCCATCAGGTCAAAAACCGTCTAATTAAGTCGGTTTGTCCTGTCCGCTTTGTCCAGCATTAGAAATTTTGTTTGTTAATTGAAATAACATAATTATTTATAAAGACTTATCGGGAATCCCCTTCGTATAAAACTGACTACTGGATCTAACTTTAAATAAAAGAAATGGATAAGCACTAGCTGTTAGATTTACAAAAATAAATAAATGTCAAATTAATTTCGCGAAATTCTTATATTATAATTTTGTAAACGAATCATGGTCGATGGATGCAGGTGGCTCAGGACAGAGCTTTGTGGCAGTCTTTGAGGGTAGGTCATAAGTCCACAGCTGAACGTAGGTAGGCCTACGTTCAGCAGTGGACGTGTGGTGGGCTGAAATGATGATGATGATGAAATAGGAATCATTTTAATTGCGATGAAATGCCACGGAACCCACATCGCGCGGGTCCATCCCGGCTCTAGGTGACAATGGCGCACGAATCGAACGATCGGGGTGTGGTGGGGTCTAGAGGGGTAACGAGGTAGAAAAAACGAAAAAAAAACTGATTCTATAAAAAAACATGTTAGTAATTTAAAAAAATTCAAATTAGTTTCGTAGGTATCTTATAACATTCGAAGTATTAAATTAAATCACAAAATAACCGACGAGGATGGGATTCGAACCCACGCGTGCAGAGCACATTGGATTAGCAGTCCAACGCCTTAACCACTCGGCCACCTCGTCCTGTAATAACAATGTTTAAATATAGAATCTTACTTGATTATTATCTATTTAATCAGTTTGTTTAATATCAACTGATTTGAACTATTTAATATTTATTAAACACTTTTCACATGGAAGCATAATATCGACCAAGTATTTAATTAAGATGTCTGACATCAAAAAATTTAGATGCATTAAAACAAAAAAAAGCGGTAAGGATTTATTTTTTCAAATACTAAATGCTGGTTCATCATCATCATCATTTCAGTCTAACACAAGCCCACTACTGAACATAGGCCTCCCCCAGAGATTGCCACAAAGCTCGGTCCTGAGCCACCAGCATCCATCGACTTCCCGCAACACTGTGCAGGTTGTCAATCCATCTTGTGGGGGATAATCCCACACTGCTCGTTGCACCAAACTCATGCGTTAAGGTTAAATGATGATGATGATGATGATGATGATGATGATGATGATGATGATGATGATGATGATGATGATGATGATGATGATGATGATGATGATGATGATGATGATGATGATGATGATGATGATGATGATGATGATGATGATGATGATGATGATGATGATGATGATGATGATGATGATGATGATGATGATGATGATGATGATGATGATGATGATGATGATGATGATGATGATGATGATGATGATGATGATGATGATGATGATGATGATGATGATGATGATGATGATGATGATGATGATGATGATGATGATGATGATGATGATGATGATGATGATGATGATGATGATGATGATGATGATGATGATGATGATGATGATGATGATGATGATGATGATGATGATGATGATGATGATGATGATGATGATGATGATGATGATGATGATGATGATGATGATGATGATGATGATGATGATGATGATGATGATGATGATGATGATGATGATGATGATGATGATGATGATGATGATGATGATGATGATGATGATGATGATGATGATGATGATGATGATGATGATGATGATGATGATGATGATGATGATGATGATGATGATGATGATGATGATGATGATGATGATGATGATGATGATGATGATGATGATGATGATGATGATGATGATGATGATGATGATGATGATGATGATGATGATGATGATGATGATGATGATGATGATGATGATGATGATGATGATGATGATGATGATGATGATGATGATGATGATGATGATGATGATGATGATGATGATGATGATGATGATGATGATGATGATGATGATGATGATGATGATGATGATGATGATGATGATGATGATGATGATGATGATGATGATGATGATGATGATGATGATGATGATGATGATGATGATGATGATGATGATGATGATGATGATGATGATGATGATGATGATGATGATGATGATGATGATGATGATGATGATGATGATGATGATGATGATGATGATGATGATGATGATGATGATGATGATGATGATGATGATGATGATGATGATGATGATGATGATGATGATGATGATGATGATGATGATGATGATGATGATGATGATGATGATGATGATGATGATGATGATGATGATGATGATGATGATGATGATGATGATGATGATGATGATGATGATGATGATGATGATGATGATGATGATGATGATGATGATGATGATGATGATGATGATGATGATGATGATGATGATGATGATGATGATGATGATGATGATGATGATGATGATGATGATGATGATGATGATGATGATGATGATGATGATGATGATGATGATGATGATGATGATGATGATGATGATGATGATGATGATGATGATGATGATGATGATGATGATGATGATGATGATGATGATGATGATGATGATGATGATGATGATGATGATGATGATGATGATGATGATGATGATGATGATGATGATGATGATGATGATGATGATGATGATGATGATGATGATGATGATGATGATGATGATGATGATGATGATGATGATGATGATGATGATGATGATGATGATGATGATGATGATGATGATGATGATGATGATGATGATGATGATGATGATGATGATGATGATGATGATGATGATGATGATGATGATGATGATGATGATGATGATGATGATGATGATGATGATGATGATGATGATGATGATGATGATGATGATGATGATGATGATGATGATGATGATGATGATGATGATGATGATGATGATGATGATGATGATGATGATGATGATGATGATGATGATGATGATGATGATGATGATGATGATGATGATGATGATGATGATGATGATGATGATGATGATGATGATGATGATGATGATGATGATGATGATGATGATGATGATGATGATGATGATGATGATGATGATGATGATGATGATGATGATGATGATGAAATAGGAATCATTTTAATTGCGATGAAATGCCACGGAACCCACATCGCGCGGGTCCATCCCGGCTCTAGGTGACAATGGCGCACGAATCGAACGATCGGGGTGTGGTGGGGTCTAGAGGGGTAACGAGGTAGAAAAAACGAAAAAAAAACTGATTCTATAAAAAAACATGTTAGTAATTTAAAAAAATTCAAATTAGTTTCGTAGGTATCTTATAACATTCGAAGTATTAAATTAAATCACAAAATAACCGACGAGGATGGGATTCGAACCCACGCGTGCAGAGCACATTGGATTAGCAGTCCAACGCCTTAACCACTCGGCCACCTCGTCCTGTAATAACAATGTTTAAATATAGAATCTTACTTGATTATTATCTATTTAATCAGTTTGTTTAATATCAACTGATTTGAACTATTTAATATTTATTAAACACTTTTCACATGGAAGCATAATATCGACCAAGTATTTAATTAAGATGTCTGACATCAAAAAATTTAGATGCATTAAAACAAAAAAAAGCGGTAAGGATTTATTTTTTCAAATACTAAATGCTGGTTCATCATCATCATCATTTCAGTCTAACACAAGCCCACTACTGAACATAGGCCTCCCCCAGAGATTGCCACAAAGCTCGGTCCTGAGCCACCAGCATCCATCGACTTCCCGCAACACTGTGCAGGTTGTCAATCCATCTTGTGGGGGATAATCCCACACTGCTCGTTGCACCAAACTCATGCGTTAAGGTTATACGTTACACGTGTTTTTTTCTCCATCTGCCTATACAAGTCAAAAGCTTACACTTGAAGGTTTTGCTCATGCTTACCACGTTACACAGACGTCTCATTTGCAACGAGCCAATAACCTCAAATCAGAGATACTGATGACCTACTAAGTGGTAATATCCCTCTCTGATTAGGAGTGGTTAGGTACCATCCTGGATTCCGGTTTGAAAGGCATTGGGAGCAGCCGTTCATGGACTGCCGTAACCGCTTGCCAATCCTATAAAAAAAAATCAGATTCTGATGGATATTCCGCCATAATTCGGTTGCCAGAGCCTCGTTTATTGGCTAGCATGCACTATGTGCAGGTGGGGTAGGTTTGGCAACAAAGAAGGAACACATATAAGTATACCTGTTATGTAAAGGAATAAACTATTCTGCCTGCATAATGAAATCACAATAGAACGTCTGAAAAGTTACTCATATCAAGAACTTCCGGCTTGGTACCTAGACCAAGGGCTCAAAAACTTAGAGAGCCGTGGTAGTCTAGTGGTCTTGGCGCTCGCTTCAATTTCATAGTACCTACGCGAGTTATCAGGGTTCGATTCGATTACGGGCGCCTCTAAAATTGTCAAAAGCATTTTTAAGTGCTGAATTTACCACGTGCTCGACGGTGAAAGAACACATCGTGAGAAAATGTGCATGTCTGAGAAAATAATAAAATATTTAGAGGTCATGTGGAAATGCCCAGCAACCCGCACAGAAGAGCCCTATTACTAAGCCTATGCTGTCTGCTTGTCCATCCATCCGTTCGTCCGTCTGTAATTCGTATATATGGTCTATGTCTTTTGAACTGTAATAGGTAATCGGTTGAAATTTTCACAGACTATTTTACGTTTCATTATAAAAAGATATATTCGCAAATATTGATAAAATTAGTAAGTCTTTATAAATAAGAAACGTGTTTTTATCTTTTTTTTGTTTTTTTTTTGTTTATGCTCTACCTTAAAAACGGCAATGCATACCAGCGTCAAACTTGGTGTAATTATAGTGCAAACTCTAAAGTGAAATTAGAAATAATAAAAACCGGCCAAGTGCGAGTGGGGCTCGCGCTAAGGATCCCGAACTGAATGAAAGGAAACACCATTTCTTTCGTAAATATATAACACAGATATGTTGTGCGATTGTTTGGGTAAAGCCTTTTCCATCCACGGGGTAAAAAAGCCGCCCAGCCCCTCCCCTCATTTGGAAGTATTCTTCTTCGATTTCCGGGGACGCAGCGCTCCACAGTCAGCAGCCATCGTCACACCTCTCCAACATGCGAGGCCTCAGCTCTCGCAAGTCTCTTTCGATGAAGCCGGTAAAGGCCTCCGGGCCAACAGCATCCTGGATGTTTTTTAGTCGGTATGTTTCTCCTTCCGAGTCCGACATAACCCGTGGCATCCCGGCCATAACGAGAAATGCATAAAGCATTTTCCATGCGACATTTGTACGGGATTTCCTATCAACGGTTTGTGTCCCAGCAGAGTGAGCAACAAGCTGGTTAGGTTGGAATCTGTCGCAGACAGGTGTTTGTGTAAATTTAGCTCACCATAGAATTCTCGTCGATGGAGTCCAAGCCCATGACGGTGACGTGGAAGTTCACAATGGTCGGCTGATCATTTTTCTTCGGGGGTCGCATTTTATCGTAGAGCTTGGGGTCCTCTGGCAAAAGGTCTTGAAAAGTGAGCAGGGTAGCCCTGAAAAAGAGAAATTTGTTCAATTGCGTTGGCTTTGATCTGTCACTTCGCTTCTAATAAAGGATTCTATTTACGACATGCCAGAGAGCGGTGGTAGCTCAGTGGTTAGGTACCATCCTGGATTCCGGTTTGAAAGGCATTGGGAGCAGCCGTTCATGGACTGCCGTAACCGCTTGCCAATCCTATAAAAAAAAATCAGATTCTGATGGATATTCCGCCATAATTCGGTTGCCAGAGCCTCGTTTATTGGCTAGCATGCACTATGTGCAGGTGGGGTAGGTTTGGCAACAAAGAAGGAACACATATAAGTATACCTGTTATGTAAAGGAATAAACTATTCTGCCTGCATAATGAAATCACAATAGAACGTCTGAAAAGTTACTCATATCAAGAACTTCCGGCTTGGTACCTAGACCAAGGGCTCAAAAACTTAGAGAGCCGTGGTAGTCTAGTGGTCTTGGCGCTCGCTTCAATTTCATAGTACCTACGCGAGTTATCAGGGTTCGATTCGATTACGGGCGCCTCTAAAATTGTCAAAAGCATTTTTAAGTGCTGAATTTACCACGTGCTCGACGGTGAAAGAACACATCGTGAGAAAATGTGCATGTCTGAGAAAATAATAAAATATTTAGAGGTCATGTGGAAATGCCCAGCAACCCGCACAGAAGAGCCCTATTACTAAGCCTATGCTGTCTGCTTGTCCATCCATCCGTTCGTCCGTTCGTCCGTCTGTAATTCGTATATATGGTCTATGTCTTTTGAACTGTAATAGGTAATCGGTTGAAATTTTCACAGACTATTTTACGTTTCATTATAAAAAGATATATTCGCAAATATTGATAAAATTAGTAAGTCTTTATAAATAAGAAACGTGTTTTTATCTTTTTTTTGTTTTTTTTTTGTTTATGCTCTACCTTAAAAACGGCAATGCATACCAGCGTCAAACTTGGTGTAATTATAGTGCAAACTCTAAAGTGAAATTAGAAATAATAAAAACCGGCCAAGTGCGAGTGGGGCTCGCGCTAAGGATCCCGAACTGAATGAAAGGAAACACCATTTCTTTCGTAAATATATAACACAGATATGTTGTGCGATTGTTTGGGTAAAGCCTTTTCCATCCACGGGGTAAAAAAGCCGCCCAGCCCCTCCCCTCATTTGGAAGTATTCTTCTTCGATTTCCGGGGACGCAGCGCTCCACAGTCAGCAGCCATCGTCACACCTCTCCAACATGCGAGGCCTCAGCTCTCGCAAGTCTCTTTCGATGAAGCCGGTAAAGGCCTCCGGGCCAACAGCATCCTGGATGTTTTTTAGTCGGTATGTTTCTCCTTCCGAGTCCGACATAACCCGTGGCATCCCGGCCATAACGAGAAATGCATAAAGCATTTTCCATGCGACATTTGTACGGGATTTCCTATCAACGGTTTGTGTCCCAGCAGAGTGAGCAACAAGCTGGTTAGGTTGGAATCTGTCGCAGACAGGTGTTTGTGTAAATTTAGCTCACCATAGAATTCTCGTCGATGGAGTCCAAGCCCATGACGGTGACGTGGAAGTTCACAATGGTCGGCTGATCATTTTTCTTCGGGGGTCGCATTTTATCGTAGAGCTTGGGGTCCTCTGGCAAAAGGTCTTGAAAAGTGAGCAGGGTAGCCCTGAAAAAGAGAAATTTGTTCAATTGCGTTGGCTTTGATCTGTCACTTCGCTTCTAATAAAGGATTCTATTTACGACATGCCAGAGAGCGGTGGTAGCTCAGTGGTTAGGGCGCACGCTTTAATTTCCTATTACCCGAGTGACCCGGATTTGATCCCCGGATGCCGGCACAAATAAAATTGTTAATAGCAATTTAAAGGGAGTGCGTTTTCAATTACCTTGCTTAAATTAGCGAAACGCAGTTGCAAAATATACGTCGTCTTCACGCCGGCACGCTGTTAGGCCGTGCCACTACCCCGACGGGCATACCCCATGAAAGCAGCAAGTGGGCTCCACCACGTACTACGTCCCACTTATTTTATAGAAGCCTATTTATGTTTTTGTTTTTTTTTATAGAAGAAGGGGGCAAACGGGCGTGCGGCTTACATGATAGTAAGTAATCACCGACACCCACAAACATCCACATCACCGGAGGAGCTACAGATGCGCTGCCGTCCTTTAAAATTATGTTATAAGTAAGCTTGGTGGGTTTTTTTTATGGGAAAGGGGCAAACGGCCCAACAGATGGTAAGTGATTACCGTCGCCCGCGTACATCTGCAACATCAGAGGGGCTGCAGGTGCGTTGCCGGCAAAGCACAAGATGCCTGTACATCACGCCGGTATTCTGCGAGTTCGTGATACTACCCCGATCGAGCTTACCCCTTCGAGCAGCAGCGTAAGCTACTGCTTGGCTAATCTCACCACGCTGCACAGATTTGACAATTGAACGCTTGTAATCAAAAAGCTTTGCTGTTGAAGGAGAAGCGATCAGTAAAAGTTCTATATGCAAGTTGTATTCCATTCCTGGTTGTATGATAATTAAATAACATAATATGATAAGAAAAAATAATTATTATAATCTATGTTAATGAACGTTTTAATCGCACATGTTTAAGTTTAGAAAACAATATCCGATCGCATGCGCCTGCTTTTTTTATACAAGCAATAAAACTCTAAAGCCTGAGGCTATTATATAGAAATAGGTCAGTGGAAGATTTAATTAAATGGGACACTGTGCCAATAGAAGAAGTATATTAAATTAAAATTAATTATTTTGACCTAGCTTTAAATAAATAAATCGTGAATAATCAGTGAAGCGCTGAGTGCTTGAGTTTCGCGTTGATTTTAGAAAGAAACTAACGCTTTATTTGACACAAACCATAGATACACCTATCACCTGGTGTTAAGTGATTACCGTCGCCCACGTACATCTGCAACACCAGAGCGTGCTGCAGGTGCGTTACCTATAAGGATATTTGGGATATGGGAGGGACGATGGGAAGAGGGGTTTGGGGGTGGGCCTCCGGTTAGCATCAATCACTGTATGAAACGCAGAAGCACAAGATGCCTTTACTTCACGTGGGTATTCTGCGAGGACGTGATACTACCCTTGTCGAGCCGGACCATAAGAGCAGCAGCACAAGCAATCGCTTGGCTCTACCGCATGCAAAAATTGACGGTCTCCTATCTTGAATTGAATTTTCCAATTACTTTACACAAGCATGATCACTTGCTGCAAAATACACTATCGATAAATATAAAAATTTAAAATGCAATGAAATTACAAAATTCTCTCCAAGACACAACCGTCACTTTTGAGTTCGCGCCAAAAGTTCTTGAATTACTTTTTATAATAAATCGTGGTTATGGCGTGAGTAATTCTGCTTCTCTCTCTGTTCTTGTGTAAAAGTCTTTAGACTTGAGTTTCATAGAGCCCGAGTGACCTGGGTTCGATCCCCGGTGTCGGTACCACTAAAATTGTTAATAGCAAATTTAAGAGCTGTATTTACCACGTGCGCGGCGGTGAAGGAAAATATCGTGAGGAAACCTGCATGTCTGAGAAATAATAAAAATATATTATTTCGAGGATATTAGCCTTCTTACTGAATCAGAGTAGCGAGTCCTTCCCGGCTCCATAACCCATCTCAAATATTAGTGAAGGAGGCCTTTGCCCAGGGGTGGGCACTTACAGGCTGCTACTTTACTTTATTTTATTTTTATTTATAATTATAGGTTCAATTATTTCGAACAAAAAGTTTAAAATTGTAAAGAAAATTATATTCCACATAATCATGCGACTTCGACTATAAACAACACTTGGTAAAATAAAAAAAATATCTCATTTGTCTCCTCATTAATTCTTAGATGAACATTGAACAACATAAGGTGTGGATGGGGATTATTATATTTATATATTATTTTTACTTATTATATATTATTTTTACATATTATATATTATTTTTACATATTATATATTATTTTTACATATTATATATTTTGATGTTTATTGATAGTGTATAATGCAACAAGTGCTCATGCATGTATACAGTGATTGAAAAATTAAATTCAAGACAGGAGACCGGCAATTTTTGAAGGTTAGGAATTAAGGGGTGGTACCTACCACCTCTTTCTTCTAACCTCACCTGCACGTGTTGCACCCAGCTCGCAAACAATTTATACTTTGGCGACCCATCACTGGTCTGTGTGTCTGATTTGGGTTCGGTAAATTATAGATGGATATGCACCCCTCATACGTTCGCCAGAGATACTATGTTTTTTTTTATTATGAAACGAATTAACATCTTTTTTTTTCACGGGCACTTAGGTCCTTTAAGGCTGAAGTTTCGTTACCGGCATTTAATGATATTTTTGGAGAGGGGAGCAGTAGAAGGCAATTGGTTAGTGGTTAGAAGGGATCACCACCTTCCTTACACCCTATTTCTAGAACATTTCTTACAAACCAACACATACAAGTAAAATTACAGAAGCTTAATTTTTTGTAACACTGAGGTAAAGTCAATAGTGTACAGTAAAGTAAAGTAGAAGCCTGTAAGTGGCCACTGCTGGGCAAAGGCCTCCTTCTCAATATTTTTGAGAGGGTTTTGGAGCCGGGAAGGGCCCGCCACGCTGCTCCTGTGCGGGTTGGTGGGCTTCACATAACACATGGTGTAACACAAACAGGAGAAAATGAAGTTTCATTTTCAGAATAATAATACTTACACTATACACATATCGTTTGTTCGTTTGCTACCTTAAAAAAAACGCATTAGTTCCCATAAATCCAACAAGACGACAGTGATAAGTTGACTATAATTTTACTATCCATAACACACCAACAAAAAAATATTTGTTTGTATAAACTTTGACACTGGCTAAAAGTCACAATTATAATACTATTGCCATAAAGGAAAAAAAAACCGTAAAAAAAATATGTCTATTTCGATTCAAATTAAAAAAGAATTCTGTCTCTGTCTGTGTTTTGTCTCATTTCTTTTCTTTGTGTATGTATGAAACAAAATTTAAATAGCGTCGAACGAAGTCGCTTACCGTGTCCGTCTGTATAATAGTTCATAACTTCTAACATTCTAAGTACTCGTCGTTTTCAACGCTGATTTCACCATCATTTAGAACAATTAATGGAAACGGTTTTATATATATTAAGTTGTTATATATTAAGTTTATACATTACAGATGTGACCGTGAGAGGCCGGCGCTGTTTGCTAATTTATTCGATAAAAGGTAATTAGGGTAATACTTAGTATTTTATATGGGGCGAAATACACAAGAGAGTCGTTTAGTTCTAATGTAACAATGTACGAGTAGTACGTGTATTATTTTTAATATAATTATATATCTAATTTTAAGTGCACACGCTCTGTCACACATAAGGGTAGGCAGAGATTACGGATTTACATTTGGTACGACTTGGTGTAATCAAACGGGCTCCCGAAATTCACTGTTCGCCTATCTGTAGATGAATGTATACGTGACTGCTATGCCTTTCCGTATTAGCTCCCAGAGATTGCCATAAGATTATAAATATATATAAACTAGATAAACTAGATGCATATAAAATAGAAACCAAGGGGAGAAAGGGGTGAGAAGGGAATGATTAACACTACCATTTTGGTATTAGAACAACTGCTGTATTTTGTAAAGTTAACTTAAATGTTACAGGAAAACTTGGTTACATATTTTAAAATCGTTAGTAAAAGAAAAGCTATATTATTATATGTGTTGTTTTTCTTTACTAAACTATCTAAGTTCGTCGCAGTATATAACTTTCCGATAAAGCTCCAGGAAAAGCTGGCGTGCAATGTATGTTACTCCGCTCGATCACTAACCGACTTTTGAGCCTGGTGGAGACAAGGGACGACTTTTGCTGGTGCTCGAATGGGACGGGTGGGTACCGCGGTCTCGCAGATTACCAGCGTGAAGCAGAGGCATCTTGTGCTTCTCCTCTCCCCATCCCCTTCCTAATCCTACCCACCCATCTCCCAAATACCCTTAAATGCCGGCAACGCACCTACAGCACCCTCTAGCGTCGCAGATGTACGTGAGCGACGGTAATCACTTACCATCAGGTGAATCTTTGGCAATGGCAAATTAAGAAGAAGAATACTAGAATCTCCTGACTGATTTCGACCACGGCAACAACTTCCGAATACTATCGGCAGTAGTTAACTGAGCAGGAGAAATTATAGTGCCGTAAAATATAAAGCAGTATATGATAGTGACTATATCTACAGTATCGCATATCTTCAGTTTTGACTCCGGCTGGGATTTAAAACCAGTACTGTCCTCTACAGTTAGCTAACCACTTGTCGTGAAATTTGTACTATTCTAGTGTCATAATTCCTAATATGGCTCATAAGTTATAAGTATAATCTTTCAATGGTTTCAAAGCTATGACAGAAGGGATAATAGAATTCCACCCGTTTACAGATGAATAGTTACCATTTTAACATCGTTATTTCTCTGGGCATTTTACTATTTAAATATATTATAATTTTAATAAAGGTGTAGTTTTGTTACGTATTTGAAAATACATATGAATGAAAGTCAATGCATAAATAAACTATAATCTAACATAGTGAAAGTTTTTTTTAGATCGGAAGTAAGTTCGAAAGTTCCTAATGGGCAGCATTAACTTTTTAATAAGGTTTCTAGAGTTACAGTAACTATTCCAGTGTACGCAAAGTCGCGGGTGCATGATGTGATACACGTTGCCTCTAATTAACAAGAAAAAAAAAGTAAAATTGATTAATATATACTACTTACTGTGTATAACATAAGTCGGTCGCTACCAGCATAAGCCGCAGCAGAACAGTAGAAGCCCAAAGAAATTTCTCGCCCGCCATTTTTTGAACTAATATTTACCGAACTTTTAATTAAGATTTAATTTAGAACATCTATATGATTGTTTTCAACAATAAACTAGTACCATTTTACGCGCTTAATAATTTTACCTTTGGTAATTTATTTTAAAATTATAAATCGAAACTTAACTCATAAATTATTACATAATTTAATTATTTCCTGCATTTGTTACATGCCATGTTTTTCCATAATTAAATAAATAAGTAAAGGTACCGAAGTCAACGCGTAATGGCGGCCGCTGAAGCGCGCGTATTTTGACAGCGGCCGGCGGAAGCGCGGGAAACAATGATGTACACGGTGAAAATTTTACATTTAAAAATGACGCATGCGTAAATTATTTCATATTTATAATCATACCAACGTTAAAATGGATGGATATATTCCAAAGTTATGTTTTAGGCTGTTTTGCTCAGCGGTTCACGTGCCCGCGAACATAGTGCTAGGTCCTTGGTTCGTAACCCAGACAGAGCAATATTGGCTTTAATTAATATCTCAGGATGTGTTTTAACCAAGGCATCCAGAACTTCCTACGATAGAATGTATTATTTTGGACGTCCTCTAAGATAATCTCATATCTACGTTTACGCATACAAGATCTAAATATGTATATATATATATATATATATATATATATATATATATATGTATTTATCCATATCTGCACTCTATTATATTTTATTTGCTCAACCTGACGGTAGACTGGTAGAGAATGCCTCTTGGCAGTCAGTAACCTTTTTTGCACTTTTATGTGCAAATAAAGTGCTTCATGGAGTACTTAGGAGTAATTTATGAAAAAAAAAATACTTACACAATCCCGTTGCCGTGAGTTGCGGTACGTTGAGTGCTGCTAGGTATAAATAGTCTCTGTCTACCCCAATGGGAGACTGTCGTGGTTTATGTACTTGAAAAATACCCATGAATAAGTAGATAAAGATAAAATCTATACAAAGCTCAAGTCCGCTCTTGCATGGAATACTGTTCCCACCTCTGGGATGGTTCGGCTAAACATCAGCTTGATGCTTTGGACTCGTTATAGCGCCGAGCGAAGAGGATCATAGGCAGTGACTCAACACCAGAGGTGCTGCAGGTGCGCTGTCGGCCTTCAAGTTAAGATAATATCTAATGATTGTTATATCCTGATCGGTTTCGACTACCGCGATAACTTCCAAATACTACCAACAATAGTATTTTATTTATTTTTATACTTTGAGCTTATTTTCATTTGCACACATTTCCGTTAACAGTGTACTTAATATGTTATTTTCGTTTCTCTCAGTGAACGTTGGCACTATCGGGTTCACTTTTACATCGCTGATTATTGATTAGAAACCTATTGGTCGATACATCGCAGTGGCCAAAAGCCACTTCTCATCGTGAGAACCTTGTTACGACGAGAGCGTTGCGGCATACGCTTTAAAACTTTGAAGCGTACTGCAATGCCGATTTTTAATTCGAAATAGGCTAACTCTTGACCTCTATCCCGCCTGATTTGCGGCTCGAGTTTCACAAAATAAAACAATGTAAGTAAGCCCTCCTGTCAATGTGTAAAGTTAGACGGAGCTTACGGATTAGCATATGACTTCTTCAAACCACAACAGTGGTTCGCCTCTGCGCCGGATTTTCTCTCGGAGTTATTTCGAAAATATATTGAAGATTGCAATCTCCGTTAGAGCATCGTGGTGAATCATCGACGCCTACATACTCTATCAAATATTGAAGTTTACGTCACGTTACGGGAACGTTTTCGCACGCATCCGCGACCCTACCAGAGCCGGCCTCCCCTCCGAAGAGAACACATTCTCTTCGGTTCCACCATCCACCTCTTGTGTTAGACGTGTGCTTGATAACTTACGCAATACAAGCACACGTGACCAGGGTTCGATTTTCGAAAACCTAGGTGTCTGAGAAATAATAAAAAAATACTTCAAGGACATGTGAAGCTACTTATCCTCAGCGCGGCTGGCCCTTCTCGGCTTCAGATTATTCCCAAACACTGACTGCCCATCAGTGGAACCGGTGGCGTATTAAG
This sequence comes from Bhutanitis thaidina, assembly GCA_029286595.1. Taxonomy (NCBI): domain Eukaryota; kingdom Metazoa; phylum Arthropoda; class Insecta; order Lepidoptera; family Papilionidae; genus Bhutanitis; species Bhutanitis thaidina. The sequence goes on along the minus strand of JAGSMS010000023.1, from coordinate 881,430 downwards.
ACTACTGCACTAATAAACCAGTATAATAAAAACTACAGGATACAAACTTTTTATTATTTATTGAAATGCTGTTTTAGGACTTTTTCGGGCAGCGAATTTGCTTTTTTTTCTTTTCTTTTCCTGTGGATGGAATTGCTTTACGCATATCCCGTTGCTGGCCGGGAGGCCACCAAATGGGCTATGTCGGACTCTGATCTCGGAAGGAGAAACATACCGACTAAAAACCCATCCACATTGCTGTTGGCCCGGAGGCCTTTACACCTTCGTCGGTAAGACTCGCGAGCAGGAGGCTCGTGAGTGTGTGCGACGCTGGCTGCTGCTGTGCTAGGCTCTGACCCCTGTTAACGACGGATTTCCCTCAACTAGAGGAGGGCTCCGGCAACCCAAGGGCCCCGTCATAAAGAGGTGCGATACCTGGGCTTAGGTATCGCACCTCTTTATGACGGTGCCTCTTTATGACAGTAATCTCAGGACCTACCAGTCTAATTGAAAAATTATTTAAGGGTTAGATTGCCCGCTTATTGATCAAGGTTATAGGCTATATATCATCACTCCACGAGAGGAGCAGTTACTATAAACCTTTGTCATGTGTTTCGCCTCATATATTAGTTTCGTCAACCTACTTTCATTCATCCTCTCCACATGTCCAAACCAGCTCAGCATCCCTTTCTCAATTCGTGTCACTACATCATTTCTACTGCATTTATCCTACTTTCATGCCTCTTCTGCCATACCCAGCTTTCGCTTCCAAATGTTAGTGTTGGTACCAATACCCCTTTATGTACTACCATTTACACTCGCCTCATATTTGCTATGATTGCCTTATATAACATACCTTTTGAATACATGCATATACTTTCTTATACTACTACAGTATCAATGGTCTGAACACTAAGACGGTAACCGGCTGACCACTTGTTACGTTGAAAAGTACCTTAGGTTGAGAAGAGCTCTGTCCACTACCGAAATGTGCATACAGCAGTGAAAGTTTATGTTTTGTGTGGCTATCCTTTATACGGAATGTTCGGGCGGGAACGTTCTTTTCTCTTAAGTCAAGGTGTAGCCATGTCGGAGGTCATATCGGAGGTCGTTGGCAGCGCTCCAGCACTTGAGCACGTTCGTCAGCTTTGTGGCCGTCTAGATATATACGCCGCTGTACCTTCAGATTCTCGGAGATATTTTCCCAGAAATGTGTCACAAGTAATGTAAATATAGAAGGTTTCTTGAATTTTGACGGCTCGGTTGCGTAGTGGCCAAGCGTTTAGCTGCGGCGCTACGGGTCGCGAGTTCGATTCCCGCACGGGACTATACGGGGCTTCGTATGGACTACAAATAATTGTTCCGGTTCTGGGTGTTTGTCCATGTGCAATTTATGTATGTAAACTGCCTCCACGACACAGGAGAAATTCCGGCTCCGGCAACCCAAAGGGTTGCAAGCCTCCCCTCTAGTTGTCGGAAATCCTTCTTTAACAGGGGTCCAGAGCACAGCAGCAGCCAGCGTCGCGCCTACAATGCAGCGTCGTTTCTTCCCCAAATCTTCTTTCCCTCACGAACCTCTTGCTTGCGAATCTACCGATGAAGCTGTAAAGACCTCCGGTCCAACAGCTACGCGGATGGGTTTTTAGTCGGTATGTTTCTCGAACCGGGTCCGACATAACCCATTTGGTGGCCACCCGGCCAACAACGGGGTGTGCGTAAAGCATTTCCATCCACAGAAAAAAAATCAATAAATGAGACCTTAACTTGTGGGCCTCCTGCTCGCGAGTCTCTATCGATGAATCTGTAAAGGTCACTAGGTCAACAGCATATCTACCGTGGGGATACATAACCAGTCACAGGAGACGTAGGTGCTAGCACCTTTCACCCCGACGTTAAACTAAAAAAAAATATATGAGATCAGGATACGTAAATCAGAAGTTTTATTTATCTGACGACGTTATCCCTAGATGGTATCTAGTTGAACGCTATGAAATATGTGTAGGTAAAAGTAGCTCAGTGCTTTTGAACAAGGGTACTCCGTGCATGCCACTCAAAATTTATAATAAACTTCCAAACGCATTAAAGTAATTGAAACGAAATTTATTTGAAAAAAAAAAACGCAATTTATTATTATTTTATTTAAAAGCAGTTAAGTAAAGTAGCTATCTGTATGTGCCCACAGCAGGGCAAAGGCCTGCTTCTGAAATATCTGGAGCCAGGAAAAGCCCTCGCGGTCTATGAAACTGAAGTGATCGTATAAATATTTGCACACTTTGTTGAATAAAGTTTTAACGTGGTAGAGCCAAGCGGCGGCTTTTGCTGCTGCTCGAATGGGCCGGCTCGACTGGATTAATACCACGACTTCGCAGAATAGCGGCGAGAAGTAGACGCATCTTGTGCTTCTGCGTTTCGATCGGTTAGTGAGGTAACCGGAGGCCCGCTCCCCTCCTCATCCCCCTCCCTATCCTTCCTCTCCTCTCCCAAATATGCAGCACCACATATACTAATTTATTTAGATATTACAGTATATGTGAGAGTACATATATACATGTATATATATTTTTGTGTATATATCAATGTATATTTATTATATTATATTTTCACTTCCTAATAACTTGCGTACACCCTTAAGGCTCACAGGTGAGCAAGGGGCTCACTGGTCATTATTTTCTCTGCAAAATGGTTGCCTGGTAGAGATGGCTTCTAAGCGATAAGGCCGCCAATTGTACCTTTGTGTATTTTATGTTTCTTTTTATTTTATTTTTTTCCCCTTTTTGCTAATTGGTGTACAATAAAGTGTATTTCATTCATTCATTCACCACCGGTGTTGCGGATGTTAGTGGGCGATGGGAATCACTTACCATCAGGTGAACCGTTGGCACGTGTTCCGCCACTCCCACAAACTAAAAAAAAAAAGTTAATATGACTGAAACCTACCTATACTTCGTAAATAATAGATTACGATTATCATAATTCTATTGAATAAAAAGTCACGAGTCAGACACAATCCTTCACATTCATCATACGTTTGTTTGCATCCCAGCGGGATTACAACCCTCGCCTGCGCTCAGAGGACACCCCACTCGTTAGGTTACTGAGCCGTTATTTTCAATCTGATCTAACGTGGCTGATTATCTGTTCATTATACTTTGTGCGGCGAACGCATATCACCCATTGAGCTGTAGCTTCTTAAAAGATGTCTGATCTTTGGACAAGGTAGTACGGCTTATTTTAATTTAAGTATTATTCAATATATTATCAAAAATTAATAATTAAAAACTTTTTTTTTAGGAATAGGCTCTTTTCTTGAAGGTCACTAAGTCGTAACTGGTCGGAAATACCGCTGGCGACAGGTGATTCCACAATGTTGAAGTTCGTGGCAGAAAAATTCGACTAAAACCCACTGTAGTGGAATGCCATCCATCTAGGTGGTAACTGTCTAGATGGAACTTCGAATTCTGTCGCGATGTTCGATGGTGAAACTCAGCGGCTGGGATCAATCCGAACAGTTCCACAGACCATTCCCCGTGGTAAATTTTGTAAAAAATGCAAAGAGAAGCAACATCTCTTCGTAAGGACAAAGTAAAGACCAACTTAGTGCCAATAATGGACTTCATTATTTATAATTGAAAAGAACGTGGTAACATGTCCAGTTACTGGTGATTATTACTAAGTAACAAAACAAAGAAAGCGACATTATGCAATTTAGAAAATAATATAAAAACAAAAAAAAATAAACAATAAATACACTTCTAGAAAAGTTTAAAAAAAAATTTTGAAAAAATGGATATAACACATCAGTAGATTCTTATGTTATTGCGGCGATGAGGTTATTTAAATGTAAATATGATGAGTGTGTGGGCCTTTAAGGATTAAAAATATTAGCCCATACTTTAAATATAAATCTACATTATAAACTGTTCAAAATATCTACATTTTTGCTTTTAAAAACAGCTTTACTTTGTATAAAAAGGTCAACACTTGAGAAATGTTTATTGTATACCCTGTGCGCTCTGCAGGTTATAGAATTCTGGGCGTAGAAAGTGCGGGTTAAGGGAACATCGAACAAAGCCTTATTTCTAGTTCTAGTTTCTATTAGTAGTTTCAAGAAGAGAGTAGTCAATTCGGTCAGTCTATGTTACCCTTACAGACGTCAAAGAGAATAAGCATGTCCAAAAGATATCGCCTGTCTTTCAATGACATTAGACTGTGATCTTTACAATACTTAATATAATCCGTATTATATAGATGAGTTCTGTAACATAAATGTTCAATACATTTAGACTTTACCCGTTCAAAGTTAGTATTATGTATTTGATAGTTCATTCGTGCTACCATTTGCTGCAGCACCAGTTGCCAATATTTGTGTAAAACATAATCCATCATGCGGACAATATTATTTGAAAGTGCACTAAGTAATTGGTAGTTGACCCTATCCAGACCCCAGGCCAGAAGATCATACGTCTAATGATCTTAGTTGGTTTGAAAGATGTTCTTAGGGAAGCTCGAGTCAAGCTGTGGCCAGTATTGTCGGCGAATCCTCTGACATGTTACTGGAATACAATCTTGCGGACCATGATTTGACCGTGGTAGAGCCAAGCGTCGGCTTTTACTGCTGCTCGAATGGGCCACTCGTTTGGTGCCACGGCCGGCGTGAAGTAGAGGCATCTTGTGGTTCTGCGTTTTCATCGGCCCACTCCCCTTCCCCATCCTTCTACTCATCCTCCATTCCATCTCCGAAATACCCTAACGCACCTGCAGCTCCTCTGGTGTTACAGGAGGTCAAAAAAATATAAAGATTTGCCGTCTTACTAGCGTTTTCTTGTAACGGCCTACTGTATTCAGCTATGGACCTAAACGAACGACTTGGACGAATACTTTTATAAAAGATATAAAAGTAACCTGCACGGTAATACGTTCTGCAAAGAAATTTCTTGCCTTAATTACTCGTTTCAGCTCTTTTCACAAAAAAGCTGAATAGTACTTACACGTGACTTTATTGAATCGGGCTATTAACTTAACGATGTGTTTGTTCAAAAATCTAGAATATTTAAATTGACTTGCTAATATACCTAAAAGTTCATCAGCCTATTTTCGATCACTAATCATCACGGGGAGGTCTCGATTTTTGGTAAAAGCTTCTTTTTTTTCAGAGAAGAAGGGGGCAAACGAGCGTGCGGCTCACCTGATGGTAAGTGATCACCGACGCCCACGAACTTCCACAACAGCAGAGGAGCTACAGATGCGCTGCCGACCTTTTAAAACTTTTATTCATCATTTGATACAGCAGGCTGAGGAGGCTGGAGCCTAGGGCGACAAATATGACTAAAAAAAATTTTTTTTGGTTAAAAAATATGTCTAAAAAACATTATTATATACAAGGAGAAAAGAAGTCTCGAAAATCTATCAATATTATAATATTTTAATACATAAACGATTGAGCTTTTCTTAGCTCAGAAATATACGCAAAGACTATTTCTTGAGTAATTTTCAGTAAATCGTGAGTTGTAAGAATAATCCAGGAACTGACACAACGATCCCTTAGCTCACAATCATACTAATAACGGGAAAAGGCTGATGTAATTATGACGATAGAACTTAAATCATAAAAATGTCAATTTTATTGACGAAGCAAATGTAATCAATAGGATTGTATGAATGAATGTGTAGTGAATAGGGGCCAAAATTGAATAGCCTTCTGGCGATAAATGTATCCCACACCGATTTGATAGTACATTTATAATCTGGCCACGACAGCCCTAGTGGTTAAGGGATCTTCCACCGGATTAGGAGACCCAAGTTCGATGTTGAATGTTGAAGGTTCTTGACCAATGTGTATATGTGGGTATCGAAGGCCTGAACATAGACGCCAAGCTTACTTGTGATTTTGTTCCACATATGCTTCACCAGAGCGTGTTGAAGTGTGTTGCTACAACTTAAATTAACGAGTAGATCTCTGTCCACTCCATTATTGAGTAAAGGATCGTGAAAGCTTATTTATTACATTGTAACGAATACCCGATAATGTCGTCAACTCTACGTCTACGAATGACAGTCGATGTTAACAAAACTCTTTGGTAAGGTAAATAGGCTGTACACTGGTTGAAATATAAGCCTATTTTCTTCAAGAAAATTAAATATCGTTTCGGGAATGTTCTGGATTAATCGAAAATAATAAGACGATCGAAGGAGCACGCAACATCGACAAGGAGCACTGGAGCGCGCTAAGGACAATTCAATGGACTATTGGAAGTAAAAAGGAACAAAAGAAAAGGAAAACGAAGAAACGACAGAGGATTGATTACTTTTAGGAAGACCAGTAAAAGATCACGTGCGAGAGACAGCGCATCAGGAAGAAACTATAATGTGAATTTTGCATTTTTTATGGGAAAGGCGGCAAACGAGCAAGCGGTTCACCTGATGGTAAGTGAATACTGTCGACCACATACATCTGGAACACCAGAGGCCCTGAAGGATGTAAATTGTAAGTGTATAGTACAGTACAGATAAACGTTTTATCTATATATCAATGTTATTAACCTTTTAAAACTTTTATTCATCATTTGATACAGCAGGCTGAGGAGGCTGGAGCCTAGGGCGACAAATATGACTAAAAAAAATTTTTTTTGGTTAAAAAATATGTCTAAAAAACATTATTATATACAAGGAGAAAAGAAGTCTCGAAAATCTATCAATATTATAATATTTTAATACATAAACGATTGAGCTTTTCTTAGCTCAGAAATATACGCAAAGACTATTTCTTGAGTAATTTTCAGTAAATCGTGAGTTGTAAGAATAATCCAGGAACTGACACAACGATCCCTTAGCTCACAATCATACTAATAACGGGAAAAGGCTGATGTAATTATGACGATAGAACTTAAATCATAAAAATGTCAATTTTATTGACGAAGCAAATGTAATCAATAGGATTGTATGAATGAATGTGTAGTGAATAGGGGCCAAAATTGAATAGCCTTCTGGCGATAAATGTATCCCACACCGATTTGATAGTACATTTATAATCTGGCCACGACAGCCCTAGTGGTTAAGGGATCTTCCACCGGATTAGGAGACCCAAGTTCGATGTTGAATGTTGAAGGTTCTTGACCAATGTGTATATGTGGGTATCGAAGGCCTGAACATAGACGCCAAGCTTACTTGTGATTTTGTTCCACATATGCTTCACCAGAGCGTGTTGAAGTGTGTTGCTACAACTTAAATTAACGAGTAGATCTCTGTCCACTCCATTATTGAGTAAAGGATCGTGAAAGCTTATTTATTACATTGTAACGAATACCCGATAATGTCGTCAACTCTACGTCTACGAATGACAGTCGATGTTAACAAAACTCTTTGGTAAGGTAAATAGGCTGTACACTGGTTGAAATATAAGCCTATTTTCTTCAAGAAAATTAAATATCGTTTCGGGAATGTTCTGGATTAATCGAAAATAATAAGACGATCGAAGGAGCACGCAACATCGACAAGGAGCACTGGAGCGCGCTAAGGACAATTCAATGGACTATTGGAAGTAAAAAGGAACAAAAGAAAAGGAAAACGAAGAAACGACAGAGGATTGATTACTTTTAGGAAGACCAGTAAAAGATCACGTGCGAGAGACAGCGCATCAGGAAGAAACTATAATGTGAATTTTGCATTTTTTTTATGGGAAAGGCGGCAAACGAGCAAGCGGTTCACCTGATGGTAAGTGAATACCGTCGACCACATACATCTGGAACACCAGAGGCCCTGAAGGATGTAAATTGTAAGTGTATAGTACAGTACAGATAAACGTTTTATCTATATATCAATCTTGTTACCGTGGATTAACCTTTTTAAAACTTACCGGATTTAATCAAATAAACGCTCCGTCCGTCCGTCGTTTCTCTCGTTTTACCTTAATTGCTCGTTTCAAGTTCGTGAAACGAATGGGTTTCCGAAGAAGTTCAGTCGTTAGAATTAAGCTTGCCCCCGCATTAATGCAAGCCATTACTGGAATGATTTGTTTTTAAAATTACGACTTATTCATTCCACGCTTGAAGCTTGCTGTTGAATAGAGGTAAATGTTTTCCACAGCTATATTGAAATATATTTAAACAGAGATCGTATTCGCTAAGAAAGGCTTTGAAATTTATTTAATGTTTATTATTTAAAATACTGCTGTTGTAGAAAGTGACTCCCTATGATGATGTACTCCTGGTGGGTTTCGATCACGGCGAAGAATAATATCGGCAATTGTCAACTGCGCAGGAGAGATTATAGTGCCGCATGTGTACGTGGAAACACCGAGGCACTCACCCGTCTTTAAAGTAAAGTAAAGTAACAGCCTGTAAGTGCCCATTGCTGAGCAAAGGCCTCCTTCTCAAATACGAGTATCAGAGAGGGTTAAGGACCCGGGCATGGCCCGCCACGCTGCTCCATTGCAGGTTGACGGGCTTAACATATCCTCGAAATAATTTAATTATTTCTCTTATGATGAATGATGAATCTATTACTCACGATGTTTTCCACTTCACCACCGAGCACTTGGTAAATACAGCACTTAAAATTGCTATTAAGAATTTTAGTGGTGCCCGCACCGGGGATCGAACCCAGGTCACTCGGGCTCTATGAAACTAAAGTGAGCGCCCCGACCGCTAGGCTACCACGGCTCTTACCGGCAGTAAGCGAGTAATCTTTGTAAGTAATCTTTTACCGTTATAATCGAAGCTGTTAAAGAAGTGAGGTAAAATATTTGATTTTACCTCACTTCTTATATATATAATATATAAGAAGTGAGGTAAACTATAATATATAACTAATTAGACAATATTGTACGACTGTCTGCTGAAACTACGCGTCTTTAAATGAAATGATTTGCCGTAATTGCCACTCTTGGCAGGCGGTTGGCAATGTCAGTTCTAATCACCTGGCATCTAAAATACTGCGACCGATCACCGATGTGAACAATTTACCCGTGATGACACTATTTAGGATAGCCTCTAAATCAGGAGAATCGAGTTCGATCCTCAATGTGGAGGGCTCGTGCCTCATTGGTACGAATGTTTCGAAACTTATGTGAGCTTTGTTACTTTATATCGTTGGGCTGAACACTGAGACGTTGACAGGCTCGAAGTTCCAAATAAGCTTCGATGAAGTCGGATCAAGTATCAATATCAAGATCAAATACAGAGATCAAATGACTAAAAGAATATCTAAATTATTTTAGTCATTTGATCTCTGGCCACCCCAGTATTTAACAAATTATAAACAGTTGACAAAGCTTACTTGCTTCTTATAGATGTTGATTATCGGCAACGAGGTACTCCAACTTAATCCACAGGTAACATAAGCTCCCACGCCTTTGACCTACGGGATAGGTACAGACTACAAATTTTCATTTAGCATGACTCGATCCCCTCATTTTTTAACGTAGGAGAGCCAAGCGGCGGCTTTCGCTGCTGCTCGAATGGGCCGGCTCGACTGGGTTGGTACCGCGACCTCGCAGAAAACAGGCGTGAAGTGAAGGCATCTTGTGCCTCTGCGTTTCGTTCGGTGAGTGAGGTAATCGGAGGCCCACTCCCCATCCCCATTCTCCTCCTCATCCTCCCACCCATCGCCCAAATACCCCTAAAGGCTGGCAAACCATCTGCAGCACCTCTAGCGTTGTAGATGTACGTGGGCGACGTTGATCACTTGCCATCAGGTGAACCGCTTACACGTTTGCCGCCTTTGCCATAGAAAAAAAGTAGCCTAAAATTTCCGCCGTCCGGTTTCGTTTAGGCTTATCGACGTGTTTGCTCCCGAGGTAACCATAACAGGTTTACGAGGCTTTGACCTAAGGAGCGTCTTAAGACATTTACGAGAAGAAAGGGGGGAAGGCAGATTCTTTGACCGTAACCATACTGTGCACTATTAATAATGCACCATTATCTGGTGTCATTTCTCATCAGGTGGATTGTGTATTCTTCTCACCAGTCACCATTATTTTGATATGTAAAATAATTGAAAGAATTTTGTGTAATAAAAACATTTATTTACAGTCATATGAAATACTAAACATAGTTTCTATTCTTACCAATACTTTTACTATGTAATGATGTATTATACATTTTTAGGGTGTGAAGGAGATTCCATTTTTGTACATCCTTAACTATTGTCCGTGTGGCTGTCGGAAGTAAAGAATAGCGCCAACCCTGTCTGACCATGGGTGTCGTAAAAGGCGACTAATGGTAAAAAAAATATATTAGGAGATGGGCAGCAGCATCTTCCTGCATTAGAAAAAATAACTAGTTTTTTTGAAAAACATCGCTCGCAGAACTGACCGTTGGGGGAAAAAAAGGTTCTCGAGTGGCAGCCACGTACAGGAAAACGCAGTGTAGGACGACCCCCCACAAGATGGAGTGACGACCTGCGCAGTGTTGCGGGAAGTCGATGGATGCGGGTGGCTCAGGACCGAGCTTCGTGGCAATCTTTGGGGGAGGCCTATGTTCAGCAGTGGACTTGTGATAGGCTGAAATGAAAACTATTCGATACTAAAAACATACAATTATTACTAAATTATATGCTATAATGTCCAAAAATCGCTCAATTAGTTGACGATAGTATTCTCTTTATCGATTAAACCAACTTGCGTTTCGATATCTGTACTCTTTCTGCCTTTAAAACTCTCTTCTATATCCTGTAGCGTTCGATCCTTCGTCTCCGGTAGCAACAAGTACATTATAAACAAACAGACAGTCAATGTCGCTGAGTATACTAAAAATGCTCCCTCTACTCCTATTGACGAATATAAATGAGGAGCTGTCTTCATGGACACAACAAATGAGGGTGTTAGAAACGAAGTGGACAAAGTAGAACCTAAACTCCGATAGGCTAATGGAAACACTTCCCCGCATATCACCCAATTTAAAGGAACTAAACCCAGACAGAACGACAATGTGTACAAAATCATTAGACACATTGGTACGACGTCTAGAATCCAACCGTCTGTTAATACTTCGGCATTTCTTAAATACATAAATACCGAAACAGCACTCAGTGAAAACACTGTCATGGCGCCACTCGTGAAAAGGATCGTTCTTCGTTTGAAGTACTTTAGCAAAAATATAGCCAATAGTGCACAAATTGTCCGCAGAAGATCGATAATCGTAAATTGCCATGTGACTTCTTTTAGAGTTTCTTTATCAAGAACAGCCTGGAGTATCAGATTCCCGTAAGCCGGTACCATGTGCGCTCCGCCGAACTCAAACGCTATCAACATGCTAATGGCTATTATTAAAGGTTTGTAAAACTCTTTCTTCTTGAAGATCTTCATTACGTTCTTCAACGTATCTGTTGCTGGCTTTAAAATTCCTTTCCATCTGAATCTCTTAACAACTTTGATTGTATTGCGTTCAGTCACTGCTTCTCTTGCATTGGCTTTGATCATCGATTCTAATTCTTCCATTTGATCATCACCTTTTCCTCTGATCCATCTGAAGGCTTTCCTCGCCTCCTCGTATTTACTTTTCGAGACCAACCAGCTCGGTGATTCTGGTGAAAGGCTTATGATCACCATTGCAATGAGCGGAAACATTGAACAAACAACAGACGTCATTTTCCACGTCAAATGTGCGCCCCAAACGTGTGACAGGAGAATTCCTAAGCCCAAAGATATGGCGAAAGTGCCAAGAAATACGCCACGGTACCTTGGCTCGGTGTATTCAGCTACTAATATAGCAGCTAAAGGTGTTCTTAAACCTAAGGCAAGCCCATGCAGAAGTCTGGCAAGGAGGAACGCCGGTACGGTGTTCCCCATCACGAAGACTATCCAGCCCAGCAGCGCCGGGACGGTGCTGATGAGGTGTGCTTTCTGTCTACCGAATCTTGTCATTAGCACCGGTGATATGAAATTGCCAACTATGCCCATAACGCCAACCACCGATGCTGGAATGTAATAGGGAAATATTTGTTATTTTTCATGTATTCATTTTGTATATAATACATATTATTAAAAGTATGTAATGTACATCATAAAATGAAATGTATGATGAAATGTGGCAAGTGCCAATTGAAACAATGCCACAAGAATACAGTAATCTGCCAAACTAAAGCACAAGTGCGCTGCAAACTCGAGCAGACCAGACCAAAGAAAAACGAAAACATCGGGTTCAAAATTTTCTCAATAACGAGAAGACTCTTTGTTATTTATGGAGTCTCTGTCATATCTTTGAAGGTAGCTATCCGACTATATGTATTTATTTGACTAGAATGTATATATATATTCACGCCTTGTTCCCAATGGGGAAGGCAGAGACAATCTTCTTCCACTTGCTACGGTCCTGACATACGTCTTTCGCTTCTCCCACTTTCATCAATCTTCGCATGCATGTTCGTTGGTTTAGAGTACTCTCGACCTGGCCTTTTTTCAGAACGTCTCCGATTTGATCGTGAAATATTCGCATAGGTTCTTCCTCTCCCGACTCTACCAGTTACACTCGCCTCATATAATGAGATGCTACTAGACTTTACTTTACTCACCTATCCACGAGGTGTCGTGGTCCGTGAGGTTGACCGGCCCTCCGTCGCTCTTCAGCTGGGCAAACAGCACCGCTGGGAAGCCGTGCGCGCATCCATGGCCGACGATATTCAGAGCCGCACCGGATACCACAAACGCCTGAAACACGTTTCATTTTATTACAGTATAAGCTGATTAATAATAACATCTTAGTTTCATATCAATGGGCAATGAAACAATGCATGTAGGCGTAAACAACATGTATCCACACACTCCGACACGCACACATTGCAAAAATAATACGGCTTGTGGAACTTATCTTCCTTATCACATCTAATTATCATTAAGAATTGTTATTTAGTTATTGTTATTAAAGTTAGGTAGCAGATTTCTTCTATGAAGAAGTCGTCTAGGTTCGCCGTTCACATATTAGTAATTTTTTTTTTTTTGACATAGGCGGCAAACGACCAATAGCTGATGGTAAGTGATTACCGTCGCACACGTACATCTGCAACACCAGAGGAGAAATAGGTGCGTAGCGGGCCTTTAAGGGTATTTGGGAGATGGGAAGAAGGGTAAGGAGTGGAATGGGGAGGGAGAGTAGGCCTCTGGTTACCTCACTCACCGGACGAAACCAAGAAGGACACGATGCCTCTAACTCACGCCGGTATTCTGCGAGGTCGTGATATTAATCCGGTCGAACCGGGCCATTCGAGCAGCAGCTAAAACCACCGCTTGGCTCTACCGCGTTAGATAAACACCGCTATGTACTTACCATAGGTATTAAAAACTTATATCATTTACGAGTTATAGTTACAGGTGTGCGTGGTGTTTGTTTGTCAAGCCTACCAGACATCATTACTATATTATATCTATATATCTTAACAGGTGGTAGATTCATGTGGTTAGTCATCTGGGTTAGTAACACCATTTTACACATATCTGTCGCTGAACTGCTCTCACTCACTACCATAATCCATAGGGGAAGGCAGAGCTTTACCGATACCGGCCCAACCACTTTTAACGTCTTCGCTGGCTTAGCTGCCGGCAACTTGTCATGGAATTTTCAAAGCGTTTTCCTTACTTGCCTCTCACGACACTATCCCCCGGGAAGATTAAGCAAACTGCAGTATTGTTGAGCAATAACAATCAGATACCTGTTTAATGAAGGGCTTCATCTCATCGGTCCTTCATATAGTGCTTCACCTGTAAGAGAAGGTTCTAATATTAATAGACATCTTAATGAATCATTATTCAATTCTGCGTAGGAATGCGAGTTCGAAGATTTAACATTTCAGTTTGATTTCATTCACTGACTTATCCATGGTTATGTTCTGGGGTTACTCTCGTTCGACTGCGTATGCTGCTTTTAGTAACTGGTCAATATCATCGAAAACTAAATCAATATATAGAATCAAGAAAGCACAAACAAAAGCATAAAAATTTCGATCATCACTTAAATTAACATAACAGAGAACAATAGTCAATTATAAAAATATTAATGTCTTGTAATGGGTTTTTTGCTTTCTCTTAAACCGTATTTAAATCGCTTTGATTAACCTTTTAATATTAATTTCAGTCCATTTTGTTTTCCAGTGTTCAATGCGTGCTTTAGTGTCTTTGTTACTATTATGAGTCTCCTTTCTCTTCTGGCGGATATTTACGGCTGCGGCTCTGTATATTAAAATTTGACTCACTGAAGACTTATAGAGAGCCCACAGCTGTGTTAGTCGCAAACTCCAGCGTGCAAAGCACTCTACATAAAAATATCTCGAAATCAATATACAAGAAAAGGAGGAAAAATAAACCGAACGAGATTGCGCTACATTCGCGAAAGATTATTTTTAATTCGCACGGGAGTATACCATCTTTTCATGATGAAAATCCATCAAAATAAGCCGAGTCTAGCGGTGGGGAGCAGCATTACAAGTGAGAGGGTATCAGCGCTGCTCTCACCAATCCGCTAGCCCGGAGTGTCAAGAAATAAATGGCGGCTTTTGCTGGCCCTGTCGTTGATAGGTCTATGTGGACAGGAGTGGACTTCAGTAGGCTGATGAAGTGGCTATACATACGAATATAAGTTTGGAAGAGTACTGGTAGAAATTAGAGACGTTGACCCCCGAGCACGAATAACTTTTTCCGAAGACTAGCCACCCTTTCCGTTTGCCAAACATCTTCTGTGCATAAAAGAAGAATATTAAAGTTTTAAATAAAGAACATTTAATGATAACCGTTAGTAGTTAAAATGTGAAACATTTTATTTATCACGAGAAAAAAGAACACAGAAACATGAAAGTAATTTATTAAAAAAAAAGGTTTCCGACAGAATACCAGCGCTGTAGTTGTGGTTTAGCATTGCTACAGCATTATGCTGAGTCGGACACCAACCCAATAAAATATTGTTGCTGCAACCCAATAAAATATTATTATTTTTTATTTTTTTTTAATTAAGTTTACTTATGTGTTACTTGAGTTGTGGCAATGAATAAAGTACTTTCTTTCATTCTAATTTAAAACAATACTTTTCGCTCGCAGAGGATCTAACCGGTGTTTCTATACCGTTAACGTCTATTATATTCTTTGTGTATTTGAAATGAAACCTGATGGTATTGCCATATCCAAACTGGTAGCCGTTTCATGTCCTTTTTATTACCTACATAAGCAAGTTCATAAATTATTTGGTGCTCGTTATCTATGAAAGTAACGGACACTCCGAAGGGCCTTCGACTCAAATATATTCCGCTCAGGTTCCAAGTCGTTTCGATTCATGAGGCGGCAGTCCAGAACAATGGATGATGAAACTGTACAAGTTGTCTCAATCTTACACATATCTGGTTTAAGATTCTCCTTTCTACATCCATTGGTCAACATTGCTCTATAATACTCTATGTCCTCCTCCGCTAGTTCACAATTGTGCCGAAGATATTATAATGTCGAAAATTTACGCGCAAACACACCATATCTGATGTAAGGTTTATGCGATAAGATTGGAGTAAGGGTCAGGTCAGGGACAGGGGACAACACAACCAAACCTGAACACCAATAATTTGTGTTTTTGCACAAATATACACTAAAGTGTTATGAGAGAGAGAGATTTCTAAGTGACCTCTGGAATACACAGGTCGTTGAATTAATGATATTTAATATTGTTGTACAACATAAAATTATTTCTCACTATTAGAGCAAATTAGCTAGTTTATTACCTACTAAGCTAAGTCATTAATATATGCCAGAAAAGGTAATGGGTTAAAAATGGAACCCTGCGGAACCCCCTTCAAACAACTACTGGCCTGTAGAAAAACGATTTCGATAGCTCTAATATTTTTGGGAGAAAATTAGTGCCAAATCATTGATTTTTAGAATTTTTGTCTGTCTGTTTCCGTTTCATGCAAAATCTTAGTTTGTGTACCTCGTTAACGTATATTATACTTTTTATCCTAAAATGGATCAAGTACAACACGATCCGCACACATCTCGTAATTATAACAGTTTAAGAAGACAAAGCTATAACGACCAAGCGGTAATAGGGTTCCGTATTATAACAAAATTACATTATCATATCAGTATATTGCATTATATCATAGAAGAAGTTCGTCCTAGATAGATGAAATCCTGCAACCTTGTTGTGTGAGAATGAGGAACTTGCTTTAACCGTTTTTTTTTAAATAACAGAGGGAGTAAACTAGCGAGTGGCTAAACTGGTGGTTAGAAAATTAGGTGATTTCCCGGCCTTGGAAATAGATAAAAGAAGACTCTTCTCTTCATCATTTCAGCCCATCACAAGTCCCCTGCTGAACACAAACCCACCCAGAGCTTGACACAAAACTCGGTCCTGAGCCAGATGCATCCATCGACTAGGCAACACTGCGCTGGTCGTCACTCCATCATGTGGGGAGTCGCCCTACACTGCTTTTACCTGTACTCTTCTCTTGAACGTCCCTAAGTCATAGCTGAGCGTAAATACCGCTGCCGATAGTCGATTCCACAAATTTATAGTGCATAGGGAAACGTTCCGCAAAAACACACGGTTCTGTATTCTGTCCCGATGTTCTATTCTCAATTTTTAGATCAACCGTACCTACCACTGAAAAAATTCCTCCTGTGCAGTGGAGGCAGTTTACATACATGAATTGTACATGGACGATCATCCAAAAACAATCATTAGCAGTATATAGAAACACTATAAAAAAATTATACGGCTAGTGGAACTTATCTTCCTTATCCCATCTAATTATCATTAAGAATTGTTATTTAACAGGTAGCAGATTCCTTCTCTGAAGAAGTCGTCTAGATTGACCGTTCAAATATTAATATAATTTTCTTTTTTTATTACAAAGGCGGCCAACGTGCAATAGGTTCACCTGATGGTAAGTAATTACCGTGGGCGATAAAATGTATGTGAGCGATGGTAATCACTTACTATCAGGTTAACCTATTGCTCGTTTGCCGCCTTTCACATAAAAAAAAAACAATTATTTGCAGTGTATAAAAATACTATGGTACCACCGTTAACCTGCTGGTGAATTATTGAAATTAGTCGGTTTTTACTAAGCAACTTATAGATCTATGACGGTTCATTCATTATATAGATACCTGTACAATCTTTTAACCTGGCAGAGCTAACCGGCGGCTTTAGCTGCTGCTGGGCCGGCTTAGCCGGATTAATACCACGACCACGCAGAATACCGGCGTGTTGTGGACGCACCCTGTGCTCCTGCATTTCGTTCGATGAGTGAGGTAACCGGAGGCCCACACCCCCTTCCCTTCTCATCCTTTCTCCAATCTCCCTAATGCCCTTAAAGGCCGGCAACGCACCTGTAGCTCCTCTAGTATTGCAGTTGTATGTGGGCGACGGTAATCACTTACCATCAGGTTGAACCTATTGCTCGTTTGCCGCCTTTCCCATGAAAAAAAAAACAATAAACGTGGCATCGTGTCTTTAAGCCATTCAGAAGCATTATAAGGTACTTCTAAGTTATTCTTTATCGAGTTTTAAAAGATTATTATCTTAAATCGCGAGTGCATCGACTGATAATCAATTTTTAATGGTTTTTTTCCCGCCATTAGCCCCGATTTAAATGTTAGTATTTTTTAAGGCGTGCCATTGTGGACGTATTTAATAGAATTGAATTGGAAATCTTTGACTAAATTAGTTTTTTTTTTGTGATCAGACTGATTACACCAGACGATGATGACGATGTTTAGTGTTACCAGAGTTCACGCAACCGGGGATTAAATAATCCCAAGACTATATTAATGTTACGGATCGCGGCATCTGTTGGATTCAATTTTAAATCACAATGTTAATCATTTATTTCGTCCTAAGAAATGTAAATTACGAAGATAAGAAATAGGCATTTAAAGGAACTGCGCAATTGTTCTCTTTTTACCCGACTGTACAAGTACGAAAGTAATTTTTCTAGTGTATGTATGTATGTACGTATGACTATTTCTATGGCACGCTCTGTCGTCTCAAACGCTTGATGGATTTCAATGAATTTTGTGTCACTAGATACGTTGATAAATACGAAACCTGTTGACGTGAAGACTTAGATTTATTTTATTGGGTAGGGGGAAAACGAGCAAGCGGAATACCTGATGAAAAGTGATTACAGTCGTAGACGTACATATGCAACACCGTAGGAGCTGCAGGTGCGTTGCCGGCCTGTGGGGAAAGGTGGGCGTCAGGTTACCTCACTCGCCGTACGAAACGCAGAAGCACAAAAGGCTTCTACTTCACGCCGGTATTCTGCGAGGCAGTGGTACTACCAAAGTCGAGCCAGTTGACGACTCGGTGGCGTAGTGGCTAAGCGTTTAGCTGCGGCGCTTTGGGTCGAGGGTTCGATTCCCGCACTGGACTAGTATTTGTACGGACTACAAATAATAGTTCCCGGTCTGGGTGTTTGTCCATGTGCAAAAAATGTGGTAGAGTGAAGGTCGCCGCTTGGCTCTACCAGTTACCAAATATCTCGATGAACCAGTTGACATGAAGAATTTGAATAATTGTTTATTAGCGTAATTAATATGTTCAGAATATATTTGATGGTGGGGTTGCGACGTAGAAATGTGCCTCCCCCTCTCTTCCATAGAATGTCGGTGGTCCTGGCAAATTTGTGGAAACTAACCTAGCAATGAAGCTCTCTGCCCGTCACGTTCTATCTCGCTGAAAAGCATCGAGTGGGTTGCTGGAACCCATATGGCTACGCTGCGTCGTGCCTTGTCCCTAAACTCTGCCTATACTCCACGGGTGACAGGCGTGCGAAGATGAATTCGGTATCCGCGATTGTCTGTCTCTTCGCTTATAACTTAAAACTACTAAACTTTTCCTAATTTCAAGGTTTTCACCATTTGTATTCACATTCACATTTAGTTTATATATTGCAGACACCTAGGCGACCTGGTACCACGGCCTCGCAGAATACCGGCGTCAAATTGAGGCTTCATCATGTGCTTCTGCGTTTCGTTCAGTGAGCGAGGTAACAGTTCATCCGATGGTAAGGGACTACTGCAGCCCATGAGCACCAGCAAACGTCGTTACGCCTGAGGTCTAAGAGCGAACGCTACTTCCCTTCAAACCAAAAAAAATAGGAAAGAGTAGATGACTCTTGGACGGAAAAGAAGTCTACCACCAGGTAAGGTACGACTAAGAAGACTGACTCAAGTATTTGGTAGTAATCATTGAGAGCCATTGTAGCCTAGTGGACAGGGCGCTCACTTTCGTTTCATAGAACGCGAGTGACCTGGGTTCGATCCCCGGTGCCGGCCCCACTGAAATTGTGAATAGCAATTTTAAGGGCTCTATTTATCTATTTATCTGCATGTCTGAGAAATGATAAAAAAATATTATTTCGAGGATATTTGAAGCCCGCCAACCCGCACTGGAGCAGCGTGGCGGGCCCTTCCCGGCTCCTAAACCCTGTCTGATACTCGTATTAGAGAATGAGGCCTTTGCCCACCGGTGAGCACTTACAGGCTGCTGCTTTTTACTTTTATTGAGAGGCCAAAATTATTATATAATAATTTAACTAAACTGTTATCTGATATCAGCCTGTCAATTCATAGAATAATATAGTTCAAGCAGCAGGCGCGTTTTGTGTGTAATGTAAATATAGTTAAACAAAAGACAAAGTCGCCATGTCAATATCACTAAGAATTTTAATTATTCTTACTGCATGTCACATAACTCGAATACATTATCCGTCCTGGAAACAACTGGCGCTGTTTCTTGTGCGGCTGTGACGTCTTCATCAACGGGCGACGATCCGACGCTACTGGATCGAATGGATCCAAACGAATTTGGGATTCGAATCATTTATACGGATTTTAGCCGTGATAGCCTGGTGGTCGGGCGGGCTCACTATAGTTTCAAAGAGTGCGAGAGACCCGGGTTCGATCATTTAATTAAATGATCAAGCAAACCGTATGAGGAACTCGAAGATGCTCAACGCACTATGGAAAAGGTTGTGGTTTTTCTCTGCGCGATAGTCTGCAACGATCATATCCTCAGCAGAACTAGGGTAACCGATATAACATAGCATTTAGAATCAGCAAGCTGAAGTAGCAACGCCCCGGCCACATAGCTCACAGAACTGACAACCGTTTGCCAAATAAGGTTCTCGAATGGCAGTATAACTATGATTCATTGAATAAATATCCAGCAATACTCTACCGATCATTTGCGTACTTGGTATGTTACATTGCTACAGCGACCTCCTAGTATCCTTGTGCACGAAGTCGTTTTACACGCCGAGAAGGGTTCGCCATAATGCTCGCTGTACGGCTTGGCGAACTTCACAAACCCTTGAAGTAATGTTCGTCATTATTTATCTATGGATCCGAGACTTGGTCCTTCACTGCAGGCCGTATGAGGAAGCTCAAAGTTGCTCAGCGCGCTATGGAAAGGGCTATGCTCGGTGTTTCTCTGCGTGATAGAGTCTGCAACGGTGATATCCGCAGCCGAACTATGGTAACCGACATAGCCGTAAAGATCAGCAAGCTGAAGTGGCAATGGGCCGGCCACATAGCTCGCAGAACTGACAACCGCTGGGGAAAAAGGTTCTCGAGTGGCAGCCGCGTACAGGCAAACGCAGTGTGGGACGACCCCCCACAAGATGGAGTGACGACCTGCGCAGTGTTGCGGGAAGTCGATGGATGCAGGTGGCTCAGGACGGAGCTTTGCGGCAATCCTTGGGGGAGGCATATGTTCAGCAGCGGGCTTGTGATAGGCTGAAATCATAATGATGATAATCAGCCTATTAAAGTATGCTGCTGAACATGGGCTTTGCCAAGAATGCGTCTGTAAAAGCCTGCATGCATTTCTTGAAAGTTTCACCTATACTCATCGAGCTGGACAAGCACAGAGCAGCAGTGTTTGCTGTCTGTGGGGGTGTTGTTTAGCAAATTTAGACAAAATTATCTACCATCATTCGATCACCGAGTCCTCGTTAGTTTACCAGTATGGTGCATCACATGCATGTCAACCTCACCATCAGGTATTCGAAGAAAAAGATGGTATACTACCACACCAATGTTACCAAATTTGAAATAGCATTAAACTCTCATTAAATGATAGTGGCTTATGTCATGGTGGGTTAACAATCAGAAAGATGATGACGGGGCAGCATTATCTAAGGTGCGAAGTATGGTCATCGACGACCCGCTTGCCAAGCGTGGAATAAGGACCGTTAAAGGTCAAAGGTCAAAGGTCAAAAATGCATCCTCTACGCCACTCACTTAAGCACCACGGAAAAACACCGAAACATTTAAAATCCCAAAAATTATCTGGTGTCGCACTATATCCTCTTGAAATGAATACATCGAGTTAATGTGAAAACCAAAACGTTTTCTTAACGTGAACGCTAGTGAAATGTTAGCATAACTTTACAAAACTTGTTGTACGGATTATTTGCACAGACAAACACACAAACCGTTCAAATATTGATATAAATACCGCTAGGGGCATACCATAGGTATTTATAAAAAGTTTTTATCGTTTACGCGTTATATTATGTGTATGAAGCAGCCATTTATAATACAATTTAAGGCGGATGAAACCGCGGGGCGCAGCTAGTCTATAACTGAACGTCGTAGTTTAACTTTTTGACTCTTGCCGTTGAACATACTTTTAATTAATGGTTTACGAATTTAGTTTTTTTTTTTATGGGAAAGGCGGCAAACGAGCAAGTGGTTCACCTGATGGTAAGTGATTACCGTCGCCCACGTACATGTGCAACACCAGAGGTGCTGCAGGAGGGTTGCCGGCCATTTAAGGGTATTAGGGAGATGGGAGAGAGGATAAGGAGGGGGATTGGAAGGGGGTGTGGGTCTCCGGTTACCTCACTCACCGAACGTAACGCATAAGAACAATATGCCTCTACTTCACGCTGGTATTCTGCGAGGCCGTGGTACCGATCCGCTAACTGAATTCTAGTCAATTAATGAAAGAAAAAAGCTAATTTCAGTGGTTGCTTTTAAACTTAAGTTTGATTATTTAAATATAATAATGTAACGAATGCTCGATAATGTCTTGTCAACTAATACGTCTTCGAATGACAAAACAAAATAATGTTTTATAAATCAGTCGATGTTAACGAAACTCCTTGGTAGGTAAATAAGGGTGGCTGTACACTGGTTGAAACATAAGCTTATTTTAAAAATAATAAAACGATCGAAATTCTGGACTATATAAGGAGCGCTGGAGCGCGCTAGAGACAGTTCAGCGCTGAGTTCCAAAGTTAGTGGAATAAAAGAAAAGAATCGTGTCCAGGGCAGGAAAAGACACAGGATTGGTTACCGTTAGGAAGACCCGTGGAAGATCACGAGCGAGGGAGAAACTCCTCTCGTTGTAAGAGTTCAAGTTTAAAATACCAACCTTTTACTCCAATCTCACAACAATAATAAAAAAATATATAACTTCTCGTATACGAACACGACCGTATACCCTATACTGGGGTGGTCTAAGGTCTAGACCTTTTTAGTCCTTTCGACCCACTTTTCATGAGAGCTTATTAGGAACGTCGTCTTAGAGTCCAGGCCAACGATAGAAATCGTAGATAAGTTTAGAAAATCTTATCGGTACGAGCCCCTCACACAGCTCGAGAGCTCGAACTCGGATCTCCTGATTCGGAAGCACCTCCTCTAACCACTCCGCTGTCGTAGCTCTATTATTTAAACATAACACGTTTAAATAGGTATGTAATTTAATATCGAGATAATAAAAGAAAAGATTTAAATATCCGTTTAAGTAATTCATATATTCTTCTTTATATTCATCAGACTATTACTGTTAAACATAGGCTTTTTATTTTTAATAAGAAAAAGCCAGCTAAAGCCGCCGTGACTTTTTTGTAAGGTCTCATACTCAACGGATTGGTGTTGGCACTGCTGGTCCTGCTTTCTATCACGTCTGTGGGATTTGGGTTCGGAAAATTCGGATGGTTTTTCCGCCATCATTACATCGCCAGAGCTAAGTTTGTTAGCGAGCAAGGTGAACGGTGCAGGTTAGATTGGCATTTGAAGAAACATATGGTATATTCCCCTTACGCCCCTATTTACCCTTGCGCTCGCTTAAAGATAACCAATACAAACAATTCACATGAATATAAAGCGTAATAAATAAAAATTTATGAAATTACAGGTGGCTCAGGACCGTTTGTTCAGCATGCCGGGGTAGGTCCCAGTATGTTCAGCAGTGGACTTATGACATGAGGTTAAAGGCTGTAATGGTGATGACGTTAAAGCATAAGCAAAGTGGGATTTTTTAATGAAAAAAAAATCATTAACGAAGTTGAGTTTAGTTTATATTTATACTATTGTATAAGTTTGTAAATGATAATCTACTTAAAGGAACCAAATTATTTTTTATTAAATTAATTAGGTTGACTCTAAGCTGTTACCTTCAGATTATATTTAATATTATTTTGGTTTTAAATAAATATTTTTTAGAATTCTTTATCATCAATTTAAAAAAAAATTAAAAAAATACTAACCACATTACGTAATTTGAGCAAATTGTTTATTTTATTAAAAAAAAACACATATTACCGTTTTATCACGCACCTTTTTCTTCCAAACCCTACACTTAAAAAATATTTTTTTATCGACTCAAATTTTCCATCTTCTGCCGACCACCGTACCGCCGTCGGGCACAGACTAAACCTTAAGTGTATCGCGAACATAGTTTTAAGCATCTCACTCTTGACCTTGCAATTAAAATGGCCTATCTGAACGCAACCCGCGCGCTGTTAAGATTTGACTGTACTAGGAAATACGGACAAAAGAAATCGAACAATTGCATTAGCTCACGTAATTGTATGAAATATTATGGGAAATGAATTATATGCAATTAAAGTTCGTTATCTTCCGTGTTATCTAAGATAAACTTTTCGATATGTTACCGAGTAGGTATTACCGGATGGACCGGCTCGATCGGGGTAGTACCGCCCCCCCCCCCATACGCAACAATAGTAAAATTTAAGCTTAGAACTATAATGAGAAATATGGTCACTTACAGTCTTTATAATCTGTGTTACAAATTGACATAGTGTGATGAATAGTGATGTGCATACTCTTGTGATAGTTCATCACGACGAATTGTGACATTAGTTCGATATCCGAAGAATCACAAGTTTCGTGAACATTAAAGTTTTTTTTTTAGAGCCTGAATACATTTAGTAAATCTAACAGAACCGAGGTTTGGGTAAGGTACGACCAGGGTATTTATATCTATTATGATCAGGGTATTAAAATTTATTATTCATTAATGATTTCTTGTATTTACGGGAACATTACAACATTTGAAATGAAACTATTATTGAATCGAGTTTAATTTTTTTTTTTATATTTCCGACGTTTCGAGTGCTTCACAGCAGCCGTGGTCACGTCGGACTAAGGTGTTAGATGATAGACAGACGTTAATTATGACATCTAGAATGTCATAATTAACGTCTGTCTACCTTCAGCTTTTATTTATTAATTTTTAAATTAATAGTTCCATTTCAAATATATCAAGTTAACTTTAACACTATAATCTGGACATCTTTAAGGCCAAAGTGAACAGACACCTTCTAGGCAAACGTGTAACGCCCTAGGCCTCATCTTCGCCTTCCATCGGGCAAGATTGAGGTCAAACGTGAGCCTATTTTTCATAAAAAAAAATCTTTAATAAAGTAAGAGCATCGCAGTGGACCGATCTCAAAAACCCAAGTTTTTCTAATATTTTGATTCGGTAATAATCTAATAATTTACATACGTAACGATAGGTATTAATATATCATATGTGAATTACTTACTTCACTTGAATGGTCATCCTTACGTAGACCGAATATGAATCTTAGGTTTAAGTTAGGTTGGGTGGAAACCATGTTATTTTTGAGCCGTGGTAGTCAGGGTTCCTGGGTTCGATTCCCGGTGCCGGCACCACTAAAATTGTTAATAGCAATTACAAGTGCTGAATTTATCTATTTATCTGCACGTCTGAGAAATGATAAAAAAAATATTATTTCGAGGATATGTGAAGCCCGCCAACCCGCACTGGAGCAACGTGGCGGGCCCTTCCCGGCTCCAAAACCCTCTCAGTTATTTGAAAATAGGCCTTTGCCCAGCAGTGAGCACTTACTGGTCGTTACTTTTTATCGACATGGATAACTTCGCACGGAATTATTGTGAAATATTTTTATGGCATAACGGATAAGACCCTAGCACCAGACGCAATAAACGCTATAGGCTGTTATTATATAATTTAAACGCTCTGCGTTAAATCTCAACACTCCATTCATCGGGGCGTTCTTCCTCGTTGTCAAAATCAATTAGACTAATTGAGTTTGTAACTTTGCACTATGATTTACAAATGTGCAAATTGCATCGCATACCTTCTTCCGCGTCACGAAAAGATGGCTACTAGTGAGCTCAAATTAAAATAATTACATGATAAGCGAACACACATCTAATACTGGCATGAGCAGAGGTCTGGGATTATCTAAGATGTTTAATATGAAATGAAATTAAAGTATTATTTATACGCGGTAGAGCCAAGCGGCGCCTTTGATGCTGCTCGAATAGTATGTAATCCGTATTGTTTTAATTTTTTATGGGAAAGATGGTAAACGAGCAAGCATCTCACATGATGGTAAGGGATTACAGTCGCCTGAGTACATCTACAACACTAGAGGAGCTGCAGGTGCGTTACCAGCTGATGGGGAAGGGGAGAGGGAGTGGGCCTTTTTTTAAAGAAGAAGGGGGCAAACGAGCGTGCGGCTCACCTGATGGTAAGTGATGACCGACGCCCACGAACATCCATAACACCAGAGGAGCTACAGATGCGCTGCCGGCCTTTAAGGAAGGAATAGGCTCTTTTCTTTGCACCTTTCACGTCGCTATTTTGCGAGGTCGTGGTACTACCCAGACCGTGCCGTCCCATTCCGCCGCTAGGTCTCTACCACGTCAAACCCGACCAAAATGAAGCAGACGATGGCAGCGGCGTGAAAGGTGCGGGTTGTCCGGTACTGTCATCGCCAATCCGCTAGCTGAGCTGAATCATCCTTGTGGTACAGGATATGTATGTGTGAATGTATTTTAAAAATTCCTTGCCCTTTAAAACTAAGCTTTTTCTCATTCAATCCTTAATTTTACCCATTATCGACTATGCAGATGTGTGTTACCCGGACCTATCCCAATCACGTCTCGATAAGTTGGAGCGCCTTCTTAACAACTGCATTAGGTTTATCTTTGGTTTACGTAAATATGATGACGTCCCTTCTTATCGTTCCAAGCTTAATTGGCTTCCTATTCGTCAAAGGCGTAGCTCTAGAATTCTGTGTTTATTGTATTCTGTATTAACTGATCCTAATTCTCCTTCTTATCTTAAGAATAATTTCCAATAACTTTATTCTGCTCATGACAGAGAGCCTCGTTCCATAAACCAACTTAAAATTAGCATTCCACAACATAATACAGGATACTATAACTCTTCTTTTACTGTTCAAGCTACACTCCTCTGGAACGCCCTGCCCGATAAGATAAAAGCAGCTCCTAGCAAGAAATCATTTAAGAGTCTAGTTCGTGATTACCTAATAGATCATTGACAATATTCGGCTTATCTATTTAAAATTTTTATTATATATTTATTTATTTATCTTTTTATATATTTGTATACGTTTTTGAGTATTGTATGTCATAAATATTTATTTATTTACATAGTGTGTTTATATGTATTTATCAATTTATTATTACGCTTAAGGCTAACAAAAAATAATAAATAAATATGTCCTGCAGTAGACTGATTTCAGGCTGGAACCCCCCATAAACTAGTGAAAGCATGTCCAATGCGAGGGTCGCTTGCTCAGCGTGGTGATATATGCTAGATTGGTTGGCGCTTTCATGTTAGGCCGGGAGCGTGCCATCGTAAATAACTTGGTTTTTTGATTTCGGTTCATCGAACTCTGACGTTTTTAGGGTTCCGTATGGATCCGGATTACTAAACCTGCGCTGTCACCTACAATAGGCTCCATCTTTTGCCTTCTGCTCGCGAGTCCGCTGAAACTGTTAAGGCCGCCGGGCCAACATCGTGTCTCTTATGCGTGGGGATTTAGTCAGTTAGTACTTTATACTGATCGAGCTCTAATCGGTCACTAACCTCAGTTACGTAACACAACGTAAAAAAAAAAAACCATAACGTGTAGCCGGTAGAAATAGTGTTAATATGGCAGATACAAAGTAAAAATAAAAGGGGGTCCCAAGTTAATGGGCAATCTTTGAATTTATAGAACAAGTTGAAGAAAAGAAAACAATTTTTTTCTTTTGGAAATATATATCACAGATATATTGTGTGGTTGAAAAAAAACACATGGTGCTCGAGTCCGGCTCGCACTTCGTCGGTTTTTTTTACTATTACGTAAGTTGGGGTATCATGCAATAGTCAACCCCCAAAAACCTGTACGTGGTAGAGCAAAGCGGCGGCTTTTACTGCTGCGCGAATGGGCCGGCTCGATCGGGCCTACCGGGATACCACGGCCTCGCAGAATACCGGCATGAAGTCGTTCGGTGAGTTAGGTAACAGGAGGTCCACTCCCCCCATCCCCCAAATATATTTAAAGGCCGTCAACGCCCTTGCAGCTCCTCTAGTGTTGCAGATGTACTTGGACGACGGTAATCACTTACCATCTGTTGAACCGCTTGCTCGTTTGCCGCCTTTTCCTTTAACAAAAAAACCATCCAGAAACGTAGTATTTGACACGTATAGAAACACGATACGATGCGTCGAAGCGACCCGAACGACGCGCAGTGGATTAATTGCCCTTTGGGCTTCGCCTAATAAATCCTCTATCGCATAGTTGTCGGTGCTTCATTTCAAAACCTCACATAGCAGAAGATCAGCGTATTCATAAAGTATGCTTAATTTTTCTTCTTCTGTCTGCATATTGTTAGCCGTTGGATATAGACCTTTCTCAACATTTTTTTTTGCTCTAATTGGGGCGATTCGTGCAAGAAAAATCACCAATCGCAGTGCACGACACCACTCATCTAAGACGCTCGTTTAAAGACCTCGTTTGAAAGCCAGCTAAGTGTTAGGATAATACAAGACGGAGTGACGACCTGCGCAGTGTTGCGGGAAGTCGATGGATGCAGGTGGCTCAGGACCGTGCTTCGTGGCAATCTTTGGGGGAGGCCTATGTTCAGCAGTGGACTTGTATATGCTAAAATGATGATGATGATGATAAGTGTTAGGAGAATTAGGCATTTGATAAAGAAAGAGTTCGAATCCCGGCCGGAACCAATGTTTGTGCAAAACACAAATGATTGGTTTTCGGGTCTGGTTGTGTTGTGTCCATTACGTGTGTCTATCACTGCATCGGATATGGGAAGGTGAAGAGATAAGTTAGTGCCTCTGTAACCGCGCGCATACGTACGGGACTATAATATCGCCTGCGCAGTTGACTAATGCCTATCAGAGCCAAGTCAATGAAGTGGGGGAAACCTTCATCCGTCGGTTACGCAATTCAACCGCTAATCAGAGATCTGCTGGCGTGCACCGCTTTGAAAATACAGAGGTCCTTAAGGCCAGGAGGTATTAGGTTAGTGACGTCTTAATTAGTCTTAATTTATTATAATTACGACGTTCAATTGATACGTACGCCATAGAAAAGATGACTCATTTGTTCGTCGTTGTTTTAAAACCTGTTTGTAATGTTCTGTTAGGTTTCATACTTTATTCAAACGATACTTGCGACATTTTAGCTGGAGATTATATAATCTATTTATAAAAAGAGTACGACCTACTGATTCATCATTGCTCTACGAAAAACCTTAGTTGTCCTCCTCTATTCCCACATACCTCTCAAGGCCGGCAACGCACTTCCGGTGTTGCAGATGTACGTGCGCCGTATACGTCACTTACCATCCAGGTGTCACATTCACGATTGCCTATTAAAAAAACATCCCTGAAAAAACATATTTCCACA
This sequence comes from Bhutanitis thaidina, assembly GCA_029286595.1. Taxonomy (NCBI): domain Eukaryota; kingdom Metazoa; phylum Arthropoda; class Insecta; order Lepidoptera; family Papilionidae; genus Bhutanitis; species Bhutanitis thaidina. The sequence continues at coordinate 852,510 of JAGSMS010000023.1, read as the reverse complement.
CATATAATTAAAATTACTTTTTAATAACGCCTTCTCATTGGTTTCTCGTTGTTCCTCTCCACGACAGATGGCACTAATATTAAAAAGAATATACTTTTTGTCTTTTGGAGTCCTATAGTTTTTAATTCTTGTTTTGCACCTGCCAACTACCTTTCACCATGACTAGGGTTGACTGGTAGAGAATGTCACTTGGCATTAAGGCCGCCCAATGTAACCTTAAGCTCAATAAAGAATAAATAAAAAAATAAATAAAATTAATAAGCAACATTTCCCAGCGGTAGTTTATCACCCTCCCACTGAGGTCCAGGTACTGTATTATGAGTTCGCCGCTAGTGTTTACGCAAAAGCAGAGGTGCTGTTTATAAATGGGATTGAATACCAGGAGCCAGGTGCGCTTACCACTAAGCCACACAGTCGTCATTTAGTTTTGTTATGATATTTCTAGACGCAGTATATCATTATTTATCAATAAATATATCAAGTCACTGAGTAATTATTTTTTGAACGGTATAACTTTCGGCCATTTGGTTTAATACAAGCACTCATTACACCCCCTGTCACTCACAGGAGTAGGCAGAGATTGCAAATTTTAATTTGGCACGATTCAATGTTACCAATCTCAAGCAAAGATCCACTTTTTGGCCTATCCAGGGTAGTAGAACGTGGGTGATGGCGAGAGATTTTCAAGGCTCCATTCTGTGTCAGTGCCTTTTTTTTTTTTAAAGAAATGACGGCAAACGATCACGCGATTCACCTGATGGTAAGTGATTACCGTCGCCCACATAGATCTGCAACACAATGATGGGAGGGTAATGTGATTCATTGGCATGGTTCACGTCTTTACAAGAGGCTCTCCAAACTTTCGACCCAACGTTCACTTCGACCTGCTACTTTTTTTTTTGAGATTTCTGGGTGCTTTAGCTTAACCTACATTATTAATAACTCCATAATCCGCACTGGGTAGTAAGTGTGAATTTCTAACAGATGTCCTTTAACGCTATCCGACCAGGATGCAATCGATCTTGTCCGACTATCGACCATCTGGTGATATCCAGGTGTAGCGCCTTCGAGTATTCCGATCTCAAACACCACGTCTTTCAGGTCGCACTTAAAGTTCCAACATAACAATGTAATATTTGTTCCTTATGGCGAACGGGAGAAACTTGCAAGCGGCACACCGGATGGTTGGTTGATAACAACGCCCACGTACATCTGCAACGCCAGAGGGGCTGCAAGTGAGTTGTCAACCTTAAAGGGTATTCCGGGCGGGGGGAACGAACTCACCAAACGAAACGCCGACGCACAAATGTCTCTACTTCACGCCGGAGGCTGTGGTACTACCCCGGTCGAGCCGGACCATTCGAGCAGCAGCAAAATCCGCCCCTTGGCTCTACCGCGTACGAATTACGTAATTATAAAAACAAAACTCTATTGGGCATTATTGCTTTCGTCATCATCATCATTTCAGCCTATCAGAAGTCCACTGCTGAACATAGGCCTCCCCCAAAGATTGCCACGAAGCTCGGTCCTGAGCCACCTGCATCCATCGACTTCCCGCGACACTGCGCAGGTCGTCACTCCATCTTGTGGGGGGTCGCCCTACACTGCGTTTGCCTGTACGTGGCTGCCACTCGAGAACATTTTTTCCCCAGGGGTTGTCAGTTCTGCGAGCTATGTGGCTGGGCCGTTGCCACTTCAGCTTGCTGATCTTTACGGCTATGTCGGTTACCTTAGTTCTGCTGCGGATATCATCGTTGCAGACTCTATCACGCAGAGAAACACCGAGCATAGCCCTTTCCATAGCGCGCTGAGCAACTTGGAGCTTCCTCATACGGCCTGCAGTGAAGAACCAAGTGTCCGATCCATAGATAAATAATGACGAAAATTACTTCAAGGGTTTGTGAAGTTCTCCAAGCCGTACAGCGAGCACTGTGGCGAACCCTTCTCAGCGTGTAAAACGTCTTCGTGCACAAGGATCCTAGGAGGTCACTGTAGCAATGTAACTTACCAAGTACGCAAATGATCGGTAGAGTATTGCTATATATTTATTCAACGAATCATAGTTATACTTATGTATTATAAACAAGTGAAACCATATCGCGATATAAATATGTACAGCGACATCTGTTATAACATTATAATTTAATTACCAAACGAATCTACGTTTTAATGATATACACGGCGCCGAAAGGCCTTTGCCCGGCAGTGGAACATTAAAAAGCTGCTACCTTACTTTTTAATTGTCTAAGCGTACCCGGTATTAACAGCAGCCTTTGCTCTACACGTGGTGTCACAACATTAGCGGGGAAAGAGTTGAAATAGTCGGCTATGTTTCAGCAGTAAATGTTTTTGCAGAAAATTAAAGAATAACTCGAATACCACGAAACTGTCCGCTGATATAACAGACGAAATTTGCTATGCAACGTTTACAAAATCTGCTCGATTCAAATCGAGATGCTGACGAAATATGTTTCTACATGAAAGAGTGTGTTTCAATACGCGAACATACGCGATGTTGCGTAAACCAGCCCGGCATGATCTACAGCCATTGTTTTGTAGTAAGCTAACGTGAGTACAATTCGTAGTCAAAGTCGGAACTTTGTTATACAATTTAGACTTGTTAGAATTAGGAGGTGACTTTGACCGCCGCTCGAGTGGGGTAGGCACGACCGGGGTAGTACCATGTGCTTTTTGCGTTTCGTTCGGCGAGTTTGGTAACCGGTGACCCACTCCACGGGACAGTTGCTTGGCAACGCACCTGCAGTCTGCAGGTGTTGCAGATGTAAGTGGGCGCCGGCAATCGCTTTGCCATCAGGTGGGCCGCTTGCCAGTTTGCCTGCCTCCTTTCCCCTAAAACATTTTTTTCTTCTTCTTTTTGTATAATGCTTTGCGCACGTTGTAGACAAGAGAATGATTGAATTTTAAATATCAAAATAATATAGTAAAGTTAGAAAAGTATTTAACTTCAATACTATCAATATTACAAAAGCTAAAATAACTATGTCTGTATGTTACGTTCTCATGGTTAAATCAATAAAATAAATATAATGATGAAATTTGGTATGCCTGGGGAAACGGACGAATTCGCTGGCGCGAGCTAGTGGTCTGTTATGTTTGTGACTATGTAATTGATTTTCGAGGGTCTTATATCATTTGATCTAGTTGTGACTGAATGAAGCGGTCGTGAAAACCTATCAGGTAAATAGAATTTTAATCGGAAACGATAGGCATCTGCGCAGGCGCCGAACAAATCACAGGAACAGACTCAATCCATTGTTTATTTAATGTGGAAACAAAACAATAGTCATGTTTACAATTATTTAATCTAAGGTTATCGTTAAAGAATAAACAATGAACATTTAGTAAGTTTTGATAAACAGCGGTAAGTAATTTATTGTAGTAAGTTTTTCATTGATCCGTATGTATGTATGTATATATTCACGTATATATAACGTAACGTAACGGTCAGGTGCAGTGTCACAGATATGTGTCACCCGGAGCGCAAAACAGCACGACCAGACCCGAAAACCTTTAATTTACGTACCTACATAAATATTGGATACAGCTGTAATTCGAACCCAGGAGTCAGGTACGCTGACCACTAAGCCAGCAGGTGATTATCAAACCAACCGATTAACAGGAGAACCAGTATTTTTTTTACAACTCATTGGGTAGAAGACAATTACAATTGTGATTGTCCTGAGCACTAAGATGGAACGCATCACGGCCCGTGATTATACAGGCTCTCTGTACCTCTCAAACCGGAACACGACAGTGATCGTACTGCCGATTAGATCTTGACGTTACGCACGTCATGCTTAAGAGCCTTAAACCTAAATAAGAGTCCGTGGTAGCCCAGTGGTCAGTAACATGGAGCAGTAGTGAGCCGGGTTTGATACCCGGTCCCGGCACAATCAAAATTGTTAATGGCAATATTGAGTGCTGTATTTATCACGTGCTCGGCGGTGAATGAAGACATCATGAGGAAACCGGTGTACGGCGCGTGTAAGGAGATGAGAAAAACGTGCGAATGCTTCATTAAGACTGCTTTATTATTATGAGGAATCGGTTTATATATTCTTACATAGCATACCATATTAATATAAGCATATCGTTTCTTATACTACTACACCGGCATATATAAGAAGCAAAATTTTATTTTTATTTTGATGATCTGTTAAGTCCCCCAACCCGCACTGGAGCAGCGTGGAGGGCACTTTCCGGCTCCAAAACCTGCTCAGATATTTGAAAAGGAGGGTGGCCAGCAGAGGGCACATAGAGGCTGCTGCTTTAATAAAAAGTTTTGACTGTGGCTTTGATGACTACCTACCCAGTTAATATAAGCCGTACCCCTAATGCACTGCCCCGGATTCGTCGACGGGAAAGGGCGGGAAAAACTTGGCTTTATCCTCCCACGGTGTCATTGCTTTCATGAAATGAAAGGGCTTACGTCGGTAACAACAAAACACAGACAGACGTCTAGATTTTAAAATTAGTATCAGTATTGACAAAATTTTATTATAAATGTCCATGCCATGCTCTCTCTTTTCCTGGTTGACGTAAGAATCAACTAAGGAAAAGTATATCTCTTATAGATAAGCGATTAGTCGAAGCCCATTTGGTTACGCCATACCAAGATCTCTTTCTACCCCCTGTGATAGCGATAAGCATGAGTATAACATACTCGTAGAATAAATTTGCGTATTATTATTCTACTGACCGCAGCATCTCACAGATTTTTCACAGATCAACAAGGATTTAAGTACAATTACATCGGAAGTCATTCCGTGAAGGTTTTCGACCCGATACGGCCGAAGTGTAGAGAAATTAAAAATTGGTCATTGACCTTTAACCTCGTTTTATAATTGAAGCAATGCCTCACTTGATACATTGTGCTCTTACCTTTACTATGCATCTCGAGTTCCGTAATTGAAAGTGAAGTACAAGTACGTCTGTACGTTTTTTTATAGAGAAGACGGCAAACGAGCACGCGGTTCACCTGATGGTAAGTGATTACCGTCGCCCACATATATCTGTAACACCAGAGGAGCTACAGGTGCATTGCCGGCCTTTAAGGGTATTTGGAAGATGGGAGGGAGAATAAGGAGTGGTATGGGGAGGGGGTGTGGGAGTGGGCCTCCGGTTACCTCACTCACCGGACGAAGCGCAGAAGCACAAGATGCCTCCACTTCACGCCGGTACTCTGCGAGATCGTGGTATTAATCTGATCGGGCCGGCCCATTCGAGCAGCAGCTAAAGCCGCCGCTTGGCTCTACAACGTTAAAAAAGAATACGAGAGTGTTACTTACACAGACGACTCCTAGACAGAGAAAACCCAATTAGGTTCGCTAAGCCGTACGTTTGTCCTTCTCTTAAATCACCGAAGTGCCTAGTGTGTAGTTTACGATGTGCTCATGTTACATAACGAATCTTTCCCGCCAAATGTCTTTTTTTTTTTTTGTTTATGAATAGAACTAACTGCCGGCCTTGTTTTCGCCATAATGCATAAATCAAACGAAAGTAAAAGTAGGTACGGTACTATGTAGATAGGAGTACATAAATATTTAAATATGCCGATTTTCTTTCGCGCTTTTCTTGAGTATAAAATAATTGGAACAGCAGTCCCACCGCTGGGCGAAGGCCACGTCTCAATACTTCAGAGGTTTTTGGAGACGGGCGGGGTCCGCTGCTCCAGCGAAGGTTAATCTTAAGTTGTGTTAAATTGTTTTTGTTATGAATTTGAAACACCTTTGTGAACATGAATTTAGCTGAAATTGCTGTATGGTGGACACATCAGAGAATCTGCCACCGGATCTCATCTTGTAGCTGTCGCAGAATCAACTAAGACCAGAAAGATAAAAGAATAAATGCCAGAAGAACGCAATCACCCATAGTAAACCCAAGTATTCAAAAATTAACAGCTTTTGTGATCCATTTCTCGCCTCTGGGTGATGAAACTGGTGGCGTCTCGTAGATAGGTTAGCTCCCTTAGCCTATTTCCCCTTATTCGTCATCACCTTTTGATCATTGTCGTATGCCGCACAACTGGGAACCGTATCCACTGTCTCGGATTATTCGTGATTTGCACAAATGCACGGACGGGATTCGGTCATCAGACCTGAGCCACGCGATAACGTATGATATTCAAACTGATACTTATATTAATAAGTACATAACGCATTCTCAAAGTCTGCGTTTACGCCGATTTAAGCACATAAAGAATGATTAAACTTAGGCTGAATTTTTTTGGTCACTGCATTTATGTAATAAATTAAAAAAATACTTACCTTTAACATCAAAGCCATAAATTAAATTTAAAACAACAATTTACATCTTCAATCAATTTCACGATATAATGAACACAGTTGAAACTATTAACGCGGGATTTATTTTAACTATGTTATAATTCACGAATTTTTTTTTTTTTGAAGAGCGATTTAGTGAGGGGAAAGTGTCGAACGGTCGATTTCTCCCTCGATGGCGAATGGACTGGCGGTCGGCGATGCATCGGCGGCGGTTGCGAAATCTCCCCGACACTAGTGTCGTATTTGTTACGTATGTTTTTTTTTTGAATATAAATTACATAATAAAGGCAAAAGTATGCTGATGAATATCGTGTAACACAAAACTTGTAATTCGGTTCGGCGAGAAAATAAAATACTCCTAAGCATATTTTTAAAAATATACACAGTTGCGTATGGGTTACTATAGGTAAATCGACGAAGAGGCTCGCCACCTCTCAAGTTCTATCTCTCGGAGAGATAAAAAAATCTCGGTTTACCCCTATGGGTTAGAGGCGTGTGTGCATATGTATGTAATAGTGAGTTTAAGATAGATATACATTTTTTTCATTGATAATTTGTGGCTTTAGCACTTCTACCTACTCCGGGAGGAATTTGAAGCATGAGTTGTATCAGTAGTTGTTGTTGTTTATGAACGTATGTTTTATTACTGTCTGGAATGCTTTCCGTCGCGTCAGAGGAAATCAATGTGATTATTGTAATATTATCTTCACTAGATGAATTAATAATGTTTTTTTTCATTTACTCCTTTTGTTTGTATCATGTTTTAAATGAAAACTTTCTAAATCGGTAACGTGCCCTAGTATAGGGCACTTAACCGCACATACCAACTAGTTGTAGTTTGTTTGTTCGTCTATTGCTTGCAAGAGCAAAACAAACTAACCCGCGTGTTTAGTTTATTAACGCGCCATGCTTATTTATTTTTATATTTTTTCTCTTTATTATAAATAAGGTTTTGTCGCGCAGTGACCACGTCACCCCAATCGTGCTACTTATAACAATCTTCTCTTAAAATACTTAGACACTAATCTATAGAGTACTTTTTCTTCTTCTGCAATTGGAAAAGCAAGAATACTGTTAAAAACACCAACATTTTCTTGTTAAAAATGCTTATATTTTTGTACAACATAAAAAAAAATTAAGTTTGGTTTCAATCATTTACGTAATTAAAATTATGTGTTTATTTATTTTCAATTACTTTTTTTAATAATTTACTACTTACTAAATTAAAATTATCATAAAGTCCGGTTACTCGTGGTTTTGTACCAACAACGCAAGCTGCATTTCTACATTTAACCTCTGAGCGGGAAAAGAACCAGCCTTCTTGTTAACGGCGGAAGCTACCTATCCGGGATAAAACTCCTTTATGAATTACACCACTCGCGGTCCCCACCGACCGTTTCCCTTAAAGTTACCTCGTACTTGTACGGATAAGGACGCCTTTTATTTCCTAGTAAAGTTGGCCGTGCAAAGGCCTCCTCCTCAAATATCTGAGAGGGATTTTTGGAGCCGGGAAGGGGCCGCCACGCTGCTCCATCGTCGAAATAATATTTCTCAGTCATGCAGGTTTCTTTACGATGAATTCCTTCACCGCCAAGCGCGTGGTAAATTCAGCACTTAAAATTCCTATTAACAATTTTAGTGGTGCCGGCCACTCTCAGCTCTCTATGAAACTAAAGCGAGTGCCTTTACCACTATGCTCTTGTCCACATAATACTTTTCTGATGTTTCTCATTGATTTGAAACTATTTTGTTTTGCCCATGGGATTTCATGGGGTTTAAAGCTTGATTTCAATAATAAAAACTACCAATAACTGAATAAGATGACATAAGAAATTCACAAATTAGATAAATTATTCAGGCAACATTTATCTGGAATTGCATTTGACAGTAATAAAACTCGCCCCGCTTCATCGATATCGAGTTAGTTATACTCATCACTACGCCCATGTACATGCAATGATGGGATTGTTTGTCTGTCCCGTCACGTCATAAATTGTGCAAGGTTCTGCGTGGCATTTTTTACACAATATACGAGAGGTCTATGATATAACTTTTATGATTTGCGAGCAATGTTTGCCAGCGAGGTAAAACATTAGATACCTATTATTTGTTTTTGTTTTTTTTTTTCATTACATTCGAGAGTAACAATCCACCTAATTTACGGGATTACTTCAGACACTTGCAACGAAATTCAAACAAAGTGAAGGCCACAGGTTGTTAACTTCTGAGGACTTTTCCTTACCAGCCTGTAAATAACACACCGCCGGACATAGGATTTTCCCTTATCTCCACGCTCGGTCGACGGTTTTATGATTGCAGTACTAGATAACCGTCATCGGTCTGCTTAATTTCGGTTTCGTATTTTAAGAGATGGTGATCCCGCCATCTGTCGATAGCCCATTGCGATTTTTAAAGCTTTTCTCCTCGCCGCCTCTTCTGACACTCGCGGGAAGGAAGGTGGTGGCAAATTGCCTAGGATTAGTCGAAGTAGGTACACAGTTTCTGCCACAAACACAGTGTAACAAACAATTATGTTCCGGTTTGAAAGGTATAGATGGATAGTTTTAGTCAATATTTTTTTTTACAATACTTTTTATGCAAAATAATCAATACACTTATTCAGTAAACTACTAAAACCAGCTTACATTATCCCTATGCATTAATAAGTGAATTAAAACAAAATTACAGACAATTCAATAAAAAAGAATCGTCAAAATCCGTTCACATTGAGCGAAAATGTCGCGTAACATCCACACAAATATATAACTACATACCATACTGCACACGTATACATACAAAATATAATACAGATAAATTGATAACCTTTTCCTTTTTTGAAGTCGGTTGAAAAGGACATAATATAACATAATATAATTAAAAGGGAGGAGTCTTTTATGAAGTCGGTAGACAGGTGACGCGATAGTAATAAAAACAAACAATTATCTTTAGACTAAATTCTCAATATTTCTCGTAATAGTTTTTTTGTAACAATTGTTTAAAATACGTTTTAAATACTATACTTATGACAAAAGAAAAGGATCTACATCAGAACATACATATATATAATATATATCGATAATATACACTATATTAATAACATGCTTAGTAGTCGCCTGGGCTGTGAAGGCCTTCCCTACACCTCTACACTGTACTTTTGTTGACATGTTTTTCTTCGTCATCTTTACTTACGAACCATGTCCACCAGTCGTATCTAAAACCATTAAACCTTTACATTCTCTCAGTTTTAAATGTCCGTGGTATGGTATAAGATGTTCTTCTTCTATGAAATGCTATGTTTCTGCTCTCCTGGGATCATTTAAAAAAAATCCAATTTGCAAATGCAAAGGTATATTGCCAGAATGTTAAATTGTAATGTCTATAATAAATTTTCTTTTTAACATTTTGTTATTACACTTGTCTATGGTATTTTGATAGGTAATAATATTTCTGCTTTAGCTTTATTATGCAATAAATTCAAGTTGTTGTCCTTCAGAAGCTGTTTAATTCCGTCATTCATGGCGGTGTTACGCCGAAAGCGTGGAGTAGAAGCGTGGTTGCCCAATTTTCAAGAAAGGGGATAACTGCCTTTTGAAGAATTATAGACCGATATCGCTTCTAAGCCGCGTCTACGTGCTGTTTTCGAGAGTCATCTCAAATCGTCTAGTGAACAGACTTGACGACTTCCAGCCTCCCGAACAAGCCGGATTCCGAAAAGGCTATAGTACCATAGACCACATACATACTCTTCGCCAGATTGTACAGAAGGCCGAGGAGTACAACTTGCCATTATGTCTGGCGTATGTGGACTATGAGAAAGCCCTCGATTCAGTCGAAATTTGGGCGGTGCTACAGTCTCTCCAGCGGTGCCAGATAGACTCTCGGTATATCGAAGTGCTGAGGTGTTTGTACAATGAGGCTACGATGTCTATCCGAGTACAGAATCAGAGTACGAAACCAATCCAACTGCAGAAAGGTGTAAGACAGGGTGATGTCATATCCCGAAACTCTTCACCGCTGCATTGGAAGATGTTTTCAAGCAGCTGAACTGGAAAGGATACGGTATCAACATCAATGGCGAATACATCACTCACCTTCGATTTGCCGACGACATAGTTCTTATGGCAGGATCGCTGGAGGAGCTTAGTACAATGCTCAATGACCTCAATAACGTCTCCCAACAGGTTGGTCTTAAGATGAACATGGACAAGACGAAGTTCATGTCAAACGTCCATGTCACACCAATACCGGTTGTTGTTGGGAACAATAGGCTCGAAGTTGTAGACGAGTACGTATACCTGGGACAAATTGTCCGATTAGGTAAGTCCAACTTCGACTCAGAGGTCAATCGACGAATCCAACTCGGCTGGGCTGCGTTCGGGAAACTACGTCATATCTTCTCGTCGAGTACACCACAAAGCCTCAAGACGAAAGTATACAACCAGTGCGTGTTGCCAGTGATGACATACGGATCCGAGACTTGGTCCTTCACTGCAGCCCGTATGAGGAAGCTCAAAGTTGCTCAGCGCGCTATGGAAAGGGCTATGCTCGGTGTTTCTCTGCGTGATAGAGTCTGCAACGATAATATCCGCAGCAGAACTAAGGTAACCGACATAGCCGTAAAGATCAGCAAGCTGAAGTGGCAATGGGCCGGCCACATAGCTCGCAGAACTGACAACCGCTGGGGAAAAAGGTTCTCGAGTGGCAGCCGCGTACAGGCAAACGCAGTGTGGGACGCCCCCCCACAAGATGGAGTGACGACCTGCGCAGTGTTGCGGGAAGTCGATGGATGCAGGTGGCTCAGGACCGTGCTTCGTGGTAATCTTTGGGGGAGGCCTATGTTCAGCAGTGGACTTCTAATAGGCTGAAATGATGATGATGATGATGAAATTCAAGTGCTTTATTATTAGGTAGTATCTAGTTCATAGACATGAATTAATAAAAAAATCTTTATTCTTCATCGTAAGATAACTTCGTTTGTCAAAAGCCATCAATCATCAATTTACAATCTACAACGATTCGATTCGATTTCGAAATAGACCTATCGCTATCGATGGGTATATTGAGGCCAAAAATTACATTGTGTCTGTCACTACACATTTGAAATGAAACTATTACATTGGGTCTATTACTATTTACAAATGAAAAACTTTTGTATACGTAAAATATGCGGAGGAGACGCAATAGCTAATTTTTCAATAAAAAAAAAATAGATCAAAAGCCATATCGAGGGTTCAGTAACAGATTAAATTCCGATTGTGGGGTTTGTGTGAATTAGGTTACAACATTGTACTTGACCCAGAACAATAGTGTTTATGCAGAACAATAGATGTTTTGTGTGAATGCTTATTACAGTGTATCTAATGTTTTTCTTAAGACTGGATAGCTTTGGCTAATCATTTTTCTTGTCCTGTCCCTTGTTGTATACCAACGTCCGACTAAACTATATGAGAACTAGCTCAAAGTCTAATTTACCGACCTAACAGGTAGAAGGTTCACCACGAGAACGACGCCACGAGGTCTTCAAAATGTATTAAGTAGGTAACAATAAAATGAATTAAAGATTTTATTATCCAGTTACCTTATTCGATAATAGAATTCTGATGATTAAGAATTTGACGACAGCCCTGCTGGCTTAAAACCGAGAATCTCGCGACCGTTGTTATGGTGGAAAATCCATCCGAATTGGCCGAACCCAAATCTCACAGACTAATAGCAACGAGGAGCAGCATCTCAAGTGCGATGGTGCCGGCACCTCGCTCACCGACCCGCTCCGGTGGATATGGGTTAACCTTTTCATGGAATGTAAACATGTCATCTCTCTTTGAGAGGCCTATGTTCATAGGCCTCTAAGCAGCGTACTTAAATAGGCTGACTGGGCCGCAAAGACGATGAATATTTTTTTCGCAAATATGCTTCTTTTATTCATAATCAAAGGCAAATCGATGTCAAAAACTTTTTTGTTCAATAAAGGCTTGTTTAAAGCTTTTATGAACGTCAAAAACTACGCAAAACAAATTCCCAGCGAAGACCAGACAAGTAACTTTTTTTAACGCCATCTTGTAATGTCATTTATAATCTACATAAGTTAAAAAATAAAATGGTATGCGGGAAAGACTGGACCGATTTGAATTTTTTTTTAAATGTTCGTTATGGAAAGAATTAGGTTTTTATAGAAAAAAATTATTTATGAAGTTCTTTTATCTATGGGGGTTTTCACGTTTCGAACGATGGATTTGCGTAATTCTTTATTTTATTTGTTCGTTATAGTCCTGGAAAAGTTTAAAAAAAAAAGAATTAAGATTGAGCAAGAAGATTCTGTCAAATTAGCTAGTTTACAATAAAATCAATTCGATGACATTTTTTTATTTTTTTTTATTAATTTTTTATTTCTATTTGAACAATATATCGACGACGGGGGGCTCGCAAGTGTTCAGCACAACACACACATTCACATTATGTATTAATCGTGAATATGGATTTGCTGACATAGGTAACGGTAATTGTTTAGGAAGCATAAATATAATTGGTGTTTTTTTTTTCGTAAATCGAACATAACAGTCGTTACCAGGAAGTGATGTAATGCTGTAAGCTATTTTTATTAAAGTCATGAGTCAAGAATTTAATATAATTGTTATAATTTTGGAGTTCCTTAAAGTGTGTTATCACACAGGCTTAAAACTAAACTTTATTAGTTATTTAACACGTTTTAGCGTACCGGCTTCGCACATATAGATATTATATAAGTCCTTCATAAAATGTTCTAAATAATAGTGAAAACGATTTAGTAAAACGTTATCTCTCGCTGTAGGAGTTGCTCCTGTATCGCCGATCGGCAGTTTACATACACAACAACAACTCAAGCAACAAATATACATGTCGCGAGCGGGATGGGAACCTGCAACAGCGTCGCGCCGCAATCAAATGCCACTACGCCACTGAGCCGTCATTCAAATTCAATTAGGAGTTATACAGAGAGTATTAAGAGAATACACAGATTCGCTCAATTTATTTAATATATTAAATTCGCTTAATATTTTAAACTAAAGCGGATTGGGACTTAGATTTAGCGCCAATAGCCCAATGGGTTAGGGTGCGGACAACGAAACATGACGTCGTAAGTTCGAGCCCGCCGTTCGACTATTGTCGTGAACCACTTCCAGATACAAGCTGTAAGCTTAGTTGGTGGGTTAACAGGAATATTAGTAGGAATAGAAATGTTACTTAATAAATAGCATTGCTAGTATTCTTTAAAAAAAAACTGTGTGGTTGGGGCGTAACAATATGCCACCCGTCTCTCATCCCGTTAGGAGCCCAAAGGTCTGTTCATAGAAACGCCAGTGTAATCCCATGGCCTCCGATAGATGACGGAATAAAAATAATATAATGTAACCTCTCATGACTGTATACCCAATGCTGGCGTGGTCAGAAGTGCAGACCTTTTATTTCTCTCAACCCACCGTTCACCAGGGCAGGCTTGGGAAAACGTGACAGATGGTGAGCCTACTGCCGTCTTGTCCTGGGCTTTCATACAGGGGATCGAACTTGAGTCATTTGATTCGCAGGTGGATGCCGCATACCACTCGGCTGTCGTGGTCTTCATGAGTCACACAAATGAGCCGTGATAACACAGTGGTCAGGGCGCTAACTTTAGTTTCACAGAGCGTGTGTGGGGTTCGATCCCCGGTGCCGGCAACACACCACACCGCACCAAATTGTTAATAGCAATTTTAAGTGATGTATTTACCACGTGCTCCGCGATGAAGGAAAACATCGTGAGGAAACTTGCATGACTGAGAAATAATGAAAAATATTATTTCGAGGATATGTGAAGCCCGCCAACCCGCACTGGAGCAGCGTGGCGGCACCAAAACCTTCTCAGATATTTGACCAGCTGTGGGCACTTATTTTTCTTTTTAAATTACAAAAACCGATGAACTCTTTGATCCTGAGAGGAGTATTATTCATTGCAAAAAGTGCTGCCTTCACTCTTCGCTTCGGGCTTCAAGCCACACGCACTCTGTGCTGTCAGATCATCACTCAGCCGGACGATAAAACCACTGGAAGTAGAAGGAAGGAGGAAGAAAAGGCTTCCACGAGTTAACGATAATTTTTTTTATAATATCCTTGGCGCGCCTACCCGGTTTTTTTTTTATTGAATTTCTTTATTTTTTACTTATTTCAACCCAAGGAAAAGACGGCACATCGGCGTCTAAGAAGAGAAGTGTCTGAGTTATAATGATTGTAGATGGAAGTCAGATGCTGCGAGTACCGATTTTCACGCTATAATCACGCGACGGACTTACAACATCATTATCAATCTGTAAATAATGTCCACGGCTGGACTTAAACTCCCGTTGAGCCCATGGAAACCTTTTAATAATTAATTGCATTGTAGTAAATTGTGCAGAACCCTAATTTTTATTTCCAATGTTACTAGTTTAACGATGTAGTTTTAAGTGTTCATTTCCAAATTTAAATTGTGTTTTGTCGATTTCTGTTCGATTGTTGCGCTTAACTAAAAAAAAAACATAACAACGAAATAAAAAAAAATACTTATCTATTGTTAAGATAAGTATTTTTTTTATCTACTTAAATACCCAATTGATTTTTTTTTGTTATTGATTAAATTATCGTTACGGAAGTTATTAAAGTGTAAGCAGATACGTTTTAAAGTACAGATGTTATAATGACAGATGCGTATTATAAGGAGCTGCAGATCATGATTAAAACGCTGGTGGTATAAATTAACCTAATTAAATCTTTTTTTTTATGTGAAAGGCAAACGATCAAGCGGTTCACCTGATGGTAAGTGATTACCGTCGCCCACGTACATCTGCAACACCAGAGGTGCTGCAGGTGCGTTGTCGGCCTCTTAGGGTATTTGGGAGATGGGAAGGAGGATAAGGAGTGGAATGGGGAGGGGGAGTGGGCCTCCGGATACCTCACTCACCGAACGCAACGCAAGAAACATAAGATGAGTGGTACCAACCCGGTCGAGCCGGCCCATTCGAGCAGGAGCAAAAGCCGCCGCAGCAATAGCAAATCTCCACTTCCACATGATAATACCTGTTCTTAAATGGAAGATTTGCACATATTCACCACGCTGGGCAAGTGGGCGTGACGGTAAGCGCAGATGCTGCACCCTGTGGATCGGGCTTATTTGGAAGCATTTTCCGCCATCAGGTCGATCGCCAGAACCTCGTCCTTTCGTCACAGGATGCAAGTACAGGCGTTTGGAGAAAAAATTATTATTTTCCAAATGGGCAACGTTTTCACGTTTGTCATACAATCAAAAGAACCGATGAAAACCTTCCAAGTTCAATATATACCCATATAGGTTTCGGTGGCGCTTTCTTGTAAAGGCCCATGTTCAGAAATGAACTTAATTAGGCATTTTTATGGGTGAGGCGGAAAACGTGCAAGCGGCTCATCTGATGGTAAGCAATTACCGACACCCACGTACATGTGCAACATCAGAGGCGCTGCAGTTGCGTTCTTGGCCTTCAAGGATATTCGGGGACGGGATGAGGGGAGCGAAGAGGGAGAAAGGGAGGGGGAGTAGGTATTCGGTTAACTCGGTATGAAAAGCAAAAGAAAAAGTGACTCTACTTCACGCCGGTATTCTGCGCCGGTGAAGCCGGCCTATTCGAGCAGCAGCAAAAGCCGCCGCTTGGCTCTACCACGTATAGAAATAATGTACTAGTAGTTGAAGGACGAGTTCTTTTGGGACTAAATTTGCGATCAAAGGAGCAAAGACGCAGGCATCCGCCATTATTATATATCACTATGAAGTCTCAAATAAAATGAAATTCTACAGATGATACTTTAAACTAGTTCTACTTTTGTATATATTTCCTTTCCTAGCGTGACGCGTCTGAACACGGACGCTGCTTCCTACTTGGCCTCCAACAGAACCCAACCCGCGAAAGCCACGGAGATCAGGCAGCACTAGCCCTCCAGCCACCCCACGACCGATCTGGTTTATAGCCTCGCCGCCAATTAAATTTCGATCCCGCGACTCCATCTCTACTGGCTGAGAGACCGTGTCACGGTTACTAAGACCCCTGTGCCACAGCAACCCGGAAGGGCACCTATTTTTTTTAATTACCTGGGGAAATGCCTGACGCATACCCGCCCTTTCGGGGGCAAGGACGGGTTATGTCGGGTTCGCACCGACTAAAACCCCACGGTGTTCCACCTTCGCATGTCGGCAGGGTCACGGGAACGCTGTCGCACACGTCCGCGACCCCACCAGCGCCGGCCGCGGTAGGCGACCCCTTCTCGGGAGAGAACATGTCCTCTCCCACACCGCCCTGGCTAGACACGCCGGAACACAGACGCGCCTACCTACTCGGCCTCCAAACCCACGAGGGCAACGAACCCCCGAGTCCGTCACCCGGAGGCAATAGAGATCAGGCCGCTCCCCGGCCGCGGAGGGCAGGGGGAGCGGCCATCGTAATATCCTCTCCCCCCGCGGCCCCACCACGGCCGCATCAGCGGTGCGGCCCCCGCCAGAGTCGCGGAGGTTAGGGAGAATGGCGAAACGCAATACCAAAACTCCTCTTCCTCCGCGACTCCACCTCGGCTGTGGGGGCCGGGAGAGCGCTAAGCTAACACTCCCCCCACAGTCCACCAACACGCATCCGAAGTGGGCTCACCAAGCCCACTCGGAGCGGCCACCTCGGCACAGCCGTCCCCGCAGACAGGCCGGCCATGTAGGTTCCTCTTGGTTTACCGTGAGAGACGAAGCCACGGTTACTAAGCCCCCGCCATGACAAGGCGAGAAACTATCCCGGACGGGTACCTAAAGAAGCATCCACGGCCTATAAGAGATGTGCAGTAAAAACTTCTCAATCCCGCATTACAAAAGAAAAACAGGAATTTTCAATATTTTATATTATCAATTAAGCCCGTGGGTTTGATTACGCACGTCATTAATCCAATGCAATGCTACCAACAACGAGGTCCAATTGTCAAGATAGCTAACATAGACTTCATTTAGAATGACGTTAATCTGGTTACAAAAGGTTCTTGAAGTTTTATTGTGGCGGTATAATAAGTTTTTTTTTTATTAACAATCACAAGGTCACTTGTAACACATAATCATTATTTTATTACCGAGTGTATTTATAACTTTGGATTGGACGAATGAGCTAGCAGACCCGATGGTGATTGGCTAGTGTAGCTAAATAGATACTGAGTAGAAGTTTACAGATGCGTTGTCACTTTAGGACCAAGATGGAATGCCTGTAATCGTAATAATACAGGCTCTGTATACCCTTAGAACTGGTACACATCGATTGCACTAGCGTTTGAAATAAGTAACAGATCTACCCTGATGGCTCCCGGACAGACAAGGAAACGCTCACGCTAGTAAACGCAGAAATGTATTATCGCCTATTCTTATTAGTGTAGGACTTCGTATTACATGGTTACCGTTTTTTTTTTATGGGAAAGCAGGCTAACAACGAACTTGCGGTGATGGTAAGTTATTACCGACGCCCACGTACTTCTGCAACACCAGAGGAGCTGCAGGTGAGTTGCCAGCCTTTAAGGATATTCGGGAGATGGGCATGAGGAGGGTAGTGAGCCTCCGGTTACCTCACTAACCGAACGAAACGCAGAAGCACAAGGTGCCGGTATCCTGCGGGCCGTTGTACTATCCCGGTCGCGCCGCTAGGCTCTACCACGTAAAAATACCAAAAAGGGCTCTATACGCGATGGGTGGTGATATCGAAAGAAAATATGGCACGCCATCTCATTTCGTGCTAAAAATTAGAATTCGTAAGGGACTAGATCTTCAAGAAGACCATGGAGCTCGCTGAGCTAGGGGCGAAAATCAACGCTAAAATGCACGAGTTAGGATGGCAATGATGTTAGCGCCGCATAATATCGAGGCGCAATGGTTCCACTGTATGAATATCGAGAGGCAAGGACAGACTCGTGGGTGTCTTACGTGGCTATGAAATTAGGATATGGGCGGCACATGAAAACTCACTTCGAAACTCTCAATAATTATCCGGTACGGGCCCTTCGGTGATTATCTGTGTAAGATCAGAAGTGACGGCGGAAGATCCATGGCGGTAGTAGAGAACAGTACCCATCGAAAAAAAAAAAAAGAAATGGCACTTCATTCTGCGTAGATCGGACCAAAAATTTATAAGTAAAAGCTGAAGGTAGCCCCGAGTTAACTGTGACATCTGGACGTCTAACACCTCAGTCCCCCCGTGACCACGGCTGCTGTAAAGCAATCGAAACGTCGGGAATATAAGAACACAATTAAACGTGATAAAATCTGTAAATAATAGTTTCACTTCAAATCATTCCCGTAAATTCATTTTCCGTATGTATCAATGTAATATTATTTTACATTCAACGACTTATTTTATAATTATGTCAAGAGTTATTGAGTAAAAAACAGATATTCTACAACCATTAAAAAAGTTAACATCGAAATTTGGTAATTGACGATGTTTTATTTCACCTGGTAGTTTATTAAAAGTTTAATAGACATGCAATAGACATTGTTGCAGAATAAACGTAATCTTTGTTTAGTTACAAACAGCTTGTTGCTTGCTCTCCTATTAGATTTTTCTAGTGTTTCTTCGTAGGAAAAAAAAATCATGGTTTATGTTTTCTTACAAATATACGAATTACATTTACATACGCATATTTGATACAGACTTGACAGAAGAAGGATTTTTAGTTCCTTATATGTTTCAATGTAGTCTGTGCTCCATAAATTACTGTTGCTCTTTTTTTTACTCTCTGCTCTGTGCGAGGTCTTTGGTTATTGCTATTTAGTGTGAGGTTTGTGAAGTTAATCGTTAAAGTATTTGCAGTTGAAGAAAATAATTATAGCTTATCATGGTAGAGCTAAGCAGCGGCTTTAGCTGCTGCTCAAAATGGGCCGGCTCGAGCGGGGTAGTACCACGGCCTCGCAGAATACCGACGTGAAGTAGAGGCATCTTGTGCTTCTGCGTTTCGTTCGGTAAATGAGGTAACTGTAAAATTCCTCCCTCCCATCTTGAGTATCTCTCAAGAGTAGACTTGATACTTTTTTTTGCATAATAAGAGCTCTTTATGCATCAGCTGAATATCCCCATAAGATTAATCCCTAGCGAATGACAGACGACATATACCCATGGTAGGCGGGTAATACTATTTCTTTAGATAGCATCTATACATATCATTATCATTCAGATAAGAACTATATTTACCATAAAGTTTAAAGCATGTCTAATTATAAGAAATGTATAATATTTAGACCATATTATGAAAATAAATCATAAACTTTATTTTTATATCAGATGTCACAATTGCAGATTTGATTTAATTGTTTTCTACTTTCTAACAATTACGTTCGCGGTTTTAGGTACTTAGTACGAGTATCTGTGTTGCTAAAATTTTATAATATAGAAATCTAAGGCATGACATGAGTGAAGTGGCTGATGGAAGCTAATAAGAGAATAATGTAATGGTTTATCCAGTATGTGATATACTGGATAAACCATTACATTATACTAGCTGATGTCCGCGACTTATATATAATATCGTGGGAACTCCTTGATTTTCAGGGATAAAAAGTACACTGCGTCCGTCTACATGAAGCAAGCTGCCTTTGTGCTTAATTTCGTCAATATCAGTTCTGCGGTTGTGCCGTGAAAAAAACTGACAGAGCAACAGACACTTTCACATTTATAATAATATAGATGTATGTATTTCGCCATTCTATCACCGTATTCAAGTATTTGTTTAAGTTAATAAAAATAATTAACCATGAGAGATTCGAATTAATCTTCCTCCGACTTAGAACGAATGATGTGGGAAATGGGATTCAGTAGGGGATTGTTAGATAGAGCTCGATAGAGGCTAAATTGTAGCCAATCCCTATCCGTATTTCAAACCTTCAGAACTACGTCCAAGTCATCGAACTCCTGAAATGAAGCCGTAGTAAACTAGATTAAGGAATTAAGCCTTCGGAAATCAGGTCGTATTGCAACAAACTTCGTCAAATACATCAAACTCCTGAAACGATGTGTTAGTACACTAAACTAACGTTCAAGACAAATAACTCCTGAAACCCAGTTTTAATACACCAAACTTCATCCAAGACATCGAACTCCTGAAACCATGTCTTAGTACAATAGATCGCAGTACACAAAACTTCATCCACGACGTCGAACTCCCGAAACCAAGTGATAGTACACTAAACTAACGTGCAAGACGACGAACTCCTGAAACCCAGTGTTAGTACACTATACTAACGTTCAAGACGATGATCTCCAGAAACCATGTCTTAGTACAATAGTACTCAAAACTTCGTCCAAGACGTCACAGTTATAAAACCAAACCTTACAAAGTCTTCAAGTCAAAGTTACAAAGCCTTAACCTTAACCTTAGAAGCCTGTAAATAGACTTAACTTAGTTCTAGAATTCTAGGATCCAAGCCTTAGGGCAACAGATCGTATTAACAACATGATATTCTTCTTCTTCCAAGATACCGAACTCTTGAAACCAAGTCTTAGTACACTAGATTATAGTACACCAGACCTGCCCGTTTTACGACCTGATAGTGCATTGATAATGGTAAATTTTATTGGCAGCAATCATGATGAAATTTGTTTGCCCCCTGTTTTGCGATTATACACGAAAATTACAGCCGCCCAGACCCACAACAAATAATTGTAATAATAATATTAAACAGATTAATACACAATCATTAGTACGTGTTATGGAAAAGTTAAAAAGGGAAAAAATTTACAGAGTACAGAAAGGAAGAAGATTAATTGATTCATAACACTAACAGAGAAAACAGAGTTATGAAAACACACTGTGCTTCTGATATGTGTTTGAAAGGAAGTTTAAAATAAAATGTGCCTACAGAGAATGATAGAAAAGAAATTTTTAAATCGATTTTGGGATACGGATTGGAATCAAAAGAAAGCTTGTGTAAGAAGCATAATAGATGCAAAGTAGAAGATAAATTTAACATTTATCTGTGAGACACTGTATTTCACTTGTTTTTCATTTATTTCCTTATGAGTTCTAACATTCGCTGTCACTACTAATTTATCAAATATCCTTGCAAAAACCGCGAATGTTACACATATGCCTACACCTTGTGGGTAAACACTGCTAATCTCATTATTATAATAATAATCAAATAGTAAAGTTTAATTAACATATTCATTAGATCAACTTTTTGTATCTCCTGTAAAGTGGCTACTTTTCACATTTGCGGTTTTGAATGTCGAACGCTGTTACTTACGTTTATGCAGGCGTTAAATATTTTTTTATAATGTTTGAGATAATTTATAGATATGAAAAAAATTTATGCTTTTTTTGATTTAGTCATAATGAAGGTAATAAAGTTCAAAACATCGAATGAAAACATTTCTTGTTTATGGACATCAAAAAAAATATTTATTTGTGTAGTGGTCACCCAAAAGCGACGTGGAGAAAAAAACATACGTTTGTCTATTCGCCATTAAAATGGCGTCATCGAAGGAAACCTATTGTTTGTGTGGTCAGCCTTATAACATTGGACAGTTTATGATAGAATGCGACTGTTGTCGCGAGTGGTTTCATGGGAGGTAATTCCAATAAAATATAAAGTTTCGTGTTAAAGTTGCTTTGTGTGTGAAAAAAAGTGTTTTTAATTTGACAGACACCTTGCTGTTCGGCCATCATCTTGTTCCTAATTGTTTTAGAGGAATTTACTATTATTTATTTACTTTACTGTACTATATGTTATCAGTATATTGCCGGATATGTACATTTGTTATTTTTACTCAATGCAGTATAGTCTTTAATGTTTTATTTTTTGTTTACATGCTCCGTCACCATGGATCTAACAAGTGCATTATTTATAATTCTGCTTTGTACTTCACGTATAGAATAATATTTTCATTAATATGATAAAGATTACCTACATTAAATAAACAATGTTTTCCCTTGTTCATGTCTATCAGGGCTAAGTGTATTAAAATAAAGATAAAAACAAAATACATTTAAATCAAAGCTTTGAGATAATAAGTTGCGATTGTTTATTTTCAGCTGTGTTGATGTAAAAATATATCATTCTGATGATATAGATAAGTATCATTGTCCAAAATGTGCCCAGACTTACGGTCCTTCTGTTTGTAAGTATTACAAAATTAAATCATACTTATTGCTTGTAATTAATAAATTAGCTGACAAGTTCACTGTTACGTTTTGTGAATATTATTTTTGTTGTAAGCCTTTACTATGTAAAAATAATAAAAAATGAATTGTGTATAGAGTCAGGAAGAGTCTACCACATTACTCAAGTGTTAGATAGACTTAATATTAATCATGAAATACATTTTATTCTCTAGATTTGATGTTTTTTTTTTAACAATTTGTCTTTGCTAAACAAATTATTAAGGAGTGTGTGCTACCCATGAACTATTGCTACTAGTGGATAAAACACCAATATCAATATGAAGTTTAAATAACTAAGAATAAGTATTTTCCTCAATAGTATATCTATATGGGTCATAAAAAACCCTGTAATCTATCATAATAATATAATCACTATTGTTGCAATACATTAAAAGTGATGGAAAGGAAGTGCTATTATTTTTTTTTAACATGTATGCAACAGCAGTTAACATTTAATCATAGAAACTGCTTGTAGTGTTTGGATTTTGGGCTATTACCATGCATTAATTGTGTACGATGTTTTCTTTTTTTAATTAAAATTAATTTTCATAAAATTTTACTATTATTTTATTTACTTATTAATCAAGATATGACATAATCTTTTTCAGTGAAAATCCCTACAAACAACCACAGGGCAGATCGTTACGAATTAAGTGCAGAGACACGGCCATCTCAAGTTGGTTCACCGGCATGGGTGAGAGCATTAGCCGCAAGACCGCTGCGTCCAACGTCAGCAGCGTTACAGAGGATGCGGGGACACCATTTCACAGAGGAATTCATCAAGGACAATGGTTAGGAAGACTTTTAAGCTATGAATATGATGTAAAGTGCTTCTAAGTTCTGCCACAGTACATTGTGACAGTTTTTCGTGTTTCACCAACACCATCTAGATGGTTGGCAATCCACCACAGTTAGTTTCTCTTGTTTCTACGTTGTGAAATCAGCTGTAGCCAGTAGGATCTTAAAAGCAATGTCTGTTCCTACATGGTAGAGCCAAGCAGTAGGTTTAGCTGCTGCTCAAATGGGCAGGCACATCAGGGACACCTACAAAGAATACCGGCATGTAGTAGAGATATCATGTGCTACTGCATTTTGTTTGGTGAGTGAGGTAACCGAAGCCCACTCTCCCTCCCGATTCTCCATCTTCATTCTCCCTCCACACTTTTAAATATTCATTAAGCCCAGCAATGCACCTGCAGCCTTTCTGGTAATGCAGATGTATGTGGGCAACGGTAATCACTTACCATAAGTGAGCCGCAAGCTCGTTTGCCCCCCTTTCGCATAAAAAAAAATATCTTGTACAGTTACTAAGGGACCCTAGTAAAAAGCCTTTTCTTGGGTCTATCATAGAGAGGCCTATGTCCAGCAGTGTAGACTGACAAGTTAGTACAAATTTGCTATATTTGTAAATCATGTAGGAGAAAAATATGCCCATTTGCTGCTTTAATTGCTCTATCCAATTACTATTAAAATGTAAGTATAATGTTCTCCATAACTATTGGTTATCCATAGTTCTATAAAATAGGGTTGCAACTAGAATTCTTTATATGTTTGTACAGATCTCATATTAAAGCAATTTCACAGACTTTAATGTGAACTTTGTTTTGAAATATGTGCTTATGAATCTTAAATCACACCTTAAGTACTGAAAGCATGTGATGAACTTTGGCAGTGATGTGGATTATGCCATGAACTCTTGGGACAAAATTTGTGCAAATGAAGGCACCATCGCGAGTAACTGCTGGCGTTAATTCATATATGTCATGATTTTCATTTAAGGAAAATGGCCTGTAGTGTTACATACAGCAATTAGAAAGGCAATTAACTATGAATTAATTAAACATTAATTTAATTAATTAGAAGAAGCTATTATGATTTCTTTTAAATGATCTTAGAAAATAATAAGCATATAATGTTTGAAGATAACAAAATTGGCATGAAAATTATGATTGTTATAGATTATGCTAAAATTCTACATCTGTTTTTGACATAGAAATACTTACATCAGCCCATTTTAGCACTACTGAAAATCGGCATCTATAAGGAAGTGCCTACAAAATCAAGCATTCCTTTCATGGAAGGTTTGTCCACACTCACTGTGGTGGGCAAGCAGGCAGTGGCACAGCCCTTAACAACCCCTAGGTACCCTAACTCTAGTGATGCCCCTATCCATCACTAATCTGTAAGATTTGGGTTCAGCAAATTCGAATGGATATTTAACCATTATTCATTCACCAGGTATGTTATGATTTTAATTGTATGACAGAAGTGAAAGCCTTATTTAATTGATGAAATTGTTGTTGATCGCAGGTTTCACACGTCCGGTGATATTCCATGCACCAGAGGGTTTGGATATAAAGGTACCAAACCCCGCCACATTCACCGTGAGATCCGTGCTACGGTTCTGTGGGGCACAGTTGGAGGTGTGGAAGTTTTTTTTTTATTTTATATGTTGTGCAAATAATTATAATATGAATCAACAATAATGTTAATACTTTCTGGCTTTCGTGACGTTTCGTAATACTTATTTATGCCATAAGATGGAAGTGACATTTTCAACAGACTTCAAAACAGTTTTTTTTTCTTTGTTATGAGATATCTTCGACTGAACCAATTTTGATTATTCTTTTTTATTGAATGGGCTATAACTTAAGGAGTTCTCACACTTTGTTTTAAATTTACATGTTGTCTTATTATTTTTTTTGCAAATGTTGATTATTTGTATTTAATGGAATTAGATTTTTTTTTATGGGAAAGGAGGCAAACCAACAAGCGGTTCACCTGATGGTAATTGATTACCGTCGCTCACGTACATCTGCAACACCGGAGGTGCTTCAGGCCTTCCTTGCCAGCCTTTAAGGGTATCTGGGAGATGGGAGAGAGGAAAAAGGGTATGGGGAGACCCCTCCCACCCGCGGGCCGAGAGGGCCCACGGTTACCTTACTCACCGAACGAAACACAGAAGAACAAGATGCCTCTACTTCTCGCCGGTATTCTTTGATTCCGTGGTACCAACCTGGTCGAGCCGTCCCATTCGAGCAGCAGCAAAAGCCTACTTTGACCCTACTATGTTTAAAATTTGTGTTGTTACCAGCGCAGTCACATTAATGATTATAAAGTTATTTTACTAATTGGTGAGCTGTGCAACCAACTAACAAGTCTGGTCATATTCTTATGCTGCAGGTGGAAGTGATAGACGTCCGGAAGCAAATAACTATTCGGATGCCTCTAGGAGACTTTGTTGACTACTTTGAAACTCCTCCAGAACACAGGGACGAGAAGGTCCTCAATGTTCTCAGTATGGAGTTTTCGGAAACCAAGTGAGTGTAGATATCCAATATGGATTATTATTATACATTCAGTGAAAACTTGATTGGTACTACTGGCTATAATTATTTGGAAATAAAGAAAAAAAATACGCAAGAAAGTAAAAGAACCTTTTTACAACTTAAATAGCTTAATAATGCAAATAAATCGCAAACTCCATTTGACATGAATACAGGTTTAACTTTATTAAGTCTGATGTTTCTGTCAAAGTCGAAACTTTTTTATCCAATTTAGGCTTAAATAAGACTTTCTTAGAGAAGAACCAACTACAAACTGGGGCTATCTTGTCATTTATAATTTACAATAAAACACTCATACTTTTACTATTTATTGATCTATTCTATATAAGGCTTTTTTTTAATAAATATTTCTTTAATAAGAAGCTCTTAAAAATTCTGTCTGTTGCACTATATTTTTAGTAATTTTATAGTAAAATTTGAAAGTTAAAAAGACTAGTATTCATAATAAGTGTCTATTTAATTAAAATCTCACTTAGTGCATCAAATGCTTTGTAAATTGATAAAAACATAGTCTACGAAGCTATCAACATATAATAGAGAATAAACTTTGCCATCTATGAGAAATTGCAGGAATTGAGTATGTGTTTAATTTTCAGTTTGGCACCATTAGTGGAGCCGCCTGCGATAGCACGGGCTCTGGACTGGGCGGAGCGCGTGTGGCCCGGGGCTGCCGAGAGGCCGCCGAAGCCATGCGTCCAGAAGTACTGTCTCATGTCAGCTGCTAATTCCTACACAGACTTCCATATTGACTTCGGCGGAACCAGTGTCTGGTATCATGTGCTGCACGGACGCAAGGTATGGATTGTACAATAACTAACTCCATCGGCCGAAACAGTCAAAACTACGTTTACAATACAATATCAAGATATGCTGCTAATGGCAGTATCATACTACCTCCTGCCAATTGCCAGTCCGGATTTTACACAAATACTTCCACATCACTTCTGTCCAGTGATATTTAGAACAACCAACTGGATAACACCTGTCCTGTTAAGAAGACATTCTTGAGTATGTCTAAATATTTACTTTTTTCATTTTTCGGCTCGGCTTATCTCCACCAAAAATCATGGGTTTGTGGATACTTGAAAACTATTCAAGATTGAATTATTTTATTTATTTTGGAGTAGGCAGAGAGCGTATAAATTAACTTTCCTTACCAGCTTGTAAAGAATACACTGCGGGACATAGGTCTCTGCCATAGAAGATCATCAACTTAGACACTTCTGCCCATCATTGGTCTGTTATTTTACGTGGCGGTTGTCCCGCCATCTGTCGGCAGCCATTGCTATTTCGAAACTTTTCTCTTAGTCGCCTCTTACGAAACCAACATAGCCAAAATTTTCTAATGATTATATTTTTCTTTATTTTCTACTTATTTAAAAATTTTGTCATCAATAAATATAGATGGATACTAATAGTGCATTAATACAGAAAAATCACTTTTCATTTATGAAATAATATACATAGCTGTGATCTATCTTTCATAGTTTTGGCTGTGACCTTTTTAGAAAATTTTTACTTCAATATTAAAAGTAAATGCGTTTTTGCTCTTTTATTACCATAATTTTGAATATTGAGTTTTTGCCAATAGTAATACTTACATTCTGAATTAATTAATATACCCCTTTCTTTTACAGATATTTTACCTGATACCTCCTACATCGACAAATCTTGCGCTATATCAACAATGGAGTCCGTCAAATAATCAAAATGAACGCTTCTTCGGTGATTCGGTATGTGCGTTTGTTTATATTTATCTAATTTATGTATGTGGGAGGAAAGGTGCTAACACCTACCAATCACCGAAGGCGCTGACTGGTCACCACGGGGATCAACATTTAAGATGTTGGACCGAATTAATCTTTCCTGTTTTGTACTAATGTTACAGATAACACATTTTTTTTTATTAGTATTCATTAAAAATATTCACTTGAAGGTGTTGTACAATTACAGACAATACCTGACAGGTCAATACCTGATATTCTTGAATAAATAAATATGGCCCATATGAATTGTTCACAAATTATTGTATATATGTAATAAAAACAGGTGGAGTGGTACGGCACTGCCGAGGTATGTGCAGGTGAAACTCTGTTCATACCGGCCGGCTGGATCCACGCGGTCCTGACGCCGTGCGACTCCCTCGTGTTCGGTGGAAACTTCCTGCACTCCTATGCGGTCGAGATGCAGTTGCAGTGAGTTGTGATTTGAAGTGTCATGCTTTCTCTATCTTTCTATCTGTCTTTTGACTAACCATGCTGACAAAACTGGACAGGTGATATAAATAAGAGAATTGCATGTTTTCGGTTGTGTGTCTCATAATGCATTTTTTTTTGTTTGTGTTTGTCCAAAATTACGTCTATTAAGAATAGTCTGGGTAGGTAGCCATTCTCGTTTCTGCTGCCGAACAATAGTGTAATAAATGTTGTGTTCCTGTTTGAAAGGTACAAAGAGACCCAGTATAATTATGGGCTGAGGCGTTCCATCTTAGTCCAAACCAAATGGAAAACCATAATTTCTGCTCATTATTATTACACCAGACATGTCGGGTGTAATAATAATAAGGGTTTGTAATTGTTTATATGTTATTTAGCAATATGTATAGAAAAAATGCTTTATTAGACTCGGATTGGATTCAGTCACAGATAAAACACATTTTTATGCTTGTAATAATAAATCAAAAAGTGCTCACTCTTCCTGTCTATCCTTCCCTAATTGGAATAAATTAATTTTTTTTTTAAATAAAACTGTATATACTCTTTTCCAGGATCTACGAAATCGAGAGTCGTGTAGAAACACCACTTTGTTCCAGATCATATGAAATCGAGGGTCGAGCGGACACGCCCACCACGCTCCGATACCCGCTCTTCGAAGCGATGAACTGGTACGCCGGTGCACATTTCCTCTCGACGCTCAGGAGATACAACGAGGAGTCTTTGGTAAGTCGCGAAGGCTGTAGTTTGAATGTGCTTTAATTTTAGTTTCTACGTTCCCTACGTTTCGTGTGGTTCAGGCGCTACTGTGCGAGCAGCTACTGGGATATAGTGCCTGTATGCAGTCGAGTGGTTAGGGCATCTATCTCCGAAGGCTGAGGTGTTAGATGTCATAGTCAACTCAGGCTACCTTCAGCTTTTAATGACATATAAACTGGTGATCGCGCAAAGTTTGGGATATAATTGAGTGTTATGTTTTTTTTATAGATGCATTTATTTTTTGACTTACATAACATTTTTTTTGAATTCAACGCTTTTCAATACAGTTCATAGTTTATAGTATATAATATATACTTATAGCCAGTTAACACAGAGCATAGTTATTACAAACTGGATTTCTTTACTAATATTGCCTCTATATTTTTTAGAGATCTGTAATTTATTTTGTCGTAAATGTATTATTTAAATTCATCTACTAATAATAAAAGTTCTCTGCAAATAAACATCATTTAGTGTCAGATTAAGAAATAAACACTATTTATTCAGAAAAAAACATTCGGAATCAAGAGGTCGATCTTTTTCCAGGACGAGGAGTTTACCCCGGGTGAGCTGGCGGCAGTGGGTGCCGGGGGCGCTGTCCCGGTGGCGCCGCCGGCGCTTATGCTGCGTGGCGCGCGCATCCTGGCCGCAGCGCTCAAGGAGTGGCATGCGCTCAAGGCGGTGAGTGCGTCGTGGGGTGGAGTCAGGTGGCATCACCCCACATTGGTTTTATTGGGACAGATACTTCGACGGGGCGAGCCAATTCCGACAAGGCAAGGAGCTCGCAATAGGCGGGCCGAGGTGCTTGCTCAAGGATCGCAAGTGCACGCACCAGTTTCAGCCAGGTGCTCGCTGTAGTAGTTGGAGTATTAAGTGGTTGTATTTGGTTGGGCAGGGTGCTGCAGAAATTTGGAGGGGCAGTGTGGTCGCGATTTTCGAGGCAAGGTACGGGGCACGGGGAATTCGGCAGAGCAGGATGCTTCTTTTTTAGCGAGGCGAGGAGGGGAGGGGGGCCTGAATGCATGACTGCATCGATTTTCCTTGTGAGGAATTCTGGGCAACCGTTGGGTATTAATCAATCAAAACACATTTCATTTCATTCAAAAGCATTCCAAACCTCCAATAAATTTAATTTAATGCGCTCACAGACGGACACGACGAAACGGGAGAACGTGCCCAAGTGCCTTAACTCCGGCCAACTGGTGCGGGAACTGTCCAAGGAGCTGAGGATTTTCGAGAAGAGAACGGTTAGCGCGAGCAAGGATAAGGTAAGACGTTAATCTCACTGGTTGTAAGTTCCAAGTTCTAAATACTTAGTTTTCATAACAAATACTACTGTTTAAAAAAAATTATTGCAATTGCCTTTTTATTCTTGTGGTGGTATTAAGCTCATCACCCCGTTTACCAACCTAACTCCAAATCCAGGATGGACACGCCGAAACAGCTATCCCTATACAATGTCAAATAATTAGACACAACCGGTGTGGCGTGTACAGTTTCTAGAACTACAGAGAATTCGAATTCTCCTCTCCGGAGACATCACCATCGCAACTGTAGTAATGAGGGTCGCTTACGTCCACGTCTGCACGAATCTGCAGTGCAGTTGTGCTTTACTTGTGAGGATCACTATATTCTTGTAGCATACATGCAGTTGGCTATGGGACCATGCGTATAATAAGTATAATATTTTCATATTATTAAAAATCTCTATAGTGATTCAATAAACATTTACTTGTAGGATTTCAAGCCGAAGAACCATTCACCAAGTAAAGGCTCTAAAAAACAATCCAATGCACCGAAAAAATCCTTGAAGCTAACTCTGCCCAAGCCCATAATGCACATGGCGCAAAATGGCGATTACGTTGAGGAGAAAGTTTACGCGGACAAATTCTACGTCGACAACAAAGAAGTAGTGTTCCAGGATACGAGGTACGTGAGCCCCGACGCGAAATACAATGGGTTGCCGGAAGCGAAGTACATCATTGACAATAAAGAGACGGTGCTGCCGGAGAAATATCCCTTTGAGAACTACGAGGAGCCGGTGCAAGGGTATCCGGATGGGAATGGTTATGTGGAGAGGCTGGAGAAAAAGGTTTTGAAGATAAAGATGAGGTGAGTGTTGTAAAATTTAAAGATTAGAAGTGCTGTCAGGTACCACACGCAGCGGACCAATCAGTAGTGCAGCCACTGCTTTTTTGGTTTTGATGAGGATAGAGACACAGTCTAAAAATGTAGGAGTGCGTTTATATTA
The DNA here is from genome assembly GCA_029286595.1 of Bhutanitis thaidina. Lineage (NCBI taxonomy): Eukaryota > Metazoa > Arthropoda > Insecta > Lepidoptera > Papilionidae > Bhutanitis > Bhutanitis thaidina. Next base: position 821,447 of record JAGSMS010000023.1, on the reverse strand, counting down.
CTCACTACAAAATACCTTTTGATGGTTATACTAGCTTTCGCATGTGTCTGCGCCCATGTGCAGAGATATAAGGCCCACTCCCCCATCCCCCTGCTCATTCTCTTACCCTCCCCCCAAATATGCTTAAAGGCCGGCAACGCACCTGCAGCTCCATTGGTGTTGCAGATGTACATGGGTGACGGTTATCACTTACCATCAGGTGCGCCGCTTGCTCGTTTGCCCCAATCTTGAATAATAAAAAATAAAAAAAAGGTTGCGTACATCTCATTACACATAAGTAGTAACGTTAGTAGCATTCGCTCTTTTTTTCCCCACATGTGAACCAATTTGATGGCAGTGTTATTGGTCAAGGCTTTTACTTAATATGACGAACTATTTAGCAAACATGGTCTAAGTTTTTATTTAATTTTTTTTGCAGCAATTCCCCTTCGTCGTCTCGGGACGAAGCACCACCACCCTACAGTCTGCCCGAGCACTCGATACTAAAGTCCCATCTTATCAGATCTGAACGAACTACTTTGAAGCCCATACACCAGTGGACTATATCGAAGAAGGACATTGGAGACTACCACGAGGAGCAGATACTGTTCACAAATGAGAACCTGCAGACAAACATAAGAATTGAGGGTCAAGAACTGAATTATGGGCCTGGTAAGTGCACTCAAAATCTCAATCAACACAACACTAGGAATATATATAATAACTAACAGGAATTCATTAAGGAGACAAGTTTGAGAATACCTTATGGATCATTGACAATATTCTGCCTATTTATTTTTGATTTTTCTTATATATTTATCTTTGTAACTTTTTATATATTTGTATACATATTCGTGTGTATTTTATATTATAAATATTCATATGTTATTTAATAATATAATATATACTTTATTTTTATTCTTTATTTTGCACCTGCCAACTATTTTTCACCATGACAGGGGTTGACTGGTAGAGAATGCCACCTGGCCATAAGTCCGCCTATAGTTAACCTTTAGTTTGAGGTCAACAATAAAGAATAATTAAATAAAATAATGTAACACTAGTCCTTAGTTAATAACTATCTCATATTTCTGACATAATTTTTCCTTACTTTAGTAAGAATACAACCATAAGGTCGATACACGCCCAATGTTCACTCGGCACTGGAACTGACGATGACGACATTGTAACTGGTGTTCCATCTCAATCCTCGGGTGTGATAACACTTAATGTTGATTTTCGAGGATAGATCTAGGTGTCTGTCCATAGATCACTGTAATATATTCTTTGTCATGTCATAAAATTGAGGAAATCAATAAGTAAATAATCGCCTCTTTATTAACCTGCATAAGTCCACTATAGGCATCTCATGAGTGCACTAGTGACGCTGCTTCTCATCACCAGTCTGTGGTATTTGGATTCGGCATATCCGTATTGCCGTGATGCTGGATATCGTTGTTTATATCCGCGTAAGAATCCACCACATTTTTCCCGTGGTTCTCGTTAGAGGCAACTAAAGGAAAAACCTTGAAAATCGTTACAGCTACCGACAGATGGCGGGACAGTCATCTCCAAAAATATCAGGCCAAAATTAAGCAGACTGAAGCGGGGCAGCAAGCAGCGTCTTATGTCCAAAGTGTATGGTTCCAATATATAACGCCATAACATAACCTTTTAGTTTGTTAAAAGAGATCATGCAAAACGAACCTTCACCTCAGATCCATACGTTCTACTGTAACTTTTATGGTTCTCTTGTAGGCATGTACTCAGCGGAGGACATTCAGCAAGACTACCACTACTCGGAGGGAGCGAAGCCCGGCTCGTACCAGCAGGAATTCGCGTACCAGCCCGAGATGCCGTACGCGACGGAGTACCACCGGTACGATGATGCGGTCTCCATACCCGTGCATCAGGTAATTACATTTTTTTATTTATTTATTTAGGTTTACAAAAGAGCTAACAGGTCCATCTGACGGCGAATGGTTACTGTAGCCCGTGCACACCTGCAAACAACTTCAAGCCCAACCTCACAGCCCGTAATTATACTGGCTCCATACCTTCCAAACCGGAATACAACCGTTGAATGTCGGTAGGTGTGTCGGGTAAGCAACACAAAAATTCAAAATGACCGACATGGCATAACGTCTGGCACGATTGAAATTTGTAAATGGATGAAGTTCTCTTAATCAGTAAACACCACGAAAATGGTCGAAAAGACACTCATATCGTTGTTTTCAAAAATGGGATTACCGTCATCTTGGATTTACAAATGAATATTATTCGAGAAGCTTCTTAAATTATACTTAACACGAAAAAAAATCTATGATGACGTTTCATCATAGATTTGACCAAATGGAGCACAATTACCTTCCATAAAATAAAACTCCAATAATTGGTGATAAACTCACGAGATGGCAACATTGAGCGGGTGGGAAGTATGAATGGCGCGTGAGGTGGCCGTGTGCCTTTAGTGACACAGCGTCTCGTACTTCTGGTTTGTTCTGTATTGATGTAGACGACTTCGTACACGGCTGGCTTCCCGCAGCAACCTCACCAGCCCCAGCAGCCCCAGCAGCCACACCAGCCTCACCAGCCGCTGCCAACGTACGACGCAGCCATCGCTCAACATTACCCCGCCACCTCTTACGTAAGTATACATACCCTATCTTACATTAACAGTCTAGAAACAGTCCACTGCGGGGCACAGGCCTCTCCCTTAAGGAGGTATTGCCATAATCGCCACGCTCGGCGAGCGGATTGACGATCCCAGTACCAGACGTCTCGCACATTAGACGCTGCTCCCCGGCATCCGTCGAGGTCGAGGCTTATACCTTAGTCGCCTCCTACCACCTAATAATAACCAATTATTATATTATAATATTTATACATAAAACCCAGCCAGATGAGAATCAATATAAATTGTGAGGTATAAGAGGCTGACAGTAATCACTTAATCAGGTGAACCGCTGGACAAAAAAAAAATAAACACACTTTGCGCAGTGGTTGGATATCATCAAGTATGGCAAAGAGGGCAAACGATCCAGCGGTTCATCTGAGTAAGTGATCACCGTCGCCCACGTACGTCTGCAATATCAGGGGTGCTGCAGGTGCGTTCCCGGCCTGTAAGGAGATTCGTGGAGGGGGTATCGGGTTACCTCACTCACCGAAAGAAAAAATGTCTCATCTTCAAACCTGCATATTGCGAGGGTGTGGTACTACCCCAGTTGAGCCGCAAAAGCCGCCGCTTGGCTCTACCACGTACTGATATGTTCACGGAAAGAAGACTCTTGTAATCGAGTCTATGACACTTTCACAACAGCGATGCGACTCAACATGTTGACTTCCAGGTACCCGAAGCTCCGCCGAAGCCAAGGACCAGTTCGCCGAGCAGCGCGGCGGGCGCGCCGGGCGGTGCGGCGGGCGCGACGGGCGGTGCGGCGGGGGCGCGGGGCGTGCGGCGCTCGGAGCGCGCGGTGCGGCGCCGCGTGTCCAGCACGTACGACTACGAGGACGGCGACCTGTTCATCGACGACGCGCCCGCGCCGCGCCGCCGCCGCCGCCGCCGCCGCCGCCGCCGCCGCCGCCGCCGCCGCCGCCGCCGCACCCGCCGCCGCCGCCGCCCCGGCCCCCGCCGCCCGGGGCGGTGACAGGCGAGCTAACACTCCACCCGATGGTAAGTGCCTGGTGCATTTCATGGATCCCCTCAAGCCGCAGAACTTACAGTGAGACATTATACGCAATGCCATAAAAAGAAATTCACAGCAATTCTGTGACATTTCTTCGATATAAAATCTCCGATGCATTTTTGAACATGGATTCGTTTAGCCATGGCCACGTTTACTAATAAACGAAACGATGTCTTGAATGTGAAAAATTACACAGCGTGAGTTTTTCGCGGAATGATATCATCCGAAATTTTATAAGGTCTCTGAGGTCTGAGATGGATTCACAGCCCGTAATTATACTGGCTCTCTATACCCCACTGGCCGGAACGCAGCAGCGGTTGTACTGCTTATTGGAAGCGGAAATAGGTAGGAACCACTTTGAAATAGTTTGTTATAACCATAAATGTCCACTGTTCAACATTGTCTCAGCTTGTAAATTCAGCGAATCACACAGTCGGATTCGTTCCTTTCAAGGCTTATCCTTTAAACTCCGCTTATAGTAGAAATGGCTTATGGTAGAGCTGATCCTTACTGCGCTACAGCTGTATGATTTGCTTTTAACGAAAATGAAAAAAAAACCACTGCTCCCCACAGCGACCAACAACAACGGCACGGGTTCGAGCAGCTACAGGCAGCCGCGGCCGGCGCCGGTCAACGGCATCGAGTCCCTCATACAGGCCTCCGTGTTGGCCGAGGAGGAGCAACCCGTCAATGCTACGTAAGCCCTAAATTATATTTTAGATGGCTCGGTGACCATTGAAATGAACCTGAAAATACTTGTTGTTTTATTTTCATATTTAATTTTAATTTGAATTCTGGCTGAATGAAAACAGACTAATATATTAGCGCCATCTATTAGTGAGTGTTGGAACTTGCCGTTAGATTTCGGATCAAATCAATTTTTCCTGTGATTATGTGATTATAAATGATTATAAGAGACTATTCCCAGGAAATTAATATAGCGTCGTGTACACTATAAGTTCTGAGACTAATCAAATATTTACTTAAAAAATTCATTCTTGACTTAATAGGGTAGTTGAGACAGTAAGAAAGAATCATAAAGATTTTGAAGAAAGATTCTGTAGATTAAGTTCAAGAATGCAGTAAATTAAATTTATTTACGAAATAATAATGAAATTATATAATAAAACTAGCAGCCTGTAAGTGCCCACTGCTGGGCAAAGGCCTCCTTCTCAAATACGAGTATCAGAGAGGGTTTAGGAGCCGGGAAGTGCCCGCCACGCTGTCTCCAGTGCTGGCGGGCTTCACATATCCTCGAACTTATTTCTCAGACATGCAGGTTTCCTCAACGATGTTTTCCTTCACCGCCGAGCACCTGGTAAATGCAGCACTTGAATTATATAATAATTTATGTAAATTAATAGAATCAGACATTATTTTGCGGTCATCTATTATTTTAAAAAGATGATTAGAAAACAGTTATGTGTTAAATAATGAAATGGTACATATAACCTAGTTCGATGACAAGAAGAGCACCCACCACCTCCCCACTTAAAAATATCCCCTATAAATATTATCGGAGGCTTACTCCCCTCGTATAATTAAAGGCAGGCAACGCACCTGCAGCCCCTCTGGTTTTGCAGGTGTAACAAACGCGACACCTGTTTCATAGCGTTACTTTCTAACTAGGAAATGTATTACATTTTTTCATTATCATTTTATTTGTATGCGCATACATCGTCAATAGAAACTTAGACAAACGAGAATTGTTCAATTAATATTATAATGTGCAGAGAGGACGCAGCGGTGGCCGGGATGCTGAGTATAAGTGAAAGATACACAGCGCCCTCCAGGACCTTCGGCCTGGCCTCCGACACGCCGCACCGAGCCTCGGCAGCTACCAGGCACGACAGGTAACAGCTTCTGGAACGGTCTCGTTTATAGATGTGATTGGAAATGGAATGGAGTCGGAGTCGGTCCAGTAAAGTATACTAAAGTAGCATCCTGTAAGTGCCCACTGCTGGGCCAAGGCCTCCTTCTCAAAAATCTGAGACGGTTTAGGAACCGGAAAGGGCCTGCCACGCTGCTCCAGTGCAGGTTGGCGGGCTTCACATTTCCTCGAAATAATATTTTTTTATTATTTCTCAGACATGCAGGTTTCCTCACGATGTTTTCCTTGACAGTCGATCTCGTGGTAAATACAGCACTTAAAATTGTTATTAACAATTTTAGTGGTGCCGGCACCGGGGATCGAACCCAAGTCACTCGCGCTCTATGATAGGCTACCAAGACTAGGTCCAGTCCAGGCTGTTGGTCCAGTATATGAACCTTTTTTTTAAATCTTGTTCTTCAGTCCAGATTATCAAAATTTTTTTAAAATAATTTTTGCCATTTTTTATTTAAAATCAACTGTCACGGACGACACATTCGTCGGCTTGTGTCACGCGAACTGATTGCGAGATAACCCAATTGGGTCATCTAGGAATCTTCAACTCGGCCGCGTAAAAAGAACATACATACATCGTGTTTATATGTAATATCGTTGTGTCACACCAAAGATTTGTATCATTTCAGTACTACGTCCAGCGGTAGTAAACGTGCGCGGAAGCCGGCGGCAGCGGTGAGCAGCGCGGACGAGGATTTCGCTGATGAGGAGGACGTCATCAAAGAGGTCCACAGGGATGAGGAGTATGGTAAGAAAATCTAAATCGTAATAAAGTCTTTTAGAACAATTTTGTAAAGCAGGAAAGTATGTGACAGGCTCACATACTTTTGATCTAATTTCAAAAGTAATTTTACATTTACGTATGCGTCGTTCCAGATAATCTAATGGGTCCTAAAAAGAAAAATCTTTTCGTGTAAAGTCGGTTCTAGTCGCTAGCATAGATTAAGTGTTGAACTAACTTAAAAGAGGGCGTGCTCGTCCAACATCGAACTGTCAAACGATTTCATCGCGTTTAATTTTGTTTCTATATTTCCGGCGTTGCGATTGCTCTACAGCAGCCGTGGTCACTGGTGGGACTGAGGTGTCAGACGTCCAGATGTCGTAGTCAGCTCGGGCTGATTTCAGCTTTAATTTATTAATTTTGATCCGATGTACGGAGAATATGCACATATCTTTAGGTGCGTGGTCACGTGGAGTGGTCGATAATATTTTTATAAGCAATGTTTTCTTATATTACGGTGTCACATCTGCTTATATTACGGTGCATGGGCTGGCATTATGACAACCTGTAAAATATCGATGCTCTTTATGTCCGTGCGTGCGTGTGCGCTTGCGTATGCGTAAGCAATGGCGTGCATAGGGGTTTAACCCTGGGTATGCAATAGGTACAGAAAATTATGTGTATTACAAAAAACCGTTAAGTTACCCATTCTAAACAAATCAGCTAAGGTCGACACTGATTTTTTGTTTATATTGATTGCACGCCACTGTGCGTAAGTATCATCGGCTTTAACTTTCTTGGTAAGGTTTATTAATTATGTCAATTGTTGCAGTGTACCCGTCGCTGGAGATGAGTTCGGACGAGGAGGAGGAGTGGACGTCGTCTCGGCGGCGGAGGAATTCACGGAACAGAAACGATGGGAAAGCGAAGAGCGATAAGTGCGTAATGTTCGACTCGTCAACATTGCAACAACAACTTATACATATAAGCATTCCGCAGTGATTATGATTTTCATTTCGTACGACTAGACGCAGCCAGAGACAGGTTTGCATAAATCCATTTTTGCCTTTCTGGCAGACAGAGCTTGACCGTTAGTGAGCCTCGTCACTCCAGGAGACTACCATCTTCAAGGCTCTTCTCTTAGTCGCCTCTTTCGAACCACATGCATGGAAAGGGGGTTCCATATTTTCTTACTATATACAGGTTGGATGCGACGTTATGTTTTTAATTTTTTCAATAAATGACTGTCGCATCAATCCTTTGGCTGTCGCGTCTTTGTATATTCAGGGAGTATGCGCTATTGACATCTAAATGAAACGCAAGCACCATGGATAGTAGGTTATTGACCTGGGCTAGAGTGACCATAGTGCAGTTTTCTTTGTTGGCGAATCGATTACTTGTATCTTGGGAAATCGTCATGTACTGTCGATAAAAGTCTCTGACACGTGTCTATAAACTTTTAGCGCAAATATTATCCTGAATCGAGGTCAAAATTTGTCTTTACAACAGTCCAAAAGTATTCTGGATTTGATATTGAGATTGTTTCCTGAACATTGAATGTAAATTGAATTCAGGATGGTGCATTATGGATTTGCAGGGATGAGGCGTGGTCGCCGCGTGCGCGCGTGGGTCGCGTGGCTCCGCGCATGCGCGGCCCGGCGCGGCCGGCCGTTCGCCGCGAGTGCGTGCGCGCCGCTCTGCTCGCCGCCGCGCACCGCCTGCCGCACGCCCCGCACGCCGCCCCTCACCCGCCGCACGCCGCGCCGCAGGTAAGTGATTTAGGCTCGGCAAGTATTCGGTCATCATCAGGTCACCAGAGGCTCGTTCGTTAAAATCGCATGGCATGTTCCCCGTTAAGTGGGACCTCACGTTTTGAGAACTTTTCTGTCGCTTTGTAATGTTCAATTTCGATTTCCCCTCAGAACGCAAAACGTGCGGTGCTGGCGACGAAGAGCAAGCGGCCGCCGCCGCCCGCGCACAGCACGCCAAATAACAAGAGTAAGAGCGCAGGTACGTACGGTGCACGCACGTTTGCACTTTGCACGATCTGTTCATCACTTTCGAACCAAACACAAAACCCTGTTGTTAACTTAGAGGCCAATAGTGATAGTGGTTGTGATTCAAAGGAAAGAAATTCCTTATCTGCGTGCCAGAAGCGCAGAGCATAGTAGAGTATCTTATTGTTTCTAGAATCTCGAATTAAGTATAAGATAATTCGTGTTTTTTCTTATGTGAACGCGACAAAGGAACCCGCGTCTCACCTGATCGTAAGTGATTACCGTCACCCACGGATATCTGCAACACCAGATGAGCTGGAGGTGCGTTGCATGCCTTTCATGTTTGAGGAGAGTGCCTCAATTACCGAACGAAACGCAGAAGCACAAGATGCTGCTATCTCACGTCGGTATTCTGTGGGGCCGTGATCAAGCCCATTCCTCGAGCAGCGGCATGAGCCGTCGCTTGATTCTAATTGTTTCAATTATTATCGCTAGATGGCGTGAATTATAACGAGTCAACTGTCACCCCCTATAAAGCGGCTATTGTAGCCCATTGAAATAGTTTCATTCGAAAAATGTTACAGAAGCATTATCACCCACTGAGGACTAAGATGGAGATGTGTCACAGTATATGGTTACACTGGGCTTATAGGCAGCCCTTCAAACCGGAACCCTGAAGTGGTTACACTGTAGATGGGGGACAGAGATAAGCATGATGGTAGTAATTATACGGCTTCTGTACCAAAACTGAATCCTACCATCCTGGTTTTATTTAAAAATTACTTTGCACCTTACCAGCTGCGAGCCACTTACAATTTCACTAAAATTCCCCCATTAACTCATACCGTGTTATTTTTTAATATGGCTTTAGTTATTGCAAGACATAATTACTATTACAATATTCAAGTAGTCTAGTCACAGTGTTTAGAAGAAGAATTTATTTATAAACCAAAGCCCAAGCGTTTGTTTTTATGGCAAATGCGGCAAACGAGCAAGCGGTTCACCTGATCTGCAAACACCAAAGGTGATACAGGTGCGTTGCCAGCCTTTAGGGGTATTTGGGAAATGGAAGGAGGATGGGAAGAGGGAGTGGACCGCCGGTTACCTCACTCACCAAACGAAACGCAAAACCATAAGATGCCTCTACTTCACGCCTGTATTCTGCGAGGTAGTGGTACCAACCCGGCCCGGTCCGGCCCATTCGAGCAGCAGCAAAAGCCGCCGCTTGGCTCTACCACGGGTGTCATTAACTTAGAAAAATTGTCTATGCCGCGTTTTACCAACAGCTCAGCACCATCTGTCGCACAAATAGACATTTTATAGTTAGCAGTAAACGAAACCATGCCTTTGTCGTGCAAAATAACACGGTATGAGTGTATCGAGTAATAGCTTCACACGGAATTGTTGTGAAATATAATAACGTCACAGCGCATAAGGCCTCTGACATTAACGTTTTCAAACCACCCCACGCATTTCTATTACAGACATGAGACTGAAAAAGGGTATGAAGACGGCGAAGCAACGCCTCGGAAAGATCCTCAAATTACACAAAATGATATATTAAAGTAGCGTTACAATAGCAATTCAGTATATTGTATATCTAGGTGCTTAGTGATAGCCGTGAAGACGGAGTTAGATGTATATTTTATATAAAGTATATATGTATTTAGCACACGGACCAATATGTGTTGTGGTCATCGGTTTATTGGTTGTCCTTTCATATAACGTTCGGCCTCTTCACTTGCGTTTTGTGATCGTCCAAGCGAAATATAAAATCGATTATTTAAAAGTTCGATTCCTATGTAATACATTAATCGTTCAATCTCTTCGTGTCAAACACCGTGTACTGTAACAAACGCTAGAATGTACACAGATCTATCAAGGACCAATGTATCAGCAGAAAGAAAAAAAAAACGTGTGTTTACTTATGTACGCACGTAAGAAATTATACTTCTTTAGCGTTACAATACAAAAATAATTTATAATATAAACAAATAAAAAGAGTACATACCGACAGTTAAAACGAATCTATAAACTCACTTAAAAAAGTTTATAATCTAAAACCACTCTTATCACGAATACTCACAATAAATTATCATTCACCACCATATATAATTTAAAATCACACACAAACACACATGTGTATTTATGTATGAATATATTTTTTTTTATCTCCACTGATACCAAACACGTGTTAAAGATTCATCAATATTTGAATTACTACCTTGAATATAGTTATCAGTTCTCACGAAAACTTGAGAGACAATTACCAACCAACTTCATGGTGTCGCTTTTAGGTGTTGCCGTGCGCGCATCGCAAAAATTCACTCTCATAATTATTCCCAAACCCGCCAAAAGAAGTATAACGTCAAAAAAAACCGGCGAATGTCGAAATTTTTGAAATTGTCCAATCACGTGGTAAGAAAATTTCAAAAATGACACGTTCGTCAATGTCATTACACTGTGTTGCTCGTCTCTGACAGATTATAATCAATTTCCAATTAATATTTTGCACTATTATTATCTTAACATATACAGAGTAATGTTCTCCAATTTCTCTTTCACTTTAACGTATAATAAAAAAATTCAATTCTATATAAGTGCTTCATATTTCCACTCTAGCAACACTGTTTAGCACTTGACCATTATCTAAAGAGTGCAGTCACAAGTCACATTTATTATCTACTGTAGGTATATCGCGTTTGATATACATACTCCTTGCAATAATATAAATATATATAATCTGTTAATAGTTAATAACTATTACAAATATTCCCTTTATATAAAAAATTAAAAAAAGAACTTAAATAGATAGTGAAATTATGTGGAAATTATTATTTTTTTCTTGATTGAATTCCGAGTGTCATAATTCCACAATAAAATTATATTTTATTTATGTCACTCAAATAATGCGGTATTTTGATGACCAAGTCTTGGATGTTAATAATAACTTTTTTCGGTAAACACACGGGTGTGGTTGTTGGGTGACCTCACACGGAATTTTTGTGAAATATTTTTGTTGCATCGCGGATTGGGAATTGCATCCTAAACGAAGTATGTCACGTGACAGCCATCATCCTCCTCTATCATATCAAAAGGAAGTGGACGAGAAGAAATAAATATAATAAATACATATTCTCTGTCTGCCGGAATGGAATCAAATAATAAATTTTTAATAAAATCTTATTGGAAAATAAAAGTCTTGACATTCCTGAATTTTTTTTTTTAAAACTATCATAAAACGTGATGCTTATTGCTATTGCCTTCATCGATCTGCTTCTGTTGAGTTTTTATATCGATAGAGATAAAGATTTATAATAGCTTCCTATGCTATACTAGTAAAGTGCTAGAGCGAGATGTCTGATAAAAGTGACTTTGTGACTCGGCGCCATTTCTGTTTTTACGTATAGACGTGTTACTAGTGTGAAATGTATTTATTATACTACAACTACAAGAGTAAATTTGTTTAAAACATTCATTGAATACACATTGTAGCTATATATACATTCTACTTGTGTATTAGACATTCTAAATCTAACCTTCGATTATTTTTGTAATTTAAATAGTTTTAACATAATTTTTATCATATTTACTTGGTGCATTTCGTTAATTGGCTTAGAATATTAGGAATCAATAAAATATAGTTTTACTTTAAGAAGTGTCTATAGCATTTTATAAATTTGTATACCACAGAGTAAATATTATATTATAACGGTGCGTCCACGTAGTGTTTGTAAATTTTTGAATTATTCTTACATGTTATAAAATATTTGGTTATTATTTATTGTTTAATATGTTACAGAAAAAATCATTTTCATGATCCATCTCAGTGGACGCATTTTTTTTTCATATCTATGTAATATTATTTCAAAAAGAGATCTGATTTATGTTCTTAGAGAATTAATCGATTTAATGACTTCTATTACGTAAGGTGTAGTTTTTTTTTTTAGGAAACGTTATCTTCGGTTATGAAATTTGAAAAATTTTGACATTTAAAAAAATTAAAAAGACAAAAATATGTATCTTCGTTGTAACCGCCGACCCACCTCCGAATACGTTAAATGTAAATAATTAATTAAAAGAGGAGAAATGAATATATAAAATAATATGGTTTACATAGCTTAATTATTTTCTTTAATATATTTTAAGTATTTTTTTTTCTAATGTTGTGTTTTGTTGTTGACTGTACATAAAAAGCGATGAGTTTATATTTCTTTCAATGTTCCCCGAAACTGAAAACTTTAGGGTGAGACCACACCTAAGCTGTCGCACGAATGATCAAATTTTGTTCGTTTTAAAACTCCTAAGCCATTCGAGCGACACACGTTTAAAAATTCAAACGAATTTACCTGCATACGAAGAACGATTGCAATTCTTAGACACGTATCGTTCGAGGATTACTCTATCCCACCCAGCACCAATGAATTTATAATAAAGATATGTAATGTTTTTTTAGTTTTCTCGTATTACACACAATTATAGCATTAAGGTAAAACTCGTGATAGCTACTGAGGCTATAACACTAAATACGGTTATAGGGAACTGGGAAGCAAGTGTGTGTCATCTATTATTATACCTATTCGTACGAGACCAGAGGCTACAATTGTACCCTTTTCTACGCTTCAAAAACCATTGCCAAATCCAATCCTTTGAAAATATTGCCATACGAACTTTATGACTATCATAGACAACGCCCGGGAATAGAGCAGATTCGGATGGGTTGTGTTTTCTTTTGCCCGTTCGTTTTTTTGTCCTATGCTTTGACTAATCTAAATAATTGTTAGTGTAATAAAGTAAAAAAAAAGCAAAACGCCCTGTGTTCCAACTTCCGCTTATGGGCAGGATCACGACAGTGCTCGTCGCATACATAACCACAACAGCTTACTTTTACGTTTTTAATCTATTATACAACCCACACTCTTTCTCCGGTTCCCAATTCTATAGGAGGTAAAAAGTATATGCTTATTTGTCTCTAAATGTCAACATTACCAGCGCGCTGCGAATCCTGATGGGCCACATAGGTCGCAGAACTGGCCACCATTGGGAAAGGTGACAACCTCGTACAGGCGACCTGCACAGTGTTGCGGGAAGTCGATGAACGCAGGTGGCTCAGGATCGTGCTTTGTGGAAATTTTTTAGAGGAGGCCTGTGTTCGTTCAGCGGAGGACTTGTGACAGGCTTTTATGGTTATATAGATCGACTAGTGGTGGTAAATCCATCCGCCTACGCCGAATCCAAATCGTCATTCGTCCACCAGCCTGCCAGATGTCTCCCCAGTGATGCCGAAAGTCAACAAAGGGTCTCGTGGCACCCGATGGAGCCCGGATTGACCTCCTCAACCTTACCCTTAACCAACTACAAGAATGCCTGATCGTTGACGGACAGTAACGTCTAAGTCGCGAGGTGTCTGGTACCTACTGCCTGCGATTGCCAATTACTTGCCAAGTGAGTCTACTCTTATAGGGAGAGGCTAATGTCCAGCAGTGATCTTATTAGCTGGCTGATGAAGAAGGAACATGTGTATTTAAGGTCAGGCATATTAAAAACTACATATGTACATTAACTTCCCTTTATGAAAATAAATAAATATACAAGTTATTTAAATAAATGTACACACCTAGAACATTTTAAATTAAAAATTATTGTGACTGCTCCCTTGCCTACTTTAGTGTAGCCTCACCCTAAGGTTTCTCGTCGTTTCATTCTGCAAGGTTGTACATTTGTGTATTAATCTGATTCAATAAACAGGGTACATGTAATTTTTATGTAATTATTCATTGATACATTTAGATAGAGAAAGCGATAAATAAAATGAAATTTAAATGTAAACAAATTGTGTTGAAATCATTTCCTATATTTTATCTTCCTGTAACCAGTTTCCTTTCACAAGTCACCAGTTTAAAATTTAGTAGGTCATGGATATTTATTAAGTATTTATTGGATACGCATAGATTACGTCACTAGCCCCATCTAAGCCAGACAATTTACAAAGCTGGATCACCACGGGGAAGAACCGGCAAGTAATTCAGAAAATAAAAATGGATGATCGATCCAATTATAAAATGCCCCTAATTAAAAAGATTAATTATTCATGGTCAGCTTTCTAAAGTCCTATGTGTATTATATCATTACATTTGAAATACAATGGATTAACACAATTGAAAGTAAAACTTACACCCTACACCCTCCCCTCTTTTCCTAGAAATAAAAATAGGTGGTCTCCGTCGTGACTTCAGTTCATGCGGCCCTAACGTCGGGGGGAAGGGGGAACGAACCCACACGTGCAAATCAAATCATTTATTCAACATAAGAAACATACATTTCATTTGTCGAAAGTCATTCCTATTTCAAATCTACCACCGTTTCTTAACGAGCTTCCTCCGACGGAGAAGAAACCGGCGAAAGAAACTCCGTAAGGTTCCTCTATTTATGTAATATCTATCTATCTAATGGAATGAAAGTAAACGTTAATAAGACAAAGGTTATGGTGTTTGAAAGAGAGGAGAGGATGACGGAAGTATGTATCAAGATTAGGGAAGATACTTTAGAGCAAGTGAATGAGTTTGTTTACTTGGGAACAATGTTTACGAGAGATGGAAGTTATGAATGTGACATTGAAAGGAGAGCGATGGCAGGTGATATGGTGAATGGGGCATTGTATACATTTATGAACAGCCAGACGATATCTCACAAAGCTCGTTTGGCTGTGCATAGAGGGGTATTGGTATCAACACTAACATATGGAAGCGAAAGTTGGGTATGGCAGAAGAGGCATGAAAGCAGGATAAATGCAGTAGAAATGAGAACGTTAAGAAGTATGATTGATGTGAAGATAACTGACAGGGTTCGAAATAATGCGATCAGAGAGCGTTGTGGCGTGAAAGACGATGTAGTGACACGAATTGAGATAGGGATGCTGAGCTGGTTTGGACATGTGGAGAGGATGAATGAAAGTAGGTTGACGAAACAAATATATGAGGCGAGTGTAAATGTATGGTAGAGTCGGGAGAGGACGACCTAGGCGAACATTTCACTATCAAATCGTAGACGTTCTGAAATAAGACCAGGTCAAGAGTACTCTAAACCAACGAGTATGCATGCGATGATTGATGTAAGTGGAAGAAGCGAAAGACGTACGTCAGGACCGTAGCAAGTTGAAGAAGATTGTCTCGCCTAACCCGTTGGGAAGAAGGCGTGAATATATACTTACATGCATACTATCTACTCAACTCATTCCCAGAGGTTATTATCATCCAAGTATTCCTTTATATCATAATAACCCTATTTATAATGTGCGATTGTTTGCCACGACTTTGACGGCATATTTAAACTTAGCGAGAGCACGACGTGTTTCACTATCACTTGGTCAAAACAATGTTTCTTTCTGTGCCCAATCGAAAGCCTTTTTTTTTATGGGAATGGCGGCAAACGTGGTAGAGCCAAGCGGCGGCTTTAGCTGCTGCTCGAATGGGCCGGCTCGACCGGATTGGTACCACGGCCACGCAGAATACCGACGTGAAGTAGAGGCATCTTGTGCTTCTGCGTTTCGTTCGGTGAGTGAGGTAACCGGAGGCCCACATCCCTCCCTATTCCTCCTCTTCCTCCCATCTCCCAAATATCCTTAAAGACCGGCAACGCACCTGCAGCATCTATGGTGTTGCAGATGTATATGGGCGACGGTAATCACTTACCATCAGGTGAACCGCTAGCTCGTTTGCCGTCTATACCATAAAAAAAAAAAAAAACGAACAAGCGGTTCACCTGATGGTAAGTGATTACCGCCGCCCGTGTACATCTGCGACACTACGTGCTGTGGATGCGTTGCCGGCCTTTAAGGATACTTGGGGGGTAGGAGGAAGGTATGAGGCGAAGAGGGAAGCATGAGGCAAGTAGGGATAGATGGGGTAAAGTGGGCCTCCGGTTATCTATCACTCATCGAACGAAACGCAGAAGCACTAGATGCCTCTATTTCACGCCGAGCCGAGCCCATTCGAGCAACAGCAAAAGTCGCGGCTTGGCTCTACCACTACTGAAACCGTAGCCGCTTACCACCTTACAGAGACCGTAGAAGTCATCAAAATGTTCTAGAAAATTCTCTCAAAATCATACGATATAAGTTACGAGACTTATCCCCGCATTCGTTTACCTTTCGTGAAAGTGGCAAGCAACCTTTAATAAATATATATATATCGGCACGTACATACAGGAAGCCTGTCATCTATAGGAGTGAGGATTGTACATGGATTTACATTTGGCATGACGGTTGGCCTCGTCGCCCGGCTTTCTCCCGGAGATCAACATGAGAGCTTCAAGGCTTTGTACCGACCATTACGTCAACTACGGTGGAAAGCGTTTGCAGTTATTTAGGACGCCGTCTCATTGTTGCACAATTAATAGATAGAATGTCTTGTTATGAATTACATAAATCTACGTGGTTCAAGTGGCTAAGTGGTCAGAGCACCGGACCACATAGTCATGGGTCGTGGTATCAAATCACAACCGAACTGAATGTTTGTCGAAATCATAAAGAAAAAAAAAACGGTTTTGTCATTATTGTCAGGAATTCTACTTCCTCGTAAACCGATAGACGCTGGTATTACCTACATAGTATGTTTCTGAATTAGCTATAAAAATATAGTGTAATAAATCGGAAAAATATTGTAATTTATGAAAAGAGTAAAAGAAAAACGTATGTTTACTTATGTACGCACGTAATAAGTCATACTTCATTAACAATACAAAAATAACTGGTAATAATAATTTATAATGTAAACAAATAAAAAGAGTACATACCGACAGTTAAACTCGGATCTACAAACTCACTTAAAAAAGTTTATAATATAAAAAACCACTTTCATCACTTTCATCATCATCATCATAGGCCTCCCCCATGATTGCCACGAAGCTCGGTCCTGAGCCACCTGCATCCATCGACTTCCCGCAACACTGCGCAGGTCGTCACTCCATCTTGTGGGGGGTCGTCCCACTCGGGAACCCTTTTTCCCCAGCGGTTGTCAGTTCTGCGAGCTATGTGGCCGGCCCTTTGCCACTTCAGTTTGCTGATCTTTACGGCACTTCACTTTCATACTCACAATAAATTATCATTCAATATATAATTTAAAATCACACACAAATTCGCGTGTATATTCATGTATGAATATATTTTTATCTCCACTGATATAAAACACGTGTTGTAGATTTATACATATTTGGATATATTTATTAGTTCACACGAAAACTTGAGAGACAATTACTAACCAACTTCATGGTGTCGCTTTTAGGTGTCGTCGTGCGCGCGCATCGTAAAAATTCACTCTCGCCATTTTACCCAAAAACGACTAAAGAAGTATAATTTCAAAAAGACAAATGTATGTTACTTATGTTTACAGAAGGAGGGATTTGTTTGTTATAAGAACAGTTTCGGTGTTGCAAAAACAAGATTAATCTATCCAACTGAAAAATTGTATTTTTCTCAGTATATAGTATGCAGCTTTCGACATCTTTAAGGCCAAAGTGAACAGACACCTTCCAGGCAAACGTGTACCACTCTAGGCCTCATCTTCGCCTTCCATCGGGCAAGATTGAGGTCAAACTTAAGCCTATTTTTCATAAAAAAAAGCTTCATAATACAGTACAATACTATACATTACCTGTAGGTGACCATAGCTACGTCACAAACTGACCATATACTTCTAAACATAATGTTGTTTGCGTAATTACTTATCGAATATGAACCACAAAGTACGCAATTCGCCGTAATTGGCAACGTCTTGTGTTGTAGAGTATTTTAGGGTAACCAACTTTACAAGTTAAAAAAAAAACACAGAACAACGCCTCTTGGGCACAGCAACGCCAGGAGGATTTTTTTTTTGATAGAAGGGAGCAAACGAGCGTGCATAATATTTCAAAACAAAAATAATAAATAACTTACGAGTATAACTATTTACTTATATATTGTTATAATGTATAT
Organism: Bhutanitis thaidina; assembly: GCA_029286595.1. NCBI lineage: Eukaryota > Metazoa > Arthropoda > Insecta > Lepidoptera > Papilionidae > Bhutanitis > Bhutanitis thaidina. The sequence continues at coordinate 803,209 of JAGSMS010000023.1, read as the reverse complement.
TGCTCATGTACTTTGTAATAACAATTGTTAATCAACATTTCTTTTAAATATTTTTTTCCGACTGATTGAGCCGACGAGCCGTGGTAGCCTAGTGGACAGGGGGCTCTCTTTCGTTTAACAGAGCGCGAGTGACCTGGGTTCGATCCCCGGTGCCGGCACCACTAAAATTGTTAATAGCAATTTTAAGTGCTGTATTTACCACGTGATCAGCGGTGAAGGAAAACATCGTGAGGAAACCTGCATGTCTGAGAAGTAATAAAAAAAAAAAATATTATTTCGAGGATATGTGAAGCCCGCCAACCCACATTGGAGCAGCGTGGCGGGCCCTTCCCGGCTCCTAAACCCTCTCTGATACTCGTATTTGAGAAGGAGGCCTTTGCCCAGCCGTGGGCACTTACAGGCTGCTACTTTACTTTACTTTTAATTGAGCCGGAGAACTACTTACTACATTACGTGTCAGTCCACGGGGTGACAGCACTCTGTATTTAATCCAATAAATACCAATTGCCACCGGTTGGACTGTTAGCACTTTCGTCACACCTAATCCAATTTAAAATCATGTCCCGATGCAACACCAATCGCTTGGTCAACACTCGTCTATACACTATTATTGTACACACGCTTTTGGCTGTCCGCCATTGAGGAAGGCGGTGGCGTACTCGTGTGTTTGCAAAAAAAAAAACCTCTTTATCTCTACATTATCTAGCTCCGATGTGTTTCCGATAAAACAATTGATACTATATATATTGTTATAATGTAATACAGGTTTATGAAGTAACGCTACTCTCGATTGGCGAAGGAGCGATGTTATTTGGTATTTGTGGTGAACAAAGATTGTGCTAAAATGGTGAAGAGCAAGCCATGGATAACGCCGTTCAAAAAACAGGTATTTGTTTACATCGTTTTTATTCTTATTTTCCGATTATATAAGTAAATTACGACATAGTTTTTTTTTTGTGAAATTTCCTAAGTATTTTCTAATCACTTAATTCGTTTGTTGTTTACTTTAAACTTGTTATTATTTTAAATAAATAGCAATGTTGGTAGAATTACGTACATATTTGAAATGTTTTATGTAGAAATGTCTATAGATGTAATTACGTATTTACCTTACATTTTAATGATGCTTATTGAAATTCAAAGTAATTGTCCGTTGACAATTCTTTTTATGAATATTTCACACAGATTTAAATACATTAGGGTTATGTCTGATAAAGTAGGACCGAAATTGATTCATTTTTAAACTTGCAATGAAACTATTATTAACGAATTTTATCGCATTTAATAAGTTTTTTTTCGTCTGTGAAGCGCTCGAAAAATCTAATTTAACGTAAATAATAGTTTCATTTCAAATGTGTAGTGTTTGCTTAAATACAAGAAATCATAATAATTTTTAAACATTTGAATAGCTATGTAAATATTATAATATAATTCACACTTGTGATTATTGTCACTTGTTAAAACTTTGACAAATTGACAATTATTATTATCCTATTCCCCGGGTTCGATTCCCGCACGGGACTAGTAATTGCATGCACTACAAATAATAAGATCCGGCTCTGGGTGTTTGTCCATGTGCAATTCATGTATGTAAACTGCCTCCGCGACACAGGAGAAATTCCTACAGTGGAAGGCAACGTTTTTTTTTTTTTTAAAAAGTTTAATGTTTATACTTTTGTAACCAACATTAGTACGTGTAATGATTTTAATACTACCATAAGTACCGTAGCCAGACCAACCAACCTAGAAATATTTTTGGTTTTTTTATAATGTATTGAGAATTCGGTGGTAATTTTTGAATTATATCCGGATCAGTAAAGCGAACAATGCTCTGGGATCGCATAGCCATTACATAATGGTTTATTCATATAGGTATTTACTGTTTTAATTATTGCATAATCAATTAAATTAATACAAACATCGCATCGTTGTTAGATCTTTCTCAAGTGTCTTTGAGACATTCGACAGGCTTAAATGGAACATGGAAAAAGTAACTAGTTGCGAGCGGGAATTGAACCCACGACTAGCGCAATAGCCGCTATAGTTTAGCGCAAACAGCTGGCTCCTGCGAAAATATGGCGCCACTTACAAGGTGCTCACCTTCCTCTATCTAGAATAAGTCTCTTCACGAAGGCTCCAGCAATGCAGCTGTGCCCGTACTTTCCCTCTGGGCATGCGGGCTGGTGAGCGCAGCGCCGGTGCCTTCACACTAGTGATGCTGCTCCCCATCATTCGGTCGCCAGAGCCTCGTTTGTTACCAAGACGCACCACGGGCAGGTGGAGAAAGAGTTAGGTGCATTCTCCCTTACACTCCTCGTTTATTCAACCGAATAAAAAATAACCACATTGAAATCGGTCCATCCGTTACGATGTACGCCACAGACAGACAAACACTTCAAACTTATAACACCTCTTTTGTTGTGTCGTGGTTATAAATAGCTTTCTTCGTACGCGGCAGAGCCAAGCGGCTTTTGCCGCTGCACGAATGGGCGGGCTTGACTTGGTTAGTAGCACGGTCTCGCAGAATACCGGCGTGAAGTAGAGGCATCTTGTGGTTCTGCGTTTCGTTCGGTGAGTGAGGTAACCGGAGGCCCACTCCCCTTCCCCGTCCTCCCACCTTTCTCCCAAATATCCTTAAAGGCCGGCCAAGGTATCTGCAGCACCTCTGTTGTTGCAGATGTACGTGGGCGACGGTAATCACTTATCATCAAGTGGGCCGCTTGCTCGCGTTACCAATAAAAATAAAAAATTCTACCATAGTTTACGTATAGCGAAACGTTTCATAATTATAACTTAATTTGCCTTAGAGTCAAAGCTTAACGGCCTATGCGACTGCCTTAAAGAAGGGTCCGATTCGAGCACATAGTAAATTGTAATCAACAATTTTGTCCTACCACGGCTGTAAGCCTGTATTGAATTTAAATGTTTGTTTTGCTTCCACACTTTTGTTTTTACGTATATACACTCACACCACTCTGTAATTCAGCTACGTAAAGACAATTAGGAGAACATTGATTACTTCAATATCACGTCTGTTTGTCTCCGCGGCCTTCAACTGTCCGCGCGGGGTCCGTCGGGGCGGGGTCCGTCGGGGAGGGGTCGGGACACAATAACTTAATGGGGCACTTTAATAAAGAGATCCATTGCCGTCATAAATACGTCACACGGGATACATATTGACACATTAGACAGCCGAAAGGGCCGGCTCGACCGGGGCAGTATTACAACATCGCAGAAACCTTCCTCCCTTATCCCGAATATCTATAAAGGCCGGCAACGCACCTGCAGCACCTCTGGTGTTGCAGGTGTACGTGTGCGACGGTAATCACTTAACATCAGGTGAACCGCTAGCTTGTTTACCGCCTTTTCCATGACAAAAAACCCCTTGTAAAGTTTCCCTCCAATGATGAAACTTCCGACGGAACTTGGCGGTGAGCTCCTTCTCTGCCCGGCAGTAGTAAGGTCCTGACATTCTTGAAGATATTAATTAGGTGGCGGGTAATTAACTAATTGAGAGTAAACCAGTATGTTGCCATTTCACTTTAATTTAAGTACCAGAAGTCGTCTGGTTAGGTACTATACCCCGGTACCTCCCACCAATCATCAGTGCAACCACCGCCTAGTTCCGGTTTGGCAGGATAGTTACAGGCTGTGAGGGATTCCATCTAGGAATTAGAATTAGACGACTAAGATGGAATGCCTACGTGACCTTCGATTGAAGTTGTATGCAGATGCCCAGAGGCTTTTAGTTGTGGCTTACCACCAGATTTACTGTAAGTTCGTTTGTCACCCCAAGAAACACCAGAAAATAATAAAAAAATATGCCTATGTCCTACGAAATGTATTAGACAATTATTTAAAAAAAACCTGATCAAAATCAGTCCAGTGGATTCGAAGATTTGCCTGCATAACGAAATACAGTTTCTACGTTTTTCTCCGCGGTAGAGCCAAGCGGCGGCTTTAGCTGCTGCTAGAATGAGCCGGCTCGACCGGATTGATACCACGGCCTCGCAGAATACCGGCGTGAGGTAGAGGCATCTTTTGCTTCTGCGTTTCGTTCGGTGAGTGAGGTAACCGGAGGCTCACTACCCCCTCCCTATTCCCCTCCTCTTCCCTCCCATCGCCCAAATATCCTTGAAAGATCGGCAACGCATCTGCAGCATCTATGGTGTTGCAGATGTATGAGGGCGACGGTGATCACTTACCGTCTGCCGTCTTGCACTTAAAGTTTGCCGTCTTTTCCATAAAAAAAAAAACAAAAAAATATAGTCTTCATATATTAAGTATAGATATAAGGACTTTAAAAATATCCGACATATAACAAGATAAAAACGTAAACAAAAAAGCATAGCCGATTGTATATCTAACATATACATTGAGATATCGGATATCGAGTTATCCGAATCGACATCTGAGCTGTCAGATAAAATTAAAGTATCAAACTATGACGTTGTTCTAGATTACAAAGACCTTGATTTAATATGCTTGCACGGAGAGTAACAACCAATGAATTTCCGGATGTTCTTTTTCTTTCTGAGCCTGTCTCTGTAAGCCCAATATTGAACCTAGGCTTTGCATGGAAGAGATTTGCCCACACTCACCGCGCCGGGGGAGCGGGCTCGAGACTAGTGATGGCAGTATCAGGGATTCGATCGTACTAAATCGGATAAATATGTACTATGGATGCAGGTGGCTCAGGACCGAGCTTCATGGCAATCTTGGGGGGAGGCATATGTTCAGCAGTGGACTTCTGATAGGCTGAAATGATGATGATGATGATGATGATGTACTTTATAGTGTTGTAATGGACTATGCTATGATGTATGCGTACTATATGTGGCCGCTGCTGGGCTGGGCTTCACGATCATCTGCGGGAGTATTTGAAGCCTGGTTCTTCTCCAGTGCCGGCTGGCGGGCTGTTTATCGAGTTGCCGACGTACTGGCGGTTTCTTCTTTCGGTTTTAGAATAGATCTCTCAAATCCGATTTCACTTGTCATTTGTCAAGATTTTCGTCACAAATATAGAAGTTTTGTTTATACTTAATACATTATTCTACTAAATTGCATATTAACTATTGTATAAAATAATAAACAACGTGGTAGATATATTTTTTTATTGATGATAGCTTAAAAATTATCTGAAGACTTCGTGACCCGGTTATCGTAGTAGGTAATTACGTAGCTATACTAAGTCGTCGGTCCCGGGTTCAAACTCCAGTTAATGTCTGAATGTTTGATTTTCATTTTAACAACTCGTGTTTACGATAACAACGTCTAGTAAAGTAAGTAAAAATAAAGTAGCGGCCTGTTAGTGACCACTGTTGGGCAAAGGCCTCCTTCTCAAATATCTGAGATGGTTTTGGAGCCGGGAAGGATCCGCCGCGCTGCTCCGATGCGTGTTGGGGAACTTCGCAAGTCGTCAAAACAATATTTTTTATAATTTCTCGGAAATTCAGGTTTCCTCACGATGTTTTCCTTCACCGCCGTGCACAGGGTAAATACAGCACATAAAATTCTTATTAACAAGTATAGTGATGCCGGCCACCGGGGATCGAACCCAAGTCACTCGCGCTCTATGAAACTAAAGCGAGCGCCCTGACCACAAGGCTACTACGATTACGGAAGAAATATGCAGTACCCTAAAATAGGTACTTTATTCTAGTTCTTTTTTTATTTTTTTTATTTTATAAAAACGTTACCTTCCGCTGTAGGAATTTCTCCTGTGTCGCGGAGGCAGTTTACATACATGAATTGCACATGGACAATCAAACACCCAGACCGGGAACTATTATTTTTAGTCCATACAAATACTAGTCCCGTGCGGGAATCGAACCCGCGACCCACAGCGCCGCGGCTAAGCTCTTAGCCACTACGCCACCGAGCCGTCAAAGCCGTGTTGAATGGATCGATCATGTTTTTGCAATACCGAAACTAATAACAAACAAATCCCTCCCAAATACATTAATAAGTAACAAACAAACATTTCCTTTTTTTTTATCGTTAATCTAGTATATTTTCTAGGTTATTCTGAAAAATATTATAAACATGTTGGCAGCCCTGATTCTACAGCAAGTGATTCATTTATTGCGTCCATTACATAATAAAAGAACAATTAAGATATCATTAATCAATATTTTTGCGGCAGTGTATCCGCGGGCTTATAAAAAAAAAGATAAAAACTTGCATTTCATCAATAATTTGCGCATTGCGTGCATTATCTGTGGTGTTATATAATTTGAAGTTATAATTCTTTTGGCGCGTTTAAAAAAAATTAAAAGTATGAATTTATAGGTTTCTAAATGTCTCTTAAATTATTACGATGCGCGCGCACACCGACATCTGTAGTTAACAGGATGAAGTTGGTTTCTAAATGTCTCTTAAATTATTACGATGCGCGCGCACACCGACATCTAAAGTTAACAGGATGAAGTTGGTTTCTAAATGTCCCTTACATTATAACGATGCGCGCGCACACTGACATTTAAAGTTAACAGGATGAAGTTGGTTTCTAAATGTCTCTTAAATTATTACGATGCGCGCGCACACTGACATCTATAGTTAACAGGATGAAGTTGGTTTCTAAATGTCTCTTAAATTATCTTGGTAACTATTATGGAGACTACACACTATTATGAATATGGTGGTGAATGATAATTTATTGTGAGTATTCGTGATGAAAGTGGTTTTTTAAGTAATAAACTTTTTTTAATGGGTTTATATATTTGAGATTAACCGTCGGTATGTATTCTTTTTATTTGTTTAGATACTCCTAAGAAGTATAACTTCTTACGTGCGTACATAAGTACCCAGACAGAGAAAAGAAAGGTTTGTTTGGCTATTTTTTATTTTTTTATGTAGGATATCTTTTAGGTTAGACCATGTGTAATCAATCACATCTTTACATAACCAGAGTGTCGCAAAGTGAACTACGGAAAATTCCAGACAGCAAAATAACCATGTTGTTTAAAAATGCCAGACAAAATAGATCGGTGACGGGTAGCAGTGTGGCCAAGCCTTCAATCCCCTGCCAAGCGTATTTGTGTAATAAATATTGCGTTATACTTCGCCGTCGATATGTCGCTATTCGCTTTACTGGCGTTGCTCTCCCCAGATGGGGATGGGCCCCATATAAGATGAATCTTCTACGCAAGTGCAGTAAGGCAGCATCAATTTTACCGTGATGTACATCATGGAACTTGTATCCATTTAACACCTTTTATACATAGGCGGTAGAGCAAAGCGGCGGCTTTTGCTGCTGCTCGAATGGGCCGACTCCTGAGTAGTATCATGACCTCGAAGGATATCGGCGAGAAGTAGATACATATTGTGCTTCTACGTTTCGTTCGGTGGGTTAGGTAACAAGAGGTCCACTCCCCTCATCCCCCAAATATGTTTGAAAGCCGGCAACGCCCTTGCTGATGTGCGTGGGCGACTGCAATCACTTATTACCAATCGCTGGCTCGTTCGCCGCCTTTCCCATAAAAAAATACTTTGTTGACCCATGCGGCAAACCACACTCCTCGGTAGTTCGGACCCAAAATGGCGTCTTGCTGTTAACGAACAGAAACATTTCATCTTAGAAGACATATTATTGAGCGTTAGTTAGTACGTGTCCTGGTAACGTATGTTTCATGTGTCATGCGGTTCCGGAACCGCATGTCTGGCAGTCGAGACCGGGTTCTAAACCCGGCTGAAGTAAATAATCATGTAACACATGTTATATGAGCGTTACATTATGATTAACGTGTTAAACAAGTCAGCTGTTAATCAGTGGTTAGATGAAGAATGAATCCTGATCCCTGGCACGATAATATTGTCCCCGGGGACGGGGCTATTTTAGCCAAACGATAGAGGTTCGGTTGTGTTCCGAACGGAGATACTGTGACCCCTCGCCAGTGCTGATGGGAGTTCGACTTAACCCTGCCATCCCCTAGTGGCTGGATATCTATAAGGGATTTCCTCTCGATAAAAAAAATTGTCCCGGGTACGAATCACAGCCAAACCCAATATTTGTACAGAACACAATAAATTGGTTTTTGGGGTCATGTTGTTGTGCCGTTTCTCCGATACTACATCTAAACCTTCCTCCAATCTTACCGTATACGCGTCACATCGGATATGGGTAGGCTGCAGTGGACCGAGGCACGCCATATCTGCACCTTAGTTGTCAACCGCCGATGGTATGTCGCTGCAGCAGTTGTCGTCAAATCGGCCCAGGAGGAGGATCATCATCACACCATCGTTGCATCGGCGCGTACACTTGCGGATAGCTGCCAAAGAAACATGGCATCACATTGCATCACTCTTGAAGGGAAAATACGTCATTTTGTAACTACCTACCTTTTACCGCTTACCATGCTCACGCGCGTTCTATTTCCATAAATGGTAGAAGACAGCGGTTTTAATTCTATAATTAGTTCAATTGTAAGAAACTTGTTTGTTTGTTTGTTTGTAAGAAATCTCTTACGATTCTAGCGAGTTACAATTGCACAATGTTTAATGCTCTTTGCTTTTAATTGCATACAATTCAATGGTAATATCGATCCGTGATAGCCTAGTGGTCAGGGCGCCCGCTTTAGTTTCATAGAGCGCTAGTGACTCGGGTTCCATCCACGGTGTCGGCACCAATAAATTTGTTTCGTCGTGCTCCGGAAACCGGTATGTCTGAAAAATAATAAAAAAACTGTTATTTCGAGGAGCAGCGTGGCGGGCCCTTCCCGGCTCCAAAGCCCTGTCTGATATTTGAAAAGGAGGCCTTTTCCCAGCAGTGGACACTTACAGGCTGTTACTTTACTTTACTTTACATTATTAATAACGGAAGTAAAGTAGAACAGCCTTGAGAATTGCAATGTCTACCGACAGATGGCGGGATAACCATCTCGAAAAAATGCACATCAAAATTAAGCAGACCTATGACTTGCAGCAGAACGCTGCGCTCACCAATCCGCTTGTCCAGCGTGGTGAGTATGGGCAAACCATTCAAGAAATCTATTCCAGCTGGACGCGGTAGAGCCAAGTATCGGATCCAGCTACTGCACGAATGGGCCGGCTCCACCGGGGTAGTACCACGATCTCGCAAAATACCGGCGTGAAGTAGAAGCATCTTGTGCTTCTGCGTTTTGTTCGGTGAGTGAGATAACTCCTCATCCCCCCTCCCATCTCCCAAATAGCAATATCCAAAGGCCGGCAACGCACCTGCAGCTCCTCTGGTGTTGCAGATATACGTGGGCGAATCTAATCACTTACCATCAGGTGACATGTTAAATCGTTTGCCCCTTTCCCAAAAACAAAAAAAAAGGTTTAGCAGACGCTTTCTTTCAAAGGCCTATCTTCAGTTAAATAGGCTGATGAAGAAGATAATGAAGATATCTATATAAATTCTAATTTGTGAAGTCAAAGAGAAAAATCTCGTGAATCTCAAGGCATTCTCCGCCAGAAAACCCAACGAGTTTTTAAACTTCTCGACGAGGCAACCCATCGCTTTGTACCTAAGGAAGAGGCCTAATATTGGTCAAGTTAAACTACACTACACTGAGCCGTGGCATATGGTTCCCGAATCTCTGCTTACCTTTGTTACCTTCCGTCTGCTTCTTCTCCGTCAGAGGAAGCTCATTACGAAACGGAGGTAGTTTGAAAAAAGAGAGTGCTAATCGGTGCAAATACACATGTCGGGATCGAAGTCGAGTCTCCTGATTCGGAAGCCCATTCCTTTACCACTGGGCTATCGTCGTGGATAACAAAGTCTCGGGGAAACACTTATCTATCAACAATATAGCTATGATGTACTGGTACCTACTTCACATCAGCCCCTGGCGTTAATTGCACTATAAAATGCACTTCATAGTGAAGAAGGAACATAATTCTTATCTGTTATGATTTCCTGGTACCTCGTTACATTTAATGACGTTATGTAATATATATATAATGGAAATATGACGTCATGAGTAGGGGGCTGGGGGGGAGAGGGGTTATATAATGGGATGACGATCGCGTGGTTAGCGTGCCCGACTGCTGAGCCATGTTTCCTGGGTTCGAAGCCGATTTTTGTTCAAAATATTAATAATTGTTTTTCAGCTCTGGGGTCTTAAATAATGCCCAAGCTCTTATGACATAAAAATATTTCACAACAATTCCGTGTGAAGCTTATCTATCTAGATAAAATCAAGCCGTGTTATTTTTCACAACCGAGACTTGATTTCGTTTATGATGATTCATTTATTGAAACTGTATTGGTAAAAATTAAAAGTTGAAATGGCAATGGGTCGGCCACATAGCTCGCAGTACAGGCAAGGGACTACCCCCCACAAGATGGGATGACGACCTGCGCAGTGTTGCGGGAAGTCGATGGATGCAGGTGGCTCAGGGCCGAGCTTTGGGGCAAACTTGTGTTTAGCAGTGGACTTGTGTCATGTTGAAATGATGACACGGTTTTACAGAGGAATGACGACACGCGAAATTTTTGTGAAATTGTTAGTGGTAAAGCGGATAAGGCCCCTGGTTGTGTTGCGTTGCGTCCCGTCTCGCTAACCCTGTATCTGACCCTATTCCTGAATTTTATCGCATAGGTACTCACCCTCCCCATCCTTCTCCTCATCCTTCCTCCCATCTCCCAAATACCCTTACAGGCCGGCAATGCCCCTGCAGCATCTCTGATGGTTTCATTACAAAAGTAATAGAATATTATATGTTTATATATTTTTATTCCTTGTCTTTCCGTAAGAGGTGACTGAGGGAAAAGACTTGAAAATCACAAAGCCTACCGACAGTTGGCTAATCATCTCGAAAATTAAGCAGATGTCGGACCGCAGCGTCTGAGGGTATCGCCAATCCGCTTGCTGAGTGTGGCGATTAGCTATTTGCGAGTACAGACTGGAAAGATAAGGTACATAAGGCGGACATGAAGCCCGAAATTTAGTAAGTGATTGAGGTAAATGTAAAGAAACAATCGTAGAGCATAAAATGAGCATCTTTGTTGATGTTCACTGATATGACACATAAAATTATGCTTTATTTTGTCTGGTAGAGACTTGACTGTTTGACTGGTAGAGAATGCTTCTGGCATTAACTCCGCCTATATACAATATCATGTACATGAAGTTAAATCAATAAATAAATATATGTTATATGTGTGATGACTTATAATAAGTCATATCTGAACTTTCCTCGTGAAATGACGGTGAAATGCACTTAGAAGACTAGAAGTTATAAGCGAACACAGACAGACGCAGATTTCGACTTGTTTCACGCTATCTAGCGGTTATTATTTTTAATAAAAGCGCCAATAGCCTAATGGGTTAGGGTGCGGACTGCGAAACATGACGTTGCAGGTTCGAGCCCACCATTCGACTATTGTCGTGAACCACTCCAAATACAAGCTCTAATGCTTAGTTGGAGGGTTAACTGGAATATTAGTAATATTAGTTAAATAGCATTGCTAGTATTCTTTTAAAAAAAAATATTTGCAGTGTTTCGTGACCCTCGGCGTGTCGCTCAACATGGCTGGCCACGGGCTGGTGATGGGGTTCGCTGCTATACTGTTGCCGCAGTTACGAAAACCCGACTCCGCCATACCCATCGATGATTCATCAGGATCTTGGATAGGTCAGTTAATTATAGTCTTGTTAATAAGAACCCAAATAGAACAGATCAGGTATTGGCACAACTGAATTTATATAGTATGTATTTGGACCTTGTATGTTAGATCGTGTAACAATACTTCTTGAAATCTATATATAGCTATGAAATAACATATGTTTCGAGTAGATCAGAAATTGTCTATCCACTATGGTGAACTTTTTAAGCGTGGTAGAGCCAAGCGGCGGCTTTAGCTGCTACTCGAATGGGCCGGCTCGACCGGATTGAAAGATACCACGGCCTCGCAGAATACCGGCGTGAAGTAGAGGCATCTTGTGCTTGTGCGTTTCGTTTGGTGAGTGAGGTAACCGGACGCCTACATCCACTCCCCATTGCCCTCCTCTTCTCTCCCGTTTCTCAAATATCCTTAAAGACCGGCAACGCACCTGCAGCATCTCTGATGTTGCAGATATACGTAGGCGACGATAATCACTTACCATCAGGTGAACGTTTGCCGTCTCTTCCATAAAAAAAAGAACTCCTCAGCGCACACTTCCTGACTCCGAATTCATCTTACAAACCAGTGTCTCTTGTGCCTAGCACAGTGACGTGTTTATTTTATGGCTGGTGGTGATCTCCTCCTGGTCTATTTGGATCACGGAGACTTTTACCGAATACCTAAACCTTTAGAGTACACAGAGGATATCTGATGTTATGCGAAGACCGGAAAAAGGGTCACATGCCGTGTCAGAGACACGGGACCCAACAAAAACAATCAGACTCGCAAACCAATAATTTAAGTTTTACACATATAGTGGCTTTTGCTGTGATTCCAACCTAGGATAAGAAGTCAGCTACCCTCACCACAGAATGTACCTTTTTCACCAAAATCTCACCTCGCTAACTAAGGTACGAGACTCGAAAGACTGACTGATGTCGCAAAATCTATCCAAATACGCCGAACCCAAATACCCACCAGATGGGGAGCAACATCTCCGGTACGAGGAATCAGGCTTTGCGCTGGCCAACCCACTTGTCCAGCGAGGTGAGCTTGTTATTATCGACCTAAGAATCAAACACATAGTCGAAGAAGGTCCCAAGATGCGTTTTCCTCTAAGGAAGCCCCCTGAGGACTACGATGGAATGCCCCACAGGCTGTTATTATACTGGCTTTCAATACCTTTCAATTCGGAACAACAGGTGTTTAGCGACAGCAGAAAAATGATGAGTTTTTGACGCTTTGGACATGCCAACGTTCAATGAAGACCTGTGAAAGACTGATAAAGAAAAATGAAGTTAACCTGGAACTGATGAAGTATTTCTTCTTTTTTTTAATGATTCTTGATTAATATGCACGTACATTTTCTACTTCGGTAACCTCCCGACATCAACCCTTCCATAGGATTTGCTACAGTCGCCACGCTCCGCAGGCGGGCTGCCAATCGCAGTACCAGATATATCCCACCTTAGACACTACTGCTCCTAATGTGAAATGTTATAATAGTTTGTGATAATTATTACAGTAGAAATAAGAGCTATTCCTGTTGACTTGAAGATTTAAGAATCATCACTATCGTAATCATTACAGTCTGTCACCAGTCCACTGCTGAACATAGGCCGAATTGCCCCAAAGGACGGGATTGAACTATGTATTTCCATCCATCGACTTTGTGCAGGTCGTCACTCCATCTTGTGTTGAATCGTTGCGTCCGGCTCTACAAGGTTGCCTCTCGGAGACCTTTCTTCCCCAAAGAACATCATGATGTAAAGTTTTTTTTTATCTTTTCCAGCTTCCATCCTGGGCTTCGCTCTTGTCGTTGGCAACTTCATAATTCCAACAATAATGGCTAAATACGGCAGAAGGACTGCCAATCTAGTCAGCATAGCACCAATGATCGTTGGCTGGTTCTGCATCATCACGGCCACCAACATCACGCTCCTCCTAATCGCCAGGTTCCTTCAAGGCTTCGCAATGGGAATGAGCTCAACATTGGGACCGGTACTAATTGGCGAATACACAAGTCCGAACAACAGAGGAGCGTTCTTGACAACGATATCTTTAACAATAGCGACTGGAGTACTTATCGTTCACACATTAGGGTCCTATTTGGTTTGGCAGACCGCTGCGTTAGTCTGCGCGTGTATAACGTTCGTGGATCTGCTGATAGTTATATATTCACCGGAGTCACCGAGCTGGCTCGCGGATCAAGGGAGGTATGAAGACAGCGAGAAGGTCTTCAGATGGCTTAGAGGAGATAGCGAAGAAGAAGAACTGCAGAGAATGATCGAGACAAGCATGATAATAAGGGAATCGAAAACGGACGCAAACCTATCGCGATCTTTTTCGAAGACGATTAAAGGGCAGCTGGCATACATAAGTGCAACAGTTAAGAAGAAGGAGTTTTACAAACCGATTTTCATAATGATCCACATTTACACGCTCGGCCAATGGGCGGGGGCCAACATCCTGGCCGCGTACACGATTGACATATTCTCGAATGTCATAGGCGACGAAGCGAACATCTCAATCTTGATAATAACTCTGGACGCTCAGCGTATCATCTCGAACAGCGTGGCTGTGTACGTAATAAAGAAGATCAAACGGAGAACGATGCTGTTCATCACTGTAGCCATTAATCTATTCGCATTTATCTCGACAGCGGCCTACACTTACGCCAAAGGGCACGGTATGTTACCCTTTGACCATCCATTCATAGGTATCGTGCTGATTCACATCCATATGTTCTCTATCGCAACGGGAACTGTTCCGCTACCCTTCATCATTGCCGGGGAAGTGTTTCCTTTGGAATACAGAAGTCTGGCTGGCGGCTTCAGCGTCCTATTCCTCTCCTCCAATCTCTTCATAACGGTAAAGACCGTACCGTACTTATTCAAGAATGTTGGCATTCACGGCGCGTACTTGATCTATGCAGCTGTGGTGGGTTATTGTTTAGTTATAGCGTGGTGGTGCTTGCCTGAGACGAAAGACAGGACACTGCAGGAGATCGAAGACGAATTCAGAGGTAGACCAATGTCGCCGGAAGAACTGAAGTCTACACAATCGCTTACGTCTTTAAAGTATTTCAATAAAGATAGACGATGCAGCAGCCCCGTGGTTTGAGTGGGGAAATTATTGAACAGATTATAAATGTTTTAAATAAATAAGGTAAATATGTTACAAAGCGCCATCTTGTGAATGCTTTCAATATAACCATGACATGCGTTGAACATATCAATAAATTAAAAGCGCGGTCAGACAATATTGTGAGGCGTATGCAGAATTTTTATTATATTAACTGTTTTTATAGGAACAATTTTTGATGTAAAGCCTTAGTTCTGCAGCGCATGCTGTTAGGATATAAGAAATCTGACTAAGGTTGCATTAGCTAGATTAGTTTATTTTACTTATTCATATATAGCATAATCCGGTATAGTATTTTGCTGTTGGGAATTGATATAATTTTATAATAACTTTCTTACCGGTGTACCATTTACGAATATGTCGTATGATATTAGTATTAAATTAAAGTATTAGTATATAAGTAGGACAAAGGTAAAAAAATTGAATTTAAACTTTTTACGTTATGGAGATTAAACTGCAAGGTAATGTAATTATGGAACCCTAGAGCCACGTCATTATATGTTGAGTCACGCTATAACTGTATATCTGTATACATATTATTAAAATTACCTTTTTCTATGAAGCGAAAAATCTTGTCAATATTAAAATTAAATGATAATATGTAGTGACTACTTGTGTGAAAAAGCAACATACGAAAATATGGCCGGATCATGCTTTTGTCGGTAATTTTTTCCACGGTTTTGTATATGTCAGTGCTTTATTTGTTGGCGTTTTGTTAACTGACATATTTTGTTTTCTATTATATTAAATGAATATATCATATAAAATCAGGGACAATTTTTGCTTGTTTGTTCTCGTTATCTTTTAAAAAAATTATAATGCGTGCGCTGTTAAAGATATTATTCTATTCATTCGAACAGACAGAGCTATCCTATTTACCTTATCTTACCTTAACAATCTGTAAATAGTCCACTGCAGGACAGACATAGGTAAAGGAGGATTTGTTATAATCGCCATGCTCGGCAAGCGGATTGGCGATTGCAGAACCAGACACCTCGCACCTTAGACGCTGTTGCCCGTCATCGATCTTCACATTTTTGACCTGATATTTTCTAGACGGTCCCGCCATCTGTCGGGAGCCGTTACGCTTTTCAAGGCTTTCCCTTTCACGGATAGAAAGGGGTATTTTTTTTTAATGCTCTCCATAGCGTAGGGTAGTTTTAAGTTTGAGAATTGTAACGAAAATTTGACAGAAGGGGATCTGTGATTGTTTGACCGTAAATTAAGTAATTTATTTATGTTTTAAGTAAGTTTAATTTATATGGTTTTTTGGCCGCCCGGGTTGGAATTCTGCTAATAACATCTATGTTCCGGGCTCGCGGTAGTCACCAATATATCAGTGCGTTACAGAATGACAAACTATATTAGATTACTATTCGTCATTACACTATCGGAGAAGGAGAAGACCTATTCGGTCTGCTCCATTATACATTCTAACAGAATGTTTATATCATCACCATCATCATTTCAGCCTATCACAAGTCCACTGCTGAACATAGGCCTCCCCCAAAGATTGCCACGAAGCTCGGTCCTGAGCCACCTGCATCCATCGACTTCTCGCAACACTGCGCAGGTCGTCACGAATGTTTATATGTACAGTATCAATTAATATGTTTATTAACCAGAGCCAGGGTAGCGCCAGAACCTCAGCCCAGTAGTAGTCTGGGTAGGCGCCACACCCTTGCCCATTTCTGTGACTATGTACTGCATAGAGTTGTAAATCACGACTTATTAGAGGAACGTCCTATATTGACATATCGAATTTATAAATATTGTAAAACAACTTATTATATATATATATTGGTTATTACAGAATAATTTAAAAACATTTTTTAAATATTTAAAGACGCATCAGCCGAAAATAAACTGTGACTTACGATTTGTTGTTTCTTTTATTTCACTTCGTCGCGTCATGAAATAACAATTCTTTTTATAAGCAAAGATTAGCTTTATAATTTTTTTATTATAAAGCTGAAGCAAAAATTTTAATTCAGATGTTTGGTGTTAAAAAACGATTCTCTAAAAAGCTAAAGCTAATTTAAAGAAACGAAACAAAATATACGAAATTTATCGTGTTTAGTTTTAAGTTTTTTAGCAGAAATACTCTCTGCACCCGGAGGTAGCTCTGGAGCCAACATTAGGTATTCATAAATGGCAGTAAGATAAAACATCTTCGTCTTACTGACATTGAAACAATGGTCAGTGTTCATATACAGCCACTATTCACATGCCTACATGTTGAGGTCTGCACTACAATGGTAACTAGAAAAATAGCCTAAAACAACCTACCTTACCGTATGGTGGCGGTATAAGAGAATCTGCCATCCCGGCTCGTCCAGTGGATGTCGTCAAAATCGACAGAGGGAAATATATATTAGGAGATGGGCAGCAGCTTCTTCCTGCGTTAGACAAAAAAAAAGTGCGGTTGCTAACCAACGGGTTATATAGTTGCTCTATGGAACTATGGAAAAATGATGTGAGGTAAAAGAAACGTGCCAAAGGAATGTGGCAGTATTACATAAGAAGGAGAAGTTCTAAAAGCAAGTAGGCAGAGTAGTGATGCTCTCCTCTGTATGTAGATACAGAACATTGTTGCCGATATATTTATAGATGACTTAGGAGACATCTCTTCATACCTGTAAATCTTAGATTCTACAGGCGGTATGTAAATGACACTCACAATTTTACTATCAGACAGAGTTACTGTATTTTTAGATCACTTTAACTTTACCCCCTTGCAGGACACAGCTATCTCCTATAAGATGGTTGTGCCATAATCTCTGCAAGTGGATTGGCAATTGCAGTACCAGACATCTCCCATCTTAGACGCTGCTGCCAGTGGTGGTTATTCTGCCATCTGTCGGCGACCTTTACACTTATCAAGGTTTTATCCCTAAGTCCCTCTTACGACATGCAAAGAAAGGGGATAGCAGATTCTTACACAGACACCACATGACCGTACCGAGAGATATTTAAAGTGGATCTCACCACCATCCATCTCGGTTAGCTATAGTGGAATTTCTTTTAGGGGTGGGCGGGAGCTGTGACAGTTAACACCTGGTTGAGCATGTCATGCAAATGTTGCACGAGAACGAGCTTCGGGTTCCACGCCGCGACCGAGTGACTGTACGGTAGATCGGATGTCTGCTTTTACGGCCTGAATGCTGTTAAATTTATTAATTCATTAATATAAATGGTAAATTTGTAATATCATGCATGTTGCTTTTACGGCCTGAATGCTGTTAAATTTATTAATTCATTAATATAAATGGTAAATTTGTAATATCATGCATGTTGCTTTTACGGCCTGAATGCTGTTAAATTTATTAATTCATTAATATAAATGGTAAATTTGTAATATCATGCATGTTGCTTTTACGGCCTGAATGCTGTTAAATTTATTAATTCATTAATATAAATGGTAAATTTGTAATATCATGCATGTTGCTTTTACGGCCTGAATGCTGTTAAATTTATTAATTCATTAATATAAATGGTAAATTTGTAATATCATGCATGTTGCTTTTACGGCCTGAATGCTGTTAAATTTATTAATTCATTAATATAAATGGTAAATTTGTAATATCATGCATGTTGCTTTTACGGCCTGAATGCTGTTAAATTTATTAATTCATTAATATAAATGGTAAATTTGTAATATCATGCATGTTGCTTTTACGGCCTGAATGCTGTTAAATTTATTAATTCATTAATATAAATGGTAAATTTGTAATATCATGCATGTTGCTTTTACGGCCTGAATGCTGTTAAATTTATTAATTCATTAATATAAATGGTAAATTTGTAATATCATGCATGTTGCTTTTACGGCCTGAATGCTGTTAAATTTATTAATTCATTAATATAAATGGTAAATTTGTAATATCATGCATGTTGCTTTTACGGCCTGAATGCTGTTAAATTTATTAATTCATTAATATAAATGGTAAATTTGTAATATCATGCATGTTGCTTTTACGGCCTGAATGCTGTTAAATTTATTAATTCATTAATATAAATGGTAAATTTGTAATATCATGCATGTTGCTTTTACGGCCTGAATGCTGTTAAATTTATTAATTCATTAATATAAATGGTAAATTTGTAATATCATGCATGTTGCTTTTACGGCCTGAATGCTGTTAAATTTATTAATTCATTAATATAAATGGTAAATTTGTAATATCATGCATGTTGCTTTTACGGCCTGAATGCTGTTAAATTTATTAATTCATTAATATAAATGGTAAATTTGTAATATCATGCATGTTGCTTTTACGGCCTGAATGCTGTTAAATTTATTAATTCATTAATATAAATGGTAAATTTGTAATATCATGCATGTTGCTTTTACGGCCTGAATGCTGTTAAATTTATTAATTCATTAATATAAATGGTAAATTTGTAATATCATGCATGTTGCTTTTACGGCCTGAATGCTGTTAAATTTATTAATTCATTAATATAAATGGTAAATTTGTAATATCATGCATGTTGCTTTTACGGCCTGAATGCTGTTAAATTTATTAATTCATTAATATAAATGGTAAATTTGTAATATCATGCATGTTGCTTTTACGGCCTGAATGCTGTTAAATTTATTAATTCATTAATATAAATGGTAAATTTGTAATATCATGCATGTTGCTTTTACGGCCTGAATGCTGTTAAATTTATTAATTCATTAATATAAATGGTAAATTTGTAATATCATGCATGTTGCTTTTACGGCCTGAATGCTGTTAAATTTATTAATTCATTAATATAAATGGTAAATTTGTAATATCATGCATGTTGCTTTTACGGCCTGAATGCTGTTAAATTTATTAATTCATTAATATAAATGGTAAATTTGTAATATCATGCATGTTGCTTTTACGGCCTGAATGCTGTTAAATTTATTAATTCATTAATATAAATGGTAAATTTGTAATATCATGCATGTTGCTTTTACGGCCTGAATGCTGTTAAATTTATTAATTCATTAATATAAATGGTAAATTTGTAATATCATGCATGTTGCTTTTACGGCCTGAATGCTGTTAAATTTATTAATTCATTAATATAAATGGTAAATTTGTAATATCATGCATGTTGCTTTTACGGCCTGAATGCTGTTAAATTTATTAATTCATTAATATAAATGGTAAATTTGTAATATCATGCATGTTGCTTTTACGGCCTGAATGCTGTTAAATTTATTAATTCATTAATATAAATGGTAAATTTGTAATATCATGCATGTTGCTTTTACGGCCTGAATGCTGTTAAATTTATTAATTCATTAATATAAATGGTAAATTTGTAATATCATGCATGTTGCTTTTACGGCCTGAATGCTGTTAAATTTATTAATTCATTAATATAAATGGTAAATTTGTAATATCATGCATGTTGCTTTTACGGCCTGAATGCTGTTAAATTTATTAATTCATTAATATAAATGGTAAATTTGTAATATCATGCATGTTGCTTTTACGGCCTGAATGCTGTTAAATTTATTAATTCATTAATATAAATGGTAAATTTGTAATATCATGCATGTTGCTTTTACGGCCTGAATGCTGTTAAATTTATTAATTCATTAATATAAATGGTAAATTTGTAATATCATGCATGTTGCTTTTACGGCCTGAATGCTGTTAAATTTATTAATTCATTAATATAAATGGTAAATTTGTAATATCATGCATGTTGCTTTTACGGCCTGAATGCTGTTAAATTTATTAATTCATTAATATAAATGGTAAATTTGTAATATCATGCATGTTGCTTTTACGGCCTGAATGCTGTTAAATTTATTAATTCATTAATATAAATGGTAAATTTGTAATATCATGCATGTTGCTTTTACGGCCTGAATGCTGTTAAATTTATTAATTCATTAATATAAATGGTAAATTTGTAATATCATGCATGTTGCTTTTACGGCCTGAATGCTGTTAAATTTATTAATTCATTAATATAAATGGTAAATTTGTAATATCATGCATGTTGCTTTTACGGCCTGAATGCTGTTAAATTTATTAATTCATTAATATAAATGGTAAATTTGTAATATCATGCATGTTGCTTTTACGGCCTGAATGCTGTTAAATTTATTAATTCATTAATATAAATGGTAAATTTGTAATATCATGCATGTTGCTTTTACGGCCTGAATGCTGTTAAATTTATTAATTCATTAATATAAATGGTAAATTTGTAATATCATGCATGTTGCTTTTACGGCCTGAATGCTGTTAAATTTATTAATTCATTAATATAAATGGTAAATTTGTAATATCATGCATGTTGCTTTTACGGCCTGAATGCTGTTAAATTTATTAATTCATTAATATAAATGGTAAATTTGTAATATCATGCATGTTGCTTTTACGGCCTGAATGCTGTTAAATTTATTAATTCATTAATATAAATGGTAAATTTGTAATATCATGCATGTTGCTTTTACGGCCTGAATGCTGTTAAATTTATTAATTCATTAATATAAATGGTAAATTTGTAATATCATGCATGTTGCTTTTACGGCCTGAATGCTGTTAAATTTATTAATTCATTAATATAAATGGTAAATTTGTAATATCATGCATGTTGCTTTTACGGCCTGAATGCTGTTAAATTTATTAATTCATTAATATAAATGGTAAATTTGTAATATCATGCATGTTGCTTTTACGGCCTGAATGCTGTTAAATTTATTAATTCATTAATATAAATGGTAAATTTGTAATATCATGCATGTTGCTTTTACGGCCTGAATGCTGTTAAATTTATTAATTCATTAATATAAATGGTAAATTTGTAATATCATGCATGTTGCTTTTACGGCCTGAATGCTGTTAAATTTATTAATTCATTAATATAAATGGTAAATTTGTAATATCATGCATGTTGCTTTTACGGCCTGAATGCTGTTAAATTTATTAATTCATTAATATAAATGGTAAATTTGTAATATCATGCATGTTGCTTTTACGGCCTGAATGCTGTTAAATTTATTAATTCATTAATATAAATGGTAAATTTGTAATATCATGCATGTTGCTTTTACGGCCTGAATGCTGTTAAATTTATTAATTCATTAATATAAATGGTAAATTTGTAATATCATGCATGTTGCTTAGACTTTTTTGATGCGTGTAAATAAACAAAAGGAACACTCACAGCTAAATATGTACACTACAAATACTAATGTTTTTTGTCAAAATTACTTTAGTCTTGCACGTACTATATGTACTATATGTATGCTGATAGTTTTTCCACTGGTGCCCTTTCGTCATCCGCGGAAGGAGGAGAATATATTTCTTTTATTACTTGATCGAGTTCCGTTTTCCTGTGCAACCACTGTGACCTGAGAGGTGACCATCCGGTTATCTCACACAACGAACGGTTATACATTTTACATCTATCTTATAGGGCTTATGTACTGTGCCTCCTATTAAAAGGGGCTGGGACAGCATTTTTGTATTAATCAGATAAATTAGATCTAAGTTGAGTTTAGGCTCCTGAGATGTTCCCAGTCGGTTCATCCAAGTGTCATTCAAAAGTAACTTTCACAATGTTATTCTTATAAGTAATTGTATATGATTAACGTTTAATTAGTTGAAAAGACTTTTTTAAAAGGAATTTCGAAAAGATCCCATCACAACAAATTGGTGGCATATTAAGGAATTCAAAATTTAGGAATTCCCTGTCGTCTCAGATTCGCGTCACAGAAAAGTGACACGAATCTCTGTCTCTGTAAAAGTATTATATGAAAAACGACTGGTTCCCACTAAACCAAACTCTAAAGAAAAATATCCTTAAATAAAATGTCCGTTACTTACTTATATCATTCCACTACATCCACCGAGCCCGTCGTAATATCTCACTTCCTCCCTTCGTCTCTCATCGTCTCCTGCCGCTGCTACATCCTTTGAAACTCCTGATCATCTCAGTGGTCCTGTAAGTGCTCTCAGTTATTCTCTTGCTTTTTTTTTGTGATAAAATCGGGCAAACGAGTAAGCGGTTCACCACACTGCAAAACCAGAGGTGCAGTACCTCTGGTTTGCAGTGCAGGTGCATTGCCGGCCTTTGAAAGGGTATTTGAGATAGGAGGATGAGGAAGAGGTTGGGGAGGGTGCCGAACGAAACGCAAAAGCATAAGATGTCTTCACGCCGGTATTCTGCGTGGCCGTGATACCAACCCGGCCGGCCCATTCTAGCAGCAGCATGAACTTGCGGTGCTTGGCTCTACCACGTAGAAACGTGTTTTGTGAACAAGTTATTAAAAGTCGGTAAAGTCAGTGACTAATGTTTCTAAAAATTAGATCTCTACGAATTAGATAGTCTACAAACATTATAAATATGTCACTCACTACTTTGTAAAGAATGATTGTACTTTGTTACAATGTTCATCTCATACAATTGTCGTTTAACGCCTGTGTTTAGTGGTGCGTCATTCTTTATCGCATATAATACTGAGAACTAATGCGATGAACTCTGGCGTGCCTTATCGATCCATTCGAAGTAATTGTATATAACATCCTGTGTCCATATCAGTTCAGTTGTGTTCCGTCTGTTTGTTCAAAAAAAAATTTGTTTTGTTTTTTGTGTTGATATTTTGTTTATTATACGAAAAGAGCCAAGATCTTAAAGGATCAACAATCATCATCATTTCAGCCTATCAGAAGTCCACTGCTGAACATAGGCCTCCCCCAAAGAACTTTTATTTTATTTTTTAGTCTATGATCTATATACTCTTAGTCAACTCGAGGGCAAAGCTGAGTCAGCTTGTTTTATTAAACACATCTGGCACTACGTATCGCTACTTACCGCACATATTTCCCTAAACTTACCTCAATAGTATTCAATTCCAAACGCTTACTTTTATTCCTGATCGATTCACCGATTCCTGTTTCTTATAAAAGGTTCTTCAATTATATACATGCCAAAATTATACATTTAAATGGCACCGATATAGGTAATAAATAGACATCCACATTAGGACAATTACAATTATTCCCTGAATCCCATCGTTCCATAACTGATGAGTTCCATGACTTAGAAGATATAGATTGAAATTATAATGGCATTTTAGGCAACGGCCTAAAATGCCAAGTCGGTTATCGCCGTTATACTATCCAAATAAAATCCACTATGTGAGAACTGAAATACAACCTGCCTATATGTACTATTCCTGCAAGATCAGAAGTTATTATTGAAAGTACAGCACAAGATGCTGAAACTGAAGAAGGGTTAATTGTAGATCAATCTATATCTGACTTTATCCAATTAGCAAAATGTTTTGTCCGCGTTAAGGAAAACAATCATATCAATATGCCCGAAAAAAGCATTAAATTAGACAATAACCTTTATCTGACCTTCACCGTCTTCATGTTAATAATGCGAATCAAATAATCAAATTCATAAAATCCATTAGATAAATTCTTCCAACACTAGTTATAACCGCTCTAACATCTTCCTAAATCAATTAAAAAGTTCATACCTACATCACAAAGAACAATCTGAGCTCTATAATATATGTTCTCTGATATAAAAACCAATTGCCTATTCATGTTAAATCATATAGAGTTCCAGAAACCCATAAACACGAAGTCCGTTCTCAAGTTAATAAAATGCTAAACGACGGCCTAACCTCTTCAACACCTCCCTGGTCCACTCCTGTTTGGGTTGTACCGAAGAAAATAGATGCTTCCGGTCGACACAAATGGCGCGTTGTCATTGAATAACTGAAACTAAATGACATCATTATGTCCTACACGTACCCATTTCCTAATATTACCGAAGTTCTAGACTAGCAAGGTTAATCCTTCTCTACTCTCGATCTCTCATCCGGATTCCACTAAATAAAAATGAAACATACATGTGATAGAATGCCGTTTGGCCGCATAAATGCTACAGTCCAGAGGCTCAAAAACACCGTTCTCACTGATCTGCAAGGCACTCAATGTTTTGTGTATCATGACGACATCACACATCCTTACTAATCCTTTTATCCTAACTTGTGATATTAGATATCAGCCTTCTCTTCTTCTTCTTTCTCACAGAGAGAAATCGGTCATGATCAACCTATTGCCTTTTCATCCAGAATCTTGAATAAAGCAGAGTGCGACAAACAAAAAGAATTATTAGCTATTGTTTTAGGTTACAAATACTTTAGGTAATACTTTTCTTTGGGTTCTGCTGGGTTGCGTTCGGGAAACTACGTCATATCTTCTCATCGAGTATACCGCAAAGCCTCAAGACCAAAGTATACATCCAGTGCGTATTGCCAGTTATGACATACGGATCCGAGACTTGGTCCTTCACTGCAGGCCCTATGAGGAAGCTCAAAGTTGCTCAGCGCGCTATGGAAAGGGCTATGCTCGGTGTTTCTCAGCGTGATAGAGTCGACAACGATGATATCCGCAGCAGAACTAAGGTAACCGACATCGCCGACAGCAAACTGAAGTGGCAATGGGCCGGCCACATAGCTCGCAGAACTGACAACCGCTGGGGAAAAAAGGTTCTCGAGTGGCAGCCACGTATAGGCAAACGCAGTGTAGGACGACCCCTCACAAGATGGAGTGACGACCTGCGCAGTGTTGCGGGAAGTCGATGGATGCAGGTGGCACAGGACCGACCTTCGTGGCAATCTTTGGGGTAGGCCTATGTTCAGCAGTGGACTTCTGATAGCCTGAAATGATGATGATGACTTTTCTTTACTTTACCAAACAGGTACCTTACCTGTTCGGTCATAAATTTAATATAGTCACCGTTTAATCAGTAAACTACAACGCTGGAGGCTCATGTTCAGTCAGTTTTCATGTCAGTTCCCATGTCAAAAATCTGGGTATATATATTGATAGCTGTTATACATGGAATAAACAGATTCAAGAGGTGAGTCAAAAATCTTCGGCAACCTTGCGATTACTGTTTTGTCTCAAAAAATTCTTTCCGACCACTATTCAGATTTTACATGTCCAATCGCTCATTATGCCAATTATTGACTATGCTGTTGTCTGTTGCACAGACCTATCTCAACAACATCTTAACACACTGGATCGTCTTCTTAACAAATGCATCAGATACATTTATGGTCTCCGCAAGTACGATCATGTGTCTTCCTTTCAAGCACAGCTCAATTGGCTGCCAATTCGTTTGCGTAGAAATGTTAGAACACTTTGCACCCTTTTCACAATTCTTAACGAACCTCGTGTTCCTGTGTACTTGAAATCTAAGTTTCAATACCTGGGTGATTGTCATAACTGTTCTCTTTCGGGTAGTACTTATCTAAGTCATTCGCTTTTACGACTTTTATTCGCTTACTCTGAAACGAAAACCCTCTTGACAAGCAAGTCTGTAGTCAATGTGTCGTTTTAGTTGTTTATCCTGACATATATATTTGTTTGTATTTTAGTCTAAAAATTCATGATTCTATGTGTATATGATATATTTGTCTATCTTGTATATATTTTGAAATTTATATCTTTTTACTTGTTTTATTTTGTTTAGGTGTATCGCTTCTATTATGTGTTTATCTCTGCTTAGCCTAATGGTTGACTGGGAGAGAATGCCTTCAGGCCTTAAATCCACCATGTGTATCACTTTGTGAATAAAGTTTTAAATAAACAAATAAGAAATACAAATTTCGCTTGTCAAATGTCAATTTTTGTAACAAAAATAAACATTTTAATTGAATTGCTTGATTTTTTTATTATAAGCATTTACGAAGAATATAAGAATTCAGTAGTATACTGTAGTTAAAATTACAATTTTCTTTTTTCATTATTAATAATATTCCATGTAATTTTTATTTAAATGTATTGCACATAAGTTTAAGTTAAACTTTCATACAAGGCACATGGGAGTATGTAAACGCCGACAAAGATGAGGTGCAAAGCTAACCATGCGCCGCCGCCGCCCTTTTCTTTTACACACACACACACACAGAGACTCACATACTCCCCACAAGATGGAGTGACGACCTGCGTAACGTTACGAGAAGTCGATGGATGCAGGTGGCTCAGGACCGAGCTTTGTGGCAGGCAACCTTTGGAGTAGGCCCGAGTTTAGCAGTGAAGTTGTGATAGATTGAAATGACGATTATGAAACACTTTTAAAACATTCTTATTAAGATTTTTAAATAACTTTACTGTATCTAATCTAGATTGATAATGTTTTGAAGTCGTTGATCTACTATTGATAACCTTATTCAAAGTCAAAAGTCGGTGTCATAGTCTTGTATATATCTCTTATGAACATCATAATCTACTTTGCCTGCAAATTGTGAGTAACAGACTGGAAAACTTTCATCTTAGCACGTTATTTTTAACGTCTTTAGTATATATGTACAAAGTTTAACGTCGTAGATTTATAAATAACTTTAACACGAGAGGTGTAATATTTTTGTAGAGGTACAGGAGTTGGAAAGAGTTCCCGGCTCGTAAACCCTCTCTGATACTCGCATTTGAGAAGGAGGGCTTTGCCCAGCGGTGGTCACTTACAGGCTGCTACTTAACTTTTACAGGATTTTTATGGGAGGCGAACATGCAAGTACGAAAAAACATTTTTTTTAGTTTCGCAAAACTTTCTCATTAAAAGTATTTATAAAATTCATATTTATTGTTAAAAAATGATAAATACATAATATGCACAGAAAGACAATAAGAATGTAATCAAGATACAGATTAAGTTTAGCCATCAACACTATAAATTCTCCATACTACGCGTCTCGCAGGATCATGCTCAATTAAAAATAAGATGCAATTATTTATTTATTTATTCAAACTTTATTTAAATACCTTTAAATGAAAGTATTACAAAGGGCGGACTTAATGCCCCTTGGTATTCTCTGCCAGTCAACCCGGGGCGTGGAGAGATATTGTAAGGGTGCCAAACATTAAATTTGTTAAAAAAAGTAAATAAAATACATGAATAACTTAACTATATGAGATTTAAATGTTGATTTGATTTCTAATCGATAAGCACCCCTAAATATTTAATTAGATTGACTTCTTGAGGAACTGTTCCTTCTAACTGTTCCTCTTTGCCGTTAACTAGTTCTTTATATTCTTCATTATACACATTATGACAAATTTAAAATTTGAATAATATAACAGATAAATGTACAAAGGAGAGCTTAACCCTAAGCGGAGTTCTCTTCCAACAAACCCTTGAGGAAAGAGAAAAATATTATTATTAAACAAGTAGTTGTTTACTTAATTAATAATATATCAACTTATATAATTGGCATTAAAAAAAGTAAAGTAAAGTAGCCGCCTTTAAGTGCCCACCGCTAGGCAACGGCCTACCTCTGAAATATCTGAGAGGGTCTGAGGGTTATAATAGTAAATATACAAAATATTTAAATACCACGTCAAAATATATATAAATATAAATATGCAATGTACACATATGTAACGCGTATATTTACTTTATACCAATAAAATATTTATTCACAATTCTAAATAGAAAGATAGTGCTCCGGAAAGTGTTACTTTTTTCCGAAATATTTCACAAGAAGAACTAGCACGTATGTCATGTGATAGTAAGTTCCATAACCTGCGAGAAACTGTGCACGTTTATAGGCGAAGAACTTTTTCGAAGAGTCCCGTATTCAGCAGTGGTTTCGAAAACATGATGACACACAGACTCCAACACAGATTGTGTCATCATTAGCATGCAACTCATTTTTCGCTTCTCCGTAACGCGATGACGATGGGTGCGTCGCACGGGTTTTCTCTGGGAAGATTGCCATGAAATTTGCAAGTAGCTTCCAACTCTTACAACTCCCGCGGCAAGAAAGGGCAGGTGGCAGATATTCGTCGCTGCCACACGATAAACGGCATTACGTTATTATTAGTAAGATGCCCAAACAATCGAAAATAAACAAACAACATGGGGTAAGCCACCTTATTCTTGACCCCCCCTTCTAATTATTGACACTCTCACAGATAAATTAAAATTATAAAGTTTACGTTCAATATAAGATAAAAGTATTTAAACTGAACGCTTCTGTATTTTCTTATTTTACAATAGCAACACTGACAGATTCTTTTTAAAAAGATGTTTGACTAAAGTCTGACGATATTACAAGCAGCTCCATGTTAATTCAAAATTGACATCATTTTATTACAAATATCAGAAAGGTATGTAAGTGCATACAATTTGGTTCCTGAAATGTTTATTAATACTTGCTTACGTGAAGATGTTTTGTGAATTTAAAGTGTTCAATAATCTTTATTATAACCTTACTTTTGTGCTATTTCTAAAACTATCTTCGTAAATCGGTGGTGACAATAATTGGTAGACAAGCTGTCCATATAACTTAATGTTGACATTGTGTATCAATAAGTACGTGTTTTTTTTTATTTGATTCAAATTTTGTATTTCATATATTACTTTTAATTACAATGATCACCTTGAATATGTTTTGTGATGGATCGGCGGGAGTTTTCCAACTTTTGGACACTTGTCAAGAATAGGATATAAGTGTGTCTTTAGTTAGTTACACGGATTGATTCATAGATTAAAAAAGTCGATTTCACTCTTTAGGAATTTAAAAAAAAATCTATTCTTTGTGCCAAATAATCTCTAGTGAAAAGTAGGTAGAAAGGACTGAAAATGTCTAAATACTTGATTATAGTATGGGCTTTAAGGCCTATAACAAGAGTAAAGAAAGAAATGTCAAATAAACTTGCATCAAAAACGTTCGGCATCCCCAGAAGTACGCTGATTTACAAATAAATCATCCGGATAGCTACGGAGGAAGAAGTTTTAGTTAATTGGATCAAAGTCAATAGCAGAAAAGGTTATGCGAGACGAAAAGACAATTTAATTGCAAGCGTAGCTGAGTACTTTAAAAAGGCAAACAGAACGAATCCGTTCAAGGACAGAGTATCCGGGGTAAGATGGTGACAGGTCTTTATGAAAAGATATGATGAATTGGTTATCAGGTGCCCAGAAAGTGTCATTGTTGTGTTCCTGTGTGCCTGATGGTCCAAGGCAATGGTTTTTTTTCGATAATTATTCCTATTTACAAACAAATAATTACGCCATAATTTTGCAAGACACTTCATGTATTTTACAAATAGACAAATTTCCAGCGGTGTCCAAAAAGCGGAAGAGTTCTCTCCATTAAAGGAGATAAGAATGTATATGAAATAGATCGGGGTCGAGCCAAGTCATCCTTGACAGTTTTGTTTACCTTCAAAGGAAACGGAGAACCAACTCCACCATTAATGAAAGACTTCCCAAAGAAATTGCTACCAAAGTTCCTCGTGAACGGCTGATGGATGAAAATAGTTTTTTCTGTTGATTATATTAAAAAATGTTTTATATACCCATATCTTACGCGAATAGGAACAAAATTTCATCTATTTGTCGATGGACATAAGACACACGTAACCTTGAACGTCAGTGAGCTTTGTTCGGAATTGAAAATTATTGCTATTGCTCTTTAACCTAACGCCACACGAATCTTGCAGCCCGCGGATGTACGACCTTTCAAACCATTGATAAATGGCTGGAAAAAAGTGTAATGGAATGGAGAAGAAATAATCCATCTCAAATTTTAACAAAAATGGAATTTGCACTCATTTTAGAAAATGCCTTGTAGTATTTCCGGACAGATAGAGTATCTGTCCGGAAATACTACAAGATAAAGACATATTGCTACAAAAAAACCAATTCCTGGATATCATTAAAGACTGTAAACATCAGCAAGAAGAAATTTTGACAATTTCGTTTGATTATTTTGAAATTCAAGTATCAAATCCTACCCCGCTTAAATCCGTTACTTCTGAATCTTCTGATTGTCGGACAACATTAAAAGACACGTCTATTAAATCACAGAAAAGACGTATTCAATCCGTTATCTGATATACAAAGAGATTTGAATGGGCCTGAAGAACCAATAGTCGATTACGAAATTGCTAATCTCCCTGTAATTTTATATAATTCTGTTGAAGACAGGAAAGACTCCCAAGACGGAATTCTTGCTTCGAAGTTTCCACTGACATTGTACATTCAAATTCATCATTATTTATCTGTAATTTCTAACACGACATTACAACAACACCTAACAAAAACGATGTTCCAGATATACACACATTAAAGACTCAAGAGATAATATCAACGTTGTTACTAAGTTCCCTCAAGAAAATAACCTAACACGCGCACATACTTTACAAAAAAATTATATCTGGTATCTAAGCCCAATAACATCAAATAAAGATTGTTAAAAAAAAATATTTTGATTGAAACTTTAGTTTTAACCAAAACCCCAGTCAGGAAAGGTGTAAGAAACAC
This sequence comes from Bhutanitis thaidina, assembly GCA_029286595.1. Classification (NCBI taxonomy): domain Eukaryota; kingdom Metazoa; phylum Arthropoda; class Insecta; order Lepidoptera; family Papilionidae; genus Bhutanitis; species Bhutanitis thaidina. The sequence continues at coordinate 772,197 of JAGSMS010000023.1, read as the reverse complement.
TGAAAGGATTTCGTTCGTTTTGACATCAGAAGAATGACAAAAGAAAGAGAAGTCGAAAGCTAAAGACAAAATAAAAGGAACAAGTAAAAAAAAGGGAGAGTTAAAAAAATTCAGGTTAAGCAAAAGAACAACTTACCAAAAAAATTACCGAAACCAAAAATATGTTTGTATTGTTAGATCATTAAACCAATTAGCACTACAGATGAATTAGAAGTTTTGAATCCCTCGGAAGAAAATACTAAAACAGTAAATGACCTATACTAATCAAGATGAGTATATATACTCTAAAGAAACTACAATGAGCGGAGTAAAATGTTACGATAGCTATATAAGTTTGTTTCTAATATATTTTATGACAGACATTTCTAACTTATTAACCTTATTTAATTTCAATCTTTTTGCATTCCCTTTTAATTATGATCAAATTGTGTCATTAATAGGAAATTGCATGACAATATAGGGAATTGAAGGCAAACTGCGCTTTACAAAATTGGAATTATCTTTAAAATTGCTATTATTTTATCGATAAATGTTATAACGAAGAAAATGGACTAGCAAATTGCAAACATAACATACAAAAATAGTCGTAGCTTAAGATGTCGTAAAAATTTCTTAAATTGTCAATAATTGGGTAGTTTAGTTAGTTTACCCTACTTCCACTTATTATTATCTATACATATTGATGATGTGCAAGAATTATAGATAATGTTATCTTATTTTAATAACTTTGATAACACAGGACACGTCTGCGCCATTGATAGGACAGAGTCCCATTGCAGTACTCGCGGAGTTGGTGCAGAACTATGTGGGATTCGTCTGCAGCGATGCAGTCTCCGGTTGTTAAACAGGTAAACGGCGTTTTTAAGTATTGATCCGTGTCATCATATCTAAAATAATTTTTTAATACGATTTGTAGACAAAAAATTACGCACAGACAAATACCCGGACGCGAAACAATTATTTGGACAACGCCGATCCGTGCGGGAAATGAAGCCTAGACCCATCCTTTGCGACACTGCCAAACGCTTAGTTCCCGTGGCCTTAGTCACTTTTATTCCCGTCGAATAAAAGTGACTAAGGCCACGGGAATGCAGTCGCACACTTTAGCGTTCGTTTGGGACCATTATTATTGTTAGTTGTTTAAAAGGAAACAGTCAACTTGTCGTCCATCTGTATATGTATAAATATCCTACGTATGTATCATATTTAGAAAATGTATCGATTTTATATCTATACATTTTAATTAAAAAGTAAGAAAGAAAATACATTTAATTGCTAAGAAATGAACGCACACAAAAATAATTAATTGAAACGAACAATAAACAAAAATATACATAAAAATATAATTACGATTAAAACGTAAAAAGAATGAAATTGAAAATTGTACGCCGCGTTCCCTGCCAACAAGATTGGTCAGTATTTTGCTACACCGGAAATGAATTCCGAGATAGCACTGTTCTTCAACATCAACGGTGTTGGTGTTACCATCTTATGAACAGAACAATAAAACATCGTAATATGACGATAACATCGTGAAAGCGGAAACAGACAAAAAAAAAAAAAAAAAAAAAAAAAAAAAAAAAAAAAAAAAAAAAAAAAAAAAAAAAAAAAAAAAAAAAAAAAAAAAAAAAAAAAAAAAAAAAAAAAAAAAAAAAAAAAAAAAAAAAAAAAAAAAAAAAAAAAAAAAAAAAAAAAAAAAAAAAAAAAAAAAAAAAAAAAAAAAAAAAAAAAAAAAAAAAAAAAAAAAAAAAAAAAAAAAAAAAAAAAAAAAAAAAAAAAAAAAAAAAAAAAAAAAAAAAAAAAAAAAAAAAAAAAAAAAAAAAAAAAAAAAAAAAAAAAAAAAAAAAAAAAAAAAAAAAAAAAAAAAAAAAAAAAAAAAAAAAAAAAAAAAAAAAAAAAAAAAAAAAAAAAAAAAAAAAAAAAAAAAAAAAAAAAAAAAAAAAAAAAAAAAAAAAAAAAAAAAAAAAAAAAAAAAAAAAAAAAAAAAAAAAAAAAAAAAAAAAAAAAAAAAAAAAAAAAAAAAAAAAAAAAAAAAAAAAAAAAAAAAAAAAAAAAAAAAAAAAAAAAAAAAAAAAAAAAAAAAAAAAAAAAAAAAAAAAAAAAAAAAAAAAAAAAAAAAAAAAAAAAAAAAAAAAAAAAAAAAAAAAAAAAAAAAAAAAAAAAAAAAAAAAAAAAAAAAAAAAAAAAAAAAAAAAAAAAAAAAAAAAAAAAAAAAAAAAAAAAAAAAAAAAAAAAAAAAAAAAAAAAAAAAAAAAAAAAAAAAAAAAAAAAAAAAAAAAAAAAAAAAAAAAAAAAAAAAAAAAAAAAAAAAAAAAAAAAAAAAAAAAAAAAAAAAAAAAAAAAAAAAAAAAAAAAAAAAAAAAAAAAAAAAAAAAAAAAAAAAAAAAAAAAAAAAAAAAAAAAAAAAAAAAAAAAAAAAAAAAAAAAAAAAAAAAAAAAAAAAAAAAAAAAAAAAAAAAAAAAAAAAAAAAAAAAAAAAAAAAAAAAAAAAAAAAAAAAAAAAAAAAAAAAAAAAAAAAAAAAAAAAAAAAAAAAAAACTATAACAAAGTAGTTGCCTGTAAGTGCCCACAGCGGGCAATGACCTACACATATTATACAATATTACTAAATGTTTAAATATAATATCTAAATATATATAAATATACACACATACAAACATATAAACACATATACTTACCAATATTACATTAAATATTTAATAGTAATTATCAATACAATAATAATACATAAATGCAGATAAGTTATTATTCACAATTTTAATTAGAAAGATAGTGCTCCGTCACTCTTTTCCGGAATATTTCTCGAGAAGAACTAGCACGTATATCATGTGGTAGTGAGTTCCATAACCTGGCTGCCTTTACAGTGAAGGATTCACCATATCGCCTAGAAGAGTGAGAAGGTGTTTTAAGGAGTAAAGATTTAATGGTCTGGCACGGAACCCCGCGCGGCTCAAGATATTCAAAGCGTTCAAAGAGATATGGAGGAGCACGGGGATGGAAAAGTAAAAAGTAAAGAAAAGATAGCACATGTAAGTCACGACGCTTACGGATAGGGAGCCATTTCAATTGAGCTCTATATTCAGACACGTGATCAAACTTACGTAGGCCAAAAATAAAACATATACATAAGTTCTGAAGACGTTCTAGTTTGTCCAGCAGTTCTTCCGAAGCGTCCAGAAAACAAACATCAGCATAGTCAATGAGAGGAAGGAGAAGAGCTTGAGCTAAAGTTATCTTGGTATTTAGAGGTAAAAACATTTGGAGACGTTTGAGAGATTGAAAGGAGTAGGTCACCTTGCTGCAAACCATGCTAATGTGAGTCGCCCAAGACAGGCGAGTGTCAAAGATAACTCCTAAGTTTTTAGCTGTATCTGTGTATGGAATCTGTATGTTGTCGTAAGTTACAGCAGGGAGTTTTGAATGGTCTAATGAGTTAAGCATATAGGACGTGCCTACTATCAGGACTTGAGATTTAGCAGGATTAACAAGAAGACCGAAGGACTTTGCCCAATTGCATATGTTACTCAAATCAACATTCAGCATGAAAATAGCTTCCTCCACATCTTGTATTTTGAAGTGGCGGTATAGTTGCAGATCATCAGCGTAGAGATGAAAGTGAGACGAGATAACATTTGTAAGAGCATTGATGAAAATAGAGAAGAGGAGTGAGAAAGAACACCACCCTGAGGAACACCTGCAGTAATATCACACCACTCAGAGAAATCCTCCTCAAGGCGGACACACTGCGAGCGTCCTCTAAGGTAAGAATCAAACCAGGAAATTGCTGGGGGTGATATGTATAAATATCCTACGTATGTATTATATTTAGAAAATGTATCGATTTTATATCTATACATTTTAATTAAAAGTAAGAAAGAAAAATACATTTAATTGCTAAGAAATGAACGCACACAAAAATAATTAATTGAAACGAACAATAAACAAAATATACATAAAATTCATTCATTCATTCATTCATTCATTCATTCATTCATTCATTCATTCATTCATTCATTCATTCATTCATTCATTCATTCATTCATTCATTCATTCATTCATTCATTCATTCATTCATTCATTCATTCATTCATTCATTCATTCATTCATTCATTCATTCATTCATTCATTCATTCATTCATTCATTCATTCATTCATTCATTCATTCATTCATTCATTCATTCATTCATTCATTCATTCATTCATTCATTCATTCATTCATTCATTCATTCATTCATTCATTCATTCATTCATTCATTCATTCATTCATTCATTCATTCATTCATTCATTCATTCATTCATTCATTCATTCATTCATTCATTCATTCATTCATTCATTCATTCATTCATTCATTCATTCATTCATTCATTCATTCATTCATTCATTCATTCATTCATTCATTCATTCATTCATTCATTCATTCATTCATTCATTCATTCATTCATTCATTCATTCATTCATTCATTCATTCATTCATTCATTCATTCATTCATTCATTCATTCATTCATTCATTCATTCATTCATTCATTCATTCATTCATTCATTCATTCATTCATTCATTCATTCATTCATTCATTCATTCATTCATTCATTCATTCATTCATTCATTCATTCATTCATTCATTCATTCATTCATTCATTCATTCATTCATTCATTCATTCATTCATTCATTCATTCATTCATTCATTCATTCATTCATTCATTCATTCATTCATTCATTCATTCATTCATTCATTCATTCATTCATTCATTCATTCATTCATTCATTCATTCATTCATTCATTCATTCATTCATTCATTCATTCATTCATTCATTCATTCATTCATTCATTCATTCATTCATTCATTCATTCATTCATTCATTCATTCATTCATTCATTCATTCATTCATTCATTCATTCATTCATTCATTCATTCATTCATTCATTCATTCATTCATTCATTCATTCATTCATTCATTCATTCATTCATTCATTCATTCATTCATTCATTCATTCATTCATTCATTCATTCATTCATTCATTCATTCATTCATTCATTCATTCATTCATTCATTCATTCATTCATTCATTCATTCATTCATTCATTCATTCATTCATTCATTCATTCATTCATTCATTCATTCATTCATTCATTCATTCATTCATTCATTCATTCATTCATTCATTCATTCATTCATTCATTCATTCATTCATTCATTCATTCATTCATTCATTCATTCATTCATTCATTCATTCATTCATTCATTCATTCATTCATTCATTCATTCATTCATTCATTCATTCATTCATTCATTCATTCATTCATTCATTCATTCATTCATTCATTCATTCATTCATTCATTCATTCATTCATTCATTCATTCATTCATTCATTCATTCATTCATTCATTCATTCATTCATTCATTCATTCATTCATTCATTCATTCATTCATTCATTCATTCATTCATTCATTCATTCATTCATTCATTCATTCATTCATTCATTCATTCATTCATTCATTCATTCATTCATTCATTCATTCATTCATTCATTCATTCATTCATTCATTCATTCATTCATTCATTCATTCATTCATTCATTCATTCATTCATTCATTCATTCATTCATTCATTCATTCATTCATTCATTCATTCATTCATTCATTCATTCATTCATTCATTCATTCATTCATTCATTCATTCATTCATTCATTCATTCATTCATTCATTCATTCATTCATTCATTCATTCATTCATTCATTCATTCATTCATTCATTCATTCATTCATTCATTCATTCATTCATTCATTCATTCATTCATTCATTCATTCATTCATTCATTCATTCATTCATTCATTCATTCATTCATTCATTCATTCATTCATTCATTCATTCATTCATTCATTCATTCATTCATTCATTCATTCATTCATTCATTCATTCATTCATTCATTCATTCATTCATTCATTCATTCATTCATTCATTCATTCATTCATTCATTCATTCATTCATTCATTCATTCATTCATTCATTCATTCATTCATTCATTCATTCATTCATTCATTCATTCATTCATTCATTCATTCAATATCTGGACCTTGTTCACGAGGTAACCGACATGTGGGGTGGTATGCCGACCGAAATTATTCCGATCGTCTTCTCTGCGAATGGGTTAATCCCAGTCTCAGCCACGCGGAACATCCGAGGCGGCTGGGACTCCGTGACGGACCGCTCCGAGCTCAAGTGCAGAAGGCGGTGCTACTAGATACCGCTCGCATCGTCTGCCGGTTTCTTTCCCTTTCTCCCTATCCTCGGCTGTCTGGGCTTAGCTGCTTGGGGGCTTCCATCTGGTTGGGTTTTAGTTATCTATTTAATTTTATTATATATATAATTTATAAAATATTATTTATATTAAGGTATTTATTTGTATCTATATTTATTTATATATACAACCCAACCAGATGAGTAAATATAGAATTACCCCATAAAAACATGGTATATATATTACATAGTAAATTCAATATAAATTTGTTCAAACAGTACGGAAATGAGCACATCGAGTTCACATAGGACATGTATTTCTCACTTTTGTTAATATTATGACTAGGTTTTCTTTGCACTCTGCACCCATGACTAATTCTCCATCTGCTCAACACTGTAGAAGATCGGTACATAATGCCTAATGGCATTAAGTCCGCCTTTTGTAAATTTTTTTTGTGTGCTCATAATAATGGGGTATGGATGACGATACCGAACCTCCTCCCCTCCCCCCTTCCCCCTAAAGTGGGGAAGTTGTAAATTACTTAGGAACCAAGTAAGAATCTGTGCGGTTGCCGCAGGTATTTCCTGCACGGGTCGTTCAAAGTCGATTTCGTGCGTCTGCACGTGTGTAAACAGGTGTTGCATCGTTTCCTTAGATGTTTTATTTAAGAAAGATATAGTTAAAATGTGTGAATAAAGGTAAAACATTACTTTTATTTGGTTCACTGCTTGTCTGTGGTGGATAAGTCTGGGTGGAAGCCGGCCTACACAGGAGGTCTGGCTCATGGTCATACGCGCCAGATATATAGTTCTCCATTGTTTTTGAAAGTTTTGAAGAATAACATCAAGAATATGGGCTAGTTATCTTGATTGTTACCCTGCTTTTGTTAAATAGGATAAGACAAAGATGTTTTGGAACAGTTCCTGTATGTGAAATATAGTTAAAAGCTTCATTGAGAGGCAACAGACCTGGTTCACTAATTTGAAAAGGGCTTTTGTAGCGATGCCGTATTCGGCATGTACTTCGAAACTGTTTTTGGGACTTGCTTCATTCATCCAGTTTCGATTAAAACTCCAACAATCCCTTTGTTATTGCTACATTCTAGACATGGGCTGTATCGGGTGTTCTGTTCAATATGCTGGGCCACGGCATGGTGCTCAGCTATCCTTCCATCTGGTTGGGTTTTAGTTATCTATTTAATTTTATTATATATATAATATTACTAAATGTTTAAATATAATATCTAAATATATATAAATATACACACATACAAACATATAAACACATATACTTACCAATATTACATTAAATATTTAATAGTAATTATCAATACAATAATAATACATAAATGCAGATAAGTTATTATTCACAATTTTAATTAGAAAGATAGTGCTCCGTCACTCTTTTCCGGAATATTTCGGAGAAGAACTAGCACGTATATCATGTGGTAGTGAGTTCCATAACCTGGCTGCCTTTACAGTGAAGGATTCACCATATCGCCTAGAAGAGTGAGAAGGTGTTTTAAGGAGTAAAGATTTAATGGTCCGGCACGGAACCCCGCGCGGCTCAAGATATTCAAAGCGTTCAAAGAGATATGGAGGAGCACGGGGATGGAAAAGTAAAAGTAAAGAAAAGATAGCACATGTAAGTCACGACGCTTACGGATAGGGAGCCATTTCAATTGAGCTCTATATTCAGACACGTGATCAAACTTACGTAGGCCAAAAAATAAAACATATACATAAGTTCTGAAGACGTTCTAGTTTGTCCAGCAGTTCTTCCGAAGCGTCCAGAAAACAAACATCAGCATAGTCAATGAGAGGAAGGAGAAGAGCTTGAGCTAAAGTTATCTTGGTATTTAGAGGTAAAAACATTTGGAGACGTTTGAGAGATTGAAAGGAGTAGGTCACCTTGCTGCAAACCATGCTAATGTGAGTCGCCCAAGACAGGCGAGTGTCAAAGATAACTCCTAAGTTTTTAGCTGTATCTGTGTATGGAATCTGTATGTTGTCGTAAGTTACAGCAGGGAGTTTTGAATGGTCTAATGAGTTAAGCATATAGGACGTGCCTACTATCAGGACTTGAGATTTAGCAGGATTAACAAGAAGACCGAAGGACTTTGCCCAATTGCATATGTTACTCAAATCAACATTCAGCATGAAAATAGCTTCCTCCACATCTTGTATTTTGAAGTGGCGGTATAGTTGCAGATCATCAGCGTAGAGATGAAAGTGAGACGAGATAACATTTGTAAGAGCATTGATGAAAATAGAGAAGAGGAGTGGAGAAAGAACACCACCCTGAGGAACACCCGCAGTAATATCACACCACTCAGAGAAATCCTCCTCAAGGCGGACACACTGCGAGCGTCCTCTAAGGTAAGAATCAAACCAGGAAATTGCTGAGGGTGACATGTTAAAGGACGAAAGAATACTGAGAAGTATGTCATAATCATCGGAATTAAATGCACTGCTAAAGTCCAATAGTGTTAAAACAGTGAGAGATTTGTTGTCCATAGCCCAGCGAATGTCATCTGACACTTTAATCAGAGCGCTAACTGTGCTGTGGCCGGGACGAAAACCGGATTGAAAAGGACTTAGCAGGCCGTGTAAAGTCAGAAATTGCGAGAGTTGGCTTTGTACTACATTCTCCAGCACTTTGATAAAATCGGGAGAATAGAGATAGGGCGAAATTGGGACAAAGACGAGGGTTGAGAGTTTTCGGAAGGGGAATGACAAAGGCTTTTTCCAGTGTGTTGGAAAGGACCTTGTTTCTAGTGAACAATTGATAAAGTGAGTTATTACAGGAGCAAGTTCATTCGTGATAGGTTTAATCATTTGAATGCACAGATTATCATAACCAATGGCTTTCGTAGAAATAGACTGAAGTGATTTTTTAATGTCATTCTCATCAACTGTACTGAAAATGAAAGGAGAGCACAACGGCCTTGGAATTTTAGAAAGGAGGTTAAGAGTTGAAGATTTGGCAGAGCCATTAATAGAAATAGGGGGTTCAGAAAAGTGACGGTTGATTGTAGTCAAATCAAACGAGACCTGAGCATTACCAGATGACTTTCCTATACCAAGAGTTCTAAGGAATTTCCACATCTGAGCGGTAGATGAATTTTCAATTGCACAATGAATATATCTCCTTTTAGCATCACGACACATCTTACTACAACGATTACGAAGGGTTTTAAAAGTTGACAAATTATTGTCGGTTGATGCTTCTTGAAATGTCTCTTAGCCTTATCTCTTTTGGACATAAGTTTTTAATAGACTGTGTAAGCCAGGAGCTGGAAGATGCTTTACTCTAACTTGCTTAAGTGGAGCATGTACATCAAAAAGGTTCAAAATAATGTTGTTGAAAGCATGGATCTTATCATTGATATTTCCAGGAATGAAGACACGGGACCAATCAATACTATTTGCATCATTTCTCAAACGCTCCAAATCAATCGACTTAAAGTTTCTAAGGAGTAAGAATTTAGATCTGCGTCTAGGACGTTGGATCTTATAAGAAAGGAAGATAAGGTCGTGGTACGAAAATGAAGCAGGTAGTTGACCGTGTGAAGCAACGCGTTCAGCATCAGAAACAAGAATAAGGTCTAGAAGTGAGGGTACAGTTAGGGGAATGGTGAGTAGCAGCGAGAGGAAGAATATGTGTTAACAGAGGAGACAAGGAGTGGAGTTTCTTACTACGTAAGTCATTTCTCAAGAGGCACGTGTTAAAGTCACCCAGTATAATAGTATGATCATAAAGTGGAGTTAATTTTCAAGTTTTTCTTCCAAAGAAGAAAAATAATCAACATTACGAGATGGCGAATAATATACACCAAGCAAAGTTTTAGAATGACTAAAAGTAATTTCAATAAATAAATGCTCAGCAAAATTTGAGTATACACTAGGTGACTGATCCAATATTATATAAGGAATATCCGCTCTAAGGTAAATGGCTACTCCACCATATCCCCTGCCAACCCTATCATTACGTATCAGTTGGAAACCAGGGAGACAGTACTGTATGGATGGAAGGGCGGGTTTAAGAAAAGTTTCAGAGATAAGGATGGCATCAATGCATTTAGAATCAAATGTAGATAAAAGATCAGCATAATGTGCGTGAATGCTTTGAGCATTGATATGAACCACGTTGAGATTCTTGCCGAAATTATGAAACTCGGCTACTAGTTGATCATGCAAAGTGATGGAGTCATCACTAAAGGCATTAGCATAGTTATTATCGGAAGAGCTATGAGAAGAGCAAGAGAAAAAATTATCATCAAGTTCTATATCACACATATTGTAAATACTATATGTTTATACAGATAAATAAATATAATGAAATAAGTTATTAAATTAAAATATATAAATTATTATTTTAAGTGAAATGTATATATAATCGCCAAAAATTAAATACCTAACTAAGTATTTCTTTCCCACCTGCCGACAGTGATGTTGATACAAGACCATTATTACTAACTGAATAAAGTAATAACATAACATAATACAACAAAAATAAACAAATAAGATAAAAAACGAGTAAAGCAAATTTAGTATTATCTATGGTACTACGATTCTGTGATTGGCAAAAAGAACGATAGTTATTGCAATAAACAGAGAGGACATAACTCATTATTAGATTATGATTATAAACGTCATACTATCTGACACTACGATTATCGAAGTCTATGTCACTCACAATAACAAGTAAAAGAATAATTGTTAGGGAAAACAAATATTGAAGTCAATTACAAAAACAAGGATAACACAGATACTACACAATAGATAAATAATGGCACATAACACTACGCTAAAATTATGGCACATAACACTACGCTAAACAATCAATTTACATTATTTCTTGGTGGAAGTACCGGCACGTCGGCTTTTTGATGCTCCAGCAGGCTCCCTGGCCACAGCCGCTTTCTTAGTCACCAGAAGCCCATCAGTTTTATCCAGTTCGGCAACAGAGCTTATGCGGTGCCGAACTCCGCCGGCTCCCAATACGAAAACAAAGCCTTCGCGCGTCCAGCATTTGGATACTCCATATCTTTGACGAGCTGCCATAAAAATGTCATGTCGGGCCTTTGTTAAAAACTCCGACAGAGTGGTACCCGTACCCTTCAAACTCGTCTTCGCGTACCAGTACCATAATTTGTATCTATGTTTATTTATATATCCAACCCAACCAGATGAGTAAATATAGAATTACCCCATAAAAACATGGTAATATATAACATAGTAAATTCAATATAAATTTGTTCAAACACTACGGAAATGAACACATCGAGTTCACATAGGACATGTATTTCTCACTTTTGTTAATATTATGACTAGGTTTTCTTTGCACTCTGCACCCATGACTAATTCTCCATCTGCTCAACACTGTAGAAGATCGGTACATAATGCCTCATGGCATTAAGTCCGCCTTTGTAAATTTTTTGGTGTGCTCATAATAATGGGGTATGGATGACGATACCGAACCTCCTCCCCTCCCCCCTTCCCCCTAAAGTGGGGAAGTTGTAAATTACTTAGGAACCAAGTAAGAATCTGTGCGGTTGCCGCAGGTATTTCCTGCACGGGTCGTTCAAAGTCGATTTCGTGCGTCTGCACGTGTGTAAACAGGTGTTGCATCGTTTCCTTAGATGTTTTATTTAAGAAAGATATAGTTAAAATGTGTGAATAAAGGTAAAACATTACTTTTATTTGGTTCACTGCTTGTCTGTGGTGGATAAGTCTGGGTGGAAGCCGGCCTACACAGGAGGTCTGGCTCATGGTCATACGCGCCAGATATATAGTTCTCCATTGTTTTTGAAAGTTTTGAAGAATAACATCAAGAATATGGGCTAGTTATCTTGATTGTTACCCTGCTTTTGTTAAATAGGATAAGACAAAGATGTTTTGGAACAGTTCCTGTATGTGAAATATAGTTAAAAAGCTTCATTGAGAGGCAACAGACCTGGTTCACTAATTTGAAAAGGGCTTTTGTAGCGATGCCGTATTCGGCATGTACTTCGAAACTGTTTTTGGGACTTGCTTCATTCATCCAGTTTCGATTAAAACTCCAACAATCCCTTGTTATTGCTACATTCTAGACATGGGCTGTATCGGGTGTTCTGTTCAATATGCTGGGCCACGGCATGGTGCTCAGCTATCCTTCCAGTTTACTGCCAGCGCTTCAAGCTCCAGACTCCGATATCAAAATAGACCTGCACATTGCTTCCTGGTTAGGTAAGCACTGTTTATTTTTAGTGTGTACAAAGTTTGAATGTAATGAGGAGTAATATTTTTGTGTGGGAGCGGGGCAAGCGAGCATGTGGCTCATCTGATGGTAAGTGATTACCGTCGCCCAGGTACATCTGCAACACAAGAGGAGCTGCAGCTGCGTTACCGGCCTTGAAGGATTTGGGAGATGGGAGAGAAGATGAGAAGAAGAAGAAGGAGTGGGCCTCCGGTTAACTCACTCATGGATGAAAGGAACACAGAAGCACAAGGTGCCTCTACTTCATGTTGGTATTTTGGGAGGTCGTGGTACTACCCCGGTCGAGCCGAGACATTTTTCGATACTGTCAGGGATTACGGGCGTGAGTTGTGATTATGTTTGTGTTTTTTTTAGTTTCATGAAGAAATGTGACTGTCCTTGTGTGTCAGACCCGATCCGATCCCTTTTCAAGCGACTATAAAAAAGGAGGAGGATATCAATTTGACTGTATTTCATTTTGTATGTACATTTCGCCGATTCTGGACCGATTTTGATGATTCCTTTTTGGGTTTCGAGCCGGGAAATAAAGTTGGAAGTCGGCTGTTTTAAATTTACTTGTTCGATCTACGCGTTGAATTGGATACGTGAAGATTAGAACATGGCAGTTTCTCGATATTACGCGCTGTTATTAATATTTATGTTACTCTTACAATGGCAGATGAGACAATTGAGATGACCATGAAATAAAAAAAAATTACCTCAATTGAAATCATTATAATATCATCCGATTAATATTTTGCAGGCCGAAATAAATGTGCAGTTATACTTCACCTTACATTTCTCTTATTTTCAGCTTCGGTCGTCGGATTGGCTGGAACGTTTGGCTTCTTAACGACGTCTTTTCTCATGGATTGGAGAGGAAGAAAGCAAACGCACCTTCTTGCAATGATAGCGGGGACTTTAGCCTGGCTACTGATATACTTCGCTACCAACGTAACACTACTCATGATAGGCAGAGTACTGAGCGGTTATTCGGTTGGTGCGACTGTGTTCCTGGGAGCAGTTGTCATTGGTGAGTACTCCTGCCCCAAGCATAGAGGGATATACTTGAATTTGAAAACCGCAGCTTCCTGTTTAGGAACATTGATTTCTCACATACTATGTAACTTTGTCCATTGGAGGACTCTCGCATTGATATCTATGATCCCGTTTTTGATTTCCTTCACTGTCAACTGCACATGGCCTGAGAGTCCCGCTTGGTTGGCTTCCAGAAAAGAATACCACAAAAGCGAAGTAGCGTTCTATCGGTTGAGAGGGCGCAGTGACGAGTCTCAGAAAGAATTGAACGAGTTACTTCGTGCACAAAAGGAGAAACCAGTTGCGACAAAGCGGAATGTCTATGTTAGAATGGTTAATTTTCTAAAGAAATTCTCCAGAAAGGATTTTATTAAACCGATAACGATACTCGTCTTATGTGGTGTACTGATCGAAACTTCAGGTCGACACGTTTTCCCCTCGTATGCTCTACAGATCGTCAAGGAGGTGACCGGCGACAGATATGAAACGTTCTATTGCACACTGGCTATTGACATTATTATCACAATCAGCGCCACTTCTTCATCAGTCTTAGTGAAATACTATAAACGTCGCAGTATTTTGTTTGTGACTGGATTTTCGGCCATGTGTGTCATATTTTCCTTATGTATTTACCTTTATTTAGTTTCTAAAAACATCATTATCAATAACTACCCATCAGTATCAATAGCGTTGTTTGTAATTTATTTTATATTGGCTAATTTGGGCTGTACTCCGATTCCGATAGCTTTGTTAGGTGAACTGTTGCCTTTGGCTCACAGGGGTGCTGGATCCGCAGTTGCAGGGTTCATGATGTCACTATGTGTGATGGGTTCACTGAAAATAACCCCGTATTTATTAAACAGTTTCAAAGTATACGGAACCTTCGCCTCGTTTGGGATCACAATGGGCTTGACTTTGTTGATACTATATTATATACTGCCCGAGACAAAAGATAGAACGTTACAAGAGATCGAGGATTATTTTAATTATGGAAGATTTGCAGATGAAAAAAGAGTTGGCAGCGACGAAGATAAAGATGTGGAATTTAATATGATTCGTTAAATAGATATTAACAATATCGTTTTATGTATAGTAAAGAAGTGGACCACAACTACATACATCAAAAAAGTCTAAGCAACATGTACTAATTTAAATTTTAGGATGGTTTTTCACATTATAACGTTGTATTTTATTTTTAAAATAATATTTCTGAGGGTTCTATGATGTAAAAATAACAGGTGTTGTCTTTATAAGTTCTTTTAATAACATACAATTAAATGAAAGGGAATTTGTTTGAATTTAAGTGCGTTTTTATTGCTACGTTTAGTCTTGATTTTATAATTTTACCAACCATTTAAATAAAGTTAACGACAAAATTTAATTGTTAGATATTCTTTACGTCATGGAGCGACGTCATTTGACGGCAAATGATATGCAAAGAGCCGTAGGGACATTGCATGCGGGAAATAATCAATCTCAGGTATCTCGGCATTTTGGCATTCATAGAAGTGTTATTTGTCGTCTTTGGCAGCGCTACAATAATACAAGGGAACCCGCTGAACAGCATTCAGGCCGTAAAAGGAGTACAACCACTCGGCAAGAGCGGTACATACAACTGACTGCAAGACGCCAGCCGATGTTAACCGCTCGAGAGATCAGTTTGAGGCTACAAAATTCAAACGGTGTTGATGTAAGTCCCCAAACTGTGCGAAATCGACTGCATGAGTACGGCCTACGAGCTCGACGCCCAATTTTGTGCCCACCGATCAAGTCAAGGGAATCGCGCTCGTCGAAATGAATGGTGTAGAGAACGCAGAACATGGACCCAGGAACAATGGGATAAAATTATGTTTTCCGATGAGTCGCAATTCGGGTTTAGGCCTGATACAATAAGGGTGTGAGTCGATACGTCGGCCCGGAAATTATAGTCGGCGGGTATTATGAAGAACAGGCGAACTGAGCTCGATTTTGTAAATGGAAACATGAACGTTGAAAATTACGTTGAGGATATTCTCAGACCTTATGTCCATCCATTTGCACAAACCTTTGGCTCCGAATTTACATTAATGCATGACAATGCGCGTTCACATACAGCTCGGCGAACCAGTCAATACTTGGCAACGGAGAACATCCGGGTATTGCCCTGGCCTGCACAATCTCTAGACCTCAACCCCATCGAGCACGCATGGGACATGCTCCAGAGACGTGTTTTGAAGGACTTGGACGGAGTGACAACAACCCAGCAGCTGAAGGATTTGCTACAATTCCATTGGGAGCGAATACCGCAAGATGACATAAACAGTCTCATTACTCACAGAATAGCAGAGGAGGCCATACTTTGTATTAAATTATCCTATTCTTTCACAATAAATTAATTTGCTTTAGAAATTTCATTTAGTTAAAAAAATGTTTAGTTGCTTATGTACCTTAGTTTCTGCAGTATATTCTAATATTGTTAATTTCTGTTATTAAGAGAACTTATAAAGACAACAGCTGTTATTTTTACATCATAGGACCCTAAAAATATTATTTAAATATAAAATACAACGTTATAATGTGAAAAGCCATCCTAAAATTTAAATTAGTACATGTTG
The DNA here is from genome assembly GCA_029286595.1 of Bhutanitis thaidina. Classification (NCBI taxonomy): domain Eukaryota; kingdom Metazoa; phylum Arthropoda; class Insecta; order Lepidoptera; family Papilionidae; genus Bhutanitis; species Bhutanitis thaidina. The sequence goes on along the minus strand of JAGSMS010000023.1, from coordinate 756,080 downwards.
CTTAGACTTTTTTGATGTGTGTATTTCAGATTTGGTCGAAAGTTTCCAATGTCGAACTTAAAGAAGAATTTGTGATGTAAAAATCAGTGATAAAGACAGTATTCGTTGTAATCCTAAAATTATTACATTAGTTTTCTTAGAAATGTTTGTTTTTATTAAATGAATCCTACTTAACACCGCTGACCCCGTGTGACATTAATATTAAGGGGAGGAGCAATTCTAAATTAAACAATTCCGAAGTGTCCAACGTAATGACTCTGATTGAATTCGGAGTATTTGGCGTAGTGTCCTTGATACCAATTACCAATTACCAAGACGAAAGGAACCGAGTTCGGCCGTCTCTGTGAAACATACGAGTGTGTACCTACGATTAGTAAAGTTGGCTTGGACACTAAGACTGTTGTCCCAAATACAATCTGGTGAAAGGTTATCTTTATTGTTGATCTTGAGCTTAACGTTATCATGGCAGGACTTAATGCCAAGTGACGTTCTCTACCAGTCAACTCTTGCCATGGTGAAAGGCAGTTGGCAGGTACAAAACAAAGGATAAAAAACTATAGGTAGACAGGAAAAAACAAAAGGTTATTAATATTATATACATATAAACACACTATGTAATTGAATAATTGGACATATTAGTATACAAATATATAAAAGTTACTTTTTCAAATATATGATTAAAATGGATAGTAAATAAGCCGTGTCATATGAAATCCATTTTACTGTGTCCATTTCCAGCGCATCGATGGGTTAACTATTGGTATGTATTATTTTTGTTTGTTTTCATTATAAATTATTATTTGATAAATAGTTTATTTTAGAGTTAATTACATTTTTTTAATTAAACCTTTATCAGTTGCATTTAATGTATTTTTTTTACAAACAAAGTGTACAGGCACACGGGATAATTTTTTTTAGTTATTTTTGTTTTGTCACGCTAAAGAAGTATAACTTCTCACGTCCGTACATAAGCACACATACGCTTTCAATCAATGGTCACAGATTGGTGGAGGCTGGCCTGACCTGTTATAGGTGTTCATATCGAAATAATTTTTGTTAATATTGTTAATTTTTTTGTATATCTATTGTTATGTTCACGGTTGGTCTGGCTAGATAAAAAAAAAGGTGGTCTGAAAAGCCTCTTTCGTGAAAAGAGACTTTTCAGCCAGTTTTATTTTTTATTTTAGCTATGGGTTTTGTAATATTTGTTAAGGTGTGAATTTTAATGATCTTTTTTTTATTATTAAATGTAGAAAAATCTTTCGAAGGTGCGATTAAAAAAAAGGTTAAGGGACTTCGCGACTTTACTGATGACGCGATGCATCGATAACCGATATACCTAAGGCCAGATGACGTATAAACATGCCGCCTAAGAGAATGTACGTACATACGCAAAAGTTTAATTAAAAAAAAATTGTACGGTTTGACGATGTCGCACAGAAATCTTCTCGATATAGAGTGTGATATTAATTCAGACGTCCACGGGGCGCATGGGCGCTCGAACACGTTTCGACCGGCGCGCGATTAACTGTTCCGTATATAGATAGTTGACTCCAGTTGTGCAACTATACTAATGTATGTGCGGGAAAGGGGCAAACTAACAATTGGCTCACCTAATGGTAAGTGATAACCCTCGCCCATGTACACCTGCAGCACCACAGGAGCTACAGTTGCGTTACTTTTTGGACGTTTGGGGGATGGGAGGTATGGAAGGGATCAGGGAAGATTGAAGCATCAGCAAAAGCCGCCGCTTGGCTCTACCGCGAGAACTTGGAACACATCCAATTTCCAATACATTTACGGCGATAAAAAGCTTTCTCGTTAAACGATTGTTTTTAATGTATCAACCTACCCACCAATAACCTTAACGCCGCTTCAGAGATATCAAATATAAAAAAAAGTAAAGCAGCAGCCTGTAAATGCCTACAGCTGGTTAAACACCTCCTTCTCAAATATCTGTTCCAGTGCATGTTGACGGGCTTCACATGTCCTCGAAATTATATTTCTTATTATTTCTCAGACATGCCGCGTTCCTCGCGATGTTTTCCTTCACCGCCGTGGACGTGGTGAATACAGCACTTAAAATTGCTATTAACAATTTAAGCGATACCGAACCCATGTCACTCACGCTCTATGAAGGTACCGAGCGCCCTGACCCAGTAGGCTCCCATGCCTTTTTTTATTGTATTCAAAATGACATCTTTCTCGTCACTCGACATGATAAAGAATGGTATCGCTCCGGTGGTCGGTTATGCAAATCGGTCGAATTCCATCCCACGACTCCATAAAGCGCCAATAGCCAAGTGGTTTAGGTTGCGGACTACGAAACATGACATCGCAGGTTCGAGTCCGCCAGATACAAGCTGTAATGCGTAGTTGGTGGGTTAACAGGGATATTAGTAATGTTACTTGATAAAAAGCATTGCCAGTATTCTTTAAAAATAATAATAATAAGGACGTAAGTACAATTGAAGTCGACAATCGATTCGATATCTTACAAGGAGTTGTGTGGTGAGTCCCTTAGGTGTTGGGCATCGTGATGCCATAGCTACCAGACGACTGCTTCTAATTGCTTATTCAATTTAATCGTTTTATTATATTTATTGAATGTCACTGGGAGGGATTCCTGCGTGGATCGTGCCACAGTTGAAAATCAGAAGCAGAAGAAGACGGTAGCTTGAAATGAAAATCCGTAAATAATAGTTTAAATTCAAATGTGTATTATTCGCGTAAATAAAAAAGTGAATAGCAGCCTGTCAGTGACCACTGCTGGGTAAAGCGCTCCTTCTCAAATATTTGAGATGGTTTTGGAGCCGGGATTGGGTCCGCCACGCTGCTCCAGTGTGTGTTGGCGGGCTTCACATGTCCTCGAAATAATATTTTTTTATTATTTCTCAGACACGCAGGTTTCCTCACGATGTATTCCTTCACCGCTGAGAACGTGGTAAATACAGGACTTAAAATTGCTATTAACAATTTATATGGTGGCGGCACACACGAAAAATCTATTAACGGCTCGGTGCCGTAGTGGCTAAGCGCTCAGCTGCGGCGCTGTGGGTCGCGGGTTCGATTCCCGCACGGGACTAGTAGTTGTACACTAGTATTTGGACTACAAATAATAGTTCCCGGTCTGGGTGTTTGTCCATGTGCAATTCATGTATGTAAACAGCCTCCGTGACACAGGAGAAATTCCTACAGCGGAAGGTAACGTTTAAACGTAAACAAATTACTAACCTATTTACTGTTACACATTTATAACTAACGCTGAGGGTTATTACCCTCATCCCAATGTTTCTAAAAAATATTCGAAATTTTCAGAATCACTCCTCTTTTTTATCGAATTTGGAGTGATAAAAAAACAATATGGATTCCAAAAAAAAGAAATGGACGACACATGCCGTGTATGGTCTTATATTACATGAACAGTTATTGTTTAAACCGGAAGCTTATGGCATAAGAGGGCTTTCTCTTAGTTAGCTGAACGACTACTTATAGGTCTCTACGTGTGACTTCAAAAACTCAATTCATAAAACGTTACACAGATCTGAATACAGAAATAACAATTTTAGAGTTCCCCAAGGTAGTATCCTAGGACCACTCTTATTTTTACGGTACATAAATTACCTAACAGACATAGTTAATTTTAAAACAACTTCATTTTTGACACATCAATTCCTATTACAAGGCGTAAGAAAACAAAATTTTAATTACATATAATAGAGACATAACTAATACATCGGCCTTAATAGTTGAGTGGCTGAATAAAATTAATCTCCAAATAAATAAAAATCATTTAAATAATGATATAAATACCATACTCACCTATATAGTGAGCCGTTTGCACCTTAAGAGGTTACCGTCCCCCACGTACATCTGCAATCCCAGAGGAGCTGCAAGTGCATTGCAGTCCTATAAAGATATTTTGGAAGATGGGAGGGACGATTCTGTTGAAAATTTATAAATAGGTTTAAGCGACATTTATTGTACTTTATAACATCTTCACAAACTGTAAACACCCTGTTTAAAGAATTTGAAACCACGATCACAGAACAAGGCGTACTGTTGAGATTGTACCTAGTGTGTGACATTGTATCCAGCGTTCGTTCAAATTAAAAGAACCGTTCACACATGAACGCTTTTGATGGGCAACATTTGTCATCGACATTGTCAGTCGAAGGAGGAGCTAGCTGGGACAAAAATGCGATGCGCACGTTACGCACCGCTGTGCGCCGGACTCATATCGAGTATGTCATAACACTTTGTAGGTTCGTTAATACTATATCAGCTTCGGATTGTGTTGAGGTTGGATATTTGTTAATAACATAAGAGTCACTAACGAGTCAACATGTCTACCTGGTGGTGAGTGAGTATAGCAACCCCTGCGAACAATTTCACTGGAAGAAGGTTGTCAATGCGTTGCCATTGTCACACCTGAGGATAACCATACGATACGATACGAAACGATTTATTCATTTAAACAACACAAAAATTACAAGAAATACAATTATGCAGAAAAAAAAAACAATAGATATGTAAAAACAAAAAGAAGTAATTTAAGAGAAAGACTTTATAATGTATATAACCCGTGTCGTGTCAAATGAAACGGTGCTGACTCAGCATCGTGTCGCGGGGTTAACCCCAACGCTGATTTTCAATCAGCACCGACCCTGTTGCGCGTTGTACTTCGCATACTGTTTCATAATCGCAGTACGCAAGATATGTTTGCTGTAAACGTACTGCTCTTCCATGATTTACCTTCCATATACAGGCATAACTAAGTTACTTATAACAAAAATAATATAAAAGCAACAATTAATGTATAAAACGAAATAGTGTCTAAAAAAAAACAGCAGAATATGCACTACAAAACACTACCATATATAACCAACAATGAAAACTTAAAAAATCAATCCAGTTTGAAATAAACATGTTTGGTATATATCTAAAGAAACAGAGTATGTATTAGTCAATTTGACTTTTGCAAATTTAACAAATATAGACGATACAATTTTTTAAACGTAGTTTTTGTTTTAGCCTCGCGAATGGGGGGTGGTATGTCATTCCAGCATTTAGTAGCGCAAAATCTAAAACTCCCTCTGAAAGCGATTAATATGGAATGTCTCTAAATTATACTGGCCCTACAAACCTGGAACATAACAGTAGCTGCGCTTCTCATTAACGGTAGAGATATATAAGAAGGCGGTACCACGGCCGAAAAAAGAGTCGTACCACCTACGCCGTAAATGTATATAGATATACGTACACTCTGCAGATGTATAGACGCAAATATGAGAGGTGACTAAAAATAGCCAGGAAAATCTTGTGACACGTGAGATCTAACGGAAAGTCATGTCAGAAATATCACAAATACTGAGAATGGTGTCGTTTGGTTTTGTTTTAATTCTTATTAGCGAGTCTTCATTTACCACCAGAGGGACACACCCGCTAACAGTCCACCTTATGGGAATTGGCTAAGGCAGTCCATGGATATAAACTACAATCGAAGAACGTTACAGATGCGTCATCTCCTCTGAGGTCTAAGATCGAAATGCCTTACAGTCTATTTATACTGACTCTCTATACCTTTCAAAGCGGAACTCTACAGTGCTTACACTGTTGATTAGCGGCAGAAATGCATAATGTAATAAATGAATAAGGTTATTTTGTAGGTGGTAGATAGAAATAGAAGTAAAGCCAAGCGGTAGCTAAAGCTACCTCTCTTGCTCGCAGAACACCAGCGCGAAGCAGAGAGATCTTGTGCTTCTGCGTTTCATTCATTGCCTGAAGTTACGGGAGGCCCTCCCCCCCTTCCAATTCCCCACCTGGTCCTTTCTCCGATCCCCCAAATATCCTTAAAGGCCGGCAACGCATCTGCAGTTCCTCTGGTGTTGCAGTAGTACTTGGGCGACGGTAATCACTTACCATCAGGTGAGCCCCTTGGTCGTTTGCCCCCTTTCCAAAAAAAGTTGAAGTTGCATTATAGAACAGTGTAAAGGATTTGCGCCGATAGATTAGGTTTATAAGAGTCAATTTGACAAAGCTTCATCTGAGCACATCTCTTTCTATTGAATTAATCCATGTGGGTTATAAAATATATTAAAATTTCTTATATAAATATAATAGGTAGTTTTTCTCCAAATATTCCTCATCTGTACACAGTGCCCCCTGCTGACATGAAGACACTGTTGCCTAATTATGGTCGAAAACTCACTAAACCTTTCCATTGAAACTAAACAAATGTTTCCTGTTCGGGTGTTAGACGTCATGTTATGGCGTCTAAGTTACTTCCGGCTACCGTAAGCTTTTAATTATTAGTTTTTGGTTCGATCCACGCAGAAGGCGCTCACGGTATCTTAAGATCGTGCAGTGGTGTGGTAGAGTCTGGATTGAGTATCATTTACTACGGGATCCCATACCGGTAGTAGCCCTCCCCTTTATTAGAATAAAATATTTATATACATTTATACATTGAAAAATATATAAATAAATAAATTACAGAGATCCTCAAACGCAATATATTCTTAAAACTAATTAAATATTTAACTGTAATTTGTCCTACCAGTGCCCGAGAGATTGAGTTAAGTAATGCTCTTTAACCTAATTTTTAAAAGTGTGAGTATGGACAAATTCTCCACACAGGACCGCCTTGTGTCGGTTATTCCTTGCAAAGGACTTGCAGGAAGTGCAGCAGTGGATATATGTTGCAGATGAAGAAGAAACGTGTCGTGTCATCCAAAGTCATTCTTCAATGTATTCCGTTATCTGCTTTCAAGTACTGTCTCCACTCACCCTCCGCTTTTAGTCCCAAGGTATAATTATAGGTTTTCCGCCGTGACAGGATAGCCATACGAGATCGTTCTCCTTTAAAGAAAGAATATTAGCAATAATAACATAAGCAATATTCGCATCAACCACACCGATTAAACTTTAGAGCTGTTACCAGGAGTGATTCACGCCAATAAAAGCTCGCTGCTCGAACTTACGTCGTCAGATTTTCCAGTCCGCTACTTAACTCATAAGGCATGGGGCTTGCTTTCTTGCCCGATTACGTCTAACGAAGTTGACTACTTCCGGAGGCTCACCATTATCATGTCAAGCGTGATTCGAATTAGACCAGGAATATACAATTATCATAATTTTTCTTGCCAGATGGTTACGTTAAAATCTATCCATTATATTTCAGTCAATGATAGTACTTAATAGTCCCTACTGCCGATTCTCTCTGCGTTCCCGTAATAAAAATATAGTTTCGGAAAGAATGGAGTCGATGTTCACAATCATTTTTATTGTGTTTTCTTTTTCCGACGTCCTCCGAGCTGTTCGGAGCTGCTGTTGCAGCTCAACAGCGTTGGAGAATCGGTTACGCAAAGACGTCGACACAATATAGCGGTCGTCTCTGTCGGAAGTGCAACGTCGTCTTCCGGATCCATGCTTCCTGATGTAGCCTCCAGTCTCCTGGAACCGCTGGGATACTCGTTTCACCCGGAAACTGCTTATGTTGAGTTGTCGAGCAATATCAACTTGGCGTAGTCCTGATTGCAGTAGTGCTACCACTTGAGCTGCTTCTTCTGCCGTGGTATCCATTTTTCAGGGTTTTTTTCTTACTGGAGCTGTTCAGGTGTGACTTCTGTGATGTCTGGATAGCTAATGACCCATAAATAATTTTTACCCCCCCTTTTATTCGTGTCCAAGGTGGCACAAGTAGTGAGTCCTCTAATGAGCTTTTCAGCACTTTTTTTTAAAGACCCTAACGTTTTGTGATTATTGTTTTTACAGAAAAGAATGATACGCGTTTTTAAAGTGTATTAATTGTGCTTTCAAATGATATTAATTTTGGTAGGGTACAATAAATAAGTTAAGCGTATAGTTATATAAGTTGAAGTCAAAATTTCAAAAGGTGCGATTTTTTTGACGCCGAGTATGTTAATGCCTATTTATATAATTTTCAATTTTAATCACCAATCACAAAATTTCTCCACACCCTGGGTTGGCTGGCAGAGTATGGCATATGTAATCTTGTTGGTGAACACAATAATAAAGGTAAATTAATAAATAAAGGTTCCACTAGATGACCAGTCGCTGTGGGAACTGTACCCCTTAGACATCTACATCTTAAAGGATCAAGAATTAATTATCACCAATGAGCCGTCGAGCTGCTCCGCTGCCAGTGAAACGCTGATGGTGATCATTCACCATTTATGTAAACAACGTCATCAAATACGTAGAACAAATATCTTGTGTTGTGGACTAAAATGCCGAACCATCTATTACTCTATTATCTTATTATCTATTAGAAATATTCTTATGCAAGGGGTACAAGGAAGAATACGAGTATATGATGTTTTTCTCCCAATTATAATATATTTATCTCTCTCTCCTGATTTTACAAAAGTCGTGAAATTAAAGTTGTTTGTTAAATGCTTATTAACTTAAATGTTAGAGAGTGACCTCATATTAAATAATGTTGTATCACGAAAATATTAAAATATGAACGCAATTGCATTAAAGTAGCCCGGTTGACATTTTACGTTTACTAATCACTCTCAAAAGTTAGATTTTGCCCTGTGGTAGGCACTTAACTCGGCTGCATTATTTTTTTTATCTCCTCTACACCATCAAAATCAGTACCTACCAATTAAAATACGTATAAACCAGTACCATCAATCCCCAATATTTTATTCGTATCTAATTCACAATCGATTACCAATTGGAGTAAATACCAATGGCGCAGAAGCAAATTACCTTGTCACTATAAATGGTTAAAAGTAGGCGATGTAAATTAAAAAATAAAGCACCGAGCCCCACTCCACGCCATCCGTAGGCCGTGAAGATTTAGGAGCGGCGCTGTACGCTCCACCAGGCACCAGTCTCAAACGAAAAGCCGTTGCGTCTCTCAGTCGTCGTCAGTCGCAAGAACATGTCCTTAGCGGAAGGTGCCTCTGACACGGAACACAGGCAAGAGGAAGACCAGGCGAGCTCCACCACGGATAAGAAGAAGATTACCGATAAGCGACAGGTTAGTGAGAATCAATTAATTTACGTAAATGCAAAAAAAGAGACTATACCATAAAAGACCCAGCGCCTCCTCTCTTCGTTTAAATGGTTTTGGTGCCAGGAAGAGTACGTCACACCGCTCCAATGCAGGCTCAGTCATGCAAGTCTACTTAAGATGATTTATATCTATGCACCGAGGAAAAACTTACGCAGTTACGGTTAGTGGTTATCGGTTATTTAGTCGCAAATCGAATTTAGGTCACTCTTGTACTATGAAGTTTAAAAGGAATACCCAGTCTCTGTGCACTGCCCAATTTGTTATTATCTAGATGGTAGGACTCTCTCTGTGAAGAGGCCGTCTGAGTAGATCACCATAGTCCTCGAGGGTGACAACTCGTCCCTTCCTATGGATATATCCACGTGCCTATGTAACCTTGTGCGATTGAAGTTGTTTGCAAGTGTTCATGGTTTGCAGTAGCCTCTTACCATAAGGTGGAATGTCAGCTCGTTATACTTTTATTTTTTTTTTCATGAGAATGGAGGCAAGCGAGCATGTGGCTCATCTGATGGTAAGTGATTACCGTTGCCCACGTACATCTGCAACACCAGAGGAGCTACAGGTGTGTTGACGGCCTTTAAGGATATCTGGGAGATGGGAGAGAGTGTGAAGGGGATGGGGGAGGGAAGGAGAGGGCCCACGGTTACCTTACTCACCGAACGAAACGCAGCACAAGATGCCTCTACTTCACGCTGGTATTCTGCGAGGCCATGGTACCAACCCGGTCGAGCCGTCCCATTCGAGCTGCAGCAAAAGCCGCCGCTTGACCCTACTACGTTTAAAATTTGTGTTACCAGCGCTATCACATTAATGACTATAAAGTTATTGTACTAATTGGTGAGCCGTGCAACCATCAAGTCTTTGAGGATATTTGGGAGATAGGAAGAACGATGGGCAGGGGGGTTAGGTGAGAAGGAAGTGTGCCTCCGATTACCTAACTCACCGAACGAAAAGCAGAAGCACGAGATGTCTCTAATTCACGCGTGTATTCCGTGAGGTCGTGGTAAGACCCCGATAGAGAGGGCCCATCCGAGCAGCAGCAAAAGCCGCCGCTTGGCTCTACCGCATATAATAGTTATCATCGGATTATAGCACTCTTTCTAATTATTTAACATCGGATCTAGATATGTTTTAATAATGTCTTACAATGCTCTTCATTAACGCAACAATAGTGCATAATTTTCACTTACTCTAGTACTACACTTATAGCGCTGCAGTGTAACCCGCTTAGGCAGGGTAGGGCAAGTGTAATTTCTGGTCAAATCTTTAGAAATTATTTCTTTGTTATTTCTCAGACTTGCAGGTTTACCTTCACCACCGAGCACGTGGTAAATTGCTATAAATAATTTTATTAGTCGATAGTTACAGATGGGATACTCAAGAACTATGAAAATATAATGCTAATAAACATTTACTTACTTTACCAACCTGTAGAAGTCCACTGCTGGATTATAGGCCTCTACACGATAAACGTCAACAAAGCGGAAAGCCGAAGCATTGTTCGTTAAACGGGCAGGTTGCAGCGCATGCAGGTGAGGTGGTTATTTGGAATATTTCCCCTAGAACCCTTAAAGAAAAGCCACAGCTTGTAAATGCTCACAGCTGGGCAAAGGCCTCCTTCACAAATAGCAGTATCTGAGAGGGTTTTAGAGCTGGGAAGAGCCTCGCCGCTCTAGTGCGCGTTGGTGGGTTTCACATATCCTCGAAATAATATTTTTTATTATTTCTAAAACATGCCGGTATCCTCACAACGTTTTCCTTCACTGCCGAGCACCTGGTAAATACAGCGCTTAAAATTGCTATTAACATCGAGGCCAGGTCAATCGCGCTCCTTGTAACTAAAGTGAGCGCCATGACCTCTGGGCTACTAAGGTTTATATATATAGCAACCATTCATTAATTAATAATATATTCTCGTGATTTTGACCTCGTGGTATCGGCGTAAGATTCTGCCACCCCTTTCTTCCCCCGAGTGTAGTAAGGGGCGGCTAAAGGGAAAGCCTTGAAAACTGCAATGGTTACCGCCCTATGGCGAGATAACCATCACGAAAAATACCAGAACAAAATTAAGCAGATCGGTGATGGGCATCAGCGTCTAAGGTGCGAGGTGTCTAGTGCTGGACTCGCGAAATTTTTATTGATGTATTTTGTGTATGTTGTAGGTATATATATACATATATGTGCGTATATATATACATACAAAGAGATAGATAAGATATATATATAAGAGTATACATTTAAAGTTGTGATGAAATTTTGTATTTTGTTGTTTTCGCTACACCGCTTTCCAAACGTTTATCTCTGCTTAGTTTAATGATTAGACTTAGAATTTCTTCAGGCATTAAGTCCGCCATATGTACCATTTGGTGCATAGTGATATAAATAAATAAATAACATATTTAACGTCACAACTCTCGGCCTCCCGTTAACTGCTAAAGATATTAACCAATTAAACGCTTGATCCATTCCGTTGCGCCAAATATGGTGGTATGACTCCGTATGGTCAAACAAACGACAATTCCCACCAATTCTAAGTTGTATTTAGCCTGTCCACCCACATTAACAAGTCGCAATTGTTTTAAATTAGTTTTGGCTTATACTCACGCGTGTTTATATTATTTGGCTCGGCGTTTATCGTCTTCTTGTAAAAGTGGTCATATAGAAACTTAAACTAAAAATATTAAAACCAAAACTTTGTACGTGGTAGAGCTAGGGCTTTTGCCGCTGCTCGAATGCTGAGTGAGGTAACTGGAGGTCCTCTCTCCCCTTTCCCCTCCCCTCTCCTCAAAAATTAAAGGCCGGTAAGGCAACTGGCGGCCGGCCTATGCTGTAGTGGGGTTGTGATAGGTTGAAATGATGATGGAGTTGATGAAGGCAACTGCAGCTCCTCTGGCGTGGGCGTCGGTAATCGATCAAGTGAGCCGCTTGATTGTTGACCCCCTTTCACATAAAAAAATGGCGTACTTTTACTCACCTACACGTAAAGTAAAGGAGCAACCTGTAAGTGCCCACCGCTGGAAAAAGGCCTCCTTCATTTAAATTTTCATTATTTCTCAAACATGTAGGTTTCCTCACGATGTCTTCCTTCACCGCTGAACACGTGGTAAAAACAGCACTTAAAATTGCTATTAACAATTTCAGTGGTGTTGGCACCGGGGATCGAACCCAGATCACTCGCGCTCTATGAAACTAGAGTGAGCGCCCTGACCACAATACCTATTTCCAAAATATTTGAGAGGGTTTTAAAGCAGGTCTTCGTCTTCGTTTGTGCTTGATTGGCGGAAAAAAAAACATAGAAGTTTTTTTTTTTACCGAAAATGCTTTCTTTCGCCGCCGAGCACGTGGAAAATTCAGCACTTCAAATTGTAATTAACAATTGTAGCAGCTGGCGCCGGTATTCCAAAATCTGGCTACTAGCTTATCTTATAGCCGTTACCACTAATAATATAGATTACATTGAATTTATTAAGTAACGCTACATATAATCTTGCCCTATTGAGGTATAGCAGCGTAACGAAAATTAAAACGTTGCATGCACACTCTTTTTCGTCTCTCAACTAAGCGTGTTTCATATATCGTGACGCCGATGTTATTATTTAGAAGCGTTAACATTCGGAACGCACCCAGTTTTTATTTTCTTACCATTGTCATAATCGGAAAGGAGGATATCGAAATTTAACAAAGGATAGGTCTCTTCAATTTGGTCGGGTAGTCACGCGTAACGCCATTACTGTTACGCAAGATGTATGAACTTTGGCAATTGTTTTCTTGTAAGATTTATTCCGAATTGATTCTGTTTCAATTCTAAATTATGTACAATGATTTGGATTTATCCATCGCTCATTATGCTTACTGCGACACACTCCTGTGTTATTCTTTCTATGTTCTTTGTTAGGGACGTTTTGTACGCGGTAGAGCCAAGGAGCGGAAGACAACTTGTGCTTCTACGGTATGTTTCGTGAGCAAGCGGCTCACCTGATACTAAGCGATTGGGCTTGTGAACGAAACGCAGAAGCACAAGATGCCTATACTTCTGGTCACTGGTCGAACCGGCCCATTCAAGCAGAGGCTTTAGCTGCTGCTTGGCTCTGCCATGTTCCAAAATTAAATCCACACTCAAGTACACTACTGCACGACCTCAAGATATTATTATTTAACGTGGTAGAGACAGTTTTTACAATAGATATTTTACAAACAGCTTCCATCCCTCTATATCTAGCAATCATACTTTATATTATAATAAACTCTTTCAAAAGTCTTTGTTTAATACATTTTTAAAATTATTGATAGGTAGACTTGCACATTGACTTGTGGCGACGAACCTCTTCAAGGTGGAGGGACGACCTGCACAGTATTACGGGAATACGATGGATGCAGGTGGCTCAGGATCGTGTATGCAATCTTTAGGGAAGACCTATGTTCAGCTGTGGAGTTGACAGGCCGAAATGATGATGATTATATATGGAACCAGTCTCTACCGGCAGCCTGTGCTATTTATCTATATTTTGCTGCCGGCACCATCTGGAGTACTGCAATAAACAAGTGCCACCCTACCGCGTGTTGCTCCCCGCACACACCAGCGTCACATACTTATTACTTTAGTGACCACTTGGACCTCTATATGTTTACATTTATATCAGCGTTAACTATTGTATGAATTTAATCAGCTGTTGCTAATATGTTGCCAGACTAAGCAACATTGTAAGATAGCGGCCCTGCGGCAATGGTTCATGTTTTGCATTGCTTACAGATGACGATTTTAACATTCCAAGTTTAATTTCTAATTGGCTTCATTCAGATGTCAGACTCTTACATGTGGAAGGAGCAGATTCATACTTTGATGAAGGGCGGAGAGAGCGAATCCGATATATCGGATTCTGAGCATTTCCTCACTAAAGGCGCCTTCCTACTCACACCCTCACACGGCCTCAGCATGGAAAAGGCGTCTGCTGTTTGCGAGAAAATGGAGTTCAAGGGTTGCTTCTCCCTTACGAAAACCGCTACTGGGATTCTTTTCAAGTTCTCCAACGTTGATGACTACCAGATGGTCTTCAAGAAAGGTTTCCACAAAGTAACCGGATCTAGGTTTTATAGAAAGGTAATCACTGGAACTGTTTGCTGGGTATGCCTTGCCTCTTCGCCCTTCTCTTTGCTTCCTTTCTTGCTTATGCTTATGTTTTCACAATTCTTCTTCTTCTTCAGCCTATTTAAGTCCACTAGTGAACATAGACTTCTCCAAGAAAGCGCCAGTAAAAGCCAGGATGTATTTATTAGAAGGTTTACCGATACTAATGCAGACTAAAATAGGCTGATGATGGCTTAATAGCTACAATCCGATTAAAGAAAAGAAAATTAAATACACAACATTTCCTGAGTATGCCATAGCGGCTGAGATGAAGAAATATTTTGTTCTTCACCTTCCAGATAGCAATACCGTGCCGTCCCCAGAAGACATTTACGATCTATGTATACGATATTCCCGATGAGGTGCCAGAGGAGGATGTCCGTCATGCATTGTTCAAATTCACCTCCATTGTGGAGGTCGTACGTCTGCACTTCTCTGGTTCTCCGAAGGAAGGTAACACAGATGTGGAAATATTCTTAAAAAGAACAGACATCTTTTTTAAAATTGATTGATTTCAAAGTTATTAAAAGTAAATTGTTGTTGAGGGTATATTGTGCAACATACATATTACTGATCCGGTTTGGTTGATTCCCATGTTCCAGAACATTTGACCTTTTCTCGGATTTTATCACATAAGCGCGCTATGGAAAGGGCTATGCTCGGTGTTTCTCTGCGTGATAGAGTCTGCAACGATAATATCCGCAGCAGAACTAAGGTAACCGACATAGCCGTAAAGATCAGCAAGCTGAAGTGGCAATGGGCCGCCCACATAGCTCGCAGAACTGACAACCGCTGGGGAAAAAAGGTTCTCGAGTGGCAGCCACGTACGGGCAAACGCAGTGTAGGTCGACCCCCCACAAGATGGAGTGACGACCTGCGCAGTGTTGCGGGAAGTCGATGGATGCAGGTGGCTCAGGACCGTGCTTCGTGGCAATCTTTGGGGGAGGCCTATGTTCAGCAGTGGACTTCTAATAGCCTGAAATGATGATGATGATGATGATGATTATATTCAGTACTTGACATCATCAACACCTATAAGGTCCCAACACCCTATTGTTTGTGTCACGGTTGACTGTCGTAAATGTCGCATATAATAAGGGACAGTTTTAGAAGTAGTAGATTCCCATAAATGTTAATGTGTGCTATACATTAGTAAAATTTAAATTATTTTAGCGTATAAATTTTCTCAGGACCCTCCACCCCCAAGCCTTTGGAGAAAACCACCCCTCGAGCGCTGACTACTATCGATGGCGAGCTGGTCAGCAGCATGGTGCCCAAAGAAGCGTCCAGCGTGGTTCGCGTGACCCTCGCCAACATTGAAGAAGCCAACATTCTGCTGCAGAACGGCTTGGACTTCTATGGAGCTACCTATTTTCCCACAGAGCTGGCAACATCAGCTCAGGCTGCTAAGCTCATAAAACCAAGCAGGTATGCGATATTACTGTATTCACATAGTAGATAGTTCAGAGCATGATAAAACTCTGGAGCAAATAAATACTACAAATGTTTTCTGGCTCGGTGCATATCTCAAACCGATTTTTAAAATAGAGGTCTTAAATTCGTGTATATTATTTTTTGTATGTATGTTAAGCGATATCTTCGACGATTTTTAACCGATTTTAATGATTCTTTTTTTAATTAAATGAGAGTGGTCCCATTTCTGAAGAAAATATTCCACCATCGAAGTGTGAGAAAAAAAGGGGTTGAACTTGATTGCTTCTCTAAAACTGTTTTAAATTTTCTTGTAATACACCGTAGTTGAGAGATAATGTGTAAGATAAGGTTACAGATGAAGGCCATCCAAAACAGTTCAGAAATGTCCGTGTAGTCCGTATGATGACCATACAGAAAATTTCAAGTCGAACGTTGAGTTTGAAGTGAAAAAAAAACATGTAAAAGACCTATTGGTTAACTCCTTAACCTTACCTTAATAGCCTGTAAATTGTCCACTGCAGGCCATAGACCTCTGCCATAAGGAGAATTCTCCAGCATCACTAATGCGTGGGTACCGGCACAGCACCCGCAAATTCCACGGATTAAATATGGGCAAACCTTTCGGGAACTACTTTTGATGGCTTTCTTGGAGAGGCCTATGTTCAGGAGTGGACTAAAATAGGCCGATCTAGTAGATATACTATTTATTGTTACATTAAGCACTATACACCTGTAGAGCACGATGTAATTAGCCCTTCGAACACCTTTTCACAGTTCACTCTAAGTACAGATCAGCAAGCACTTCACTGCTTTAAAACACCTTCTCATCCTCAACAGAGCGTATCGTTCCAGGGTGACCGGCGGCACCGTGTCCGCCAGGGTCCGGGACCTCCTGCCGGTCTTCGATCAGCAAGGGTTTGCTAAATTCGCGCCACCCACTTCCAGACTAGTCAAGCCCCGCTCCAAGTAGAATCTCGTAGTAAGAGCAATCATAACAAAGAAAAGATTATCCCGACTTTGTACTTAATTCACTTACTGACTCAGTATATGGACTCCATTCCAGGAACCATGAAACAATAATGGTAGGAATTCTACCTTTTAAGATGTAGAAAAGCTAATAAATTAACTAACATATATTAATTTTTTTTTTTATTTTATGCATTGAATACAATAAATACGTTTTGTTAATTTATAACGCTTCTTACTCCTGTTTAAAATGTAATAAATGAATTTTAAATGTATGTAATATTTGTAATATCTTTTTTAATAAGTCTCCATGGAACAATGATGTGTAATTATCTACAAGTGGTGTAATGTACCGAATTGTATTTAATTAATAAATAAACGCAATAAGCGCGTGCCATTTAATTATGCAAATATAATTCTAATTAAAATGTAATAAATGTGTTTAAAAAACGAATAATTGTTTAATTTATTAAAAAACTTAATCTATTTAATTTTAGAATTACACAATATACTTCATTCATCTTTAATTAGAAAGCAAAGTCGAAATCCAAGGTACGTTTTTTTGTATAGAGGGTAAACGAGATGGTAAGTGATTTCTGACGCTCATGTACATATGCAACACCAGTGAGCCCTTTAAGGATATTTGAGAGTTGGGAAAGAGGATGGGGCATGGGGAGGGGGATCAGGGCCTCCAGTTACCTAAGTCGCCGAACGAAACGCAGAAGCACAAGATGCCTCTACTTCAAGCCGGTATTCTGAGTGCCCATTCGAGCAACAAAAGCCATTGCTTGGCTTTACCACGTAGTGAGTTTAAAACTTTCAAGTGGATTTCAACACAGTTTCCTTTTTTTTATGGGAAAAGCGGTAAACGAGCAAGCGGTGCACCTGATGGTATGAGTGATTACCGTCGCCCACGTACATCTGCAACACCAGAGGAGCTACAGGTGTGTTGCCGCCCTTTAAGGGTATTTGGGAGATGGGAAGGAGGATAAGGAGTGGAATGGGGAAGGGGAGAGGGCCTCCTGTTACCTCACTCACCGAACGAAACGCAATAGCACAAGATGCCTCTACTTCACGCCGGTATTATGCGAGGTCAGCAGCTTAAGCCGCCGCTTGGCTCTAACACATTAAAAATCCATCCTCCATCATATAGATTATTTCATGAGAAAGGTTTATGTAATAACGCATTCAAATGTTTTATAACATATAAGAGATATGTCCGCGGTTCTCTAGTAAAATGATAAAATAAAGAAGTGTAAGGGGGGAGGTGCGAATTATATCCCTTTTTACTAATGCCAACCTCACCTGGTGGTGCACACTCCTTGCCAACTAACGAAGTTCTGGTGACCGACCAAATCTCACAGGATAGTCATGGGGAGCAGCATCACCAGTGCGAGGGTGAGCGGCCGATAACGCCCATACGATGAGTTGGTTTGCAGGTTGAGTATAGGCAGAACCTCTTAGAAATACATATATATTTAGAGCTTATTGGAGCTTTCTTGGTGAGGTCTTTGTTCAGCAGTGGACTCAATTATCTCATGACGAAGATTAAATAAAATAAGTGATGTAAGTTAACATAATTTATATATTTTTACAAATTTTTAATAGTTTTAACAGACTATAATATCACAGATAAATAAAATTACGCTTATAGCGATAAATGAATATCATTGAACATTTACTTAAAGTTAATGAACACTTATTCTCAAACTTTGTTGTTCTTAACACCTCTAAATTTATCTTCTATCTCCTGCAAACTCTTGCCCTTAGTCTCCGGCAATATGAAGTACATAACACCGGTTCCAATGAACGCTACAATACCGTAAAACAGGAATGTTATCACTTCGCCCAAACTGGACATCATGCCGGGGGCAGTTTTTACAACCACGAAGAATGACAGGAACGTTGTCGCCGAGCTGATGCCGGATCCTATTCCACGCACGTTCGTTGGGAACACCTCGCCGCACATCATCCAAGGCAGAGGGACGAGACCGATTGATATCGCGCAAATGTAAATCATCAAACATGATAGCGGCAGCCACGACATGTTCGTGGATTTTCCATCGGCCCAATAAAGGAACATCGACAGCCCTATCATGGACAGCGCCGTCCAGATACCGCTGATCAAACACAACGGCCGCCTGCCGTACTGTTTGCAGATCACACAGGCTACCACTGACATGACCACTCTCAATGCGTCAATAACCAGCATGGCGACGTAGTGATCTATGCCCTTCCCCACCGCCTTCTCGACTATCTCTATCGAATAGAATGCAACCGCGTTCACACCGGAAAATTGGCACGTTATGAAGAATATGATCATAATAGCTAAAGGTTTCAGGAGTTCGGGACTTTTTAAATTCGACAGTTTCTCCCTCCATGTCGGCGCAGGCTCGGAATCTGTTGCCTTGCGCTTGTCAATTATCGCTTTCAGCTCCGCTTTGGCCTCATCGCTATACCCTCTCAACCAGTAAAACGATTTAACGCCTTTGTCGACTTGACCTTTACAAATAAGCCAAGTCGGGCTCTCTGGCACTGCGCTCAACAGGATCACCGACAGTATCGGGAATAAGCAGCATATCACTGCGGTCCATTGCCATGTGATGAATGTCCCAATTAAGTGGGCTATAAGAATACCCAACGCAATTGCTAGTGATACTCCGGCTAGGAATATACCTCTGTACTTTGGTTCCGACGTTTCGCTGATGTAAACAGGTCCTAGTGGTCCTAATAGACCAACGCATAGGCCTGATAGGAATCTTCCAATTAGCATCAAAGTAAGATTGTTGGCACAGGCAATGAATATCCAGCCTATAAGGAGAGGTGCACACACTATGTAGTGTGAATTTCGTCTTCCAAACTTCTCCATCATCCATCCCGCGAGAAGGCAGCCTGGAGCCATGGGTAGTGCTGCCATCGCAGCTGGAAAAGATAAACATAAAAAATATCGTTACATAACAATTTTTTTCGATGAAATGCTCCGATTTAAAATTCGTGCGTTTGTTCCACATTTCGAAATGAACGATATCATCCTGTCTGATCTGGTCTCCATGTGACTACTTCCGTTTGAAAACTGTTACTAGATTAGATAACATATTTTACTTGTCATTTGATGTATCCAAATAAAAGACTAAATAATCTCTCTTACCACTGTTAACCCAGTCCAGGGGTTGGCAAAGGTTTATTTTAGTCTTTCCAACCAATTTGTCACAAGCTTGTTTGGAACAAAGTGACAGGTAGGGAGCCTGTCGCTTCTTAGTGTTCAGGCCAACACAAATCATACAAAATTTTGAAAAGCTCATTGGTACGAGGCTTCTTATAGGGTTCCTTGATTGGTAGGCAAATTTTTTTTATGGGTAAGGGGCCAGACGAGGCAGCGGCTCCTGTTGCCCGTGTACACCTACAACACAAGAGGTACTACAGCTGCGTTGAGATGGGAGAGAGGATGAAGCGGGAGGATAGATAGGGAGGAGTGGGTCCCCGGTCACCTCACTTACCGAACGAAATCAATGGTTGTAATAGGCCAGGCATACATCATCGTCCTTTCTTTCATCATGATAAAGGTAAGCTAAAAAAGGGTAAGTTCTGTTACCTATCCATGATGCAGTGCTTTCATCCCAAGGGATGACGCTGCCTGGTTCTTTCAGCTGCGGTAGAAGTATGGCGGAGTAGCCGGATGTGAGACCAGAGGTGAATGTCAATAAGATCGCTGCAGAAGCTGCCAGAGTCTGTAATAGATTTATTGGAACCATTAATAATTTATTATCTTAATATGCATTTTACTCTAGCATGCGTTATCGCAATCACAAGAAAGAGAAGTCTATCAGAAAATCTTTTGCAGGATATTTTACAATTCGATAACATCTGCATATTCTGCTGTTTCTTCCTAGCGACGGACGGCAAACATTTAATTAACTAGAGGTTTCCTTTAGTACTCAGATTCTCTTTGAGTTCAATATTTTGGAAGAGTTTTTAAACGGATTATTTTTCAAATAAAACACGGGAGTTCCACAAGGTATAGACCATCTTCTTCTACAAAAGCCGTGTTAGGTTTGGAGTCAAGGCGCTCGCTTTGATTTCCTCTTCAGGTACTGCTATTTCTCGGAGAAGAGAAAAGTGGATTGCTGAAGCCCTTTCTGTAAGGCCGAGACGTGACAAATGGTAATGCGTAAGCTCTGCCTACTTCTGCAGGTGATAGGCGTGTGTATATATACTGAAAAACATTCCTATAGAACAAGAAGTAAATAACCACATACACCCAAAAATCTAAAGTCGAACGCAAAATTAGCAAATCACTTGGTATGTTATATGATAAATAATTTTGGCTAAATATTTACTACAGTGTTACAACGTCACATACCGCTAAATATTTAGAGAACATATAATGCAAATAAATGTTAAGATAGAAACGAATACAGTGTGTGAAAAGTAGGAATGCAAATTAAGACATGACAGCCCCGAGGCCTATAAGCGTTTTAGTAATCACGGTTCTCGTGGTATGTCTTGCGTGTTCTTTGTTTACACGTCTGATAACATTATCTCGGTTCATTGTACCAACGTTGAAATTTATTCGAGCATCTGCTGTGAGAACATATTCATCATGACGTAGACTATCGCATGTGCAAAGGTCTGCTGTGTATCTGGGTTGCGAACGGTACCGGTAACTAATGCGACCATGTGTGCAGTGCAGCGGTTATATGATTTGTATCTTTTTTTTTCTTTATGGAAAAGGCGGCAAACGAGCAATCGATTCAACACCAAAGGAGCCGCTGATGCGTTGCCGGCCTTTAAGGGTATTTGGGAGATGCCGTGGTACTAAACCGGGCGAGCCAGCTCATTCGAGCAGCGGCAAAAGCTCTTACTTGGCTCTGCCACGTTCAACACACTTGTGTTCGCGCATCGTCTATCCGATTTACTTTGAAACTTTGTACAGTTGTTATTGTTATTGACCTAGTACCATCAGATATCGCATAAGTAATTTCAAAAAATGATTATATTTCATATATTATCTGTGAATGATTCATTGTCGTATTAAATTGAAGACCACGGGAACCATGTCGCGGACATTAGGTAGTACAGATGTAAGATATTGTACTAACATAGAGTAGTTTACCTGTTTCCATGCTGGTGAAAATCTGATGACAGTTTTCGAATCTGTGAGTAATGGAGCGTCTTTGTAATTTTCTTTCTCGTTCAACGCGAGGCCGGGGCTTGAGTTTGAAATCTTAATATTCTGCAAGTAATTTGAGACTTTTACACTGACATCATCAAACTCTTTGTTATCTTTGTTAAGCTTAGTTTCATTTGTGTTTGCGCCGTCTGTTGTTTCTTTGTCTTCATCTGTTGCGTCTTCAGAATTTTGTTCGCTTCTTATCGCTCTTATATCTCCAATTACATCGCCATCTTTTCCCATTTCTATCTGGAAATAGAAAATTTATTGGTTCAAAAAAATTTTTTTTTAATCGGTTTCATGAATTTCAAATGTTATAATGTTCTGTTTATTTTTAGATTACTTAGATCGTTTCCGAGCAATCCTTTTCATATACATTTATACACATATATGCAACAATGGTACGCTTAAAGTATTTAGACTTACATTTCAAATTCATTGGATTTCTATGTATAAGAGATATATCAAAATATTGACACCGCATATACTAATCTTTATGAACGGATTATTTCCTACACGATAACGATTTAGATATGGTATCAAATACTGATTATGTATTCAACGGATAGGTGACCGGGTAGCACACCAGTCAGAGCACTGCCCACTGAATCCTCAGTTCAAATCCTTCGAGACACAGTCCAGAAAGAGACTTACGTGGCTTCTCTGATCAATTTAATTACGTGTTAGGTTACTGTCGACAGAGCCGTGGTTGCCTAGTGGTCAGGGCGCTCACTTTAGTATCATAGAGCGCAAGTGACCTGGGTTCGATTCCCGGTGCCGGCAGCATTAAAATTTTAAAAGAAGTGAAGGAAGACATCGTGAGGAAACCTGCATATCTGAGAAATAATAAAAAAATATATAATATTTCGAGGATATGTGAAGCCCGCCAAGCTGCTCCATTGCGGGTTGGCGGGCCATTCCCGACTCCTACACCCTCTCGGGTATTTGAGAAGGAGGCCTTTGCCCAGCAGTGGGAACTTACAGGCTGCTACTTTACTTACACTGTCGACAGGCACACTGATGACGCGAATAAATTTACAGTATTTCCCAAAGTTTCATCCCTGACTGAAATATTAAATACATAATATGTGCAAGATTAGGTTTTCGATAGTGTTTAGAAGACGTAATAATTTTTAAAATGTCCATGTAAAAATCTGTTACCCTCTTTCTTTCCATGGGTCATAACAGGCGACTAAGCGAAAAGCCTTGAAACTTGAAGCCTTTTTAACGTGTTAGAGCCAAGCGGCGGCTTTAGCTGCTGCTCGAATGGGCCGGCTCGACCGGGTTGGTACCACTACCTCGCAGAATACCGGCGTGAAGTAGAGGCATCATGTGCTTCTGTGTTTTGTTCGGTGAGTGAGGTAATCGAATGCCCACTCCCCCTCCTCATCTTTCCTCCCATCTCCCAAATACCGTTTAAGGCCGTCAACGCCAGCACGCAGATGTACTTGGACGACGGTAATCACTTACCATCAGTTGAACAGATTGGTCCTTTGCCCTCTTTCCCATAAAAAAAAATCACTATCCGAGAGAATATCCTACTCTAACTCGAGTATCCTTTTTCGGAGGTAGAGCTCATAGCTACTGATTTGTAGTGGTTTGAGTGCTTATTTATATTAAAGTGGTTCCGTAAGATAAATAAATAAATGTGTCATGTCACAATGATAGAGTATTCTTTGACAAATTTCATTAATAATGTGTTGATTTAAAAGAATATTGTTAAGTTATGGAAATAAGGAAGTGAAATGCGTGGTATGCTGTGCACAATTTTTATCATAACAATTTCCTTATCTAACTTGATAGCGTTAAACTTTCGTGTATCTAACCTTGATGTCACATATTATATAACTAACTAATGTAAAATAATCAGGAGTATAAGGGTGTTACGGCCGTGTGATATCCGCGTAACAATCTACCACCTCCCTTTCTAGCAATCGCTACCGATAGAGGGCGGGATGAGCATTACGAGAAATACCAGACAAAAAATGAACACACCACACGACGGACAGAAGCATCTAAGGTGCGAGGTGTCCCCCTCTTCCCATTTTCCCTCCTGTCACCCAAATACCCTTAAAGATCGGCAACGCACCTGCAGCTCCTCTGCCGTTGAAGGTGTACATGTAATCACTTACCATCAGGTGAACCGCTTGCTCGTTTGCCGCCTTTTCCATAAAAAAAAATGCCTACCCTCACCTGCACGTGGTACACAGCCAACGATCAAATGATGGCGAAAAGTACATCCGCCAACCCCTATCTCACAGACTAGTCCTTGAGAGCAGCGTCACTAGTGTGACCGACTTAGTGGTGAACATGGGAACCCGAGAACCTTCCGAGAAATGCATTCCAGGTCTCACTGGTGATCTCTTGGAGAGGCATACGTTCAGACCGTGGAATTAAATAGGCAGATTAAGAATGTAGAACAGCTCAAGGACGGATAGTCCAAGCGTAAACTTGTATAGTGAACGAGTGTACTGGGTTCTAATCTCATGTTTATTGAAATATAAACTGATTAGTACCGCTCGCCCTGTGGTGACGATAAGCATCTTGAGATTTCGAGAACATGTGAATTCAACCAACACGCATCGGGGCAGCGTGGTGGACCCTTCCCGGCTCCAAAACTATTTCAAACATTGATAGGAGTCTTTTGGCCATCGTTGTGACATTTAGGTATTTTAGGTTTAAGCTATCTCAATAATTAAATTGGCCCCATTAAAAGCTCATTTATCTTAAGAAACAATTTATTTGTTTTGTAACGTGTCCTATCTGTCGGTAGTTCTTATGTTATGAATAAGAATTAATTTTTATGTAATAATAGGCTCAGTGATGACATACGGATCCGAGACTTGGTCCTTCACTGCAGGCCGTATGAGGAAGCTCAAAGTTGCTCAGCGCGCTATGGAAACGGCTATGCTCGGTGTTTCTCTGCGTGATAGAGTCTGCAACGATGATATCCGCAGCAGAACTAAGGTAACCGACATAGCCGTAAAGATCAGCAAGCTGAAGTGGCAATGGGCCGGCCACATAGCTCGCAGAACTGACAACCGCTGGGGAAAAAAGGTTCTCGAGTGGCAGCCGCGTACGGGCAAACGCAGTGTAGGACGACCCCCCACAAGATGGAGTGACGACCTGCGCAGTGTTGCGGGAAGTCGATGGATGCAGGTGGCTCAGGACCGTGCTTCGTGGCAATCTTTGGGGGAGGCCTATGTTCAGCAGTGGACTTCTAATAGGCTGAAATGATGATGATGATGATGAATAGGTTTAGTTTATTGTCACAGAGTACATAATGTTGACGTCCATTAAATAAAATAAAAAAAACTCTATGAACACTCGCATCTTCAGCCTTCAATTGCCAACAATGAAATTCAATTGAATCGGATCGAAATTCACCCAAGGTGATTCCAATCGATACATTTTTGAACATATGGTCAATTAATAAGCAGTTTATATACCTAAGCGAGTAAGAAACGAAACACTACCCGCGAATCAGTCTTAAATGCTTGATGTTCATTGATCGACATAATGATTTCTTGTATTTACGTGAATACGTTTGAAATTAAACTATTACTTACAGATTTTTATCGCGTCATAACATAGGCGCTCCGGGAGGTCTGCAGTCTTCTGGATCGCCCTAACATTACATTTGACATACCACATTGCTTCGCAAAAGGACACCGATTCCCGTCAAGCATGATTGGCTATGACAAAC
Source organism: Bhutanitis thaidina (assembly GCA_029286595.1). Classification (NCBI taxonomy): domain Eukaryota; kingdom Metazoa; phylum Arthropoda; class Insecta; order Lepidoptera; family Papilionidae; genus Bhutanitis; species Bhutanitis thaidina. The sequence goes on along the minus strand of JAGSMS010000023.1, from coordinate 730,627 downwards.
GTAATTTCAATGGAGAAGATGAGTGGAAGCTACCAACTGCTTGGGAGCACCCGCACCTAATTTAATTACCTAATTAATAAAATTAAAACCAAGATACCGTGACCTCATTCTGCGTAGGGCGGTCCAAAAATTAATAATAATAAGGCTGAAGGTTTATCGGTTTAACCAAGTCACCAGGACGTCATAGAGCTCAGTCTCACTCGGTCAAATCTATTGATTGATTTCATTCCCATATACACATTTATTTTGTTTATCATCTTGTAAAAGTCTGCAGCTGAACAAAGACCTTTCATGGATCATGGAAGCGCGAGATATAGCCGGCATGGCATGAATGGAAGATTTGGCCACCTGGTCTGGCTCCGTGAGCGCAACAGCGATGTTCTTCTCCATCTGGTGACCGAGCGGTCATCAGAACCCCGTTCGTTAATCAGCACCGGGCCTCGGATGGCAGAGTACCTCCCTTCGTTAGCAAGTTGTATTGTAGGTGCAGGAGGACACATGTATGTATATATATATCAAATATTTGATAGGGTTTTGGAGTCGCGAAGGGCCAGCCACGCTGCTCCAGGGCGGGATAGCGGGCTTCAAATGTCCTCGATGTTTTCCTTTACCGCCGAGCACCTGGTAGGCTAGTGGTCAGGGCGCTCACTTTAATTTCATAGAGCGCGTGTGACCTGGGTTCGATCCCCGGTGCCGGCACCACTAAAATTGTTAATAGCAATTTTAAGTGCTGTATTTACCACGTGCTCGGCGGTGAAGGAAAACATCGTGAGGGAACCTGCATGTCTGAGAAATATATAAAAATATAATTACGAGGATATGTGAAGCCCGCCAACCCGCACTGGAGCAGTGTGGCGAGCCTTTCCCGGCTCCTAATACCCTCTCCGATACTCGTATTTAAGAAGGAGGTCTTTGCCCAGCAGTGGGCAGTTACAGGCTGCTACTTTACTTTACGTGGTATTTAAAATTGCTATTAACTATGTATCCTACATTTCGTGGAAGTATTGTAAGGTCTCTCCGTACTAACCACCCAGGGCTAGGCTGGTTGGTGCTAGTGATACTGTTCCCCATCATTAGTCTGTGGAATTTGGGTTCGGCATATTCGGATGGGCCACCAGAGCCAAACAGACGTTGTTTCCTACCAGGGCACCACGTGCAGGCGTCGCAGGCGTGGCACGTGGCGTTTGGAGAAAGAGTTGGCACATCCCTTCCATTTATCCTTCTATTCTAGTTATTATCCGGATAACCTCTAGGCAATAATCGTTAAAACATCACTGCGTTTCTTCGCTTCCTTTTAAATAAATTATCTCATTATTATGCAACATGATATTATTACTCGGCCCATTGTTTGAATGCATTAAATGAACCTCCGAGCAATGTTGACAAGTGCTTCTTTATGTCTGTGTGTGACTATTAACTCGTGAGTTAATTCACGTAGTATATCAAGAGTTTCGTTGACGTATATTTTACAATTGTTTTATGATGTCTTTCTCAACGCAAGTTCTAAAATAAAACAGAGCGAAGAATCTGTACATACTTAAATGACAATTTGGTTATGTTATGTATACCCCATACGTACATAAACATGTACGTATGGGGTATATATATGCAAACACACATTATGTGCATCTGTCTATACGTATAAAAACGTAACGTCATGACAAAATTGTATGGTCCGCGAGAGCTACACGGAGTAATAAAACGAATCGAATGGTTTTTAAAATAATCAACCTACAGATGCCTATGAGATTGTATTGACACACAGACCCACAGAACAACAAAAAATAATGAGAAACTTTAGGCTAACACGGCATAACTATTATATAATCGGTGACTAAGGCTCTAGATCAGTAAAATTAGAACACAAGAAAAAAAAATTTTGAAAAGGTCGTCGATAAAATATAACCAAACCCCACTAAACGCACATCTCTAATTGCTACACTTCAATCAGGTTCGCTTCCAAGCAATGTTGCTATGCAATTTGAATATTAACAAGCGATGAATTATAATATAAATACCCCAGGCCCCATAATTTAGATAATCACAATAGTTGGTTGATGAATAGAAGTCGCTCGACTTGCTGTAGTAAATTCGTTTCATGATTTTTATGATCGTTCCTTATGTAACCGTTTTGTTTCTACCATTTGTAATATTATTTATTTACAAAAAAACATTGAGCTATGCTACTAAGAAGAAAATGAGAAAGTATAAATTCACTCTTAAGTTCTACTTGGGTTCTATTCACAGTTCTACTACAGATTCAAATTAATCACGGATTCATAATATTATGTATAGTTGAACAAATGGAATGAATACGAAGGTAACCAACGGAATTAAAAAGTCATCAAATCCCTAGGTTCATCATACTATCGGTGGTTCCTATTTTATTTGGCAGTATAGCATTTGTCAAACAGATTTCGAATTAACACTTAACATCAGCTGATGATAGAGACAGACGCCATATTGAATCTACTCCGATATTAGCACATTACACCGCCGAATTTGGAGACTTAAGACGTACTTTCGTGTTACCAAATTACACATAAGCTAAACTAAAGTGAATGTTTAGTCTACTCTCGAGATTCAGAGCTTCAAACATTTTTTTGTCACTGAAAAATAACTTAATTGAATTTCGAATTGTAATATTCGCTTTTGGGTCAACATTATACACCAAACATGCAAATTACAGTTCATTAACTCATTCCGTCTACGAACTGGAGACCTGTGACATACGAACGTATACACGAACAGAGAGACAATAAAAGAGCTCCGCTTCGCCCGATGGTTATGGGACCCGTAAAATCAATCAATTCTCATGTTGTATACAACAATACATGTGAATTAGGTCTGTATTCGAATCGAGGGCGGATAAGCTAACCGTCTAATATGTCCTCGTTTTTATGTCTATTAAGTAATTTCAAGTAATGCCATCCGAACATGTTTTACATATCATTGCAATTACAAACAAAATAAATTTATAATTCAATGACGCAGCTTATTATCGCCACTTTAACCTATTTTCTAATCACCAGTTAAATATGTATTTATAACTAAAAAGTGACGTAGTAAGCTTACTGAGTTATGCATATACATGTCATATTCAAATACATAAAAAGAGAGAACACCTACGGTGTTTCCTTAGCCTGTTTCTTATCCATCAGAGGATTCGCATTACGAAACGGTGGTAGATTGACCAAAAAAAAATTACAATTGACTAGCGCCATTTGTTCTTCTTAAGTGAAATAAAGAATTTCCATTAATTTCATTTCATTCATTAATTCATTCATATAAGTGACTCGTCGTCTGTAATAGCATAAATTAGTGTATTTTCTTTATATCTATAATTATCTCAGATTCTTTTCTGCGTGTAATATTCTTTCCAGTTACATCACTGAATTCGTGTAACGATGAGAAAGAATGTCTGACTGAGTTTTATCCGAATACCATTACGTATATCTTCTTTGTTCGGCTTAGGAGGTTCTTGCTCGGTATCGACTGCCGAAATTAAGGAACTTCATCACCCCTGACTAACCCTGGGTGTTGACCAAGGACACTGAAGGCAGATATGCTCAACTTTTGCTTAGCTCGCTGCGTAGTTCGATATTCCCAAACAGACAGTTGTCTAATCTAGCCGAGACAAAACATAGAGTAAACGCCTCACACCATAGACGCCGCTGCCCATCTCTGCTCTGTATATTTTCGTTCAGAATTTTTTTAGATGATTAATTAGCCATCGAACCTTACCACACCCACGGGTATAAAGGCTAAGGTAGGGTCTCTCCCAACGCTGCCTCACGGGTTATTAACACATAGACATACTAATCATCATACCAATTACATATCAGGTGAAATGTATGTACGTTCCCTAACTTACTTTCATAAGTAAATCTTTTGATCATTCTTTTATTAAATAGGATCCACTTAAGTTATTGACTTGTGTATATTTAGTTTATAACTGTGGACCTAACACTAATGCATTTGCATAAGGGCACTAAGAAAATCAAAACGTCAACCTCTCCTGTACGTGGTGCACCTCGCTAACTGACAGACAAGGTTCTGGCGACCGAATGATGGCGGAATGTCTCTCTGAATTTGCCGAACCCAAAGACGGAGGCATGCACTCCTCATTATGTTTTTCTGTTCGATTGAAAGCCTAAACGTTAAGTACGTATCTGTTTTCTACGTGGTAGAGTCAAGCAATAGCTTTAGGTGCTGCATGAATGGGCCGGCTCGAACAGGTTAGTACCACTACCTAGCAGAATACCCGCGAGAAGTGGAGGAATCTTGTGCTTCTGCGTTTCGTTCGGTGAGCGAGGTAACCGGAGGCCTCCACCATCACCCTTCCTCGTCCCCTCACCCGTCTCCCGAACATCATCCGGCAACGAACCAGCGACTCCTCTAGTTGTACGTGAGCGTACCCATAAAAAAAAGACTAGCAGAAGATCCGGTTTTTGTGTCATGTCATCAACACTGATGATACGCATTTGCTATATATATTGTATATTGATGATATTGCGTCACATATAGAGACATAATAACTAATTAAGAATGTTGTTGTGTATCTCTTATTGCGTATTTAAATCTGCTAACTGTGTCATTTTTCATGTAATTCCCGATTAGTGTATAGTTTTTTTTTTAGTATCGGAACAGAGGCATACGTGCAAGCAGCTCACCTGATGGTGAATTATTACCGACGCCCACTTGCATCTGTAACGTTGAAGGTGCGTTGCCGGCCTTTAAGGTTATTTGTATTCAGCGAAGTCACGGTACTACCCCGGTCTATACCTCTACCGCGTAAAACATATATAAAACTTAGTAACAAGTTTGTTCTAGTGACAGGTTTGACAGCTGTGTGACGTGGAATTTATACTCTGTAATAAGACTCTCTAGTCATTTCGCGTTACTGTCGATACTAAAGACTACTATATCTATAAACACAAATCCTTGCTTGCCCCACTACTGCATAACTCTGGTGATAATAACGGCGTACGGTTTCAATTTGAAATTACGCATGACTCGACAGATGGACACGTCGCGTCGAGGAGGCTTGTCTAGTTCACTCGGGCACAATTATCGAGGATATTAGACAAGACGTCATGTATGTTCACAGTTTAAATTGAAACCTATCACAGTTATGATTCCCATCAGAGTCAAGCGATAGATCCGCTGAACGGGTGGGATAGACACCGGTTAATGGCGAATATCTTTAACTCCCGTGAATATGGTTATAGGCGACTTGAAAACCGTGCTCGACATCCGTAATTTTCTATCTCATTGAGATGCGAAATAATGCTTGCGGATGTCTGTTTGGCTTCGCTGAATCGGGTAAAATGGAAATGTATAATCCCTGCCTACTACAACTAGGCGATAGTCTCCTTCTCTACTCAGGAGTAGTCTTCCTTAGTCCTTCTCTACACCGCCAAATAGCGGTGCAGCAGTGTTGTGTTCCAGTACGAATGGTATAGAGAGCCAGTACCATAAGGGGTTGCGAGGGATTCTATTTAAGTCCACAGAGGTGACAGTGCGTCTGTAACCTGTTGAAATTGTTTGCAGGTGTCCATGGGCTGCAGTAACCATTTACCAACAGGTGGAACTGTTACGTAGCACGCTTGTTACATAATACTCCTAACATCGCAGTATGTGGGAGAACCATGGGGAAGACAATGGGTCACGTTTTATCCAGAGAGCGATAGTACCTTTACCTACCTAAAACGTATAGTTTTAAAAAAAATACCATAAAGACTATACCTAAGGAGGTTCTTTCGCCTGTCACCGTCAGAGGATGTTCGAGGACCTCCTTACGAAACGGTGATAGATTAAAAAAAAAAGTCTTGTGAAATTTATGTTTCTTATGTTGATGAATAAATGATTTAATTTGGTACCCCGTGAGTGATAACAGATCCTCGAACAAAATCGCTCAACTTGTATGTAAGAAAAATAAGTTTTTCGTTTAAAGTTTATAATAAGGCTCTATCGATACATAAAGTATTTAAAAAACAAAAAGATGATTTAAAATAAGTTTTATGCCCCTAAGTGGATCGTTGGACTGAACATTGAAACGGCGTAAGGGTTACCACCTGTCACGTTGTTCCAAATAAACTCTGATGAACAGTGGGTTGCAACGTCTAAAAATGTGACCTCAAACCACCACAGCATAATAAATATTACTATCAATACAAATAGATAATGTCGTTACCAATGCTGGCTTTTCCAAATTTAAAAGTAGCGGGAAAATAACATATAAACTCACCGCCTTCCTTCCGTTGCATTCAGTTTTTTTTTTTCACATAATAAAACGATACGACACAAATGTCGCTAAATAACGCATTATCGACAATACACTGTATATTCACAAATAATTACCTGGTCGTTGTTTATAATAATCTCGAGCTCGCTCACAGATACGCGCACTAGATTTCTTTCCACTTATAAATTAATTAATTACAATTGGTGCGTTAGACTTCGTGTATCACAATTAGTAGACTGATACGCTGAATCGCTGAATGATACGATTTGCACGCAATACGCGCTGGCGGGTTGAGAGCGTAGTGACGGTGCCGTGTATCCGCTCCTTATTATATCGACAATTTATCGATAAACAGTTCGGACAGCGCGGCGATGCTTGCCAATTAATATTCATAACAGTCTATAGGAAGTTCAAGGTCATGTCCATCTGAAATTGTAATCGAATTCGAGAAGCTGATTACATAAATTAACCCCTCCTATTCTCCTCCTCCTTTATATAGCAGAATGTCCACAATGAGAAGCAAAGTAATGCTGTTTAAAACATCATTATCACAAAATTACGATCTTCTGCTAATGTTATATATTCAATACCGTAAGACTGCGTGAATCATCAAAATTGTTTTAATACAGATGTGCACGTGTTATATTGTACATAACAGTGGTACTGGCTACAAGGCTTTTAGCACAAAAAAACAATTTTTCCAGAATTATATCATAATTGTCATAATAATTGCTATACTACTTGTTAAAATATTGACAGTAAATTGATAGTCAGTCTTTATTGAAAGACATGTAGAACAGCTGGAACCAAAATTTAATTTGGCGGCCTCGGATCTTGAATAAAATTTTCCAATCACTGTTCACTTGCGGTACAAAACACTATTAGTACTATTTTTCATCATAACAGGAAATGTACAGATATAATAACATTTAACAAAAGACACAACCATCACTTTCTTTCTCTTTTTTAATTAATTTATGGCTTCTCTTGGTAGAATTCTGTCAGGGTCAAGTCAGTAACCATCGAGTTTACGCGCCAAAAGTTCCGTCACGTGTGTAAGTTTTATCTGTGATTACATTAATAATTCGAACTTCAAAAAAGACAAATCTCTCTTAATTTAATATGCGTACCAACATTGTCTATTTGCTCTTCATTAATGTATAATTGCTTAAGCCGTGTGACTGATAACGGAGATACCTGTGAATGTGTGTCAAGCGATAATGCTTACAGAGAGGAATTCTAAGTGTTTGTAAAAAATACACAAAAATGTTCATAGTACAAGGTCACTGTCGATTTGTACTTTATTCAAGCACTGTTAGTGTTCGGAATGCTCGCTCTAATTTCACATTACACAGGTGAAATGGAATTATTGAATTTACCACGTTCTGGGCGTCAAAGATAAACATCGTGAAGAAACCATACCTGTTTCCACGTCGTCTGAGAAGTAAGAAAAATGTGGTTATGAGGACCACCGTCTAACCACCGATCAAAGCCCCACCAAAAACAGAGTGGCTCCAAAACCCTCTCAAGGAGTGGAACATGTAGAGACAGCTACTTTAATTTTTTACGGTACAGTTAGATCAACGGGTTAGAAATTGATTGACTGGTAAGGAACACTTTAATACAAGGAGATGAGACATAGTTAAGCAAGAAAATCTATTTAGTTTTCAATATAAAAATAATTAGCTGTTGGACCACAATTTGATTTTAGGTGCTGATAAAGTTCCAGGTGTACTATTTAGAAAAGACTGAAGAGTGTAGGCTGTAGGAGAACCTGTCTGAACTCTTTGTCCAGAAACACCTACACATATCTGGTTTAGTAAATTCACCTTATAGCTGGTAACTAGCCGAGATAGATAATCAAATTTAACCCCGTATACGCTAGAAAGGAATCCATGCGTTACAGTAATATTTAAGGCCGAAGTAATAAAATTAAATACTATGTACTTATTCTTTGACGTATGTATGTATGTATATATATTCACGCTTTGTTCCCAACGGGGTAGGCAGAGACAATCTTCTTCCACTTGCTACGGCCCTGACATACGTCTTTCGTTTCTTCCACTTTCATCAATCTTCGCATGCATGCTTGTTGGTTTAGAGTGCTCTTGACCTGGCCTTTTTTCAGAACATCTCCGATTTGATCGTGAAATGTTCGCCCAGGTCTTCCTCTCCCGACTCGTATCAGAATACCATACTTCTTTGACGTAATGCATTTAAATTTCTTTTGTTAACTTGCTAACTTAAATATCTACCACAATTTTAACGATCCCACTGCCGAAGAGAAAAAATATAAACTGCTATTAAAATACTACTAAAATAATAAATTATTATTTTTGTAATGTTTTCAAGTGCATAGGAGTACCGAGCAGAACCGGTTCTCAAAAGCATCACCTGTTTACAAGTATAAGCAGCTATCGCCCACCTCAAAGATATTAAATGGTAAACGACCAGCCCCAAAATAATCTAAATTTTTCAACACGGGACGTAATGTGGATTAGCTCTGATTAACGTTCATTTATGATTTCGTTTTTAGACGACATATTCCGAAAGTATTTGGCAACTTTCTTTGTTTACTGATAAAACAATTGAGATATTTGCAGAGACTAAATGGCGCAAACACATTTGAGTAAATCGCGTTGGAAATGGTTTTCTTTATCTAAAAATAGCAGCTCTACTCACATTGTACTGTTTTTCAATTTAGTATATAGTTACATTATTAGCGTTATTCGAATATGCAACGAAAATTATTTATGTTTACATTATTACTTCGGCAAAACAGACTGTCGACGCGCTGTAAAGTAAAGTAACAGCCTCAAAGCGCCCACGGCTGGGCAAAGGCCTCCTTCTCAAAAATCTGAGAGGATGTAGAAGCCGGGAAGGGCCCGCCACGGTGCTCCAGTGCGAGTTGGGAAACAATATTTTTTATTATTACACAGACATGCAGGTTGCCTCACAATGTTTTCCTTCACCGCCGAGCGCGTGGTAAATACAGCACTTAAAATTGCTCTCAATAATTTTAGTGGGGCCGGCATCGGGGATCGAACCCAGGTCACTTACGCTCTATGACACTAAAGCAAGCGCCCTGCCCACTAGGCTATCAAAGCTCTCGACGCGCTGACCGTATTTAAAAAGGATAAATAATATTTTTTTTTATTAATGGGTAAATGAACAATCTTTGGGGGAGGCCTATGTTCAGCAGTGGACTTGTAATAGGATGAAATGAGCAAGCGGCTCGCATAACGGTAAGTGATAACTGACATCCACGTACATCTGCATCACCGGGGGAGCTGCAGGTGCTTTGCCGGTTTTCGGACGGATCGGATTCTCGAATTCACAGGTTTCGTCATGATGATTTCTTTCTTTGGAGAACTGTATGAATGCGTTACTTCCTCGTCACTTCTACACCTTGGTTCATTAATCATAGTACTAAACTGGACGGAACCATGGATTCTCTTTCTCTGCTACCATACGATAATGTGTCAACTAATGATGCTGATGAAACTACCTAGAATCTTGGCTGTATCTTCCGGATTATCTGGGCATGATATGTTAATATTAACGCAGACATATCTCCACCTTCCCATACCTACTAGGCGGTAGACTAATGTTGTGCCTTGCAAAATACCGGGGTGAAGTAGGAGCGTCCTGCGTTTCGTTCGGTGAGTGAGGTAACCGAAGGCCCAGCCCCTCCCCCCCCCCCGCCATTCCCCCTCCCATGTCCCAAACATCCTAAGAGGCTGGCAACGCACCTGCAGCTCCTCTGGAGTTGTCGATGTACGTAGGCGACGGTAATCACTTACAGGTATGAAAAAAAGGAATATACTAGTATAAAACAATTACGTCACTGTTCCTTTATAAAGAAGAACTCATTGCGTGTTGGAATAAAATCTATTCTATTGTTACATCCAGGCCAGGAGTTAACACAACCAACGACTATTGATCTCCGCGGTACTTAGTGGTTGTTTACTGCTGAGCCATGGGTATTGGGTTCCATGCCGGTCGAAGTCAAAATTTATGCAACTAAAAAACAAAAAAACCAAGAAAGAGAGTTGCAGTGTTTCTAGTATAGGTGTACTAAAATTTGTCTCAGTTTTTTTTTCCTAAATTTTATTTTTCGTGCGTCACACAATCTATTGGTTTTTCGGTTCTGGTTGTGTCGTGTCTCTCGCACTGCATCTGATTCTACCTCCGATCTTATTGCGTAATCATTACAACGATGGATACGAGAAGGTGAAGACGGGTGATTGCCTCTGTGTTTGGCTTTTCAATATCTCTTACGTATTTGACCACGGTCGCTTCACTTGCGGACCTTCCGCTCGCGTGGCTGGTCCGCCGAAGCCAAGGTCCGCCAAGGCCGCCGACCCCACAGCGTATCCCTTGCCGTGGGATTTTTTAGTCGGCGCATCCCGACATAACCAGTCGCTGCCTTCGGTGACAGGTAGGTGTCGAGCGATTGTTTCTCACGCTAAAACAAAAGACAACTTCCGAGCTTTCGGGAGATGCTGCCGTATGTCGAATACGACGTGGCATATTAACGAAATTATATAAACCCGTATGGCCCGAATTTGACCAATTGTTTGTAACAAAAAGGGGGTGAACTAACACGGAAGGAGAACATCCCAGTGTTCGCATGCGTGGGGAGAGGGGTTTTAAATAGAACATTGCAGCTAACAAATACATTCATCACTTCACCTCGCTGATGACGATAAACTCCGCTAACATATGTTCCGTAACTCTACGCAAACACATGTGGGGCAATGTTACCTGCCTTGGCGGCAGTAAACGCACAAATGGTTTTCTTTCTGTACACATCTATATAAATGAATACTCAAGAAAAAAAAAAAGGTGCTAAAATTTTCAACGTTCACGTATCAATGTTATGTTTTGAAAATTACAATTGTATCGATATGGTCGTAGAATCGAGCACCTCAGCACATGCCTACGTTTTCGAATGTCGAGCTAATATTTGATTTCGTCATTACTCCCGGCTATCCCTGACCTCGAGTTACTCGTAAGTGTTAATATGTCATAAATTCTGAGAAAACCATCGAATGGGGAAAATAACTTCGACCTATGTCCACTTAGTAACAATGGGCCTTGTCTTAATTTTGTTATTATTTCATCTGTATCGCGGTGGAAGTTTACATAGACATACCGCACACAGACTAACACCTACCGCTTGGCCATTACGCTACCGCTTCTTAGTCTAATAATTCATTCAAAGGATAGGTTTACGGTTAAAGACGGGACACAAGAAGTCCATGTATTCTCAAACTGTAACTTAGTTAATTACGTCCGCGAGCGGTGCATATGTACGTATAAATATAAAGTTTTTTTTTTTTATGGAAAAGACGGCAAACGAGCAAGCGGTTCACCTGATGGTAAGTGCTTACCCTCGCCCACATACATCTGCAACACCATAGATGCTACAGGTGCGTTGCCGGTCTTTAAGGATATTTGGAAGATGGGAGGGAAGTGGAGAGGAAAAGGGCCCCTCCCTTTTCCTCTCCAATGTGGGCCTCCGGTTACCTCACTAACCGAACGAAACGCAGAAGCACAAGATTCCTCTACTTCACGCCGGTATTCTGCGAGGCCGTGGTATCAATCCGGTCGAGCCGGCCCATTCGAGCAGCAGCTAAAGCCGTCGCTTGGCTCTACCACTCTTAAAAACATAATAATACTACTAATCAATATACGAATTATATATCAGGTGAAATGTATAAACGGAGGCGTGCATAACTAAAAGACATGATGTAACAATTTGTTTCTTATTACACATTGTAAACAGTAGTGTAATGGTGTTAAGTATTTAAGTAACAAGTACTATTTCCAGTATTACTTGAGCAAAGATACATCTTTCATGATATATTGTTTTAATATGTTCTTAAAACTATTATATCTGCGTTCATGCTTTATATTAAAACTTTTAAATAAGGATACAAGTATTATATCTGTACATTTGGTTAACATTCATTATACTAGTTAGCCGTATCGCGAATGGTTTGCTTGTCCGCTTGTAACATGTTGTGTATTGTTTCTCCAGTTTAATGTGTCTCGTGCATTCCATTTAAAACCCTCTTCGACTTTGATTTAGAATTAGGCAGGCTGACTGAAGCGTGTTGCGGATGTTTGTATATTTGTTAGTTTGTTTAACTGGTAATGGGGTATATACCATATTTTTCTTTTCTTCTATAACATCAGAAGATCTGCACGTACGTTCCCTACTTATATTTGGGGGATGGGATTTGGGAAGTGGGCCTCCAATTACCTCACTCACCGAACGCAACGCAGAAGCACAAGATACCTCTACTTCACGCCGGTATTTTACGTGATCGTGGTACTACCCCGAGCGAGCCGGCCCACTCGAGCAGCAGCAAAAATCGCCACTTAGCTATAGTATCCCCGAGGATTGTGGTGGAATGCCTTACAGCCCACAGCCCGGTGCGCAATTTTAAGCGCTGCGTTTACCACGTGCTCGGCGGTGAAGGAGAAAATCGTGAGGAAACCTGCATGTCTTAAAGATAATGAAAAATATGAAGTCCGCCAACCCACACTGTAGCCCTTCCCAGCTTCCAAAACCCCATCAGATATTCGAGAAGGAGGCCTTTGCCAAGCGGTGGACATTTTGAGACTGTTACTTTCAATGTTTATTCTTCTGGCTCAGTACGTTGCATCTTCTTCTGGGTCTCCCACAACCATTTACATCTATTTGGTACAGGTAGCGTAAGACGAGCGTGTGCTCACAGCGTGTTGAGTTTGAACATATCTTCTTTAGTCGATCTTAGTGAATAGAAGACATATCGATATACATGTGATATATTTTATCTTCAAACGAATTTAAAGAAGCTTTCATTCCATCGTTGAATACATTACGCCGTGACATGCATATGAAAATAGAAGCGAACTATAGGAGGTATGGCAATGTCGATGCCTTGCCCTTGTAACATAAAACAAAATTGATATGTTTGTCCGCGTTGGTGTAAGGAGCATAGCCTGGAGTTGCTTATTATGTATGTATGTATGTATATGTTGACGCCGTGTTCGCAACGGGGTAGGCAGAGACAATCTTCTTCCACTTGCTACGGTCCTGACATACGTCTTTCGCTTCTCTCACTTTCATCAATCTTCGCATGCATGCTCGTTGGTTTAGAGTACTCTTGACCTGGCTTTTTTTCAGAACGTCTCCGATTTGATCGTGAAATGTTCGCCTAGGTCTTCCTCTCCCGACTCTACTATTTACACTCGCCTCATATATTTGTTTCGTCAACCTACTTTCATCCATCTTCTCCACATATCCAAACAAACTCAGCATCCCTTTCTCAATTCGTGTCACTCTTCGTCTTTCACGCCGCAATGCTCACATCATTTCTTATTTGCTTATTATCATATATACTTATATCTAACTACACGCCTACACAAAGAGAGATGTAAGTATGTGTATTTTTGGTACATGTATACCAAAAATACCACTAAACTAAATTCTAAATTGCAGACCTTCTGCTCGCGAGTCTCTTTCTCCGAAGCTGTGGAGCCCACCGTATATACCGTGGGGGTTTTAGTCTGTCCAACATCTTCAGTGTTGATCCCGACATAACCAGTCACCGCCCTCGGTGATTGGTAGATGTTAGCACATTTCCCCCGCTTAACAATAAAATTATAACTAAATGTGAAAGTTTATTCATCACGTTATTAAGCACTGAATGGGTTTAAATTGAATTCGGTAAAGGTTCGATTACGTCACGGAATAAGCCCTAGAGTCTCTATCATAGAGTTCACATGCCGTAATTATAATATTAGGACACGCGGCCGAAGCCGCGGCTGCTCGCTAGTATTCAATACATTTGGCTATATCCAACATTATGCGGTGATATGCTACGGGAACGGGTTTTAAGGTTTATTGACATGTCTGAGTTGTTTCTATCGTCGAAGTGGTTATCACTGACCTCTATATATCACCTTTTATATTTTAAAAATAGGGGGCGAACAAGCGAGCGTTTCACCAGATGGTAAGTGATTACCGACGCTCGCGTACATCTGCAACACAAGAGGAGGTGTAGGCCTTTCAGAATATCGGAGTAGAAGAGGGGGAGATGGACTCCGGTTACCTCACTCTGGAAACGAAATCCAGAAGCACAAGATGCCTCTACTTCACGCCGGTATTCTGCGAGGTTGTGGTGGCAGCCGCCTGGATTGGTGCTCTTACCTATTTCAGCCACCAAAAATCAGAGCAATCTCTCCTGTGTTCAAAAATACATAGTGTCCAGCAGAACTCTTTTCCTGGTCGTAAGGCACGAAAAACTTCAACTTCGTAGGAGCTCCAGACTGACTCTCATCTAGTTCAGATCAGAACCCGTTGGGCTATAAATTGTGGTCATTACTAGAGTACATGACCTGCTCAAAACGTTTCTCCTATATCTAGTGACTAGAGAGATAAAAGATACTATAACTATTCTTTTTCTGTTCAAGCTACAGCTAATAGATCATTGACAATATTCGGCTTATCTATTTTCGATTTTTATTATATATTTATTTATGTATCTTTTATATACTTATATCTAACTACACGCCTACACAAAGAGAGATGTAAGTATGTGTATTTTTGGTACATGTATACCAAAAATACCACTAAACTAAATTCTAAATTGCAGACCTTCTGCTCGCGAGTCTCTTTCTCCGAAGCTGTGGAGCCCACCGTATATACCGTGGGGGTTTTAGTCTGTCCAACATCTTCAGTGTTGATCCCGACATAACCAGTCACCGCCCTCGGTGATTGGTAGATGTTAGCACATTTCCCCCGCTTAACAATAAAATTATAACTAAATGTGAAAGTTTATTCATCACGTTATTAAGCACTGAATGGGTTTAAATTGAATTCGGTAAAGGTTCGATTACGTCACGGAATAAGCCCTAGAGTCTCTATCATAGAGTTCACATGCCGTAATTATAATATTAGGACACGCGGCCGAAGCCGCGGCTGCTCGCTAGTATTCAATACATTTGGCTATATCCAACATTATGCGGTGATATGCTACGGGAACGGGTTTTAAGGTTTATTGACATGTCTGAGTTGTTTCTATCGTCGAAGTGGTTATCACTGACCTCTATATATCACCTTTTATATTTTAAAAATAGGGGGCGAACAAGCGAGCGTTTCACCAGATGGTAAGTGATTACCGACGCTCGCGTACATCTGCAACACAAGAGGAGGTGTAGGCCTTTCAGAATATCGGAGTAGAAGAGGGGAGATGGACTCCGGTTACCTCACTCACCGAACGAAACGCAGAAGCACAAGATGCCTCTACTTCACGCCGGTATTCTGAGAGGTCGTGGTGGCAGCCGCCTGGATTGGTGCTCTTACCTATTTCAGCCACCAAAAATCAGAGCAATCTCTCCTGTGTTCAAAAATACATAGTGTCCAGCAGAACTCTTTTCCTGGTCGTAAGGCACGAAAAACTTCAACTTCGTAGGAGCTCCAGACTGACTCTCATCTAGTTCAGATCAGAACCCGTTGGGCTATAAATTGTGGTCATTACTAGAGTACATGACCTGCTCAAAACGTTTCTCCTATATCTAGTGACTAGAGAGATAAAAGATACTATAACTATTCTTTTTCTGTTCAAGCTACAGCTAATAGATCATTGACAATATTCGGCTTATCTATTTTCGATTTTTATTATATATTTATTTATGTATCTTTTTATATACTTGTATACGTATTTGTGTATTTTATGGTATAAATATTCATTTAATTACATAGTGTGTTTATATGTACTTATCAACTTATTATTATTGGAGTTTTTTATTTTATTTTATTTGTTATTCTTTGTTTTGTACCTGCCAACTACCTTTCACCATAACAAGGGTTGACTGGTAGAGAATACCACTTGGCATTAAGTCCACCCATTGTAACCTTAAGCTTAAGGCTAACAATAAAGAATAAATAAATAAAAGGCCTGCCGGTCACTTTGAATAGAATTGTTTTTAGTTAAGTGCACACTTCGATAAATATGTCCTCGAAATTTTTATTATTAAATAGACACGCATTTTACGTTTAACAGAACGTATGGCCATGCTAGGTATTAGAATGTTACCACCAAGTCGAAAGTACCCTTGAACTAGCCATGTACGCTGAACGCTAAAACCGGTTTTTTTTGTTGGTTTATTTCCGTATTTAGAATCGCTAGTGTTTTTCAATTGATTTTCATCGATATAACATATCTGTGTATACAAAACATAAACACTTGGGATATGGTCTATGGACGTATTCAATGGTTTTAGAATATATATTACAATTTTCATCGCTACAAACCGGCCTATTTAGGTCCAACGCTGAGCAGCATGGTGGTTACAGCGCACGGTTTGATTTCAAAGCACGCGAATGACCTTCGTTTTCTTGTACGTTTCGGTTCCTTTACTCCTGATTTTCTGGTTCAATCAAGTCCTGGGGCGAAATTGTGAACGGTGATATTAAGTGCTGAATTTACCTCGTGCTCGGCGGTGAAGGAAAACATCACGAGACCGTCATGTCTGTGTAATTCCAAAAAAAATATCGAGGATATCGCGGCGGCTTTTGCCGCTGCTCGATCGGAGTAGACCCACGATCTAGCAGAATACCGGCGTGAAGTAGATGCATCTTGTGCTTCAGCGTTTCGTTCGGTGAGTTAGGTAACCGGAGGCATACTCTCCCTCCCCATCCCAATCCTGATCCTCCCTTTCACCTTAAATGCCGGCAACGCACCTGCAGCTCCTCTGGTATTGCTGTATCTAGGCGACGGTGATCAATTACCATCAGGTGAGCCGCATGTTCTTTAGGCCCTTTCCCATAAAAAAAATATGTAGTCCCCCAAACAGCAATGGAGCAGCGTGACGGAATCTTCCAGGCTCCAAAACTTTCTCCAATATCCTGCTACTCTACTGAACGGCGGACATTTCTGAGTGGATTTGTCCATACTCTCCACGCTGGAGAGTGGGATTAATGAGCACAATACCTCGCACTGGTGATGCGGCCCCATCACTAGTCAGCGAGATTTGGGCTGGGTAAATTCGAAGAAATCTTTCGCCATCATTCGGTCAACAGAGACTCGTTGGCAGAACAGAGTACATACACCACGTGCAGGCGTGGTTGCCAATTGGAGCAAAATAGGGTATATATATATACTTAGAATTATAATTATTTACATGTTTCTGTATCAAAAATCACGCCGTTCTTACTGTTTGAATTGTTTTAACATACTTGAGTGCTTTGTGTCATCACGCTGTTAACGGGAAGCAGAGGAGAAAATAAAAAACTATGCGTGCGGGCGGAAGTTATTTCACTTCTAAATGGATACAAATATATACCAGCTATGTAAATAATAAACAGCGTCTTGCCCGCAGTGTAACAATGGCTGAACGGACTGAATGATAAGACCACCCTCTTGATGGTACGTAGTGATAGACATGTTATGCCCTTAGAGATTTACTATCTTCTATCCTTATCATAAAGAATCAATATATTGTCTCATTCTTTCTCATACCGATTACAATTTTCATCGCTACAAACCGGCCTATTTAGGTCCAACGCTGAGCAGCATGGTGGTTACAGCGCACGGTTTGATTTCAAAGCACGCGAATGACCTTCGTTTTCTTGTACGTTTCGGTTCCTTTACTCCTGATTTCCTGGTTCAATCAAGTCCTGGGGCGAAATTGTGAACGGTGATATTAAGTGCTGAATTTACCTCGTGCTCGGCGGTGAAGGAAAACATCACGAGACCGTCATGTCTGTGTAATTCCAAAAAAAATATCGAGGATATCGCGGCGGCTTTTGCCGCTGCTCGATCGGAGTAGACCCACGATCTAGCAGAATACCGGCGTGAAGTAGATGCATCTTGTGCTTCAGCGTTTCGTTCGGTGAGTTAGGTAACCGGAGGCATACTCTCCCTCCCCATCCCAATCCTGATCCTCCCTTTCACCTTAAATGCCGGCAACGCACCTGCAGCTCCTCTGGTATTGCTGTATCTAGGCGACGGTGATCAATTACCATCAGGTGAGCCGCATGTTCTTTAGGCCCTTTCCCATAAAAAAAATATGTAGTCCCCCAAACAGCAATGGAGCAGCGTGACGGAATCTTCCAGGCTCCAAAACTTTCTCCAATATCCTGCTACTCTACTGAACGGCGGACATTTCTGAGTGGATTTGTCCATACTCTCCACGCTGGAGAGTGGGATTAATGAGCACAATACCTCGCACTGGTGATGCGGCCCCATCACTAGTCAGCGAGATTTGGGCTGGGTAAATTCGAAGAAATCTTTCGCCATCATTCGGTCAACAGAGACTCGTTGGCAGAACAGAGTACATACACCACGTGCAGGCGTGGTTGCCAATTGGAGCAAAATAGGGTATATATATATACTTAGAATTATAATTATTTACATGTTTCTGTATCAAAAATCACGCCGTTCTTACTGTTTGAATTGTTTTAACATACTTGAGTGCTTTGTGTCATCACGCTGTTAACGGGAAGCAGAGGAGAAAATAAAAAACTATGCGTGCGGGCGGAAGTTATTTCACTTCTAAATGGATACAAATATATACCAGCTATGTAAATAATAAACAGCGTCTTGCCCGCAGTGTAACAATGGCTGAACGGACTGAATGATAAGACCACCCTCTTGATGGTACGTAGTGATAGACATGTTATGCCCTTAGAGATTTACTATCTTCTATCCTTATCATAAAGAATCAATATATTGTCTCATTCTTTCTCATACCGATTACAATTTTCGTCAAGAACACGACAGTTTAGCTCCGTTCGTGGACAGTTCGTCTTATTATTTAACCTGTCAAAATCTACAGCTGGATGTAGACCATTAACGCCAACAGAAGCTGTTTGAAGTTATACTTCTTTTGACGCGTTTGGGAAAAATTAAGAGAGTGAATTTTTACGATGCGCGCGCACACCGACAATAAAATTAACAGTATGAAGTTGGTTTCTAAATGTCTCTTAAATCATCTTGGTAACTATTATGGAGACTATACACTATTATGGAGTGTATAGTCTCCATAATAGTGTATAGTCTAAGTGGTTAAACAAATATTTATGAATCTTTAACACACGTGTTTTACATCAGTAGAGATAAAAAAATATGTAGTCCCCAAACAGCAATGGAGCAGCGTGACGGAATCTTCCAGGCTCCAAAACTTTCTCCAATATCCTGCTACTCTACTGAACGGCGGACATTTCTGAGTGGATTTGTCCATACTCTCCACGCTGGAGAGTGGGATTAATGAGCACAATACCTCGCACTGGTGATGCGGCCCCATCACTAGTCAGCGAGATTTGGGCTGGGTAAATTCGAAGAAATCTTTCGCCATCATTCGGTCAACAGAGACTCGTTGGCAGAACAGAGTACATACACCACGTGCAGGCGTGGTTGCCAATTGGAGCAAAATAGGGTATATATATATACTTAGAATTATAATTATTTACATGTTTCTGTATCAAAAATCACGCCGTTCTTACTGTTTGAATTGTTTTAACATACTTGAGTGCTTTGTGTCATCACGCTGTTAACGGGAAGCAGAGGAGAAAATAAAAAACTATGCGTGCGGGCGGAAGTTATTTCACTTCTAAATGGATACAAATATATACCAGCTATGTAAATAATAAACAGCGTCTTGCCCGCAGTGTAACAATGGCTGAACGGACTGAATGATAAGACCACCCTCTTGATGGTACGTAGTGATAGACATGTTATGCCCTTAGAGATTTACTATCTTCTATCCTTATCATAAAGAATCAATATATTGTCTCATTCTTTCTCATACCGATTACAATTTTCATCGCTACAAACCGGCCTATTTAGGTCCAACGCTGAGCAGCATGGTGGTTACAGCGCACGGTTTGATTTCAAAGCACGCGAATGACCTTCGTTTTCTTGTACGTTTCGGTTCCTTTACTCCTGATTTTCTGGTTCAATCAAGTCCTGGGGCGAAATTGTGAACGGTGATATTAAGTGCTGAATTTACCTCGTGCTCGGCGGTGAAGGAAAACATCACGAGACCGTCATGTCTGTGTAATTCCAAAAAATATCGAGGATATCGCGGCGGCTTTTGCCGCTGCTCGACTGGTGTTTTTAGAGATGGTTATACCGCCATCTTTCGGTAGCTGTTGCCTTTTCCCTTAGTCGACTCTTTCGACACCCTCGAGAAGAATGGGGGCGGCAGATTCTTACGCCAACACATCACGGCATGGTATGTTTTTTTTTTTAATGGAAGAGACAGCAAGCGAGCAAGCGGTTCACCTGATGGTAAGTGATTACCGTCGCCCACATACATCTGCAACACCATAGATGCTGCAGATGCGTTGCCGGTCTTTAAGGATATTTGGGAGATGGGAGGGAAGAGGAGGGGAATAGGGAGGGGGAGTGGGCCTCCGGTTACCTCACTCACCGAAAGAAACGCAGAAGTACAAAATGCCTCTACTTCACGTCGGTATTCTGCGAGGCCGTGGTACCAACCCGGCTGTGTTAACCAACCCAATGTTTCTCCTTAAACCTAGAAAGTTAGGAAATATCGAAGTAATAATAAATTGTATTTAGGATGTTAAGTGGTACAGGAATCAAACACGTGATCTGTATCGAAGTCACAAGAAGACAAGCCTTGCGATGTTTAACTAGTTACATTTTTATCGCAGCTTCTATTTTTAACCACAACTTTATAATAACCCCTAAGAGCTTATCTTAAACCTGATTCGTTTAAGTAGCATTCTTACATCATAGCATACGTATAATTTTTTATCTGTATTGTTATTAAATGATGTAAACATGTTCATATGTTTACATTTAATAACGATACAGATAAGCTGGGAGAGAATGCCTCCAGCCATTAAGTTCCCCATCTGTACCACTTTGTGCATTAGGTGAGCCGAAAAATCTTTTGGCCCTTTCTTTTTTTATATGTACGATTTGTATCTTTGGCTTGGACACTAATACGGCTTCACTTTGTCCCAAACAAGCTTTATTGTGAAAAGTGAGTTGAAATAACTTTTTTTTTAATATATCTTAATTTTTTTCCTATGTCAAAACCGTTGGGACTGACAAACTGAGAATTTTCTTAACTAACAGATTTGTCCCAAATTCAAAAATAGATATCTTATTTGTATATTGTACATTTGAGAAAAACTTAATTATGAGTAATATATTAGAGCTAGAGAGAGTGGCAGAATGCGCTAAAGTAATAGCCATGATAAAACAAGAATGCCTAAATAAAAAAAAAGGTATTGTTCTTTCACCCATTAGTAATGCATTAAGCTCTTTGCGAATGTCAGTAATATGTCTTTAAAATCACTTTCGACTTTTAAAGTGAAAGTGAATGGCTCCGGTGAAACAAAGATGTCGAATGACGAAAGTATAGATATTAATACATTTCGACATATTGAAATTGAAAGTTTAATGTTTTAAATGTATAAGTTAGGGTTATTACTTGCCATGTATACTTTAGATTGAGTAAACCCTCTACGGTCCATTCAGGATGTAGGGCGGATCAGGATTAACGGAATTATAATTAACTGTTGTAGCAATAAATTGATGTTTGCTTTTTGAATAAAATCAATTAATTATATAGTCACAGAAAGTACAACTTAAATTCTCAGACTGAAAAATATCTAACATCAAATTCCGAATTATTTACTTTTTACACTTTAGTTTTTATTCTAAATTATGTGGTTATTTTTTATTATTTAGTTATGTTGGTACTTTTGTAATGTAATTTAGTTTGCAGTGCCCTATAACAGGGTTTCATTATAGGCATTTTACTTATGTAAGTAAATAAATATATATATTATGCAATAATTACATAACAAGATCTTAGTTACTCATGGATGCAATTTAAAATTAAAATTCAATTCAAATTAAAATTCAAATTGTTATGATTTTAAAAATGTACTGGCTCTCTCTTTCGAAGCTGCCCACTTTTCCCGTCTCCGAGAGATGAGAGAACGTGTCGCCAAGACGTGATGCACGACATGGCACCGACTTTATGATGCCCGTATGAACGCGGAATTGAATGAACATGGCGGGAGAGATAATCAAAGTCAAGCCAAGGTCCCAGCTGACAGATACATGATCGTCACTAACGAATACGAAGTGAACAGATTAAACATTTGTAAAGCTCGTATATTCCAGCGTATATATTGCGTCAGTCTAGAACAAAGGAGATATCTGTTCAATATTCCGAGAGCTTATCTTAAACCTGATTCGTTTAAGTAGCATTCTTACATCATAGCATACGTATAATTTTTATCTGTATTGTTATTAAATGATGTAAACATGTTCATATGTTTACATTTAATAACGATACAGATAAGCTGGGAGAGAATGCCTCCAGCCATTAAGTTCCCCATCTGTACCACTTTGTGCATTAGGTGAGCCGAAAAATCTTTTGGCCCTTTCTTTTTTTATATGTACGATTTGTATCTTTGGCTTGGACACTAATACGGCTTCACTTTGTCCCAAACAAGCTTTATTGTGAAAAGTGAGTTGAAATAACTTTTTTTTTTAATGGAAGAGACAGCAAGCGAGCAAGCGGTTCACCTGATGGTAAGTGATTACCGTCGCCCACATACATCTGCAACACCATAGATGCTGCAGATGCGTTGCCGGTCTTTAAGGATATTTGGGAGATGGGAGGAAGAGGAGGGAATAGGGAGGGTGGGCCTCCGGTTACCTCACTCACCGAAAGAAACGCAGAAGTACAAAATGCCTCTACTTCACGTCGGTATTCTGCGAGGCCGTGGTACCAACCCGGCTGTGTTAACCAACCCAATGTTTCTCCTTAAACCTAGAAAGTTAGGAAATATCGAAGTAATAATAAATTGTATTTAGGATGTTAAGTGGTACAGGAATCAAACACGTGATCTGTATCGAAGTCACAAGAAGACAAGCCATGCGATGTTTAACCAGTTACATTTTATCGCAGCTTCTATTTTTAACCACAACTTTATAATAACCCCTAAGAGCTTATCTTAAACCTGATTCGTTTAAGTAGCATTCTTACATCATAGCATACGTATAATTTTTATCTGTATTGTTATTAAATGATGTAAACATGTTCATATGTTTACATTTAATAACGATACAGATAAGCTGGGAGAGAATGCCTCCAGCCATTAAGTTCCCCATCTGTACCACTTTGTGCATTAGGTGAGCCGAAAAATCTTTTGGCCCTTTCTTTTTTATATGTACGATTTGTATCTTTGGCTTGGACACTAATACGGCTTCACTTTGTCCCAAACAAGCTTTATTGTGAAAAGTGATTACCGTCGCCCACATACATCTGCAACACCATAGATGCTGCAGATGCGTTGCCGGTCTTTAAGGATATTTGGGAGATGGGAGGAAGAGGAGGGAATAGGGAGGGTGGGCCTCCGGTTACCTCACTCACCGAAAGAAACGCAGAAGTACAAAATGCCTCTACTTCACGTCGGTATTCTGCGAGGCCGTGGTACCAACCCGGCTGTGTTAACCAACCCAATGTTTCTCCTTAAACCTAGAAAGTTAGGAAATATCGAAGTAATAATAAATTGTATTTAGGATGTTAAGTGGTACAGGAATCAAACACGTGATCTGTATCGAAGTCACAAGAAGACAAGCCATGCGATGTTTAACCAGTTACATTTTATCGCAGCTTCTATTTTTAACCACAACTTTATAATAACCCCTAAGAGCTTATCTTAAACCTGATTCGTTTAAGTAGCATTCTTACATCATAGCATACGTATAATTTTTTATCTGTATTGTTATTAAATGATGTAAACATGTTCATATGTTTACATTTAATAACGATACAGATAAGCTGGGAGAGAATGCCTCCAGCCATTAAGTTCCCCATCTGTACCACTTTGTGCATTAGGTGAGCCGAAAAATCTTTTGGCCCTTTCTTTTTTTATATGTACGATTTGTATCTTTGGCTTGGACACTAATACGGCTTCACTTTGTCCCAAACAAGCTTTATTGTGAAAAGTGAGTTGAAATAACTTTTTTTTTAATATATCTTAATTTTTTTCCTATGTCAAAACCGTTGGGACTGACAAACTGAGAATTTTCTTAACTAACAGATTTGTCCCAAATTCAAAAATAGATATCTTATTTGTATATTGTACATTTGAGAAAAACTTAATTATGAGTAATATATTAGAGCTAGAGAGAGTGGCAGAATGCGCTAAAGTAATAGCCATGATAAAACAAGAATGCCTAAATAAAAAAAAAAGGTATTGTTCTTTCACCCATTAGTAAGAGCTTAATCTCTTTGCGAATGTCAGTAATATGTCTTTAAAATCACTTTCGACTTTTAAAGTGAAAGTGAATGGCTCCGGTGAAACAAAGATGTCGAATGACGAAAGTATAGATATTAATACATTTCGACATATTGAAATTGAAAGTTTAATGTTTTAAATGTATAAGTTAGGGTTATTACTTGCCATGTATACTTTAGATTGAGTAAACCCTCTACGGTCCATTCAGGATGTAGGGCGGATCAGGATTAACGGAATTATAATTAACTGTTGTAGCAATAAATTGATGTTTGCTTTTTGAATAAAATCAATTAATTATATACTCACAGAAAGTACAACTTAAATTCTCAGACTGAAAAATATCTAACATCAAATTCCGAATTATTTACTTTTTACACTTTAGTTTATAAGACGTATGTGGGTAGTAACCTATTACCTTATCTGCGCTTATGTGGTTAAGCAATTTTCTTATACGAATCGCGGCTGCACTCGGCTCCGGCTGTATGAACATTAATTTTGTCCCGAGAGAACGCTTAAAGTAAAGTAGCAGCCTGTAAGTGGCCACTGCTGAGCAAAGGCCTCCTCAAATATCTGAGAGGGTGTAGGAGGAGCGAATGGCCCGCCACTCTGCTCCATTGCGTGTTGACTGGCTTCACATATCCTCGAAATAATATTTATTTAGTTATTTTTATTATTTCTTAGATAAGCCGTTTTCCTTCACCGCCGATCACGTGGTAAATACAGCACTTAAAATTACTATTAACAATTTTAGTGGTGCCGGCATCGGGGATCGAACCCAGGTCACTTTCGCTCTATGATAAAGAAGTGAGCGCCCAGACCACTAGGCTACCACGGCTCTGAGAACACTTAATTGAGACAAAGAGTATCATATATTTACTTGGCATTGTGGCATCTCTGCCAAATTTCGTTCATAACCGTTCAGTGATTGAACGACAAACGTTCACACGATCTTTACGTGGTAGAGCCAAGCGGCGGCTTCTGCTGCTGCTGGAACGAGCCGGCTAGACCCGATTGGTACCACGGCCTCGCAGAATTACCGGCGTGAAGTAGAGGCGTCTCGTGCTTCTGCGTTTCTTTCGGTGAGTGAGGTAACCGGAGACCCACTCTCCTTCCCCATCCCCCTTCTCATCCTCTCTCCCATCTCACAAATACCCTTCGAGGCTGGCAACGCACCTGCAGCTCCTTTGGTGTTGCAGATGTACGCGGGCGACGGTAATCACTTACCATCAGGTGAAGCGCTTGCTCGTTTGCCGCCTTTCCCATGAAAAAAAAAATCATATTTCTTATATTAAGTAGAATAAAACATAGCCTATATAACGCTTCTGGAATTTATTTATTTTTATTGTTAGCCTTAAGCTTAAGGTTACAATGGGCGGACTTAATGCCAAGTGGCATTCTCTACCAGTCAAACCCTGTTATGGTAAAAGGTAGTAGGCAGGTAAAAAACAAAGAATATTAAATCTCATCAAATATTTATAACATAAAATACACAAATACGTATACAAACATAAAAAAAGATACATAAATAAATAATCAAGGACACCATAAAGGACATTTTTGAAAAGCGTTATAAAAACCCCATCTTTGTAACCTAAATACGATATAACCTTCAAATACAGTCCTGGACTCATCTTTGTTTACTAAGGATTGAATTTATACAACAAATTTCGTTAATAATCATAATATAATAAACGATTCGGTTATTGGCGGTATTAGCACAACAGGAATCCTCCGAGTACATATGTTTACAGATAACTGTAAATTTGATGGAACTAAGAGGGGTTAAATTATTAGGCATAACGAAATATATCATGATCTGCTAAATATAACTTATTGTATTTTTTAGATATTAATCTATGGTCCCGTATGAAACTTTTGCGCGAAAATATTCGTCAAATACACTCATGTTTTTATATACTTTATATCAATTTTCATTATGCGATATGCAGGTAATCGTGCAAGCGGCTTATCTGATGGTATGTGATTGCCGATGCCCAAGTACATCTGCAACACCAGAGGAGCTGTAGATGAGTTGCCAGCCTTTAAGGATATTTGGGAGATTGGAGGGAGCATGAGGATGGGGAGTGAGCATCCGGTTACCTCACAGACCGAACGAAACGCAGAAGAACAAGATGCCTCTAATTCACGCCGGTATTTCTGCGAGGCCGTGGTACCAAGCCACCGCTTGGTTTTACCCCGAGTCGAACAGCTGTTTTCGAACTTGGTAGATAATTTGTTTTGCTGAAATCTAGAAAAATAATAATCATTGTCAGTCCACGTGGGAACTAAAAGATTAACCGTTTCCTTCACCATGGCTATATGAGCACTTAAATAGATAACTTAAAAAAATATTACTTTTGACTGGTGAAATGTATGTTCCTATGTCGTAGAACAAATAATTTGATTTGATGTAGATTAAACTCCCTTACCAGGGAACCCCAAGAACCGAAAACATACAAGCTATAAGGAAACGAACGAACAATAAGTACGTAAAAAAAAATTACAATTAGATTTAGTCGCAATCATATTGAATTAATTCAATATTCGAATTGATTTCCGTGTATCAGACAAGCGTATTTGTTAGATTTTTTTCTAAGAACCAATCTATGATGATTATAAAAAAAATCGTTACTAGTTTATGGAATGTTCCACTTAACATTGTTGAGCTAAGGATATGCTCGGAGGTAAGGTATTGGCAATGGGCCGGCCTCATAGCTCGCAGAACTGACAACCGTTGGGGAAAAAAGGTTCTCGAGGGGCAGCCACGTACAGTCAAACCCCACAAGATGGAGTGACGACCTGCGCAGTGTTGCGGGAAGTCGATGGATACAGGTAGCTCGGGACCGAGCTTTATGGCAATCTTTTGGAGAGGCCAGTGTTCAGCAGTGGACTTGTGATTTCGATTTAGAATGCAGTGTCATTAACACGAGACACGTCGCATTACGACTAAACCCGGAAGCCGAATAACTTGTGCTTTTCGCTAAACATTGTCACCCGCTGGGATTCGAACTCGGGCTCACTAACTACGGGTTAACGAAAGTCAAGGACGCTGATCTAGCTGGCCTGTCAATCGATAGTTTAGCTATCCTACGAAAGTCCTACAAATTGAAAAAAAAAAATATTAATTACATTCACCTTTAGCCACCACAGCCTCGCTTTAACTTATTTTAATTGATAATTCTACCATCATAGCACTGGAATATATTGGTTATTACAAATATTTTTCATGACTACAAACTACGATATGGTCTTCGTACATACACTGGGTTTTGTTAATAAATGACGAACGGAAATGGCACGAGCGCTTTTTGCGGGTTTGCGTTCAGCGAATGACACTAAATATTTTTTTTTGTGGAAAAGGCGGCAAACGAGCAAGCGATTCACCTGATGGTAAGTGATTACCGTCGCCCACATACATCTGCAACACCATAGATGCTGCAGGTGGGTTGCCGGTCTTTAAGGATATTTGGGAGATGGGAGGTAAGCGGAGCGGAATAGGGAGGGGATGTGGGCCTCCGGTTACCTCACTCACCGAACGAAACGCAGAAGCACAAGATGCCTCTACTTCACGTCGGTATTCTGCGAGGCTGTGGTACCAACCCGGTCGAGCCGGCCCATTCGAGCAGCAGCTAAAGCCGCCGCTTGGCTCAAACACGCTTAAAATAAACTCAGATGCTGTATCTGTGTAGTTGCTGTGTTTATGTTTACTTTTTATGAGTCCGTATCATTATCTCATATCCCTATTACTAAGCCTCGTAATCAGTCTAGTTTCAAATAGTAATCCGCTATTTTTCTGTGTGTAATCTGATAACTCCTCTAAGAGGATTTCAATGCGGTATTCACCATAATTTAGAACATTTCATGACGAAGATTTGCATGTAGAACACATTCATATTTAACCTACAATACATATCTGTCCGTGGGAGTCGGGTGAAGTACGCTAGTGAATTATATTGCATGAAAACCCAGCTTATGCGACAAGTACCTAACTCAGTAACGTGTTGGCCCGGTAAATGGGAAACGCGAAACACTATTTCTGTCCCTATATATTTAGCATTGGCTCAATGTGACGGTCTGTTCCATTGACGAAGTTTAGAGGTCAATGCGAGACATCTTAGCGGTGGTTCGCAATAACAAATAACACTGTAGTTGTAATAAATTAATACAGATGTTTCAGCATGATGTACGTGTGGTAGCGACCCAAGAATCTGCCACCACTCCGCCCTTTCCTTCACGTGAGTGGCGGAAGAAGGGACTAAGGGAAAATCTCATGAATTATCCGGGAGCCAATTCGGCGAACAGACTCGCCAGCCGTATGTTTATTATTTTAAATTTCGTACAAATCCTTTCGAACGAATCGATTTGAACGAAATATTTAACAGGGATTTTCATCGAATAGGATTATTATTTACCTAATTAAGGTTGATTCTCTAGACGCTAGTATGAGATAAAAAAAATTTATAGTTATTTAATTTAAACATAGTTTGTAAAAACCTACATATCTGAGAAATAATAAAAAAATATTATTTCGAGGATATGTGAAGCCCGCCAACCCGCATTGGAGCAGCGTGGCGGGCCATTCCCGACTCCTACAACCTCTCAGGTATTTGAGAAGGAGGCCTTTGCCCAGCAGTGGGCACTAACAGCCAGTTAGTTATTTGGCCTTTAATTTTACTTTTGTAAATTGGTAAAGACCAATTAACACCTGGTGGAATCTCGGTCACAATTTTGAACATGGTCTACTCCCCTTCACTAGTGCTTTTGGGATTTGGGCTCGGCAAATTCGAATTGATATTCCACCAGCATTCGGTCGCCAGATCCTCAAGTGTGCTAGCTAGGAGCACAATGTGCAGGTGAGGTGAGCATATGGAGAAAGAGATGACATATTCCCCCTTATTACGAGACTATGCGTAATTAATAGAGTGAAACGGTAACAGCTGTACCTCATAAAACCAATAGTAACAGAGTAAGAAAGATTTTCGTGTCGCAATCTACATGCAAACGTAGTTCAGGATTACCCATCGATAGAGCGACTACCTGTCCCTATATCGAAGGTGGAAGACTCCTTCTCTGTTCTGGGTAATGACCACCCTCTCACCAATATCTGTACACCGATAGCTATCTCTGTTGAGTTCCGGTTTAAAAAGTATAAGCCTGAGAGTTATTCCATCTTAAGAGTGAAGTATGGGCCCGACTGAAAATCAGTGTCGGGGTTTAGTAGTAGAGTCGAGTCAAGTGAATTTCCCGGTCTCGTGCTGCAGCGCAGACATAGTTTTACTCTTGTTTAACATTTTCATTTGTTCAAGATATGGTAGGTTTCATTTATAAGTTATGTTTGTTAAGAAATTTTCCGGTTCCATGTGTTATATGAACGGGAAATGGCACGAGCGCTTTTGCGGGTTTGCGTTCAGCGAATGACACTAAATATTTTTGTGGAAAAGGCGGCAAACGAGCAAGCGATTCACCTGATGGTAAGTGATTACCGTCGCCCACATACATCTGCAACACCATAGATGCTGCAGGTGGGTTGCCGATCTTTAAGGATATTTGGGAGATGGGAGGTAAGCGGAGCGGAATAGGGAGGGATGTGGGCCTCCGGTTGCCTCACTCACCGAACGAAACGCAGAAGCACAAGATGCCTCTACTTCACGTCGGTATTCTGCGAGGCTGTGGTACCAACCCGGTCGAGCCAGCCCATTCGAGCAGCAGCTAAAGCCGCCGCTTGGCTCAAACACGCTTAAAATAAACTCAGATGCTGTATCTGTGTAGTTGCTGTGTTTATGTTTACTTTTATGAGTCCGTATCATTATCTCATATCCCTATTACTAAGCCTCGTAATCAGTCTAGTTTCAAATAGTAATCCGCTATTTTTCTGTGTGTAATCTGATAACTCCTTGAAGAGGATTTCAATGCGGTATTCACCATAATTTAGAACATTTCATGACGAAGATTTGCATGTAGAACACATTCATATTTAACCTACAATACATATCTGTCCGTGGAGTCGGGTGAAGTACGCTAGTGAATTATATTGCATGAAAACCCAGCTTATGCGACAAGTACCTAACTCAGTAACGTGTTGGCCCGGTAAATGGGAAACGCGAAACACTATTTCTGTCCCTATATATTTAGCATTGGCTCAATGTGACGGTCTGTTCCATTGACGAAGTTTAGAGGTCAATGCGAGACATCTTAGCGGTGGTTCGCAATAACAAATAACACTGTAGTTGTAATAAATTAATACAGATGTTTCAGCATGATGTACGTGTGGTAGCGACCCAAGAATCTGCCACCACTCCGCCCTTTCCTTCACGTGAGTGGCGGAAGAAGGGACTAAGGGAAAATCTCATGAATTATCCGGGAGCCAATTCGGCGAACAGACTCGCCAGCCGTATGTTTATTATTTTAAATTTCGTACAAATCCTTTCGAACGAATCGATTTGAACGAAATATTTAACAGGGATTTTCATCGAATAGGATTATTATTTACCTAATTAAGGTTGATTCTCTAGACGCTAGTATGAGATAAAAAAAATTTATAGTTATTTAATTTAAACATAGTTTGTAAAAACCTACATATCTGAGAAATAATAAAAAAATATTATTTCGAGGATATGTGAAGCCCGCCAACCCGCATTGGAGCAGCGTGGCGGGCCATTCCCGACTCCTACAACCTCTCAGGTATTTGAGAAGGAGGCCTTTGCCCAGCAGTGGGCACTAACAGCCAGTTAGTTATTTGGCCTTTAATTTTACTTTTGTAAATTGGTAAAGACCAATTAACACCTGGTGGAATCTCGGTCACAATTTTGAACATGGTCTACTCCCCTTCACTAGTGCTTTTGGGATTTGGGCTCGGCAAATTCGAATTGATATTCCACCAGCATTCGGTCGCCAGATCCTCAAGTGTGCTAGCTAGGAGCACAATGTGCAGGTGAGGTGAGCATATGGAGAAAGAGATGACATATTCCCCCTTATTACGAGACTATGCGTAATTAATAGAGTGAAACGGTAACAGCTGTACCTCATAAAACCAATAGTAACAGAGTAAGAAAGATTTTCGTGTCGCAATCTACATGCAAACGTAGTTCAGGATTACCCATCGATAGAGCGACTACCTGTCCCTATATCGAAGGTGGAAGACTCCTTCTCTGTTCTGGGTAATGACCACCCTCTCACCAATATCTGTACACCGATAGCTATCTCTGTTGAGTTCCGGTTTAAAAAGTATAAGCCTGAGAGTTATTCCATCTTAAGAGTGAAGTATGGGCCCGACTGAAAATCAGTGTCGGGGTTTAGTAGTAGAGTCGAGTCAAGTGAATTTCCCGGTCTCGTGCTGCAGCGCAGACATAGTTTTACTCTTTTTTTACATTTTCATTTGTTCAAGATGTGGTAGGTTTCATTTATAAGTTATGTTTGTTAAGAAATTTTCCGGTTCCATGTGTTGTATGAACTAATGGGCCGGCTCTACCGGGTTGGTACCACGGCCTCGCAGAATACCGGCGTGAAGTGGAGGCATCTTGTGCTTCTGCGTTTCGTTCGGTGAGTGAGGTATCCGGTGGCCCACCTCCCCTCCTCATCCTCCCTTCCATCTTCCAAATATCATTAAAGGCCGACAACGCACCTGCAGCACTTCAGGCCTTGCAGATGTACGTGGGCGACGGTAATCACTTACCATCAGATGAACCGACTGCTCGTTTGCCGCCTTTGTTATAAATAAAAAAAAATCCTTTCTTTATTTCTTTCTCGCTTTCTTTCTTAACCCTTGGAGATGACAACGCTATGTAGCTATCTTCAATTGAAGTTATTTGCAGGTGTCCATGGGCTTCAGTAACCACTTACCATCGCGTGGACTGTGAGCTCGTTTCTCATTCCAATCCAATAAAATAAAATTCTATCTCCTGGATAAGCGAAAGGTGCAGAGGCTAGTTCAGCTACGCGGAGTCGTGCCAAATGAAAATCTGTAAAAAATATTTCGACACCAAGGATTCGAACCTCCACAACTCGGCAGTCAGATACGCAATGCACTGAGCCATGCGTTTCGGGATTTTTAATCATTAATACCAGCAAGTATTGGCTGTGGTCCAAACGTTGGGAGATTACATTTTTCTAGAACCTCTGATAGTTTCATTATAATTAGACACTAACTGAGCTCATAACTCTGGTCGCGTAGACTATTGTGAAACTGAATTATATATTATATCAGCTCTCACGACCGTATATATGAGTAAAAACGTGGTTAGTCGGTATGTTTCTCCTTCCGAGATCCGAGTCCGACATGACATTTTAAGCGTAGTAGAGCCAAGCGGCGGCTTTAGCTGCTGCTCGAATGGGCCGGCTCGATCACATTGGTACCACGGCCTCGCAGAATACCGGCGTGAAGTGGAGGCATCTTGTGCTTCTGCGTTTCGTTCGGTGAGTGAGGTAACCGGAAGCCAACATCCCTCCCTATTGCCCTCCTCTTCCCTCCCATCTCCCAAATATCCTTAAAGACCGGCAACGCACCTGCAGCACTTCAGGCCTTGCAGATGTACGTGGGCGACGGTAATCACTTACCATCAGATGAACCGACTGCTCGTTTGCCGCCTTTGTTATAAATAAAAAAAAATCCTTTCTTTATTTCTTTCTCGCTTTCTTTCTTAACCCTTGGAGATGACAACGCTATGTAGCTATCTTCAATTGAAGTTATTTGCAGGTGTCCATGGGCTTCAGTAACCACTTACCATCGCGTGGACTGTGAGCTCGTTTCTCATTCCAATCCAATAAAATAAAATTCTATCTCCTGGATAAGCGAAAGGTGCAGAGGCTAGTTCAGCTACGCGGAGTCGTGCCAAATGAAAATCTGTAAAAAATATTTCGACACCAAGGATTCGAACCTCCACAACTCGGCAGTCAGATACGCAATGCACTGAGCCATGCGTTTCGGGATTTTTAATCATTAATACCAGCAAGTATTGGCTGTGGTCCAAACGTTGGGAGATTACATTTTTCTAGAACCTCTGATAGTTTCATTATAATTAGACACTAACTGAGCTCATAACTCTGGTCGCGTAGACTATTGTGAAACTGAATTATATATTATATCAGCTCTCACGACCGTATATATGAGTAAAAACGTGGTTAGTCGGTATGTTTCTCCTTCCGAGATCCGAGTCCGACATGACATTTTAAGCGTAGTAGAGCCAAGCGGCGGCTTTAGCTGCTGCTCGAATGGGCCGGCTCGATCACATTGGTACCACGGCCTTGCAGAATACCGGCGTGAAGTAGAGGCATCTTGTGCTTCTGCGTTTCGTTCGGTGAGTGAGGTAACCGGAAGCCAACATCCCCTCCCTATTGCCCTCCTCTTCCCTCCCATCTCCCAAATATCCTTAAAGACCGGCAACGCACCTGCAGCATCTATGGTGTTGCATATATATGTGGGCGACGGTAATCACTTACCATCAGGTGAACCGCTTGCTCGTTTGCCGTCTCTTCCATAAAAAAAAAACCGTCGGGTGGCCTCCCGGCCAATAATGGCTATGCCTAAAACATTTTCCCTCCACGCAAAAAAAAAAAACTATGACTTTATTAAAAAGAGTTATTATATTATGACGGAATACGTACATGGATGACAATGAACCAAGCACCCAAGCTGTTTGTTTTAGGAACAGCTTGGGTGCTTGTAGATTTATATGTAATTGCATCAAATAAGAAAAACTTACAAAAAGGGGGATATCTTTCGTGATTCTTTCACCTGTTTCTTTTCTTCTGCATCCGTCGTAGATTTAGAAGAATACGTCTGACTTGTGAATTTTACGTTTCTTAACACGACGAATAAATTAAATGATGCCTAAGCTGCTGTATACTACCACTTATGGCAGGTAGATAGTATCATTTTAGTCCTTTCAACCCACTTGTCACCCCTGCTTTTATGGGACGCAGTGACAGGTGGCGAGCATGTCGCGGTCTTACTGCCCAGTCCAGCGATACAAATCGTGCATAGGTTGGGAAAGCCCATAGTATCGTAGCTATACGAGCCCTGCACATAGAGAATCGAACTCGAGTCTTCCGCTTTGAGGGTAGATCACCTGATCCCTCAGCTACCTGCTACCTGCTACCTGCTACAGTATGCAGCCTCATAATTGGGTTGACTGGTAGAGAATGCCACTTGGCATTAAGTCCGCCCATTGTTACCAAGGTTAAGGCTAACAATAAAGAATAAATAATTTCATGTTTTCTTAGTTTCCTCTTCAAAATTAAACGTTACGTTTTTGTTGTAAAATCAGAGATGTTTTTGAATTTTTGTTTTAATGTGTCACATAATTTTACGCATGCGGGTATGGGATAGTATTTCTACATATTACTACTAAACATGACCTCTAATAGGAGCCATCGCTGTTCCAGACAGTAAAACGTCATGTCGCTGCTGATTATCGGTCACCGGTCGGTGTTGCCGGTTCGACATTTAATTTTTTTTTTTAAATCATCATTTAGTTACAAACTGGCGAAACGCGAGTCGAATTCGCGCACGGAGAGCTCCGTGCAACCATAACACAATATATGTGCGTTATGAAGTTTTCTCTCATTCGTATTGGGGTCCTTAAGCGAGTGCCCGACTCACACTTGGCCGGTTTTTTGTTATTTTTGTTGTATAGTTCCACGATAGAGCAAAAACAAAAAGACTTTGAAAACATACGTTTCATTTTTTTTATATGGGAAAGGCGGCAAACGAGGAAGCGGTTCACCTGTTGGTAAGTGATTACCGTCGCCCAAATACATCTGAAACACCAG
Source organism: Bhutanitis thaidina (assembly GCA_029286595.1). Taxonomy (NCBI): domain Eukaryota; kingdom Metazoa; phylum Arthropoda; class Insecta; order Lepidoptera; family Papilionidae; genus Bhutanitis; species Bhutanitis thaidina. The sequence continues at coordinate 695,318 of JAGSMS010000023.1, read as the reverse complement.
AGGTTCTGCAGGTGCGTTGCCGGCATTTAAGGGTATTAGGGAGATGGGAGGGGGGATGAGGAGGGGGATGGGAAGGGGGTGTGGGCCTCCGGTTACCTCACTCACGCAACGAAACGCAGAAGCAAAAGATGCCTCCACTTCACGCCCGTATTCTGCGAGGCCGTGGTACCAATCCGGTCGAGCCGGCCCATTCGAGCGGTAGCAAAGCCGCCGCTTGGCTCTACCACGTGTAAACCGTTCCTTATATATCCGTTATAATAACAGATATTCAGTGTACATATAATAAATTCCAACCGGCTACCTATTACGGTTCAACAGGATAGGATGAACGGTCGGACGAGCAGTCAGCGTGGGCTTTGTAATAGGGCTCCGTGCGGGACCCTAAAAAAAAATGCTATTGACCTGACGCTCTAAGACTATAATACATTTACTCTACAGAATCAGTTGCTGAGTCACACGAACAGGTCCCGTATGACCAGAACTCCCGAGCGGAACCGGTTTAACCGCTGGATACAGTTCAAAATGTTGTTGCCAACGACGTTTCTAAAAATAGCTTATTTTTTAATAATCTGTCGTTCGCTTTGGATTAGCCGGCATGCAGTTAATATTGATGGGCTCCTCGTAGATGTCGGTTGTGTTCATAGACGCTGATTACACACGGATCAACTTTTTTATTGTTTAGAGCAGGGTTTAAAACTAATTTTGTGGGTCGACGAGGTCTAAAAATCGACCCTAACACACAAGTTCTAATTTGAAACTTTCAAGATACGTTGTGTTACGTATACCAACATGTTATAAGAATGGCTAATATTTTAATAGGAAGTATCATTGTTGTACTTTTAAAAAAAATATACGTAATTTGTATTAATAATTATTAATTACACTTGATATTTACTAAATTTTATATCTATTTATATTGTTAATTTTTTATAAGAAAAAATATGTCAAGTTTACTCACTTAACCGACCGCAAAATTTTTAAATTGGTGCTGAATTTTGTTTCAATAGGAAAAAAACTAGAGATGGCGCCTCGGCATTAAATATGCTATACGACATTAAATATGAAACAAAAAACTATAAGCGATTTTTAAAGTAATTTAGGAATGGGGGTCGGATGTATCATTTCGTCGTATCATATCGTACACCTGCAGCACCTCTGGTGTTGCAGGTGTACGTGGGCGACGGTGATCACTTACCATCAGGTGAAACGCTAGCTCGTTTGCCGCCTTCCTAATAAAAAAAAAATCTTTTTTTTATGCGATCATCGGTCTGGCCTTCGTTTGCTGTATATGTTTATGTTTTCGAGAGAAAAATTATCACTTACCCGAGTGTTGCTCCGTGGATTTGTTATTATTTTGTTAATAGACATGAAGCCCAACGTTGGGCAATGCTCTTTAAATATATATCGATTCAGAGAATTTTGTCCGGTCTTTGTTTGGATCGAACGCAAAAGCATCCTCTGGAATGCCAGGACGATCAATATTTACCGTTCGTGTTATTGCGTATGTCGAATATTTTGAGGTTGTTGTTGGCAACAAGAAGACGAATAGGAAAACATATCCCAACACTTTTCTTTCATTTTAATTTCTTTATCTTAACCCAACACTCTCTTTAACGCATTAGAAACAATGGAGACGGACAAAGGTTTTTCCATGATAGCATTAGCGAAAGCAAACCATGCATGGTATATTTACCCATACCTATTACCCTCGCACTGGAGATGCTGCTCCACTAGTCTGTGGGATTTGGGTTCGGTTTAGTTTCACCTTCAATCGTACGCCAGAGCCTCGTCACTTAGTCAACCAATAAGGTCTCCTCCGCCCCATTCACCCTTCCACTATATATTTCGGATATATCTATAATCTATCTAATTGCAAGAACCATTAATCATGCTATTATTTTGAAAGCGACACGTTTTAATATTTTAGGTTTCATATTTAATGTCGTATAGTTAGCGATGATTCTGATCCATTTTGATTTCCGTATTAATCTATGTTTTGATTTAAGACAGTCTATGGTCAAGTTGCCTCAGGTCGGGACAGGTGTAGATCACAACCATTATAAAGGTGAGTGCTCTGCCAGTAATCGGAACTCAGGGTCTCATCCTTGTACACGCAAAATTCTAATGGAATTTCGTTGTTTTTAAATATTTCTTTTATGTTAATATCTGATTAAATTAATATTGATGATTTCTACCGGGGATTAAAATAAAAAAAAAACTAACCGGATAATTTGTAGAAGGAAATAAAGAAAGGTCGACGAAAATCCTTTATTCAAAGCTCTTGCTTCAAAAGTTTAACTAGTTAACAAAATGAAGAGAAGCTCAAATGTACACAAACAATTAAAAAAAAACGAAACTAACCTGTTTAAGAATCAATCGACAGGCTGACAAACAAACTCATTTCACATGTATAAAAATATTCACAATACACTATTCCTTTAGTTCACTGTTCGGGAATGTAAAAATTTAAAAACATAGGTCCGTGACGCTCGATCTTAACTCCGCCGACGGATCAAGAGTCATGAGAATTCGAGAGAACTAGTGTTAGATGGCTCTCGGGATAGTGAAGGGCCGTTCACGACGTAATTTGTCGATAGAAAAAATAGAAAGGTCAATCGGAGCGCGGAGCAGAAAAAAATTTAACGGCAATCCGCGTTATTCGTACGTAGTGATGAACATTGTATATTTGTCGATAAAACCATTTCTAAAAATATTACACACAAAACTCTGTATCTTATGTCGTCTTGTTATTATTTTGTTAATAGACATGAAGCCCAACGTTGGGCAATGCTCTTTAAATATATATCGATTCAGAGAATTTTGTCCGGTCTTTGTTTGGATCGAACGCAAAAGCATCCTCTGGAATGCCAGGACGATCAATATTTACCGTTCGTGTTATTGCGTATGTCGAATATTTTGAGGTTGTTGTTGGCAACAAGAAGACGAATAGGAAAACATATCCCAACACTTTTCTTTCATTTTAATTTCTTTATCTTAACCCAACACTCTCTTTAACGCATTAGAAACAATGGAGACGGACAAAGGTTTTTCCATGATAGCATTAGCGAAAGCAAACCATGCATGGTATATTTACCCATACCTATTACCCTCGCACTGGAGATGCTGCTCCACTAGTCTGTGGGATTTGGGTTCGGTTTAGTTTCACCTTCAATCGTACGCCAGAGCCTCGTCACTTAGTCAACCAATAAGGTCTCCTCCGCCCCATTCACCCTTCCACTATATATTTCGGATATATCTATAATCTATCTAATTGCAAGAACCATTAATCATGCTATTATTTTGAAAGCGACACGTTTTAATATTTTAGGTTTCATATTTAATGTCGTATAGTTAGCGATGATTCTGATCCATTTTGATTTCCGTATTAATCTATGTTTTGATTTAAGACAGTCTATGGTCAAGTTGCCTCAGGTCGGGACAGGTGTAGATCACAACCATTATAAAGGTGAGTGCTCTGCCAGTAATCGGAACTCAGGGTCTCATCCTTGTACACGCAAAATTCTAATGGAATTTCGTTGTTTTTAAATATTTCTTTTATGTTAATATCTGATTAAATTAATATTGATGATTTCTACCGGGGATTAAAATAAAAAAAAAACTAACCGGATAATTTGTAGAAGGAAATAAAGAAAGGTCGACGAAAATCCTTTATTCAAAGCTCTTGCTTCAAAAGTTTAACTAGTTAACAAAATGAAGAGAAGCTCAAATGTACACAAACAATTAAAAAAAAACGAAACTAACCTGTTTAAGAATCAATCGACAGGCTGACAAACAAACTCATTTCACATGTATAAAAATATTCACAATACACTATTCCTTTAGTTCACTGTTCGGGAATGTAAAAATTTAAAAACATAGGTCCGTGACGCTCGATCTTAACTCCGCCGACGGATCAAGAGTCATGAGAATTCGAGAGAACTAGTGTTAGATGGCTCTCGGGATAGTGAAGGGCCGTTCACGACGTAATTTGTCGATAGAAAAAATAGAAAGGTCAATCGGAGCGCGGAGCAGAAAAAAATTTAACGGCAATCCGCGTTATTCGTACGTAGTGATGAACATTGTATATTTGTCGATAAAACCATTTCTAAAAATATTACACACAAAACTCTGTATCTTATGTCGTCTTGTTATTATTTATAATTAGTTAGTTAGTTCTTCTTTATCCATGAAAGCGCCAAGAATACGGTATACATGCCTTAGTCAAGTTTCAGCTCATAGCTTTTTTTTATAGAAGTAGGGGGCAAACGAGCGTGCGGCTCACCTGATGGTAAGTGATCACCGACGCCCACGAACATCCACAACAGCAGAGGAGCTACAGATGCGCTGCCGGCCTTTAAAAATATAATCTCCGGGAGATAAACCAGTGACTAGGCTTGTATTCCCAGCTACACCACCACTTAATACGAGGTGGGATGGTATAAAAACACTGGTTGGCGATCAACAAAAAGACGTCCACCTTTATCGATAGTAACCTAAGCCGAGATCTCGCACCTCGTTATGACCACCACCCACCACCCATGGGTTGCCACGAGCCCCCCTCTAGCTGTCGGAAATGTTCTTCATAATTATCTTTCACTCACGAGCCTCCTGCTCGCGGGTCTTACCGCGGAAGCTGTAAAGGCCACCGGGCCAACAGCGTACTTTATCTAAACCGTGAGGGTTATAGTCGGTCCGGCATCTTCGATGCTGATAGGTTAACGCGAGCAGGTGATACAAAAAAAACAAAAAGACGTCATGGCTGCGTCCAGAAATGCTTCAAAGTTTAGAAACAATAAAGCATGATCATCTCGATACAACCGTTCCAGGCGCATCCCTGTTGCGTTACGCAAGTGTGGCAACTTTCGCCATGCGCCAGCGCACCGCGTTAGTTAGGAGATTGCGCGACCTTCGGCTCATTTCACATATACGGTCCATTTATTTTGGCCACTACACGTACATTCGTATCGACGTCCAGTTCTGTGCGACCTGTTGCGGCAATGCATAATGGAATAAACACTTTTACCACTACACTTTTAGTTTGTTTTTTTTATAAGGAAATGTTAAAAAAATATGCCAATGAGTTTAGACATTGAGTCTAATTAATTTTGAATAGGTGTACGTTTGCCCAGGATCTGTAATTGGTGTTAGCTATTGATAAGGAAAGATACCGTGTAAGGTATCGTTATAAGTATCTGCCATCCACAGTCTGTCTTCCCATAGGCGTCGTAAAGGGAAAAGCCTTGAATATTGCAATGGCTACCGATAGATGGCGGGATACCCATTTCGAAAAATACAGTAGACTAAAAGGAAGCAGCGTCTGAGTCAGAGATCGCCAATCCGCTTGCCGTGAGTGGCGATTATGCAAAATCCACCCTATGGGAGAGGCCTATGTCGTGGACTGTTTCTAGGCTAAGTTAAGATGAGAGGATCCTCATTACGGAACGATTCAGCTTAAAAAAAAAAGATTGTCTTTTGACAATTGGTTATTTATGTTCTTATGTCGAAGAATAAACATTTTCATTTTAATTCAAATCGTACACAAGTTTCGGGGAAATCTTATCGACGTGCCCTCCGCATGAGCTCTCCTGACCATTCGGATATCGTAACAGATATTTGAGATTACTTAAAATACTAGGTGACAGACTCCTTCTATGCCTAGCAGTCGTCTGAGCAAATACCACCATCCCCAGGTGCTGCCAGCCGTTTGAAATTCTCTTAAAATATATTTATTATGGCGGGTGTTCTGACAAACAATATAGAAAAAAAAAACAAAGTATGAATCGGGCTCTAAATGATGCGAAGTAGATGTTTTACAACCGCGTGACTTAGTTAGTAGTTGAGATTCGTGGGTTGCTGAGCCATGGCTTCCGGGATGGCATCTCAGTTGGAGCTGTGCAACATGCAATTTATTAGTATTCGGGTCCGTCTCTTTTGAGTTGTGTTGTTTGACACGTTATCTGACCTTTTGAACAATTAATTAATAGTCCACTTGGTAAGGGTCTACTGCGTCTGAGGGGCACCTGCAACATCCTCAATTAAAGAGGGTTACAGATGAGTTGTCACCCTTGAGAACTAAGAGGGAATGGCTAACAGCCTATACCATTCAAACCGGAGCACAGCATTAGATTCATTGCTGTTTGACGACAGAACCAAGTGAGAGTGTGTGTCCCAAAAGACTCCGAGTCCATCACCTGTTTATACCGACCTTCTTCGAGCGTTACATCGGAACATGAGTTAGCGCTTCAGAGCTTGCACCTGCTTAAAACTAGTTGGCAATATTTTCAACTTGCAGTAACTCTGTTTACTTCTTCATCAGCACATTTCAATAGTGGACTTAAGTCCATTGCTGAACATAGGTTCCTCCAAAAAGCTAGCGGCTAAAGCGAACAGGCATTAAAAAGTTTCCCCATAATCAGCACGTGGTCGGACTGGTAAGTGCAGGACTAATACCCTCGCACTGATGGAGCGCCTTCCCACCACCAGCCAGTGGCATTTGGGTTTGATGCATTCAGATAGATTTTCCAACATCAGTCTCGTTTATCGGCATGCAATTTAAATTAGAACTTTTTGTATTACACAATCATCGTTTATAACCCCATTGCATTCAATTATATTTCATAATTATTCGATCTCAATACATATAGGTTAAAATATCTGAAACTCAGTTCAGATTGAGTAACATTGTTGTCATCGAAACAAAACAAAAACAACATGGCGGCACAGAAAAGCGCGCGAAACGTTGCTGCGTTCACTTGACCTAATTGCCTCGCGTATTACATTAACGATACGTGATACGATGATATAGATTAGATGTACGTCATGATTGCGGTTTCTTAACGAATATATCCAGGATCGAGTTCAATTGTGTTACTATTATTTAACGTTATATTGTAGACGACTACCTTTTATATTTAGCCTTTCATTTTCAAGCGCCACGACGTGGTAGAGCCATGCGACTTTTGCTGCTGCTCGAATGGGCCGGCTCGACCAAGTTGGTACCATGGCCTCGCAGAATATCGGCGTGAAGTAGAGGCACCTTGTGATTCTGCGTTTCGTTCGGTGAGTGAAGTAAGTTCGGTGAGGTCCACTTCGCCTCCTCCAAACCCTCCTCTCCATCGTTCCTCCTTTCCCCCAAATATCCTTATAGGACGACAACGCATCTGCAGCTCCTCTGGTGTTGCAGATGTATGTGGTCGACGGTAATAACTTACCGTCAGGTGAGCCACCTGCTCGCTTGCCACCTTTACCATAAAAATATCAGTTGTATACATCGAGCAGGGCCGGGGCAGTATCAGACTCAGCATAATTGGGTCAGCAAAGAATATGTGAGTTTCTAAGGGTAAACTATGTATTGGTGCCATTTGCCACAGATACGATAGGTACCTGAGGTTCTTGCGCATTCCTGAAATTTCTTCATACAATATACCCAATATCTCGAACTGCGTCATTGCGTTCGAGTTAGTATTGTAAATAAGAACATATGTCTCATCTATTTGGTTGGTTGAAGCAAGTATGTATGTATGTATGTATATATTCACACCTTGTTCCCAACGGGGTAGGCAGAGACAATCTCCTTGCACTTGCTACGGTCCCGTCATACGTCTTTCGCTTCTTCCACTTTCATCAATCTTCGCATGCACGCTCGTTGCTTTAGAGTACTCTTGACCTGGCCTTTTTTCAGATCGTCTCCGATTTGGTCGTGAAATGTTCGCCTAGGTCTTCCTCTCCCGACTCTACCATTTACACTCGCCTCATATATTTGTTTCGTCAACCTACTTTCATTCCTCCTCTCCACATGTCCAAACCAGCTCAACATCCCTTTCTCAATTCATATCACTACATCGTCTTTCACGCCACGACGCTCTCTGATCATATTATTTCGAACCCTGTCAGTTATCTTCACGTCAATCATACTGTCAATCATATTGAAGCAAGTACATGCACTTATTTCATAGGTAAAGTTTTTATCGTTTTGATTTTTAATTTAACACCTGTCAGGTTTCACCTTTAAAGGCGCTATCAATGTTACAATTCAAATTTGCGAGAACATAAAACATTGATCAAATATAACATAATTAAACATAAAATCTTCACGGTATGTGTTAAAAATCCCACTTAATGTAATTGGGGTTGTAAGGTAAGGATTTTCACTCCAAATTGTGGTAATAACAATGAAAGACCACCGCCACACGCCACGTTGCTCCAGTTGACGGACTTCACATGTCTCCTAATTAATGATTTTGCAACCATGCCGATTTCCTCACGATGTTGTCCTTCGCCGTTAAGTACGTAATCAATTCAGTGCTTAAAATTGTAATTAACCATTTTCACGGTGCCAGCAACGGTATTCGAACCTCCTTCTTACTGTTAACGAAAAGCTAACGCCAGGGCTAACAGCTACCACGGCTCTCTAACAAATTGAATTGTATCGGACTGCTTGTAATTAATCTACGACGAGAATTTTGCATGTAGACAGGAATATAATCTTTCTCTAATTTAAATGGTAAACATATGCCTAGACGATTTACTTCATAAATACAATTGATCTAATTTCTCTGTGGTAACATCAAGGTGGGGTAAACATAATTATGTTTTGTATAACATAGCATAGCGACGACAATAAAGATCTGTAATTCCTCAAACCTTGATTTGGAATCGAAACCTTCAATAGTCTGTTTATCTATCCTAGAATATACTGAGGTTAATTATAATTGCGTTCAACGTTAATGATACTTATGTACATTTGATATCTTTATTAAGTTATTTTAATATGTAATGGCCATGATAGTTCAGGGTCTGGACGTTTCAGAGCCGCCAACCCCCCATAGGAGCAGCGTTGAGACCTGTGCCCAGCTGTGGGCTGGCAAGCTTACATACGCTATTTTTATATGTTATGAGGCGAAGTTAATATCTATGTACTGCTTGCGATTGTGTGCACCATGAAACACTTATCAGAAATCTACATCATTATGGCATAAGAAGTACAGCGCTTCAACTTATTATCCCACATTTGTGTAATAGGTTTTAAAAATTTCAATCGACGGTAACAATTGGCGTTCCGCAGGGTTCGGTTCTAAGTCCATTTCTTTTTCTTACTTACATTAATGACTTGTCTTAGTAGGGGATAATACTTCTTACGTTTTATTGGTTTTATTCATTGATTTAACGTTAAGAATTTGCTTTTAAATCTTGATACATAGCTTTAATGAGTCCTCCATATATCCCAACTTGCTAGAAGACTTATCTTTACATCATCATATTGTATTTCGCTATGGGGGGCATGCAGATTTTAGAAACAATATTCCTTTCCCAAAAGCGGGCCAAAATACGAGACAAAATACTTTTCCAAAAATACGAGAGCTTCTCTTAGAAATAAATATTCTAACGTTGGCCTCTCAAGTCGCTTGTTAGTTTAATATGGTATAAATATTACACCTCCCACTGTTCATTAGTTAAATTTCTACATTGCCTCAGGGTCTAGAAGAAATATCTAGAAGACATCGCGCGAAATAACCACCATATTGTTTTTCCTTTTTGTAATCTTTCTCTTTGAGTTGTTTTTTTTTAATTTTATTTAATGGAGAGTTTGTTCGTATCTCTTTGAGTTGTTGTAGTGTGTAATAAAATAGAAACATACAGACATACATTATCCCAAAAAAGAATATTATTATTTATCTCATTGAAGAGCTCGCAATGTCAAGTAGAACGCGTGCCTGGACGCGCCGGCTATCGCACGACCAGACCGCACATCTGTTACAGTTGTCTGTTTAACAAATTAGGATGGACTCGTTGCTTAGATGTAAAATGATTGAACAGTAACAATGACAAAAAAGTCAAATGACGCATAGTCGACCTAGCTCCTAGCTAACGGGAGAATCTATTTATCAGAAATAGGTCGATTAGAGATGTCGAAGATAGTAGAAGATTTGTCAAACCTACTAAATCATGGGTTTACGTTCTGGTACGTGTTTGTGGCTTCGTTTACACTAATTGACAGATTTCAAGTCTGGACATGCCATGTCACGGACCATTCTGACATAGCAATAGATCCTTCTCTGTCTAGGAGTCCTCTGGGTCGGTACCACACTCTTATCCTATCCATATGTGACGCCAAACTGCAGTGCAATTAGTGTTATGTTCCGGTTTAGTGAAGTTAAGTAAGAATAAAAATCCTGTATAATTACGGGCTGTCCAATTCCATCTTAATCATCATCAACACATCTGTAACCATATTCAATTGAAGTTGTTTCCAGATGTCCACGGGCTGCAGTAACCACTTACCATTAAGATGAATGATTGCTCGCAATAAAAGAAACTGTGGAATTCAAGAATGTAAGAATAATAGTTAATTGTTTAATATAGTTCAGTGTGGCACCTACGCCACATATTGTTAAGTCTACGGGAATGGATGAGAGCCCCTTCAGTGCCGGCCGTCCTTGGCGATCTCTCCTCGGAAGAGCAATCATCCTCTCCCTTACCCTCCTAACAAGGCGCTGGTACACCGACGCCTGTAGGAACACGGTCTCTGATCTGACGTGTGCAACGGACCAACCCGAGCCCGCCAACCATGGGCAATACAGTCTGAATAGCAAGTACACCATAGCACCAGCTGGCCCCCAGCGGTGGATCCGGTCCTTTGCTCCGCCGCTTACATGCCCTGAGGTGTGGCTCCAGCCAGAGATGCAGAGTACAGGGAAAGCGGCCAAACGTCCAGTAACTGACATCTCGGTGGGGGATGATGGGGGAGCGGTACAAAGCAAGCCCGCTAACTCAGGCCGATCAGGTAAGTGACCAAGCCACAGCTACTAAGCTCACGACAAGGCGTTATTTTTACTACCCACAAAATCATATCAGGTCTGCAGGTCCGATCTACGCAGAATGAGCTCACGGTATCAGCATAGATTGGACCAAAAATTTGTAATTATAAAGCAGCACGTAGCCGGGATAACTGTGACATCGAGACATCAAACACCTCACCCGTGATCCTCCCGGGTCCACGGGTGCTGTAAAGTCGTGATTTAAAAATAAATCTAATTAAACGCGATCAAATCCGTTTCATTTCAAATGTGTAGTGTTCGCGTAAATACTTCAAATCATTAAAGTTACTATGATATATTTAGAACAATAAACACTGTCTGTTCGATCTTGAAAATTAATAGTTCTATCGGGCCCAATCCTATTCCCCCGACATTATCTGTAATAAACACAAACCGAAGAAGTCGAACAATGCATCGTAAATTACAAGTGAGTGAGTGTTTATCATAATAACAAATTGTTTTCCTTGTTTATGTCTATACACGCGTACTGCCTTCGCATGTTCACGTTGGCGCAGAACTTGAAGGTTTTCACACCGGTTTTCTCATGGTGGGGATGCAGAGCAACCGTGGTGGTTCACCCGCGGTGAAACTATGTGGAAACTAACTTACTAGTCTGAATCAGGCGAAGTGTTGTAGAACATGAAGCCACCTAAATCCTTGAGTCCAGAGTACAGTACAGAGGGGGAAGAGCTTAGTAGTCTCCCACGGTGAACCTAGAGGAACCTACATGGCCGGTCTGACTTAACGGGGAGGGATGACTCGACCGTGGGTGGATCAGGATCCGAAGAAGGCTTCAACACGGGTCGGTGGACTATGGAGGGCGTTTGCATCGTTGCTTCGCATCGTACCGCACACTCCTGGTCATCCACGGTCGAATAGAAATCGCAGAGAGGATTTACAGGTCGGTGTGACGGCTGGATGGGGTAGTGACGGCTGGATGGGGTAGTGACGGCTGGATGGGGTAGTGACGGCTGGATGGTGTAGTGACAGCTGGATGGTGTTATTTGTATGGACTACAAATAGTAGTTCCGGGTCTTTGTGGGTGTTTGTCCGTGTGCAATTCATGTATGTAAACTGCCACCGCGACACAGGAGAACTTCCAACAGTGGAAGGTAACGTTTTTGATAAAAAGCGAAGATAAACCGAAGCGAAAGGATAACGACGCGCCGTACCCTAAATGTGATCGGTGGCGGAGCAATAGATCAAATCCGCCGAGAGGTGCCGGGAAGGGGAAGAAAGAACAAGTCAAAGTGTAACAATAACGTGTTAGATACACTAATTTTGTTTTATAAATTATATAAGAGTTATTATCGCATCGAGCACTTTAACAAAACATTATAAATTACACTACATGTTTTAATGATTTGTTTTTATTATTGTATATTCACGCCTTGTTCCCAACGAGATAGGCAGACACAATCTTCTTCCACTTGCTACGGTCCTTACATACGTCTTTCGCTTCTTCCACTTCCATCAATCTTCGCATGCATGCTCGTTGGCTTAGACCACCTGACCTTTTTTCAGAACGTCTCCGATTTGATCGTGAGAGGAAGCTCTCTACCATGTCTTCCCGACTCTACATTTTTTTCTACCATTATCGCACGCATTCATATTCTGTCCAAACTGAGCATCACTAGCTTGATATTATGTTAGTCCGAATATGGTTCCTAGGCCTTCACCTAATTAAAACGCGGCACTGCGGGCAGAATTTCTTAGAAGCAAAGGCACATGTTTATTTCTACGACCTAAATTTTTGGGAATAGTAAATATAAATTCTTCTAAAATTTTACTTATTAGCGCTTAAACATACCTCTAAAAATTACCACGCACCAACAATCGCCACGCCTTACTGCCTTGGCGATTGTTGCCGATGTCTCTTACCTTACACGCAAGTTTTGTATCAAAACAATTTCTATTGGCTTAACGCCTATGGTTTAAAATTAGCAATTTTGCAACAATGAGGCTGTTGTCTCTTGTGTTATTAGTTTGTACTGTTTTAATAGAATTAAATGCTAATGCTGTGTATAATTAAAGTGATAGGAATAAAATGTAATTGTCTTTTTTCTTTTAGATTTGGTACTCTCAATCTAAATTCAAAAATCTCTTACGTCCTTTTTCATTAAAATACACTTCCATGACTGACATGGTACAAGCAGTATTCTTCAAAGAGCCATAAAAGAAAGAAAGATTTTTTGTACTCATTTTCAGCTAGCACTTAGACAAACATCTAGAACAATCATATCATATCCATACAAATACTTGTCCTTGTGGGATTCGAACCCTTGTATTGTGGGAGAAACAACTAAGTGTCAGGAATACTGGTGACGGTATGATCAGGCTCCTTTGGCTGGTTCATTAGCATTGTATGAACCCAGAGAGGCCATCTCGTCAAGTTATGCTGGACCGGATTGCGTAACGACCTACACAAAGTTTAAAAAGACACTCGCAAACAAAGTATGAACAGTTCCGATCTACAAACTAATAAATGGGGTGATCATGCAGAAACAGACACGCATATCTTCATGATCAACATCATGACAATGTGTGATTGGAGAACCTAAATCAAAAGTGGTCTTCGCTGCAAGACATCCTTAAGGAAGTCTTTCCAAGTCTTAAGATATGTATTATCTCCGATAGACTTTATAAGTAATTCCGTGCTATAATATATATCATAGGGCTGTGCAGCCACCGGTGGCAGAGAGGATCGACCTTCATCAGTTCGTTTTATTGGAAATGCTGTATTAATAATCTGTCATATATGTGGTACCATATCTTGTACAGTAAGTTTTAAGCGTGGTAGAGCCAAGCGGCGGCTTTAGCTGCTTAAAGACCGGCAACGCACCTGGAGCATCTATGGAGTTGCAGATGTATGTGGGCGACGGTAATCACTTACCATTATGTGAACCGCTTGCTCGTTTGCCGTCTTTTCCATTAAAAAAAAACACTAATATCTGGCTGGAAAAAAATTATGCAGTGTAAAATTAATGTTTTTTTTAAAATAGAACTGGCCTTATTAAAATAATAGGGTATCATTTAAAATTATGTAACACCTGATAGCAAACACTAGACTTAATTTTATTAGAATTAGTTTTTTTTTATTTAAATGTTATATGTACATATACAGGTTGGATGCGACGTTATGACATTAAATTTAACCTTTTATTTCACAGGATATTTCTAGGTCATACACCAAATATTAATTAAATAAGTACAGCAGTTTAGACGCAGGATAAAGCGGCGTAGTATAACGCGGGTAGTGGCCGCGTTTGAAGTTCTCGACGCACCGACAAAGAAATCCTGCGAGGTCGACGCTCTTGCCGGGGTCAATAAACTAATGTCGAAAGCATTTTTTTTTTATTTCTTGCAAATGTTTTCATTGTTTCTAAACAATAATTATGACTACTATTACTAACAAAGTATTCATTAATTGTGTATAATTGTTAATAGAGTATAATTATATTATAGCTTAAAAGCTATTTGTTTGATAGATTCTAATTTCAGTACAGTGGCTTAGGTAAATAGCGTGAACTTACCAAGTTTTGTAGAGATAATAGGTTTGGTACAGGAATCCATCGCAAGCATAAATAATCTCCCATTCTTGTTGCAGAATTTTACATATATAGTATTATTCACGGGCATACTTCACTCATATTAAATGTCGAGCTAACAGAAACTTTAGCCGGAGAAAATAATGTCTACGTCGGACTGGCTCCTCTGGGGAGAAACTTTCGAATGGTGGCTGCGAAGAAAACCGGAGGAGGCGGAATAGTTAATTCACATCTCCAAAGACTCGGCGACATACAAAAATAATCTTAATGTGTTTCACTCCAATCCCGCAACATTTAGCTCCTGGCAATTAGTACCAACAATAACATTTAACAAATAATTCTAAACAGACTGTTATCGAATTTAAATAAAAGTACTTTGTTACCATGCATTAGCACGATTGTCGAAACTGTTTACAAAAAAACGTACATTTAAATTAGTAAATGATGTAATTTACTTATCATAATAATTTACACTTACATACCGCTCGAGCAGATTGTACCGCGTACTCGGTTAATTCTAACTATTGAAGTCAATGATGAAATAAAAATATTTTGTGCGGTGAATTTCTCTGTTTTATTCTCAACAAAATGTCGATGAATCCGAGCTGGTCAACCCCGTTTATGAAACAGGTAATGAAACTGCGCATAAAAATATTATTTAGAATAGTTTTGTCTGTATGATAGCGAATTATGAAAAGTGATTATATCAGATTTTATCAAGGCCTGTGACATCTGGTGCGTCTAAAGTGCACCAACCAGCCTACTAAACGTGGCAATTATTAATCCTTCCAATTTTGAAAAACCTCCTGCTGCTCCCACCATTGAACTAGGATTCGATATTAATAACAATGATAATCTGACTAAGGATTCGTACGACTCCTTCACTGCTTAGGAATCGTCTAGTTAGCCACCATCTTTTTTACACCGGTTTTAAAGGTTATCCATCTTAGTTGTCAGGGATGACAATGCATCTGTAACCACCGTCGATTGAAGTTGTTTGCAGGAGACCATGGTCTGCAATGGCCACTTATCATTTAGTGTACAGCTAACTTATTTTTAACCCATACAAATAGAAAAAAAAACATAGAACACGAAAAAGGCTCCTATAGTTGTTACTAAATGACAATCACATAAAAATTATATATTATAGTCATGAAAGTTATTCCTCGAACAGTGCTTCGTGACAACGGGCGTGACACTAAATCTAGCTGGACATGGCATCTTAAATGGATTTGCAGCCATTCTTCTACCGCAGCTTCGTAGACCGGACTCAGAAATACCAATCGACGACTTCTCAGGATCTTGGATCGGTAGGCGACGTTAATGATGATGTACTACCACCAGATTATAAATGGCGTGGGACATGTAGCAATAATAATATAAATATTGGTAATCGTTTCAGAATATACAAAGTTTGCTAACGGACTGGCCAAATGCTATTAAGCGGCATTGCCTTCTTCCTTTTCATCGTTGACCTGGTCCACTGCTGAACTTTACCAAGTCGCTTGCATAACCTGGCACCTGGCACCTTTGCACACTTTTTGGATCAGCCAACGGCATGTGGCAGCTTTTGCTGCTTCTCAAACAGGCCGGCTCGACCGGCGTAGTACCACGACCTCGCAAAATACCGTCGTAAAGCAGCGGTATCTTGTGCTTCGTTTCGTTTTTGTTCGGTGAGTGAGATGACCGGGAGCCCTGGCCCCGCCTGCCAAATGTCCTAAGTCTGGCAACACACCTGCAGCTCCTGTGATGTTGCAGCAGTACGTGGGCGACGGTAATCACTTACCATCAGGTGAGCCGCTTGCTCGTTTGTCCGCTTTTCCATTAAAGAAACGCTACTGGCGCTGGGAAGACAAGTTCCTCGGTGTATCATCGATACTCTCGCACACATGGCGGTGCTCCTTATCGTTGTTTTGTAGAATTTGGATGAATTTTCCGCCATCAGGTCACCAGAGCCTTGTTTATCAGTCAGTAACGTTCACAAAAGTAGCCATGTCTCTTATCTAATGTATTAGACTTAAATATATTGAAGATAGAAGAACTCTTACTAATGTTTTTTTTTCTTTTCAGCGGCCGTCGCAGGTTTTGCTCTTTTCGTTGGCAATTTTACAATTCCGTTCATAATGGGAAAGTATGGAAGGAGAATTGCCAACATGGCTAGTCTAGTACCCATGATCTTGGGATGGGTTTGCATTGCGATGGCATCTAACATCCCCATGCTTATAGTCGCAAGATTACTCCAGGGGTTCTCGATGGGCATGGGAACCATACTTGGACCGGTGCTTATTGGTGAATACACGAGTCCAAAGAACCGTGGCGCTTTTCTTACCCTGATAACGGTCATGATCTCAATCGGAGTTCTCGTTGTACACACGCTAGGATCGTACTTGCACTGGCAGACGACGGCTGTTGTCTGCGCATTTATAGCTCTAGCAGATTTGATTATTATCCTGTTGTCGCCAGAATCGCCAAGTTGGCTGGCAGATCAGGGGAAGTATGAGGAGAGTATAAGAGTATTTAGATGGCTTCGAGGAGATGGCGAAGAACATGAATTGCAGAGAATGATTGAGGGCAATGCATCAATTGAAGAATCGACAACCAAGAGAAAGAGATCGATGTCAATGCTAAAACAGATACAAGAAAAGTTCGAGTACTTCAGAACAATGTTGAAAAGAAAGGAGTTTTACAAACCGATCATAATAATGATTCATATTTATACACTATCGCAATGGGCCGGTGTGAATATTTTGAGTACATATACAGTTGATCTTTTAGACAGGGTTGTTGGGAAAGGTGTAGATTTAGCTCTACTGATAATTACCTTGGACTGTCAAAGAGTTGTTTCAAATATTTTAGGTGTATACTTTATAAAAAAGAGAAAAAGAAGGATCATGTTATTGGTGACTGGCTTTATAGCTATTTCTTCAATGCTTGCGATAGCATTATATTCTTACTTAAAAGTGAATAATATGATAATGTACGATCATCCTCTGATAGGTATTCTTCTCCTCCACATCAATATGTTTTCCTTAGGCATTGGTTCATTACCATTAAGCTTTATAATAGCTGGAGAGCTTTTCCCTCTCGAATTTAAAAGCTTAGCGGGAGGCATCAGTGTGATATTCCATTCTATTAGTTACTTCATAGTTATCAAAACTGTCCTTTACTTTTTCAACACCATCGGGCTTCATGGAACCTATTGCCTCTACAGTGCTGTTACAGGCTATTGTTTTGTAATTGCGTGGTGGCTTTTACCAGAGACTAAGGACAGGACTCTACGAGAGATTGAGGATCACTTCAAGGGAATATCGGAGACACAAAAATCTCTAGAATTGGTGCCATTGGGATCTATCGCGTGAACTATTTTAGATTTTTTTTTGCATAGTTTTACAGTTATCATTACATCAAATGGACGTAGTCTTACGCTGGGTTTAACGATTTAGTGCTTTTGAGAACCTTTTCCCAATTGTTATCGTTTCTACAGCTTTAAGTGGTTTCAATAAAAGAAAATGTATCTTGGTTTCTTGTTTTCTGAATTAAGTTTTCGTTCTTCTCAGGGTTATAGCCACAAAGTACATTTATAAGAAGGTTTAACGAGCAACTACATCTGCCGATGTTGCTTGTATCATAAAAAATCTCTCTCATTAGGAAGGAAGTGTAACTTCTGAATCTGTACATTCGAATTGTGATTAATGGATAAGAATAGCTACAGTGGTGTATGGGAGTGTGTGTGCGTGTTCGTCTGTGCGCGCGCGCTTGTTTTGGCGCACACGTATAAGATGTACAGCTGTACGTGTATATGCGTATAAGCTGGTGCCTTTTTTATTATCTGTTGCTTTATTTATTTAATTAACTTCTTAAAGTAAAAAAAAGTATCTTAACACTGATAAGTCTCCGTTTATCAAGCTTCAAAATCGTCACACACAAAGCAATCGTCACACGTACCAAAGTAATCTGTAGTACAATAATTTAAGAGTTTTTAGAATTTTGATAGAAATTGATCGTTGTTGTTTTTGTGTTATCTATTTCGTGTGCAAACAGGACTTGCTTGTTTGTGTGTATAAAAATATTATAACTTCCGATAGATGGCGCAATAACCAATTCAACTATGTCAGATTTAAACCAGAGATGGATCTTTATGCGCTTCTACCGATACGATACCGATATCGATATTTGTAAAAATGTATCGGCGATATAATGAATTCAAAAGAAGATATAAACTGTTAATTAGACAGTATAAATTAATTTGACTAAGAAATCTGTGTCGACGACACGGCCATGGCTATTTAGCGTAACATCGTCCAGCATGAAACCAATCATTTTAAGCCTCTTTCGAGAACAGAACCGGAGCTAAATGAGAAAGTCAACCAAAAAAAAGGCAACAAGTAATTTATATTTCTTATTTATTTGAAATTTTGCACCTGCCAATATGTTTTTTTTTTCTTGCTCTGGGTTGTGTGAGAGAATGCCAAATGGCATCAATTCCGTCCATTTTTTACCTACAATACATTACTATAAAGGTAGTTATTAAATACAAACATTAAATACTACCAAAACAATCCTCTCCTAATTAGAAAAGACTCCGAAACCTAACAGTTATGATCTTAAACGTTGCTACATGAATTGAAAATTTGACAAAGGCATGTTCTAGATAGCGCCTATAACAATTTCATAAATTTGCCCATACTGCGCGCACCGGAAATGTTGCTATCTTATTTTAGTTTTTCAAGCGACACAACCGTCGCTTTTGATGAGTTCCCGTCAAAAAATTATGGTGTGTTAAATTGACTTCCGTTATTTCTTTATATATATCATGTTTTGAAACATAATATTGATAGTGTATCATGCCGCAAGTCCTTCTGAATGTGTGCAGTAATCGGAAAATTCAATTGAAGACTGTAAAACGTCCATTTTCGTTTTGGTGCCATAACTATTCACGGTTTATAATTTTTGTTTATAAATATCAGTTTGACTCTGACAGTTAAACACTGTTGCAATATAGGGCCAAGATCCGAAAAAAGGAAAAAGAGAATATATTCTAAATAAAGTTTCACATTCGGCATGTCCGAAAATGTATATATTTTTTTTTTATGATGAAGGCAAAGGCTGGCAAGCGGCTCACCTGACAGTAAACCATTACCGTCGCCATTAACGGAAAAAAAAAAACCATTACCGTCGCCCACATACATTTGCAACACCAATAATGAAGTTTACAAATGTTTGAGTCATTTCTGTGGTATTGTAGGCTGGTACAAATTTATCTCGGAGAGCCGAGGGCCTTGAGGCTTTTATAATAATGAAATTTTCGTCTACACCTTAATATGCCAATGGAGACGTATATTTGGAGATAGGATAAAAAAAATCTTGATATCTTAAATATTAAAATTAAATCTTAAACCTTGAATTGTGGTGCTAGCGGCTAAACTGATTGTACTTACGACGAAGGAGCTGCAGGTGCGTAGCCAACATTTAAGGATATTTTGGAGATGTGGGGTTGATGAGGAGGTGGGGAGAGTAAGCCTCACGGTTACCTAGCTCGCCAAACGAAATGCAGAAGCACAAGATGCCTCTACTACACGCCGGTATCCAGGCCGTGGCACTACCTCGGTGGAGCCGGCCCATTCGAGCAGCGACAAAAGCCGCTGCTTGGCTTTACCGCGTACAGAAACTAACCATAAATTGAATTCAATATTTTTGACTTCACGATTCTTGAACGAAGGTTAGGTACTTAACGAAAGTAACTTCATTGTCAATTAGTATTGTTCAGTGTTCAGCGAGATTAGAACACTATAATCTGGTCATCTGGACATCTTTAAGGCCAAAGTGAACAGACACATTCTAGGCAAACGTGTACCATCGTAGGTATTTTGATGGAAGGCGAATATGAGGCCTAGGATGGCCAAGTAACACAATACTCTCACGCATTCGTTGCAGAGACATTATCAAACAGGTTCATATTATCATATATACATAATATTATCACAAGTGTCACTTTGTGGTATCACTAGTTAAATATGTGACGGGAAAGGTGTAAACGTACCTAATACCCCTAGGGTAAGTGATCCCCCCCCCCTCCCCATCCGGATATCTGCAACACCAGAGAAGGCGCAGGTGCATTGCCGGCCTTTAAGAATATTTGGTGAGAGGGGGCAGAAGTGGGCCTCCGAACGAGAGCCAAGCGACGACTTTTGCTGCTGCTAGAATTGGCCAGCTCGACCGCGGAGGCATCTTGTAAATTCTGCATTTCCTAAGAGTGAGGCAACCGGAAGTCCACTCGTCCCTGCTCTTCCCCTTTCCCACCCCTTCCTCAAATATCCTCTGATGTTTCAGATGTACTTGAGAGTCGCCACTCACTTACCATCAGGTGATCCGCTAGCTGGTTTGCCCCCTTTCACCAAATAATCTTAGACCCTATGAGATTTTCGTGGTTATTCCCTATGCCGCTTCTCTTCACACACACCCACCAAGTAAAGAGGCGACAATTATTCTTACACAACCACACGGCAAATTTTCCACAGAGATTTCGCGAATATGTGATTGAACAAAGTGATAGTGGGTACGCAGAAGTCGGTTTTCTAATCATTAATTATATCAGTTCGTATTGAATAAAGAACGGGACCAGAAACAATGAAATGGATTTATTGTATTTTTATCAAATAACATACTTATATTTAATTTGGCTAATAAAAAGATAAAACACTTGTATATCTATATCTTTATAACACGGCCGTCAGAAAGAATCACAATCAGAAGCCAGTTGTTATGAATTGAATTAGGTCAAGAATACGAAATTATCATTAAACTATAATTAATACACATAGGTAATCTTTGATGAATCCGAGGTAGCGTAGTGGTCAATCAAGGCGCTCAATTTAATGTTATAGAGCTCGAGTGACCTGGGTACGATCCCCGGTGGCGGCGCTACTAATAGCAAATCATTAATAGCAATATTTACCGAGTGCTCGGCGGTCAAGGTAAAACCTTCATGCCTGTGAAGTAATAAAAAAAATATATACCGAGAACATGTGAAGCCCACCAACCCGCACTGGAGCAGCGTGGCAGGCCCTTCCCGGCTTCAAAACTGTCTCAGATAGTTGAGAAGGAGGCCTTTGTCCAGCGGTGGGCACTTATAGGCTGCTACTTAGGTAATCTTTGATTACAAATCACGTTACACACTAATCTTAAATACTAATTTATAAAGACTAATCAAAGATTTCTAGATTTCAACCTACGTCAATAGTCATAAGCAACATCGGCGTGCCTACTCCCTTCCTCCCCAAACCTCCTCCCTATCCCTCTCATCCCCCAAACATCCTTAAAAGCCGGCAACGCACCTCTGGTGTTGCAGGTGTACGTAAGTCGCCGTTTCCCATAAATATGGGAAATATTTTTTTATGAAATAGAGGACAAACGCTCACCTGATCATAAGTGATTCCCGACGCTCACGTACATCTGCAACACCAGAGGAGCTGCAGGTTGCCGAGATTAAATGATATTTGAGGGTTGGGAGAATGGGCCTCCGGTTACCTCACTCACCGAACGAAACGCAGAAACTGTATTCTGCGAGACTGTAGAAATAGCCGCTTGGCTTCACCACGTACAATGGTACAAGACTTACACGGTAACATCTTTTCTATCTCTATTCAAATACTGATATTTATTACATGATCAAAAATAACTGTACGGGTCGGAGATTAATCCATAGAGTCGAAAAGAGTTACACGAAAGAAACTAAATGTAGCGAATCTTCAATTTCAGGCAACGTCAATACGTTAAGCCTCAATCTTTTTATAGCGTGGTAGAGCCAAGCGGCGGCTTTTGCTGTTGCTGGAATAGGCCGGCTCGACCGGGTCGGTACCACGGCCTCGCAGAATACCGGTGTGAAGGAGAGGCATCTCGTGCTTCTGCGTTTCGCCATCCCCATCACACCTCCCCCACCCCATCACCCTCCCCATCTCCCTCCTCATCCTCCCTCCTATCTCCCAAATACCCTTAAAGGCTGGCAACGCACCTGCAGCACCTTTGGTGTTGGGGATGAACGTGGGCGACGGTATTCAGTTACCATCAGATGAACCGCTTCCTCGTTTGCCGCCTTTCCCATACAAAAAAACAACCTCTTAAACATGTTAATATTACATTAAACTTAAGATAAAATTCATTGTTCTTTATTTCTTATAATTATTATTTGATCAACATATTCAGATATATAAACAAAGACATGACTAGATTTGACGTTTAAAATTTTAAGTTCGACTCTTTTAACAATAGTTCGTTACTTTAAATTTTTCTCACATCACCATAACCTAAAAAAATAGAAAATACGTTCATGTAATCATTTTCATATTGGCATCACTCTCGTCTTGCTTAACTTTCACTTCGTCGCCATAGTTTCCGTGATTGAAATAATTCTCAATATCCTGCAACGTTCTGTCCTTCGTCTCGGGCAGTATAAGAAAAAGCACCGTCAGAGTGAAACCCATTCCCGCACCGAACGCATAGAAAGTTCCATAGACTTTGATACTTTCTAGTAAATAAGGAGTTACTTGAAGCGCTAGCATCACGCTTAAAGATAGAATGAGACCGGAGACTGCAGCACCAGCGCCTTTGTGTGCCAATGGCAACACTTCTCCTAATAAAGCTAGTGGTACTGGAGTACAGCCCAAATTGACTAATATGAAATACAATACCAACAATGTTATCGGTATAGAAGGATAACATCTAGATATAATTTCTTTGGACACAAGGTAAAGGTATGTGCATAAGCAAAACAAAACGAACAAAGCCGAAAATCCTGATAAGAACAGAAGGCTGCGTCGGTTGTAGATTTTGACAAGAACTGAAGAAAATGTGGCGCTGCTCGTTATAATTATATCAACCGCTAAAGTATAATAGAATGATTGGGACTTATCGCCAGTTACTTCCCCGATTATCGGCAAGGCGTACGCGGGGAAGATGTGCCGACCGCAAAATTCAATAAGAAAACCGCTGAACATAATTATGACAATAGGTTTGATAAAGTCTTTTCTAGTAAATTTCTTAAAAAAATCCTTAATTTTATCATATACGCTCGTCTTCTTTGTATGCGCTAAGTTTATCTTTTGGGCTCTGATTAATTCGTTCAACTCCTCCTGTGCCTCCTTGCTGTGCCCACGCAACCAATGGAACGCTTCCTTGCTCCTCTCGAATTCTCTCCTTGCCGCTAACCAGGACGGGCTTTCGGGCCATGTGCAAATTACAATGAAGGAAATACCATTCGGTATCATCGCCATCATCGCGACAGTTCTCCATTGGAAATAGTTCTCCAGGATGTGAATAATCATACTTCCCATGCAAACGGCTGCCGTTTTTAAATTCAAGAAAGTACCACGATTCCTTGGGGATGAGTACTCGCCGATGACGACAGCACCCAGGGAAACGGAAGCGGCAGCGGACAGGCCGCCCAGTGACCTGCCTATCATGAGTGTTGTGACATCGGTGGCGAAGTAGATGAGCAGCCAGCCCAAAATCCCCGGTACGGTGATCATAATGTGCGCTTGTTTCCTGCCTCTCCATTCCATGAGAAAGGACGATAACAGGAAGCCGGGGAATCCAGCCAATCCAACACAGGAAGCTAGAAATTTTTGAAAATTAAAATTAATCACAGATCCATAGGTATAATTACATAGATTGTATACATTATTTGTCTTCAGAGAACCGATTGCGTTTATCAAAAAACTTGGTCTGTCAAGTTGTACTGAATCAATTACAATACCAAATAATTTTGAACACAATGGAACAAATAATGCGGTCAAAAAATGGGTAACTTAAACTTGCTGAAAATTTTCTGACATGGAAGCGCCATGCAGCGGTTTTTCCTGCTGTTCGAATGGGCCGGCTCGATCGGGTTGGTGTCACGGCCTCACAGAATACCGGCGTGAAGTAGAGGTATTTTTTGCATGTGCGTTTCGTTCGGAGAGTGAGGTAATCGGAGGCCCACTTTCCCTCCCAATCCCCCTTCATTCGACGGGGGACGAAGGGGGACTTAAAGGCTGGCAACACTCCTGCAGCATATCTGGTGCTGCAGATGTACATGGGCGACGGTAATCACTTACCATCAGGTGAAGCACTTACTCGTTTGCCGCCTAACCCTTAAAAAAAAACTTGTTTTACAAAGTGTGGATTTAAGGAAAATCACATTTCTTGTACTACTGGAGACAAACAACCCACTGCTGGAGTCCTCTGTAGGCTGTGAGGACTTTCCGTTATAACTACGACAGGAAGATTTGCACACGATTACCAAGCCCCTGACACCAGCCCCGGATACTTGTCCCTGCTTTCCTTTATCTTGATCCAACGCTCACACCTATATGAGTGTTTGATATTATATTCATTTGGGTTATTTACATATATTTATATATAGTTATAACATCATATGTATAACTACATAAAATACTAAAAAATAAAAAAGGTTCCTCAAAAAATATTATTAAAAAAATATTTAAAGTAAAATAAAAAATTTAAATAAATTATAATACAACCAGACGTAAGCCTTCGGCAGGGGAGACCAGACGGCCGAGGGTTAGGGGGAAAGGGAAAGAAACCGGCGGACGATGCAAGCGGTATCAAGGAAGGCACCGCCTTCTGCATTCGAGCTCGGAGCGGTCCGTCACGGAGTCCCAGCCGCCTCAGATATTCCGAGAGCCTGACTGGGATGAACCCATTTGCAGAGACGTCTATCGGAATAATTTCGTTCCACCCCACATGTCACCTCGTGAGCCAGATCCCGATATTTTGTCTTCTTGTCTGTTTTGGCTTTTACCAGGTTCATTATTTTCTTTATTATTACGATCAAAACGAACTTCATTATTATTACGATCAAATACAAAACGTTATCTTATTAAAATCAGGCCGTTATGATAATATTGACCAATAGTTAATCGACTTTTTCGGGTATTGCTATAAACAGAATGATCAATTTCTAAATATTCAAAATAAAAACACAATAAAATTTGATTTCCAATTGAATCCTGTGTAAAGTTGACGCCTTTAACGTTCTAACACAGGTTTTTATGTCAAACATAGCATATGCTTATGCTTTAAAATTACAGATTACATTAATAGGATCCATGTAGGTAGACCTAGAGTCTCTCATTTATTTCTCTGCAACCACTGCAGTCTTTTGCTTTGAAGTAAAGAGCAAGTATAATAACAGACAGTAAAAAAAAACTTCTTCTTAATCCACAGGAATGTCAACGCATCTGTTAACTTCTTTGTTCGAAGTTATTTGCAGACGGTCAAGGTGGACTATTCAGTCGTTGGTATACAACGGACCACTGTCCCAATCATTAATCACTCTAGAACCAAACGTCGTTCGCGGTGCTCCAGAAATCGCGACCACGTTCCGAGCAAATTGAAGCGCCAATAGCCGAATGGGTCATTCGACTATTGTCGTGAACCATTCCTGATACAAGCTGTAAGCTTAGTTGGAGGGTTAACAGGAATATTAGTAATGTTAATCATCAATCATCAAATCAAAAATCAACAATTACGGTAACGCTATTTTCCACATGTGTAACTACTCCGACATCTTATATTCGCTTTACCGCTTCATCAGAGATTTTTCACAGAGTAACTGTAGATATCTTGACATCATGAGGTAGAATTAGTTGTCTAGATTGAGACTCATGAATTGGAAAACACAATAATAAACGCAGAGCAAATACTGATAAACTAAAACAATGCTAACTAATGCTTTGATATTGATATCACGATAATTTCAGAATCAGGCCGTAATCATGTTATCTCACCAAAAATAAATACTCTATGTTATTACGAACAAACCACGAAAACGAAACTACAAATCAGAGTTGATCCTTAATTCACAAGAGTGAATCTAAATGTATCACTTTTTAGCTCTCAATCGTCAATGAGGAAGTTTAAATCATCGTCTCGAAGTGCACACAATACGTCTAAATGCTTATCTTGAGATAACTCATTAAAGTTCTCTTGACAAAGTGTTTGCTCTCTTGAGCACAATGAAAGAATCGTAGTATAATTTCAATAAAACTTATGTGCACTTATGTATCGATTCCTAAGCGATTAATTAAAAAAAAATTTAATTCCAAGTGTAACCTTAGGCGTTTATACAGGCCTTTAATCTCTCTGGCCACTAATCTATGGATTTATGCAATGTCTCCATGGAGAATTTAGACCATGATATGGTTCATAAACGTCCACTAAACGTACACTAGGCCATTTGACACGATCCTTACATGAGTAAACCTTAATGTGAGTTCGAAGTTCGAAGAACCTTAGTTTGGGTTTCTTTCAACGGTTCAATAAAAAATGTTTGTCTGTATCGCAGTTTGTCCGGGCTAACCTTGGTAACGGCTGAACCGATTTTCAACGGACTTTGACTTTAGCGAATTCTAATGTAAGCGCGGACAAAGTCGTTGCTACAGCTGGGAGTGTAATACACCTAAACATGCGTACCCAACCAGGAGGCAACGTTCAGGTCTACTTTTATGTCGGAATCTGGTGCTCGCAGCGCCGGCAGCAAGCTCGAGGGGTAGCTGAGCAGCATTCCTTGGCCTAGCATGTTGAAGAGGACGCCCGATACCGCCCACGTCTAGAACACGCATAATAACTTTATCTTAGCGTAACGATTGGAATTAATATTAAAATTTAAAGTAAATATTAAAATAAATTGAAGCGTCCTGTGTGTGCCGAAACTTTACCCCCTTTCTTCCCGTGGAGGTCGAAAGAGGCGACAAAGGGACGTATCGCAATGGCTACCGATAG
This sequence comes from Bhutanitis thaidina, assembly GCA_029286595.1. Classification (NCBI taxonomy): domain Eukaryota; kingdom Metazoa; phylum Arthropoda; class Insecta; order Lepidoptera; family Papilionidae; genus Bhutanitis; species Bhutanitis thaidina. Next base: position 668,173 of record JAGSMS010000023.1, on the reverse strand, counting down.
ATGGCGGGATAACCCTCTCGTAAAGTACTAGACCAAAAATTTGGTGATCCATGACTAGCAGCATCTAAGGTGCGAGGTGTCTGATGCTGTGCGCTGCATTCCGCTTGCTTACTTATTTATGTTATTACTATTTTAAAATTACCATAATATTCTCTCCTTACCTAAATAAACCCGCCTTCAACTCCCTCAATGACTTTAGTAAAAGCTACTCCATTAATATCTAAATTAAATCCATCTTCCTATTTAAGACCTCCGCTGAACATTAGCATATCCAAAAAAGCGCCAACAAGAGCCTGCATGCATTTCTTGAAAGGATTTTTTGTTAGAAAGAGGGTAAAAAAGCTAGCAGCCCAGCTGATGATAAGTGGGTACTGCAGTCCATGGACACAATAACGACAACAACTTCAATCGAAGAAGTTGTCACCCCTGCGGACTAAATAAGAATGGCACACAGTTTGTAATTATACTGGATTCCTATACCTTTCAAACCGGAAGGCAACAGTTGTTACACTGCTGTCTGTCGACAGAAATGGGCAAGAGTGTTACCTACCCAGACGACTCCTAGGCGGGGAAGGAGCCTACCATCTGGTATATAGAGTGGGTTTGCCAATAGTCAGCACCCTCGGGCAATCGGGTTGGTGAGCAGTGGCGGTGTACTCACCAGTCTGTGAAATTTGAATTTATTTACCTAGGTAACCTGAGGTCCACTCCCTGTCCCCCTCCTCATCCCACCTCACATCTCCCAAATACCCTTAAAGGCCGTCAACGCACCTGCAGCACCTCTGGTGCTGCTGATGTACGCGGGCGACGGTAAACACTTACCTATCAGGTGAACCGATTGCTCGTTTGTCGTCTTACCCATAAACAGAAAAAAAACTCGCACTGAACTTCAGCGGGAAACCAACCGGAAACACTAGAAGAAGACACGTGAGCTTCTTAAATCAAATCCACGTTTACCTGTCTAAAGACCGGCGATACCATTGTTTTTGATGAATCCCGCGGAACATAAAACCGAGTTCGTGACAGCTAGACGCGGACTGATCCAACAAGGCACTGTCGACGACAAAAGGACGGATTAGGTACATTCATTTCACTGGTTAAAACGAGATTACATTATCTGTTATTATAACATTTATTTGTGCATTAGATGGTAAGTCAAAGATAAAATTATTTGTTACAATATCCTCTCCTCATTATATTGGATTTTCCTGACATTATTATTCCTGGCTGCATCTTTCGAACCGTAATAGTTAGCCGGTTGAAAATGTCACACAATATGTGTTGTTATGGCGAATGTCTAATAAGAAGTTTTCTGCCACGCACTTCGACTTTGTGGAATCATCTGTCGCCAGCAGTATTTCCGAACAGTTACGACTTAGGGACCTTCAAGAAAAGAGCTTATTCCTTCCTTAAAGGCCGGCAGCTCATCTGTAGCTCCTCTGGTGTTGTGGATTTTCGTGGGCATCGGTGATCACTTACCATCAGGTGAGCCGCACGCTCGTTTGCCCCTTCTTCTATAAAAAATAAATAAATAAGAAACCCGTTTCTGTTTCAACAACGTTCTTTTGGTTTTTCTCTATCGTAACAACATTAAAACATACAAGCGCCACACTTGTTGTGATCACAGTGCAAACTCTAAAGTAAAACAACAAATAATAAAAACCGGTCAAGTGTGAGTCGGACTGACCGGTTTTTTTCTTTTAGCAGCCTGACACAGATCTTACATCCCAAAATTTGATCATAACATGTGTTCCTATTATTCTTTTTTTCTCTTTTCCATTAGAGTAATAGTCCCTTCATTTTGCGATTATTCTGTACATGCTTCATGCTGTTTAAACCGAAACTCAACAGTAGTAGCACTGGCAGATATAGGGAAGTGGTATCTACCAAGAAGTTTTACGTTTTACCAACGAGTGGTTTTTTTTTTCATTCTACAATAAAAAAAATCAGTGAATAAAATCTTTTTTATTGCAATAATTATCACAAAGTTTCCAACAATTCCTCGCTACATGGTTATATAGCCGTATAGGTTATAGAGCCGTCTGGGCCACCGCCCATGAGTGGTGCAACCACTGTCGCACACCGGTTTCAAAGTATACTGAACCAGTGGAACTACATGCTATATGAAGTCTTCAGTCTTGTCCTCTGGAGTAACCAGGCTGCAGTGGCCGTTTACCATCAAGCGGCTTGTTAGCTCGTTTGAACATCACAGCATCTGAGAACGCAATGGGAAGGATTCACCCCTATCCTCACGCTTGATAGGCGTATTGGTGATCGCAGAAACTCACGCCTCGAGTCTTAATTTATACGGGCCGACATCAAAATCAAAAATCCTATTCAAAATGTTTAACTCTTCGACATAGGAACATAAATTTCACTTGTCAAAAGTCATTCTTAGAGTACAATATCACAACGAACCTTGTAGAAACAGCTTGTGTGCGAACTCATTCCCAGGGGTTAGAATCAACATATTCGATTTAGTCTCAGTATCATCGAAATTTATCTTATATATTGTACCAGGGGCGGATCTAGGCTCTAGATTAAAGTATGGCTGGCGATTTCTAACCCCCTCCCGGCGACCCGAAAAAGAGGACGATGGCTATGGTCATGACCATAGTGCCGACAGCAGCGATATGCGAGTATCCACCCCTGACAGTCACAATAACTCTTAAAGTTCTCTTGTAATAAGATGCGGACAATGCAATCTTTGTACGCGACAAAGTTGACGAAAATAAACCAGACAGACTTACAGACAGACATACGTACAGACAGACATACAGACAGACATACAGAAAGACATACAGACAGACAGACGTACAGACAGACATACAGACAGACATACAGACATACGTACAGACCGACATACAGACAGACATACAGACAGACATACAGACAGACAGACATACATACAGACATACGTACAGACAGACATACTTGATGTTAAAGATAAAACCGCATAACCTTACTTTTAATATTAAAGCCATGATAATACATATTAATTGGTATGCAGACAAAATAATCTAACAGATATCTTGGATTATCTTGTTTTCTTGACGTGACACAATAGCCGAATGAAGTATACTATGAAAAGAATATGTAAAAGGCCTACTAGGTATAAAATATCTCAAAAGGAGAAAGAGCAGAAAGACAAAGTAGAAATGGCACACACTCTGCACTAGCTAGTACCTTGGTACTAATATAATGACATATTTAAAATTTTATAAATTGACCTTATATCTATTTATTGAGTTAGGATATATGGCCCCATTGAAACTTATATATATACTAGTACAAAAAGGTAAAGCGTAGACTATCTCTCCCTTTCCTTCTCATTCTCTCTACTATATAACATCTAGTCCCTTAGAGACGATACCGCACCGATTTAAATTTTTGTACTCTTGATATGAGATCACCTATGTATCTACGCAAGTAGAGTCTCACACAAGAGCTTTCACTCTCTCCCAAGGGGTCAAAGTAATGCCTTCGGGTCTCTTGTCGTCCTCCTTTAAAAATTCCGCAAGGCTCCTCCTCCAAAAAACCGAAGGATTAGTATTATATAAATTAATTTTCATCGAAACTACGTCATTTAATGAGCCGTGACGAAACAGTCTGTCGGCACTATTTTGTCAAGAAAGCCCGTGTTGCACCATGTCGAATTCCTTAAATTCGTCGTAAATTCGTTCGTTCGCAAAACAAGCAGGTGCAAACTAGCACATATCATTTATTTACAATATATTCTGAAAATTGATAAAATTATATTTTTGCAAGACGTTTCGAGTATGTAGTAACTAATAAATAACGGAGCGCCAAGAACCTAAAGAGAATCCACACTGATACATTTTATTCCCAGAGAAATACAAAATCATAATCAAAAGGTTTAGTGTTATTTCACACAACAGTAACTGTTTCATTTTAGATTTTGGAAAATTTATTTACGGTCATCTTGCCATCTGCTTTACTAAAGCTAAAGCGACCTTAGCCAGGTACCCGACAGGGAATTTGGTTGTCAAGTTCGAAATTATTGGTAACTGAACCAAACTAAACAATGCTGGGCCTAGTGAATCACCCTGGTAAACTCCGACTGTTGTGACAGTTACGTAAAATAAAACAGCAGTCTGCAAGTGCCCATAGATGGGAAAAGTCCTCCTTACATCGCTTAAAATTACCATTAACAGTTATAGTGGTACAGGCACCGGGGGTCGAGTCCAGGTCACGCGCGCTCTATGAAACTAAAGCGAGCAGCCTGACCACTAGGCTGCTACGCCAGTTACGTGATTTTCGTAAAATAAGTTAGTATTTGACTATAACATTGCCAAACGTATATTATATTGTAAACGTTTTTCATTTATATTTTTAATTCTAAATGACATTGTAACATAGCAATGAAAATTGTAACAGTTGATTGCAATTGCGAAAAGGGGAATAGTTTGAAATTGTTAAAACTTCGACCATGCGCGGACGTGTGACTCTGCAATAACCTGAATGCAACAACAAAGAAAATTATTTAATTTTAATTTGCTTACTTTCATTACAATTCCCTTGCAGTAATTGATTAACTGATAACAACATGTAGGTATTGTATTATAATATATGCGCGATAACAATGAATTATTACAATGTGCACATGTATTACATGTTATAAACTGGGTAAACTCCATAAAGCTGGTGAGTGAAGCTGAAGGTTCGAAAGAGGAATAAAAAAGGAAAGAGCGCGAAATGCAATATTTAAAATTCGAATTCCATAATGATGATGATATTAATTTATCCCTAATGGAAAAGGCAAAGCACTTTAGTCCATACAGCCAGGGCTGATGCACGTCTACTCTGTTCGAGTGCTTTGATAACACTCTCGAATTCCATAAGTCGTTTATGGCAGCTAACGATTTTACATTATTCATTACACATCACTTATTTCAAGTTTCTTTGTCACACAGCCTACTTAACGGACACCCAACGTAATTTCTACAATAAAAAAATTATTAATTTTCGAACGTTGAATCAGTTAATCGGCGCTCCAATTTGATTGACCCTGGCCTTGGCTTGGCTTGGTCAATGTTTGTAAAACTGGTTATTTAGATGCTTTCCGGTTAACTATAAACTATTAGTTTACAAGTGACTATTAACAATGTCAAATTAAGCGGGAAATGTGTTCCCGTTCTTTGAACTTAAAAAAATTGTTTTTTTTTTAAACTTTAGGCGCGAAATCGAAATGATTGTCTTTTATCGAATTTTGTTATTAGGTTAACGTTTAATAGTATATTATGTGCCCAGTACACGTGAATATGTATAGTGATTATAATTCAATTCAATACAGAAAACCGCCAATTTTTGTTTCGGTATCATCATTTAAATAAATATTCGATTAAAGTTGCCTATCGTTTACCTTAACCTATATGTTTTTTTTAATTTATGTTATAGCAGGCTTGCATGCTATCTTATTAATCTCAATAGTTGTAAATTCGAAAGAAATCGTCAAATTGTTTAAACATTGCCAGTAATTAAAAAAAATATCAGTAAAAAGGTGTCGACAATGAAATTAGTCTTTCATTTTAAAATTATATATGAAAATTGTTGAAAACTGCTGGGCAAAGTTTCACATTGTTTGTGATGTTTTTTGAAGAGTAAGAGACCGTAATGCTGCTATAATGTTGCCTGGCGGACTTTACATAGTTACTTATCACTTTTAGCTATTTCTGTGACGTAGCCTTTTATGGAAAAGACGACAAACGAGCAAGCGGTTCACTTGATGGTAAGTGCTTACCGTCGCCCACGTACATCCGCAACACCATAGATGCTGCAGGTGCTTTGGCGGTCTTTAAGGATATTTGGGAGATAGGAGGGAAGAGGAGAGGAATAGGGAGGTGGGCCTCCGGTTACCTCACTCACCGAACGAAACGTAGAAGCACAAGATGCCTCTACTTCACGCCGGTATTCTGCGAGGCCGTGGTACCAATCCGGTTGAGCCGGCCCATTCGAGCAGCAGCTAAAGCCGCCGTTAGGCTCTACCACGCTTAAGAGTACCGATTAAATTATTTAAATAATGCTCTCACAGCCGTATACCCAATACTGGGATGGTCAGAGGTCTAGACATTTTAGCCTTGTCAACCCACTGTTCACCGGAGCTTATTTGGGACAACGTGACAAGTGGTGAGCCTGTCGCTGTCGTAGTGACCAAGCCGATACAAATCGTACACAGTCTTCGAAAAACTAGCGTGTGTCCCCATCTAATAGGGGGAGTACTTGTGTCTACCGATCCCCTAACCACTCGGCTTCACGTGCGTGGTTCAGTTCACTCACAAATTCAGCATTGTCAATGCGGTGCACGTACCGGAATTCGAAACCAGGTCACTCGCGTACTGTGAAAGTAAAGTCGGCGCCCTCGAATCATTCAGTGCTGTGTGACACCTTAAACCACGGCGACACCATCCTGATACCATCGGTTATCAACTGCGCGGGACTTATTAAAGAGCAGTCGGTATAGAGTCATGGTAGCCTAGTGGTCAGGCGGCTCGCTTTAGTTTCATAAAGCGGGAGTGACCTGGGTTCGACCCACGTTGTCGGCACCACTAATAAGTTTAATAGGAATTTAGGTGCTGTTTTTAACAAGTGCTCGGCGGTGAAGGAAAAGTACGTGAGGCAACTTACATCTGTCGGAGAATTATGTGAAGCCCACCAACCCGCACAGGAGCAGCGCGGCGGCCCTTCCCGGCTCCAAAACCAGAAGGAGGTCATTGCCCAGCACTGGGCCCTTACAGGCTGCTACTTTTTAGTTTACGCACAAGCACAGAAACGGTGGTGGATTGTAAAAAATAACAATAACAAAGAGGGACCGGGATGGAATGCCTCACGGCCTTTCAATTGTTCTGGTTCTCTGCACCTTTCAAAACACATCAGGTTGCACCGCTGATCGGAGGCAGATATGGGTAAGAGCCTACCAGCCAACCTAACCAGACGACTCCTGGACAGGGCACGCCGTCCCACAAGGCTATACTACTATACGACAATTACCTAACATCACTCAGACTTCTAATTTTCCTTACAGCATATGCTGCAGAGCCAAGTCTGCGAGAGTTAGGATATATGGCCCCATTGAAACATATATATTAGTACAAATCGGTAAAGCGTATTCTCCCTCTCTCTCCCCCTCTCTCTCTCTCTTTCCCTCTCACTCTCTCTCTCTCTCTTTCCCTCTCACTCTCTCTGCTATATGTCATCTAGTCCCTTGGAGGCGATACCGCACAGGTTCCGGTTTTTGTACTCTTGATATGAGAGATCACCAAAGAACTAAAAAATCTACGCAAGTGGAGTCCCACTCAAGAGCTCCGACTCTCTCCCAAGGGATCAAAGTAATGCCTTCGAGTTTCTTGTCGTCCTCCTTTAAAAATTCCGCGAGGCTCCTCCTCCAAAAAACCGAAGGATTATTATTATATAAATTAATTTTCATCGAAACTACGTCATTTAATGAGCCGTGACGAAACAGTCTGTCGGCACTATTTTGTCAAGAAAGCCCGTGTAAGAGAAGGAGCCTTGGAGGGAGGACGACATCCTCCCTTCGAGGCTCCTCCTCTTAAAAAGCCACAGATATGGGTAAGAGTGTGGTAACCTAACCAGACGAGTCCTGAACAGGGCAGGCCGTCCCGCAGCGCGTTCGGCTGTACGGGGTTGATTGATTTGAATAATAATTACGTGACAAGTTATGCGACGTCACTCGGTCGACTTGAATCCGGTCAAGGTGAAGTATTTCATAAAGAAAAAAAAACGCTCGCTTCACTCCTTCTGTAATGCCTTAGTGTTGTTTCAACAGCTGATACCTCTGCTTGTGTGCGATAGTTCAAAGTGATAGATAGTGCTTCGGGCTGTGATAGTAGTGTTTGAGAAATAATAACATAATATATATCGGACACTTACACATGTGGTCCTGTCGTACATTAGGATCTCCTATGTCTTGGAAACTGTACGGTGTTATGTATACATATATATGATATAGATGTGATAATTTATACGAATACTGGCATCAGCCCGCGACCACGCCCGCGACAAGCGACGTTCCTAGACAATGCTTAATTGAGTCGGAGTTGGAATAATATACAACCACATAATAGTTATATAAAACTTCTAAATGTAAAACGGGTAATCTTTCATTCGATTCGGGATTATCAGGGCGATTCCGACTCACTATTGACTTTGGGTTTGGTTCGCACAATGATTTCTTGTATTTACGCGGAAACGAAACTATTATTTAAGGATTTTTGATTTTTGGGTTTGATCTTTATTATATGTTGCTTTAGTTTAGAGCTTATACTATAATCGCTCCAAGTTTGACACAACAAAAGCACGCTTTTTTTTAACCCCTCTTTATTATTTGTTAGGATATCCACCATAATAACACATATTCTGTGAAAATTTCAACCGGCTACCTATTACCGTTCAAAAGACACAGACCCTTTAAAGGTAGGACAGACAGACGGATTGTAGCCTTTTGTTATTTTCAGTATTTTCTGGACGCTCCTGGTGTATTTCGCCGAGACATGGGCTCTCGAAATTTGTAAGCATTTGTCCAAGTGGCGTAAAAGTCCCACACTGAATTGATTCGGAATTTCCCAGGTGTATAAAGATTTGTAGTTTTTAAGTTGAGTCATAAGCTTTTCGAAGAGTGAGAATCGCATCTAAAACGGTCCGATATTTTTTTAGCGTTATGCTTGAACTAACTGACAGACAATAATTAAAAGAACCTTCCCATTTTGTAATGCTATTTATTAAGAAACATTACTGATATTCCCGTTAACCCTCCAACTTAACATTACAGCTTGTATCTGGAAGTGGTTCACGACAGTACGAATGGCGGGCTCGAACTTACGACCTCATGTTTCGTAGTCCGCACCCTAACCCATTTGGCTATTGGCGTTTTATTATATTATATTAGTTTTTATTTTACAATTTAGTAATAGTGTAGATAATGAATTCTTGTATTTACACTAACATTACAGATTGTAAATGAAATTTTCAATTATCCACGTTAGTTATATCTGGATGCCTCAGTCCCCCTGTGACCGCGGCTGGCTGTATAGCACTCGAAACGTCGAGAACATAAAAGCAAAATTAAACGCGGCTAAAATCGTAAATGATAGTTTAATTTCAAATAGTATAGATAGATATACATGTTTGCTGCTTTAGGGGTTTTGAGCTTGCAACCCTCAGTTGCGAAGGGTCACTAAAACTTAGTTCTGAATCTTAAAACTTTCTTTCGACAATATGATTGTGGGCCAAACATCTTTTGTTTGAATTAAGAATCAGTTAACTACAAAATCAATGTCTACCGAGCGTTGTTATTCGGAGCTTAGATAGCCCTCCTCGGATGCAGGTCGCTTAGCACCGTGGGAGAGGAGCATCTCCCGATCCTCCGCCAAGGGTTCCGGATGGGCTAAAGCCTCCGTGCACTCACCTTCCTGATCCGCTGGATCTCCAGGTGACTCGGACTCGAGGTGGCCGTTGCCCACGTGGCTTTGGAGGTCGAGTTGGTAGAAAGATAGAACGATTTATTTGGATTAAAGGAGGAACAGGTAAATTATAATTTTATCCTTCGTAATAGCAAGATTTTAAAGACCCTAAGGTCAAGGTTCTGTTGTCCGCAGTGGCTTGGAGTATTGCAGTATTGTCTGGAATCCTTTCCTATAATGTATATAATAATAGATTAGAAAGCATACAAAAAAGGTTTTTCTGGCACTTGACATATTAATTTTTCCGAGGAAAAGACGCTCACTTCATTCAATGAGAGACTTCAATATCTTATAATGAATTCTTTGTGTGATCGAAGACAAATGCTCGAAAATTTATTCTTGTATAAGCCCGCTAATGGCATTCTTGATGCTCCTAACTTGTTGTCCCTTCTTTACTTTTCCGTTCCCTCGAGGTCGCCAAGACCCACGAGATTTAACACTTTCACAGATCGCCTAAGTAAATCGAATCTTGGACAACATGCGCCTCTTAACCGAATAGTCAAGAAATTCATATAACAACCTAGCGAAGACTTTAAAGTTAGACTTGTTCTCAGATGCAATTGGGGTGGGCTTAAAAGGAAATTGCTATTATCTTAACAAATTATTCACATTTAAAAAAAAATACTAATCATAATTACCATAAGGCATTATTATTTTGTCTATGATTGGTTTGTGTAAATTAAAACATAATTTTTTGCTCATTATATTTTGCATGTGGTATTGGCTTGTAACTGTAGTGGAACAGAGCTAATATCATTGATGTATACATTTCATTTGTTGTAATTGTGTATATTATGTTGGCGTTCATTAAATAAAATAAATAAATAAATAAGTAATAAAAATATAACATTTAACACAGTCAATAAAAATGAGTACCAAATGGGTCTCCATCTCAGCGTAACGCTGCCAGAGGTTGCAGCGCTGATTTTCAGCTGGAGCCTCGTGACGTCACCGACAAGCCGATGTGCGATCCTACAATAGTTTCATTTATTAATTGTATTACAATAGGAAAAGTTGTACTTATGTAATAGTTTTAACAAGTCCTTATCCGTTATAATAAAAGAAACATATTTTCTTTATCATTCATTAGACTAATACACATAACGGAATAAAAAAAACCAAAAACAAACAAAAAAAGAAAATAAAAAAAGATGAAAAAAGAACACGTCCTGTGTCCCGATGTTCTCCCGATAGGGGGCGGCTTACGAGGCCGGCGCTGTTGGGGTCGCGGATGTGAGGCGAAAGTGTTCCCGCGGAAAGACGATGTTTATTATAGAGTCTGACTCAGCCGCCATATGGCAACTTAATTATGTATTATCAATTCGTTTTTTTTTTATGGCAAGTATATCCTTTACCCCAGTTAATTTGTTTTCAACGACGCTTGTTCAGCTCATTAAAGAATCTGCTGTTGCGCATATGCATTAGCAATTTGCATATGCATCAACATATTTGTATAACAACTATAGTCTGGCCAAAAATAATGATACAATTTAAAAGGCAGTTTTAAATGTGATTACCTTCGCCCACATAACATCTGCAACACCAAAGGCGCTGCAGGTGCGTTGTCGGTCTTTAAAGGTATTTGGGAGATGGCTGGGAGGATTAGGAATGGGGATGGGGAGGGGAAGTGTGCCGCTGGTTACCTCGCTCACCGGACGAAACACAGAAACTCTAGATGCCTCTACTTCAAGCCGGTATTTTGAGAGGTCGTGGTACCAACCCAGTCGTGCCAGCGCATTCGAGCAGCAGCAAAAGCCGCTTCTTGGCTCTACCACGTCTAAATGTCGGTCCCATACCACCACACATGTCAGTCACGTCGTGAGCCAAGCCCAGATATTTTATCTTCTTGTCTATTTCGCCTTTCACGAGGTTCTCGTCATATGGAATGGTGATGTCGACCAAAAAGATCCTCGACTGTGCCCGGTGCATCAGCACGATATTAGGCTTGTTCGGATGAATCGTTCTGTCCGCGATGATAGACCGGTCCCAATAGAGCCTGGCACGGTGATTTTCGAGCACGGCTTCCGGCGAGTACTTATAGTAAGGTAGTCTTCGATCCAAGATACCGAATTTCAAAGGGAGCTCCTGATGTAGAATCCTGGCTACTAGGTTGCGTCTGTGCAGATACTCAGAGTTAGAAAACACCAAACAACCGGAGATGACATGCCATAGCGACCACCCGGCGAGGCGGCAAGCTCGACAGGTATCTCCGATAGCTGTTGATCCTAATAACCTGATCCTGTATCGCACAGACAAAACGGAACCGAAACGCAGCCAGGAGAGGGAGGCGAAGGTATCTACGAAAGGCTCATGTAGAGCCTCCTGTGGAGCTCTTAATCCTTCCATACGGTCTCCCGGTCAGAGACGCCCTGTACTGCCGGCTCTTGCCGTTGCTCGTTGGCCAAGGATAGATGGGTAAGCCCTTTATCGCAGCTAATGACGTCCGAATAGAATGACGAATCCGATCTCGCTGGGAAGTAATTACGGAGACAAACTACGCAACTATGCATGGTGAGGGCGCTTAAGAAACCCTCGCTTCCGCGGCAAGTATAGCCTCATCACTGACGATCTCGGATGATGCATCCTGTGGGACGTCATGATTGTGCGGACTTTTCTGTTCAGGGCTTTAAGTTCGGTTTGAGTCCACCTGAGTATGCCAAAGGTATAAATGAGGACTGGCATGACGACCCATCCGTCATACGCTTGTGCCTAGTCCACGCCCGACAAAAGGCTATTAAACCAAATCGCGAAAATATTGTTTCATGCCAGGATCGCCGATACCTATGTCTTTTGACATACCCAGGTATCGGTACGTATGAGCCTCGAAAAGGGTCCTAATGTTAACGTGCATAGACAGGTCCATGCCCTCAGAATTAGTGACCTTTCCATTGTGGACGTGGTATCCGTCCCGAGCTCCATCTTGATTGAATTGCTAAAATCACAAGCGATTCCATTAGACGGGAGCGATTGATGGCGAATAATTTGAGATCATCCATTTAGAAAAGGTGTGTCACTTGTGTTCCTCCCATCCGAAGCTGAAATCCTCTCCCAGAGCCCTCCAGCAATGTGCTGAGAGGGTTCAGAGAAAGGCAAAACCGAAGCGGCTTGATTGTCGTTAGTGGATTTACAATTGATGAGATTAGTTTACCAGTTTATTAGTTTCTAACTTATTTTTTTTTCTCTTCAAATTATTAGTTAGTTTCGATACTAATTTTTATTCGAGTTTGGTTTTATATTCAATGCACTAGATGCTGTTGTTGCATATTGCATCGCAGTATCGAGGGTTACCTTAAGGTTCGACGTAGGCAGTCGGACGACACAGTATTGGCAGATAATCTTAACGATAGTAATCTAAGCCGAGATCTCGCACCTCCGTAAGAGGCCCTTGGATTGCTGCGAGCCCCAACTCTAATTGTCGGAAATATTTTCATTAACAAAAGATTGAAGGAAGGTCAAAGAGAGTCTTACCGCCGAAGCTGTAACCGCCTTCGGCGACTTGTAACCCGAAGCATCTTTCCCCACGTGATACAACGTTTAATAAACAAACAGATAGGTTATATATATTAGGGTGTATATTAACACGTTCACTAAATAAAGTATAATGCTTTATGTATTGGGTACCTTGGAGCTTGGTACAACAACATACATAAATAATTAAATAAAGTTAAACATTCTAAAATAACTAAATAAAAATAAATAAACATTAAAAATAATAGGTTTTTTTTAAAGACAGTACGGCTGTCTTTAAAAAAAAATTAAATTAGTGATAAAACTTTACGCATATTAGCGCCAACATTCGAGAATCTAATCTATATCTAATCTCTCGAAGGTAACGTTTCACTCCTGTATTTTTCTGTTAATGCGAACAGTGTGTAAATAGATAGATTGTAGTCATCATCAAGGTCTGTAAAAACATTTGGTTAGTGATTCGGAACGTTCTAGGCAATGAATGTAAATGAACTCCTAAAGACATTCGTGTTGCCCTGAATACATAAGAAACGACAAACACTTCACAACTCTCGAAACTGTTAAAGACCAGATGGACAAATAATATATCCGAGGAAATGTCAAATGCAAAAAGAAAATTGTCACCATTCTTGAAACAAGTGAGTAAACATTTGTCTTTTTTAACATTACCTACTGTCTTAATATCATCGTGGCTTCGTATCATTTTCATTTCATTCACAGTCATTTCTAAAGGAATTACAACCGCGACGGGTCATAGCCCCCGGTGAGAAACGTATTGGTTTCTTCCCGCAAACATATTGTAGTTTTCTTCGTTGTACATCTAGCGTAGAAATGTGGAAATGCAGTGTTCTTGGTATAGACGAGGATTAGACCTATATGTAAATATGATTTTAAATATTACGTCGAATAGTAAAATAAAGTAGCAGCCTGTAAACGCCCACTGCTGAGCAAAGGCCTCCTTCTCAAATATCTGAGAGGGTTTTGGAGCCGGGAAGGGTACGTCACGCTGCACCAATGCGGCTCTTTGAAACTAAAGCGAGCGCCCTGACCACTGGGCTCCAATATGTAATAAATATTATTTGTTTTATTTTAATTCTCATTATAGATCATTTAATATGAATATTCGGAATGTAAGTAGGGAAATATTACCTTTTTCTCCTTCCTCCTTCCTCCTCCTGTCAACCTCACCTGCTCGGGTTGCATCCTGATAGCTGACAAATGAAGCCCCGTCGATCCGTTGATAGCTTTCTGCGATACTCGGTACTAGGTTACGCGATATACCTAGTACTCGGCGCATCTCTATTAAATACAACATAGAAGAGAGAGAGAGAGATAGAACGTCTCGCTTGTTAGCTAGCAGGGTGAACCGCGTCTCGCTCGCTCTGGCGGTGGAAAATCCATCCGAATTGGCCGATCCCAAATCTCATGTAATGATGACCTTCTCGAAAAATGGCAGACATAAAGTAAGAAGACCGATGATGTACAGCAGCGCCTAAGTTGCTCGGTGTCTGGTGTTGCGATCCGCGATTAGCACGTGGTAGAGCCAAGCGGCGGCTTTTGCTGCCGCAGGAATGGGCCGGTTCGTCCGGATAAGTACCACGGCCTCGCAGAATACCGGCGTGAAGTAGAGGCATCTTGTGCTTCTGCGTTTCGTGCGGTGAGTGAGGTAACCGGAGGCCCTCTCCCCCCTCCCCCCTCCCCAAATATGGTAGCGGTATATAATTTTGAGCTACCCCAGGAGGGTACCAGTACCTACGGTTCTGGAGAATCCCTCACTGAGCATCCACGTTCAGGCTTTCCTACGCTACCTAATCGTGGATGCTCAGTCTGCCCCGCGTATTCTGGGGGGGGCAATATTCCGCTCTCTTTCTTTCCTACTCGAGGCAAACGCAGCAAGGAAACTATGGCATCCCCTACCGCGCTCGCCGTGGATTTCTGCAATATCAGGGGACTCCACTCGAACCTTAGCGCCGTTCATTACCATCTTGAAACGGCGAAGCCAGCCTTGCTTTTTCTTACAGAGACTCAGATATCGTCTCCGGCTGATACCTCTTATCTCCATTACCCGGGGTACAAACTAGAACACTCCTTTGTGCCCCGTGCCGGAGTTTGCGTATACGTCAGAGATGATATCTGTTCTCGACGCCTCGGTAGTCTTGAAGGTTTGGACCTATCTACCGTTTGGCTGCGCATCGACAGCGACGACCATCCGCGCGTCTATGCGTGCCTTTACAGGTCCCATAGCGGTAATACCGTAACTGACCGACTCATCGACCACATCCAAATGGCTACAGATTCCGTGCTACAACAGATCCCATCCGCAGAGATCGTGATTCTCGGCGATTTTAATGCCCACCACACCGATTGGCTCGGTTCTCGCATAACCGATCATGCGGGAGATCTGTTCACGACTTTGCATTAGCATATGGCCTGACACAACTGGTAACCTCGCCGACGCGGATCCCAGACGTGGAAGGTCATACACCTTCCTGTTGGACCTTTTGCTGACCTCACACCCGGACGGATATTTGGTCTCAGTCGATGCCCTCTTGGCTCGTCGGACCACTGTCTGATCCGGAGTGTAGTGTCTATCGCGCGCCGATCCCGAACGCGATCTGCGGGCTTCCGCCGTGTGTGGCACTATAGGTCGGCAGATTGGGATGGAATGCGGTCTTTCTTTGCTTCCTACCCATGGGGGCAGGTTTGCTTCTCGCTGGATGATCCCAACGCCGTTGCAGATTCTGTCACCGATGTGGTACTTCAGGGAATGGAACTTTTTATTCCGTTCTCTGCAGTGCCTGTCGGAGGTAAATCCCAGCCTTGGTTTGGTGGCACCTGCAAAATAGCGTCACGCCGAAAGCGGAAGTGCTACCAGGCCTGGGCCGATGCATCGGCGTCTCGGGATGCAAAAACCAGTGCTCTTAAAAACGAGTACAACTCTGCCTCCAGGTCCTTCAAAAGAGTTATCGCTGCGGCAAAGTTAAAGCACATTGGCAGAATTGGCGCGAGACTAGTTCGCCTCCCATCGGGATCCCGCGCATTCTGGTCTCTCGCCAAGGCTGTCCAGGGGAATTTCTGTCAGCCATCTCTCCCATCTCTACACAAGGAGGATGATTCGCTGGCCCATACTGCAAAAGCCGATCTCTTGGGCTCTCTTTTTGCATCCAACTCGACTCTTGATGACCGGGGAAACTCTCCACCTACCATCCCGTGGTGTAAGTGCTCCATGCCGGAAATTCAGTTTCTGCAGAGCTCAGTGCGAAAGGCACTCCGCTCCCTGGACATTCATAAGTCGAGTGGGCCGGACGGAATCCCTCCAATTGTGCTGAGGATGTGTGCCCCTGAGTTGGCACCGGTTCTCACGCGTCTTTTCCGGCACTCCTACTCTTCAGGCGTCGTCCCGGAATCTTGGAAGACAGCATTTGTGCATCCAATACCCAAAAAAGGCGACCGCTCTGATCCATCTAACTACAGGCATATTGCCATCACCCCCTTGTTATCTAAAATAATGGAGTCACTCATCAACACCCAGCTCCTGAGGTACCTGGAGGAACACCAGCTGATCAGTGACCGACAGTACGGTTTCCGTCGCGGACGATCAGCTGGTGATCTTCTAGTTTACCTGACTCACCGATGGGCAGAAGCAGTTGAGTCTAAGGGGGAGGCTTTGGCGGTTAGTCTGGACGTAGCGAAAGCATTTGATAGGGTTTGGCATAAAGCGCTTCTTTCAAAGCTTTCATCTTACGGGGTTCCTGAGAGATTGTGCAACTGGGTCACCAGCTTCCTCACGGATCGGAGCATCAAGGTTGTTGTCGACGGTGCATGCTCGGACCCCAAACCCGTGAATGCTGGTGTTCCACAAGGCTGTGTGCTATCTCCCACTCTGTTCCTTCTGCATATCAACGACATTCTACAAATCAGTAGCATTCATTGCTATGCAGACGACAGCACGGGTGATGCCCTATATACAGGCCGTGCGAATATTTCTCGGGAACACGTCGACGAGTGCCGGAACAAACTTGTGTCTGAAGTCGAGACCTTGTTATTCAAAGTCTCGGATTGGGGTCGACGTAATTTGGTCCTATTCAACCCCAAAAGACACAGGTTTGCGCGTTCACCGCTAAAAAGAATCCCTTTGTCGTTTCTCCTCTTTTTGAGAACATTCCCTTATTGCCTCAGCCAGTATCAGAATCCTTGGCGTTGACATATCGAGCGACGTTCAGTTCCGTGGTCACTTGAGGAAAGGCCAAATTGGCCTCCAAAAGCTTGGTGTGCTCTGTAGAGCGGGACAGTATTTCATGCCGGTCCACCGTTTGCAACTTTATAAGGCGCAAGTTCGGCCCCACATGGAATACTGTTCTCATCTCTGGGCAGGGGCACCCCAGTACCAACTCCTTCCATTTGACCGTATCCAACGTCGAGCGGCTCAAATTGTCGGCGACCAAGCTCTCTCTGATCGGCTTGATCCTTTGGCCTTGCGAAGAGATGTTGCTTCTCTTTGCATTTTTACAAAATTTTCCACGGGGAATGTTCTGAGGAATTGTTCGGATTGATCCCAGCTGCTGAGTTTCACCATCGTACATCGCGACAGAATTCGAAGTTCCATCGATACCACCTAGATGGTTGGCATTCCACCACAGTGCGTTTTAATCGAAGTTTTCTGCCACGCACTTCGATTTTGTGGAATCAGCTGTCGCCAGCAGTATTTCCGAACAGTTACGACTTAGGGACCTTCAAGAAAAGAGCTTATTCCTTCCTTAAAGGCCGGCAGCGCATCTGTAGCTCCTCTGGTGTTGTGGATGTTCGTGGGCGTCGGTGATCACTTACCATCAGGTGAGCCGCACGCTCGTTTGCCCCCTTCTTTTATAAAAAAAAAAAAAAAAAATCCGCTTGCATATCCTTATGACAGAGGGCTTTGGCGACCATTTACAGGCATTCAAGGTGAGGTGAGATGATGGGGTGCAGAATATCTAATGCGAGGGTACCAGCACTGCGACCCTAATAAAATTACAAGAAACCGCCAATATTTCTGAAACAATATGGCGTCTGTTATTATTACGAAATAAGTTTTAAGCAGTGGTGAAAGTGTTATGTAGAATGTTGTTAAAACACACGTTGAATGTTGTTACGTTAAAATGTTACCAATTTGTATATAGAATGTAGAAGTGCAGTGCAACTACAGCAAACTTATCTTGCGTACTGCGATTATGAGACAGTAAGCGAAGTACATTGCGCTATGGGGTCGGTGCTGACTGAAAACCCCACGACACTGTACTGGGTCAGAACCGTTTCATTTGACACGGCACAGGTTATAAATTATAAAGTCGACTGAGGCTTCTCTTAAATTATATCTTTTTTGTTTTTAATGTTTAATTGTATTTATAGTAACTTTAACTTAAATCATATCATATCATAAAATTTATAACGCAAATCATAATTCTATTTTCGGTAGGTTTAGCGTTAAAGACTGAACTTCAACCCTGCCGGCTCGCTCAATAAACTTAGCCACAAAGGGCTAAGGTTTAACAGCCTCACTTTTCGTGTGCGTGATATCTTTCTGGGCGTTATTATTCTAATGCTATAAAAAGATAAAGAAATAAAGCTTTACACAAGTGTTATATATAATCAGAAGAGCTACTATGGATAATAATCTATAACGTTTGGAAGCTGCGAGACAGTGTGCGCCTGCTATTAAGAAATAACACTCTGAAGTAGTCACAAGACAGTCAAGTGTTACTAAACAGTTAAAGTTACTAAAGAGTAAAAATATTTTGACAGTGCGATGTCGTGGAACGATTTGACTTCCCTGCTTACCTCGTGATGGATCACAGACGTATCTGTTAAATGTGCGCTACGTTTAAACAACAAAGTGACACTAGTTAGACATTGTAAAACTAACTACATCGGGAACATCGATGAATAAACTCAACATTCACGTATCAAATATTCGTGTATCACTCTTCACTCAGATACTTATTACAAATATTGTTCGACTTGCGTCTTTCTTTTACCACTACCAAAGTAGTAATGCCAATCGATCTCCATCCTGTATTCACTTACTGTGTAGGACAATGTTGCCAACACGTTCTCCTGTGCGGGATCTCCATCCTGTATCCACTTACTGAGTAGGACAATGTTGCCAACACGTTCTCCTGTGCGGGATCTCCATCCTGTATCCACTTACTGAGTAGGACAATGTTGCCAACACGTTCTCCTGTGCGGGATCTCCATCCTGTATCCACTTACTGAGTAGGACAATGTTGCCAACACGTTCTCCTGTGCGGGATCTCCATCCTGTATCCACTTACTGAGTAGGACAATGTTGCCCACACGTTCTCCTGTGCGGGATGGCGGACTACAAAGAAAATGATGACGCAATCAATCTATGGACATTACGACTTTTCAGTGTTTCGTGACGGGCGCCGTATGCAGCAATATCGCTGGCCATGGCTGCATCATCGGCTTCCCGGCTGTGCTGCTGCCCCAGCTGCGGCGGAAGGACTCCAGCTTCACGCTTACAGAAGAGGGAGGCTCGTGGATCGGTTAATATTTCTCATTAGATGGAGATAACAATAGCAGAGTGACCTGACTCAGAATCAGGAGACTCGAGTTCGACCCCCAATCCAGAGAGCTCGCTCCGATGGGATTTTTTTTAACTTATGCACGAGTTCTGTCGTTGACCTGGACATTAAGACGGCGACAGGCCTACCACCTGTCACGTTGGTCTAAAAAAGCTCTGATGAAAAATGGGTTGCCACGACTGTAACATGTCTAGTCTCTTCTGACCACCACATTATTGATTAAACGGTTGGCAGCTTATCTTTTGGAATCGGATAGTAGATGACGAGTGATCAAGTTACTCATCTGATGGTCAGCTTCATACCTTCTGATGCAGTATGATGCTGTCCAAGGGGACATTCCTCAATTCCTAATGCCGATTTCGACCATTCCGACAACTACTTGTCTACTGTATAAGTACGCACAGACATACAGGCACCCACTTCTTTACCTTCCCATATCCGATGTAATTTGGAGACAAGATCCGATGAAGGTTCGAATGCAGAAATGTCTCCGACGCTGCATCGGAACCTGCTTCTGGCGATAGCGTGGCGGGCCCTTCCCGACTCCAAAACCCTCTTATATATTTGAGAAGGAGGCCGCATGAAGAAGCATTTACAGGCTGCCACTTTTTCTATTCTATTCAATTGTTTTGCCGAGATTCGAACTCATGTCTGTCTCAGATAAGAGATACGCTGACACTTCAGCCAAAATTTATCAATTAGCAATCATATCGGACGAAGAGTAGGAAGGAACGTTTTACCCAAAGCTATACATAAACTGGACACGCTTAAAAATAATATCCGAACATAAGAAGATATATGGATATAAGATGCAAATGCATTTCTCGTCACAGCTTCCGTGCTCGGTATCACCATACTAGTCGGCAACTTCATAACACCGCCCATGATGGAGCATCTTGGAAGGAAGGCGGCCCATTTTGCAGTCACATTGCCGATCATCGCGGGTTGGATCACAACAATATTTGCCAATAGTTTTGGGGTGAGTTCTGCTTCCTCTTCTTTTACTTCTACTTCCTCTTTTTTAGCAGCCGAAAGCATACTGGACACGGAAGTCTTTCATAGAGAGGATGGGCTGCAGGATGCCACGTAGGATGCCACGCTTGGCAGGCTGTTTCACTATAATAGTACTGGAAACCTTTCACCGTAGTCAATTCTGACCATCAGTGATCAATATTTTTACTCTGGTGCGAGTTAGTCTTGATCGACGGCTTGCAAAACAATTGGCTTTCCGCAGGGCTCCGTTCTCGGCCCGTTCCTTTTTCTTACTTACATTAACGACTTACTTTAATTAGCAGACGCTATACATGATATAGTATTATTTTCTGATGAGACTTATTTGTTCTTAAATTCAAGTGCCAACTTGTTACACATGACGTGGTGACTAATGCTATATCAAAAATCGTTCCTCGATTTAATCCTAATAGTTTGGTTTTAAATGGCAATAAAACTAAATGTATTAAATTCTCAACACCTTATGTCAAACATTTAGACGTACCTATAATATAAAAACAGGAACTTATGAAATGGGGATGGCCTAACGCCTTAAGGATACCTCTGGTTTTTTTTTAAATAACGCTTGATCCCACTCCTCAATAGGTCCCCCTCATATTTCCATAAGACTTAGCTCTGACTGGGCACTGAGCCATTTCCACAATTTATTGTAGAAACAGACGAAATATAGTAAAGATACCTTTCCTACAAATGCTCATCGTCATTTGGTTCACCCAGCTAGCTGACCAACGAGGCCTTGGCGACTGAACCAAAATTCAGACCTCAGACTAGTGTTTGGAAGCAGTATCGTAAGTTTCCCCCCGTTCGGTGCTTTCGATCGGCGCTGCGATTACCAACCCGTCTCCTCTATATTTTTTTTAGCGAGGGGAAAAGGTGCTTGTGATCTGTCACTGAAGGCAATGACTGATATTAGAGGGACCTATGTTTAGGCAGTTGATTTTAATTAAAAATAATATAATGAACAGCAGGGCATAGTAGTGAATTCTACATATCGTTAATTATTGTCTAATAAAACGTACCAGTAATCAAATGCAAGACATGGGAAACAAAATTATGATACCTTTAATTGGAAATTTAAAAAATTTTGCAATAATTTTTGGTTTATACAACTAGATTTAAGAAGTAAACATAGAACGACACATTAACGAATTTATGAATTAAAAATTTTCAGGCTTTACTAATCGGAAGGATTCTGCAAGGATTATCGTATGGGATGATTCTACCTTTGGGATCTGTACTCGTGGGAGAATACACCAGTCCGAAGAACCGTGGAGCATACCTGATGACAGTTTCATTGGCCCAGGCTTTTGGTATATTCTTCGTCCACCTTGTAGGATCGCTGATTAGCTGGCGAAGGACTGGCATAATCTGCATCTTCTTCTCAATTGCAAGTTTACTAATGATTTTATATTCCCCTGAATCCCCAAGTTGGTTAGCGTCTAAAGGAAAATATGACGAATGCAAAAAAGTCTTCCGATGGTTAAGAGGTGGTGATGAAGAAGAGGAACTTGAAGAAATGATACTAGCGAGAAAAGAAATAAATAAAACGGAAGATCAAAATAAGAAAATCACTCTCAGTGGAATAGTGGACGTAGTTAAAAAGAGAGAGTTTATAATACCAATCATTCTTATGTTTCACGCTAATGCTATGATGCAGTTCGCTGGTGGAACAACTATGGCAGCTTATTCCACTACAATAATCGGATTGGTAATGGGGCCTGATGCCAGTGCACATTTCTGGATGGTCGCTTTAGACGCCCAAAGGTTAATATCCAATGCAATTGCTGTGTATGTGATAAACAAAATTAAAAGAAGAACCATGATGTTTCTAACCGGTGGACTTTGTGTTTTATGCCATATAGCAATAGCTGGCTACACTTATGCCAAACTGCACGGCATGCTGCCGTACGATTCTTTGTGGATACCAGCACTTTTGATCAATCTACAATTCTTCACAGTTGCCACGGGAATGGTGCCTCTGCCAAACGTCATTGCCGGGGAAGTATTTCCTCTCGAATACAGAGGTCTAGGAGGCAGCATAAGCGTGGTCTCAGTCGCTGCATTCATCTTCGTGATTTTAAAAACATTTCCCGGACTAATAGACACTGTAAATTTACACGGAACATATTTAGTGTACGCTGCAGTACTGGCCTATAACTTGATTGTAATATGGTACTTGTTACCGGAGACAAAAGATAGGACATTGCAACAAATTGAAGATGCGTTCAAAGGTAAGAAATACAAAGATATAAAAGATATACAAGTTGGAGACTCATTACATGTGAGTAAAGCAAACGATGGTGATTACTTTGAAGACAGCAAGTTAAGTGAAATTAAAGCCTTAAGGACGACAGAGTAAGCATAATTAAGATAATAATGAGAATCTTTTAGATATATTACTATGTTTACTTATTTAATTTATTTGAATAAACATTGAAAATCAATCTTTGTCTTTCATAATAGTGTCTATTTAAATCTTAGTTATCATATTTCTTTAGCGTGTTCATGGGCTGTTTTATAAGGATATCTGATCTGATTCCTGATCTGTTTTGACTACAACAAGATGCATATAATACCTCCAGTGCCAGCATGAGCGCAAACACTGTACAGACCGTTATCTTTTAACGGCTTTGAGATTAGTTCGGTTTAGGACCGAATGACCTTAATTTGTGTTCGAGGCAAGCGACGGTTTCTGCCGTTGCTAGGATGGGCAACTCAACCGGGGTGGTCCCACGGCCTCTCAGAATACCGGCGTGAGGTAGAGGCATTTTGTAGTTTGGCGTGTGAGGTATCTGGAGGCCCACTCTCCGCTATCCCAATCCCTATCCCCATCATCCCTCTCATCCCCCAAATATCCTTAAAGGCCGGCAACGCACCTACAGCTGCACTGGTATTGCAGATGTATGTTGGTGACAGCAATCACTTACCATCAGTTGAGCTGCTTGCACGTTTGCACGTCTTCTATAAAAAAAAACGTTTGCCTCCTGTTTTCATGAAAAAAAGGGTGAGAGGGGAGAAGGTTTGTCCTCCGAACGAAACGCAGAAGCACAAGATGCGTTGTCTTCTCACCGGTATTCTGCGCCTGTATTATATGTATTCTATATTATAAGCATAGCTCTTATACTCGAGTTCCATTTTCAAAATTTGGATTTCGTTTCTTTTATTACTACTAACCGGTTATTTCCTGAAAAAGATAAAAAAGTCCCACAGATAACTGACATGCTCTAAACATTTTTTTTTTTTCAATAAATAAGAATTTTACTTTCTCTGATTGACTTAATCGCATCGATCTTTGAGTGGTTAATGCGGATATCTAACAAATGATCGATATTACATAAACAACAAAACTTCGAAATGATAAGAGATGCCATCTCCACACGAATCCAGCGTGATGCTGTGCTAGTCCGTTTGCTTAAATAAGTGAGAATGTAGGTGTCGTGGAGTGCGTACTCCTGGGTACTGGTGGGCATTGTTTTCATTTAATGAAGTTGTGACTTGAACCATAAGGTTTTCTTTAAAATTCAGTGAATCTTTGTTAAGAGCGATGGCGGACCAGAGGACATTTTCACCGTTTTTAAGACAGGTAAAGTGTAGTGATTTATATCTTGTTTAGTTATATTTAATTTATTATATTTGTCAAAAGATACATTATCACAATATGTTCGTTAATAAACAGTTACTATTTCGGTAATACAGTTTGATAATTTATTTATTTTATTTTAATGATTTACAAAATCCACAGCTTTATACAATAGTTAACGATACTTTAAACATTTTTGTACGTAACTTACAGCCAAAAATGTATTTATATTTTACTTTTAGTACATACATATTTGACCCCATCGAGGTGTATCCAAATACATTAGTTACAATTATTGTACGTTAGTGTCTGTAACTTCATGTACAAGATATTTAAAAGTTTGTGTGTGTGTGAGTGTGTGTGCACGTGAATGTAATAATGAGTGTGTGTATGTAGTAAATTACCTAATCTTTTAATATTTTTAGTATTTCTTGTTTAAAAGTAATTTTTTTACGTGGAATATGATAATTAATTTCGTTATAAAGTTATTATGCTTAGTTAACAGCTGTAAATAAAATTAAAGCACCAAACAACCTATATCTGTAGTTAATGAATATTCGTGGATCTTTTGTGGATTGGAGCGCGATAAGAAAACGAAAAAAAAAACAGATCAGATGCAGCGAAGAATATTAATCACGCTGTGAATTACTACGCAGAGTTTTGTTACGACGGCAGTCTGTATAAACATCGTGTGCCATGGCTGCGTGATAGGCTTCCCAGCGGTGCTGCTGCCCCAGCTGAGGGAACCTGACGCTGCTGTAACGATCTCCAAGGAAACAGAATCGTGGGTCGGTGAGTTCAAACTTGATACGTGACTGTAATTAGATCTTTATTTGTATTTAAATACAATGATGTACGTGGTAGAGTCGGCTCTGGCTTTTGTTGCTGCACGAATGGGCCGGCTCGACCGGAGTAGTATCATGACCTCGCAGGATAAAAGTAAAAGTAAAAGTAAAAGTAAAAGTAAAAGTAAAAGTAAAAGTAAAAGTAAAAGTAAAAGTAAAAGTAAAAGTAAAAGTAACAGCCTGTAAAGGCCCACTGCTGGGCAAAGGCCTCCTTCTCAAATACTAGTATCAGAAAGGGTTTAGGAGCCGGGAAGGGCCCGCCACGCTGCTCCAGTGCGGGTTGGCGAGCTTCACATATCCTCAAAATTATATTTTTATTATTCCTCAGACATGCAGGTTTACTCACAATGTTTTCCTTCACCGTCGAACACGTGGTAATACAGCACTTAAAATTGTTATTAACAATTTTAGTGGTGGCGGCACCGGGGATCGAACCCAGGATACTCGCGCTCTATGAAACTAACCTGAGCGCTCTGACCACTAGGCTTCCTTTGAGGCCGGAAATCGATCCAGTTAGCATTGTAAGCTAATTCCTGCTTAATTCTATGAACTGCAAGATTTTGATCCTGGATGTACAGTCACAAATATATCGTCTTTAAGCAATGTGTTACTTCCTCCTCCTCCCATAGAGAAGACCTCCATTAGAGATCTGATAACTATATTCAAGGTAGTTATTCAAATATATATGAATCTACAACACGTGTTTATGGTGGGAAATGATAATTTATTTATTTTATTTTAATGATTTACAAAATCCACAGCTTTTATACAATAGTTAACGATACTTTAAACATTTTTGTACGTAACTTACAGCCAAAAATGTATTTATATTTTACTTTTAGTACATACATATTTGACCCCATCGAGGTGTATCCAAATACATTAGTTACAATTATTGTACGTTAGTGTCTGTAACTTCATGTACAAGATATTTAAAAGTTTGTGTGTGTGTGAGTGTGTGTGCACGTGAATGTATGTATGAGTGTGTGTATGTAGTAAATTACCTAATCTTTAATATTTTAGTATTTTGTTTAAAAGTAATTTTACGTGGAATATGATAATTAATTTCGTTATAAAGTTATTATGCTTAGTTAACAGCTGTAAATAAAATTAAAGCACCAAACAACCTATATCTGTAGTTAATGAATATTCGTGGATCTTTTGTGGATTGAGCGCGATAAGAAAACGAAAAAACAGATCAGATGCAGCGAAGAATATTAATCACGCTGTGAATTACTACGCAGAGTTTTGTTACGACGGCAGTCTGTATAAACATCGTGTGCCATGGCTGCGTGATAGGCTTCCCAGCGGTGCTGCTGCCCCAGCTGAGGGAACCTGACGCTGCTGTAACGATCTCCAAGGAAACAGAATCGTGGGTCGGTGAGTTCAAACTTGATACGTGACTGTAATTAGATCTTTATTTGTATTTAAATACAATGATGTACGTGGTAGAGTCGGCTCTGGCTTTTGTTGCTGCACGAATGGGCCGGCTCGTCCGGATAAGTACCACGGCCTGCAGAATACCGGCGTGAAGTAGAGGCATCTTGTGCTTCTGAGGTTCGTGTGAGAGGAGGTAACCGGAGGCCCTCCCCTCCCCTCCCCAACATGGTAGTGGTATATACCTTGAGCTACCCCAGGAGGGTACCAGTACCGGCGTTGCAGGCGTATGTGGGCGACGGTAATCACTTATCATCAGGTGAGCAGTTTGCTCGTTTGCCTCCTTCTACACAAAAACTTAACATCTCACAGCCGTTCCCAGTGACCGCCATATTTGTGACCGTCATTCCGAATCTCACACACTCTTTCTTCCCGTGGGTATGGTAAAAGACAATTAAGGCAAAGTCTAATCTAAATGTGATCTTTGGGAGAAAACGATGATAAAAAGCGAAATCCGTTATCTATGCCTGCACCTTTGGGTAAAGTTGCAGCCTGTAAGTGCCCACTGCTGGGGAAAGGCCCTTCTCGGGGCCCGAGTAGCTTTGCTACGCTGCTCCAATGCGGGTTGGCGAACTTCACATGTCGTAGAAATAATATTTCTCAGACATACAGGTTTCCTCCACCGCCGAGCACGTGGTAAATACAACACTTAAAACTGCTATTAACAATTTTAGTGGTGGCGGCACCGGGGATCGAACCCAGGTCACTTGCTCTCTATGATACTAAAGTGTGTGTACTATGTCTAAGTACCGTCATATATAAGTATTCTTTCGTAGTATATTATTTAAGTACTTATATAAGCATAATATTAAGTTTAAAGTTATCTCCTCTGCACTCTGCACCCGTTTAAGTTGTCTCTGTTCAAGTTAACGGTAGACTGGTAGAGATGGCCTCTTGGCCTTAAGAATTAAAAAATATTTATATATTGAGTTACAATACGGACTAAGAAATATTCATAGTGTGCGTACGATGGAAAACCAGAAACATTAAATTATTTACTATTCAGAATTAAGAATTACCCTACGGTGTATTGGACGGCCTCGTGTTTGCACAATAGATCAACGATTTGTCTGCGACATTTTATTTATCAAAGGAGATAAGCAGTTACTCATGAATTGCGGAAGGTTTATCGTTTTTGATGTTGAGATAGCGCCCACTCACGCAATTTTATGCGTATCTTCTTGTTGTTACTTAAAGTAAAAGTAAAGTAGCTGCCTGTGAGTGCCCACAGCTGGGCAAAGATCTCAAATATCTGAGAGGGTCTTGAGCCGGATAAGGCCAGCCACGCTGCTCCAGTGCGGGTTGGCGAGCTTCACATATCCTCAAAATGATTTTTTTTATTATTTTTCTTTATAGGTTTCCTCACGATGTTTTCCTTAACCGCCGAGCACGTGGCAAATTCAAGATTAAATTTTCCTATTAACAATTGTAGTGGTGCCGGCCGCCGGGGATCAAACCCAGGATACTCGCGCTCTATGAAACTAACCTGAGCGCTCTGACCACTAGGCTTCCTTTGAGGCCGGAAATCGATCCAGTTAGCATTGTAAGCTAATTCCTGCTTAATTCTATGAACTGCAAGATTTTGATCCTGGATGTACAGTCACAAATATATCGTCTTTAAGCAATGTGTTACTTCCTCCTCCTCCTCCCATAGAGAAGACCTCCATTAGAGATCTGATAACTATATTCAAGGTAGTTATTCAAATATATATGAATCTACAACACGTGTTTATGGTGGGAAATGATAATTTATTTAATTAAACCGTTATCAATTGCATTTAATGTCTTTTTTTTTCACAAACAAAGTGTACTGGCACACGGGATTAAATATTTTTTTTTCATCTCTATTTTTAAAAAAACGTTACCTTCCGCTGTAGGAATTTCTCCTGTGTCGCGGAGGCAGCTTACATACATGAATTGCACATGGACAAACACCCAGACCGGGAACTATTATTTGTAGTCCATACAAATACTAGTTCCGTGCGGGAATCGAACCCGCGACCCACAGCGCCGCAGCTAAACGCTTAGCCACTACGCCACCAAGCCGTCAATTATTATTTGTTATTGTTTTGTTACGCTAAAGAAGTATAACTTCCTACGTGTGTATACACAGACGTATACACCCACGTTTTTTTTACATATATAATAAAAACAACATATCTATTTTCATGCCCTTTAATTTTTTGAAGGATTTTCTTTGAAACTTATATCCCCTAAATTCCTAAAAATCTTAAATCCCTTCTTGCGTTATACAAAAAAACCCCCGTGTTAAATTTCTCGCCTCTGGGCCAAGCGACTATAACTGTGCGTTGAACAGACAGTCAGACAGTTTCTCCTTCGATGATTACAGCAGTCAATCTATGTTTTG
This sequence comes from Bhutanitis thaidina, assembly GCA_029286595.1. Classification (NCBI taxonomy): domain Eukaryota; kingdom Metazoa; phylum Arthropoda; class Insecta; order Lepidoptera; family Papilionidae; genus Bhutanitis; species Bhutanitis thaidina. The sequence goes on along the minus strand of JAGSMS010000023.1, from coordinate 639,386 downwards.
TCAACTATGTCAACGCAAGTTTATGTTAGTATGTTTGTATCTTGCCGTGTCGCTCCTAGGCTACTTATCACACCATGACAAATGAGATATCTTTAGCTTTGTGTTGAAGCCCCGCGTGTCCTAAGCTATGTTTTTTTATGGGAGCGCGGCAAACGAGCCAGCGGTTCACCTGATGGTAAGTGATTACCGTCGCCCACGTACATCTGCAACACCAAATGAGCTGCAGGTGCGTTGCCGGCCTTTAAGGGTATTTGGGAGATGAGAGGGAGGATGAGGAGGAGGATGGGAAGGGAGTGTGGGCCTCTGGTTACATCACTCACCGACGAAACGCAGAAGCACAAGATACCTCTACTTCACTCCGGTATTCTCTGCGTGGTAGAGCCAAGCGGCGACTTTTGCTGCCGCAGTATGGGCCGGCTCGTCCGGATAAGTACCACGGCCTCGCAGAATACCGGCGAAGCCAGCCTTGCTTTTTCTTACAGAGACTCAGATATCGTCTCCGGCTGATACCTCTTATCTCCATTACCCGGGGTACAAACTGAACACTCCTTTGTGCCCCGTGCCGGAGTTTGCGTATAGGTCAGAGATGATATCTGTTCTCGACGCCTCGGTAGTCTTGAAGGTTTGGACCTATCTACCTCTGGCTGCGCATTGACAGCGACGACCATCCGCGCGTCTATGCGTGCCTTTACAGGTCCCATAACGGTAATACCGTAACTGACCGACTCATCGACCACATCCAAATGGCTACAGATTCCGTGCTACAACAGATCCCATCCGCAGAGATCGTGATTCTCGGCGATTTTAATGCCCACCACACCGATTGGCTCGGTTCTCGCATAACCGATCATGCGGGGAGATCTGTTCACGACTTTGCATTAGCATATGGCCTGACACAACTGGTAACCTCGCCGACGCCGATTCCAGACGTGGAAGGTCATACACCTTCCCTGTTGGACCTTTTGCTGACCTCACACCCGGATGGATATTTGGTCTCAGTCGATCCCCCTCTTGGCTCGTCGGACCACTGTCTGATCCGGAGTGTAGTGCCTATCGCGCGCCGATCCCGAACGCGATCTGCGGGCCTCCGCCGTGTGTGGCACTATAAGTCGGCAGATTGGGATGGAATGCGTTATTTCTTTGCTTCCTACCCATGGCAGGTTTGCTTCTCGCTGGATGATCCCAACGCCGTTGCAGATTCTGTCACCGATGTGGTACTTCAGGGAATGGAACTTTTTATTCCGTTCTCTGCAGTGCCTGTCGGAGGTAAATCCCAGCCTTGGTTTGGTCGCATCTGCAAAATAGCGTCACGCCGAAAGCGGAAGTGCTACCAGGCCTGGGCCGATGCATCGGCGTCTCGGGATGCAAAACCAGTGCTCTTAAAACGAGTACAACTCTGCCTCCAGGTCCTTCAAAAGAGTTATCGCTGCGGCAAAGTTAAAGCACATTGGCGGAATTGGCGAGAGACTAGTTCGCCTCCCATCGGGATCCCGCGCATTCTGGTCTCTCGCCAAGGCTGTCGAGGGGAATTTCGTTCAGCCATCTCTCCCATCTCTACACAAGGAGGATGATTCGCTGGCCCATACTGCAAAAGAGAAAGCCGATCTCTTGGGCTCTCTTTTTGCATCCAACTCGACTCTTGATGACCGGGGAAACTCTCCACCTACCATCCCGTGGTGTAAGTGCTCCATGCCGGAGATTCAGTTTCTGCAGAGCTCAGTCCGAAAGGCACCCGCCCTGGACATTCATAAGTCGAGTGGGCCGGACGGAATCCTCCAATTGTGCTGAGGATGTGTGCCCCTGAGTTGGCACCGGTTCTCACGCATCTTTTCCGGCACTCCTACTCTTCTGGCGTCGTCCCGGAATCTTGGAAGACAGCATTTGTGCATCCAATACCCAAAAAGGCGACCGCTCTGATCCGTCTAACTACAGGCCTATTGCCATCACCCCTTGTTATCTTAAATAATGGAGTCACTCATCAACACCCAGCTCCTGAGGTACCTGGAGGAACACCAGCTGATCAGTGACCGACAGTACGGTTTCCGTCGCGGACGATCAGCTGGTGATCTTCTAGTTTACCTGACTCACCGATGGGCAGAAGCAGTTGAGTCTAAGGGGGAGGCTTTGGCGGTTAGTCTGGACGTAGCGAAAGCATTTGATAGGGTTTGGCATAAAGCGCTTCTTTCAAAGCTTTCATCTTACGGGGTTCCTGAGAGATTGTGCAACTGGGTCACCAGCTTCCTCACGGATCGGAGCATCAAGGTTGTTGTCGACGGTGCATGCTCGGACCCCAAACCCGTGAATGCTGGTGTTCCACAAGGCTGTGTGCAATCTCCCACTCTGTTCCTTCTGCATATCAACGACATGCTACAAATCAGTAGCATTCATTGCTATGCAGACGACAGCACGGGTGATGCCCTATATACAGGCCGTGCGAATATTTCTCGGGAACACGTCGACGAGTGCCGGAACAAACTTGTGTCTGAAGTCGAGACCTTGTTATTCAAAGTCTCGGATTGGGGTCGACGTAATTTGGTCCTATTCAACCCCAAAAGACAGGTTTGCGCGTTCACCGCTAAAAAGAATCCCTTTGTCGTTTCTTCTCTTTTGAGAACATTCCCCTATTGGCTCAGCCAGTATCAGAATCCTTGGTGTTGACATATCAAGCGACGTTCAGTTCCGTGGTCACTTGGAGGAAAGGCCAAATTGGCCTCCAAAAGCTTGGTGTGCTCTGTAGAGCGGGACAGTATTTCATGCCGGTCCACCGTTTGCAACTTTATAAGGCGCAAGTTCGGCCCCACATGGAATACTGTTCTCATCTCTGGGCAGGGGCACCCCAGTACCAACTCCTTCCATTTGACCGCATCCAACGTCGAGCGGCTCGAATTGTCGGCGACCAAGCTCTCTCTGATCGGCTTGATCCTTTGGCCTTGCGAAGAGATGTTGCTTCTCTTTGCATTTTTACAAAATTTTCCACGGGGAATGTTCTGAGGAACTGTTCGGATTGATCCCAGCTGCTGAGTTTCACCATCGTACATCGCGACAGAATTCGAAGTTCCATCGATACCACCTAGATGGTTGGCATTCCACCACAGTGCGTTTTAATCGAAGTTTTCTGCCACGCACTTCGATTTTGTGGAATCAGCTGTCGCCAGCAGTATTTCCGAACAGTTACGACTTAGGGACCTTCAAGAAAAGAGCTTATTCCTTCCTTAAAGGCCGGCAGCGCATCTGTAGCTCCTCTGGTGTTGTGGATGTTCGTGGGCGTCGGTGATCACTTACCATCAGGTGCGCCGCACGCTCGTTTGCCCCCTTCTTCTATAAAAAAAAAAAAATTGATCCCAGCTGCTGAGTTTCACCATCGTACATCGCGACAGAATTCGAAGTTCCATCGATACCACCTAGATGGTTGGCATTTCACCACAGTGCGCTTTAATCGAAGTTTTCTGCCACGCACTTCGACTTTGTGGAATCAGCTGTCGCCAGCAGTATTTCCGAACAGTTACGACTTAGGGACCTTCAAGAAAAGAGCTTATTCCTTCCTTAAAGGCTGGCAGCGCATCTGTAGCTCCTCTGGTGTTGTGGATGTTCGTGGGCGTCGGTGATCACTTACCATCAGGTGAGCCGCACGCTTGTTTGCCCCCTTCTTCTATAAAAAAAAAAAAATTCTGCGAGGTCGTGGTACTACCCCGGGCGAACCGGCCCATTCGAGCAGTAGCAAAAGCCGCTGCGTGGCTCTACCACGTATAGAATTATAATCAGCAGATTGCAGACCACCACAGTAACAAAACATAGGACACGATGCTGTGGAAGAACGCGAAGTAAACTTAATTTGGCTGTATCTTCATCAGTCAAATGTTTGATCATTCTTGTAGCGAAAAAAGCAGAACTTAAATTCGAAACTAGAAGTTTGGGATCGAACTATCGAAATCTAGATTGGTTTTCTGTAAGTTTAATACAGCATTCCGTTACGACTTTGAACGTTTAACATCTAAACTGTAAACATATTATTTATTGTGCATTTAGATAAAGCGCCAATGGCCGACATTGGGTTAGGGTGCGGACTACGAAACATGACGTCGCAAGTTCGAACCCCGACATTCGACAATTATCGTGGACCACTGTACCAGATACTGTAAGCTGCTGTAAGCTTAGTTAGAGGGTTGACAGGAATATTAGTAATGTTACTTAATTAATAGTATTGCTAGTATTCCTTTTAAAAAGTAAATTATTTGGTGCCAACCATTTGGAAACATGTACGAGTGTAAAATCGTTTTTTTTTAATTTATATAACATTGAGTTCCGTGTGCTCACCACCAGATGACACCGTACCGTTGATTGCAAGCTGGTAGATTATGCACGACATGACGGATCCCGCAGTACTCAAGTTTACTAGTTTAAATCTTAATGTCTCTGATGGAATGTGCCCAAAATGAAAATACAAGGAGACCTCTTATGCACTTGATTTCGGAACTGGGCGATTGTAATATTATTTTGGCGAAGCCCTTGTCAGACGTGGCTGCACTGTTATATAGACCGGTTACTTCTAGGCAGTAAGTAATCTATGTATAAAACTTACAAGGCGACATAATCGCATATGTGATTAAGCCTCTTAATAAAGAACAAAAAAAATCTTAATGTCTTCGCAATCAAATCCCGTCAAAAGATCACAAAAGACGCCGACAGTGAGATGAAACTCTTCCCGGGCCTGTGTCACATGCAACACTGACGCCGACAGTTGACATATTATAATTTCTAGCTATAACGCGAACACTACATATTTGAAATGAAACTAATATTAACGGATTTTATCGCGTTTAATGTTGTTTTTATATTTACGACGTTTCGAGAACATAGATGAAGAACATTTTCATTTCTAAAGTGAACATATTTTCACAGCATCCGTGCATAGTGTAAGCATGCTGGCCGGATACTTCCTGACTCCGCCCATTATGGAGCGAATGGGTCGCAAAGCGGCGCACTACGCAGTCTGTGTGCCCTTCCTCTTGGGCTGGTTCATCACCGCCATGGCCACTAATGTTCAAGTGAGTTCGTTTATACTTCTTTCAGCGCGTTTTGAGAGTAAATTTTTATGATTGCGCGCGCAGACAATGACATCAAAATCTTCATGTCAAAGTTGCTCGCAAAGCCCACAGGACACTGTTACTCCTACCGTAAAATAACGATCATTTGACACAAAAGTAAACCTGTTCAGTAACGTCATCTGTATTCAACCGCTGCCTGCAACATACGTAAGTAAAGTAAAGTAGTAGAGTAGCCTGTAAATTTTGAGTGCTGTATTTACTATGTGCTCGGCGGATTAGGTAAAACATCGCGAGGAAACCTGCATGACTGAGAAATAATAAAAAATATTATTTCGAGGATATGTGCAGCCCGCCAACCCGCACTGGAGCAGCGTGGCGGACCCTTCCCGGCTCCAAAACCCCTCTCAGATACTCGTATTTGAGAAGAAGGCCTTTGCGCTGCCGTAAGCACTTACTGGCTGCTACTTTTACTTTTTTATATATACGTGCTTCCCAGTTACCGCTAACCGTGTTTAGATTTCGTCTAATAGCGTCAAATGCCGTCATGTGTTATGCGTGAATGCATCAATTGTGTGTACTGTGAGTGAACTGTACAAGTGCACTGGCGCTGCGTTCGGTACGTTGTTTTCGGTTGGTTTGTGAGCATATAACGTATGTTAAAATCACTGTTTACAAATAGCGATTTTGACTCTAATCTCATTTCCGAAGTCAGGAGTAAGTCTAAGTTGGGTATATTCGCCTAGCCTGTCTGCATAGACATTGGTTTTCTGAGGGAGACTGGTCCTTTAATGTGCTACAGAAAACTGTTTGCCTTGATCGCAACCTTTGTCATGATTTTATGTAAATGAAATCCTTTTGGTAATTTATGTGAAAAAGAATGAGTCTCAGATCAATTATTAATTTACTAATGTATTAAAATTCAGTTTTAAAAATGTCTTAACAGTTAATCATTACAATAGCGCCAATAGCCAAATGGGTTAGAGTGCGGACTATGAAACATGAGGTCGTGAGTTCGAGCCCGCCATTCGACTATGGTCGTGAACCACTCCAGATATATGCTGTAAGCTTAGTTGGAGTGTTAACAGGAATATTAGTAATGTTACTTAATAAATAGCATTGCTAGTATTCTTTTTAAAAAAAAATATATTTTTTTACAAGCGACCTTCTTACTAGTTCATAAAAAGCTTCTGACACTCTTTTTATTTATCAATCTTCATTAGTAATAGACCTTTTGATCAATTGTAGGATCTCATCATAGGCAGGATACTTCAAGGGATTTCCAGCGGCCTTCTCACAACTCTTCGATCGGTGCTCATAGGAGAGTACGCCAGTCCCCGGAATCGCGGAGCTTTCCTCACCACCATATCACTGGCCCAGGCATTTGGCATTTTCTTCGTTCACCTTATAGGATCGTTGATGAGCTGGCAGAGGACCGCACTCGTCTGTGGGTTCTTCGCGTACACCAGTTTCATCATGACTATATTTATTCCCGAGTCGCCAAGTTGGCTTGTGGCCAAGGGGAAATATGAAAAGTGCAGAAACGTCTTTCAATGGCTGAGAGGAGACACAGAAAACCAGGAACTGGATGAGATGATAAACGCCAGGATCGCTTATGAGAAAGCGGAGATAGGCCAAAACTCTTTGAAGCCCATTAGAAACCGCTTCGCAAGGATGTGGGAGACAGCGCGGAAGAAGGAGTTCTATAAGCCCATCGTTCTGATGGTACACGCCAATATACTGATGCAGTTCGCCGGCGGAACGACCATGTCCGCCTACTCCACGGTGATTATCGGCCTGTTGATGGGGCCGGGCGCGAACGCTCAGCTCTGGATGGTGGTATTAGATACGCAGCGAATCGTCTCGAACAGCGTTGCCGTGTACGTCATAAATAAGATAAAGAGACGGACGATGATGTTCTCAACGGGCGCTGTGTGTGTCGTTAGCCATTTGGCCATCGCGGGATACGTCTACGCCAGGAATGAGGGGATACTGCTCTACGACGCGTTATGGCTGCCGGTACTGTTGATAAATATCCAATATTTTACGGTCGCTGTAGGTATGGTGCCAATGCCTAATGTAATAGCCGGCGAAGTGTTCCCCCTGGAGCACAGGAGTACCTGCGGAAGCATCAGTTTGATCACAGGGGGAAGTTTCATGTTCGTCGCGCTCAAGACCTTCCCCCGGCTCGTCGATGCGACTGGCTTACAGGGTACGTATTTGCTGTACGCTGTGCTACTTACGTATAACTTGGGGATAATGTGGATTCTGTTACCGGAAACGATGGGCAAGACGTTGCAGCAGATCGAGGACGAATTTAGAGGAAGGCCACTCGCGCCGGAAGAGGTAGAAGCGAGACAGTCGCTGCAGATTGACCCCGTAGAAGTTTATAAAAGGAAAACATCTGTGAGAAGATGCAGTAGCCCCGTTGTACTTTGATGATTATGATAATGTAATTTGATGATGATACAGTACGTAATCCCCCTTATAACGCGTTTTCAATCCCCCGTATAACACGGGCATTCCCGCATATAACGCGGGGATTTCCCACATACATATTTCTGTACTGAGAAATATAAAAAAATAAACAATTTATTTGAAATTAACTGTTTTTTTTAAGTTCATAAGCATAAGTTTTTTCATTTGAAATGTTCTTAGTTTAGTTTGATTTTAATAAAACGTACATATTTCGTTCATAACATAGTTTTGCCCTGCAACGTGCAAAGTTAAATGTGATGAATAATTTATACGTAACGCGTTATCCGAGGTCGTAAAAACGCGTTATACGGGAATACCTCTATAACGCGTTTTCCTATAACGCGGAAACAATCTACCGCGTTATAGGGGGGATTACTGTACATAGTGTAGTAAGTAGAATGAACAACGTACAAATGGTCTGTATTAATTTAATAAGTATTTTTCATTAAACTTTTGTATAAACTTAGAATTAGTTGATTAATATATTGAACATATTTCTTAATAAAGTTTGAACGTAATTTCTCAATTTTATTTTAGTTCTCAGGTACACAGCGAACAGTTTCAGAAATGAGGAGTTATCAACGATTTCTGGACATTTCTAGACCGATTTAAATTATTCTTTTTACAGTTCAAAGACGACCCGCGTTAGCCTAGTGGTCAGGGCGCTCGCTTTCAGTTTCATAGAACGCGAGTGACCTGGGTCCGATATCCCCGGTGTCGGCACCAATAAAATTGTTAATAGCAATTTTAAGCGCTGCATTCTCCACGTGCTCGGCGGTGAAGGAAAACAGCGTAAGGAAACCGGCATGTCTGAGAAAATATTATTTCGGGGATATGTGAAGCCCGCCAACCCGCACTGAAGCAGCTTGACGGGCCCTTCCCGGCTTCAAAACCCTCTCAAGTATTTGAGGGCCTCCTTTGCCCAGAAGTGAGCACTTACAGGCTGCTGCTTTACTTTAGTTCAAAGGCGAAGTTCCATAAACATTTGAAGATGATGTGAAAAGTGCATTACTAATGCATCAGAAGATATTACGTGGAAGTAATTAAACAAATATTACAATATTATGAACCCATAAGTAGTTGCCAATTATTGGAATATTCCTACATAATCCACCAGCGACAAATCATCGTAGACACATTTCGAATATGGTGTGGACGTCTGTCTGTCGCTGACCACTAACCGTCAAGTGGAGTAGAGGCTGCTTACATTCGCAATATCAATTTTCATTGTGAAGCAGTTAGTGTAGAAGTCTTTTTTTTTTATGGAAAAGACGGCAAACGAGCAAGCGGTTCACCTGATATTCTGCGAGGCCGTGGTACCAATCCGGTCGAGCCGGCCCATTCGAGCAGCAGCTAAAGCCGCCGCTTGGCTCTACCACGCTTGATAGTCGCGTTGCTCATTCAGTTTTAATGTAATTGAATCAAGTAAAATCACACGAACAACTGATATCTGAATGAAATCACTGCAATGCCACAGAACTTGGCTCCTAGATCGACTTTACAATGACAACGGACACCGAGTATGCGTGACACTTCATCTTCATCAGGCTGTACAAATCCCTAGTGCTGGAGATGTCTTTCCGTGAAAGAGCCAACAAAACCCGGCATGCCATGTGTTGCGGTATGGGGGTCCATCTCAAGCACGTTATGCACGACAACTGATTTTTTGCCTTTCGATTTTTGCCGGCACTCACCACGCTGGACATGCGGGCCGGTGCCCTCACACCAGAAACGATGCCCTTCACCACTAGGGATGTATTTTCAGCCATTCAAATGTCGCCAGAGCGTAGTCTGTGAGACAGAAGGGTGCACGGTGTGGTGTTCAGGTTGACGTTTTGGGAGAAAACGGTGGTTTAAGGGATTCCCCTCACATGACAATGGTAATAAAATAATGTTTGCTGCTGCTCGAATGGGCCGGCACGACCGGGTTCAGTACCACGGGATGCCCCTGGCACATACCGTGCCAGTGGCATCCCGTGTTTCTACGTTTTGTTCGGTGAATGAGGTAACCGGTATCACTTTCCTCTCCGTCTCCCCAAACGGCGACGCGCCCGCAGCTCCTCTTGTGATGCAGCTGCTCACGTCAGCTCAGATCAGGCAGGCGTCGGTAATCACTGACCATCGAGTGTGCCGCTTACTCGAGTGCCCCCCTCCCCCCTTCACCGTTCGGTCGCCTTCTTTCGTTCGCTAGAGCAAGTGAGATCGCCGTTAAAGGAAAACTTAGGCATTATTACTCTCCCTCACACTAGGGAACTCGAAACGCATCACCATGAAATGAAACAACATTACTTTTCTATAATTTTCTATATTATTTGGTACACGATACTCGTCAATTGTCCAACCATACGCGGTCAATGGGTCGCTCACAACATTAAACTATTTCTTTTCTCTTTCGCACGAAAAAAATTTGGATTCTATACATAACGCTCGCACCCGTATAGTTGCACAAGCGACCTCTCTTTCTTAACTAATCTATGTACAGACGTACACGCACGCTCCCCGATTGCGTTTACATATTTATAAACATTTAACATCAGATCAGGTATAAACTTCTTCGTTGAGCTGTACACAGCATAAAGTGCTCTATTCGTATCGCACAACACGGACGATTTTCGAATGCAATAATTTAGATTTAGGACCCTTCAAGCACAGCTCATAACAGAATACAACTTAAAGCGTTCACAAATGTAAACATTACGCTGTGTACGCGACGTGCAACGGGACAACGTCGAAGCAGAGATCAATGGGCGTCGGCGGAAGAACAAACGCCTCGGTGAACTTAAAACTTAAAATGTAACGGCCATCTTGTTAAGAACTAACGCAGTCAATACGCCGATAGTTTAGAACGAGGAAACTTTAAAATTAAATCACGAGCACAGCAACGAGCCACTCCTTGCTGTGCGCCTGCTTGCCTTCAATAATTACAATTAAAACAGGACACTCCGTCGTTAAAATATTTTAATACAATATCACGACTTAGAAAACCAATATAATTACTACATTCACTCATTGCAGTGAGTGCGAACTTAGAATACTATTTTGCCGACCGTAGTCTCTAAATTAACCGATACTAATTACACACGGTGTACGGTTAGGAATAACATCCAATAATTTATTTGCAACACAATAATATTAGAAGCAAACCCGTCGGCGGTATCGACAGCATTGCGGGAAACCTGCTCGCTACCAACGATCTATTAAAATATCAACATAACATTGCACTAAAATAAGTAATGCATGGCGCTCGGCGGTCGAGTCGAGCTTACAAATAAAAACGTACATTACGTCTAACGCATTAGAGTTCATATTGACTTATAGAAATTTGTCATAGGGCTACGAATATAAAAAAATATACAATATTACGCCTAACCGGTATGTTACAGCACTACTAAAAAATACGTAGCATCGTATGAAGTTACAATAATACACTTTATAGACACACACATAAAGTTTACAATTGATTAGCATTCAAAATCTATTATTATCGATTGTGTATTCACTGTGCAAATGAAAATTGTACAGGCACGCTTGCCGTAGCCAATATATACTATAAGAGCGGTATAAATAAGGACTCAAGACGATTGCAGCTTTACCTCTAAAATTGGAACAATTATGAATTATCCATTTGCTCTGCGGCTAAGCTTATGTAACGTAGGACGTGAAACGCGCCTCGTCCTCCCACTCACAGAAGCTGTACGCAAACGCTGCAAGAAAACCCAATCAACAATGCACAATACCGATAAAATTCCGGCGCCGTCGACATTCTCAAATTGAATACATTAGGGGATCGCTCGGGTATAGAAGCTCGTCGACATTTAAGATAACAACGAAGGGAGCGCAGACCGCGCGAAATAGATTACACCTACAAAAAAAAAAGAATATTTACAATTTTAGTATAAAATGTTGATAGATCCTACACAGGCAACAGCGCCGCTGACGCGTTACCCCTGCCCCTACACTTGCGGGAGCAATATGCCGACTTCGTTAGCGACATACAATCAAAGATTCAATTAACATTTACTAGGTTAAAGTGATACCCACGACCAATGGTTTTATAATAAAGATACGTTATATGTTCACAAACCAACAGAAATAAAATGTACCGAACACGTATAACACATGGCGGCGTTTGAAACTGTTAAAACGAAATCTAAACACGTTTAACACGGTTCACTTTGAGGCACGTGTACATCGCTTACTTATTCGACGGCGACTGAGGGCAAAGGCAACAATAGCAGTCTTTCGTAAGCTTCATTTTCAGTGCACTCGTAACGTATCCACTTGTTCTTGTATTATGAAACACATAGATGGTAGTGGGCATATTACTTCCGCGCGTAGCCGTGGAATGGAGTTAACGGCGCGTCGGTACACAACACATATATAAAATAACAATTTCTTTTATTTATCGTCTATCAAGCGTAATTCGTGTTTGTGTAACCAACGCCCGGACGTCCGACTATCGCAATGATAGTAAACTATCAAGTTCCACCGAACAGCTGTACAAAATCACGACGCTGTCCGCCTTAGACAATCTAAATGCCATAGACATCGGCTAGTCGTCGTTGGTAATTACAGTAATTACAATCAAAACAGTATAATACTTCACAAATATCAATGTATACAGCTGTGATCTGAAGGTGGTAAAAATCATCACGTTTTAAAAATTCACAAAAATAATAGACCCGCACGTCTAGTATTATAGGAGCAGTGCCGTACAGCGGCCCCGCGGTCGATCGGGGGTCCACCGCCGCCGAGCTCATGACAACGCTACCATTTTTGCAAAGTTCCAAATACATTAATAAATTCATCTCTGATTTAAAAAAATATTTACAAAACTCTCCACCAAAAGTTTACACACCCCCAATCCTTCTCGCCGATAACAGATATCGAACGCACCCTGGCCGCCCATCGGCCGTATTTCAATAGTTTCAGGATTTGTCTATCTAAACATTTGATACTAACCCTTCATACGAATACGCAAATGTCCGTCCTTCAATTAGATTAGTTTAGAATATTTATAATGAACACTTACAAAGAAATTTTCAACAAATGTCCATATTACAAATGTATTTCGTTTAGCTACAGTAGCGCCCTCTGCAATCGTTTGCAGGGAGCTGTGTACATTTCACTACTATTTAATCTGTAACAACATCTACAACGTTTAATAACTTCGCGAAACAGAAGCGGGAAACTTGCGGGGGAGGGGGGCGCCTCTAAACACAGATACCTTGAACACTTGACTAACGCTCAAAATTACTTCATATACGTTATTCGCATGGCGGACCGTTTGATTCGCTCCGACTTCATTATTATTAAAAACGATTTGTCTTGACAAATTACATTCCAAAATTATCTCCGCTCATAACTTTTGACGCAGTTTCAACTTCACATCACCGAGCACGGCCACACGTACAACAACAACAAAAAATACTAAATAAAAACAATGAATTTCATTTGATAACACGTTTCACTTCAAAGTTCGTTAGATTTGTTGATCATCGATAATTATTAATAATTAAAGTAGGATTAAAGATTTCAGAAAACAATAGTATACCAAAGACAATTGATTGTCTTAGAAAACATCGTATCTATGTTATCACTTAATGTATCGAGTACATAAAGTATGTTAATGCACAAATGAATGCTCCGATGGTGTGAAATCTTAAACAATTGAAGACCTATATAAAAACATTATAGACCCAATGTGTAGTGTTTGGTCAGAGATTGAAAATACTCAACAATACTCAGTGATGCTGAATTATGGTCCATGATCATCAATAAGAACAGTACATTGTGGCAAAAGATGTAGGATGTACAAGGTACACGCTCATACTAACAGACATTCAATATGAAAGCTAAACATGACAGTTTTGAAAAATACAGGGTACGTCTCATGAATTGTCATTGTAGATGTGAATGTTGCTACACGTGAAAAGAAAAGGATAGCATTATATGGTGTGTCATAAGTATGAACGAATAAGATATATATATAACCACAATGATACATATGTGAGTATTGGTTGAGTCTGCTGAGTATTGGGATACTGAGTGAATCTTTGAACGCTTTGACAAACAGTTACACTGGGTACTGGTGAATAGTACTTTTGTACATTTACTAACATTTGGTAACGGGTGACAATTTGTAACATTGAGGCAGTCTTGCCCTGAGTGAGTGCTCCGCGGGTAGGCGATGACATAAGTCATGCTGTATGATATATTCAATTATAAAAAATTGTACACGGATCGTATTCTCTGACAGTACTTGATCATCCTTGAATTGTACTTGAATGTTTTGAACAGTAATAAACGTCATTTCATAGTACAACACATTTCAGAGGGTATATTCCAGAGATACCTATTTCAGTCGATATATGATGGTACACAAGAGTATCTGAAAGCTTCGGAGCATGTTACTCAAAGACATGAGTACGGCGATAATAGGTGACTCCCGGCGATGCTAAGCGATGCTCAGCATTGCTCAGCGCTGCTCAGTGGCGCTCCCTGGCGCAGGCGCCGCAAACGTAGTCGTCGTCTTCCCTGAGCGCGGCGCGACTCAGCCCCACGCAGTGCATGTGGAACCACTGGTCGCAGCCGCCGTCGCACTGCACCCAGTCCACTTTGCCTGTTACGAGACGATGGTGTCATTGTGGTGGTGTTATTATTATTTCTTTTCATTAGTAAACAAGGCGAGACCACCGCCCGCGGGCGAGACTGTAGTTTGGATCTCCGGAATGTTTCGGCTCCAACTACAACTTTATCGGCAGCCGACGAAGAGTTACGACTTGGGGACCTTCAAGACCCACTCCTTTTTCAAATGCCGGCCATGCATATGCACCGGTAACTCCATCAGAAACTCCAACAACAAACTTGCGAAGGAGGAATCTATAGTGCAAAGATATAACAAAGCAGCGGCGATTACCGGTGGGCCGCAGACAGTTGTCGGCGGCGCAGTCCTCGTCGGAAGAGGCGGAGTCGGAGGAAGAGGAGCTGCTGCGGCGAGCGGCCGCGGCGCGTCGGGCGCCCGTCCCGCTGCCCGCGCACGCAGCCGCTCCTCCGCCCGCACCCGCACTGCCGCTCGCACCCCCGCCGCCCGCAGCGCTTGAGCTCGCGCCGCGCGATTGATCTGAGAGCAAATTATTACATTAATATTACATTAATGTGGAGCTCTGATGTTAGCAAAATAAAGATAAGTTTTATAAAACGTGGATACAAAGACCCATAGCGGTAGTCGGAAAACAGAAAGGATTCCAGAAGAAAAATAAGCGTCATTTAAGAAAAATCAAGGTTTTTACACAAACATTATATAAGGCTCGTGTTACTTATTTTTTACATCTTCATCCTAGATATTTAAAACATAAGAAACAATATTAAACTAAAGATATTGCGCAAATATTTTTCAATATATATGGCGTTTCTAAACATTTTTCTAAATCTTTATCTAATTTCTTTTTTTGTTTGTCTCTACCTCTACCTAGACAGTCTACTCTACTCTACCTCTACTAGAGAGTAGAGTCGGGAGAGGAAGACCTAGGCAAATATTTCACGATCAAATCGGAGACGTTCTGAAAAAAGGCCAGGTTTAGAGTACTCTAAAACAATGAGCATGCATGCGAAGATTGATGAAAGTGGGAGAAGCAAAAGACGTATGTCAGGACTGTAGCAAGTGGAAAAAGATTGTCTCTGCCTACCCCGTTGGGAACAAGGCGTGAATAAATGCATACATACCTTCACCTTCAAACATGTTGTAGAAGTATCAATTTACAGATTATTAAAAAAAATTTGCTAATTTCGACAACGACATGTGAATAATCTATGAGATTAAATATAACACTATAAGAACCCAAAAAAATTATGTCTATGATACAGTAATACTAACTAATTCTGGACTGCCGGGGATGTTTCCCACGTGTCGAAGCAGCGAGACCACGTTTACGCCGCTCCTGCCGCGCCATGTAGTGCTTCCTCATCATCAGCCCTGACCCCGACGACATCCCCTGTAAAATAATAAAACTAAGATTTACATACATTCATATACTAATTCAAAATCACAACTTACTTTGTCTTTTGGGAAAGGCGGCTTTTGCTGCTGCTGAAATGGGCCGGCTCCACCGGATTGGTACCACGCCTCGCAGAATACCGGCGTGAAGTAGAGGCCTCTTGTGCTACTGCGTTTCGTTCGGTGAGTGAGGTAACCGGAGGCCCACTTCCCCACCCCATCCTCCTCCTCATCCTCCCTTCCATCTACTAAATACCCTTAAAGGCCGGCAAAGCACCTGCAGCACATCTGGTATTGCAGATGTACGTGGGCGACGGTAATTACTTACCATCAGGTGAATTGATTGCTCGTTCGAGCTTCGTGGCGATCACGAGATTTTTCTGGCAAGGATACTTATGTGTACATACTTTTAAAATACCTTTAACTGTATTTGTCTGTCTTTCTGTTTGATTTTAATTAATAAGTACGAATTTGAAATGCAAAGTAGGGTGTCAGAACTGCATGCGCGAATCGTTATCGCAAACTTACCTGCTTCCTATTTAAATAATTGGTCGTTGTCGCAGAGCCTCGTTTCACTGTCGTCTTGGTTGCGCTGGGTCCTGTGAAGATTAAATGTAAAGGGTAGAATAATATTTGCAAAATATCTCGATTCTCTTGCATACATTTATTATTGCTCTGCGTCTACAAATACGATTACTTCAACGCCCACCACTACAGCTACTCCAGCATTAATCACTTCACCTACCACTGCATCTACCACTGGGGCTTCTTTGGTGTCTATAACTTCCATTACTTCAGCGTCTATCATTGCGTCTACTACAGTGAACAATTCAGCGTCCTACCTCTGCGTTTACACTACTGCGACTAACTTCGTATTCACTAAAAGGTTTAACACTACGACTATTTCAGTGCCTGCGACACCTGGCAGGGCACTTACCGTGGTGCGGACGCGTGCGCTTGAGCTGGCGGTGCGGGCGCGGCGCGCGCTGCGGCCGCTTACGCCGGCCGGCGTCTAGCACACGTCCGCTGCGCCGGCCCTCGGCGCTGCGCACTGTCGCCACTGCGCTCCACACTTGCGCTTGCTCCTCCAGACGGACCTGTCACAAATATCAATTCTATCACTCTGTTTTCCATATATTTTGGTTTCTCAAAGACAATTATTCCAGATTTGTAGCTATCTAGCAATTTCCCAAATAAAGTTATACGAATGAATAAGGATCTGCTGTCGGTTTAGATACGATATTAATTTTGCAAAAGCTGGTGATTCAGGCATCTATTAGTTGAAGCTACGTGAGTCACATCCGGTATTTATAAAAACAATTATTTTGACACTTGAATTATTACATATTTTTGAAAATATTATGTACAAATGAAGCACATGTCATTGCCGTGCAAAAAGAGGCACCAGCATAAATAGATCATTATCGCCCGATATCGATGGTAAGCACATTAGTAAAGTTATTAGTGAACGATGACTATTTAATGTGTATGTCTACATGTATATCCAGATGTAGCCCGAGCTATTCGCTGTACACAATATGGATTTATGAGCTTAGTTTTTATGAGCATAAAGTTTAGCGTCAAGTACGTTAAACGGCGTGAATAAAGGTGTACCTGATGATATGATCTACACTGACAATCACGTTAACCTGTTGCACAAATTACGAGCGCTTTTATCCAGTAGTATATTTTAGGCATTCATAGATTTGCACCGCCGGATAGTAACTTATATTTCTAACAACACATGCAACAGTTGTAAGTAGAAGTAGATCAGACTTTTTATACCATAAAATATGGAGTACCCCAAACTTTCCATCTAGGCCCACTTCTCTGTAATGCTTATATATTTGACATCCACACTTAACTGAAGCATTTAAAATGTCTCATTTTGCTGATGATAACAAGGTTGGCCACAACAGAAAAACATGTAAAGATTTTAAGTGATACTGTTATTTACGGATTTTATCGGGTTTTATGTTAGTTTTTTAATCCCGACGTTTTGGGTGCTTTACAGTACTCATGATCACTTTGGCACAGAGACGTTGTAGTAGAGGTGTAATTACTCATTTTTGGTCCGATTAAGAAAAGATAAAGATTGCATACTTCTTCAAAAACGCCTAGACAATTTGGCAAAATACTACAAAATTCATAGAATTAGTATCAAAATAGGAAAAGTGTTGATTTCACTTTAACTTTTACAGGTAAGAGCGAACCAATTTTGTTACAACATACCATAAATAATACTCCCCATGTAGATATCGGTTCCAAGAATTTCACTTCATTTACGTAAATGAAAAACAAAAAAGGGCCTAAAATAGATCCCTGTGACACACATAGGGTAAGTGTATCACAGGAATATTTAGTATACTATAAGATCCACATAGATTAATTACTAAGATCCCACAAATTAAGAGCTTGCGCATTCAAATCACGATATTTTAGTTAACAAAGTAAATGATATACATACACAAATGCTACAGCTACTATATCACAAAACCTATAGTGAAGCAACCAAATATCAATCAAACCGGAGTTCATTGCAACTTAGTTTATTAAATAATGTTTGTCGTGCCAGGAAATCCACTGTAATTATTTGATTTATTAATTTCATGTTCATTACATCAATAAAGAAGTGTGAAGAGTACACATACCTCTAGTAAATCTCCTTCCAGCATAAGATCTTCTAACTTTTGTAATAATCCAGGTGTAACTCTCGTGATTGGTGACCTCGGCGTGGCACTGTACGCGTGCTCCACACTCGCGGACGACCTTAGAATTAAAAAAAATTGCACTTATTTAATCAAGGTAAGTTTCTAAGATTGTTTTTTTGTTAAATTTAAGTATTATTATGCTTTTCTAATATAACTTTATGATAAAGCAGTTGACTATATCTACCTGGAAGCATGTGAAATGCTATCCTTCCTATGCTCTGGCTGTTGCTGATGGTGTGGTAACGCTGCCAGCAAAGCTCTGGCAGAATCCTGCCACGCCATGGCCCGTTCCGTAACACATTGTAAAGCTTCACCCTCTGCTAGCCGTACTGGTAACTTCTGCAGCCAAACCTGATGAATAACACGATGTTAGTAAAATTTTAAATATTACTGAGATACACCTTTATGACCTATATACTGGTTTGTATAGTGGTGTATATTGTAGTTGTTGCTTATGAAATCGTCGACGCGCCAGTAAAGAAAGCTTGCGAGGTAAGTGTCCTTGCCGAGGTCACTGAACTATTATTCATGGCCAATGGACCTTGCGTTTTATTTGGATTATTAGGCTGTATAATTTGATAATTTTTTTTTATGAAATGACTGAAAAAAAATTTACTATTTCATATTATAAATTTTCTAAAGCGGCCTTGTAACAGATCACAGCTGGACATAATGGCAAAATTTGATCATCACATGGCAGTCAGTATGGCACTATATATATTATATATGATATAATACATAGGGCTCTTAGTTGTCACTGATCTGATAAGATTTAATCTGGCATTTTAGAGGTGATTATCCCATTTGTAGGACACCGTAACGCTAATCTGTCCTTTTACGACACGATAAAGATGAAATGAGGTAGCTGAATGCACGAAAGAATAAAAGATCTTTATTCTTCGTTGTAAGAAAGTTAATTATAAGAAAAGTAGACTCGGATGAATTGCTCAATAGTGAATTTATATAAGACACTGAACGCAAACGTCATTGTAGTTCAAAGCATTCGTAACAAATGATTGATATGTTAAGGAAACATACCAACAGAGCTAGTATGCGATGGAGCCTCGGACGTTTGGTCCGCATGCAGTCCGGGCACAGGAACTTCTGCTCTGTGACCGGGTAGGGCAGCTCCACTCGATCTGGCGAGTCGTCGCGTTCCTCTTGTGCCGATGCTACACACGAAGCTAAACACACAAGGAAACATTAACAACTTTGTTTGGTTTGTAGATTTGCCCAGTATTAAATAAGATTTAAAATAATTTAATTTAATTTTGAAATTCATTTCAGTATTTATAATAAATTTATTAATACGATTTTTTTTCAATGGCCTGTTAGATTTTGAAATTTAATACGACATGCATTTTGAATTTCAAGATTTGACAGGTATCAATTCATTAGATATTTTAAAATTAATAAGTAATTGACAATAAAATTAATTAGCTGACCATGGAACCAATCCTTGCAGAGTTCGCATTGTGACATCACACCGTACTGTCGCTTTTGACACAGGCAGAACGATAGTCCGGCCGTTGGAGCGCTTCGAACCTCTTTACGCATGTTACGAGCTCTGTGTAAAAAAAATTATTGATACATTATAATTATTCTCTCTTGTACTTTTGAATTGTAATCTTTTCTTTCAGATTTAGTTATTATTAAAACATAGTTTTGCATTTAGTTTTAGTTATTAATAATCCGATCATTTGTTTTCTCTTCATAGGTAGTCATATATTTATGTAATAGTATAAAGAATACAAATGCGCTACGTTCATGTGAGAGATCGAAGATACGTAATAAAATAAATAAACAAGCTCTCATGTCTGTTTATCCAACATTGAGTTCAAGCCACCGATACATACAAAAGTTTCAAAAAACGCACTGTTACGATTTGGAGGCACCCTAACCACTAGGATTATCTTGAATATTGTATATATACGCACGTATATTCTATGTGAAGATACATATAGCATATTATGCCTACATACATATCACATTTTGGACAATGTATTTAATAGGAGTACAGGCGTCAAAGAGGTGAGTCAGAATCATAAAAAACGAAGTCCGTAATCTCTGCCTATCCCTCTTGGTGACAGGCCTGTGCGTGCCTGTATTCGAGCTTACCTTAGCTCCTTTATAGCGGCGAGCTCCCGGTGCTCCGCCTGTTTAAAGGCGGCCACTATCTCGGTGGGCGTGGCGTCCTCGCTGAAGTGCTGCAGGAAGGCCCCCGCCCCCGCCTCCGCCGCGCCGTCCCGCGCCCCCCGCCGCCGCGCTGCACCCCCAGCTCCCCCGGCGGCCGCCGCCTGCTCCGAGCGCGGCGACAGCGCCTCCAGTAGGCTGTACGGCCAATTCTACGAACGACACGCATATATTAAATGTTGCTGATGATGTACTCCGGTCCGATCACGACCACGGCGTCAACTTTCGATTACTGTCGGCAGTCGTCTACTGGGCAGGAGATATTATAGTCCCGCAAGTCCGTAAACACACACTGGGCATTACCTTCCCGTATACGAACAATCAGAGTATGGTACACAAAACGAAAACCGATACCCAATAATTTGTGTTTTTGCACATATATTCGTTTCGGCTGACAAACAAAAGGCTCTGACAACCGCTTGTTTTTGTTGGGTGGGTCTAGATATTTTAGATTCACAAGTAACAAGCTCAAAGAAAAAGAAACTAAATTATGGCCTACTCTTTTAATCTTTTACCAGCTCACCTTTTTAAGAAACATATCAGCTGCTCCCCTTTTCCACTCCCTCGCAGATTGTAAAGCAGCTGCCAGCTGGTCCTTTTCGAATAGAGACAAAGGTATTTGCTGCCCGCGTTTCACGAGATTTTCTACACTATGCATGTATGGATACAGATCTTTTGACTGCATCTCTTCGACCTGTCCAAAGGAAATAAAGCATAAATGTTTATTCTTCAATCAGTAACATGTGATATTGTGTTACAATGTCTGAATGTAACACAATATCACATGTTACTGTGAAAACACCCAAGAATTACGGGCATGAGTTGCTTTATTTTTGTTGTAGTTCGGCACGCAGGTTTAGTAATCACAGTGTAATATTTATACTGCAAGAGGAAGTTGATAATTTTAATGACAGAAAACGAAGAGTGTTGATACAATATGTAAAGAAAAATTAAATTTATTTGATAAATAAAACATGTTTCTGAGAATTTAGGCACGACGATACATCCAAATTAATGGGTTGACAAGACAGATAAGAATGTGTCATTGCATCGTTCTAGTATACGGCTCCTCGCTCGTTTAATCTGCTCAGTTGTAGGCTCGAGCTCGGCGACGTCGTCGCTCCGGTCTCACCTTCGCGAGCCAGTCGCGCGTGTGCGCCGCGGCCTGGTGCAGCGCGTGGTGCGAGGGCAGCGCCGCCTCGATGTCGTCGCCGGCCGCCAGCAGCGCGTCCAGCTCGGCCAGGCTCGTGTGCGGAGCCTCGGTCGTTTCTTCCCCTCGGCTGTCGATGAGCACCGCCTGGGCTCGCTGCTCCCATTCTTCGACTTGGGCTGATCGAAACAATTCATTAATTAATATTTAATCTTTACGTAGCGTATAGTGACGAAGATTGTGATGATGACCTACCGGCCGATTTCGACCACGGCGACCACTTCCATATATTGTCGACAGTTGTGAACTGCGCAAGAGATACTATAGTGCCAGAAGTATAAGCACAACCACACAGACATTCATTCAGTGAGTGAATGAATGTCTTACCATTCTTCTTACCGTTTCAGATATAACGCTTGAGATTGCAGGAAGGCTAGGGACATGGGTCACACCACACCACAATGAAACCGAAAAAAAATTGATCGTTGCTCGGTTTGTAAAACTTAGTAACGATTTGTATCGCTGGCTTCTGACATTAAGATCTGTGACCACTAGCACCAGCATTCCATATACGGTCATAAGAGCTTTTTTTCTTTCGTAATATTTTTTTACACTTGCTAAATAATGATGCGCAATAGTGATAACCTAGTTTCCACTCAATGTCAATAATATCGCATCCAGCCTGTATACTAAGTATACAGATGTTGAATTTAAAAAAAAACTCAAAAAGAGACTAAAGGTTTACCTCTAAGCTTATATAACGCAGCCCTCTCCTGCTCGACCTTCCGATGCGGCAACACCGAATCAGCGTCCTTCAACAATCGCTCCAACACCGGCGGCGTTAGCGCAGCGCAGTCTTCACGTAGCGTACGAACTTCGTCCAGCCAGCGGGCCTGCTGCAGCCTCGCCTGCAGGGCACTCAGTTGCGGCAACACGATGCATAGACGCGAGCCCAGCTCGACAACCTTCAATGGAAAAAAATATTAATTAATCTATAGTTTATATCTTGCGATTGTTGTCTCTAAGAGGAACTTTTTTCACACTACAAAAAAGAAAAAAATTTCGACTGATTTCGCCTTTTACTGCGTTTAAAATAATTAGTTTAGTTTATTAATAGAAATTAAATATTAATGGAAAAAATTATAGTATAGATAGAAAAATTAAACCACCAAAAAATAGTGTTTTGACAATACTTTATGCAAAACACATACCTCCTCTAACTCCCTAACGGACGCCGTGTCTACTTCTTCCAAGTCCTTACTGAGCAAGTCAGTTGCGCGATCTTCAAACTCCTCTGTCTGTCTCAATACTTCTTTTACTGCTGAACCTGTGGGCGAAGTTGGATAGCGGGTCAATTGTATGTAATCTAAGTAATGGAATGCAACTAAACACCAAAGTGGAATGCAAAAAAATCAGACAGAAGTTAAGACATAGTAAAAGACGCCAGAGCGGCAACCGCATTCATACTAAAGACTGTCTAGACCCTTAGTTCTCAAAGTGGTCCAGGTCTCGACGGGGCTCTACGTTGGCGTGACCAAAAGTGAGGGTTCACAATTCGTAAGCGGGGTCCACGACAATTTATTTGCTTTCGATAGTGAAGAACTAAAATGCTGGCTTCACTTCACCTATCGATGTAGGCAGATAATATTTTAAGAAGCTCAGCGACTGTTTCTTGTAATTTCGAAAAGAAAGTCTGGGAACCTCTGGTCTAGACCAAAACTGAAGCAGACAACTGCTTTCCTATGAGCCAAGGAAAAGACGGTAGAGTGGAAGTGAAAAGTCTTTGTCATCACATATCTTAATCTGTATTTGTCATTCGAACGGTCGGACCACAACGGTATATAGTCTATGCAAAAACTGCTTCCAAAGGAAAAGATAATATGCCAATCTTTCTTTCCATGAGTAGGGACCCCATGGGAAGAAAAAAATAAGAACGTTAAGTTTGTACGTGGTAGAGCAGTACGGCGGCTTTTGCTGCTTATCGAATGGACCTGCTCGTTCGGGCTAGTAGTACCACGCCCTTTCGGAATACCAGCGTGAAGTAGAGCTATCTCAAGCTCCTGAGTTTCGTTCAGTGAGTGAGTTAACCGGAGGCCTATCCCCTCACCCTCCCCCCATCTTCTTCTCCTCCTTTTCCAAATCACTTACCATAGGGCGAGCCTCTGCCACAGAAGCAAAATTGTGGATGATCTCTCTATACTCGGTCGTTTGGTGAGAGATGCGAGAGTAACAGTGAGCAATGAACAATGAACAGCGACCGACCTTCGGGTAGCACGCAGGCCAGGCCGTCGATCTCCGCCGCGAACAGGGTCAGCTCGTGGATAGTCAGCCGGTACTTGGGGTCGTGGTGACGGGTCCGGGTCCGCATCTTGTTGAGATCCAACTGCTGGATCACTGACGCGCACTTCTCGGCGTCCTCTATCGCTATTTCCAGGGCTCGGACTAACTCCGTTTTGTGCATCTGTTAGGAAATAAAAGTGTTTCGTTTTGGAACTATATGGTATTAATTGATATAGATATACCAAAATCATCCGGAAGATATTCGCCACCCGCGCAGCTATGAAGAGTTCCCTCACTTTACCTTCATTCGTAATGGACAGATACAATCGGCAATTTCGCGGCTCATACTACCTTCTTTATGCATACATTGCGCTACTAGTAGATAATCCTAATTGATTTGACGATTCTATAACGGTTTTTTGTTTGCTTCACAGAGCTACTAACATGAACAAAAAATATAAATATTTCTAATACTATTCGAATCACCAAGATCTGTTTGAATGCTACAGAAGTAATTAAGCATTTCATACTGACCTTAAGCTCGTGAGCCCGTCGCAAATGTGCACGCAGCCCGTCCAAGTCGCAGGTCTTCGGCGTATCGGGATCCAATGCGTTCTGAACGGCCTCGGCCCACTCGCGGAACAGTTCAGACTTTTTCTTTAACTTATCCAACATAGCCGGTAGCTCGTCCAACGTATAACGATATCTGCAGGGAAACAAATAAACAAGTGTTACACATTTAGTGTTACCACAAGCGTCACATCTGGCTACATTTATTCAACAGTTGGATAAACCGGTTTAGTAGCATTTTCGCAATTTTTTGATTTAGGATTACATATAAACTGTTGGCGCCTGGTTACATTATATTTAAGTTATGTCTTATCGGTAACTTACTGTTGCCAGATCTGTACCCAAACTATAAGATTATGTATGTCTATAATTTGAGGACAACGATCACTAAGACGATGGATTGTCATAAAGTGTGCAGTTCAATAAATGCTGAGCCACGGGCGTTGATTTTGAAAATTTACAATAATATAATCTATTTAGCATCTGCATAGGAACTGTAGAGTAGGAAATCTTTTTTGAATTTCTAGTTTGACTAATAGTGGAATCCGACTTGAATTGACACATATGTTTGTTTGTGTTAACAAGGTGTAAGGTAAACAATATGTGCTTTTTTTTTCTCGAGCGTCTCCTACCTGAAATTATCTTATCTCACTTTGATTTTTATGCTAACTATTCTGTGGTAACAGAACATAAGCTTCTCTTATAACTCTTATGATGGATTATGTACTAGCTAAAATTCTATTTAACAATAGTGTTTTTTTTTTATAGAAGAAGGGGGCAAACGAGCGTGCGGCTCACCTGATGGTAAGTGATCACCGACGCCCACGAACATCCACAACACCAGAGGGGCTACAGATGCGCTGCCGGCCTTTAAGGAAGGGAAGGAATAAGCTCTTTTCTTGAAGGTTCCTAAGTCATAACTGTTCGGAAATACTGCTGGCGACAGCTGATTCCACAAAGTCGAAGTGCGTGGCAGAAAACTTCGATTAAAACGCACTGTGGTGGAATGCCAACCATCTAGGTGGTATCGATGGAACTTCGAATTCTGTCGCGATGTACGATGGTGAAACTCAGCAGCTGGGATCAATCCGAACAGTTCCTCAGAACATTCCCCGTGGAAAATTTTGTAAAAAATGCAAAGAGAAGCAACATCTCTTCGCAAGGCCAAAGGATCAAACCGATCAGAGAGAGCTTGGTCGCCGACAATTCGAGCCGCTCGACGTTGGATGCGGTCAAATGGAAGGAGTTGGTACTGGGGTGCCCCTGCCCAGAGATGAGAACAGTATTCCATGTGGGGCCGAAGATAATTAATAATATAGTAGATAGTAATTGTTCCGCTTTAATGTAACGACTGCGATGTATACCCTCATCGCCCACGTACGGTGGCGGAGTATATCTAGTGAGTAGCTTTAAGTAGCTCTAGCTCAAGAGAAGTTTTACTGAATTGAACTTAATTAAAAAAAAAAGTGTGTTAGTGTTATTGAGACAAGAAAACCATAACACTAATAAAAATTTTTAACGATAAATGTTTATATATTTTTATCTTTATTGACCTTGAGTCTAAGGTTACAATGGGCGGACTAAATGCCAAGTGGCATTCTCTACCAGTCAACCCTTGTCATGATGAAAGGTAGTTGGCAGGGCTACGCTAAGAATTAAAAACTATAGGAGGAAACTCCAAAATAACAATTAATTAATATATACATTACGTGATTAAATAATAAATAAATATTTATAATATAAAATACATAAATATGTACACAAACATATAAAAAGATATACATATATAAACATATAATGGATGTAAACATAAGCACACACTGACCGCAGGCGGTGCGCGGCGGGCGCGCAGGCGCACAGGCGCGCGTAGTGGCGCAGGCAGGCCACGTGCGGCGCGCAGGCGCAGGTCACGCACGACAGGAAGCACGTGGTCTTGCACAGCTGGCACTGGCGCTCGTCGTCCGGCAGCAGCTCGAACGCCTCCCGCTCGGCCTCCGTCACGCCCTGCCGACACAACCGGAGCACTCAGCCGCGGGTAGCCTCTACACTATCTCATGAGCAAACTCTGCCTGCATCAGTGTCGGAGGTGTGTACTCTAGTTATACGCAACTCGTATTTATCGATTATCACACTCGATACTGTTTAATTGAATTTTATGGTGTTTTAGACCCTTTGTATGTATACTATGTGTTTGTATACGATTGTTTCTTACCTAAATAAACAAAAACACCGTTCGGTCGTCACTCCGTCCTGCGGCGTGACTGCACAGCGTTTACCTGTACGACGTTGCCACGCGAGACGCTTTCTGCCCCCGCAGTCGACAGTTCTGCGTGCTACGTGACCGGGCACTGCCGCTTCAGGAGTGTAGCGGTGACCCGAGCTCCGATGCGGAGATCCAAGTTTCAGACTATCACGCAGATAAACACCGAGCATAGTCTTTTCCATTGCCCACTGATATAATTATAGCTTACTTAGTTCAGCACTTTAAGTGCTGTCACTCGAGCTCTATGATACTAAAGCAATCGCCCCGACCGCTAGGCCCCTGTCGAAGCTAGAATATTATTGTTAAAAATAAATTATTGACTACAAAAACACAAGTTATTGGTTTTTGGCGACTGTTGAGTGCAGTGTGGGTGACACTCAGCCGTGGTCGAAATCCACCACAATACTTCAGTGTGGTGTTAAATGTTAAAAAAAAAAGGTGCCCACTCCGATGTCCAGTGGAGGAGCATAATGAAGACGTTTCCAAAGAATGTGTGCGTGCGGTTACTCACCCAGTCCAGCAGGCCCTTCCTGAGCTTCCGCTCGTCGTGCAGCATCGTCCGCATGTCTCTGTACGCGGCCAGCGCCACGGTGAGGCTCAGCGTGTCGGCCTCCAGCGCCATCTTGCACACGAGCTCGTCGTGCGAGAACACGCAGTAGCGGCGCAGCGTGGAGTAGTGAGCGATGCACTCGCGGCCCATCTTCAGCTGCGCGTGCACAGTTTCATTAGAACATCTTCAGCTGCGCGTGCACAGTTTCATTAGAACGACCGCAACTAAAGGCCATCAACGTGGATGAGCACGAAGCGGTTTGCGTCTTCTTTCTTTATGCGGACAGCTAAGGAGTGGAACTCTCTGCCGAGGTCAGTTTTTCCGGAAAACTATAATCTGGATATCTTTAAGGCCAAAGTGAACAGACATCTAGGCAAGCGTGTACCATCCTGGGCCTCATCTTCGCCTTCCATCTGGCAAGACTGAGGTCAAACGCAAGCCTATTAGTCTTAAAAAAAATAAACATCTAAAGCTATGCAACAAGGCAGTTGATAATGACGTCACATAATGACCCTCCGCAGGATTTCACTTAATGCTAGGCTTTAAATGATCAAACATACCCAATCGGCCGGTGTAAAGTTGACCGCCTCCGCGAAGTTGTATCCCTGATTGAAGCCGGCGTGATACGCGCGCGGGAACGTGATCACAAACTCGCCCGCGTGTTGGTCGGTCCTGGACAACAACGACAACAACAACAATGTTAACACCGAAACGTAGTACCCGAAAAGAAGTCTACCAATGTGTGTGTTTTTTCACAACTTAACGTAACAATATTTTTTTACAAAATCAACTACAGCGCAGGTAACAATGCAGTTTGAAGGATACATTTAATTGCACGTACGTAGCTAATTTCAGTTAATTATACTATTATACTAATTATTTTAGTTAATAACTAATTAACTTATTTTAGTTAGAAAACCGCGCGCGTTCTCACAACAACATATAGTATGTAGTGAATGGTGTCACAGCGCGTCGCGGGCCAACAGCGCGCCTTTGTTACACGACTTTTTTGGATGACCTGGTAGTGGAAGCCAAACGTGGGCTTCTGCTGCTGATCGAATGGGCTGACTCGGCCAGGATAGTAGTAGAATACCGGCGTGAAGCAGAGGGATCTTGCGCATCTGCGTTTCATTCGGTGAGTGGGGTAACCAGAGGTCCTCTCCCCACTCCCCTTCTCTCACTCCTAAAAATCCTTAAAGGCCGTCAAAACCCGGCAAACCATCCAATCACTGACCATCGGGTGAGCCGCTTGCTCATTTACCCCCTTTCACATAAAAAAACCTCGGTTGTTCTTTTCGCAATCTGTGTTTTTGAGATGTACAATAAAGGACATACATATATACATACAGAATCTTTATCAGTCATGGACGGACACGTGCTCTGAAAGTCACCGAGTTGTTATTGTTTAGTATTAAAAAATCACAATTACCTATAAACGGGCACTCCGGCCTTCATCAGTATGTTGGGGTTCATAATGGTCACTAGTTGATGCAGCAGGTCCGGTTGCAACTGGAATAGTTCCGGTGCTTCGGATTTCATGGCCGCTTCGAACTGCTCCGCTTTGGTGCCGGGTACGCCGTACCATGTCTTCGGTTCGCCCCAGTGCAGGTAGTTGATGGAGTAGCTCCAATGGTCCTCGTTGTGCCAGCAGAATGTCGCGAAGCACATGCCGACGTATAGCCAAGGCACCTAAAACAAGGAAATCAATGTTTAATGCCAAACCTTTCAAGACCTGTATGACGGCTTTCGCTGACCCTTTCTTGGAGATATATATAAAGTATAGTAATCTCTCAAATACCTGAGAAGATTTTAGAGCCGGGAAGGGTCCACACCACGTCGAAATAACATTTTTTATTATTTTCTTTCACCTCCCAGCAGGTGCTAAATACAGCATTTAAATTTGCTATCAACAATTTTGTGGTGCCGGCACCGGGAATCGAACCCAGGTAGCTCGAGCTCTATGAAATTACAGTGAGCGCACTGCCCACTAGGCTATGTCTATATATATAGAAACATATAGTGAGTAACTGATGTAGTAGTAAAAGTATGAATATCTATCATATCTGCAGCCCCATAAGCTACAGAAGATGATGACGTCCGCCTTACCTTCATCCCGGATATGTCCGCATTGATATGTCCTAGCACGGAGCCTTCGAGCACAGGCAGGTTGTTGAGATTCCAGCTCGATTCGGCGTACTGCTGCTCGCCGGGATACAGATGTGCACTCATTTTTGTAGGGAAGCCTGCGAGAAAAGTAGAAAATTAGAACAAATCCAAAAGATTCACTTTGATGTTTGACACATCCATAAAATACTGTTTTCTACAGTAAAAACAGTAAAATAACAATATGTAATGCTTAGTCTATGCAAGTAATAATAATATGTGATTTAAAAACAAAGTTCATCCCCTATTTTCCCACCCTTAGGGCTGGAATAATTGCTTCTACTTTAAGGTCACATACCCTTCCCCTGGAAGAATCATCAAGATCACGAAGCAACAACAACGATAAAAAAAACTTCTCCAAAACGTAGGGAGCCCCGTTGCAAACTATCGCATGAAGAAATGAGCTCACCGGATCCATGGTCCATCGAATGCAGGTCTGCTCCGTACTCCACTGTAACGTCTTCATCGATCGAGGACACAACGCGCCAGAACTCGCGCTCCACCGTTGACGTTGGTACCATCTACAACATATCAGGCGTTCAGTGTTATGAATTTAAGCTTTTATATGAATTTTATAAATTATAAAAATGCTATGAAATCAAAAGAGGTTTGGTAGCCTAGTAAATCTCGACCACTAAATGTTTGAAGTGCCGAAATTACCACATGCTCCACGATAAAAATAGACGTGAGCTAACCGGTAGGCCTGATAAATAATAAAAAATTTATTCTTTATTTAAACGACATGTGAAGCCCGCGAACACACTGCACACATCCCTCTTAAATATTGAGAGGAGGCATCTTTGGGCTCAGTAATGACACATTGACAGGCTGCTTCTTTACTCTATGAAATCTAGATTTTAATCATAGCTGCTAAAATATTTTCGTCTAAAAATCAAATGAAATGACGAAAAGTGCTCACTAACAATTCTTCATTCATTCACTCTCATCAATTTGCACTCACGTGAACGGGCATGTTGAAGTAATCGGACTTGAATTGATCGGCCATTTCACCAAACTGCTGCAAAGTGTATTCACGAGACGCCTGTTCGAAGCCGAACGCTTCGGCTGGCTTCGACACCTGTTGGACGTAGGCTCCAGTTACAAAGTAATTTCAAAACGTTCCTATAACTTCAAGGTAATGACAGAAAACCAGTATAACAATGAAAAACAAGAATAGTAGTAAAAAAAAGTTCAAAACTTTCTAAATATTTTCTTTAAATTTTAGCGTAAGAGAGTAACCTGGTTTCGACCCATATTACTGAATATTGAGGCGTAGAGGTTTCTACTTACCGCCTCGGCGAGGCAAACGGGGCACCGCCAGTCGCCTTTGGGCACGTCGGCCAGCGGGGGCACGAGGCAGAACGTGTGATAGGAGTCGTCGCAGCCGTCGCACAGCAGCATCTGCTCCTCCACGTCGCCGCGCCCGCACACGTGGCACATGTACTTGGCGAGCTGCGCACACTTGCACCATGTTACACAAGTGTCTACATATAAATACGGACACAGAAGAATCGACAAATGAACTTGTAATTAACATATCTGTACTTTAATTTCCTCCCAATGATGATGGGGGGTTCCGAAGAGTTAGTTTTATAAAAATTACTATTTAGTTATGTATTTAAACTATATTAGAAAAGGCTAGGGTTTGTGGTAGCTAACGTTAAGTGTGCTGTAGACGCACTTCATACAATCTATATAGTTATCTATTTATTGAACAGTACGCACCGGGTCGTCGGGGTTGTGCGCGGCGGGCGGCGGCGGCGCGGGCGCGGGCGTCACGGACACCGTCATGTTGCTGAGCCGGTGCTCGCGCAGCCGCCGCGACCGCACCACGCCGCAGCTGCCCGCTCCGGACATCCACTTGTTCTCGCGGGGGCCTGCCGGTCACAAAGCGCAACTCAGCAATCCACACAGACTACACCACTCTCGATTTCCATACAATCCCACCACCATGGCGTAAACACTTTTTTATTATCAAAATCTATTTAAAATGTTATTTTCGTTGTTTTAGTTATTCAAATACTAAAATTAAAATAAAATAATCAATGTTTTATTCAAAATTGCAAATTGGTGCCGTTCACCGATCGCAACCAGTGCGTGTGACGTCATTATGATAATGACGAACCAACCGTCGAAGCCAAAAATAAGATTAACATAAAAAATTATGAACGCAAAGACATATCGCCGCCCATTGTACTTTTGTAAATGTCATGTCAATAATTTTTTTTATTTAATTTTTATTTTTTAAATTTTTGTCAATTGTTTTACAATAAAGTATTTTCATTCATTCATTCATTCGCTGGTATGGACTGATAAATTATAATAATGCAAGTTTTAAAGACTGCTGGTTAATAGAATAAAGTTTATGGCCTATCGATATTACAATACACTAGTAGCGTTTGAATTCGCGAACATACAGATTGAAAACACACAATCAATTTATATAATACTAAAAAAACGAAATGTTTTAAAATCTTATTTACATGTTTATAAAGAAATCTGTGAATTATTTTCGATTGTGTCAACTATTGCTTTCTTCTACCTCTCATCATGGCAGGCCGTATGAGGAAGCTCAAAGTTGCTCAGCGCGCTATGGAAAGGGCTATGCTCGGTGTTTCTCTGCGTGATAGAGTCTGCAACGATGATATCCGCAGCAGAACTAAGGTAACCGACATAGCCGTAAAGATCAGCAAGCTGAAGTGGCAAAGGGCCGGCCACATAGCTCGACAGAACTGACAACCGTTGGAGAAAAAAGGTTCTCGAGTGGCAGCCACGTAGAGGCAAACGCAGATTAGGACGACAAGATTGTGTGACGACCTGCGCAGTGTTGCGGGAAGTCGATGAATGCAGGTGGCTCAGGACCGAGCTTCGTGGCAATCTTTGGGGAGGCCTATGTTCAGCAGTGGACTTCTGATAGGCTGAAATTATGATGATGATGATTATGTATCAACTACCTCATTCTAATATTTTATATAAAAAAAACACACTGATAAGACGATGGTTGATAATCATCACATATTTGACTTTAAAAAAAAATAATAATTATGTTAACAAAATTTTTTTTCCGATGAGATTATTTCGATCCATATCGATACAAATGTAGACATCAAAATCACTATCGACTATTTAGTGATGTCAAAATTGGTCCCAAACCCAAAATAATTAATTGAATGATACAATTCTAATAGAACAAGTCAAAATAAGAGAAAAACGGCGTTTTGACCTTAATCTTAGTAGGAACTACCTGCCCTATAACCGCTAATACTAACTTACGCTCAACTTTACACGGGGCACTTTGTATTTTGTTTTTCTGAACTAAGAATGGGAGGATATATTATCTCAAATGGACCAAGAATACATCCCTGTGGCACACCCATTTTTATTTCAGAACCTACAAAATTTACACCATTTATTCGCACCATTTGGATCCTCTTACTAAGATATAAATCCAACAGTTATACCACCAGCTCGCTTAAACCATAACATTATAATTTACTAAGCAAAGTGGTATGATCCACGCAATCAAATGCTTTGGATAAGATACTGAACATACCAACCATTATGAGTTTTCCCACGCACTATAAATATACCGGATTAATCATACTCCTGCATCAGTTATAGAGCGGCGCCCTTTGGTAAAACCAAACTGATTATCATGAAATAATCTGTATGATATAATACTTAATACTACTTGATATAATTCTTCAGATATCTTAGTTTTATGTACAGAGAAACTCCAAGCACATTGTTCTTCTTACGCTCGCATACTACATTCAAACTCGATTCATAACCAGCGGTGAAGGAGCACCATGTAAAACTCTGCTGGTGGTAGCATAGTTTCAAATGGTTTGTAGCAACAAAAGTAACACTACTCACTCCGCCTGGTCTCGGCGCTCTCCTCCTTGACAGGGGTGCGCAGCTTGCGGTCCGCGTCGGCGCCGGGCAGCGCGCCCTCGGTGTGGCTGCCCTCGGCTGCGGGCTCGGGCTCCGAGCTCTTGTAGCGGCGCGCGGGCGTGGAGGCCGGCGCGGGGGCTGGCGTGGACGGGGGGGTCGCGGCCGCGCCCGCTGGGCACTTGCTCGCCGACCGACTACGGCCCACCGTCGCCTTCTCCGGAGTCTGTTCGATCTTGACCTTGATCTTGATCTCCTGGAAAGGAGTGCGAGTTAGATTGGTTTTTTGCTTCACAGAGATATGTTACACATGTGCCAGCTTGTATTATAATTTGCTAGCTATGAATAGTAAGCAAATTAGGGATACCTTGAATGTTACACGCGCTAATTGTGTTGTTTTTGGACAAGGGAAAATAGTAAAATGTCCCCTCTAATATTGTAAACCAAAATGGAATTGAATAATAAATCATTTATTTATTAAAATTAACCAGGAAATATATGGTTGAATGTTTTCCTGCCAACACTGTCTTCGGACATACGTTTGAGAGTGTTAATATTTCTATCACTGTAGTTTCTTTTTTGATAATTAAAATATTGAAATTTAGTAAAAACTAAATAAAATATATTGAAATATTAAGCATAGATATAGGTGATATTATTATAAGCTGGCTATATGATCAGATTTTCGACAAGCAAATTACTTATAAAGGAATATGAAGGAGCATTTCATTGGTAGGTATCAAAATAAAATGAAACCATTCATAATGTTCTACCACGAAACAAAAGAAAACTTACAGTTTCTTTGCCATCTCCCACAGCGCCGCTGCTCTTGAACACGTCGTACGGATACAGGATACGTTCGTAGTGGCTCTTTAGGATGGAGCCGATGCCTTTCCCCTGCGGGTGGCCCATGCGCCTCGCGATCTTGGACCATTTGCGCTCCGCTGAGCACACTTCAAAACCACCTGAGGGGATTAAAACAATCACATTAATTATGTATATGTTATCTTTCAAAATTGAAATCGATGATTGATTCACTTGCTGGTGACATATGATGTATAAACAAATTGTTTACAATAAGAATGCCATGATATCTATAATATGGTCCCCTGTCCTCATCGTTATGTATTATTCGTATGCATCTCATATTTCTTATGCTTTAACACGTCGATATTTCTTAAGACCTTGATTTTTTTCCGAACGAGCCGATATGGTTAAGTACCAAACATGGCGCTGCCACGTTAAATTTATACACTGTACAAAGTCAACGTTGTAGCGTCATTCTCAATTAGTCAAGGACCACAACCAGCACCCACACGAACACACATTTAGGTCGAACACTCGCCTATGCATGATGTTTGAAAACCCTGCATGTCTAAGAAAAGAAAAATATTATTTCGTCGTGTGAAGTCCGCCAACCCGCACTGGAACAGTGTGGCGGATCCCTCCCGGCTCCCTCTCAGATAATTGACAACGAGGCCTTTGCTCAGCAATAGGCACTTACAGGCTGCTACTTTTATATGCTGACAACCTCAGTATTGGGTATTCGGCTCCGGAGAGCTTATTTCATTAGTGTCCTTTTAAAAGATGTAGTTGTAAATAGTCATAAATATGCTCAGAAATCGAAAATCACTTCGAAATGGTGTTAATGGCTTACACAATAAGGGTCATGATCGGGCGATAGTCGTGAACGTCATACAAACTAATTTATTAATTATATCATTGTTAACCCAGTTTACACCTTTACTGAAACTCATTGAGCAAAATGCATAATAATAAGTAAATACATTTCGTTGCGAGCCATTTATGTTATAATTTTAACATAAGTATGTATTGACAAATGTTTGGCGGATTTAACTTAAATGCAATCCCTAAGACTTTGTTGGAACATTTTTTTAAATGCAACTTTCAACATCGTGTCGTAGGCTATATCTACGTATTATTCCACTTGGCGTTAAGTTTGTATGTTTGTCGCGCAATCACGCTTAAAGGGCTGCAATAGTATAGTCGATACTTTTCATCTTAATTAAAAGTTCTTTTCGGAATAAAATTGAACCATCGATTCTATACAGGTTACGCGGGCGAAGCCGCTAATTCGCATATAGAATTAGACATGCAGTTAGTTATGCAGCGTCATTATCTTTAAAATAATACTTCACACGCGAACCGGGCCGGTGAACGGGCGTCAAGGACTGGAACTGGAAGATTAGACTGCAGAGCTTAGTCGGAAGTTGATATACTGAAACGCTAGCTTCAATTAAAATACAATGTAAAACTTTATTAAAAAAAAGATGGAATTTTTCCTTTTAAGTCACGACTCTTCACACTTAGTAAGGGTGGGTGGTAAGGGACAGACAGAGGTTAGGTTAATCCTCGATTTTCTTTACTGGAGATAGAAATTTCACAAAAACTACATTTGATAGTAGGGGGCCTCCGGTTACCTCACACAGCGAACGAAACTCAATAGAATCAGATACGTCTACTTCACGCCGGTATTCTGTGAGGTGCCCATTCGAGCAGCACGAAAAGCTGCCGCTTGGCTCTACCACGTACAAAATCGATCGACCGAACCAGGGTCTCCTAATTCGGAAACATATCCACTCGCCTATTTTATATGTTCATAATAACATAGTTATTTGTACAAAACTTTAAAGAGTCCTGAATCAATTAATCAAATCCTGAAGCTTACATAATAAATGTTCCAATTAGGACACTTCTATGCAGACAGTGCTTACGGTGGTATTTATTACTAATAATATTCAATAATAAACACACACGTCTGTCACTCATATTTAAAATTTCGAACTTCTTCATATACTTTACCCAACAAACGAAACCGTGTCTTGGATATGAAAAATAAACACGGTATAATTTTATCGGATCTTAGCACGGAATTTCTGTGAAGTTTTGTCCGGCATAGCCGATAAGGACCCTGTACGAAGCTACTAATAAAGTTACCAACTGCACAAAGTAATAACAAACAAACAACTTACCTGCTTCTCTGACAATTTTATGCAGCGCATATAGGTCCAAGTGCTTCCGTTCGACGGTTGGTATCTTGAGGACGGAGCCCTGCAGCTCCCAGAACTTAATAATCTGGTCCAAGAAGTTCAGCTTCACGCGAGTTATTGCCTGACACCAAGTATGCGTGTATTAGTATCATATAAGCAATGTTACAGATCTCGCAGGGACATTGGAAATATCTAGACCCTGAAATGTAAGCTTGGAGTCTGATATAAACCCACAACCTTTATGTGAATAAATTTGAGTATTGAGTAAGGCAAAAGACTAGCGACTTTATTTTCTTCTTCATTATCATTAAAATGTTACCCCGCTGTGAGAATTTCTCCTGGGTCGTGAACGCACAGTTCACATGCATAGATTGCACACGGACAAACGCACAGACCGGAACCATTACTTGTAGTCCATACAAAGTGCACGGCGCGTGCGTGGTCGAAACCGCCACCCGGAGCGCCGCCTTCCAACGGCTGAGCCGTCGGGTGCACATAATTACTCTAGGAAACCCATCGGAACCGTTCAACTTAAACGACGTAATAGTTACATAAATACAACGCGGCCTCGTGGTTGCAAGCAACGAGCCGTGGAAGCTCCTGATGGCACTATTTGGGTCATCTTTAGTGCGATGATAGTTTTATGTATGCCAAATAATTATTACAAAATATGTTCGCGTCGTGATAGACTAATGTTAGGGCGCTGGCTTTAGTTTCTTTGTATTCGAGTGACCTGGGTCCGATCTCCCGTGCTGGCACCAATAAAATTGTTAATAGCAATTTTGAGTGCCGTATTTACCACTGTGCTCGACGGTGAAGATAAAATCTACAAATATTTAAAAATATTATTTCGAGAACATGTGAAATGCGTCAACAAGCACTGAAACACGGTAGCGAACCCTTCCCGGCTTCGAAATTCTTTAAAATTTGAGAGCAGGCCTTTTTTCCCAGGTGTAGGCGTTTAAATTTTAAATATAACAAATAAATATACCTCATATAATATAAAAATGCAACCTAACTTCTAGTTGAAATACCATTTTTAAGAACTTATTTCTTACCTCCAACTCATTTAACCGCTGTATCCTAGGTGTGAACCGTAGTCTATCCACATCCACAGCAAACGGTGGCTGCCAGTGCTGTAACAAATTGACCATAGGACATACAGAAGCATTTCTAACATTTCTTTATTTATTAATTGCATGATCACCAACATAGTTAATACTATCGAGAAAAAAGACATTTGTCAGTAAAATGTGATTAAAAAAACTTATTGATTCTATACTTACAGGTATATATTATACAGTATATTCTATACAGGGGTTGTAGCAAAAAACCAGTAATTAAATTTAATATACTACACTACTGAAATTAAACTATTATTTACCAAACTACACTAAGCTTTACAGCACCCATGGTCACTGGAGACTGGCACTCGAAAAGTCGGGAACATAAGAACAAAACTAAACGCGATAAAATCCGTAAATAATAGTTTAATTTCAAAAACGTAGTGTTCGCGTAAATACAATATATCATTGTACTAAATCTTTTTTTCCAAATGTATACAACAATAATTCTAAAAAAAATGGAAAAAACTAACACGTAGGAAAATAATCCGACATCCTGTATATACGCGCAATCGCACAAAATCGGCTTTGTACCATTAGCGCAAAAAACCCAAAGCTTCTTACTTAGTTCCTAGATTAATCAACCTTTTTTAAATAATAACATTACACCAGAGAATATTAAAATTTAAAATCTTACTTCCTTAATAATATTTATTTAGAAATAAACCTACATGCATTTAGATATTTAATAACATATTTTTCTAATTTGTAACATAGTTATTAATTCTGTGTGAAAATGTGGTGTTATGTCATTTTAAGTAAGTTTTTCTAGCATGGTAGAGCCAAGTTGCTGCTTTTGATGCTGCTCGAATGGGCCGGCTCGAGCGGGTTGATACCACGGCCTCGCAGAATACCGGCGAAAAGTAGAGGCATCTTGTGCTTCTGTTTTTCATTCGGTGAGTGAAGTAACCAGAGGCTCACTCCCCCTTCCCATCCCCTTCTTCGTCCTTCCTCCCATCTCCCAAATATCCTTAATAGCTGGCAATGCATCTGCAGCACCTCTGTGTTGCAGATGTATGTGTACCAAGTGATTGGTCATTGGCCACCTTTCCCATAAAAAAAAAGAAATGAGATCCTTAGTCGGATCCATATTGGCTGATCAGTATGGAATAGAAATAGCAATAATTACAAACTTTTGTGGTTAACATATGTTATTTCATATATACCACATTAAAACGACAAATAAAAAACTGCAATATTTATCACAAAAAACTAGGTGACAATGGTGAGCTTTTGAAATAAAACAGTAGAAGTGGCCAGAAGTGGTAATTTTAGTGTATAATCACTAATAGTAATTCCAGTCCACAGCACCATTCCAAATTTTATAAAAACATGCTGTCCAGCAGTTGTCTTCCTTTCTTTTTTCATGGGTGGAAATTGTAGGTTGCCATAGAAACCTCAAGAGGCTTACTTAATATAAATGTCATAGAAAGGATTCCACACAGTGCTGCAGTATTCTAAGCCGCCGTAAAAAGAATGATTTGCGAGGCATTTTTAAAATCCTCACAGATGTGTAATATGACGTTTAGAAGGTTTTGTTTGTTACATTGTGGATATGAATATGGAGATGTAATTTATTGTCTAGTTTATTATTCTGTATTCAACACTTTAGGAATATTATTTCCAATGTGATATTCAGCATGAACCCATTCCTTTTATCTGCTAGATTATACTTCTACTATATATAATATAGAATTGACTTCTCTCACAAACATATTACGATAGTAAGAAAGTTACAATATACATATTCTATGTAGTAATATGAAAAGACAAAGCTACTTCTCCAACTAATCAATAATTTAAAAGGGTTTTAAGGAGGAATATACCTTAATTTTTTCAATGTGGTATGCTAAATATTAACATGGCTCTGGCAAGCAAATAAAAAATCGCACAGAATAGTGACAGGAAGCACCGTCACTAGTGCGAGGATACCTGCATTCAACCAGTGTGGTTATGGGCAAAACTTTCCAAAAAAAATTCGTGCCTGCCTTTACTAAGACTTTCTTGGAAAGAAAGGCCATGTTCAACAGTAGACTTATATAGGCCGATGAATAAAAATAAAAAATATACACTCTCACAGCTGTGTAACCCAATTCTGGAAAGTTCCATTTAGACTTATTAGCCCTTTCTCCACTTTTCACTGGAGCTTATTTCGAATAATGTAACAGGTGGTGAAATATCTTAGTGTCAGAGCCAACAATACTAATTTAGTGTAAGTTTTGGAAAACTCATTGGTATGTGCACTTCACGCAGGATATAGAACGGGAGTCTCCTGATTCAGATTCAGAGGTAGATCCCCTAACTATTTGGATAACTTACCTTAGCGAGGCTAAGTGATAAGAAATTAAAATATTAAATTTTTTGAACAATTAACTATAAATTTAACTATAATTGCATAATAAACAATAATTAATGAACCCAAACTAGTCAATAAACTTGAAAACATAACCAAGTTTAGCTATTTTTTAATACATAAACAAAATGTTTCACGATGGCGAATAAGTAATGTAAAATGAGGATATAGTCAGCCCATCTGAGTTTACCTGCTGGACACAGACCTTTAATCAGAACAGAACAGACCTCAGCACTACTTATAAAGAAAATTTGTTGTTGTGCATATGCACTCTGCTGGTTGGACATAATCTGGAGATCTTTAAGGCCAAAGTGAACAGACACCTTCTAGGCAAACGTGTACCACCCTAGGCTTCATCAACGCCTTCCATCAAGCGAGATTGAGCCCAAACGTAAGTTAAAAAAAAAAAGGCTAATAAGCTAAAATCATTTTGTACCCTCAATAAAATTAATCAATATAATATTATACATTTCTGTGTTTTTTTTGGCATCTTACATTCAGCCGGCAGTTGTCACTCATGATAATAGCAACACAACCATTGACTAAAATATTAATAATAATTTCTTTATAAATAATCATACTGCTGATGTTTGTTACAGCATAAGTTTATTACTAGACTATGCATTGATAGCTAAAACTGGCCGTAAGCAATGATATGGTGAATTAGCAACATTGTTATCAGTTGTTAGTATAGTAAATATAAACACAACCAATACCATATTGAACAAATTCATTTGTTACAAATACACAAAATGAAAATATACTAATTACACATTATCAAAAATGTATCTTTTATTATAACAACCTCATTTACATTACCAATACTTCTTAACATTAACAATTTAATGACACAACTCCCATCATACAAAGTTTAGAAACCTATGCTATATGTTCTATAATGCTTCTTTAATAAATAAATTAAATTAAAAGGACAAGTGATGGATGTACAGATGACCTTGTCAATAAAATAATAACATTAATTTCCAGTTAGTGTAAACAATTATTATACATATACAGTTTTTTAATCTGCATTTGTGCAACTTTACAGTTGTGTTTTATCACACTGTTTTCCAAACAAAGATTAAGAAAATTGTAAACTACATGTTTCAACTACTGATGACAATAAGTATAGAAATAAAAGGCAAAATATACTCTATGCTAAAGAGAGAAGAAAAAATGTGTCTATTTTAACAATAAAATGTGTTTAGAGACTTTTCTTATTACTCAATTGAGAGGTGATTCATCAACAGGTGTAAGAGTTTGGATCACCCAGTGAGTCTGCTGGTGAAGGTAGTTAGTTGTTGTAGTAGTAAATGTAGGTGATTGTTATTCTTATACATTCAAAAACAAAAAGGGCTATCTAGCCAAAGTTTTCGGCTCTAATTACTAGTCTCTAGCCCCATTTTTCAGTGGTGGTTCTAATCTCTGGTTAGTCACAATTCTCATAGAAAATTTAAATTTATTCCTCAGTGCATATAACACTAAATTTGAAAGCTGTCATCTCATCGTAAGCGGAAATTAAAAATTTGGATCATCTAGCATAAATAGATTGTTTTCAAAGTAATGAATAAATTGTTTTACTTCCTTGCCAGCACATAATCCACAACCCATTCCATGCAGTATTATTTTCTTTTTTCCACAGCCTCAAATGCTATCATGCTCATTCTCTTGCACTTTATCACCATAAGTAGGTTTGTATGTTAATCTTGGTAATTAAACCAATTCAGGCATTCTTATGTGGGATTTTTAAACATTTTAGATGAAATATAAAGATATTCCACAAGTGCAAACAAGTTCCACTGATGCCAAACTCAGTGCCTTCTATATTTTCAGTTACAAATAAATATTTAGTATTGTGTTTTTCAATGAGAGTATGATGTGACTACTTTCTATGATTCGAGGAAATATTTTCAACCTTGGTTTGACCTCCTGATCTTTAAGTGAGTCTTTAGAATTAATTTGAGTTTTACACACATTTTTTCTTCACAGACCATTAAATATCTCATAACAATTTGCATTAAGATAAAACATAAATCGAAATAAGTATTTACTTGTACAGTATTTTAACAATATCATTGTGTGGGTAAAACGTTAATAAATTTTTAGAAACATGAAAAAGTAAATATTAAACCAAGTACTTTCTTACCTTCTACTACAGCTTTGCAAAGGCTTCATCTCAATATATAAGAGGTTTTGGGAACAAAGAAGTGTCAACAATACTGCTCCAAAAAAAAAATGTTGATGGAGAATTCACATTATTTTCTTGTTATTTCTAATACTTATAGGTTTCCTTATGTAATTA
Source organism: Bhutanitis thaidina (assembly GCA_029286595.1). Taxonomy (NCBI): domain Eukaryota; kingdom Metazoa; phylum Arthropoda; class Insecta; order Lepidoptera; family Papilionidae; genus Bhutanitis; species Bhutanitis thaidina. The sequence goes on along the minus strand of JAGSMS010000023.1, from coordinate 597,309 downwards.
ATGCTAAGCTCATTAAAAGAAAAGGATTTGATAAGTACCTAACATTGTAATTTATAAATTTAGAGGTGCAGGCACTGGGATTCAATTAGTATATGTAGCCATATTGCCCCTTTACATGTCATATCTTTGAAACAAGGAAACCACTTGAACAATCAGGATTTATGACACTAGAAGGGTTAGAAATTGTGAAGACTTATTAAAAAATATTATTACATATTATTAATTATTTTACCTTTGACCTACTATTTTCTAAGAAAAGTTAAATGTAATATTTTCTAAGAAAAGTTAAATGTAATATGATTCTAGAAATTAAGAAAATGAATGTGATTATAATCTTCGATATAATTTTTTTTTTCAATTCTTGCTACAACTAAATTGGATCAATACTAAACTTACTAAAAATTAAACATGACATTTTTTTATTGTTATTAAAATTTCACTTAAGACAAGATTTACGATTCTACATGAATGAAATTAATAAAAATTCTTTGATGCAAGAAAGATAATTTAATTTTTTAAATGTCAAATATTTTTTTTACCACCGTTTTGCTTCTTAGTATTTGGATTCTTTTTGGTTTTTTTTCCAATAATATAATGTACATCATAAAAATAAAAGCTTTGTCCCATAGGCTACTGAAAGCATGCTAAAAGAATATTATTCCACAAAATTAAAGCACAAGTGCACTGCAAACCTGACCAGATCAGCCTCCACAAGCAGCACCTGTTAACAGGTATGATGCATGTGGCAGCTATCACCCTCCTCAACCATAATAAAGGGAAGAAGACGACCCACTACACAACACAGTCACAAGTAGACTACTCTAAAGGAACATGACATGCTGGAGTCTACAATACACATAGACAACCATTCTAGCAAACACTATCACATTCCTAAAGAACACACCTACAATTTTCTATGAAACAATTTACAATAAAACCAAATATTTATATACTAGATACAAATAGAGGCATCAACTTACAAAATTGTACTTATCAAACTGTAAGGTCACTATATCATGTTTCCTAATCATTGAGATAATCAGTAAGGTTATATTAAGCTTTTGAGCACAAACATTTTTAATAAATTCATAAAATATATCACTAAAAAATTCCATATACATTGTAAAATTTTATTATATAGGACTGTTGTATATGGGTCAATGCACCCAGAAAATAATTCTTAACTTTACATGATGTTGGTTTCAAATCATTACAAATAATCATAACCAAATACCACTCACTCATCATCATCATCATCATCATTTCAGCCTATCAGAAGTCCACTGCTGAACATAGGCCTCCCCCAAAGATTGCCACAAATTATCTATGCTATACTGCAACAATGTTAATTCTATTGATATTTCATATGAAGGGTTTTAAATTGTTCAGATACCTAGAAAAGTCACACAAATTCAACTATTGTGATCTAATATTAACCCTTGACATTCAATATAAATCCAATAGGGATGCATACTAACAGCTGGCAACATTTATTATCAATTCTTAGTATTTATGTATGTCAATGCATAATATTACTAAACACAACCAGTAAGCAAGCAGAGCTTGGCAATTTTATGCTCAAATTAAGCACTTGCCGACCAAAATAGTTTCAAAGTTTAACATATGCAAATAACATAAATTCACAAAAAATGTAAATTACACACTTTATGTGTCTTGCGTTTATTTAACATAAGGGATATGGACTAACATGCATCCATGATTTGTTATTAGGTCATTTAATTTCATATTCATAATATAATTTGTACAAAGATATCTTTCATTTAATCCTAACAAGAAAAACTTTTTTTTTTAACAAAAATGACCACATTTCAGTGTTATATTATACATTTTGAAGGTAATCTGTATGATATGTGAATTGAATAATGGATGCAAGTTGTCATTTAGAGCAATGCAAATTTATTTTCAGTGTCAATATGTATTGTTCAAACATAAAGAGAATGTTTGAATTTTGCAAGTTAATACCAAAAATTGTGCAGACATCATGTTCAGTGTTCTGATTACAGTTAGTTACAAGAAAAAAAAACTCGCTATAGTTCTTTTTTTATCTAAAGTATCGTAGGCAGGAGGGCACGACACAAAATGGCAACCAGTGTTTCGACAATATGCGAGTGCAGTCGCAGCTAATTAAACACAATGCATAGCTAAATATGCACTCAGAGGGTGCCTTGACACGCATGATTGTGGTTTAAACAACAAAACCAAAACGATTACAATCATCAATCACATAGAACAAGTAACTTCTGTTGCATCATAAGACGTCCTAAGCGTGTACTTTTAGGGTTAGAAAATCACAATCTAATGGTCAATTTGCAATAAATATTGACTAATTGGAAAGAAAACGGTAAAATCAAAGTGTCAATGACAAAGAAAACTACTTACTGCGGGGGGTTTTATCTTACAAATCCCCGACTTCTCAGCGATTGGCCTTATTTTACTAATGTACGCCAGTGGGTCCAGGAACTCTTCAGGCGTTGGCTCGAAGACAGGTGCCTCCGGAGGTACGGTGAAGGTGAAATTATCAGGTTTCATGGGGGACGCCGAGTCCCCCATACTAACTTCGACATTAGCTTCGTCACATTTTCCCATTTTTGAGAAAAAACCAATGCAGTTCTCACAAATTCAACTATGACTAACACTTTACCATTATCTATCGTTAAGGAATAAACAGTGCACGTCCGCAAAGAAATAGAAGCAAAATAATTGGTCTTTCCATAAGGAATCTCGACAAGATAATAATTGAAATTATCACCAACAAACAGAGTTCACTTGCACGTCCGCCATGCGAAATTGAACTTTCGAAACTGCAGTATTGCCATGTTCAACAAGGTGAACATTTTTTAATTTATTTTTTTAATCAAGGTGCATTTGAAAAGTGTCTTATCAAAAAAATATTATGTATTAACAGGCCATTTTATTCTTTTTAATTTTATAGTTCTCTAATTACGAGAGTTCATTTGTCGCGCCCGCGCTGTAGCAACATCCGACGTACCAAAACATACGTTAATTCGGCTACGGCGATATACCTATGATCTTTGTGTTACGTACTTTTAATTATTACTTTACAATATGAAACGTAATAATTAACTGATTTGAATCTGGTACTGCTTCTGAGTTGAAGTGCCAACTAGTCATATTTGCAAGCCGTATGTAAGCATTGGCTTCGCCCATGTAGCCAATTCAAGACATCGTTTGTAGGCGCGCAAGTCATGATGAGCTCGAGTTAAAATTGTCCCAAAAAATGAGTTAGTTAACTTGTCTTTTTGCGTTTTTTATCTATATAAAAACATAAGAACAAATACATCAAATATAATATATACTTAGTAATTAATTAATTTATTATGCTTATCTGGGGACGTCAAAGTAGCAAACATAGAGAAAAAAGAGAAACTGCCTTAAATTTGATGGGAAATCTTTTACATTAAATAAAGAAGGAACAGGGGAAGGAATGGGAGTGGGCAAAGAAGGGATACCCCCTGGTACCACTTCCCCTTCGCGTAGATACATAGTTAAAGTTAATTACTAGTTTAATAATTCTGGGAATTATAAAACAATATAATATAAAATAATGATGAATTACGTTGTTAAATATGAAAATTTCAACATTGCTTAAACGAAATGTTAAATTTTCATATATAGACATTGGACATTGCTTCGCCGACCGCTGCCGCGACCATTCCCTCGTCTCGCGCTTTGTGGTCTCTGTGCTAACCTTTTCCCCCCTTGAGTAATACCTAACAAATAGCCTTATTATAGGTATATTAGGCTTGCACCGATCAAACCCTCCTGGATTTCCGCCTTCATCGCATGTTGATAGGACCACGGTAACAGAGTGCATCCTTCCCCTTTCTCTCCTAGCGAGGCAGGCCGGGACACGGATGCATCAACCCTCCCGGCATGACGGATCTAGTCTATCGCTGCCGCAGCAAGCTATGCATGACCGGCTACCGTCTCGATCTGGGGGACTAGGCACTCGAATTGTTCTTCGAAGTTCCAGCAACTGTCGAGATGGAAGCCCAGGTACTTCATGTACCACCCCACTCTGACTTCAGATCCTCCTACACGGACGAGAAAGTGGTTCCCTGCCCCGTGACATTGACATTTGTAAAACCATGAGACCTCGGTCATATGCGGCGCTATCACTATCTCCAATGCCCACTTGTGGATCTCAGCGACAACGATTCCTACTCCAACCTAAGCGAGCTCCTTGGCACTCTCGAAGGTGTCCCCGCTAGCTACTACCAGTGTAACGTTTGCGTAACAGATGACGTTTACCTTAGCGGGGAGAATTGTGATTTGCAAGTAAGTAAGTCTTGGTAGCAGTTCGGTATACCCCGTAGAGCCTGGCTATCTCATCGTCTGGAAGGCAATATTCTTACCTAACCACACCAACCTGTATGACATTAATTTTATTTTATTTTCACGCAAACTAAAATAATAATTTATAAAACCAAGCATCTACGCAGGTGAGAGGGCTGTCGTAAGAAAGGGAAGACCTACCTCCACAGCTAAGCTAACCACAGGCCTCTAAAAGGTAATCGTTATTATTGATTGATTGTTACAGTACCAGACACGTTTCCTTTTAAACGTTGTTGCCAGATACGTCTCAGCAGATAGTAAAATAATTATTTTCTTATTCGTTAGATTGTCGAAACATTTTTACGTCAACCTTCCTCATTTAAAGCCCACCAATCAAGTTAGGCCAAAAAATGACTATTATAAACTACTATGAAGCGTCATTTCATTCCTTTTGCAAATATAAATTTCTTAACTTTTGCCTTATAACTTTATACATAACTTGTTTAATATAATTGTGCTACTTAGTATCAATCAAAAAATAACACAGAGAAAAAATAAAGATAAAAAATACCTTTCCGTGCTGCCCTATACAAAAACTCAACTATAGCAACAGGCTCTGCAAACGCGCAGACTCGAATGCAATCGATGAGCACATCCGTCATCCGCCGCCATTTGCGATAGAAGAGCCGATCGCTGAATTGCTGCTCTGCGGCGCGAGTGTCGTCAGTTTGATTATGTCGAGTGTATAAATTGTTATTTCAATTAAACTGTGAACGGTGTCCGTATTTGAGCAGTTAAAATGATTGTGAGATTGCTGAGCCTGTTGTGCGTCGGGATTTTGGTGGCTTCGGTGCAAAACGCCGAAGGAAACGACGACAATGAAGGTATTACCTTTATATCTTTTACTATTTAATATCCTTTTTTATTTATTCTCATTATAATTATACGCTAGAAAAAGTATAATAGATTTTAAAAATATACTTATACTAATCATAATTCTTCTAAAGTATGTTTACGTGACCGAATAAATGACTAAGCTTGATATTTTTGTTTTGATATTCTTTCATAGTGTTGTTTAGTTTTTGTTTGTGTCCTATTTTAAAAACATGAAGTTTATGATTAGAAGCGTTGGTGCAGTTGGTCGTGCAGGAAACTGGTCAGTAGTCATGTGGTGTGGGAGTTCGAGAACCGGCCCGACCGCTTCTCTCAGTGTGGCACACAGGCGCGCTATTTGACCCGACGTCGTGGGTGTGATACAATGCTTGGTTTCGCAGTAACCAAAAATTGTAGATTTGTAACCAAAATACCGACTTTCAAATGTTATGTTACTAATACCACCTTATTGATAGTGAGTGACCATATCAAGAGCTCAGTAATTTTATCTAATTACCTAATAACTGAATATTTTTGTATCTTTTCTATGTTATTTCTGTGCTATTACTTGGTATAAATCTATCTTTCCTGTGACAGAGATAGAGAGAGTGAGTTTGTTTGTAAAAAGTAAACTCTAAAACTTGTAGATCAGTTTCTAAATTCCTTTCACCTTTGTTCCTTATTCGAAATGGATATAGTTTTGTAGTGTAGATGGATAAGTTTATGTTGAATCTTCTAAGTCTCAATCCATATTTGTCTGTGTGTGGTTTTCAAATTCAGAATATTGAAAGGAATGTTTATATTAGACATTTCAATTTAATTTATATTACAGATTTGTCTGTGGGAAGCTGGTTCGGTTTGCTAGTTTTAAAATTAAAAATATGTTTCCTATAGGAAGATCTACCTAAGCATAGCTGTCACTACTTATTCATAAACCAGCAGATTTAAACTCATGCATTTGCTACACAATTCTATGTTGTGTATTACTAACGTAAACTTTTTTTTATTCCATTGAATCATAAGTTTATTAATATTAAGTTCAACAAACATTGTATGAACAAAAACAAAATTAGTATAATGTGTTTTTAAACCAATTTTTCACGAAACTCAATTTATTCTAAGTACTATAACATAGTCTCTGTTCACAATTCAATTTGTAAGTTGAGTAAGAAGCCGGAGTAACTTTGTAACTGGGTGTAACTTTGTCTTACTCAATTTGATGGTATCATTAGCTTCCTTATGTTTGGATAGAATCAAGTTAAAGGAGTTAATGGTGTATGATGTATGAGAGATCTGGTTATGTAGTTATAGTTAAATAGTAGCAGCCTGTAAGTGCCCACTACTGGGCAAAGACCATATGAAATGTCTGAAAGAGTTTTTGATTATTACCTATATGCTTAATAATAAGACAGGACTCATGGTAACTCAGTGTATGATGTTTATTGTAAGGTCATTTTTAGACCTTGCCCCCCTCCCCCCTCCTCACCCTTAATCTGAAGGTATGTGAAAAGTCGAGAAATGAAAGTGCTATAAAAATCTTAAGGCCTGAAATGTAGTTTCTAAGCTATAAATGGCTTTGACAAACTTACAAAAGGGGTGGGGGTTCCCGTGATAATCCTAGACTTCGACAATATCGTCATCACTTCAAACAGATTATAATTCTAACCACAGCATCAATATTTATTTCATATAACACAATACAACGCATCCTCAATTATATATTTGGTAAGGCTTAGTTTGGACTCTAGACTTCATCCTCTGCGTCCCTTTTGGGAGTTGGGATTCGCGAACTGGTGGCGTGACTGCGCAGCTAATGCCGAATTTACATAAACAAATGTGAGGAGGTGGGGAGCCGACGGGTTTTTAAATTATAGGATTGATGACTCATTAGCGACGATCTATGCTTATCTTATTTATAGGATAACAACTGATTTATTTGTCGAAGTCTGTCGACCGGCTCCTTGTGTGCTTACCCGTACTTACAATATTTATTAATACTTATTTAATTCACCCACTACAAAAGGTATTTCACATATTATTGTTCCTTTTTTTTTAATTTGGCTTCTGTCTTTTGCTTTTGCATATCTAGATAAAGTTTACTTCTATTCAGATATTAATGTCTTCACGCTTTAAAACCAGGGACTGAATAAACGTAAAATTAAGGCACATTTAAACTGATACCGTTTCTTTTTCTAATGAGACCACTTTTTGCGGAATCGTACTCACATTTCGTTACCGAGGTTTGACCTCGACAGGAAGTAGTCTTTACGAAGCAAGCCGCCGCACCAATCGCTGCCCTCATTGGCCCATATAGTCCGCTGCCTAGCCCCGCACTTCGATTTCGGTTACGATATGGCTGGAACATGGCTTAAAGGCAAATTTTTATTTGTGAAACAAGGGGACACACAAATAGCCTCATACACGCCAACACATACACACATCCACGTGTACACACACACAGATACGTACACACACGCACACACACACATACTTAGAAATATGCTGACATCCATACCTTAATATTAATATATTAAGGTTACTTTTTTTTTTTTTTTTTTCTTATTAGTGAATTAACTTTATATCAATGTTTATTATGACAAGATATAAATTTATAGCTCAATCATATGGGGGAAGCCGCTGGCTCCTGAAACACAATTTTTACTAGTTCAGGGGCCTATAGATTAATTGAAAATAACTTGTCACTTGTTCATATATTTATATTAAAATTGGGACCACCCCGGAGGTTATAGCCTATTCAATAAAAATAATCATCAAAATCTGTTCACAAACGGCGAAGATTTCGAGTAAGGTACACAGAAAAAAAATTACACACGAATTGATAACCATTCTCCTTTTTCGAAGACGGTTGAAAATGATAGGAACGAAATGGCTTGTTGGCTAGTTGGTTGTAAATGCTATCACCATGTGGGGACCTTGACTTCAACTTATTTGTGTTCTAGTTAATAGCTTAAAGCACGCGAGGTTATTGGTGGGATGGATCGTTGTAAGAGAAACAATGTTAACGATTTATGTAATAAAGTGTTATTGTCGTCCGTTATGGAATCATGACGTAAGAATCTGCCACCATGTTTTACTCACCAGTAAAACATGGTGGCAGACCCACCGGTGTCGTTAGTCGACCTAAGGGAAAGGTTCTGAAAGTCGCAATGGCTATCGTCAGACGGCGTGATAATCATCTCTAAAATGGTCGCCTGTCCGTCTGACGAGCGAAACAAATTTGATAAAGATAAGCCATCATTCTGGCATCGTCTCCAGCGGAACTTATGCTGATGATCAACTATTATTATAACATCGTATCTACGGGAGAATCGTAACGTAAGTAAGGTGGGTAAGTCCGTTAGGCTATCTATAAATTATGTTAAATGGATATGCGTAATATCTGCCTACCCAGACACCAATAGGTCTAAGCTAAATTATCAGCCTCTTAACAGTCTTATTTCTGGACAAAACCTCCTATTAGGAGGTTTCGTAAGATTAGGATTAACACGCCACCAACCAACACCAACACGCTATGCAGAAATAATGTGGATTATCGATCGGATAACGCACTAACTTTTTAGATGGGATAATTTAGTTGAATAGGATGAGAAGATAAGATGAGAGAGCCGTAGCCGTTTAGCTTCATAGAGCGCGAGTGACACGGGTTCGGTCCCCGGTGTCCGGCACCACTAAAATTGTTAATAGCAATTTTAAGTGCTGTATTTACCACGGACCCTTCCCGGCTCCTAAACCCTCTCTGATAATCGCCTTTGAGAAGGAGGCCTTAACCCAGCGGTGGGCACTTACAGGCTGCTACTTTACTTTTCTTTTATAGGATCAGATGTGGTGGCAGATTCTCTACTCGAGCTAGCTCATGGCACTATGCTACGTCTGCCATATATTATCTATATCTGTACTAGAATACTATAAAGCTGAAGAGTATGTATGTTTGAGCGCGCTAATCTCCGGAACCAACAATCCGAGCCGGCAAGTTCTTTTTGCGTTAGCTACCCCGTTTGTTTGAGAAGGGTATAATGTCATATACTTATGTGTATTACACAGCTATAATCCAAATTTAAGGCAAGTGAGACCGAGGGGCACAGCTAGTTCAGTCAGCTAATCATTTACTCAACGGTCAATTGATATTAGAGAGACATGTCAGTTTGAACAGATAAAACCAGTGTCCATAATAGTAATTTTTACAGCCCGTCACGTGACCGGGCCCCTCTCCCCAAGGTTTTTTTTTTTTTAATAGGAAAGGCGGCAAACGAGCAAGCTGTTCACCTGATGGTAAGTGATTACCGTCGCCCACGTACATCTACAACACCAGGGGTGCTGTAGGTGCGTTGCCGGCCTTTAAGGGTATTTGGGTGATGGGAGGGAGGATTAGGAAGGGGATGGGGAGGAGGGGGCCTCAGGTTACCTCACTCACCGAACGAAACGCAGAAGCACAAGGTGCTTCTACTTCACACCGGTATTCTGTGAGGCCGTGGTACCAAACCGGTCGAGCCGGCCCATTCGAGCAGCAGCAAAAGCCGCTTCTTGGCTCTACCGCGTTAACAACTTCCCACAAAATAAGATCGTCGACTTTACAAGTCACTTCCAGTTGTTTTGTGACTATTCAAATGTTTGCCTTATTTATGAAACCTCGGTCCGTCCGTTATTGCGACAACTTTTAAATGAAGCGTAATAAACTGAAGCACCACGACTTCCATGTCTGTTGCTTTCGTATTCATTTGTTTCACGATCATCCGAACGCGAATAATCAAGAGCCGAGTGAAACCGTGGACCGATGGCCGGCACCACTCAAATGCGCCGGTTTAGATGCGAAGCACGCGGTCGTTTGCCGTGTCCGTGTCCGTGCACTGCGCGTGCGCTGGGTGACCGGGCAAGCCGTGGGCGGTCCGTTCCATGTGTCGGTAAACGTACACACTTTGGGATATCGTATCATTGTTTAGTTTCCTTAGAAAAGGCTATTTAATGTTGCCATGAAGCTTCTCAAGCTGAAGGCTGGTTGAAAATTTCGTCTATGGTTATTTTCGTATTTTAGTTTTATTTTCAAAAAAAAAAAAAATCGACGGCTGTGGTTGTATGAAGTAAATGATTCAGATGTCGCTAGTTACGTCACCAGAGCAGACGGATTGCGGGTCGCGTGCCGAGTTGACGCCTAAACAAATAGATTGCCTATTATTTTATTTATTTATTTGGAGAGGAACCACAGATCGAGTGCAATGATTAAAGACAGCTTTAATTTAATTTAATTGATTCGTGAATTACAAGTTTCCACGAATTAAATTATAAAAAGTAAAGATGCCATCCATTATGTTAGAAGACATAGTTGGTGCAACTTATATATACATAATAATAATACAAATACACAAAACAACAGTTATTTTGTATAAGAATCCGCATCGGGTTTTGCTACAGAGGTTTAGAAAACGAACAAATTTCTTTTGTATATTCTCAAGCCTATTTTTATCAGAAATATTGTATGTATTAACCTTAACAATTCTTTGCCGGCGTCTGTCTTCGACGCCGATGGCTGAAGACAGAATTAAAAATATTTTTTTAAGCAATTAGGCATCTTCTAGGCATATCATCTCTGACTTCATCACCGTGATTGACATCTGACGTGGGATCGTGATCACACGTCGAACGTTAGCATTTTCGCTTACGTTAGTTATCAGTACGATATTTGTGTGTATGTGTGGTTGTGTGTGTGTGTGTGATTATGGGATTGTGATCTTGCAACTTGGTGCTAATTGATTTGTCGAGTTTATTTTTTCAATTGATCTTCGAAGTACGACTTCGATGATCTAACATATATTGTGTTATTTAATATGAATAAGAACACAATTTCTGCGTGGATTCCCTTGGAAACAGCTAACCGACATATTGAAAATGTTTTTTGAAGTGCGACGCGACCTCTCCAACGCATCACGTCTCACAATAAGGTCGTAGTGCGATGTTATTTATATACACGTTCACATGTCGGTCGTTTTGTTAAACGCTCCGTCTCTGGTATTGTATTTCTCATTATGCAACGTGAACCGTCTCGTTTTATTATGACTATGCAATTAAAGTCACTTGGTGGGGAACGGCCAGCTACTGGCTTACTAATATCGACCTGTTATAGGTCTATAACTTATGTGCTATAATTTAGTGATCACTGGCTCCAGAGACTAAAATTTTGCAAAATGTATCATCGAGACGATGCAGAGAGTTCGTCACATCCCGTGGGTCTTGAGAGTGGACTAAAGGAATAGTCAGGAAAACCTTGCGGCTTCCGACAGATGCCTGTACCGGCATATCCATCTCAAGAAACATAGATCAAAACACAGACCCTCAAGTCTATGGTGCGATGTGTAAGCGATTATGTCTAATCCATATCCAGCAGTGGACTGCTTACAAGCAGTTAAAAAACAGTTGCCTCTTCAACTGTCAATAAATAATAACTGTCCGTTCACATCCCGGCCTACCTCGTGAGGGATTGCAAGGGTGATTGTATGTATATTGTGACTGATATATTCATCAAATGATAAATGGCGGGCCCCAACTCCGTGTTGTTGCGGAACAATTTGCGCAGGTATATATTGCTGCTGTAGGTTTCGTACGCGGCAGAGCCGAGCGTCACCTATTGCTGCTGCTCGAAAGGATCGACCGGGTAAGTACCACTACCTCCGTATAACACCTGCGTGAAGTAAAGATATCTTTTGCTTCTGCGTTTCGTTCGTTAGGTGAGGTAACTGGAGGTTCACTCCCCCTCCCCCCCAAGCCCCCTTCTCATACTCTCTCACATCTCCCAAATATTCTTAAATATTCTTAAAGCCCGTCAACGCGCCTGCAGCTCGTCTGGTTTTGCAGATGTACGTGGGCGACGGTAATCACTTACCATCAGGTAAGCCGCTTGCGCGTTTGCAAGGGAAGGGAGGAAAGGGATTCCTATAAAAAAACGTAATTAATATGTACTTGCATTGTCGTACAATTAATATGATAAAGTTACCGCGGACCCTCGACACTCCATTGTGCGAAGGTCCGCGGTAGAACCAAACATTGATTAAGAATCTGAAGCAATAATCTGTCTGCAGCGGTGTTCGCCGCGACCGGGGTCCGGAGCGAATATGTTAAACATACATAAGGTACGCGTCCTTCCTCGTCTTTAATTTAGAAATAAACTCTTACTAGGCGATGTAATGTGGCAGCTGGATTAGAGGGTTCGGATTATGCTCTTTCAATCTTTCGCGCGTTGTGAGTGTGGGCAAATCTACCAAGTAGTGTATGCTAGCTCTTGGTGAGGCCTGTGTCCAGCTCGTCTCATGATTGTCATCCCATAAATGTTGATCATGATTCTATAAGTTATATTACAATGATTTAATTATCAAGTTTTAAACTTTGAACCTAGTTGTTCATCTACCTAATCGAAATTTAACTTTGAAATATCGTCAAACGTAAATCATTAAACATGTCCATATCATTATTGATCCTAATGACACGGTAGCAAATATATTATTGATTCATTGAAGGCAAAGTCCGCCGGACACACCCCTCCACACCCATCCTTACAACCCCCCAAATTACGCGGCTGCAACGCGTCCGTCAGTAAACGTGATACTCCCAAGTTCAGGAACTAATTATGTGCCGTGTACCTGTTTTAGTCTGCGTGCCGTTCTGATCCTTGTACGCAAATTGCGGGGGGTGCTTTAGACCGGGGCGAGTTCCGTTGTTGGCCCCGAACAAGGGTCGCAGTGGAGTGAAGCCGCCGGCGTCGCGGGCCTCGTGCTCTCGAGACTTAGCGAAGAAGCTAGGCTTAAAGTCTAGTCTAAGTATAGGTTCAATCGAAATCCTATTGTATGATGTAAATATTTAACTATTCTCATCTGTTATTAGTGACTACTCCTTCGTCTCTGTGATGATTATTAAACAGTTTTCGTACTTCGCTCGGTGGCAGTATATAAACATCTAGTTACATTGACACCCTTTTAGCAATAACTATAATAATAAAGAGAGAGTGCGAGTATGTTTGTGTTGGGGATATTTCCTGTAGAATCAGTCTAATAGACTGATTTAAACATTACGGAAATGTTTCAAGTCTGTACTAGTGCTGCTGTTTGTATATTTGTTTGTATTTTGTATTAAAATTCATTATTGTGTATATGATATATTTGTATATATTGTATTTCTGTATCTATATATCTATGTATGTATGTAGCCACCTATCTGTGTAACTATATATTTTGATATTTATTTCCTTTTACTTGTTTTATTCTCTTAGCTGTATTACGTCTATTACGTGTTTATCCCTGCTTAGCCTAATGGTTGACTGGGAGATTAAGTTCGCCATGTGTACCAATTTTTGCATAAAGATTAAATAAATAAAAATTAATTTAAACAATCTTTCACTATTTGAAACTTACTTCATGGTCAAACATAGCCTATGTTTGCTTCCAAAAAAAAAAAAAACGATTTGTTACAGTCCAGTCCGTGTAAAGCCGGTAGCGTGTTGCAGTTCAGTGTAAAAAAAATATTTTTGAAACTAAACACTCGATGCACCCGCACTTGACTCGTCTCACCGCCCTTCTGTGCGGCAGGCGGCAGGTGTCAGCTTTTTTTCCATTGGCATTCCCGCCCGCAGTCGTGCCCGCAACGATTGACGTGCGCCACGTGTTCCCATTATACGGACGGTTTGAATTGTTATCCGCTGATGGGATTTAGCTATTAACTTGCTTACGGGCCGTTAAGTGATTTGATCAGTTCCAGTGATTTTATTGTTATTTTTTTGTTGTTATTAACGATTTTATATAATTAATTTTACTGTAGTAAAGGATGTTCGGATATCTTAAGAGTTGATATAGTTTAAAATGGGTTAGGGATGTTAGGGTATCACAGACTGACGAACGTGCTCCTGGCGATGTAAAATAATGAATAATCCATAATGATCTCAAATTATTTTAAATCTTTCACGCTATATCATGTACATACATTCGGGGATGCAATAAAATATTGTGTATTGAGTGTTGAATATGCCGAAACCAAACCCCACGAACTGGTGATGTGGTGAAGCATCTTTTGGGCATGGGTACCGGCACTTATTCCAAACCACACGGTCAAATATTCCATGCATAGCTTGCCTGCTTATGTTGGCGCTTCATTAAAAATCTTTGCCCAGCAGTTGACTTAAACAGGCTGAAGGACCAGAAGGAGGTGATCGTAATTAATATGGCTGTCCCAAGTTTATGAAGATTCCGCTGTGTAGCACGCTCACAGAGTGAAAGCGTTAAAAAAGCAGCATAGTGCTGCTGTGCTTAGCAGTGACGAGTGAACAGAATTACTGGCCTCGAGGTATACCGTCGTAATCCTCAGGGGTGATGACGCCTTCAGCCTGATCCTCCATTAAGGATAGATGTAGTGGTCTATAGCCACTGTGACTAATTCTCATCCCGTATTTCTGTCATCTCTTAAACAGACATATTAAATATTAATTAAACAGATAACGTCTCTTATCGTTCATTATTCTATAACAAAATGTTTGGTTGAACGTACAGCCGCACAGTGTTCCGTGCGGGATCGGCTTAAGCTTCTGCTAGCCCCTTTCTTACGTGGGTGACATGAGAGGCGACTAAGGGAAAAGGCTTGAACATCGTAATGGCTACCGACAGATGGCGGGATATCCATCTCGAACAAAAGCAGACCAAAATAAGCATGACAAGATGTCCTGGTACTATGATCAATCCGCTTGCCTATGTCCTGCAACGGAATATTTACTGACTATTTAGGTATGGTAAACGAACGTACAAATATTTTTTTTTTTTTGATCTGATCATCTTATTTGATTGAAACTGGATAAAAATAATTTGATGGCGATGAGTGTCTGGTTACCACAGCGAGATGGACATCCCACCATCTGTTGGAAGCCCCCCTCTTTCTCTCCGTTAATCGACACCCACGGCTCATGCTATGAAACATCACCATCATTGCTCTTACGTTGACATCATGAGTCTATTATCGAGATTAACCCTACACAAGCGCCGTTAGGCGGGTGGTTAAGTCCTATTGTTCCATATAAGCTCCGGTAAAAATGTGTTGATTCTCCTAGTTCTGTGTTATCTTATTATTTTAATAACTGTTACGAGACGGTAAAACTTTTATTTCAGTTATGCGTTAAAGTGGAAACTGCTTTTAATTAGACGGTGATGTTTAATTAAAGTTGCGATTAAAAATTTAAAAGCTTCAATAAAAAAGGTTAAAAGCGGAGAAACCTTTCACTGCCCGTATGTGACTTCAAATTACTTAATTTCTCGTGCGGTAGCGGAAACAGAATGTCTTCTTCCCCCTGGGTGTTGTAGACTCCACTCTCCTCACATTCTATCTCCCGGAGAAGCCAAAAGTGGCTTCAGAAGGTCGTTTGACTATACTGAGTAGTATAAAATGGATATCCGTAAACTCTGCCTACTTCTATCACTTGGGGGACAAGCGAGAGTGCTTTTTAATAATGTATTGTAATGACTAAAGTCGCTGACATGTCTATAGATAAGATAAGATTGAGTTTTGTGTATTGATATGTCCCTAGTATAGTACCAGAGACATATCTTCATATATCTTAAATTATCTTAATTTTATCGTCTTTGTTCTAAAATTAACGCAAACGTAGATGTCGACGCCTCATGTCACTAATTCTTTAGCAGTTATATACAGGAAAAAAAACGTATATACATGTTAATGACGGTTAAAATAAATCTAGATTAAGTTCATATAATAGTTAATAATATTGTGAACGAATTAATTAATATACTTTTATTGTACACCACAAAACAAAAGGATACTGAAAACATTAAAAAAGGTAGTCAATTACAAGGTAGAATTTAGCTGCCTTATCGCTGCATAGCGATCTCTTCCATGGCAGGCATTATAACGATTTCTTGTGTTTACGCGAATAATACTAACTATTATTTATGGATTTTATCGCGTTTAATTTTACTCTATTTATCCCGTTTGGTCACGGGGGGACCACGGTGTTTGTCTTCACGATATCATAGTTAAACGTCATGATTAAAAAGTAAAATTAAACACGACAAAATTCATAAGTACTAGTTTTATATCAAATAAGAATATTATGATAAAAAGCATAGAAGCGATGGTGCGTCACTATTTTTCAATATGTACAATATAACCGGTTCTTTCACGCAGACGTCGCGAGTAGATCTGAAGAGGATAGAACTGGTCCTAGATTGTGCATAGCAATATGTACAATCTAGTATTCATTACTATAAATGAAATACCTTATCGGTCAACATATTTCTTTTTTTTTATTCGACTAGCTTTGCGGCATTGGATTGGATTGGATTGGTCTGTGGTCTATGTGATATGTTTAGTCCTTCTCAGCAGAGTTTATTTGGGAGCAACAGAACTGATGCCGCTTTAATGTCCATACCAATGGTTCCAATGCTACATAGTGGATTGAACTCGAATCTCTTGATTAGGACACGGATTAACACTAACCACTCGACTATCGTAGTCGTTTTTTATAACTCTGGGGTGGAGAACGGGATAATAGTCCACCTGGTGGTATGTGGCTAGTGGAGGCCATGGAAAACTTCAATAGAAGAAGGTTACAGATGCGTTGTCATCCCTAACGAGTAACCCTAACTGCCTTCCTTCGTTGTACTGATGATTGGCAGCAGAAATGGACAAGTGGGTGGCACCTAGACAGACGGCTCCCGGATAGAAATGGGGTCTTACCACTTAGTTTATTAACGGGTTATTCATCACCTAGTATGTATTAAAATCTTATTTTTAAGAAACAGTGTAACAATAATAAAACTGATTTGTACATATTTATCGAAGCTCAACAATTTTAATTAAAAACAATTTTATTTATAATGACCATCTTTGGCTTCGTAACAGGCCTTTAATCTCTCTGGCCTAGATTTACGCGCTGTCTCTCTGGAAAATTTTGCCACTTAAAGAATTCTTGACAGACTCAATGTCGCAGTAATGTTTTTATCAGGCCATGACCTCTGGTCATATCTTCTCGTCAAGTATACCACAAAACTTCAAGATCAAAGTATACAACCAGTGCGTGTTGCCAGTGATGAATAACGGAACTGAGAAATGGTCCTTCACTGCAGGCCGTATGAGGAAGCTCAAAGTTGCTCAGCGCGCTTTGGAAAGGGCTATGCTCGGAGATTCTCTGCGCAATAGAGTCTGCAACGATGATATCCGCAGCAGAACTAGGGTAACCGACATTGCCGCAAGGATCGGCAAGCTGAAGTGGCAATGGGCCGGCCACATAGTTCGCCGTGGGGAAAAAGGTTCTAGACTGGCAGCCCCCACAGAAGATGAAGCGACGACCTGGTCAGTATTGCGGGAAGTCGATGGGTGCAGGTAGCTCAGGACCGAGCTTTGTGGGAATCTTTGGGGGAGGCTTGTGTTCAGCAGTGAACTTGTGATAGGCTGAAATGATGAATGATGATGATACATCATCAGGATTCACCTCTAGTTATGGAGTCGTCAGACTATTATCGGTCGGTTCGTGCCTTGTGACCAGTAGATGATTGAAAAGTTTACGTGTGGCTTCACTACACGATGCAAGATGATCCATGCTACAGATAGTAAAGATCACATTTCTGTGTGTTTAATCAGCGTATCGGGACAGCAAACGTTTTGATGGATCCACTGTCTGCCTGTCGAGCTACGGGCACTGATTTAGGGTATGTCCTGCAATAATTCTCCATTTCACGCTATAATAATATTTTTCGTTTCCTTATATATTCGAATTCTGGCTTTGAGGGCGTTCACGGCCTGTCTGGTTCTAACAGCATGTAGACTCTTTGAAGGCCTTCGATAGAGGAATTCTTTGTATCCATCGATTTCCAATCGATAGTGCGATAAACAAACAGACATACGGCTAATGCATCTTAAATAATTGCTTTCAGTAATTACCTACTCTGTGCAAAGAAATCACTGCAATTCTGTTTTTTAATGCGCATCTCCATAAAGTAATTTTACAAGTATGACGAGAAACAATATGCGATTTGGCCGCAAATCGAACGAAGTTACTCAAATAATTAACGCATTCCAAAATTAAATTTCAGAACAAGCGAAACCTTTTCGGATTGTAGCATTATTTATGGCATAGACTTGTTAGAATTCGTGATGCGTCAGCAGACTGACGTAATTGTATCTGCGGTAAATAAGCCTTTTCGGAAATGTGCGCACAGTTCGTTAAGTTCGAAGTCGCGTCGGCGAGCCGGACGTCGCGGCCACGAATTTCCGCGAACGTCTACATTTCAAACGCATCAATTTTAATATTTCGCTTACGTATTCGTGTCACGTGTACCATCAAACCTGGTACGGGGGAAAGGCGGGTTATGCGAATGCACAGCATAATGAGGCGCCGGTGAAATAAAAAGACCTGTCCTCTACTAGAGCTATGTGGTTAAGGTTGAGGAACGTGGGCAGACCATGTCATACCTCGTTGCTATTCAGTAACACAACTTCGCCAGTTTCTCATGTCCTACAAGTAGATCTCGTCTTCAGGAATTACGTTGGCCCTTTCAAATATAAGATATCTCCACTTGCTTGGTTTATGGTGATTGACAAGCTCAACTAGAAGCCGAGTGGGAAGCGGGTCCGAACGCCTGACGAAACAATCGCCCGTGCAACAGGTTAATTAGTTTCACCGTCTATTTGTGGGTATGAATGTGTCTCCCTTGGCTGATATTCATTCAAAGCTCCATCGCCCGACACGGAACGCAACGTGTCATAACATCGCCGATGCTAGGCAGTGCCAGACGCGATATACACTGCGATTATGTGTTGCGGTATGGCTCCTGAACAGAGTACAGCTTGCATAACTCATGGGCTCGCTTTTACAACGCTGTATTTGTCAAATCTGTTTATGCTGTACTATAGTTTAGTTATTTTTCTTTTCTCCAACGTTACTCGTTTATAAGTTAAGTTCAATACTGTTGAAAAATCGCAGACTTATGCAGCGCAGGCCCACTGAAAATCAACGCCTACAGAAATCCAGTCTCGTCTCTACTGTATCATTAAGTTGAGTGTGGTCCGTTCGCCCTCTGCGCCACGCAGGGCAGTATCGAGGAGGGGGTAGTGAGGATTAACATTGGTTAATTGTACATTTGTATAAATTGTTGTTTTGTTTATTGTTTTGTAATGTTTTGGTTTTGGTACTGGGCTAGGGGAACGAGCAAGAGCCTCACCTGTTGGTATGTGATTTCCGACGTCCACGTACATCTGCAACACCTAGACGAGCTGTAGATGCTTTGCCAGCTTTAAAGGATATTTGGGGAGGGTGAGGGGAAGGGGTGAGTGGGCCTCCGGTTACCTCGTTCACTGAACGAAACGCAGAAGAACAAGATGCCTCTTCTTGAGGCCGGTATTCAGCGAGGCACCAGGCCCGGTCTTTTCTTTGTATGGCGTATTTGTGAAATAAATGTTTCTTAATAACTATGTAGCTGAGAAAATTCTCAAGTCGTAGCTCTTGTCTTCCGTTCCGTTAGTGAATTTATACTGTAATAAGCCAGTGATCACAATCACTGTATAGGTACTGATGTACAGAATGGCCATTCTCCGGCCCGCGCAATCCGCGACCCCGCAACCCACCCCCGCGGCTCGATGTTCATGCGGGGTGTCATTGTGGAGCGCCGTGTGGCGGTATTGAATAAACAACACATTGGGGGGTGCGGGGAGTGGGGTGAATAGAAGGCACTTAAATCGACGTGGTTGAGGTTACACAGTAGCAGGGCTGTGCCGTGCTACAATACCACCTGGAGTTATGTGACAATGAAGCCGGAGGCCCACACCCCCTTCCCATCCCCCTCTTCATCGCCCTTTCATCTCCCTAACACCCTTAAAGGCCGGCAACGCACCTGCAGCACTTCTGGTGTTGTGGATGTACGTGGGCGACGGTAATCACTTACCATCAGGTGAACTGCTTGCTCGTTTGCCGCCTTTCCCATAAAAAAAAAGCCGTAGTGTAAAACTGTAGTGCAAGAGTTCACTAAGACCCTGATCACATTTCTCTTGAAGGCACTACATTATTTCGTTTTTTTTTAACTACACAATTGAATCGAATGAACTTATATAACGTAGGTCGGAGCCGCCCACGCTCGCTTTAAAACAATCTTTTCGATCGATTCGACGATCTTTTCCAACATTTTCCATTAGAAAGTAAGGAAGGTTCTTTTCTTGTTTTTATTGAACATTTTCCATAGCAGCGGGCCTCACTCGCGGAGGCATAAAAACTTTACAATTACTTCGCGTTCCCGTTTATTATTTAGAAGCTGGTGTTCCAGTTCATTTTCTATTAGAGCAATACGTGCCGCGCACTTGCGATATATGTTTGTCCGGGCGGCATAACGATTATAGTACCCGAGTGCCGAGCGGCGGGTTCTGGTTTCGAATCGAAGCCAGTGCGAAACACAAATGATTGGTTTTGCGGGTCCGATTGCTTGGCGTTGCGATCCTTGTGCGTGTTATATCGGTTACACTTCGACACTCTAATAAATGTCCGAAATATACGCGGTGGAGCCAAGCTCCGTCCTTTGCTGATGCTCGAATGGGCCGGCTAGGCCGTGGCTAGTACCTTGCGGAATACCGGCGTGAAGTAGAGGCATCTTGTGCTTCTGCGTTTCGTTCAGTGAGTGCTGTAAACGGAACCCACTCTCATCTCCCCCCATCCCCTTCATCATCCTCTCTCCCATTCCCCAAATATCCTTAAAGGTCGGCATCCGCAGCTTCTCTGGTGTAGCAGAATCACTTATTGCAACACGCTTGCTCGTTTGCCCGCTATACCATTAAAAAAAAAGTCTGCCAGGACAATCGCTAATAGCCAAATGGGTTAGGGTGCGGACTGCGAAACATGACGTTGTAAGTTCGAGCCCGCCATTCGACTATTGTCGCGAACCACTCCAGATACAAGCTGTAAGCTTAGTTGGAGGGTTAACAGGAATATTAGTAGGAATAGAAATGTTGCTTAATAAATAGCATTGCTAGTAATCTTCTAAAAAATAAATAAACAAACTACATCGTCACCATAGAGCCTCGTGCAAATGTCGGTTCGCACGTTGTTTACCCTACATCCCGGCGCGACGCGGAGCTGGCGGCGAATTGGACATAATTTGTATTTCCGAAGCTTCGATCTCAAATTACAATGTTGATGTGCAGCATTCAGTGAACACGCGAGTGCGTGCGGGTTGGGTGTAATTATTTGCACGTGTTTTTCTTTAATCATGCATCGAATTAACGCCTTTTGAAATGGACACTGCGTTTTAATAAACATTGAATGAGTTAGTCGTTAAATGTTACAAAATATTACTAAATGACGCTGTTAGTTAATTAATTAAATGCCGACAAATGAAATGCCCGTCAACACGCATTGGAGCAGCGCGGCGGGAGTTTCTCGGCTACAAAACCCTCTCAGATACTCGTATTTGAGAAGGAGGCCTTTGCTCAGCAGTGGGCACTTACAGGCTGCAACTTTACTTTTTTTTACATGGGTCTTAAAATACTTCCCTGTCCGTGTCCACGAACGTTAGTCAGAGGTCTCTCAGTCAGCGCGAACACAAAGGGATACAAATATCTATGCAAAGCATTGAGACTTGTTATACTTGGACTCGCTTTTAATAAGTAAGTAGGCCACTTTACTTTAATTAAAATTATGGTATTCGTGGTTCATTGTCATAAAACTGACCGTGGGGTGCATTTTCTCCATGATGCTCTAGAGCAGGGATTCCCAAAGTGGTTGATATCGGTTTCCCAGGGGTGGACATTAACGAAAACTGATTTTGAGAGTCGACGAGGTCTAAAAGTCGAAAAACTTGTTATAAGAATGACTAATATTTTAGTAGGAAGTATCATTGTTGTACTATTAAACACTAGATATTTACTGAATTTTATGTCTATTTATTTTGTTAAATATTGATGAGAAAATGATGTCAAGTTTACTCACTTAACCAACCGCATTGTTTTTAAACTGATAAATAGTTTGTATCAATAGGATTTTTAAATTAATTTGGCTAAAGGGGTCTGAGGTATCGGTAAATTATGGAAAAAGGTTCTCTTGCCCATAATATTTAGGAATCCCTGCTCCACCGCGAGTTGCGGAGTTCTTTACTATTTTGCATCCTCTTAAACTAATAATCGATATTATTTAGCAATTATGGGATTTGAAATACTGGTGTTGATACCTTATCTCGAATATTCCAGTCCCTCTCATACAACGGCTCGGCGCGGCTGTAACACGAAACAGCCAACTGGCCTGGGTCGTTGACACGCGATGTCGTGCAGTAGGCGCATTCCGGCGCCGCTCGCGCATTGTTCCGAAGCTCGGTCCAACCTTTACATTTATGGTAGGCACTGCTATGAATGTGATATAGTGCCGCCAGCCACCGAGCGGGTAGGAAGCGCTTTATATAAAAGCAGAGTCACGCTACGGGCTCCTCCTATGTAGGCCACAGGATAGGCCTGCTGGACATGGAGCTCTATGCGACACCCAGCAACACTGTGCAGGTCGTGACAACGTCTTCTGCGGGCTCGTGAGGTACTCGAGAACCTTTCGTTATTTTAATTCTTGTTGTTGTTGTGTAGTTGAGCGTTTATTACAAGAGCAATAAGCGCTCAACTGGAAATGGACCTCTAAGTTTACTACCGTTGGACTAAGGTCTTTCATTCTTGAGAGGGTTTTGGAGCCTAAAGAATTCCGCCATGTTACAGTGTGGATTTGCGGATTACACATGACCTCCAGATACTATTTAAAGCTACTACGTTATTTACTTTTTGATTAGATTAAATAGTAACTTGTCCATCGTTATATAACTTCCACTCGCTGCATAGTCGCTGTAGATCTGGCGACAATTGCTTTGTCCTCGCTTGTAAAGTGAGCCCGGGCTGATTGCTCGCTGATTCATGTAATACCTCGCTATAAACTGCTCAATGTATGAATAAAACTCATATATGTATGCTGAATGTATTGTAACGGACAACAGTGTGTTTGCATGTGTGTTGCAACCGTGTCTCTATCCGCATATAGGGCTGTGCGTAGGTAGGTTTTCTGACGCCGCTTCTAAGGACATTAATCTACCTAACATTATTAATTGCTTTTATATTTATCGCAGAATATAGTTAACTAAAGAAATAACCAAGTGAATCCATCACCCCGTGTGATCTCATGTCATGACAGATGTCAGAAAAATGTGTCTGCATTTTAAATGACCTAATGAATAAGCCAATAATATACCAATACCAATACTCACATGGTTAGAGGTTTTTTGCTGGACATTTTAGTTCATTCAACTCACTTTTCACCGGAGTTATTTGTGTCAGGTGGTGAGCCCGTCGCCGTCTTATTGCCCAGGCCAAAAATATAAATCTGCATATAAGTTTAGTAGTACTCATTCGTACGAGCCCCCGTCACAGGGGATTGAAGTCGAGTCTTCAGATTTAGTCTAGACCTTGGTACGTGGTAGAGCCAAGCGGCGGCTTCTGTTGCTGCAAGAATGGGCCGGTTCGACCGCGGTAGTACCGACCACGACCTCGCAGAATACCGGCGTGAAGTTGATGAAGCTCGTATTCCTGCGTTTCAATCGGTGAGTTAGGTAACCTTAACGTAACTTTAAAGTAACCGGCAACGAAGCTGGATCTCCTCTGCTGTTGCAGATCTACGTAGGCGACTGTAATCACTTACCATCAGATGAGCCGCATGCTCGTTTGCCTCCTTTCCCATAATTCTCATCCATACGGGTATACAGAGATTACTGATTTCCCTTTTCGCCTCTAAGGCAGATAGAACAGATGATGTATGGCGTGACTTGTTGTCAGGTTTTGTCATGTTCCCGGAGTTCGTCACGAGATATTTAAAAGCCTCTTGCGACACCCCAAATGATGGAAGGGTTGCAAATTCCTTCGCCTCTGCCACACGGTATAACCTTTACAGTTAAAACTACACAATTAATATGCCGCTTATATAATACCATTCGATTTGTCTGCAGCAAACATCTGACTCCAGTACATAGACTAGCTTACACAAAGAATTTATCTCAGCATTTATTTACATACAGAGTGAAGAATGCGCAGCATTTTCCGTTGCTTCCATTTATTACCTTTTCCGTTTGTCCGCACGCGACCGGCGTGCAGACTGCAGAAACTGCAGTCTTGAAATGTACTCGCCTATGTAGAACGTTGCTGTGTGACACCGGCCATTGTTTGTTTCTAATTTAACGTGAAGCGATGTCATTTATTGACGACAGAGTTGCGCTGAGCGGTGTCGGGGCGACGGGTGTCGTGCCCGGTCGCTAATTGTTTCTTTTCCTTGTTTCTTATTTAAAAAAAAAAATACTTTACCACCCTCCGTGGAAATGTCCTCCTGTGTCGCGCAGGCAGTTTACATACAAACACCAACACCCGGAGCAATTATTTCTAGTCCATACAAATACTCGTCCCGTTGCCGAAATCGAACCCGCGAACCCGTAGCGCCGCAGCCAAACGCTAAAACGTATCCTTTGTGTAACGTGCAAATTATTGGTTTTCTGATGGTAACATGATGCAATTCTCCTGACTCCTACGTGGTTTAGTGGTTAGCGTACCTGTTCGCTAAGTTTATGGATCCTGGATTCAAAACCCCGTCGGTGCCCGATGTTTGTGTAAATAATTACGACGATAATATATCCCGTGGAGTTGTTTTGGTCGATCTCGAAAATGAAGGACTTCGTTATTCAGTTACTTAAAAGGTTACCATCGTTCAACGAGAACGGGGGTGGTGAACCTCGTCCCCGTGTTTATTTCTGGAGATTATCATGAAGTTTTCGAGGATTTCTTGTTCTATTCTTACGATACCCACGGGAAGAACGTCACTATCTCCCGTGAAGTCGGAACACGGGTTGCATAAATATGTAATACCTACCCTCCCCAAAATAGGTGATTTTACTGTCATTCAACTATGCAAATTTTGCTTGGCTTTAGTTCTTTTTTACTTATTTTATACGTACAGACAGAAAAGCTTATTTTTTTTTACTTGTACCGATCCTGCATCGTTTTCGCAAGTTCGAGTATTGCGTCAGTTATATTCTGGTGTTTCATGAATAAGTAATGAATTGGTACCCGCGTCGGTCCGGTCCGCGATGGCACGCTCCGCGTCGGTATGGCCCGGCAGGTGGCGTTGCATTGTCGATCAACATTTGCATAATATTATATGTTTTCATTATTTATCTATTTATACGTGGTGGAGCCAAGCGGCGGCTTTTGTGCGGCTCGAATGGGCCGGCTCGACCGCATTGGTACCGCGGCCTCGCAGAATACCGGCGTGAAGTAGAGGCATCTTGTGTTTCGTTCGGTGAGTGAGGTAAACGGAGGCCCACTCCCTCTCCCCATCCCCCAGCGTACTTCGTAAAGGCCGGCAACGCACCCGCGGCACCTCTGGTGTTGCAGATGTACATGGGCAACGGTAATCACTTACCATCAGGTGAACCGCTTGCGCGTTTGCCCTTTCCCATAAGAAAAAAAAATATTTCTATTAGAACGACTCCTATTTATTGTTGTCAGATTTCATGTCAAGGCAGGCTTTGATTTACATTACGATGATTAATCTCGTGTATTCATCGTCTCCAGCCAACTATTCCGATTTTTGTAGGAATTATTGAGTTCTCCAGTTCACATTTTGATATTATCTAACATTTCTGTCGCCTCGGGTGTCGTTTCAATAAACAACGTAATGAGAGGCCTTGTTCAGCAATACGGTTTGAATAGAATTTGGTTATATCGCGAACAAGACACCGCGTGTCTTCTAGAAACTGCTGCATTGAATTAAAATAAATACGTGAAATAGACGTGATTTATTAACCTCGTGTTACTTTGTTAATTTTAATTATATTGTACTTATGGCTTAATCATATGGCGCACTTTTCGCCTCTTGAGGAGATTTAACCTAACTGGTAGCGAGCCCCGTCGCTGCGTTTGCTCACATTCATTTTCAAGACCTATTCTTGCGTCACCAGCGGTTAGAAATAGCCAAAAAATACAGTAATAGCTTCAAGCATAAAAATTTTACAACCGCAGGTTGGTAGGTTTGAATACAAATAATGGACATTCATAGATAAAGACCTCAGCATCACCGTGAATTCTGTTCGTACCCAAAGATGCCGCTGTCCTTTACCCCGAACAAAGGCGCAACCACACACACACCCGCGCGGCTCCCACGTATACACTCGCCTTCAAAGAGTCCAGAAACCGATAAAAAATAATATAAAAGGCAACGCAAACGCGACCAAATAAGAAGCAAACAAACCGAGCAAAGGATCGGTTGTGCGAAACTTTTTCATTTGGCAACTTTGATTGCCTCGTGCCCCGTCGGACGACCGTGGAATATAAAATGTTTTCTCAGGTCTGCATCGGTTGTTAAGCTTGTTTTTAAATGCATTACGCTTCTATTCAAATTATGCTGGGCGGTTGATAAAGTTATCTGGCGAGTTTTACTTTCATTTTTAAAATTAGAATTGACGCAGCGGCAACTTTCTGTCTCGCTCTCGGTAGACTTTTTTTTTTACGTGATAGGCGGCAAACGAGCAAGCGGTTCACCAGATGGTTAGTGATTACCGTCGCCCACGTACATCTACCGCACCAGGTTCTGCAGGTGCGTTGCTGGCAAGTAAGGGTATTTGGGAGATGGGAGGAAGGATGAGGAGGGGGATGGGTAAAAGAAGTGGGCCTCCTGTTACCTCACTCATCGAACGAAACGCAGAAGCACAAGATGCCTCTACTTGACGCCGGTATTCTGTGAGGTCGTGGTACCAACCCGGTCGAGCCGGCCCATTCGAGCAGCAGCAAAAGCCGCCGCTGGGCTCTACCACGTTTCAAACATTCGGGTCTTCATCTCTCTGGTGTATGGCTATTGGAAGTGGTCATCTGTGCGGGATGTATAAATTTATAACAGTGCCGTAAGTGTCATCGAACAGTAATATGTTCAATGAAAGGAATGTTCAGATGCAATGAATGTCAAAAGATTCTAGTCCAAAAACTGACAAATACTTTTTATTTTATTTTTGCAAGTGTCTCGTTTGTGAACTATGTGGTGTCCTCTCTAAACGCAGGGACTTCTTGCGTCCTTAATGCTATCAATCCATGTATACTACATAAAAATAAGGACAAACAATTATATAAAAAGTAACGAAAAGCAGCAACCTGTAAGCTTCACACTGCTGAGCTTTCACAAGGCTTTTGATGCCGGGGAGGGTCCGGCCACGCCCCTCCTGCGCGAGCTGACATACTTCACGTGAGCTCGAAATATATATGAGACATGCAGGTATCCTAATGATTATTTTCATCACCGCCGAAAACGTCATCATTTTTAAAAAAAGTTACTGGTGCCTGCCAGGATATCCCAGCTCAATCGCCATACCACGATATTTAATCTACCACCCTGATCACTGAGCTACCCACGGCTTACGATATGTATAACATATATTTGGACTTTTAATCCAAAGCGAACGGCGCATGACATCCAAGGGAAAATCTAATCTGAGTAACATGCTCGGACACAATGTAGGATTGTATAACGAAGGTGCTTATCCCATTACGGTGCGGTAAAGATGTAATGTGAGTCGTGATCGTTTTACAACATGCGATCATTAGAATGAGAGCATAGAGATTATCCCTCATGACTGACTACACCGGGTATAGTTAACCCATGCGATGAAGTTTATTAACGATGTTTGTTCACGCTTATCATATGTGAAAAATATTTATATTGTGCAGCAAGATGGCGTTAGTAATACATTTAAAACACGGTAAAAAGGTGTTGTTATTAAATCTGTAAGTGCTGACGTTTGAAATTGTATAACTCAGTCATAATTAGTTCAAAACGCAATGGTGGTTCTACTGGTCTCTTTCCTCATAACAGTTAATTAGTTCATCTCAGATCTAAATGGGTTATGGTATCTGAAGACACCACATACATATCTGTGTATATGTATTAATTCTGATAGAAAGTATGTATACATTTAGTAGTATATGGTTACATAATTATATATGTTTATTTAGGTCCATAGTATGTCTTCAGATTTAACTTATTCCATTAATAAAACTAAAAGACATCTGTATTTTACTTTTATTAATAGAATAATAGATAAGGCCGCCTATTGTACATTACTTTTGTTTATTTAAATAATCTTTGTTTGTTGAGTGTAATGGTGTAAAATAAAGTATATTTCATTGGTTCATACATACTCAATTCATCATACATTTTTATTTAAAACTTTTATGTTAATGCACCTTAACTATATCTCTCCACGCCTCGGGTTGACTGGCAGAGAAAGCCAAAAGTCATTAAGTCAGCCTTTTGTATTTCTTTTCTAAGGTATACAAATTAAGCTTTAATAAATAAATAATAGAGTACTATGGTTTGCGGTTAAAGTGTCTAGTGTAGGTTTTATTTCACTTTGGTTTAAATTTATTTTTGATTATAATTAATAGAGGTTATCATGTTATCAATCAAATCTGAACCAATTAGTAGGATGTGTTTGGATCTGAAAGAATACAGTACTTATTACTTACAGTACGGTGAAATTTTCGATTACATAATGAATTGTGTGTCTTGCGCTAATGTTGGTGCAGTTTCGTCGATTGTGATCGGAAAAAAGAAAACCGGAAATAAATATTCTGTTATTTTGGATTATACTATTGAATGACAATAATAGGTATGCGGTAGAGCCAAGTCGCGGCTTTGGCTGCTGCTCGAATGGGCCGGCTCGACCGGGGCTAGTACCACGACCTCTCAAAATATCGGCATGAGATACAAGCATTTTGTGCTTCTGCGTTTTGTTCGGTAAGTGACGCACAACACACCTGCAGTTCCTCTGGTGTTGCAGAGCTACGTGAGCGTCGGTAGTCACTTATTGTCAGGCGAGCCGCTTGCTCGTATGCCCTTCTTTGAATAGTGTAAAGCGGACCTGACTGCCGAGCCATGGGTCATGTGTTCGAATTCCAGCCGAAGTCAATGAAGATTTGTGCAAAAACACAAGTTGTCAGCGTGTTGGCGGCAACTCCTGGGCAAAAACCTCCAATATCTGAGAGTGAGTCTTTATTATTTCTCAGACATGCAGGTTTCTTCACGATGTTCACCATCACCATCGAGCATGTAGTCGTAAAATTGTTAATAGCAATTTTAAGTACTGTATTTGCCACGTAGGTTGAAAGGACTAAAAGTAAATGTCGATACCCATTGGTTCTCCTTTGAAAAATGTCTTATATTTAAATATCTTTTGTCGCATTTATGCAGTTTGTCCGATAAGGGCTCGTACTCTTCATAACTTTGAGAATATAATATTTCACTTGGCGAGGTCAGAAGTTTCCTTTCTCCACTCACGTTCATGAAGTCTCGCGAAGTTTGCGGACCTTTGCGAAACTTTCCCCCGCTAGAGTTCCCAGGACGGAACAGTGTCACGTTGCATCTTATAAATCAAATCTGCAAATTTAAATTAGGTTTGTTCCGCGGCGTGACTACAGTTACGCTAGAACCGCTACGCAAAGTGAACCTGGAAGTAAAACTTTAAAAAAATATATGCTCCTCTTTATCAGCGTGTCAATATGCCAGCGCTGGTGATAGACGTCTCCCAATAGGATTCGACAGCGTAAAGAATCGAGACAACGCTGCTGCATTTCGGTATATTGCGTGACGAGAACGTTAATGTCCGTTTCGATTCCGTCATACTACTTGGTGACCTTTTCTACTATGCCACAAATAAATTTCACATTAATTCCGTGTAACATGGTTTCGAAAACATGATTACCAATAAACGAAACGATGCCTTGGTATGGATCATATTGAGTTATAACTTCACACTCTTGTGAAGTTTTTTTTATTTTTTTATGGCATAGCGAAGAAGTTCTTCCGTGAAACCACCGACATACGGAATTAGGTCAAATACATTACAGAAAATATCCAAATTGTAGGTCTATGAAATATTTCGTTTCCGTGAAAGAACAAACCTTTATAATAATGTTTGTTAGTTTTGGTTATAGGTTACAAACTACATTACGCACAGGTGTTTTCAGTATTTGTTCCTAAAATACAGTATATGTTACGTAATATACAGAAATCCCAAATTCCTAACAATTTAAGTTTTAGTAACGGTCTAAAACTGGGAATTCTGACGGACTTGTATTTCTTTATTCATGAAGATAAAAAAAGAATATAAAATAAATTTCGGCTCTATTCAGTGAGCTCTTTGCAATGACACCATCATCAATGTATATGGTTTTGGGTCAACATTCTACACTGAATATCCAAATTTCAGGCCTGTAACTCATTCCGTCTACGAGCTATGAGATCTGTGTGACATAGGAACGGACAGACAGATCGACCGCGAACGCGGCTACGATTTGTCTTTCTGGTATTGACCTTCAAAAGACGGAGAAGTCTATAACTTACTGTGAGTTTGAGAGCATCCGGCGGCCAGTGTTCGTTTGTCACCCTCTAGATTAAAAGATTTAAAAAACTGCCACCGAATAAGCTGAACAGGCGTAGCAATATATTGGTGTCCCGTTTCCGAGGCCTTGAATGAGTCACCGGTGAATGGGATAACTTCTCTGCTCACCGTCGTAATCCGCCGTTGGACGCTGGCCAATCTAATATTTTGTACTTTTTTTATTAGCCGAACACTGACACACTTCGTTCCGGACCAGAGGTTACAAAGTTTTTTTTTTTTTATGGAAAAGACGGCTAACGAACAAGCGGTTCACCTGATGGTAAGTTATTATCGTCGCCCACATACATCTGCAACACCATAGATGCTGCAGGTGCGTAGCCGGTCTTTAAGGATATTTGGGAGATGGGAGGGAAGAGAAGGGGAATAGGGAGGAGGGAGTGGCCCTCCGGTTACCTCACTCACCGAACGAAACGCAAAAGCACAAGATGCCTCTACTTCACGCCGGTATTCTGCGAGGCCGTGGTACTAGACCGGTCGAGCCAACCAATTCGAGCAGCAGCAAAAGCCGCCGCTTGGCTCTACCACGCTAAAAAGTGTCAAATTGAATGTATTATGCATTCTAAAATTATGAAGACACAGATTATTTTCTGTAGGGGGAGCCCAGGATAGGGTAGAGTAGGGCTGGGGTAGGTTGTTGTTCAGTGGTGGCTCTGCGAAGACAGAGGAAATTGCACTTTCTTTATTCTAGTGCAGGAGGAGAGATCGAAGAATGGGAAGGGGGATTTACCAACTTGACGTCTGCTAAAGCGTAGTTGCTGGCCGAATCATTCACCTGTTCCATCAAGGACGTTTTACCTCCACTACATTTACGAGTCACAAGTCACAATGCAATCATTGTGACTTGTACTATTGTGTCATTTGTCAGTTACAAATAATAGGCATTTTTATATATAAAACCGTTATAAACATAGTTTTAAATTAACGAAGGTGGCCTTTGCCCAGCAGTTGGCACTTACAGGCTGCTACATTATACTCAACACTATGTGGATTTTGTCATTAATCAAATTTATCAGGATTATTTCATGTTTTAATAAAGATTTGATAAGATTGATTTTTGAGAAGAACAAATAATTCCAATTACTTGATTTTTGATAAGCACGTCGTAATCGTGAGCCTCCCTTGGCTTGATGGTGCCATGTTACTGTTTTGTCATCGCACGACATTTGCAAACGATCAAATCGACATCTTTACAAACAGTAGTCATGTGCAGGGGATATCACCGATTGCGATTGCGCAGGGGTCTAATTTTTGAACGCGATTAAAATGTATCCCATTTCTCTTTCCATGACGTAATCTACCTCTCTGCCAAGTTTCATTTAAATCCGTTTAAATCAGTTCCGTAGGTGTGATTCAGTGAGAAACATACACATTTTGTCATATTTATTTATTGAACTTCATATACATGAGAATGTATATAGGCGGACTTAATGCCAGAAGCTCATACTTAATGTTATATTGGTAGGATTGAATGCGTTGAGATCGTCAATCTCCGGTGTCTGCAACGCTAAAATTGTCAAATGCGATTAGAAATGGAGAAATACTGGTATTTCTATGCGGTAAAAGTTTACTATTATAACATCAAGTAAGCCGAAGAAAGTGCAGTGATACATATTTGTAAGTTATTTATTATTTCAGACCCTCTCAGAAATCTCTATTTTATTTATTTATTTATTTAAAAAAACTTTATTGCTTACGCCTTATAGTATGAGGTGTCAAAGGGCGGACTTAATGCCTGTTGGCATTCTCTGCCAGTCAACCCATGGGTTGATGAGATAGCCGTAGCAGGTGTATTTAATAAACTAAATAAATTAACTAACAGAAAAAATTTATTCAAAAATAACTATAGACAAATATAAATAAATTAACATTAATCCTATTAGCAACCAAACATTCTTATAAAAATTAATCAGATTCAGCCCTACACATATTTCCTTCCACGAACCGCGTCTAAATATCGAAATGCCTAATACAAAGAAAGTAAAAAGCTCTGAAAAGAGAACAAACAGAAATATCGACCTACCTGCATAGTTCTGAGAATTAGCACCGGCTGTACCACGGACTCTGCTCGAAATATCAATATACTTTAGGTCGTTCGAGACGTGGTCGAATAAAGTCGAAATTATTCAAATTCTATTGATAAATGGGATGTAATTTTATTAATATGCAGTTAAATTATTTTTTTACTTGGATTAAAATATTTTCAACCGAGTTAAAAAAAAAATTGTCAATTCCTGTATATTTTTTGGTGACGCGATTTTTCATTTTCGCCGATCTGAATTAGATGTTTATTTTTTTAATTATATAGGCTTTACCATCCCATAAGAAAATTTTCCACCAAAAGGTTGGAAAATAGGGGTTGAAGTCTAAAACTTTATTTTAAATTCACTTTTAATTCAAATTGCAGACTGGCATGCTTATCACTCGTATAAGAACATACAATTTTATAAAATTCCTGTAAGTATTGAATGTAAGATCATTCAATACTTATAGTAATTCTAATAACGCGTATTACGGGGAATATTCCAGCTTTTTCACCATAGGTCAATTAGACCTTCCAAAGGCAGAAAATCAATCAACTGTAAGTGCCCACTGCTGGGCAAAGGCCTCCTTAAATACTAGTAAGAGAGAGGGTTTAGGAGCTCGGAAGGGCCCGCCACGCTGCTCCAGTGCGAAGTGCTCCTCGAAATAATATTTTCTCAGACATGCAGGTTTCCTCACGATGTGTTCCTTCACCGCCGAGCACGTGGTAAATACAGCACTTAAAATTGTTTTAACAATTTTAGTGGTACCGGCACCGAGGATCGAACCCAGGTCACTCGCGCTCTATGACACTAAAGTGAGCGCCCTGACCACTGACACATACGCTACCACGGTTCTCAATCAACTATGCCGAACCCAAACTCCACAGACTGGTAAGTTTGAGCAAATAATCATGCTTGGCATGTTTGAAGTACTAAGCGAGTACGGCTGCTCGCTGGTGCTTATCACGCGTACAGGCTGACGAAGAAGAATATTTCTCACTTTATTGGAAGACTACTTCCTTTATATATTTCCTAGGTATTTTCATTTTAAATGTATTATATAAAATAAATTTTGGATGGTATAAATTACATAACATTTTCTACAAACTGTAATATGAATATTTTCATACTTAATTATATTAAATTCACAACGTGTAAAGTTTTCCCTTTGAAATGATAATTATTTTTTAAATTGTCATTACAACGAATGAGATAATTGTTGAAATCATTTTGCACGCTGAAATAATCCTATCACGCATTCAATTAAAACCTTATATTTTTAGTGTCTAAAAACAAACGCACAATTATTTGTAATTAGATGTAAATTTATCACATTAATTAAAAATTTATACATCAAATTTTTATTATTCTTAAATGTTTAATTCGGTTCTTTCAAATAGTCGTAATTACTTGTTCTAAATGGTTATTATGAGCTATGAGGTTCGACCGCCCGTTCTGGATGGGTTCTTGTTGCCGTGGTAGCGCTGTAATATTTTAGTGCAGTCTAGACGAAGTCGCTTTTTATTATTTAGGTTCCATCTCGGGACTCCGGCAACTTCTCTTTTAGGATTCCAATTTCTAAAGATCTACCTGGCTCTCGTGTTTAATGATGGATAGACGGAGCTTTTGTTGTTTGTTAAAAAGCGAATTCTTTGTAAACTTTGAGGTATATACATTTTAGTTTTATTTATATATACCTAGGTCATCTTTTAGTTTTAAAGTTTCGAAATAATAACATTACATTCACTTTAGTATTCGGCGTGTCACTTCACTTGGGTTTTGGGGTTATGTTTTTAAATCCTAGTCGAAGCTTGTCATCTACTGGCTACTATTGGAGCAATGAAAAAAGAAAGATTAGATTTCCGCGTGGAAGCAGTGGCGACGTAAGAGGCTGGGATGTCAAATCATGGCTGCAACAACACAAAATCGATAAAATACCTCTAGGGTTCGTAATGATTACCCGACAGGCTTATGTTCAAGTTGCTACTCGAGGCTTACGTTCAAGTTGGCACTTGAGAACCTTTCTTCTTAAATGGTTGTCAGTTCTACTAGGTATAGTTGGTCCATTGCCACGACAGCTTACCGATCCTTATCACATTCGCCATTATGTTAACCCGTGAAACCCGTGCATACCGTATATCTTTTTTAACGTGGTAGAGCCAAACGGCGGCTTTTGCTGCTGCTCGAATGGGCCGGCTCGACCGGATTGGTAGCACGGCCTCGCAGAATACCGGCGTGAAGTAGAGGCATCTTGTGCTCCTGCGTTTCGTTCGGTGAATGAGGTAACCGGAGGACCACGCCCCCTTCCCATCCACCTCCTCATCCTCCCTCCCATGTCCCTAATAAGGTTATTAGCCGGTAAAGCCGGCAACGCACCTGCAGCACCTCTGGTGTTGCGGATTTACGCGGGCGACGGTAATCACTTACCATGAGGTGAACCGCTGGCTCGTTTACCGCCTTTCACATAAAAAAAAATGTCATAATTTTTGGTTGAATTTTAGAAATGCAGATAATTTCCCTTCGTTCGTTACCGCATTACCCGTTAATCTTGACAGTTTTATTTTACTACGCCGTGAGCTGTGTGCTGCGGCACGCGCGTTGACCCACTTCGGCACGGAACGGCGCAAGGGAAATGTGTGCGATGCACGTACAGACGCCGCGATTTTGAAATCGCCTCCGTCTGCACTAATCGTCCCATCCACGCCACAACAGCGCTTGTTGCACCAACCACAAGCGCTTTATCCCCGTGCGGCGCTGTGCTTATTGGCGAAGCGCAAGGCTGTGTGGTGGCGTTTGCATATTTTGTCTTGTTGTTTTAAATCGATGCTTGGTTATGTCACAAGTGCAGTCGAATACGTATGTTTCTCTTTTTTTTTTTTTCGAAAGTTCTACGGATACTGCTTTGTACGATGGTTTGTAAATTTTGTATTTTCGCGTTCAGATGTTTAAGGAGCTCGAGGAGCCTCCATTCCATAGAGTCAATGGATTCTCGATGTTATTTTGAACCGACGTTCTCATCGCCTCGAGCCTTTATCTAGCTTTAATTCTGTAGATTTTTGCAAAATGTAGCAACTATCAAAATCACCGTCAAGCGTGAAAAGTCGCGACTCCTCAGTCACACAGTTAAGTTATATATATATTTCTTCCGAATAATTTGTTGACTATGACAACTTATGGAACCGAGACTTCGATACAGACCGTATCTAAGGTTGGAATTGCTCGAGAGGCTATGGAAAGGGGGTCTATGCTCGGTGTTTCTCCGGGTGATAGAATCCGTAACGATGATATCCGATGCTGCAGAACTGGCTTAACCGAGTTGTAGCCTTATAGGTCAGCGAGCTGGCATTGGGCCGACCATATAGCCAGCAGAAATGACCACCGTCGAGGAAGAAAGGTTCTCAAGTATCAAACCTCGTACAGATAACCGAAATCTCGCAATGACCTGCACAGTATTGAGGGAAGTCGATGGATGTTAGTGGCACTGGACCATGCTCTGTAGCCTCAGGCCATGATATCTTCAATTTGTTATCGGCTTATATCCGTCTCTCGCCTCTAAAGTTTTTAACATCCAGTAAAAGCTAAGGTCTTGTTCTAGATTCGTCAGCTTTTATCACTGGCCTTATCAATGCAATGTTAATTTTGACCCCTATACTAATTTTTCACTCCCCAATTTCTTACACGAACTGCTGTTCGTCGAGCTGCCTCCAACTAGAGAGCAAACGAGGACAAATCAGTCTATGAACAAAGCATATCAACGAAACAATTCCGTTCCAATCAAACTGTGTAATCGACGATGTCCCAGACAGCCTATCGGCTCTCCCCCTCCCCCTCCTCCTCCCCCTTCCTCTGAACGAACCCCAACTCATTAAGTCGTCCAATCGTTCGAATCTTTCACTTGTCCGCTTTTAATTACAATGGCCCGATTTGTTCTGTCGTGGAGTAACAATGAGAAGCAATCTCACCCGGCTGGGTAATGCTTCGTTTGCGTCCTTGTTGCCATGGTGACCGATAAATCGATTTTCTTTCGGCTGGAGTTGCTTCTTGTGGATACATTAACACAATTGACTTGTGTTGTGGTACAATGTTACATACATAGATTCGTTCTATCTCAAATAGAGAGAAACCCAAGGTACACGGTAGAGCCTGGCGGCGACTTTTGCTGACCGTCTCGACCGGGGTAGCACCATAGCCTCGAA
Source organism: Bhutanitis thaidina (assembly GCA_029286595.1). Lineage (NCBI taxonomy): Eukaryota > Metazoa > Arthropoda > Insecta > Lepidoptera > Papilionidae > Bhutanitis > Bhutanitis thaidina. The sequence goes on along the minus strand of JAGSMS010000023.1, from coordinate 560,406 downwards.
GAATACCGGCGTGAAGTAACGGCATCTTGCGCTTCTGGGTTTCATTCTGGGAATGAGGTAAAAGGATGCCCTCTCCCCCTACCCTCTCATCACCTCACATCCGCAAAAGTCTTAAAAGGCCGACTACACGAGTGTTACTAAAAAATAAGGCGAGACGCCTGCTCGTTTGACCCCTCTCCCATACAAAAAAAAAACCGTCCCATCAAGGACGTCCAGTGTCGCCGAATTTTGAAAAAACTCTTCATGAGAATTAGACGTTTAAATATTCCAAATGTTTGTTTGCAAGTTTCATAATATGTTTCAAAGTGTCGTTTGACGACATCAAAACTGACAACGAAATGTGGACATGCTTCGATGTTTTATCTTAAAGAAAATACAAATAAATTCTTTAGATTAAAAACACAACAAATAATATACGTGGTCTCCTTTGCTGTGTGCGAGATACCTGTAATGCCATAAACGTACATTGCACAAGCCTTCACTGCCGGCCACCAACGGCGACTTGTTCAAAATGTAACGTACAAGTACACGGCAATCGGATTCCAACGACATTCTCATTCACAGCCCGTGCTTATGATTGCGAACGTGAATGCGTTTAAATATTCAACGTATGTATTATCAAGGAGGTTGCACACTATACGGGTAGGGAGGTTGAGGTTTCCACGCTTTCCGATAAATCACGAAAAGACCGACGTTTTATTTTTTATGTCACGTTTTGCGGTGACGGATTACATGGTGTCCGTTATCGTTCGGCGAAATTCGGTTATAAATTGACGTGTCGTTTGCAAGCAATTAAGTTATCGTTCGCAACTGAGATCGAATGTGCACCGATCTAGAGATTTATATATAACAGATAGACAGATCTATTATATATCAATCTCTCAATCTCAGTTTTGCATAAAATGGAATGCATTTCACATATTATTAATATGATATATATAATTCTATATCGCTTATAATAAATAATACTAGATCTCGGAGTCCGTTTAATTGTGCCGAAAGTAATATTTAAATGAATAAACAAATGTGTTTAATGAACATTAATCAATTATACTTTATGTGTTGTCTCGTACGTTGCATTTTATATAACAATCTACATTTTGCATTACTACATATCGTGCATTTGTTCTGTATCTCAGGTTCACATGATGCAGAGATCAACTTGCATCTCGGTTAAACTCTACCGATTGAGATAAAGCAAAGTTTATAGATTATGCCGTGAACACCGTTTGGTATGCGGCGTTAGGATCTACCCACCCCTGTTCTTCCCGTCGGTGACATAAGCAGACCGATGACGAGCAGCAGCGTCAGGGTGAGAGATGCCTGGTGCTGCGATCTCCAATCCACCAAGCGTGGCGATACTATTTTTGCCATCTAACGCCCTATATAGAGGCCGTTAATGTTAAGTTTATTTTTTTTATGGGAAAGGCGGCAAACGAACAAACTGATGGTAATTAATTATCGTCTCTCAAATACATCTGCAACACCAGAGGTGCTGCAGGTGCGTTGCCGGCCTTTAAGGGTATTTGTGAGATGGGACGGAGGACGAGGAGGGGGATGAGGAGGGGAAGTGGGCCTCCGGTTACCTTACTCACCGAAACGAAACGTAGAAGCACAAGATGCCTCTACTTCCACTTCCACCAACCCTGTTTGGTTCTACCACGATAAAAAAAGTTAAAGCTTAGATTTATATTCGCTGTTACGTCTGTGATGTATAGACAGACATTATTGATTTCTATCGACACGACTGAGCGTGCCGAACCAACTTCCACCGCCCACTTTTCGCTCTCACGTTACTCACGGTACGTATAAGTTCTAGCGCGCTCTTGTAGTGAGTTGAGCTGGCATTTGTGAAGCGTTAGGGCACTCGAGCACAATTCGCGGCTGCTCCCTGCGGTGGAATATCGATGAGGACAGCTCCAGTGTAGGTTGAGCACTTCTGCCCTAAACTGTGTAACGTTGTTTCAGAAATTTTCATGTCTGACGATATTTATTTTTGTGTATTGAAAAAGCCTTTGGTAGCTTTGGACAATAGCGAATTATTATTCGATAAATTCATAGTAAGATAGAAATGACATCACCATTGAAGATCGTAAATCGTCTTATAAATTTTAATGAATTGATTTCGGTCAACTGCATTCAAATGTGTCACGTGACTGGTTTAGTATTAATTATTGTCACGTTCTCTTAAACAGCCTTCGAACAGTTCCATTCTAGACACAGATATCTCCAAGAATGAGGATGGATATGCCGCAATCGCCACGCTTGGCGTACGAATCGCCAATCGGAGTATTTTTAGCACCTTAGCAATCATCAGTTTATATTTTTCGGTGCGGCGTTTTTTGTGATGGTTAATGCGTAATGTGTTCACCGCCATATGATTTTCAAGGCATTTCCTTTCGACTCTCTTGTTTTTTTATGGGAAAAGCGGCAAACGAACTAGAGGTTCACCGGATGCGTTGCCGGCCTTTTAACGTATTTAGGAGATGGGAGTGAGATTGGCCCTCCGGTTACCTCACTCACTTAACGAAACGCAGAAGCACAGGATGCCTCTACTTCATGCTGATATTCTGCGTGGCCGTGGTACCGACCCGGTCGAGCCGCCCATTCGTGCAGCAGCATAAGACACCGCTTGGCTCTACCACGTTTTGTACTCTTACGCCAACTACCACAGGGATAAACGGAGCGAGAGATTCTAGATGTAAGGTCATTCAAACGAAAAAGTTTCCACCAAAATGTATGAAAAAGTTTCATTAAGTTGAGCAGTATGGCGCTAGTATAGCTAGAGGATATGTCCTGAAATTAACGGATGTCGATGAGCGCCATAATAAGCGATACTTATGAATAGAGTAGTTAATGAGAGAATTTAAAGTCGTACATTTTTAACGTAGTAGGTTAAATTTTAATTACAGCAGCACCATCTAGTACGTAGACACTTATACACAAAGACTCTCCTCCTTACCTCTACATTGCACACACCGCCCCCACACTGCATCAGATGACATTATTATTTTACTTCATTTCATGATCACCATTGTAAAGAGAGAAATATAACACCATTGTTACCTTATGTAAGTGTAATATTAATTGTAGGATTGTTTTGCTAATCAATGAAAAATACACTTTAACATTTAATAGGCAAAACCGTGACTCTATATATTGAGAATGCGATCTCATCTTACGTAAGCTTTCCGCGGAATTGATTGAGATCCGAGAAATTTTTCCGATAAAATCTTCGAATAACTACAAAAGTCGTGCTGTCTCTCCGAGCTAGCGTGTCGCGCAAACGAGCGGTTCAGACCCGAACAGATTCCCCTGATCTTATATCTATGTTTTATTTCAGTTTACAAGTTGCGTCTTTCGATTTATCTCTACATCTCAAAGTCTCCCTATCAATACTTTGTTTTTTTTTATTACACCATAAATTATATTGCAATAATTATCATTATATATGTATCTATACATATTTATAGACATGTACAACCTAACCATATGAGAATACTTATAAATAACCTATAAATAATAATTATCACAATAACACAATAATTAGTTGATCGCTTCCGAGCCTTTTCTAAAGCTTTTGTTGTAATATTGTATTAGAAAAATAAAAAAATAAAACCTTATAAGACACAGTATACATACGGAGTTTCTTTCGTCTGTTTTTTCTCAATCAGATGAACCACATTACTAAATGGTAAGAGAACAAAAAAGTTTGACAAGTGAAATTAATGTTTGTTATGTGATATCGACTTATTTATTATAAGTCGATTTGATTGATATCGTTTATTAGTTGTCTATAATATGACGCTCACTGTAACCGTAGATATAAAAAATATATATCATCATCATCATCATCATTTCAGCCTATCAGAAGTCCACTGCTGAACATAGGCCTCCCCCAAAGATTGCCACGAAGCTCGGTCCTGAACCACCTGCATCCATCGACTTCCCGCAACACTGACAGGTCGTCACCCCATCTTGTAGGGGGTCGTCCTACACTGCGTTTGCCTGTACGTGGCTGCCACTCGAGAACCTTTTTTCCCCAGGGGTTGTCAGTTCTGCGAGCTAATTAGTTCTATATATATTTTACATTAATATTTGCCCTTTTTTTCTTTCATAATTGACTATAGGAAATTGTACTTGTTACGTCTCCGACGCGGTAGAGCCAAGCGGCGGCTTTTGCTGCTACTCGAATGGGCCGGCTCGACCGGGTTGGTACCACGGCTTCATAGAATACCGGGGTGAAGTAGAGGCATCTTATGCTTCTGCGCCTCGTTCGGTAAGTGAGATATCCGGAGGCCCGCTCCCCATCCCCATCCTCCTTATCCTCCCTTCCACCTTTAAAATACCCTTAAAGACCGGCAACGCAACTGCAGCACCTCCACCGTGTTGCAGATGTACACGGGCGACGGTAATCACTTACTATCAAATGAACCGCTTGCACGTCTGTGGCCATAAAAAGGAAAATCAAACTTAATAATGTCATTTTGTTTCAGGTAAGGGCCGTGTCTGCGTTTCCCGGGATCACATAAGTACTTACGCTTGTCACGGATAGGAGCGGGTAGAGTTAACGGAATGCTACGTTGAATCGTGCCTCCATTTAGCAGCGAAACAGGGTTCCGTGACTATTCGCCTCTGCCTAACTTCCTTCGGTCGTGAGTGACCTCACGGGTCTTGTCGTCGTCAAGCATTACAATAACCAGAAAGCCAGTTAAGGAATCTGTTTAAGTGTTATTTTTATGTCTTTTAATATTGTGTGTGTAACAAATAAATATTTTTTTCTTTTATCTTTTTTTTCTTATTGCTAAGGGCTAACTGGTATAGTTTACGTCTCTTGTTCCATCTATCTGAATTTACCGAACCCAAATCCCACATACCGATGGGGAGCAGGATCATTGCATGCCGAAGCTAACCAACACGCATGCCCTGCGTGGTGGTGAGTATGGGCAAAACTTTTAGGAAATGCATCCCAGATTTGACTGGTGCTTTATTAGAGAGACTTATGTTCAGCAGTGGATTTAAGTAGGCAATGATAAGTAAGTGATAAGGGAAAAGGAAAGGATAAAATTTTAGTGGTCAAAATCCGTTGGGGCCTGGATCGCGAGGGCTAGAAGGCTATTTGCACAGAGCCCGGTGCGAGGTGACGGGTGCGAGGGCTCGAATGACTCAGCCGGCCGGCGTTAAATGTGCGGTCGCCACTTAAAAGTTTCAACTTAACACCGAAAGCGTTTAAAGTGAAGCTTTACGAGCTACACCGCCCGCCGCCCGCTCATTTCCCAACCTGTTGAAATTACGAACTGAAATTTCGTCGGGGCCACGTCCCGTATTTGTCACGCGTCGCGACGTATATTATGGCGTAATTTGAACTTTAAAATGTTCTCCATTAGTAAAGTAAGATGTGTTTCAAGGCATTTGTGTTTTCGTTTTTCTCTCTTGTGTTTTTTCCCCATTGATATAGAGAATGTGCCACAAGGCTTTTAATCGACATAGCAACCTCGAGTTATAAAGATTACATGAATAAAAAGAAGTTGCTTTAATAAAAATTTTATGTTTATTAAGTTAATATTATTTGCCACCTGGCGGCGTTGGGTGTTGGTTTAGTTTTTACACACAGATAGGTACTAAACCTTCATTGGAATGAAATTAGTATGTGCGCTGACTCCCGAAACAAATGATGGTCCAATCGCGCAACGAAAATTGTTATCCTTGTACCTCGAAGTAGACCTAGAAATTGTCCTCTGCCCAAGTCTATATCTGTGCTACGATTACGTAATAGTTAGGTGGACGACTTGGCTTCGGCATTGGCTGCTGCAGCTTCGATTTACATTGGCAATCTCCTCCTCCAGGGGGTCCTCCTCGGGTGTGCTCGCGAGAAACATTTTACAGTTTACTACCTGTGTACCCGATGCTATGTGTAGAAAGAGTTAGCATATAGAAGTGGTGCACCACTTCGATACACTCTTATAACGCAATGCTACATAGCTGTTTAATAAGAGTCCAGTGTGCTAACACCTAGGACTTCCACCACCACTCGCCACTTAACACCGGCTCTAGTTTATGGTGAATAAAAAAAAACGTAAACAACGGTCGTAACCTCCCACCCTTCGCATATATTTAGTTCATTCATCAGACATGATCAGGTGACGTTGTAACAGCACGGCCTGCGGCGTCTTGATTCTGATCAAAAGCTCGTCATTGCCATGATAGTGTCTTCATCTTCGTCAAATCATTCAATCCTTGAGCGTGATTATCAGCCAAAAACCCACTTTATGACTGTAGTTACGTAAACGTGAACTTTGGTAAAAAAAGAACACGTAAATGATCGAGTGTCTACGTGAAGTATTTAAACCGTACACAGCTTTTCCGACTTCACTGCCGTATGTTGCGGTTTTTTTTAATTCCGCTGAACATTTTCAGCGCCGCACGCATCGTAATGAATTGCCTGGAATTCTCGGCGTGAGGGTCGGCTCTGTGTCGGCCGTTTGCTGACATTCCTCACTTTTGTTGGTGTCCTAGTACACGGTGCTTAAATCTTGTGGTCTGAAACACGCTTTACGTTACAATAAAGGAGATGTTTTTGTATTTTACTTATTTTTTTTATTATATTGCAGTGACAAATGTGCACACAGCACAGGTAAGTCGCCACTGCAGTCCATAAACACCTGCAAACAACTTGAAACGTTGAAGGTATGCGTCGTCACTAGGTCACTGCAATTGTACTGGTTCTCTATAACCATGAAAGATTGCACTGCTGATTGGCTGAAAAAGTAGGTAAGAGGTTGCTACCTACTCGGACGGCTCCTATGCAAGAAGGGAGTCCTGCCACCCAGTGCTTAATTTTGTATTTCTTAGCATTTGTTCAACTATTGTATGCGTTATACTATTTCTTGAAATGCGTCGATGTTTGGCCTCCTCAGCACATTGAATGTTTGAGTGGTGGTGGGGATCTGAATTATTAATTATTCTTGAGGTATGTTCTACGTTCTAATGAATATGCTAAAATTGTAAGATCATCATTCGGCCCTAGTACGTTTGCTTCTTTGTATCATGCGCATGGGGTTGAAGGAATATAGTTGATGTCTTCACCTGTTCTGTTTACAGTCTAGTAAATACTAGCATTCACACCTGTCACCTACAGAGATAGGCAGCAGAGGTAGGGGTCGGGCTTCTATTCTACCCAGGAGTCGTCAGGGTAGTTACCAAACCTCTTATCTATTTATGTCGCCATTCACCACCAGTTTTGTGTTCTGGTTAGAAGTATGTAGAGATCTATTATAATTACAGGTTATGGGACGCATTTCATCTCATTCCTCAGGGGTGACAACGCGTCTGCAACATTCTCTATTTGAACGTATTAAAGCTTTAATTTGATAGACAGTATAATCTACAGTACAATCTATGGTTCTCGAGTGGCAGCCACGTACAGGCAAACGCAGTATAGGACCCCCCACAAGATGGAGTGACGACCTGCGCAGTGTTGCGGGAAGTCGATGGTTGCAGGTGGCTCAGGACCGAGCTTCGTGGCAATCTTTGGGGGAGGCCAATGTTCAGCAGTGAACTTGTGATAAGCTGAAATGATGATGGTGAATGATGATGATGATAGACAGTTTAATCTACTAGCTAAAGTACTGGGAGCTAAAGTTTTGATCTTCTTTCATTGCAGATATAATAAATAAATTTGAATGTTAGATTTTAACAGATGTAAAATATGAAGTCAAAAATAACAAGAACTCTTAAACACTAAGTGATCTTTAATGTTCTTGCATTAGTTGGAAGGTAGGTTACTTGAAGGTTATATGCGTTAGACGGAAAATTTAAAACTTTCGTAGATAAAAGGGAATGTATTGAGAGCATTTAGCAAGTTAAATGAGTAAGGCTCAGTAATAGAGCCCAAGTTCACTTTCAAATATTTTTATTGTGTTTAGAAGGTTATAAAGATCAAAGGAAGATTTTTTTTGAAATACGTTTCTCAAGTAAAAATGCAAAACATATTCTCTACAATATTTCACAATACATGTGCGCGTGGTTAGGTTTTTAATTCTGGATATTAAATCTTTTCATTTTTGTTTTATCGTTTTATTTTAACTTACTTATTTTTGGATTTTGTCTCACGTCACGTTTATGAGCAACATCTTTATGCACTAATCAACGATTGTGGCTATAGCCGGCACAGTGTAACAAGAAAGCTAAACACACGATTAGCTTCCGTCTGTCGATATCAGAGACATTAATTACCCCCGGGTGCCGTCTGCGGTTCAATTCATCGATCTCGACGCCGGGAGATATGATTTAATACGGTCCCCGTACAAGCGCTCATAATATACGGAGTAATTGGATTTGGTTAGATGCGAGGGAAGGTCCGATCCCTGTTGCGTAGTTTGCGATATCGGTTATGTGTAAGTTTCTTTTTTAATTTTTGTTACCCGACGGAGGCTTGTTGGGTCGCATCTGCCTACTTTGACGGGTGGCAGACTCGGTATGTATATTTATTTACGTACAGCTACTGCCTACATAGTCAAGTGTGCACTTCTCATGTATATAATCTCCACGGTGACAGGGTTTTAGAGCAAAGAAGTTTCATCGGCGAGCTTCATGCGGGCACCGTCGTGATGCCGTGTGATCCGTCTCGAAACATCGATCTGTTCCACTCGGCGGATCTCGGAGCCGTCGCCGACGGTCACCGGCTCCCGATACGATTATCATCCAACTTTCCGAGACGTCTGCACGAGTTTCATGTTATAATTCACTTTGCGCGGGTCATTCGCTTCGTTGAGTTTCACTGCCGTTTATAGCCCACCTATTCATTAACTTTCAAAGCAAATACGGGCTTTTGAATCAATGACCTGCATGATTCGTTATCTACTTATTTTTTTTATATAAATAAGATTTCTTTTGCTGATAACGTTAATGAACCGGTTGATTACTCTCGGAATAAGTAATGAGTCTAAGGAACATCAATCTACTCTCACGCGCGGACCAGACATTTCGCACTTTAGACGTTTTGGTCTGATGTTTTGAGATGCCATCCGTCGGAAACCATGAGGTTTTCCTGACATTTTCCTTTGTCGAATTTAACGACACTCACGGGGTGAGATGGGATGGTGGATTTTCTAAAGCTTCAGCCACAGGGCACGTCTCTATTATTTTTATGTGTTAATAAATCTTCGATTTCTTGTACGATCTTTATATGATTGTCTTGATTTATGACTCGACTTCCACTTACTAAAGTGTTCTCGCTGGAAATAAATCAGTACCGGGAAAATATCTCGACTTCTTGTCATATTTCACTGGAATTGAAAATAACGCGCTTTAGAAATTCTCACCGCGCCCGGCAGCCGTCCGATGAATGGCTATAGAGCTGCCATATTTCACGTTGGCTCGTAAAAGTTGCCAGCGAACCGCGCCGGGTCTTCGCACTGACACTTGTTACTTTAGCTGTGGACGTGCCTTAGCTTGGAACTCCTTTGTGGTAGTTCGATATAGTCAACTACTGTAGTCGCGGTTGCATGTGAAGCGCACATTGTTGTACTGTCCTGTTATCTGAGACAGACAGACATGATCTGTCATCTCTGTATACAAAAAATTGTATACTGAAATTGTCTGTCATATGTGATTTTTGTCGAGCGAATGTGTTCACCTGTCTACTCATATTAACTCTGTCCATTGACAGTGGGAATCATTGACGTAACTGCTTACCCTGTTACTGTAGGAAAGGTTTTTTATTATCGTACGAATAATAGCCATCTTATCTTTATATCAACAACTACATGTTTACTTAAATGTGTGCAAATAAGATCGCAGAAACATTTGATAAGAAAATTTGTTACAAACAAGATAATTTTATAATAATACAGGTTTACTTCTCTAAAATCACAAATAAAACGTAAAGTTTGATTCTTAATAACTAATTAATATTAATTTAACGGATATCTCGCACCATCGACGCCGCTGCCCGCCATCTGTCGGTTTACATTGAGATTTTTAAGGCTTTTATCCTTAGTAGGCTCGCCTCTTACGACACACACGGGAATAAAGGATGGATCTCGTGAACGGTATTTTGTTATTTTCTCCGCATTATAAGTTTGCTGTGCTGCTCATCTCTAGTTTATTCCTTTCGGCCGGTTCTTCACTCCATGCTATCCTGGTTACGAAAATAGTATAAAATTACCAACGACACTCAAGTTGTCAAACCGGTGCACGATTTCCTGCTCTACCCCCTGTCAAATTTCAGAACGTTTAAAGTGTTGTTAGGAAGTTTTTTAACTGTAAATCACAAAAGCCGTCTGCTGTAACTAACCGCTTTGTTAAATATTTTCGCGGGCTGCAGCACTTTGCTACCTAAATTTTAACTAACACACCGAAACTGTGGAATTTATTATGAGGGAAGTGTTTCCCGGCTTTATTTAGTGTTATATATATTTAATAGGAAGTACAGTATTTATGATTAAAAACATTCATAACCTTACAATTGGTTTAGATAGTGGTAGTGACCGTTTTGGCACGCAGTCAAGCCGTGGTAGCTCAGTGGTCAGGGCGTTCGATTTTGTTTGTTAGAGTGCGTGTGACCCGGTTTCGATACCCGGTATTTACCACGTGATCGGCGTTGAAGGGAACCTGCGTGTCTGAGAAATAATAAAAAATAGTACATCGACTGCACGTGAAGTTCGTCAACCCGTACTGAGAGCGGCGTGGCGGGCCCTTCCCGGCTCCAAAACCCTGTCAGATATTTGAGAAGGAGATCTTTGTTCAGCTTGCACTTATAAGATGCTACTTAAGGAAGCAAGTATTGAGAGAGAGAGAGCCTTTGCCAAGCTGTGAGACATTTACAGGCCCCGCTGTTTAACTTTTTTTCTTTAAGAAGGCAGAACAATGGTTACATATCAAAGTAGCACAGGTTGTTCTGTGTCAATTTAAAAATTCGTCTCCCGGTGTATCTAGCGGAAGTCTCACTTTCAGAGAGGGTTATTTTCATAGTCGTAAATTATGTTTATCATCTGATTTTTTTAAAACAACAGGAAGTCTACGCGTAGGGTTGTTGTAATGATTACCAGGTCTCATGTCGGTCAGCGTACCTGTCTGATATTTTACGGGTTCGGGATTCGAATCGTGTTCTTCTTCGTCTTAGCTGTATTAGTATCAGTACGTGCATGGTGATAGTTGAGAACGTCTCTAATAAGCATTCTAATCAGTACAAAAACCGTAGAAATGTTGTTCTGTTACTAAGATAATATATTAGCTGTTGGTGTACCATGATAAGCAAAGAATAAATTAATTTTACTAGAGGATGACTTGGGCTTGACCGTTTGTTGTAAAATCTACCACTGGATTTTTTATGGGTCAATCGATCTAGCGGCTCACCTGATGGTAAGTGATTACCGTCGCCCGCGTACATCTGCAACACCACAGTAGCTACAGGTGTGTTGCCGGCCTTTAAAAGGATATTTCAGGGATGGGAGAGATGAGAGTGAGCCTCCGGTTACCTCTCCTACCGAACGAAACCTAGAAGCACAAGATGCCTCTTCTTCGCGCCGGTATTCTGCGAGATCGTGGTAATACCCCGGTCGAGCCGGTCCATTCGAGCAACAGCAAAAGCTGTCGCTAGGCTCTACCACGTCAATATATCACTCTGCGAAATTTTCGTTCAGCTTTTTTAACTTGTATGAGCGACTAAATATTACGCTCAGAAAGGTGGTGGCAGACACTGACACCGCAACCGGGGTTGCCAACCGTACTCTATAGTATTGTAGGTGTACAATTAATAACCCTTTATTTTTCATATCTCTGAAATCACATAAACCTTATTTCTCCTGTTAAAAGTTAACAATCCTAACCACACGGCGTATTATCAGAGATTTTAATAGAAAATTTCAATGTTTCGCGGTGACTGCATATCAAAATAAACTCTTAACGAACACTAGTTAAATCAAGGGTCCTGCTTCTACGATTGAGATAAATCATAGCACGAAAATCTTGTGAAGACACAAATGCTGAGCTCCGCCCGTTTAACTCTAGAGCCGTGCCCTTTCATGGAGTGGTCCTCCAGCGAGTCGACGCCGCGCCGGCCTCTCGGCGACATCCATTGATTTTTGCAATCATTTCTGTGAAGTCAAAGCGCTTTTGATGTCTCAATACGCTTGTTCGTTGCTTATTTAGGCTAATAATCATTATTAGTATTGCACTTGGGACTTTTGTTTGTTAAATCAATGATGTTAATTCACAGATAATCTATGTATTAAAATATACATAGTAGTATATTGAATAGTATGTCGCGATATTCGATCAAGCTTTGTATGTTTCGCTGTGAATGTGTGAAATTATTTATTTATTTCAAATTAAGGTCTTTTGGTCCGGTTTGTTCTTCATTAGAGGAACCTCTTTTCGAAACGGTGGTAGATTTGAGAAAAAAAATGACGTTCGACAAGTGAGATGTATGTTCCGTACGATGAATAAATGATTTTTGATTTAGATTTGTTACATGGTTAAAGAGCCGTGGTAGCCTAGTGGTCAAGGCGCTCACTTTGGTTTCATAGAGCGCAAGTGACCAGGGTTCGATCCCCGGTGCCGGCACCACTAAAATTGTTAAAAGCAATTTTAAGTGCTATATTTACCACGTGCTCAGCGGTGAAGGAAAACATCGTGAGGAAACCTGCATGTCAGAGAAATAATAAAAATATTATTTCGAGGATATGTGAAGCCCGCCAACCCGCATTGGAGCAGCGTGGCGGGCCCTCCCCGGCTCCTAAACCCTCTGTTACTCGTATTTGAGAAGCAGGCCTTAGCCCAGCAGTGGGCAATTACAGGCTGCTACTTTACTTTTTTTTACATGGGTCTTAAAATACTTCCCTGTCCGTGTCCACGAACGTTAGTCAGAGGTCTCTCAGTCAGCGCGAACGCAAACGAATACAAATATCTATCCAAAGCATTGAGACTTGTTTTACTTGGACTCGCTTTTAATAAGTAAGCAGGTCTTGTTTGTGTTTACATCCAAACGGAAACGGCTTCAGGGAAAACGGGTATAATATAATATCTCTAACATAAAAAAGATATAACGCACATATACCAATACCTAATTAACTTCTAATTTATCAAATAATACTTATACCTAATCCAAACCCTTCACATCTACATGATCGATTTTTTTTTTTACGCTGTAGAAATTTGATTCGTCTTTGTACGTGGTAGAGCAATGCTGCGGCTTTTGCTGATGCTCGAATGACGAACCGGCTCGAGCGGGGCAGCGCTCGGTGGTACCACGGCCTCGCTTTATACTAAAAGAAACTATGGTACGGCATTATAAAGATATTGCAAGCTGATGTACATCACATATTTAATATGGTATTACTCACTATGTGTAAGTAAGCGAAGTTGCCGACGTTAATAACTTTTAGTAGGACATAATTTATGTTTATTTTTTTCACTTATAAATTAACTTTTCCATAATCACATTGTTCCTCGGCCTTCCGCTTTCAATAATTTTAATTGACATTTCTGAAAAAAAAATCTCCCCTGTTGTTACTTTATGATTCATGAAAAATTCGTGTTCCAATTACATTTTTTACAAAGTGTCATGGCGGACCCCGAGGAGAGCCACGACGTGTACTCGAGGTAATTTGGTTAATGGATGGAAAAAAGGCTATCTCTATATATATATATGTGTATATTTTTATATGACCTGTAATTTTATGTCTATCTGATGTTAGGTAGTCTGTTAGTTATGTAATTCTAGTCTGAGGGATTTATTTTCAGGGTTTAACTTGGTATTACATTCACGACGTCTATCAGAGTCTCTATGTGGTCACATAGAGACTCTGATGATGACATGTTACGAAATGAATACGAGTGTGTCGTCACGATATGTCAATATATAAAACTGTCGAGGTGTGTGTTAGATCACGCAGCTTTGGGATCGGTGGACAGATTTACGTTACGCAGTTTTACATTTCGAATTTGTAAATGTACCTATGTACCTTAAGGGTACAAGGGTTTGCCTTTTCATTTCAGGCTATCACAAGTCCACTGCTGAACATAGGTCTCCTCCAAAGATTGCCACGAAGCTCGGTCCTGAGCCACCTGCATTCATCGATTTCTCGCAACACTGCGCATGTCGTCACTTCATCTTGTGGGGGGTCGTCCTACACTGCGTTTGCCTGTACGTGGCTGCCACTCGAGAACCTTAGATTGTACTGTAGATTATACTGTCTATCAAATTAAAGCTTTAATACGTTCAAATGGAGAATGTTGCAGACGCGTTGTCACCCCTGAGGAATGAGCTGAAATGCCTCCCATAACCTGTAATTACAATAGATCTCTACATACTTCTTCTTAATTTAATAGGATTCTTCTTCGATTCTTAATTTAATAGGTACAGCGGTTGAAAAATGTTTTTATTCGCGTAGAATTATCTTTAGTACCAAATTTGTGTAATTATACTTTAAAATTAGTGATAGTAATGTAGATTCATGGTATGGTTTTTTAAACTTGGTAAATATAATCTGTCTATTCTCCAAAATTAATTTAAATCCAATTACTCTTGTCTAATTAATCAGTGTCTGAATTAAATATTTTCTGGCACCGGACGCCAGAAAAACAAACATATTTCACAACAATTCCTTGTGGAGATATTTTCCGATGTAATTATGATAATACTGTGTTGTTTTAACTATTCAAGGCATGGTTTCGTTCATTGGTAATTCATGTATTGGATAAACAAAACCATGTTAAAAAAAACACGGTATGATTTTGTAGTGTAACGATTTCTTGTGGATTTCTTATGATTTATGGAACAAAAATGGAGGCAAATATGTTTATTCTTAGCTTATTGTGTGCGTTACCGGTGAAATGGCCTTCAGCTGATCCCGAAAGTCGGTTCTTTTAATTCTGTCATTATACAAAAAACAAAGTTAACCTCTCGCTGCCGTACCTCTGCTTACCGCACAGTGACAGCTGACGTGAGTCGCGTGTGCTTACGTGTGCGTGCGTGCGTGCGTGTGCGTGTGTTCGTGTAGCACTGGCTCTACGCTCATAAAACTCACCTGCTCTGCGTGTCGAGTAACGACTTTAAAGATATGCATTATAACTTTTGTTGGCTTCTGCTCGGGAGACTTGTGTCTCTGAACTTAAAATAGACAAATGTTGAACAATAATACCATCATAATTTATAGTTACTACTCAGACGAGCTAACTTTTGACACCTCCATGTAATGCGTCCCCGCCCCGCCCGGCCGCGCCGCGCCCGCCTCGCCCCGCAGCCGAACACTTGATACTAGCGCATGAATGTGACGTCATCAGCCTCAGGTGCCGAGCTTTCTCCACCGGCCTCTATATTCATCCCAACGACGGAGCCGTGGTAGCATAATGGTCAGGGCGCTCACTTTAATTTTTTGACCTGGGTTTGATCCCTGGTGGTCGGCACCACTAAAATTGTTAATAGCAATTCTAAGAGTAGCATTTACCACGTGCTCGTGAAGGAAAGTATCGTGAGGAAACCTGATGCCTGAGAAATATTATTTCGAGGATATGTGAAGATTGAAAACCCGCACCGGAGCAGAGTGGCGGGTCCTTCCCGGCTCCCAGCGGTGGGCATTTACAGGCTGCTACTTTACTTAACAGTTCAAAGGCGAAGTCCATAAATATTTGAAGATGATCTGAAGCAAAATCGCGAGCGTGTTATGTACTGTTATGTACTTAAATATTTAATAAAATGTCCTAATATTAAAGATAGTTTCCAAATAAACATAAGAGTAAGTTATGCTAAGTCTTATATAAAATAGTTTATACATTGACAGACATTTTACGGAGTTTGTTATAATTAAATTTCATTAGATTAAGATTTATTATCTCACGTGTGGTTTCCACGACAACCCGCTGTCCAATATAAAACCTAGATATTTTTCTTTATTTACTTCATTTATTCTTGCTCCGTTCATAGCCTGTTCTTGATATATTGATGGTTAACAACTTGGTAAACCATTCGTGTAATGAATGATGGCCTCTCATGGCCTCCACAACGATTGGGTTTATGCTATATTATGTATGTATCAAATCGGAGACGTTCTGGAAAAAGGCCAGGTCAAGAGTACTCTAAACCAACGAGCTAGCATGCGAAGATTGGTGAAAGTGGAAGAAGCGAATGATGTCAGGACGGTAGCAAGTGAAAAAGATTGTCTCTGCCTACCCCGTTGGGATCCAGGCGTGAATATACACATATATATATGTATGTACGAAGCAAAATTTTGAGTAATCGTTAAATAAAAAGTAATCCTGGTGAAAGCTGCTTACAGTGGCGCACCTTCAACAGTTGCTAATGGGGACTATGCCTTTTCCTTGACAATGTACGGCATGAGCATTTGCTGCAGCTCGCACGGTCCGGCTGGTCTCGCAGCGTATCAACGTGAGGATGAGGCTCTGCGTGATCTTGAGCTTCTGTCTCTTCCTCTCGCTCTTCCCAAACATCCCAAAGAGCCGGCAACTCACCTGTATCTCTGGATAATTTTTTTTTCCAAAAAAGACGTGAAAACAAATACGGCGTTTGACAAACGAAATTGAGTTTTCTTAAATTGTGTTGGGTTTGGACTATGAAACGCCGTTCGCCGTAAAGCACTCCAGATACAGAGCTCCTTCAGGTTTGGTTGGCGTGGTCAACAGAAAGATAAAATGAAAAGAGAAAGAAGAAAGATATCATAATCATTCCACTGACGGACATAGGTCTCTGTATGAATAGTAGATAGTCAGAGATGGGAATGGGTTCCAGATTCACGTCGCAACCACACAAAAAAATAAACAATACATATGGGTAAATACTTGGACGACCAAATTATGCACGTAACAAACAGACGCGAGACAGTGCAAACAACAAATCCACACAACCGGTTCCATTGGCTCGACACCTGCGCGTCTCGTCATAATGTTACCAAAATAATAATTATCAATTTCACCAACCTCTAAATATGAATGAGAATCGACGAAATATGAAACCAGCACAGAGCACTGTTGTTAACGTTGTGATATCATATATATACTTCGATTTATTTCCTCAAAACACAGTGGCAAGGGGTGTGTAGGGAGTACAAAAAATTATGGACTTACAACTTTTGAGAATTCATCATCATCGTCATCTCAGCCTATCACAAGTCCACTGCTGAACATAGGCCTCCCCCAAAGATTGCCACAAGCTCAGTCCTGAGCCACCTGCATCCATCGACTTCCTGCAACACTGCGCAGGTCCTCACTCCATCTTGGGGGTCGTCCAACACTGCGTTTCGAGAATTAGCGTGCCCCAAAAAAGAAGTGACAAAAAAGGTATATATCCATATAATTTATTGTTGTTTTATGTGGCAGAATAATCTGCTATCCGTGAGTGTCGTAAGAGGACGATCAAGGGGAAAGCCTTGAAAGTCGCAATGGCTGCCGACAGATGGCGGGACAACCGTCTCTCAAAATACCAGACCGATGACGTGTAACTGAGGTGCGAGGTGTTTGCGCACTGCGACGGCCAATCCAGAAAGGGCTCGAAATATAAACGCGAAAGTAACTCTGTCTGACAGTCTTTTATATTTTTTCGGATTAACAGCAGAACAGATTTTAACGTAATATCTTATTAACCTTGAACCCATGGTTAAGCTGTAGGTTTCTGTTTATCCCAGGAAACCTTTTCCAGCCGTTATGAGTTGCGGTTAGTGGTCCAAGGTAGTACATGCGACTCTAACAAACTTAAGCTCTAACATCGACCGTATACAATAAATACAGCGGCTGGTACTTAAGTCCTGCTTATGTTTCAGAGCAGCGGGCGTGTTTGTTCTTGATCGCAAAGTTTTTGTTTCGTATAATCACTGTTCAAATAGCCTCCGAGAATGGGAGGGGAATTGTGTGTCGGTTTGTTTGTAGAGCATTTGTTAACTGTCCTGGTACTCGGCTTTGATACAAAGTGCCAACAACGTATTAGAGAAACAACCGTCTTCATCCCCTATTTTTCCACCCTTAAGCGAGGAATATTTACTTCGATTTCTTCGAAACAAAGAATTATCAAAACCCATTCACAATCGGCGATGATATCGCGTAACATACATATAGAAACATGAAAAGAAATGTAAACAGTGTGATGGGGAATATACAGGCTTCCCCTCCAAATGCACCATGCACCTCACAAGCACCTTGCTTCTGGCTGGGAAGTGAGGTTCTGGGGAGAGAATGGTAGAGGAAAATTCTGTTGCCAGTCCCTCGAAATTGTTATTGGGTGGCAGTGTCACCAGTGCGAGGACGCTGACACTACGCTCTCCAGCCCCAGCGTATATGTCCCAGAATCTTTCAGAACACCATCATGTAACGTTTAACAAAAGATCCCTGAAAGGCTTTAAATTAGAAAAATACTCGTAAATATAAGTTGATATTATACAATCCTGGATTCGAATTTAAATGAACACAACAAATTTGCACTAGCATGCTGTGGAAAGTGCTATGCTCGGTGTTACTCTGTGCGATAGTCTGCAACGATGATAGCCGCAGCAGAACTAGGGTAACCGACAAGCCGAAAGCCGTTGGGATCAGCAAGCTGTAGTGGCAACAAGCCGGCCACATAGCTCGCAGAACTGACAACCGTTGGGGGAAAATAGGTTCTCGAGTGGCGGCCACGTACAGGCGGGACGATCCCCCACAAGATGGAGTAAGGTGGCTCAGGACCGAGCAGTGGACTTGGTGGTCAATGCAGTAACATGGTTTCCATCGAGGTGTTGATGATGGTGCTGGAAGTCGGTTAACTTGAATGGCTAATAGTAAACACTTGGCACAAACTGCTTGGGCTTATGAGATATGCCGTAACGAGTCATATTAACCTCACCTGATGAAAGGGGGAAGAGAAAAGAGTGTATATTAGTTTTGATACTAAATATTTATTCTGTCTAAAATAATTGACGTATCTTCAGCGTGAAAATTAAGATTTAAAAATCTTTTTTACTCCGATTCATTATTTCTTGTGTATTGAGTTGTGTTTTTGACTGATTCAGATCAGTCCCTATTAACTGTCTTTCATATTTTAACAGCTATATATTTTAACGATGAAATTTATTTTTCATTCATTACGAAACGGGCGTAGATTAAACGATTATAAAAAAAAGTAATGAGAATTGACATTTAACAAACGAAATTATCTTTCTTACGGCGATGATCAAATTATTTTCATTTACATTTCATTTTCGTATGTCGGGTTCCGGGCTTTTTAACTGAAGAAAAAGTACAACGGCTCTGAAACGAATTCTGAAAATAGATCTATAGATAGCTACTTACAATTGACCAAAGTTTTTTTTTTATGTGGTTGATAGGTGCTGTGTTGGCACCTTTCACTACTAGTCACTGTAGGCAGTGTGAGTTTATGTGGGGATCAGCTAACAAGTTGCTGGACCGACTGAAACCCTTGAGATACGCAGTTGGCGCGGTGGCCTAGATAGCTTCGGTGGAAGGAAGAGACGTAAGGCCAAAGTGAACAGACACCTTCTAGGCAAACGTGTGCCACCCTAGGCCTCATCTTCGCCTTCCATCAAGCGAGATTGAGGTCAAACGCGCGAGCAGATAACTTCCGATTCTAGCCTAATATTTAACAGCGTTGCGGGAAGCGACCGGCGGGCCGGCGTCCTCATCCTACTGGGCAGTATCACATTCAGATTCGTTACTGAATTCCAATATCGGTTTATTGCTTTCGTTATCCTACATTTCATCGTATGTCTTATCGGAATGTCAGTAGGTAGGGCAAACAGCTTTCTAAGTAACGTATGCCGGCGTTCGTTGACCCTTTCCTAGAGTGGCAATGTTCAGCCGTGGACTTCGATAGGCTTACGTAGTTGTTGGTGGTTGTTGCAGTTCAGTTGGTGGTAGATTCCTTCTCTGTCTAGGACTCGCCTGGGTAGGTACCACTCTCTTATTCATTTCTGCCGTTAAACTGCAGTGGAAGTTATGTTCCGTGTGTGTTCCGGTTATGAAAGGTTAGAGATCCGGTGTAATCACGAACTGTGAGGCAGTGTATCTTAGTCCTTTGACAAAGCATTGGTAACCGCCTTCGATACTTACCATCAGGTGGACTGTCAGTTAGCTCGTTTTTCCCTCCAATCCAATAATAGAACATCACATACATCATTGCGAACGCCATTTTGTTTTGTATCTATTTCTGAATCTTCTTTCTCGGTCTAGGCAATTTTGCGTGATCATCTGAACACATATATTCGGCGTTGATGGATATTAAGCGGTGTCACTACTGAAACGCATTTCGATTACGCGCATGACTCCATCACGAGTGTGCCGACCTTCGCGAAGACCGTGTGTCGCCACGGGTGGGGTCTTTTGTTAAACAACCACCACATTGCGTATGACAAATGTGTCTGAGCGCTGTGTGTTCTTAGTCGTATCAAACCAGTGTTTGTGTGGAATTGTTTTTGGAAGTGGTGTAAAGTAGCTTTTAGTCCGAACGTGAACCTCACATGCGCGTGTCGCAACCCGCTGTTTAACCAGCTTAACAAATGATAATTTGGCGATCGAATGATGTCGAAATAGATTTTTTTATTATTATTCATCAGACATGCAGGACTGTTCGCGATGTTTGTTAATATTATATTATGTATATACAAAATGTGTTTTGATGTTTTTTAAGTAGACTAACCTTTCACGTGAAATTATTGTTGTTATGAATCATATAAGGGAGAGGACCCTTTCATTGGAGTATGACATTCGTCAATACAATATATAAATGTAGGCCTTGTTCAGTGTAAAAAAATGTATGTAAGGTCTTTCCAGATAAATAGAAAATCGATACCGTGGGCGCTTTCACGACGTTCTTCAAGATCACCGTTTACATTTCGACGCCGCTCTTGAAAGCCTTCGTACCGATTGACTTTGCGTCGTTCGTACACTTTATCGTTTTTTTCTTTATTGAAGGGCGTAGATTTATTTTGATATTTAGTTTAATCAATTGACTTTGTGTGTTTTTGTGTGTATGTTATGCGATATCTTCGCCGACTGTGAACCGAGGATTATTTTCTTATTGAATAGGGCTTACCGCCGCGGTGGTTAAACATTTGAAGGAAATTTTCCACCACAAAGGCAGGGCGAATAGGGGTTGAATTCGGTTGTTTGTATAAAACATTGTTTTAAATTCACTTGTCCGAATTAATTTTATATCAGGGGTATGTTATATATCGGATACTTATTATCTCGGTCAAGGCTTTCCTTAGGATAGTGATTTTACCACGCTACAAGCGGCGTCTTTTGTTGCTGTTCGAATGGGCCGGCTCGACCGGTTTCCCACCACGGTCCCGCAGAATACCGGCGTGAAGTAGAGGCTTCTTGTGCTTCTGTGTTTGGTTCGGTGAGTGAGGAAACCGGAGGGCCACTCCCCCTTCCCACCCCCTCCTCATCCTCCCTCCTGTCTCCCAAATACCCGTGAAGGCCGGCAACGCACCTGCAGCACATCTGATGTTGCAGATGTACGTGGGCGACGGTAATTACTAACCATCAGGTAAACCGCTTGCTCGTTTGCCGCCTTACCTATAAAAAATTGTTTTATTTAAACACGAGCGATAAGTCGTGATTACTTATTATAGTCGTGTACTATAATAAGTCAATAAGTGTATTCAGTGCATAATAGTGCTGAGCTTATCACGTGGTCGGCGGTGAAGAAATATAACGTGAGGTAACTTGCATATCTGACAAATAATAATGAAATGTCGTTTCCAGGATATGTGAAGTCCGCCAACCACCTGCATTGAAAAACTATCTTTAATATAGTTTTGAAAGCAACCCCTCATTTATAGGCTGCTTCATTTACATTTACTTGACATGAAAGTTGTCGGAACGTCGAAGTCTAGGTATAGCCGAGATGTTTCCATCGTTAATAATTTTCATAATGAACCGTGAAATGATCTGTCCAATCGCGAATGCCAGATTGAAAGAGATCTTAAGGCCTCTTCTAATTTGCTTATTTCTTTCGTTCAGTATCCATTGTCGAGGCGGATTAACGTTTATTTTATCTCGTTCAGGGGATATTGAAATTGATTACTTGAGCGAAATTTGACGTTCAGTAGCTTACGTACGCGAAATTAAACTTGGGTTTTAATACACTTTAAATTTCGTTTGGTTTTATCGGATTGAAGGGGTGGTACGTGGCTACAGCATTCCACCACCACCTCACAACTTCAAACAACTTCAATTGCAGAAAGTAACAGATGCGTGGCCACCCATGAGGATGTAATGCCACACAGCCCGTAATTACACCAGCTCTCCATGCTTTACAACTCTGAACACGACTAGTTCTGTTTGGCGGAAGGAATGGCTATGTGACTGGTAGATACGACTCCTAGACAGAAAAGGAGTCTAATACGATTCTAAACCTATACCAAACTTTTTCCCCAAATGACGACCTCATCTGTTTGCTCACAGTAGAGATCCCGTTCTATATTGACGGCGAAAATTCATACGAATGTGCGGAACTCTAAGGCGTTTAACATGTGGCTACATCTACTTCGACAGCTCATAGTGAGCTTTTATTGGAGCTTTATTGAGACCCAGTGGTCGAAGTCAGGGCGATAAGAAATCAACCTCTGTACATTGTTCAATGTTACCACTTGCCACACACTTGGCATTTGTAAGTAGTGGAGCCAAGGGGCGGCATTTGCTGCTGCTGCAATGGGCCGGCTCGGGCGGGGGCAGTACGACGCCCCAACACATAAATGTCCTTTAAGGCCGGCTAAGCAGTTGCAGCTCGTCTGGTGTTGCAGATATATGTGGGCGACGGCACTCACTCACGACCGGGAGAGCCCCGCGCTCGTTGGCCCCAATTACCTTAAAAAAAAAAGTCGTATAGCCTCATTCCTCATCCTTGCAAAAGCGCGAGTTATACTCGCACGTTATTATTTTATGCATTTTACTTCGGTTTAATCTTTCCTGAAATAAATAGGCCTTCACAGGTTGGAGATTTGTTACTTTCAAATATATGAAAAATAAACTATATAGCAACCCTTTGGGCTTTGCCCAGTATGTTCGGTAGTCAACATATTCAATTCAATATCCTTAAAGGAACTGATTAGCGCAACTGTATTCTAACACGAATGATCTAGTATTGGAAAAACTAAAGACTCCTCTATGAATATGGACTCCGTTCGCAATGAAACAACACTTGGTTCGAGTCGGGGCGGCGACAGCAATGGCCGAGCTCGACTGGCAGTGCTTATTGCGGGGCCTTTGATAGCACATTGCAGAGTGCCGAGACTCCGCATTGATCCGACGTCGGTGGA
This sequence comes from Bhutanitis thaidina, assembly GCA_029286595.1. Taxonomy (NCBI): domain Eukaryota; kingdom Metazoa; phylum Arthropoda; class Insecta; order Lepidoptera; family Papilionidae; genus Bhutanitis; species Bhutanitis thaidina. The sequence continues at coordinate 537,136 of JAGSMS010000023.1, read as the reverse complement.
TTGGAACCCTCTCGCATGGCTTCGAGGCTCGTTGAAGTCCTGCGAGGGTACTTGTTAGACTTGTTAATTATGGCCTCTATTGGTCCTCTGCGCTCTATTCAGACGTTACGATGCCTGTCCTTAGAGACGATTGGAGTAGTTGGAACGCAAGATTTATACGTATAAATCTGTGCATGTGTGTGAATTATATAGTTACGAGCATTATTACGACGGTCAAGCCGATGGGTGGTAAGTTATAGTCTTTGTGATAAACATACAATACGCTAGCTATGTCATTACATTATACTACAAGGCATTCAATCCGACGTTTGTTGTCTTTTTTTGAGGTCGTAATTTCTCATAGTAATATTCCCGGGAGCAAGCCCGGCGATTAGGCCTGCCATCTGTCACCTACTCTATCTAGCTCCCGCAGGAGCGAAGATTGGCTTGCACATTATCCTTTGATTACGCTGAACTGTATCCAATGCAAATGTGTAATCTCTGTCTACCTCTATTGAGTGCTTGCAATCAAGCGGGCTTATTGCTTTTGCTAAATATTTATCTCCTCAGATTGTTGAGAAGGAGCTGCTTCATTACTTTACTTTAATGCTTGTTACCGTGACACATTTTATTCTGTGCATGAGAATATTACGGAACGCGAGCGTCACCGGCTACCCGCGTAGTTCATCAGAGCGATATGATTTCGTGACCTGAAAAAAAAAATACATGACTAACACGAACAGAATTAGAAAATCTAATTGGGTGCAGTCCAAGACGCACAACGCAGATAATTGTGGACTATAGAGAGAACATGAAACTAGTTAAGTTAATTATACTCAAGTGAGAGCCACGGCAGTCGAGGGGTTAGGGGATCTACCTCCGAATCCTCCGATCCAGGAGACACGGGCTCGATCTCCTGTGCGGACGAGGTACGAGGGCTTGTATCAACGAGTTTTTCGATACCTATGTACGATTTGTGTCGTTGGCCTATACGTTAACACTGCGACGGGCTCACCACCACTCATCATTTCATCATTTCAGCCTACCACAAGTCCACTGCTGAACATAGGCCTCCCCCTATCCAACACCACGCATGTTATCCCAAATAGGCTCTGCTGCGGGCATATTCAAATTATTTTAAAAATCCTATCTCTAGTTTTTTCCTATTGATACAAAATACTTATCAATTTAAAAACTTTGAGGTTGGTTAAGTGAGTAAACTTGACATCATTTTCTCATCAAAATTTAACAAAATTAATACGTACAAAATTCAGGAAATATTAAGTGTAATTAATAATTTTTAATACAAATTACGAATATTTTGTTTAAAAGAGCATCAATTATACTTCCTACTAAAACATTAGTCATTCTTATAACAAGTTGGTACACGTGACACAACTTATACAGTATCTTGAAAGTTTCAAATAAGAACTTTTGTTAATTAGTAGGGGTCGATTTTTAGACCTCGTCGAACCCCAAAATCAGTTTTCGTTTATTCCGACCCTCTAGGAAACCGATATCGATCCCGTGGGGGCCACTTTGGGAATCCCTGATATATATCATACTACAAGCCACTCAACCAGAGACGGTGAGAGCACTGGATTACTCGAAGTGATTAATCCGGTTGTTAAGTATACACGACATAAATGAACACAGTAAATTATCTTTTGAAAAGGGAAAACACGACGTTACGATCCTGCATTGTCAAATGTCCAACGGATACCTTCAGATGCTTGAGTTGCATGTGTGTGTGTCACGCCCTGGACGGCATTGTGCGAGGCGTTGTCCATAAATAACGCGGCAAGGTCGGGGGGCGAGGTCGAGCCTCAAGTTTTATTGTCCACGGACGTATGCGGCAGAACGTCGATTGTGAGCCGGTCGGGGCTCTTCACTAGCGCGCTATGTTATGTAAATACATGAAGCGTAGAGTTTTTGCAGACACTCGTAAATTTGCAAAAGCGTCACATACGATGATGGCTGATTCCATCCTAGATATATATCCTCTGCAACGTGATTGCCTGGTAAAGATCGCTTCTCAGCGACAAGGTCGCCAATTGTACCTTTGTATATATTTTTTGGATTAGTGTACAATAGGAATACATTACAGGGATTAATTACAACAGATACTGGATTTTGGACCAAATAAAGTTTAATGCGAACTATATCCATAATCTTCCGTTCGTATTTCGTCCATAGTTATAGGGCAGGAGTCTTACATCATCATCATTTCAGGTGCTGCTGTACACATGCCTCCCCCCAAAACACGGTCCTGAGCCACCTGCATCCATCGACTTTCCGCAACACTGTGCATGTCGTCACTCCATCATGTGGGCGTTCAACGTGATTTCGGGATTACGATCTAAACGTGATATCGGGAAATCACAGAATCTTTGCTCTGTGCACCCGGGTATCATGAACAGGCGCAGTAAGTGGCGATACAGCCCGTTCGGAAGACAGAATCCGAGTCGATCGGCGTTCGGTTCGCCACCGACGCGCGCCGCCCCCGGCCAGTCGCGTGCGGCCCGTCCACGAATGTCCGCTCGCTCGCATCCTATCGGCCGCGGCTCCTTCGGTTCGTTACAATTTATAGCCAACTTGACGAAATTAATGGTGTCGTTACGCTGGCACCGGCTCGGGGGGTCGCTAATTTGTCAGGCTTCGCCCGCTCCATTGTTGCGTGTCTAACCGATTTTGTTTTATGTCTCGATTCGATTCAGGCATATAATTCTCATTCTGTTGTTGTTATTGTTGTAGTCTGCCAATCTATTTTCAATTTGCAATACGTATGTATCTCTTTATCGAGCCGTGGTAGCTTTAGTGGGTAGGGCGCTCGCTTTAGTTTCATAGAGCGCGAGTGACCTGGGTTTGATCCCACACAACGTCACTAAAATTGTTAATATATAATATGCAGTGTGGGATTTGTTTTTGGTGGCGGTGAAGGAAAACATCGTGAGGAAACCGGCTTTGCTGAAAGATAATAAAAAATATTATTTCGAGAATATGTGAAGTCCGTTCCCGGCTCCAAGACTCTCTCAGATATTTGAGAAGGAGGCCTTTGCACTTACAAGTTGCTACTTTACTTTATCATGTATCGTTTTCAGTATGTTTCTAGAACACCGTATACTCGTATAAGGTATATATTGTGCTCTAGAATGTAGTCCTGATATTCATCATTTTTACCATTACCATTCGGTTTTACCATAATCACTACTCTATCAATACGAGTAGGCGATCACAACAACTTTCTGCCAAATTTTTAAAAAAATTGTTTCAATCCGCCATTTGCCGGACGCTGTGAGGTGTTCAAGGCTTTTTTTTCAAGGCGTTGCGCGTATGAAGACGCAGGTTACGGAGATAGTATAAATCATACAAAATGACACTAGCCATAGAAATTGTTTTAGTAATTCTCTATATTTTTTTTTGCGCAATAAAATAAGTTTCTCTTCTTCACCTTGATAAAACAACTTGGAGAATGTTTGTTACAGGATTTCAACAAGTAGTAATTTTATAAGTATCTAAAAATCAAAAAAAAAAACGACTGGAATATGTAATTTTTTTATTATCTCTCTGTTTTTTAGGTTCGCAGACGCCATATTTAAATATTAAACACCATGTCACTCCCCCAACGAGGACGAATCTAACGACACCTCGAATGTTGAAATCAATCAAGCCGTTAAGGCTACAGGGCGTATCAAAGAAATTGACATTATACGTTCACTCGGAGACGTTCTGAAAAAAGGCCTAGTCAAGAGTCAGAAAGTAAAGCGACGAGTATGCGTGCGAAGATTAATAAAAGTGGGAAAAGCGAAAGACGTATGTCAGGACCGTAGCAAGTGGAAGAAGATTGACTTTGTCTACCCCGTTAGGAACAAGGCGTGAATATATATACATACACTCGTAAAACATTACTCTCCTGAGACAGTACCACACTGGCTTGATAGTAAAGAATGCTTATTTTCTCGGAGCTACTTAAAATAACCCCGGAAGCTGCAAGAAAGCTTCGCTAGCCTAATAACCAAGTTTAAGTGTTACATTTATATAAAGAGAGAGAGTATTGCAGATAGCGTACAGTTTTATAATTGCTTCCAGCGTGTAGTTTGAAACTACGCTAGAACTGGTTTCGCTGTGAAATAACGGGGACTTTATTCCCGAGAGCGTGTTTTTACGCACACTAACCGATATAGATTAAATGTCGGATAGTAATGCATGTGTTAGGTTAAATGAACTTAAAAAATATGAATATACTTATTTTTGAATATTACTTATATAACATAAAAGAATATTAAGCATAGTTCAGACGCAATTAAAAGTAACCGATCATCAAAATCAGGTAGGAAATAAAAAGTACTGAAGTAAATGAAATAATACTTTATTCTATTAATAAATCTACCACCGTTTCGTAACGAGGTTCGAGAAGAAACAGGCGAAAAAAACTCAGAACCTCTTTTACTACCTCTACTTTATAATAACCCTTCTTTATATAATTAATATGATTCACAAGGATTTAACATGAATTTACAATACTTAGGAATAGTATCCCAATTATTATATAAAGTTAATATACAGTTAGATTCTGGAAATTTGTACTGCTTGGAAAGATTTAAATTATTGTTCAACAATTATTATGAAGTTAGTTAACGGTTAACATATTGTAAATGCTATATGCCCGTAAGTATTCAAAGGGTTAAGAGATAAAAAGAGATATCCTAGAGAGCCTACACAAATGGTCATCTATTGATAATTAACAATGTTACAATAATATCAGAAAGAACTGCTTACCTTGTTGGTTGTTCACACCCCGATTGCTCAGAAACGACTGGCCCGCCCCACTGGGGGACCCATCTTCTTTTAAGTACCAAATACCTTCTTAGTAAATAAAAATACAAAGTCTTAGTCAATACAAATGACTTATAACTATCATTGTTTCAAATATAATTTTACACACAATAAATGGCTCTCTATATTTTAGCATACGTAAACAATTTTAACGTGGTAGAGCCAAGCGGCGGCTTTAGCTGCTGTTTTAATGGGCCGGCTCGACCTGATAGATACCACGGCCTAGCAGAATACCGGCGTGAAATAGAGGCATCTTGTGCTTCTGCGTTTCGTTCAGTGAGTGAGGTAACCGGAGGCCCACACCCCCTCCTTATTGCCCTCCTCTTCCCTCCCATCTCCCAAATATACTTAAAGACGGGCAACGCACCTGCAGCATCTATGGTGTTGCAGATGTATGTGGGCGACGGTAATCACTTACCATCAAGTGAACCGCTTACTCGTTTGCCGTCTTATCCATAAAAATAATAATAATATTTATTTCAGTTGGGGAACGAAGGCTATCGAGTGGCAAACTCGAACGGGCAAACGCAGCGTGGTCTGGCCACACAGTGAGGCAATGGATTGACGATTTGCATAGTGTTCACAGTGGATGCTGGTGGTTCAGGAGCGTGCTTTGTGGCGATCTTTGGAGGTCTACGTTCAGCTGTGGACTCGTGACGGGTTGAAATAATTAAATGATGAACTTTACTAAAAAAAATATATTTCGTTTTCTTTCATACTTCAGTTCTTGAGGTATCAAACGATTGGTGTGCAGTTTGCACCAGCTCAGAGGCAAGTTTGACGCTTCTGAACATGATCTCGTTTGTCTTTTATTATTAGGAGTAGTATTCTGCGTTGTTCGTACAGATACTGAGAGAGGCACACACTTACGCTGTCCGTTTCAACGTACGCGACGTGAGTACTAGATACGTGAAATGCTGCAGTTTAGATTCTCTTGTTAGCTCAGGATCCCGATTCTGTAAAAGATTTTATTTATTTACTTCACCCAGCTTCGAAGTAAGACTCCCTGTTTCTTGGTATCAGATAATAAGCAAGATATTGCATATATCTTCATATGTTTATTAAATAAACATCCATGACACGGGTACAAATATTTATATTCAACACGTAGACGTTTACCCCAAGCGGGATATGAACTCGCGACCCATCGCTTTTAAAAGCAGGTTCCTCCATTCATCATCATAGATTAATCACATTCATTCTTTCGGTTACAGATCGGTGTTTTATGTAACAGTTCTTGCTAATACTTCTCTCCTCTTTCAATTTGTGACGAAATTCCAAACAAACACAGGACAAAGGTTAAGAAAAAGGTGAAGCTATAAAATTTTATGATTAGGAACTAATAAAGGAACTTGTCACAACAATGGAACGTCTATTGTTGCAGCACGTTCAGAGTTTTAACTCGTCGAAGGTAAATAAGCCTGATATGGTAACGGAAAATAGCAATCTGCCCCAAGCGCTATCTGTACGTTAAGCGTCAAACGTACTGGCTTAATGAACGAGCATAATAAATAAACAACGATTTGTCGGTGTCTTCTCGAACTTACGCACACTTCTAACAATAATAGCTCTGATATTATTTTCTACAGTAACCCTCTGCGCAATCCTTTAAAATTTTAATATTGGTTGTACCTTTGTGTATTTTATGTTTCTTTTTATTTATCGTACAATAAAGTGTATTTCATTCATTCATTATTAGCGAAACTTGCGGGAAGATTCTTACCTCGCTGGCCTATCTTACGTCAGAATGGCGTATAAAAATGTTTATTATGTTTACGTCGTATACTTTTGCGGTATTCTACAGTGAGATCGAATCCAGTTCCCTCGTGCTCTATGAAACTAAAGAGCTATCGCCCTACCCACTGGGTCACCACGGCGGGGCGGTGCCTTCGGCCCCCAGGTATCTTCTAATCTTCTCGGCTGCTATTGCTACTGCTCGAAAGCGCCGGCTTGATCGGGGCTGTCAGAAGTTACACGATCACTAACTAGCGCACCAACAATTGTATATGTAAAGATATATAATACCAAGCAGTTAAGTAAAGTAGCAGCCTGCTACTTTACTTAACTGCTTTTAAAAGTGCCCATTGCTAGGCAAAGGCCTCCTTGAGCTAAACCTCAAATAAGAGTATCAGAGAGGGTTTAGGAGCCGGGAACTGCTCCACTGCGGGTTTGCGGCCTTCACATATTCTCGAAATAATATTTTTATTATTTCTTAGACATGCGGGTTTCCTCACGATGTTTTACTTCACCGCCGAGCACGTGGTAAATACAGTACTTAAAATTGCTGTTTTTAGAATTTTAGCGGTGCCGGCACCGAGGATCGAACCCAGGTCACTCGCGCTCTATGAAACTAAAGCGAGCGTCCTGACCACTAGGCACACGAAGGGGTGTTCTTATTTATCGCAGAGTTAACAAAAGTGGGAAAGCGCGGGCAACTGAAATCGAGGCGAATAAAAGTAAAAATGTCGTAGCAGATACTTTTACGGAATGAGTTCTGACGTTTCTTTGCGAGTAAATCGCGACCATCTATTGTTGGGCGAGCAACTGGGGCTGCTAAGACCGCCCACTTAAATCTCCTCGCTGCACACTTTACCACTGAAATATTAATGAAAACAACCCGAGCCCAGACGGGGAGCAATTTACTTCATCGCATAAATATTGTTTTTGACGCTCTTCGTAAATGGATTGCGGCTCTCAACTCTAACCTGCGATTTACATATTTTAAAATTGAAACTGTGCCATGGATGCTTTGTGTAGGGATGCCCAGTCAAATAATAAATACGTAAGTTCCGGTTATAGTTTATTGATCCACACACAATCACCTATACAATTTAAACTCAACAATTTTTTTTTTATGGAAAAGACGGCAACGCAGACGGAAATGGGAGGGAAGAGGAGGGGAATAGAGAGGGGGAGTGGGCCTCCGGTTACCTCACATCATTCGAGCAGCAGCAAAAGCCGCCGCTTGGCTCTACCACGCTTAACAATATCTTCTCTTAAGTAATTTAAAACTAAAATAAAAAAAACACAAATAAAGACTTGATCGTAGTTTCCCGTCTAGCGCCGATAACGACCGGAGTACCATTAATTCTTAACAACCCCGCGCCGAACTACTGCGTCGGCAATGTGGTGGGGCGGCCACTTCTCCCAGCTTCTCCCCACCACGAACACTCAACAGTGGTCAAAACAACATCTTTCTTAATTGATGTTAAATTATACTTTTATTATCGCATGCATTATTAATAATAACCTTAATATATATGAATTACATAATTAACTATGTAATAATATTTATCCTACCACTATGCAATATAAATTAACCCAACATTTGTTAGGTGATAAGTTTATTCTAAGTGACAAGTGGTAAGGTGGCGTTTTATAATAAATTGCCGATTAACATGTACGACGTTAAAGTAGGAGCGGCAAGTCAAGAACCTAGCTTAATAGCGTCATAAAACTGTCGTGTACAAATCACTGCGCCTACGCAGCTGGAGCTCATGACAATCATTGGGCGGATGCAGTTGGCCAGTAGTTAACATGAGCATATTACCTCGCTAAATAATACTTCGATTGCCAACCCGCTCGCCAGGCGTGGCAACTATGGCTAAACCCCCCTTACGATAAATTTTTAGAGGAGGGCTATGTTCAGCAGTGGATTTGTGATAGCCTGAAATGATGATGATGAAATTGAGGTAATAACCACGCTGTATGTAATGATTGAAAAGTACCACCTACCAGGGCACCAGTGAGCGCAGTACGCGGCGATCTCTGTGTAGTCTCGAACGCCCGGGTTCAATTTCTTCCATTTATGCACTCCTATTTTAATCACTTATTTTTGTAAATTAATTTATTTCTTTATCTTAGATGAAGTGTTTCGGGGGGAAGGGCCCCTCCCTTGGTGTATTAAACAAATTTTTACATATATAACTTGAGAGAATCTTCCGTCCTGTACTATGAAAATCGCGATGAGATATATCTACCCCGAAAGAGAGAGAAGGTGACAGACAGACCGATGACAGCGTCTAAGGTGGTGTAAGGTGTCTGGTGCTGCGATCTTCAATCCGCTTGCCGTGCGTGAAGATTATAGAAAATCGGCATCTTAATGGGAGAGGCCTATGTCGTTTAGACTATTTACAGGCTGGTAAGGATATAACTTAAAACAATATGTCTTGTTTATTCGTCAATGCGAACTCATATTGATGATTTCTTAATTTTTTTTTCAGGTAAGGAAAGGCGAATTGTGCTTAAAAGCTTTGGCCAAAAGGTAATAAAGCAAGGTTTTTTTTTTTATCGAATTCGTTTTCGGTACAGTTATAGAAATAAACAAAACGTACGCGAGTTACCTATGTAACATTTTCTTAATATAATATATATGAAGTCTATTCGAAATGTAGACATCTAGATTACAAATTATAGGACGGTGATACAGTAATGTTCGCATTCAGCCCTTCGTGATTCATTCGCACTGGTCGTACGATGTCACCGTTTAAAGTAAAAGGCTTGGACCCTGGTTATCGCAGTTCACTTTTTATCCCTCATTAATTTGGATCAAAATACCGGGGTAACACTCCATTGCGTAAGTCAACGGTCATCGGGATCGGTTTGGACATTTTGTCACATATATAACTTGAAAGAATCATCAGTCAGATAGCGTAGCAGAGACTTAATCCAATATTGTTTCCGAAACTCTGTAGAGCGGGACAGTATTTCATGCCGGTCCACCGTTTGCAACTTTATAAGGCGCAAGTTCGGCCCCACATGGAATACTGTTCTCATCTCTGGGCAGGGGCACCCCAGTACCAACTCCTTCCATTTGACCGCATCCAACGTCGAGCGGCTCGAATTGTCGGCGACCAAGCTCTCTCTGATCGGCTTGATCCTTTGGCCTTGCGAAGAGATGTTGCTTCTCTTTGCATTTTTTACAAAATTTTCCACGGGGAATGTTCTGAGGAACTGTTCGGATTGATCCCAGCTGCTGAGTTTCACCATCGTACATCGCGACTGAATTCGAAGTTCCATCGATACCACCTAGATGGTTGGCATTCCACCACAGTGCGTTTTAATCGAAGTTTTCTGCCACGCACTTCGACTTTGTGGAATCAGCTGTCGCCAGCAGTATTTCCGAATAGTTACGACTTAGGGACCTTCAAGAAAAGAGCTTATTCCTTCCTTAAAGGCCGGCAGCGCATCTGTAGCTCCTCTAGTGTTGTGGATGTTCGTGGGCGTCGGTGATCACTTACCATCAGGTGAGCCGCACGCTCGTTTGCCCCCTTCTTCTATAAAAAAAAAAAAAAAACTGCAATTGAATATGGCGGTGAGCAGGGATGTAGTAACATTTGGCACGATCCTGCTCAGCATAACCAAACGGCTTTCACCAGAAATCTTTCACGAGGCATGTTTCGTCACGAGATGGAATGTTGATTCATGCTTGGGAAGATTCGAAGTGTTACTTTTATACAAGGATAGCCTTTTAGTCTCTGTGAGGACAACTATGCTGAGCGGTGTACTTGTGAGAGCCGTAGTAGCCTAGTGGACAGAGCGCTCACTTTAGCATCATAGAGCGCAAGTGATCTGGATTCGATCCTTGAGAAATAATAAAAAAAAAAAATATTTTGAGGATATGTGAAGCCCGCCAACCCGGAATGGAGCAGCGTGACGGGCCATTCCCGGCTCCTACACCCTCTCAGATATTTGAAAAGCAGGCCTTTGCCCAGCTGTGGGCACTTACAAGCTGCTACTTTACTTTTTTTACTATTTCGGCACCACCGTGGTCGTGTTGTGTTGTCTGTCATTTTATATCGTGTTTCTTATTTGATGTAGATTTACAAAACCGGTACCAAAGTAATACTAAATATATTTACGTGCATTAACAGCTCGCTGGCGTAGTGGCTAAGCGTTCAGCTGCGGCGCCGTGGGTCTCGGGTTGGATTCCTGCACGGGACTAGTATTTGTATGGACTACAAATAATAGTTCTCGGTCTGGGTGTTTGTCCATGTGAAATTCATGTGTGTAAACTGCCTCCGCGACACAGGAGAAATTCCTACAGCGGAAAGTAACGTTTTTTTTAAGGATTAAAAAACAAATTAAAATTTTATTCACATGCTTTAGTTCTGTTGGATCATACTATTATATAATGCTATCGCATGCGAGTCTAGTAGGCGTAGTAATAGAGTGGAGACAGACCAGTGTTAGGTTACAAACGGTCGAGGAATACATTGGCGGTAGACCAAACATTTAAATGGAAATAATAACTTTAAAACATGGATTCATATTGAAATTTGTAACAGATTCGAATTGTAATTGACTCATGAGTGAGACAGGCAATCCTCGACACAATTACGAGCGTATCAAAGGCGATAAAATAAAGATGGCGTCACTCAAACGTAACGATTACTGAAAACATGTTGCGTTGGTTTATAAAAACTTAACCGAAACTCGTCGCTCACATACACACCCACATTGTTTTGCTTTAGGGAGCGTCAATTGAAATATAACCTTTCTTTGTCTTCGATGATTATTAGATGGCTATAGAGGCTACAACAACATCGTTCACGGTAGTGCGTGTGTATATTAAATATATGCGAAGACAAATGAAATTTATTGCTTTCGTAATGAAGTTGAATTTTCAATGCGCGGTGGAAGAGATCCAGGAAGGGAAGAGAGATAACATTGTATTCATTTTGACAATATTGTGACGGTTGTCGACGCTATCCGCATCTTAAAATCTTGACTTCGACACAGTCGCGGATGATCATTTGTAGGTTTTTTTTCTTTTTTCGGTGGAGGGAAAATGATTTAATCATACCCGTTGTTGGCCGGGAGGCCTCCCAACGGGTCATGTCGGACTCGGATCTCGGAAGGAGAAACATACCGACTAAAAACCCATCCACATTGCTGTTGGCCCGGAGGCCTTTACAGCTTCGTCTAAACAGACTTGCGGGGACAGAGGCCCGCAAGTTTAACGAAGGTCGATGATGACTGCTGCTGTGAAGCGCTGCATCCCCTGAAACGAAAGAAAACTTCCAATCTTAAGGAGGGGGGGGGGGGGGCCGACAGGAGGTAGGTGATCTCACCTGGGACCGCCTTAATGTATGGCTTAGTAACGACCTCTGCCTCGAATAAATCTCTGGCGGGTCGTGAAGTGATGGCGACGAAGTCTATGCCGCTGTGTTAGCCGCAGGACCTGGCTAGTGTGGGTGCTTGTGCTACTGGTGCTGTGCGTGTGATGCGGCGCAACCGCGTACGCGTTGTTGATCCTTGTGATTTTATCATCATGGTCCGTGATGACATCTTTGGGCCGCCTCAGGCGGAGCGTTGTGTTGCGCGCAGGTGTGTAATTACCTAACGCTGCCACTAACGGATTGCGGTGCGTTTTGATTCTCTCAAAGTAATTTGTAGAGAACTTTTTAAATAGGGCTGCCATAGTAGGCATCTGGAGATCGCGGTGTAAGTTTACATTCCGCATATATAGGGGTGCACCGGTTGCGCGGCGCATGAAGCGATTTTGAATCGCTTGAAGAGGGCTCAGCCGTGTTTTGGACACATGCGCGAATACAATGCTGGCGTACGACATAATAGGTCGCACGCAAGTCTTATATATACGCATTTTGTGTTTAAGTGCCATTTTGCTGCGGCTGTTGGTTAGGTTGTAGAGGCGGCCGGACACAAAAGCCGCTCTATCCCTGACTGTTTTTATGTGTTTCTTGAAGTTGAGTTTACGGTCTAGGGTAACTCCAAGGTATTTAACTTCTGACACCCATGGGATGGGTTTGCATTTAAGGTGATATTTTTATATTTATTGGGTTGATTTGACAAATGCTTCCTGTTGAACAAGACCGCTTTGCTCTTTTCAGGGTTTATGTCAATTCTCCAAGTCCTGAACCAATCGCTAAGGGCGGTGGCTGCGGCATGGAGTCGAATGTATATTCTAGATACATTGAGGTCGGGTGTGTAAAGAGTAGTGTCATCGGCGAATAGAGCCAGTTCCACTTTCTTGTAATTGTCTGTGGGTATATCGCTTGTGTAAAGCGTGTAGAGAGTGGGAGAGAGGACAGAGCATTGCGGAACGCCGGCTTTTACGTCCCTGATGCTCATTTGTAGGTGTAAGACCAGTTTCATTTAGTAAGAACGCACCTGGCTATCTACTCATACGTCGGGGCCAGGCTATTTCGTCGCATCTGTGAGCAAGTGTCACTATTGTTGGCATTACTGGGCATATGTTTTTAATTGACTATAAAGATAACATCGTCATCGGCTGTTGTCAGATGGTGATTATCATATCTGATTACGATCTTCTAGGATGGCTGGGCAAAGCTACTACTGTTACTAATCAATCAACGGCTTCTCCAAGGGTTCATAATTTATTATAAGCAAGTGAGACTATAAGCATATGTAACATATGTATGTTGGTGGATGTCAATAAGGCTTTCTACAAGTACCCCTGATTTATCAGGCAGTCAATAAATGGTGATTGTACTGTTCGACGTGTTTTATTAACTGCTCCGAATCCTTTTTTTTTTTTTTTTTTTAGTATAACGTGGGGGAAAGGTGCTCGCACCTACCCGTCACCGTCTCCGGTGATCACTCCGTCACTTTTATGTCATTCTTGAATTATCTTATTGTTGCATATTTTTGTGATTCCTCGGTTACTTTGGCTTTAGAACTAGTTAGTAGTAGTACTGACTGCATTTACAAAGGTTGAGTTAATGACGCTCTTCGAGGAATATTCTAGAGTGAAATTAATTTGTTCTGCATCAGAAAATAAAGCGGATTCTAACATTCTGTGGTAGTATCCAATCTGAGTATTTTTAGCGTGCGCCTTCTTTACCCGGTCTTGCATTATACATTGTCGGATCGATATACTGGGTAGACGTAGCGTTTCACTGGTATGTGTCGTGCTATTGGAAATGGTGGCGTGTGGTAAGAATGGCGTAAGAGACACAACTAAGGGAAATGTCTTGAAAATCACCGGAAGAAAATTAAGCAGACCGATGACGGGCAGCATCGTCTATAAGGTACGTGGTACCTGATTCGCCATGACACTTGCCATGCGTGGCGATTATGGCAAATCCTCTTTATGGGAGAGGCCCATGGGAGGGCCTGCAGTGGACTATTTACACTGGTAAGGTGAGTGGAAACAAAGCATTGCAACATTAGTATGTTGAATGTGAATGTTTCGTACAAGAGTCAGATAAATAGGGACATTAGTAATTCACCTATTGGATTAAACCCTGTCGTTGTTATATTTATCTAAAACTCGAATTAGTTTCGCATTTCTGCTCCTATTAACATAACAAGTTACTGATAAAGACGAAGGGAAAAGAATTCTAACATTTCTTTTATGTCAATTTAATATGAGTGCTCACACTGTCTGTCTCTCTTTCTATCAACAACATATTGGTGTCTTCTAAAAAATGTCATCGTTGACTATACGTTACATCTAGTAGTGTAACTTTGTTGTAATTTGTACAGAGAGCCAACCACAACAATGGTTTACTTCGTCAACTGTGATGCGTTCCGGGTAGTTTCCGTCCGTCTGTCTGTCGATAGCGGGAACGCTTAATTTCCTCCGGGAGCTATATTTTGTTTGCCCGCCGCGAATCCGCCTTCGGATCAGGAGATAATACAATGCGGTTCGCGATCCGCGATATTGTATCCGGTGATATGTTCCGACATGACGATCTGTATTCATTAAATATGTGACATGAGCCGAGTAATGAATTTATGAAATAATCTTGTTAATTATAGATTTGTTTTGTTACATATTTAGTAAAGCGTAAGGGGTTAGGTAAGGTTCAATAACGCTTTCTCTCCCCCGTTCAGATACCCGCCTTGTCGAGGGGGAATGCCTACTAAACCCCCTTGGGAGGGGGATTAGTAGTCGTGACTTAGTTACCCATGGTGAACGTTGAGGGGAGTGAGGGTGTGGATGTGTTCTTCTCTTCCGAAGAGGAAACAACTAGCTGTCGCCAGCGCAGGCGGAGTCGCGGATGTGTGCGACAGCGTTCCCGTGGCCCTGCTGATATGTAGTGATAGTGAAACACCGGGCTTTGCTCGTTGCAAGCCGTCCTTACGAAGGCGAGAGCGGGTATGGATTTAGCATTTTTTTTCGTATAGATCGGAAGCAAACGAGCAAGCGTCTCCACCGATGGTAAGTGATTGCCGTCGCCCACGTACATCTGCAATATCAGAGGAACTGTAGACGCGTTGCCGGCCTTTAAGAATACTTGGGCATAGAAGAGAGAGGGAGAAAGGAGGGGGAAGTGGAACTTCACTCGCCGATTGAAACTACAGGAGCACAAGATACTTTCTACTTCACTTCGGTATTCTGCGCCGCCGTTATATTACCCCGGTGAAGGCGGCCCATTCTTGCAGCAGCAAAAGCCGCCACTCTACCACGTCAAAGCATGCCATTTCGCCATGTATAAAAGAAGCGCCGAAGTCGCTTCAACTGGAACTTCACGGCCGTATGATATTTAATTCGATACATATATATCTAATAGGCAGTTAAAAGCATGCCGAACCACAATCTCGCAGGCTTGTGATGAGGAGCAGCAGCTGCGGTGTTACCCCGTCACCGGGCCACCCGGCGTGGTCCACTATGCCCAAATCTTCCATGCGCGGCATGCCAGCTCCTATTGGCGCTTTTGCCGAACGTTCACTGGAGACAGTGGAAATAAGTATCGAAATTAATTTGTTTCAATGAACACACGGACGGTTCATCTGCTAAGTCCCGCACGGCCCTCATCCAGCTACTTAAACTCCAATAAAAGCAGCAAGCTCCTTGCTCACATATTTAACGTGGAAACTTTCTAAGACGCTTCACTCCGGTCGATGGGTTCCGCAGTCACGTCGGTTCGTGATTGTTGTAAACTTTAAGAAACACTTGTGCTTTTTCCGGTTGAAGTTTTTAATGAAATTCCAGGCGCTGCTTCATTACGTGCAGCAGTAACGTTCACGTTTTTTTTTGTGACTGTAATTTAATTTTTTCTTATATAATCGTTTAAAAACAGTTTAGAACCTTACGTGTTTATGACATTTTTGTACTGATAAATAAGGATTCTTTTGTTTGGGTTTGGGTTTTCCTGATATAAATGACGTGTAATTTCAGACCTCGGACTGAAAAAACGATACCTTTATACCATAGATAAGTTAATGTAAATGCACTAGTATTACTTGTTGTTACTTTCGTATTACAATGTGTTCACACATTGTTTGTCTAATTATGAAATTATTGTCTAAGAGTAATGTTTTAGTTTTTGTTTGATTCACATCACTGCACTCTTATGATGAAGCACAGTTGAGAGATCAACTGCTCGAGAGTTTTGACGGACGCACCGACGGAACAGCAGCGCTCCGGCAACATTGCAGCATGATCCTGAGTCGATAGCCCTTGCTGCTATCCAATGGGAATGAATGAAATGAATATCCTTTAACAAAAAAAACAGACAAAATATACAAAGGCACAATTGGCGTCCTTATCGCTTAGAAGTGATCTCTAGCGTGCAACCATTTTGCAGAGTATTAATCTGTATCATCTTAATAAAAATATGTATAAATCTGCATGTATATGGTACATATTTGTAGGGTATTTTATTTATTCTTTCTTTCGAATTGTAGCTTCGATGAAACTCGGTTTCTTTCTTATTCTTTCTTTCTTTCTGTAAATAAACATACGTATAGTGACACTATAACATAACTTACTAAATAAGATATCAGAAACTCATCGAACCCGTTCCGATGCTGCTGTACGTAGAGACGCAGGCGGAGGCTGTGCGAACGTTCCGAACAGTTACAAAGTAAACACAATTGTTCTCCTTGGGATGCGACAAGGTTTGTTCGGTGGGAGGGGGCGAGGGTCTCTTGTGTAAGGGAGTTACGGTCTAGCTTTCTAGTTCAACGAGCTTAATATATATCACATTTTTAAATTTCTTTCAATATCGTGATACGCGATATAATTTAGTTCTTGTAATATTCATTCATTGTTTAATTGAATAGCTGTTTGCTTGCTTGTCAATAATTGAAAGATAGCGGACGAAATTCTCGTACTAATTCGTATTTGCGCGGAATACACGAACCGTGGTAGCCTAGCGGTCAGGACGCTCACTTTAGTTTCATAGAGCGCGAGTGACCTGGTTTCGATCCCCGATGTCGGCACCACTAAATTTGTTCATAGGAATTTTAAGTGCTTTATTTACCACTCGTTCGGCGGTGAAGGAAAACATCGTGAGGAAACCTGCATGTCTGAGAAATAATAATAAAAATATATTATTTCGAGGATATGTGAAGCCCGCCAACCCGCTATTGCTAATGACAATTTTAGTGGTGATCGTGGTGATGGCGGCACCGGGGATCGACCCCTGGTCACTCGCGCTCTATGTGATCTCTATCTAGAGTGTGCATCCTGAACACTAGGCTACCACGGCTCTATAATTGTGTAAAATAGACTTTTCGTGATGTGTCGCGTCCCTTGTCCTACGACACTGCATCTGTTCTTGTCCCATGAGCGTTACGGGAAGGTGGAATCGAGTCAGTGCGTTTCCACTCGCGGCACTATAATATCTGCCGTATGGAACAGCATTCGGCAGATGTCACATGGGATCGAAATTGACATGTACACCAGACACCAGAAGCAGAATTCAACCAAAACCCATCAATATCGTATCGGGGCGTTTGAGCTATTCGTTTTCTTTTTTCTAATAAATTTCTGAAAATGTTTCATTGCTACGACCTCGCAGTGGATCCGAATCGAAGAACGAGACACTTCGCTAATCGTTAACGTAACGCGTAATGTATTTATGACGCGATTTCGTTCTCTTGTTCATGATTCATGCTCCATATGAGGTGCGTGAATCATTATTTAACATTAATTTTCAAACTCTATATGTTAAAGTTAAGTAAGCAGAATCAAGAGGATTAAAAAGTATATTTAAATGTTAACTAATTTCTCAGTATTGCAACCTTAAATGAGCTTTGAAGATGTTACAGAGTATCTCGTTTGGTACATTGATAGTCGTTATGCTTTACTTTAATCCCGGACATAGTGAGTTTGATTAAAAGAGTCTTAATTTTATTGTGCTTTATGATACCCTTGTGCGGGTGATTGGAATCTATCAACTCATCCCTTCCCGTGGCCCCTTGACAGCTGCTTAATCCCCCATTAAGAAAATCCGAGAATGGGTTTATACTATTGCCGAATAGTTTTTTTTTTATACAAATAAGGATAACAAAAACAAAGTCCTCGTGATGGTATGTAGACTGCACTACTAAATGGAATGACTCGTTACTAGTAAAGGGTTTCCGGTTCAATCACTAACCGAATGAAATTGTTTTTTCTTTTTAATGGGATTGGGGGGTAAACGAGCGAGCGGTTTACATGATGGTAAGTAAATACCGCCGCCCATGTACATCTGCATCACCAGAGATGCTGCAGGTGTGTTGCCGGCCTTTAAGAAGTATACGTTAGTGTGTTGTACAAAGTCGCCGCTCGCCGCGCCCTACATTACGCGTCGCGGAATCGTCTGATAACCCACATTGTAGCGCTGTTATCGTTTATCGCTCCGACGTTCAGGCTATTTCAAATATAGAAATAAAATCTGTTTTTTCTGCATTACAAATGTAGGGCGGCAAACGTGTAAGCGGTTCACCTTATGGTAAGTGGTTACCGTCGCCCGCGTACATCTGCAACACGAAAGGAGCCGCAGGTGCGTTGCCGGCCTTTAAAGATATTTGAGAGATGGGAGGGTGGATGAGGAGGGGGATGGGGAGGGGAAGTGGGCCTCCGGTTAACTCACTCACCGAACGAAACGCAGAAGCATAAGGTGCCTCTACTTCACGCCGATATTCTGCGAGGCCGTGGTACCAATCCGGTCGAGCCGGCGTTTAAAATGCGGGTGCGGTTTTTTAAGGGTTCAGAATGAAGTGGGATGTGTTCGGGGTACGGTGACTGTAAGTTCTGGGTACGTTTACGTAAGGTTTTATTGAGTGGAGTTGTTGTTTCTTACCCTCCGCAGTGCTCCTCAGTGGGGATTGGGATTGGGAGAAAAAGATGGTAGGCACACGTGCGAACGTTGTGCTTGATTACAGTAAGGTGAAGCCTGACCACTTGCCCGTGAATTTATCCACGCTGTAGTGTGTGGGAGGATTCCGTTTTGTTGTACTCAATAAATCCATGTTGTTAATTAAAAAATAAATATTTCTTTTCGGTGTTAGGTACGGTCTTGAGTTGTGGTAATGAATAAAGTACTTTTCTTCCTATCTAAGAGACGGGGCACAGCTTCGGTGGCGACAAAGCCTTCTATATTCGCTGAATCCCCTATATACCTGCCTTGGAAAGCATCAACTCTAGTAGAGGGAGAACCAGCGCTGTGTTTTCTTTCTATTGGTTTGTGGCGAAAACCTAGCTAAATGTCCGTCTGATGGCAAGTGGCTACTGCAGCCCATGTACATACGCAAGCAACTTCCATCGGAGAAGGTTACAGATGATGATGGAAGATGGAATACTCACAGCCTGTAATTATATTGGCTCTCTATACCTATCAATACACAACAGTGGTTTAAATAATGTTGGTTTAAATAGTGATGTTAGAAAGAAACATTTATTAGCATTGCAATTCCCTTTATCTCATTTCGAATGGAGGTTTTCACGGAGTACTTTCGACTGTCTGTTTGTTTCAATTTGTTTAACGAAGTTTTGAAATATTACGTTTCAACTTCGCAAGCAGTTCGATGTAATATGATATCGTTGTTTTTGTCTTTCGAAAGCTGCGTAAAGGCGGAAATGAACACCTAACCTTTTAAATTCAAACAGTATTTGTGAAATGTTATATTTTTGATGACTATCATATCATTAATGTTTTTCTTATGGGAAAGGCGCCACAGGAACATGCGGTTCACCTGATGGTGAGTGACCACAGACATAATGATATTTAGGAGATGGGAGTGGGACTCACCGAATGAAGGGCAGAAGCACATGACGTCTCTATTTCACGCCGGTGCTCTGAGCGGTCGTCGTAGGACCCCAGTCGAGCCGGTCCACTCGAGCAGCGGCAATATCCACTGCATGGCTCTGACACGTAACGTGCAAATGAGCAACGTTTAAATTTAACAACCCACTTCTCAACGGTTGATTTTCCTGGTGCTGAGTCCGAATAATGTATATCAAGCCAAGCCTTGACTTCAATAGTATTTTTTTTCGCCAAAAAGCAATGCTTTATTAACACAAGAAATTCCTTTTTATCCATTTTTTTTAAACAAACAAAAGTTCCTTCACTCATAATACTATATCGGACAAACTTATCAGTTTATCTTACGACAGTTGTCAAATTTATACACGTGTCTTTTGAAGGTTAGGGCTAACTAAAAATGATATTAATTTAATACTAGTGGCGCCATCTATGTGTCAGCCTGCGAACTATGCAGCCCACCTGTTATGTGTGCGTTGGCGGCCTTTAAGTATATTTGGGAGATGGGTGGATACAGTAATCTATAGCTATGAATCTATGGCAGCCTAGTGGCCAGAGCGCTCCCTTTAGTTGCATAGAGCGCGAGTGACCTGGGTTCGATCCCCAGTATCGGCACCACTAAATGTGTTAATAGGAATTTCAAGTATAATATTTACTCCGTTCAGAGATGAAGGAAAATATTGAAAGCGAACGACCATGACTGAGAAATAATAAATAATATCATTTGGACTACATTTGAAGTGTTACGCAGTGTTATTATTTAGTAAACGTTCTCGAAAGTTCTCGAATAGCTTCAACATAGACTGCAGCATCGCTGAACATAATCTATGACAGCTGCGAGAAGTCTCGTACATCGCCGTGCATAAACGTTTCCGTCCGTCCGTCTGTCGGTAGCGGGAACGCTTAATTTCCCCCGGGAACTATGTTTTGTTTGCTCGCCGTCGATCTGACATCGGATGAGGAGATAATTGAACACTGTTCGCAATTATAATTCGTTGTGAAACAAGCGTTTCGCTGATTAAATACTTGACTTATAAACCGTAATGTGTAAGCTAACAGGTGCCCTCTTCAAAGCTTTTGATAGTGTTCGTTTCGTTAAGAATTACGTCGTGACAAATATACCTTTGAAATATACTTGTTTATTAAGCACTGGTTTGAAATGAGACTATTATTTATGGATTTTTGCGCGTTTAATGTTCCCGACTTTTTCAGTACTCTGCAGCACCCGTGGTCTCGGGGGGCATAGAGGTGTTACACGTCCTGATGTCATAGTTAACTCCGGCCACCTTAGACTTTTAATTATTAACTCAAACCCTATCGATGGCGGGTTACTATCTAAATATATCCCGTGTCTCACAACTGGACATACACCACATACCTTTCCATGAAAGCTTCTTCTAAAGCTGATACACAAAGTATTAACCCAGTGCAAAACTACTTATTCTGTTAGTTCAAGAAACGTCTCCAGGCCTGCGCCACTCGCATGTTTAACGTAGTAAGCTATCCGTGGCCGTAGGGGAATCAATTTGTGTCGCAGTCTCGCCTGGTTGCGGTAGATGTAATCTGTAGAATAGGTATAGGCCTATAGTACAAAGCTAGGTAGCTTTGGACTCCATCGATCCGCCTAATTTTGGTATGGTGATTATATCGAGATAATCATCCCGCCACCATTCGCTAGGTATTCCGATTTACAAGGCTGTTCCTTTAGTCACCTCTTACGACACCCATAGAAGTGGCCCTTACGTGGTAGAGCCAAGCAGCGGCTTATGCTGCTGCTCGAATGGACCGGCACGACCGGGTTCCTACCACCGCCTAACAGAATACCGACGTGAAGTAGATGCATCTTTTACCCATCTCCCAAATACCCTTATAGGCCGGTAACGCACCTGCAGTACCTTTGGTGTTCCAGATGTACGTGGGCGACGGTAAACACTTACCATTAGAAGAGCCGCATATCCAATAAAAGAAAGAAAATAAAGCGGGTGGTAGATTCTTACGCATGAAGTAATTAAATTGTCACCTTCTCGTAAGATTGCGATGGCCACCTTACACTGCGATTAGAAACACACGTTATGTTTAAACGTTTAAACGTTATGCGTTCCTGGTTAATTTATATTAAGTATAGATCTGCATCTGCCCGCCAACCCGCACTGGAGCGGCGCGGCGGGCCCTTCCCGGCTCCTAAGCCCTCTCTGATACTCGTATTTGAGAAGGAGGCCTTTCCCCAGCAGTGGGCAATTATACGGGCTGCTACTTTATTTATTTTTTAATAGATCTGCATCATTATTGCGTTGTATCCAAATCATTTGTATTTGGATTTATGAAAAACGATCAGATCACAAGAGTTTTTGCTCACGTTGAAATGTAATCTTTGGCTTCGTCTCCGAGTACTTTTATTAATATCTTCACGTGTTCGTATCAGCAGCGTAATGAATACGTTAAGCTTGGTGACTTAGCGCGTTTCATTACAACGTTATAATGTTGACAGTCAAACAGAAACTCAGATCGGAGGTCGTCGCCATGGTGACGTGGTTAGTGGGGGTCGCGGTATTGTTTCCGGTATTTGCGTAACATACATACATCTATTCACGCCTTGTTCCCAACGGGGTAGGCAGAGACAATCTCCTTCCACTTGCTACGGTCCTGACATAAGTGTTTCGCTTCTTCCACTTTCATCAATCTTCGCATGCATACTCATTGGTTTAGAGTACTCTTGACCTGGCCTTTTTTCGGAACGTCTCCGATTTGATCGTGAAATGTTCGCCTAGGTCTTTCTCTCCCGACTCTACCATTTATTTACACTCGCCTCATATATTTGTTTCGTCAACCTACTTTCATTCATGCTCTCCACATGTCCAAAGCAGCTCAGCATCCCATTCTCAATTCGTCTTTCACGCCACAACGCTCTCTGATCACATTATTTCGAACCCTGTCAGTTATCTTCACATCAATCATACTTCTTAACGCTCTCATTTTTACTGCATTTCATGCCTCTTCATAGCGTACTCTTACTAGCGTAATCAATGCTAAATTGTTATACAGATTGTCCTAGTTTTACTTGATATCTAATTTTATTTGTTAATCGTAAGCTTGGCGACAAATCACCGGAAAAACTTGGAAAGAAAAGCATTGTTGTAAAGCAAACGAAACGTCGCGAATATTAAAACTAGTTTCGTTTCAAATGTGTAGTGTTCGCGTAAATACAAGAAATCTTTAGTGTTTTTTTGGGAGTTAAAGGGCTTTGCAGTTCCAAGCCTTACATTAATACAACGACAAACCGACGTACCGTGACTGTTTTAGTGATGGCTCCAATCGTTATTTTAGTGATAGCTAAATGAAATTCTTTCTTATAGTCAACAGAACACTAGACGTTGAATAAATGATTCAGCTCTTCAGCGACATTGGCAAAGTTCAACGTATCATTCTTTTATATTTCATCGGCCCAAAGTAAGAGTGCCGCTCGTAAATCCGGCACCGCAACGTGGACAGTAAAACTTGAGGCTTGACCTTCTTCTATTATATACGGCCGGCCCCTCGGCCCGTGTCCATCTGGGCGCTACATGCGCGCATACATTAATACAGATTTCACAAACCATCGATTCAACGAAAAGAAAAATGTAACGTAGATGTTCTTTGTGATTGTACAAAGCAAATATATGTAGATATATAGGTTTATACAAATTTGCATACACGTAATGTCTATGAATGTTTGGTTCAGACGTGTGACAGATAGGACTCGTGAGATTTAATGACAATGACAATATTTCGTGTGCGTCGACTCGAACGAGTACATTCATTTGATGGAGATTTAATTATGTAAATAAACATTACGATATGGAAATATAAGTACGTACAGACAAAAACTTAATTTTTTATTAAAAATAAGGGGGACGTAGGACCCGTGGTAGTCTAGTGGTCAATGTTCTCGCTTTAATATGACCTATGTTCGATTCCCGGTGCCACAAATACGGTTGGTATTTTAAATGCTGAGTTTACCACCTGCTGGACGGTGAAGGGAATCTTCTTTCGGAACTCGGCGTGTCCGAGAATTAATAAGAAGGTATAATTTCGAGAACGTGGGAAGTTCGCCAAAACGCACTCTGGCAGCGTGGCGGACACGGATCCAAAACTATCTCGTTTCAGAGCAAGCCTTTGATCTGCGGAGGGCATTAACAGGCTGCTATTTTACTTTAACTTTTGCTACATTTAATCAAAATGGCGACGCTTCTGAGATGGAATGCATAGCAGTAAATGTAAAATCTCATTACGCAACAATTTTTCACTCTTACACTGTGAGAGTGAGTGTTTGTTCCCTGGACGAGCCGGCAAACATTATTACAATTATTACATTGTTCCCTTTCGATTTAATCCGATTAAGTAGTGGTGCTGATAGATTATGTTTCAGATTTCGTTTCATTCGAATTTAGATTCTTAAATTTCATCATCATCATTTCAGCTTATCACAAGTCCACGGCTGAACACAGGCCTCCCCCAAAGATTGCCACGAAGCTCGGTCCAGAGCCACCTGCATCCATTAACTTCCCGCAACACTGCGCAGGTCGTCACTCCATCTTGTGGGGGGTCGTCCTACACTGCGTTTGCCTGCCTCTATCACGCAGTGATACATCGAGCATAGCCCTTTCCAAAGCGCGCTGAGTAACTTTGAGCTTCCTTATACGGCCTATATTCTTAACTTTAGTCCTCCATTATTCCATAGCGTCGAAAAAACAAAAAAACAGTTTTAACATGCCCATGCTACTTCTTATCTGCAACGTCGAGTGCTAAAGGCTAATTTGTTATATGATTAGTCGCCGACACGAAACTAATGGGGGGTCGTTCAACCGGCGCCCATCCCAGACGTCGACCCGTGATTAGTCAGTTCTCGGTTCGTTAATATTTGCACTGACCAACTAAGGCTCGAGTAGGCCGAGGTGATCTTGACTTATCGCGCACATTCACTGCCGGGATGAGTCGAATGGAGAGCTGAGTTCCACTGCTGGGGCATACACGACCCTGGTAAGAGAGAGCTCGCTTAAATTTTCTAGTACGGCCCCACTAAAATTGTTTACAGCTGTTTTGAGTGCTGAATTTAACCCAAGTGCTCGGCGGTGAAGGTATACGTCGCGAGTAAACCTGTCATGTCCGAGAAATAATAAAAGAATATTATTTCGAGGAGGCGTTAAGATCGCCGACCCGGACCGGAGCCGCGTGGTGAACCTTCCCCGGCTCCAAAACCCTTTTCAAACTAATCGAAAGCCACGTGATATGACACGCCGTAAATTAAAAAGTACGCGATTTTCATAAAATATACTGCTATTCCTTTTGCAAAAAAACCTATTTTTCAAAAGCAGTTCACTCTCAACGTTATCTGTGTAAATAATGCGCCATAAATTCTAATTTCTTACACATCCAACAGTTCTTTTTTTTTTAGAACACCGTTTTTGTGTGCTTTGTAGGTTGACTTTAATCTGAGAGACGCTGCCAATATTTACTTTAGCCAGTGGTACTGCATTCTGTAATCTACTTTTCTCTCCGTCGATTCTAACTTTGCTTTTTATTTATATATCCTACATATGTCTTTAAAAATGTAACTATTGAGACTGAAAGTCTACTTAAGAAAGATACACCAAAACGGCGAAATATCGTCTAAAAGTCATTTAATATTAATGTTAGTAATAAAATAAAAATCTTGTATTTACGCTAACACTACACATTTTAAATGAAACTATTATTTATGGATTTGATCGTGTCCCCCGTGACCACGGCTGCTGTAAAGCAATCGGAACGTCGAGAATTTGAAAACAAAATTTGAGCCAAATAAGCCTTGGAATCCCTGTTTGCAGTTATTTCCATTAGCTTTTGGTAAGAATTCAGGAAGTAGTCGTTAGATATATGCTTAAGTGAAACGGGATTCCCTACGACAACTTTAATTTTTTTTTTAATGGGAATGGCGGAAAACTTGCATGCGGTCTACCTGGGACACCTGCTTTTAAAGGCCGGCAGCGCATCTGTAGCATCTATGGTGTAGTGGATGTTCGTGGGCGTCGGTGATCACTTAACATCGGGTGAGCCGCACGCTCGTTTGCCCCCTTCTTCTATAAAAAAAAAAAACCTGCATCAACACTGCACTGGTTGTGGCCGGCGCATGAGCCCCTTTTACGTGCTGTTAAAGAAGAAGTTAAATTGCATAAAGTTAAAAGAATGTTTGCATCTACATAAAAGTGATTCGGAGATAAGTACGCAGTGGTTCAAACCCACCCGGGCACGGGAACCCGTGCGGGAAACATTTTGCATCTGTTACTTAAGACAGGGCAGTGTTCTCTGACGTTTCCAACTACTGCACCTCCCACTCATACCTCCCAGACGAGAACCGATTTACTGTTCTTGTATAATGCTTTCAGCCTTTTTTATTTTGTACTATTAAAATAATAAGGTTGTAGTTCTTCTTCACAGGGCAGTATTATGTTCGTTTTGATTTTTTTTTATTTGTGCATTTAGTAAGTAAGAAAATTCGCAGCCCGTAACTGTCCAGGTGCTGGGAAAAGGCAAACTCTCAATATTTGCGATAGTTTTGGAGCCGGGAATGGTCCGACGCGTTGATCTTGATCGGTTTGGTGGACTTCACGTGTCCACGAAGTAATATTCTTTATTATTTCTCAGACATGCAGGTTTCACGTGGTAAATTGAGCTCTTAAAATTAGTATTGATAATTTTAGTGGTGACGGCTCCGTGGCACGAACCCAGGTCACTCGCGTACCTACTATGAAATTGAAACGATCGCCTTAACTACTGGGATACCTCGCCTCTGTAAAAATAAGAACAACGAATCATAATGCATAATTCTGATAAATATTAGTATATATATATCACTGACAACGCTGCCCGTCAATGGGCTGATTTATTAAGGTTTACATTCACTATTTTGTGAAATAAGGTTTGTGTATATTTACACACACCTTATTTCACAACAATTCCGTGTGATCAAATTATTCCGTGTTATTTTTCACATCAAAGTCTTCTCAGATAAACTGACTGTGGATAAATTTAAAACGCCGTATGATTTTGAAAATGTTTGTGTTTGTCCCATAGTCGTCGATTGTGACTATACCCATGAAATGTGATGGGGTGGCAAATACTAAAAGCCGCCACCGCACGGCGACGCTAGTTCAAATGAAACTTTAATAATAATGTTTTGGTGCCAAACAAAACTCAAATGCCTAACAAATCCATCTCCACGTGAACTTTATTATTTCCATCACGAGATCTGTTACCTTTTAGGTCGGCCCTAAAGGTTTTACAGCCGCTATTCCTTTCTACATTCCTCTTTGCGCCGCTCGACTTTTATAAAAACCTCTGCCCGTTCCGAGAGAGCTTTGCGACTGCGGCACTCCGCTGGATTAGACTGACTTTAATATGTCACATGGCGTAAGCGTCTGTTGGGGACAGTTCGCTGTAGAGCTCGAAGGACCAAGTAGCTTTTTCAATTTGTTAATGTCCATTTTGGTAGAAACCTCCATTTAAATTCTCATATATAATATTTAAAGGAGTGTGCTGTTTTTGACATAAATTAATCCTACTGCAAAATTTAATAATTTTTTTTTCTTTTATCACATTTTGTATCATTGTTTATTGTATTCCAGTGTCTCTTCCACCATCCTGAATGAAGCTTACTTGATACTTCTTTACTTTTATACAAAAGATTAAGATAATAAATTACAATGAACATGCGTTGGAGCTGCAGTGAAGTGATCCTTCTCTGCAGGCCAACTGAGAAAGCCAAAGTAGCTTAGCGCGCTATGGAAAGGACCCTGCTCGGTGTTTCTCTGCGCGATAGGATCTACAACGATGATATCGCAAGAACTAGGGTAACCGACATAACCGTTAGGATTAGCAGGCTAAAGTGGCAATTGGCCGGCCACATAACTCGCAGAACAGACAACTGGTGGGGAAGAAATGTTCTCGAGTGGCAGTCACGTACAAGTAAACGCAGTGTGCCTCCGCCAAGATGGAGTGACGACCTGCGCAGTGTTGCGGGAAGTCGATGGATGCAAGTGGCTCAGAACCGAGCTTTGTGGCACTCTTTGGGGGACGCCTATGTTCAGTGAGCTTGTGATAGTTTTAAATGATGATGATGGAGCTGCATCAAAAAAAAATAAGTGCAGTCCTGCTCGGTATAGGTACGATTGAAAGCTGGTTAGTGTACTGAAAAAACTGAAGCGGCGGCTTATGCTTCTGCTCGATTGTGCCGGTTTGTCCGGGGCAGTATCATAGCTCGCAGAATACCGGCGTGTAGTAGAGGCATCCTGCGCTTCTACGTTTCGTTTGGTTTGTGAGGTAACCGGTGGCCTACTCCCGATATCCCACCTCCCTCCCTACATATTCTTAAAGGCCGGCAACGCATCTGCAGCTTCTCTGCTGTTGCAAATGTACGTGGGCGTCAGTAATCACCATAAAGAACCCCAGTCTAATAAGAAGTAAACGAGTATATGAAAAAATTGACTGTAAAACCATAGTGAGCTTTTTGAGAATAGCCAACAATATTTAATTAAACCCTCAAATAAATAAACATATAAAAGAGTAACGTATCAAAAAAGAATAATGTCTAGTCGTTTTGTGGTGTGTGGTCGGTTCTATGGCGTCGTTTTATGTGCCGTAAAAAGACGAACACAAATACAGACAGTTCACCTCACTGCCCTATTCAGTGTTATCCTTGCGCATATGGGCGTCTCGCGGCGGTATCCCATCAGTTAATTCCATGTTCGTATGTCTGTTGTTGATGTAGATAAGCTGCGAATAAAACTGTAACGACTGGCCGACTTCGACTGCATAAATGAATATGGCAATTTTTCGGTCGGCCAAGAATAATACGATGTCTTATTTATTAGTACAGTTGTGGTGCATGTTTGTATTTACCAATAGCAGCACGGTATTAGACACTACTTCATGTACCTGGGGTGAATGCGCCAATCACTGCCTGCCAAATGTGGTAACGGACCAATCGTGTAACGATAATGATGAAACCTCACTTCACGATGATAAATAATCCTCGGATGTCACGCCAACACTCTTGTTGCGAACGGAATGGATATGGACACCAAGCAGCACCGCACCGCACTTGTTCGTTGTCATCAAGGCGATATGATGTTGGAAAGAATAGGATTCTTCGCAGCGAAACGGGGGCTTAATTAATGAAATCAATAAGACTTACTTCAGATCTAAAAATCAACAATTTGCGTTTTACGTTGGGCCGGGGAGTGGGCTTTCGAATACTTCACTCGCGGAACGAAATGCACAAGCACAAGATGCTTCCAATTCACGCCGGTATTCTGCGAGGTTGTGGTTATTACCCCGGTCGAGCGGGAGCTGAAGCTCGAGGCTCTAACACGTACCAAAAAAATAATGCTTTCTCCCTGCGTTAGCGAAACCGCCAAATATACGATACGATACGATACGATTTATTAATTTACACAACACAAAAGTTACAAGTAATACAATTATAGAGAATAAACATGTAAAAACAAAAAGAAATAATTTAAGAGAAAGAGTTTATAATTTATACCCGTGTCGTGTCAAATGAAACGATGCTGACTCAGCATAGTGTCGCGGGGTTAACCCCAACGCTGATTTTCAGTCAGCACCGACCCTATTGCGCGATGTACTTCGCATACTGTTTCATTGTCCTGTCAATTCGCACATTTATAATACAAATTGCTAATTTTAAAAATTTCGGTATTCAATCGAGAGTGGTGTCGCATGCAACGAACTATATAAACAAACTACGAACGCCCGCGGGGTTCGATTCTCCTCGAATCGTAAAATAGTTGTTAAGCTACGTTTTATAGCGAATGTTTGGAATGCGCAGTGTTTGGAATCGCCTTCACCTATATATCGCGGCCGATTACTTGCATCCCGAGGCGCGCGTAACCACTGCGGGGTTTTTTTTACATAACTCTTACGGACGAAGGTTTTCTGCGAGTTTTAAATGAACTCACTTTTGTGTGCCTTTTCTGCAAATATGTGTCACATAACAAGACATACGATGGTGGATAAAACTCATGACTGCGCTTGTGGGTTTCGTCATAAACGCCGGCATAATAACAGTGCCATTTTAAATTGTTCAGGTAGATCAGGTGGATTGCATCACAAAAACTGTAATTTTAGGTGCTCAATATGCCTCGTGCTGGACGGTGAAGAAAAATATCTTTAGACAGCTTGCGTGTCTGAGAAATAATGAATAGGAGTATTGAGAGGAGACTTCAGCGCAGATGTAAGATATTTACAGACATTGAAAAGTCTACTTATGGATTCGATAATGTGTCCGAGGGTCACATGACCCCGATGCCATATTGTTCGAGCGAACAAAACCAGCTCACTCGGGACAGTAGCCCTAGTGACGGTCCAAAAAGTCCTAAGTCGCGTGACGTCAGTCGGCGCGCCTCGAAGCGAGGCACCGGCAATGCGACAAACCGATTTGGCCTTTCTAAATGTTACCTCGTTACTTCAAATCTAGGCCGCTTCGCCTCGTTTTATAGTTTAATGTGTTATTTTTAATTAACATTATCTTTGTAATTATGTAGTAATAATTTGCTGTTCACGAATCTGTAAGTCTGTGTTCGCAGGGTGTGTGGAAGGTTCAGGGAATGGGTGCATTTGGCCAACGAACGCTCTAATGTTGATAAATTCAATAATAGAAAGACTGTGTCTCTGAGGGAATATTACTAAGAGATTGACTTTCATTCAAAAATAAAGAGAGAGTGAGACATAGCGGTGGACCTTTATTTTTTTACGTCAATTCAGGATTGCATTTGCATTGCAGCAAACATCTCTAGACATCTATTCTTATCTGGAGTGCCTATTTTAATTTCTTTAGGTCTTAAGGTCTTTTCTTTTTACCAAATGCTAACATAAACCTTACTGGCAGACAAATGTATGTCTGGCGGCCGACGGATAGATACTCCATCTATCCTAAAGTTGTGTACCCAAATTCTACATACTGGTGCGAAGCAATACCACTAGGGTGGTGTACACTGTGCTCACTGACCAAGGGGGTTAGTTATCAGCGTGATGAATATTAGAAAATATAAAATGTAATATAATATATATTAATATAATATATATAATAATATAAAACCCATGCTCGCTCTGGCGCTTCCGATCAGTAGAGAGCTTCAGCAGTGAACTTAGAAAGGTTGGAGATGACGAGAGCTGTGCTCCTCCTCGGGACTACAATAAAAATTATAGGATTTTATTTCCGGGCTTTATTTAATTGTTCAGTTTGACTACACACAGATAGATAAGAATGTCTTGCGTGCACATACACGTGGCTAGCCAAAGAGTCCGGTGCCGATGCGGCTGCCTCCGAAGCGGCCTCTGCCGAAGCCCGAGCCGCCGCCGCGGGCGCCCGCGCGCTGCCCGCCGCCCCCGCTCCGGGTTCCGTGACCTCCCTTCCCGCTCGACACGTGCGCGGAGTCGTGCTCCGAATTAGTAAACTGAAAAATTTGAACTTTATATAAACTCTTTCGAAGATATATATCACAATGGAGGTGGTCAGACGTCTAGACCAACACATTCATTTTAGTTGTTTCAACCCATTTTTCAATAGAAGTTATATGGGCCAACGTGACAGGAGCCTAACGCCATCTTAGTGTTTAGGCCAGCGATGAAAGTAGCACCTACATGAGCATCGATGAACAAATGGGAGATTGGCGTGCTCCACACAGGGATACAAACTCATGCTTCTTGATTCATAGGCAGATCTCCTTTTAGAACTATACATTTATATAAGCATTGCATTGTCGCACTTGAGTTGCTGCTCATCCAAATCCCACAGACTAACAGTTCCTCTCATGGGATGGATATTCGACCATTATTCGTTCGCTTGTGAATTTACATATTAGGTGGTTGTCAGTACTCAATGGAGAAAAGTGATGGTACCCAAAATTATGCCACTTACCGATGTGAAACTGTCTCTGTTGTGACCTTCGTCGAACCGTCCCCCCCCACCGTGAGTGTCAAAGCCTCGCCTGCCACTGCCGCTGGCGATGTCGTCGAAACGCCGGCCCCCGCGCTCCCGGCCGCCGAACTCGTTCCGGAATCCGAGGCCCGCGGCGCCCTCGACGACGAAGCAGGCCACCAGGCACGCGAGGGTAATAACGACCTGAAAAACGCCGGTGGTTGGGTCGTGTTACTTCGAGCTGTATACACAATTCTGATATTGTATTATATTTTTGAAGTCGGTGTTTTGTGCGTCAATTTTTTTTTTAATTTATTGATTCCAATATCTGATTAATAATCTTTAAATTTGTCAAGTTGAAGACTTTACCTGAAGTTTATCATGTTTAATTATGAATTATCTATCAATTAATTGAAATAAAGTTTAAAAAAAATCACCTCTGTTTGAATTTCTCCTGTGTCGCGAAACAGCAACCCTAAGCTTCGAAGGTAGAGAGTACCAACTAAGGTATCGGGGTGTAATATGGAGTAATTTGCTGTATCGCTTTTTCATAAATAGTCAGTTAGAAATACATAAGCAGTCATGCCTGCCACCCATAGGGATTGGCAGAGATTACAGATTTACATTCGGAACGAAACACAAACAAACGAGTTTCCGCGACCCGCCCGTAACCTCTACGAGAGATGGAAGGAGTTGGTTGGCGCACCGTCGTTGATTTAGCTCCAGAAGTTTGCTATGAGATTTTTAAGGCAAAAAACCACAGTCAGAAAATTATCATAAACAAAAGATCCCTCACCAAGTTCTTCATGTTGCCGTCTTCTTCTCCGCTTCACGTTTGAATAACTCACCAACATTGCCACCGAATTTAATGCTTCTCTTTATCACGACAGTCATTTACGCATATCGATTTTTAATCGCTTCGCAGCCTCCACGATCTGGAAATAGCCGTGTGGTAATGTGACATGTCGTTTATGTAACAATTTGTAGGAATTTTACGTTCATATCAATATTATTACACGATTATTTCTCAAAGAACCAACGGAAGTACGACTGTGGTAAAACTAATCAGTAAATAGACGGTTTTCCCTGTGTAGTGTCCAAAATCGTGTGACGAACTGCGCTGTGTGGCGGACTGCGGGACGTCGCCGGTTGCTGGTGCCTCAGGAGCGTGGGCTTGCGACAGGCTTTAATGATGCAATGATAACGTCAAACTGTAACGATACTGTTCACAGATTATCTATAGGCGATCTATGTCTCTATACCGGACGAGGCTCTGGCGATCGAGTGATGGACGATGATGGGAACGGCTATTCACTCGATGGTAAGGGATTACCGTAGCTCACGTACATCTGCAACACCAGAGATTTTCACCGTGGGCACCGGGGATCGAACCCAAGTCACCCGCGCTCTATAAAACTAATGCGAGCACACTGACCTCAAGGCTACCACGGCTCCGTATATTATACGTTTTGTAATAACGAAGGAACGTTGAGGCACACGTAGTTTTATTGTTGAGCCATAAACCGAGCGTGCAGTGAGATCGGTGGCTGGTGTTGTTTTAAGAAAACTGCATGTCTGGGTAATAAAAGATATTTCCGGTATATTTGCTATCCTCCTTCAATAGGTCTTACTTAGGAGTCTTCTGGGTAGGCAGTAGGTACCGCCCTCTCACTTATTTCTACCGCCAACGTTACGGTTAGGAGCGTATAGAGAGTCAGAATTATCACAGTCTGTGCGGCATTCTATTTTATTACTTGGGGATTCAACGCATCTATGACTCATTGTAGTCCTTGGACTGGAGTGGGTGCAGTAGCCACTCACTACCAGGTGGACGGGTGGGTCGCTTGTCAGTATAATTCTAATACAGAAAGCCATTTAATCTTATTGATAATAATTATTATTTCTTGTACTAGTTTCACAAGCCATATTTTTTTTTTATAAATTACCGACCGGTTTCGCCTTACGGCATCTTCAGGGTATTCAATTAGTTCAGTCTCCGAAGCACTGGAGTTGTGATGTCTTCAATGAGAGATTGATCCCGGTGCTCAAAAACTAGGACAAAACCCGTGGCTATTAGTGGGAACTCAATACACTGAATTGTTGATATTACACCGTGTAGAAGGATATGTTGTGTTTAAGATTTGGGCATTTATAAAACTAATGCGAGCACACTGACCTCAAGGCTACCACGGCTCCGTATATTATACGTTTTGTAATAACGAAGGAACGTTGAGGCACACGTAGTTTTATTGTTGAGCCATAAACCGAGCGTGCAGTGAGATCGGTGGCTGGTGTTGTTTTAAGAAAACTGCATGTCTGGGTAATAAAAGATATTTCCGGTATATTTGCTATCCTCCTTCAATAGGTCTTACTTAGGAGTCTTCTGGGTAGGCAGTAGGTACCGCCCTCTCACTTATTTCTACCGCCAACGTTACGGTTAGGAGCGTATAGAGAGTCAGAATTATCACAGTCTGTGCGGCATTCTATTTTATTACTTGGGGATTCAACGCATCTATGACTCATTGTAGTCCTTGGACTGGAGTGGGTGCAGTAGCCACTCACTACCAGGTGGACGGGTGGGTCGCTTGTCAGTATAATTCTAATACAGAAAGCCATTTAATCTTATTGATAATAATTATTATTTCTTGTACTAGTTTCACAAGCCATATTTTTTTTTTATAAATTACCGACCGGTTTCGCCTTACGGCATCTTCAGGGTATTCAATTAGTTCAGTCTCCGAAGCACTGGAGTTGTGATGACTTCAATGAGAGATTGATCCCGGTGCTGAAAAACTAGGACAAAACCCGTGGCTATTAGTGGGAACTCAATACACTGAATTGTTGATATTACACCGTGTACAAGGATATGTTGTGTTTAAGATTTGGGCATTTATAAAGCAATGAAAACTATCATATTAAACGTATTTATTTAGTAAGGGTCCGTGGAAGGATACAACCCTTTTTTTCTCAAAGCCATCTTCACCTGCACCTAGTCCACCCATCTCACTGAGACCCGATGCGATATCGTTTTGTCACCAGAGACTGACTCCCCGCTCTCCGATGTTTGATATCAAAAACGACATATAGCAACACCTGACACGTTTCGATGACGTATAAGTTTTTTTGACAAAAGATTTTGTGTTCCTTTTGTTAACGAATTAAACTCTAATGATTTCTTGTCCATCCCTGCAGGACGTATGAGGAAACTCAAAGTTGCTCAGCGCGCTATGGTAAGGGCTATGCTCGGTGTTTCTCTGCGTGATAGAGTCTGCAACGATGATATCCGCAGCAGAACTAAGTTAACCGACATAGCCGTAAAGATCAGCAAGCTGAAGTGGCAATGGGCCGGCCACATAGCTCGCAGAACTGACAACCGTTGGAGAAAAAAGGTTCTCGAGTGGCAGCCAAGTACAGGCAAACGCAGTGTAGGACGACCCCCCACAAGATGGAGTGACGACCTGCGCAGTGTTGCGGGAAGTTGATGAATGCAGGTGGCTCAGGACCAAGCTTCGTGGCAATCTTTGGGGGAGGCCTATGTTCAGCATTGGACTTGTGATAGGCTGAAATGATGATGATGATGAAAATGATGATTTCTTGCATTTACACGAACACTGCACATTTGAAATTATTTATTAGAGAATAAACATATTTTTTCGAACTTTATCGCGTTATATATAATTAAAGTTGAAGGTAGCCCGTGTTAACTATGACATGGGGACGTCTAACACCTCATCGCTCCCGCGACCACGGGTGCTGAAAAGCACTCGAAACGTCGAGAACATTTAAACAAGATTTAACGCTTAAATATAACGGAAATAATAGTTTCATTTCAAATGAATTGAACCCTGTCCGTTGACAGTGGAAAGAGTCGACACTTCTGCCCACCTCGTGTTTTGTCGCAGGCGTGAATATGTGTGTGTTGAGTGGATGTAGCTGTAGATAAGTCTGCAATTTATATACAGACACGTCTTGTTAAGTCTTTTCTATCTCGAGTCGAGCCACTGTCCCGAGATTTTTCATTCGCTGCACACACGACTCGAGACTGAATATCGTAAGATACGTAGTGCAGTGGAGGTTGTGACGATAATAGAGGGTGGAGTGTGCCAAGTCGCACCCCTTTATTATGTTAACGCGCATTCATGTTGAGAATATTAGAAGTGGAGACTGCGTAACAAAAATTTGTCGCCTGTAGTCTAGCCCGTAACTTATTATGTTTTTAATATTTAAATACATAAGTGTTTAAAAGTAAAGAAATATTGTTATTAAATCACTTGCCGGTAGAGTAATACTCAGTATTAATATATTATAACGAGATGTTATGGTGATCGCAGAAATGCTGTTTCCGTGTTCTATATAATATATTCATATATTAATATATTCATATTCATAGTATTAATAATAACAAAAGAGACGTTCGTGTAGTTGTTTCCGCGCGTTTCTCGTACGTCTGTAGAATCTCATTACGCGACTTCGACAGGTTGTGAAGAAAAGATGTTTGATGAACCGAAGTTATGTTTCTAACGACGGTAAACAAATGTATTTCGATGCATTGGTTGCAGCGCGTACTGTCCCGTACTAATAAGGAAAAAAAAAACTTTTCCCGAGCCTAAATTGAATCGGGAAGTTTTCAAAAAGATTTCTTATTTATATATATATTATTTCGACGATATAGTTAATTATAAATCACTAACCCTTTGGGGTGTAAGGGGAAATGTTAAACTGCATTTGTTGTGCCCAGTTGATTAACGAACGTGGCTTTGAGAAGCAACTGATGGGTTTCCGCCATCCGAATATACTAAACTCAATATACGACAGATTTAGTGATGGGGAATAGCATCACCGGTGCGAGGGTACCGGCATTGCGTTCACCAACCCACCCCGACCAGCGTGATGATGTGCCAGCGTGGGTAAATATTTTATGCATAGCATAAAATTAACTCTAAACAATTTTTATTGTAGTTTTTATTATATCGTATTTGTAATTGTGTGGTGCCGCCTGAATCTAATATAGAGTTTCCTTAAATCATCGATGTTTAGACACTTTAACAATAATTTAATTTGTAATTTTTCGATTTACAATGTCGAGAATTGACGTATCAAATTTAAAATGTTCTTGGTAATTTTAACTAATAAAATCACTGGACCAATCTTAATATTGTTGATCGCGTGCGCTCTGCAGCCCTGTCGATGATACCGCAGGCGAGCTGGAGCAACCCGGTTGCTACCCCGGTGCACGTGGAGCCGTCGGGGAGAGGGTGTACCAACAGCGGGCCGCCGGCGTGTAACTTAGACTCTGCATTCTTAGCGATATTTATTCATGTGGTTTTGTTTCCATTTTTGTTTTCTGTTCTGTCATTTCTTTAATTTGTTATACAGTAGCAAATGTGTAATTCAAACATTTCGTATATTATGTATATTTTATTTTTATTCATAGCAACATTACAGACATCTTTATAGATATAATCAGTATAACGAAGAGAAATGATCGTTGGACGAATAAAAAAAAGAATCAATACGTCTGAGACTTTATTCTGCTTGAAAGTTCTTGTGCAGGTACTTAGCAGGTATGCTAAGTATAGGTCTAGCCAAGGTGCCCGCGGCTGGAACCCCGTCCTCCTTTGCCGAAGCCGGTGCCGGCATTGGTTCACCAACCCACCCCGACCAGCGTGATGATGTGCCAGCGTGGGTAAATATTTTATGCATAGCATAAAATTAACTCTAAACAATTTTTATTGTAGTTTTTATTATATCGTATTTGTAATTGTGTGGTGCCGCCTGAATCTAATATAGAGTTTCCTTAAATCATCGATGTTTAGACACTTTAACAATAATTTAATTTGTAATTTTTCGATTTACAATGTCGAGAATTGACGTATCAAATTTAAAATGTTCTTGGTAATTTTAACTAATAAAATCACTGGACCAATCTTAATATTGTTGATCGCGTGCGCTCTGCAGCCCTGTCGATGATACCGCAGGCGAGCTGGAGCAACCCGGTTGCTACCCCGGTGCACGTGGAGCCGTCGGGGAGAGGGTGTACCAACAGCGGGCCGCCGGCGTGTAACTTAGACTCTGCATTCTTAGCGATATTTATTCATGTGGTTTTGTTTCCATTTTTGTTTTCTGTTCTGTCATTTCTTTAATTTGTTATACAGTAGCAAATGTGTAATTCAAACATTTCGTATATTATGTATATTTTATTTTTATTCATAGCAACATTACAGACATCTTTATAGATATAATCAGTATAACGAAGAGAAATGATCGTTGGACGAATAAAAAAAAGAATCAATACGTCTGAGACTTTATTCTGCTTGAAAGTTCTTGTGCAGGTACTTAGCAGGTATGCTAAGTATAGGTCTAGCCAAGGTGCCCGCGGCTGGAACCCCGTCCTCCTTTGCCGAAGCCGGCGCCGGCATTGTTTACGTTGCCATGGCCACCGCCGCTCGCACCGCCGGAGCCATGCGACGCCTTGCCGCTCGAGATATGACCGGACTCATTGTCCGTCTTGCTGAACTGTGGAATGTCACAAGCTTGCTTTGATAACGACGACCTACTAAGTATCTGGATAATGTGTGGGCTTCATTTTTTAAACACAGTTTAGATATCTTAGTTTTTTTTTAAATTTACAATGATTGAAAGTAGAGTTCGATATTTAAATCTCTTTGGGTTTCTCGAATTGTTATTGCTCGTCTTTATCCCCGAAACGTCAGTCAAAGGAAGAGACATTATTTTATAGTATCCGATTCTGTAAGAAAATCTGACTCACCGAAGTGTGACTACCCTTATTGTATCCCTCGTCGAAGTGTTGCTTACCGCCGCCGGTTTGATGAGTGTTGCCGTGCGAGCCGCCCGACGCTCCCTTCAGCTGACCGCCGCCGTGCGCCGCGCTCGCGAAGCTGTTCCGACCTCCAACGCCCAGCCTGCTCGGGCTTAAGGCATCATCAGCGTCTTTTTGTTCGGCCAGATCTGTAGGCAGAGCCGTGGCGATTGACAAGCACGCCAGCGAGATAACCACCTGCAAAATAATTATTAATGTGTGTTTTTAAAGTCTATATGCAATTGCTGTTTCAAAAAGTGAGCCATAACAAGCGAGGATATTTCTGTGGTATAATTTCCGTCTGTTGTCGCGCCGTGGATGTATTGTATTAATACCTGGCTAAAGGCACTATCAGAGAAATCCCAGGGCTTTTTACCAAAAGCGGTGCAGACATAATCAACATGACAGATCTAAAATTTTCCCAGAAAAGAAAGGTTACTAAGGTGCGACTCATTAGGTACTGCGTTTGCTGCTGATTACTCTATGACATAGTGAAAGAACCAGGATTTAGATCCCTGTTTAAGTCACTATTTTAGGTATGGTTGTGTTGTGATATATTCAACTTAAACGAGGCTCGCGTTCAACAGAGAATTAATATGGGCGACGATAGTTATAGAACCAATTCAAGGCTACTACTACCATTACTACGACATCAGCCTCCTTTGTTCGTTACGTTACGGTATAATAGCTCTTACACCCCAAAACTTCTTAACTTACAAAAGGCAATGTATCTTAAGTTCGAGCGCCAGTATCCACGTCTAAAGTTATTGTTAATTTTATAAAGTCAGAGAAAATTTTCACGAGCTGAATGAGATGGTACCACGAGTTCTAAATAATTTAATGAAACTTTACAAAACTCCTTAATTTGCAATTATGCGGAAGACAACGCCGTCGGATGCTTAGCGACAAAGGAAGTGTAACACAAAGTAATAATGAAAGTGAAGATACGAGCTCTGCACTCACCAAGTATTTCATGTTTGCAGTATTCTTGTCCGCACTCGATGTACGATCGATGGTCCGGACCTTAACTTATATGTACGCTTCTTAATTGTCTAAGTCATTTGGTTCTATCATTTATTGAAACTTAATACACGATGCGATTGTTAAACGATTATTCTCTGAACACTTTCAATTATTTCAAGAGCAATTATATCGTGTTGCGGGGTGTCTTTTGGGAGTCTTTTTTTCGTGGTTCAATGACTGACGCATCCCCACCTTCGCGGGGCAATACTGTAATACTGTTCTCGCCTACACCCGCAGCTCCAGCAGTGGCGGCGTTGCACCTAAGCTGGCCCCAGTGCCATCGCGCACTCGGCTGCATAGTATACGCTATGACACTTTGTAAGGAAGAGAGCCGTGGCAGCTTAGTGTTCAGGATGTTCGCTTTAGTTTCATAGAGCGCGTGTTAAATTGTTAATAGCAATTTTAAGTGCTGTATTCACCACGTGCTCGGCGGTGAAAGAAAACGTCGCGTGGAAACCTGCATGTCTTAGAAATAATAAAAAAATTTTTTTCGAGGATATGTGAAACCCACCAAACTGCACTGGAGCAGTGTGGCGGGCCCTTCCCGGCATCAAAACCCTCTCAGATATTTGAGAAGACCTTTGTCCAGCAGTGGCCACATACAGGCTAATACTTTACTTTGCTGTTTTGCATGTCAGACAAATGAAAATATATTTCGGAGAAGTGTGAAATCAGTCATCCAAAAATAGAGCGAAATGGAGAATCCTTTTCCGTCTCAAACATGAGAGGAATTCTGTGCGCAGTAGTTAGATGCTTGTAAGCTGTTTAAGTTTACTTTTGGATTGTATTGTGACCCTGGTTCGGGTCTTGTTTTCTTCCACACTACAATGTTTCACAAGGAGTCGCGAACTTTGTCCTGTCTGTCCAATAACCTGCTTCAATGCTTCAATAGGTTATGGAATTATAAAGAACACTACAACAGATCGACTGTTTTGATATACAGCTGTAGAGGAGTGAACTTTATCACCATCATAAGTTTTTTTTTAAGTATTTTCTATTGTCGACTCTCACTACTTCATGGTATGAGAATTTCTATTGCGCCGGGATTGCGAACTACTTAAAGTTTGTTATTGAAAATATAATAATAATTAAAATATTTCTCTATTTTTTTTATTGTTGACCTTAAGCTAAGGGTTACAATAGATGGGACTTAATGCACTGTGACAATGTTGTCCACCAACTTAACGGCAGGGCAATGGAATTGAATATCGAATATAATGATTACTTGAATTCACGCGAACACAACACATTTGTAATGAAACTATTATTTACGAATTTCGTCGCGTTAATTTTTAGTTTTCATATTCCAGAGACGATTCGAGTGCTTTACAGCAGTGGTCACGTGGGGACGGAGATGTTAGAGGTTCCGATGTCATAAACAACTGGGGCTAGATTAAGTTTTTAAATTATTAAATTTAGGCCCGATCTACGCAGAAAGTGCGCACAGTATCTTAATTTGCACATCTGGCAAATTTTATTCGATCTGGTACATAGGCCTCCGCCTCCGCAGTCGTAAGGAACAAATTAAAAAAAAAACGTTTCCAGATGCCCTCAAACATACATACGTAGAATAAATATGTCAGTCTAGCACGGCAACCCTCGCGCAGAGCTTGTGAGCGGGCAGGGTTTGCAGTTTACGACCTGTTGTTGAACGAAGTGGAGGTTTCTGAGGAGTGAGGAGGAGTGTTCGCGCCGCTTAACTCTATTCTCGTTTTAAAATCCTTTCCTCTAAAGTTCGCGCTAAATAACAAATTCACAAACCGTGAAAGTTCATACAATACACATGAGTTATATATGTTAGGTTTTAGTTCACCCTTCGCTTGGGAGGACTTTGAAACAAACGAAGTTCCGATGTTCTCATGATGACACTAGAGAGGATGAAAAATATATATCAATAGTTATTTAAAAAAATGTTTTCATTTGGTATTTATTTGATTTGAGATTGCATATTAGGAGTTTGTATCTAACCATTTATTGAATAGTAAATTATGTAAATATTGTAATATAAAGACTGAACTGTATATTGTCTTATGTTACATTTTTTTATGTACAGTCTTATTCTTTATTTAAATATTCGATAATTTACTATTATTCTTGTTCCTATATATATTGTATCTACAATATATATATTTATAGATTTATAAAAATCGGCTGATTTAACCTCTGAATAAGCTATAAGTGTATTATAACGCCTGGGACCGGGCACGCCCGGGTTCGATCCCCTGTGCCGGCACCGCTAAAGTTGCTTAAGAGCAATTTTTAGTGCTAAATTTAGCACGTGCTCGGCGGTGAAGGAAGACATCGTGAGGTAAACCTGCATATCTGAGAAATAATGGAAATCATTATTTCAAGTCCGCCGACCCGCACCGGAGCGGCGTGGCGGACCCTTCCCGGCTCCAAAACCCTCTCAGATATTCGAGAAGGAGGCCTTTTACTTTACTTTTACACTCCAGAAATATATAGTTGTATATGAAAAGATAAAGGTATGTTTGTTACTTATTTATGTGTTTAGATAGTGAAGGATTTATTTATTTGTTTCGGTGATGCAAAATAAAAAGATTGAACTATTCAACTAAATTATTTTTATGTACAATAAATTTCTTCAACAGTAATAATAGTACAGAACAATACTGCATATTATAGTGCGATGAGGCTCGCACTATCTCGTGGAGAGCTGACCCTGAGTCCGGTCGAATGGAAATCCATATTCTCTGTCTGATCTTTTAGCGTTTAAATGTAATAAACATCATTGAACAATTGTTATTTGAATATATATGGCTCGCGGAAATTCATTGCCCGCTCAATACGGCAGCCTCCGATAGATCGCAGCAGAATTTACCGCGCCTCCGCCTCAGATCCGCCATCGTCTACGGCGCCTTCGGCGATAACTTTTCCATTAAGATCCCCTTTGAAGCCGATGCCTCCGCCGGCGCCGGTGACGCGCCCCGACGCCAGGTCAGACTGTAGCAACTGCAAATGAGATTATACTATTTATTTTCGCACGTGGTAGAGACGAGCAGCGCCTTTTGCTGCAGCTGCATGAATGGGCCGGCTCGACCGGGTCGGCACCACGGCCTCACAGAATTCCGGCGTGAAGTAGAGGCGACATCTTGTGCTTTTGAGTTTCGTTCGTTGAGTGAGGTAACCGGAGGCCCCTCTCCCCATCTCCCTCCTCATCCTCCCTGTCCTCCCTCCCATCTCACAAACACCCTTAGAGGCCGCACCTCTCAAAATCGTGGTGGTCAAAATCGTCGAGGAGATCGTTTATGCAAACCCTTGAGTAAACTCACCGATGTAAGGCTGCCCTTTTTATTTCTTTCCGTAGTTTTTCCACCGCTAGCCTTCCCTCCCAATCCTCCCAGTAGCTTCTTGCCCAAATTCGTGATTATCTTCTTTTTGCCAAGACCGAAGAGGCCCTCGTCAAACCCTAGACCACCACCTAACCCGAGCTTAATTTTACCCAAAAAGGGTAGACCCAGTCCGATCTCTGTGTCTGAGCCGATGTCACCATAAGGCTGGGCTAAAGAAATAGCCAGGCAAGCCAACGCCACGACGACCTGCAATAATTAAATAATATTTATTAATTAAAGCTACATTTTAGTTGGCGTATTGTCTATAGACGCCACTTGTGTATGAGCATGTATTTGTTGCGCATAGGAACGTTTAGTGTCTTATAGAGTACGTACGATGTCTGAAATCTCAGAAATGTCATCGATTCTATATCCATGTTCGTTCTGCCACAGTGTAGTGTTCATTGGAGCGTTGTTCAGAATGCACAATACGCAAAGCGCAGCGATCAACGCCCAAGTGTTTTTTTAACGTGATAGAGCCAAGTGGCTCGACCGGGTTAATACCACGACCTCGCAGAACACCGGCGTGAAGTTGAGGCATCTTGTGCTTCTGCGTTTCGTTCGATGAGTGAGGTAACCGGAGGCCCACTCCTCTTCCCCATCCCCCAAATATCCTTAAAGGCCGGCAACGCACCTGCAGCACCACTGATCTTGCAGATGTACGTGGGCGACGGTAATCACTTACCGTCAGGTCAGCCGCTAGCTCGTTTGCCCGCTTACCCATAAATAAAAAAAAATAGTGTACATGCACTAACGAACTCCATGCAACTGCAAGTTCCCTTGAGATGCGATTGGGATGCTGCCGCGGCTGTGTACTGCGTAAACACTGTTCAGATAGGCACATCATTACGTGGAAGTGATGCGCTTGATTGCGCACCCGTAATCTTCGTACCGTTTTGTATTGAAGACACAAGGGGTGTTTCATATTTATCCGTGTTCCGTTTCTAGATGTGGTCATAGACTGCCTCGTTGTTATTACATGCAAGTTTCACTAGCAAAGTAATATATGAAC
This sequence comes from Bhutanitis thaidina, assembly GCA_029286595.1. Classification (NCBI taxonomy): domain Eukaryota; kingdom Metazoa; phylum Arthropoda; class Insecta; order Lepidoptera; family Papilionidae; genus Bhutanitis; species Bhutanitis thaidina. The sequence goes on along the minus strand of JAGSMS010000023.1, from coordinate 493,200 downwards.
TTGCATTGTATAAATCAAATGGAATTTATAATTAAGAATCGATTAACTTACTATGAGCCTCATCTTGGATTGTACGTTGTGTTTAAAAGAGCACTCCATATTTACCAGCAATTATATATGCTTCCTTATCTGTGTCGTTAGAACACGATGACTTTTAAAAGATGTACAGACATTGATGACGTCATGATTTCTTGTATCTACTCGAGTTTTGTGCAGTTGGTAATGTAACTAATATTCTCGGATTGTATTGCGTTTCATTTTAACATCTTTTCATTCGGCCGAGGTGTTTGACGTCCTGATGTCCTAGTTGACCAAACTGCCGTCTGGTTTCTAACGTAGAGAATGAAAAGTTAAAAAATCTCTAAATAATCGAGTTTCATATGAAAAGCAGTGACGTTATTACGACAAAGAAAGATTTATTTATTTGCATTCAACGAATACACGATTGCGTATTAATACAACCAAAGATAATGAAAAGAAAAACTTATAATAAGCGGAACGAAGCCACGGAACTCGGACCTTTATGTATAAGGCTCCTACAAATGAGTTATAAATTATAAAACATTCATGTTCGATTTCTATTGTTGGCTCTGGTTGTTGTCGACGGCGACAGGCTCACCACCTGTCACGTAGTTCGAAATAAGCTCCAAAGTGGGTTAAAACGACTAATATAAATTTACCTCTGAATTTGCTTTTTGATGAGAAGCAAAATGTATAAAAACAAATTGACTCCTTGTCTAAACACACGGTATGCAGTGTAGCGTGGAAACGGTACGGCGCAGCCTATCTGCAAAAATGTTGTTCAGCGAAGTATGGAACCTAGATGGTTGGCATTCCACCACAGTGCGTTTTAGTCGAAATTTTCTGCCACGCAACCTTGTGGAATCAGCTGTCGCCAGCGGTATTTCCGAACAGTTACGACTTAGGGACCTGCAAGAGAAGAGCCTATTCCTTCCTTAAAGGCCGGCAACGCATCTGTGGGCGTCGGTGATCACTTACCATCAGGTGAGCCGCACGGTCGTTTGCCCCCTATTTCTATAAAAAAAACAAAAATGGATCGTAAAGTAGGCGGGTGGTACGTTTTAAAAAGCAATACGCTGAGACCTCTTCATCTTGTATCACATTACGCGGGGAGCTCGCTGCGGCTCTCTCCCCGGGACCCTTTTTCACGGCAAATATTTATTTTTTTGCTCCCACTCAACTCTTATTGCAATATTATTGGACATTGTTTCCGGATGAGAAGTTAACACTTCCCTTTATTCACGTGGCAGGGGATTGGAGAACGTTCGACGATGCTCCTTCAGCGCTTCATTTCTCATTTACAATGTTCTCGTATTTTATTTAGGAATCATGTAAATGAGGCACCTTAAGACGTAGAGGATAAAAACAAACTCGGGTGGATCCTCAGACTTTTGGGCAGAGTTTGCTGAGACATGTATAATCGACAAGCGCATGAAGGCGCGAGTTCCACAAATAAATGAAGGTTTTAAGTCATTGCCTTACTCAAAAGCCTTGTTTAAACGTTTGATTATATTTGAAATTAAACTATTATTTAAGGGTATTTGTCCCGTGGCCTCATCGTGACCACGGCTGCTGTAAACCACTCGAAACGTCGCGAATATTAAATTAAACGTTATAAAATACGTAAATAATAGTAATTAAATTTCTAATGTAAAGTGTTCGCGTAAATACTAGAAATCATTACGATTGATTATATGTTAAAAGTGTGGTAAATGTTAGTGAACTCTCTCGTAGCAATATATTGAATTTAAGTATAGCGACATCTTACGGAACAGCTGGAAAACAATACTCTTTTACCGTATTGTGTTTCGAGACGGTCCGCAATAGGTGGCATTAGTGTTCTATATGATTATTAGTTTGCAGTGTCTTTAATTTTGTTCTTTTGTTTTTACAGGTACTAACGGAGCTGAGCTACCCAAGCAAATGATAGCCTTGACACGTTAGAATGTTTACACAAAATGGACAAGGTTGTTACGGCATTAAGATCATGGGAGATTGTCTGAACAAATTACAAACACGATGGCTAAGGTCCCTGTTCTAAAGATGTAAGAAATATCAAGACACATATTACAACCTGCACCCCTTGATGAACTTGCACCCCCCGATTATGCCACAAAAGACAGTCCTGCGACAACAGCATCCGTGACTTCAATCCTTTCCCCGACATTCAATGTATCCTGTGAATGGTCATCCTACGCTTCGCCTGGTTTACACGTGGTTGCCAAGCGAGAACCTCACTCTCCTTTGGGATGATCATTTCTGCGAGCTTTTTGGCTTTTATCATAAACCCCTAACGCACCAACTGTTTATTTCAATATATCAGTTCAGTGAATATCACTCTCTATTTGACTATACGTTCGCAGTAGGGGGCTACTTACAGTTACTAAGTGTGAGTTTAATAAAATGTATGCAATTGACGTACGAAAAACCTCCATCAAATGAAGCTCATACTTACCGTTGTAAGTTTTCTTTTCTTACACAAATTATACTTATAATTATACAAAAATGTTATCAATATCGGAGAAAACGATAAATAAAGCAGTTTAAAAACCGGTTGAAAAGAAAACAGCTTTTTCTACCTGTTATTCATTAAAAAGAAACTGTTACATTACATTGCCTCGGATACCGTCAATGACTCACCGCTAATTGCAGGTGTGACTTGTGTCTGTCCGTCTTAAATTACTTTCGATCTAAAATTATTGTTTTAATTGAAAGTGTTACAAATAGTGTACATAACCGATTGGTCGCTACATGTAATGCTCAAAAGTTAAATGCGTTTCTGACTTTTGTATTTGCCGCTCAACATTTAGTTAACTCGTACGGGCTCAATAGCTGCAACTCAATCAGCGAGAGAATGGTCGTTGCTCTGCGATAGCTTTGAAGAGGCCTGATTAATTTTGTATCCGATTGGGCCATTGGTTGCCTTTGTGCTCCCGCCAACGGGGAATCCAATCACAGTGAGGCCGGTTGGAGGATGACCGACAGCGCCGGCCCGATCAAACGGCCTTTTGTTTTATGAGTGTTCAGTTGGGTAAAAGCGAGACTTTTGATTTTTTTCGAGTGGCTTTCACTTTTCTTTGTGTTAAATTTTAACTACATACTGCATGCTTTTAAGTGAGAAACAGGAATTCGAGCTGTTAGCCGTTTTGTCTTTTACATCTTCATTCGTCTCTCGGCTCGCGCGCACACTTAGTATATTTATTAAAAAAAAACATTACCTTCCTCTGGAGGATAGTACCGATCGTTCGATAAGCAATCTATGAAGCGTCCAAGAGGGGTTCGAACCTAGTTTCGGATAGTCGAATAGTGTCTGTCGGTAGTCTTTCAATCGCAACCAAAAATCGCCAAAAAGACTACAAAATCCTGAAGTCTCCCGATACGCATTGGTGCAGCGTGGCATGGCGAACTATTGACAGCTCCAACAAATAAGTTCTTTACTTTCTTGTATGCATTTTCTTCTAACTAACTTAACTACTACCTTAAATATGTATAACAAAATGTGAGTTATAAATTATTTATGACATAAAACATCACAAGTAGCCTTTAGTGTACTCGTTCAGTGGACATCTGAACAAGTCAACCTGCTCCCGCTCGAATTTACCGCAACCCCCCTCCTTACTATGCGGTCTGTCATAGCATATTCGAAACGGTTATGTCGCCATTTCTCGGATGTTAAATATTCATAAGATTATTCGAGTTTTCTTTTTTCTTTATATGACTGTATGTGTACTGCTAGACCTTATATTTGGTAGGCGGTTGGAGGTTGGCACCTCTCCTGCACGTGGTGTACTCATCATCATCATTATAATTTCAGCCTATCACTAGCCCACTGCTGAACATAGGCCTCCCCCCAAAGATTGCCATAAAGCTCGATCCTGAGCCCCCTGCCTCCATCGACTTCCCAGCACGTGGTGTACTCTGCTATACTGAACCCAAACATCAGACTCTATAGAGAGCAGAATCACTAGAGAGAGGGTACCGGTGCTGCGCTCACCAACCCACCTCTTGAGCGTAGTGAGTATAAGCAAATGTTCCATACAAGCATGGCGACAGTCGCGCAGAGGCCTATGTCCAACTTTTACAGGTTTATATAAATATGGAGTTGGATGGATTTTCCTCGCTCGTTAGTCAGCGATGTCTGTTCTTCCCGTGATTATCATAAGAGGCGACTAGGGGAATAGCCTTGAAGAGCGCAATAGCTGCCGTCGGATTGCGAAACGACAATAACCAAAATTCCGCAGATCCAATGTGCTTGCCGTGAGAGTGTGGAGATCCACAAGGTCCATAAGACCCATAAGGACAAATCGTCCTAATGGGTGAGGCGTACGTCCAGTAGTGGACTATTTACAGGCCGGTAAGAAGATGAAGAAGAAGAAGGTGTGTACAATCATCATTCAACGTTTTTAAGGAATCAAAAACCGCCGACATCATAATAACGCAGTAAGTTAAAAAGCTGTAAAATTCACCATCCTCCCCACGTTGTTGTACTAAAGTGGATCATCAATCAGCCATGGAAACATATCCCCGTAGCGCCTTTTGTGGCCGATCCATGTCGGAACACGTTTGAGGAGCATTAAATAAACTGTCGGTCATTTGATACGGTCGCTGCCGGGGATGGATATCGATCTACATTGACCGGGGAAGGTCCGCTTTTTATCTCTTTGTTTTACAACAATGTTTCTTCGTTCGGACTGTTACATTTTTGCTGTCTCGTGTCAGCAGTTTGTCCTACCAGTAGCACAGAAGCGGGTGAGGGGTAGAGCAGCGTCTAAGGTGCTGCTGCTGCCTGCTGTTAAGGGAGTAGAAACTTGTGTGCGCTTTTTATCATTGGCCCTGAATACTAAGACGGTGACAGGCTTACCACCTTGATATTTGGCACAGCCCAATAAGCTCCGTCGAAAAGTGTGTGACCCTAGTATGTAACACGAAATATTTTTTTTTCATTTATTAACCAAAAATGTGTTTAATCTACGGCACAGTGAGGAAAGCTGATAGGATGTTTGCTTAATGGTTGGTATGGAGATAATGGATTTTCATTATGGTCCGTCTATAATATTTATGAATATAAGTAACCGCCATTATTGCGGAAATGTACATAATGAAATAAATATTACACGAAAATATGAATTTGTAAATCCATATTTATTAGAGACTAGCGATCTCACTTTCTGTTGCGCTGAGTCGACCTGCACTCCTGCCTGCACTCTAAACTATTTTTTTTCGTAACTTTATTTTGCCCTAAATTCTCATATTGATTAGCCATACAAAAATAGTACCGAGTTAAGTCTAGGTTAAAGTTAAATCTGTGTTTGTAACAGTATATAACATATATTTATCTGGAACGTAAATCCATTCTGTAGTTTTTTAGTTCACTACGGAGATTTCAAGACATTTCATCGAACACCGAATGATGATCTTTCGGTTCGATCAAAGCGAGATGTACGATTCGCAACCGTTGCACACTGAATTCTGTTCCGGTCCCATATCCGGTGCGATAAGATCTAAGGACGGATGAGACGTAGTGAGCATCCCACAATCATAAGTAATATAGCACACCCGAACACCCTCACACCGCACAACACAGCCGTAAAGTTCGTAAGTCTCATGAAGAATAATATCCCAATAACTTGCTCCTATGTCAATCTGTTCGGATATCGTTGGCTGCCAATAAATAGCAAGTAGAAATGGCAATTTTTCGCTGAATTACACCCATATTGCAGCTTACGAGCTTAATGGCCGGCGACGCGCAAAACTCATACGAGAGGATTTTCAATCGGAGCCAGCGCACCGGCTGAATTCAACAAGATGAGATAAATATCTGGTCGACGCATTCGTTATGTGTGATCACTGGTTACACAAGATTTTAGTCTATCTGAAGGCACGGCGGTACTGCGTCAAGTGCACGTTCAAACACACATGTGTGAGCGTGCACTGGCCTCGCGAGATGTCCGTGTATCTATCAAGGAACTAACTAAACTAACTATTGTCAGTTAATGCCAGTTGCTGTTCCTTATATATAATGATCTGTCAAAACTGGCATGTAAATAATTGATGTATGTGACTTTTCGTGTGTTGCACTGAAGACATTTTTTTTTATGGGAAAGACGGCAAACGAGCAAGCGGCTCACCAGATGGTAGGTGATTACCGTCCCCCACGTACATTTGCAACACCAGAGATGCTGCGTTGCCGGCCTCTAAGTGTATTTGGGAGATGGAAGGGAGAATGAGGAGGGGGATGGGGAGGGAGACTGGGCCTCCGGGTACCAATTCGGTCGCGCCGGCCCATTCGTGCAGCAGCAAAAGCCGCCACTTGGCTCTACCACGTTTAAAATATAGTAAGATAATATTAATCTATACATATGAATAACCAAAACATATAAATACGTTTTAACAATTTTGGACTACTGCTGACGGAGCTTTCACTAAATGGTAGAGGTCACTAAAAACTTCGAGAGTTCATTTCGTGATACGATAGTGATACTAGTTTGCACAATGGGTGAATAGATGGCGCTGTGCGTTTTGTCACTTGTATCACTAATCCCGTTCTTATGTTGCATCGCGCAAAACGACACACATCCCCTCCCTATTCCTCTCCTCTTCCCTTCCATCTGCCAAATATCCTTAAAGACCGGCAACGGACCTGCAGCATCTATGGGGTTCCAGATGTATGTGGGCGACGGTAAGCACTTACCATCAGGTGAATCGCTTGCTTGTTTGCCGTCTTTTCCATAAAAAAAAAAAACGATGCATTCAAATTTTAAATGCTCTCGTGCTCAGCGATGATTGTATGTGGTAGAGCTTAAGTAGCTCGACCGGGGTGGTGCCGCGGGCGAGTAGAGGCATCTTGTGCTTCTGCGTTTCGTTCGCTGAGAGTGTTTCCCCGAAATATCCTTAAGGATCAGCAACGCACCTACAGCTCCTCTGGTGTTGCAGATGTACGTGGACGTCGGTAATCACTTACCATCTGGTGAGCCGCTTGCACGTTTCCTCCCTTTCCCATATAAGCTTTTGTCGTCGAAGCTAAGCCCAGCTTTTGTCGTCGTCCACACGTTTCACGGCTGGCGCTGCGTACGAAATATAGCAAAGTCATATTAATAAATCCACTGAATGAATTGCAAGCCCGTGATTTTGCTGCGATTCGGAAATTATTGACAATAATGGAGTGCTTTACGACCCTCCGAAATGGCCGGTTATTATCTGAGCTCGTTATAATCCGGGCCGGGCCGGATATACGCGTCCGGGTAAAAGGTAGCGAGAGATTCCAATGTTTGCCCGGTCGATTTTTAATATCGCGCCGTTTGAAGAGGATTGCCATGCATGGTTACGCGAATTTTTAGTTTTTCGTTCGAATAAATGGATATTGTAAGGTGGATGGAAAACATCCTGCTAGAGTAAAGGTGTGGCAATATGCCAACATCCCGGCCTATTTCCGTGTGCGTCGGCCCTCTGGCCTATTTATGCCTTCTACTGAGTTAAGGTTAGAAAAGAAAAAAAAGAAAAACATCTCCAAAATGTCGTTCCGAAACTACGCAGAGCGGTGACGAACTGGCGCCTGGCATCTGGTACTGGCCTGGCACTGGTGGCCATCATAATATCAGGGAGATTTTGTCATGATCGCCACGATGGGGGAACAGCCTCGCCTGCACGCGCTGCAGGGTCAGCCAACAAACGAGGTTCTGGCGACTAAAATGATGGCGGAACATCCATCCGTATTTGTCGAACACAATTGCGGGAAGTGCATTAAAAAAAGATTAAAAATAATCATTCAACCTTTACTATCACACCCAAGACTAATCACGGATTATTTGAATCAGTCAATGACGTCACCGTGACATACAATACGTTAATTTCAACACTGTATCCCAGACGACCGGTAGTCTAGTGGCGGCGAGTCGGCGTTCGCATCTGCGGTCGGGGGTTCGATTCCCCGGTATGTATGGTTATGCATGACGCACAGAGGGTCGACTTCTCAGTAGCCGGCTCGTCTGCAACAGCATGCTATAGCGTAATCAGGGAAGAATATTTACGTGTTTCCGATGATCGGAGACGTGTTGTGTACACTTCCCACAAGTTCTTTTTGTACTTTTTGTTGATGTTTCTAAATTTTTTTTGCGTCTTGTGATTCGTTTAAGATGTGGCTTCGATCATAGCCTTAAATGTTGATTATCTTTTATTATAATTAATCTGGTCAAGAAAAACAATTTAAATAGTAATAACAAGCGTAATTTCTAAAAGAGTTGTGTCTGTACTTAGATTTATATTTAAATATTTTTGTGTTAAAATTTTTTGTTGTTTGCGTACTCAAGTTTACCAAATTAAGAGGTACAAATAAAATAAGTCAACTCCTTTCAAAGGCGACAAATACTGTTATGTATATATTAATTATTTGCGGTAGCCGGCCGGCCAAGCTGGCCAATAGAAGATGGTCTTCAGCATAAATTCCATATGAGAATCTGAATTTTTTTTTTTTCATTAATCATCATCATCATCATTTCAGCCTATCAGAAGTCCATTGCTAAACATAGGCCTCCCCCAAAGATTGCCACGAAGCTCGGTCCTGAGCCACCTGCATGTATCTACAACATTGCGCAGTCTTATGGGGAGACGTCCCACACTGCATTTGCCTGTACGTGGCTGCCACTCGAGAACCTTTTTTCCCCAGCGGTTGTCAGTTCTGCGAGCTATGTCTAAGCTATTTCATTAATGTTTTTTACTAATTTATTTATAACGTATGTGCGTTAAGATTATCTGACTTTAAAGCGAAAACTCTGCCGGTTAGAAGTTAGGTAGATAGGATTGATTTATCGGTGACGTTTAGCGCGACGCGTGCAAGATCCTCTCTGTGTTTATTTACGTCTGTGTCTGTTGCTCTCGCGGGGGAGACGAGCGGCGCCGGCTTGCTTTTGTCGCAAAATCTGCGAAAGGCGAGGCTTGCCTGCTGCCTTATGGCTGAATTTAATTTTATAATTGAATAATGTATGGCTTATTGGTTGGATTTCATTAATAGATTATTTTGAACATATCCAGTACTTTGTCAACAAGAAATCAGATGATTAAAGATATCCTGTTTAATTCACTTTTTTTGACATTTTAGAGCTACAGAGTGAGATCTAAAATGTTAAAATCACACTTGTTTCATTCTGATTTTTTTTTTATTAATTTTGAAAAACAAATAAACATACAGTCAAACACAAATGAAAGAAAAGACATAAATATGCTTCCGATTCTCAAAGTAAGTTCTTTCAAATGAAATATTAATTAATTAAAAAAAAATTGAGTTCGTTTCGGGTTATTAATTATAATAAAAATTTCCTAAACTTCATTCAGATCTTCTGAACTTCTTTTGATCTTATTTATTATCCGGAAATGATGCCGGCCACTGGTTACTAAAATTATGCCAATTTGGATAGAGGCTATATATACATACACCCAATTCCCACCGGAAGTGTTTCTTTATTCTTGTAGGAAGAAGACAAAAACAATAATAAGTCGCAAATCATCTCGCTCACAAGTAATGTACGTTTTAAGTACTGATGCAACGAATATTACTGTCACGAATATGAATAGCTTAACGTAATTATTTGTCAAAGAATCAAGGGAAGTAAAACCCTCTTAGTCAATATCAATATGTTAAAGTAAAAGCAAAGTAAAGTAGCGGCCTGCAGTGCCCACTGCTGGGTAAAGGCCTTCTTCTCAAATATATGAGAGGGGTTTGAAGCCGACAAGGGCCCTGCTCAATTGCGGATTGGCGGCCTTCACATGTCCTCGTAATAATATTTCTTATTATTTCTCAGACACGCGGGTTCCCGCACGATGTTTTCCTTCAACACCACTGGGCTACCTAGTCGAGCAGGACCAATTAGAATGTAACTTTATTTAGTAAAAAGAAAAAAGAAAATGGCTTTCACAACACAACACCAGTCGACCGATTGTTCATACCATTGAGACACCCCAATATGGAATATCTCCAAAATTATCTAACTCAAACGTCGTCGAGTATGTTCGGACACATTACGGGTGCGTTCCGTTTCGCTCGAAACTTTTCTCACCGAATATTCGCATTCGTACGTTGCATCAATCATTTGAAAGACGATGTAGTGACACGAATTGAGAAAGGGATGCTGAGCTGGTTTGCACATGTGGAGAGTATGAATGAAAGTAGGTTGACGAAACAAATATATGAGGCGAGTGTCATTGTCCGGTTAATACTCTTCTTCTTACTTTAAGTGAATATACACAGTTTAAAATTGCGACTAGCGGACAAACGCTTCCCGGGACTCAGTCATCACCATAAACAACGGATTGTAATAAATATTAAGCACCGTCTCTTTAAATTATTGATGTATGTATATGTATATATTCACGCCTTGTTCCCAACGGGTTGGGCAGAGACAATCTTCTTCCACTTGCGACGGTCCTGACATAAGTCTTTTTTTTTTCACTTTCATCAATCTTCGCATCCGTGCTCGTTGGTTTAGGAACTCTTGACCTGGCCTTTTTTCAGAGCGTCTCCGATGTAATCGTGAAATGGTCCTGTGTGATATCTTTAAATCTCTAAATCCTAAACCACCGCCGCGTCTCCCCACAACATAACGAATAATATTTAACAGTAAACAAAAAAGAACAGCTTTTTGGGAGTGTGAAGACTTTTCTATGTTTATATATATACCTGTTATTATCCATATATCTGCCTATCCCAGGCAGGGATTACGAATAAAATTTTCGCTTTTCCATAAAATAGAACGGGTCGTGCCTCGTCGCCGGACTCACAAGTCCACTGCTGAACTTAGGCCTACCCCAAAGATAAAGGTGCCACAATGCACACTTTGGAGCCACCTGCATCCATCAACTTCCCGCAACACTCTGGAGGTCGTCACTCCTTGTGGCGGGTCTACCTACAATGCGTTTGCATGAACGAGGTTGTCACACGAGGACCATTCTTCCCTGACGGTAGTCAGTTCCGGCGGCCGGTCCATTGCCACTTCTGTTTGCTGATCCTTACGGCTATGTCGGTTGCCCTTGTTCTGCGGATATCTTCGTTGCAGATTCTATCGCGCACAAAAACACTGAGCATAACCATTTTTCATAGCCCGCTGAGCAACCTTGAGCTTCCTAATATGGCAAGACAACGACTAGGTTCCGTAAGTCATCATTGGCAACACACCCAGAGATTGCCATGGGCCCCTCTTCGATAACTTGCTGAAAAAGATGGAGTGGATGCTAGAGATTCTAGTACCTAAACCCATTGGGCTGAAGTACACAGGAATAAAGATCACTATAATATTTCTCGACAAGAAGAAAACAACCGTCGAAGTTCGTGTCAGACTCGCGCACCTAGAACCCAGGGCGACACACGATATAGCGGTGTTATGTTATAGATCAACAATAGAAAGGTTCTGTCTTTCATTTATTTCGGGATCCATACCACGAGCCGACTCACACTTGGTCGGATTTTATTATTTGTTGTTTTGCTTCAGAGTTTGTACTTTAATCATGCCTAGTTGACGTTTGAACAAAACAAAAAAAGTTTCTTGTACACCCCTTTCTTTATTTTTACTTTAAGTTTTTCTTTTAATTTGTTTGGATGCATGTTTTGAAGCGTAATCGGCTACCAAATACGCTCCGCTATAATTACAAACTCTGTCAAAATTTTAATCGGCTACCAAATACGCTCCGCTATAATTACAAACTCTGTCAAAATTTTAATCGGCTACCAAATACGCTCCGCTATAATTTACAAACTCTGTCAAAATTTTAATCGGCTACCAATTACGCTCCGCTATAATTACAAACTCTGTCAAAATTTTAATCGGCTACCAATTACGCTCCGCTATAATTACAAACTCTGTCAAAATTTTAATCGGCTACCAATTACGCTCCGCTATAATTACAAACTCTGTCAAAAATTTAATCGGCTACCAATTACGCTTCAAATCATGCATCGCTTTAAAGCAAAGACAGATTGTGCCTAAAAATTGCTGAGTGGCTTTATCACGCGCGCTGCCCTCGACCGACGCGTGGGTGGTTGAGTGATTAACGCACCTGATTGCCGAGTCAACGCCGCTGACACCTTGAGTGCGCTCCTACCCCGGTGGAGTCGACACTCTCATGCCTAGAACGCAGCGCATTATCTGTACTATGTTTGTTTGTTTGTTTGAAGGACAACGCTTATGGGACTGAACGTACAAGAATAAACTATGCTGTGGAATAGATAATTACGTTATGTGCAAATTTTATGATTACGCCTGTGAAGCCGCGGGCAGCCGCCAGTATCTAACTGACGTCTTGTTGTAAATTTTTATTTTTTTTTATGAATAATAGGCTTGCGTTTGACCTCAATCTTGCCCGATGGAAAGCGAAGATGAGGCCTAGGATGGTACACGCTTGCCTAGATGTCTGTTCACTTTGGCCTTGAAGATGTCCAGGTTATAGGTTTCCGGAAAAACTGACCTCGGCAGGGAGTTCCACTCCTTAGCCGTCCGCATAAAGAAAGAAGAGGCAAACCGCTTCGTGCGTAATGGAGGAATGTCTACAACATAAGGGTGGAACTGCTCGCCGCGTCTAGTCGTTCGGTGATGGAAATAATTTAATAAATAAGCACTTTTCCATTCGAGACGATGTAACTCACGGTTTCATCTTTTGCTCTTTTGCCCGTGCACATTGTCGGCGACTGGAAACACTGAACGCTGCTCGTATTCTGTGCTCACGCGAGAGTATCGATTTACATTGATATGTTACCTGAAACTTGTTATTGGAGATATCGGCCAGCGCCGGTTTCAAATGTCGAAACTTATTTTATGTAGAGATTTAAATTGTTGAAACAGCCCTTACGAGCACGCGTAAGCGAAAGATATGATGTGTCTCGCTCACTTTTAATGCGAAATATATTCTGCTCTTTGTTCAAGGAATCGCTGCCAACTCCTCCCCAAATATCTATAAAGGCTGGCAACGCATCTGCAGCTCCTCTGACGTTCCAGATGAACGTGAGCGTCGGCAATCATTTAACGAGGCGCTTGTTCATTTGTCCCCTTTCACATTGAAAAAAAGCATCAGAGCGTCAGCTAAAAAAAAATGCTATCATTCCATAACACAACGAGTAAAGAGCGGTCTAGTAAATGTCCCAAAGACGAACACAGGCCCAGCACAGAACAAAGGTTTCGTCTCAATAGTGTGAGCTGGTAGCTGGGAAGGATCCGCCGCGCTGCGGGCTGGCAAACTGCATGTCCTCGAAATCCTTTTTTTTTTTATTATTTCACAGACTTGGTTTCCGCGCGATGTTTCCTTTGAATAAGTCACGTCAAGCTTATATTTGAAAATGTAGATTTTTAGGAATAACAGACCCACAGACACTGTTGTTATATACATAGCCCAGACGTACCGCAGTCTGGGCCTCACCAACATTGTCCGAGCACGCACGGCATACAATCATGTTTGTCCACGACGAACGCTCGGCGCCCGGTCAGTGGTAATAATTGTGCGATTCTACTCTGAGGGTTGTAAATGTTACATATGTTGTACGAGTTATATTATCTGTACTAATACGAATGTATAACCATATTATGTATGCCGCGATCACTTTGGGACACCGTACGCCAGTATACTATTAATGAAAACTTTAACCACGACGACTTTCATCAAATTTCGTACAGGGATTCGTTGCTTGTGCGTTCGCGTCTTCGACATGTTCTTTGTTTTTTTGTAAAGATTTATAACCACAGATAAATGCACGAAAGACCACGGTATGATAATTTCAATTATCTATACTACAATGAAGTGTAAAGCGATTTTATTAATCGGTCACTAATGATTAGTACACTTGTATGAAATGTAGTTTGAAAGAATGTATGGTACTTTAATTTTCTTAGTAAACAGAATCTTCTAAGATCATGTGGCTCACTGTCCGAAACGTCAGCGCTGTTTTATATTAGGTGTTGGATTCAGTTTAAAAAGAAATAAAGATTATGTGGGAAAGTATTCAGTTCGCGATCAGAGTTACGAGGCCTTAACTTAATTTAAGATTCATCGATATCCTTCATCCATTTATAAATCTTTGTATTAAAATTCCAAAATGATCTGTGATGTCCCTTTGATTTACGTAGCTTTTACGTAACGTTTTAATATCTTATTTAATAACTTCATTATTCATTATCATTATCGACATTCGTTTCTAAGTCTGAACAAGTGGAGTTGCAGATCTTCTTCTCTGTCAGCCTCTGCAAGTTCAATGCTGGACATTGATTGCATGGAAGAATTGGATATATTCGCAGCACAGCTGATCAATTCGCGTTAATGAGCGCAGTACAAGTATACTCTAATACTGAAGACTCTGATCTCGATCATTTTCAGCACCACCACTTGTAGGAAGTAGAAGATTTTTTTAGACAAGTTGGGCTCTAGTAGCTTTTTAGCGAAAATCTAAATAAAATTGGGAAGTGTTAATATTTTCTAAACGTTCCAACGCTGGGCAGAGACCTTCTCCTGTTACACGGGCTGACATGACTAACAAAATAGCAGTAGTTCATATGGCTTTCTGAATGCGGCGGCTTTAGCTGCCGGCTCGTCCGGGTTAGTACCACGACCTCGCAGTATACCGACGGGAATTGGATGATTCTTGTTTCTCCGTTTCGTTCCCCAGCTCCCCCTCATCCTATCATCTCTCCCATCACTCAAACATCCGGCAACGCACCTGCAGCTCTGCTCCGATGTTGCAGATGTACGTAGCCACTTGCACGTATGCCCGCTTACCCATAAAAAAACAACTCTCTTTCACTCTGTTTCGGTACCGACCGTGACAAACAAAGCGTCGTTACACGCAGTTCACTAACGCCATTTAATATTCCAATTTAATTGACGTTCATTAGGAACACCGCACGGCAATTAATACGTCCAGTAATGAACTAATCTGCATGGATATTAATTCGTCCGTTGATTAACGAGGCGCTGGCCGGGTCCGATCATTCGGCTGCCACGTGATAAATTACTGTGTTTTAAATGTATTATGGTAGTTTTTTTGATTGTTATTAATGGAGGGTTAGCGGAACTTTTATCCGCCGCTTGAAATATCATAAGTTAATTAAAAGAGTAAAGCAAATCGTGTCATAAGATTGTAATGATGGAATCGAATGCAAGGTGCTATCATCCTATCTATTAATATAAGTTATCTGCTTAAGTGGCTGCTGGCTGGTATCGCCCACAGCCACCCGCTAACAACTTCAATCGACGAAGGCCACAGATGCGCCGTAACATCTGTGCACTAAGATGCAATGCATCACAGCCTGTGATTATACTGGCTTAGTGGTTGCGCTGCTGGATTAACGGTGGAAAATATAAAGGGTGAAAATAAAGTATTTCAGTTATAAATAATTATTGTTACAAGTGCAGTGTACTTATTTCTTTAAAATAAATTGTTTGTTTTGAATTCTATTAACTTATGCCAATTGTAGACCTGTGTCTACATGTAGGTAATGAACCATGCGTTACTCTTAAATTATGGAAAATTAATACGTATTTTCACAATTAACATCTGCATAAAACAAATATTCGTATGGCCTATAGTTATGGGCCTGGGTGTTAGTGCATGTAGGATTCTTATCTGAAAATACATTCTATAACGTTACATTATATAATACATTATATAATGTAACACCCAGGCCCATAATTATAGTCCATACGAATATTTGTTTTATGCAGTAATCGAACCCGCCATCCGTCGCTTTAAAGCCAACGCCAACGGAGCCGCCGATGCAAAGTGCGTAAATATGAGACTTCCTATTTTGTTATTTGTTATTTCGCACAATTTATCGGCAGCGCTGCGGCAATAAATATTGCCATATCGGATGGACATCATCTTAATTGTCGCCAGTGTCTCTGTCTGTATCTGATGCCGTGCGATCCAATGGGAAAAATATACACCGACGTTGCTAATACCATGCTATGAAACTCTTCAAATATATTTTGTGTCAAATATATATTCTATCTATACTAATATACTAAATTCTTTGTACGTATGTTTGTGCAGATTCAACTTGAAAACAAATTGATTATGATGATTCTAGAAATATTTTTTTAATGACTGCTTAAGTTTTTATAAGCTCTCTGCTGCTTAAAAACTGTTCCACCATGTTCTAATCTTCCACAATGTGATCAAGGTAATAGGTTGGGAGAGGGCATGGTAACGGGGTAGGCAGTAAGGCTGCGACTACAGAGACGCCGGTCGCTCGGAGTTACACGCCGCGGACATCTCATGCTGTTGTTATGTGTAGATATTGGGCCCGAGCAACGTCGGGTACTGCAGCTGCTCTCTTATATCTTTACACTAATAACGTGATAAGTATTTCATAAGTCAGTGGTACACTCATTTGATTAAGGCTGTTGTCTTCTTCTCTTCGGAATGTGTAATATTTACCATTATATTTCTGCATTCAGATCACGTCGTGTGACCCATGTTCCGCCGGTGCCGGCACCACCAAAATGTTTAAAAGCGAGCTTTAAGTGCTGAATTCAACACGTGCTCGGTGGTGAAGGAAAACATTCTGAGGAAACCTGCGCGTCCGAGAAACAATCATATCTCGAAGACTTGTAAAGTCCCCCAACCCCGCACTGCAGCAGCGCGACGGACTCTTCACAGCTCTGAAACCCACTCGATTATTGAATGAAGGCCTTTGCCCAGCTGTGAACTATTACTTTACTTTTGCTTCTATTCGAGAATGCGCTAAGTAGCTTCTACCATGTTTATTACACTGTAAAATGTTCGTCCTTCCGTATAGTATAGATAGATTACATTAAAGAGTAAAGAATCGATTTCTATATTAATAAGTCCACATCGGCAGACTGCTAATTTCCGTAGGGGTCCCGATGTGAAACATTTGATCCGTAGCCGGGTGGCAACATCAAGGGCTGTGGGGTTCATTAACTTCGTTACACACGCCTTAATAGGTTTTGTGCATAATTAACATTATCGCTGTCAATGTCATTAGGCGGCTTTGAGACTGAATCAGTTTATACATAATCTACTGCGGAAGTGGAAGAATATTAATATAAATGAGTTTCACGTGAATGAATGAATGAAATATACTTTATTGTACTCACGAAGATTTAACAAACAAAGATAATTAAAATAAACAAAAAAAAATGTACAATAGGCGGCCTTACCGCCAAGAAGCAATTTCTTCCAGGCAATCCTGAAAGAAAAAGCAAATATGAACACAAGTATCGGGCTAGTGTGGACACTAAAGGGAACATATAATACATATACATCATATGCATATACAATAAATACGTAAACACTCATAAAATATACATAATATATACACATATAACATATATAAATTCAGCATACATTAACACGTACATACTACTACAGAGATACAAGTCAGCGACGTCAAGGAACAGGAAACAAAGATTAAGGAGGCATAAAATGTTTTTTAACAGACGCTTGAAAATCAGTAAGGATTGCGCTCGTGATGCATTTCTCTAATAAAAAGTAAATGCTGCCCACTAAAGTGAAACTAGACAGGTGGTAGACTTCTTCACGGCTCAGGTGTCGTCTGGGTTGCTACCACACTGATCCATTTCTGCCGCCAAACACCCGCGCAACTACTGTCGTATTCCGGTTTGAAAAGAATGGAAAGCCAGTGTAATTGCGTGCTGTGTGGCATCTCCATCTCAGTCCTCGGGAGTCACGACACCGTAGTGATATAATCTGAAACCTTCTAGTTGAAGTTGTTTGCCCACGGGCTGCAGAAGCCTCTTATAATCAGGTGGACTGTTGAGTCGTTTTCACTCTAGTACAAAAAAAAACTGGTAATTGTAATCTTTATGTATGGGCTAAATTCCAGTGAATAAAACCGTCGTATGGAAACCTGAGAAATAGTCAAATATACATATCTCGAGATCATGTGAAGTAAGCCAACAAACACTGGAGCAGCATGGCGGATCCATTCCGGCGCCAAATCCTCTCAAATATATTGAGAGGAGACCGTTGCCCAGCTATGGGACATTTGCATCTTTACATATTAGTTTTACTTAAGTACCTACAGAATACAAGTATTAAAATTCCAAGTTACGTAGTTGGTTATATAAAGTAGCGCGTTCCGTCACTACCTTCTTTAAGTACGCTTGTCTGCAGTACATGGCTGTACTGCAGACTCGCGTACGTGATGTAACTACATAATAAACATTACACATACGAGTATCTAACAGTTACAGGCAAATGTCAACTTAAAACGTAGATTGCACGTCCAGCGACTTCACAATTCGCAATGAGATAGTGTTTCAACGGTTGTCGGCATGTCGGAAATGTCGGCGACTTTGTCTGCGATTCGAATTGCAGTACGAAGTTAAAATTCCTGCAACTGAACAACATTTTCGTGTCACAGTTTACATTCGCCGCTGTACTGGTGTCCGACACGACACGCCTTGCAATCCCCCATTTAATTAACGTAAACAAGTAATATACATCGTCCATAACGTTGTTTAAGCGTCGCCAAAACCATTTAGTGTTCGAATTAATTGTCTCCTGGATAATTTAATTGCTTTGTCAACGAATTTTCCGATTCGCGGAGCGGAATTTAATTAGGTACGTTTTTGATGAAAGGATAAAACTGATTTAATTTTCTGTCGTTATTTCACTTAAACTTTTTTTGTCAATCGCCCTCTTCTTCTATTTCTTTGTCTAATTGTCGCTCTGTCTGGGTAGGTACCCAGACAGATAGCGTGGAAGACAAAATACTAATACAATCGCCTACACTCTAACGCCTGCATCTGATTCCAATTGTCGAGGCGGCGCCCCGTCCCGAACACACTCGCTCAAAACACGTTGGACATCTCCTACTGCGTGATGTCACACTCCGAGCAGTTAGTGGGTTCCGTGGTTGCTATCGGAACGTGGCCTGAACGAAGTCACAACGATGCTACCACACTTTCCCTATTCATTTTATCTTTTTCAAACCATAGCTACCAGAGGAGGTCGACACTCAATGGTATTTGGCTTACCTATTTCTGTCCTTGATTAACAGAAACTATTGCGTACCTGTGTCAAAGATTAGGATGTTCTATAAGGTCGCCATAAAAAAAGTAAAATAACAGCCTGTAAGTGCCCACTGCTGGGCAAAGGCTTCCTCCTCAGATACTTGTATCAGAGAGGGTGTAGGAGCCGGGAAGGGCCCGCCACGCTGCTCCAGTGCGGGTTGGCGAGCTTCACATATCCTCGAAATAATAATTTTAATATTTCTCAGACATGCAGGTTTCCTCACGATGTTTTCCTTCATCGTTGAGTACGTGGTAAATACAGCACTTAAAATTGTTATTCACAATTTTAGTGGTGCCGGCACCGGGAATCGAACTCTGGCCACACTCCCGCTCTATGACACTAAAGTGAGCGCCCTGACCACTAGGCTACCACGGCTCTGTTCTCTGTTCTAGTTCTGTTTAATTATCATGTTAATGTTGTAATGTTAATTATATTATGATTACCATTAAATTTAAAAACAATATCACCTCCACTGTGTACTACAGTCATAAAATACATACGGACAAACCCTCCAGACCCGTAGAATATATGGAGTTCATACAGATATAGTTTTTCGTCTATATCACTAGTCCCGTGCGGGAATCAAAGACGCTATGCGTTCCACCAAGCTGCCAATTCTTAACAATAACTGCTAACTTTTGATATCAACGTTCCCGTAATCGAAATCCGTTTCACAAATAACATTATTGTGCAAACCGCCGCCGCAGTGCACCGTCGCTCGCTACTGATTGGCGGTCAGCGTCGGACCCGTGCCTATTGACAAACACGACCGGCAAACCTTTGCCATGCGTGTGTACATTCATTGTCTGCTCAAACATTTATTCAAGCTTGTATGCGCTTATTTAGTAGCGCATCTATCTATCCGTCGAGGCATGACAAGGTCTACAACCATCTAAAGTTGGCGAAATCAAAGTAAAAAGTAAAGAAACAGCCTGTAATTATCCTAATGCTGAACAAATGCATTACGGGCTCTTTATAAGCCTTAATATATTAAGGAGGTAGGCTATACCCCGCAGTAGGTTATATTTTCTTTGCAAAAGCGAACACTACAGTTTACTACTGTACGACTGTAGCGTGAATTCTTATACGGGCTGGATGGGATTACACAAAACCCCAATGAAGACAAGTCCAATCTGTATATGGTGGTTTCTTTGCCGGGTTCTCTTTCAATAACAGGTACCAAGAAGGTGATATGATGTCAAATAACAAATATTTATAGAAATCAAAGCACACTTATATATTTTTATGTTTACTTACGTTACATATAATTAGTGCATTTACGCATAACGCATGTCGGCATTCGTTAATAAGCATAAGCTATAAAAGCTTATGAAACGAAATCTTAACACGGTCAGTGGGAACTGGGAAGCACGTGTATATCGCCTACTTATTCAAAAGCGACTGTGGCCAGAGGTAATATTTGTGGTCTTTTGTACGCTTCATTTTCGGTGCG
This sequence comes from Bhutanitis thaidina, assembly GCA_029286595.1. Classification (NCBI taxonomy): domain Eukaryota; kingdom Metazoa; phylum Arthropoda; class Insecta; order Lepidoptera; family Papilionidae; genus Bhutanitis; species Bhutanitis thaidina. The sequence goes on along the minus strand of JAGSMS010000023.1, from coordinate 472,696 downwards.
CTTGTAACGTATTCACTTCTATTTGTATTATAAAATCATTGGCTTGGACATTATGAAACAAAAGCTTACGCCTAATCTACCACGGTATTCTCACTGAATCATATTGCTATTTTATTACACTGAACATTATAATATCGACAAGAAAAACGTTAAGTTCAGCGGTGATTGTAAACCTGCAAGTTGGAAGTCCGCCAGCCCGCCCTGGAGCACCGTGGCGGTCCCTCCTCCCGGCTCCACAACCACTTCAAGTATTCAGAGAAGGTCTTACCCAGCGGTGGGATATTTACAGACTGTTACTACCTTACTTTTAAGTTCTGAAATATAATAATATGTATATTATCACAGTAAAAAATTGTTTTAGTGACATTTAGAATATAATTTGTACGCAAAGGTATTATAATTATTTAAAATAAGCCTATAATTTCCGCGTGATATAACACAGAAACGTTTGAAGCCCACTCGAGATCGGAGATAAGATGAGACAAAGCGATGGGATTATAATCTCAAGTACCTCGCTAAGAGCCTTGTGTTCCTCGAGAGTCCTTTGTACCCTCCGTTGTGATTGGGAAAGATTTTATGCAGAATCGCCCCCGAGGGAAATCGTTACTCTAGCTACGGAATTCAATTACATTATGTAGGTTAATTGATCTATTATTATTATATTTGGAAGATCCACTACTACTTACAGTAAACGGTACAGTACAGTAAATGTTATTATAGTTTCGTTTCAACTTCTAAAGTGTGAAGTGTCTTGCTATGATGGTGCTGGCCCATTTCGACCACGGCGACAACGTTCCAACACGCAAGCGGCTCACCAGACGGTAAGTGATTACAGACGCTCACGTACTCCAGCAGATCTGCTCTGATCAGTTGAGAGTGCTTGCCTCCGGTTATCTCACTCACCGAACGAAACGCAGAAGCATAACATGCCTCTACTTCACGCCGGTATTCTGCGTGGTCGTCGAGCAGCAGCAAAAGCCATTGCTTGTCACTATCACGTACGAGTAGTAACGCTCGCGAAAACCCAGAGCCTTCCTGTGTCCGATGCAACGCTTGCGACGAGATCGGAGAAATGGTCAGATGTAGACGAAATGCAACACAACACAACCTTAGACATAGAAATCTATGCTTTGTGTTGTCTGTCGCACAAATATTGACTTCGGCTGGGTATCAAATACACGATTCGTCAGGCAGGCACGCTAACCACTAAGCCTTGCGGGGTCCTCTGGAAGTGTTTTTTTGCTGTCGCACCTGTGGATTGAAATGGATGGAATGCCTGGAAGCCTGTAATTATATACACTGGCTCTCCGTTTCTAAACAGAAGACCAATGGCTGCTCTGCTTATTTGTGCAGACGGCACCTAGACAGGAGAGGAAACGTCGATATCTCGGTATTCAATCCCACGCAGCCCTCACATTTATACTAAAAACTGTACTATTGACTGCCCTGTGTCTCAAAAGATTCAGAATCCACTTGGATTGTAAAATTCATTGTAACCAAATCGCAGTTGGTATAAAACAATATGAAGTGTTTGCTTTAGATAGTTCCTAGAAGCCGTGATAGCCTAGTGGTCAGGGCGCTCACTTTAGTTTCATAGAGCGCGAGTGACATGGGTTCAATCTCCAGCGGCCGGCATCACTAAAATTGTTAATACCAATTTTAAGTGCTATACTACGTGCGGGGCGGTGAAGGAAAACATCGAGAGCCAGCCCGGAAACCCGCGCTGGAGCAGCGTGGCGGTCCCTTCCCGACTCCAAAACCCTCTCAGATATTTGAGCAGGAGGCCTGTGCCCAGCGGTGGGCACTTATAGGCTGCTACTTTACATAACTTTACTTAACAGAGTTATCATTATATTGCAAATAAATTGATGCTACAAGCTGAGAGACAACGACAAACAATTTGAATCTCGAATTTCATTAGAAAGTGGAACACGGAACGCCGGTAAATTGGCTTTTATATCAACCCTTGTAATGAACTAATTCTGTTGTGCGCAGCGCCCCCGCCCGTCCGATGTTTTTGACACTTTACGAGAAATTGTATTAGCGCTCGTTCTCACAATTTGTTTACTTAACGAACTTCCAAAGGCGTAATACAATTGGGTGAATGTCTGTTTGTGTTTAGATCGGATGGCAATATCATAGCGTAAGTACAAGTTATCTGTCTACACGCCCACCTCAGAGCTTTCCCAAACACCAGAGGTGCTGCAGGTGCGTTACCGGCCTTTAAGAGTATTTGGACGATGTAAGGGAGGATGAGGAGGGAGGAGGGAGGGGCTGCGGTTACCTCACTCATCTAACGAAATGCAGAGGCATAAGATGTCTCTACTTGAAGTAGAGACACCTTATGCTACATGTTTATAAATTTTAGTTTTGTTTGGTCATTTCAACAAGTCGAATTTTCGTCTATTTAAATTGGTCTTTGAATCCTAAGTATAGTTACAAATCTGATTTCTTGATCGGTCCCTCGCTATATTTATTCATTAAACTTCATAAACAAGAGACAGGCGGACTTAATGCTAGAAGAGACGTGGTACCCTAGTGGTCAGGGCGCTCACTTAAGTGTCATAGAGCGCGAGTGACCTGGGTTCGATCCCCGGTGCCGGTACCACTAAAATTGTTAATAACAATTTTAAGTGCTGTATTTACCTCGTGCTCAGCGGTGAAGGAAAACATCGTGAGGAAGCCCGCATGTCTAAGAAATAATAAAAATATTATTTCGAGGATATGTGAAGCCCGCCAACACGCAATGGAGCAGCGTGGCGGGCCCTTTCCGGCTTCTAAACCTTCTCTGATACTAGTATTTGAGGAGGAGGCCTTTGCCCAGCCGTGGGCACTTAGAGGCTGTTACTTTACTTAATGGCAGAAGCATTCTCTCACCAGTCAACCTAATTTCAAATGTGTATAGTTAAATTAGCATCCTGGAAACCTGATGCTAACTGATGAGTTTCTTGAGCAGAGAAGAATTCTACCACCACACCGTCCGCCCCCCTGCTCCAATGCGGTATTAGGACTTCTTATGTCTACGAAAATTTCTTTTATATCTAGGCTATAGGTCGTTGAATATGTTCACCACGTATTTATACAATTAGCAATTAAAATTGCAATTAAGAACTTTAGAGGTCCCGACACCGGGGATCGAACGCTTTCTATGACACTTAAAGTCAGCACCGCGGCCCCTGAACTAACGCGGCTCTTTCTTTTCATTATTACAATTATGCCATCTTTAAAAGCAGAATATGCATCTTATACTTCTAGTAAAATTGTCTTTTTATAACTAACAAATGATCAACAATTTATCATTGGTAATGATTTATTTCTTTTACCCTAACACACTCTTACTGTTAATTAAAATAATTATTTTTAAATATAAAGCGATAAATAAACATTTATTCAAATAATATATATAATACATATCTATGTATGTACGTATGCAAACTATAAGATAGCCAGATATGATTGTATTTCTCACAGCGGAGCTCTACGTTTTGACACATTCCCTACAGCGTCGCTACTTGTGCTTCCAATGCTTGACACCTTAAAAGGAATTGAATAACGGTGTATAATTAGTTTAATAAGTCTCGGGAGCCGTCCGTATTTGTGCCCCTTTGAAATGTCATTTCAAGGTGTCTTAGTAGTGGTGAAACGCTGCAAGCATTTAATTCTTGACATGTTGAAACAATAGCAAGTTCCATTGTTATGACACGCGAAGGTTTAACCAACAGCGCCTAATATTTATCATTTACGTTGATGTCTGACTCTTTGTTCGCGTAAAGTTTAAATTTCATGTAACTAAGAAGACCTTGTAATTTTTTTCTTTCTTAATCCGCCTCTTTGGAGCCAACCGCCGGACATGGCCTTTTCCCTTATATTAACAGTACCAGACGCCCAGCACCACCTCAGGCCCGGCCACTATCAACGCTCTGAATATTTTCTATGTTGTTTTTCAAACGAGAACTAAAATCGTGTGATGTCATAGCAATAGTAATAGGGGGTTGCTATTGAAAATCACGCCACCCATATAGCGGTGCATCCCTGGAATACCATAGTGGCATTATTTCCTGGTACATTGCACCTCTGAATGGATATGAACTGTAAAAGTATACTATTTATCGCTGTTTTGTGTATTATTATAAATTTTGTTAGTACTAAGTACGGCAGAAGTAGTGCTTTTTTTCTTTTTGTTTATTAGTTAAATGATTCTCTCTTACCAAATAAAAAGAATACTAAATTTCCTTTTAAGTTTTGTAAATGGAACGCGGCGTTTACTGCATTTAACTTCATAACGCAGTTTTCTTTGCAAACCTTACTTTAGGTACACTTGTGCTAAATCACATAAATGGTGAACTGTCAGAGTACACGGAGCGATGGTTGTGGTGATATCCGTACAATCGCGTGCGGCTTCCCCCGCTGCAGGAACACGAGTGCGTAGCGTTGATATTCGTCTGTCGGTGTTGCTCGTGCGCGCTTGGTATCGCTTTGGTGGCGTTTCAGTTCGTTTGCGATGCACAGCTTGGCATTAAAGCTTTCTTTAGAAAGTAAACACGTTTTGAATGGCAAAGGAATCCGCAGGAAAGATTTCTGTTCGAACGACTGGTGTTTTTCCTTTAACTTTTTATTTAGATAAAAAGTATTCTCACAACATCTCAGCCAAATCTCGTTAATTTACTTTTTAACCTTTATATGTGTACAACAAACATACAAACTTTTCTCATTTCTAGAGTGGAATAAAACATATACTAAAGATTTCGTAAGGTATTTTAAAAAAAAGTTTTTACGAGCAATGAATTTCACATATTAGATAGATGTAGTATGTATAAATATGTGACTATAATTCAAAAGCTATTTTTTATTTTAATGGTAGTTCTTAATACAAGTATATTAAGAAGCCACCATTAGCGGCGTATGAAAATCTGCCAACCCTCCCTTTTTCCCCTTTCTACTAGTCCCGGAGCCGTGCCAAGTGGAAATCCGTGATCTCTGCCTAAACCTTCTGGTGACGGGTGAGAGTGCTTTGTGCTATTGCAGACGAACGCAGCTAAGGATGTTTAAGTTTCCCCGCGCACGTTGGAAACTACCTGACGTCTAGTTACGTGACAAAGCGACGTGACGCGGGGAGGTTACATGATGCTGCCGTGCAAGCGCCCGGCCGCATACAGATGCAGTCTGCGCCACTCGCGAGGGCCGTCCGTAGAGATTTAGCGATCTCATAACTCATGTCCCGATATAAGGGAAGACTAAAATATTTTCTCACTGCCGTTTAACATCGTCATGGTTTTAAGCAGAACTTTGTCTGCAATGTGTGCGTGTGTGTGGATTCCTTTTCACAAACACACTCACATTCATATGGTCTGTATCTTCGTCATTGGCGTGTATGAGGTCATTCCTTGATTAAGTCATCCCGTGTTATTTTTTTAACATGGTTACCCATAAACAAAACCATGTCTTGAAAACAAAAACACCTGATGATAGTAAGTGATTTCCGTCGCCCACGTACATCTGCAACATCAGAGGCGCCGCAGGTGAGTTGAGAGGGAGGATGAGGAAGGAAGATGGGTTGGGGAGGGTAGCTGGTGTTCTGCACGGTCGAGGTATACCGGGCGAGCCGGCCCGCTCGTGCAGCAGCAGTCAGCAGGGGACGGCGCTTCCTATCACTTAATCTGCGGGATTTTAGATTCAGCGTATTCGGATGGAGATTTCGCCATCAGTCCATTGCCAGAGTCTCGTCCGTTGGCCAGCAGGGTGCACTGCGTGCAGGTGAGGAGGGGATTTGGAGAAGAACAATGAATATTCCCCCTTACTATGAAGTAATTGCTATATCTATACTCCTACTTTAAAACATCGGCTTAGTTTTAATTAATCTTCTGTGATATGTAATTAGTCAAATTTCGGTCCATAATTTTAAAAAAATTAGGTCGGCATTGTTGTTGCGGAGGTAATATTTCTGTCACAATTGTAGACAATGTAAAATGTTAAGATTAATGAAGTGGCCGGCTGTTCGTTTTTCTTGGTCTCGTAACGGGCAGCGGGTGCCCGGACGCCGGACACGCAGCCCGCAAAGAAGATGGATCGTCCGGTTCACAGGTTTTTACACCTCGCAATGTTTTTCCTTGTTTATTTTCTATTGTCTGATGTTATTCTTATTCAATATGTTTTTAATTAAAAAAATAAATGTTATTTTGTCTCTTTATCCGCAAGAAGAAGCAAAAGAGAGAGAGTGAGTGAACGTGACAGGAACGGGAAGCACTGTCGTAAGTTCACTTCGCTTATCACCATTTCTTCTTAAATTCTTTCTTAAAGAAGTGAAGCAATATACTTGCGCCATTTTAAATTGAGCACACTGACTGAATAAAATCGATAAGGAAACCTCGAGCAATTTGAGAGCCTCGCCACCGGAAGTGCACATCGGTCATTACGGACCGCCATTAGCGGCGAAGGTTCCGGCATCGGGACGCGGCGGGGTCGTGTCCGTTTTATCATTAAATGAACATCCCGCGGATTTAAATTTGATTTTCTGTCGTATGGCCGCGTTCTCTTTGTAAGTTTAGGCTTGTAAAAGTTGTATTGTAATAGCGCCACTGTAGGATTCCCCACCGGTGTCGTGGGTTGTTTGTATTCACGTACATTTCACATGCACAAACTATGGCTTAGTCGTCGCAGTTTTCGCACAGATACAAGTTCTTTTCTTAAATACAGGGGTTTATTTATATTTATTAGTCATTGGATTGCCTGAGCGATTTATAAAACAATTCGTACGTCACCTTTAACAATAAATAAGGCAGCAGGAAATAGAAACTTGTATGTAAAATGGCTTGTATTCAATTTACTTCGGTGGTTACGTCGGTGGGGCGACGATTATGTCATGTCGAACTCTCGCCCCCCCACGGTGCTCCACGCGGCACCGTTTGTCGAGACTGCGGGATGCACGTCATCACTGCCCCGGCGGTGTCTTCGCGTAACGGGCCCCATCTCCACGAGGGAGTGCAACAGCAGGGCTTTTCTTCCAAAAACCGGTGTAACGGTTGTTACCGCTGAGACATCCTCTAGAGGAAAACCCCGACTCTGCTCTCCTTCAACTACAGAGAGAAAGACAAAGAAGACCGTACATGCCCCTCTCTCTCTCTACCCACGGCCAGAGATCCTTCTATTGGCCCACTCCCCCTCCCTATTCCCCTCCTCTTCCCTCCCATCTCCCAAATATCCTTAACGACCGGCAACGCACCTGCAGCATCTATGGTGTTGCAGATGTATGTGGGCGACGGTAATCACTTACCATCAGGTGAACCGCTTGCTCGTTTGCCGTCTCTGCCGCGCCCAACTGCCGACAAAGGAGCACTACGCTACCACGGTACTGCGCCGACCGAACCCCGTGTAATAACTTCTCCTGTTTTAGAACCCCGGGTGTTTTGCCTTATTTTTTTTTATGACAGAATTTTCATATTTGGCTTTATTTTTATAACATAGCTCCAAAAGCTCCTTACATTGTATACACAATGTAAATACACGAGTTCAGAGCTCCGACCTCACCACTTGTACAAGTTTTTAATTAAATCGTTACACGCCATGGTCCTTATAATTAATTTTAACGTGTTCACGTTATTTTTCGTTGTTCACGTGTGCCTTTTGGAGTCGTTTATTTCGGAGCAGTCGCTTTTTCTAATTAACTTGAATGACAGGCTATGTAATAGGATGTTATGAGGTTTAATGGAGCAGATCGTGATCGACAATGGGATCCGTATGTTTTTGAAATATTTTAATATGTTGATTTCTGCTTGTTCGACGGAGACACCCCCGTGTGTATGTGTGTATGCATGTATATACTTCATTGTACACGACAACACACACAGTAAAACAGATTGAAAGAAAAGAAAAACTTCAGAAGTACTCGTCGGTACAAAAAGACGAGAGTGCTCTAAAGAAGAGCGATTTCTTCCAGACATCCTTAAGGCTAAGGAGAGATTAGGTCAATGTCCATTAGTGGGAGGTGGTGTATATAATAAACTTACAACCTAATACCTATATAAACTAAACCAATTTGTTATTTCATAATAATGTAATAGTACACAAATATATACAATATAAAACAATATATTGTATATATTTGAGTCGCGGGTTCGATTCTCGCACGGGACAAGTATTTGTGTGATCACGCGTGATGTTTGTTTATGAGCAATATCTGTAAAACTACTTCGCGCTTCTGTCGCGAATTCATAGCGAATTCTTTTGAAGAAAAAAAAAGTAAGTATGGTTAACAAACACTACGTCCACTTGATCGTAAGTCACTGTGTGTATAGATAATAATAAAGTAGCAGCCTGTAAGTGCCCACTGCTGGGCAAAGGCCTCCTTCTCAAATACAAGTATCAGAGAGGGTTTAGGAGCCGAGAAGGGTCCGCCACGCCGCTCCAGCGCGGGTTTGCGGGCTTCACATATCTTCGAAATATTTCTCAGACATGCAGGTTTCCTCACGATGTTTTCCTTCACCGCTGATCACGTGGTAAATACAGCACTTAAAATTGCTATTAACAATTTTAGTGGTGCCGGGACCGGGGACCGAACCCAGGTCAGTCGCGCTCTATGAAACTAAAGTGAGCGCCCTGACCACTAGGCTGCTACAAAGTTTCAATCAAGATGTAGGAGAGCCACTGCTGACTCGGGTCTCCAAATATTGGACAAGCATTCCCATACCATGCAAGACGGGGTGTTGTTTCCGAGCCCTATCGGTTCACCAGCAACAGTTTAAAAATTGTTTTTTTGTTTTTGTTTAAACTGTGTTATTGTTTAAATATTATAAATGATATATTTTAATAATAGTTTATTATTTTATGTTATATCATTGCTTATGCATTATGTAAAAATAAAATCGTTCGGATCGGAGTAATAAAGACCCGGTGTACATTTCACACCGGTAGTCTTGACAAGCCTTAGTTTGTTAACACCAAAACGCACCGTTGACCGGGCACAGCAGCCCGTCGGCATGCCGCGGTGCGAGGATCTTTGTAAGCAAGTAAGATGACGAGGCTCGCGGCTTCTATCTCCCGGAGAGGCGTCAAGTGGGTCCGGTTCGGTTAGGTTACACTAAATCTATGCCTATGTATCGATTATAAAAATATTATACACAATCAATAATCCGGCAAGTCCGTAAGTAATCAATGGAATGGTCGACACCGAGAAGTGCTTGACCACGATATTTGTCGTGGACCCTTTACGGCTACTTGCGTTCAAAACTGTTCTATAACAAATTTGAAAGTAATCTAACATTGACGAATGTTGCATAAAATTTTATCCCATATTCGAAATTTGTTTTATAGCCATCTTAAGTTTACGACACCGAAGATCGCATAAGAAAAACTGCAGTTTTGAGTTCGGTGAGCGAAGCCAGATGCGCGTGTTCGAGAAGTTGTAAGCGTATGTAAGAAGTTTAAATTTGAGTACCGCTGGGTGCCCAGACCATTTGTAAATTGTTCAAAGCAAATGCCCCTGGTCGGGAATTGAATCTGAACTTGTTGAAAGCTACAGACATGAGGTTTTACTTATCTCTCTAATTTTATTATCGGTATCAGTTTTTAGTATCTGTTTGATCGAGGAACAAAATACGTACATTATTGTGGACGAAGTTTCGGAGATCGTATTTCATTTCTAGTTATCTCAAAAAATCTCAGAATCCCAGCTCCTGTAAGCAATAGTCGTTTTAACCAAAATAACTACAAGCGTAATCTTTTGTACATTTTCAATTTAAATCCTTAAAAACAATATACCAATAATCCTTCTATAGAGAAACATCCATTGAATCTTTCCCCCTTCGAAGTGAAATGATCACAGAAAGAACCCTACTTAATCCACCGATCAATCACGTGTCAATCGAGCCCGAGTCAATTAATAGCAGGTCCCCACATTCAGTCAAAGTCGGAGTGTCGTTTGCGAAGAAAATCTGTTTTTAATTAATCACTTTTCACACGAGGGGCTTAAAACGTAATTGCTATGCTATTCCATTGTAAGCTCAATCATTCTTTTTTAATTTTCTTTCATATTGTTCAGGGGGGCGCTGGTTATGGGTGCGGTTTATTATATGAAAAAGTTAACCGATACGGTTAACTTCTGACGTTATCGCAATAAATATGGTGCCACGTGGTAGAGCCAAGCAGTGGCTTTTGCTGATGCTCGAATGGGGCGGCCCCCGGCTCGACCGTGATCGTACCACGACCTCATAGAATACCGGTGTGAGGTAACCGGAGGCCCCCTCACTCTTCCCACCCCTCTCGTCATCCTGCGTCCAATCTCACAAATATTCTTAAAAGCCACCCATTTTATCGATTTGTAAACTGTAACAAACATCGGATATCATTTGTGAATTGTAACAGATATCGCCGAAACATTCGGACAAGCCCGTGTATGATTTTACGACGTGTTCACAAAGGGTCACGTCGGGCGTTGTTTGCGGGCAGAACATCGCACGCGTCGCTCGCCCTCTCATCGCTTTTTGATAAATGTAACGTTTCGCGAAACGCGTGTTAATGCTAGCTCTCTAGAATGAATCACCCGAAATGCTTTTTGCCTGAAGAGTATTTTATTATTACTTTACGCTTTTTTTTTAAAAACATTGCTTCCACAGTTAGATTTTCTCCCGTGTCATGGAGATAGTTTAAACACACAAATTGCATATGGACTACCACCTAAACCCGGAACAATTATACTCATCCCATGCACTAGTTTACCTGACGCCCACAGAAAGACTATCTCCCTCTAAAGATCCATTTAGGATCACATATTACACGCGGCTGACATGTTTTCGCAATTTTAAATGAAATACGAACTTAGACGGCCAATTTGGAATGAGCCCGTCTTTATTTTATGTATATCTTTACATTAATGCCTCAAGTTAAGACCTTGGATTAGATTAGAATCACGCGCTAAAGTCGCAGTCTCGCGTAGGGATTTATAGCTTCCATCATCTGCTTACGATTACATGCCGATTCCAACAGCTAAAAACCTCATTCAGCGTGTAGACGAAATGTCGTATTTTGTAACAAACTGTCATAACAAACCATAGAGTGGAAAGACTGCTTTATAACATTGACATGTTGAAGGAATGGTTTTTGTGAGGATTTTGGATCCGAGCATCCCGTTCCCTATGTTCGTGTTGACATGTCACAGAAATATCTTTTTTTATTTTTCAGACTTGCAAGTGTCCATGCGACGTAGCTCCCGCCGAGCAAACGGCAAAACTTCTACGGATCCGAGCATGTTTTTTAAACTATTTAGTTGTGTCAACTCTGTTATCTACTTGTAAGATCAAACACCTGCCGCCTCTCCGCCTGTTAGCCTTGCTTAATTCTTTAGCTGTACTATCATTGTGTAATCAAATTACGCCGCGAGACTTTAGCTTGGTTTGTTGCATTAAAAGTGCTTCATTAATATTCTTGCGCGCAGGCAGTTGATATTTTAAACAAAGACAGACGGGCATTACTTCGTGAAATTAAGAAAATATTGACGAAGTTTGACTTTGTGACTGTCGTGCTCGAACTGCACACCGGACACTTTACACTGCACTCAGGAAGAGTTTCTTTTTTTATGAGAAAATTTGCAAACGAGCAAGCGGCACACCTGACGATAAGATTACCGTGCGCCCACGTTCATCTGCAATACCAGAGGACCTATCGGTGTGTAATGTCGGGTGGCTGCCGAACGTTACGCAGAAGCAGGCCTATGCCTAGGCCTGTACGAGGACGCGGTATTATCCCGGTGGAGCCGGCCTATTCGCCCTGCAGCAGAAGCCGTCGCTTGGCTCTGCCACGTGCAGTGCTAGTGTTTCAGTTTACACTTGCAGCAATATAATAATTTAATGATGTTCAGATGACATCATTTGGTAATTGAATGGAAAATTTGTCTACTATTATCTTTATCTCGGATGCTCCGCTCGATATCTCTTTATTACTCTACGTCCCTACGGACGGAGGGTATCAATCAATTAAGCGGGGCTGTTCCTTTATAATTTGATGCCCCTAATATAAGCCAAATACACGTCACTTACTATCGTATCGGGTGATCGGTCAGCTCATCGCCGCTGTGTTGGCATTAGTCATGTTGAGGAAACGGGCTGCTACGTAGAAGTACATGCCAGGATTGACTATGTGAAAGGCTTGTTGCGAGTCGGCGCATCTCCCTTTAATATGATAAAGAAGGGCGAAGGCTACCAAATGGGTCACAAGTTTGCAATACCAGTCGTTCATGAGGCATGGTGTAAGTTTTTACAATAAAATCCCAGTAAGTGTGCATAGGCAGACGCCTATCAATAGGTATAAAAATGTATTTAAATAAAGTGTCTTTCTTCAGTTTCTTCTCCGACAGAGGTATGAGGTAGATTTAAAAAAAAATACTCTATCAAGTGGTATTTGTGTTCCTATGTCGAAGAATAAAGATTTTGACTTTGGTCATGCTTATGAACAGTTGTTTGTGGAGGATGGTCTGTGCGTGTTTGCAGTGTTATATTCGCATAGCAAGCTTTGAGTTGCCTTTGGGACAATATACATTCCTTTTTAATTCATCGTATGAACTTAACCTTTTGCGTGATTCTTCTCATATAGACGTAATACCTGCCAGTGCCTTGTTCGTGTTCACTGGGCAATACTGGTTTAATAATTAAAATATTAAATTAAATCTCTAAAGTACGGTTAATTTGAAGAATTGTATCCGTTAGAACTCAATCTCCATATAAAGGTCAAGTTTTAGATACCAATATATTAACGTGTACTTATGTTTTGTTTTCAGGTAAGTTGGGGCAACCATGGAAATAAAAAAATATGAGCTGAAGCAATACGAGAAAAGGTAAAGGTGTAGAATTCGCACTTTTTGACAATATCGGAATAAAAGCATAGCTATCCAAAGAAGTGAAAGTAAAGTGCAGACATGTGTGTGTGTGCTTTATGGCCACACGATAGAAGTGACAACTTATATAATTTTCTAATCTGTCATCATGTCATCCACATGAGAGTACAACGAAATTCGATAATTTTCGTTTTTGCCAAATATGCGGTTTATAGACAATTTCGTCCATAATTCGCAATGTCCGAATAAATAAGGCAATTAAACTTTCAAAAATATTCACAAATAAGAGCACAAGTCCATCAGAAAAAAAGTAGTGTCTTTTACTTCTAAAGAAAGTTTCGTTCACTGCCCTGTAAAAGTCGACAGGAGCCGAGTTGGCCCGATTCAACGTCACCGACCCGAGCGTGACGGATCAGTTTCGTTCACTGGTCAGAAACAAGTGCACGGTGCGCCTAAAGAAGTTCTCACTTCAAAAGTAAACCTCTAAAGTGGATGAGATGACCATTCCTCACTTCAGCTAATAAGTAGCTTTGATGGTGATTGGTCACTTACACTAAAACGTCAGTTTCCTGTACCCGTCTCATGTCATAGTTTGACTCATTCCCAACTAGACCGACTATATCAGTGTAAATTTGATCTTCTTTCTTCTTCTTTAACACAGGCCTCTGTTATAACGAGTATTTGTCGTAATAACCATGCTGGTCAGGTAAATTTTCAACCGCAGAAACATCCCTGCCACAAAATATATGTGTATACATGTGTTGTTTATGTCGAATGAAAAGACGACTTTTGACACTTATTCAATACTGTACACAATAAACAAAGATTAAGCATATTTGTCATTCGTATCTTTGTCATCCATGGTCAGATAATGTGTCGTAAGAGGCCTTGAATATCTCATAGCAATGAGTTGTTGAAGGCGAGCGGGGACGCGCTATGTTGGTATGACAGCGTACGTGCGAGCGAGAAGGCAGAATGCCGGTTGAGAACGAATGAGGGAATGGTTAAATAGGAGATTTGATAAGACAATATGATTGAATGTGATATTTTATAGATATGGCGGCAACGCAAACATTAGTTATAGTTCGGATTTTTGTAATACAGAACATATTGAATCTTCGTTCCTCTGGCAGCTCAACTCGCTGTAAAAATCCAATCAAATCAGTTCCAGTGAAATTAGTTCACTGGAAGACACGAGTTTTGTTCCGAACTGGAAAACGAACGGATGTGCTCTTGTACCGTGTGTGAAATGAACTGTTCATTCGGATATTAGAGGAAGCATTGGAAGCGATCTAGTTTGTAACAAAAGTTCTTTACTTTATTGACCTGTAAAGTTGAACTGCCGGACGTAGGTTTTTCTATGAAATCGCCAACATTATCAATCAGGCGATGCATGGAAGAAGACGGGTCTCGCGGTCGGTGAGCGCAGCGCCGGCACCCACGCACCGGTGATGCTGCTCCTAAGCACCGGTCTGTGGTATTTGCGTTCGGTATATTCGGATGAATGTTCCGTCAACAGTCGCTCGCCAGAACCTCGTTAGTTAACCAGCAGTGCAACCCGTGGTGTGGGTTGACATTTCCAGAAAAAGTTGCTATACGAGTAGAGGTATTAAAGAGGTTCATAAGCCAGCAATTTACTTGAATAAAATAGCCAGAGGAAATAACCGCCGAACGATATTTATATTGAAAAGAAAAGGTTGCGCCCCGGACGTCGGAGATGAGAAATTAAATACCTTGATAAGTATTTGCTTGACTTGAAATTACGAGTCGATTACTTTGCTCTATGACTCTTGCTATGTGGTCTCGAAGTGAATATAAATCTCATATATACGAGTACCATATTTAAGTACCAGGATCTATGCGCGTTTTTTTTGTAAAGAAATTGGAGTGAGAGTCGAGTTAACAGTTCACCTGGATGGTAAGTGACTACTGCAGCCGGCCAAGTAAAGTAAAAGGCAAAGGTCTCCTCAATTATCTGAGAGGGTTTCGGAGTCGGGAAGGGCTCGCCATGCTGCTCCAGTGCGGGTTGGCGGGCTTTGCATTTCATCGAAATAATATTTTTCTTAAATGATTGTTTCGACTGTACCCGGCAGACAAACTTTTTTTTTTTAGAGAAAAGACGGCAAATGAGCACGCGGTTCACCTGATGGTAAGTGATTACCGTCGCCCACGTACATCTGCAACACCATAGATGCTGCAAGTGTGTTACCGGTCTCTCAGGATATTTGGGAGATGGGAGGAAAGAGGAGGGGAATAGGGAGGGGGAGTGGGCCTCCGGTTACCTCACTCACCGAACGAAACGCAGAAGCACAAGATGGTACCAATCCGGTCGTGCCGGCCCATTCTAGCAGCAGCAAAAGCCGCCGCTTGGCTCTACCACGCTTAAACTCAAAACTCACAAGCCATTGTTTATACTGTTATAAGCACTCACTCAGATTTCACCTAGCCCGCATGTCCACACGGGCAATCGATCCCCACGAGAAGACGTGGCGTTGCAGATTCTCACTGCGACACGGCCATGTTTATAGATTAAAATAAACGTTACAGAGTAAAGAGATTAGACAAAATCGCACATAAATGGGATTCACCCCGGAGTATCAACATTAATGTATGTGCTGGATAAGGAAAACGATTACAACGCGCGATAAAGTTTAGCGTCGTTTGTGTAAATTCGGCGTAATGTGGCATTCGCGTGTTCGTCGCGCGGAACGGTGCAGCGCGTCCGTGTGTACCGACCTTAATATATTTAGGCTTTACGACGAATGATAATAAAATTCAAAAAGAACGTCAAGTTGTTTTGTAGCTAGTGTTCTCATGGTCTGGTTGTCTGTCAGGAAACCCTTTCGGCGCTTTCGTACTAAATTTCGCTTTAAATTACTAGCTTTTGACTACTATACTCAAACCACTATAGCCTTGTAACTTAGGGGAGGGTAATCTGTAATCCTACCTAGGTTTATTTTTTTCATGGGGAAATGCCTAACGCATACTCGGGGGCAAGGTCAGGTTATGTCGGGCTTGCACCGAGTAAAACCCAATGGTCTTCCACCTTCGCCGGATGTCGGCACGACCACGGGAACGCTTTCGCACCTCACCCGCGCCGGGCCTTTTTCGGGAGAGAACGTATCCTCTCCCACTTCGTCCTAGCTAAATGCCCCGGAACTAAGGTTGGCGCTCTAAAGCACCGGGCTTCCCGGCACCCCCTGGCGGATCTGGTCTATGGCATATCCGCAAAGACTGGCCGGCCATAAAGGTCCCTCTTGATTCACCGTGGGATACCAAGCCACGGTAACTAAATCCCCCCGTCACCCTTTCGGGCGGGGGGGGCGGTTGGATCCTGCCTAGCCTACCCTAATAGAATTATGTTTATAGTAACAAAAACTGACACAACCAGAAACAATTATATCATGTGTACATAGCAGCATGGCAGTAGACGGGGGGGACGGCTCTGCGCTCCCAAACCCGCCAACCTAGCGCGGTGGGCGAAACTTTCAAGGAAGGCATGTGACTCTTTCTTGCAGAGCCCTGTGTTCAGCAGTGGGCTAGAACTGACTGATGATTTAGATGTCCTGTGTCTATACATTAAGTGTATATTTCGACTCGGATAAATATTAATAACTACCCAACGACGCGGAAGATGAATAAACTGACCAAATACTCACTGCCAATATCAATCCGTTACGGGTTTCATTATTAAGAATGTACATTGAACGGAGGTTTAATATCGGCCATTCGTTTTAATCCGCCCCGGCTCGGGCTGGCCGTTGACGACGGGACGGGAATATGACGGCGCAATCGAATGTTGGCATTGTCGTTTTTTTTTTTTAATATTCCGCTGTTTGACGAGGGTGGGTCGGCATGATTACGGTTACGGTGAAATGTTTAAAGACGATCTGTACGGACGCATGTCTCGTGTCCATTGTGCGACCTCGGCACATTGAGTGTTGTGAATGTCAACGAACGCAAATGTCAGGGAACTAGGCGAGACTGCGGTCGGCGACGGAGCCATAGACCAGGTTCGATTCTCCAGGGCCTCCGGGATGGACTACGGGAGGGACTTGTTTTTATGGGAAAGGGGAGCAAACGAGCAAGCGGCTCGCCTGATGGTAGGTGATTGCTGTCGCCCGCGTACATCTGCAACACCCGAGGAGGTACGGGTGTGGTGCCGGCCTCTTATGATATTTGGGAGATGGGAGTGGGACTCACCGAGAGAAGCGCAAAAGCACAAGAGGCCTCTATTTCACGCCGGTGTTCTGCCCGGTCGAGGCCATTCGAGCGGCTGCAAAATCCACTGCATGGCTCTGCCACGTACAAAATTTAAGCTTGTTATTTTGTATACAAAAAAAAGTCATGATCGCGTTTGTTCTCTGCCGGGGCGCACCACGGTGAAGGTGAAGGTTGGCGGTTGAAGAAAGAGAAGTCATTTCACCCCTTTCACACCTTTGTCCTCGTCAACTAATACGAACTAAATGTCTACAGTTGGCGCTCACCACACAATAAACCCGACTCTCAACCCATCCAGCATCGTTACAACAGCACCGGGCTCCGTCCGCAGCGGGACGCACACTGGGACACGACTTCATTTCGTTGTCGCTAAATTTAATTAAAGCAACTTAAAACTAGGTCGATACCCAATTACTTGGCGCGCTGGGTCTGAAGTTGAGACTTAGGTTTATATGAAAACTTAACGAAGCTCCGCTCATATATATTTCTTAAAAGGTAATATTATCAGTAAAACTAGTCTTGCTAGACTCTTGAGTGTAGGTTTGTTTGTTTGTTTGTTCCCGCAACGACGTTTGTAAGTTTCCATTACAACATCCATAAACGTATTGTAATGAAGAGGATTTGGTTAGCAATTTAAGGGTATTTGGGGAGTGGGAGAAGTGGGCATCCGGTTACCTCGCTCATCGAACGAAACGCAGAAGCACAAGATGCTTCTACTTCACGCTGGTATTCTGCGAGGTCGTGTAGCTACCCCGGTGGAGCCGGCCCATTCGAGCAGCAGCAAAAGTAACCGCTTGGCTCTACCACGTTAAAAGTAGCAGTCTGTAAATGCCCACGGTTAAGCAATGGCCTCTTTCTCAAATATCTAAGTGTGGTTTCGGAGCCGGCAGGGGCCTGCCACGGTGCTCCCGCTGCTTGTCGGCGAACTTAGCATGTAGTCGAAATACTGCTTCTGGCATTAAGTAAAGTAACAGCCTGTAAGTGCCCACTGCTGGGCAAAGGCTTCCTCCTCAAATACTAGAATCAGAGATGGTTTAGGAGGCCGGAAGGGCCCGCTGCTCCATTACGTGTTGGCGGGCTTCACATATCCTCGAAATAATATTTCTATTATTTCTCAGACATGCAGGTTTCCTCGCGATGTTTTCCTTCACCGCCGAGCACGTAGTAAATGCTACTAACAATTTTAGTAGTGCCCGCCCACCGGGCCACGAACTCAGGTCACTCACTCACTTGCTGATGAAGAAAGAAGTTTTTAATTAGTTCAGTCTAGTTAATTGCCACTTCAATTATTCTCATCTTTTAACCCATGGAACCATGGGACTGCACGAAGCAAACATCATCCAATTGGAATTCGTCCGGTGCACGTTTTGTGTTTTTTTTTTCGTAACATAACCGTTCCAAAGTAAACGATAACGTATTGACAGTTCAGCGGAGTTCGTTTTTATAGGTTTCATCAGACATAAAACAATTTGACGCGGGACCGCGGCGCGATGAAATGTAAACTTGTCGAGGCCGGCCGCCAGCTCCGTGTCCAGTTTGCATCGCGTGGTGTTCGCGGCAGTGTTTGTAACCAAAATGTTCGTACTTCGATAGTGTTCTGTTTACCGAGTCGTATCGATGCGCCGCGGGCCCCAGCCATCCGCGCTGGAGCCTTCTCGTTGACAGGTATTAATGCCATCGCGACTCTCGTCGTTCTCTGGGATCGCCACGCTCCTACATCTTGATGGAATATAAAAAAAAATATTTGTATTAATTTAGCATCTCTTATTAATGCAGTGGCTTTATGTTTATTCGCAAAATGATGTAATTGAGACGAACCGCTGCAAATTGGCTTTACTCGAGAGACTACCGTCCGTGGTTACCGTCGCCCACGTATATCTACAACAGCAGCGGTGCTGCAGGTGCGTTGCCGGCCTATAAAGGTACTTGGGAGATGGGAAGGAGGATAGGGAGGTAGGATGGGGAGAGGGAGTGGGCCTGCGGTTACCTCACTCATCGAACAAAACGCAGAAGCGCAAGATCGAGGTACTACCCGGGTCGAGTCGGCTTATTCGAGTAGCAGTAAAAGCCGCCGCTTGGCTCTACCACGATTAGAAACTTAAATTCAGGGGTGGCACAACATTTACTAACAATTTTTTTTAAAATATCTATTGATTGAAAAGTATTGAAGATTATCGGCTCGATTGGCAACGAATGCCAATAGCCATTAATTCTTTGCGATAAACTTTTAGGAAATAATAGATACACACACAACCGAGAATGTGTTCCATTTATGCGGTGCCAAATTGTAGGCCATATTCCTTATATACCGCAATCATATTGCAATAGTTCCTGCATAGCATCTCCGGGAGCGCAACGGGACCCGCTGTGGGAAAGCCGAGACCTTTCCTTTTTCTTGATTCTTTTAATTTATACCCCACGTTTCTATGATATGTGTTTAGGTTATGTTGAGGCACTAAACAATTATTGATATTCATTTTTAATTACGGTTTAGAAAAGTCTACTGGCCTAGTGGATAGGAAGCTCGCTTTAGTTTCATAGAGTGCGGGTTTGATTCCCAGTGCCAGTATAACATTAGGTTTAAGTGCTGTATTACGTGCTCGGCGGTGAAGGAAAACATCACGCGGAAACCTGCATATTTGTGAAATAAAAAAAACATATTTCGTGGACATATGAAGTTCCCCAACCGGCCTTGGAGCAGCGTGTTCGGACCATTCCCAGCTTTGCTCAGCGGTGGGCATTTACAGGCTACTTGCTACTGCACTTTACCATCCAGAATATACTTGGGCATATTCTGGATGGTAAAGTGAGGGAATATATATATGTATATACGTGTGTAGGAAAGATAACGATCGCTCTGTTATTTTCCTCCCGGTTCCCGCCTGAGAGTTATAAAGGTTCCGCTATCTACGGTTCGTATTTTACTTGTTGACTTTATCGGAACCCATTTGCAGTATTTTGTGTTTAGTGCGCACGCGGACACGCCGGAGCGCGGTTCGCTGTGGGATATCCGCTAAGAGCTGGCTTACTTTATCGTGAGCTATTGTTTAGAATGTTGTATTTGTTTGGAAGTTGGAATGGTCTAACAACGATCAATATCAATGTATGTATGCATGTGTGTGTTTGTTAGTATGTGGCCAAGGCCAAAGTGAACAGACATCTTCTAGGCAAACGCGTACCACCCTAGGCCTCATCTTCGCCTTCCATCAAGCGAGATCGAGGTCAAACGTGAGCCTATTTTAATATTAAAAAAAAAATGTGTGCATGTGTATATATGTCGTATGTATGTATGTATATAAACAGTTTTATGCGTTTCTTAAGTTTTAATTTAGGTAATATTATTTAGGTATAACGGATATTTTTCAGTAGTACTAGTAGTGCGTGATATTCATGGTAGTTTCGCCTACAAATATATTTTTTTGTAAAAGAATACTAGCAATGCTATTTTTTAAGTAACATTACTAATATTCCTGTTCCCTCCAAATAAGCTTACAGCTTGTATCTGTGGTGGTTCGCGATAATAGTCGAATGGCGGGCTCGAACTTACGACCTAATGTTTCGTAGTCCGCACCCTTACCCATTCGGCCATTGGCGCCAGGCAAATGTCACCACACCATAGGTTGACTGTTTGATAATGTCGAGTCTCTTTTCTGTCTAATAAAATGTGTAAATAAATATTGTTTTTTGTAAGTAAAAGTTAGTACAACACTAAATAATATTTTAATCTTATATAAAAATGCGATTCTGTGTCATAGATATAGACGTAAGGTATACTATAAATGACCCACTATTGGACAAAGACTTATCGATGGACAGACTCATTTTTTTTTCAGGGTTTATCAATGCAAAGATTGACGGATCACGCTGCTAGCTGCTAGAAAGAGTCTCATAATATTTTTGCTTACAATTTCTTGGATGTTCAGATACAGCGTCGTCCTGAGTACCGGACACCTCGGTCTGTCGGTGGCCATTGCTGTTCCCCTTAGTCGCCTCTTACGACACCCACGGTAAGAAGGGGACCGATTCCACAAGGCAACCTGGTATTTTTTTTTGTAATATTTCATTTCTATGATATATATTCATATGGTCTGTCATAGCGTCAACCTTAAAAAGTAACGACATAATCACGTACAATTTACAATACTAATCATTTAAATTGGGAAAGAAATCATTTTTCATATTAAGATAAACAAATCTTATCTGTTGGAAAAGATGAAATGCCTTAATATTTTCATATTAATGTACAAATGTCACATTGAAGACGCTTTGGTACTTAATTATAATCTCGAATGAAGAGGAGGCAAAAATACAGCTAAATACTTTTAATTTTTAGGGAGCAATTTCTGCGTGTTTGTTATTGAGAGATAAACATTGCTCTCCCCATCTCAGCCGGTCCCCGCGTCTTTCCCGCCCTCCCCCTTGTCGTGTCGAGTGGAGCTTTTATAAAACGCCAACATTTTCCCTAAAGATTTTTACTCTCTTTTGTTAGTATCATCTAAACTTTATTTGTAATATCGGGTTTCGCTTACACAATAAGAGTTTTCGACCGTTAGAATAATTATTATTCTTTCTGTGGCGTCCGTCAAGACGAATTCTTCTCTAAAATTATTGCTTTTTTTTTCGTCACCGGTCCCTACATTAGATGGTTCCTCCACAATCCTGTAATAAAGATTTTAGAATTCTTTGAACTCACAACAGGACCCTAACAGAGTTTTCATTGAATGTCAATAAGGTCCCGTTCCCGAGCCGTGGTAGCCAGGGCGCTTCGCTTTAAATACATAGTGAGCGTGTAGCCCGGGTTCGAACCTCGGTGCTGGCACCGCTAAAACTGTTCACTTGCTTGACTGTGAAGGCAAAAGTCCGCCAATTTGCACCAGGAGGGCGTGGCGGACCCTTCCCGGCTCCAATCTCTCTAAAAAATATTTAAGAGAAGCTCTTTGGCCAGCAGTGGACATTTACAGACTGCTCCTTAACATTTAGTTTAAGATCGTATCCAGTCTGTACATATATCTAAATAAGAAAAGGTATCGGTTTGAAGTGGAATTTAATGACCTACTCCTCTTCACAAAGGTGTCAAATTGAAAGCCAAATTGATCAGATTAGTTGTGAATGATTCAAATTCAAACTGTTCAGCTGGCACTCGACACTCGCTAAACAGTATAGGTTGAGAGGTCACGTGTTGTTGAGGTGACTTTTGGATTTTTTTCATCGCAGACATACACACGTTTTCAATAAAATTGGGCAAAAGTAAATCAAGTTTTAAATTAAATTGCAAAATTGAAGAGGCTCCTGATATCTGTGTCTGCAAAATATTTGATCGAAAACCTTTTTCACTAAAGCGTTGTGAAATTGTATGGAAACTATTTCGATTGGTGTATTTTACACCTAACTTAATCAACATAAAACTATTTAAGTGTTTCGAAAGCTAACTGAAGACATTTAATTTGTGTAACTCATTGAACTCCAATACATAAACGATTTTATTTTTGCATTCGGTATTGTAAAAATTTGTATCTTTAAAACACACGTATGTTTTTTTTTCTTTTAATAGTGTTCGCAATAGCCTTATATATCTAAGCTACTCTTTTATTCTGGGATGGGATTTTATGCACTTAAAATATTACAGGGCATACTTAGAGTTCTAATGAATTTCGTCGCGTCATTACTCTCAGAACTGGTTCGGTACGAACAGTAATTAACTTGATTATTCCCATTTTTTTAAACGGACCTTTCGTAACCCGCACGGACCCTCCATTACTTGCACTCTAAGTGAAAACGTACGGGATAACGGTAATGGAGGTTCATAACTTAAAGAGAGTTTTTTTAGTTAGCATCCAGTGAAACGGATAACGTGTATACAATGTTTCAACACTATCATTATCGACTGTCTCTGTCGCCGTATGTGATCGTGTCGCCAGACGCCTGTGCGAGTTTTTTTTTTTTTAGTTTTACGTGAGGGAAAGGTGCGAGCACCTACCAGCCACCGGAGACGGTGGTGTCGGGACCCACTAAAACCCTCACAGCCGGTGGCCTTTACCGCTTCGGCGGTAGAGAGTCACGAGCAGAAGGCACGCAAGTTAAGCGATTCGAATTACTTGCGTTATGTCATATTTCAGATTTATATACCGCCAACCGGCCCAGGTTTCATTAGTTGACACTTACGTCACAGGAACACGGACATTTATTATAAACAGTAATATGCACGTCTCAGTCTTCGGTTCGCGAAGTTCTTCATCACTCGAAAGCTCTAAGACAGAGTTTATAATTATGACGTCGCTTATGCTGATGTGTTCTGCATTCAAATAGTAGCTTGTTATATGCGAGAAGTTGCGCGACACGCGCACATCGCCATACAACTTATGTAGATATTGTTAATGGCATGTAATGTTGCCGGAAATGTGTTCAATAAATATTCCACGCAAAGTTAAAGGCGGTGGGCAGTGGGAGAGCGACGCGTGGGCTTTGTGGTTCGCGTACCTCGCCAAAGACAATGTTAGTGTAAGTGATTGGTTTTCGGGTCTGGTTGTGTTATTTATCCCCGCATCCTCTGACACTGCATCAGACCCTTACTTCGAATGTATCGCATAAGCATTACATCGGTTATAGGGAGGTAAAGAAGAGCGCATCTAAGTGTTTATGCGAACACTTACGGCACTATAATATCTCCGGCGCAGTTGACTGTCCTTTCTATTCGGAAGTCGTTGCCGCGCTACGAAATCGGCCAGGGGATAGTTTTAACAAAATAATAAAATCTGTGTAATACTATCCCCTTGCGTTTAGTGTTTGCATATTCGTCCCGTCGCCCGGAGCTTGGGTCCGCGGTCCACTCTACGCGCGGGGGCGGGTGTCGAGCTAGTATGTCACGGTTTTCTCTAACTCAACGCGTTACACGACTTCCCTCTTAATAAATAATCCCTTGACGCCGAGCCCGAATCTTTTTAACGCTCCTGTTGATCAAGTTGTCTAAAGCGTTACTTCTGCTTATTTAATCTTGACGTGACTCTGTAGTTGATTTCGGTGTTCATTTCAGTATTCATTTTAAACTCGACCGTTAAATATTTTGTATAATTATTATACGTTGTGGCGCCCATGTTTATTTATTTATCTATGTAGGTTATATTTATTTACCAAAGTAACTCTTTCTCTGTGAAATATGTGCTGCAATACTAGAGAGCTTAATATTCTACAGTACTCCTTATTTTAGTCCCGGGCAACCTACGACATTTAGCTGTAACAATAGTCTTGATGGGGTCCGTGGTAGGCTAGCGCTCGCTTTAGGTTCATAGAGCGCGAGAGTCCTGACTCCGGTCTCCGGTGCCCGCACCACTAAACTTGTTATTAGCAATTTTAAGTGCTGTGTCACGTGCTCGGAAACCGGCATGTCTGAGAAATAATAAGGAGAAGGAGGCCTACGCCCAGCAGTGGGTACCTACAGGTGGCTACTTTACTTGTAGTGTAGTTACAACGTTATTAAAGTTAAACGTACAGGTATTTCAACCAACTTTGATATTCGTGTCGCGGTTTGCCAATAACCGACGCTTTGTGAATCGCCTGGGATATCGAGTATGGGATAAAGTTCCTCTCCATAGTATCGGTACCTAGTAAAAGCGAGAGACATACAGCGTTTAAATATGCACAATTACGCCACTGCTGAACAAAGGCCTTTCTAAGTTTAACCCTGTAAACGAAGCAAATATGATTTCTATTGATCTGTCTACACTCACAGCGCTGTTGGGGTCGGTGAGCGCAGCGCCCGGTGCCTTGGATTCCCCATGTTCGAATTGATCACTCGTTCTCCATAGCCGCCTTTGTTACAAGCTGACTGTTGTAGTTTACAGTTTTTACATTCTCCGTCACACTACAAAATATATATATGCACTTTAAATAATAGTAAAAAGTAAAATAGCGGGCTGTAAGTGCCCACTGCCGGGCGAAGACCTCCTCAAATATCTGAGAGGTTTTCTGTATCCGGCGGAAGGGCCCGCCACGCTGCTCCAGTGCGGGCGCACTTCACATATACACGAAATAATAATTTTTATTATTTCTCCGACATGCCGGTCTTCTCGCCATGTTATCCTTCACCGCTGACCACAATGCTACGGCTTAGTTAAGTTAATAATGTTCATCTATGATAATTACGATGCAAGTAAACTGTCGTACTTTCCATGGTGTAATCGTCACAGATCAAATTAACAAGGACAAGGAATCCAATTTCAAATACGACAGATTAGCGATGGGGAGCAGCATCATCAGAGATAAGGTGCGCCACCAGGCCAGGGTAGTGGTGTTATTTTTTTTAGTAAGTGATTACCGTCGCTCTTGTACATCTGCAACACCATAGGTGCTGCAGGTACGTTTAAAGGAATTTGGGAGATGGGAGGGAGGATAAGTACGGGGGATGGGGAGGGGGAGCGGGCCTACGGTTACCTCACTCACCGAACGAAACGCTGAAGCACAAAATGCCTCTACTTCACGCCGGTATTCTGCCTGGCCGTGGTACCAACCCGGACGAGTCGGAACATTGGAGCAGCAGCAAAAGCCGCCGCTTGGCTCTACCGCGTACAAAACTAGCTTTTCTCTCCTGCTGCTAGACTCAGGAAAGCTGATGATGAACACATAAATTAGTTTAACTGTTCTGTTGTTGTTTCGTTATAAATGTACACAAAAATATTGTCGTAACATCCCGTCTGTTTGCTCTCACGACACATTACTCTGTCTAACGAGCGGGGCGGATGGGGAATGGGGGGTATACGTTTCATCGCACCGACACGTACATTTAAAACGCTGTCCTTGTCGCACTCGCAGCCGTCCCCCTCTGTCGCTCTCTTACCACCACTGTCACCGAAATAAATTTGTTTTGATGTAATTGGGCTGGGGTAAAAGGCTATTATGTCGCCATCTGTTGAGAGACATAAAACACCAGAAATAAGTTTTCCATCGGTTTTTATATTTATGTTGTTTAATATTATGCTAAGAGGCGTACATAAGGGTCTATTGACACTTGAAGGCTCGATAGCTCAGGGAAAGGGACCACTGTCTTCGAAGCTGATATTTCCGGGTTCGTGGCTGTTTGTGATGTACCTGTTGCATGTATATTAATTTATATTTTGTGTATTTTTTTGCGATATTCGATAGCCTCCAATGTTTACGGGAAAGGCTAGGGAGGGTGGTTTTTCGCAATCCCTTAATCGAGCTTCGAAAAGAAAAAATGTAACCCCTATGCGGTGTGTAGGTCCCGAGTTAAATTAAGATGATCAGCAAATATGGCCATTCTATGAATTCGATTTGTTAGAAAAAAAGTTTCCCTTTACTTCTATTTGTATAGGTTGTTATGAGATGTTTAAAAGGTTCTTAACGTACGGTATTTTACGCTCTGAGATGTCGATACATTAACATTTGACAGCTAACATGGCAACTCCGAAAGTTTGATTCCGATAATGGAAAATCGATTCGTATGCCTGCCTAGACCTATTTGTTCCGGGCTCACTTCGTTTAAAGCCGGGATTCCCAAAATATTTTGGGCAAGAGATCCCTTTTTCAAAAATGAACCGATAGCCCCATAGCCAAATTACTTTAAAAATCCTATCTTTAGTTTTTTTTCCTATCGATACAAAATACTTACCTATTTTTGATACAATGTACTTATAAAAATAACTTACGCATGGGGGGGATATCGACCGCTTTGGTTGTGTTAACGTTAAGGTTCAATTTTGCTTGTGAGCGCGCAGTTAAACAAATGACATGTTGACCGCCCTGATGTTTGAAAGTTGCATGCCTAACTTGTTATGAATAAGAAATGCATTTTATATTATTGCACATGTCTTCTCTTCACTAAGTGATAGTCCACACCATTCCAGACAAGGATTCATCTCGGTAAATACCAGTCCATTAACTTTTTTAACCCCTTTTTTTTTTCTTTTTAAAGAATAGTAGCAATGCTAACTAACATTACTAATATTCCTGTTAAACCTCCAACTAAGCATTAGAGCTTGTATTTGGAGTGGTTCACGACAATAGTCGAATGGTGGGCTCGAACCTGCGACGTCATGTTTCGCAGTCCGCACCCTAACCCATTAGGCTATTGGCGCTCTGAATGGCGATCAGTCTAGTTTTAAGGGTATAGAGAGCCTGTGTAATCACTGGATGTGAGGCACTCCATCTTAACCCTCATGGGTGACTACGCATTTGTAACTTTCTTCGATTGTAGTCGTGTCCATGGGCCGCAGCGACCCCTCCACCACAAGCGGGCTGTGAGCTTCGTTTGCAGTTCTATTGTTTTCTTTTATGTTAGTCCTCCGCGTACACAGCTAACCAAGTCCACCTCGTACCTCGTCCGATTCAACTCACTACAGCTGTTTATAGTGGCCGTTCTTAACTTTTTATAATTTAAGTTCCGACATTCACATACTTGCTATTGGAGAATGCAAGTCTTGGTCCTTTTTTATTTTTTTATTCGCTGGGAAATCCCTTATGGATACCCAGCTCCCTGAACCCCACGGTGGTCGCCATCAGCGCTGGCGAGGAGTCACGGGATCTCCATTCGAAACACAACCGTGGTCCTTCTTTCGCTTGGCTAAAATAGCCCCGGGACGGGGGCCTCCCAGCAACCCACCTCGCCGTGCTCGGACGACCGACGGACGAGCGACGGACAATAATCTATCCAAAACTTCAGAACCCAAATATAGTGAAATTGAGATTAAGTGAAGTTTTGCATCACTGACTGGCGTCCAAACGCACAAGGATCTGTCCTAATAAAATTGCCAAACACACTATTACTTAAGTGGTTTGCTCCCCGGGCCCGTGTACGTTTTTATTTAACTTTACGGATTATTTGGAAATACTTTGAACCTCCTACTAATTACCTTTAAATATTGACATCAGCTGTTTGTTGATTTGCTTTACCTTCGTAAAGTTAATCAAGCAGTGCTTTGAGCCGTGCAAACAGAATAAACGTATTTCGTATCACCAACTTAACGGTACTATTTCACTCACTGTAGTCACTCAGCAGGGTTGGATTAATCGCAAAGCCGCTTTATTTCTCGTGCCTCCCCGACCACCGTTTGAACGTAGCGAGGCGGGCCCTGCTCCGTTATTCGATTTGGTTTCATCGGGAGTTAAATTAGTTGTATTAGTTTTTAAATCAATTAAGTTTAGAAACACTCATTTGAACTGAAACCTGAAATGTCGATGTTTCAGTCACAATTAAGTTTCAGCTCCAGACCAAATAAATTGTTAATTAAATTCAGCTCTATCCCTTTTGCGATACGTTAATTGTTGAAACTGTATTTATATTTCATCGTACAAAACTCGACAGGGATTTGCTATAAAGTTTTGAGATCATTTTACGTATTACAGTGTTCTGATGTTCAGTGTTAGACAGTATCGGAAGGCATTTATTTATTACGTTTAATTACTCATATACGATACTAAATAACACACATTTTGTTGAAAACCAAATTCGTATCAATAGTAATTAAAAAAATTAATCAATGGGATGATATTTGAAGCATTTGCTTTGCAAAT
Source organism: Bhutanitis thaidina (assembly GCA_029286595.1). Taxonomy (NCBI): domain Eukaryota; kingdom Metazoa; phylum Arthropoda; class Insecta; order Lepidoptera; family Papilionidae; genus Bhutanitis; species Bhutanitis thaidina. The sequence continues at coordinate 444,132 of JAGSMS010000023.1, read as the reverse complement.
TTGCAAAACGAACCGAAGACGACACGCCTGCACTGCGATGGATGAGGTTCTTGCTGCCTCTCGAATGGGCCGGCTCGGCCGGGGCTAGGATCAATTCGCAGAATTCTCATCGTGAAGTAGAGGCATCTTGTGCTTCCGCGTTTCTTTCGGTGAGTGGTCCTCCCTTCCCCAAATCTTCTCCCCCATCGTCCCATCCCATCTCCCAAATATATTTAAGGCCGGCAACGCACCGGCAGCCCCTCCGTTGTTGCAGATGTACGTGGGCGATCACTTACAGTCACTACGGTAATCACTTGCCATCAGATAAGCGGCTTGCTCGTTTACCTTCTTACCCACAAAAATCAAAATCTGATATTTGCCTTAAAGTACTTTTAGTAACGGAAACGTAGTCTCTTGCAATGCCGTTAGCGTAAGGAACATTTAGAAATCGTTCCGTTCCGTTCAAATAAACAAACAATTTTATTTATTTTTGAATAGGTCCCTATTTAATATTTATATTATTTGATAATAAAATAAAAATTGTACAAAAATGTAACAGTACATTTAAGTACCTATCAATTTTAGTAATGATATACTTTTTCAGCGTCTGCATTCTACGACCTCAAGTACAACGTTATTTTAAGTAATACACAGGAGATATTGGCCGCGATAAATCACGCGGAGAATTGCGAAGCGAGAAGAAAAATGTTTACGCCCCACTTTGTTATCTTCAAAGTTGGCCCATTCTTCATATCGTTGATAATACATATTATGGTATAGCTTATTTTGCCTATAATGAATTTTCCAAATTAAAAAGATAACATGTTCTGAATTTTCAACGTAAATATTGAAAATTTATTTCACACTTATTTCTTTCCTACGTTTCTACATGCTTCATAAGTTCTGTTAGTTGTTTACATTAATACCATTGTCAAACCCTAAAAAGCGAGGGCATATGCTCTTATACATTATGATTGTAAATTCGGCACATGAGATTGTTATTAAAAGTTTCAGTGGTGGCCAGCAATGGTGATCAAGCTCGGGTCACTCGCGTATTATGAAATTATACCCAGGAGCCTTAGTAAAGCATAGTAGTAGCCTGTAAGTGCCCAGTGCTGAGCAAAGGCCTCCTTCTCAAATACCTGAAGGATGTTTTGGAGCCGGGAAAAGTCCGCCACGCCGCTCCAGTACGTGTTAGCGGGCTTCACATGTTTTCTCAGACATGCAGGTTTCCTCACGATGTTTTCCTTCACCGCCGACCACGTGGTCAATACAGGACTTTAAATTGCTTTTAATAAATTTAGTATTGCCGGCACCGGGGATCGAACCCGGGCCACTCGCGTACTATGAAATTATAGGCAGGGACATGATCACTGGGATGCCACGGCGCGATCATTGTGTACAATCTGGGTAATTTCTTCAAATGTTACACCTGATAGGCGGATTGGCAAACATGCTAAGTTTTTACTTGTATCAGGCAGCTGTTCGGGGCGTCCTCGTGTAGAAAGGAACTTTCCCATTATTTATTAATAACTTTCATATATATATAATGTATGCTGTTACGAAGTGTTTAATTTCGTTCACACAATGGTGCATTGTTACAAAGTTCACGACAAAGTTTCACCTTGAAACGTAAGTGCGATCTAATGGGACACAGAGTGCTGCAGCTGCGCGCCCCGCGGGTAACACTATGAATATAGTAACGAGGAACTACAAGCGTTCTCTGAACTCGACGAGCAGCTGCATGCAGTATAAGCGACATTAACCGCGGCAAGCCTTTACGCTAGAAGTTCCGTGAAAGCTCCTGCACTTCGGCCGGTTTATTAGTATTCCGTAACCGCTGAAGCAAAAGTAGTTTCGTTGTGGCGAGTCTTCGGTGTGCGTCTGTATGTATGTCCAAGTCATTTGACTCAGCAACCGCTAAGTATTACTTATAGCAGCCTTTTTGTTACGCGGTACAGCCAAGCGGCGGCATTTGCTGCTGCTCGAATGGGTAGGTCTCGACCAGCGTCACCCAGAAGTAGTGGCATCTATAGCTTCTGCGTTTCGGTCAAATCAATTCCCCACGACTCAAATATCCATTGAAAGCGGCAACTCACCTGCAGCTCCTCTGGTGTTGCTGATGTCCGTGGGCGTCGGTAATCACTTGCCATCAGGTGAGCCGATTGTCTTCGTTTTCCCTCTTTCCCGTTTACAAAAAAAAGACAATTTGATTCCCCTGCTGAACATGGCCTTTCGAGACGAAATGAAGATAGGTCTTGCGAAGAAAGCGCCTACAAAAGTCGATTTACATTACTTGGATGACTCACCGCGTTGGGCAAGAGAGTGCGTCTGTCTGTACATCACTAGTCTGTGGGACTTGGGTTCGGCAGATTCGGATGGATATTCCACCATCAGCATTTATGAGTGAGGTTCCGGCGAATGGCCAGACATTGTCTGTAAAGAAAATTCACTGTCTAATAAGGAATTAATTATGAGCCACCAGGGTTCAATATGGTTTTTAATTTATATGTGATTTTTCAATTAAACAATCATTAGGGATAAATATTCATTTGATTTTACTCAACGCTACTATATATATTACTAGGCGGTAGGGTCTTTGTTTGCGACAGCAGTTCCACCACTGTTCAAGTTTCGGTTTGAAGGTCTATTTTCAGCAAGTGAAAATAACTTAACCACATCCCAATCCAATTAAAAAACTCGTACAATTCACAAGATCAAATGTATGTATAAAACTAGTGCTGTAATCTAGAGATGAACAGAGCGTGTCGGTACACAGCGATCAGAGTGAACAAGACGCCGTGGAGGGCGCATTGCATGCAATAAACTACGCGAGACGAACGCGTCGGGGATATCGGGGCGCACACTCCGTCGCCGCCCTAGGACGGATCTCGTTCCGTGTAAATTGAATGCGGAATCGATGCATCCAGCCGTTGGCACGCGCGCAACTCTAACTAGCTAGATTATTTATTGACAGTTTGCATGTAGCCGTAACAGCCGACTAAATAGGCCGCCTCCCTTGAGGAGGATTCGTGGCCACCTCGCACCTTAGACGCTGCTGTTTCTTTTGGGTCTGATATCGTAATGGATGTCCCGCCGTCTGTCGGTAGTCATTGCGACTTTCGAACCTTTTCTTTCAGACACCCAAGGGTAGTAAGGGGCTCGCAGATTCTTGAGCCGATATCTCACGGCAAGCCCACATATTATTTATTAGTTGTGAGTTCCTGCGAAAGTCATTGCTCAATCCCTTTGCGTACGTCTCTGTGTCCCTGTGCCTTCCCGCTTACTATGAGACCTCAGAGTCACGTTTGTAAATAAAGGCGTAAGTCACGCCTGACTTAAATACTTGATAAGCCCCGACTTCATTAATCCGTTGGAATACGCGCCCGGTCAAGGGACCGTAAATGGGACTTTATGTTGACTTCACTTGGCACTAATGCGTCCGCCAAGCTCTCGAGAGCTAAAACGTCAACCTAAAATGTACATTAAATTATGATTTCTTGGTTTTAAGCGAATACCACACGTTTGAAATGAAACTAGATTATGAAGGTTATGGAGCTGACGGTAGCCGGGTTAGATGTGACATCAGGACGTAAAGAAATATCTAATTAAACGCGATGAAATACGTAAATAACAGTTTAATTTCAAATACACGAAATTCGTTTTGAAATGACAAACGCAATGTTTTGACAGACAGTAATTATAATTTACGTTGTAACAGCGCAACTCTGCAATCACGTTGAATGGCGACTTCTGAATCCTCTGTCGGTAGCCATTGCCTTTATCAAGACTTTTACTTTATTCGCCTCTTCCGATACCCACGGAAAGAGAAGGGGGTGGTAGATTTTTCGTTGATATCACACGGCAGCCTCCACTGCCGTCACCGCGACAGTCGCCGGGATTCCAATAACGGAAGTCACAACCGTACAATGAAATTAAAGCAAGCCCTCCATCCCCGGAGCTAGCCCGGCTCACTTTCCAGTTATAGGTTTAGATGGCCCGACAGCCTAGTTAGTGACCCTGCGTCCGAAGGTGTAGGTTGCGCTTGTAGGTACGGGACTTTCTTAATAAGGACCATGATGCAGGAATTCCTAGTTTAGGACTGGATGTATGATTGATGGATTTATTATTATCTAAGTGTGTTAACAGCTCTTAATAATTTAACTCGACGAACACGGTTTTTTTAACTAAAAAAACACATATTATATACACAATAGACATAAATTGCACATGGACAAACAAATCTACAAACTCAGACCCGGAACAATTATTTGTAGTTCATATAAATACCCGTCCCTTGCCCGTCGTCGAACCCGCAACCCTCAGCTTTGAAGGCACGGTCACTTGCCACCTGGGCTATCAGATCGGGTAATAAATTAAATGAAAATAAGAAAATGAGCAACGTTTAAATTCAGGTTACACGAGGACGCCGTCTGTTTCACAGGCTTCCGGCTGAATGTTTGTTTGATTGTGAATGCACTTGTTTCTCTCGCGAATGTCGGAAAATTAAATGTGAAGAGGCAACGAACGTACGGACTGAAACGTCAAAGGTCTTTGTATGGGAGCGCGTGGCACAATTTCATATTCATTTTATATGTACGTTTATGAAGACAAAGGAATATCTGCGAAGCTCCTGTGCGCAGTATTTGTTTGTGCACTCTGGTCAGAGCACAGAGCGGGGCTGTGCGCGCTCCGTATATGTTGCGATGCTGTTCAATATACATATGAATATGTGTATATATTTCATTTAAAAGCAACGAATGGTCACACAGGCATTTAAAGCATTTTCTGAGATAAAATTTTACACTACAAAAAAAGCGTAATGAAAAAAAAACCGAGTGTCCTAGATGTGAAGAGATAAAAATAATCTCGAATATTGCTACCACACCGGCCTCCCTCTTGTTTTGTCCCTCTGAGGGTTTCGCGAAATGCGCGCTTCGCCCCTCCAGGGCTCCCTCCCCCCGGCTATTAATATCTCGTTATTTTTCGGTATTCGATTTCGCTGAACCAACATGAATCTTCGCTTGCCTCAACATTTCTCAATGTTAATCATTTTCTTATCAACGTTATTTATCTTATCGGTCCGTTAAAGGTCACTTTTTTTCTTAGGGTCCCTCACTAAGTAGGTCAAATTCGTACCGTGAGACTGGTTAAAAATCTGTCCTGTCTGTGCGTCACCCCATTTTTTCTCTGAAGTCATATTGTTATTGACTTAAAATTTAGTTTACAAGAGCTACGCTAAAGCAGTGACTAGGGGAATCTACCTTTAAATCATGAAATCAGGGTTCGATTCCGATCATTAGAACTAAACACTACGTTAAGCTCACCCTCTGTGACGTTGTTCTGAATAAAGTTCGGTGAAAAGGATTTAAAAAGGACTTAAATAATGTTTAGCATACAACTGTAAAGAAAATTAAAGTAGCAGTCTGTAAATGCCCACCGATGGCCTGGTGGCCCTAAATGGTCAAGCCTTCCTTTTCGAATATCTATGGGGGTTTTGGAGTCGGGAAAGTTCCATCACACTTCTTAATACTTATTATTTAGTTAATATATACATTTTTTAATTAATCTTTATTGCAATCCCTTTAGACAGAAGGACACTAAAAGGCGGACTTAATGCCTATAGGCATTCTCTACCAGTCAACCTGTGGTGTGCTGAAATTTTATGTTAGGCGCAAAGTAAGGAAAACCAAATGAATCATGAAAACTTAATTAATAATAAACACTCGTACATATATTACATAAATATAAACGAAAGAAATGTCGAAATACATTAAAAGCTACATACATACTAACAAACGTACATAGATACTTTAGACAGTAGCGATAATAAAATCAACAATATCATGTAACATTCGGGGTCTTCAAAAAATGCTCACGAACCAATACTATTGATATAACAAGAAATATAAATAATATTTCCGAATTTTTTTTGTATATAATACAGGAAAGTCTGCTTTCTACTTCTCTGCCTGGGGGCGTTGTTGGTGTCGGCTCAGGGATGTATCGGGCGAATGTACTATATATACAGCTTCCGACATTTGGCGGAACAACCGTCACAAAAGTGCCAGAACGAAAAATACACGGACAGAAAATAGTTCATCGTAAATTTATCGTATGGTAGCGTACCGCGCCGGCTTCCCACGGACACGGACAGTAACATGCTAAACTAAATGCCAACGTGTTTTACTTACATGTGTACTCCCCCGCGAAGTCCGCGCAGAAGTTATCATTCGCGAATACACCGGTTAACTCGGATCGCGACTACGTTTTATATTATTTTATTTTTATTTATTTATTAAGGATTACGGACAAGGTTAACATATAACAAAAATTAAAAAAAAAACATGTGCCACCTTACTTATAGGCACTCCATGGAAAGCCATTAGATTCAGTCTAGCATACTTAAATGAATATTAATATTATTCAGATCAATTACTTATCTAAAGTAACACTGTAGTGCGAAAGGAACCAAACAAAAAAGGATTAATAATAATAATAAAGACAAATTAAATAATTAAGTCATTTACGATTTTCTCCAATAAATGATTGTGTAATGCCCTCAGTATGTTTCCTATGCCTTGTACTTTGTACCAAAGATAGTTCGCCAATTTTTTCTTCAGTCTTTCCCGTGTCATAACGATGACGTTTATTTCAAAACGTCAAGAATTACAGACGAGACGAGAAGTGACACGAGTGTCTATCCTCTCTCGATTAGTTGGACTAATCACGCGTTCGAGAATTTTTTTTTTTATTGGGAAACGCGGCAAACGAGCCAGCGGTTCACCTGATGGTAAGTGATTACCGTCGCCCGAATACACCTGTTAATACCATAGCTCCTGCAGGTGCAGGGGATGGGGAGTGGGAGTGGGAGTGGGCCTCCGGTTACCTACCACGCTTAAACTGTCTAAAAATAAAAGTATAACTTTTTACCCAGAACTGTATACTGTAATTAATTTACGATCAGTCAAGAAATTTATTTAAATACATAAGAGTGAAATTTACGTTAGTCGGCCTTCTAATGCAAGTTGAGATGAACAAGTATCGCGAAACAAGTAAGTTTGAAGCTCAGTGCAGCTGCGGAACTAACACAAACAAGAGGATTCAAAACCTCTAGGAATAATTCGTTCCAATAACGCCACACTGAGGAGATGTCTCCGGTGGCCAACTTGTGGATCATAGATACATTATTTGTAACTTTATCTAGAAGATTTCGAGATATTTTTTTGATAGAAAGTTGATTTTTAGGGCGTGATTCGTGAAACTGTGGCACTGAACTAACAATATCTCTTGTCTTACTTAAGTCTTCTAAACTGTATACAAAGTACATACCTGCTTATACATATCATAAAAGAAAGGACACTCTTCAAATTACATTCTGATAAATGTAGACACAGCGACAGACAAATTTTAAAATAAGAAGAAACAGAGGGGACTTCAAGCATTCAGTTAATTCGTAAGGGAAACACAATACGTCGAATGTTAATATATATGTATAAGCGGGCACTGATTTCTGGGGGGGAGAGGGCCAACGCTTTACCACGTGTAGATCAGATCAGTCGCCGCGGCAGTTCACCTGGGACACGCCTAGCGCGATATTATTTATTTCATCACTGAACATGGTATCGATTATTAAACATTTGACGGTGTATAAATAAATATATTATGTTTAACATGACAATTATATTTTAGAAGATTAAATTAAAACGATCTTGAAGCCCTGTTCTTCACCGGCGGGTACGGCGAGTCGCGGACACAATCTCTTTAGGAATGGATACGTGTGGAAGAAAAGGGCGTATTAGTAATAAAAAATTTTTTTTAGGATATTTACCTATAAACGGATAACCAAATGTTTTCGATGTATAAAATGCGCGTGACGCCTAGACGTTCAATAACACCGCTAAACAAGATTTTATCGCACTCGCTCGATCTCGTATCGAATAAACTAAATAGATTTAACGTCAAGACATTTCAAATTGGAATATTCCAGCTCGTCCCATGAGCTTAGTTTGTTAGTTTGTGCGATTGTGTTGAAACGTATCGAAACATTTCACAATCTTTGTTAAGGGACTACATGAAAATTTTAAATTAAGAAAATTTTTCAACGCGGTAGGGCCATGCGGCGGCTTTTGCTACTGCTCGAATGGGCCGGCTCGACCGGGTTGGTATCACTACCTCGCAGAATACCGGCGGCTATCTTATGCTTCTGCTTTTCGTTCCGTCAGTGAGGTAACATCTTCCAAATATCCTTAAATGCCGGCATCGCCCCTGCAGCACTTCTGTTGCAGGTGTACCTGGGCGACGGTAATCACTTACCATCAGGTGAACCGCTTGCTCGTTTGCCGCCTTTCTCATAAAAAGGAAATTAACTCATAATAAATAATAATTATTTGTTAATTTTTGACGTGTTGAAACAATAGAAATTCACGTGAAGGGTTAAGATAACGATGGAGTTGAAGGGTATATACCGTATATTTTGTCCAAATATCAACCTCACCCGCGCGTGGTGCAGTCTGCTGACTTCTCAAAAGATGTCTTGGCCATACCAAAATGGCACAGGTGATGATGAGCAGCATCAGTGTTGCGCTCCCCGACCCCTCCGGCCAGCCCGTTACGTTCGATCTCGGTTCATACATATATATCTTAATATTTATTCGGTCCGCATTAAACTGATAGAAGCAACTAACTTATTCTAAATCTAATAACACTTCATGTCTTTCGCAAGTTGGTCGAAACGACACGACCGAGGTGCGCTTAAACGACCCCAGATCCGTTGCGGAATCAGCCCGGCGCAAAGTGCGCCGCCATGTGAATAATAGTCTGAAAACTTTACACGGCAACAGTTTAAACTGCTCTCGTTTAAGTTGATGTAACGCGTGGAATGTCACAAAGTGTTGGATTGCGTTTAGGTGTGACATTAGAATGGGCCAGAGGACTTGATAGCTTTTGTTAAAGGTCTATGCACATCCGGTACATCACTCACCGAACGAAACCCAGAAGTACAAGATGCCTATACTCCACGCCGGTACTCTGCGGGGTCTTGGTACTACACCGGTCTAGCCGGCACATTCGAGCAGCAGCAGGGACCGCCGCTTGGCTCTACCACATACAGAAGCTGATAGTGTTGTATATAGAGAGAATAGTGTTCACTAAGTTTAACTGTTATGGCGTACAATTAAATGTTAAGCCTTCTCACACACCTGCTCTGCCTAGTGGTCGTCTGGGTCGTGTGTCGTGTAGGAACGGGGGTGTAAAGTCGAAGTGTCGAACTGCTACTCGTAGACACATAACAATCTCAATCGTAGAAGGACACAGATGATTCGTTACCCCTGAGGTATTAGATGGAATGTCTCACAGCTCGTAATTATACTGGCTCTCTATAACTTTCAAACTGAATGGCTGCAGAATGCGGTAAGAGTGTGGTACTTACCCGGAGGACTTTTGCTGCCGCTCGAATGGGCCGGCTCGACCTGGTTGGTACCACGGTCTCGCAGAATACCGGCCTGAAGTAGAGGCATATTGTGCTTTTGCGTTTCGTTCGGTGAGTGAGGTAACCGGAGGCCCGCTCCCCCTATTCAACCCCTTCTTATCCTTCCTCCAATCTCCCAAATACCCTTACAGGCCGTCGACGCACCTGCGGCACCTCTGGTGTTGGAGATGTACGTGGGCGACGGTAATCACTTACCATCAGATGATCCGCTTGCTGCGTTTGCCGCCTTTACCATAAAAAAAGGACACCAAGGCAGAGGAGAACTCTACCACCAGTTAATTTCTTTGGAATATCATAACAGTGCCAAATGAATGATAAGCTTCAAGTTCAAGGATGTGTACCATCAGTATTTAAATCAACTCTCCCTCACTAGCGACCAAAGTATTTAGCAGAATACCGTCTCCACGTCGCTCGCTAGTCTCGTTTGGTTTAATTCGTTGTGGCAGAGCTCTATTACGCCATCTGCGAAGGGACATAATAAGACAGGAGTGGGGTCGTCGTCGCTGCTTTATGTTAGTTTAGTTTGATGTCCATAGTTCGCGACGTTTATGCAAATGTGCGGTTTATAATGCAATCAGTTACACGGTGAACAGAATCAGATAAGTCGTTGCATATTGGATCGCTGCCGCTGCAATTTGCATTGAACTGTAATGTTCAATTTGCATAACCGTTGCGAACCGCCCGGTGTTGAACGTTATCATAGTGGTCATACGATTTTAAACGTTCCATTATTTTTAATTATTCGTACTGAATAAATGAGTAATAAATATGGCTCACACGGTCGTACCCAATAGCGGTATGGTATTGGTACGCAATAATCGGGTAGAACGTGACACGTGGCGAGTTTGTCGCTGTTTCAGTAATCAGATCAACGAATAAGTTTCGAAAAGCTCATTGGTACTGGCCCTCGTTATTGAGGATCGAACTCGAGTGTACGGGATCGAAGGTAAACCCTCTAACTATTGGGTTGTTGAGACTAAGAGCCAAGAAAAGATTTCCGTCGCCGGTCGATGTTAGAAATTATCATTGCGCCCTCTGTCCGACGCCACGAGATTAGTCGTACTTTTACGTCACCGAGACAATGAATTGGGATGGCAGATTCTTCTAACTATGTCCCCACTCTGCAAGCCTAAGTTAGAACTTATAATCATTAACTCTTAACCCTTGCTCACTGGTCATTATCTCCTCTGCACAGTGGTTGGCTGACAGAGATCGATCGAAGCGATAAGGCCGCCAATTGTACCTTTGTGTATTTTATGTTTCTTTTTATTTATTTATTTCCTATTTTGCTAATTGGTGTACAGTAAAGTGTGTATTTCATTCATTCGTTTCTCCATACGGACAGATAGGCCCTGGACACTAGAGCCGTGGTAGCCTGGTGGTCAGGGTGCTCACTTTATTTTCGAAGAGCGCGATCGTGACCTTGGTTCGAGCCTCGGTGCCGGCCTCCACTAAAATTGTTAATACCAATTTTAAGTGCTGCACCGCTAGACCCGTACAAGTTATATCATGTACACGACTCAGCACCGTTAGTTTCTTTAAGTTTATAGACGAAATTAACCTGATTTTACTGTTTCCTTTACTGCCGGAATGAACAGTAAAGAAAACGTTAAAATCAGGTTATGTCCCGTCTTAAATACTCAATTCTCTACGAAATGGCTCTATTATAATTTTATTGTACCTATACATTTCTTAGAGACGAATACAAATATCAATTTTGAAGATCTCGCGAGCGAAGTCGCGGCAATTCGTTAGTAATAAATATGATCTCTACTTGCAAGGAGGTGATTTCATATACAATCGGTATGAGTGTTTAGCAGTATTTTTTTTAATTGACATTTTCTTAGCACGGAGCTCAACTATAACAGAACACGGGGAGAAGTAAATAATGCAATAATTATAAGTAATAGTACTTAAGTAAATAATAATGCCAAGTGCGTTTGTGTGCGTTTTTGTAGCGCACACAGTCGTGCATAGCAAGCGTTATGTAAGCGATCAGAGAAAGGGGTCCTTTCTTTAGTCATATCGCATTAAAAGCAATTTTTTGTTTTTATGGAAGAGACTGCAAACGAGCAAGCGGTTCACCTGATGGTAAGTGATTACCGTCGCCCACATACATCTGCAACACCATAGATGCTGCAGGTGCGTTGCCGGTCTTTAAGGATATTTGGGAGATGGGAGGGATGAGGAGGGGAAAAGGGAGGGGGTGTGGGCCTCCGGTTACCTCACTCACCGAACGAAACGCAGAAGCACAAAATGCCTCTACTTCACGACGGTATTCTGCGAGGCCGTGGTACCAATCCGGTCGAGCCGGCCTATTCGAGCAGCAGCTAAAGCCGCCGCGTGGCTCTACCACGCTTCTAAAATAAAAACGGTTGTCCAAACCAAGCGTAGAACGCAGATCTTAGACACGTATTGAATGTTCACATGAAGCTTAGGTTGCCAGCGCTACCGTGACTTTCCACCACAACGTCCAAAACTTATAAGCCTCTGCCAAATGGATTCGTACAATTGACGCACGGATTAAAAATATAAACCGTCCTCTACGTTACTATCGCGCTTATACGGCAGGGGAGTAATTTTCAAGTCGCGCTATTTCCGAGTTCATTATGCTCCTTGTTTTCATTATGCGAAACAAGTTTCCCCGCTGTCGCTGTATTGAGAAGCGCAGTGAAACGGAACGGGCTGCGTTGCTCGGTGTAACTTTTGCACAAGTTCCTGAGATTAACCATTAGTGAGCGGGAAAAGGCAGGCAGGGGGGGAGATGAAAAATTGTTTTTTTTTATTTTACGTTCTTTAATAAATTCGTGGAACGGAGACTATATATTATGTTGAAAATAACTCAGATCTGTCTTAATTGGAAATCTGTAAAGGGTAGACAGGCGTGAGTGGGGCAATCCGCGTTTGTCTGTCTATTCTAAAGTCCTAAGTGGGGACTTTCACAATCATTTTAAACATTTCTCCTGTATAACAGATCTATCCGTGCAAAGCCTAATAGTGTACAAACGAACTTCGCATCTTTAATATATTTTATTATTTCTCAGACATTAATTTTCCCTCTATGTCGAGCACGTGGTAAATTCAGCGCATGAAATTGCAATGAACAATTGTAGTAGTGCCGGCAGTGTTATTCGAACCCAAATCCGCTTACGTATTATGAAATACTTGCCAAGCTAATGCTTTATCAACATTTCATACATTACTTTAAAAATAACTAAACCGTTTTTGAAGTCGTTTTTATTTTCCGAAGGCCCATGGCTGGACGTAAAACTACGACAAAGAGTAAAGACGCAATTAAAAACTAGACCACACTAAAATAAGAAAATCTGTAAAATTGTATGTACGCCAACATTACACATTTGAAATGAAACTATTATTCACGGATTTTATCTCGTTTAACCTTTGGAGGTTTAAGGATGATTCGCGAGGCTATTGAAATCAAAAACATCCTAATATCAATAGAGAAGATGCTACCACCGGCTTGGGATCCAGTAATAAACAAAATTAAATCTAAAACCAAGCATATCACTGCACGATCTCAAGATACTGTGAGCACATTCTGCGTAGATCGAACCAAAAATTAATAAATAAAACCTGAAGGTAGCCCGAGTTAACTATGACATCTGGACGTATGACACCTCTGTCTGAACTCTCCCGTGAACGCGGCTGCAGTAAAGCAATTGAAACGTCGGGAATATGAATACAAAGTTAAACGCGATAAAACCCGTAAATAATAGTTTCATTTCAAATAAGAAAATCTGTTAGCATTCTTTCTCTCATAGAATACTTTATTCTGAACAAGAGTCGCAGAGATACGTGTCGTAAGATCAACCCCCGACAGTTAAGTGGTCGTTATGGCGTCAAGGTCGCGGCGCGGGTCTAACTAGAGAAAGAAGGTCTCCGAAACCTTCTCGAGTTTTCTTTACAAAGCGGTGATTAAAGAGGAAACTTTGTAAGTGCACAACGGATGAAATGGACTTTAATTTAGTTAATCTGAAAGTTCGGCCTCCAGGGGAATCCGGCTAGCGACATAAATCTTAACTCGCGTCACTTTAACTGGAAAATAAATGCTTATTTGTTCGAAATAATCTCGAATCAGTTCGGGACATTCTATGTGACCGTGATGACTTAACCTGTGTGTGGGTCTGTTAGCTGTGCTGTGATGGGATTCGATTCCCAGCCGAAGATATTATTAGTGTTTACCAGAGAGAGTGTGCCCCCGCGTTAACATAATAATATATCCTACGCAGTTAGCAGATTCAGGTTTTAAATTACAAGATTCGGAAGATGATGATGAAGAAGATGCCTTCAACGTCAAAACCAAATGATATACTTTGGATTATACGGTTCAAGAGAAGTTAAATACACCATAGGTTGACTGGTAGAGAATGCCTATATGCTATAGAGTTTAAATAAATAAAATAAGCCAGCCATAAGCGATCTAGGCGTAGTTGCCGAATGCCAACAATGAACAATGTTTAGAGATAGACCTTTGACGGATTGTTATTGGTATGTTGATCTGGGGAGATAGGAGCGGGGAATGGCTGGGGTAAAGGGACTGGGGGGTGGGTCTCCGCTTACCTCACTCACCGATATGATGCCTCTACTTTACGCCGGTAGTCTTCGTGATACTGTACTGCCTCTGTCGAGCCAGTCCATTCGAGCAGCAATAAATAAAAAAAACAGTGATTTGCAGAATTATAACTTACTGTACTTCATCCTAAGAATGCGGCTGTCCACTTATGGACATAGACCTCACTCCAAGAACCCCGATGTGATCCGGATTTCGACTCACATCTTATGAAGATCATCGCTCCGGCAGCGGGGCCACATAGTCACTATTAAATAATATTCGACCGGGACGTTTACACTACGTTTCGCCAACCCCAGCCGATGTCGCTTCGGGATTGATCCGACCAACTCAATACCGCCACTTCAACAACTAATACAGTTAGCGAACTCCACAGATTGTGTGTGCAATTGTGATTCTTCTATTAATCTGATCCACCCGCAATATCCCGGGCATATCTTACTTTGACTTCACTTTTATTAACTTGTAGAGAAAATGAATTTTCATGAACATTACGGGAACAAAGCAAAGTGTTATTTAATTAAAACACGTACGCCGACTTGCCTGCTATCTAAAGGTACTTCACCAATTAATAGTAAAGTAGCGAAGCTTATGTGCTTTAAAAACAAACGCTATTCTAGTGAAAACGGACCATATTCTCGCAGGGAGAAGTAATTTTAAGACACCTTATTTTTATGATTATCTCGTTTCCCCTCTTTCCTGCAGTTGAGCTGGGAAAACTCTCGCAAACTGTATTTATATGCAGCTATGGAATTACTTTTTAAAAAGCATTACTTTTCCAATCTAGTTGTAAAAGGTATGTCTCCGGCGAACGTCTGTTCTTTTGAATGACCTCACTTACTACTACTACTTCTACTCAGGAACTGTCTATCCGCTGTGAATGTTTGCGTTACATAGCCCGTTTACTGAGGAAGGTTATAGGATATATAACATCACGCTTCGACCAATAAGAGCGCAGCATTAACCATAAACCTTGGTTATGTACTGATCGTGTCTATGAAACAGGCATATATAATCCAAATTTAATACGGGTGCAACCGCGAGAGACAGCTAGTAGTAATATATAAAACAGATAATGTAAGGTCTTACGGCCACATGCATTGGGTGCAGTGCAGTCGATTCCACCCACTTCTCATCTGAACTCATTTGTAACAACGTGACAGGTGGTGAACCATACAAATAGGGCATAACCTAACGATGACATAACAATTGTTATGAGAACCAATAACAACTACGAATTAATTAAGACTTGAACCGAACACTAAGAAAACGGGAATTGTTTGCGATATTCAATCGAGTTAACGAGCAAGGCGAAGTGGATTGAAATATGAAACTTTCGGAGTTGACGAGGCAAATAATCAGATCGGCAGCCGGCCCCGCCCCCTGCCGCTCGAACCCCATCTCTAAGGTCAGCGAAATGTGAGCCGTCGAAGTTTCCAAGGCGATTATGCAGTGAAACTACACTTACATTCTGCCCCGTCCTCCAGTTAAAGTTTGAAGGCCCGTTGCATCGTTTGGGTCAATTAGTTGACCCTTACAGGCCTCTCGTGTTTATTCAATCGAAGTGTGTGTTTAGTGTTTCTATTGAGTCTATGCAATCATGAATTGACTTCGATAGAAGCGTCACTGCATATCCATTAGAATTCAACGCAGATCTATTCCAGAGAAGAGTATTCGGGCAATATACTAAATCATGTATGCATAAAATTTTTGTCACTTGCTGAAACTCGCGTCATTATTATGTCACATTCGCGTACAACGGTGCAAATATAATTCTTTTTATCAAGCCACGTCACCACTTAACACCGGATGATGTTATAGTAAATTGAAGACAAATCGCTGTGATCCACAGTCAACTTCCATCTTCAATGAAGAATTACGTTGTGAGTCATTGCCCCCCGTAGTGATCAATGTCTCTTGCCAAGAATCGAATAGGACACTTCCTCTTCACTTAACAAGTCTTCGGAAATGCAACAAAGCCAGTCTCTTCCTGCTCTTCCATTCCGGTTTCCTGTGAGAGCTTGTTCCTTCTCGGTGTCAGTCAATGGGTCGCCTTGTTACTTTGTTTTATTAACAGTTAACGGTTCAGTGAATAAGTCTGTGGTGAAGTTAAAAATATTCGTCATCGTTATTGAAAGACCCAATTACTGTGAAAATCTTTTTTTTTTTGTTAAATAGCTGAGTGTAATCAAAACACATGTACCGGCAATGTATGTAATATCTTCTCTGTGAAAACTGTAAATTGCTACATTAGCACTATATAAATAAGAATAATTTACGTCTTTATTACCATCACGTTTCTCCAGAAAAGAACCCCATGATTAATAAGTTGTAATTAACATGAAATCGACATTGTAATAATCTTCTTAATGACTTCTGCATAATTTCAATGATGGTGCTTTGAACAATCTCATCGATAGAATATATTGTTTTTCCTTCTTAAAATTACGCTAAATATAAAAAATCTAACCACACACGAACTGCAAGGTCAGCCGGATTACGAAAACTATTCTCGCCCAGTTTTTAACCAACCTAGCTTTAGTATAAAAATAAGGCGATTAAAGGCCATGTTACAATTATTCATCCGTTCATATGCAAAAAAGGGGATTATATCTGGATTTGCCGACCGAGCCGCAATACGCTTCAAGTTCATTACATAGGCGAACGATTTTTATTGGAACCCAGAAGAATCAGATGAATATCGTATAAAATTTGTTATATGTTTTATTTGCCTGTAAATACTCCGTTACAGGTTATAGGCCGTTCTACCATAAGGAGGATTTGCCATAATTTACGCGGGGCTAGCGGTTCGGCAATCGCAGTACTTGAGACACCTCGCGCTTTAGACGCTGCTGCCCCGCGTCGTTCTGGTATATTTCGAAATGGTTATCCCGCCATCTGTCGGTATCTATTTGGATTATCAAGGCTCTTCTCTTTGTCGTCTTACGCCACCCACGGAAAAAAATTATCATTCACCTACATATATAATTTAAAATCACACACAAATACACATGTATATTTATGTATGTATCTATTTTTTTATCTTCACTGATATAAAACAGATGTTGTAGATTCATACATACTTGAATAACTACCAATTACCAACCAACTTCATGGTGTCGCTTAAGGTGTACGCGCGCATCTTAAAAATTTACTCTCATTATTTTTCCCAAACGCGCCAAAAGAAGTAAAAGTAAAAAAGTAAAGTAGTAGTCTGTCAATGTCCACTGTTGGGCAAAGGCCTCCTTCTCAAATACCTGAGAATGGCACGCCACGCTGCTCCATTGGGGGTTGGCGGGCTTCACATATCCTCGAAATAATATATTTTTTTATTATTATTTCGCAAATATGCAGGTTTCCTCACGATGTTTTCCTTCAACGCCGAGCACGTGGTAATTACAGCACTTAAAATTGCTATTTACAATTTTAGCGGTGCCGCCATCGGGGATCGAACCCAGGTCACTATAATACTAAAGTGAGCGCCCAGACTACTAGGCTATCACGGCTCCAAAAGAAGTATAACTTCAAAAACTGCGAATACATGAAATACACTCTCTCATACACGCTCACACGGCAGTATACTTAATTTTTTTTTTTTCATTTCTACCCACTTTTCACCGGAGCTCATTAGTAACAAAGTGACAGGTGGTGAGCTGGTCGCCGTCTCATGCATTAGCTAAACTCCCATGCGCATAGATAATCACGGCTAACGGGGAATACCACGGCTTCGAATGACATGGACAACTGTGCCACGGGCGGCCTCCAATACCACCGAGCACTCGCGGGGACCCGACAGCCTTCGCGAAAAGGTTTCCATTCGTAGCCCCGGCACGTAGGACCTGAAACGAGGGGGCGTTAACGTTAATTGAATTTACTGTTTCGCTAGCTTGCTAAATTTCTACAACGTTTTGATCACGCCAAATAGCATGGCTGGGAACAAAAATGTTTTTAGTATTTTTCGTAAGACGTCTCTCGACAAATATACAACCCAAACGCTCGCCAATAATATCTCCCGGTGTAGGCAGTCGTGACAATGTCTGGTTATCCCAACTATACTACATCAAAACGCGACGGATTGTCCATCAGCTAATTGCCTTCTGATTTTCAGGACACAATATATTTAATAAAACTCTTTAATTTCCTTTAGTCCTGAAATCACTAAAACCTAGTTTGTCAGCCAGCCGGGTTGATAATAACGATGATGTAGGCATTAAAAAAATGTTTTGTTATTAGTGTGCGAACCCCAACATCGTGAATTTTGAATCATTACAAACAACCTTCAAAGTGACAGAGGGGAAGATGATACAACGCCAGCAAACAATATTACTCGAAACTTCAAAAGATTTGACAAATTGTTTAGCATTTCTGATAACCGCTTACACAAAAGGATCGCTTTTCATAATAAGTATTAATGAGATTTTCCTAACTCGTGCCATACTTGTAGCGATTTCCTTAGTCCAATTAATAAATTTTTCTGAAGATGTTCATTTTGTGCCGTCACTTAAATCTTAATTCTTATCCTAAAACAAACTTTGTAATCTCCTTAAACTCCTTTGAACGGAATCTGCGAATGGCTTTCGGGAATCTGATATCCTATATCCTTCGTACATAAATATTTTAATCACTACTACCAGCTCACTGCTGAATATGAGCATTTCCAAGAACGCGCGCGTTAAAATGTTTCTTAGAAGGTTTCCTCATACACACGCTGGGCAAGCGTGTTGGTGAACGTGATGGCATGGCACCCTGGACTAGTAAGATCGTCAGATTCGAATGGGTTTCTGTCATCATTCGGTCGCTGGAGTCGTTTGTTTCCCCGCCGGGTACATCGCGTGCCTTTACATCCCAATTTTATTAATTAACTTGGGATTCAATGTGGGTATTAGGAATGAAGCGACACGTACCACCACGTTCTCGCAGAACACCATCGTGAAGTAGAGACAGGTCGTGTTTCTACGTTTCGATCGGTGAGTGAGGTAACGGGAGCAAGTCGACGCCTTTGTGTCCAAACCCTTCATAAGTTTCGAAAAACTTATCGGTACGAGCTCTGCACATAGAATCATTAAAGAATACAACAATAGTCCAACTCGTTCGTAACAAGTTATCCCAGGCCGGCATTGTTCGTGTACTTCACATTTATTATTATCTCCACCTTTGTTATCATGCTCGTTATATTGTGTTCGGTTCATGTTGTGTTTGTGTAATATTACAGTCGCAATGACCTAATCACTATGGAGATTGTTCGATGTGTATTCGTTATGGCAGTCTATGAATAATCGCCACGCACGGCTAGCGGATTGGTGACCGGGACACCCCGGACCCTAGACGGTGATGCCCTGCTTCGGTATGCTTAATTTTTGGAAATAGTTATCTGTCGGTCGCCTTCGTGAATTTCAAGGATCTCAACCCTTAGTCGCCTCTTACCACGCCCACGGGAACACATAGGGTGGCAGACTCTTACGCCGGACACACACACTTCCATAGAATCCTTCGAGATGAAAAATGTTACATAAAAACTTGAAATTTTTCTGTTAAGTTAATTTACGAAGGCACGTTATTCTAAATGACTTTGCTTGATGCTCATAAAATGTGGAGACTTATGGTAAAAGATAATAAAAAAAAAGCAAATATATAATACGTAATTTTTAAATTTATGGGTTTACGAAAGGATACCTTTCAAGTGCCAGATAAATTACGTTCGCTCGTGAGATTACAGGTAACATAGGCAATAGATATTTATGGATCGGGTACAGCTGGACTCTGGCGGTTAGCAGGGCTTAGTCGGAACCCCGTCCATTCGAGACTTAGCTGGGATCAAAGCTGCAATGTCCGGTTGCATAGCCGGAACACGCAGCAACGAGAAATACTGCGCCCATCTAATCTCCTGCTGTTTTATCTTGAATAGATTTTTAAACTACGGGCAGATAAAGTCCGTGTTACTTGTAAAAACAGTTGGATGGTTAAGGGCTTAGTGATTCGAATACGAGCGGAAGGGAAAATGGAACAACTTAGAAATTGTCGTTTTCGAAACTGCCGCCCATTCATCTATGGTCTTACCTTAAATAACGAAATAAATACTAAACGTCACATGGAGTCATGTGTTTTACGAATACCATACCATAACCATAACAGCCTGGAAATAGTTCACTGCTACTAGACCTATCATCATCATCATCATCTTTCAGCCTATCAGAAGTCCACTGGTGAACATAGGCCTCCCCCAAAGATTGCCACGAAGCTCGGTCCTGAGCCACCTGCATCCATCGACTTCCCGCAACACTGCGCAGGTCGTCACTCCATCTTGTGGGGGGTCGTCCAACACTGCGTTTGCCTGTACGTGGCTGCCACTCAAGAACCTTTTTTCCCCAATGGTTGTCAGTTCTGCGAGCTATGTGGCCGGCCCTTTGCCACTTCAGCTTGCTGATCTTTACGGCTATGTCGGTTACCTTAGGTACTAGACCTAAGCTATATATAAATTACTTTGCATGGTATATCATGCAATCTAGTTCGAAGAGAAAAATAGCATCACTCTTGTGGTGTGGGAGCCACCATTTTATTATTTATGAACTGTGTGCCTTGCGTCACCATAAAGGATATGCTCGAAGCAACGCCTGATTCTAAGTAACTCACCCGAATCCCACTTTTGATTTTTCTCTACGGTTCAGAATAGATTAAGTTTGAAATGTTCATAGTGGAAGCTGTCCGTGTCGGCGGCGCCACGGCCAGGGTTAACCTGGAATCAATTTAAAAGCAATCACGCTAAGTTGGGCAATTACATTAGCATAATGTTCATTAGCTGAGAGCGTTACTTAATAATGCATTGTGCTTGTGTAGCTACGTATTTACCAACGCTCGAGAGGGTGTGGTAGGGGTGAGGGGGTTGAGGGCGGGGGTCGTGTCGAACCACCGAGTGGTTCTAGTTGAATATTAACGAAGCCCATTGTTGGTATAATTGTTTAAATGTTTAATCAGAACATTTGAGGCTTAGTTGATTACTTGAGACTTCAAGGATGGATGAGTGTTTGAGAGTTATGCTTCTGTTAGGTATCATTGTCCGGCGATCCGCTTCGGTACGGTTCGGTTCGTTTCCGCTCGGGTTAACATAAACTTATAAAGACTGGGGTAAAATAAATGACTACGGCGATAAGTAATTTTACAACTTGGTTGGCGATCCATTTTGTGGGCTGAGCAGTAATCCAAAAAATTATAAACCGTCCGTGAAATTATGACCACTAACAAATATTATGCTGGATTTCTAGTGTTTTCTTTAAGAGGCATTCTCTGCTTCACGGGACTTAATAGGCTAAAAAGCCGGATGGAAAAATACATAATAATAATACATCGGACAATCATACAATCATACAAATTCATTCAGTCCCAAACTAGGATTTCCCGTGTCTTGGTAAAAGGACCGTGATAAGATACGCACAACAAGAAATATATCTATCATACAAATGTTTGCTCCTAGCGGGATTCGAACCCGCAACCCTCAATTTCGTAGGCAGCGGCCATCGGGTCGTCAATGATATATAACGTTACTTAGACGTAAAAAAAGATTGAACAGCTAGTTCCAACCAACGACGTTATCTTTTCACAATCTTGATGCTGAATCGTCATTTCGACTCGCTGATAACGATTATTAGGAAACCGTTTCAAATGGCAGACCCGGAAGTAGTTCACGTGAGTGAACTAACTGGGTTTCGTCGCAACATCAAACGATGACGTCACTGTAACAACCATTACCCGGTAGAGGGCCGTTTGTTTGTACGTGGCAAATATGGGGAAAACTGTTCGCTCTGTTTGAATTAACATAACACAGTCTGTCAGGACAAATATGGTTTAGAATATTGTCAGCTAATGTTTGAACTCCGTTACAATTATAGTCACTTGAGGTTTCATTAACAAAATAATTTTAATCCAATAGAGTCTTGCTTGCGCTATTGCAGTAAATTTTCCTATACGTTTAATATAAAAATTAGAAAAAGGGAAAAACTGCAAAAACTTTTAACACTCCAATGCAATGCTCACATAATGTACACATGTACATGTAAAGTCGGATGGCGTACGTCGTCGCAGGAGCGGTCACGTGGTCACGTGGACACATTGCTCGCCATCGTAAGCCAAGTAATTCGGGCCCTTTCTTAAGTATTGTACAAGTAACTCGCATACTGCCCAAGTCAACCGCACATCGACTCGGCGACGTTTAATCGAGCGGAGGAGCGATGCGAAACAGATTAAGAGCGTAACTTGACGTAACTTGGCCCGAAAGTAATTCGGCAAGTAATCGCATTAGGCCCCGGCTACGTTCGAGACGGCCCGCGCCGAGCACCGGACTTGACTAACTAATCGTGTCGAAGTTTCTAGTTGGAAACAGTAATAACCTATCACGGTATGTGGAATGTCACATCGACGACGACTCGATCCGTACGACCGAGTTTAAGCACATAACGGACGGGATCAATAAACGGTGCACAATCGAATTGCACATTTTCTAACGGAAATTTAACACATTCATCGATTTCCTTTTTCTTAAAAAGGTAACACCACACACTTGGTTGTATCTCAGTTTAGATGTTCTGGTGTAACACGGTATCTCGATATATTTCTTTGCTAAAGCCCAGCCTATATTATGTTTGTTTTCGAGGTTGGATGAGATCAAATCGCTCATCGCGTCGCCCTTTCCATGAATTCGAGAACAGCGCCCGATGAAACAGAAGGTACGGCAACTCTATCTACGACTGTAAAATGATGAAAGCTTACGTATATTAATTAAGCAAAGATGGATAAACAGATTTTATGCTACAATAAACAGTAAAACAGGCACATTCTCTTAACATTTAGTACTTAGTGAAGTGTGTATGAGCAGGGTGACTATCCTGCACAAACTAATATAAGACTAATTTCAATATGCATAACTATTAGCTATCTATACCGACCAACTTACGATAGGAAACTAGAACAAAAGGCGCACAGGCCATACTGTTGCACCGCCGAGTGGGCGGACCTATAATGCACTGTTGACGTAGTGGTGACGTGATTCGATGCTGCGTTCTAACGGTTGAGCGACTCGTCTTAAGTACTCGCGCAGTCGCTACACTCCGGACTTCACACGTTCTAGAAATTTCCGAATGGAGGAGAAGCGGAATAATCGGCAGTCTCCCTTATAGCATTAACACTTTCATCTCTACGTACTCTCTTAGACGAATAAAGGAATGAAAGACCTTTTTAAATATATAAAGCTCGGTCGTAGAAATATACAAACGTGGTCGACGAATAACCAAACTTCCGTACGAGTCGAACAAGTTTTTCACAACGTCAGCGGCTCTGAGCTACTACGGCAGAATGCAAAAAGCTCAGCATCAAGAAAGTTTGAGAAGCTTTGAACGAACATAGCCGAATTTTTTGGAACCGAGCACTACTGCCCGGAAGCGAAGATAAAGTTCGACGTTTATATCCTCTTTCGGAAATGTTCTGTCCAATGTTAAAGTTTAGTTATAAAAAAAAAATCGGTCCCGTAGTTTTTATGTTGGCTCATTCAACCCGTATCTAATATAATTGTGCGAGGTATAATACAACTATATTAGATACATGCCGTATCTAATATAGTTTTACGCCTAAATTACTGGAGCAATTGGATAAAGATTTACTCACTTCGAATTAAAAACATCGATACCTTTAATCCAATATATTAGTATACACAGAAAGAAACAAAGTGGCGGAAACAAACTATTCAATAACAGCTACGAGATTATTTCCTCAGGTATCTAAACAAGAGGCTCTCAGATTCCTCGCGGGGCTTATTGAGCCGTCTATTTAGATAAAAGAGAAATTATTACAATTCGTGCGAAACGTCCGTCGGGGGAGCGGCGCAGATTGTCATGTCGCCTGCTGAACATGGCGCTTGTATCGAATGGAAGGCACAATAGAGACGTAAGCAGCATTTGAAGCTACCTAAGTACCTGTGCTTACTGATCACTGTATCTCGAGGAACAATAGTTAATAGAATCAAGCGTTACTTTGAAGGAATCCATTATTTTAAAGATGTTAAAAAAAAATCCGCATGCAAAAGCCTTAGAGTATAAACTTACGAGTATGTTAAATAAAAAAATACAATTTCTATCTATCTATATAGGTATAGATAGAAATTGTTTTTTTTTTGACCTATAAAATTATAAAATTCACCAGACCAATTGTACATGAGCCATCAAATTCAACCGTACGTCGATTGTTAACGATATTATACGCGCATACGAAAGGCAGTCACCTGTAACAGGAAGTATTAGCGCGCAGGTTGTGCCGTAACGAGCAACATGGCGACGGTATCGCTTCCGGGGTCTCGTAGGGCGAGGCTGTGTAGAGAAATCGAAATAGTTTTTAGTTATATTTTATTGAGGTATCGTATAGTTTGTTTGGTTAGGGTTTCTGCATTAGAGGCACCCATTCAAATGTACTGATTCCAAAATCCGCCAGATTGTTGATAGGATGTGGCGTGTGAGGGTGTCGGTACAGCACTCAAGAACCCGGACTCGCCATCGTAACCAGTATATCAATGGGATTTGTTATACTAGACTAGACCATGGACGGTGATTTCATGATGCATTACAGATCTGTTGTCGCTATCTTGGAAAAACCTATGTATGATAAGGCTGAGGATCTTACGAACATTATTATCTGAAATTTTTGGGGGTCAATGCACACCGTGCGCCGTGACAATTGTAAATCCATAATCTCTGGGAAGCAGTAACCTATGGTTAGGAGAAAGTTACGTCATGATCAGACCATAGGATAAGAACTTATATAAGGTCAGACAGTAATTTTATTACCACTGGTACCTAACTATAGATAATGTACGTCGTAGGCGATATTCCAGATAGTGCCATGAATGACCTGTTTATTTTGGTGTGTATAACATTGCATGATAATTTCTAATGTTTGTATTATTATTTTGCAATAACTTATTTTTATTACAAATTTAGTCATTTTACTTATTGGGTTTTCTTTTTTTTTTGATGCGATTTTATTCTTCTCTGAACATGTCTGATGACTGCTCCTAAGATTTGGCAAAGGCGTCGTCAGAACATTAGCGCAGCAGCAACCCTGCTGCAGCACGGTGCCGTGTCGGAGGCTGTTGCTGCAATCCAATATGCTCGTACCATCATTATTTGATACACGCCAGATTATATAACGTGTATTGTTCTTTCTTGCTATTATCTTCTGAATATGTAAATATAAATAGTAATATTCCCATTGGCATGTGAAATTGAACGTGACAACGCAGATACAGAATAACTCGATCACGAAGTTATCATCGCTAGACGAATGGTTGCGATCGATACAGCTAAAGGCAATTTCCGAGCTGAATCCGGAAGTACAGAGCGGCCATGATGGACCGACATCAGCGGCGGGCACCCCGGCGCTCGTGCTCCGCGACAGCCGCGCCGGGGTGCATCGAGCGCTTTGTCTTCGACTGGATTGACTGTAACTTGCATTTGTCTCATTGTTTTCATCAAATTTGAACATATCCTGGTTTATTTATGACTGAAGTTCTAGATTTATTTGAAAGTAAAATATATTTACGAGAAGTTTTTACCAACTTATTAACCGGCTCATCTTCGGTATTGCCTTTTGATATACGTACACCTAGTACGGAGTTTATCTCGAAATTCAGTCGTTCCCTCCGGCAACATCTCATTTCGACGGACACATCCTGCGGGAGCTCTTTGAATCTATCTCGATTTCATTTGCTGTCCGTTTGCTGTTAGGGTTCATTCTTTGTGATTACTAATTGCAATATATAAAATATTACATATACATTAAGTATATTAAACTGTTATTTATTCCGCTATTTCATTGATTCTTTTTAATTCTGTCTGATATGATGTTAATGTTTGAGACAATGTATGTTTTTGAAACTAAACTAATATTTCTGTTTTCATTTTCAGGTAATAATAAAGAAAACAATTCACATGTTCGTATCCAGAAGCCGAATCATCTGCACTCGGTACGTATTATGTTCGCGTAAACACAAAGTCGCTCACTGAACGTCGACCTCACGCTGTTGTGGTTAGAGCAATCGTTGGACGCGGGGTGAGAGACTCGGGGACAGACAATAGATCCCTGGTACTAAGTTTCAACTTGAACATGTATGATTTTTAATTTCCCTTCATTAGGTAGACCTACTTTCGGTTCTTGAAGCTGTAAATTCTGTAACGTATGTAATATTCACTGTCAATGAGGTTACCCAGGACGCTAATTGTTTTAGTAATACTATTATGTCTTTACATTTTATTAAAACAAAACAGTTATGTATTGTACGCACTAGGTAATTTCAATTAACAGAACCCAATAAAAAAAAGTTTTACTTGTTATATAATATATACAAATATTCTTAGTAAATGATTAAATTTATAATACATACCATCATACAAAAAAAACTATTTAGGTCTAATTTAAGGTTGTTTTGTATTTTTTAAACTGCTTAATGCAAGTAAAATAAAATGTAAACTAGTCAAATGTTCCGTTTCCCTTCCTTTTGGTAACTTGACAGAACTTTGAAAGAACCCACCCGACCGAACAGAAAAGGGAACGTTCCCTTTTTTTATCTAAAACAAATTAAAGCCCATCGTTTTATTACATGCTGAAGCGGCAAACTCTAAATCCGAATCAATTTCCCTTGGCACACGTCGTTCTCGCTTAATTTCCCCTTACCGAACGCAATATCGGACCTTCCAGCAACACCAATTTGCCTATACGGACCTTATATAAATATGCACTGCTTTATTAAATCTTAGAGAGACGCGGCTTTTAGTGCCATCATGTTGGTGTTTCCGCTTTGTGAATTCCAACCGATCCGTGAATTGTTCGTACAACTCGTACATTTAGACTTCGCTACTTTGATATATCTTCATCTAAATCATATGGTATAAGTATTTGCGCTTCGTTAGATATGAGAAGATTCAGACGAGCACGTGTCTCTGTGTGTACTGGCAACTCGTGTAGCTGTATAGTATATCCTGAATACTGAGCTTGATTTAGTTTCTAGTGGTAACTAGAAGTCACAAAGTTTAAAAATTCGTCCAAAAATTTAACACGATGCACCACTAAAACATCTATCGCCTTATAGAAGTCACTAGTTCTGTGGAATTTAGCTTAATTAAAAAATAAGGCTGCTATCCTCCCTAGTCGTCTACCAATGCTGAGAGTCTGTCACATGGTCCGTTCCTTAATTAGTGATCCCCAATGTTCAGACTCTCGGACACTGGCGACTTGGAAGATTCTTCCAATGTGTGCAACAAAATAGATCTAAAATGGTCCATCGGACCGACCAGCATATGCACCGCTTGCTCAGCTGGTGTCGCCAACGACGCATCTCAAAGATCTCAATGCGTTTTAAGTCGGCGCCCTTAATAGTCCAAGCTTCGGAATCTCTTTGTTATTCCGCAAGCTAATTTGTGCAGTTAGGTCATTTACAGACCATGCATTACACATACATGGTCTGTAAATGAACTGAAACTTCTAGTAGATTAACAATATTTTTTTTTCATGAAAACGTCGTTAAAATAAAAGGCGTAAATATCTGGGTTTAAATTAAAACGATCCAATTAAGCGTCGAATTTCAATGGCGGGCCGCGTGGGACCAGTTACGGAGGGCAATTACGTTTGAGCCTCACTCGCAATTAGAAATTTACATTTGCGTCTACAGCTAACGATTGTCAGTGTTTTCGTTTAGACTCCATTTATCAAAGCTAGCTTAGTAATTTTGGGTTTAAAGTAACGTCCTCCGGGATCCTAAGCATCTCGTTTCAACGTTGTTTTATTTTGCCTAATAGCGATTTTATGCCCGTTAGTCATCAAAGATTAAACGATGTTATGTTTACAAATAAACTTTTGAAATAACTAAAGTATTATAATGAGATTAGTTTGTTAGTGTATTTTAATTGGCTAAGATCCGCTTACAAAATAAAATAAAAAAGTATTACTTAGTTTGAAGGCAAGAATGTCACCACCCTTTTGACTACTCTGTTGGCCATTATAGAGTCTCTAAGCTTGATAAATGTTATATGAAAGACGTATCGCATTTTCGATGTTGTTGATGTATGTATTATCTAATTTATCGCGTAGTCGAGCCTAACGGCGGCTTAAGCTGCTGTTCAAATAGGCCGTCACGACCGGGTTTACCAACCCCACGTGGTACCCCACGGCCTCGCAGAATACCGGCGTGAAGTAGAGGCATCTTGTGCTTCTGCGTGTCGATCGCTTAGTGAGGCAACCGGACGCCCACACTCCCTCCCCATCCCCCTTCTCATCCTCCCTCCCATCTCCCAAACACCCTCAAAGGCCGGCAACGCACCTGCAGCACCTCTGGTGTTGCAGATGCACGATAATCACTTACCATCAGGTGAATCGCTTAGCCGTTTCCCGCCTTTACCACATAAAAAAAATCTTAAAGTAAAACATTCAAATTTAAAACGTAATGTTCATTATTGGGAACGAAAAGCAATCAGATTGTGATCAAGACACACGCCAGCCATTAGGAACCAAAGCTACGTACGTGCGCACGTGACGAACTTAAATCGTCTTCAGCATAAACCGTCATCAAGATGGCGGCGAAGCGCCACGTAATGGCGGATTAATAGCAGGCGTGTTAAGGTTTTAATAAATGATTACTTAATATTTATCTTCCTAAGGAAATATTCTCGTAATCAATACTGGTGTTTTATATATACACCGTACCGTATGGCATTGTAGGATGACCATATTTATGTTGATTTCAAAACGAAATGATTCTTTTATCAATGAAAAGAAAGTCAAATCTTTGGTCATAGATTAAACTACAAAAACGACGAAACTTATTTATTTCCGTCTTTTCATTTATTTCTAATTCACATTAGAGAAACGAGACCATTTGAAAAATAACCCAACCACTTGTAATTGACCAAAGATTATGAATTTAATTATTGTTGAGAAAATAACTAGCGAACAGTTAAAGCGTCAATATCCTTGTACCCTAAAATTAAACATGTTATGGTACAATAAAATATATAGCAAGCCACAAAACCGATTGTGTCCAAATTGATAGGTTATATTAAATTTTGTTTGACGAATGTCATTCTGTGTTATAAATCTACCGTCGTTTCGTAATGCAGTTTTTTTTTTGTCGGAGAAGCTTCGCCTGTTTAGGCGAAAGAAAATCCGTATTACATATTTTTTATTTTTTTTAATAATAGATGGTTAAAAGACTACTTTTAGAAACAGCTTGATTGCGATCAACTCATTCTCTGGGGATAATATCATCCATGTTTATCTTTACATTATAATAACCTTTTTCATAAAGTCTTTATTTAATAACTTTACAGTGATTTTGTTGTAGAAAAGTATTCATTGCCCCAAGAACGAATTACTGACTCTATGGAGCCTAGTAACTGGCATTACAAGCAGGCACACTGTTCCTGGTATTTACATTATCTACATAACTATTATATTATCATAAATTCATTCAGAGGCCAAGGTTAAAATATTTATTTCTTTAAATTTGTCTCTAAGTGGCCGAGCATCGTGCCCCGCGGCACGCCCATTGATACCGACGATCCGGTAGAACTTGCAACATCCACTACAACGTTTTGAATCCTACTACTCAAATGCGATATATTAAGTATAAGTTAGTAAGTGCTGTCTTTCTTATACCATAATGATGTAGTTTCTAATGTTGGTTCAATTAAATTAAAATACCTCAAAAACTTTACTACGTGATTATTGTTGGTAATAAATATGCAGTAGACGTTCAAAGGCTACAGATGACCATTTAATATTATTAGTACTTCTATGGTTCTCGGTATTAATGGAAACGTACTCGCTCAGCGATAACAAAGTTCACGTTCGTTTCGCAAAAGAGATTCTTTAGAGCGACAAGATTTCTTACCGTTCGTTCTTTGTCTTTAATTTTCGCAAGTTTATATAATAAAACGAGTCTCTTGAAAGCTAGAGAAGAATCTAGAATGGTTGTGAAGGTATAAAGGCTCACGGAACAAACTGGGTCATGCGTTCTGACGACGGCGAGCTCCGCATTGTGCTATGCACAATAGATTACTTGAGCGGGCTAGATTTGTTGCATCTCAAATCTTGTCAATGCTACGAAATCTCAACTAACACATGTCATATTTTACACAGGAATAAAATTTTAATAAAAAAACACGATATATATAGTCTTGTCATTGCTTTAAAGCTGAAAAATTAACGAATAAGACCAACTACGTGCACTTGGTTTCAATACCAAGCTTAATTGATAATGCTCGTACGTGTACTGAAGTACTCTAAGGGCCGTGTTCACAAACAGATCTTACAATGCGTTTTTATATTTTGTATCCCTGTGCGTTCACATTTTATGTAAGATGCGTTAAAGAATACTTTCACATAAACGTTTGTAATGAAACTTACTAACGAATTGTATCGCGTTTAATTCGATTTTTTAGCTTCATAATCATTAATTTTTGGTCCGATCTACGCAGAATGAGCTCTCCGTATATTATAAATCCGAGGGTAGTCGGGTTAACTATGACATCAGGACGTCAAACACTTCAGTCCCCCCGTGACCACGTAAGAATTTAAAAAATCGATTTAAACTCTTTTAAATCCGTAAATAATAGTTTCCTGTGTTATGTGTAGTATTTTCTTGAATATCATCAACATCTGCCTGTCAACTATTCACTGCCGGTTCGCTGGCTGTCTCATGTGTCTCGTGTCTATGTGCACATGTTCCACGGCACGCCCTTCAATGTAACGTTGCGATCTGCTGTAATCAGCACGCTCAGCTGACGGATCGGATAGTCGATCGCAGCTCCAGGTACCTCTTACATTAGATGCCGTTGCCCGTCATCGGTTCCTGATCAATTTTTCTTCTGTCGTTGCGTAGAGAGTTTCTAGGAATTTCCCTTGGTCGAGACTTTTCTTCCTTAAAGGCCGGCAGCGCATCTGTGTCCCCTGGTGTTGTGGATGTTCGTGGGCGTCAGTGATCACTTACCATTAGGTGAGCCGCACGCTCGTTTGCCACCCTCTTCTATATTAAAAAAAAAAGATTCCCGCGGGTTGAAACAGAAACTTTCGTTTGTTTCTTCTCCTTTAGAGGAACCTCATTACGTAACGGTGTTAGTCTATAAAAAAATTACAGAAACCTTTATGGCTTATGTCGAGGTATAATTAAATTTGATTAGCTGACGAAGTTAAGCTCAGTGGTAGATGGTACAGGTTTAAACGTCACAGAGGATGTGTACTAAACGTGTACACTGAATGTGAAATACACTCATCGTTTGCGGAACTGGTACGTGCTTCGTAGTATAGTTCAGCAACGTTCTTTCTAAATTTCGAATCTGTTGCCCGAGAAGGTTTTAAAAATCGTAGTTTTAATTTTGCATTCATATCGTTAATGTTATTAATAGTAAGTCCTTTTACGATACGCTGTGAAACTGGTCCATATTTTTGATGTAAAACCACTTCCAAGTTTTCAATACGACATTGCATTTCAAAAGACCGAATGATGTCTTACGATCGTTTCAAGAAGTTCGTCCAATTAGGAAACTTCTTGAAAAATTAGATGGAAACGACATTTTTTGCCAAGTTTTGTAAAAAGCTTATGCTTAACTATTTAACGAATGTAAATCCTAGAATTAAAAATGTCTTCAATAAAAACCTTCATTTGTGACCTAGCTTATGGTCGCCTCTGAGAGTATAACCCGATTGCCTAATTGACACACTTTCAAGAGGAAGCATCGAGAGATTGGTGCAGGAATAAACAGCAGCACTCGTAAAGTTTCATTAGCCAACCCTCGCTTGTTACGTATTAACTTAACGATGACGTCGGTGCCGTCGCAGAGCGTCACGGGCCAGATAGCGTGACGTGTCGTTAAAACACGCGGGGGGCGGGAGCACCGATCGTAAAATGTTTATTTCGACATTCAACGGGTTATTTCAGACTTTTAATGCCTTTCTCTATTCATTCAGCGTTGTTGTTAAACCGTTTGGCGCAGTGTTAGCGATTGGCAATAAATTTCACGGCCTAAAAGCAAGATTCTCAAAAAAAATATTTATATGCTCATTCCTATAAGCAAGATTTGCCTCCACTGCCTCGCACTAAACTCTGCCACCCGTCATCGTCCAATTTAGTTTTAGTAAAATTGAGATGGCTATTCCGCCTTGTGCTCAGTGTGCTCGCT
Organism: Bhutanitis thaidina; assembly: GCA_029286595.1. Lineage (NCBI taxonomy): Eukaryota > Metazoa > Arthropoda > Insecta > Lepidoptera > Papilionidae > Bhutanitis > Bhutanitis thaidina. The sequence goes on along the minus strand of JAGSMS010000023.1, from coordinate 411,866 downwards.
TTAGTTTCATAGAGCGCGTATGACCTGGGTTTCTTTCCTCGTCCTCCTTGCACAACTAAAATTGTTAATAGCAATTTTAAGTGCTATATTTACCACGTGCTCGGCGGTGAAGGAAAACATCGTAAGAGTAATCTTAAGGTTCTTGACACAAATAAATCCTCAATGAAATTTGATATGTGACAAGGGTCGGCCGTACGTCGGTTGCGATGTCTTCAACGATGACGTAAGTTAAAGAAAACAAAAAAAAAAGGAACGAGAAGGCGGCCGCGTGCCTTCCGAATACCGAATAGGGGGATATGTCGCTATGCGCTGTTACGCGGTAGGCTTAACTGGCTTTGAATAGGCGTTAGACGCTTTTCATACTTTTATATGATTTGTTTGTTTTTTCATTATTCATGGGAAACGAACAAAACTTGGGTCGGAAACTAGATTCGATTTTTGAAATGTGCTTTTGGTCAGGAGCTGCCTGTTCCATGTGTTGCGAACTAGTGTATGTATTAAATTCGCATGTATTGAAATTAGTTAAAATAAAAACTAAACCTCGTTAAGATATTTACTAATTGTCGCATCGATTAGAAACTTTGTAATTCTGATAAGAATATGGTACCATCGAGCTGGTGTCATGATTAGACGGATGGTATGAGAATCCCCAATGGCTACTAGAAAACGTGTAAAATTTCGGCACGATTTAAACCCTTCTCGTGTCATAACAATAACATTCCAATGGGTTAACACGTCAAGGCTTAATTTGTTTCGATGCGATGATCTATTCAACACAGACGGTGAAGGGATTGTTAAGGTTTATTCTTTGTTTTGTTATTAATACTAGGTACAATTATTGTCCTTATGGACTTTCTTCTGTCTGTTGTACAGCGTCGTTGAGACGCAAGCTTTCGACATACTGGTGGAATTTTTGTTTTTATTTATTTTTTTATTCCAATATTAATAGGCTGTTCTTTTCCGTTTAGATAGTCCAGTAGCAGATTGCGAAACATAAAAGAAAGAAAAGTAATTGCTTTCATGAACCTTTTAACCGTAAAGCACATTTTTGTGAGCTATTTCGGGTGTTCACTTTATTTCCTGCTATTGTACAAAGACTTAGCGGTCGTAATTAACACCGCGGCGCCGGGGACGGGTCCAACGGGCCCTTTGACTTTTCCTTGAATATTTTTTTTTTAAATCGAGCTCGTTTTGCAAAAAGGCGCAAGTAATGAAAATATTCGTAAAGTATACTTCCCTGTGCACAAAAAATACGTGTAGATTACTTCATACTTTGATATTGTACTAGGCGGTTTAAGGTCTGAGTACAATAGAACTGGAGAGCGCAGCGTGAGGGGTATGGACTTATCTCATACATTTGTTCCTCAAAAGATATTTACTTTTAAAACTACAATGGATCGTCACATTGGAATAAACTCAATTTATAAATCGTGAAATAAATCGGAACACTCTCAGACTGGCCTGTCGGCTTCCACATCTACCTACGGATTGTAATCGGTCGCACTTCAATTATTGAGTCGATCTGAGACATCGCTGGGATCGTGCCCGGCGTGAAGCTGCTCGTTTCTATTTATTTGACATAGTTTTGTTGACCGAACTGCGGGACACATAGCAGCGTCTTTTTTTTCCTCTGCCTGGTGTCAGTTCAGGCCAAGGTATACGAGTCTATAGAGCCATTATGATTACAGGCAGTGAGGCATTTAATTTTTTAATGGAGTTTCAAGTTTAAATGGCTCTCCACACGTCGAAGGCGTACCTCCAGACTTACTGGTGCTATATTCTCTTTGAAATGATCCAACATTTATGTCTTACATAAGGAATGCATTTGGATTTCTTCATTCTTCCCATGACCGGGTTCCTCGTTAAACAGTCTCAAGATTCGTATTCTACAGCATAGTAGTGGATTATTATTTAGTCCCTGCTTCCATGTTCAGACTATACTCTGGAACGCACTTCCCGATGTCCAATGATTGTGATATCAATAAAGCCCCTAATGAGAAATGTGTCATTTTTAGAAATTATATCTTTATTACTAAATGTTTCATCGTTTACATATAGTTATTACATTACTTGTATACTTATCTTAAATATTTTTTATTTATGTATTATGTGTATTTGTATTTGTTGTATATATTTTAGGTAATATTTCTCAATATTCGCAACTGCCTTATATTTTCATGATCCCCCAGGGTTGACTGGCAGAGAACGCCAAAGGCATTATGAAGTGAAATTAAATGCATTTTCGAGAAGGTTATAGACGGACTGGTTAATCTCACTTTTCACAATCCGCGTTTTCGCTAATAACTTCTTAAGTTCTTTATATTGTAATCTATATACTTCAATTCGGTCGTCACCATCATTTATGACATTTGATGGAGAAGTTTTATGTGTACATTTACATTTAGTTTATATATATATATATTTATATCAAAGACGTGAAGGTGGTGGTAATGTATTGTAGAATCGTCTAACACTTTGGAGCCTGGTACGCGATGTCAAACAATTTCACAGCGATTCCGTGTGAAGTTATTTCCCGACATATTCTCACTCAAGACTGTATTTCTGTTATTAACAGTGCTTATAAAGAAAATGGTAACGAAATAAAATAAAACGCTGTAATTTCTAAGTGGAACGATGTCACACGGTGTTTTTGTTAAATTGCTTGTGGAGTAATAGGAAATGAATGATAACGAAACTGATAGGTTTGCTTAGTGTATAGGATATCACTCGTTGTTATCTTCTTCTTCCTTGTTTTCTTTCTGTTCCTTTATATTGTTATCATTCTGTTCTTCCTTCTATTCTGTGTGTCCTTTTATGTTTCCTTAGTTGTTCATTAACTTCTAAATTTGTTCGGTTTAGCATTTAATGTATTTTATTTTATATTACAATCTTCGTTTACATATTTCTTCTATCTAGGTGGGGGCCACATATGAAACTTACTTGGAAAATTTATATTTTCTTAAACTTATTTCGGCTCTTTAAGACTTCGAGATCTATTTCCGGAATATATTTTTTTTATGGGAAATGGGGCAAACGCGCAAGTGCTTCCTCTGCCGGTAAGTGATTACCGTCGCCCAAGTACATCTCCAACACTAAAAGAGCTGCAGATGCATTGTCGGCCTTTAAGGATATTTGAGAGTTGCATGCAAGGAGGATGAGGAATGGGAGACCCGGTTACCTCACTCGTAAAACGAATCGCAGAGGGACAAGATGCCTCTAATTCACCCCGGTATTCCGCGAGGTGGTGCTGGAGCAGCAGCACTAGCCACTGCTAGGCTCTACCACGTTCAAAATAGATTTCTTGTATTGAATTCCCGTACGTTGACATAATTAGACTATTTTAAACATGTACACTCTGTTCTGATTATTATAGAAATACAATATTTGCGGTGTTATGAAAACCACGTTACCAGTTTATAAATAACCCCCCGGTGCCCTATATCAGTCTCAACAAATCGGAGCATCGCTTGTGCGGCATATGTGACATCTTCAGTATCGATCAGCGGTACACAGTCGGTCCACGTTTGAATTATTTAGTCGCTCGTACCGTTCGCATTACGTCAGTCAGACCCGCCTCAAAGCATTAAATATTGAGTGTCGCCACAACACGGCCAGGACTGTGGAGAGAAACCAAAGTTCCATATTGTCCCTGCCAAGGGTTATCGGAACGAAGTTTTAGATTTAACCGTAAAAAGCAAAGGTTTTTTGGTTGGGTTGGGATTATGCCGGATCTTGTTCTTCTTTTACCGTGCCGTAATTTCCATGTCTGTCTTCATGCCCCTTCTCATTGACCTCATCCAAATAATCGGTGATCTACCGCTGCATCTTCAAGGCTCCTCTGTTTCCAGGAGAGTTCTCGTCATGTTCTCGCTACCGAGTCGCATCACGCGACCGTACCAGAGCAGGCGATTTTCGCCAACTTGATTGGTAATTGTTCCTACATTATACCATATGTTACATCATGTGTTGAGTCACTCCCAAACCTTCTCAGCATCCTCATCTCTGTAACATGAAGGATTTGCCGCACGGGCCAATACCCGGAAAACGGACTGGCGATGGCATCACCGGACACCTTGCAGCTAAGACGCTGCTGCTCGTCTTCGGTCTGGTATATTTCGAGATGGTTATTCCCCCATCTGTAGCCATTACGACATCCACGGAAATAAAAGTGGTGGCAGGTTCTTAGGCCGATAAGACACGGCATCGTGCAGATACCTCCTGCTACCCCTACACTAATATTCTTTTCGTGAAATATTATTTTGGGCCGGCAACGCACATGCAGATCCGCTGGTGTTGCAGTTATGCGGAAGCGTCGGTAATCACTTGCTATCTGGTGAACCACTTGCACGTTTACGCGCTATCACGTCAAAAAAAAAAGTATACAAATATGCTGTGTTGTTTGTGGTGCCGAAAGGAAATCGATCGAAGGAAATCATCCCTCGTTATAATCATATCGTTTCGTTTATTAGTAACATGGTCTTTGATAAACGAAACTATGTTTAAAATAACACGGTATAACTTTACCAAGGAATAAAGTCCCGCGGAATTTGTGTGAAATGTTACCGGATAGGGTCCAAGGTTCACTGTAACATGTTATTCAGCGGAGCATTCTGAAGGTCTGAAATTATTTCATTTGGTAAAGTAATTATTGAAGATATTGATTTGGTAGAGTATGTAATTACTGAACCCAACTTCACAATTGTCAACAAATACAATTCACAGAACTGTTACATTCAGTAATGGTAAAACCTTTTCAACTTTTATACTTTCTGTGTATTATTAATTTAGTAGAAGCCTTTTCAAAGTAGAACATTGTATACACCGTTTATTTTTTTTAACTAAATTTCTGTTTTTAAATGAAAAAATTACAAATTGTGTTTCTTTAATATCGGTGCGAATTAGTTTCATCTACGTATTTCATTCGTCACCAGCCATTGTTGGATAAGCCTCTGCCCGCGGCTTGCAAATTTTACGGGTGGCAAGTCCTGTCAGCGATTATTAATTACTCCTATCAGTTGCCACTCGCCGCGATCTACCTGACGGTAGGACGACAAGTGCGTTGCGGAATCCCCATTGGCTACCCTGTGCCGCGTCAAATGTCAAGTCGTTAATCTCTGCCGGGGTGAGTGCGGGTGATAGGCGTGAGTGGTTTATGCTTATAATGATAGGAACAGATGTGATCTGCCCGGGCGTGTCGCCAGTTTGTTCGTACGTTTAGTTGGCGTTTTAAAATGTATTAATGTCGCGCGCGAGCGAAGCGAAATTAAACTATACGTAACCAAGGCTCGTCGGGCTGGCGTCGAAGTCACGTCATAAGTAAGGTTTATGGGCTATACTATTAACATATGTATATCATGATATTCATGCTTGCACAGCCGCTCTAACTGATAATGGGACTGTCTGAGGTCTTCAATTATCACCAGAGTCTGAACACTAAGCAAACGACACGCTCACCACCTGTCACGTTATTACATATGAAAAAAGCTCTAATGAAAAGTGTCTTCACCTCCAACTACTCTAATGTTGGGTACACAGTCCTGAGAGCTTTTATAAGATGCCGTAATTATTTTTAAATATACCCTCCACACTTGTCACCACTTCGTGTGAATACTCTCGTCTTTTGCAGCAACTACATATCTCTATATAATCTCTCTTCAGCGCTGAGAACTTTTGTGAGTGTGGGGTGAGTTAAGCATTCCCACGGCGCTCGGGGCCTTGCTTTACGAGCCGTTTTACGAGCGGTGTAAAGCTGCAAGCCCGACGATGCCGCTTTCATTTTCCCTAATCGAGTTTACGATTCTCTCGTATTTCCTTTGCTACTGATAATCCCCGCGATGCATTACGTGATTCGTTACATTTCTCGACAATGTATAGTGAAAATCATGATTTAATGTGTATATACCAGGTGCCTTATCCGCTACAATTTCACAAAAAATCCTCGACACATCGTTCCCCTACGAAACCTGACCGTGTTATTTTTAACGTGATTTCGTTTATCCAAGACATGGTTACCCACTAACGAAACAAAATGGTATTGATTTTATCAAGAAATAGTACTAGTATATAATATTTATGGTAGAGCCAACCAGAGCTTTTGCGGCTGCTCCATTGGGCCGTCCCGACCGGGGTAGTACCACGGCATCGGCCTGTGGTAGAGGCATCTTGTGCTTCTCCGCTTCGTCCGGCGAGTGAGGTAACCGGCGGCTCACACCCCCTCCCTATTCCCCTCCTCTTCCCTCCCATCTCCCAAATGTCCTTAAAGACCGGCAACGCACCTGCAGCATCTATGGTGTTGCAGATGTACGTGGGCGATGGTAATCACTTACCATCAGGTGAACCACGTGCTCGTTTGCCAACTTTTCTAAAAAAAAAATATAAAACCTCACAAAATCAAATCCTTTATTCAACGTAAGAAACATACATTTCACTTGTCGAACGCCATTTTGTTTTAAATCTACTACCGTTTTGTAATGTATCCTTTTTTTCCACAAAACACAAAAGGTAAAATAACATTACAATATTTTTTCTAGAAACGGCTTGGGAGCAATCGACTCTTTCCCAGGGGTTACTTTCAACCAAGTATTCTTTTATGTTATAATTACCCTTTTAATGTATTAAATTTCTGATAAAATTAAGATAAGGTCTTTGTTTAACAATTTTTTTAAACCTATTATAATAGGAAGACTGGGCACATGCGTTCGTTCCATTTACAGTACATAAAGGAAAATAACTTTCAATCGAATTAAGTTATTTTGTTAATTTTGGTGGCCTTTGCTCAATGGAGGGCATTTTATTTAAGTAAAAGTAAAATAGCAGACTTTTACTGCTAATAAGTTCTGATATTTTATCATTATCTTTTTATTTCATAGCCGAGTGGTGCGGGGGGACCTACCTCGGAACAGGAAGAAACTAGTTCGATCCCCTACAAGAGGATTCTACCGATGAGATTTTCGAAACTTACGCACAATTTGTATCGTTGGTCTGAACACTGAGATTGCGACAGGCTCACCACCTGTCACGTTATTCCAAATAATAAGTTGAATACAACCAAAACAGACAAACCTCAGGCAACCCCGGTATTGAGTACATGGTCATGAGTACAGTGTATATAGTATATATTTAATGTTGAACTGATGATGATGTTCTGTACATGGCGTTAGTTGGATGAAAACCAAAAAAAAAATTGCTTGCGAAACTATGCTCCGTGATCGCTGTACCAAGCCGCTGCCAGACGTCGCTCATTTTAGGTCAAGCGTTGCTTGAGTTCTCCACAGCTCTTGAGACTCTAAAACTCTCAAAAATAGGAGGAGGCGTTTGCCCAGCAGTGGGTCATTTCGAGCTGCCGTTTCACTTTACTTTATTGTATGTGAGACGCTTAATCCGATATCTGATGGAAGCTCGTACTGAGTAAGGTGAGAATTTTTTTTTAATCAATATTTAATTTTGTTGCAGGTAAGGATCAATGGATCAAGCAGAGAGAAGTATATACATAGAGTGAGGTGGTAACAAGTATACATTTTTTTTATTGAATAATTTTAATAATTTTGCTATTTCAAGGGATAAGTTAAGACGCTTCGCTTCCGGGAGAAAAAAAGTAAGCAAGGGCGTCGAATCTCGCCACCCGTCTCTCTCTATCTCCTGGTATCGCCTAGAGAGGCGAAAACTACGTTGCGGAAAGCCTTTCACTCGAATGTTGCCAAATCGAAATCTGTTATCGCTGATTCAGTTTGTCCTAATCGGGCGTGGCACTTGGCATCCTTCGAGGTGGTTAGCTGCGTCTGTATTGGGTAATGGCGTAAGGCTATTAGGGTTAAGCTAATAATTAACTTGTTCCAATTTACGTTCGTACGTCGAACGCGCTCGCTCGCACGGTTACTCAATGTAACGATCAGGGAATCTTGTCTTCAATGTGATAAGTCACGTAGCGTATTTAAATCAGTTCTCTCTCTCTCTCTCTCTCTTTCACACGCTCATTTGTACCAAAGTGTACTGTTGCCTTAAGTTTAAAGTGGTATTGCTATAAAAATTGCGTTCCACTTTCTTAAATTTCCTTCTTCTTCCGCCGGTCAGTAGCCCAGTCGCGTCACTTGGCAGGGCGGTTGCCAGACGCATCGCACCTTAGACACAGCTGCCAGTCATAGGCGTGTAGATTTTCCTACGTCCTTGTTATCATTGTTACCTTTTTGTTTTTTTTTATTACTTTTATCCTTTGACTTTTTTGCGTTCGACGCCTCGTGTAATGAACGAACTTATCTAAATTAATCACGCCACTAATATCCGACGCAAAGTAGAGGCGCTAGAGATGAATACTCACTCAAATAGTTCTTAATCTGTGATTTCGCAATATCTGATTCATTATCTAGTACGATACTGAAACTCAGAAACCTTGCTTATGAATTTTTTGTGTCTGTCTAATCTTGCAAACAGCTGCACCGATTTTAACGGGACTTTCACTAAAAGGTAGGCGACACTGTGGGGAGTAACTTAGGGTACTTCTTCCCTAGTAAATATTTAGGGTTCTCTCGACAAAATTTGAAAACCTTTAATGTGATTTTGACGAAAAGGTTTATTATTATTTATTATTCAATTAACAACGACGTGTCGGGACGAAAGCCAACTGAAGCGAAATTGACAGAAATAACACGGAGCCACGCGTAACCCTTTTTAAAATGGCGAAAAGTGTAACGCGACAGAAATAGCCTCGTAAATAAAAGTGTTTAAGGCGTATTAAATAAATAAGCTGCTCAATGCGATTTACGTGTGATAGCGCGAGGCGGTTTCGTTTAACGGTGCGAGTGGATTGCCGCGCCCTGACGCCGGTGAAGTACTGGGTGGCGCCACGTTGCGGTGTTAATGCTCGTAAAAAGAATAAGAAGAAGAGAACTCTCCTATCCGTCTGTGTAGTTCTACTGCTAGAATATTTATGGCTTTTTTTTAAATATTTAAAAAATGTTTCATTGTATAGACATATGTATGTACATTGCGAACCGACAAACGCCCAGACCCGGAACAACTATTTGCAGTCGCTACAAAAACTTTCGGCAAATAAATATTAAATAAAATATTTAGAAAAAGCTTGACCAGACATCCCTAAACCAATTTGTTAAATATGTCACTAGATCTCGTTTATAAAAAGAAAACTGATAATAAGTTGATGACTTTGAATAGCATATTTATAACTTAATAAAGTAAAGATACTAATTTCTTTTTATAAACTCAAATAAGGTGAAATGTAAATAAAAAAAGAACCAAAGGTATACAGAATAGTACATTAGCAAATTTAGTAGTAAAATTTTAAAGTTGATAATCTGTAAAGAAAATTTACTCTGTGAACGTAAAAGAATAACTAGTATATCTTTAATGTATAACTTATATTACACAAAATAAATGTTTCTTTGGAAATAAAAATTAACTTTTTATGAATATATCAGAATATATCACTACAAGTAAATAGGTTCAATCGCTCACCGTTCGAAACACAGCAGTGTTGAATGGATATTTTTATCTGATTCCGTGTGGGAGCGCGGTTCTTTCCCAGGCCGCCATATGAAACCTATGTAAGTAAGGACGTACTCAAGTATAGGGCTGGGAAGTTTTTTTTTTATGAGAAAGGGGGCAAACGAGCAAACCGAGCCAAGTGAGAGGAACTGTAGGTGCCGACCTTAAAGGATATTTGGGATGGGAGGGATGATGGAGAGCGGGAGTGGGCTTCCGCCGAAGCACAAGATACCTCAACTTGCCGCAGGTATTCTGCGAGATACCAACCCAGTCGAGTCGGCTCATTCGAGTAATAGGAAAAGCCGATCTACACCCTTTTTAGCCACTATAAAGAGTAAAATTTAATACAAACCCCCCGCACTCCGCACCCTTTCACATTTTCCCTGCTCAACCTAACCGTAGACCGGTAGAGACTGCCTCTTGACATTAAGTCGCATTTTTGCTCCTTTATGACTGCAAATAAAGTTTAAATAAATAACCGAAACTAAGCACAGTGTATGCATATTGTTCGCTATGTCACTAGCTGGCGGGAGTTTTAATTAAATTCCTTGTCACCAGTATATTTAGCAGTTTGGCTGCGATCGAGACGGTCTGACGATGGGCCACGGGGTGGGTTATGTTCAAATTTATGATTTTTATTAAAATTGTTTTCGTAAACACTTTGTATATTCTGTATTTCACCAAGCCGCTGGTCGACTGGCAGAGAACGCCAATACCTTAGTTTTACCTTTATATTACAAGCGACATCTTACGGTAGATGTTAGAAGCTTTGATCAACTAAGTTCATGTTAAAACAATGGAAACGTTATTGTAATGACATGACATGATGTGACTTGTTAAGCATTGTGTGGATCAAGCAGGCGATAAATTCAAATGCTATGTACCATGTAACTGAGTGCCTCTTCTTCTCAGTCGAATGCAATGTTTCATCATCATCAGGCTGTCACAAGTCCGCTGGTGAACATAGTATTTTTTTTTAATGGGAAACCATAAAATATTTATACTACTACATATTTTAATGGGGAAACGAGCAATCGGTTCCCTGATGGTGAGTGATTACCGTCGCCCACGTATATCTGCAATACCAGAGGTGCGGCAGGTGCGTTGTCGGCCTTTAAGAGTATTTGGGAGATGGGAGGGAGAATGAGGAGGGGGATGGGATGGGATGGGGGTGTGGGCTTCCGGTTACCTGAATCAAGAAACGCAGAAGCACAAGATGCTTCTACTTGACGCCGGTATTCTGCGCGGCCGTGGTACCAATCCGATCGAGCCGGACCATTCGAGCAGCAGCAAAAGCCGCCGCTTGGCTCTACCACGTACAATAAACTTGACCAAGCATTACTATAGTAGACTCTCATGACACCCATGCAAGGCGGTATTTTTTACGCCTTCACAACACTGTGCGTGTTTTAATCATCATCACCATCATTTCAGCCTATCAGAAGTCCACTGCTGAACATAGGCCTCCCCCAAAGATTGCCACGAAGCTCGGTCCTGAGCCACCTGCATCCATCGACTTCCCGCAACACTGCGCAGGTCGTCACTCCATCTTGTGGGGGGTCGACCTACACTGCGTTTGCCTGTACGTGGCTGCCACTCGAGAACCTTTTTTCCCCAACGGTTGTCAGTTCTTCAAGGATGAGGAGGGGAGTGGGCCTCCGGTTACCTCGCTGACCGAACTAAACCCAGAAGCACAAGATGCCTCTACTTCATGGAGGCTGTGGTTTAACCTGGTCGAGCCGGCTCATTCCTAATAAGCAAAATTTGCCTGGAAATTTCGATTATTTTTGTACGTTTTATGTACAAAACTGGTTCTGGAACAAAATTTATGGTTTTTTCGTGTCAATTCAATCCCATAAGTGTTGCGGTATATTATAAATCACTCCGTATATGTATAAACCATCTGTGTGACCGTATATCGTATATCTACGACATATTGAGGCGTTGTGGTAGTCATCCTGAGGTCTATAATTGTAGTATTAAATGGAATCCCACGTTGTTCGACTCTCATTGCTCTCCATACAAAACGTAGAAGCTTTAAGCTGTTATTTTCTACGGATATTCACTAATGTGTCAGGTTGTACATAGAGCGGGGTGCTCTCTGAAACATGACCTGTCACTACAAAGTTTTGTACGTAGTTTTACCAGAAGCGGGCCCGGTCCGTAAGCTCTGAACGGAGCCTAGATAAATTTTCGCCGTACGTCGAGTAATTGGTCGGCGGCGGTCGCGGCGGCGCGGCGGCTGTGATGGACCGCCATTAGCAGCGAGAGTAGAGAGAGAGAGAGAGGCGCCGTGGGAAGCTCGCCCTCGACTAACCTCTCTATCTTGAGTGGAATTTTTGAAGTACGGAAGAGTGATGCTTTATGAAGAGAAACCGATTTCATATCGCGGAATTTTATTTTCAAAGAATAGAAAAAAAATATTTTATTGAACATCGTGAATTAAAGATTTCACAAAAGTATTTATTCTGCATTGCTGCACAATCGAGGTACGCTGAAATTCATCAACCTGTGCGTTCGAAGTAACTTAAATTTTAAAGTTAAACCCGTATTTATAATCAGCACTAAGTATATTTAATAGTTTAGTTTGTTTTTCAAACTTAATTAAGCTTCTGTGAAATTATTTCATTACTTATTCACAATGCACCTACCATTCCGGGATAACCTGATGCAATAGTGTGCAGTTCACCTAGTTATCATTAATATAGTGAGATATAATGAACAATGTAACGTTTTTGAACTCGTTCAAAACTTGAGAATGAATCGAATCTTCTCGGAAACTGTGCAGCGTGCGCAGGGTTCGCTCCAAGGGCGGTTTTAAACGTATAATTAGTTCGTGCCCGGGGCACAGGCACTTACTCGTCCCGTACATAGAACCACAATCGCTCTTATATGTTCGGATTCGACCACTTGCCCGTTTAAAACTCTAATTAGATAATACTAGTGCCAAAGTCCCTTCTCGATTCCAATTGGTTGTATCTAACCATGTCTAATATAAACAAGGTTGAATACATCAACCAAAAGTATGGAAGGATTCACTTCGTATATAATCTTAGTTATAGATATCTTATTGTTACTGTTTCGTGCCATCGCCTCGTAGTCATTACTCGTAGAGTTGGCACTTTGTGTGTGAGTGTATTTATCTCTGTGCGTGCTGTAGGGCCTGCTGATAAGTGTGAGTGCGCCTTTTGTTCGGATTTTCATTAAACCCCACACGTAGACAGAGGAGAGTTATGTGTTCATATGCACACCTAGTAATCACTCTTACTTCATTTATTTCCTAAATAAGGTGCCATTTCAGGCTTCTTCCCACGCCTGCCCATAGCATTTACCACTGAAAAGTCTATTTTAGATTTCAACCCTGTGACATCAGCTCAAGACACATAAGTCATAATTAAAATATATACAGTACACTAAAAATTTAAACACGCCAGTACACCAGTACCATGGGGGCAGTAAGAATCTGCCACCGCCTTTCTCCTCCTCGGGATGGAAGGCGGGAATGTTTGCAAATAGTGCCCTATGCCGCCAAAAACATGAGGACTATCAAGGAAGGAGGGAGGATAGTTTAGAAATAGGACACCAACGACAAAGTAAACGACTACCTCGTGTTGACGTTGCCAAACGGAAATGGAAGAAATTAAGGCGTACGAATAAATGAATGCTTTACTACAAACCGGTGGGCTTACGTTGCAGACATGGATCAGTAACAAAGTAAATCCAACTTTGTTACTGGCTCATGGCTGGACAAAGAGCAGGAGAATATTGTAATGGGAAGGGAATTTAAAGAACACGAGCTCTACGATGAATGAGTATATAGTGTAAAAATTTAAAACAACGTTCGATTGTTCCGCTGATTCATCAAATCATCGCATGATCACCGGACTCAACCAGGTTGAACAGGTAACCACCTGCAGGATGTATAACATTAACGGTTTGTTTTGTTTATCAAATGGTTCATCATCGTTGTCAGTCTACGGATAATCCGCTGCTGGTACCATGGAGTTGGAAGTTGAAATCTAGGATTGGGAAAATGCCAAGTAGAAGCAACCCTTATAAGCAAGATATGCGAATTGGCGGTTGCATTACCAGTGACGCAGTACGACGGCGACGTATTAGTTTTATTTAGTTTCGTTCGGTGACTATGGTAACTGGAGGGCTCTCCCTTCCCCCATCCCCTCTTCTTCTCCTCAAATATCCTTAGAGGCCGGCGACGCAACCGCAGCTAGTCTGGCCTCTCCTTTCCCTAATAAAAAAATTGACATTTTACGTAATTGTCTTCTACAAAATGTATGTTCTCTACTTATTTACATACATATCTACGTAATGTGCCTGTTTATGTTTGCGATGATCTATGTAATGCATAAAAAATGTTTATCATCTGCATCCTAGTGCTTACCCCTCCTTCCCGCTACCCCACCCCTCTCCCTCTGACTTTGTCCTTTTGTCACTGTACGGCCTTTTGAAAATTTAGTTCTTTGTTTCAAGATGTATTGTTCCCTACGGAAGGAATACGGCTGTTAAATATTTGCTCATTTCATGATAAGTATTCTTTTATGAGAATCTTCTCTTCGACTATGATTATTCTCCGCACATAGACCAAGCAGCCTTTCCTAACTACTACTCTCTAAACTAGGTTTAAATAGGAGGATACCTGTTAAAATTTGGGTCATCCAACCCAACCTTGTAACGTAGTCATACTAAGAATGTGTTTTCTTTACATGGGACGGCTAATGTTCTTCTCTAGCACCGAGTAGATAACCGACATGTAGGCATAGCACTCTCCTAATGCGAGAGTGTGCCATATGCCGAACGTGATAGAGCCAAGCGCCGGCTTTGGCTGCTGCTCGACCGCGTTTATACCACAACCTCGCAGATTACCGGAGTGAAGTAGAGGCATCTTGTGTTTCAGCGTTTCGATCGGTGAGTAAGGGTACCGGAGTCCCAATCCCCCTCCCTTGTGCCGCCTTTGCCATAAAAAAAAGCCTGTCTGCCCTGCCTGCGCTGTCTGTGTGTTCTCGCTGTGACGCCATGGGGCCCAATATTCACGACACTTGCGAAACCATTGGGATGGAATATTCTGTGGCGCAATCATTACACGGTGTCGTTCTTCAATAAAAAATAATTACGTTCTCCAGTGATTTGTCTGCCAGTGTACTCGTTTGAAAGCCAAATGCTGCTCTGCTGTATCACCCCCGGTTTTTGCTGCCTTCAAGTTTTTTTCAAAGAAACATGTCTTCCGTTTCCTTTCGTGTTCGTTTCCTACGTGACATGTAATGATGAGAATTTATCTCATCTTTACTTTACATCTCTTGCCCGGAATAGTCTGGGAATCCCTGGTCTAGACAGAAACGTTTGTGATCTGTCTGTTTGTCATATGTATGTGTATATTTTAAATCAACAGGAAAACATAACAAAAATTCAGGATTCATAGAGATCGCTAGAAATATGGTATGGAACCTTCTACTTACGATATGAACTCGCGATTGACCTGTTATTCGAATTATATCTGGTCCAATATTAGGGTCTCAACCTATTTTCTGTATGCATATTGGTGGAGTTCAAATGCATTCAAAATATTTGTATGCTCTTCTACCGTAAATTGAAAACCGGCTTCCTGAGGAATCTGAGGTCACTAAAGTCATGTATTGTAAGTTGTAAAACTAATTTTCAGTGCCGCTGTGTCATTTGCTCAGCGCCGTAGGAAATCGGCGTCTTAAGGTGCGTGACGTAATTGCGGCTACGCAGTGGAGCGATTGCTGCTAATCCTCCCAGTCATTAGTTCGTTTAGTTAGTATTCCCAGTAGCGGTTTGCTTTCCGGTCCTGATTGCGCTAAGACGATATAAATGAGTGTAGAGAGACCGTGGTAGCCTAGTGGTCAGGGCGCTCACTTTAGTATCATAGAGCGTGAGTGATATGAGTTCGATCCCCAGTACCGGCACCACTAAAATTGTTGATAGCAATTTTAAGTGCTGTATTTATAACATGGTCGGCGGTAATGGAAAATATCGTGAGGAAACCTGCATATCTGAGAAATAATGAAAAAATATTATTTCGAGGATATGTGAAGCCCGTCAATCCGCAATGGGCAGCGTGGCGGGCCCTTCCCGGCTCCTACACCCTCTCAGATATTTGATAAGGAGGCCTTAGCCCAGCAGTGGGCACTTAGAGTCTGCTACTTTTCTTTTTACTTTTTATAGAGACCGAATAGTAGCACGTTAGTTAATGCAAGTGGAAACGAAACCATAGTGGTTTAGTTCACCGGAAGAGCCGGTTAAAAATGACGATTAGATGAGATAAGGAAGATAAGTTACACTAGTCGGAGAGCGCAGACGCTTGTTGCTTACGCCGACATACATTTTTTTTTATTTTAAAAGGAAAGGGAGCTAACGAGCTAGCGGTTCATCTTGTGGTAAGTGATTACCGTCGCCCACGCACATGCAGCTCCTCTGCTGTTGGAGTGTTACCGGCCTTTAAGGAAAGACCTCTAATTGAGGTCTACCTACGTCGAACGTTCAAAACGACAACTGCAATACATTGCTACTAACTATTTTCTTCCGCCGAAGCTGTCGTTGCCGCGGGACCAAACAACAGTGTCTAATTTGGGGGGGGTTTTCCAGGACTCTGGAGCGCTCGTGAGTGTGCGGAAAGTTTACACACACTAATGTGTTGACCGATACACGTCTCTACAACGTAACTTGACTACAGCGTCACCTATCGGATTCTAGCTGTGAACTAACGTCACGACAAAATAAACATATAGTGTGAATATGATCTCAATCGGTCGAGTCGTTCAGAAGCTATACGATCACTAACAGACGCACCAAACATAAATATATATATATATATATAGATAATACTACAATGTACACACGGCATAATACAAAGATTGAATTTATTTTGACATGTGTCAGTTAACAATCAGCGAGGGACTAATAGTCAAGCGCTCCGTGATGTAAACTGAAATGGGATTCCACCGGGGGTGGATGTCAAAGGGTTCGTTTATTCCATTACGGACAACTAAATTGATATTCTGTAATGGCCTGTTATTGTCAGTTTTGGTCAATTTTGTTTGTACATAGTTATCATAAAGGGGCCTCGGATCGTGGGCCGGGCTCGGAATTAATTATGTTCATTATGCGGTCTTTAGTTTAACTACTATTATTAAAAGAGAATTTTCATTTTGTATATTACATTATACATATACTTTGAGAGGCTGTGAAGAGCCCGCGGACTGCATCGGTGCAGATTAGCGGACTTCATATGTCTTCGAAATTAAGAAGGAAAGAAGAATTTAATTCACTGAGATCGGCCATAATAAAACAAAATGGTCTGTTTTACCTAATCTGGGTAGGGTAGCAGACCAACCTTTTACAAATCCGTGGACAACATCTGTCACCGCCACATCCACACAATCCAACTCCAGATCTCGGCGGATTAAACTCTATACCCTCATTTAAGGATTTCCGCGAAGTAACACATCGAGATGGGGGGATAGGAATGGGATGGGGTTAAAAGAGCAAGCTCACTTGATGGCTAGTCATTACCGACGCCCACGTACATCTACAAGAGAGAAACTGCAGATACGTTGTCTGCCTGTAAATGTTTTTGGGGAAGGAAGGAGGGAGGGAGGGGGAGCATCCCATTAGGTAACTCACTCACCGCACGAAACGCCGTGAAGCCACGTATAAACACGTTTCTATACGCACGCTTCATACTTCTGTGTTTGTTAACTATTGGTGTTTTTGTTACCGGGAAAAAACCACAAAACTATGCCGTGCACAAAAGCGCCAACAAGTCCCGGCATGCCTTGCATGGAGAATTTGATTTAGATATGATCTGATCACCAGTATTCCGGAGCACTGACACTGGCGCATGAGTGCCAATGTCAAGCAAGTGTGAGTAAGATCCTCAAAAGTTAAAGCCGGATTGATGGACCTGTCTAGAAGAGGCCTATGTTAAGCTGTGGGCTTAAATAGACTGATGAAGATAAACAAATGAGCTTTGATTATATTATACTTACAGCCTGGATAACGGCCTTATTCGAGGCAACGATTATATTAGGGGGGTTGCCCACGGGTGTAGCGGTGCCCGTAACGTATGCTTAGGTTACTTCTAGTCCCAGATAAATGTGACTAAACTAATGCTTTAAAACTTTCTTACTAACTTAGTTGAAAATGCGCAAAGTTAAAAAGCATCCGAGTTCGGTGCCAAAGTATACGATAACTAGGACGATCTTTCAAAGAGAATGATAGCTTTTAGAAGTGCGGATCTCTTTTTTGGCCCCTTCGCGAGATAGGGGGAAAGGAGTCCACACCCACAGGAAGAAGGGAGTGACAGATTCTTGCAGCGCTGCCTCATCTAAATCACTCTACCGTTAACGGGCACCAGGGTCTAAGGAGTTAGCAGCAGCTGATAATGCGAATACTAATCGGCGTGTCAAATTAGGGAACGAGACACCGGCTAATCCTCCTCCTTAGTAAAAAAAGAAATAGGTACTGGCCGTGGTCATAATATTACTAATATTCCTGTTAACCACTCTAACTAAACTTAAAAGAGATACAAGCTCTTAATGTGAAGTAATTCCTGGATAAAATCGACTACAAAATAAAAGGTACCCTTGTACTAACACTATGTTTTATTGTTTTTCATGCCTTTTTGTGTGTACATAAATAAATAAAAAAAAAAAAAAAAAAAAAAAAGGTTATCAATTTGTATGTATTTTATTTTTGGTATGTTTAGTTGGTTAAGCGATATCTTTTGTAAACCGATTGTAAACCGGATTTGATGATTTTGTTTTCATTTACTATGACCTCAAGCGTAGTCCCATATAAATATTCCGCCCCTTATTTCACATGTCACATCCAAGATCTGTTTTCGTTTATTGGTGTGTGTGTCTAGGATAAACGAAACCATGTTACCTAAAAAATAACACAATGTGATTTTATCGGGGAATGATGTCAATTGGAATTTTTGTGACTTGTTTTGTGTCATAGTGGATAAGACTCCCTGGGGTGATTGGCTCTGAAACACAGTTTTTACTATTTCGGGGGCCTATGGAATCATTGAACATAATTTGTCACTTGTTTATGTCCAATAAATTTATTATTATTATCTGATGAACAGATAGTTCAAAATTGCTTTATTATACTTCTAATATTTCGATGTATATAATGTATCGGCCTTTTTATTTGATTTTTACAATACATACATATTTTGTAAAATAATAATGTAAGATGTCAACAAATGGAGGCCTGTAAGAAGAAGAAGATGAATGCACACCCTAAACCTTTAGTTACCTTTTAGTTCATAGTTTTTAAAAGCTCTGGGCGGGAAGACTGTGATGGATAACGTATCAGCTTGTGTATGTGGATAAAATGCGTCCCACTTAAAACTACTTACATTTTACTTTACAAAAACATTTCACGAGAAAATAACTTAAACCTACGAACAAATCTCGGCCATAATTCCCACCTCCATAGTTTAAGTGCCATACGTGATGTGCCGTCGAATGTTTCACCAACGACGGGAGAAGATAGCCTAGCTCCGTTTATCCAGTATGAGGTGCAAAAGCGGTGGCATAGCAATACGCCGAGACCTCAATACCGATGCAGTCCGACTCTTCGCTCGGGGATTTCTCACAGACGTTAGTTTTCATTGGCTTTGTTCCTTTATAAGTTAATGTTACAACGCTCTCTCAAATGTCCTCCGATTGTGAGACCGAATTCGTTTCACATAGGCAAAGCTATATTTGTTGATCATTTATGTGTTTTCAAAGTAAATTCGTTTGTTATTAGTTTCGGTGTTGCAAAAAGAAGGGTCGATTCTCTCAACTGAAATGTTCTAATTTTGCCTACTACATGTTCTACAACTGTATATAGTACACAAATACGAAATACATTACAATTCCATATGCTATAAGTTTAATTGTGTGAAGTGTTCTATAGTGTAAAAGTTGACATTATTTTGTTAGATGAATGTTAGTCAGCCTTCCTTTCATAACCTGGTCCTTCCCTCGCACCCTGCGCTGTCACAGATTCCGGTCATTAATTTACAAAGGAATCGCGCTCGTCTCGTCGCCGCCGATATCTAATTGAAGCTGTAATATGTTCGAGGAAAAGAAACAATTCCACGTGTTGTTAAAAGAAGATCGGCAAGCAATTGGACTAATTTTATTTCTAAATTGATTTTACGTTTTAAGAAGTAATAGCAGGTATATTTTCCCGTTGTGCAATTGGAACTTTTTTAAAGTGGGAAAATACCATATTTTCTGGATGTGACAACCGGCGGTGTACCCTGCAAGGTAACAAAAGAAGCTCCAGCTCCCGACTGATGGGAAAAAAATATTATGTAACGTTTGTTATGGAGCGTAAAAGCATCACTAGTGGCAGGGTGACGGACTGCGCTCACTAACTGTTACCCAGCGCGGTGAGTTTGGGCAAACCTTATATGCTGGCCTTTGCTCGAGCTTTCTACGAGAGGTCTATGCTTAGCACTGCCCCTTAGTGGACCAATGACGATAAATAAGCTTTAGTCATGAACTCTGAATGATTAAAAGCTTACGTTTTTAGTAAAAAAAAAAATCATCCACGATAGCCGAATGGTTAAGGGATTTTGCCTACGAATCAAGACACTCGAGTTCGATCCCCTACCTGTTGTGTTCGTGCCAATGAGTTTTTCGAAACTTACGTACGATTTGTAACGTTGGCTTTGACACTAATACGGCGACGGGTTCACCGCCTGTCACGTCCCAAATAGGCTCTAGTGTCACGGAGCTTGTCTGGGTTTAAAGGACTAAAATGTCTAGATATTTGACCGCGCCATTATTAGACATTATATTCTACCCTTCTCCGTAAACATTGATTACACGTATTGATTTAGTTTGCTACAATATTCGAAGGTGTTTTGTTCGCTTCAACTGTTTTTCGTATTTCATCGCTTTAGTGTTGCGTGGCAACGTATCAAAGGGCGCCTGACCTCGAGGCTCGTTTGTATCGATGGAATGAGAAAACCTTTGTACCTTGTTCGATATTAAAGTTTCGATATGTACAAAGGGAACTGTTTTATTATATGAAAATAATAACGGTAAGGTTCCGTTCGGAAAATTACTGTAATTCTTTTTTTAAGCGAAGTTTTTCTCAAAATCTCGGTGATGTTACTAAGAAAGCAGTCGAGCAGTGTTACTAAGAAAAAGTTTTAGAGGTGATCACCGACGACTTGTAATAGTTTCCCACATTGCCCTGGAAACCTATTTTTTTTTTAATTTCTGCTGAGAAACGAACTAGCAGTCCATCTGATGGTGCGCGACCTTCAATCGAAGAAGCACACAGACGCGTTGCCACCCTTGACTAAGATGGAACGCTTCACACCCTATGTTATACTGACTCTCTACTGCCTTTCAAACTGGAGATTCCACTGTCAAGTCGTTGATCAGGTGTAGTGAATTCAGTATAACTTTATAACTTGAAAGAGGATGATGAAGTAAGTATATGTGACAAACCTTGCCAGGTGTCCAGTGGCTGGAATCCCATGGACACATGTAAACAATATCAATTGAAGAAGGCTACAGACGCGTTGTTACCGCTGAGGACTAAGGTGGAACGCCACCATATTATGCAAGATCTTTACTGTGCCTTTCAAACTGGAGCTCAACAACAATTGCACTGATGTTTAGCGACTGACATAGAACAAAGAGTGTGGTACCTACCTAGACGACTACTTACCTAGAGGCAGAGAAGGACACTTCGTACTGATAAATATATAAGTGCAATAAAAACATATTTTGATTTTCACGTGCCAGTCGAAATCAATATTCAAGCAACATAAAAAGTTAATTTCTCATAACTTCGTGCGATTTCATCCCTCTATAAAATCAGACCGTGTTATTTTTTACACGAAATTATGTGAAATATTTTTTTATGTTACTTGAACTGATCCTGAACTGGTAATTTATCCAAGACAAGGTTACCGGTATAATGAGATCGTGTCATGAATGTGAAAAATAAAACGGTATGATTTTATTGGGAATAACTTCACACGAGATTCCACATTGAATATGGCTTATGTCAGTCCTTCAATCGGTAATGACGTGTCTGTGTGTGTGTGTGATCTACATCTATGTTTGTGCTCATATCTGCGTCCCAAGCATAATTTCCGCGCCGATGGTTAGCCATCATTGTCCGATCTACAAAGAAGAAACTCACTGATTGCCTTCCTTATGTTACGTATATTTAAATATCAATGGAATCCTCTCACGACTTTGTACCCATTAATGAGGTGGTTAGATGTCTACCCCGTCTGTTTTTGTTGCGTTATAGGTAGTGAGTCGGTCGCCGTCTCAGTGGAAAACTCGAAAAAGTCATTTGAAATCGGATCTACGTTGACCCGATGACATTATGGATAAAGTCCCCGTCGAGAGTTATCGAAAGGGACTGACTTTCCTTCCCACACGACCGGACGGGTGGGTGCCTATCAAACATTTCACTTTTCTTCCGTTCGCTCGACATTAATCTCACAAGACAATCGACCTCAATTAACTTCAGCTCATTAATCTGCCGCCGCCAAAGCGCAAAACGATATAACATCTCTATACATCCGCGTCCTGATTCATTGCGCTCCACGTTCACGCATTGTGTCCGGTGCCGTTCCTCCACGGTCCATCCAATTCTTCCGTCCATTGTCTCGTTAGTTGTAGGCCGGCCATTTGTTGTCGCCACTTCATTGGGCTCGTCCTTCGTGGTTGTGAGACAAGTGTTTCTTCTGGTTAAATGTAATGTCGACTACAGGAAATGTTTGGAAAACGTTGTGGCTTTAGAGACACGCGGTGAAATAATTCAAAATATCACCAGATCGAAAATACGCAGCGGGACGACGGGGAATCTGACGCTGTCGCCCCTTTGGGTGTGATTTTTACCCAGAAGTGAAATATTTGTAGTTCAAATATAAAGGTATAAACACGTTAGGACATCTCTGTGTTATAAACGACGATGTCAAGCCTATTACATATGAAGGCGTCGCGCTCGCAATCTGAATCAATTTCCTCGGGTACGCGATTTGGTCTTGCTTAATTCCTCCCTCCCTCCCCCTCCGGAAGGAGGGTCGTAGGGGTTGGGAGGCGCATCGACCTCCTTGAATTGTAATGGAACCTGAAATGATATGAATTGAATTGGGTTAGACACCCATTATGGCGTCTCTGTGTTAACCACTTACAATTAGGTTGCGTTTGATACTGCTGTTTGCATTCAAGTTAAGATTTTCAACGAAGCTTCGTTATTTCATCTTCATCGTCTTCATCTATCTATCTTAGTCCACCCCTGGACATAGGACTAACCGTAAACCGAACGGCCGGTAAATAGGCCTCGGCAGAGCATTGACCTCTCACACGCTGTAAGGACGTTGTCCTGGAGGCACTGCCTCCTCTTTACCTTCCCGTGTTCGAAGGTCCCGTATAAGGCGTATGCAAGTAGGTCGGAGGAAGTGTCAGAGATACAGGACGCAACACAAACAGTTTATGTGTGATTCTGTATAGGCAGCGGCATTCTGATCACTAAGGGAAATTCGACATTTGATCATTTTATAAATTATAAAGGTGGTCATTTAACAAGGTTCCGAGTTAGTTTATTAGCAGGCCAACCACCTACACGAGTGCAGTTCGCGACGATTGTTGTGTTCCGCCATGTTATGCAATAAATTAAACAGAATTGTGTCTTGACACAAGACAAGTCTCCGCACACATCGTCTCTATTTGCATTCACTGACTGATATGAACGCGTAACGCTAGCGCTGCAATTACGAATTCCTAAGAGGTGAGAACGCGAGGCTATCTCCCGATAGTACCATTTTTTTTAGGAAAGGCGACAAACGCGCAATCGATTCACCTGATGGTAGGTGATTATCTTCGCTCACGTACATCCGCAGCACCAGAGATGCTGCAGGTGCGTTGTCGGAGATGGGAGGGAGGATGAGGAGGCTGCC
The DNA here is from genome assembly GCA_029286595.1 of Bhutanitis thaidina. Classification (NCBI taxonomy): domain Eukaryota; kingdom Metazoa; phylum Arthropoda; class Insecta; order Lepidoptera; family Papilionidae; genus Bhutanitis; species Bhutanitis thaidina. The sequence continues at coordinate 388,393 of JAGSMS010000023.1, read as the reverse complement.
TCTAAGATGCCTATATTTCACGCGTAGCTAATAAAATAAGATCAACTTTTAATTTAATTTGCATCAAAGAAACTTTTGCTCCTGACTCTTCCGACTAGCACGCCCCACTGTTCTCATCTTTGACAAAAAGGCCAACATTTTAATTTTAAATCGCGTTACTCCGCTCGGCTGCGGCGGAAGCATTTGTCGGATGTCATTTTATGAGATTATTCCCATATTAGCGCGGAATTATTTCATTCCGGGCTTGTCGCACGCCGCAAAAACATTTTTGTTCTTAGTAGTGAGAAGTTAAGATCAAAAATGTTTCTAGTTGCTTAAGAAAATGTTGTCGTAGTTTTCCTTTTAACTTAGACTACATTAAAATGTCAATCTTGATTCTCGATTAATGATACGACAAGCCTCGGAGATATTTTTAGTGTCTAGCACTAAAAGCTAAAAGATGGCATCAGCAGTGCATGGGCTCTGGCTTCGGGCATGCATATCTCGCCACCCGGCAAAGATAGTAAAGTAAAATAGCAGCCTGTAAATGCTCACTGCTGAGCAAAGGCCCTCAAATATCGGAGTGGGTTTTGGAGCCGGAAAGGTTCAGTGTTCTCGAATTTTTTTTTGTTGTTTTCCTCTACTAGTTTCCTCACAATATTTTCCTTCACCGCCGAGCTCGTGGTAAATTCAGCACTTTAAATTGCTATTGACAATTTTATTAATGCCGGCACCGGGAATCGAACCTAAGTCACAGTAACAGTAGTTGTATAATGACTGTTCCAATAGTTGGCTGTATAGGGCTCAAAACTGCTGCACGATGGTTCTCCACGGAGTGCTAATCTGTGGTGGGTGCGTAACCGCTGAGATGGTCACTCCATCTTGTGTGACATTTTCATTCCGTACGTCTTTGTTTACATTGTCACTGTCGAAGAGTCGAGATCTTTCCTATCTCCCGATAAGAGAGATTTCGAGCTTTATGACCAGACCAGTGCGACACCCCTACCGTGTACAATCATCACATCCAAAAGAATGCTCAATAGCATACTCGTATATCACAGGTATTATTGGCGCATGCAAAAATCATCTAACACAATGGTCCATTTCTCCCGACGTAGCTAACTAACTTCACCCCACATAAAGTTTATTTCATCTCCCGGAATACCTATTTTGCAGTGAATACTGTTTGTTTTTCTTTGTGGTCTCGTCAGAGGAATTTATCGGACGCTATGAAAAGGTTCGAAAAGGGTGTGCGCGGTTTCACGCCGGCGATAAATCCACGTAGATTGCTACAAGCTAATCATTGGACGGCTGAGGGAGGTGGAGCACGAAGGTTCTGAAGATTTGATAGCGGTTCATAGCGGTCGTGCGATATCTCTTCGTTGACCTTTATGTAGTGGGTGGTAGGATTCCTTTTTTTACCTGAAAGCCGTGTGGGTATGTACTACCCTCATCTATACGCCGTACATCCGCAGTGTTATTCAGTATGCAGTGTTTACAGAACCAGTACAATGTCGGTCTGTGCAGCACTCCATCTAGTCCACAGGAGTGACAACGTATCTGTAGACTTCTTCGATTGAAGTTGCTCGCAGGCATTGGCGTAGGCGCATGTACGCAAGGCCTTGCCCAGAAATAAAACTATAAAAAACTTTAAAATCCATATAATCGATCATATTATATTTAAGTTTCACCCAAGCATAGGATTAGTAAGCTGTTTGTTTAATCGGTGGTTGACTCCTTCTCTACCCGAGAGTCGTCTGGGTATGCGCCTCACTCTTACTCATTTCTACCGCAAAACTGCAGTTCAACAACTGTTAACAGGTATGAAGAGCCGGTATGATTATGGGCCGATAGGGATTCCATCATAGTACTCAGCGGTGACATCGCATCTGTAGCCTTCTTCAATTGAGACTGTTTACATGTGTCCATGGGATTCCAGAAAAATCCCCCACTTTTACTGCACCACTGGTTACTGCAGCGCCTGGACCTGTCAAGGTGTGTCACATATACTTACTTCATCATTCTCTTTCAAGTTATAAAGTTATACTGAATTCACCACACCTGATTAACGACTTGATAGTGACATCACTAGAAGCCTGGCAACTCAGACGCTGTCAAACAGTAATTTAGTTTTAATATGGTGCTTTCGTCAGCCGAAAGTGGCAACCATATGCTCCACGCCTAGCAGCTGTACCAGAACCGATGATGGTACCATGCACTTTTTTAGGGTTGCGCCGAGGAGGCCTTGTTGTATTTTAATGTTATAGGGGGCAAAAAATCAATGGGACACCTGATGATAAGTGATTTCCGTCGCCCAAGTGCATCTGCAACACCAGAGAGGCTGCAGGTGCGTTGGCGGCCTTTACTGATGTTTGGGAGTTGGGAGGTTAGTTAGGAGACAGGGGCTCTTTCACGTTGGTGAAATCTTACATAAAATCACAAACAAACATGAGTTCGCAGCAGTACAATCGAAAGCGAAAACACGATCCACCTACAAAAAGATGAATAAAACACTAACAAAAAGTGTATTTGATCACGAAATATCAAATCTTGATTTCCTCGTTAATATATTGATTAACGTTTCAATTGTACTGCAAATATTCGTATCGTATTCGGATAGCCGGGATATGCGCCCAATCATTTGGAGTGCTGGCGAGAGTTCAGCCCGGGCGCTCCGGATATTATTGGCGATGTGCATGCAGAAAATACCTTATGCAAATTTCATTCAAACGTACGCGTACAGAAACCTTCGTTTCGATATTTTCTCGTAGCATGGGATTTGTACTGACACGGATTGCCGGCAGCTGTCCCAGTTGCTTCAATGTAAATACTGTCCGATGGAGGTATTCAACTCATATGTAGCTACATTGGTGCAATGATATCGGGCAATATTTAACATTTATTATAACTGAAATTCAGCGCAGACTTGCTTAGCAGGCAATAGAATATGTATATATAGAAGCTGACAAGCAAACAGAGGGAACACTCACTGGTCTTTACCATAGCCAGCCCATTCGTGCAGCAGCCAGAGATTAATCTATCATTTCGAAAAAGAGATAGTAGCGTAATCCTCAGCGTATTGTTATCCTTTTCATGTTACTACGAGATCCAATTCAGACGTTCGCGATGGCATTTCGATTTTATGATGCAATCCCATTCTCCCACAGCATGGATTGGAGCATAAATAAGCTGAGTGACCGCATCAGTCAGGGTGAGGTGCGCGTACCCACTTAATATAAACTTCGTCACGGCCCTCGTCTACTCGGTCCGGTCGTGGTCGGCGTGTCGCGCATTACGTCTGCGCGTTTGCTTAATAGTGTCGAGATGTGTGTGACCTTTTATTCGCAGACTGTGCTTTTTTAATTTTTCAATGTCGCTCCGGCTGTCTGACCTGTGTCAACGTGTATATGAAAACATATAATTTTCACGAAACATATGTTTCTTAGGCATTCCGCTGTTTGTGTTCTGTTCGAAATTTCAACCGTTTTTCGTTTTTTCGGTAATCATGTCTTGGCTAAACGAAATCATGATAATAAATATAACACTGCATGATTTTGTCGGGGAATTTAACGCGGATTTTTTCTGAAATCGTATGTGAGGGCGCGGCGGCGGAGCGGCGCCCCCCGGTGGCTAAAGTGGAGGTCTGACAAATGGTGTACGTAAGCACACGCGGCTGTTTTCTTCACATTTTTGAGCCCGCAATCGCTCAAAGAAACTCGTTCTATACGTTTCCATGAAAAGGTTCGAGCGGGGCTTAAGTCGTCGCCTGCAATGATAAATCCCGCTTAGTTGGAATAGGGCGTGTAGTGAAAAGATCCCGCGACCCCCGGCAGGTGTTCATGCTTCGTGTTAATACCACGTGGCAGCCTCTTTACCGTATCGTATTATGACGTACCTATTATGCTTTTGTACTAAGAGTAAGTCTAAAAGCATCGACAGAAAACTTCAGTAGTAATAGACAACCGTCTAAATCTTTTTGAACTTAAGAATAGGCTATCTTTTAGGGATTAAGCTCGTATATTTGCGCCTACTGTCAATGACATTTGTAGGTAGGTCTGCTCTAATAAAAGGCAAAGCATAATGAGCTCCGCTCACGTATACGGTCGTAAGATCAGTGGTTAGCGTATCTGAATACTGAGCCATGGGTCCTGGTTTGGAATCGCAGCCGGCTATATAATACCTCATGCCCAATTAACGGCTGCCGATAGTATTCGGAAATTATCGCCGTGGTCGAATTTTATATATTTTGTTACTGTTCGTTCAACTAATTTTTCACCTGGGCTTAATGTCAACAACGTGACAGGGGGGGAGCTTGTCGACTTCTGGAGCCTCCCGGAGCCTCCCCAAGAATGCCCTGAGATTTCTTGGTTGCCACTGGAAAGAAACGAAATTGGTAGACTATTACGCCGCCAGAATATTGATTTATCTATTTGAAATGAAAACAAAAACAAAAATTTAATGCGACGAAATCCGTAAATAACGTACATAACGTACAATACAAGAAATCACTAATTTATCTACTTATCTTTACTTTTATAAAGCTCGACGAAGCTACTTGTGGAATGGGAACGTTCACGCAGGGGAGAAATGGAAAAAACCTTATTAAGAATGAAAACGTTTCCGATTTAACATTTCGATATTATTGCCAATATTTGTTATGCTCGTATCAATTCTTCCCAATCACGGAGAGTGCCGCCGGGCGTTCAATCGGGTCACCCCATAAAATTAACACCAGCGCAGCGTTCTGTCGGTGCGATGAATAGGGGACGGATGTCGCTTTTTCGAGAAATCACAATTATTTATTTATGGGTTATGTAAGAGCTATGGGTTTCCCGGGTTTCAATTACCTCACCTTTTTTCTATCTTTATATGCAACTACTTACAAACTTAGAGCAACAAGAACGCGTTTGAAATCCCACACGGTGAACGCATGTGCCTTCAGACAGTGTAAGAAGATATACAAAGACGATAAGCGTATTTGCCGTATATCGCCATTTACGATACCGAACAACATCCAGCGGTGGTCGATTGGGACAGCCGCACGGAGTCGCCAGGACCGGAATTGTACGTGGTAGAGTCCAAACGACCGACCGTGCTCGTACCTATGTCCTAGCAGAATGCCGGCGTGAACCCGTGCCATCGTGTGCTTCTGCGTTTCGTTCTGTAAGTGAGGTGACCGGATGTCCACTTCCCTCATCCCCCGTCGAACGGCAAGGCACGTGCAGCTCAGTTATCACTTACCAACGGGAATGCTGTTTGCTGGTTTACCCCTTTTCCCCATAAAAAACAATCGCGACTGGCACTGAAAAGTGCAGAGGCATAGTAGAGATTCCCTTTCTATATCCTATTAAAATTATAAATGTGTGAGTTCGTTTCTCTGGATTAAAATATCAGCCCATTTGAGATCGCTCCAAGAATGCGTCAGCGGAATCCGGCATACATTTTGTGTTATTTATATTTCTTGGAAAGTTCAGCACTCACCACGCTGAGCAAGCGAGGTGAAGAGCGTAGTGCCGGTGCCCTCAGACTAGAGATGCCGCTCCCCGTCACTGCTTTATGGGAAATTCCGGGTGGATATTACGACACCATTCGGCCGCCAGATCCTCGTTTGTTAGGTAGACTCCTTTGCTTTCCTTTGCCTGGAAGTAGTCTGGGTAGGTACCACACTCTTACCAACAAATGTTTTGTTCTGCGAGGCTTTCATTCTTAGTCCTCAGGGCTGACAACGTACCTGCGAAGCTCTTCGATTGAAGCAGCACTTTGCAGCTGCTGCTGTAGCCGCTTACCATCAGGTGGACTGTTCACAGTAAGTTTGTCACCCAAATACAATAAACAAAAATAGCAGGCTGTGGTGAATTTGAAGATAGAGACGTTATATTCCTCTTTGTATCTCCGGATGTTTGAAGTTTAACGCTGAAAGGACTGAACGAATTGAATTGAAATTCGACTGAGGTACCTAGACAGACTATAATCGTGATACCGGGTCTGTCTGTATCACGATCAAGAGTTCCCTTAAGACCAAGCTTAAAGACCACGCGAGCGAAGCCGCGGTCAGTCACTTGTAATACTTATATCATTTGCAGATGGTGATGTCTTATAGTAATAGGCGTATGTCTCTATCAGTCAATACAGTGATTGACCAAGAAGACAGTTCGTGTCGTATCTTTTTAATTAGCTTAATGAAAAAACGAAAAGAGCTAATGAACAAGCAACTAGTTTCACAACAATAACTATGATTCGCTGCATCAGACAACGGATGGCCATTAAATGAGATTAGTTTTTACTGTACTTGGGCGGACCAGGTTTTACCTACACGCAACTTTGCCAAATGCCAGAACTTTATTCATTCGTTTTGGGGTTTCGGAAACCCCAGTGAAACAGTGAAGGGGTTTTTCAGATCGCGAATTGCGTTATTCTAATTTAGAAGTTTAAACTACATTTTGCTTTTTCCTCGAACTATAAATAAATTCCCAGTGGGAGCATATCCAGGTCTGCGTCAAATGTTAATTAACGGCACTTTTAATTTAAGCAGCATTCTGTTCTGAGTTTATTTTAAATCTTCCTCATTTTTAAGAATCTGTAAACAGTACTTTTCACTGCAGGCCGTATGAGGTAGATCAAAGTCGCTCAGCACGCTATGGAAAGAGGGCCATGCTCGGTGTTTCTCTGCGCGATAGTGTCTGGGACGATGATATTCGCAGCAGTACTAGGGTAACCGACATAGCCATTGGGATCGACAAGTTGAAGTGGCAATGGGCCGGCCACATAGCTCGCAGAACTGACAACCGTTGAGGAAAAAAAGGTGTCGAGTGGCGGCCACGTACAGACAAACGTACGGGACAACCTCCCACACGATACAGTGACGACCTGCACAGTGCTGCACGAACTAGATGGATGCAATCTCCGGGGGCGGTCTATGTTCAGCAGTGGACTTGACATAGGCCTCTTTCATAACGAGTGTATAAGCGATGGCAGCACCTGCCAATTTTTATCCTTGTTACCAGCTACCCGTCTGTGCGCTTTGGTTAGATATCTCTCCGAGATGAGTATTCTGCCATCTATTCGTAGAGAAGAAATATGGGGAAGACGGACGTACGAGGACAACACTCACGCGGCTTGCATGATGGTGAGTGATTACCGTCGCCCACGTATATTAGAAAAACCAGAGGTGCTGCAGGTGCGTTGCCGGCCTTTAAGGGTATTAGGGAGATGGTAGGGAGAATGAGGAGGGGGATGGGATAGGATGGGGGTGTGGGCCTCCGGTTACCTCACTCAAGAAACACAGAAACACAAGATGCCTCTACTTCACACCGGTATTCTGCGAGGCCGTGGTAACAACCCGGTCGAGCCAGACCATTCAAGCAGCAGCAAAAGCCGCCGCTTGGCTCTACCACGTACAAGAAACTTGACCAAGCATTACTTTAGTCGACTCTCATGAGACCCATGCAAGGCGGTATTTTTTACGCCTTCACAACACTGTGCGTGTTTTAATGAAATACTTAAAATGAGTAGCAATCGTTTGCAAAAGATATAAAGATTGTAACTTTCCCAAAAAGACAGGCCCTAACTCACGTCACCTACTTTTGTCTAATGGAAAGCCTATCTAATCTAATCTAATCGTGAAATACTACGAGATGAATGTATACTTGACCGGCTAACTGACTGGACTAACGTAATTTCCTATTTGGCTTCAACATTACTCTGTAATGAATTAACTCGTCGGCGACGCTGCGGACGTTTATTAGCACCTTATAACTCTATTTATTTTTTGTTACAGGTAAGAAGAAGGATGGAGATAAGGCAAGAAGAAACGTGAGCATCTAAAGTGAAAGATTTAAAACTTGGAACTTTAATTCGGGTCTTTCAAGATCCGGAGATCTATTGCACGAGAATAAAACACTTTTTTCGTCGGATGTTTTGTTAAGTCGCATCTAGAAAAGAAAAGTTTATTAGCTTCTGAGATGTCTAGATTAGACGTTAATGCGCCGACTAAGCTGAAAGCTTGTTTTCGTCGTTCCTTTGATGCGAACATGAAATGGAACTATTGAACAACAAATTGATGGTATCATTGTGCTGATTTCCAGGTTTGATTCCACAGGTCATTCCTTCTCTACTTAGGATTCGTCTAGGTTGATACCACGCACTTAACCATCTCTGGTGCCGAACAGCAGTGCGGTACTGCTGTGTCGACCTCTCCCGGAACACCCGGCGCTCACCCCTGAAATAAAACCATAAGCTGTTTGTTTAACTGGTGGCAGACTCCTTCTCTGTTTAAGAGTCGTGTGGGTGAGCGCCACGGTCTCACCCATTTCTACCGTCGAGCTGCAGTGCGACAACTGTCGTGTTCCGGTTCGGAAGCTACAGAGAGCCGGTAGGATTGCGGGCTGTGACGCATTCCATCTTGGTCCTCAGCGGTGACAACGCATGTGTAACTTTCTTCGTGTGAAGTTGTTTGTAGGTATCCATGGGCTGCATCAGCCAGCTCGTTTTTCACGATGCCACGATCTTGCAGAAATCCATTTAACTAAATGCATTAAAAAGACCACTGGCTTTATTAAACCTGACTGACTCATTCATGAAGCCCCACACTCTTTGACCTCTGAACTTATTTTTGGTACGTTGGTTGGACCATCATAAGTTTGTCCTACCCTGACTGCTCCTCTTTACTAATGCTCTGACTCTAATATAATGAGAATGTTGTTTTTTTGGAGTTGCGTCCCCTAGTCACGGACGATGATATTTTGTTTTTTTTTTTCTCTAACTCAATTATAGAGCAACTAGCTTTTGTCCGCGATTTCACGCGCGTATCACATCGACTCAATAAATATTATTATTTATAACGTTAGTTATTCATAGGCTTCCGAACAGCGAATGTAACATTTATATCCAGCATCTGGTCGCTCTTAAAAGTATCGGAGAATTCAACTTGAGTCATACACTTTCGAACAGTGTAAACATTTTTCCAATTGGTTCAGTGTTCTTTGCGCAAAAGTCCTGATGTTTCCTGGATGAAGGGTATCGTAGTTTATAAGTTGAGTAACCTTAGAAGAAAATAAAACCGCAGTTTTTGCGTGTTGCCTGAATAAACAGTGAAACAGTGAAATACGAAAATAGATTTTTGACGGCTCGGTGGCGTAGTGGCTAACCGTTTAGCTGCGGCGCTTTGGGTCGCGGGTTCGATTCCCGCACGGGACTAGTATTTGTCTGGACTACAAATAATAGTTCCCGGTCTGGGTGTTAGTCCATGTGCAATTCATGTATGCAAACTGCCTCCGCGACACAGGAGAAATTCCTACAGCGGAAGGTAACGTTTTTAAAAAGAGAAAGAATAAAGATTTGTGTCCGTTTTTTTTTTCTTTTAAGTTTTACGTGGGGAGATGCCGAACTGACTAAAACCCCGCCGAAGCTGGCGGTAGAGACTCGCGAGCAGAATGTCTTGTGTGTCCGTATATTCCACCTTGCAGCCACAACTAAGCGTCCGCTATCCACCAATCTGTGAGGCAGCAGCCTCCAATCTCCAATCGTGCATTATGCTGCTGGCGTCGCAGCTGTGGTGGTGTGGGTGATGTGTTGGTTGAAAGTGTTCGATTCCGAGCTAACATTTCGAGATTTCTCCAGGCCGGTGTGTCTGTACAACTGCATAGATTGTACCAAAAAAACCCCAACGTAGTAAATTTTCTTCAGTTAGTTAAAAAAAGTAACAGCCTGTAAGTGCTCACTGCTGAGCAAAGCCCCGCCACGCTGCTCCAGTGCGGGTTGGCGGGCTTCACATATCCTCGAAATAATATTTTTATTATTTCTCAGACATGCAGGTTTCCTCACGATGTTTTCCTTCACCGTTGAGCACGTGGTAAATACAGCACTTAAAATTGTTAGTAACAATTTTAGTGGTGCCGGCACCGGGGATCGAACGCAGGTCACTCGCGCTCCATGACATTAAAGTGAGCGCCCTGACCACTAGGCTACCACGGCTCGTTAGTTAATTTATGTATTTTATACATTCGTGGGTTTATTTATTATAACATTATGTTTGAGCAAATATATTCGAAACAATTGTATGTTTTCATTCGTAGGTAACGTTGAATTCACAAAATAGATACGGGAATACATTTCTGTAAATCTTTTCAAATAACGAACCAGAAGCTGCCGTAAATCTCAAAGAGCACCGACGCGCGACGTCTCGGAGATTACAACCATCGGAAGCTAGCGGCACCTCGAATTGACTCCGGAATTGTGACGCAGCGACTACTCTGTTAAATATGGGACTTGATACTTTTATCGGACTTGGAGTGGCTCGGTGCGCGCCGCGCTGGACTTTTGGCGTGAAATGTAGCGCGTGCTGTATGAAGCTTAGCTCATTGGCTATCGTACCTAGGTTTCCTGTAACAGATGAATATGTAAAAAGTATACTTTGAGGTTAGACATACATAATGAAAATACGCTCTCACTTAGCAGTGCTAGCCTAGTGGACAGGGCGCTCGTTTCAGTTTCACCGAGCGTGAGCGACCTGGCTTCGAACCCCGGTGGCAGGCACCACTAAGAATTTTTAATAGCAATTTTAAGGGTATGCACCACGTGCTCGGCGGTGAAGGAAAACAACAAGAAATAATAAAAATCGCACTGGAGTAGCGAGGCGGGCCCTTCAGAACCTACCAAAGGCTCCAAAACTCTCTCAGATATTTGAGAAGGAGGCCTCTGCCCAGCACTGGGCACTTAAAGGTCGCTACTTTACTTTTTTTTACTTTTAAGCTAAAGTAATAATAACTTACATATAATATATAGATACAACATAGGATCGTTTGTTCAGACTAAACTAGGCACAGCGGGAAACCTGTCCTGCAAAACAACGCATGGCATCGCATCGCCTCACGGCCCACTTGCAGCAGATGTGTCTTCCAATATCTAAAGTTTCTACTTTGTTCGTGTGTCCTACAATCGGAACTCTCGCTCACGTCAGCGTCGAGTGCCTTTCTATTCTTTCTTTTTATTTTTTATTTTATTTAATAATTCATGTACACACAAGTAAATCGGAAAAAAAGAAACCTGATAGGAAGAAATGGTCTGTACAAAGTTACTGCTTATTTCTTAAGAAATTTCTTCCAGCAGACCTGCGATAGGAGAATAGCTACTCAATGGTAGATTGCGCGCGTACAATACAAAAAAGGAATACATACATATATGCGAAACGTTCTAAATAAATCTACATACACCTACTTATACATTAATATATGCATAAATATCATCATCATTTCAGCCTATCAGAAGTCCACTGCTGAACATAGGCCTCCCCCAAAGATTGCCACGAAGCTCGGTCCTGAGCCACCTGCATCCATCGACTTCCCGCAACACTGCGCAGGTCGTCACTCCATCTTGTGGGGGGTCGTCCTACACTGCGTTTGCCTGTACGTGGCTGCCACTCGAGACTTTTTATTATAAACTCGTATAAACCACTTGGTACACCGCCCTATTTTACTAACGCTGTACTCTAAAATATAGATATGTCTATTACATGACTGAGTTTTCTGGTCAAAGTCGACTGCGCCGGTTTCTTACCCACTGCATCGTGTCCTAGTGCCCATTTCGTCCACGGCGACATCATCGGAACGCCATCGGCAGTTGTTCAACTGCGCAGGAGATATTGTAGTGCCGAAAACGCAGTGGCACTCACTTGTTTCGCACATAACCGAAGTAACATCGGAGTGACTGCAGCGTCAGAGACACTGGAACGAGGACAAATAATTAGTGTTTCAACACAAATATTGACTTCGGCTTGTATTCGAACCCAGGAGCCGTGGTTCAGCAGTCAGATTTAGGTTTGTTTGTTTGTTCGATGCATGCTGCTTTGAGGCAATCTTAGGGGAAGGCTTATGATCAAGACGATATTTTTGTGATCATTATTCCGTCGTCTGTCGTTAGTCTAAAGATCTTTCTGGATTTACCTTAATCGACTTTTGCGACACCCACAGGAGACCCATGATAGTCTTGAAGGATAGGAACACAAGAACATCTCACCGACAACTTTATTTTTTATTGTATTTTGTCCGTTTGCCGAGTTCTGATTTCTACGTCTTACTTCTACACGTTTTTGAAACGGATTAAAAGTAACAAATACACTGGAAAGCGATTTAATATAGTATTCACATTCAATTCTGAGCTATGTTTAAAGTTTCATATCTCTAGCTAGCTGATCGGGATGTCAGTTCAAAATCCATTGCAACAAAATTTGTACCCAAACATACAAACAGGCAGATAAGAAAGCCAGTTCATAAAAACGAGTTAAAAAATAAAAATTCATTTTAACATTATAACGAATTCACATCGCTTTATGTGAGGTAACAGGAGGTCCACGCCCCCTCCCCATCCCCCTCGTCATCCTCCATCCCATCTCCCAAATACCCTTAAAGGCCGGCAACGCACCTGCAGAACCTCTGGTGTTGCAGATGTACGTGGGCGACGGTAATCATTTACAATCAGGTGAACCGCTTGTTGGTTTGCCGCCTTTCCCATTTAAAAAAAAAAATTAAAAGCCACGATAAAGGAGTGGTCAGGAGATCTGCTTCAATCGGGAGACATGAGTTCGATTCCCGGTGTGGATGTGTATGATGTGAGTTTGTACCTTTTACTTTTTGGAAACTTACGTACGATTTGTATCGTTAGCTTGAACATTAAGAAGGCGTCAGTCTAACCACCTGTCACGTTGTGCCTCCGGTGAAGATTGGGTTGAAAATGTCCAGACCTTAGTTGAGAGAGCTTGTTTCGCTTCAACTACGTTTTAGTATTCTATCGTTTACGACTAACCGTCTTATGTCTTATGGCAAAATCAATTATCAAAATGCAGACACCACGCTATTTGTTCATAATTAGGAACAAAAAAATAAAAAAATTACATTCTTCTCATGACACTTTGGTGAACCTACCTATCACTACTAATTATGCAGCGCCTATAACCTGCGTACATACATACGATAACGGCGATATCATCTAGTTTTTTCCAGAAGTTATCACCTGGCGCAGGATATCTTACAGTGTTGTGCTTTCGCTTTCCCATAAGATCGTAGATAGAGTTAAAATAACTCTGTCATAGACTCGGCATTATTACAATCGACGGTCGTACAAATCTTGGTATCAGAAACACGGCACTTATGCCACTCGGGCCAGAAAGTCACGAGCTCCTGAAACTACCGCTCTATAGTTACCAACAGAGCGTACAGTGCTTTATACAGCATACAGTGTTCAGAGTATACAGTAAAAGAAGACAGAACGGCCGGTGTCAAGAAACCGCTGCGAATGATGTTGTGAAGCGTCTCGCTTCGGACCGCTGACGCAGTTAACTGGAGCCAACCGCAAAGTTGCCGATACTATACATACTAACGATGTGGTTTACTGTTCGCAAGCATCTCACAGCGGAGGCTGACAGGCTTCGTGATGCGACGCCCTTTTCACTCGTTTTCCTTATTATGCTTGTTAGGTTTAAATTAAATTAAAAACAATAAACTTTGCGTGTGCTTTTGAAGGGAGCTTCTATTTTGTTAAATGGCATAAATTAAGAAAGTTAAGAAATCGGCAAACCGGAACTCTTAAAAAATCAGTTAAAGAACATTTTTAAATTTAAATGGACTTATTGGAATGGATTTATTTATCTATCTACATATATATTATCTACGTATATTATTATGAATATCATAAATATTATTTTATATTTTTATACATTTTTTTTATTATATTTGTTTATTAACTATAAAACTTTTATAATTATTTTTTGTTAGGTAATTTATTAAGTTAAATAAATACACCTTCTACGGCTATCTCTCCAACCCATGGGTTGACTGGCAGAGCATGCCAATAGGCATTAAGTCCGCCCTCTGTCACTTTGTTTATTGTATAAGGTATGTAAACAACAAACTTTTTTAAATAAATCTACTTAGATGATACAGTCTTAAAGTAAGACTGTCAAGGCCTCCGTCTCCAATGTCTGAGAGGGTTTTAGTCACTTTAGTCACTTTAGTCCGCTTAGTCACTTTATTTTTATAAAATAAAGTGACTAAGACCATGGACACCTATAAAGTTCTTCAATCGACGGAAGTTACAAATACATTGTCATCCCTTAGGACCACGACGGAATGCGTACAAAAATACGTTTAGTTAGTATAAGATTTAGTTTCGCGTGCAATAAAGCGATTAGACACCGCACCGGCGCCGAACGCACGCATTAAATCGTTCCAAGTGTAATCGCACTTCAAGATGGCGGCGGTAAGCCACGTAATGGCGGTCTGATGGAATACCTCATAGTGCTATTAATAATTTGAAATTTGCTACAGTCATTTACTGTTCTATGACAATAGGTCCTTAATGCTGTTTCATTAAGCTCTACGCTAACAAAATAACTACCGGTGACACTTTGCAATCTTTGCTATTAATATTATTAATAACGCACTAAAAATCGAAAGATCGAAAATAGCCTAGGAGTAGATTTAGTAGATTTAATGTACATTCCTTTTATTATTGAAACATATTTATTCCATTGTTTTTTTTTATGGGAAAGGCGGCAAACGTGCAAGCGGTTCACTTGATGGTAAATGATTACCGTCACCCACGTACATCTGCAACACCGGAGGTTTTGTAGGTGCGTTGCCAGCCTTAAAGGTTATTTGGGAGATGGGAGAAAGGATGAGGAGGAGGGATAATGGGAGGAGGAGTAAGCCTCCGGTTACCTCACTCACTGAACATAACGCAGGAGAACAAGATTCCTCTACCTCACGCCGGTATTCTGCGAGGCCGTGGTACCAACCCGGTCTAGCCGGCCCATTCGAGCAGCAGCAAAAGCTGGCTCTATCATATTTGCATCTGCTAACACCTTATTCTTCCTCGCCTAGTATTGACTGGTAGAGAAAGCCACGAGACAGTATTGTAAAACACATATTAAGTTGATTACAGTAAAAAAAATTATTACTTTGCCTTTCCCTTCGTTATCATATGTTCATCTTGAACGGAATTTACCGTTCAAGATGAACATATGATAACAAATTAAAAAATGTTAAAAACTCTGCACTATTTACCCAAATTATATTCTTTGAGAGAGATTTTACAACAGACTGAACATATTTACTATTACCGAACTAATCCTCCGCCTAAGGTTTTGTCCGTTACTCGAACTTTACGAACCCATGAGAAGACATAAAGGAGTGGATTCTTTTAGGCAGCAATCGATCAACGAGAAATAAATCGACATAAGTTTTATTTCAACTTGTAACAAATTGTTTAAAAGACATTAATTTAAACCATCAAGCTTACATGCAACTAAAACTGTTTGAAACTCCGTTAGTTTCGGACAAACAGACAATAGTGCTAGACAGGGCGAGATAAACGGCTTCGCCGCTGCAGGCCATTGTCATGTAAATTGGACTCTATGTAAACGTCAGTGGGACGTATTTCACTCGCAGCGAACACGCCTGCAACCATTTGCATATCTTGAATATGGACACGTCGTTGTGTGATTAACGAAAATCGACCTTATTGGCTTAAAGCCACCTCAGTATAATCTGTGAGTAGTATAAGACAAAGTTGCAATGCCCACTACTACTCTGTTCTCTTTGATCATCGGTATCCCTTACCTATACAGCCTGTAAATAATTCACAGCAAGACAAGCCCCTCCCACAAGGACGACATACCGCAATGGACACGGACTTTAGACACTCCTGCCCATCCTCGGTCTGCTTAATTTTGGTCTTACACTTATCGAGATAGTTATCCCGCCGTCTGTCTGTAGCCATTGAGATTTTCAAGGCATTCCCCTTAGTCGTCTCCTACGACACCCGCGGGAAGAAAGTGTGCGGTAGATTCATCCGGCGCTACCGCAGGGAATTTTCCGCCATCATAAGGTTTGCTAGAGTCTCGTCTGTCACTTAGCAGTACGAAACGCGGACTGGTGAGATTAAAGGAAAAGTAGTTTTATCTCTGTGTGTGTTTTTATTGGAAGGGCGGCAAACGTGCAAGCGGTTCACCTGATGGTAAGTGATTAACACCAGAGGTACTGCAGGTGCGCTGCCGGTCTTTAGGCGTATTTGGGAGATGGAAGGGAGGACGGGGAAGGAGAGTGGGCCTCCGGTTACCGTCACTCACCAAGGGAAACGTAGAAGCACAAGATGCCTCTAGGCCGTGGCACCAAACCGGTCGCGCCAGGCTATTCGAGCAGCAGCAAATGTCGCCGCTTGGCTCTACCACGTTTAAAACAACAATCTCGCTTGTAACATCAGACCAATGCCTAATAAATAAATTCGTTAGTCATAATATAAATGTATTTTGTTTTAAACTTACGTATGATTTGTGTCCTTGGCTTAGTTTCTAAGACGGCGACAGGCTCACCATCTGCGACGTTGTCTCAAGTAAACTCTGGTAAAAGAAAATATAACAGGACCAACAGTTTCTTCACCTTTGGTACAATATAACGCGAAAAGTTTAATAGCGCTGAGCTCTGCACTAGGCGAGTCCTGTGTCGCAGGCGTGGCGTGTGTTTACACATTCGTGTGTGAAAAAACGATAAGAACTACCCGCATAATAATTCACGCAAGCTCCGCTGGCCCTCATACATAATTCTCGTGAAGTTAGGCAATGTCTCTACTGTAACGACCGTCCTCTATTGACCGTACGACCGGACCGTGGGGGGAGGGGGAGGGGGGCAACGTTAAGTGATTGATTTCGCAATACTTCTGAGTGCTATTGACATTGCGCACATTGCGAGTCGTTGTTCGAGAATATGTTAAAGATACAATGCTTAACGTTAGTACACACGGCATGCGTAGACCGTGAAGTTTAGCCAGATTCATCGACATCGGGTATCGGGACAGCAGGCCGTAGCGGAATCGGTCGAGTGAACTTATGATCAATCGTTGGCTGGTTTGTCAATTTTTTTTTAATTCCACATGGCTTTTTTTACCTTAAACAGTTACAAATTTCCTATGTATGTTTTTAAATGTGGTAGGGCCAAGCGGCGGCTTTAGCTGCTGCTCGAATGGGCCGGCTCGAGCGAGTTAATACCAGGACCTCGCAGAATAGGAATAAGTAGAGGCATCTTGTGCTTCTGCGTTTCGTTCGGTGTATGATACGCTTAAAGGCCGGCAATGCACCTGAAGCTCCTCTGGTATTGCAGATGTACGTGGGCGACGGTAATCACTTACCGTCAGGTGAACCGATTGCTCGTTTGCCGCCTATCCCATAAAAAAAAAATACTGATATTAGAAAATAATAAAATAAGAATTATGTATATAGCCGTGGTAGCCTAGTGGTCAGGGCGCTCACGTTAGGTTTCAAAAGGCGAGTGACCTGGGTTTAGATCCCCGGCAACACCACAGAAAGAGTTAATAGCAATTTTAAGCGCTGGTACCGGCGTATCTGAGAAATAATAAAAAATATTATTTATTTATTTATGCTTTATTGTCTACACCAAAAGGATTACAAAAGGCGGACTTAATGCCTTTTGGCATTCTCTAACAGTCAACCCAGGGCGTGAAGAAATGTGGTGATAGGTGCATCAAGTTTAAAATAATATAAATATGAAAGGCTAATTGAGGAATATACTACATAATTAAAACATATAAAAATGGTATAGGCATATATATATACACATCCACATAGATACACAAATACATACTATAATATATACAGAAATAACAACACAGATATATACATACATACAAACACATTAATACATACATATATAATAGATCAGAATAAATACTAACAAGTATCAGATCGTTTTAATTATTTCTAGGATAAGTGGAGCCACCGCGTGGCGGGCCCATCCCGGATCCAAAACCCTGTCAGAAATAGAAATATGGTTCATCAGTCAATAGGCGGTCAGCGTATCCTACGCTGACCGCCTATTAACATGGTCGCCTTTTACACTAATAACATTGGGAAATGTCTCACGTCATAAAAATATGTAAGCGACTAATTCGATGAGATTGGATTAGAGAATTGTACTGTAATAATTTTGGCGCCCAACGAGGGGCCGACACAGATTCTCGATTCGCTTGCAGCGAGGCGTGGCCGGATGCATGAATATCCAAAAACAGAATTATAATTCATAAAGTGTTGCCTGGAATATTACTCACCGTCACTTCGCACACTCTGTGCTATTCCCTTAACACCTAATACGCTCGCTATATGAAACATTTCATTTAAATGGCGCTTTTGTGAATAATTGTTTCAAATATGTATTCCCGCGGCGGTGTGTTGAAGTGATAGCGCTCGGGGAATTTCCACAGCGCCGCGTTTACCTTTTTGGGCGTGTTTCAACATTAAATAGACATTATTCCGTCCGTATGTTTGTATGTACACACATGACGGGTATATCTCAAGTATATTTGGGAGTAATACTGTTAAATATATAGAAAAAGATCACAGATGCGTTGTCACCCTTTGAGGACTGTTATGGAATGTCTCACAGCCCTATACTGGCTCTCTGTAGCTATGAAACCGGAACACAGCAGTAGTTCTACTGCTGTTTGGTGGCAGAAATGGGTAATAGTGTGGTACCTACCCAGACGAGACTCATCCTAGACAGAGAAGCAAAAAGTTAGTTGCAAGTATATGATCTATAACTTAAAGATACCTTCAACGAAAACAAAATTTTAACGGTCTTTCATCATTTTCTTCACAGCGTAGTTTCTTCTAATATTACTAAATATTTTTTTTTGTAAAGGTGAGCAAACGAGCAAGCGATTCACCTGATGATAAGTGATTACCGTTTCCTGCTTTTAAGGGTATTTAGGAGATGGGAGGGAGAACCCCTTCACCGAACGAAACGCAGAAGCAATATGCTCTACTTCACGTCGGTATTCCGCGAGGTCGTGGTGCTACCTCTCGGTCGAGCCGGTCCATTCGTTCAGCAGCTAAAACAGACGCTCGGCTCTATCGCATACAAAATTTTTCAATTTATTTAATAACATTAATTTTTGGAATATTAGGATAATTATTACACAACACACGAACTGAATTATACAACTTGACGAGGACAAATGAACGTCACTGTTACAAGGCAAAATTAAATCCCCGCCGCGGTTTCTTCGACTATGTTCTATACAGAGATATCTCTACTCTACAATTTTTGTGGTGAAACCACGAGCAACTCGTTCACTTTATGATTAGTGTTATGTTCAATCCTGAAGTTGCGCGCTGAATTTACCACTGAGAAATAATAAAAACATACAAACGCCTCAGACATGTGAAATTTTAAAATATGAAGAGCAAGCTCTACTTCTCCGGCAGTGCGGTAGTTTTTTTACTTTACGCAACTTTCTCTCTACAGACATCCCATACTTGGAGCTGGCCGAGCCGGACGAGGGTTACCACGGCCTGATCCGCGAGAACGAGACCCTCGTGGAAGTGACGCCGGCGATCCGCGCCCGTGGCCCGCTCTGCTCCTTCCTCATTCTCAACAACAAGCACCATGGCGAGGCGCCTTTCGAGGTGAGAGACATTTGCTTGCATGTCCTTTTCAACTTCATCAACAGCGCTGTTAAAGACGCTCCGTATACTTTGATACTGGATCTCCCATAATGTATACATAAAGCCGCAGACTGCTACTGCTGTAGTGGTAAGTTATAAGGGACTAGTATTTGTATGGACCATAAGTAAACGTTCCGGGTCTGTCCGTGCGCAATTTATGTATGTAAACTAACCCTCTACGATAAGGGAGAAACTCCTGTGGATTTTACAAACATATAAATAGATATACAAGAGCAGCCAGAAGTCACGTTGTCGATGCAATAGTTCATCGGAAATGTAATTCCGCTGTTGGCGCTTCACCAATGGGTTAGGTTGCGGACTGCGAAACCTGCCGCCGCGGGTTCGAACCCGCCATTCGACTGTTGTCATGAACCACTCCAGATACTAGCGCTAATACTTAGCAGGGCTCTTATGGAGATAACAGAAGATCGGTGGAAGGAGGTCATAGAGTGGGCATAATATAATACGTAAGGTAGAGACACAGACACAATGTTGCGGAAAGTCGATGGATGCAGGGATTTTTTAGGTGTGAGCGTATGTTCAGCAGTGGACATGCGACAGGCTGTAATGATGAGTGATTCTAGATGTCACCTGTTCGGTCCACTGCTTCTTGCGGTGGCGAGGAACATAACCCGTCTACATGTCGTAACTAGCTCTACTGCACTTTCAGTTTGAAATTTCAGCGACATTTTAAACTGCACAACATTCAAAATGGCAACTGGCGGAGTTATTGTAAAAGTTGGGATGGCTCAACTTTAGATAGTCGAGTGTTCGTTGTTGCATCGACGCTTTTCACACTGCGTTAGAGCTTCGAATGTGGTAGGGTTGTCCAGTAGGTTTACATAAAAAAATAAGCTGAGCTTTTTTTTTTGAGTAATACATCTCTTTTGAAACTGGGGACAAGAAGGTTCACTTCTTGTCCCCAGAACTTATTAGGAATAGAGTGACATGTGGCAAACCTGTCGCCGTCTTAGTGTTTAGCCCAACGATACAAATCGTTTATCTGGTGCCTAGGAGTCCCCTGGTCCACTGCAATGCAACCAGAGCCTGGATAATTACGGACTTTGGGACAATATCTGTACAACTCATAATTTTTTTTTATTGGGTTGGTTTTTGGTGGGAAGGAGGTTGCTGATGCAGTCCTTAGGACCAAAATGGAACACCTCTGGAATTATATAGCCTTGGTCCTTAGCGGCACGCTTTCGGGCCAAGGTCGTTTCTCCGATTTGCTCATGTCTGTTACGAGAATCTTAACGAGTTAGTGCTTCTGTGTTTGCGCATACAACGGCGCTATGTTCTGCGCATTTGACAACTATCTTTGCCTCGGGCCGAAATCTCGAACCGACGTGTGATTTTGATTTTGATGACTTTCATCAGTGCAATTCATCGGACACTTTTTTCATGTTGTTTTCGTTACATTTTATTCGGTTAAACGTGACAGCCCTACAGTTTCCAGGTACTGCCGAAAAGGGTAGTTTAATTATTCGTTTTTCCGACGGCGCGTGCCGCGGCCGGCCCGGAGGCAGGGCTGTCACGGCTACCCCGAAATGTGCTATTGATTTTATAGCGTTCTATTTTGTTCACTGAGCTCCGGAACAAGTACTGTTGTTGTATAGAAAAAGTATTTGTTTGTTTTTTTTTTGTATTGAAAAAGTGTTTGTTTTTTATGAAATAAAGCGGCCGTCTAAAATGAAATAGAACGGGTCTCTTTGACAACTTTCGATGAATATCGGAATAACATGTCATGTATCATTTGATCCGGTAAAAGTAAAAGTAGCCGCCTGTAAATTCCCACCGCTGGGAAAAGGTCTCCTCTCAGATATTTAACAGAATTTTGGAACCGGCAAGGGTCAGCCACGCTGCTCCAGTGTGGGTTGGCAGACTCACAATAATTTCCTTCACTGCTGAGCACACGGTAAATAGCTTATGCAACTAAGTAGGTTGTTTGCAACTGAATGAAAGTAGGTTGATGGAACAAATATATGAGGCAAGTGTAAAGCGAACATTTCACGATCAATTCGGAGACGTGCTGGAAAAAGGCCAGGTCAAGATGATGAAAGTGGAAGAAGCGGAAGACGTATGCATGTCAGGACCGTAGCAAGAGGCGAGAATATATAATAATAATAAAATAAAGAATATAAAATAACGGCGCGCCGAGTTCCGTCGCGTGCAGTTTAAGCGATACATCCAGCGTGCGGCTGCGGCGCGCGCCGCCCGTGGAATGTGAAATGGTCTCTGAAATATATTGTACATTTTTAGACGCACGGTATAGAGGCTATCGGAGGTTGACAGCGGACGTGGAAACAATGTTCTCGGATTCCGTACGGAGCCCCACTCTAAGCCCCCGCAGTATGTCCTTCCTTACCTTTGATATCGTAACAGAGCTGGTTGAAATTTTGACAGACTATGTGTTGTTATGGCGGAGAATAAAAAGTAAAAATTCTGAGTGAAAAGGGAGTTTTCGATTTTTTTTTTCAACGTATTTTGTTGTTTTTTTGTTTTTATTTATATGTTTACGCGTTTTTGTGCGTCCGTAGCGAGGCAAGTATTTGCAAGTAAATTTTTCCGACTTACGATTTCCCTCGAAAAAGCGACTAAGGGTAAACTCCTTTGTTTAAAGTAGCTTGCGGGTGCGTATGGGCTACAGTAGCCCTAATCAAATAATAAACCTTTCGGGGAGCAAACCCGGTACCGAAGCTCGCCTCTCGTCGCTTTCTATCACCCGGGGATATGAGAAGTGGACTGCGGAAGCCCGTATGACTGCCCTGAGTCCAATGGAAATTTTGATGTATGCCTAGTTACTACGTACATGCACAGGCGTGTGTGCTTACGGATATAATATTATAAGCGTGTAGTAAAAAATTTGTTTAGTTTTGTTTTCCAAAATATTGTTCCGAAATGTTACTTGACATTACTTCGTATACTCTACCTATCCTCAACGTAATCCGCAATTTTAATAATTTTAATGAGTATATTAAGATGATGAACAAAAGATAATAAACAGAATGTGAAAGTTTCTTCGAAACATTCGTAATTAAAGTAAGTAATGGGAAATATCTCTTAAAGAATGTGTAAAGGAAATTCTTAACTTCCCAGTAATAAAGCTAATGGTGCTTTTTAATAATAGAAGAGTACATTTTAGTAATAGGCAAGGAAAATTAAAAAGTTCATAATTAGAATAATATTATGATGAAGGTATCCTCCTGGCCGATTTTAACACAGCGCCAAATTCCGAATACTATCTGCAGTTGTCAACTGGGCAGGAGACATTATAGTGGCGCGTGTGTACGTACAGACAGAGCCACGCGCTCGTCGTTACCTTCGAGATGCAATAAGATTGGAGGAGTGGTTCGGGACGCAACAGTCCTCTGGGCAAGTAGGCATCACACCACATTGTTACATAATTTAGTCGCCAATCGGTAGGTATAATTTATTCCAGTTTGAAAGGTACAAACTCAGGGGTGCCAACGCATCGGTAACCTTCTTCTATTGAAACTTCAACAACTGTTTGCGAGTGTCAATGACCTCCAGTAGCCACTTATCATTAAGTGGACTGTAAGCACGTATGCCTTTCAAATCCAATAAAAAAAAACAGACATACTTGTCCAGTTTGTTATCTGCTGCTCGCAGAATACCGGCGTGAAGTAGGGGACACTTTGTGCTTCTTCGTTTCGCTCGGTGAGTGACGTAACCTCCCTTCCCATTTTCCAAATATCGTTAAAGGCCGGCAACGCACCTGCAGATGTACGTAGGCGACTCGAGTTCGGCAAATTCGGATGAATACTCCGGTACCTCTCGGTTGACAGCGCCACGTTTGTTTGCTAGCGGAATGCACGTGCAGGTGAGGTTTTGGCATTTGGAGAGAAAGATTCTCTATCCCAATTACAATGGGTATTCTAGATTGAGTTTTGCGACCCACGGAACAAAATCGGGTGGCAGATTGTGTCACCACGCCACCACACGGTCACTAGACTTTCTCAGCATCCACCTTTACATAAAACAAATAAAGATCAGGTGAACGGTAGAGTTGAATTTATGAATTTTAATTATCATAAAAATCAAAATCAAAAAGAGATCGAGCCTGCGTTGCTCTAACGGCTAATTTTCGTAATGGAAACACTCTGACGGGAAAACCTAATTGAAAAACATGAACTGAACTCCATTTATTACTTAGTAACGATGGAATTAAGCAATAAAGCGCTTTAAGTCGAGAATTTCGCGGCCGTGGATTCCGTGCAATACCGCCCTTTTGTTGCGAGCCATGTTTACGCGTTAATGTTTATTTGCAATGTTTTACGAGGTGAATAAAGAAATATCCGGTAGCAGACCCGGCGACTAGACTCCCCCATCCGTCTCGTTTTAAAACTCCGAAACCAAAAAAAAATGAGTAGAGAAAGTTACAGATTTTCATTAACTAACAATACCTAAATTGCTATATATTTCCTATTTAATTTCGAGAAATTCCCGGACCTATCTTCGAAGTTCAGGGTCCAATGCCAATGAAATTAAAATGGACCGGCCCACCTAGGACCTATACTGAACCCAACACAAAACAGTAATAAACAAAGAAGTTTCTATAAGATAAATTGAGAACCGCCTCCTTTTTTGTAGTCGGTTAATACAATTTAGTTACTTGTGATAGATATATCAATAATGCAATTTATATCGCGAGCGGATGAATGCCGTCTCAGCGCACCGTCTCCTACTCAAGCTCCCCTCCCCCCCCCCCACATTTACATCGGCGTCGCTGTTTCCTCGGTGGTTTATTCGAGCTTACGTCTTGGTCCTTTTGTCGTCGTCTCTGAAGCAGCGCGCTCCTATTACGTATTCATTCATTCATTTGTTCTCGCTATTGCCTTGCAAATCACTAAGCAGTAGTTGGATGATGTTTTTAAATTGAGTGTTATTCCAATGAGAACGCGGTCTTAAATGCCATTAAAATATTTAAGTCTCTTAAAAATAAAAACATATAATAATGAAATACTCTTGGTTTAATTAGGAATAATGAAACAAAGACGCAAGTGCGTTTCTCTGTAAAACGAAACAAATAACATATAAGCCTTTATTTCAGGTCTTTTTATATCTTAACAAATACTGAAAATAATAATTTAAGGAAAGGATATTTCTCACAATAATTAATAATACCCCCCATATTTATTAAAATATTAAAAAAAATATTAAAGAACACAAATTTGGTGCTGTAGCAACAAAATAATGCTACTGATTATTTGTAACGTATTGTATTGAACATATCACTAGTTTTATTTTTATAATCTTCATTGAATTCGAAATGAAACATCATTTATGGATTTTATTTCGTGTAACTTTTGTTTCTATGTTCGCGACGTTTCGAGTGTTTTACAGCACTTTTCTAACACCTCAGTCCCACGGGGCCACAAAAGTTGAACGCGATGAAATGGTTTCATTTTAAACGTGTAGTGTTCGCGTCATCATCATCATCATCATCATCATTTCAGCCTATCAGAAGTCCACTGCTGAACATAGGCCTCCCCCAAAGATTGCCACGAAGCTCGGTCCTGAGCCACCTGCATCCATCGACTTCCCGCAACACTGCGCAGGTCGTCACTCCATCTTGTGGGGGGTCGTCCTACACTGCGTTTGCCTGTACGTGGCTGCCACTCGAGAACCTTTTTTCCCCACCGGTTGTCAGTTCTGCGCGGTATGTGGCCGGCGTAAATACAATAAATCATTATATTCGTTGAAGTTACAGCTGTTGAACGTATCACTGCATTATATCCCTCTTCAGATACGTAATAAACGCCTGAGAAATTTCACTGACGACACGAAGGCAACTGTCGGTTAACGTCAATTACTGTCTTCATAACGATACGTAGCAGCCACTTAAATATGCGAGGACATAGAAATGGAGCGGGAGCGTAACGTGGTCTGGCAGTAACAGCTGCCGTGATCTCGCCTGCAGTCCATAGCCGCCGCGAGCGCAGGTGTGCTGGCCTCGCTCTGTACAGGAATCTGTGTAACAACAATTGTAATTAGCATTTGTAATATCGAGAGGGTGTGATGGGAAATAAGTTTCTCCGAATGTCAATTTCATCTGGACGTGTTGCAGTCGGCTTGACTGACAAACTCTAGACTAGGAGATGGCCGAGAACCTATTCTATTGTGAAACCCGGGGTAGTGGGTTAGATGTATGGTAGAGCCAATTGTAATTAGCATTTGCAATATCGAGAGGGTGTGATGGGAAATAAGTTTCTCCGAATGCCAATTTCATCTGGACGTGTTGCAGTCGGCTTGACTGACAAACTCTAGACTAGGAGATGGCCGAGAACCTATTCTATTGTGAAACCCGGGGTAGTGGGTTAGATGTATGGTAGAGCCAAGCGGCGGTTTTTGCTGCTGCTCGAATGGGCCGGCTCGACCTCGTAGAATACCGGAGTAGAGTAGAGAGTGGAGTAGAGGCATCTTGTGCTTCTGCATTTCGTTCGGGAGTGAGGTAACCGGAGGCCTACTTCCCACCCTCCCCTTCCTCGTCCTGTTTCTCATTTCCCAAAATGCCCTTAAAGCCAGGAAACGCACCTGCAGCACCTCTGGTGTTGCCGATGTACGTGGGCGACGGTAATCACTTACCATCAGGTGTGAACCGCTTGCTCGTTTGCCGCCTTTCCGATAAAAAAAAAGATGGATGAACTTTCTAGAAATTTCCCGTGTTTGGCCGAGATGATAATAAATCTATTCTCCTCCTTTTCCTCTCCTTCCGACCCCTTCGTGTAGCACTGTGTGACTCAACTCGGCAAATATAAATTTCAAACGCCGGCACAAAACCAAGAGTTAATCTGTTATGATACAGATATAAATGGAAATTTCTAACGGAACGCGAATGGACGCTACGGAAATAGAAACAACTGGCCACATACGTGATTCGCGCTTAAAATATTTCCATTGCTTCCATTTGAGTTATTCGCACGTAATTAGTTCGTATTGTCTGATTTGGCGCTAAAATAATCTAGTATTATTAACATATCCTGACTAAGTAACATATAGCGTACAATTTTAGAATGCGAACCAGGAATCTCGTGGTTTCTGACTACTTCTGATGTAATAGACTCCCGCTGCTAAACTTCGTAGTGCGCGAGGGACTTGCTTTGATTAACGGTGTCTTTTAAAAGCTTATTGCAGTACTAATTGATGATTTATTACGTGCAGTGATCTTATCGTATCGTATAGAATAGAAATGTAAACCTGTAGGACTGGAGAAAATATTAGTACAAAATATTTCGAGGATTAAGAAGTCTGCAAACAAGCACACACAAAGCTTTCACAACTGTGAGACTTTTTAGATGTTTAATTCGGTTTCATTATTTGTTTGTATTCGTTATAATGATTTATGAGGCTCATTCCACCCTATCTTTCAGATCATGGTTATCGATGAAAACGAGGCGCGGCTGCGCGTGCGCTACCCTCTCAACTGCGAAAAGAGGCGCAACTACAAGTTCGACATCGCCGCCGTCGGCTGCGATGGCTCCTACTCCAACACGTAAGTGCCGATCATCTTTCGAATCTCTGACCTCTCGAGTCTGCACATCAACAATTTAGTACAGGCAATCCTCAGTCTTTAACTTCAAGAGATTGTAAATATATATAAATAACGCAAGCAAATCGTACGCCAAATATTAAGAACCTGTTCTTGCCTAATAACAATTGAAACATCATCCGTAACCATAGCTGACGAAATTCTATCTTCTGGAAACATCACTCGTTACGTCCCAGTAACTTCAACATTTGTCACACCGGCACACAGCTGTGCTTACTCACTGTTTGATGGCAGAATAACTTTCACTTGAGTGGTAATTCGACAAACTTGTGCGCAGGAATAGGCCACCAACACTAAAAGTAACTTGAAAACTACTCTAGAATTAAAGTTTAGGAACAGTACAATAATTTTATACGTGGTAGAGTCAAGCAGTGGCTTTTGGTGCTGCACGAATGGGCTAGCTCGACCGGGATAGTGTAACGACCTCGCAGAATACCGGCGTGAAGTAAGAGGCATCTTGAGCTTCTGCGTTTCGTTCGGTGAAGGTAACCGGAGGCCCACCCCCATCCAGATCTCTCATCCTCCCTCCCAACTCACAAATATCCTTAAAATACGGCAACGAACCTGCAGCCACTCTGGTGTTGCAGATGGACGTGGGCGAGGGTAATCACTTACCATCAGGTGAGCCGCTTGCATGTTTGCCATAAAAAATATAAAGAGAAATAGTTAGATGAACGTAACACTTGTGTGGCAGGGTCCCGGTTCACATCACGGTGACGGACGTGAACGAATTCGCCCCGGTGTTCGGCCAGGCGGCCTACGTGCGGTCCGTCGACGAGGGCAAGATTTACGACGAGATCGTGCGGGTGGAGGCGACCGACCGCGACTGCACGCCGCACTACGGCGACGTCTGCAAGTACGAGATCGTCACCGACAGAAATCAACCTTTCTCCGTTGATAATGAAGGTAAGCAGGCAGGTCTTTAAAGTCACAGTGGTCCTTCCAAATTATTAATCAACTTGTTATCCATTGTCTATGCTTATCTGACTCATTCAGGCGTAATTCGCAACACCGAACCTCTGGATTACGAGAAATCGCACAACCATATTCTGTCGGTTGTTGCGTACGACTGCGGCATGATGCAGTCCGCACCGGTGATGGTCACCATCAAAGTGAACAAACCCTGCCGCGCCGGATGGAAAGGTAAACATAATACTTATCACATATATCCATATAGATATTATGTATCTGTAGGTATTTAAAGCCCAAAGCTAAAAAAGTGGTTTTATGATGCATTGAAATTTCCAAAACTTACTGAGAAAGGACTAAAAAGTTTTGCAATAATATGCGGGACAATGAAATAGGATTTTGAAATAACGATTGTTAAGTATAGACTTTGTCATTATTACTCTTATCCTTTTTAAATATTCATATTCAAAGTTTTAACTTCTTATTTAAACAACACATAAATAAGCTTTTTATGAAGCTTAATATTCGTATAACGTAATAAAATGTTTAACGCAGAATAATATATGAATATAACATATGAATGGTATGGGTCTAAAGCCTGGTTCGTGGGAAACCACAGACTGAGAAATTTATTACTTTAAAAAAATACACAACGACTCATATATACTTTGTGTTTAATTTTGATAATATACGTCGCTGTTGTATATTAAAGGTTTCCTACAGTTTCCGAAACTTTCTCAAATAGACGAGGATTGCGCTTTGAAGTTTTAGGCTATTAGTAAAGTTTTAATATACCATTTCTTACTCAAAATGCTAACCTCATGCTGTGCACTCAGCTGGCAAGCGAACAATGCTCCGGCGACTGAATGATGTAGGAATATTCATCCGAGTTGGTCGGATGCGACGGTGCTGCCACTGAGCTCACCGACGGTCGGTTGCTTATCCAAGCCTTTCAACAAATGCATGTCGGCTTCTGTTGCCGTTGTTCAGCCGTGGACTCAAATCGGCTGTTGATTATTTATTATTGGATTGAGATAATTAACGTGCTAATAATCCATTTAATAATTAGCTGCTACTGCAGAACATGGATACCTCTACCTCCTCCTCGAAGGAGGTTACAGGTACGTTGTACTAAGATGGAATGCTGCACAGCCTGAAATTATACTGGCACTCTATATACCTTTCAAACGGGAACAAAACAGTAGTTAAACTGCTGATTGATGGGAGAAATATAAAAGAGGCTGGTTCCTGCACAGATGACTCTTAGCCAGAGAAGGTGTCTATCGCCTATTAAAAGATGAAGAAGTAAAGTGTTCGGACGGGGTGGGCAGGATTGGCGGAGCGCGTGGACTACGCGCCGGGGTCCGGGCCGCTGGCGCTGTTCCCTGCGGCGCGGCTGGAGGCGTGCTCCAGCGACGCGCGGTGCCCGGGTGTGACGCGCATACAGGCGCTCGTGTCGCTGCAGGCGTCGCGCGCCGGTGCGCCCTGCGACCGCGACACCTACGCGCTGCACTCGCAGCGCTCCATCTGCGGTATACCTTGTTCTACACTACACTCGACTAACTATACACATATCCATGGTAGCCTGGTAGCAAAGCAAAGCAAAATATTAGGGAAAAACATTTTACTCATTGTTATCTAAGTTTAAACATGTTTAATATTGATTTATAAGACCAGAATTTAATTAACTCCATGGAAGGCTCGTATCATAGATTATTTTAAAACTTATTTTTTATTTGTATAGCTCGCCTGAACACGACCATTTCCACCACGACTCAGGTGAAATATGGGTTCCAACGATTAAAATAAATGTCAATACTTCGAAAAAATTTGGAAAATATAAAATTTTAAAACCTTTTAATCTAAGTAAACTGTTACACCTCAAACAATTGAATTTTTAGAGCATATTTGAAATCTGAGAAAATATTGTCAGGAAACTACATCATTATGTATAAGAAGCACATTACTTAAAATTAGTATCAAAGATTCAAAGAGGAGGTTGGTTATTAGAGGAGGATATTTTTTTCGTTTGTTCTGTCAGAGGAAGCATCACGAAACGGTGGTAGAGAAAACATATATTTCTCACGACGAAGAATAAATTATTATTTACATTTCATTTCATTTCTGTACTTGCGCACATACATATTCTGCACGTACTGGAGAAGCAAGAAATGTATACATTCTTAAAACAAATTTTAACATAACTTTCATTTCGCATTTGTATGTAGGAATGTTAGAAATATGTTTCGATTTCAGGACTGGACGCGAAGACTGTCGACCTGCTGCCGAGCCCCGGTGAGGGTAACGAGTGGGCAAAGTCCTTGAAACCTGATTCAGGTCAGTGCATGCTATCATTTTACACTAAACCACATAATCCTGATCCGATGTATATTGTCATTATCGTCCCATCGTTTGCAATTTCCCAGGTCACGATGACGAGAAGATGTTCGAATTCGACGGCGAGACCATATCCGCGGCGGTGCCGGAGTCCCTGCTGCCCCACTCGCTCGGTAGCACCTTCTCAGTGTCCACGTGGATGAGGCACGCCCCGTGGCCCGACCAGGACAAACATCGTAAGGAACACGTGCTGTGCCTGGCCGATGATCACAGTGAGTTATATTAAAAAAATATTTACCTTACTTTATACATGTATATCTCTTCACTGGAGTAGCTAAGTTTTAATTCATCTATGCTTTTGGTAACATTTGTTTCCTCCTTAAAAACATTACACCGAACTTGGTTTATGATACTTGCTAAGAAAATTATATCAACGACCGAAATTAAACCGTCAAGTTAATAAACGCTCTTAGGTCTCTTTTGGTCCTTCATAAGCATACTCTGTGTGTTTTGTATGCTATGACAAACATACGTTACTTTCATTAAAACATTCTGATGTGGTACAAATATCTGATACAAGTCTAACTAGGTCAGAATGTTTCTAAACTTCCAGTTTTAATATTATAAAGAATGAAATGGAATACCAGATGTCAACGCTGTTTGCCTTTCGCCATGCTTAATCTAGATTACTTTTAATTTAGAGTATGACAAGTCCCATAGTTTTCAGTAGCCAGTTTTTTACATTTTTGCTGCGTTTGGTTATTTTATAATTTATGAAACATCGAAAAGTTATATCTCATAAAGTAGTTTGATGGGAACCGCTTCGTTTCCAGAAATGAACCGTCATCACTACGCGTTGTTCGTCCGCAACTGCCGTCTCATTCTGTTGCTGCGTCGTGACTTTGGCGAGGGTGATTTGAACATCTTCAGACCTGCCGAGTGGCGGTGGAAAATCCCCGAGGTAATATCGGTAGCTAATACATTTTTGTAATTTTTAAAGTACAGAAAAAAACTAATTATATCGAAATTACTCTTAATCTCTAGGTTTGCGACAACGAATGGCATCACTACGCTATCAACATTCGCTTCCCCACTGTGGAGCTGTTTGTGGACGGCGAGCCTTACCGCTCGCTCGACGGAAAGGGTCCGGAGGTCATCGATGACTGGCCACTTCACCCCGCACACGGGGTCAACACCACCCTCGTCGTTGGCGCCTGCTGGCAGGGTAGGATTGACTTTATGCTTATGTCTTTGAGAATCAGTCTTCCGAGCCGGATAGTGTAGTATATATATATCGTAGTCGTATAATTTTAACTCTAATACAGGTAATTGCTGGTTATCTAAGCATTTAATTTTATTGTAAGTCGAGTTTTATGCAGTCCAGGATCATGACAACAAAGAAAGGTATGGCATGCCGTGCGGTGTTGTCATAGGAGAATCTGTCACATCATCCCAATCCGTCGGTGTCGTAAAAGGGACTTGTCGAGCAGTGAATTCACTACACGCTGGTATTGCTGAAGTAGAAAAATAAACACCGAATCATCTTAATGTTTTGTTTTTTTTTTCGGGGAGATAAAGTTTCGTAAGTGTTATTTTGATTCACCGATGCTCGCATCACTGACAAGCCTGCGTTTCTTTCTGGTAGTGGTAGTTTGTTTTTGGGTTTTATATTTTTTTTATTAATTTATTGAGGTATAGCAACGGCTACATAAAAAAATGTAAATATTACAAAATGTCACTCTCAGGTTGTAAATCACTGTATGCCCTCACAATTATATTTAGAAGAGACTATTGGCTTACTTTAGAGTGTGAAGTTTACGAACTAAATCTTTTACACACCCGGGGAAAGTAAACGGAGCGACGATTTTTATTTGACTTTGCTTTTAACGAAAATTCTGGTGATAGTATTATACCATGGATTAATTGCTATAAAATATTAGTATAACATTAAAAGCATTTAATGTATTTAATATATAACATAAGAATTTTGAGGTATCTTCTCTCCCAAGTCGTTAATGAACAGTGTGAAAGGAGAAGGACCCAAGTGCAAACCTTCCGGAACCCTTGAAGTATCAATAAATGGTTTTTCCCTTTGCCATTAAGCACCATACTCTGTATTCGGCCTTTAAAGTATGAGCCCGTACCATAATAAAAATGGACATTCCATTAAGTAATAGTTTTTTTCTTCCATGTTGTTGCTATTTTTGTATATGGAAGGTCACCTCTAATAAGAATATAGCGTGAGTATTTGATCACCAGGTACAGAAGGCGACATGAAACATCACCTGCGCGGTTGGCTGGCTGGGCTGGGTGTGTTGGTGGGCGGCGCGCAGTCCGCCGCCGCGCTGCGCTGCGTTGCACGCTGCCGGGAAGGGCTCAGCCTGGCCCCGGATCTATGTGAGTAGTGTTGCTACTAGAAGCATCTAGGTAAGATCCTAGAACCTGCCCGATGATAAGACGACCGTGAAGCTGAAGCTGAACTTGGTGATGGTTTTTAGCGATTACGTTAATCCTGTCAACTCTGGGGACATCTGGAGAACATTATCATAGCGATGATTGTGCTTTGTTGGCAGACCTGAAGTCTGTGTCGGTGGAGGGAGATGGAGCTGCAGAAGTGGAGACGCTGGTACGTCGCGTGGCTTACGGAGATGCAAGAGCCTTCCCAACTCCTGGACGTAGAAATGTGCACCTATCCACCACTATCACGTGAGTTTTGTACCGCCCCTTTGTATTATTTAGAAAATTTGTATGTGTGGCTTTGAAATGAATGTCATCAAGTCATAGATTCAGTAACAAACACAACTTCAAGCAACAGTAAGAAAAACAGATCTGTAACCATTTCTGATTTTGTGTCTTCGAGACCGAAAATTTTAATTTTAATTTATTCGCTTTAAAAGTATCTTGTATTTAGATACACAATTTACTACGAGAATTAAACGCCGTTGGCCTCTTTCGACGTTAGCTCATGTGATGAACCGAAATGATCCGTGTCCTCTGCCGCCGCAGATGCGACAACGGGCGCGTGGTGCGCGCGCGGCCGGCCGAGTCCTACGTGATGGTGCTGCAGCCGCAGACTCCCAGCGTGCTCATCAACGGCAGCGGTGACGCGGCGCGCGACTACGCACACTTCCGCGCCGGCCTGCGCGTGTTCCCCGACCTGCGCGTGCGCGTCGTGGCGCGGGATCACGGCACCGTGCGCGGTACGTGCGCTGCCGGACCATACCATCACATTTTTGTCTGTTAGCAAATTAGCTTTTTCTTTAACCAAAACTTTGTTCAATATATGAAATGGTCTACACCGCAGAAGCCGAGAGCCAGAAGCTAGACTCGTGCGTGGTGTCGGTGTACCCGGCACTGAACCCGGACCACGAGGCGCTGGCGCTGCGCGGCGACGCCACACTGCCCGCCTCCGACATCCGCGCGGCGCTCACACGCGACGGCGTCAGCCTCAGCGGCGCGGACTCCGTGCGCAACTACGAGCAGGTGCGGACACGCACACTCGCTGTACACGCTCGCCAAATACCTTCACATTGGAAATCCCTAGAACTGTTTTCAACTAAACAGTTATTATTGTTCTAGTTAATAAGGCGTAACGCAATTTTTATTTTTGCGTTCAACATGTACTTTTTGTCATAAACAAAAGGTGACCTTTCGGAATGTTCCAAGGAATTCTTTAAGCCCGCTCTTTTTCATAATTTATTATGGTGTCATGCCGACATTATAATTTTGTGTGCCCAAATAATACCTCTGATCTACAATAACATGACTTTTCTATTATTAGTATGAAAATTGATTGTGTCATCATTTATAAACTCCTATTATCCAATTTTCATCCAAATGTCCACGAAACATCACGTCCAAATTATATCCAAAAATAATGAATTTCCACAGTGTACTAAGTATGTCTGTGTCGATAGCAATAAGCGTGGTCATTCCTTGCAGGTGCTCCGCGAGATCGAGTACAGCAACAAGAAGCCGGCCTACTACCTGAACCGCGTGTTCAAGCTGACCTGCTCGGAACTGAACGGCCGCTTCACCAGCAACGAATACGTGCAGACCGTGAGTTCTGCTGCCGGACGCTTTGCTACTATTAATGAATAGCTTTTTTAAAAGGCATCTTGGAAGGATCATTTGGATCTCTGTAGTTACTAGGTGATAGGTTCCTTCTCACCTATTAAACAACGTATAATATGTAAATAATTGTGTAAAATAATATAGCAAAATATAGTTTATATCGTCAAACTAGATGGCGCTAGTCATGATGTAGCACACGATATGGTTTCGTCTTCTCAATATTGAACAAAAGGTTCTGATCATAGACAGTGGAATCATTATATATGCCTCTCCAAGAAAACGTCAACAAAAGCCGGCAGACATTGGAGCTGTCTGTCTTTGGTTTGGTGAGCGCAATGTCGGTACCGTAGCACTGCTGATCCCATCACCAGTCGGTTAAATAGCAGGACGCATCAGATGTTGGTGAGGTTGGCAATTGGAGAAAAAGATTCTATTCTCCATTACACCTATTTGGTGCATGGTCCATGGTTACTTTTGAAAGTTTTGTTCATATGACTTGTCAGTGGAAAGCTTTATTTGTATAAAGAACTAGGTTTATTTGTATAACTTTCCTTGCAGCTAACGGTGGTTCATCCCCGCACGGCCTCTTCGGCGGAAGCTGCCCACGCGCTGCGTCCCAGTGGACTCGCTGATAAATTGGATGCCGTTGCTAGGGATAAGGTACGTGAAGATGAGGAATCGCATGGCATGGGTCACAGTGTGAGGGTGCTCCACCCGAAACTAATATATTGAATATAAAAGAATGAAAATTATGATGGTTGATATTACAAAAACAAAATCTTAGTTGCATTAAAAAAAAAGCAAACTGGTGCGCGTATCAATTAACACCGTCGACCTCAAGAGAATAACGTTACGGATTGGCTAGTCCTGATCTCCTGTCTAAGTAACCCGTACTTATGAAGCTTAGTCCTAACTAAGATTTGTGGAATATGTATCTATGGTAGATGACAAGTACTGAAAAGAAGTGTATGCATGTAGATAAACTATATATACGCGTGAGTATGTATGCGTTTATAACGATCGATCTATGTTTATTAATTACTTCAATACCAAATACAAAAAATGAACGAGATGCTATAAATAATGATACTGGCATATATTACGTAACTAAAAACAGTTGCAGCACGTCGAAAAGTTTTAAATATCAATATCAATTTACGAACTCTGGATCTAAGGAGATTAAAGTACGTGAAAAAATGTAGATATCTATCTATTATTATGCCGAGGTACTTATGCTGTCACTAGAAGTGAATTTTTTTGGTTTTAAACAATGACAAGTTCCACGAACATATTGAATCGGGAGGTTATTGTTGAGCCGCGGTCGTTGATAAAGATGACGAAGAAAAGAGGGTCGAGGTAAGAGCCTTGAGGCATGCCAGGGGTCACTATTTTAGTTGAGGTTTTGAAAGCAAGGACAACGACAAGCTGAAAGCTGTTTGTAAGATATGTCACACTGTTATCAATAAACAGTTGCATATACCAACGTGACCAATTTTTTAATCGTCATAATTTCAATAAATTAAAATCGTCACAACCTTGACGATGGATGCGAGATCGGTAATATTGAGATCCCGATGACATTATTCGAGTTGGCCGCTTCACTCCCACGCTCCCCAGATGTCGCACGGCGGCGAGGCGGCGGCTGCGGCGAGCGTGCCGCGCGTGTTCGCCGCGCACGCGCTGCGCAGCCCGCACTCGGCCGACGTGCCCACCGCGCGCCTGCTCGACCTGCGCAGCGAGCACGACCACTCCGGATCCAGTGAGTTTGTTCACGAGTCCATTCCATTGCTCCCTATGAGGTTAGAAAATGGGATTAAAATGCCATCCATATCTCGGCTGTGGATGCAAAATAGCAGATATTATTTAGTTCTGTATAATTTTCGAAAAAGATGCTGGGGAAATGATATATGGAATATATATATATACATATATATATATATATATATATATATGTATATACATATATAATGCCAACAACTTAAACATCGATTACGATTCTGATGACGGATGGCCGAGCACCAATGCCGGTGTTAGTCACCTGCTTGTTGCATTTTTCTCGCCTAGATTGAGGATTACGGTGAATCATTTCAGCTTCTTGAATTTGCCGCAGCAGTTGGTAAATAAATAGTTGGTTGGGTCGTTGCTGCGCGGTGTGTTGAGAGCGTGCGTTGTGTGTCAGACCACGTGGCGCTGCTGATCGGCGCGGTGTCGTGCGGCGCCGTAGTGGCGCTGGTGGCGCTGGGCGCGGCTCGCGCGCGGGCGGCGCGGCCTCGCTCCCCGCGCGCCCCGCGCCTCGCACCCGGTGCTGCGCCCCGCGCTGCCCGAGCTGCGCCTCGCGCACACCCGCTGCCCGCGCGGCTCGCGGATGCTGAGATGGCGTGGGACGACTCTGCGCTCACCATCACAGTTAACCCCATGGATGAGGTCAGTGCGACGATTTTATAAAATTTGAATTTGCAAAATTTGACAGTCTCATGAAATCAAAACGCGAACCGAAAATTATATCCAGATAAATAAATAATTTGTTATTTATAAATCTGAATGCAATAAACATGTTAAACAAGATCGAATTTTTTTCGAATCGATGGCTTCAAGAAATGTTTCCTGGGGCTCGATTCTTGGCCCACATTTGTTGCTTGTTTCTATTTGTGACATTAAAAATTAATTTAATAAATTTACATGTAGCCTACAATTACATTAATTATATTCAAATTACCTAATGTTACATATTTTGATACCAATGTAAGAATAAATAGGTAAATGTTTAATCTTATGAATACCACTGTTTAATTTGTATATCTGTCTTAACACAACTTGAATGTGATCAAAACTAACTGGGAATATAACACTTTAGAAATTACAGTAACAATATTACAGAGACTGTCATATGCATATATACATCTGCTGTATATAAAATGATAGCGTAAACTAGCAAATTTGATGTACATAAATAAAGTGGTATTGACGTCGGCAGAGTCCGGCGACGGAGTGCGGGCGCGCGGAGGCCGACAGCTCGGACGCCGACTCCTGCTCCGAGTCCGACTCCGAGCGGAACGAGTCCGACTCCGACGACGACGGGGAGCGTACGTGTGCCACTGCCGCCTCGCTTTGCATTAGGCACAGCGTATCTGTTGCCACTTTATCTAGAATGTTCACTACAGCTCCACTAGGCGAAGCGAATAATGTGAATTGAGGTGGAGCAGGATCAAAATCTGGACTTACTCCATATTTATCATCTTCTTTTCCTTCTTTAGCGACCCCTAATCAGTTCGGTGCTGGGAATATACATCCACCAATTCAGACGATTATTACTTATTACACGGAGCACATGCTGCTTGCGATCGAGGACTCCACTGCTGGACGTTCGACGGGCTCTCGTGATGTCGACGACGTTTTGCCGATATGTAGATCATCACTGGACCTGTGTCGACATGCATGGTGGTGTGGTGCACTAGTAAAATTGCTCTCAACTGCTAGACTGAAGGATTTGTTTTTGCTATATATATATATATCCGGTTATATCCGGCATAGGAAGTAAAGGAAGAGTACCATCTTTTCCTCGAAATACTAACCTCTCCTGCAGCAACAACAGGCCCACTGATGGCGTTAAATTGTCCTAATTTTCCGCAAAACCTAATATTACGGAGCTGTATTGGAGAGCAGCAAGGCCAATGGATCAGTACTCAAAAACTCATCTGCCCGGCATGGTGGTGGTAAGTATGGGAAAACTCTTTATGAAATACGAGTATATGAAGGCTCGCATTCTTGGCGAGGAATATACTTAGAATAATTAATAACTGCCAATCTGGTCTGTCGTTCATCAGGATGCCAGACGTGGTAAGATTTTCGCAGAAAGATTGTAATAAAAAAAACTTTTATTCCCCAGCGATACCAAGCAAGCAGCACAAATACAGGAACATCAGCCAGCTAGAGTGGGACAACAGCACAATGTAATGCGCCCCGCCCCCGCGGCCCGTACTTACGTCGTCCGTCTCGCTCGCACCCGCGCGCGCCCCCGTCCCCTCTCGCTCGCCCTCGCCGCGCGACGACTCTGTTCACGTGACGTTACAACATGGCCGTTCCGTTCGTTTCTCGTCTGCATTTATTTCAAAGCTACTCATTACGTTACTTCATTAAAAGCTCGAATATTGTGATTTTAAAACAGAATTATAACGCATTTGATATATTTACTTTTTGTAGATCATTCATCATTCACCGATCATATAAATTAATTTACAACGGCCATTTAACGTCACACATCGCAATCTCCTATCCATAAACAGATAATGGAATTGATTTTGTAGTTTCTAATGACGGAAGAATGCGCTGAACAAAGTTTAATCTATTCCATGTTAATGTAAAGGCGACTTTGTTACAACGCAATAGAGTGCAATTCTTCACGTACTCGTTAAAGCTTCAGCACTTTCACGCGGCACAAGACTTGGTACTATAAGATTTGTTAGTCTTTATAACTAAGGTCTCAAAATTGATCATATCAAATTTATACGTAATTGATAATTTCCCCTCGCTTGCTTCGTTAGCTGAGGCTCGTCCGTCTGTTTGTAGAGCTCTTCGAGACACTTTTTTTTATTATTGGTTCTTTAATGTAAGTGAAACAGTGTATGTATTAAAATAAAATCAGTAGTCGTTGTAATTTCGTATGGAGTCGGATATGTAAGAGGAATTAGAGTTAAGAGGTCTAACACTGATTGTATATTAACTACGGTCAAGTGACGCTTCGGCCGGTTGCAAGCAATCGGACACCACTTCGCTAACTGAACTTTCATTGCTCCGCTCGTAAAGTCACATTCACTTCTGCTTCGGTGCTTCCGAAGCCGCGCTTACTGCAGCGCGGATCAGTTCAACTCTACGTACGGCACAAGGAACAGTTTCACGAGTAGTTCATAATATGTCAACTATAATGTCCAATCACTTCTAACCCTCTACGAGCTTCTTTAACAAAAAAAAATCGGCTTAAAATGTATTTTAGGCACAGAGTTATTTGAAAAAAAAATCATACATAGATGTACTATATTATACAACTACTATATAAAACGGTATCGTTTTAGGATCAGCTATAGATACTATATCATAGTTATATATATATTTTGAATGCGTGAAGGGAATTTCTACTAACAAATAGGTACTAAGTGGCTATGTAATAGTGCACACGTGACGCACACTCGCAAAAGTGGGAAATGGCGATACGAAAGACGATCGCGCTCTTATACGCAGCTCATTCTCTTTGTTCTCCCCCTCGGGGGGTTCCGTGGGCGATGGCGCGCGCGAACGTCGCGTCTCACTCGTTCCGGGGGAAAAGGGGAACCGGAGATTTGAATGTCTCTCGGGGCGGCACGCTGGGACCTCGGTTATTCCCCGGCCACGTCGACGCATTCGAGTAAGCGCCCTCCGTCTTGCATATCATGGAGTTTTTGCCATATTAGCGTAGAATAAAATATAAGGGAACTCGATTGTACAATCTAAGCAATCGTTGTCGAAATAATCCGTTGGTGTATTTTTTAATGCCGTTGTTTTAGTAATATTTAGCTTGTTCACATCTGCAGTGTCAAGGTTTTAGATGTCTTCAAGTTTTTACAGTGTCTGTCGTAGATCATATAATCATATAGTACAATTTACGTTTTTTTAAAGTGTCATGTCTTAAATTCGGATGACACTAAGAATGACAGGCTCCTGGTCACTTCCGCCACTGACAGCTGTGCTGCGCCGTGCGGGCCGTGCGGCCAGGGCACAACGGAGGTGCCATCGATGTATTTGTTGAGCGGCGGGTGGCCCGGGCGCGGCGCTCGCAGCACCCCCCGCTGCTTGATGCCGTGTGCTCGTCACGTCGGCCTCCGCCCGACAGCCGTCCAGTAACCATTTCCCCGTTGCTTATACTTTTAAGATCTGACTCGTTTGCTTCTATCTATAGACTCGGCTCAAAACCAGCACAAAGCGGGCCTCTGATGGATCGTTATGAAACTGTTGAGGGAGGTAGCTAGTTTATACGTTTTTTTTATGATTACCTATTATAATTGATTAATTTTCATTATTCTTCTTTTTTTTTTGTATTATCGCGGTATTATTACCTTATAATTAGGAAACTTCTTTGATGTATGAATTATTATATTTTAGCTAAAAATAAAGTTGGTTTAAAATATTCTGCGGTTGTTTCTTTTGTACATTTCCCGGGAGCTTTGTAGTGCGCACCATCTACGCTGCTGTGTTTTTCATTGAAAATACGAGAAATTAAAATAGGGGAAAAAATGGACGTTGTTGATGAATAATTAAGAATAAACACTGAGCCGTGATGACTCGGGGGGTCCGGGAATCTACCACGTGCTCGATGGTAGAGGCACACTTTGAGGAAACCGGCATATCTGAAGAAACGTCAGTATTGTGAATGCAAACATGTGATATCCAAGTGGTTGAGGTCGCTTAATGATGAAGAGACTGAGACTTACAACGCATAAAATAACACATACTCTCACAAATATACACACGCACAATACTAACACACTGATACACGCATGCATAACCCACAAACACACAAACGCAATCATTTTACTAGTAATAACGATTTACACATAATTCAATCTTCTTTTACCTGAACAGTGTAAAGTTATGGGAGAGCGAAATGTCCTTAAAAGGACATAACACGCTTAAAAGGAGGTTTCAGCCGCAGCTTATTATTAACGAATAATTTTGTAAAAGAAATGAATAAATTATTATTTTTTTGGGGTATTTCAAATTATTATTATTATTATATCTGAGAAATTAAAAAAAAACGAGCGAGCCTCGTGCAGTAGTCGCATACGACGTGTAACATCTGACATGTTATCCTACTATGGAATTGAGATGAAATATTGTCATATTATTGGTCGATAATATTCTAAGCGTGAAAATATATGTAATTCTATATTGAGGCGCGCGCTTGCTCGTGCATGGTTCATTCCAGTCGAGGTAAATACGCAGAAGTAACTTAAATCCTAAAAAAAGATGAATCGGGTATGTTTGGAAATAATTTTTTATCCAATAATTAATTCTTTAATAAAAAAAATATTTAATTAACACTCGCACGCCTTGAGTAATACAATTTTTTATCAAAAATAATTATTCTAATTTAATTTGGAGAAGAGCGGAGACGATAGACTTAAGATAACTAAATACGATAATATAACATGATATTGTATTGACAGCGACTGGAAATAATCTAAAAGTATGAATATATATGCGTATTGAAATATTGTATCTATATATAGATATACAATATTTCAATACGCATAACATACAATAATAAATACTTACGCACGTACATACATACATTTATATTTATTTAAATATATAATAATGAGGAAGGCGTAGTTTCATATAATGCAAGGCTAAGCACATGAGCAAATCTGTATATAGGAGCACATTGACTAATCATTACTTTATTCAAGGTTCAGTAGTCTTTCAGTATTCAGTAGGAAAATAGTATTGAAATTAGTAACAAGTCAATAAAGACAAGGTAACAAGTCTTATAGTCATTGGGTTACTGTCTCGCCACCACGTACAAACCAATATTACAACGGTTGTGAAAGCTGATTTATGTCATTTTATTTAACAAACAATATATTACCTAAGAAGCACAGATCTTGTTCTTCTTGAGTCCAAAGAGAATATAAATATAACCACTACTTTCTATTGCATCCTCTAATAAGTCTGTAGTTCTATTATTGTGTGTGTCCCTTCTCTTTATCTCCTTCTCTTTCCTTCCCGACATAAGCAGCGACTAAGGGAGAAGCCTTGAAGTTAGCGATGGCTACCGACAGATGTGTGGTACCACCACATAATCTTAACACAAATTATCTAGGGGCGCTGGTCTCAGTGGCTATCATGAGGAATGTGTGCTCGTCTGAAAACCTAACTGAAACAAGGTGCCTTCTTAAAAATCTATAAAAATTCATCAATTAAGGGCTCAAAATTGTTTTTGCAAATTCTTAAATCTGTAATAGATGCAAAATTCAAGTTTTGTATAGAAAATCATAAATATTAAGACATCTGTTATCAGCGCCATCTCTTACAAGAAAGATAAATTAAGTGAGCTTCACCTACTGGCAGAAATGAACTATTCTAACTATCTACTATAATATAGTGCCCTCTATGTGTTCAAACATGAAATTAAGAAATATGTCGTTGCACTGACGTCTACATTTTGAGGCACGAGCGACCTATAGTAAAACGCCATCTTTTTTTTGATGATATAATATACATAACATAGATAAACACTCACTCCCGCTTGTTACCCATGTAGGGGTGTCTATTTATATCTTCTCCGGGAGATGGAACGTGACGGAAAGTTGTTTCTGAAAATGTAAAAGTATTCACCACATTATCTGTTCAATTCTGAAAATCTGGACGGAAGATCATTTATGCCTTTGCGACAGAACTCTGGGTATCTGGAGTCTACAACGGTCTGTCGAGCAGCGTGAGGTCTTTCGTTATCATGGAGCATCAATAACGAAGATCGGTTCACGAGTCGTGGAGTTTCGCCATAATAGTGAATTACACCATAAAGTGACCACCAAACAGTCACCATCATTTTTCTATTAGTGAGCTTCGCTTGAGGACATTGTTCCAGCTTTGTTGTTGTTTTCTTTTTTACTCTGTCGTTAAAACTGTAGGTATACGACAAAATAGGTGCGATTATAGCGCAAACTAAAGTAAAACAACAAATATTTTTTCTTCATTGTTGGCCATGTGTGAGTCGCGCCTCTGCTATGAATACTAAAAAGAATTAAGGAAAATACAATATTTTTGTATCTACGAAACACTGAGATATTGTGCGGTTGTACGGAACCCTCGTTTCTTTTCCGATATACGACAATGTGTTCTGTCTTAATAAAATCTGTATTAGACCACATTCTCACGCGAGTTTTATCATGTTGAGATAGATTGTTTTGATCAGCCTTTTGATAGTCCACAGCTGGACTTAGCCCTGTGGGCCGATTTGCCATAGACACCACGCTTGGCAGGCAGGCTGGCGATCGGAGCATCCGGCGCTTCTCATCACAGGATCGTCAACGGCCTGTGTATTTTGCCTGCTATTATTTTAGATGCTGTACCAACTAATAGAAAATTAAAAATTAAAAAAAATGCAAAATGCAAAAACCACGCGCTCAGGGCGCTCAATTTAGTACCATAGAGCGCGAGTGATCTGGGTTCGATCCTCGGTGCACTAAAATAGTCAATAGCAATTATTAAGTGCTGTATTTACCACGTACTCGCCGGTGAAGGAAAACATCGTGAGGAAAACTACATCTAAGAGAAATAATAAACAAATATTTCGAGGATATGTGAAGCCCACCAACCCGCACTGGAGCAGCGTGGCGAGCCCGTGTCGGCTCCTAAACCCTCTCTGATACTCGTATTTGAGAAGGAGGCATCTGCCCAGCTGTGGGTACTTACAGGCTGCTACTTTACTTTACTTTTACCAACTAATTGTCGGAGGCCGGTAAAATTTCGATGGCTTTTCCTTAGTCGCATCTCACGATACCGGGGGGAACAAAGAGGCTGCCGGATTCCCACACGGCTGCCACACGAAAAGGAGGAGCTTTGGCCTCTCTCTGGTACACTCCTTCTCTGGCTGATTTCGTGTGGGTAGGCGCCTCTCTCCTATTTCTGCTGCCAAATAGTAGTTCAACTTTAATGTTTCGGTTTGAAAGATATAGAGAGCCGGTAACAGTTAAGTGTGAGCCATTTCATCTGAGTCGTCAGGGGATTTTTTTTTTCATAGAAGAATGGCACAAACGTGCATGCGGCTCACCTGATGGCAAGTGATCACCGACGCCCACGAACATCGACAACACCAGATGCGCTGCCGGCCTTTAAGGAAGGAATAAGCTCTTTTCTCGAAGGTCCCTAAGTCGTAACTGTTCGGAAATACTGCTAGCGACAGCTGATTCCACGAAGTCGAAGTCCTTGGCTGATCTACGCGTGGTGGATGGATGACGTCGCATCAGTAAGCTGCGGCGATTTAAGTCAACGGGGGATTTACACATTTCCCGTCAGTAGGCTATTGAATGTTTGCCGCCCCTGCAAACCTCTGTAATTCAATACCCTAGCTTACATTCCTATTAATTACATTTTTTATTATTTATGTTCTATCGTCATAATTACATCAGCTTTCTCCCGTTGTTAGTATGATTGTGAGCTAAGAGTTCGTTGCGTCAGTTCCTAGATAATTCTTACAATTTAGAATATTTAGATTTAGACATAAGACATAAAGACATTTATTCCTACACTTAATCTATACACAGTACATGATACGGTGATGCATAATAATTATAAAAATAACATATCAAGAAAAAAATAAAAAATATGAATATGAAAGAAGAAAAAACCATGAAAATAATAATCACAAGGAATTTGTGAAATTTTATTAGATTTAGTAATATTTACTCAAGAAATAGACTTTGGGTATATTTCTGAGTGAAGAAAAGCCCAATAATATACTGCTTATGTACTAAAATACTGTAATTTTGTTAAATTTTCGTGGCATCTTATCTCCTTGTATATAATAATGTTTTTTTTATTTCTGTAATG
Organism: Bhutanitis thaidina; assembly: GCA_029286595.1. Lineage (NCBI taxonomy): Eukaryota > Metazoa > Arthropoda > Insecta > Lepidoptera > Papilionidae > Bhutanitis > Bhutanitis thaidina. The sequence continues at coordinate 343,433 of JAGSMS010000023.1, read as the reverse complement.
CTAAAAATTGTTTGACCCCAATTTGCTGCCCAAGGCCTACTCAGCCTGCTGGTAGATCCGCCACTCATTCAAGTTGTTTACGGGTGTCTGTGGACTCGAGTTGTTTACTATCAGATGGACTGTAAGATCGTTTGTCATCTGTGATGCAGACTCTACTTTCGGTCCCTAGTCTCGGGGATTTGGATCCAGTTATAACAGCAGCTTTCTCTCTCGTCCTACCCGTTACTGTCGACGATCAGCGGTACCAGCTGTTGTCTTGTTTTGCCAGAGAGCCAGTGCAGTTACCGGCTGTGTGGCGTTCCACATTAGTCCACAGGTGAGGCCGCATCTGGAACCTACTTCGGCTGAAGTTGTATGCAGGTGTACACGGGCTGGTGTAGCCACTTACCATAGAGTGAACTGTTAGTTCGTCTGTCTGCCCAATCCAATAGAAACAAATAGGTTGAAATGTAATGATTTCTTCTATTCACGCGAACACAACACATTTAGAATGAAACTATTATTTACGTATTTCATCGCGTTTAATTTTGTTTTTATATTCCCGCCGTGTCGAGTGCTTTACAGCAGCCGTGGTCACGGGGGACCGAAAATAAAAATTGGTATCTGTGTACCAAAATTTCAACTATAGACAGTTTCTGTGGTATACTTAAGGCCTATCGACCACATGGTAGAGCAGGCAGAAGCTTTGGATTTCCAGTTTGCATCCATTGTAACTGAGCCTAGCCTAACCCTATAGTTTCCCGTCGCTGGGCATGGTCCTGGAGATTGCCACGGGGATTCTAAGGCTTACCCTTCGTCGCTTCCAACGACAGCCTTGGGGAAAAAGATGGTGACAGATACGAACGAGAAGCATAATTCGTTCACTATTCTTGTACCTTATCCACTATGCCACAGGATAACATCGAACCCCGATCATTTTTGTGATTTTTCCTGGTGGCATATCGGTGAATGAACTTTGTACTGTATATTATGCAAAATATATTATTTTCAAAGTTTAACGACAATGTAAGCTACAGTATGGGGAAATGTGAACACGTCGCTGGTGCGGTCTCTGTGTGCCGCTTACTCTGTGCAAGGTTGCGCAAACCTCATAAAATCGTCGCCAAACATACTGTATAATGCACGAGTCGAGACCCGCCTAATGAGTGCGAGCGAGACAGAAATACAACGGAGCGGTACGTGTAGGCGAGACAGCGTGGCCAATGCAAATGCGCATCGCCACAGAGCGGGACGGAGCGATCCCGGACATGAAAAGATGAGGAGGAGGGGCGAGAGATGCTGTTGGTGAATTATTGAAGGCGGCGACCGCCCTTTGGGCTGCGAATGCCGGGGGCGTCCGGGGCCGACGGGGATGGTCGCGGGTAGCGGGGGCGAGTGCCGAGGGGCCGCGGGGGCCTCGCCGCCGCCACTTGCCGCTCGCCTTTCCACCGTCACACCAATTCGGAGCCCGCTGCGGCCATCTTGAGGCAACAGCAGTCGCGGGTGCAATGACCGTGATGCTCACTTGCTGGTGACTGTCGAACGGTGACCATCGCGAGGACGGTGACCACTAGTGGTTGGTGGGAGTGCCATGGAGGCAAGTGGTTGACCGAAAAAGGACACCAACAAACAGGTCGGTGTTAATTATATATTTTTAATACATATATTTCCATAGGCTCGTTATGTCCTGACGCCTTAGGGTAACTGAAATTACCTTTATTAAATAATTAACGTACTTTCCTTAATATGCAAAAAAGAGCTTACTTCTTAGTTTCATTACGACGAAGAATTCATGTAGAGTTATGAAAGCTTTTAATTTTCTCCGCGGTAAACTTTTTAAATTCGTACCTACCTACTGTGTTTCTCTCTTCCTCTCCTATAGCGGGGCTTATGTGAAGGCGGTAAATGAAATAAAGTTTAATACAGCATTAAAAAGAAAGGAATGAATGATCAAATTCTTTAATTAGGTAGACTTTTTTTTTTGGAGGAAGCTCTAGCTTCCTACTAATAATAACTCTAGTTATTAAAATTGATTGATTGATTGATTTATCTATACGTTATTGATAGATTATTAAATGCTATTTAATTTAATGAATGTCCGTCCGTCCCCTTAGTAATTAACTATGTACCAATCAACTGACTCACCAACTTGCGGATGAGTACAAAAAGCTATAATGAATACTGTTTTCAATGGATTACGTTTACCATAATTTAAATAACTTCATATAAAAGTGATTATCACCTATACGTATAAGACATTCCTTCTGAGATTAAACTACACATTTCGTTTCGGCACATTTTTCTCCTTCGACGTAAACGCTATGTATATCTGTAACTGAACCAGCGGCCCGCGCGGTCACAAGCTTTGTCTCAAAACAACTCTTAATTGAGATAAAAGGTATCCCATGCGCTGTACCATAATATCATCAACATCCCTTCCAAGTTTCGTTAACATCCGTTCAGCACTTTAAGCGTGATTGAACGACAAACACTTTAATTCTAAACATGGTAGAGCCAAGCGGCGGCTTTAGCTGCTGCCCGGGTTCCTACCACTACCTCGCAGAATACCGGCGTGAAGTAGAGGCATCTTATGCTTCTGCGTTTCGTTCGGTTAGTGAGGTAACTGGAGGCCTTCCCATCCCCCTCCTCATTCTCCCTTCCATCTCCCAAATATCCTGAAAGGCCGGCAACGCACCTGCAGTACCTCTGCTCTGATATTGCCGATGTACCTGGGCGACGGTAATCACTTACCATCAGGTAAACCGCTTGTTCGTTTGCCGCCTTTCAAAACACACAGATTTGTAATATTAAATAAAACATAGCCGTAAAATAAAATCATACAAACATGTAGATCATTTCATAGTTCAGTTCACCTAGGTAACGTACGTTATTACAATGTCGTTGATTAAAATCTAAATAAATATATTGAATCGAAAACAAATATTTAATCTCAAGGTATCTAGGAAAGAATCTGCAACCCCCTTTTATCCCCGTGGGTGTCGCAGTCCACGCCCAGCTTCAGCTTACAGCCCGTCTCTTTCGACATATCCGAAAATCGATGTTAAATCGAAAATCGCGTGAAAAATCTCGCCTTCCGGCACTTGAACAATACCCATTTCAAAATTTCACATATATACATTATATTTTTCATTATTCCCGTGATCTCACTACGAAGCTTTTTTTATCAGACTAGAGTTAAGATGCTAACAGACCACCTGGTGGAAAGTGAACACAGCAGCCTATGGACATCTGCAAGCAACTCCATGTGAAGGAGGTTACAGCTACAATTGCTCACAGAGCGTCATTACGTATACAGTGTACTGGCTCTCCAGTATCCTTCAAACGGGAACCCAACAATGGTTCCACTGCTGACGGCCCACGAAGAGCCGTGGTAGCCTATAGGGCTTTACTTTCATAGACCGCGAGTGACCCGGGTTCGACGCTCAGTGCTGGCACCACTGAAATTGGAAATTGCAACGCGCTCGGCGATGATGGGAAACATTGTTAGGAAACCTGCATGTCTGAGAAATAATAAAAAAAATATTATTTCGCGGACATCCGAAGTTCACCTACACGCACTGGCGGATCCCTCTGGGCTTCAAAACCCTCTCAGATATTTGAGAAGGAGGACCTGGTCCAGCTGTGGGCATGTATAGGCTGGTACTTTACCACTTTACCCGCAGAACTCAGAGAGGGCCTGTTCTGTGGTGTTAGCTAGGGTGTGGTTTTGTATTCGCATTGTACAGAATCCTTCTCGGGAAACCATTCTTTACACCAAAAACAATTTCACTGTATGTAATCTAAATTAACATCAACATTGCGTAATAAATATTTGTTAATCATTTCGTAGATTCATTTGTTGTTTACGTAATTGTGTCTTTTCCAACGGAGTAAATGTTTAATTAGAACAAAACACAGTTAACTTGCTAATATCGGAATGCAAGAATAATAAAAAATCTATAAAATACTCACTCATGACCTAATACCGGGGTGGTCAGAGATCCAGACGTTTTAGTCCTTTATACATACTTGTGGAGCAATAAATACATTGTTATGAGAAGCAAAATGACAAAGTATCGAAAGCTCGCAGATATAAAGAAGCCTTGTAACTTGGTGGAAAAGTTCAGCGTGGTCTTCATCCTGCATCGATCGTGATGTTGTGGGTGGTGTCTTACCACGGAGTCATGGGGCTTAATATTAATGAAAAAGTAGTAAAGACTTCGGCCAAAGTTTGTCAAGAGACAGTCTCTCTCAAAACCAGAGGTGTTGAAGGTGCGTTGCCGGCCTTTAAGGATATTTGGTAGAGGGAAGGGAGGCAATGGTGACAATAATGAATGGGGCACTGGAAAGAAAGGGAATGAAAGTAAACGTTAATAAGACAAAGGTTATGGTGTTTGAAAGAGAGGAGAGGATGACGGAAGTATGTATCAAGATTAGGGAAGATAGTTTAGAGCAAGTGAATGAGTTTGTTTACTTGGGAACAATGTTTACGAGAGATGGAAGGTACGAATGTGACATTGAAAGGAGAGCGATGGCAGGTGATATGGTGAATGGGGCGTTGCATACATTTATGAACAGCCAGACGATATCTCACAAAGCTCGTTTGGCTGTGCATAGAGGGGTTTTGGTACCATCACTAACATACAGAAGCGAAAGCTGGGTATGGCAGAAGAGGCATGAAAGCAGGATAAATGCAGTAGAAATAAGAGTGTTAAGAAGTAAGATAACTGACAGGGAGAGGATGAATGAAAGTAGGTTGACGAAACAAATATATGAGGCGTGTAAATGGTAGAGTAGGGAGAGGAAGAGCTAGGCGAACATTTCACGATCAAATCGGAGACGTTCTGAAAAAAGCCCAGGTCAAGAGTACTCTAAACCAACGAGCATGCATGCGAAGATTGATGAAATTGGGAGAAGCGAAAGACAGTCAGGACCGTAGCAAGTGGAAGAAGATTGTCTCTGCCTACTGCCTAGGATGAGGAGGGGGATGTGGAGGGGGAGTGGGCCTCCGGATATATACATAAGATGCCTTTACTTCACGTCGGTATTCTGCGCGGTAGTGGTACCAACCCGGAGGAGCCGGCCCATTCGAGCAGCGGCAGAAGCCGCCGCTTGGCTCTCTCAGGCGAGCCCTCTCACCGGCGAGAGGCGTAGGACCGTCGCAAGATGTGGCGACGACCTGCACAGCGCTGCGGCAGGTGGCTCAGGACCGTGCTCTGAGGCTAACTTGGAAAAGTCCACAACTGAACATAGGCTACCTTTAACATGTTTTAGGTTTCTTATTTTTACATACACATATCGCGGCTGATCGGCCATACAAATAATTGTTCGCGCGGGAATCGAATGTGCGATCCGCAGCACCACAGCGAAACGCTTAACAAGTGCACAACCGAAACTATTCAGTAACGTCTGTTAGTTATCTCTGCATTAAGCTAATCCTTAACATCTTAACACTTCTCCGACGCAGTTGTTGTGAGGGATTAACAGCAATACATTTAATCCTTCCGGCTGCCTCTGTTAACCGATATATTTGCAAACTTGGCATTATCCGGTTGTCACAAAGACGCCGCCAGGAAGCGACGACTGCAGCGGACTCGTTACGTAAAAACCAGGATTATGCGATCCCACTTCCGAAGTCGCGTTTGTACGTTTGTACGTTATTGTGGTACGTCGAAAGATTTGTCGTCTCTGTCATTCTGTAGTTACATTATTGTACTAGTTTCATCCGAGTGGAAAATGTTAGCCAATGTCTTATTTATGTATTCCTTCCTTCCATCATTGACAGCGTGTAAATAGTCCACTGCAGAATATAGGCCTCTACCGTTATCACTACGCCCACCACGCACCTCAGAACCTGCACATCATTGGTCTGCTTAATTTCGATTCTGTTATTTCCGATTCCGATTCCGATCTGTCGGTAACTATTGCGATTTTCAAGGCTTCTCCATTAGGCCTCTTACGCAGAAATTTAAAAAAAAAACAAAAACATCACATAAGATAAAAAAGGCCATTTGACTTTTGATTTATGTTTTCTATAGCGAAGAATTCTACTATCGCAAACGTCCATTTTGATTTTGATTTTTAAAGTTGTTAATTATGAATATAAACACGTAAGACTTCCCGTTCAACATCTTTAATGTCTGGATGTAATAATAAAAAAAATATTTTGAGGTTATGTCAGATCCACCAACCTCCGTTACATCATTTAAGTCACACATACCTAATAAACTGTCTAACACATGTCTGCCTACACCTTATAATATTGTAGAGAATTCATAACTCATTCAAGGCTTCCCTCCAAACTTACATTCCTGTTCAATAGCTTGATCGAAATCTATTACCTCTTTACAGTTGCCTTAACAAGTACCATGGCAGTCGTGTTGGAAGACATAAAACATATCATCGACCCTCCGGAGGGCTAATTTAATCGCCCTCCGACCCTCAGAGGGCGGAGGCTTAAGCCACCTGAGGGGCGGTCAGGTGTGATGGCTCAGACATAGATAGGGGTGATTTTTTAATTATTAAAGGTGTAAATGGGTTGTTACAATTTTAAATGGCATTTTTTTTTAATTCTAAATACAGTAGATTATTATTTGCGTGTTATATAAGATACTAGATTCAAAATACGCTGGTCCCCTCTCTTTCTATTGACTTTCTTCTTTCTTTGAGAGCTTTTTAAAAAATAAGCTCTAGCGTCCGTATACCCCTTATAGGCGTGGTCAGATTTTGTCGTTTCAACCCAGGTTTCGCAGTTATTTCAGGTCTTCATCATAGCTTATTTAGGACAGCATGGCAGCCGTCAGCCGAGCCTGTCGCCGTCTTAGTGTCCAGGCCAACGACACAAATCGTGCATAAGTATCGAAAACCTTGTCAACCGTTTCGGAAGCTGCTGACATTACCACCCGTGAAGCATTCCATCTTATTAGATAAATCTGTTAGTTATCTCTGCATTAAGCTAATCCTTAACATCTTAACACTTCTCCGACGCAGTTGTTGTGAGGGATTAACAGCAATACATTTAATCCTTCCGGCTGCCTCTGTTAACCGATATATTTGCAAACTTGGCATTATCCGGTTGTCACAAAGACGCCGCCAGGAAGCGACGACTGCAGCGGACTCGTTACGTAAAAACCAGGATTATGCGATCCCACTTCCGAAGTCGCGTTTGTACGTTTGTACGTTATTGTGGTACGTCGAAAGATTTGTCGTCTCTGTCATTCTGTAGTTACATTATTGTACTAGTTTCATCCGAGTGGAAAATGTTAGCCAATGTCTTATTTATGTATTCCTTCCTTCCATCATTGACAGCGTGTAAATAGTCCACTGCAGAATATAGGCCTCTACCGTTATCACTACGCCCACCACGCACCTCAGAACCTGCACATCATTGGTCTGCTTAATTTCGATTCTGTTATTTCCGATTCCGATTCCGATCTGTCGGTAACTATTGCGATTTTCAAGGCTTCTCCATTAGGCCTCTTACGCAGAAATTTAAAAAAAAAACAAAAACATCACATAAGATAAAAAAGGCCATTTGACTTTTGATTTATGTTTTCTATAGCGAAGAATTCTACTATCGCAAACGTCCATTTTGATTTTGATTTTTAAAGTTGTTAATTATGAATATAAACACGTAAGACTTCCCGTTCAACATCTTTAATGTCTGGATGTAATAATAAAAAAAATATTTTGAGGTTATGTCAGATCCACCAACCTCCGTTACATCATTTAAGTCACACATACCTAATAAACTGTCTAACACATGTCTGCCTACACCTTATAATATTGTAGAGAATTCATAACTCATTCAAGGCTTCCCTCCAAACTTACATTCCTGTTCAATAGCTTGATCGAAATCTATTACCTCTTTACAGTTGCCTTAACAAGTACCATGGCAGTCGTGTTGGAAGACATAAAACATATCATCGACCCTCCGGAGGGCTAATTTAATCGCCCTCCGACCCTCAGAGGGCGGAGGCTTAAGCCACCTGAGGGGCGGTCAGGTGTGATGGCTCAGACATAGATAGGGGTGATTTTTAATTATTAAAGGTGTAAATGGTAGAGTAGGGAGAGGAAGACCTAGGCGAACATTTCACGATCAAATCGGAGACGTTCTGAAAAAGCCCAGGTCAAGAGTACTTAAACCAACGAGCATGCATGCGAAGATTGATGAAATTGGGAGAAGGAAAGACAGTCAGGACCGTAGCAAGTGGAAGAAGATTGTCTCTGCCTACTGCCTAGGATGAGGAGGGGATGGAGGGGAGTGGGCCTCCGGATATATACATAAGATGCCTTTACTTCACGTCGGTATTCTGCGCGGTAGTGGTACCAACCCGGAGGAGCCGGCCCATTCGAGCAGCGGCAGAAGCCGCCGCTTGGCTCTCTCAGGCGAGCCCTCTCACCGGCGAGAGGCGTAGGACCGTCGCAAGATGTGGCGACGACCTGCACAGCGCTGCGGCAGGTGGCTCAGGACCGTGCTCTGAGGCTAACGTGGAAAAGTCCACAACTGAACATAGGCTACCTTTAACATGTTTTAGGTTTCTTATTTTTACATACACATATCGCGGCTGATCGGCCATACAAATAATTGTTCGCGCGGGAATCGAATGTGTGATCCGCAGCACCACAGCGAAACGCTTAACAAGTGCACAACCGAAACTATTCAGTAACGTCTGTTAGTTATCTCTGCATTAAGCTAATCCTTAACATCTTAACACTTCTCCGACGGAGTTGTTGTGAGGGATTAACAGCAATACATTTAATCCTTCCGGCTGCCTCTGTTAACCGATATATTTGCAAACTTGGCATTATCCGGTTGTCACAAAGACGCCGCCAGGAAGCGACGACTGCAGCGGACTCGTTACGTAAAAACCAGGATTATGCGATCCCACTTCCGAAGTCGCGTTTGTACGTTTGTACGTTATTGTGATACGTCGAAAGATTTGTCGTCTCTGTCATTCTGTAGTTACATTATTGTACTAGTTTCATCCGAGTGGAAAATGTTAGCCAATGTCTTATTTATGTATTCCTTCCTTCCATCATTGACAGCGTGTAAATAGTCCACTGCAGAATATAGGCCTCTACCGTTATCACTACGCCCACCACGCACCTCAGAACCTGCACATCATTGGTCTGCTTAATTTCGATTCTGTTATTTCCGATTCCGATCTGTCGGTAACTATTGCGATTTTCAAGGCTTCTCCATTAGGCCTCTTACGCAGAAATTAAAAAAAAAAAACAAAACATCACATAAGATAAAAGGCCATTTGACTATCGATTTATGTTTTCTATAGCGAAGAATTCTACTATCGCAAACGTCCATTTTGATTTTGATTTTAAAGTTGTTAATTATGAATATAAACACGTAAGACTTCCTGTTCAACATCTTTAATGTCTGGATGTAATAATAAAAAATATTTTGAGGTTATGTCAGATCCACCAACCTCCGTTACATCATTTAAGTCACACATACCTAATAAACTGTCTAACACATGTCTGCCTACACCTTATAATATTGTAGAGAATTCATAACTCATTCAAGGCTTCTCCATTAGGCCTCTTACGCAGAAATTAAAAAAAAAACAAAACATCACATAAGATAAAAAGGCCATTTGACTATCGATTTATGTTTTCTATAGCGAAGAATTCTACTATCGCAAACGTCCATTTTGATTTTGATTTTAAAGTTGTTAATTATGAATATAAACACGTAAGACTTCCTGTTCAACATCTTTAATGTCTGGATGTAATAATAAAAAATATTTTGAGGTTATGTCAGATCCACCAACCTCCGTTACATCATTTAAGTCACACATACCTAATAAACTGTCTAACACATGTCTGCCTACACCTTATAATATTGTAGAGAATTCATAACTCATTCAAGGCTTCCTCCAAACTTACATTCCTGTTCAATAGCTTGATCGAAATCTATTACCTCTTTACAGTTGCCTTAACAAGTACCATGGCAGTCGTGTTGGAAGACATAAAACATATCATCGACCTCCGGAGGGCTAATTTAATCGCCTCCGACCTCAGAGGGCGGAGGCTTAAGCCACCTGAGGGGCGGTCAGGTGTGATGGCTCAGACATAGATAGTGATTTTTAATTATTAAAGGTGTAAATGGGTTGTTACAATTTTAAATGGCATTTTTTTTAATTCTAAATACAGTAGATTATTATTTGGGTGTTATATAAGATACTAGATTCAAAATACGCTGGTCCCTCTTTCTATTGACTTTCTTCTTTCTTTGAGAGCTTTTAAAAATAAGCTCTAGCGTCTGTATACCCCTTATAGGCGTGGTCAGATTTTGTCGTTTCAACCCAGGTTTCGCAGTTATTTCAGGTCTTCATCATAGCTTATTTAGGACAGCATGGCAGCCGTCAGCCGAGCCTGTCGCCGTCTTAGTGTCCAGGCCAACGACACAAATCGTGCATAAGTATCGAAAACCTTGTCAACCGTTTCGGAAGCTGCTGACATTACCACCCGTGAAGCATTCCATCTTATTAGTTTCAGTTCATAAAAAAATTCTCCCGCGAGATGCGACTGAGACACAAATGGTCAAGAAATATTGGATATACAAGTGATGATGGCAATGATTCACTGAAGTCCTCGGACGGACCATCCTGCAGCAACGTCCTCACTAGTGTCGGTTGCACGTAGCTTGGCAGTTGGCTTCGATAATGTCACCGGTCTGCTTATTTTGGTCTGGTTACCTACGAGACTACTGTCGGTAGTCTTTGCAATTTTAAAGTATTTTCCCTTAGTCGCCTTTTACGGTACCCCCGAGAACAGAGCTTAAGCCGATTCCTCTCGGCAACACCTGCAGCACCTTCTCCTTATCAAACTCATAGTAAATTTCTATCAGATCGTCCAGTTCCACAGTCATTACGCCATCAGAAGCTTCAAGTATAACATTTAACAATATGCAAAATATTTTTGATAATTCATTGTCGTTTATCGTTGCTAGAATTCTTATATAATTTGGTCCAAGCATGTTTGCTTTGAACATTGATCGAGGAATGTTTTCTCCAAATTGAAACTCTCGATCATGGTAAGCTAGTTCATCTGGCATTGTTTTTTACCCACCATCTTCCTCGACGGTCGGTGTTAATGTCTACATCTTCTATATACATAACAGTATAGTTACTTTTGGTAGTAAAAAGGTCTTGTCTGTCGATGTAGTGATTTTATTCCAAAAATATTGTATTGATATTGTTTGAATAAATTCACTTCATCCAGTATCGTGTGCCAAAATCGAATGTAGGTCAAAACGGTAAAATCACGTACAGCTGGAAGTATCAAGGTTTGCTTTGGATAGAATCTTGAATATCTTCTGAAGTACTGTCAATTGTTGCCACGTCTTCTTTTTCGATTTTATCTGAATCATAAATTTGTTTTCCGAGAGAGAAGAGAGGACGTCAAGAATGATTATAACTTCCCTACAGTTCCAATACAGATGACGTTAGTGGAAACGCATGGGATTGTATCGACTCCACAAATATTTAAGGAATGATTAACACATGGACTGGACAGAGCTTTTGGATTGACTTCGCGGTGACTTTTTCCTGGTACTCCTCCATGTACACCTGACATTAAATAGGCATTAAGTCCGTCAAATCCAGCCCATATTTTTCCGGATATCAATAAAAACCCAATAAGCATTCTCGAACTTCCACAATATTGTCTTCTACTCGAACGAATCTAATTACTTGATTCACTGGTCAGTTCACTTCCATCCGCAATGCGCTGCTTTTCTATATCTGCAAGATTTTTTTTTATATATTTCTTAAGTTGCTTAAGCTTTTGACAAGTAAGAAGGTTCCAGCGGACTCTTCGAGTTTTTAACAATGCTCTTTCAATACTGAATCACATTTCGCTATTAATTGCAAAATTTCTAAGAAATTTCATGATGACCGACTTCGTATTGGATGTGTTCAACAGAAAAGAATGTTAAAAAATATTTTTCTACGGCTAATTCCAATGTAAAAAGTCGAGTGACCAGTGTCGACCTTTATGTCTACAGTTTGAAACAAAAGTTGCTTAAATCTAGACGGCTCTACTTTGTATTAATACTCATAAAATGTATTATTAATTATCTTGACTAATTTTGTACTCGTCCGGGGTAGCACCACGGCCATGCTGAATACCGGCGTCATCTTGTGCTTCTGTGTTACGTTCGGCGTGTTTGTCTCTTTTGACCCTTTCCAAGTCTTTAGTATTTTTGTTAGAACATTAATAAATCATCGGTAAGCTCATCACTGCACACGTGTGGAGCCTCCAACTGCCGACTTTTGCTGAACCTATTGAGGCCGTATCAGGGATTTGATTAAAAAGGACTTCTCGAGATTCAGAGGCCCACTGGGAGATTGCCATGAAGTTTCCAAAGGTTTCCCTTAATCCCATGGTAAGAAAGGAGTGGCAGAGTGTTCCAACTCTCCCACGCGGTTTAATAAATACTCGTAAGTTATGCACCATGTCATATTTACTACTAGATTCAAATAAGTAAATTATCGTAGATGCTTATTGTTTGTGACACAGAGCCAAGAACTGCTGCATGACCTCGTTCAATGGTTCCTTAACCTCTGCATGCAGGTTACTACATAATTAGAGATAGAGAATCTTCCTCCAAATTAGGAGACTCGAGTACGAGCTCCTATGTAGAGGGCTCTTACCAATAAATTTCTCGAAACTTATGTACGATTTGTATCGTTCGACTGGACACTAAGACGGCGACAAGCTCACCACCTGTCACGTTGTCCCAAATAAGCACTGTCTGAAAAGAAAAGTTACATGAAAGGAAATTTCTGCGGAGTTTCTTTCACCTGCTTCTGGTCACACGCGACAGAGAGACCTCATTAAGAAATGGAAAAATTGACGTTCGACAAGTTCACAATTGTTTACTCTCTGTCGAAGAATGAATTCTTACATTTGATTTCTTCTATGCCCCGAGGCAGGATTACTTCCCCACAGATTAGCAGCGTAAAGTTGATGACGCTTCTTCGCTACGGTGTGATGAGTGACTGGAAACTGTCAGTTTAAAACGTCGTAGAGCCAAGCGGCTTCTCGAATGGGCCGGTTCGACCGGATTGATACCACGGCCTCCTAGAACACCGGCGTGTAGTAGGCATCTCGTGCTTCTGCGTTTCGTTCGGTGATTGAGGTAACCGGAAGCCCAAACCCCCTTCCCATCCCCCTCCTCATCCTCCCTCCCATCTCCCTAATACCCTTAAAGGCCGGCAACGCACCTGCAGCACCTCTGGTGTTGCAGATGTACGTGGGCGACGGTAATCATTTACCGTCAGGTGAACCGCTTGCTCGTTTGTCGCGTTTCCCATAAAAAAAAAAGTTATCTTCCTACGCAGCGTCTCTTTACTAAGCGTACGTTCGTACGTACGTTCGGGACCTCCTCTGTCTCCCCAATAACTGAAATATAATAACACTAGCTTCGAGTTAAATACTTCGATTGGGCCGGTGGGTTGAACTCCTACACCTAAACTCGCGGATCGCTTGTCAAGTGAAAGCCGCAACTGTCCGACCGTCACGCTTCAATCCGGCGGAGCCGCGCGCCCCGTGCCCGCGGTCCTCGCCAAATATTTGCCGCTTGTAATTGATTCAACTGTCGAGGGAGATGGATTTAACCAGTCTTAATCATCCCATCTCTCTACAATAGATAATAGAGGAGATGTTTAAATTGTGTAACGTTACGTAAATGACATAGACTATGTTGGTATAGTCGATTTAGTCGTTTCAAATAATCAAAAATAATTTTAATGCTCGATATCAGATGCTTAGGGACATAGGTAAACGATTCGTTATGAGAAAAAAAAACCATTTACCCGGTTACCGGAAGCGCGCCCTGTTGAAACCTTGTCAAATCATAATTCGTCCTCTACTCGACAGTCTACGATACAACAAAGCTTTGATGGGAATTGAACGGGTAGGAAATTATAAGCATTGAAATCTGCTTCATGCTATTGGATCGCATATCCGTACTGTAGTAATAAAATAAATGCAAAAGTAACTCTAATTATCACGAAACTAACTGAAGAGTATTGTTTGAAACGGAACGGATTTTCATCGCGTTGAATTTTAGTTTCTATGTTCACGACGTTTCAAGTGGTTTACGCCACCGGTGGCCACGGGTGGTCTGAGGTGGCGTCATGACCTCCTGATGTCATGGTTAACTCGGGCTACCTTCAGCTTATAAAAATTTATTAAGATCCGATCGATCTACGCTGGATCACAGTAACTTGAGGTCGTGCAGTGGTAGGTGGTAGCTTCATTACAAATGTGTAGTGTTCGCGGAAATACAAGAATGCACGTGGGAGAATCAAGTGGTGGCTTTGGCTGATACTCGTATGGGCCAGATCTACCCTGTCCACAGCTCCACGGCCCCTCCAGAATACCGGCGTGAGGTAGACGCATCTTCCCCCTGCAGATCCTCCGGTGTTGCAGATATACGAGGACTTCGGTTATCACTTACCGCTTTACTATCATCTTGCAACTTTTTCGGACCAGATTTATTATTGTCACCTAGCCATATTGCTAGCTTGCTAAAGATAGATAGATAGACGCTCTATTGCACACCAAAGAAAAAAAAACAGCATAAACTAATAATATTAAACAGTTAAACATGAGAGCTGGTACAATGGGCGGTTTTATCTCTAAACGCGATCTCTTCCAGACAACCTATGGATGGACAGGTTTGTTAAAAATGAATTTGGAACTTGCATAAAAGCAAGGCTTAAATCAAAGTTACATAAAGCTTTATCGAACACGATTCAAGTTCAAATTGTTTTACTCTTAAGACTGACACTAGTTGACGAAAAGTATTTAGCACATATGAATTTCCATGGAGATAAGACGATAAAATAATTATGTCGCCATTTAAATAATAAATAATTTCAAAATGTTGAAGAGCGCGCAATTATAATTCAACTAAAGAAGTAGTTGAGTTTAAAGTTTAAAGTTGATGATCAGATGATGTACTTTGTGCTTCGGCTGTAGAACTTAATTTTAGTCGTTCACCTTCTTCAGATTTCACAAAATTAGAAACATATAAACCTTGCATTAAATAACTCTAAATGAGTATTGTTTGTGTCTACATTTGAAATGAAAACACCATTTACGCATTTTATCTCGGGCTTCCCCCTTCAGCTTTTAGTTGTTAATTTTGGGTGTGTAATGTTTTTTTTTCAATTTTGTTAGCGTAAATACAAGAAATCATTATTACTGTCCACACTTCTATTAGAGATATTTAATTTCAAAATTCTAACAATGTAGCTCCGGGCGTCGAGTGGATTCCTTTTATCTCTCTAGCGCTCCGTCACTTATTGTTTAACAATTTGTTTGAGTTTTTATAACATGTTAATAAATTAGATATCCTTATTTCTCATATTGCTCTTAATATTTTATAATATTACGTTCTTGTAACTATATATTCATATTTACTTCGTTCGAGTCCAGTATGTAGAACCGGTATTTAGTCCGGTATGGAAATGGTCTTATTAAAAAAAAAAATGCTTTTCGTCTCGTACCAGCCAAAGATATTTTTTGTTTTATTTATTTATTCTTTATCGTGTCCCTAAAAATAAAGAATACAATGGGCGGACTTAATGCCTTTTGGCATTCTCTACCAGTCAACCCTGGGTGAGAAAGAAAACATGTTGGCAGGTTGAAAATAAATAATATATTATAGTAATTATAAATATTAAATACATAACCCTTATAATATACTTACATACTTATAACATATATAATACACTATATATAAACATGTAATACATACATAAACTCGTTAAATATGAAGGGGGAAGTCTCAGATGGCATTTGCCTTCAGATAGTGACGACGGAGCAGGGTTTTGAGAGTTTTTATTAGGAGCTTTCTTGATATCACCGGGGAGAGCGTTCCAAAGAAGAGTGGCTTGTACGATGATATGACTATTTTTTTTTGTTTCAACTCAACCAGCTGGACTCACGATACCTCCCTCAACGATACGATTTGGCTGTTGGTATCGGTGTAAAATCGGAAAGCCGGCTTTCCTTGCCTCCATGCACAGTGTCAACGATTGTATGTATGTGTATATTCACGCCTTGTTCCCAACGGGGTAGGCAGAGACAATCTCCTTCCACTTGCTACGGTCCTGATATAAGTGTTTCGCTTCTTCCACTTTCATCAATCTTCGCATGCATGCTCATTGGTTTAGAGTACTCTTGACCTGGCCTTTTTTCAGAACGTCTCCGATTTGATCGTGAAATGTTCGCCTAGGTTTTCCTCTCCCGACTCGCCTCATATTTTTGTTTTATGTGTCAACGATTTATGCAATAAAATTCCAAATAATAATTTGAAGTTTGCCGTGAAGGCAGGGGAAAGTGGATTCCAGTGGCAGCCTGTAAGCCCGCCAATGTCGCACTGTTGAGGACAGGCCTCCTCTAAATATTTGAGAAGGCTTACAGTAGCGGCCCCCTTTTGATGACCGTTTTGACATTATTAATATTATTATTGGTAGTGTTGTGACACGTTTCAAATAACTATCGAAAAAAATATGGTCTACGAGTCGCACCTAGTTGGCCGGAGGCACTAGTGACGGACAAATCTACAGTACACGCCATTTTTTATGACAAATATATATTATTTCACTTTCAAAGTTTCAAATTCATTGGTGCATAATGTAAGTCCATGTATAATATACATAACGTAATGATGTCAATAATATACGTATATAATATCAAGTATCCTAAAAAGACAAAAAAAAGAAATACTAAATAAATTTTGGTTCTTAAAGCAGATAGGACAAATTATATTTAAATTAGTTGGCTCTTTATACCTTAAGTTTAAACACCAGTTATGCTAAATAATGCTCTTGTTTTTTCCGTGGGGTGGGGACCTGGTGATCTGTAATACAGGCCTTTTATGCCTATCTCAGACACCAGCTCCTCACACATCCTAGACTATGAAAACACCGATATCTAAATGTATATTAATTTTTCATTAGATAATAATGTATGGTCTGTTTTTGTGGGGAGAAAATAAACAAATATTATTATTATTATATTTTTATGTCTGTTCGTACTTCACGTTACTATTGTTCAGCAATTGTTCCTTCGAACGTAGTTGTTCACCTTTTTCAGAGTTTCAGACAAACGACAAAACATCATCATAGGACTTGTGACATGTCCCAGAATATGTTTTTTTCTTTCTCAGACGTACACCTTTTTTACCTGACAAAGTCGTAATGTTGTTCATCGTCGCCGCGCAACGTGGTCAATTCTGCACTTGAAATTGCAATTAAAAATTTCAGTGTCGCCGGCACCGTGGCCACGAACCCAGGTCACTCGCGTACTAACACAAATAAAGAGAGCGCCGTAACCACTAAGCTACCACCGCTCTAAACCACAGCTGGACATAAGCTTCACCAAGGAAGTATTTCTTGAAACGTTTACCCTTTTTCACCACCACACTAGGGTTCGCAACTTAAATAGGCGAAGGAGAAGAAGGTTATCGGTTCTATTGACCCTCAGAATCTTTTTCAGAGCAGTATTCCATGCCGGCATCCTCCTTCTCCGGTTAAGACAAGAATCAAATTATATCTCAACTAACTCCCGCACGCGACTTCGTCCGCATACAAAATTCATTGTAAATAATGAAGTCCATTATTGACATAAGGATGTATTTTACTAAGAAGTAATTTCATTTCAAATGTGTAGTGTTGGCGTGAATACAAGAAATCATAATGATTTATTATCATTATAGAATTAATTTGTGAGGAAGAACAAGCGCTCCATTGATTGTTTCTCGAACTACAGATTCACTTAACACGCAAGTTCGAATGAATAAATGATGTGGCCCGATTACTGGAGAAGAGGAATGATTGGTGTCGCTCTCGTCGGTGACCGTGCGTTGCTATGTGAACAGCATACCTGACTTAGAGCCTGGGCTCTAATCGAATCGCAGAAATAAATAGAAATGTCAATATTTTTGTAACACACGAATGTTCCGATTTTTCTGGTATGGGTGCGTTGTTGCGTCCAGTGTCTCTGACAATGCATTCAACCCTTCCTCCGATCTTGTTGCGAAGAGTTACACCAGACACGGGTAGATGAAGAGGAGAGAGTGCCCCTGTGTTCACCATTTCACTTGCGGCACTATAACACGTCCTGCGCAAGGATGAAAAGGAGTGGCAGAGGCTTAAGCCGTTAGAGTTTTATTTTAATTTTTTTTTTAAATAATACTAGCAATGCTATTTAACTAACATTACTAATATTCCTGTTAACCTTCCAACTAAGCATTAGAGCTTTGTATTTGGAGTGGTTCACGCAATAGTCGAATGGTGGGTTCGAACCTGCGACCTTATGTTTCGCAGTCCGCACCCTAACCCATTAGGCTATTGGCGCTTTAAACTTTTTGAAAGAAATGTCCCAACCAGGCCCTGTCCCCATTAATAATTTTTTTTTCCTATGCATAGTGTACTCAAGAAATTCGAAATACGTCCAAACAAAATCTAAAACGTCATAATTCGTCACAAAATCTGTCATTTAGCGGTGATCCCTCTTAAATCGAATTAGCACGATCTGCCGGTTGACAATGCGGACACGTCATCCGGTCGCAGAGCGCCTGGGTTCGAAGCCGCGGGACGGAAACGACGGTTGACGTTAAGTGGTGCCCGCGGGACACAGGGGCAAAGGGGGGAGTTTAAAATTAAAATTATTTTGATTTCTATGCTTAGTAAAAAATATCTTAAATGAGAAAGTTTCTGTCTGTTACGTTTTCACGGCGAAACCGCTGAACCGATATTGATAAAATTTTGTCTGAAGATACCTTGAACCCCGGGGAAGGGTATTACTTTTGATATCGGCTACACATACATTTTTTTTGTTGAACACAGTCACACAACACTTAGAGAAAAAGATACAGATTAAACACTCGAAACGTCGGAAATATATAAATACGCGCTAAAATCCGTAAATTATCTTGATATTCACATAAATATGTAAATGATTTAAATTGACGTGATGTAACGTTTAATATTAAATTGAATTGAATTATTGTACTTTAGCTTGATTTCATTAAGTATAAGTAATAATATAGTGATAAATAAATCTTTTATAAACTTACTGAATCACAAATAATTAATAGTTGCAATGATATAATTATATCTGTTTAAATTAAATTGATTGCGCCAATGACTTGATGTATTATACCAATACGATTTGCGAACACAGAACCGAAAACCGTGTCCTCCTGATTGTCCAACCTTAATGTAAATGAATAAAACAAATGCAGAAATTCTGATTCAAAATTCAATAAATATTTGCTATTTACTGTAACCTTAGTATATTTAAAATTGAATATTTTGATAAAGTTTTTGCAATTCCATAAAATGTGAGAATTTTAAGGTCCCTCTCAGACTCTTATAGATAAAAGAGTTACATACATAAATGCTTCACCGTGAAATAAACGACACTGCGCTGAACCCACCCAGAAGAACCACCGGTTAGGACGGTTAACAAATAACCCTATTTGTTAACCGTCCTAACCTGAAAAGTCCTACCTTCCATAATTAAGGTTTACAGATTTTTCTTTACTTTGGAAACATTGGTTTTTAGTCGCACATTTTTAACTTATATACGGCAAGATAAAATAACGGACCCTTGTAACACAAGTACCACGTAAAAAGTATTTCGTAAATATTACCTAAGTACACTAAACATTTCGTGTCGATAGAGTATCATAAATGTCTTGTCAATTCCAAGTACATTAACTCCACTCAGGACCGCGCTATAGGTTCATAACCTAAACAAAATGAAAATCTCATAAACATACTTAACATAGATATTAGTAAATAATCACAGACCGCGCCGTAATCCATAAATCCAAATGGAACGTCAACGTGTTGGCAGACCCGCTTAGAGCTCCTAATAAACAATTTACACGACAATAGCAGACGCACGCCACCCCACCTAATAGGCGATCTCCGCCGACACCAAAATACCACGACCCCCCACTTAACACCGACATCTCCACTGTCATAGCCGGTTAGAAGATCAAGTTAGATTAGTCTGCACTCCCATGTTGTTTGCAATAATTCACCCAAAACACGAAGATCCCTTGTTACTTATAAATGACAGCAAATTGAAGATCAAATGTAATTGGAAGTTCATGAGCTTAAACTCCGCAACGGATTATGTGATTGGGAAAGAGATGCACATATAAACAGACATATGTTGGAAAGAGACGGTCGAGGCGATTACGTGCTTAGTTAGGGGCTTACGATTGTCGAATGTCGCGCGCACTAATGACGTCTTGACTTGACAGATGTCAATTTGACATTACATTCGGAAAAGGCGGGTGTCGTTGTTCATAATGTTGTATTTAAGGAATAATTGAACGAGCTCGGCTTTTTCAATTGCTTAAAAGAAAACCGCTTTGTAGTATTCTTTGAGTTACACCAACTTCTTCATCTAAGATATGTCCATTGCAACCATGAAGTTTCCCGATATGGCAATGCCCCCGCCATCGCACTTCCTATGTGATTGTGACGTGATTCACCATAACCTAAACTAAATGCTAATAGCATTTAAGTTTGGCATCCTTACCTTAACAGTCTGGAAATTATCCACTGCAAGACTTAGGCCTCTCTCATATGCTATATTATTGCCAAGCTCGGTAAGACGCTGGTGCCTGTTAGTGGTCTGCTTAATTTTAGTCAGGTATACTCCGATATGGTTATAACACGCCATCTATCGGTAATCATCGCAATTTGTATTGGCATATTCGGATATATGTTCCACCCAGCGCTGCCTGTCAATCGCTAAAGCCTCGTTCCAATCATATCTGTACATATAACTGACAACAATCCAAAACATTGGACATTGACATTAGTTTCCTATATAATGTAAAAACTGTGGTTCTTAAACGTGGTAGAGGCAAGCACCGGCTTTTGTTGCTGCTCGAATGGGCCGGACCGACCGCGTTGGTACCACGGCCTCGCAGAATACCGGCGTGAAGTAGAGGCAACTTGTGCTTCTGCGTTTCGGTCGGTGAGTGTAGTAACCGGACGCCCCCTCCTCCTCCCCAGCCCCTTCCTAATCCTCCCTCTCTTCACCCAAATACCCTTAAAGGCCGGCAACGCACCTACAGCACCCCTAGTGTTGTAGATGTACGTGGGCGACGGTAATCACTTACCATCAAGTGAACCGCTTGCACGTTTCCCGCCTTTCCTATAAAAAAAAAACAGACCCCATAATCAAAAGTTTGTGTAAGGAATTATGGTTGAATATTTTATTTTTAGTTATACTTGGGGGAAAGGTGGTCTCACTTACCAGCCACCGGAGACGGTGACTGGTTATGTCGGGAACAGCATTGAAGATGCCGACCCGACTAAAACCCCCACGGTAGATACGGTGTCGGTCCGGTGGCCTTAAAAGCCTCGGCGGTGGAGACCCGCGAGCAGAACGGCCGCAAGTTAGGCCTTGGACAATGTATAAATGACCTTATTGGAAATTCATTGTTCCAGTGTCAAATATTGTTTAGAATATATTATTATAGAATTAATCGAAAAACAACTCTATTACTCTGACATTAACTTTGTAATGTTAAAGCAATAAAGTAGATTAACTAATAAATCCATTTATTGTAATACAAACTTTTTTTTTTCTTTATTAAGAGGCTTAATCACATATGCGATTATGTCGCCCCGTAAGTTTTATACATCAATTACTTACTGCCTAGAAGTAACCGGTCTATATAACAATGCAGCCACGTCTGACAAGGGCTTTGCCAAAATAATACACACATCAAAAAAGTCTAAGCAACATGCATGATATTACAAATTTACCATTTATATTAATTAATTTCTAAGTCTTTACTCACTCAAAGTGCGTAGCCAGTAGTCAAAAGTATGTAAACTTAAAAAAAAGGGAAAAAAAAATTCGGTTATGTTTTGTTTTTTTCATAAAATTAAATGAAAGGGAATTTGTTTGAATTTAAGTGCGTTTTTATTGCTACGTTTAGTCATGATTTTATTTTATTGTATTACAATCGCCCAGTTCCGAGTTCTCCTAGTATTTTCATTTTGGGCACATTCCATCAGTACATGGATAATACAAACTTTAACTCAAAAACATTCAGTCCATAGTACACAAATAAATAAAAAATATATTTTTTGACAACCCTTGGGATGCTCGCGAAGAGTGCTTTTGAGAGTGATTTTAGATTTTCTAAACTTTATACCTTAAAATCGTCCGATTACAATTCTTTTTTGTACGGCAAGTGGCTTAAGTGTCAGAATGTGTCTAATCTGCGCACTATCTGGAGAGGTGCCGATCAGATTGGATGTGAGCCGATAAGACGCGACGATGTCAGAGGCCAGGGCACTCCTGTATTGGTAATTAGGAAATTGAAAGCAGATTTGCGATAGGGCAGCGCTGGGTCGATGGTGTTATCTGATGCACTCCGGAGTGTTCAGGGTGTAGTTAGCGGATACACTTGAAGATATGCCTGAATTGACGAACAGGCGAATTCGATTGATGAGATGATGAAGCGTCAAATTTGTTTTTTTTTTTATTAATCATAAGAACGATGTGTCACAGGAGATTCTCGGTATCTGTTCCCCTGGCGGTATGTGATCACCGTCGCCCACGTACATCTGCAACACCAGAGGTGCTGTAGGTGCGTTGTCAACCTTTGAAGGTATTTTGGAGATGACAGGGAGGATGAGGAGGAGGACGGGGAGGGGGAGAGAGCCTCCGGTTACTTCACTCACCGAACGAAACGCAGAAGCACAAAATGCTTCTACTTCACACCGGTATTTTGCGAGATCGTGGTACCAACCGGGTCGAGCGAGCAGCAGAAAAACCGTCGCTTGGCTCTACCACGTAAGAAATGAACTGCAACAGTAGAAAGTTTTTAAATTAATGTTTGTATAAGCGAACATTCATGTTTATTGGCATCATATTAGTGTGCGACACATAGATAAGCTGTTCCTAGTGAAACGGCCTTATTTAACCGAAGCGTATTTTGCACAGCAGCAAAAATATATCACAGAAGACCCATGCATCAAAGATATTCAAAACCTGAAAATGTTTGAAAGAAAATTAGTTTGTGTTCCAATTGACCAATCCTACTACTGTCATCAGCCAATCTCAAGTCCGCCGCTGAACACAGGCCTCCACCAAAATTGTCCGAAAGCTCGCACCTGAGCCACCTGCATCCATCGACTTCCCGCAACACTGGGCTGGTCGTCACTCCATCTTGTGGGGGTCTGTCCCACACTGCGTTTGCCTGTACGTGGTTGCTACTCCGGAGCCTTTCTTTCCCAACGGTTGACAGTTCTGCGAGTTATGTGGTCGGCACCTTTCCATAGTTCTGCTGCTGATATCCTCGTTGCAGACTCTATCGCGCAGAGAAAAACCGAGCGTAGCCCTTTCCATAGCGCGCTGAGCAACTTTGAGCTCCACAGGGTAGGACTTTATTATATATGTAAATGACGTCCATGTTTTACCTATTATCGGCGAAACATTCAACAACAAACGTCTCTACACTATCTCCTGCACAGGTCTACTGCTGAATCGGCGACTGACTCGAACACAGACAGACGGACATCGTCACATCATCTTCATGTACACGTTAGACAGCGGAATGAGCGAAGGAAACAAAGTGACACCCTGGGGTGATCAGAGCTCTGTGACAATCTGAGTGCATCTCTGTGATATCAGTGGGACAACGCACCTGCAACTCCTCCGCTGTTGCAGATGTACATGGAGGTCGGTTATCAATTACCACCAGGTCTACATGCTAGCTTCTTTCTTCCCGTTTCCCATAGAACAATAAACAAAACGAACCCATGTGCGATGAGATCGGAGGGAAGTTCAATCGCAGTGTTGGAGAGACGAGACCCAACACTACTCCGCGCACAAACATTGGCCTCGGCCGGGATTAGAACTCAGTGAAGTACGCTAATCACTAAGCCGTGCGTCGTGAAGTTAGGCGATAGGTAAATAGACTTTTAAATTTCGATTACAGTTAAAGCCAGTAAAAAGAATCTCAGCCAACGGTCTTTAAACAATAACCACTCATTACCAATGGGGGGAAGTATTTCTATGGAGCGAAGAGTTTGTGGGTTTGATTGTGTCGCGTTTAATAATAGTATTGTTGTGCCAACACACACTTTTGTGTTCGCTCGGTGCACCTGGACGCCTGCTTGCGTGATCGTGTGTTACCTTACTTATTGTTTGAACGAGTGGAATGTTTATCAATGTATTTCTATTAATGAATTCTATACAGCTCTTCAGTTCTATTGTAACATTTAATATTACACTTACAAATATTTTCTGTCAACAAGAATATTTGTCGTGTGCTTAACAAAATCCGCTTAGGTCTGATCTGTCGCCTGGTATCGTAAGGATTTAATAAAGTAACACCTGGAAAATCTCATGCCGTCAGACTTCACAAAAAATACACGGAGTAATGATGAGCAGTAGTCTAGTACTAGCGCGCGTCTGGTACTATGATCGACAACACTCTAGCTTAAGCCAACGCCCAGTAGTGGAAGTTAAAATTAATAACGAATATATATGTAGGTTATTAATGTAGATTCTTAGAATATAGTAACAACTGTTGTGTTTCGGTTTGAAAGGTACAGGCAGTCAGTATAATAACGGGTTGCCAACGCATCTTAGTTCAAAGGGTTGCCAACGCATCTTAGATCTCAGGGTTGCCACCGCATCTCTAATCTTCATCGATTGAAGTCGTCTGCACTTGTACGTGGGCTGCAGTGGGCACTTCCAATACGGTGCAGTGTTAGCTCGTTTATCCCCCTGGCCAATAAAAAAAAAGGAAAAGATATTTTCATCTGTTTCTTAAATAAATCTATAGGTATATAGGTAACAAATCAAACAAATTCTGCCCTTTCGTTTAATCTAGATAGCTTTGTTCCGATGGCAGATCATGGTAACTTACTCGACGAGTCGTCCGTCCGAGGGTTCGATTCTCGGCTGAAACCTCAGTTGTACACGATACCGATATTATTGATTTATCACGTACTGTGAACATAGTAATATCTAATGAAATTATACGCGAAATTGAACACACGACTCGTTCATGACTCAAGTCCCACGAACTCGAACCCTACGTCACGTTTGATTGCCGCAACAGCGAGCAGAAACAATAGCTACCAAGACGTGCAATCACGCGGCGGCCGCGCTGACATATTTTCAGGGTTAGCACACAACGGCCCGACCCTCCCCAACCGCATTGTTTCACGAGTGCCCCATTGTCAACCCTTAGCTTGTTAATTGCTTAGGTTCGGAACAAATAAATAAAGAAAAACTGATGTTCTGGATCTCCTCTAAAAGTAAAAGTGGAAAGTATTTCCACAATGTGTTAGTTAGTTATAATTTACTAACATAACAATCCTTTTAATCATCTTTATATACCAATATTCCTGTGTGCGTGGGTTGGATGGTTCTTAGCTATAGTTGGATCAGGTAGGTGGCGCTGTTGTAGACAGATTTCTCACATAAAAAAATAAACAAATATTATATAATTGTTGGTTCTTTAATCTGTTAGTGATATTGTAACTTCCGAATGAATAGGTAAGGTCATATTTTTTTTTGTTAAGACGATGGTTCGTAGCTGCGCTAGGATCCGATAGGAGGCGCTGTAGTCAAGTTATTAACAAATTCTATATTTAATAACGAAAATGATTAAGAGAGAGAACACGTCTTCTCCCTCTCCCTCCAGACGCGCCGGAACACGAACCCACCGGCCTCCTAACGCACGTGGGAACCCGACCCCGGGAGTTGACCGCCCGGTGGTATTTCTATGTATCTCCGCTGCCAACCACATTGGGTGGGCAGGGAGTGGCACATCGTAACATCGATACCCTCGCGTACTCCATCTCGGCTGTGGAGTGCAGGCGGACCTGTGCAATGTGCAACGCCAAACACTCCCCACGCAGAGAATCTTTCCGAAACTCTCTCAAATATTTGGAAGCCTTGGAGTTTCACCGGTGGCGCCGCACGCCAGCGGCAAAGAAGTGACAGATTTAAAATGATTACTCGCAATAATCTCAATAGATTACAGCCTGCCCTCCGACCACCAGGCTACCACTTAGGCTTAGTTAAGTTTAAATTAAACTATAGATTCGGTGAGAATTGATCTAACAATTAAACTGTTTCGGTGTCGATCTATAGAAAAAAATTAAAATTCATATTATTGATCTGTAAATACAATGAACTGTCTTGGAACAGTTTTTTTTAACCCGCCAACCGCGTTACGGCTGGCGCAGCGGTTGGCTGACCGCGTGCTCGCCTCCCCGACCGCACGAACAGTTATTACTTATTTATTATTTATTTAGTCTAAAGAAAATGGTTCGAGGTCTGCGCGTTTTTTTTGTCTTTTCTTTTCATTGCCATTTATGCCTTCAATGCCACAAACTATGAAAAAAAAATTAAGCTTTCTGTGTGAAGTCATTGCTCGATTAAATCTATTTTTATAAAAAATATATTTGTTTTTTTTTTTATAACATGTTTTTTTTCATATCCGTGACTTGGTTTCGTTTATTGGTAATCATGTCTGGGACAAACGGAATTATGTTATGGCTTTTGTTTTGTGGCTTAGCGGAAAGCGAAGGAAGCTTATGAATGTACAGACAAACAGATACAAATCCATTCGTAATTAAGCCTACGTCATATATCAAAGAGTTCATCTTTTATGGAATATACAGTTTCATTGTGTAAATTAAAATTAAAATAAATAGCCGGAACCATAGAACAAGAACTTACATTTTATATTATGTTATTACTCTATGGCCGGAACCAAGAGCTCCGCGTCAAATAAAAACAGATTAATTTTACACTTCATTGTAGAAACCCAGAATGTTTTAAAAAATATATCACAACAATCGACACCGATTTCAATATTCGAAAAACGTTTCTCGAGTGCATTGTCGCCGACCGCGCCCACGCCACCTCTAATTACTAACGAAAGTGGAGCTGTCGGCTGCGAGAGCGGACCGGAGGGCCGCGGCGGGCCCTCTCCCGTTCGGCGCCGAGGCCATTCATAAAAAGCAATCCGAATGCCGAATGTTTGCAAACGATTTCCCCACAAAGGCCGCGCGGATCGGAAAGGGTACCGTCAAACGCACCCTACCAATTTGCTTAAAACAGCCGCGCCTCCTCGCCGCCGGGACCGCTCGCGAACAATAAGACGCGCACGCAACGTCACTGAACCGCCGCTCCCTCTCCGCAGGTACGAGATGCAGCCGTTCCAGCCGACGACCCGCCCGGAGGGACCCAGGGAGTCTTCCCCCGAGCGCGCCAAGTCCCCGGACACGCCGCCGGTCCTCAACTTCTCCATAGCGCGACTCATGGAGCCCGACAGGAAGAAGTCCGTCTCCCCCGAGCCGCCACCGCCGCCATCCGGTTTTCTTTCCTACGGCGCTCAGCTACTAGATTCCGCTTTCAAGCAGTACATACCCGCCGCAAGGAGGCAGCTCGTCTCCCATTATCCACTGCTATACTACGGGCCGGACTTGGTGTCGCTGACGTACGCGCACCAGCTGCATCTGCCCCGACCGCCGCCGGTGCAGTCGCCTGTGCAGCGGGCGCCGAGCCCGCGGGCCCCCGCCGCGGACCACGCGGTGTCCTCTACCACTGGACCGGCCCAGTCCCCCGCCAAGAGTAAAAGCTTCGCTTGCGGCGACTGCGGGAAAGTCTTCAATGCTCATTACAACCTCACCAGGCACATGCCGGTGCACACGGGCGCTCGGCCGTTCGTTTGCAAGATCTGCGGCAAGGGATTCCGCCAAGCGTCGACTCTGTGCCGGCATAAGATAATCCATACGTCGGAAAAGCCGCACAAGTGTCTCACGTGCGGCAAGGCATTTAACCGTTCGTCTACCCTGAACACGCATGCAAGAATCCACGCCGGCTACAAGCCCTTCGTCTGCGAATTCTGCGGCAAAGGGTTCCACCAGAAGGGCAATTACAAAAATCACAGGCTGACGCACAGCGGTGAGAAAGCTTACAAATGCAACATATGCAACAAGGCCTTCCACCAGGTTTACAACCTGACGTTCCACATGCACACCCATAACGAAAGGAAACCGTTTACATGCAGCATATGTGCGAAAGGATTCTGCAGAAACTTCGACCTTAAGAAGCACACCAGAAAGCTGCATTTGGGTGTCGGAAGCTCGAACAACGACTCGTCCCTTGACACTCAGGACGAGTCCACCCAAGAAGCATCTACGAGTCCAACTGAAGAAGCAAGCAGAGCAGCTTTTAGACCTTTTTTAGGTACAACCTACCCAAGAATACTCGACCCAGCAAGGATGACTGCTCCAAATACATTCTTCTCCAAATTATTGTGACCCGGAGCCGGATATTTTAATGGCTTCGGTGAAAACAACAAGTGAATTGAGAGAGGATTTGACGTTTGTAGGAAAATAAATACATATTTACTCCAGACGAATTATGAGAAATTATTAAATATAGCAGATACTCGATAGACGATTCTCGTAAAATTTATACCTTTTTCGGTTGTCCCATGTGTAGAGTTGCGTTTAGAGTTTGTTGAACCGTCCTTATACCTTCTAAGTCCAAATTATGATCATTGTGCATTACTACCAATCATTTTGAATCACAATAATGTTATCAATCTTAGCGACATTATAAACCGTATGAAGATAAGGTGCGTTTAGACATTGCGAAGTTTGTTAAGAGTTACTAAGACATGTAGAATCGGATGTTTGTTCGTCATTTGAAAATTCATTAAAATTGTCAAAGTTTAAATATAGGCTACAAGTTATAATGATGTTATAGTTTTAAGTAACCACTTAACAAAGTAAAGCTTAAGAGAATTTTATTATAAACATAATTACGATTTGGATTTGATCTGTTCTGGTCACAAGTAAAGACTTGGTACTCGGTTTTAATTCTTGGAAGACGAATGTTCACATATTCTCCTGGCAGTTTTTGTTCACAGATACCTACAAAACCATGACCTAGGTGGGTTGTAACGCCTTAAGATTATATTGTTTTTCACCAGTAATTGGGGCACAAAATAGCGAGAGCTTTACTCCACAATCAAGTTGACAAATTGCAACTTACAAGTTACTGGGATGCTCTTGAGGCACTTCATTAAGGTTATTCTATCTGTCTTTAAAGCTGACTAAGATGACCTCATACTCATCGTCATCAAAATCGAAACTTGATGATCAACGTAAAAAATGTTATATTGAAAATGTTTATTTAAACACGGCATTGCTGTTATAGTGTACCTTTATTGTAAATAAGAAATAATTTGTAAATAGTCAGTGATGCGCGTGTGTTGTAACGCCATTTATTGTAAGCGAACGGGCGAACGAACTTCGGTTCGTTAGACTTCAAAAGTTATTATGAAGGTTTCGTGCAAATGCACTGCAAAAACTTATATCCTGAATAAAAGATTATTTAATTACTATGTGCTTACGGTTTAAACAAAACCTATAAATTAATACATCACATCTGTTAAAGAACATAAAACACTTCTGATTGTATTCTGTAGATTTAACATTGAGTTTACTCACACATTTACCCGAGTGTAAATAAAATATAAAAACTAATAGATGCGTTCTTAAAATTCAAAATATATGTATAGAGATTGCGATACTATTGGCATATATATATATATATATATATATATATATAGAAAGGCGTGCACCCAACGTCAAAGCAAAGTACATCTTAAGTCAAAGTAACGCAAACTAACAAAGAACCCTGCGAAATTACTGTACAAATTGAATGTCCTAACATCGCATCCGCTCTGCATTATATAAATACGTAAATTTCCATAAGTACTAAGGTTCGGATTCGAAGATTCGTTCGCTCGTTCGCTGCGACAAAATACTTCGTGAACCGCATTGTTGTACAGAAAATGCTATTTAGTTCGGTGTGTGTAGTTGTACATAGATGTACCTGATACAGTATTCAGTGTATAATATGGAGATATATCATATTAACAAAATACTATCTTTTATTTTAACTCTCCCAACATACTTATTCACATCTAAGTGACTTATAAAGTTGAAGGTTACTATTAATATTGAGGTCCACTAAGTATGGTTAAGCCGTGCAAGGAAGGCCAGCTTTTATTGGCGCTTTCTAGAAGAGACCCACGTCCTATAGAGAAGACAAAACAGTGAAGAAAAAAAAATCCTTAAAAATGAACACAACACAAAGTCGCTTTAACACTATATTTCCTGGCGAAATACTTTAACGCTGTAAAAGGCAGTTATTAGGATAAACTAATAGGTACCATTATATTTCGAGGTATGTTCAAGCTGTGAGCTACAGGGTAGAAGCAGTTAATTGCAACTTTGACCCGTCAAACGTCAATACGCACAGTGCTACTCAAAGTTTGAATATTTTTTCTGAGAAACAGTAAGAAAATTACAAAGTAAACAACTATCGGCTGGCACGTGATAACAGGATATAGGTAAGCAGGGTGGTAAATTACATCTAACACACTTGCTGCTACCTAACGCGCGACATGAGGCTTTTTTGAAACTGTCAGGAACGTCAAAATCGGCACTGGCTCCGGCCACGAACTGGTCGCTCAAAACCTATCACCATATTTATGCTGCACCCAAATTTCACAGATTAGTGAAAGAAAGCAGCTAGGACTGTTCTCCCTCCCATCTCCCGAATGCCCTTAAAGGCCGGCAACGCACCTGCAGCAGATGCAGATGTACGTGGACGACGGTAATTACTTATGATCAGGTGAACCGCATGCTCGTCTGCCACCTTTCTCATACAAAGAATTCTCTAGTACGGGCGTCCATACGGCTGCTCAGTGAAGAAGTGATGATCAAATATTCCATGATTGGATTGAACGTTTGTCATGGCGCTTTCATCGAATCGACCATGTTCAGGAGCGGAATAATACAGGCCCATAAAGATGAAGGAGAATGAAGCAGTTACAAAAATGAGATCAAGTCTATCGACTTACTATTTTATGGCGAGTTTTATTTTGTTTTATACAAAGTTTGAGAGCCGGTGCTCAATCGAGCCAACTCGGTAACTCGAGCCGGGACTGGGAGAGCTAACGATTATAATCAGAGTAGTGTTTAGAGCCAAATAATATGGAGGCATATCGCACTGCGCTTTTGTATCCGCGCTTATTGTATCCGGTGTTCACTCCACGCGTTTCATCAGTCCCGGGACACCGGAAAAATATTTAATTTTACCAATGTTTGCTTTAAGCACTTTATGCTGTATAACGAATGGCCAAAATCATTAAATGTGTATAAAATGTTTTTATTTTATCTACTATTAACGACACTTTATGCCTGTAATAAAATTACGGAGTTCTTAAAGTTAAAAATTTAAATGTAAGCCAAGAGCACATTCAATGTAAGCGCCGTGAACGCCGAGGGGTCGAGGTGCGTGCTTTGATTTCACAGAACGCGGGGGCCCGAGGATTGAATGAATCCTAAAGAGATGACACCAACATGTGAGAATTTATACAGAATCCAGTCTTTATTCCATACGACATGCGTCAGATGTTACATTTTTAAATGGATTTGTCCCATATAGTTCAGAACTGGCAACACTCAACCGGAAGTGTACTGGCGGGTGCGCGCGCGCAACGGCCGCGCGTCAAGTGACGCCATATTGTTTCCAGCACAATGGCCGCCGAGCGCTATTCCCGCGCTCTAATTAAACGATAAGAATAAAGCGGCCAAACACAACGGTGGCTTTTCGACTTTCAAATGAACAAAAAGCATTTTTGCATTCAATTGTTGCTTGTGACGTGGGAGTTTAAATGCTTATTATTTATTTAACTGTGGGTTTTTGGGTATTATACTATGAGAAGGCTGCTATCAGAAAATAGTCAAAGGGAATACTATGGAATAGACGATATCACACAAAGCTCGTTTGGCTGTGCATAGAGGGGTATTGGTACCAACACTAACATATTGAAGCGAAAGCTGGGTATGGGAGAAGAGGCATGAAAGCAGGATAAATGCAGTAGAAATAAGAGCGTTAAGAAGTATGATTGATGTGTAGATAACTGACAGGGTTCGAAATAATGCGATTAGAGAGCGTTGTGGCGTGAAAGACGATGTAGTGACACGAATTGAGAAAGGGATGCTGAGCTGGTTTGAATATATGAGGCGAATGTAAATGGTAGAGTCGGGAGAGGAAGACCAGGGCGAACATTTCACAATCAAATCGGAGACGTTCTGGAAAAAGGCCAGGTCGAGAGTACTCTAAACCAACAAGCATGCATGCAAAGATTGATGAAAGTGGAAGAAGCGAAAGACGTATGTCAGGACCGTAGCAAGTGGAAGAAGATTGTCTCTGCCTACCCCGTTGGGAACAAGGAGTGAATATATATATATATATATATGTTTACAGAATACGATGGAAAGAGAACTTTTGCCGCGAACTCGAAAAGTGATTATTGCAGCATTTATTAAATTTGTTGTTTTTGCTTTTTAGAACTCAGAGATAATTTCCGGCTTTGTTGTGTATGCGTCGAAGAATGAAGAGTTTGATTGACATGTATATTATATCAATCAAATTCTTCCTCAACGAGATTCCTCTGATGGAGAAGAAACCTGCGTAGGTATCTTCTTTTGAGTATTTTTTTTTCAGTAGTGTATTATGCCGCAAGTGCTTCTGAATGATAACAGTGATTGGAAAATTCAATTCAAAACCAAAAGTAAGTGGTAGCCTGGTGTTTGTTTTAAAGTAACGTGGGTTCCATTTACGCTGCAGCATCACTGAAATTGGTAATATCAATTTAAGGTGCTAAATTCACCACGTGCTCGGCGGTGAAGGAAAACATCGAAAGGAAACTTGCATGTCTGGCGACAATAAGCTCTCTCGAATATATGACATTCGAGCTTTGTTGAAGCTTGACCACTCAACACCAGGTTGACCACCACATCGTAGAGCAAATATAAATAGGACTCATTAAAGTCGGTTGCAATATTAAATCTAATTTATAATTTTCTTTCCCAAATAAGTGTGGCATCTCTATCCGGCTCCAAAAACTACCAAATATATGACAGGAGGCCTTAGCCCAGCTGTGGACATCTAAAGGGTGTTACTTCACTATAGTATCCATCGATAATATATTAAGACAGTAGAGTTTTCGTTTATGCTTGTTCGTAAACTTATTTACGTCACTATAATGTAATTAATCTTTCTTTCTTTCATCAGCCTGTACAAGCCCGCTGCACTGCATAGGCTTCTCCGTGAATGCGCCCTAGTGAGCTGGCATGCCAGGTGTGGAAGATCGCCCATACTCACGCAGGGTACAGGATGTTACAGTGTACCTTCCCATGTCTCATGTAACGCTCATGCGATAAGATCAGAGGAAGGGTTTGATGAGCCTGCCTGCCTGATCAGGGTCAGAGAGACTGAACAGACACAACACAACCAGGCCCTTGAAACCAATAATTTGCGTTCTTGCATAAATTTTGATAAACCCTAAGCCACGCGGTTTGTCGGTTCATGTGTACTCGTATATCACAGGTGCAGCAGTGCCGGCACCGTGGCGCTAGAGACCTGGCCCCCCGTCAATAACCCGGTTTTTCTACCATCAGTTGGTATCCAGAGCTTTGATCGTTAGTCAGCCGGGAGCACCGCGCGCAGGTGTGGTTGACCTTTGACATGAAAGCTGGTCCGTTCTTCCGTACAATAATTTACAAATATCACAAATGTAAATATTTACAAATATATGTGTAACAATAATCATCTATTTACTTCGTTGTCCAAATGTTGATAAGATGAAGATAAGAAACAATATATCTGTGCTATGGTTTTACTAAAACAATTGCATTTTATTCTTTTCACTTCGGGTTCCTTAGCGCGCCCGACTCACACTTGGCCGGTTTTAGAGGTTGCACTATGACTGTATGTATAGTAGTTTTTACGATAGAACAAAACCAAAAACACGTTTATTGTGAAGCGACCCCCATAATTATTACCATTAGTTTTATTTTATTATCCATTACGATATCTGTGCAAGTTTCTACCAGCCAGCCGTTACGGTTCAGCAGATACAGCCCTGCAGCCAAACGACACAAGTACGGAACCCGGAAAGCGTATTTAACGTAGAAAATGTATTAGCATCGTTCCCACCGCGTGTTTACGACAGGCTGCATGACGACAGGCGATCCCTCGGTACTGAAGCCGCGCCGTCACGTCACGCGGCGAGACAACGTGACATCAAACGTAATCTACGTGACAGCGAGGGTGCCGCAGTGCCCAATTTGTGTCCGACGCACCGCCCCTATTGACTTCTTTTGTATTATTGAGACACTCGGTGTTGTCATCGTCGCCCCTCCAGCGTGTGCTCGAGTCATTTACAAAGACGCGAATTAGATGAAGCTACTGGTCACACTGAGGTGTAAACTCAAGCGTCAAGTGGACTTTCTCTCTCAATGTGACCAGAGCCAGAGGTTAACTACTGAAAGCCTACCTAAAGCTACCTTTTTTTTTTATTGAAAACATAATCACACAGCGCTTAGAGAAAATAATACAGATTAGGTTAAATACATCTTAATGCCAATAATGAACTGCATTATTTACACTTAAAAGAACGTGACGACATGTACGGTAGTTACAGGTGATTATTACTTAGTAACATATCATCATCATCATTTCAGCCTATCAGAGGTCCACTGCTGAACATAGGCCTCCCCCAAAGATTGCCACGAAGCTCGGTCCTGAGCCACCTGCATCCATCGACTTCCCGCAACACTGCGCAGGTCGTCACTCCATCTTGTGGGGGGTCGTCCTACACTGCGTTTGCCTGTACACGGCTGCCACTCGAGAACCTTTTTTCCCCAACGATTGTCAGTTCTGCGAGCTATGTGGCCGGCCCATTGCCACTTCAGCTTGCTGATCTTTACGGCTATGTCGGTTACCTTAGTTCTGCTGCGGATATCATCGTTGCAGACTCTATCACGCAGAGAAACACCGAGCATAGCCCTTTCCATAGCGCGCTGAGCAACTTTGAGCTTCCTCATACGGCCTGCAGTGAAGGACCAAGTCTCGGATCCGTATGTCATCACTGGCCACACGCACTGGTTGTATACTTTCGTCTTGAGGCTTTGCGGTATACTCGACGAGAAGATATGACGTAGTTTCCCGAACGCAGCCCAGCCGAGTTGGATTCGTCGATTGACCTCTGAGTCGAAGTTGGACTTACCTAATCGGACAATTTGTCCCAGGTATACGTACTCGTCTACAACTTCGAGCCTATTGTTCCCAACAACAACCGGTATTGGTGTGACATGGACGTATGACATGAACTTCGTCTTGTCCATGTTCACTTTAAAATAACATATAAAGCGCTTTATCGCTAATCCTGTTAGATTAGATAGCTTAATCTTCGGGCTTTAGCAACTCATTATTCATTATCATCATTGCCATGGCAACTCAGCGGCGAATGGGCTTTAATTTGTTTACCAGTGACCCCATGGTGATTTCGTAGCCCCATGCCCGCGTTACTAAAATCTGTTAATTTTTAAGGTGGTAGAGTCCATCTTTGCCTCAGGGTCGTCTGGGTACTGGGCACCAAGCTCATTCCTATTTGTGTTACCAAAACAGCGGTGCGATTACTGTACAGTGTAATTACTGGCTCTGTGCCGTTCTATCTCAGTCCTCAGGTGGGATAACGCACCTGTAACATTCTTCTATTGAGGTCGTTCGCAGGTGTGTATGGGCTACAGTTGTCACTTACCATCAGATGGACTGTTATCTTGTCTTCACCATAATCCGATCAAAAAAATATGTGCTGAATTTAAAGTAGGCCTTTGCCTAGCGGTGGGACATTTATGGGCTGCCACTGTATCATCACCAGCCCAAGCGTATTGCCGGACATAGGCGTTCCTATGAACGCGCAAGGAAAAACTGACATGCATACCTTGGAAGGTCGGAAAACTCACCACGCATGGCGGATGGGTGGGTGAGCGCCGTGCCAGTACTCATGCACCAGCGATGAAAGCAAAAACATCTCTAGGGTTAAGGTTCCAGCAGCAGGGTGCACCACGTACAGATGAGATTGACATTTGGAGGAAGCCCAGGTAACCCAGGCCTCACTCATTGCACAGATATTACTTAGATGGAAAATATTCGCCCCTGATCGCGTTCCCGTTTACTGATACCGGATTCCCGGATTCGATTCTAAATCGAAGAAAATACTCTCGGTATCGTGTGTCCGCTCAGCTAAATTGCAAGCAACGTTTCATTTCGGTTTCAATTACAGGCTAGCAGAGCCAGTACGATCACAGGCTGTGTGACTTTCATAGAACATAGTCCTGACGAGTGACGAGGACATAAGATGCCCCTGCCGCTGCTGCTGCTAAAATGACACAAAAAAATGTGTGATCAATTTTCATAAAATTTTTATCTTACTTATAAATTTTCCCGCTTTTATTATAAACTTGACCTGTATGTATGTATTTATGTATCAATGTAATAAAATCCTTGAATCATTTTTTTACCCACATGCAGACGTTCCAATAATTTAGAATTTTGCTCACGCATTAAGAACAGATGGCAATACCATAATAAGGTACCATCGAACTGTTCTGATGAGGGAGCTGGGAGATGAGTCACGGAGCCCTCCAATTGAATGGCTACCAGTCGCACATCGAGTTTGCGCTCATTTCACTTGCCTTTACATATCATCAGATATTGTATTAGCTGCTGAAATATATTTTTTTTAATTACATCAAATGACGAGGACCTATGGAATGCAAAAGAGAAAAGCGAGTCGATTAATTTGATTTTTTTTTATTATAAAAAAACTGCAGCCCCCCGTGGTAGCCCGGTGTTTAGAGCGCACGCTTTAATTTCATAGAGCGCCATTGATCTGGGTGTATCAAACGGGGTTCGATCCTCGTTGCCGGCACCACAAAAATGGTAAATAGCAATTTCAAATGCTTAATCTACCACAGGCTCGACAGTGAAGGAAAACATCGTGAGGAAACCTGCATGTCTGAGGAATATTATATCGACGGCATGAGAAGCCTGCTAACTTTGGAGCAGCGTGGCGGACCCCTCCCGACTCCAAAACCCTCACAGATATTTGAGAAGGAGGCCTTTGCCCACGTCTGGGCATTTACAGGCTGCTTCTTTACTTCTCTTTACCTTACGTCACCCAAAGATTGCCACTGCAAGCACTGCCCTGTGCCACCTCCATCCTTCAACTTCCCGCACCTGTGTACACCTGCACTGCGTACTGCGTCCAGACTGCTACTTTACTTTTACTTTACTGCTCCCCAGCTTTAAGGTTACCTATGTTTCACAGGTTTTATCACACAAAATAGTAGGGAAGGTTAACTTAGAAGGCTAACGTCGAGCGGCTCGAATTGTCGGCGATCCAATCTCTCTCCGATCGGCTTGATCCTTTGGAAGAGATGTTGCTTCTCTTTGCATTTTTTACAAAATCTACCCCGGGGAATGTTCTGAGAAACTGTTCGGATTGATCCCAGCTGCTGAGTTTCACCATCGTACATCGCGACAGAATTCGAAGTTCCATCGATACCGATGTTTTTATCGAAGTTTTCTGCCACGCACTTCGACTTTGTGAAATGAGCTGTCACCTGCAGTATTTTAGTAGAACAGTTACGACTTAGGGACCTTCAAGAAAAGAGCTTATTCCTTCCTTAAAGGCCGGCAACGCATCTGTAGCTCCTCTGGTGTTGCGGATGTTCGTGGGCGTCTGTGATCACTTACCATCAGATAAGCCGCACGCTCGTTTGCCCCCTTCTTCTATAAAAAAAAGATCGCCAGCACAATGTGTGGCGAGAGAATCCACCTGCCAGCCGTTAGGTGTCTGCGTCAGAATCTGCCACCCGCGTTCATCCCGTGCAATACAATTTCTCAACCATTTGATTTGTTTTAAAGAATAGAAAAGAATAGAATAGTTTACATTTATTTAATAACACACAAAAACATTAGCGAAAAATAATGTCAGATGTAAAAAAAAAAGTAACGAAATGTTTATTATCTTCAGAAAAAACATCGCAGAACTACAGTTTTACACTAATAAACATAAAAAAAAATAGGTCTGGACTTCGAAGGAATGGATAAAATAAATAAAACAAAAAAGAACAAATAAGATAAATGTGTAGAATGTAAGTGACAGTTGCTCAAATAATAAATGACGCCGATCAATCATTAACGCGAGCATCCCACCGCGCGGCACTACAGTGTGCTGGAAGTTATTCCTGATGCGTTAAAACTGTTCCACTCAGCAATAATGCTGATAACTCATAGGTTCGGCAAACACGTAAATAACAAATAAGACGATATTTAAGTAGTTTCTTTCATCTGTTTCTTCTTCGTCACAGGAATTTCGAATAATAAATAGATCCATTCGATTGGTTTCGGCTAATATTCTAACCGATGACATTTTACATGTAAAGCGCCGAACGAAATTCGTAAGATACAAAGCGACATTGTTTCTCTAATCATTAAGAAAACACACTTGTGACTTACCTTTACCTTTGTAATACCTACGTGCTGAAGTGCATCTAAACGGAAAGCCGTCATAACTCTGAAGCATCAATCAAGCGCTGAGCCTGATGCGGGGCGACACGGGGGTGCTTATGAGGAGCATATTGCGCGGCTTTTTTGTCGGGCCCCTTCGCCTGGGCGCGCGGAGGTAGGAAACAATAAAACAAATTCGCCAACTCTCGTCGTGCCCCAAGGCGGGGCAAAGATTAAGAGTGTTACAGACTGTCAACGTTTAATATTGGTTATGCTTGAAATGCCTAATAAAAAATAATAAATCATATTTGTATCATAGTAGCCATTTTTATCATTATTAATGTCTTTTTAGTTGTGCAATGACTACTCAAGAGAATCTGCCACCCCATTCTCATCTCGTGAATGTAAAAGACGACTTTGTGGGACGACGCTAAGGTCATCAGGTTTTTCGGTGTGAATCCGGCGCATGAACAAATACAGTTTATTATTGTTGACATAATCAGGTCAAAATTTAAGACGAAATAAAATCGTCTTCTGTTAAATTCAATAACACAACCAAGAATAAAAATTATAAAACTGATGTAAGTTTAATTGAAAGCTACACATTGAAAATTTTATCAGCCCGTGCCTAATTTAAGCGCGACCATTTTCCAGTCA
Source organism: Bhutanitis thaidina (assembly GCA_029286595.1). NCBI lineage: Eukaryota > Metazoa > Arthropoda > Insecta > Lepidoptera > Papilionidae > Bhutanitis > Bhutanitis thaidina. Next base: position 304,295 of record JAGSMS010000023.1, on the reverse strand, counting down.
TTGCTGAAACCGACCCGGAAAAGACTGGCTTATATAGGCTGCTTGTAACCCACCCTGCCATAGTTGCCTTTTGTTGAACCATTTGCGGCAACTTCCGCAGCTCCTCTACCTCGGCAGTATATGTGAACTTTCGCATCTACTAAATCGCTGGCATCATCAACACAGACGGTAAAGTCCATTAGCTGAACCCAGGTCTCCTTCACAAAAGCCTCAATTTCGACTGAACCGTGGGTTTTCTTATCGTCTACATACACCAGACATAATGGTAAATTATACTTCTCGGTTTTGTATACGATTTGGGGAAGAGTATGTATTGTGGTCTAATGGCTTAATGGGTAGCTTGTTGCAGAGGCTGGAAATATACTTGCCAAACGATTGGTGATGACTCTCGTAAACGGCAGGCAGACGGCTTAGTAGACGTGGATCAGACGAAACCCCTCAAGCTTAATTTTAAGGTTCTATATGTATCTTGCCATGCGGTGATTACTGTTGGTGTTCACACTAGAGATCCCAGTGTCATCACTTAACAGTAACTCGGTTGTCATGATGAAGTTGATCGTAGGCATCCTAAGTTACTAAATTTTCATGCTAAGCTAAGGCGTGATATTGTAGGGCAATAGTACAGACGTACAGGATCTGTTGTCTTGCCGAATAAAATATTCGCATTCTCCCTAACATTAAGCAAAGTGAAAGTTGTAGTTTTAAAACAGATGGTTTTTTTTTAATTTTGCATAACAGAAATATTTAAATTTATACCTAGAGTATGATATTTAAGAAATAAACGTTATGATACACGCCGTAAGTTTTATTTAGTTATACTCGTAGCGTCATCTAAACTAGAATTCCATTGTTTTAGGTCCTAGTCCTACACAGTCTAGTTCTAATAGAAAAAACATATTACAGCATTGAAGAATATTTAGAAAGCCGACGCGAAACTTCTGCGTGTCCATGCGTCTCGGTAATCTATGACACTGTTATAATTTTCCCCGGGCCCTCGTGTTTTATATGATTTGTTCATTGGAGCGGAGTTAACACAATGTTTATTGCAGCGCCCTCGTAATGGAGCGAGGTCAATCGAGGAATAAACTCGTTAACTATTTATTAGTTGTAGAAACAAACGACTAGAGGGCGCCACGTTCGATGGAGTGCAGCTCGATTGATACTTGTCCGATGTTACGATGTGGGCTGTTGTATTAAATAATATGCTTTTTTATTTAATCACATTCTTATCCTATTCTATAGTTAAAAATTAATAATTTGACTAGTTTAAGAAAAATACGACATTAATTGCGCATGGATTCAAATCCGGAACGATACTTTTATAGGCAAATATGCTCGTGCTGGATTCGAACTGTGACCCTCAGCTCCACCGCCAAACGCTCAACCGCACTGATACAGCGAAAGTTAAAGCAGGTCAGAACTATACGATCAGCGATCCCTGCATTCTGAACAGATTTCCATCATCAAATACAACCATAATCACTCAAATTATAAGCGATATGAAATATCAAAGAGGAATATTTCTTTCAGTGTAGGTAGATTATAAAAGACCTAACTACACCGTGCGAGTGAACACATATTATGAGGAATTAAGTGACATATTCTGATTTATTAAAGCAATCTCACAACGAAGTCGTTTTTTAAAAATCTGATCTTTCTCTCTTGAAATACTGCATCGTTAGCTGATCGTATTGGCCTAGAAATAGTAGAAATATATCCACTGCTGGGCAAAGGCCTTTTCTGATTTGGTTTGAATTGTCGTAATCGCCGATTCGCCTACAGCCAAAGTGATCCAGGTGGACCCCCCATGTCACGCCAACGTAGACCACGTTGGCGTCACAAAAAAAATTGGGGTGAGCGGGGGTCCACGAAAATTTATTTGCTTTCTATAGTGAAGAGAACTAAAATGTTGGCTCGACTTCACCTATCTGTGTAGGCGGATAATATTTTAAGAAGCTCAGCGACTGTTTCTTGTAATTTCGAAAAGAAAAGTGAATTGAATCGATGTTAGTGTTCGCCGGTGTTGGAACAAGTTGTTACTTCGCGTTTGGAACTCGGCCGCAACGCGAATTCCCATTGTTAGATCTAATCTTCACATTTTTTGGCGAGCTTTGGGAATATGGTAGAAATTTTGCTGCAGGGGGTCCACCGGAACCAGGTAAATTTTGAAAGTGATTAATGAGAAAAAAAAGTCTGGGAACCTCTGGCCGTAGTTTAGCATCTGATTGAGGATCTTTGTGTTTAGTGGTGAAAGTCAATGACTGGCAACGAATCATTTAATACTACTACAGGGATGTCAAAACCTTTAGTTTATCATCACCATTTTGCAAGTAGTAGAGCCAAGCGGCGGCTTATGCTCCTGCTCCAATGGGCCGGCTCGACCGGGTTTTAACCACGACGTCGCAGAATACCGGCGTGAAATAGGCATCTTGTGCTACTGAGTTTCGTTCGGTGAGTGAGGTATCCGGAGGCCCACTCCCCCTCCTCATCTTCCCTTCCATCTCTCAAATATCCTGAAAGGCTGGCAACGCACCTGCAGCACCTCTGTTGTTGCAGATGTACGCGGGCGACGATAATCACTTACCATCAGGTGAACCGCTTGCTCGTTCGCCGTCTTCCCATAAAAAATATCATCATTTTAACAACTCATCACAAGTCCCCCACTAAGTGTAGACCCCCTAAAGGTTTTCACAAACGAAGTTCCCGTGTCACCTGAATTGGTCGACGTCGCACAACTCTGCGCAGTTCGCAAACCTATCTATGTTTGCCCGCACGAGACCTTTGACAACCTTCCTCCCCCAGGGTGTGCATATTCTAGTGTCGTTAAAATATTATTTTTAAAATACAACGAGGCAACTCCGTCAGCCCGCTGGTCCCGTTACCAAGGACGGTGGCGATTGGGTCAGTATTTTGTATTTAAATTAGTAATTTAATTATGTTTGTAAATTTGTAGTCCATGTTTTTATTATTATCTTTATATACTTTTAGATTAACTGTTAAGTTTAGTTCAAGTAATCTTATTGTATAGATCAGGAATAAACTTTTCTTTATTAATTAAATCTCCTACTACTTATACTATAAAACTCTGCAGTGTCTCTGGTCGTCTAGAATAAGACTACGCGCTTTTTGTATTTATTGACGTTTTGAAACAATAGAAATACTAATATTATTACACGCGAAGAGTTATTGATCCTTAACTTGGTATGGATAACTCTGTGCGACCCACCATCAGGTAGATCGTGCTTGACATTTGTAAAAGGTTCATCACATATATTCTGAACACCACACGAGCAAACTCGCATGCACGCCTTGTTAAGTTAATAACACAATCGTTCTTGAATAAGGTCGCAATCCTCGCAAATAGAAATTGTGCAAAATGCGAGTTTTCCGAGCAGAATTGTAGCGCTACAATAGATATAATCCGTCAGGAGTTCGTCCGTATGTCGCACAATGCGGGGAGGTCGGGTAAGCCTATTAGCGATTGTGTCTACCGACCACAAAGACGATAACAGGATGAAGTAGCGGAAACGAGTCTGCGACGGTTTGTTCGAATAAAACAAATTTATTAATACAAAGCTATATTGTGTTCAACACATATCTTAATTCCGAGAAAGTATTTATATATATTTACGCACACACGCCCATCGCTCCAGAAGTATAGGCATAGATTATGAATTCGTATTTGGTAGTGTACTCAATCGAGTATCCGCATACCAATGTTCGCTCTCCGAAAGACAAAACCTGTCGCATAGCTATAACTTCGTTATAAATCTTTACTGCTTTAAAGAAACGTAAGGGCTATGTTATAACGGAGGTATTTTACAGACACAAATTACATATTAAAAAGACACAAACAAACACCGGAACAGTTATCAATTATACGTACGTATATTTGTCCCGTGAAGAAATCGAACGCGGACCCACATCATTGAAGCGAATAACTTAGTAACTGAGGTGAGTTCTTATCAACACGCACTGAGATGGAATGCCTCGAAGCCAGTAATTATGCTCATCCCTGCCTTCTCGTGTGAAGAGAGGGATATTCTATTTAAATTCGATAAATAATTATTCATTTTATATCAACGAAGGCAAAAGAAGAGAAGCATCACATTTTATTGTCGAGTTGCAACAACGAAAGGATATCCAACTCAATGCCAATGCTAAATGCCAAATGGCGTTGGCAAACCATCAACAGCGCTGATATTCGGTCGGTGTTACGCGAGATCACAGTAAAATATTATGTCACTCCATTATCTTAAAAATAATATGTCACTAAAATTGTTAAAAGCAGTTTTAAGTGCTGTATTTACCACGTGCTCGGCGGTGAAGGAAAACAACGCGAGGAAACCTGCATGTCTGTGAAATAATAAAAAGTATGTATGTATGTGAAATCTACCTAAAAAGTACTACCGATAGTCGGCATGCAGGTTTCCTCACGATGATTTTCCTTCACCGCCGAGCACGTGGTAGATTAAGGATTTAAAATCGCTATCAAACATTTTACCGGTCCATGCATCGAGGATCGACCCCCGATCGATACGCCCGCGTCAATGGCGCTCTATTAAACTAAAGCGAGCGCTCTGGACACTGGGCTACCTACCGCGATACTTGAGTTCGGATAAATAATTTTCGGAATGTAGATATTTGTTTTGACTCCGGAATGAAAGCAGCCAGCCTCGGTTTCAGACATTTTAAAATATTAACCGGCTACGCAACAATACGCGGAAACGTCTTTGAGTGCAGTCGGAAGCGAAGCCCGGCGCGCGGGATTATCTGGGATTACACGGATTCTTTGTGTAGTCGGCGACGGCTTGTCTGCGACGACAGACAGACAGTCCGTTTGTCTGTTGGCGCATTATGCTTCAATATTTGTAGGCGTCGGCACAAATCAAATCGTTAGCGAGAAGAGGTGTTAATACGGATTTATATATTTTTTTTGCGTTCGTCACGTTAAGGCGAAGTTAAAATATTATGTTCGATTCCTCTATTCATGAATTCGAACTTTTTCTCTTCACCATCGCGCGGTGCTCTCTGCACCGATCCAGTGAGGTTCCGGCGATAGTCTGACAGCAAGGAATCCTTCACAGTTCGGCGAACCCACCTCTAACACACTGGTGATGAGGAGCAGCATCTCTAATGCGAAGGTGCGGTCACTGCTCACACTATTAGAAGTGTACACCACAAGGACACAATGGCAAATAAATACCCCACCAGGTAAGGTGGTAATTTTCCATTTTTTTTTTAAGGGAAAGGGATCAAACGAGCTAGGGGCTCACCTAACGGTAAGTGATTACAGTCGCCCACGTACACCTGCAACACCAGAGGAGCTGCAGGTGCTTTGCCACAAGATGCCTCTACTTCACGCCGGTATTCTGCGAGGTCGTGGTGCTATAGAAGCTGAAGCCGCCGCTTGGCTCTACCACATCCATAAATATGTAGTATAAACATGTACATTAGTCTTCGACGAAGAATCTCGACAGAAGAAGACATAAGAACTTTGGCCTTGGTAAGAATTAATGATCTGAAAGGGTTTGGATTTTCATAAAAATGAAAATTGTTTTCATCATGAAAGTTTCTCTTATTTTCCTCGTCTATTTCTAGATGACCACGGGGATACCAGGCAGTCACCTTTCAGGACTATGATAGAGTAGTTTTTTGCCAATTGCTGAACGAAATGAAAGCTTCCCCTTAACTATATTAAGATGTTGAAGATCGAGGTACGTTCAATAATTGTCCGACGTAAGCAGCGGGAACCGGAACTCTGCCATTGTGCAAGCCGCTGGCGCACCGCCGGCCGACCCACGCCCAGTGCCTACATCGTTCGTTAATTCACGCGTGAACAGGAATCAAGCTGTAAATAGAGTGTACGTGTAAAAAGTGATCTTGTAGACGAATAACAGAGATATCATGTCCACTGCTGGGCCACCTTCTCAAATATGTGACAGCTGAGAGGGTTTATGGAGCAGGGAAGAGTCCCGCCATGCTGCAGTGCGATCTGGCGGACTTGGCGTTTCTTCGAAACAATATATTTTATTATTCTCAGACATGTGCAATGTTTCCTCTCACCCCCAAGCGCGTGTTACAGTTTAGAGATTCACTAGTTGTTGATACAATTTTTCTCTGTTTAGGAGCAGTCTGGGCACGTTTAAGGGCTGTGAAGCATCACATTTAAGACCTCTGTTGTGACAACACATCTGAACCTTCCACAATTAAAGTTGTATGCAAGTGTTTACGAACACACACCGACGGCTGGATTTATACTATTTTTATATAAAAGAAAAACTATATTCCGATGGCAACGGGATTTGAATTAATATGACTCGCGTATTGAACGTCCCATGGCGCGAAGCGGCGTAAGATTGTGCTTTGTACCCGCCCGATATGTCAATGTTAAACGATTCGGCGCTCTTCAAACGCCTCTATCACAATTACATTGCACTTATATGCTAATTTGAATAGAATCATATCAAGAAAACACTTTAATTAATCAATCATTAAAATTATTTTGAAAAAATAACTTGGACGCCTGAATTTATTTCAGGGATGTTGTCACGATAACTCCCGAAAAGGTTGACGTATCGAGACCAGGTTTTTTTTACCGTGTCCAGAATTGTATCTACTTGTTTCCTATTTCACATGTTTGAACCTCAATACGATTTTGTTTCTTCTAAACCGTTAAATGAGCGTCATGAGACGTGCACTTTTGGATTTTCCAAACTTTTAAACTCAAGCGTGCGCCCGGACCTCAAAGATACAGCGAATCTGTTTGAATATTATAGATACGAACAGTTGGGTATAAGATCGGAGAGGGGGCGGACCTCCGGCGGCATGTGCGCGGCCCCGCGGGAGCCCCCGTGTTGGCTCACTTAATTTCAACAAACATCACTTAATAATTACAAATATTTGTTATCCGCTATCAACTGATATCGGTGTGTAATGTGCAATCACACTTCTAATCGGCTTTGCTACAATTTTCAATGTTTCTTGTGTAATGCGCAATACTAGCTCGGCGACCTGTCGCCGCCTGCCGCTGGAAGTGTTTCAAATAGATCATAGAAAGAAATAATAATTTTGAAAAATTCAAAAAATTCTCAAAAAAATAAAGTGATTACCGCCGTCCACATACATCTGCCACACCAGAGCAGCTGCTAGTGCGTTATTGCCCTTGAAGGATATTTGGGAGATGGGAGGGATGATTGAGTGCCTCCGGTACTTTACTCACCGAGCGAAAAGCAGAAACACAAGATGCCTCTACTTGTCCCAAATACCGGCAACGCAACCTTTGGTGTTGCAGGTGTACGTGGGCGAAGGTAATCACTTACCGTTTGCTGGTTTGCTGCCTTTTCCATAAAAAAAATTAAATTAAGTCCACAAGGATAACGATAGATCTGTAACCTCTTTCGGTTGAAGTTGTTTACAGGTGCCCGTGGGCTGCAGCAGCCACTTACCCTCAGTTGGACTGTTAGCTAGTTTATGATCCCAATCCTAAAAAAAAAAACTATCAAACTTTTTTTTTATATCCTTATTAAATAGAGGGTATGTTCGTATGTACCGAACATGTCACCCTCATTGTTGCATGCACTCTTCGGATCAGCCACACATACATTTTACGTCTTATGGATACATAATTAAATAACTTAATCTACCAGTCATTCAGTCCCAATTTAACAATTCGAAACAATATTCTAGCACTCTCGGTTTCAAGAAATGCTAGAATACTGTTACAAATACCGACATTATAGTTCCATGATTAGGCAGTACGTCTCTGAGTCTCATTCCGTATGCACTCCATGGTAATGAGAAGTACGTCTTCTATAATGTTACACTGACTGCAATATGGAGAATTGGTTTTGCCCAACATACTATCAAACTTGTGATACAGATATGTGTGTGAGTGGTTTTAAAGAAGAAGCTAGTAGATTAAGCACGATTGTATGCCGTGTTCTGTTCAAATTAACACGTACTATAAATTACTAAATAATAAACATGGAGTGCGTGATTGTATAAAATGCCAATTATGCGATTCCCACCATTAAGACAAAGGCAATTTCCGACACGCGCCCCGCCTGGCACCGATCGCGGCCGACGCAACGCCGCCAAATGAGATACACAGGCAGACAAACTACACTTGTTACACGATATAACATAACGAGTGAATCAAAAAAAGAGAAATTACCGACTTCAACCGCTATTTTCCCACCCTTAGGGGTTGAAAATTGAAACCAGGACGGAGGTAAAGGAAATAAAAATCATCAAAATCGATTTACAATCGAAGGTATCGCGTAACGTACATACAGATGAATTGATAACCATCTCCTTTATTGAAGTTTTGTATTTGCTTCTTCATCAGTCTAAAAAAGCCCACAGCTGAACCTACGCCTTGCTAAGGAAGCGTCTGCACAAGTCAGCCTCCATCTTTGAAAGGTTTACCCGCAATCTCAACGCTGGGCAAGGGCGGGTAGATGAGCGCAGTACCTGCCGGCGCCCGAGCCCCACCGATGCCGCTCCCCATCACCAGTCCGTGGGAATGGATTTCGGTGCATTCGGATGTATTTTCCTCTACTATTCCGTTGCTTTAGTATCTAGCTGGGTGCACCAAGAGCAAGTATAAATGAAAAGCTACATGTAAACCTACTAACCTACTCGTGTAATAGATAGCGTGATGATATATATTTATTATAGCGGTAATATATATTTATATCTCTAAGTAACACTCTAGTCAAAGTTCCAATCAAATCCGCCTTCAGGTTTTTGCATGATGTGCGTTCAGAAGACAGAAAGATAGATAACTTTCCAAAAACTTTGGCATCTGTATCAAAATTTTATATTCCACCATCAAACAATCTTCAAATCCTTGTCTGTTAGTTCGGATGTAACACATGCAGGTGTCGTACACATTTGGTGTAAAATATAGTACTTTTCTTATACAACCCTGTACATAGTTTTCCCTCCTAGGCAACAACATTTTATCACTTCTAACGTAACAGTTACAAAATGATCGAATCGTCTCTAAAACAGATACAAGGTTCACTGTTCACAACAGTCCAGTCCAGTTACAATCATTGTATGTATATATATATACAAAAAGAAGTGGATATGTTACTACTATACTATACGTCACCGCACCGTGCTCCAATGGGCCGGCTCGACCGGGGTAGTGACACGACCGCGCAGAATACCGGCGTGAAGTTGATGCATCTTGTGCTTCTGCGTTTCATTGGCCGCTGGCCCACTCCCTCCTACCCTTCTCTCTTTCCCCTCCCCAAATATCCTTAAAGGCCGGCAACGCACCTGCAGCTGCTCTGGTGCTGCAGATGTACGTCGGCGACGGTAATCACTTACCGTAAGGTGTGTCGCTCGCACGTTTGTGCCGACTTTCCAATAGAAAAATAGAAACCGATAATGAAGCGTACAAAAGACTACAATTGTTTCCTTTGTCCTCAGTCGCTGTCGAATAAGTAAGCGATGTGCTGGTTTGCGTTTGGTTTGTGCGCATATAGCGTGCCTTTATTATGAAATCATTGGTCGGTTATGTATCGCTAAACGATCGCTCGATAGCAATTTGCCGGTGTAATTGAAGGGTGCTCAGAAATTGTAGCATTGGAAACACGTCCGTTCGTGTGTCCGGGGGATGCGGGCCGTAACACTAAATGGGCTATTAAACTCATCGAGATCCGGATAGGTTGGCTGGTCGCTCTCGACGTTGAGGGTATGAACAGTAGCCTAAACTTCACTGTGCTCGATCCACAAAAAATGTTAATTGCTGTTTAGTTATCAACTTCAATAAGACAGTTTTTTTTTATGTGAACGGCGGATCGCACATCAGCAACACCAAAGGTGGTACAGGTGCGTAGCCGGTCTTTAAGGGTATTTGGGAGATGGGAGGGAGGATGCGGAGGAGGATGGGGAGGGGGGTTCAGGCGTCCATGGGCTGCAGTAGCCACTGACTGAACTGAACTTAGCTTAACTGTTAGCTCGAAAACAGACAATAACTCTCTGATGGGAGAAAACAATTTGTTAAACAATAACAAAAATATGACACCTACGGAGTTTTTTTACCGGTTGTTTCTTCTCCATCAGAGGAACCTCATTACGGAACCGCGGTAACCGTGTAAAGAAAATGACAATCGACAAAAATAATTTGTATTTCTTACTTCAATTAAATAATCGGCATCGGCATCGGCATCAACTGTATTCTCCTTTATGTTTCAACAACAACAGTTGTGTACATAAACTCTTCCTGTCGATGAGTTAAAAAAAATCTGTATGATTAATCTTAATGACGTAAGAATTTCTTCCCGCGGTTTTACTCTATCTATCAAAAGGTAGCCTGCAACGGGAAGTGATAACGATGAAAATCTTATCACAATCTCCACAAGTACGTACGACGTCGAGTCTCACCACCCGTCGCGTTCTATCTCCCGGCGAAGGCGGCAAACGAGTAAGCGGCTCACATGATGGTAAGTGATTAACGACGCACACGTACATCAGCAACACCAGGGGAGCTGCAGGCGCGTTGCCGGCTTTTAGGGATATTTGGTGAGCGGGAGGGGGTGGGCCTCAGGAGGAGCTGGTCTCGGGGTACTCATTCTTCACGCCGGTATTCTGAGAGGCTGTGGTACTACCCTGGACGAGCCGGCCCATTCGCGAGGCGGAAAAAGTCGCCGCATGGCTCAATAAAAGTTGTTGCAGCGCTTTTGGCTAGACATCAATATCACAATTAACTTCACGAACACGTCCAGTTAATACAAACTCAAGATACGACAAGGAGATAACATTTCATCTTTCACCTGAAACACTTTATCTGTTTCAATAACCTAATATCAATAAAGGCCCTATAACGATCCAATATCGTATCTGAAGCCTAGGGTTGCCTACCGCACAGAAAAAGTAATAAGTTACAATAGTTTTATAAGTAATTTGTTATTGATATTAAATTGTAAATTACATTGTAACATGGCAATGCAAAAAAGAAGACCTCGGAATTTCCTACTGGTCCTTATCTAAGGTTTTCGAATCGATGTAAATTTTGACATTCATTAGAGCTTCCAGTAAGTCTTAATTGAATAAACAAATATTTGACTACTATATTGCCTTTGTATTACTTTGCGTAAATTCTGGCGACCCCATAGTGTAGCCGGCAGTGACCCTGCCTTCGTAGATGAGGTTGTATTACCGCACTGCCGACACGGGTCTGGGTGCTTGTCCATGTGCAACCTACACCGTCGAGAACGTGGTAAAATTCAGCACTTAAAATAGCTATTAACAATTCTAGTGGTGCCGGCACTGGGGTTCGAACCCAAGACACACGAGTGCTATTGAAGCGAACGCTCTGACCACTAGGCTATTACGACTCCTAAATGTTGGGTGCCATCAAGTTCATATATTAATAGATTAAGGGCTAAAACTTCTTAGAACAGCGCCAACAATATCATATACACATAGAGAACATTACCCAGCAGTGGACGTTCCTAGACTGAAGATGACTACAATGACAAATAGCTTAAATTGGAATGAAAAATCTAAAGTATATGCCAAATAAAATAACCCCACCTTTATTTCGAAAAATAAAAAACGCAAGGAGCTCTTAAGAAAATATCATGTAATTAATGTAACGCTTCTGAAACCTTGTGCAATAGTTTTGATGTTAACTGCACAATTGACAACCCTAATTTTAGAAACCTTGAGCAATCATCATCATCGACTCTTGAGGTTATCTGTACAATATTTGACAACCCTAACATTAGCCACATCATCCAGCATCCTCGAACAAACGTCTGTGTATCGCGCGTTAGGTGAAGGGAAATCGATGTGACTCGGGGAGGATCAGCCCTTCCGACCCGCCCTCCCAGTACGATTACGCGCCGTAAATATTTGCCCTCCACCCTCCGACCTCCAAATACTTAAATATAAATCTACATTATTTGTCAACGTTAATTATTTTCATCACTGTGTGGATGTGGTAATACTCAAATAGTTTAAAACAAATAATATTATTATATTCTTCATTTTTAATTTTAATGACGTATTCTTCAAGTATCGGTTCGGTGGCGCAATGGTTCAGTGTTTGGCTGCGGCGCCGGGGGTTGCGGGTTCGGTACCCCCACGAGACAAGTATTTGTTGGACTACAAACAATTATTCCGGGTCCGGGTGTTTGACCATGTCCATTTTATATATGTTAACTGTCTCCCAGACACAGGAGTAATATGTAGTGGAGGCAACGGGTACTGGGGGTGACGTTTTAATTAAAACAATGTTCCTATTGTTTATATTCTAATCTGATGGTAAGCCCATGACAAATGCGACTATACAATTGAAAGCCATTACGGCAGACACTCTGAGACCTCAGTTGGCAAGGTTTGCCTCATAATTTCACTGGCAATGTGCCATTCAAACCGGAGCTTGGAGGAATAAGTGGAAAAGGTGTCAATTACGATGTTGACTTGGAATGCGAGGCAGCTAACCAAGAGGGATTCGAGCGAAGTTAATACTCACCTTACCAGCATGTAAATAGTCCACTGCTGGACATTGGCCTCTCCCATAAGGAGGATTTGCTGCAATCGCCTCACACGCCAAGTGAATCGTCGATAGCAGTACTGGACACCTCGCACAGACGCGGCTGTCCGTCATCTGTCGGTAGACAATGCGACCCCACGCGAAGAAAGGGGCTGGGAGATTCTCACGCCGATACCAAACGGTGAATACTTATCACAATATATATATGGTGTAATATAAACGTATGTAGTAGTATAGTATTTATACACGAACATATCGCACATATACAACCGACATATGGAGACAATCGAACCGAGTGTGTGATAGGGAAAATAAATAAATTCTATAGGAATTTGTAATGCACTAGAAGAAAAATTGTGCCTCGGTAAGTGTAGTGCCCGCCGCCGTCCTCGCACACTCAATTTTAGACCTCAGACCGCACACACTCACACACACCTAACCTACTCTGCATCGTGGACACCTTTAAAGCGTGGTAGAGCCAAGCTGCGGCTTTAGCTGCTGCTCGAATGGGCCGGCTCGACCGGGTTGGTACCACAGCCTCGCAGAATACCGACGTGAAGTAGAGGCATCTTGTGCTTCTGCGTTTCGTTCGATGAGTGAGGTAACCGGAGGCCCACATCCCCTCCCTATTCCGCTCCACTTACCTCCCATCTCCCAAATATCCCTAAAGACCGGCAACGCACCTGCAGCATCTATGGTGTTGCAGATGTATGTGGGCGACGGTAATCACCTTACCATCAGGTGAACCGCTTGCTCGTTTGCCGACTCTTCCATAAAAAAAAAACCTATACAAAAGTCTTTTATACACAAAACTAGACCTCAGCAACGAACCGGAAACAGGAAACCGCAGAGTTTTTTTTTGCTTTTTTTCAATGTCATGTTGTAATGATATTACCAGCCGGGGGACTTGCAAGTCCAGAATAAGAGCTATTCCCACACATCATTGCCATCTATATTTTAGGCTATAAAATAGTAAACCTTTTTCTAATAAAATTTAAAACAAGCTTTTTTTAAATTATGTGTCAGTCTGTTGCACTCTAACTTTTTATAGATGTATTCAGAAAACACTTTCTTTGTTTTGTCTAATCTTCAGAGACCTACGGCGTATCGCCCCGACTCGTTCTACGGTAAACAGACGGTTTTTTGTTAAACAAACAACGACGGAACAGTCACAATATCAGCCTCCTTGCTTTTCCGAAATGAATACAGTTTCCAATCCGGCTGCAGATCCCCACGGTGCACATATGGAGTGATACTGCTGAAGGTTACAAAGAAAACTAATTTAACTGTTGCTTCCTTCGGTTGCCTCTGTGTGAGCCTTCTAATAACTTTAGCGTATTCGAATTCAGATAATTTTTTCCTTTAATTTTAGTAATTAAAAAAGCAATAGAACATACCATATGTTGCTTGTCTTTGGATTCGCATTGTTTCCCGAATTTATCACGGAGGAATATTCTGAGGAAATGTTCGGAATGATCCCAGCCGCTGAGTTTCACCATCGTACATCGCGACAGAGTTCCAAATCCCGACCAGCACCATCTAGATCAGGGATTCCCGAAGTGGTCGATATCGGTATCCCAGGGGTCGACATAAACGAAAACTGAATTTTATGATCGACGAGGTCAAGAAATCAACCCCTATTAATTAACACAAGTTCTTATTTGAAACTTTCAAGATACTATATAAGTTGTGTCACGTGTACCAACTTGTTATAAGAATGACTAATGTTTTAGTAGGAAGTATCATTGTTGGACTATTAAACACTATAGTTACTGAAATTTATGTCTATTCATTTTGTTAAATTTTGATGAGAAACTGATGTCAAATTTACTCACTTAACCAAAAGTTTTTAAATTGGTAAGTATTGTATCAATACGAAATAAACTAGAGATAGGATTTTTTAAGTAATTTGGCCAGACCCCCATAGGTCTGAGGTATCAGTTCATTTTGGAAAAGGGGTCCCTTGCCCAAAATCGTTTGAGAATCCCTGATCTAGACGGGGATATTCCACCACAGTGCGTTTCGCATAAAAAAAGAACAGGGACAAAGGAGCAAGCAGCTCACCCGATGGTAGGTGATAACAGTCGTCCATTAACATCTGCAACGCCAGAGGAGCTTTAGGGATATTTGTGAGATGGGAGGGAGTGGGCATCCGGATATCTCACTCACCGAACGAAACGCAGGAGCACAAGATACCTGTACTGCTGGAATGTGGGCAGCGCGTGCCCACATTCCAGCAGCAGCAAAAGCCGCCGCTTGGCTCTACCACGTACAAAAAATAATTTTAAAAATTGAAGATTATTTTGTCTTGTGTTTTGTGTCGCTAATTGCCCCGAGTTAATATTTCAATCTACACCTGTGGGCGTGGGACAGGCGCGCGAGAGGTGCGCCAATGTCATAGATTCGCAATTTCTGCTGACGGTAGCCGGGCGATCCACTCGTGTGACACCAGGACGTCAAACTTCTCAGCCCCCCCCCCCCCTCCCCCCGTGATCAAGGGCGCTGGAAAGCATTCGAAACGACGGGAATATGAAAAATAATTAAAAGTAAATCAGTTCAGTTTAAATATTGTTTTAATTAAATTTTATTGCTAATAAAAAGAGCTAAAAGGCGGGCTTAACGCCAAGAAGCCTTCTCTACCAGTCTACCGTTAACTTCACAGACATAACGAGATAATTTTAAACTAAATATTAAGTTTACACATGTACTCAAATAATATATTACGACATAATACTTTTATATGGCGGTACTTAGACATACATGTTATTTTAGTTGTATGTTATATAAAACACATTCCACACTACTTGATCGAATCGAAGTATTTAACATTTTCAACGCGTTTGGCAAGCGGTGTTGCAATCTCTGGCCTATTCCCTGTGGCGATATGCAAAAAGATATAACAAACACGGAAAATGTGACATCTTTTTAATAACTTCACGAAGAAATGTTGGCAGTTAGAAATATTGAAACCTCTGCCTACCCCGCGATGGATTACTAGCGTTAAGTTACTTATGTAACGCTTTTCCATGACAGCCTCAACGAAAGCTGGCATGGCATGAAAAGAAGCCGGGGAATATACCTGTTCTTGCTTGGGTATTCCGTTCACCACTACCCCAAGATTATCATATCTATTACATGTGTCATATGTATTTCAAAGGTTTTAGTTCCGTACGTACGTCCGCGGTGCGCGCAGAATGGCTCGACGTCTTGCCGTCATCGTAGGCGGGGGATAAGGTTGTAAGGGGACAGGCAGAATTGGGGCGAAGAAGTAAGCGAGTGCTCGTATGAAAAGTATGACTAAAGGATAGTTTCTAGAACAATGATTAAGAAGTCCTATTTAACATTACATACAGATGTTAAGAAGCTCTCATTTCCAGTCATGTTCTGAGCTATATTACCTCTAGAACTTGTACACCGCTCCCCGTCTAAATGTGTACATAGTAATACAACTTCATTTAACTCGACTCGACGTTACCAATATAAACACCGACGTATCTGTAAAGTATGTCCGTATGTACATACGTAAAAGGTTTTAGAGCTACGTTTGCTGGTGTTGCCAGGACGCGAAAGGTTGCTTTGTTTTAGTGGAATTTGTAATTATTTTATTTGCAGGATGGCTTAAGAGAAATTAAATATAGGCAGTTACGGGTAAACGACAAGAAGTTTGGGTGTAAGAGTGGTATACATCAACTTTATCTTAAAATGTCAGCCTCACCTGCATCCAGCTGACTACCAGAAAATATATCCATGTATACCGAACTGACGCCCCAGAGACTGGTGGTGGGGAGCAGCGTCACTGGTGCTAGTATACCGGCACTGCGCTTACCAGCCCGCCCCCACAGCGTGGTGATTGTGGGCTAATCTATCAAGCATGGCACGCCAGCTATTGGCAGTACTTTTATTGGAAGTATAAAAGGAAGGAGGCTGATTAACAACAGGAATTCTTCTTTTACTAACTACTTGTTGCGGGATCCGTGTCCAAAACAATGCAGTGTCATGTCGGTTGAACATAGCTCTAGCTAGTCTGATATGGCTCGGTGGTGTGTGCATAGGGCCATCATCAGAGTCGTCATGCAAACAGCTGATGTTTATTGACAGATTAATAGTGTATTAATTATTACTGACAATAAAAATTTACACGGAATTTACACGGGTGTTAACCAATAAAGATTCTTCCCCGGCCACCGCATGGTATTCCATCCGGTAAGAATGAAAGAAGTGAGGACTTAATTATATTAAACTTATTTGATAATTACATTTATGATGAAATTATTTTGTATTATGTTTTTTGTCACATGACGGTAACCAATCCCGCGTACATGTGCGACACCAGAAGAGCTGCAGGTGCGTCACCGGCCTTAAAGGATATATGGGGGAGAGGGAGTTGATCTCCGTTTGCCCCACTCATCGCGCCGGTATTCTACGAGGCCGTGGTACTACCCCGGTCGCGCCGGCCGAATGCAGCAGCAGTCGCCTGGCTCTACTACGTATCGGAAGACGATTTTTTTTTTAATCGCAATAAAGTTTTACTTAACATTTATTTTCACTAAAGTATAATTAAATATTGGTAATTTTTAAAAAATAACGGTATCACAGAGTATATGCGCAACGTCGATGAGAGCTCGCGAAAGGGCGGTCGCATCTAAATTATTCACGAAGCAACACTGAGCATTCGCGTTCGATTCCCTCTCACACGCGCGCCTTGCATAAGCTCGTCTCGCTCGCGCTTTGTATAGCTTGTATTGCGCTTTCGGCCGCCACATACAGTCGTCTCCATCCGGTTAACAGAAACTTTGTAGCCTTGTCTCTTTTGCTCTCATTAGGTTAGTCTCAGCGACGTGTTTGCCTGACGTTTGGCAGTCGCGCTCCGCTTTGTCTGTAGGCACACAGAATAACTACAGAATGTAGAGACTACAAAAATATAAAATCAACAGAACAGCCTACCAGAAGTCCATTGAACATAGGCATGCCACAAAGCATGGTCCTGAACCACCTATCCTTTTCGTTACTCTGTGCTGTAGAGGAGCTCTAAGTAACTTTGTGGGGAGTGGTCCTATACCACCGGCAACACTAAAATCGTTAATAGCAATTTTAAATTCTGAATTTACATCGTATTCGGCGGTGGAGAATAACATGTCTAAGGAAACTATCAAGTCGTTACGAGAACGCGCACTGGAACAGGGTCCATGACCCTCCCCAGCTCCAAAGGCCCCTAAAATACAGAGATGAGACAAGTGAAGTCGAGGCTGTAGTCATTGCGACAGGAGTCGGAGGACAGGCTGTTGTGTGTGTACGCAACAGTTTCTCATATGAGTAATGTTACAACCTTGTGTAGTTCCGCCGAGAGCAGTGAGTGCTCTTGAGGCTGGTGCTGCGTGCGCAGAGTCAGCGAAATCGTAACGTAACACGCGGCTGCCGCGGCGGGCGGTCGCGGGTGGGGGAGCTTCGAGAATCACGACGCAGATCGTTTGACTTTGAATTCTCTTCCAGAAGATCGGACACTGGACATAGAGAGAGAGAGAGAGAGAGAGTTTAAAAGAGACGCAGGCTTAGCGTGCACTTGGCTTAAATTACTACGAGTAGATATTTAGTATATAAGCATACATGAATACAAATATTCACATATACATAACCATTGTGGCAATACGGATAAGTATTGCTCTTAATTAGCTTTTTGGAACAATGGCACTGCCTTCGCCTCGCGGATTACGGAGGTTGACTGCCTGTACGAGAAATAAGTGGGCGTAAAGGCAGCTCTATAGATGTGAAAAATAAGAGGGGACACGAGTCTATCCCCTATGCGGAGGGCTCAGCACCTGTCACGTTGTTTCAAATACATTGAAATAAATGTCTAAGACCTCTGACTACCCCAATATTGTATGTGCCATGGTGATAGCTTTCTTTTATTTATATTTATACATATTAACTACAACTTTATAACCATAGGAGAATAAAGAAAATTGGTGAATCAATCAAAGAGATTGGCGAGTCCTTAAGCGCTCATGCGTGCTCTGAGGGTTCCGGGCCCTCTGTAGAGGTAAGGCCTCTCATACCGACGTCAAAGGAGGCCGAGAGGTATCCATTGATATCTGTTTGCTTTATTAAAATAAATGAGGGTCGGTTGCTGTAATTACAATGAAATCAGATGAATTTCGAATTCTCTCGCATCCTAATGATTGAAGACTCATTCCGTCGGATGTTATGCTGCGGCAAGGGAATGCCTTTTTATTTATTTTCAAACATAACTTAGCAAGAATTTCTCCTCAATCGTGTGTATATGTTCCACGTGTAGAGATAAACACACAGACGCGGAACAATTATTTGTAGACCACACTCGCTACTCCACTAACCGAGCTATTTTCCTGCTCAACTGAACTGACGCCTGTCTACTCTACTATCTTACGAAGAAAACTAAAAGGGTTACGAAAGCCCGTTAGTCTACTCTGGGTCGTGCCAAATTGAATTTCATTATCTCTGCCTACCCCAATGTAGAATAGATATGAGTGCTTTATTTTCATGTTCACCACGCAGACATATTTGAAGAATTCGCTGGTTAAAAAACTTTTAGCAGACATCACTTGTAGCGGATTCACCAAGTGATCAGTCTAATCAAATAAAAAAAACTTTTATGTACACGAAGCTTTTGTTAACTTATCACTTTCTCAACACCTACGGCGTAACTTAATTAAGTTAAACAGTTCATCATTAAAATATGATAAAATCCACAAGAGGAAAGATCAAACGAAAGTTTAGTAAAAAAACCATCTCTGCGCCTTCAAGTGTCTCTCCCCACCTCCGTGACATTAACGCAAGTTGCAAATTTATGCGAAGCGCCGCCAGAGCGCGCTCGAGTTGCGTTTACTGTAAGCCCTGTTTATTATAATCAAAGGAATAACGAAGCTGCTGCGGTGGCCCGGCCGCCATTTGCATTATAAAGAGAATCGCCCGTGCGGGCGGGCGGAGGGCTCGTCTAAATGATATCAATTGTTCTAAGTGCTTCACTTGATCGCACTAATTAGAAGCGAAGGTGTTAAGCTAGTTTACATTTTACTTAAGTTATCTTTAATGCACAGAACTCACAGAGAAGCTAAATAGCGAAATTAGTAAAGCTAATTAGCAGCTTGTAAATGTTGTACTGCTTGGAAAAGCAGTTCGTTCAGTTCCTCTCTATTTATGTGGGTGGCTGCTTCTCTGCCCAGGAGTCGCGGAACCACACCCGCTCACCCATTCCTGTCCCCAATCAGCGGTGCAACAACTGTTCCGGTTCGAAACGTATAGGTATAGACAGCCCGTATAATAACGGGGTGCGAGGAATTCTATCTTAGTCCTCAGGGGTGATGAGCCATCTGGGACCTTCTTCTCACTTCTTAGATTGAGGTTGTTTCCAGATGTGTATGTGTGATAAGATCCATTAAGTTGCAGATGCAGTTAGCGGCTATGGGCAGGCCACATAGCTCGCAGAATTGACAGCCGTTGGGTATGTAAAGTTCTCAAGTGGCAACCTCGTACAGGAAAACATAGTGTAGGATGAACCCACGCAAGATGGAGCGACGACCTGAACAATGTTGCTAGAAGTCGATGAATGCAGGTGGCCCAGGACCGAGCTTTGTGGCAATCTTTGGAGGGGGCCTTTGTTCAGCTGTGGACTAGTGACGGGCTGAAATGATAACGATTTAATAGCGGTTTCTAAGAAAGATAAGTATCCTACAAAGAGCTTTAAAATAGGGATGATTAATCAAAAATATCTTTTAATAACATATATGTAACATGTAACTGTGAATAACGATGCATTATTTAACATTTGTTTGTATGTTTGTATCAATATAATTTATATAATTTCTTTACGCAGCCTTTCTGTCATGCTTTAGAAACCATCAATCCATTATGATTAAAGAAAAACGTGTCAAAACCGACGGACGGACGGACAAAACCCTCACAACACAAGACGCACTCGTCGCTCCCCGCTGCCGCCAAAGATGAGGAGTCAATTCAATTAAATAAATCCTTTAATAGGCAAATAAGCAGAAGCGAGAGCCCGATACGGAGATCAAAGATAGAGCCCTCTCAACGTCATCCGGGGCCGCGCACGGCTGCCGCTGTAACAAGACTACTTCGAAACCAACGCGACGATCTACAATACAATACGATATCAACCAATGTTACTAGAATTTTAAATATTTTAGCTGTTATAAAACAGAAAGTTACAAAATTTGTATCGTTGACTATGAAAGCTATGAAAGCGACAGGCCCACCCACACGTCGGCCCAAATAAGTTCTGGAGAAAAGCGAATTGAAACGACTAAAATAGATGTCTGACTTCCGACCTCCCCAGTATTGAGAATAAGGTCGTGACTCCTTCGTAAATACCTAAACTGGTATTTACAATGATTCAAAAGAAGCACAAAAGTACTTATTTGTATCCTTTTTTAATTTGATACGTGTTAAAACAATAGTAATCCTTCGTAAAACGTATACGGTTAAGTAAGTATACCTGTGACAGACGATCTCTTTTCCATAACCACATAAGTAGCATGTTTTATTAGGGTATTATCAGAAATTGACTGCAAGTGTAAATTTTTAAGATACTTTTGGATGAATATCACAGGGAAAAAAAATATATAATAAAATAATTATATTATCTGTCCATTGGCAGTGGAAACGAAGAGTTTAAATTGTGTGCAAGTAAACAGCCAGCGTTAACATTGAATTAGTCAATTTATACCAAAAATACGATCGGCACGAGGGGCTTTGATGACGATGGTCCTTGTCACCATCTGATGCCTCCACTTCCTCAGACAACTACCGCGAGAACAGCCCGTTGCGACGCCTACTGGAGTCTACTGCATCTATTGCTATGATTCGACGTTAGACATGATTTTAGTTGCTGACAATTATTTGTAGAAACGTCATGAAAACGTGTGATGACTTTCAGCAACAGACGAACAACTTGGCATTAGCCCTGGCGCAGTCAGGTCGCTCGCTTTTTCATTGCACGCGAGTGACCTGGATCCGATCCCCGGTGGCCGGCACCGCTAAAACTGTTGATTTACATGCAATCAACAGTTTTTTAAGTGCTGAATTTACCACGTGCTCTGCGATGAAAGAAAACTATGGTCATATCCGCTCTTTTTCATTTTCACATTTTCTTTACGAGTATGAGACAGGACAGCCGTGTGGCAAACTCAGGTGCGAAATCTCTACTAAGGACTAAGACGCAATGTCTCTCAGTTTCTAATTATACTGGCTCTGTATATAGTAGACCCCACAAACTATAACACAATAGCTGATTCAACAGCGGCTTCTTTGGGGGAGGCCTATGTTCAGCAGTGGACTTCTGATAGGCTGAAATGAAGACGGTGATGATGACGGCGGCTTCTAAGCAGAAAAGAAAACCTACCACCGATGAAGGTGTACGCTAAAAATCCTCAGGGGTGATGATGTCGGGAAGTGCCGGCCGATACATTGCCCACCGACAGACTGCAGGGACGATATCGTGAATGAGCATCATCATTTTCAACATTTCAGTCTTTCACAAGTGCCCTGCTGAAGATTAGTCTCCCTTAAAGATTCTGTTAAATCACGGTCGTGACCCATCCGAATCTATCCATTCTTGCAGTCTGGAACCTGTCTTTCCCAATGGTTGTCAATTCTCCAAGCTATGTGCTCGACATATTGCCACTTCAACTTGCTGATGCTTAGAGCTATGTCGGATAACGTAGATATATATATATATATATATAGAAACTCCAATCATAGCCCTTTCCAATAGACTGCTGAGCAACTATGAGCATTCTCAAGTCTTGAGTTTCCTAGACGTCACTACGCACCGGTCGGTACACTAAGGTCTCGAAGTGTTAAGCTCCTGCCCAGCCAAGTTGGCTTCATCGATTGACCGCTGGGACGAAGTTATTCTTACCTGGCCGGACAATTCGTCCCAGGTAGGATACGTACTCGTCTACAACTTCCAGCGTAGTGTTCCCAACATCAACAAGGACATTAGACATGATCTTCGTCTTGCCCATATTCGTTTTAAGACCAGCCTCTTGGGAGACACTACTGAGGTCACTGAGCATAGTGTTTAGGTCCTCCACCGATACTGCCATAAGGACTATGTCATCGGCAAAACGAAGGTGAGTGACGTATTCCCCATTGATGTTGATACTGTATCCTTTCAAGTTCAGCAGTTTGAATATATCTTCTCGCGGAGACGAGTTTCCAGAATATCACATCACCCTGTCTTACCCCTTTATGCAATGGGATGAGTTTCTGAAACTGATATTCTACCGGGATAGACATCGTAGTCTCGTACAAACACCTCAACACTTCCTCTTTCCGGAAGTCTATCTGACACCAGTGAAAAAACTGTAGCACCACTTTTGACTGTACAGGACTCATGGTCCTCATACGCCGGTCATGATAAGACTCAGAGCGCGTCATGCCATCCGATGGTCACTGCCGGCTTCCATCCCAGTGATCACCGAGCTATCACTGAACAGCTGTTGCTTGTTCGTATAGATGAATACAGTGCGAAAAGGATCTTTTGGCACGTGGCTAATAACCCCGCCATTGGTCGCCGATATATAGTGCGCTCTTACGGCACTTTGAAGACATTGACAGGTGGTGTGGGTGTAAAATTAAATCTCTATATTTAAAAATGTTGGGTGACCGATTAAGGTCATATTCATACAATATATTTGTACCTACTGTTGAGACGATGTTTCGTTGCTACGACCCCACAGGTATCGCTATGGTTGACTTATTTACAAATAGTATATTATTTACCACAATTACTCATATTCACGACATATGTTAGTTTAGTGCCAAAAAAAGGAAAAGTTATATTTAGAACCGATAAGAGGCTTTTATCGAGTTATTATATAATAAATTGACTTTCTCATACTTATCGCGCCACCTACAGAAAATGGCAGACCGTGCCAGGTAGTGTCAAATAAATATTAAAAGAATTAAAAAGTTGGGTTTTTTATTGGACACGCACGAAGTATTCAAAGTAAACGCAGTGAACTGTCATACGACTACATACTGTACCGTCTAAGTCTTTTAATTCTTGATAGACTTTTAATCTGCTACATTGTCGAATAAAGTAAGACAGTATTCTCCTCTCTTTCGAATGTTATCATTGTATAATACTATAAGTACATCTTTTGAAATATTTAGCGGTACCATGGCTTCGGCCAAAATACTTATATCTGAATTATTAAAATTTATCTAAAATAATATAGTACGTTCTTATTACGCAAACTGTGTTCACTATGTTAAAAATGGGCACAAAATCCGAAATAAATTATCAAATGTATTTTTTACAATATACCACCGTTTCGTAATGAGTTCCCTCTGATGGGTAAGTGCAAGTCATCTATTTATTAACAGAGGTAGTATAATGTAGGATGAAAAAAAAATTAAAATGAAAACCACATGATTATCAGACCAGCTGGCCAGCCTCCTCACAAGCAGTACATGTTTGTGACGCCCGTGGCAGCCAGAGTATAGAAACCAATTCATACTAGTAGCTCCATCTGTGCCATTAATTTGTACAGTTCGTGAAAAAATGGAAAGCGTGAAGCAATGCTGGTAACCTGTTAGAAAAGTTTAAATTATTTTACGCTCCATTTTTAAATAAATGGCACCATCTATTGGCTACAAATAAAAGTTTCAACGCTGTATTCGTTTATTGGAGTTATATTATTACTAGAAATATTTAATATGATACAGCTGGCAATAAAATTAATATTCTAAATGTGATTAAGTGATTACCGATATCCATGTACATCTGCAACACCAGAGGTGCTGCAGGTGCGTTTCCGACCTTTAAGGATATTTGAGACATGGTAGGGAGGATGAGAGGAATGTGTCATCGGGTTAACTTATTCACCGAACGAAACCCAGAAGCACAAGATGCCTCTACTTAACGCCGATATTCTGAGAGGTCTTTGTACTACCCTGATAGACCTGGCCGATTCGAGCAGCAAGCAGCCGGTTCACTCTACCACTCTATTGATCATGAACATAGCGCCGGCTTTTCCAGAATGCCGTTGGCGATGGAATCGATCGAAGACATTAAGTCTACATAGTACCGGTTTAAATTAGAAAATGTTTCAGAGGAGATTGTCGTTTCGTGTCGTTGTAAACTAAGCACAGGGGTTTGGTAGCAGCAGTAGGGGTTGTATAACATGTTTACTTCTAGGGACATTATAATAGAATTTCATTTGTTTCAACATTACATTTTTTTTTTATGGGAAAGGCGGCAAACGAGCAAGCGGTTCACCTCATGGTAAGTGATTATCGTCGCCAACACGGACATCTGCAACACCAGAGGTTCTGCAGGTGCGTTGCCAGCCTTTAAGGATATTTGGGAGATGGAAGGGAGGATGAGGGGGAGTAGATCTCCGGATACCTCACTCACCGAACGGAACGCAAAAGCATAAGATGCCTAAGATGGTATTTTGCGAGGTAGTGGTACGAACCCGGTCCATTCGAGCAGCAGCAAAAGCCGCTGCTTGGCTCTACCACGTTTAAAATGAAAAAGCGTTGGATCTTCTTGTAGGTAAAAAATTTTATTTCTGCTGCACTTCAATAAATCCTGAAATCGGTAGATATCGCCGTAAGCGAAATCGGCCAGGTCCTTGCACAACTGTAAAGTAGCAGCCAGTAAGTGCCCACAGCTGGCTAAAGGCCTTTTTCTCAAATATCTGAGTGGGTTTTGGAGCAGGGAAGGGCCCGTCACTCTGCTCCAGTGCGGGTTATAGGGCTTCACTTATCCTGGAAACAATATTTTTCATAATTTGGTATATTCCCTCTACCGCAATATTTAAATGATTAAAAACAAATAGTAAACACAAAGAAAGTCACGGGGAGGGAAATAAAGGCAGCGGTTTTTTTTTTGTAATTTATTTATTTTTTCACCATTTATCGTAAAACTTTCCTACGGCACACCGCGCGTCGCAGTCGCGCACCAATATTCCGCCTTGTGTATGTCGAGCTGAACACCTCCTCCGTCAGACCTCACCGTGTCGCATCGCCCGCGTCGCGTCGCGTCACTTCCATGTCCCACTTCAACACGCTACTGATGCAGCGAACGTTCCAATGTGCAATCTCATTTACATATTTAAAGCTTCGCGTCTCTCAAGTGGGACATTTTCGTGCAGCGATTACAAGTTGAGACGTGAAAAAAAGGGATTCACAAAAGACTCCATAATCGATTTTAAGCGTAGATTTTCACAAATTTAGTGTCACTCGATTATATTAATAATAAATAAGCATAAAAAATGTTACATTTTAGAGATACAATAGAAATAATATATATCCGACGTAAGTACACACAAGCACCATCTAGCTGCAGTTTGACTGCCTTTCTTACCATACGATACAAACCCTCGGCGCAACGCATCACGGTCGAAACTCGCTTAGCGAATTCCGGGCATCGCCCGTTTCTGAACTGGCGGGCCGATGCGTGCCTCGAGTACTCAACCCTCCAAAGTTTAGAACAAATATAACACAAGTTACGACGCACACTGATCTGATTAACAAATCCAAACGTTCCTTACAAAATTTTTGTGCAAATCGCAAGGAGGAAACTTTCTAGAACAGTCAGTGTACGTCGCCCAATGAGCAGAATATAACCGCTTACAAAACTTATAACATATTAATATAATTCGATCAGGAGATCGGTCAATGTTCGAAACATTTCCATACCAGCTAGTGACAAACAATAGAAAAACAACAAGTATAATATAAAATACTATAATAATAAACCTATAGGAAGTTACATCACACTTTACAATCTTTGGATACAAAATCTCAACGGCGCGCTCGCTGCGTAATCTGAAGCTGCGGAATGTTGTTGATAGATATCGACAATGTGCTGCTACATTTACTTCCTACCCGCTAAGTTGATCCTAACTCTGGTCTAGGCGATTCGTTTACGAAGCAGCTGAATCAAATTAAGCAACAAGCGCGCCAAGGGTGACGGCAGCCCGTGATCAGCCCAGGGAACTTCACAGCCCGAACCGAAGTTGCTCCCGCACCTGGGCCCACCGCAAGCCCCCGCCGCCCATCACAAACCGAAACAGTCTCATTGCCGCGTTACACGCGACCACGGAAATTTTGAAAACAAATCGAAAAGTTCTTTATCCTCATCACATGAGCCGCGTCAGTCCTTCAGTTCCATTCATTACGATATCATCATTTACCAAACTACTCCTGTGCATATTGGGTGCCTAATTTTTTACTTCTATTTATTCACTTAGCAAATTTCTAAAATTTAAAAAGCGTCAAGTCGCTCCACAACCAAACCGGTACAAGGGAAAGAAAGATTTTTTTTAAACGCGTACGTAATCTGTGGAAACATCGCGCTTCTCAACGTCAAACAGGATCAAACCTTTCCTCTCCATACACAACACCCAATATGCCATCACCATTAACCTAACACCACAATTTATATTGCAATCTATTTTTTTTACTTAGCTCTTTTCGCGAACATAGTTCACGCCTAATAACCACGTGGCGGCCATTTTGCGATACGCTGTCTAAGATGGCGGTACCTATCGACGTTCGAGATCGCAAAATGGCGCCGACGTCAATGCAAACCTATCTAAACAACGCCCTGTCGCTCGGTACACTACAGAACACAGTTTGTATCCTTCATCCTCATCCTAAGGAAAACATTTATATGGTGGTTGACGCTGTGCAAATACATATAAGTTTTGTCGTACAAGACACACAAAACTATGTGTGCACATTTTACGATAGAGTTATCTGTATTTGTTCAGCATCGTGCCGCATATTGATACTATACATAAAATATGAAATATTTAGGACACAATATTTCGAAATTGTTTAACCCTACAAATCGTTATCCAATATTTTAATATAAACTACAATCGATTGGCAGTATTCGTTCACCTCCACCTCGCACTTGCTTGATATCTATCGCGTATCACTCGCGACGCGCTGCGAGCCGGCCGGCCGGCGGGCTTCGCTGACCGCACCCGTCACTCCCGACCTGTACGTACCCTACTCAGCGCGTACGAACTAAAGTTAAAAAGAATCCGATGCCCACATCCCCGAACATTCGCCATTCTCTCTAGCGTATGACAGATCTAAGCCGCTATTACTATCTTCTGGACGCACATACCAAGGGTATCCTAACATACGCGAAATGTACCTAACCGAGACGAACCGTCCCTAGTCTACAGACGATGCAACAGCGCGCTGCCCTCTACAAGAGTTCGGTATAGTTAGAGGTGCCCTGTCCCTCCGCGCGTCCCAGCTGGCCGGTACGAGCGCCGGACATCCGACTCGTTGCCTACGCTTATTAATTCCTGTCACTTCACTTGTGATCCCATCAACCGTTTACCCTAAACTGTAGTCGACGCGCACCGCGTCAAACCGAGCCCGACGCCGCCCGGCCGGACGTCAGTCTCGCTCCTCATCCATCACGAACCGTTTCATTCCTGCGTCGGAGTTCGGAACCGAAACGTAACAACTAGCAGTTGAACGAACCGCGACGTCGGCACTTGCCGGACATTTCGGAAATAATGCGACATAAAAAGACAACTCAATCGACCGTTGCTTCACATTAACTATACGAGTTGTTCTGCACCAGCTCATCGACAACCGCCTGAATACCAGTTTTTTTTTTATTTAATCACGACCAATATTTCTCCGTACTATTACATTTTTCTTTAAAAATAATATTACTTCTTTATCAATTTCAGGTACTGTTGTATTGCTTATATGTAACTAAAATGAGTTTCATAGTTTCGTTGCGGTTAAGTTAAAACGTGGTCGGAAACTTGTGCAGGGGACGCCACTGTCACATTGGTCGAAGTCTTGCAGTGAGGTGTCGGTATGTGTCTATTGTAGTGTAGTTAGGTACGGATTTAACTCGTCAGATATGACCCCTTGACCCTTCGCACGCACGATGGGCGGCTCGTTTAGTAGGCTCTGGCGTCAACGAAGCACTCCATGACCGCTTTATGTTTCCGCCTGCACTGAATAGAAGCGTAAGTGCAATGTGACGATTTCAACCCACGCAGTGAGGTCCGGTCGGCGGCGGACGGTCGGGGTGCGAACGCGGCGACGCTGCGGGCCTGCGCACCACACCCGGGCGACATCAAACGTAACGTACAGATAAATTATCTTCTTAGCAAAACATCAATCAATATCAGAAATATAATTAAAACTAACGTACTATTATTATAACTCTGAATCATATTTTTATTATTTTTTTTCTTTATTTTATTTTAAGTTTCGCAGTAGTTTCGTTTCGTATCTATTTAGTGACCTATTTTATGTATGAATAACGTTAAGGGAGCGGGCGCGGCGCGGGCGCAGGGTCGTCGTCAAACCTTTTAATATATATGTCCTCGAATAAAAAGTGATTTGAACTGTCGAGTTAATAACTCGGTATTAGGTAGACGTAACAAAAACGGTACGATTTCTTAAGATATAGATGTAAAATAATTATCAAGAGAAAAAGCACAGCTCTAGTGTGTTCCGTGAACAGTTCTGTGTGTTAATATATTTTCACAGAGAACCACTTAACTATGGACATTAAAACCCGCTAAAACTAGGAAACTTCCTGCGGATATTTACTGAACAATTATAAGTAACAGAATTTGTTCGGACACAAAATAACCGACTTCGGAATGACGACGGCGACCGCGGACGACTAACGATTAATGAATATTTTAATGATTAATGAATATTATAATAATTGACTATCACATCTGACTACGCGACAACAGGTCAGCTAACCGCAGCAATCGGACATTGGGAGTTGTATTAATGATACTTTGAAGACTGGATACGAATTACCGAGGTACAGAGCCTTCTCTGCATTCATTTTCAATAAAATAATCGATCAATAATTGACCAAAGAATAACAACGTGATGCAATCATAGGTATAGAATTAAATTATGCATATACTATTAAAGCGAGATGTATTTTCACTTAGATAAAAACTTGCGAGGAATCTCCGACATTCGTTGTATAAAAAACAAGCTCTTTTTAATGAGCATTGTTGACTTTTAATCACTTAAAACGTCTTAGGATAATCGAAAGTAATCAATCAAAGGTTGATTTTCGATTTCGATTCAGCGAGCTAGCAAAATATATATACAACGTGACGGAAACAGAGGAACGGTTGCTTATATTGCTATTAAGATTACAAATATTTCATTAGACCAAACGTAAACTTAAAAACTTGCGCTAGATGTTGCACGACAATCGGATAGCGAAAATCTTTTGTTATTGACTGCGAAGATGAGAGATGTATGAGGATGAAGTAAGGCGAGGTGTAAAAGCGTAATGGAAGTGAGTTAGATTGAGGTAAAGTGAGGCGGGGTGAGAGTCGGGGGCGCGGGGGTGGGGGTGGGGACGCCGCGGTATCACAGGAGGCAGCTCACGAGCTCACGAGCACTCGGCAGTCGCGGTGCCGCCCGGCTCTTCTCTACGGGCCAACGACACGCCATTGACAATACATAAGGTCAATTTATCAACGTAATCCGATGGGAGGCCGATGGTCCTTCAAGCCGGATACGCGAACCGCCGGCGCAGCCGAACGGAGATACCGTGAACCAAAAAACACGCAGCGTAACACGAATCGCGCACTACTATTGCCTATTGCCGACCCAATGAACCCACGCGATATCTGGCTTCGTAACATATAGACACTATTTTTATATTAACTTTATGATTAACATCTCATTGTACATATATTAATTATTATATCTTATTGACAGCCTAGGTCATCCCGCGGCGGACGAACGAGGGATATATTTTTTTTAATCTTCTCTAAATATAAACTCTGTAGATCTTAAATCTCTATGGAACTAAAATTACATTTTGTACCATAAATTGTTAAAATTAAGCCACACGTCGCGGGAGGCACACTCGCCATAAACTAGTCGGATGCACTTGAAAGGAGACGGAGAGGGAGAGAGAGAGAGGTAGATGAAATGTATGCGTTACAGGAATGGTTGTGCCGCCCCGCGAGCCCTCAGTACGACACAAGCGATGCGGATCTCCAGACCAAGGTTGCGTCGCCCCCGCCCCGCCCCCACCCCGCGAACGAACAAAGGAACAACGGACACCACCCTACGGGAGCCGACGGGACGTTGGACAACATTACACCCGCACACTCGCTCCCGCCCGGCTTACGCCCAGCTCCCGAATTAAAATGAGACAACTATACTAACTTACGATAGAATGGAACGCCGGCCCCGCTCCGCATATATTAATATTTTTATTCGTATAGAGAAGTGATTTTTATATAGGTATTTTACTCTTTTTTTTCTATATGTAACATTTATCGGACGCCACCAACTTATCCCACGCTATATTAGATCATGGTCTTCAGAGGGAAAAGTACTGTAAATTAACCTACTTACGGACAATTAGACTGCATCTGAATCTCTGAATCTGCTTCGCTGGCATCTATTACGTTCTCGATGGTGAATGCAATCTAAAATGTCACCTATTTCTATGAATCAAAAGGGCGACATTACACTATTTAACATTAAAATCGTTCAAAGTGCTTTCTGCAGAATCTGTAGAAGTCGCAAAAAAAGTAGAAGAGCGATTACTAACCACTAAGAGATATAATACAACAAAATAAAATAACATTGCATAGTTAATCGAATTTGATGTAAATTGTCGTAGTGCGAAACGTAAACCTTAAATCTGAACGCCTGCGCAACGTCCCAGGCCAAAAAGCCAAGAATCTAGCTGCGATAGAATGCTTACAACATTAAATCTAGAACTTAAATATGAATTACTTTATAAGCTGTAAAGATAACTACCGGTCATAACAAATGAAGCGTAATGACAAAACTCATTAATTAACTGACATTGTAAACTAAACCTTACGTACACAGGTCCTAGAGTAAGGTTTTGAAAGACAGTGTCATACATTATTATTGGGTATTTACAACCACCGTATCTTTAGCTCGACGCCGTGTTGTAGACATCAGTTCCAGGTATTGTCATCACGTTCGATGCGCAACGTTCACTCCGCGCAGAAACACGTAGTTTACAACGCCTATGCGCGCACGCAGCCGCCGGACTCGCCGCACGGGAGCAAGCCGCGGGGCGGGCCCACGCGCGCCGCTCGCATTCTTTGAGTACAACAGCTTCGAGCTGCGAGTGCATTGCGCATCGAGAACTGGCGATCCCAACTGACGTGTTAACCATTCTCGATGTGAGTTTTTTTATGATCGCAATACAAGGGCAACGCTGAACATCAAACACAGCCTTCAGCGTAGATACTGGTCAGAACTAGTACGATGCTGTCGCTACATAATACAAACAATACAGAATTGTAAGATCGTACAACATTTTGATGCAACTTGATTTGTTTCAACAGATGCACTCGCGCACACCATTACGTATATATGTACACTGTATATAGGTTTTCCCGCTTAAATTTTTGATACAATATTGACATTTTCACATTGTCACTAAATTTAAGTAGATGTAGAATGATTGACAAAATCAAAATGGCCGTACGCGATATTACTCTAAAAGATCCAAGCGGTTGGGGAAAACGTACTACTACTTTATTAAAAAAAAATACGAAATAATATTAACATAATAGAATATCAACTAAGATGACTGATGTTGAATCATTTGTCCTATGCCTAAATGTAGAAGTTTTTTTTTGTGCACAAGAAAGCACTTTATATATTTCCTCGATTCTTGTCACAGTGACATCACATGTCACGTGACATTTGTAAAGAGCGACTTGGACCCTTCGAGTCACAAAAACGTCAAGCCACAAATGGGGTGTAGCTAGAGCATGCATGAAATATCATGAGGCGCGCAACAAAGATGGCGGAACATATAGAAATGCTTTCCTGCCGGCACCGCGCGACGTAGACCACACGTTGTCGCGAAGAAGCTACCAATAAAAGGTGAAAACGTTGCGAGAGTGATGTAGCGAGAGTTACAATAATAATAATAATAAAAAAAAGAAACAAAAATGCATAAATACATTAGTAATCAAGAGGCACGCCCGACGCCTGGCGTAGTGCTGGACTTGCAACTACTGCGTCCCGCGCACTCGCGTACCTACCTACGTACATATGTACACACGCATGCCCTCGCGACCGGCCGTTTCGCGAGGAGTTGTTTCTGGGATAAGTTTCATATCAGAATTAAAAATATATATATTATGCGTCACTTTGAATTATTCAAAACCCCCCCAAGTAAATTAGTCTCTTCAACCGTCTTCAAAAAGAAGGTAATCAATTCGACTGTATATTGTTTGAAGGTGCGATTTTAATTCCTTTTTTATTGAATAGCAATACCTCAGGGCTGGTCCCAATTCAATTTCAACTCACACCTATGGGTGAGGAAAAGTGGGGTAGTAGTTTCATACTGGACTTCTTTTGACCGAGCGCAATTGTTTCTCTGAAACTTTGTTTTAATTCACTTTGTATCCTCTTTATTAAAAGGCTGCATGTGCCTACCCGCTGAACATAGAAGCCACATCCATACTCGTCGCAGGTGGATTCGCGAGCGCGGCGCCGGCGCCCTCGCGCTGATGTCGCTGCTTCCCATCACTTGAGTGGCAAATCCCGCCAGTGGTTAGGCGTGTGCAGATCGGTCGGCCTGGGGCCCCTTAGCCAGCCTTAGTGGGCAGGTGCACCGAGTGCAGATGAGCTTGACATTTGGTGAAAAACGTTTTATTATACATACAGATACACCCCTCTCAGATATTTGAGGAGGCCATTGCCCAGCTGTGTGCATTTACAGGCTTGACTTGACTTTACTTTTATATTATCTATCGAAATATTTATAATCTGTTATGTCTTGGTTTAAGTATTTTTGTATAAAAAAATTGTTACCTAATAACCATAAACAAGAAGGTTAATCCCGTTGTTGACTGTTTTCATTTTAAAAAGTTATGTGTGTCGAATTAAAACTGGACATAAACTATTTAGGTGGTGACATAACCCCTTTTACATGAGACGGTTGTTTCTCGAAACGTCAAAATACGAACTCCTATGAAATCTGTTAATTAAATAACTAAGAAATGACACACAAAAGGGCCCACGGGCCCCGCTCGAGTCCCAGAGACAGTTCCTCGCGAAACTCACACAGGGTGCTTACACAACAAACTTAACCTACCCACATGGACGCGGTCACGTGGCCCGCGCGATGTAACTCAACATCATATATCTATATATAGGTCTCACCCAGACTAGGTCACTGCTACGCAGGTTTTCTTTTCTAATTAAACGCCTAATATTTTGTAAAGTTCAGAACTCAATTATTTTTTTCAATCTATACCAAAATCACATAACTCTTTAGAGTTCAATAGTTTGTTTAAAACGGCACGGGAGCTAACTCGTAACCATTGTATACAGTTCAGCCACAAACGTCGTCTAACAAAATTGAATTCTGTTCGTAGTGGCACAAAGCTCAATTTTAAACCTGTACATCCGCGTGACCGCGTCCATCTTACACGTAATAACATTTTAAATCCGTCGGATCGTACGCCTACGAGTATATCACAGCAGTGCGTTACTTATCTAAAGATTGAGTGTGGCGGCCGCGGCGTGACCCCGCGCCGGTGGCCGGAGACAATGAGACGTTGTGGTCACACGATGTGGGACACAAGCGGCCACCAGTGCCCGGTGGCGTTGGCCACTTCTGGCCACATGGCCACAGTGCACCGCGAAGTCACGTTGAGGCGCCACTATCCGCGCTGTAAACACCCGGTGCCTCACACCCGGGAGCCATTGGTCGAGTGGAAAATTTTAATATGACATATTTACTTATTTCTTATATTGAAAATTCGAATGGGAAACGGCATAGATGGCTAAACATGATCAAGAAAATTTTGGAAAAACTTGTAGGTCCCATACCCATCGATCCGCTATCAGCGAACGGGCAACATGAGCGAGATTCCACCCGGCCAGGCCTCCCCGCACCCCGCACCCCGCACCCCGCCCGTGCCTGACACATTCATATCGGTGTAAATACACTATAATTAAATTATCAATAGTAAAACAAAACACATACGCCTACGAACTAGATAGTGGCATCATATAGTTTTTCGATTTCTTTCCTTACAAAACAAAATCCCGCCACATGTATGTGTGCCGGAAACTAAGTATGTTTCGGACCAAATATAAAGCTTGGCGATTTTAATAGCAACAAAGACCCATTATTTGATTTACATCTCACTTCATTTCATATTAGCTCGTGCCGAACTATTTACACAGATAAAAAAGAAAGAACAAAAAAATAAAACGTCATTAAAAATAAAGCTCAAGCCGTAGTTAGTTTTTATAGAACGGAACCCCGCGCGGCGACATAGGCCCCGGGCGTGACGCCACCCGACGTAGCGTGACAGTGCTCGACGTGCAGCCAAACGTCACGCCGCGAACGTGTCCACGCGACACGCAGCGACGTGACGTGTGCACAACGGTACGCACACGCGTAGCTAACGTTGCGCGCACGACACGCATCCCAGTGCGCTCGTCACAGCAGTCGAGGTCGCCTCTGGCGTGGGCGCACGAGTCGCAGGGGGTCGGAGCGTGGCGCCGCGGGGGGTCGCGGGGGGCGGGCCGACGTCCGCACACACACTAGCACTATATACAGTCGCGCCGGGCGGGGCGGCCGGGGTAGAGCTGGGCGGGCCCCACGCATCAAATCCGGCTCGGGGCGCTGCCGGTGAATGTGTCCTGCAATACGGAAACCCACGGCTATATTTAAGAATGCAAGTACATAAGGTAAAGGCGGTATAATTACACAAATTAAGCGTTAGACATAAGTGTTGCAAGATAACAATATTAAAGGTTTTTATAGCAATACACTCACAATATCTCTAGTCGGCTGCGCGCTGCCGGCCCGCGGCCCGGGCGCGCCGCCCTGCAACACCGCCACGGACTAATTAACATATTGTATGTTAATATATTGAAGCGCGATAAAACTGTAGGATCAGTTTCGTGACGGGATGAGACCAACAACCGTCCGGTATCGATCCGCGGCATTGGCGACAGTCGACAGAGGCACTACGGCGCACAGCATCATGCCGACAGCGGCGGAAGCATCGGGAGAACACCGGCCTGCCTGAGAAATATACTACGCACACACGTAGCGCGCGCACCGGGCCGCCGCCGGGCCACGCGGCCCTTCGCCGATGTTGTCAGCCGACAACTGTGTAGTTGTCATGAAATCGTAATATATCAATAAATAATAAGAATTCTCCAGTGTTCATTGATACACATACACACGCAGCATATGTACATAAATGAGAACGCGCACGCAGGTGTGCGTGCCCTGCTATTACCACCAACAGTCAGCAATGCGACCACCATAACAGCCGATCCGGTTCCAAAGGCACCGTCTTAGATCTTAGGTGTCGACGCATCTGTAACCCTATTCGATTGGAATTGTTAGCAAGTGTGTCTATGGGCTGCAGTAAGCACTTACCAACTGAACTTCTAGCAGGGTCGACGCCCCAGTCCAAAGAAAAAAAGCAGGCTAATGCAGCCGAGCACGCTCGCACTCACCTGCAGCGCGTCGGGCACGTGCGCGCGGCCCATTTTATCGCAATAGTCGGCCAGGATGTCGCGGAAACGCGTCCAGCACTTCTCCGGCACCGTGATCGCCGTGCGGAAATTGCTTTTCACCTGCAAACGTACGCGCACACGGCTTTAAATTAACTATCGAAAAAACTATCAGGGTCACAAAATATACCCACACGCGCACTCGCGATGCTGCACGCCATCGCGAGTCTGTCAGATTGAAATTGTTTATGCTTATTTGGATTTTACCACGAGCACTACAGAGAGAGAGAGATAGAGAGAGAAAGAGAGAGAAAGCGCGGTGTCGGTCAATGGGTGTTGCTAGCTACATTACCTTACCTTAACTGCCTGTAAATAGTCCACCGCAAGACATAGGCCTTTCCTATAAGCAGGAGCTGCCACGATCGGCAAGCGGATTAACGACTGCAGCACCAGCCGCCTCGCACTTTCGGCGCCACTGCCCATCGGCTGCCCCACGGCTGCCGTGTGTCGGGGTAGCCATTACGATTCTCAAGGCTCTTCCCTAAGTCTCCTCTTACGGAACCCACAAGAGGTGGTACCTTCGTACGTCGATAACACACGGCTAGTCAACAAAAAGTGTCCTTTAACGAATTTCCACAATAGATTCTTGAGGGGAAAATCCCAGGAAAAACACTCTGCTAAAGACAAATAAAAGGTAGCCACCAGGCCACAGTGAAGATGGGACCCCATGATGATAATTTTGGATGGATTTTTCGCCATCTGTCGGTCGCCAGAGTGTCGTTCTTTAGCCAGAACGGTGCAGCAAAGCGAGGCGAGGTTGACCTTTGAAGTAAACGGTCGTATAAACGTCTGTAAACGCAATAACTAAACAAATACCAAATGCATAAGTAGGTTCGGTGGGAGTGGACCATATGATAATAAACTCGGCGTCAAAAAAATCGCACCTTTTGAAATTTTTACTTCAAGCGAATAATACTCTTAACTTATTTATTGTACCCTACCAAAATTAATATCATTTGAAAGCACAATTAATACACTTTAAAAACGCGTATCGTTCTTTTCTGTAAAAACGATAATCACGAAACGTTAGGGTCTTTAAAAAAAAGTGCTGAAAAGTTTATTCGTGTCCAAGGTGGCACAAGTAGTGAGTAGGGTACAATAAATAAGTTAAGAGTATTATTCGCTTGAAGTCAAAATTTCAAAAGGTACGATTTTTTTTGACGCCGAGTGTATGTGCAAATGGGTATCTTGTTTGTTGTGTATAGTTAACAACAAAATGGTAAAGTCCAATTATATTTGCATCTCTTTCTTAAATTGCTTATGTATAAAGGGAATAGGCACATGCAACTATTACAACAATTATTAATTAAAGAGCAAAATGAAAAAAAAATTCTTCAAATTGGTTCTGAAATGCCGGCGAAACAATGCAACAAACAGTAAAACAAAAACAGCAAACAGCTTTAGCTTAGTGGTTTAAAGATATTAATATTATAAGCTCAAAACAGAATGCCTATGGCTATTTTTGGGGCCGGCATTCTTCCTTTTTCTTATTATTATAGAGAAAAAAAAAGAGATTTAGTCTAATATTGAAAAGAAACTAATTTTAATATACATTGAAATGAAACTAAATTAATATCATACTTATTTAAATAACTATTTATTCCAAGGTCACAACATATATAAGTTTGTATTTACCTCGCTTACTTTCATGTAGATGCCTCGATTGTTCTGTCCAATGTCGAAATAGAAATTTTTGTTGTCTACACGCAGGTGCCGCCCCTCGGGTAGCTCGCCTTTGAAGCTGTCGACAAATAATTAAAAGTTAATACCAATACCAACGTTAATAAGCTCACCGATATATATGTATATAATGATCCAAAACAATAAATTGAATTGAATTGAATTTGAAACGATAAAATCCGTAAATAATAGTTTAATTTCAAATAATAAAACGTCGTTCATCGATAATCAAGAAATCCGAGAAGTTCGAGTGAAGGATAAAATCAGTGTTAGACACTAACACGCCCACTCACGCACACACAACACCTGCCTGCGTGCCTTCAGTTCCAACCGTCACCAAACTGATTCATTATACGTTGTCAACTGACAACACTCCCAAATCTTGACTAAAATAAGAGTCCATAAGAATATACACAAAACATGTAAAAACAGAAACACGCACACAGATTCAAAAAAATTTCAAAACTGACTGCCGAGATTAATTATCATAGTTGCACGATAAGAACAGTTTTGGAAAATATCAGAAATAAAATAGACTGGATTAAGGAGGGCATGAGAATATTCCGCAAATACCTAAGTCATATGAGATTAGCGGACGAATCCTCGGACTGAATGAAATCAAGTCATTATTTTTTAATTATACAATTTAACATTTAGAAACAGCCTGGGCGAGCGATCAATTCATTCCCAGGTAGGTTATCATCATCTATACAAAGACAAACAGATTGACATGTTTTCTTAATCAACAGACAGGACCAGCTCAGCATTGTGTACTGTAAATCGTTCGCAAGGTAATCGCTCGTCGCTCCGTGTAAATGTAATTAATAACGCAGTCCTATGGCTGCATTAGTGCGAGAACAAATAACTGTTATTGAGACGGCTTTATAAACACGCATGTAATCGCGTGTAATGTCAAGTATTTAGTTTTGAAAGTGGACAGAGAGAGAAAGAGAGGACCCGGGTTCACTCGGCACGTAGGTCCGGCTGGACGGGGAGATTACAGTGTAGTGCATTTGTTCACAAAATGGAATGCTGTAGCCACTTGCCATCAGGTAGACTGTTAGATCGTTTTTTATCCTAATCTTTAAGATAGAAAAAAGTATTTACAGAAACTCCGTGCAACCGTGCAAGTTACGAGTCATATTTATCTCAAAGTAAGTAAACGCAGCTATTGTTAAGTTGTTGAAAACGGTCGTCGGTTGCCTGTCTTGTTGCGCTACATAGTTTGTGCACAAAGAGTAAAGGAAGCGCAGGTGTCGGTGTGTCGGTGCGGTGTGGGGGACTCACCCGCCGTCGTCGGTGCCGAAGTCGTCGAGCAGGTCGGTGAGCGCGTCGCGGAACTCGATCATGCCTTGCGCGGGCAGCGCCACCTGGCTGCGCGGGCCGCCGCGCGTGATGGTCTGCGACACGCGCAGGAAGCGGCCGCGCGAGTTTTCCTTCAGGTCCAGGTAGTACCGCCGGTTGTCCTGCCGCAAACACGATTTCACATTGGAGCCACCGACCGGGCCCATATAAAAAAAAAAGCTTCTACAAGAGACAGAACGCGTCAGGTGGCGAGCCCTTTTGCCTTCCTCGCTTCCGGTATGAATTGTCTCTTACGACACTTACAGAAAGTAAGAGGCTCGAAGATTCATTCTCCGCTACAACACTCCAAGATTCCAAAATCCAAAGTTAATACAAGATAAATCCAAGTCTCTGTCCTTATTCTTGTACGCAGACTTGAGGAGATAGATAAAAAGGGATTATTTATAGACAAAATAAGCACAACTGAGAGAAAAAATAGACTAATACATAAGCGAGTAATCATACAACAGGTTTATACGTGCCAGTGTTATCACACAGTGAAACTTCACCATTATGGAAATAATTAAAGACTCGTACGAGTTTCAGAAAATCTATTGAATTAATGAAGCGACCGGTTTCGCCTTACGGTTTCTTCAGGGTATGAATTTATAACAGATTCAACTTAAGTTAATTAGTTTATTACAACTGAGACCGTTGGTAGAAATATTGGGATAACACATTATACAATAACCCTTAAATTAAATAAACATTGAAAATAGCATTTAGTAAAAAAATCATATATCATTTACATATTTTTTTATTAGTCGTCCCGCAAGGGTATCATTTGGGCCCTAATCTATTGTTAGACTATACAAATAATATCTCTAATATGAACATTAAGGCCTCATAATCTCTTATGCAGGTGATACTGTGGTAATATTTACTGGTGATTCTTGGGATTCCGTACGTTGAACTGCTACACGGTCTTGCTCGGATAGCTAAGTGACCAAGCTCAAACCTACTTATTTTATCTGCCTACTTAATAGTTCCAACACAAACTAAACATATTTAACCAATGAGATGAATACATCGTATAATAACGACAAGTAGTAATAACGTACCTTGAGCATCATCTCTGACTTAAGCTTCCCATCGTCGGGCACGTTGTCGGGATTGGGCGGCCCCAGTGACGAATAGAAGTCGCTAAAGCTGGACAGGTAGTCGCGGAACTCCGCCGCCGTCGACATCGCGAGAAATATCTGACTGCGCCGACCGTCTGCACCAATCTGAACACAATTATACTCCCATGACTGATACTAAATATATTAATATATGCACTTGCACCTATCTCCCACAAGGGAAGGCAGAGGTTACGAACAACTCAATGTGGCCATACGGGTTTCTGCAACCCACTTTTCAACTCTCCAGGAAATTGCGCGTGACGAGTGGCGAGCTTCGACGCCGGGTTGCTCCCACAGACTGTCATAAGACTATCAAGGCTCTTCCTTTTTGAAATTATGTATCCAAATATGTTTTTACGTGTAACGTCGTATTTGTACTCTTATTAAAGTTTTGCGCTATCTTCTCTAAGAATAGGATCGATTGATTCAGTGGCAAAGATTTTGGCGGGGCGCTGAGAGTCATACTGTCAATTCCCTCGCGAGACAAGTATTAGTATGAGCTACAAAATAATTGTTCCGAGTCTAGGTGTTTGACCATGTGCAATTTACGTACGTAAACTGACTTCACGACGCAGAAGAGATTCCTACAGTGGGAGATGACGTAATTTTTTTTAAAAGGGGGAATACCGCCTTTGTGCTCAGTTCACTAGTGTGTGTGTGTGAATAGACGATATTTACGCGGGCGCCTTGTTACTTTTACATAATAACCTATGTTACGTATAAGTACGTGTCGAAGTTATGAATTCCTCATTCGTAATCGACTTACGGAGTATGAGCAGTGTGGAATAAAAAATGGAGAAAGAAGAAACCCGATCGAGCTGCTGGCTCGGTGCCGCCGTGCCGACGGACACCTGACGTTCCATATTACATAAATATTACATGTTACACGTTGAGCCGTCGCAACCGATGCTCTCGCTTGACAGCGCGCTGATGTCAACATCTATGATCAGGATCAACTGACAATTGTTACGTGCATGTATCGGAAATTTTATATATTGATAGTGTACCAATATATATATTTAGAAATATCATAAGTTTAATATTTTCTTTATAAACGTATGCTCTAGTCAATGGAAGTTTTCATAAATACTAGGGAACCGCGCCGGCATCGCGCGAACAATTCCTGTCTAAGAGCCGTCTGAGCAAGTACCATCCTCTTACACATTTCTGCCACTAAACAGCAGTGCAGCTACTGTTGTGTTCCGGTCTGTGTACAATTACGGGCTGCGAGACAATCCATCATAACCATAAGGGGAGAGGACGCACCTGTAACTATCTTCGAATGAGGTTGTTTGCAGGTGCCCATTGTCTAGCCACGTCCCACCAGGTTTACTGTTATCTTTTTTTTCACCACACATCCAATAAAAGAATTATTAGAAAAAAACTTTGACATGTACTTCAGACAAATGATGAGATTTATGCATAGTATGTATCGATTGCAACGAAACATACACACACACACACATTACATACAATGTGCTGAACTAACTGCTGGACGACGCGATTAATGTGTGTTACATTAGATAACTTACCTCCGCGACCTTGATGAATCGGCCGCGTCGATTCTGCTTCACGTCCAGGTAGAAGCGCTTCGATTGGATCTGCAGCATTTTTGTCGCCAGCTCCTGCTCCTGGGGCTGCTGACCTGCAGATATGCAAACAAACACCCATAATTTTAACCACATGTGATTCGAAGTAAAACACCTATTGGCTACGAGCCCACCAATCCGCTTATCCACCGTGATGAATATTGTCAAACCTTACAAGTAATGCCGGCTGCAGCCAGCGCTTTCTTGTATATGTGCGCAGCAGTGGACTAAATATTGATACATATTCTACCGATAGACGAGAACGTTCGTAGAAGCAAATGTTTCACATGTTTCAAAACTTTCAACAGAGAACATAAGAACTTCTGCCGATGTTATTAATCTGTGATGACGAAGTTGTCAAATTTTGCGTAAATTTATATTATTGCTGATGCATCCTTAGCATGTAGCTAATAAGAGTGTCGCTAAAACAGTAAAATTAATTTAAATTTGTGTAACTAATTGCACTGTCATTGACACGAAGTGAACTAGTTGAGTTGGGGTTCCGGAACCGCAACTCGGGAGGTACATGCTGTTTGTACCGAACACCTAATCTAGTACATAAAGATCGTTGAAACTAAAATAAGCAGATGCAGTAACTGGGCTCTGTAGGAAGATTGTTGTAATTTTTACATCACGTGTGTCACCTAACTTAGTGAAGTTAATCCATCGATTAACCCCCGTATTACAATGAGGTGTCACAGTAGAGCGACAGTCACAGGGATACAGAAACTGTACAAACGCGTCGAGAAATACCTTACTTAGCTTCTTTACTCGGACAAGTATTGGTTGCGAATACAGATGTTAGTCACACACAGAATGCACTAGCTACAGCATGGGCCTCTCCCCATACGGTAGCTAACCAGAGTTCCAATTCCACCAAAACTGTCGTTCTTGTTACTATGCGAAATAAAAAAAAATCTGATGGAAATTTCCCAAGATGAGAGAATATTTTTTTTTATGCGAAAGGCGGCAAACGAGCAATAGGTTCACCTGATGGTAAGTGAATACCGTCGCTCACATACATCTACAACACCAGAGGAGCTACAGGTGCGTTGCCGGCCTCCGGTTACCTCACTCACCGAACGAAACGCAGAAGCACAAGATTCCTCTACTTCACGCCGGTATTCTGCGAGGTCATGGTATTAATCCGGTCGAGCCGGCCCATTCGAGCAGCAGCTA
The DNA here is from genome assembly GCA_029286595.1 of Bhutanitis thaidina. Classification (NCBI taxonomy): domain Eukaryota; kingdom Metazoa; phylum Arthropoda; class Insecta; order Lepidoptera; family Papilionidae; genus Bhutanitis; species Bhutanitis thaidina. The sequence goes on along the minus strand of JAGSMS010000023.1, from coordinate 261,264 downwards.
AAGCCGCCGTTTGACTCTACCACGTTAAAAATGTAATGTTCCTATGCCTCGAAAAGTATCAAATCCCTGATAATCAAATCATTTATTCATCGACATAAGAAACATTAATTTCCACATGAAGCGAAAATGATGATGACGGTTGGGGAATAACATCATCTTTAAGAAAGCCAATCTGGGAATGAAACGGCGGGTTCTGGATTAACCGAGTACCATTCCGGACCCAGCCTGGCACAATAGATTGCCACAAACATGCTCCCGAGTCACCGGCATCCATCGACTTCCCGCAACTGTGCGGGCTTCACCTTGATAGGAATCGTCCTAAGCTGCTTTCGCCTGTACGAGGCCACCCGAGAACCTTTCTTCCTCAACAGTTGTCAATAATGCGAGCCTTGTTGCCGGCCCATTGCTTCACCATGCTGTTCCTTTATGCTAAGTCGGTTAGCCTAGTTCTAAAATGCATACGATGGTCCAATTACGTTCGGCCGATGTTGTAACACGGGGTCGGTAAATGAAACGGCACGTAATTAGAAATCGGATCGATTTCAGCCGGCGTCACGCTCCAGCAGGCGCCGGTGCACGCAGCGCAGTACCCTTGTAACACATCATTCGCTGCCAGTACATTACATTGCGATCTATTTAAATTGTTTATTGTGCTCTATCGGGCATTGATAGCAGAATAGTAATGAAAAAAAAATTATGTCTATATTGGACAAAATGAAAAAGAAGGAAAGACTATTTGCTGTACAATAGCAGATATAATTAACTGAAACATGCAGTGCCCGGATAGATACTTATTAAAAAAATATTTACAATGCAAATAACGTCCATTATTGTCTTTAGTGATATCGGTGATATTGTAACAACACAGTGTAGTTTTATTTCACTAATTATAACAGTTTCATATGAACTAATGAGATATAACAGCAGAACGTTCAATTAATATTATATATCATCATCATCATTTCAGCCTATCAGAAGTCCACTGCTGAACATAGGCCTCCCCCAAAGATTGCCACGAAGCTCGGTCCTGAGCCAGCTGCATCCATCGACTTCCCGCAACACTGCGCAGGTCGTCACTCCATCTTGTGGGGGGTCGTCCTACACTGCGTTCGCCTGTACGTGGCTGCCACTCGAGAACCTTTTTTCCCCAGCGGTTGTCAGTTCTGCGAGCTATGTGGCCGGCCCATTGCCACTTCAGCTTGCTGATGTTTACGGCTATGTCGGTTACCTTAGTTCTTCTGCGGATATCATCGTTGCAGACTCTATCACGCAGAGAAACACCGAGCATAGCCCTTTCCATAGCGCGCTGAGCAATTTTGAGCTTCCTTATACGGGCTGCAGTGAAGGACCAAGTCTCGGATCCGATATTATATATATCTTTTAGTAATTACAATATCTAAATAAAATAATACATACACACAGTCTAATGAGACAAAATGGACACGTTTGATTTGTATCAAGACAGCATGGTATAAAATTGGTTAACATAGTAAAATGTATTCTTTTTTTTTTATATAAAAAATAGGCTTACGTTTGACCTCAATCTTGCCCGATGGAAGGCGAAGATGAGGCCTAGGATGGTACAAGTTTGCCTAGAAGGTGTCTGTTCACTTTGGCCTTATATTATTATACCTTATATTATTCCCACCAGTTTCAGATATATCGTTATTATCAGGTCTTTGCGATGCTCTCTACCTACATTCAACAATGGAGATCGTTATGACAGTGCCCCAGAAGAACACGGTACAGTGCAAACACATACGTATGCTTTGTAAGAATTTTACGCTTCCGTTGGTTGCAGATTTGTACTTGACGTGTAGAAGGCTTACAGCACAGAACACTATGCGGAGTTATATATGAAAAATTTTCTCGAAAAAGAAATACATCATCATTACAGCACGCAAGTCCATGGAAACAACTCTCTCAAATACGAGTAGACAACAGCAAGTCATATTTACACAAGTTACAGATTTGAGACGATTTGCCGAACGATAATAGTTTATTCCGAAAAAAAAATATTTAGTAATGCTATTGTAATTTTTTTTTTATTTTAAATTAGTTTTACAGTGTCGACTGTGTCCATTACTTTTAATATTAGTTGCTTAGAACATTCACTTGACATTTCATTGTAATTAAAATTTGCATGCATTTATAAAGATAGCAGCAAACCTCGTGGACAAAAAAGGCATCCTCATGCCATGTTTTGAACGAATTAAGATTTATCTTATCTAAAACCTGTGGTAATTACCACGTGCTCAACGGTGAAGGAAAACATCGTGAGGAAACCTGCATGTTTGAGAAATATTTCGAGGTTATGTGAAGCCCGCCAACCCGCACTGGAGCAGCTTGGCGGGCCCTTCGCGGCTCCTAAACCCTCTCTGATACTCGTATTTGAGAAGGAGGCCTTTGCCCAGCAGTGGCCACTTACAGGCTGCTACTTTTTTTTATAAAACCTGTGGACCAGTCCTTCTCAGTCTATCTCATTCCTTATTAATAATTAGAGCAATGATTCTTGAAGAATCTACTATTGATGAGGCTATTCAAAAGTCTGGATACAATGGAACCTGTTCTACTTTATCCACATTCACATTACGAATATATGCAACTTGGTCTCTTGAACAGACATGTCTGTAAATTTCAAAGTTATCAATTGTCGTAACCCATTCAAAAAAAAAAGGTATAACAGAAGGTCAGACATAAGTCCTATTAGTGTTTTAGACATGTTGCCGAAACGCACAAAGGACCAATATCATCAATCAGGACTTGTCAGATGCATCAGAGTCTTTACTACTTTAGCGTCTGGTATTGATCTGGTGGCAAAGTAACGTATCGAATATATACGTATAAAGTTATAATATCACGGTGAAACATATAATCGTTTCAAGTCGGTATCTCCGCTCAGAGACTAATCTGCTAATCTAAATCTCAGTGAATACAATCCGAAGAAATATTAAATATGTAAATGAACAACGTGGTGTAGGACTAGGCACTGGCGACTGATGACAGTTTATCCATCAGAATATGCCCAACATAAAACCCACAGACTAGTGATAGGGAGCGGCATTTCTGGATCCTGGGTACCAGCAGCGCGCTTGCCAACCCCTTGCCCAGCGTGTTTTGCTATGTTTAGTGGTATTAGTAAATCGACAACGTGCGATGGCGGCATAAGGAAGTTGCCACCCCCAGTGCTTGCGTGAGTGTCGTTAGCGTCGACTAAGGGAAAAGCTTTGAAAATCTTACGGTGTCCGATTGATGGAAATAAACCATCACAAATAATGCCTTACTGAAAACACACAGGTAAAAGTGTCTGAGGTGTGTGAGACGTGCTATGCGAGTGGCCTATGCCCAACAGTGGACTAAGAACTGGCTGATGAACGAAGTGTAATAATGTATAGTGAAGCTCTTAGTACATTTTATCTCCAAACGTTGTGATCCCATAGAATTCAGAATTCTAATACAAAAGGTTTAAGAGTTCTTACTTATGAGATAAAAAATAACTAGCTAGACTAAAACCATGAACTGTAGAAGTTCCATTTTTTTTATTTATTGTATTGTGGTGACAAACAAACTAAAACCCTCATATGGTAAGTGGTTACAGAAGCCCATGAGCACCTGGAAGCAACTTCTAAGGACTAAGATGGTATGCTTTACAACCTGTAACTTTTTTATCTAAGGTAATGATTACATAGGGATGAATAGTGACTCTGCGCTTAAGGTACTTTCTATAAGTACCTTTAGCTCAGTCTTTTTTACTAAATATTATGTATGAGACCCGTGGCACAGCATAGCAAATCAAAGTGCTGAATTTAACACGTTCTCGACGACGAAGGAATATATCGCTTGGAAACCTACACGTCTGAGAAATATGTAATAATTTTTTTATATTTATATGGCATGCGAAGTCGCTCAACCTGCACTGAAGCACAGCACGCTTCATGGGTTCAAACCCTCTTGAATAACGAGAAAGGAGGCACTTGTCCTGCAGTGGGACACAGTGGGCTGTTACTATACTTTTAATTTATTACCTTGGAGAAACGAATAAACTTACCAGAGTCGAAATTATTCCCACCTCCGTCCATGCTCTGACCATGATACTCTGTAACAAAACACTGTATTAAAGAATGTAATTAATACAATACTGCATATACATGGTGCGGGTGATAAATTAAAAAACTATATTGCGCAATGATTTATTCGTTATAAACATGATATTTGAAAGTATTAAAAAGATAAAAAGTTACAATAAAAATTGTTCCAACATCTCATTGTAAAGCTACATTATTTCGGATGGGCATAGAGAATATAGATCATTTATGCGAAGACGGGCTAGGCCGCTAGTTTACGATAACAGTTTGATTTTACAAAACATGCAGTGTAACAAGTAACGCTTGGTCCACGGAGCCCAATCATAGATTAGTCATTTCGACGGTGTTATTCTTTCGCACTTGTGCGGTTAACCGCGCGGCTGCAAGGGCGGTGCAACGCCAGCGGCGTGCTGCAAGGGCCAACCGCTAGTGGCGGTGTGCTCATCTCGCTGTTCTGCTACATAATATGATCGAAGTAGATGTGGTCATCATTGTCTAACTGTAATATAACATTGTGACATAACACTTCAGTTTGAGCTCAAACTATCGACAGGTCTTAAAGTGACCCATAGACTAACTTTATTTTTCATTTCATTTACGAAACATCAGTTGCGGCGCGCCGGGCGGCGTTCCCGCACGGGCCACAGTATTAAAAATATATGTGTCTTGCGGCAAAACGTAAGTGTCAAAGAGAGTCTTAGATAAGAGAACTGATAACATATAAAAAATTAAAAATAAATTCATAATTTATACACAAATTAAAAACTGCATTCCTCCGCGACAATACGCATAACGCCGGCAACTACTAGATGCGAGAAGCCCATGTCCACTGAGGACTAGCGTATTTTTAATCTGAACTATTATTTACGGATTTTAACTGCTACCTTCAACTTTTATTTATTAATCGATCGTAAAATAAAGGCTGAAGGTAGCCCGAGTAACTTATGATATCTGGACGTCTATCACCTCAGTCCACGCGTGCACAAAATGAAACGCGATAAAATCCGTAAATAATAGTTTAATTTCAAATGTACAGTGTTCGCGTAAATACAAGAAATCGTTACGCGTCTAGAGATAAAAAAGAATCATCGGAATTAAGCAATTTTCCTCGTATCAGGAAAACCCTAGGAGAGATCGGGACAGCCGCAAGGCTGCAAACGTTTAATCGACTTAAAGGTAAAAAGAAAACCGTAGCCGGGGTGCAGCCCGCCTGCGAGCGAGCGGCGTGTGCGATGGTTGCACGGTCCGCTCCGCTCCGCAACGCACGCAACTCGGATCTCGCGACCGCCTGCGCCGGTTGCCACGCACTTCACCGCCGAAGGCCATATTGGTTATTGCAAATAGATATCCAAGTGATACACACAATATCAATTTCCGATCGTCGCCCGTCCCGCAAGCAATCGTCGCGACATAAGCCCACAGCTCGACCTCATTTCCATGCTAAAGAAATACAAGAATGCCGTCTTCTTCTACGTGCGCGTGCGGTAAATAGCGTCTAGGCATTATGAGGAGCCTACGTAATATAATTATAATAAATACTCGTGAATAACTTGTTCTTCAGAGGGGCCGTAGTATCCGAGAAGCCGGCCGCTAGTTTAATGTTACATAGAAAGCGACACCTGGTGTAGCGCTCGCCGATCCACGTGACAAGCTTAGCGAATAATTATTTGAGCACCGAGATTTGTACCAAGGTTATTCGCGTAACATGAAATTAAAGCAAGCGCCCTGAGCTACCACGGCTCTTATAACACTCTGAAAATAATAATAGGGTTCCCTTCGCACCGCAGACGAATATTTGCTGTCAGCGACAAAAACTAGAGCAACGTTCGAACTACATTACAAAAAAACTAATCATTATTTATCCACTATTATGTGGATTTCACATCTTCCATCCATTCCAAACTGTTTTTAAATTAAAAAAGAAATATCCTTATCACTTCTAATATCGTAAACAACAGATGAAATTCAGGCTATTTTTTAATAAAGTTTAATTTTCCTCATCATCCTCTCATAATTCTTCATTGAATTTAAAAAAGGCCATTAGTGACGGGAACGGTATTTTCTACACTGTTATATAATTTAAACATTCTATTGGCAGCTGTAGTCTCCCATGCCGGTTAGGGGTCGTCGAGGAGGCTAGTTACACTACCCTTTGTCGTATGTTGTAAGTTCGACGCTTGTGTTTTGTCGAATTTCATATGCAAAGCGTTACATCGTATACAGAAAGGTAAAGACGAGAGAGTGCCTCTGCGTTTATGCTTTCACATGCGGCACTACAATAAGTCCTGCTCAGTTGACAACTGCTGATATTATTCGTTAGTTATCGTCGATATCGACCAGGATATCATCAATCATCATCACGTAGATAAATTTATTTAAAAAGTTACCGAGCAACACACACTACTACATTCGCACTTCCTACGCGTACGCCGCTTATAATCAAGCCTTAATTTTTGTCCTACTTAATTCGGTGATGTTGTGCGATCCTCTTCACAATGGCCAATATCTGTGTTTGCTCTGACTCGCCATGGTAGGTATTGTAGTGCACTAACACGTCATGTTGACGCGCGATCTGCCCTGTCGGTTTCTCAACATAGATCAAAGTGTCTGCGCTATTGTCAGTAGTTCTTCAATACCGATCAAAGGGCGTTGGCGGAATGATGGTCATCGCGTACATTGGTTTCTTTGTTACAATTTTTGAAAACGTTGAAAAAAACACGTTCCTTGTTTGAAGACTCTCCTTAATTTTAACATATAGATCAATATATTGAAGACAATGATGTGTGGAAATAGCTTTTGTTCTTCACTTGCAAGTTCTAACACTACTGCTGTATAATATTTTATAATAAATTGCATGCATTGGAAATGCTGTACCATTGAGTTTTAAATAAGACCCCAGTTTCTTGCTGGTTCTTTTCTGAGGTCTTGTTTATAAACGGTGTAGATTTTGATTTACATAAGATATCTAAAATGAATTAAAGAAAATTACATCGTCTTATGCTTCATAATAGGGCTCCCTATACGAAACCTTAAAAACGTAACAAGTGCCTTTTTTACAAAATTATTTTCTACATATTAATGCATAATTATTATGCATGCACATTTACTGGTATGAATTCCGAAATGGACAATGGCGCAAAAACCGTACTCGTAAAACAAAACATGTCAATAAATCTCGAAACGTTAATTAGCATATTCAGATTCAGCAAACAATTGAATTGGCTTAATATTTTCATACGGCGCAGCGGCTATTGTGGACTCTACGATGTGGTGATCGAAAACGCCACCAGAGCTGAGGAGAACAAGGCATCGAGGTACTATTATAACGATGCCGCCATTCTCGTATAAAAGGGTAAGGGCAGGTATGGTTTTTTGTTTAATGCATTGTCGTGAAAAAAGAGCTCACGTTAAGTTAAGGAGTTACAGATGCGTTGTAACCCCGTAATTATACCGACTCTCTATACCTTTCAAACCGGAGCACAAAAGTTCTTACACTACTGTTTGGTGGTAGAAATAGGTAAGAGGGTGGACTCCCAGACAGATAAGGAGCCTGTCAGCTAGATAATTATATTTCCTTCTCTGTTTAAGAAGTCTGGGTAAGTAGGTACCACCATTTTACCTATTTCTGTCCATTATAATCACAGGCTGTAACTGTGAGGCAGTCCATTTTAGTAATAAGGGGTGATGATACATCTGTAATTGAATGTCCATGGCCTGCAGTAGCCACGGCAGAAATGGGTACGAGATTAATCCAAGGCAGAGGAGCCATCTCCTAATTAATTACCGGAAATTGTTTCAGAAAGAGATGATAAAAAATTGCTAATATATGAAATATTTGCTTTTACATATTGAGATAGTAAATTACTAACATTCTATTTTCAGATTTAATATACATAGTAATTTTAACAACTAAAGCCTAATTAATTTTCCATGGAATTATCGTGCGCTCATGGCCGATTTATTTATTAAACAGTATACAACCATTGAAGAAGTACTTCGCACCTTGTGGTGAAAACTGAACTGAAAAAAATGTTGATGTGCTAATCCCACCCTATGCTGACCATTGGATTTGATACGTTAAAGGTCACATAAAATGACGTATGTAAAGTACAATATTAGAAAGATGGCCTAAAATAGATTGACCGGCAAAATTTTAACATCAATGCTTACATCTCAAAAGAATGTGAATGGACTATTCCCCTGCATAGTACTTACCATCGGGTGAGTGAATGGCCAAAACGTAGAACTAATCAGAGTAAAACAAAAAAATAGTAGAATCGTTAACGCAATAATGAGAGATTTAGGTACAAAGTAGTTTTTTTTTATTGTAAGAGACGAAAACGTACTTTGTGTACTATTGGCAATGTTGCAAATAACATAGAGATTTAAAATGGCACATTAACTGGCAACATTCCGCAGCCTTGAGCGGACAACTAAATCAATTTCAGCACGGGCACCGCAACTGGGAAAGTTGAATTTTAAATAACCCGGATTAAATCAGATCGATCTGATGTAAAATAAATGACACGTGGCGAAAACGCGAAGCTATTTAGGAGACACATTAAAACTATCAAAACCACCGACTGAAGCAATAAAAATAAAACCGTACAAGTGCAAGACGGACTCGCGCACCGAGGGTTCCGTACAATCACACAATATACCCAAAAAAAATGTGGTTTCTTTCATTAATTTCTGGGTTCTGCCCATTCCCACTTAGCCGCATTTTATTATTTGTTGTTTTACTATCGTTTGCACTATAATCACACTAAGTTTGACGCTTGTATGTATTGCCGAGTTTTAAGAGAATAAACAAAAAAAAATAATGTGTCCCTCAAAATATACTTATCGTTTATTTTTCTTGTAAGGATAACAACTCATATTCTGTGAAAATTTCAACAGGCTACCTATTACGGCTTAAAAGATACAGCCCTTTAAAAGTTAAAACAGACGAACAGACTGCGTAGGCTTAGTAACAAAGCTCCGTAAGAAACTAGAAATGCCTTGGAATCAGGAGACGACTTCGATCCCCTAATAGAGTCCTGGTATCATAGATTTTTTCGAAATTTATGTACAATTTGGACTGTGATCGTGCACACACGGCTCACCGGACGGGTGAAATGTGAGTTGAAAAGACGAATATAAAAATTTAAAACCAGACTACCTCATAATTGCATATACGTTCGTGAGAGTGGAATCGCACATTGTATAAAAATCCTTTTATACGATGTGCGATTCCACGATAGACAGATATGAGTTTATCACAATTTATAGTATCGGAATGACGAAAGTGGAAAGCTCTGCGAGGATAGAGCTTTCTACGGCTACTATCCTGGGTGGTTTTCCAAAATCTAATTGCAGGTTTCTACTACTACATTAGCCTATTTTAGTCCACTGCAGAATATAAGCGTCCAAGAAAGTGCGAGCAAAACCCGGCATAGATATTTTGGAAGGTTCGGGAATTCAAAACACTGGGCAAGAGGGTTGGTGAGCACCAGCAATGCTGCCCCCTATCGTATCGTCTATGTGATTTGGGTTCGGCAAATCCGTATGGTTATTCCGCCATCTTTCGGTTGCCAGTGCCTCGTTAGTCTGCCAGCAGGGGCACGTGCAGGCATTGGCATTTGAAGAAAAATATTGTATGTTCCCCCTTTACATCCCATTCTACAGATTTACGCCCTACATATGTATTTTGGTAAATGACCAATCTTTTTACGAGCAATTCTTATGTATATGTACATATTTTCCACGGGTTAAGGGTATAAAACGTACACCATACCTACACCTAAAGCACAGACAACAAAAAAAATCGATTAATGATTTAATCATATGAAAGAAGCACCTGCTTTCGAGTAGTTAATTTTTTAAGTAATTGTGTGTGTGTGTGTCTAACACCTGTGCATTTAAATGCTTTTGGGGCCACTTCTACCCGTAAGCAGAAAAGCATGATGTTGACAGCTCTTAATATATATAATACAGCCTTAATAATAATTGTTCCGTTTCTGAGTGTCTGTCCATAAGCAATTTATGCAGGCAAACTGCCTCCACTACTCGATATTTTATAAATTATTCGGGTTAGCTTAATAAGGACAGATATTGGACAGGAACTCCTTAAACCTACGTCGAACATCTATCTTCAGTAAGCAAATCCAGTGATAGGTGAATTAGTGTTCTTAGACTAAATTTATTGTCTGAATGGAAATATAGACAATAAATTTAAAATGATAGTCCCAAAGACAACTGAAGCATGGTCTATGACAAAAGTAAATTCCAAAATACGTTTACCTAATACTGTCTGCATGAAGCTATGTTGGGTAGTGAACTTTTGACGGGCTTCTTTGGTTATGAGAGAGAAAATCAAGGACATTGAAGCTGCATTTACCGTTTTAATCAAGTGACCACGACTACCCCGTAACTTGTGGTTTAGCGTAACCTGACTGCCGAGTTATAGGTTCCAGAGCCAATTGCTATCGGTTGCTTATTTATAATTGATGCCTCTGTACTAATATTACAAATGCGAATATAGCTGTCTGCCTGTAAGTTTTCCCTCCTGTATACCGCTGTAACGATTACACCGATTTTTGACACGATGATACTTTTGAATTGAACCCTGGTAAAGTACAAAGGTTATTATTTTAACTCTGACAAGGCACGAGACGTTTTACACGCAGATCTTCCGAATCAGTGATAAACTAGCTTTCCAGCTAGTTTATTTCATCACGGCCACAAGTCCCCGCCCTGGTCGGACTATTCTGTTTGAGGAAATTGTCCGAGACAATTGTCCGATGGGCGAAAGCCTAAGACTCACGCCTGACTCCGCTCAGTATACACACACATCGCCCATAATTACGAAGGCACTGAAGCACTATGGTATGTATGCCCCGTTAACTTTTTTAATCCTATTGTCATTTATCGCCGCCGGACATTCCGTGAGGCTAAAGACAAAATTCAACAGCGTCCCTGCGAAGAGGTTTACATCGGCAACGGCGGACTGCGATATACAGATAAAAGGTATGAGACGCTAATCTGTTCTAAGCTGGCAAGTGTAAATGCGTTATCCCTTGAGAAAATGAAATACGCGCAGAGATGTCCCGTAAATAGAATTTGAAAAAAAAAAATTTCGTTGCTATATACTAGACGAAGGAAACTAATATATTTTATTCATAGGGTCAACCTCACCTGCTCGGGTTGCACCATGCTGATTAACGAACGAGGTTCTGGCAACCGACCGTTAACGGAATATCCATCCGAATACACCCGACCCACGTACCACAGACTGGTGATGGAGAGCAACATCGCTGGTGCGAGGGTACCGGCAGTGCGCCCACCAGCCCGCCCGATCTGTTGACAGTGAAATGGAGAGGGCCACCCAGGCAAACCCTTCAACGAGGCTCGCCCAGGTTATATCCGACACATTCCACTACACACGCATATAGAGTGAATTATTGACCAGAGAAAATAACCATTTTTTAATTCGTTGTTAGTCATAATAGTGGTTGAAACTTTTATGTTTGGTTCTCATTTCGGCTGCAAATGAATGAACCCAGAGACCGGTTTTACCTGTTTTAGAACCAGTAATATTTTTATGTTAATTATATCTCTGCTATCATCGCGCATAGATCAAATCAACCCTTTTGATCGTGCTAGCTGGAAGGCAAAGCGGAGTGAATGTCTGGAGTAGTGTTGCCATTAACATAATTATTATGCTTATATAAATTATTAAGAGTACATAAGCATGCGACTAGTCCATACGACCCAGAACCGAACAGACCTATCGCGTTACTTAATTTCTAATAGGCAAAGTGGGTGGGGGAATCAACGGAGTCTGGCTCTTCGCGTAGCATTGTACACCGATGATGCAAAAAAAATGCCATGGAAACCTGATGGTCAGGGCGCTCGTCGTTTTAATTTCATAAAACGCGAGTGACCAATGTTCGAACCCCGGCACCACAGCGGGAATAATTTTAATAGCAATTTAAAAGCAAACATCGTGAGGTATCTTGCACGTCTGAGTAATAATAAAATATATATATAACTAGTATGAAGTCCGGTACATTGTTCTCGATCCAAGTTGAGTTGAGAATACAGCGTTTTGTCCTGTCGTGAAATTTTTGTGTCATTTTTCGATAATATTATTTTTTTATAACATCAAATTTCGTATTCAGTCATTATTACTGAACCATGAGATGGCGCTTGTGCAAAGCGGTTGCATAGTCTTATTATTATAACTCCGTCAGTTCTAAAATCCTTCCAGACTAGACATAAGTTTATAGATCGATATATATCAACTTGATTCTAGTGCACCTTCAGTTATCAATACAAATAGGTATATTATCTTTACTCTGGCCGTATCTCTAATGAGATACCAGTTTAAAAAACCATGAAGTTATTAAATTTATTTGTGTCATGAAACAAACCCTATTTATTTCTACAGTAATATTATACTTTAAATTTGCTTTAAACTTTTAATTTATGAGATGTAGGGGGGATATACGATTTCTTTCCCCAAATTCTACCTTCACCTATTGTCGTAGTGGTACCCGAACAACGAGGCTCTGCTCCACCACGAATCCACCAATCCACGTGACCAGCGTGGTACTCACCATTTTCATGGGCAAACATGATTTTGATGACGCGTTTTTAAAGAGGCCTGAAGGTGGACAGTGAACTGAAATAAGTAGAGTTAATAGAAGTAGTTTTAATTTAGTAGACATACCGTACTCAGATAAATAAAAAAATATAAACTCCAAAACAGAGGCGTACACGTCTTGAAACTTATTAAAATGACACGATTCATTTTGTGATAATATTGGAGTTGAACTATAATATTGCGTCTGTTTCAGTCGCAAATGTCGTCTAAATTCCTAAAAAAAATCTATTCCAAGATATTAGGTCAAACCGTCGACATGGAAACGTAGACGCCGCGAAGGTCTCCTACGAACTTTATGAGCGTAAAGACCCAAGAAATCTTGTTTTAGCACCAGTCACGACTTCCTCTACATTCCGATCTAGTCTCTATCGGACGTCGTACAAACGAAAGAGAAGGAATACGTACATACGCATACAATAAAACTAAACAAAAAAAAAAGCAGTTAATTGGGCATTGAATGCGAAACACCAAGGATCTGCGCGTAGTTACGGATCCCAAGGCGGCGAGACACTGGCGTTATGTAAGTAGTTCAAGGCGGGTCATTGACAGCCAGACTGAGTTTCGTTACAGACGAGAGCCAGACGCGCAAAAAAGTGAAACCTATCATTTTTCCTTGAGAAATCACCCTCGACTGGCCGCAGGAGCTTCGGCCATATTGCAACAACACTGACAATGGATAGAAATAAATGCTCTATGTCGATTACGATTTAGATTTTTGCAACTGGTAGCCTAGCCTAGACTAGCCTAATGGACGCGATACGTGAGAAAGAAAATGTCAGTTTCCTTTCCCTACTAATAGTGGGACTATGTCATTTAAATAAGGCAGTTTATGTACTTCAATTATTATTTTTAAATTAGTGTTCATATGTTTTGAAATTAAACAATTACACATTAAATAAATTACAAATAACCTATGTGCAAAAGGTGTCTAAGGATAGAACAAAGAGTAACCTTGAAGTATGTAGTGAAAAAGTTGTAGTCCTTCTAGGCCGGTTGCACAATGATATAAAAAAAAGGCGTCCTATAGTTACACATTCGGCACTGTGTTGAAATATTATACGAATAAATTTGTATTGTTGCCTGTTATGAGAATACTAAGTAATTATTTATACTCTAAATATATAATATATGAAGATTGTTTTCATCTAGTTTTGTATAACTTAAACATTCATTTTTATTTATATATTCACGCCTTGTTCCAAACGGGGTAGGCAGAGACAATCTTCCACTTTCATCAATCTTCGCATGCATGCTCGTTGGTTTAGAGTACTCTCGACCTGGCCTTTTCCAGAACGCCTCCGATTTGATCGTGAAATGTTCGTCAAAGTCTTCCTCTCCCGACTCTACCATTTACATTCATTGTGTATTGAGGTATAGGCCTCATGGGAATAACCCTACAGTTACAACTTGTCAGGATTTTGTTATAAATTATAATAGTGCCAGGTAAATCTGGAATGCATGGTAGGTTTGCCCACACTCGGCATGCTGGCCAGGCTCCAGCCGGATAGTGAGCAGGCCCTTCTGTTACCACATGTAACAAATGTTTGTGAATATGCTTAGATCACTCAAGAAATGTATGGAGCCAGTGTACCAGGAGCCAAAACGAGGCAGTGTGCCAAAATTCAGCACTTTAGGACTTTTGTATCTCGAGATTACATGATCATTAAGTCAGTGCTATTTGATTTTTCTACACAAGTAATAAAACACTATGGTATACATAGCAGCCTGTAAATAGCCACTACTGGACGACCTATAGAGGACGCCTTTACTCATCAGTGGGAGAGATTGGAGATTGGCAGACTTTTATTTATTTATTTATATACACACAAAAAGGCATGAAAACATTAAAACATAGTATTTGTACAAGGACCCTACTTATTCCATACATTGAAATTTCTTCCAGCACACCCTAACAGAAATCTTATTAAAATGGCAAACATAGTGCGTACATTTCTAATACATATTATGTATACAACACATAATAAATACTATACATAGATATATTTAAATAAATACATATATATATATATATATATATATATATATATACATGCATTCGTAAATATACGTTTCTTAAATAAAAGTATAGTTCCGGAATCTCTTATGCTAGGCGATAGGGAGTACCACAACCTAACCACACGGACTGCAAAGGAATAGGAATACGAACTGGAATTATGGATAGGATAATTAACGAGAGTCCAGACATGCGATCTGCATGGCACATCCGGAGGGTGAACGAAGGAAAAATAGGTTCCTGAGGTATGACGGAGAGGATGGGTTGTGCAAGATGTTATAAAGGAGATATATCGAGTGTTCCTGCGTAGTCGAATTGGGAGCCACTTGAGGGTCTTGTGGAACTGAGATTTTAGGTCAAATTTCTTGAGTCCGAAGATGAAACGGATTGACAGAATTTGCAAGCGTTCAAGTTTTTATTAGCTCCTCTGTAGCATCCAAATAGCAGGCATCAGCATAATCTAGTATGGGCTGAATAAGAGTAAGCACCAGTGTGATTTTAGTTTTAAATGGCAAGACATTTTGAAGGCACTTCAGCGAATGCCGGGTAAAGTGAACTTTTCGGCTAATCACAGCAACGTGCGCGGACCAGGATAAATGCTGATCAAAAGTCACACCTAAGTTTTTAACAGTATTGACATAGGTTATAAGAATGCCATCCAGACACATGCAAGGTACTGTTGAAAAATCTAACTTGTTTCGTAGGTGTTTGCTGCCCATTATTAAACCCTGTGATTTGACAGGATTTACTAAGATGCCAAAGGAGCTAGACCATTTACTTATGCAGACATAATAATTTTAATATTTCTCAGACATACAGGTTTCTTCACGATGCTTTCCTTCACCGCCGACTATGTGGTAAATTGAAGCACGCGCTCCGACTACTAAGCTACCGCGGCCTTAGTTCATATACTGCCACATAATACTGCTACTGCTTCAAGGCCAAAGTGAACAGACATCTAGGCAAGCGTGTACCATCCTAGGCCTCATCTTCGCTTTCCATCGAGCAAGATTGAGGTCAAACGCAAGCCTATTTTTTCATAAAAAAAAAAAATCAGCCGTACTAGAGTTTAAATAAATATACACCACAATATTCAATCTATAAATTGATGTGTAAGAAGCTATCAGTCTCCTTATTCTATGGTGTCAACTTATAGATAGCTAAGTAATGAACCCTAAAAATCTACAGGCAATTTTTAAGAACAAACCCAACAACAGATTTTACTACCTTTTGGAGAGGTAAAAAGAGGATTGAGGAAGTCCATTTGGCTAAACTATACTGTCCCATGTAATCTCTGCCAACACATATAACAAAATAATTTCTATTGTTTCACCACAGCAAAAAAATATTAACAATTCACATGAAAAAGAAAATTCTTCAATATTTGATTTTTTAATCTATAATCAAATTTCTTATTCTAGTAGTTTATTATTTATTCTATTAGTTAATGGACTTTAGACTAAAAGAAAAGAATTAATATTTAATAATACTGTACAGACTCTGAAAAATTTATTTAAATTGTTCAATAAATCTAATTGGCTAATTAAAGATATGTAATTTTGAAAGATTCTTTCCTTCAATAAAAAATGTATTTTGGGCACTATACAACACATCAACATGTGTGAATATGATGTACAAATAAATATATAGTAAGGTAATATAATAAGAAATTAATAGAACATTGAGTTGATGTGTAAAAAAAGTTAATTAAAAATTATTTCCCATAATGGAGCGAGAATAACATCAATTCATTACTCACACCTGTAAAAGTTATACCCCATGGACTTTTACAGTATTGGCTGAGGAGTCAATACAAAATAATAGTGAATAAATTTACCAAACGCACTCATTACAACAAAAGTGTCTAAGCATGAAACCATGTTAGTACATTAAGTCAATTCTTTTCTGGTTGTAAGTCTGCCAGTAGTAGACTTTAGCAATGGAGCTCTGCGATTCTTTGATTTGAAAGGCAACATAGAATCTTCAGAGCCTTGTATGTTGTAGTTGATGTCCAGAATAGTAACAGATATATTCCACTATTTAATTTTAGAAAACACACACACTTCAATGCAGATTAAAAGAGTGTGTTGTATAAATGTGAAATTCCTTTGAACTAAGATAAGAAAAACATGAAATTAATCTTTGTTACATCTCAAAAGGGCCTTTTTATAGAATAACCAAGTTATTATCTTCATGTTTCGGATATTATATATGGGAAATCTACCAAATATCGATAAAACCAGTGATGCAATATACTAGCCGATATTCAAATATGCCTAAACCAAATCCTGCACCTAAAGAAAATAATGGAGTCACATGTGAGCCAATCAATGATAGAATATAAAAAAATTTCTTCATAATACATATGGCCTTAAAATGAAGCATACCAAATGAAAGCTTAGTTGATTGTCATAATAGTCAATACAATTAAAAATCTGAATAGGTAGCCTACCCTATTAAAAAAGCTTTGATTCGTCTGGAAACAACTTTAATTGAAGATGGTGAGATGTATATAAAATCACAAAGCACATAATTATAGTGGCTTACAAACTGATGCGACAGTAGACACTGCTGTTTGATCGGTTAGAATTTCTATTGTTTCAATACATCAAAAATTAAGTATACTACACATCGCCTTCTCAACAGCCTTCTCCACTGCAGGACAGACTTCTTGCATAGGAGGATTTACAATAATCACCATGCTCGGCAAGTGGAGTTGCAATCACAGTACCAGACACCTCATACCTTAGATGCTATTGCCCATCATTAGTGTACTTAAATTTTTTTGACCATCTGTTTGTAGCTGTTGCTTTTCCCTTAATTGCCATGGGATGAAAGGGTGTGCCAGATTCTTACACCGACACCATACAGCTTGAATTAAGCATAGCTTGTATAAATAATAAACAATCTATTAAACATCTGCTACTGCTACAAGCAGATCAATATTTATATATATATGGAATAAAATACCTATATTAAATGCAAGAAAATGTTTGCAATATAAGACACATTAATAATGCATATAACATAACATAATATTAATGATTTAACAGAACCAGTTGAATTGCAGTATGCATATAGCATAACATAAATATTTCTGATAATTCTTAACTTGTTAATATTTCTTCTTAAGTTGCATTACATAAATTATTTTGTCTTGACGTTTATGGATATCTAAGCATCAATGCACTTTATGGACTTGATGAAGCAGTATTTAAATATCACTAATTTTAAGTTTCCAAAACAGCTATAGGTTTAAGCTGGTAAGACTTTTAATTGGACTAGATATTTGCAGGAAAGAGTTAAATAAGCTGACAGAATTAAAATGTCACACTGCCATTTCATGTTGGAGGTATTCATTGCGTAAATAGATAAACAAGTGAACTGTGGGTTTGTTAATACCTTGATTAAACAATAAACATTGAATTGGTAGTTTTTAGAAATCTAATGTGCAAATAACTGTCTAACTACATATTAGTCTCATCATATAATGAAATAAGTCCTCGTTTAATCTAAAAGCTGACTTTAACCTGCCACACTTCACAGTAAGTATTTTAGTAAATTCTGAATTTAATATTATATTTTCTTGTTCATTCTATACCTTTGAATAAATTTGGCATGAGTGGCTTGCTAGGCTATAAGGAACAAACAAAGAAAAATTTATTTTATTTATACAGTTTACATAAATTACATAACTGAATAAATAGTCTTGAGCTTAGCAGATCACCATCGGGAATATAGTTTATTTTATAGGTTTTCGGTTTCAAATTAGTTGCAGTACTATGGCGAACTAAATAATCAGTAATTTAACAATAAACACAAAAAAAGTTTTTGTCATACAACCCTTTTGTACTTAAAAATAAACTTGGCTTTTATGTATATTAACAACGGATCATATACTAGAGCAAAAACAAATCAGTTGGGTGGTTGGCACCACCTTCTAATTGATGGAACAGCTGTGCGATGAATAAATATATTATAATAAAGAAATAAAAGCGAGATAATAAGAGATTTTGATGAACTTTGTGAACTACACATGGCTAGAATAGAACTGACAATTAAAATTAAGTAAGCAACTAACTGGTGAAGTTCAGGAGTAGACAACTGCAATCTGGAATCATATTTATAATTTAATATAAGACACATACCTTGATAACAATTTTCACAGTCACAGGAAAAACAAAAATATTACAAATATTAACCTCCTGCCATGCTTCACTTCACGATCTTCTAATGTGTCTGATGATTAAGTTTTAAAATAAAAAACACTTAATAGAAAAATCTATTTCTTTGTCTTAGATAATCTTTATTTTAAATCCTTTGTCAAGTGATGTATTGATTGTAAAATAGTTCATCTATTACACAATATGACACTGCAACTTTTTCACTAGAGTCATTGGCACTAATCACAAACACTCACTACAGCTTTAAACACTTCTAACAAAGAAACCACAACACTAAAAGGTTATCTTGACAGCTAAACAGCTGTAAATCCGCCGAACGAAAATTTTAAAAACATCGCATAATACGTAGGTGTGGATCGCGATAGTGGCAAGATAGCAACAGGACAAGTGAGGTCAGTGGGCAAGAGGACGAGTTATAGTCGGAGGCGCGGCCACTGACCTGCCATGATCCCGGCGCGCGCTCAGCTGATGCGATGGCGCGGCGCTACCCAGCTCGGCGAGAAAGGCGCAGCGAGTGCGCGGGCTCGTGCGACTCCACAAGCTAGTGGCTGCGACCGCTACGCGATGCCAGCCGCCAACACCGGCCCGCCCGACGACGAGAGGTCGCAGACAAAAAAATCGATAGGTCGTCAACCTCCTCCGACCGTAGCACCGGACCGGGCGGGCCGCCGCACCGTCGCCCGCAGCTGTCGGATTCCGTCGGAGGAACCCTTCGAGGCCTCAACGCTCGAGATGTAACAAACCCGAAATCGCCATTTTGAAACGGGAACAATGAAATATTTACTTTAGGACGATAGCAGAACCGTGAACGTCCTCCGGTACGATAAACTCAAACAGCGCGAAACATAAAGCGTCTTGAACGCTGCACCGCTTCAAAAAAATACGTACTCTGACTAGAAATTCCTTCGTCACCGCTGCCGATATCCGACATCTCAATCCAGACCGAATTCTACAAGCAATCCACTGATCTTTTCGGAACCTTGCAGACAACTTAAATTGTCTATGGTTTCAAAGCCATCAAAAATACACTTCGTTCTGTCAATTTTTTCCTTCTCGTATTAAAAAACTATATCTAGTGTCACAAAATTATTTCGAATTTTATTAATCTTTGTCCTCCGATTAATATTTTAAGATTATGGTAATTAATTTAAATGCTAATGAATTAGATAACAGTCTATTTTTACAGATTGTAAAATACGCAATATAGTCACAGACATTTAATCTACTATATTGAATATCTATGAATTTAGTAAGCAAATAGAACTAGTAAGTACTTCTCACTCTTTGAGTACATTGCTATATATTATTTTCAAAATCCGTTGAACTCTGAGTAGTTAATTTTTTTAATCGATATTTTACCTACTTATATTACGTAAAAAGATTCTTTAATAAAAATTATATATTTTTATTTTAAAAATACTTAATGTCATAATGTCACCTCCTGATCACAGAATACCTCATATATTCTGATTTGTCTTATAATGATAGAATAGAAAAATATCATACATAGCATAATTTGGTGTGTTAATAAGAGACGTCTATACTGTTGTTATATTCTATTTTTCCAAGGTTGTTTAATGCTATCGATAGACAATTATTTAAATATAGAGATTTTGTTAAGCAGCATATTAAAATAGCAGTTAAAAAATTGTAACACAAGCAACCTGCCATTTTTTTTAAGCGGTTGGGTTCTTGAAATTCTGTCGAGTGTCACCTGTGTCACGGATCCATTATATACTTCAGATGATCAAGAGATGTCGATATTCCTCAGTAATACTTTATTGAAATAACCTCGGGAATCAAATGTATATTTACCGTCAACATTTTTACGTTATTTCGACCAGCTGTCTGGTATCTAAGCTAAAGCAGATAAAACAGCGCACTCTTTGCAACTCTCCTTGTTAGAGAGTAGTATGTTTTGTGACGCGCGTACAGTTGTAATGCTATATTATAGCATAAAGAAAATTCTTCACTTTTAATATCTAATGCGTTCTTTATTTATAGCCGTTACGAACACGTCTAATCATTAGAGGGTTGCAACTTCGATAAACACTTATCTAAAAAGGCCTTAAGGGTTAATAAAATAACACTAAAACTAAACAACAAATAAAACTATGTTTACTTTCAAACATTATATTTACTGCTCTTTAAAAGTGTTAGTGTATTAGAAAAATGCCATCTCTTCTTTATTCGTTACAACCAATTTAAATTTTAGAAATTGGCTATATTATCAGTGTTCTATGATCATTTAAAAATAATTTTCTAGAGAATTATCAAATTAATTACAACAAATGAATTTGTTAACATTAATATTTCAGTAACTTTTTAATCTTAATGATTTAATTTTTTGGCACACCTAAGCGATGCGGGCCCTAATTGACATTTATAATTTTGTAGCATCTTTGCTCAAATTTTATTAAAAAACCTTAAGTACTACGTAACTTACAGTCTTAAAACAAAATCTTTCGAAAGATAGGTATATCAATACAATCAAAGAGGTTGTTTGTATTGATTTTTTTATGCAAAAGTTGTATTCCTGACATCCTTTTGACGTGATAATTTATTTTCTCCTGTTACGTACCTCACCGAACGAAACGTAGAAGCATGACTAATATCACTGACCTTACATTGGCAGAATTATATCACGAGAAATCATAAATTAAAAAAGAAGAAGACAAAATTGTAACCACGCGAAGTCGCATTATCAGTTGCGGGATAAATGAACTCATAATGTTAATTATGAATTACACTTATTGTCGAGCTATACGAATGACTTCAGGTACCAGAGCCTTTGCTCTTTGCAAACTTAGCTAATCGTGATAATTGAAAAACGTCAAAGCGTCCCGCTTTCGTCTTATTTGCATCGACTGTAGTTATAAGCATAATAAGTGGCCTAGAAGACATTGAAAAGCTTGAGTACACAAAAGCTAAATATTTATGTTGTACTTACGTTTGAAATGTAAAATTTTGTGGGTATTCTTTCTTAGGTCAATTTATCCAGAGACTGGGCACGTAATCATAATTAATCACGGCTAACTTAATGCCAAATAACGTGTAAGAATGCAGAGATTTTACTCAAATAAGCGTAATTTTTTACTTTTTCATGCGAGGCCATGCCGATACAGACCGATAGCGTGGTCGTGAATGGTATTGCACATCTATCTCGCTCTATCGTGCGCATGAACCATTTTTTCTTTTGCGTTGACAAACTATTAGCCATAAGTCCGCATATAACTCATAACAATAGAATCTCAATTGTTTCAAAGTAAAGTAAACATTTTAGGTCCCATGACATCATTCACTCTTCATTAAATATGAAAAATACTGGGGATTTATGGGTGGGTAAAATTCATAAAATCTCAATAGTTACTTAGATAATCGCTACACCCAGCAAGATATCTCGCACCGTAGACGTTGCTTCCCGTCATCGGTCTGCTTAATTTTGGACTGGTATTTTTCGATTGATAGTTATCCTCTTAAGACACCCATGGGAACAAAGGAGGTGGCATTATCTTGATACCACACGGCAAACCTGCTTTGCGTCGCACAATTATTTAATTCATTCATCGATAAGGGCAGATTTCCAAAATTAATGAAGCCCATTAAGGTGATACCACTTTATATATCTGGATATACTCTACTACTACTAGATCGCTTTAGATAATTTTAGACCTGTTTCGGTATTCCCAGTACTAAGCAAATCATTGATGTTTGGTGTTTGTGGTGTTTCTCTAATCTCGATTAGTGTGTTCTGGGACTTATCGAAAGCATTTCATTGTGTAGATCGCACAACTTTGCTTTGTAAATTAAAAAAAAATATTGTTCAAGCGAGAGGGCTCTACAACTGTTGGATTCCTGTCTTAGTACCAGGATCCAAATGGTGCTTGCAATCGACGTAAATTCTATAGGTTCTAAAGTATTACTTACAAATGATACTTAGCTGATATTAAAAAGTCAATCAGAAAACTGAGTATCTGAGTGAAGTTAACAATGGCCTAATTAAGAATTTGGACTGGATTCATTCCTACAATATACTACTAACAAAACTAAATGCGTTAAATTTGTATTGGTAAATATCGATCCAAAGCAAACACAAAAACAAAGCTATTTATAGTTTGCGTACTCGTGATTCGCTAAAGGAATTATTTAAAGAAATTAACATTTTATCTTTTTCGGGTCAAAACATTTATGAAATATTTATGAATAAGCGTAAACCCTATTCCTAAAAAATATTCACAGGCATTAGACCTTAAATTGAGAAGTAATTAAACTAGAAAATTCAACAAAGATAAATTTTTGGTTAAAATTAGAAAGTATTTAATGGGTCAAAGAACACGCATCTGTAATAAAATTCCAGAAAATATACTAGATCTTACGGAATCAAAATTAACAAAATACTTAAAAAAACGTTTTTACTCCTAAGCTTTGAACTAATATGTTAAGGATGAGGAGGCGTGGCATTACACGGCAGTGCTCATCCAGTTGGTCACAGACTATTGTTACGCTCATGTCTAAGACTGCAGTGTGGACATGAGTGTGTCAAGCTAGCTTAAAAATCTTTGCACGCGGCGGGGTCGTGACGGGTCGTCCTCTTCCCTTGCGACATGCGACATGTGTCACGCTGTTAACTGGCTCTGCTTTTATGGGCTAGTCAGCTCGGGTCTGAGTTTTTAATTTTTCCATGTCCATTAGAACATTACCTTAGAACAAGCCTCAATTTCTTGAGTGACTATTACATTGTATAATTTGGTTTGCACAGAATAGGTAAAAAATAAAAAAAAAACAAAAGCGGATACTTACGGAGTTTTTTTTTCTGCCAGAAGAACCTCATTAGAAAACGGCGGTAGATTGAAAAAATATGACAGTTGTCAAAAGAAATTGAAATTTCTTACGTCAAATAAAGAAATTTTAGTCATTCAGTTATCAACCACACAGGGTAAAATGGTTGCTTGTTCTAGATCCGGAGATCGGATATAGCGGAACAGATGTGCTAAATGTTTGTTTTGTTCAACCTTTTTATATTACATCAGGTTGACCTGAACGTGTGTTTATGAAAAAGCTAACATCCCATAGACTAGTGATGTGGATCAGCATCACATGTGCTGAGGGTATTTTAGTTTCCTCTTAATGCGCATTGACACGAGCAGAGTGGGCTTGGACCATGACAATAGTGGTCAAAGTGCACTTGTACATCTGCATGCAATGAAAGAATGAATGAACGAATTAAAATTCTTCGTTAATAAATACAGTTTGTAAAAATTAAGACCCACCTAACAGCCTGTGAATAGTCCACTGCAGGACTTGGGCCTCTCCCTTAAACATCTCACAATCGCCACGCTTGGCAACCGAAATTAAGACCAGCTTTATTGTAAAGTTTCTCATCAGGATTGGACAAGCAGAACGATATCGGTTAACGGGTGCGGGTCGCGGGCCGCCGACCGCTGGTGCAACATGACTAGATTTTTACCCTCCGCCCGTCCTTTAGTCCTTATTACCATAGTGAGAATACACCTGAAATTTAGAGAAACAGGCTCTGGGGAACAAAGCGCCCGCACAATGAAACAACACTATAATATTACAAATGACTATAATTTTGTCACAATTTTTCCATACAATGTTAATAACTTTTTACCTTATCGCTATTTTATAATACATTACTTAAATATTATTAATGTTGTATTTTATTATTTAAAATTCTTCCTGTTTAATTTCTAGTTACATTCCACGGAGTCGGTTCCAGAAGAGACGTTCCTCATTGTATCCAAACGAAACGCTCGCAACGAGCCGTACAAAGTGAAAAGAAATTTTTGAAAAACCTCGAGTACTTTATGATACACTAAGACATAATTCGATTAGATCTTACGATATACTAAAATATTTTCTTGCTTACGTCGCTACGAGAAGTATCGTTAAAAACTGTACAAACATATCAACTGTGTTACCGCTAGCGTAAATATCATATAAACGGACACACAAACCGATTTAGATCGAATGAGAACATGCGACATCGCTCAACAGTGACAACAGTGTACGTACAATATAATTAATTAATTAATAATAGAGATAAAGGTATCGATAAATTGTACTTTACATGCGCATCGCGGGGCGCGGCCGGGAGTCGCCCGCAACTAATTGACTAACTCCGAGTGAACGTTTGTGGGGCGAAGTCCGGCGACGGCCCGCCGCGCCCGCTTCAATAAGAAACAAGCACCGTAATTGAAATGCGAGTTATTTGAGTACTTTTAGCGGGGCTCGGGGGTCGGGGTCGGGGCTCGGCGCCTCGGCTACCTGGTGCCCTAATGCACATCGCAATTATGATCATGATCTCTCACGATGTGATCTAAGAATGGAGTTGGACCTGGCCAGCCAAGGCGGCGAGACTCTTCAAAAGGTAACGGCAGATAACAAGCAAGTACAAAATATAATAATAATTACAATAATTAAGTATCAATAAAATTGAGCTAGATTCGAACCCTACAGCAGACCGAACGCTAAACGCATCTGGACTGCGCGGAGCGAACTCGTTAAAATTTAAATGTCTACAATTAATCCTGCAAATGTAAAAATGGATTGCAAGTAAAGCGGTAATTTATTTTTCGCCTAAGAATTTTATTGCTTTCATTCGAGACTACAACATAACTTTATTGCTTTGGAGCTGGGTTTGGCACGGGAACACTGCGGCACGTCGAGCGCCCCTAGAGCGGGCGCCGGATCGTGCAGAGGGGGCGACAAGCGACACTACTGTACTTCACAACCAGGCTCCCCGAACGGGCGCTCCTAACGCCGCGGCCTGACTGCCGCGTTCGGAACGCCCGTGCGTAATAGAGTTCAGTGCGAGCCCGTGAGTCCTGCAACTACATCATCCCGCTCGCGATGAACGGACAAACTTGCACACATCTCGCAGGGAAGGATTGACGAGGCTCATAAATTCATTATTTGTATCGGAAATAGTCCATTTAACTTACGTATATATTGACGATCGATCGAGCGAACGAACGAACCGATCCACGGTCAGAAACGCATAACAATTGTACTAGGTAATTATTATTAGAGATAAATTTTAAAATTTTATAATATTGCCATGAGTTAGAATGAATTTTACAAAAATATACACACTGTACAATAGTTGAGCGACTCAATGCGTGCACTGGTCTACCCTAATGGAGGCCGCGCCAGCAGACACGCGGGGGGAAGAGGGTGGGGGAGGGTAGGGGGGGGGGCGTGTACACTAACACTAACTCGTTGATAGAGACTTACACTAAGCTACGGTCCATTTCGACCGTCCAGGCTCCACGCCTATTCTTACATAACGCACCCGATAGGAAAGTCGAACCCACGCCTGCGGAAGTCGGTGCATTAAAACCATAAGATGACGTCATAACAATAGATTAGGAAACAGAGGGCTTATCTCCCGAAATTGCACTCCATTGTGAGAGGAGATTAAATATCGCATTGCGGTGGTCTCCAGGATCAATACTGCTATATAGTTCTCTAATAAATGGGGTTTCTATAATAAAAAAAAATATGTTCCTGTAACAAAAGACGTCGTTGGAATGCAGGTTGCGGGAGGCAAACTTCATTACAACAATCATTTGGATGATAGGATTTCTGTCACTACAGGTAGAAACAACTAGTAAAATAGCAATTTAATATTGCTGTAATGTAATTCATGAAAAGTGGGAAGAAAAATTTGTTCTTGTTTCAAATAAATGAAGACTCGTTTTACAGTATTTTTTCTTTTGAATAGTCGACATATTTTTTGACTATAATTTAGAAACAACTTCAGGTTATGAGTGCTGTAAAATATAAAAAAAAGTGAACTATGACAATTTAGAGCCTTGTTTAATCATTGTTGAATCACTTGAAATACGTTGGAAGAATGAATCTGCACAACTCCGTATGAAAAAAAACAATAAAGGGGCATATATTACCCAGCAGTCCATAGGGAAGAAGATCACCACCTCCTTCACCGCAACTATCACCCACACAAGCACAACGCTCGACACCAACTTGCAATACGCGACACGTGTTTCGCCTTGCAATAAGGCATTATCAAGCGATTGGTGTTCTGTCTCTCGTTGATAGTAACGTCGCCAACTTGTTTTTTTTTTTCGGAATTGTGCAAAGAATTTTTTTCCAACATCTTTAAAATTATGGATTTCCGCTAAGTAATGCTTGATTCTATTTACTACGTTGAATATCAAACAATTTGTATGGAGTATCTATTAATTTTAAACATGAACAATTTCATACATAGTATTCCGAGTTTGCTTACAAAACAGGTTACAATCCCTTCACGCGTCACAACAATACAACTTCCATTGTCTCAACCCATCAAGAACTATTATGGTAAAGTCATGACATCGCCTGAGACCACCGCAGTGCGCATACGTCACACAACGGATCACTCACTCTCCGCGCAATACACGACAAAACTTGTCACAAAAAGCGAAAATAGTAAATTTAATTGTAGATTTAAATAAAATATAATATCAAAAAAGCGTAATAAAGCACTCATTATGTACAAAGGCAAAGATATTCGGAGCGCTCGGCCCTCTGGCGCCGGGTTGCCACTCCACTGACTGCAATCATTTGATAAAATTAGCGCTCAGCACTAGAAACATAATGTATAGACATATACAGACCAAATAATAATTCTTTTCTATCTAAATAGTCCTCGCGAAAAATAAGTTACTCAAGAGCTACTACCATTTTATACCATATTCTTAAGAGTGGCAACCCGACACGTACAAGTGTTACCTTAATAAAAAAAATTCAGTACAATAACGTTAAACACAACGGCGCGAAACAAACGCGCAATCGTAAAATAATAATAATAAATATAAAATAATAACCTTAAGCAATCTTAAATACCCTGTTGATTTCATTTTTTTTTAACTTATCATTTTCCTTTTTGAATGACGTAAAATAAATTAAGACGCGCAGGGATCGTGCGTTCCAATTTTACTTCCAATGTGAAGTTCTTTTGCGTAAGGCAATACATTTTGTTACAACAGTCTGTTACTTTCAGAATCCCTCTTAAATAGATGCGTGGTAAAATTAGAATTCGATTCGATTATAGTTCACTATTATCGGATCTCCCCTCTCCCCGTTTATTCTGACAATGAATTAGAAAAACATTCAATGAATAAACTCAATTCATAATTTTGATATCCTCTAAGTGAGCCAATTTTTTCAAAGTTGTATTCGTCTATATCGGCTAGCGTTAATAGTGTAAGGAGGAGGGGGGAATCTGTTGTACTTTACCTCTTTTCCAAACAATCCGCGCATAATTAATGTACAAGCGGTGCAGCCGCGGGGCCGCAGGGCCGCGGGCCGACCGTTACAACTACATATAAATTCTTTGCAGTTAACCTACCATTAACGTATATGTCTTTCTTACGTATGTTATTTCGTTTTCACCTTACAATTAAGTTTCATCTCATCGTTTGTGCAAATTAATCGTTACCAATAAGAATTTTGTACAACAACGCCGCGAACCTCACAATTAAATTTATAAACATTACGCCGAAGAACCCATACGCCGTTTTATATAATAGGACCCATTAACGCAAACTACACCCACCAAAACACCACGGACGATTGAAATAAAAACGTCAACAACAGACTTAAGACTTAGGAGAGATACGGGCGAGCCGTCTCATGGCAAATCGAACAACACAAAAACGTAACCCTCCGGCGTCCCGACTCGACGTCACGCGTTCAAACTCCAACTAAACCTAGGAGGGGGCGCAGCCGACCTCACGCACAACAACTAGCCTTACAGTAAGATGGCGCACGATTCATAAAATATACGTTTGTAATATTATGTAAAAATTATGCTATGTCCCGTCACTAGCGCTCCGAAGCTATGTAACTGATTCGGTAACGTTTAGTAAAATGCAGCATGTCCATGGCAACACAGCGCGGTCGGGGGTCGGCGACCGCGACGACAAAATGGCCGCGCGTTGCGACGTTAAAAATAAGTACATAAAGTACGCTCGTATAAAATGCTTAAATTGAATTGTAAACAGCTCGACCACCTCCAAGTAACTTGTAAAACTAAAATCTAAATAAAAAATGTATACATTATACACATCTCATAGGCCGTTCTTGTGACTTAGATAAAATATTAGAGCGGGCGCTGCGATCGGGGGCGCGGCGCGATGCTACTTCACTTTAAAATTTGACTAGCCGACACGAATTGGCAACTGACTAGAATGCGAGACGCTTCATTGGCAAGACTTCATCGAGCGTGGCGCAAACACCCGCCGGAACTGAGAGGATTCGCCCAACACTCATATTCCCGAAAACTGCCCCGCGAAGGGGCGAAAACGAAGATCACAGACCATCCGAATAAATTAAGTACGAGGCCGCGACTCGCAGCTTCCCGATCGCCTCACCCGCGCTCCTATAAGTAAACGAATACGATCACCCAAAACTAGGAGAACATTAGAATGCGAGAGAAGTAATCGAGAACAAAACCTGTGATGTCACTAGCGATACGGTTACATTAATAGAGACGGGGATGTGATGGACCGAAATAAATACATACAATATTTACAAATAAACCCTACAAATTAAGCTCATCGGTTCGAAGAAAGTTAAAATTACATCACTAACGATTGCTTTACAAAAAGTCGCGACGATCGATCCGAGTCCAATTTCGCTACTTACTACTAGAGCTATCGAGTCGTTAGGGGGGAGCGGGGCACGCAGAGATTCTGCCTCGCGATGGGGCGCCGTGGCCGCGGGCGAAGGGGCGCCGGGCCCGCGGGCGAAGCGGCGCCGGGGCCGCGACGCGACGGGGCGAGGCGGCCTAGCAGAAGCCGCCGAAGCCGACGGAGGGCACGGAGGGCACGGAGGAAGCGTGCTCGGCGTTCTTGTGCAGGTCGATGAGCGGCGGCGCCGACAGGTAGTGCGTCTGCGAGACAGTCTCGTAATGTACCTAGGCTGCATTGCACTGCTAATTGGTGGATACACTAAATGATAATGGAGAGAAGTCTTTGAAACTTCTCTTTATTAATATTTCTCTATATAAATTAAACTGACACACGAGACTCGGTTGATTGACAGATGATAGAAAAATTCATCCCGCAATGCAGCATCATCACTACGGGAAGACTTATTATCCATACTCTATAATACCAGTCAGTCAAGTAAACGTGCCGCCGGTGGCGCGGGCGGGTACCTGCTGGTGGTGTGCGGGCGGGGGCGCCGGGTATCCGTTGTAGTAGGGCGCGTTGTAGGGCGGGTAGGCGGGCGGCACGGCAGGCGCGTAGCTGTACTGCCACTCGGGCAGGTAGCCGCGCACCAGCTGCCCGCCCCAGCCGCCGCCGTAGCCCACGAAGGGCCCGCCGTAGCTGCGCAAAAGTACAACATTATTACACAATCCAATGCATTATTATTTTGGTATTAATAGAATCAAAATATATATATTTTTTTAATTTTTAGGCCATTTTAGTGTAATGTAGAAATTATTTAAAGTCAACCAGCCGGGAACTAGAAAGTGTTACACGTAATATGACACACCTCAAAATGCTTCATTATTCAGTTGTGCAAAACATCGTCAGCCTACAATGAGCAATGATTTTATTAACTCTATGTTACTGTACTCAAAAATAAACAAGACGGGACCAAGATTCGAGCCCTGGAGCACTCTAGCTAAAAACCGTTCAGCTGAGTGTCTATAAATCACTACTGTTTGCGGACGACGTTGCAAATACAATATTTAGCTATGGCAGAAAGCTACCACGCAGGGTATCCATAATTATGTTCGTGTTAGTTCAATAGGACTGCATGACTAAATTTATCAAAAGCATTAAGAAAGCGGACCGAAGAACAAATTACTGGTATAGCATTTAATCCAATACTCAAAGTAAAAGCAAATACATCAGGATTCCTTCCCCCACACCCCTTCCCATCCCCCTCCTCATCCGCCCTCCCATCTCCCTAATTAATACCCATAAAGGCCGGCAACGCACCTGCAGCACCTCTGGTGTTGCGGATGTGCGTGGGCGACGGTAATCACTTACCATCAGGTGATTGGCTGCCACTTGCTCGTTTACCGCCTTTCCCATAAAAAAAAAGTTCGAGACCGCCATTCGACTATTGTCGAGAACCACTCCAGGTACAGGCTGTAAAGCTTTTTGGAGGGTGAAAAGGAATATTAGTAACGTTACTTAAATATCATATTGCTAGTATTAATTATAAACAAAAACCAAAATTTATATTTGCTTTCATAGTATTAGTGTACTGGTGTTGGAATGATGAATGTAAGTGTTCAAGATCAGATAGCCACCGTGGCTTACCGGCAGAGGAATGTGTGCTCGTGTCTCAGACTTATTGACACCAAATGATGATCCGTCGCGATGCAACCAGCGGAGTAATAGTGGAATGCTCACCCGTTGTTGGGGTACGCGGGCGTGCCGTACGCGCCGTAGGGCGGGTAGAGCGGCGGCGCGTAGTCCGGCAGCGCGGCCACCGGCGCAGCCTCGCCCCCCGCCGCGCCCCCCACCGCAACTCCCACCGCACCCCCCACGCCGGCCGTGCCCCCCGGCCCTCCGTCCGCGATGGACGGGATCTGGTCGACGAGCGACTCCAGCCCGGACAGCGACTTGGAGGCCACGTCCTGCGGCTTACCGGGCGCGCCGCTGGCCGGGAACTCCCCGGGCGAGCCTGCGACACGAGTTCAATGTCAGCGTTGTGCACTGTGCCAACTTTATATCATCATTTCATCATCATTTCAGTCTATATTCTTGAGTAATTTCATTTGTTAACATACGACATCACAACACACTAATACAAATACCGAATACAAGGTTCCAATCTACGTCAAAATAAAATGACTTTATTCAAACTAGACTTTTTCCAAGGTCTTGTAAACGTTATAAATCCGAGGCGGTTTAAATATTAGGAACAAAAGAATAGTAGATCCAACGCAAAGGTCTGAATACTTAAATTTTCAACGGACATACATCTTAATTAGGCTCCTTATCTGCCTCAGAGGCCTCTGGCCAGGTACCACCCACTCAACTGTTGTGTTCCGGTTTGAAAGGTATACTGAGCTAGCTGTGAGGAATTCCATCTTAGTCATCGGAGGCGACAACGCACCTGTTACCTCCCGCGAATTGAGCTGTTCATGGTCTGCAGCGGCCACATACCATCAGACGGACCGTTAGCACGTTCGCCGCTACAATGCAACGAAAACAAAAATACATATTCGTTGTGAATTGAGAAATTCATCCGACAAAGTTGTATTCAGCACCAGAATGTGAGTTTCAGTTTCAGTCCCTAACCGCTCTTCTGATAATCAGGTGTTGTAGTTTGGAAAAAAGTGACGTATCTCTCTCACATCCCTTTCTCGCATCTTGCATAGCAAAACACAAAGGTCAAAAATGTAGACTGGTGTTGCCGGTCGAGTGGGCAAACTTTATTTGAAATGTATTCCGATTCCTGTGCCAACGCAGCGCAGGACTGGTGATGATGACGATGATCAAAGTGGATATCTGTTACCGGGCGGCTGGTGGTGCTCGTGGTGGTCGTGGTGTTCGTGGTGGTCGTGGTGATCGTGATGCTCGTGGTGCTCGTGATGCTGCTCGGGCGGGCGGAACGGGGAGAAGGCCGCCTCGCCCCCGCCGCCTCCTGGGGGCGACCTGTGAAAAAACCAATTGCAAATGTCAGCCGTGCTAGTTTCACATTAAGATAGGAGAAATAACATATCAACTACAGGAATACTCCAAAAATTTTTTATGTAGTTCAACCTAGTTTGAAATATATTGTTGGTGATGCACTTACCTATTGAAATTACTAGGATACATGGAGGGATGCTGATGTATCTGGTCTAACCGAGGACTCTCCGACATACTGTTGCCTGGAAACAGATAACAGTATAGTAAGTTTTTATTAAGTTAAGTCTGAGCGACAATTTCTTTTACTGATACTAAATCACCAAACGAAATCTCTCATTTGCCAACATCTTATGTTACAGCAACTAAGTATTTCGGAAGTTTGCGTCTGATTAAGCAGAGTTAGTAGACATTTGTAGACTTTGTAGACCACATAGGAAATATTATCAAAAATGCTGACGCTGGAGGCTGCAGGCTTAACATATATATTGAGAAGAATTTACGATGAGAAACACCTGGGATTTGTGACTGACTGCAACAAGTTTGGAGTTCCACCTGGTTGTATCTTGTTGTCGCTACTATTTCTCATTTAACCGAATACAATAAATATAACACTGGGTAGTAAAATGTACTTTGATGAACCGCGTTATTCAATAATATCAAATTTCAGTTTTAAAAGTATCAAAGCAGTCGCCGAAGGTGCGTTATGTTACCATATTTAAGTAGTTATTTTATTATAAGAGTTAGTTCTTCAACTATAATTTTATAAAAACTCAAGCATATAAAATATCATGACACTATTGTTAATTTTATGGTATTAATTTAGACGTATGGTTTGGTATAAAATTAAATAATTTTTGGTGTTTTGCGTGTTTAGGTCTATTACACGGTGACCGCTTAAGTGACACAAGGCGGACGAAGAGCTTTGACCAATAGAACTGTGCATGGAGTAGAGCGGTGTTGTACCTTGGTCCTGCGGGAAGTAGTCCTTGCCATCTGCGGGCGGGTAGGGCAGGCGCGGCGATCCATCGTACAGGGCGGCGCCAAACGCCCCGCCCACCGCCGCGGGGGAAGCCTCGCCCCCTCCACCGCCCCCACCGCCACCTCCGCCGCTCGGCTGTCCGTCAAAATAAGTAACATTAATAACTTATTAACATGTCAGTTTATTAAACTTTAACAATGTAACAATGTTTGGAACATCTAATGTATAGTCACGAGCTGTTATAAAGTACAATAAATTTTTTTGGCTCATTCACTTCGTTCTTAACGTAAAACAACTTCATCATCATAGATTAATAACCTAGGCATGGCCTGACTGAATTATACGAGCAGTTCATAAGTACTACGCAAACTAGATACAAGACGGCGTCATTGAAGTGTACTGAAGTAATTTGGAACATACTGTCCCTAAGAACGTTCTCGTTTGTGTGATGAGGCAGGTGTCCGCGAAAACACTCGAGTACCTGATACCACATTCGATACGTTTGTAACAGTGCCGAGGATTTTGACACGAGTCGTACTACGAGTGCAATATCGATGCTTTTGTTTCGATGCCTATACCGTAAGTGTATATACACAGATACAGTATATACGCATATGCGATAAAATAGGCAGAAGGGTTACATGCAGTGTCAGAGACCCGGGACGCTACACAACATGCTCAGTGGTCAGGTAGGCTAATCAGTAACAAACCTTGTTGTAGTCGGAGAGCGAGGAGTTGCTGTTGCTGCCGGGGTGCATGTCGGTGCTGCCCATGGGGCTGGTGGCGTCGCGCGGCGGCTCGAAATCGAGCGGCACGGGCGGCGACACGGGCGCGTCGAACGCCGGGGTGGGGAAGTGCTCCGCGTAGGGCGCCGGCGAGCTGTGCTGGCTGTAGGGCGTGGCGGGCGAAGCCGTGTAACTGAGCGCGGCGGGCGAGGCGGCGCCGAACGCAGCCCCGCCTCCCGCTCCTCCGCCCCCGGGCGTTGCGCTTCCCGCTCCGCTCGGAGCCGGCGATCGCGCGTACGGCGTCTGTGGCGCCACCTGCGCGGTTTAGAAAAAGTGCCATTAGTGTTAAAGTGCGATAAACTTTTAAATGTCAACTTAATTTATCAAGTATGGATTGACACATTAAAACAAAAATAAATTGACAACATGTGAGCAAATGAAAATGATTGTTTGAATTCAATCTTCACTCCTTCATGTTCTTACCCACATATTTAACTATTTTTTAACTTCCTGCTCGTCTCCTTCTAGCTGGAAACAAGCAGACGTCATACCTCTCCTAAGGTAACTTCTCCTACCATGCTTTCTCAGTTTCGACCTGTTTTAATATTTCCTTTCCTTTGTAAAGTTCTTAAAAGCAAAGTGCTTTTCAAATGTTCTCTTTCCTAACATCCAACTTACTTCTAAACCCTTTCCAATCGGATTTTCAGCCCATAGCACTGTTACAGCTCTTCTTAAACAGATTCGCTAGGCTATAGAAAATAATCAGCTACCTCTAGTGGTGGTGCTCGATTCCAGGAACACAGTTTCTGATACGAAAGACGCAGATTTCGAAATACTATTAGGGAATTTTTCATGTCGCTCATGCGAGGATGTCACTGGGTGGCGTTCTCTCTCCATTACTTTTGTTTGTTTTTACTAACTCTGTCACTACTGTTATTTATTTATTTATTTATTTATTCTTTATTGCCTTAAGCTTAAGGTTACAATGGGCGGACTTAATGCCAAGTGGCATTCTCTACCAGTCAACCCTTATTA
Organism: Bhutanitis thaidina; assembly: GCA_029286595.1. Lineage (NCBI taxonomy): Eukaryota > Metazoa > Arthropoda > Insecta > Lepidoptera > Papilionidae > Bhutanitis > Bhutanitis thaidina. Next base: position 225,964 of record JAGSMS010000023.1, on the reverse strand, counting down.
TGGTGAAAGGTAGTTGACAGGTATAAAACAAAGAATAAAAAATAATAAAAACTCCAATGATCTATTATTCTATTAGGTAATTACGAAGTAGACTCTTAAACAGTTTCTTCCTAGGAGCTGCTTTTATCTTATCGGGCAGGGCGTTCCAGAGGAGTGTAGCTTGAACAGTAAAAGAAGAGTTATAGTATCCTCTATTATGTTGTGGAACTCGAATCTTAAATTGGGTTATGGAACGAGGCTCTCTGTCATGAGCAGAATAAAGATATTGGAAATTATTCTTAAGATAAGAAGGAGAATTAGGATCAGTTAATACAGAATACAATAAACACAGAATTCTAGAGCTACGCCTTTGACGAATAGGAAGCCAATTAAGCTTGGAAGGATAAGAAGAGACCTGATCATATTTACGTAAACCAAAGATAAATCTAATGCAGTTGTTAAGAAGGCGCTCCAACTTATCGAGACGTGATTGGGATAGGTCCGGGTAACACACATCTCCATAGTCGATAATGGGTAAAATGAAGGATTGAGTGAGCAAAAGCTTAGTTTTAAAGGGTAAGAAATTTTTCAAACGATATAGAGAGCGTACGGTGGCAATGACTTTCCGGCTGACTTCAGCAACCTGAGTCTTCCAACACAATGACTGGTCCACATGAAAGCCTAGATTTTTCACAGTTTTGGAGAAAGGAATTAATGTTCCATTGAAATAAACTGGAGCAAGGTTACCATAATCAATCCCGGCAAGCATCCTAGGACCACCCACTATGATTGCTTGACATTGTAATGGATTGACAGTAACCCCAAATCCGTGCGTCCAATCTCTAATAGAGACAAGATTGTCATTTAGCTTCATTATGCAGTTATTGAGGTCGTTAGTGCCTCATCATCATCATCATCATTTCAGCCTATTAGAAGTCCACTGCTGAACATAGGCCTCCCCCAAAGATTGCCACGAAGCACGGTCCTGAGCCACCTGCATCCATCGACTTCCCGCAACACTGCGCAGGTCGTCACTCCATCTTGTGGGGGGTCGTCCTACACTGCGTTTGCCCGTACGTGGCTGCCACTCGAGAACCTTTTTTCCCCAGCGGTTGTCAGTTCTGCGAGCTATGTGGCCGGCCCATTGCCACTTCAGATTGCTGATCTTTACGGCTATGTCGGTTACCTTAGTTCTGCTGCGGATTCATCGTTGCAGACTCTATCACGCAGAGAAACATCGAGCATAGCCCTTTCCATAGCGCGCTGAGCAACTTTGAGCTTCCTCATACGGGCTGCAGTGAAGGACCAAGTCTCGGATCCGTATGTCATCACTGGCAACACGCACTGATTGTATACTTTCGTCTTGAGGCTTTGCGGTATACTCGACGAGAAGATATGACGTAGTTTCCCGAACGCAGCCCAGCCGAGTTGGATTCGTCGATTGACCTCTGAGTCGAAGTTGGACTTACCTAATCGGACAATTTGTCCCAGGTATACGTACTCGTCTACAACTTCGAGCCTATTGTTCCCAACAACAACCGGTATTGGTGTGACATGGACGTTTGACATATGAACTTCGTCTTGTCCATGTTCATCTTAAGACCAACCTGTTGGGAGACGTTATTGAGGTCATTGAGCATTGTACTAAGCTCCTCCAGCGATCCTGCCATAAGAACTATGTCGTCGGCAAATCGAAGGTGAGTGATGTATTCGCCATTGATGTTGATACCGTATCCTTTCCAGTTCAGCTGCTTGAAAACATCTTCCAATGCAGCGGTGAAGAGTTTCGGGAATATGAAATCACCCTGTCTTACACCTTTCTGCAGTTGGATTGGTTTCGTACTCCGATTCTGTACTCGGATAGACATCGTAGCCTCATTGTACAAACACCTCAGCACTTCGATATACCGAGGGTCTATCTGGCACCGCTGGAGAGACTGTAGCACCGCCCAAATTTCGACTGAATCGAAGGCTTTCTCATAGTCCACATACGCCAGACATAATGGCAAGTTGTACTCCTCGGCCTTCTGTACAATCTGGCGAAGAGTATGTATGTGGTCTATGGTACTATAGCCTTTTCGGAATCCGGCTTGTTCGGGAGGCTGGGAGTCGTCAAGTCTGTTCACTAGACGATTTGAGATGACTAGACGTTAGTGCCTGATTGTGCATAAAGCTGAAGATCGTCTGCATACAGATTCTGAGTAAACTTGAGCGTTAGCAAAACTAATGACCAATTTTGACCATGTTTCTCATTTTCGGAAGTAAGTCACGTGGCTCCAAATTCGTTTTCGTAGAAACACTAGAGTTTTATGACTACTTTTTAATATCTTGCGTCCCCCAACATCCCCGCCTTACCTGGGCGAGCGATTCTCTTTCGCTCTTTCACATTTTACTCTCTGCAGAACTTATCTTAAATTTCCTCCTAAAAAAGGCGCTTCATATTCTCACTCATTCTCTGTTCATGCAGTTGATTGTGGATTTCTCTTCCACGAAATGTACGTGACTGCAAAATTATTTCTGTATTTAAGAAAAGAGTCAAAGGTCACAGTGTCTTTGGCAGTATGAATTTGTGGTACTGTTTTATTTATTATATATTTATTTACGTTTGAGTATTTATGTACATATGAAGTATGTGTATATGTAGGAGAACGTAGATTAATACAGAACATATTACAAATTTATATAATATTTTTTGTTGTTTAGTTCTTTAGTCGACGATGCACTGCACATGCCTTAGTATTTCTTCATTTAATTTACTTGTATGTACGAGTACATAAGTTATTAAATAAATAAACGATATTTATAAGCTTGATACACCAAGATCTGTCACTGCGGGCCCAGCAGGGGGTGTATAAATTGAGTATTTGTGAAAGCGCGTGTGTGCGTGCGACACGAACCTGCTGTTGCGGCGCGGCCAGTGGGGCGGGAGAGCGCGAGAAGGGGTGCGGGTGCGTCGCGTGCGGCGACTGCGAGAAGCGCTGCTGCGGCGCCGGGCTGGGCTGCTGGCGGTACGGCGCCGGGCTGCCGGCGTACAGCGGGCTGTGCGCTGCGAACCCGCGCCCGCCCGCACCGGAGCCCCCTGCCGCCCCTACTCCTGCCACGCCCGCCGCGCCCCCTGCGCCACCCGCACCCGCCGGCGAGCCGTACGGAGCGCGCGGCGGCGACGGGCCAGAGAACGCGGCTGGACTCGAAGGGAACTGCGTCTGTTGAAACATTTCAATTAGTAGTTTTAACGCTTCGTGTGCCGCGAGTAGTCAGCGTGCACGTCAGCTCAACGCACCTGCGGCTGCGGCGTGGCGGCCAGGCGCTGCGGGCCGGGCGAGTAGCCCTGCGAGCGCGGCGACGCGTACACTGCGCGCGGCGAGGCGTACGCGCCGGGCGACGAGTAGCCGCGCGATAGGCTCATTCCCGACACGTCCATTGGGGACTCCATGCCTGCAAATTTATTGTCTATTTACTTCAAACATAATAACCGACCCCCCCACAAGATGAAGTCTCGACCTGGACAGTGTTGCGGAATGTGGATGGATGCAGGTGGCTTAAGACTGTACCGTGTGGCAAGTGGAATTACACGGGCTGATAAAGCACAACGTAAACTGCTATAACATACCGTGCTATAACGTACCGTATCAAATCTAATGTACATCAAAAAATTATCTGATTTCAATAGAGAAGATGGCTGGATGCTACCACCGGCTTAGGATCCAGTAACAAATAAGATTAAATCCAAAACCAAGCATACCACTGCACGACCTCAAGATACTGTAACACATTCTGCGTAGATCGGACCAAAATTATGAATTAAAAGTTGAAGGTAGCCCGAGTTCCCCCGTGACCATGAGTGCTGTAAAGCACTTCAAAAGTCAGGAGAATAAAAACAAAAATTAAACGCGACAAAATTCGTAAATAATAGTTTCATTAAAAATGTATAGTAAGTTACGAAAATATTGTACTTTGGTTTCTAATAACTACTTACGTGTTTTATTTTATTTAACAACTTTAATGATCGACTTTATAATTGAAATAATCGTCAAACGTTGGCCAATACTACAAAAACGGTACTATATAAATTTGGACAATAGGTCCTCGATCAATAAAAGGTTAAGAACCACTGGTTTAGTAAGTGATAAATTCCTCAGAGCAATTATTGAGACAACATAACAAGTTAACAAACGCGAGTCGACGGAAGAAATGACGAGACCGTGCGGTACGAGAAGAGATGTAGCGTGGACTTTAGACGACGTCATGGAACTCGCGGTACTGAACGATTTTATAACAAATGCGAACGAAGATTCTGACGATACTTCTTAAACAATATTAATAACAACTTTAATTTGATTTTAGATAATAATTGTAAGTAAATTTTTGTCAATTAAACTTAAAGAATTATTCATGGACATGAAGTAGAAAAATTGGCGCCGCATAACTCCAATTGGCTCAAAGCGTCCTAAATCAAATTGAATATAGTTGGAATCTCGTTAAGCAAAGAGTTTCGGACAAGAGCTTCAAGCAGTTGGAATATAAGATTGGAGGTTTCGCAGACAATTACTTGTAACAGGTAGAAAACAAAGGTAAATCATGTAAAGATGCTTGAAGAGGAATACTGGCGGAAACATTAGTTGACCAATATTTATTTTCAACACAGAGAATGATAGTGATTCAGAGATAACAATTGAGAATCCAAATTACAAGAATATGATTTATATGAGCGGAGTTGAAGAATAAAGATGTATGTCGTGGTTCATAGGTTTAATACCTATTAACAGTTGAACATTATTTGCACATTTGGTTTTATTTGTTCCCGTTGGAACAACTAACGGGTGCCCATCACATCCTGTATTATGGTCATTGAATTCAAAACATTAGGTATGAAGTTCCAGAAGATTAAGTACAAAGGCGTACAAACATTCAATAATATTAGGTATTTCTAAACGAAAATATTTGAAATATAAACTATTGTTTACGGATTTTATCGCGTTTCATTACCTTTTTTAATAACCGACGTGTGTGTCGTGGTCGGTACCGTGAGATCATTCTGATCGTAGATCGGACCAAAAATTAATAAGTGCAAAGCTGACGGTAGCCGGGTTAACTATGACATCAGGACGTCAAACACCCGAGTCCCCCCGCGACCACGGCAATTAATAATATTAATAAATTCATTATTAAATGTAATTATCGTTTACTGTTTCGGTATCGGTTACATCGGTTTGCTGGATAGACATTCAACTCCTCTGTTGTTGAAGTGGTACGTTGGCGTCGGATATCACTCACCGCGAACGATCAGGTGAGCCGCTGGCACGTTTGCCGCTTTCCCACAAAGATACTTCGTCGTGAAGCGGTTGCCGTCACTGGTTGTCATTGCAAACAGACTTACCGGTGTTGGGTGGTTGATAATATGGTGAACCATCCGGCGGCATGGACTGGTGCTGCTGGTGCGGGTGGTGCTGCGGGTGCTGGTGCTGAACGCCGTACAGCAGCGAGCTCTGCGGCAGCGGCGACGGCATCTGCTGGAACTCGCTCTGGTGCTGCATGAACTGCTGCTCGTGGCTCATTGAAGACATCGGTGTCAGCTGCTGCTGGAGCATTGGATTACTCTGCTGTGGAAAGGAATTCGATTTGAATTTAGCATAATATCTTGTGTATTAAAATGAAAAAAACTGGAAATGTTACGCACCACGGATAGTGCACAAGCGTGCATATAAAATAGTAGTCTGCTGTTCTGCTACAAAGAGACGTTAAAAACCAATTAAAACTACGGACAGTAAAATGAGCGTGCAGTGCACGAGCGCCCTCGATGTGATCATACACGTATCACTGCTCTGATGTTGCGCAGCATTCCCTTATCACTACACCGACTCAAACAAAGAGTCGTGATTAGACTGTAGACGCGAGTGGCTCAGGTGCGTCGTGGCAATCCTCGGGCGAGACCGATGTACAGCAGTGGACTTGTGGCAGTCAGTAATGAAGTCACTGAGTCAAAAGATTTCGTTTTGTTCAGTCTTTAAATCATGTCAAAGGGTTGGTTGGATAGATTCGAAATTTCTAACAAACAATTACATGGCAATGCAAGCATTCGGTTAAGTAAATAAATTAAAACCGTATGATAAAAGACTATTAAGTCAGTTTTAAGATGAAATTTCTCTCTCAGGTAATACGGTGTTTTCGCATTGAGTAGTGGACAGTGCAGTAAGGACAGAATATGAGTATTCGGTTCAGCTCTAATTGAATCCTGATATAAATCCTGTATAAAAGCCAATAACGCCCACTTTGAATAAAATTGTTTTTTATTAATCGCCTCGACTTATTAACACTGTCCTTTTAAAAAATATTTTAGATAAAGATAAATATTATCCTCGAGTTAGAGCTCCTCGCGAACCTTAGGTGTTCTCATGCGACAGGAAACAGTAGCGACACTCAATTATTGCGAAACCTGATTGATTATGAAACACCACCACTCAAAAGTGTTGACGAGCCACGCCGTGGGCACGGGGTTGTCATTGCCTAATCCTACTTTGGCAATGGTTATCAGTTCCGAAAGGTTATGTTGTAGTGGGAGTCGGCTCACCTGTTGCTGCTGCTGCTGCTGTTGTTGCTGTTGTTGTTGCTGCTGCTGCTGTTGCTGTTGTTGCTGCTGCAACAGGAACTGCTGTTCTTCGGGCCGGATCTTCTTGGGGCGGCCACGCTTCTTCTTGGGTGGCTGGTCGGGCGCATCGGCCGCGAGCGCGGCTGCGGGCTGGCGGGGGGCGCGCGGCGCGCGGGGCGTGGGTGGCACCACCTCACCGTTCTCCAGCTTCACCTTCTTCGGCCGTCCGCGCTTCTTCTTCAGCGGAACCTCCGTGCCGTCTTCCAAGATTATCGTGTCGCCCGGCTCCGGTTCCATTGTTAATCTGCAGAAAATACCGAACAGTGAAATACAACCATCTTGCCTTTGAGTACCTACCTACCTACATAAATATAAAAACTAGAATAAAAGTAATAAATTAGATAAAAAAATTATCACATCTCATTAAATGTGTCCTAGAGATGCAAGTTCGATATTAAGTATTTATTTTTTTAAGACTTCTAAATTATGGACATGAAACAGCATGAGATAAACCTATGCAGGAATCTAAGTAAAATTCAAATAATTTCTGCTCAGTTAGGATACAGTGAGTGCGCCACGAGCCCGTTAAGAAGGCGGTAGTTCTTGAGCGCGGCGAAGAACGGCGCCTTACCTGTGGGCCGCAGCGAGCGCGTACCTGCGGATCTCCATCTCCTCCTGCGGGCGGCGGCTGGTGGTGTCCGGGAACACCAGCTCGGCCTCGTCCACGTGCGCCACGAGCCCGTTCAGGTAGTCGCGGAACTTCTTGAGCGCGGCGTAGAACGGCACCTTGTCGGCCGCGCGCGGCAGCTGCGCGCAGCGCGCCGACGACGACGGCATCACCCACGTGTACTGCGGGACCATTACGCTCGTTTACTTACAGAGACGGCAGACTCCCACGGGCTACACATACAGTAACATGCACTAGTAGATATATTAATGCAATGTTTTCGTGGTTTACGGATTTAAAGTTTGTGAACAGAATTAATGGTTTCTTTGTCATATTTACAATACTTGTGCATGAAATACATGGGTACAACTTATATAGTACCGCCAGGGTAAACATCGCAAGGACTTAGGCCCGTCACTCGTCTTTACCTTCCCTCATGCGATGAGATCGGAGATGGGGGTCAGGTGCAGTGTCAGAGACACGGGACGAAATACACAATACCTAAAACCAATAATTTGTGTGGCAACTGTACTACATACAAGACCGAACTTGACGTCGATACAGATTAAAGAGCTATTCCTCCGTTAAGTATCAACCACTACTAAGTTTCTTGGTCGTGGGAGCTATTCCTTGGACTCGATGAACCATATAGAGTTGAGGTTGGCAGTAATTTCCTAATCTAACGATTGCAGAAGGTCGGGTATTACATCCTATGATGCCTTTAAGTCAAAGTGTAATATTTATAAGACACTTTAATTCAGAATTTGACCGGACACCACCAGCCATAGGTTAAGCTAACAATTACCCGCAACTTGTCCTAAGCACTGACCCTTTTGTTGTATTACTTAGGTTAGTTAGCTGGAAATTTTATGTTATTTCTTATTACTTACCTTAATAAAACATATTTTGAATTTTTTTAATAGTGTATAGTAGTTATTTACGTAATATATCTCCTCTATGTGTGTTTAACGCTGCTGAATGTAGGCCTTACAATGAAACCACCAGCAAAAGCTGGCACATATTTTTTGAAGGTTTACCCATTCTCATAACTCTTGGCAAGCGGGTTGGTGAGCCAAGTGTCGGTTTCTTCGCTCTAGGGATACTGCTCCCACATTTTGCTCACTAGTCCGTGGTGTTAGATTTCGGTAACTTTGGATGCATATTATTGGCATCATTCGTTGGTTAAAGTCGCATGCGTTCATTCCAGCAAGGTGCACCACGCACTAGTGAGGTTGGCTATCAAGCACATCCAGAAGTCTGCCGTCCAGACGCTCCGGTGAGGAGTTATGTCGAAAGTAGCTCAGATGGCGCTCTGGCATGCCGTTTCCTGACAAACACCTTAGTGATATTCAAACTTGACATGGCTAAAATTACAAGCGTTTCAAATAAAAGTTCTCTCATCGGATGAGTGTCGTGAACAGGTCGCCAGTAGCCTGGTTTCAGTGATAGCATCATTGACGGCCGAGGAGGACAATGTAAGGTAATGTACTGCATTGTCGTGGCGAACCTGACTGCCGGCTCCGGAAACCTCACAAACATTGACAAGAAGCCAAGCGGTGGGACATTCACAGGAATTAATACTTTACTTTCATTATTTATTGTCAAAATTTATAACCTGTTGTGATTTATTGTTTAGGCCACTCCTGGACATAGGTCCCACCATCAAAGCGCTAACAAAAACTGTCATACATACATGTGCCGATAGTCAGATTGCCCCGCGTGGCGACAGGCGAGGCTGGGTACAATTTGTTTAGCGGGATTTATCACTTTTATGTTATTCTTTTATGTTAGTCCTGAGCCCTGATCTTCTACATTGCTTTTTTTTCAGTCTTTATATAATCGAGTCATAGGCCTCCCCCGTTACATATGACGAGCATGATTTTGAACACGGCGACAACTTCGGAAGTACTATCGGCTGTCGTTGTCTACAGCGCAGGTGATATTACAGAGCGTAAGCTTAGGCGCCGACTCGCTTCCCGTATCCGATGTCACGTACGTGCGGTAAGATTTGATGGTAGGTCAGATGATAGGTCAGGAGTATCAGTGACTCGCTACACAACACCACAAAACCAGACCCGAAAATCAATAATTGAAAATGTAAATATTGGCTTCGGTTGGAGTTGGAACACCGGAGCCATGGTCTGCTGCGGTACGCTATCACCTGCCCCGCGCAATCGTCGGTAATGAATGTGATTGTATTAGAATCGTGAGTTTTTATTTCAATATTCGTTATTCGAGTTTTTATTACAATCCGATATGTTGAGGCGTTGTTGTGTGCAATGTCGTCGAACACGTCTGTACTCACGGTGTTGGTGCCGGCTATGGTGTCCGGCTGCTTGCCGAAGCAGAAGTCCTTCTTGCCGGAGAACACCTCGTAGATGAGCTTTCCGTTGAACACGGCGACCTTGGGGCGGAAGGTCTGCAGCTTCTCTAGCAGCAGCGCCGAACCCTCCTTGATCTCGCGCCGCGTCAGGTCCGCGGAACCTTTGGTAGCGCGGGACACCATGTTCGTGAAGCCGATGCCGAAGTTGAGCAGCTGAAATGTTATCGTTAATATCAAATTTGGTAAAGATATAAAAGTGTCAATCGACAAGCTATTCATAAGCGTATGGGAGTCCATACGCTTATGAATAGGCTTCACTGTCTATGGTCCATCGGGATAGGTACGAGCCTCTTACTTATGCCGTTAATCAGCCGTACAATGACTTTTGGGTTCCAGTTTGGAACAGAGAGTATATAACTATATAATTGAAGAAGTTCATATGTCCGTAACATATGAACTTCTTCGATTGAGGTACTTGCAAGAGTCCATGGGCTACAGTTGCCCCTTACTCTAACCAGGTAGACTGTATGATCGTTATTCAACCCAAGCAAATAAAAACTCAGAATTAAGAAGACCCAAAAAATGGAGTCACAGGTCGTCACCGATATAGCCGGCTTTAAGGATTAGCGAGGAAAAGTGGTAATGAAACTCGCAGAACAGACAGCCGCTGGGAAAAATGGTTCTGAAGTGGAAAACTAGTAAAGGCAGTGAAGAACGATCCCCCTCAAGATGGAGGACGGCCTGTTAACTGATGACTCAGGACTCCCACCAATCCGTGCTCTGCGGCAATCTCTGGGAGAGGCTCGAGTTCAGCGGTGGACCTGTGACCGGCTGTAATGATGGCGACGCCTTAGAATTTCAGTTTCTGTAGCTTAATTAAGATAGGGTCGACACGTTTTAGACCATAATTGCCGCTTACAGTGTGTTGTGAAATAAAGAGTATTCATAATTGTCCTTAGTTTTTAATTCTTGGCAAAGTAGAGTTTAAAAAAAGTTGTTTTAAATTATACATCAAAAATGAAACACCAAAGAGTCACCTTGTAGTCCTCGTCGGCGCTCATCTGCTCGCGCGTGAGGCCGGACAGGTAGAGGCACTTCCAGAAGTGGTTGCCGGGGCCCGCGTAGTGGTGCCCCTTGTACGCCGCGAACAGCCCGGGGTTGATGCCGATCTGGAAACGCGAAGGCGCTTGCCTGCTTACTTGTTCACGATACGTTTACAGAGCAGCATGATCAAATCAAATCATTTCTTCAACATGAGAATAACACACACGCACACGTTTCACTTGTCGAACGTCATTTTTTTTTAAATCTACCACCGTTTCGTAATGAGGTTCCTCCGACGGAGAAGAACACCGGCGAAAGAAACTCCGTCATAGTGATGTAGCGCAGTGTAGTGGTGGCGAACTCCGGCGCCGTGTCGAGTTCTGCGGGGGTCGTAACAGTCGAGCTGACGGCAAGTGGTATAGTAGTATAACTCGATTCTCAATCGAGGTTACATCATTATATCGATTACAACACATCCAACAACAAAAACTTAAATAAGAATTAAAAAAGGGTTTAATATGTATTATAAAACAAGAGGAGTTAATCTTATATCATTCTGAAGGCACCGCGCCGTTGATGGGCACAAATTTATGTTAAGGTAGGTAAAAATGAATATATCTAACGCTTTAACCAATTAAATGAAAGCATCCCATTATCTAAAAACCAGTTTAATTTCGTTACTTTACTGCAATTAAAATGCAGATTCGCTGTCACCACTGAGCACCAAACGCAGCTGCATGATACTGCTATCTTAAGCTGGTATTCAGTGAGAGCGTGGTCCTTCCCCGGACGAGCCGATCCATTAGTGCTGCAGCTACAACACAGCTGCATATACCACTCATAACAAATCGAATGACCTTCGATAGTTGACGGAATAATCATCTCATAGCCTAGTAGGTAGTAAATGCTGAGTGCTATGGTAACCTGCTATGGTTCGAAGTCCCGGAGTTACGTCTCTGTCCACCCCTATTAAGGCAGGAGTCAGTCCATTTGGATAATTAGTTTATGCTGGTATATATATGCAACAGTCGTCACAAAGCAGGCGCTGAGCGTTACGTTCGGCGGCGTGCGTGCGCGCCCGTCGGTCCGTGCGTGCGCGGTGTCGAGTACATATGACTCTTTATTATATCACATTGATAAGCGACATATTTGTAACCTACTAGTTTAACCGTTATTACGTTTGAGAGTTAAGAATGAGAGCCAGCCCACATCCAGGCGTGGTGTGGGACGTCCGTAAGCTCCTACTTTACGACATTTAAATACGTATTTATATTCGCTAAATCTAGAAAGTCTTTTCTGAGTAAATGGATATAATTTTACAATAAAATCTCTAAAAAGATAGTGAAACAATCTGACATAAAATTTAACAAACTTGTTAAGGAAACTTTGTTAAAATAAACGCCTACTATAAAATCGATTAATATGTTGGGGAGAATGAGGTGAGGTAATAACTTTTGCTCTGCAGCCAGCAGCTCGCCTGGCTGCGTATCATTTAAAAAAATGTTAATATACATCTGACTTTGTATTGATTCTATTATAAATGACATGGTGTCTTGGTCCTTCTCTGAGAAGGTATTGTTTTGCGAACCTGTGTAGATTTTGACGTTCATAAGAGCTTTAAACTATCCTAAATTTAATAAAAAAAAGTTTCTAGTTCGACTGCTGTGTAAAGTCCTTCCCATGTTGTCCCAAATATTACATATCCCAAGCATTTCGCAGATATTCAGGTTTCCTCACGATATATTCCTCAACCGTTGCGCGAATTTTATCTAAAACTGTTCGGTGAATTCAAAAGTGCACACCTCACTCACATATAAGCGTTGGTAATTATTAACTTTAATTATTATAAACAAGCTAGAAGGATTACACTAGTGATATTCCAAACGCATTAATCTGAAGCTAATGGCAAAGACAGACCTTTAACAAAATTTTTTTTCATTTTAATCAGACTCGATTTGAAAAAAAATTATAATAATTATAGAAGTATTCACTTAATAATTGTATATTTACTTATAGAGTATTAAGTCACATATTATACTTAACCTCGTAAAGTCGATAATAATGCGCGAACGCTTACACGGAGGCGTGAGAAATACCATCAAATGGGTTTGATCTCCTTTTCAGTATATTTATGACATTTTTAAAAAATTAAAAAAAAATATAACGAATTAGGTTATATATGTTTCTTTTGGTCATGTAACCAATGTAATCTGTTGTTTGTCTACCTTACTGATGCAGTAAAATAAAAATAAAAAAAAACAAAATTAAAAGTATAGGGTTGTAGCAAGTGTGCCGATCGTACTCACAATGATGATGTCGAGGTTGTCGGCGAGGTGGTCGGGCAGCGTGCGGCGCGCCACCTCCTCCTCGCTCATGCCGTTGAACCGGTCGTGCTTCTTGCGCTCCTTCACCGGCCGCACCGCGCCCTCCGCTCCCTCCGCTCCCTCCGCCTTCAGCTCCATGCTGCTGACAAAACGCACACGTCACATTAACCAAGACTCTCTCTTTACTTATTTCTCAGCCTATCGTAAGCCCACGAGTGAACATAGACCTCTCCAACAAAACACTAACAAATGGTTTGTCCATACTCACGACTCTCAGCAGGCGTATTGATTAAAATTAAACAGTAAAGTAACAGCCTGTATGTGCCCACCGCTGGGCAAAGGCCTCCTACTCAAATATCTGAGAGGGTTCTGGAGCCGGGAAGGGCCCGCCACGCTGCTCCAGTGCGGGTTGGCGGGCTTCACACAATCCTCGAAATAACAATATTTTCCTGCACCGCCGAGCACGTGGTAAATGATTTAGTGGTGCCGGCTCACCGGAGATCGAACCCAGGTCACCCGCGCTCTATCAAACTAAAGTGAGCGCCCTGACCACTAGGATATAACGGCTCTTATGTGAGATTGCTAATGCAGAAATGATAAACATTCGAATAAAAAAAAAAGCGTGTGGTAGCGGCGTTAGGATCTGCCATTACCCTTACTTCGCGTATGCCCTCAGACTAAGGAGAAAGCCTTAAAAAATTCGTATCAATATCCGGGAGAAAACTCGGCTTCTAGTCTCTCTACGTTCTATTATGAAGGTGAAACGTGGGTTGCGGAAGGCAACGCGAGGCTAAGCGAATCGTGCCAAACAGGAATCCGTGATATCTGCTTATCCCTATGGGTGTATATGTAGTATGTATGTAAAATATGGTTATATTGACACGTGAACGTGGACAATTGTGGTACCGTTTTTAATATTAATTATACAAGGAAAGGAATGAAACTTATATCCTTTCGAAAAGCTGTGCCATAGTGGCATAGTGGCAATAAAATAAAGTGAACACACGTGACGGCTTCTCGTATTTACGCGAATACTATACATTTCGCATTACGTATACGGAAACTATAAATTACGGATTTTATTGTGTTTAATTTTATTTTATAAAATCCCGTCGATGCACCGCTGGTATAATTGAACACGATAAAATCCATAAATAACAGTTTGATTTTAAATAGTTTTAAATTTTTTTCAATGATCATGACTTTTCCAAGGAGTGGTCTAATTCCGGTCCCAGGCAATATATCGAAAAATTATGTAAGTTTTGCCTCAACCTCGTTAGCGTCGATTGATCTTTCTGTGTTTCTATTACTGGCAACCATGAAATTTGCACCGGCTAGAGATTAAGAAACCGGACGGCTGCGATGGCCGACTCATACCGTCTATCGCCACTTTCTATCCGTGTTCGTATCCGTATCTATAAACGTGCGAGGGAGACGCATGCACAGTCTTATGGGTTGAAGACTGTTAAGATGATAGGCGTCTGTAATGCGATTAACTTAGCCTTTGTTCCATCGTATTACTTATTTATTTATTAAGAATTATCAAACAGTTTTTCTTCACCGCTGAGCACGTGGTAAATACAGTACTTAAAATTGCTATTAACAATTTTAGTGGTAGCGGCACCGGGGATCGCACCCAGGTCACTCGCGCTCAGTGAAACTAAAGCGAGAGCCCTGGCCACTGTGCCACCACGACTAAATGTATCTATGATTATAATCTATCTCGCTGTCAAATTTCATATAAATTTATTCCGCCCTTTATGCCTAATTAGGGTATACATTTATTATATATACGTGTATATTATGTATTATGTAATTTGTATCTTTCTAGCTCGATTGCGCTAGAAATATATACATACAAATGTTCACTTTCATAATATTACTAACATTCACAAACCACACATCGTCCCATGCGATTCGTGCGATGTGCTTTTTTTTTGGTTTGGTTATTTTCCTCCAAGAATACACAGCCTATAATTTACACACGGCATATCACAATGGCCCGGACGTTTCCTCAGGCACCGACACCCGCTTTGTTCTCTACGAGGTGGGGCGGAGGTCGGGCGCGGGCCTCGCTTGAATAAAAAATATCCAGCGGGCAGCGCGCTGCCAAATGCATCTAGCGTATTTCACGTTTTATCAACTTAGTCTGAACTCAGTCCCAAATCCCACTAACATATATGTGTCGACCTCTGTCCACCCCAGTGTTAGAGTAAACGGGCCGTGTGAGGTTATATCTCATATTTACATTAGACTAACGTTTGAAATTGAATACGGTGCAGATCAATCGACGCCCACATCTTCCCTGCATTGGTACCTGCTGCGTCTCCTAGTTTTTTTTTTCAAGTGGTACAAATGAATTCGGCGCAGTTGCAAGAGGAAATAAAAAAAAAACAACACCCGCACTGAACAGTCCGTTACTCGGGTACCAAAATGGCCGCTCGAAATTCAGACGTTTTAAGCAACGCGTTGTTGCACATCACTGTTAAGGGATATACATACATATACAAAGGATATATGTACACGTATTAGGATTGCTGCGCCTGTAGATGTAACTAGGTCAGACCGAACTAGTTAGCTCACTGTCAGCTAAAGAAGGATCGTTCACCAATTACGTTGCTTAACTCTATCTACATCAATCTCGCTAACTGTAACTCATTTAAAAAACAATTATCATTGCCAGGCCGGCCTCTTCCGGAATGGGTCGATTTCACGTGACAGACTCATATGACAGACACTGCACAATGCAGCAATCCTTTTTGTTTGACAATAGCGAGACAAACTGACCGTAGTACTAAGCCGTAAGTTCGTCTAAACATGTCTAAACGTAGTAGAGCCAGGCTGCTTTTTCTGCTGCCCGCTTCGTTCACCTCATCGTTTGGTTACGCTGTGTCGTGTCAAATGAAAATGATTAATCTCTGCCTAGCCCTATGGGTAGACAAGCACGAGTGCTTATAACATAAGATGGTCAGAGGTGTGACGATATACTGGTTTCATTGAAAGATATTGGTTAGAAATTTCTTTGAGCATTAATTATGGCAGTAATGCTAAGTTGGTACTATGTACGTTATCCACATACATACGAATACACATAAGCGTGAGTATGTGTATAAGTGGCAAACAAACTATTTGAGGAACTATTTCGGGAACTTTGACCTCATATTCTATAATAAACTCCCTTATGTCGGACACATCCTGAATAGCTGAACTACACTCAGATTTTAAAGTGCGGCTGCCATCGACAAATCTTTTACCTAATGATTTCTTGTATTTTTACGCGAACACACACAAACACACATTTGATATGAAACTATTATTTACGGATTTTATCGCGTTTAATTTTTTTTTTCGGACCACAATTAATAATTAAAAGATAAGGTAGCCCGAGTTGATTATGCCATCTGGACGTCTAACACCTCAGTTCCCCCCGTGACCACCGGCTGCTGTTAAGCACTCGAAACGTCGAAACCCTAAATAATAGATCCATTTTAAAATCTTATAATCTTTTTTTAATCGGATGGGTAATTTAAACGAAAACCTACATGTCGTAAGTCGAACTTTTTTTTTGTATCACGTGGGGGCGAGGTACCAGTCGCCGAAGGCGGTGACTGGTTGCATCGGGATCAGCATCGAAGATTGACCGACTGAAGCCCCCGCGGTTCAGATAAAGTACGCGGTTGCCCCGGCGACCTCTGCGGCTTCGGCGGCGAGACTCGCGGGCACGAGGCTCCGATCGAAGTCGATAATTATGAATACTACTGTATGAACAACCTACGGTAAATGTATATACTTAGGTTTCGGTAAAACTGTAGCCAATCTATCTACACTTCTAAATCTATATTTGTACTATTCAAAATGTGTTTTTTTTTAATTTTTGAAACATAATCGCAGAAAATGTTTAAGTCATTTCAAAAAAAATGAGGCTTATATAAATTATGAAGACACATCTTTCTAAATTAACAAAATCGATGGTTTCATTAAAAAAAACTGTAAAAAGCGCTAGATTATAATGAAAACCGGCCAAGTGCGAGTCGGATTCACGCACCTATACGGTTCCGTACATAGTTGTACACAAAGTTCCTTTAATAATTTTTAATAACCTAAAAAACCGGCAAAACAATGTGAGAACCGCGCGAGCGAGGTGCGCGGACGGTGCCATAGGTAAGCGTGTAAACATTTTATCTCTGTAACGAACATGAAGGAAAAAAAAAATTGCGTTTCCATTTTGCGTCTAAATAAACCTTAAAAATTAGAAATTTGCGGTCTGTGTTTAATTCTGCAGTAAAATCCATTATCCATACTCAATGTCATACGTACCTGCCTCGTAAATGCGAAAGTAATTCTCTCCGTTCTGGAATAGCTGAATCGATTTGATGACGTTCGGCACGGAGGTCTGGGCCAGGTAATGACATGGGCTACTCTGTATCTCACGCTGTACGTATGCTAAGATTATTTAAAGTTAAACTCAGCACGGCGCGGGTGGAACGTCGCTTTCGGTGAATAACACGTTTTCGGGCCGTATGCGCTAAACCATAGCTTGTTCATTTTCACATCCAAGACAAGGTTACGTTTATTGGTAACCGCATCCTGTAAAGTAAAAAGCCCGTAAGTGCCCACCGTTAGGCATAGGCCTCCTTCTCAAATATCTGAGAGGGTTTCGGAGCCGGGAAGAGCCCGCCACGCTGCTCCAGTGCCGCTTGGCGGGCTTCACATATCATCGAAATAATATTTTTTATTATTTCTCTGACATGCAGGTTTCCGCGATGTTTCCTTCACCGCCGAGCACGTTGTAAATTCAGCACTTAAAAGGTGCCGTCGCCGGGAATCTAACTCAGTTCCTCGCACTCTGCAACTAAAGCATGCGCTCTGACCACTAGGCTACCACGGCTGTGTCTTGGATAAACGAAATTATGTTAAATAATAACACGGTATGATTTTATCGAGGAATTAATTCGCCGGGAATTGTTGTGTGAGAGTTTTGATGCCTAGCGGATGGGGTTGCGGGGGCCCGAAAACGATTAAAGATTCAAATAAATTTTAATATTTATTTCGGCTGGGATTCGAACCCAATGGCTCAGCAGTCAGGTACGATAAGCACTAAGCAGCGCGGTCGTTACGATTGATACCGATCCTGTGTCGTGTACGTGTGGGCGTTAGTGAGTTAGTTGTAACTGATAACGTGTCACACATTATCTATAAAACAGTACAGCGAGAAGTGTCAATTAATAGAATTAGGAAATCCTTGGCTGCACTATACACCATCACCGGCCTCTAAGTTTAAAGCCGGTAGGCCTACGTAAGTAATTTTACATTAACACACTGGACTTTAGCACGTGAAATTAAATAAATTGTTTTAAAAGACGAGGAGTCGCCGATATACTTATACGTTACTCTGTACGTCTTTACTGAGACTATTTATTATCTTTGGTAGAATAAAGTTGTATTTCAAAGTTGTTGTGTCGCACCGACGCTGCTTGCTGCTCAACACCGAACCTAGGACAGTTGTACAATCCGCCACGCGTCTGGAGTCTTTGCCCCTTGTAAACCTTTAAAGAAAAATCGCATAGTCTACCCGTCAGACAACGATCAAAGCATCTCGATGTAGGAAACACCAGACCAAGCCTATGACGGGCAGCAGCATCTAAGGTGGCAGGTGTCTGGTGCTGCGATTGACAATCCGCTGTTAGGACAAATCTTCCTTATGGAATGGGCCTATGTATCCGGCGGTAGACTATTCAGTCTGATAAGAACACACCTGCATTGCATTTAGACATTACGTACTATTTCAACTTTCCGATCTTATCTTTTCTTTATCTCTCTAAACTAGAGTTCGATCTAAATGAACGTAAACCCCGCCTACAGATTATTTAAACTGTACTGTAGCTACTATTCTTACTCTGTGATTATAGTGTATACTGGGCCATGGTAGCCTGGTTGCCGGCGCGCTCGCTTTAATTTCATAACACGTGACATGGGTTCGATTCCCCGAGCCGGTACCGCTAAAATTGTTAATAGTTGCTGAATTTGCTGCGTGCTCAGCGGTGAAGGTAAACACAAAATGTGTAAAATATAATATTTCGTGTACATGTGAAGTGCGCCAACCCGTACTGGAGCAGTGTGGCGGACCCTTCCCGGCTACAACAATCACAAATATTTCAGGAGACCTTTTCCCAACAGTGGGACATTTACACTATTTTACTATAGTGTAGTGTAGTTAAATCGCTTCGTTATGTAGACGGGGCGGCATCCTTTAAGATTTGACCTCTCTTTATAATATAAAACTCGGTATCTATTCCTCTCAACCATACCGAGATACCGACGTGTACACAAACGTCACCAACATACGAGCATGCGTAACCGTACCCGACGCGCGCCGGAACACGCCGCCGCCGAAGCTGCGCGCGCGCAGCCACTGTCGCTGCGCCGAAGTTTCGGCTGTAAGGCATGTGCGCGAACGAGATGCGAACAATCGCTCTTATCTAATCGCCTCAAAGCACGCTCCAGTGCCACCTGCACTTTAGCTCTCTTCAAACATTTTTTTATAGGAAAGGCGGCCAGCGAGAAAGCTGTTCACCTGATGGTAAGTGATTACCGTCCCCCACGTATATCTGCAACACCAGAGGTTCTGCAGGTGCGTTGCCCGCCTTTAAGGTTATTTGCGCGATGGGAGGGAGGATGAGGACGGAGAATGGGAGGGGAGTAGGCCACCGGTTACCTCCCTCACCTTACGAAACACAGAAGCGGAAGTTACCTCTAATTCGCCCCGTACAAAAATTCAAGCAGTAGCAAAAGCCGTCGCATGGCTCTACCACGTTCTAAAACCTTGGTACGCTTATCCGAGATACGATTACCAGTAAACGGTTCCGTGTCATGGATATGGAAAGTAACACGTCATGGTTATGTCGAGGAAGGGCGTCAAACGGAATAGTTTTAGGCCCCTGGTTAAGGACACCGGGCGGAGCAAAGACGCTACTGCCCATCGCCGGTTTGATAAACAAATTAGATCTGTTATATTTGGTTATTCGGCTATCCGTTGGACGTAAATGTCAGTGTCAACCGCTACGGAGACGCTGCGCGAAGATTGTATTTGGAAGACCGCGACAGAATCTGTGGGTAGATCGATCATTTATTTTATATGTAGCGGCTGCCCGCGGCCCCGCTCGTGCTCACAAACTTTGCCTTAAGAGAACTCTAAAACTCCTCTGACAATATTTTATACAAATAAAAAGTTATATTTAGATTTTTTTATAACCTGTTACAAACAGTGCAGGATTTTTTAAAGTAGTTCTGGAGATTAGCTCACACAAACACCCCATCTCTTTATAAAACTAGTATTGATATAGTTACGAGATCTGACGAGAGACGAGAGAAAGAGAGAAAGAGAAGGCAGATCTTTCGCGTAATAATCTCAAAGGCCGTTTATACGAATTCAATGTTTGTATGTAAATCGTTCCCCGTTATCATCGACGTACATTAACTCCTCATAATAGAATCGCCGCTTCTATCGAGAAAAAACATATCGGAAACCGGGCCGCGGCGAACAATGCCGTGGCGAATGGTCCTCCCGCGAGATTCACAGGAACGCGCTGCTGACGCGGAGCGCGGCAACAGATATAAATAGACCGCCATATATCGCGGCGCCAATTAGCGGTGCGGTGCGGCCGCGCAGTGCTCGGTCGCGCACATTGAGGCGAGCTGGATGCTCGAAGCGGTCCCACCTTGGGCCGATTATTTCGGCGGGAGTTTTTGGCCGGCACCGGCGCCGGTTCCGGCACCGAAATATCCGCGACGTAAACATCCAGCGACAGCACTGTCCGCCGCGCGCTGCTGCCCCGGTGCCGCCCGCCGCCCACGTGCTTCGCAATTAATGGACGAACTTGTCTACCGACGTTCTGAGTTCGAATCCCAGCGGCAGACTATATTTTGATCAGTAGCGTTCGTTGACAAACAGCACCCGCATCATCTAAATACTCAATTTCGTTCACTACTTTATTGTTACATTACTGCGTTTATATCGACTAATATAGTTAGTATTGGTGAACGTCCCTGCCTCGTGTGTCTGACACTTCTTCATGCCTTTTGACGTGGCAGAGGCAAGCAGCGGTTTTAGTCGTCGCCCGAATGGGCCGGCTCGACTGGGGTAGTACCACGACCTCGCTGAATACAGGCGTGATGTGGAGGCATCTTGTGCTTCTGTGTTTCGTTCGGTGAGTGAGGTAACCGGAGGCCCTCTCCCTCTTCCCATCCCTCCTGCTCATCTCCCTGATATCCCTAAAGGCCAGTAACGCACGGTAATCCCTTACCATCAGGTAAGCCGCTTGCTCGTTTGCCCCTCTTTAGCATAAGAAAAATACCCGGCCTTTCCTGTCTACTAAGGGCGCAGACAGAGTTTATGGATTTCCATTTGACGCGAAATCTCCGGGAGATAGAACACGAATAGGCGGCGAGTGGAAAGTGTGGAACCGTGCGTACGACGATTGAGAAAGCGCATCACAGATAAGCGCGAGGCGCACATCTTGCTCCACCGCGAGGCACTCGATAAGGCACGAATGGCTGGAAGATACCGACATTACATTGCAATAGTTATTGAAAGGGAAACTGATTACAGATTCACTTCGCAATCAACGTGCTCACGACTTTCTTTCGCGCGAACGTTACAACAACTCGAACAACTACGTAAATTAAGAATGACATAAGATTGTGTGAGTTTTCTTCTCTAAGAGTCCACCACTGAGGGAGAAGTGCTAAATATTGCATAGCTACCGCTACCGACAGATGACGGGATAATCATCTCAAAAAATACCAGAGCGATTGGGCAGCAGCGTCTAAGGTGCCAGGTGTCTGGTGCTGCGATCACCAAACCGGTGCCCGAGCGTGGCGATTATGACAAATCCTCCTTTAGGGAGAGGCCTATGTCCTGCAAAAGACTGGTAAGGTAATCTAAATAGGCACGCGTGGTCTTACGATGTCTATTGGCATCTATGTGGACTTATACAGGTCGATTGCCGAGGGGTTAATGGATTTGCCTCCGAATTCGTAGACACGAGTTCGAGTCCCAATGAGCTTTCCGAAACTTATGTCCGATTTACGTCGTTGACCTGAACACTAAAACGGCGACTGGCTCGCCAACTAACACGTTCTCGCCAAATAAGCTCTGGATAAAGTTGGTTGAAAGTACTGAAAAAGGTCTACCTCTGTCCACACCAGTATTAGGTGTATGAGAGCTTACTTATTTATTATTAATATCCCACTCTCCCATTTTTCCTTCCTTTAAAAGATTCGAACATAAAAGAAACATAACAAATTACACAACTTTAGCAGTCGTCACATAAATGGTACCTAAGGGAGCACAACGCCACCTAACGGCACGCACGCGACGTGCGACTAAAATAGGATGTAACGTGAAAGCGGGTACGCCGGGGCGCAGAGCGTGCCCGGTGGCGTGAGCCGTAGGGGAAGGGCCTCCGTGCGGGGAACGCTTGCCGGTCGCGGGTCGCGGGGCAGCGGTTAACGAACTTAGCTTGGAATTCCCCAAAAGCCAATACTTCAACCTCGCAAAGCACCCACGCAGCGTGATGGCGACAATTCATCACAACAGAGTTCGGACAGAGCCTATTAGACATTAAACTAAATTTGTTTTCCACCTATTAAACATTTATGTTATCCCCATATTAGTAGAAATGAGGACCCATGTTTCATCACCTTTATCGTTCCATCTCAAGTCTGTCAACATTGAACGTAGATCACCTCTATTGTTTGCCACAAAGACTTATATTATAAGTAGGGTTGCCAAAAATGTTCTAGAGATATACAGTTTTATGTCATTTAATGTGCAAAAATACAGTTTGTCAATCGCCAGAGCATCACCCTCACCGTCACAGATGAGGTTGACTTTTGGAGAAAGCTTACATTCTTATTAAGTAGTCTATGCATCCTTAGTATTGTCGTTTTGGCAACGCTGCCATAATCTGTGGGATAGATGTTATCATAGTGCGAAGGAGAAGTTTAAGAAACAAATCCACAATTACCCAAAGTTACTCCCATGGGTAAGTTATTTTGAATCGATAGGAAAAAAACTAGAGATAGGATTTTTAAACTAGTTTGGCTATGGGGGTCTGAAATATGGGTTAATTTTGGAAAAAGGGGTTCCTTGTCCAAATCAGTGAAGGGTGTCGGCAAGGGAAGACATCCAGGTCGTGCTCGAAGCGCGTGATTGCAGCCACCGACGCAGATGTCAGATAACATCGTCTGTCATTTAAAACATTCAACGCAGCGATAATGTTCGCTTCCAACCCGGAGGCGGATCTCACCTCGAGATTGGGGTATTGGTCACGGTTAGGTACGATTTTAATCCCCATCCGACGTCTCGATGGAACGGAAGCGGGATTTATTTTTACGCGTACGTTTGTTAGCGATATGTGCTCGTACGTACGTTCGTTCGTTCGTACGATATTGTGCGTTCTCCTGTATGTTTTGCCCCCCGGTCCCGGCGATGTGTGGGCGAACCTTGCAAGAAATCCATGCCGGCCTCTAACGGCGCTTAGTTGAAGTGAGGCCTATGTCAGCCAGCAGTGGATTTAAATAGGACGATGGAGAAGAATACACAAACTTATGTTGTTTTTATAAATATAACCAAAATGGTAGAGCCAAGCAGCGGCTTTTGCTGCTGCTAGAATGGACCGGCTTGCTGGTACCACGCCCTCGCAGAATACAGGCGAATATCCCTAAAGGCCGGTGATGCACCGGCAGCTACCACCTTTCTCATAAAATAAAAATGACGACTTCACCATCGTGTGCTGACTAACTGCGATGGTTTATCCGCATGTAGAACCAAGTGTGGTGTCTGCGGTCATTCAGGAGAGACCTTAGACATGTAAAACGAAAAGACGAACATATGGAAAAGCAAAAGGCGGAACGAAGTCAGATTTATTAATATTCGAATTGTAAGTCAACAATTACAAACATACAATTGTCCGCACACGCCTAAAATATACGTGTATACCCCGCCGGCGTTTGAACACACATTGACGCTTGTATTTCAATTCGCTCGAGTAAAATTTTCAAATGCATCGGCGCTTTTTTTAGTTAACCGCGGACATGTGCGCACAATGGCTCGTCTCTATTCCGCTGAAGCGTTATAAAAAATCCATCGGCAACACTGAACGTCAGAGTGGACGTTACTCTAGATGGAAGCGCGAACACAAAGTGAAAAAAAAAACAACACACGCACACACACAGAGAGACGAACGGCACGCACGAGTGTTCCGTTCGGGGGCTTCCGTTAGTTTACATTGCTGAAAATCGCTCTGAAAACGACCAGTTCGGAAACTAGGTTATTTACCGTTTCTTTATTGAATTCGGAGTGACGGCGAGTCGGCGAGACGTCGGCTTCTTTCGCACGGTCTTTATATGTAGGTATTTGAGAAATGAACTAAGAGTTCATTACACCTTCTTCATCATCAGTCTATAGATAGTCAACTACTGGACTCAAGCCTGTCGCGATGGAACGATTTGCCAATCGAATTGGCGGTCGCAGTACCAGGCGCCTGTCAGGTATTTTATGATGATTATCACATCATTTATTCGGATGCCACATATCTTCGTTGGGTTTTATTAAAGTCGGCTCTTCGGAAGAGAAGGCGTGGCAGAATTCTAAGGCCGGTATCAGTGCGACGAGTTCATATTTGTAAATTTTTTTGGTTGCGTAACGGTTAAGTTGCGGTTACGGTTAAGGATTGGTAAGCGACCGCAGGACTCCCACGGAACGAATGAGGGAGGCAGAACCTCGTGCGCCCTGTTATTTCATCAACTTGCAGTTCAAATTAAAATTTCGACCTGGAAGTGAGCGACTACTGCATCTCAGGAACACCTGCGAATAACCTAAATCGACTGAGATACACACTGACAGATGTGTTGTCACCCCTGAGGAGTGAGGTGTATTGCTTCGCTACCTGGAATTGTACGTTGCAGTGCTGCTTAGCGGCAGAAATAACTAAGAGGGTAGGTGGTACCCACCCAGACGAGGGGCCTACCACCTAGTGAAAATGGTATTAATAAGAACGTCCACCCCAAGACGCGAATACAGCTTGGTGCTATAATAGGAGAAGATAAAAATGCTTAAGGTCGCTGTCACTCCGGGGATATAAAAATACTCTTTAAAACGCCCACGACCGTATGGACTCCGTATACCTAATACCTTGATGCTCAGAGATGTCATTTCCCCGATGCTCATTTGGAACAACGTGACAGGTGGTGAGCCTGTCGTCGTCAGTCTGTTGTACTGTTCAAGTCAACGATACAAATGGTAGCAAAGGTTCCGAGAGAAACTCACCGGTAGATATTCTACATCCATCTAAGACCGGATAGCACGGCTATCCGGTCTTTGATAGTAATAAATAATTAAAAAAGGGAACTGTGTTCGAGACACAGCCAATAATGCGAGAGAAACATCGTTAAGAGCCGTGTTTAAAATTAAATGGCGCGTAATGCGTGGTTTTCTGATAGTGCGCCACAAAAATATATTTTGTCATTGAATAATAAAAGGAGAACGTTGTGCGCATTTTAAACAACTGGACCCGGAACATGGGTCTACAGTAAATATTTATTACGTCCGTGAATCAAAGCCGCGACCACTCAAGCTAGCCTCGCTCGGCCACTGCGCCAGCGGTCAACTCGGTAATCTCCACTCGGCTCAACCAATAACTTAAAAAACGACTTCCGTAAAATACAGTCTAATTGAGAAACTATTTTATATATTGATCCTTAATAACGTTCCGTTTGTTCCGACCGCGTGGCTCAGTGGTTAGAGTACCTGACAGCTGTCAGGGTCCTGGGTGCGAATCTCAGCCGAAGTCAATGTTTGTGCAAACACGTATACGACTATTTATTTACGGATCTGGGAGTGTCGTGTTCGTCGCGTGTACATCAGATACGGGAAGGTACAGCCGAGCGAGTGTTTCTGTGTTTGAAGCATAAACTTCCGCCACTATGATATCTTCTCCGCAGTGGACAGCCGCCCAATGTCGCTGGTACCAGGAGTACATCAATATGTACATAGTAATTTGTTAAACATTACTATAACAATGCTGTGTTGCGTGGATCGAATGCTGGTTAATTTAAGGGCACACGCATCAGAAACATATTTTTTTT
Source organism: Bhutanitis thaidina (assembly GCA_029286595.1). Taxonomy (NCBI): domain Eukaryota; kingdom Metazoa; phylum Arthropoda; class Insecta; order Lepidoptera; family Papilionidae; genus Bhutanitis; species Bhutanitis thaidina. The sequence goes on along the minus strand of JAGSMS010000023.1, from coordinate 199,892 downwards.
ATGATTATTAGTACCAATAATATGTAATATGATCCGCTGCTGAACATAGGCCTCCCCCAAGGTAAGCACTAAGCTCGATCCTGAGCCAGCTGCACCCATCGACTTACCGCAACACTGCGCAGTTCGTCACTCCATCTTGTGGGGGTTCGTCTCACACTGCGTTTGCCTGTACGTGGCTGTCACTCGAGAACCTTTCTTCCCCAACGGGTGTCAGTTCTGCGAGCTATGTGGCAGGCCTATTGCCACTTTGCCATTAGCTTGCTGATCCTAACGTTTATGTTACCCTAGTTCTGCTGCGGTATGTAATATGATTTATTCACGTAATTATTTTCGAAGTATTCTCCAATGCTATAATATACTTTTTTTATTGGATGAGATATAACGAAGTAAAATTTTCAGTGTGAATCATATCGTCGGCGTTCATGTCATACATATATAAATAAAAATAGAACCTCTCTTTAAACTAATTTACATATTTGAAATATGTACATTGGCGATGTTAGGAAATCTAGTTTTTAAAATGAAATTTGACCTTCTACAACAAAATAAATAAAATAAACCTACTTTTCGCTGTCACTTGAAAAGTAACTTAAAGTAAAAAAAAGTACAGGATTCTATTTTTTATTAGTAAATGCAACACACCGGGCCAAAAACCTCATTTATTATTCGAAAGGATTTATAAACTTTTTAATAACATGTTTTCTTTATCGCAGAGCACGTGGTAAATTCGTCATTTTGCTGGCTCCGGCGCCCACCGGCCATCGAACGGATGGCGCTCGCTCACAATGCCACCAAAGCGAGCACCCTAACCATAACTTAATTAAGATTAATTTGTTTCCTCTCCACTCATGATTTACATTTCGTCGCTTCTTGGTACAGAAAAAAAAATATATATGTATATATTAAAAGCAAGCAGGGGTTCGATAAGACGTGGCGTCTCTAATTCGGGCGCGGGGTCGGCGGCCTGCACCGCGCGCTGTCCCGCCCCGTTTTCCCCAAACTCGACTCGACGCGTGACGCTTTTTGCGTGGAAAACTGCGCCGGCCGCCAGTTGTTCTGTACACATGCACTGTCGCTAGGCTACCCTATGCCTAGGAATCGTCTGGCCAGCTACCAGGATGCCATTTCTGCCGCCAAACTGCTGTGCGACTCCTGCTTGCGTTCCGGTTTGAAAGGTAGCCAGGGAACCGCCAGCTGAATTGCGGGCTGTGCGGCGTTCCATCTTAATCCTCAGGGGCGACAGCGCATCTGTGTCCTCCTTCGATGCAGGTTGTATGTCACTCACGATCAGGTGGACTGTTAAATCTTTTTTAACCCTATTTCAGCAATACATAAAAAACTATTCATACTGCGCACAGGGCCATGGGATTACGTAAGGTCTTTTATGCGCTTTCCACCTGAGCTGAGTCACACAGGTCGATCGAGCTGCGAAATTTGCATACTAGCTTATACTCCCTTTGTGCTTCCGCCGGGCGATAGTCGTAGGCTTGAAGGTGAGCAATGTCACTGTGGATGCGGTCGGGCGAGTGCGTGCAATGAAGGATATGGTTAATTGCAAAGTATCCGTTTTTTTTAAGGGATAGGGGCAAACGATCACCTCACCTTATGGAAAGTGATTACCGTCGCCCATGTACACCTGCAACGCCACAGAAGCAATAATTGGGGGAAGAGAGGTGTAATGGGGAGGGGGATAGAGGAGAGGAGGGGGGGGGGCGCCTTCGGTTACCTCACTCACCGAACGAAACGCAAATGCACAAGATGCCTCTACTTCACGCCCGTACTCTGCGAGGCCGCGGTCGGACAGCAGCAGAAGCTCGCTGTTACGATAGTTTCTAGACTTTAGCAATACTTGCGTGGCTATGAAGTTACTCACCAATTCTATATGAGTATGAAACTGCAACTAAATGCGAGAGAATGTATATCTTATTATACTCACAATTGCATAGAAGTCCATTGGGTTCGAGATCAGCATTAGACAGCGGTTCAAATTGAACGAAAAACGCGTTTACGAAATTTTTCCTACAATCGTCTATGGTCTTATGAGTTGAACATACAGCTAATATTATTTAATCATTGTAGCAGAAGATTTAATAGTGTTTTGACATATTGATTATCTAAAGAGGTAAGTAAGACAAAATGATATGTAAACTACTCACCCATTCTCGTCCTTGATTTTCTTCTTCCGCCCCCGTTTCTTGGGTTGATTGAGCATCAGCTGGTGTGGGTGCGGGTGCGCGTGCGGGTGGGGGTGCGGGTGCGCGTGCGGGTGCATGTGCGCGAGCGCGTGCTCGTGCGGCGGCAGGTGCGGCGGCGGCTGGCCCAGCATCGCGCACATGGCCTCCTCCTCCACGAACGAGTACGGGTCCTCGCACTCCCGCTTCGCGCCGCCGTACGCGTCCTCGTCGCGCTTGTGCGGCGCGTAGTGCAGCGCGTGTTGCTGGCTCATGTCGTACGGCGCCTCGGGCTCGCGTTTGTAGCCGTAGGGCTCCGGGTATTTGGGAAAGGGGAAGTGCTGGTAGGGCTCCGGCTCGGGTTGCGGCTGTGGCGGGTCGTAGCGGTAGGGCGGGTCGGGGAACCGGGCCAGGAGGGGTTCGTAGGCGGGCTCGGGCGGCGGCGAGCGCGGCGCGGCCGGCGAGCCCTCGGCGCTGGACGCCTTGCGCCGCGCCGCCTCGCCGCTGTTGCTCGTCTCGTACCCGTCGTCCTGGCTCTCCGTCGGCTTCGGTTTCTCATCGCCCTCCTCCCTGCGACCAAACGGACCCAGTTTTAATCTTGCCTACATTTTGCATTTGAATCCAATACATACTAACGGACCCGTGCCCACTTTCGAATGCTAAATATAATCTTTAACAAAACAGTGCGTCTGCGTTCAGATCAATTATTTGGATTCAAAATACTGGTGGTCAATGAAAACACACTAATTTTACGTGACGTTTGATACGTGTTTATTTATAAAGAAGGACGTTAAAACGGAATTTTCCCTAAAACACCTAAACTCTCTTTCGGGAAAGCATTTTCAAGAAGTATCAATAGAAATGGAATAGCTAGTTAGATAGTTCAAAATAATATTAATTTCGTTTTCGTCGATTAACTCTTAGACAGTTTTCTACAGAGAATCTATCGAACTAGCTTTCAGATAAGAACAGACGATCATAAAACAGGTTCGATTCTTATAAAACTACATGGCGTTTAACGTTTTTTAGATTGAATAGATACGTGGCGGCGTTTCAAGTCCCTGCTCGCACAATCCAGTCGGCAACAGGAGAGCTTTGCCCGCGGCGAGCCGGGCTCACGTGCTTTGCTGGCGGCCGCAGCGCAGTCCAAGTCGGCGCTCTCAAAGCTCTCCGTTACTCAAAGGAAAGGCCGCATTCAAACTTTCCATCAATCGTGTATTATTCGGTAGTATTCGGATTTCACTTGTAAACCGTTAATCCGTATAGACGTATCTAGTAATCGAAAAAATAATAATCAATAACAAATCAATGACGCCATACGCCGCGCAGCATAGACGTCGATGATCGTCATCGGTCTGTGTATTTAATGTTACTTCATCTTTGATATTTAACTGATGCTAGGACTTCTATTGTAGGGTTGCCATGGCATGCCTGCGCGGGTACCGCCACAGTACCAGTTACTCCGCCGCTAAACAGGGGGTCTATTGCGTAAACTAGCGAGGCTACAGTAAACTTCAAATTGAAGTCGATCGATTTATTGATTCAATTACCACTAGAGTTATGCAACAGGGGGGGGGAACAATTCAGTTCTGGGTGATGGCGTCACGTGCTCGGGCATGAGTTGCCCGTTCCATAATACAATGATATTTCTTAATAACTATCAAGGTATATCAATAAAGTAAGTAGTTTTTGATTTATTTTATTTATTTGTACACAAACAACATAAACATTTCAAAAAAATATATCTAATACATGACTTAAATGTAGACATACACGGAGACAACTATTTTCTGCTGTATTTCGGTTTTATTAGATAAGCCACTCTAGACGTTTGCCTTTTATAAACACAATTATAGAGCACAAAGGCTAACCAACTACTTTATTCAGCTGTTTCGCTGGCATTGTTTTAAAAAATTACAACTTTCCGTAATTTACAATAAGGCATTATTTGCAATGAGCTAAATGAGACTTCAGAAATGGTATATTTAATTAATTATTAGCATCGTTAGCGAGAATAGAAAAAGTAAAGTAAACAGTATCAATGACTCATAATGACAAACGTAAACATGAAAACGCGGGCCACGTGACACCGGCCGCGGCGTGCAATTGTCCCATAAAAATGACCGTCCGTACATTCGACCGGTGCGGTGCGCGACGGCTCGCTCCTCAGCCGGCGGTGACGCACTCGCGGGTGCGTTCAACCCGCCGCCGTCGCCGCCGCCGGGGTCCGCGGAACGAAACGACACGCGGCACAAGCACGCGTCAGCTACCTCGGACGGGGCAGGCAGAGGAAAGGCGGCATCCGAGCTAGCGGTTCACCTGATGGTAAGTGATTACCGTCGCCCACGTACATCTGCAACACCAGGGCTGCAGGTGCGTTGCCGGCCTTTTAGGGTATTTAGGTGACGGGAGGGAGGATGAGGAGGGTGATGGGGGAGGGGGAGTGGGCCTCCGGTTACCTAACTAACCGAAAGAAACGCAGAAGCAGAAGATGCCTCTACTTCACGGTATTTTTATCGCAAGTATTAACTTTCAACTGTAGCCTGTGTAGGCTACTAAGGGTACAGCCTTGAATATAGCAAAGGCTAGAGGTTAGATGACGGAACCACTAGGTCGATGACGGGTAGAAGTTTCGAAGGCGCGAGGTGTCTTGTGCTGCGATCACCGATCCGCTAGCCGAGCGTAGCGATTCAGGCAAATAGTTACCCATAGTGGCAGACAGACATTACAGATTTCTATCAGGCACGATTTAAACTAGCCAGTAGTGGGTAGCCAGCTTCGTCGTGGTAGCGTATGGAATTAAAGCGAGGCAACTGTCTAGTGGAAGGTAGTGTTGCCTCGCTTTAATTTCATAGTACGAGTGGTTCCCCGGTGCCGGCACCAATACAATTGTTAGTAGCAATTTAAAATAATGATTTCTTGTATTTACGCGAACACTAAACTTTTGAAATGAAATTAATAATTAAGCTGGAGGTAGCCCGCGTTAACTATGACAACAGGACGTCTAACACCTCGGTCCCCCGTGACCACGGGCGCTGGTAATGCACTCGAAACGACGGGAATATAAACACAACACAAATTTAAACGCGATAAAATCAGAAAATAATAGTTTTATTTTGAAAGATTTTTTTAATGCTGAACTTACGACGTGCTCGGCGGTGAAGAATAACATCGCGAGGAAACCAGCATGTCTAAGCAACAATTTAAAAAAAAAATTTCGCGGCTCCTCAAAGTAAATATTTGAGAGAAGACTTTTTAATGCCCACAACAGGCATTAAAATGATGCTACTTAACTTGTACATTTAGCATAGCCAAAAGGGTTTCAGCAACATTTTCACCCATTTTTCGCCTCTCCGAGTGATCGAAGATGAGTGTGCCTCGTCGCCGGATCGGCCCCGTCGCGGAAGGGTTTCCTTTAGTCGCCTCTTGCCACTTTCGCCACTACCACACGACAAAATATTACGTATACTGATTTTTAAATATACCTCTTTTGCGTCACAGTTGCGCATTTATGACAATTATAACATATATTAGTAAGCTCTCGCTTAATTCGTCTTTTGAAGAAGTTAACCTTAAGCTAAATAAATTGGCATTGACGTTAGAAGACTTTAGAGTAAAACCAGCTTTAGCTTTTGGACGAATGTGCGGCTGGGCGCCATCTCCCATAAACCGAGCCGTGCTCCGTGGAATTGCATCGTAAATCTGCTCCGGATTCTGAATTGCAAAATTTGCAGTGCACACATTCTCGTGCCTGGCCCAAACTACGTTTTTTTTTTGTAACCTTAATTCAATGTATGTATGTAAATTATTCACGAATACAAACATAAATGTTGCGTCATCCGCGCGTCTCACATATTCTATTTAATCTCTTAAAGGACTTAGAGCGTGCGTGGAGAACGTTTTTCTGTACGGAATATATAACCAGTATGATAGGAGAGAAAAAAAACTATTTATACGTTTATAGCCCCCGGATTTAAAATACCGTATTTAGATGAGTTTTCCACTACCGTGTTGGGTGTATATTTGAAAAGGTTAGGTAATTTTTGAAACTGTTGTACTGATTTTATTATATATTATATATTGTAAATGTTATATATTGTTGTACTGATTTTATTATATATTATATATTGTAAATGACATTGCATTAAGAAAAACCACTTGCCGGTTCTTATCTGAGGTCTTGTTTTGTGAACCGGTGTAGATTTTGACAAAAGTCAAAGCACAAAGTTTTAACTTTGACTTTGTGATTAAATATTAGTAATGGTGCCAGTTTATAACGTGATATGAAATGAAGTGGCTTTTAAGACCTACGTATTTATTTATTTTAAATCTTTATTGCCTACCCACAACTATAAGGTAACAAAGGGTGGACTCATTGCCTGTTCGAATTCTCTGTCAGTCAACCCATAGGGGGGTGAGACACGTCGTTATGACATGACAATTATAAAACAACCCAAAAAAAAAACCAAGTTTCAAGAACATAAAACACTATATATCAAATGTAAAAATATATTTAAAAAATGACAAATATACTTTACATACTTATAACGGTAGAATTGTTGAAGTTACCTCACATTTATGTATAAGTATATATCGTATAGACGCCTATCCACACCCGATGGACAGAGTTACGCTCCTTCTTGTACAAACAAGGGTTAAACGGCCACAAAGTCCGCTCAATGGTAAATGTTACTGTGACCATAGACGCCTACCGCAATTGGGAATCGAAATGCAGATGTGCCTTGTTAACACCCCAGGACTAAGATTTTAATTTCACTGGATAGGGCTGAAAAACGAACTAACAGTTCACCTGATGGTGAGTGGCACCTGCAGCGCACGGGCACACTTTCAGACCGGAACACACAACAGCTGTCACACTGCTGTTTGAGGGGAAGAAGTGGTTGAGGGTGGTGGCCTACCCGGAAGACTCCTAGACAGAGTAGGAGTAAACCACATAGTGAGTGTTTAAGATGCAATGTAGTTTATACATGTGTCTCGCGTACAATCACTTGCCATACGACTGCTTTACCCTGGTACTCTGTGAAAGCTACGTGGTGTTAAGATTAATGAGATATATTTGTATTTAAATCAAGTTTTTTTTTAATGAGAGAACGGCCACAATGTTACCGCGTATATGTACCTACGGACTTGTTCTTGCTGAAATAACTGCATGCGAACAGTCGCTGTCAAAGAATAGGTATGAATAAATTAAAAGTTTTTAAACTGACAGAAGTGAAGGCATCGTTGGCGGCGGACCGACTAACGAACCAATCTGGAAATGTCTTTCACTACATGCGAGACACTTTTGTGTGCCTTCTATTTGCCGAATAGTTGCAGCGTAAGAATTCCAACCCCGTTCTTCCATGATCGTTGCAAGTGGTAGCCTCTAAGGGAAATAATTTAAATCTAACAACATTCTCCGGGAACCGAATCCGGCGACGAGATTCGTCACCAGTCACGTCATTACTTCCGGGGAGGCGCAAAATGGGTTACGGAAGCACGTATGGCTTAGATGAGTATGCCAAATGATAACACATATAAGAAGTTTAAGCATTGACGCTAAGCTAATGTGAATAGACCGCGTATTAGATACTATATCCAGTCTCCCCTTATCGGCAGGAAAGAAACGAGACACATAATAAAAGTAATACAAGAGTTTATTACTTAAGGCGATCGCAAAGATTTGAAACGTTTAATTTCTTTAATGTGACTCCATCGCAGGCCATCGCGACGCAAAGCTGTTGATTTAAATTCCGCACTCCTCTTTGACTTTCTGGTGCCGGACTCAACCGGTCGGATGTAACACCTAGACGTTATATAAGACTATTTGACACCTACCGGCCCGCGCTCACGACACCGACTACTCACCCCATTGTTCATTATAAGCAAGAAACATGGCCGTGTTAAGTTACTTGCGTTCCTCGCCGTAGATAAGGGGCACGCTACGACACAGGTGAGATTAGTCACCTGTCAGCATAAACAGGTTTAGCCTGAGGCGTGCCGACCCGCCAGCCGGCGGGCGCCGCGCGCGCAGCGAGGACGTGCGCGAATACAAACTAATTATTTACAAGTGTCTTCTCCGTCTATCCGTATGTGATAACAGCTGCGAAAGAATCTACCGCTCCATCTCGTCTATCGGGAGATTTGTGTCAATCGAAATCGAAGATCTAATAGCCACAGAAAGATGGCGGAATTACTTTCACAACTATATCAGTAGTTACAGACAAACAGACGGCTGATTGTCTGCTGCGATGGTCCGCGGTGACCTCTATCCAGCCGGACAGTTCAAGAGCCGATATCTCAGAAGGTTCCGGAATTACAGGCGTTGTAAACTGCACGCGAACGAAGCCGGAGGCGCTGCTAGTTTCGAACGCAACGTGCGCGTTATCGTTCGATCTGCGAAGGCCGACGCAGGCGACGCCGGGGAAGGAGCGTCGCTTGACGCGAGAGACTCACGCTATAAATAAATTCCATGCCTTAGCTTTAGTAATCCGTATTCCAGGCTAAAGCTAGAACTAGGAATTAACTTAGTTCCGTACTCCGTTTACCGTTTCCGTCTGAATAACACATCAAAGAAAAAAATACAATTTAACACTAAGTATGCAGTGTGTTTAACGAATTCTACGTAGCAATTCTGTTCCTCGAGAAACCACGGTCGTCTCACTTGGATTTTTACAAATTAATATTTTTTGACGACACTTTGGTCTTCTTCGACCAAACATAATAAGTTCACACGTCCGCACACCCGATGCTGGGGCGCTCAGAAATGTATACGTTTATTTTTGTCCTTTCGACTCACATTTTACCAGTACTTATTTAGGAGAACGTGGCAGGTGGTGAGCCTGCCGCTGCCCGTGTCCAGACCAACGTTACAATGAGTTTCGACAAAGGCACCGGTACTTGCACCAGTACTCCCCATAGTGGATCGCGGTCGAGTCTACAGATTCTTCGACCACCAGCATATCAATACAAATATAATGTTATTAAAATATGTACGCTAGCTATTCCGTCTATCTACATAGATAAAACTTAAAAGTTATAATTTATTAACGCGGCTGAAGTCGAAAAATAAAAGCGCAATGTAATAAACCGGCGCATATCCACGTCATCAATGTGAATCTGGAGTGCATGCAGCCGTCGTTGACACGCGTTCCTCCCCGTTGGGCACCGAGGGTCTCACGCACACTGCAGAACGCCTAATTAACCCTCCCAGCGCTCGACGCACCCGCCATCCATCCACCGCGGGGCGTTGCGCGTCGTTCCAGCTCCAGCGGCAACGGACCGAATGCTGCGCTGCGGGCTTTTATGGGACGAATGCATGTCGCATAGTCGAGTTAGTGGTGCATGCCGAGATACGATGCATAAGTGTTTATATTTGACTAACAAATACTTTTGTATTATATACAATCCACTTGTCGACATAGTGTTTTAACAACATTGTTTATTTATTTGTGGATTACAGTGATGTCCCACAGCTGGGCAAAGGTTGGGAGATACCATTTTACATCTATCTCGATCTACTGCGGTCTCTGTATGTGTATACTATTAACATAATTTATTTTAGACTTTACTGTTTTCGAATACTATTATATACTTATTCTGACACCGTTTTAATTCTTTGTTTGTACAAATAAAGTTAATATTTTAACTTTTACCTATTTATTGTGCGTAATATGAGGTGTCAAATATTAAAAACAAAAAAAAATATATTCATTTTTTTCACCTTGACTTGACATTAGTACTCGACTGACCAAAGTTCGATTCCAGTGCTGGCACCACTAATATTGTTAAATTGCAAATTAAAAAGCTCCTAAAAACTTTAAAGGTCCCACTGGGCAACTCTTCGTTGTGATTTTTGGGGCAGTGATAGGTCAGCCGGGCCTGCTTTACTTCGACTAATATCTTTGTTATGTTTCCTTTGAAGATTGAAGATTTTTGTTGTTTCTCCATCGCCGCCGAGCTCATAGTAAATTAATAAAAAATCATACAAAACCTAACGTAAACACCTAATAGTTGTATGTAGTAATAACGATGTAATAAAAATACACCAAAAAAAAATTCAGTGTTTTGATGTAGAGCATAACAGTTTTTTTATGTACGTCTAAGATGTAATTTAAAAAATCATTAGGAGCGTCCTTACTCCAGAGTGTTTCGAGTTTTGTCCGCACTTAAAATTGCAATTAACCGATAATCGAACCCAGGTCACACGAGAAGATACTATGAAAATACAGCAAGCGCCCTGGTCCTTTTCTAACCGAGTTATATATTACTTGTTTAAAACATTCAACACCAATCTATAAAATGCTATTTGTATCACTAAAATTGAAACTGGAATTCCCAGTTCCCTGCTTATCACATTCAGGCACGCGAGGCGCACCTAGAAACTTAACGACATCTCATTTTGCGATCAAAAACTGTAAAATCCATTAACAGGGTAAATATAAAAATGTAAAGAGTTCGAAATTGGTAAAATTCAAAGGATGCTTTATTTGTGCGGGAGAAAAGCTTCGACCTTAAGCCTTTTCCTTTGACCGAAGCCTCGGCGAATTTTTATCTCTCTATTTCAATACAAGAAGCCACTTAATTAAAAAAAAATCGATTTGCGGCCACAACTGTATAATAAATTACTTCACGGGCCTACCCGGGCTTTCCATGTTCAAACAAATGTGGATTTAACCATATTTTTTCATTAATAATTACGAACTTGTTATTGTTGATTTAGCAATTCATATAAATAAAGTAATAGGAGTGGGTAGGGATTACTTATATCCATTAGGCACGACTCAGCTTAGTTAAACGGGCTCCCGCAATTCGCATTTCGATTTTCCGGGAAATAGAACGTTGCAGGTGGAAGGCGGGGGGAGGGGGGGGGGGCACCTAGGGAAGGAAGGAGGAGGCAGATCCCAACGCCGCAAGCGCACAGCTCATAATAAAACCTTATTAAAAATAAACTGATATAAATACTCCTTTACAATTAACTGAGTTATCATTTATTTTTTTGCAGCGGATTATACAAATGAATCCGGAATTTTTCAAATATTAGGTCCCTATATGACTACCATAACATTTTTTTATAAAAGACTAACGTTTGAACACATGTTCACAGCGGATTATACAAATCAATCCGGAATTTTTCGTTTAACGATTATCTAAATATTAGGTCCCTATATGACTACCATAACATTTTTTTATAAAAGACTAACGTTTGAACACATGTTCACAGCGGATTATACAAATCAATCCGGAATTTTTCGTTTAACGATTATCTAAATTTTAGGTCCCTATATGACTACCATAACATTTTTTTATAAAAGACTAACGTTTGAACACATGTTCACAGCGGATTATACAAATCAATCCGGAATTTTTCGTTTAACGATTATCTAAATATTAGGTCCCTATATGACTACCATAACATTTTTTTTTATAATCTAGAAAAGACTAAAGATTTTATTTCATAGTATTTAGAACTTATTGACACTCTTTGGGATATAAAATCCCGGCAAAGAGCGAATCGGACTCTAGCACTGATCCATACAACCCAATATATAATTATATACCATAAACTTGTAGCTCTAGCTGTACCAGATCCTCGTCGCCGTTCATAGCCACCAGTCTCCCGATGGCGCTAGTATACACGACGAACTGAATATCGGCTGATATTCAGCTGTCGAGCCGCAGCACTCTGGTTCTGGCCCGCTTCAATTAGAACAACGACTTGAGCGGCTTTTTCCGGGGTAGTATCCATTTTCTTCACATGAATACAACTAGTCACCAGAAGTCCTTTCAGGTTGAGCGTTGAAATGCAAATGATGACGTTTTACTCAAAACATGCTTTTTTACACCTGCAATTAGTATCGAACACTGTAGTGAGCTAAGTTACCTATTTTGGGGGGTTTGTTGTTGTATTTTCAGAGGTAAGGTAAACCTATCACCGCTTAAGTATCATTGAATAGAATAATAAAAAATGAAAAAATGTACCTATGGTCGATTTCATTGCACAAGAGTGTATATATACCAATTTTGACGCTTCTGTGCATTTCTGTTTAGTATAAACACAAAAAGTTAAAAAAAAAATCTTTCTTGTAGGGGGTAGGAGTTTAAATTTTTTTTAATTACTTTTCGTTTTTTCTTTTAATATCTTTTAGGATATTCGCCATAATAACCAATTCTGTGAAAGCTTTAACCGGCTACTTATTACGGTTCACAGATAAAGACAGTCAGTTTTAAAGGCAGCACAGACAGACGGACAGACGGCGTAAGCTTAGTAATAGCGTAGTTCCGTACGGAACCATACAGAAATAAAGGCAAGACGAAGACCGCGTAAACGAACTGAAGGAAACATAAAAGTTTTGAAGTTTCATAACGAAAACTTTTTGGAAACTTTCAACGTGATTCGGGAAAGTTTTGCCCTTATTTTGTAACCATGAATAAAACGTGAGGTCGCCATTTATCCTAAAACAAAAGACACCGATCAGGTTTTGGCAGTAATCTTTTTCTTCTACCAAGAAAACATCCGAATGATGACCGTGGAGTTTTGAGATTTTGAAGTAATTATTGCTGAGTGGTATCGGCGGGAGAATCTCCCATCACCTTTCTTCCAGTGGGTGTCGTAGGAGGCGACTGAGGGAAAACCCTTGAGAATAGCGATGTCTACCGATAGATGGCGGGATGGCGAAAACTGAACAGACTAAAATTAAGTATTGAGCGTATTGTGTCGCCACGTGGCGTGGCGTGGAGTGCACGCCGTCAACAAGTCGTGACGGCAACGGTAGCTTGTAGGGAGTCAGGGAAACGCGCTGGGTGTGCTTCCCACGAGTACCAGAGCGTCCTACTGAGATCCGGCCCGTATAACCGAAAGGTTTTTTTTTTTTGTTGAGTGAGTGGCTACTGCTGTTACCCAGGGACACTTGAAAACAATCACAATCGAAGAAGGTTACAGATGCGGTCTCAGCTCAGAGTACTACGTAGCAATGGCTAATTGGCCGTAAATATACCGCCTCTCTGTACCTTTCAAACCGGAACAGAACAGTTGTTACACTGCTGTTTAGCAGCAGAAGCAGCAGACGGTGCGGTACACACCCAGACGACTCGTAGGCACAGTAGGAGCCAGCTCGTATTTCAAAAAAAAAAAATCTTTGGACATTTATTCGAATATTTTATAATTATACTTTTGATTTAGCCTAGTAAAGCTGAGGTAGCCTTGTGGTCGGAGTGCTCTAGTGTGCGCGAGTAACCAGGGTTCGATCCCAGATGCTGGCACCACTAAAATTGTTAATAGAAATTTTACGTGCTGAATTTACTAAGTGCTCCGTCTACCAACCCGCACTGGAGCAGCGTGGTGAACTTTTTCCGGTACCAAAACCCTCACAGACATTTGATAAGGACGCCTTTGCCTAGCAGTGGGCGCTTACAGGCAACTAATTAACACGTGTTTATAAAAGGTTTTTTTAAGATCTATTGCATTCTATTATCTTTCACGTAAAGTTTCTCGGATATGGCAGGTATCCCATTACGAAATAAGGAAAGAAAATAAAGTGAAGGCAATTTTAGCACAGTGTAAGAAAAGATCTTGTGAACTGCAGACCCGTGATGACATCCCGATAACAACAAGTGTTCACGGGTATGACGCATGTACAGCCATCATCTAGTAATGATTTTATATAAGCACTCCACCCCCATTACTAATACAGTGCTAATTAGGGACTTTAGCACTTTTCGCCTCTCCGTGAGATACGAGGTGAGGGGTGGCAAGCCTAGTCGTTAAGTTTGCTCCTAGAATTTGCCATGAAACTTTCAAGGCTTTTCCATAGTCGTCACTTATGAGAACCACGGTTACGGTGGCTTTCAGACTTCTACGATACTCCACGGCACGATTGGTGACGACCCGATAGCAGAGTTGGTAGTGACACGCTACCTTCGAAGCTGTGGTTTGCGGGTTCGAAGCCCGCTGGGCGCAAACATTTGTATGATGAATATGAATAACCGAGTCATGTATGTTTATATGTATGTACATTTAATTATTTATCTATGTAGGTATATGTAACTATCTTTCTTACCGCCATCCAGCTACCAAGACTCGGAATCCTCGTTTCGGACTGGATGACGTGTTTAAAAAAAATGTATGTTTAACTAACGACGGACGGACGAGATGTAATCATTATTTACCTAGTTATTTATCACGGTAGCGGCTTACGTGTCTTGCATCGTAAAAGCGCACTCCGTAAGAAACCGCGAATCCAGTCATAATAAAAACAAACAGACCGATTAATAGCGCATGCTAATTATGTTACCAGTGAGACAACAATGTTAGAAACAAGTCTAGAAATATCGTGGATTGTATGCAATTTATGCTATGTAATATTTGTCTGTATATTATTATAAACTGGACATAATGACAGTAGTAAATAAAGAAAGAAACCTGTGTTGCACGTCACGAAAAAAAGTTAATTAAAACACAACGTAATTTAATAATTAATGAAAAAAACCTAAAGTACAATAAACCTGTTCACAAACTAAATCAAATCAAATACTCATCAACGTAAGAAACGTAAATCTACCACCGTTTCGTAATTCCTTCGACGGAGTAGAGACAGGCGAAAGAAACTTCGTAGGCATCCTCTTTTTATTGCAATATGTTTTCTTTAGAAATGGCTAGCAGGCGGTCAACTCATTGCCAGGAGCTATTATCGTCCATGTTTTCTTTTATATTATTATAAACCTTCTCATAAAGTATTTGTTTAACAAATTTTTTTACCTTTTGAAAGGAAGACTGCACTTACTATTTATTTTGTTGTAGAAACGTTTACATTGCCCCGTGAACGAGTTACTAACTCTATGGACTAACTAGACGTAACGAGCATCACAAGCCCGTGTCTGTTCCTAGTGTTTACATTCTGAATATCACTGTTCTTATTAAATTTATTTAGATTTTTACCTATATACATTACATTTTCATATTTGTATTGAGAAGCCAGGGTCAGAATATTTATTTCTTTAAATTCATCCTTAAGAGATTTTTTAGAATTAAACTCTTTTGTAAAACGAACATTGTTACTATATCAGTCGTATGTCCCCACAGCAAAATATCATAAGGTACAATAAACTACTTGTTTCAATATTAGTAAGATATCTTATTTTACTCAGAGCATATGCTACAGAGCTAAGTCTGCTAGAAAGTTTGGATATATGGGTGTCCCATTGAGCAACAAGCCCTAACGCTTCCCAATTTACTATATACATTTAGTTTTATTGCCGTTCAGAACCAAGTTATTAACGTTAAACCAATAAACTATTTTTGACTTTGCATTATTAACCACAATTTTGTGTAAACATGCATGAAGTCATTAATCTATCTGCAAATAATAATACATGTTTATCCCCTTCAAAGTAAGGTAAGTCATTATTGTATGTAAGAAATAGGAATGGGCCGCGAATAGAGCCCTGCGGAACGCCCATTGATATGTTCGACCTGCAAGAACTCGCACCATTGGTTACAAATTTTTGACTTCAATTACTCAAATACGAGATTATAAGCTTAAGTGCTACACTTCCTACGCCATAATGATGTAATTTCTTGATTAGTGTTTGGTGGTGCACACAGCCAAAGGCTCTGGAGAGATCACAAGACACCCAAGGCATCCTGTGAATTCTCCGGGTCCTTAAATATATTCTTAATCAGCTCTACACTAGCCTCAGTCCCCTTGTAGCGACCCCTTGTAAAACCAAATGGATGATGGTGTTCAGTTCATTTAAATTGAAATGCCTTAACAATTGATCCATAACTTTACTAAGTGTTGGTATTACCAGATTTAAATAAAATAAAGGGGGAATTATAGCTATTATTGTGGCAGTCACTTTAACAGAGATTAGATCCGTCATAAATTATGATAAGTGGTAATAAAATACTAAAACAATTTAGCAAAAATATGATACAAAACAAATTTTTGATAACATTAGGTTTATTTTCTTATTTTTGTTTTATTCTTCCAGACGGTTTTACCCATTCAGATAAAGAGAGTGAAAATTAACGTTTATAAGAATTTAACTTTAAGAATAACTAGCGAAGTGGTTAGGGTATCTACCTCCGAATCAGGAGACGCGAGTTCGATTCTAGGCGTGAATTAGTTTTATGCAAATAAATCACACATAAACTAACATCCAGACCAGGAACAATTATCTGTAGGCGATACAAATATGTATAAGCCAAAAATCGAACCCGATGCGTTAAATTGTTGCGCGAATCTTAAGTGTCAAGTGTAAAGAAACTTCTATTATATTACATGCGTACATATTGAAACATTCCTGCACTGCCAACTTCAACTCGAATTAACGAGCCATCACTTAAACGATCATAACCTCGAACAATGAAAGCGAAAGGACCGACTCATTTTTTTCAAACGACTCGCGCGTTTGCCTGTACGTCAAAATTAAAAAAAAAAAAGGCAATGCTAATAAAGTAGACGATCGCGCGCCTCCCAACAAACCAATAAACCCGTACGGTTGACTACAGAATTCAAAATTACACTCACGACAGCTGATCGCGCCTATCGAGCCCCCGCCGGACGCATTATGCGGCAATAAACATAAATGCCGCACCGAGCGAGCTTCATTCATAAAACTCACTTGAATTATTACCGACACCCGCCACTAGCCGACTTGGTAGTAAACAAAACAAGTACATTGTTACAGTTAACACGCTTCGAGCGTTTATTGATGCTCGCGCGGGCAGGGGATAATAAAACTTGATCGAGAGCGAAGTAATTGAATGAATTATGCGATCGAAAAGTTCACGGGACGGATTGGATATTTTAAATCTTTCGCGCGAGGGATTAACGCGGGAAAACCGGCTGGGGGAAGGTGAAAAATATTAAATGCTAGCTTTCGATACTAATATACTATACTCTTAAATGTGAAAGTTACTCTGTGTCTGGTGTTACGTTTTCCCGGATAAACAGCGGATTCGTTTTGCTTGAGATTTGGTATGGTATGGAAATTCAAATCTGGGTTTTCAAAGCTGGCTGGTAGATATGCTACTCTTTAACCCAAGATGGGCGCTGGAACAGTTTTAAGACGTTTAGACGGCGAAATTTGGAAGATTTAGTCGCAGGGGGAAGTGTTTTTCAGCCAGCGGGGCACACCACGTGTAGGTGAGGTTGGCAATTGGAGAAAAGTTGGTTTAATCTCCACACATCACGAATAAATACAAACAATACAATTGAATGTGTAATTAGAGAAATAACCGCACTGACAACAAATACAAAATAAAATTTTTGTTGTAGAGTTGTCTGAAAGTAAATAATTATACATCGTCTACGTCAGTCTAATTTAGTCCACTACTGCACATAGGCCTATCTTAGGAAACCTTTATTTATACAGAATCTTTGTACATTAAGTACAGAGGCACATATATATAGAAGTATATATAGAGACGGACGAGTAACGTTATCGCCCGCTGCTTAGGACGCGAGAGGACGGACTCCTACATGCGGTTTTTTCCTGGCATCTAAAGTAGCCAGGTAGCAACGCAACAAAACATCTTTTTAAGAAAACAAAAATTCTTACACATTTATAACATTAAAAGTAACATAGTAGGATAATTTACATATGTTGGTAAGTATACATTTAACCATCAAGTTACCAAGCCAGGGAAATGCTGGCCGATATGTTGTTTTTATTAGTTTATTGTTAGTTTCTGCGGCACGTCACTCCTATCATACACTGCCACCCACTTCCATCTTAGTTTTAATGTCTGGGAACACAAATGATTTATAGTCAATAAAAATCTTACAACGTAATAAAATGCGTATTTTTTTGTGCGACGAGTGTACAGTCAACACAAAACTATAGGATGATTGGACAAGGTACCAAAGGCGTTTTCTTAATGGGAGTTTGCATCATGGATCCTAATTGTTTTTCCACATTTGTTTTTGACGTGTTCTTCACTGTACCTTACTTCGGTTTAAAAACAGGCAAGTTTTCATTAATAAATCGCTTTTTAAACCATCCTAACTTCTACTTTTGATGTTGATTGTACCAAAGATTACTTGCATATAAACACATTTTGTATTGTACGTACTTAATTTTTAAATAAAAGTTCAATAAATTAAAGAGAAATTTAACATCCGATTGGTAAAATTAAAGTGCTATTCTGTTTTAGTGCTAATTTACCTTTCAATTATAAACCCGGCCCACATCAAATTTATAACATTATTTGACGTTGTAGCGTCGCAACAGTAATGTTTGTAAAACTTTACTCACTTGTTTAAAAATCTATCATTTCCCATAAATAGTAAACAACAAAGTCCTAAGCCCCTATCAGGGACAGGTCTGCGTCAATAGTGCGCGAAAAAAAAAATACTCCCACATATTATTTCCACTGCATCGGTCTATCTATCATCAATCACGGCAGTGTGCGCGATACATCACAGCGTCGCCCACTCACCCGCGCCGCCCTTTGTCCGATGAGAAGAATCGATACGGACGGCAGCTAGTACCAGTACGGGGCAACAGACGTGCATAGCAACCGCACAGCAGCCAACACCCGAAACTGACAAATCCGGACACGCCTAGCCTGGAATTGTTAACTCCACACGTGGCGTAGCTTTCAAACCGTTCAATTGCTATTGTAACGGCTCATACCAGGAATTATAAGGTCAATAAAACGGTTAATAAACGTCTGCGATATATTAACTAACTGCACATAAACCTTCCTCATGAAATGTTCTAAGTGATGGTGAAAACCGCATTGCAAACCACTTAAAAGTTTTAAAGTTATAAGCTAATACACAGATAACCGTTATGCCACACAGTTTTACGTTCAAAGATAAAGATATGTCTTCTTATTTGGATTTCCCGTTGCCACTGCCACACCACTGTCGGGTGGTCGCTTCATTCGGTCCGACAATCGTGATTGCCTGTACGTGCTGGTCATTCGAGAACCTTTCTCGGTTATTTCGGAAATAAGCAGGTAACAGATCTGTAAACCGTCACTTCTGCTTGCCGATCTTCAGACTATAAGCTTTCCTAATTTGCAGAGGAAGACCGAACGTATCCCATCCTGTTATAGTTTTCTCATACGGCCTGGAGTCTCGGTTCCGGACCTCGTCGCTGGCAACACGCACTGTTTAAATACTTTCGACTTGACATTGTCGAGTGTGTCTAGAAAATGTAACGTTTCCGTTAGCAAAATATAGAGACAGGAACCAATATAATACCAAACTTAATTTTTACTAAGTGATAAACACAGCATCAGTACAAATACACAGTCAGTACAACGGCATTACGAAGGCAAAGATAATCAAGAATATGATTCCAATCTCGCACCAGTCCTATTTACACAGAACTCATGGCGTGGGCATCGAGTCGTCGGAGACCGCAGCGGGTGTAGTTGGGTGAAATTAATGCATATCGGAATGTGCAAACCTACATACCTACTTACATAACTGTACTAGCGAATCTCGACGGCTTTGCACGGACAATCTCTTATATAAAGTAAATGTGAATGTGTTATACATATAAACTTTTACGCATTGAAATCCACTCAGAAGTTTAGAAATTATGAGCGAATGCACCGCGGCCGAACGCGGCTTGCGATTTCGTTTTCATAGTATTAAAAGAGTTCACGAAATTCTGCAGTATTTCTGCTCAATTCTGTTTCATTTAAACGTACTGCAAGGCGTAGGATTGCCCTCTACGTTGAGAGGATTAAATGAAATGTTATTTATAGAAAATTGTATTTTAGATATAACATCGTTGGGGTATAACAGTAGGGGACTTTGAAAACTCTGGCAGGCTTGGTTACTTCAAAGAGATTCGACAACAGCCTTAACCAGCTCCAAAGATTCCGCAGCACCCGCGTAAAGCAGAAAGAAGTGACGTCATCCTATACCAATAAAGAAGTTGAGAGTTGCTCTGGAATTTAACGAAGTGATTATTACTCCATACGTGGGAAGAACGACGACGTAGTGGCTGATCTTCTTAAGCCGCCAACGTAAAGATATTTTTACACGCTTTTTATTAGCCTGACCTGTATGTATGTATTTTTAATTTATTTAAACTTTAATGTATACACCTTCGTCTAAGGGTTACAAATGGATGGACTTTATGCCTTGTGGCATCCTCTGCCTCTCTGGGTTGACCAACCCAGATGATGTATGAATATGATGGAATCTTTCTTGATAAAATCATTTGAAACTTTGCGCACGTATTAACAACCGACGACAATAATATGGTACCATCTAGCTGGTGGAGTAATGGAACCCCGGAATGGCTACTACTGAACACATGGAGTCTAGATTTATTTTAACGAGCGCTATTCATTGTACACCATGACCAGGACCTCATGTAGAGGGGAAGAGAGAAAGCGTGAAACATTAGTTATTAACCTGTATTTTTGTTTTACTTGTAACGAACTATTTATGCAAGTATGTGTACATGACGTTTGGAAGTAGCAGCGCAGGTCCCTGCGACCCCCGTTCCGTAGTGATTAAGGGAATGTCGGGTTGTATTTAGCAGGATGCTAAAAGTATTTGCGTAAGAAAGAATATTTCGTACCTATACTTAAGTGCCAGTCGTTATGCCTGTTTCGTATATTACCTTACATCTGCGGCCTATATTGACCGCGTGCCTTGTACAAAAAACACCAATTATTGGTTTTCGGGTATAGTCATGTTGTGTTCGCTTCGTGTCTCTGCCACAGCACTGACACTTCCTCCAATCTTATCACATAAATGTTACGTCGGATATGCGTCTGTGTCTTTACCTTACGGCACTACAATATCGGCCGGGCCACTGTCAACTGGCGATAATATTTGAAAATCTGAGGAGGCCATCGTCACATCTCCGGCCTATGTTAACATAATTAAATGTTTTCTATTTCATTCCAAATCATACACTAATTACTAAAGTCTCACTTAAATTTGGTAAAGCTTAGAAGACACCGCGATGTAGTTAGTTCGGTCGTTTAAGTAATTATCTTAGCATAAATTACGCAGATATATTCGCGTGCACAATTAAATGGCGGCAGTGAACCCCCGCACCTTCCCCGCACCTTCCCCCAGCGCCACGCGTTCGGCTGTACCCTTGACCGAGCGCACTCGCGTCCGCTCACTAAAACAAAGATAAGTGAAGGATAAAAAAAATGAGGTCGTGCCTAGCTGCGCCGGTCGCTTTAAATGCACGTTGGCTAATTTACGCATGTCGTGGCGACGCCATGTTGAACCAGGTATGGCAGGCATGGCTGTAGCGTGTTGCCGCTCAATAATATTTGCAAATATATGCGTGAGGCGTTTTCAACTTGGTGGCACTCGTTGGGCGGATGATGCGAGCGACGCGCTCGTCTCATCCCGCAGAGACACGGCGCGCGCGCATCGCTTCCACACCGAAACTTCTATTGACGAGGGTGTGTGTAAGAGCATCGGTTAATTTAAATCGGCCTTTCTTTTGGACGCACTAAGGTTCTAATTTAATAATATTTAAATAAATCATTTCAATATTCAATCTATTCGCTTACCGACTAAAGATAGATATTTGACTCGATATGGAGGAAATAATTAATAAACATATTCGTTGGTAAATTGGCAATGTATTTTTGCTTTTGAATTAAATCATAGAGTACAAACCCGAATTAAGTACCCGAAACAAATAAAACGTTGTTGTAACCCGTAAAAACGGATCAACAACGTTTCGCTAATTTTGTTGTTATTATTATTCTTATTATAATTAACTTCCTCACATTCACTTTTTCAGTAAATGAATTTTTTCCTCCGACGTAAGAAATATCTCACCGTTACAAAAAGAGGTTTCTCTAACGCAGACTGAACCGTACCGTAAGAACTCGGCAGGTAGATATTATATTAGTATTATTTTTTTGGAAACTTTTATAGTAAATATATAATTAAAGAGAATAAGTCGCAATCCCAAGCAACTGATTTGTACTGCAAGAAAAAATTTCAACAAAAATAAAGTCCATACGTTGCTTAGGTCGCAATCATAATGGCCATCGATTTCAATTGAATGTTATGCCTGACCAATAACTTTGTCAGATCGCGTCGTAGAGTATTGTCTAATATACTCGCAAACAATGTCCGATTATACTGGACACATCTCGAACGACGTAGTCTAGCAAACACTGGAATCCGCCGCAACTTCAAGCCGAAACCGATCGCTGTTACGATTGCCACCAGAGTTACGCAAGCGACCCGCAGCCCGCGCGAGCGGCGCGGTTCAGATGTGTGAAGCACGCAATTAACCTATCAGAGAGCTAACGTGCTTAATGCATTTCACACTGAACATGATTTATGAAAGTGTTCATGCCCGCCGCTCACCCGAGCCGGTGCAGCGCGGCTGGTTACACCTAGTGCATGCCGTGCTCGCGGATCACCGGCCGGCGTGGATGCGGAGTACCGAGTTTGCTCACCATTCGAACCTAATATTAGTGACCAGAGCTTACAATACGCAATGGCAAAGTATAATATTAATTTATTTAAGTAAATTAAAGTAGCAGCCTGTAAGTGCCCACAGGACTCCTTCTTATATATCTGGGAGGTGCTTCACAGGTTCTCGTGTGTGATAAATAATATTTTTGATATTATTATTTATCACACATGAAGGTTTCCTCACGACGTTTTCCTTCACCGCCAAGCACGTGGTGAAATAAATAATATAATTGAAGTTAACTTTCGGCTAACACGACATGGCAACACTCAAGTTTAACATCACTACGGTTACTGAACATTATCAACGTTAACAGCCTGACCTGATCAACGCCTCCGCCGGCTATTTATCTAATAAATTGTGCAGTTCCCTGGCTGACACAACACCGAATTCCTTGTCAATTCTCACGAGAAAAAGATCAAAGTAACAACTCTTTTTAATAACCTTTATTTCGTTCTTTTGATAAACCATGTTATCGTCATCATCATTACAATCTTTTTTTTTTTTTATAGAAGAAGGGGGCAAACGATCGTGCGGCTCACCTGATGGTAAATGATCACCGACGCCCACGAACATCCACAACACCAGAGGAGCTACAGATGCGCTGCCGGCCTTTAAGGAAGGAATAAGCTCTTTTCTTGAAGGTCCCTAAGTCGTAACTGTTCGGAAATACTGCTGGCGACAGCTGATTCCACAAAATCGAAGTGCGTGGCAGAAAACTTCGATTAAAACGCACTGTGGTGGAATGCCAACCATCTAGGTGGTATCGATGGAACTTCGAATTCTGTCGCGATGTACGATGGTGAAACTCAGCAGCTGGGATCAATCCGAAAAGTTCCTCAGAACATTCCCCGTGGAAAATTTTGTAATAAATGCAAAGAGAAGCAACATCTCTTCGCAAGGCCAAAGGATCAAGCCGATCAGAGAGAGCTTGGTCGCCGACAATTCGAGCCGCTCGACGTTGGATGCGGTCAAATGGAAGGAGTTGGCACTGGGGTGCCCCTGCCCAGAGATGAGAACAGTATTCCATGTGGGGCCGAACTTGCGCCTTATAAAGTTGCAAACGGTGGACCGGCATGAAATACTGTCCCGCTCTACAGAGCACACCAAGCTTTTTGGAGGCCAAAGCTGTAGAGCCTTTCCCTCCAAGTGACCACGGAACTGAACCTCGCTTGATATGTCAACGCCAAGGATTCTGATACTGGCTGAGCCAATAAGGGGAATGTTCTCAAAAAGAGGAGAAACGACAAAGGGATTCTTTTTAGCGGTGAACGCGCAAACCTGTGTCTTTTTGGGGTTGAATAGGACCAAATTACGTCGACCCCAATCCGAGACTTTGAATAACAAGGTCTCGACTTCAGACACAAGTTTGTTCCGGCACTCGTCGACGTGTTCCCGAGAAATATTCGCACGGCCTGTATATAGGGCATAACCCGTGCTGTCGTCTGCATAGCAATGAACGCTACTGATTTGTAGCATGTCGTTGATATGCAGATGGAACAGAGTGGGAGATAGCACACAGCCTTGTGGAACACCAGCATTCACGGGTTTGGGGTCCGAGCATGCACCGTCGACAACAACCTTGATGCTCCGATCCGTGAGGAACCTGGTGACCCAGTTGCACAATCTCTCAGGAACCCCGTAAGATGAAAGCTTTGAAAGAAGCGCTTTATGCCAAACCCTATCAAATGCTTTCGCTACGTCCAGACTAACCGCCAAAGCCTCCCCCTTAGACTCAACTGCTTCTGCCCCTCGGTGAGTCAGGTAAACTAGAAGATCACCAGCTGATCGTCCGCGACGGAAACCGTACTGTCGGTCACTGATCAGCTGGTGTTCCTCCAGGTACCTCAGGAGCTGGGTGTTGATGAGTGACTCCATTATTTTAGATAACAAGGGGGTGATGGCAATAGGCCTGTAGTTGGACGGATCAGAGCGGTCGCCTTTTTTGGGTATTGGATGCACAAATGCTGTATTCCAAGATTCCGGGACGATGCCTGAAGAGTAGGAGTGCCGGAAAAGACGCGTGAGAACCGGTGCCAACTCAGGGGCACACATCCTCAGCACAATTGGAGGGATTCCGTCCGGCCCACTCGACTTATGAATGTCCAGGGAGCGGAGTGCCTTTCGCACTGAGCTCTGCAGAAACTGAATTTCCGGCATGGAGCACACCACGGGATGGTAGGTGGAGAGTTTCCCCGGTCATCAAGAGTCGAGTTGGATGCAAAAAGAAAGCCCAAGAGAGAGGCTTTCTCTTTTGCAGTATGGGCCAGCGAATCATCCTCCTTGTGTAGAGATGGGAGAGATGGCTGACAGAAATTCCCCTGGACAGCCTTGGCGAGAGACCAGAATGCGCGGGATCCCGATGGGAGGCGAACTAATCTCTCGCCAATTCTGCCAAT
The DNA here is from genome assembly GCA_029286595.1 of Bhutanitis thaidina. Taxonomy (NCBI): domain Eukaryota; kingdom Metazoa; phylum Arthropoda; class Insecta; order Lepidoptera; family Papilionidae; genus Bhutanitis; species Bhutanitis thaidina. The sequence goes on along the minus strand of JAGSMS010000023.1, from coordinate 174,886 downwards.
GTGCTTTAACTTTGCCGCAGCGATAACTCTTTTGAAGGACCTGGAGGCAGAGTTGTACTCGTTTTTAAGAGCACTGGTTTTTGCATCCCGAGACGCCGATGCATCGGCCCAGGCCTGGTAGCACTTCCGCTTTCGGCGTGACGCTATTTTGCAGGTGCGACCAAACCAAGGCTGGGATTTACCTCCGACAGGCACTGCAGAGAACGGAATAAAAGTTCCATTCCCTGAAGTACCACATCGGTGACAGAATCTGCAACGACGTTGGGATCATCCAGCGAGAAGCAAACCTGCCCCCATGGGTAGGAAGCAAAGAAAGACCGCATTCCATCCCAATCTGCCGACCTATAGTGCCACACACGGCGGAAGCCCGCAGATCACGTTCGGGATCGGCGCGCGATAGGCACTACACTCCGGATCAGACAGTGGTCCGACGAGCCAAGAGGGGCATCGACTGAGACCAAATATCCGTCCGGGTGTGAGGTCAGCAAAAGGTCCAACAGGGAAGGTGTATGACCTTCCACGTCTGGAATCCGCGTCGGCGAGGTTACCAGTTGTGTCAGGCCATATGGTAATGCAAAGTCGTGAACAGATCTCCCCGCATGATCGGTCTGTGACAAGTCCACAGCTGAATGTAGGCTTCACCCAAAGATCGCCATAAAGCACGCTCCTGAGCCACCTGTGTCCGTTTCGTTTGACTGTCGAAATGAAAGAACAGCGCCAACCCTATCGGATCATGGAAGGCGACTAATATTAAAAAAAATTAAAATCAAACCAAATATGAGCAAATTCAATACGGCCCATTAAGAAGAAGCGATAGAGCGCAACCAAGGCTTCAAGTTTTCGCCAGAGATCTGTCTATCGGCGCTGTTGTTTCAGCTGGAGCAGAGATTTTACGGACAGCTGCACACGTCGTCATCGCTGAAACCACAACATCACGAATCGTGTAGCTGACTGCTGGCAGACCTGAAAACTTTCCTGAGAGCAACAAGTCGGTTGGTTTCCCAAGAGGCCTTACAGTACCATAGACCACATACATACTTTTCGCCAGATTGTACAGAAGACCTAGGAGTACAATTTACCAAAATCATGTTAAATTTTTAATTGATTAGTTTTGTGTTAATTAAGTTTATAAGTAGTTACGATTTTTGTTACTTTCGTTTGTGTAAATTCGACTCGGAGCTCGATTATTAAGTTATTAGTATATATTTGTTTTTTCTTTGAAGTTTCTTGGTTTCATAAATAATATTTTTTTGAACATTTGTGCATTTCCACTTCAATTCCTTACTATACACGGGTGCAATGAAAGCGCGCATAGGAACATTTATTGAAAAAATCTTATTAATTTTTATTTAAAATAATACGTATATTTTGGCATTCTTCTCATATTGAATTCATCTTGAATTTGTAATTGTTCTTAATTTTTGTCAGAAGGGTAAACTTATCACCGCTTATACGGTGTTATTGAATAGGTATTGAAATAATCTTTAATCCCACATTCAAAAATATACGTATTAATTTCAAATAAAAAAACTAAGTAAAATTTTTAAAAACAGTTCTTATGTGCGATTTCATTTCACCAGAATGCTTTAACTTTGCCGCAGCGATAACTCTTTGAAGGACCTAGAGGCAGTGTTGTACCTGTTTTAAGAGCACTGGTTTTTGCATCCCGAGACGCCGATGCATCGGCCCAGGCCTGGTAGCACTTCCGCTTTCGACGTGACGCTATTTTGCAGGTGCGACCAAACCAAGGCTGGGATTTACCTCCGAGAGGCACTGCAGAGAACGGAATAAAAAGTTCCATTCCCTGAAGTACCACATCGGTGACAGAATCTGCAACGACGTTGGGATCATCCAGCGAGAAGCAAACCTGCCCCCATGGGTAAGAAGCAAAGAAAGACCGCATTCCATCCCAATCTGCCGACCTATAGTGCCACACACGGCGGAAGCCCGCAGATCGCGTTCGGGATCGGCGCGCGATAGGCACTACACTCCGGATCAGACAGTGGTCCGACGAGCCAAGAGGGGCATCGACTGAGACCAAATATCCGTCCGGGTGTGAGGTCAGCAAAAGGTCCAACAGGGAAGGTGTATGACCTTCCACGTCTGGAATCCGCGTCGGCGAGGTTACCAGTTGTGTCAGGCCATATGCTAATGCAAAGTCGTGAACAGATCTCCCCGCATGATCGGTCTGTGACAAGTCCACAGCTGAATATAGGCTTCACCCAAAGATCGCCATAAAGCACGCTCCTGAGCCACCTGTGTCCGTTTCGTTTGACTGTCGAAATGAAAGAACAGCGCCAACCCTATCGGATCATGGAAGGCGACTAATATTAAAAAAAAATAAAAATCAAACCAAATATGAGCAAATTCAATACGGCCCATTAAGAAGAAGCGATAGAGCTTCAAGTTTTCGCCAGAGATCTGTCTATCGGCGCTGTTGTTTCAGCTGGAGCTGAGATTTTACGGACAGCTGCACACGTCGTCATCGCTGAAACCACAACATCACGAATCGTGTAGCTGACTGCTGGCAGACCTGAAAACTTTCCTGAGGGCAACAAGCCGGTTGGTTTCCCAAGAGGCCTTACAGTACCATAGACCACATACATACTTTTCGCCAGATTGTACAGAAGACCTAGGAGTACAATTTACCAAAATCATGTTAAATTTTTAATTGATTAGTTTTGTGTTAAGTAAGTTTATAAGTAGTTACGATTTTTGTTACTTTCGTTTGTGTAAATTCGACTCGGAGCTCGATTATTAAGTTATTAGTATATATTTGTTTTTTCTTTGAAGTTTCTTGGTTTCATAAATAATATTTTTTTGAAGATTTGTGCATTTCCACTTCAATTCCTTACTATACACGGGTGCAATGAAAGCGCGCATAGGAACATTTATTGAAAAAATCTTATTAATTTTTATTTAAAATAATACGTATATTTTGGCATTCTTCTCATATTGAATTCATCTTGAATTTGTAATTGTTCTTAATTTTTGTCAGAAGGGTAAACTTATCACCGCTTATACGGTGTTATTGAATAGGTTTTGAAATAATCTTTAATCCCACATTCAAAAATATACGTATTAATTTCAAATAAAAAAACTAAGTAAAATTTTTAAAAACAGTTCCTATGTGCGATTTCATTTCACCAGAATGCTTTAACGACGAAATAGATCGTGGCTTGAAAAAAAAATTTGCTGGAGTTACGTAATAGAAACATCAACTTGCGTAACCAACCCGTTACGTAATTAATAAATCCGTAATTTTGAAGCACTGTTAGTGTCACGAAATATTGTCCTAACACTTCGGTATAACAATTATTATAATACGGATTTTATCGCGCATTTAGATTTTTTAAATCCCGACGTTTCGAAGGATTTACGGCAACCGTGGTCACGGGCTGAAGTGTTTAACGTCCTGATGTCATACAATACCCGGCTACCGTCAGCTTTATAATTATTAATTTTTGGTCCGATCTACGCAGTATGAGCTTACGGTGTCTTCAGGTCGTGCAGTGGTAAGTTCGGTCTTAGATTTAATACTATTAATTACCGGATCCCAAGCAGGTCTCTATTGAAATTAGGATGTTTTTTTTTATCATTAGCCGCGTAAATACAAGAAACCCACCTATGTAGGTTTTATTATTTCCTGCTTACTTCGAATGTTTCCGAATGACCATTACGAACAAAAGAAAACACGACAACCTTTACTAGTAAATGTATCTCCTTTCCAACGAGGAGGGAGGGATTTTGAACTGACATACGAATTCTACCTACTCCATACGGATATGGAGAATAGTAAAGGCAATGCATGTATTTAGTAAATGCGCGTACCTGCACCGATAGTTTATTCATGGCAGTAGGCAGGCTGGCTACGAAAATCGAAAGTAGCCGAGCCTCGGTGGACGGGTGACCTTTAGACGCGCGTAGCCCTGAGCTCCGCCATATTTGTGCAAACATCCTTAATATATGCTAGCTATGGGCCGTACGCTGTTGGGAAACGCCGAATGTCCTTCACTTTAGCGCCCAATCTTACTAATCGATGATCGAGATAATCGAGAATCGTTCGCTTTCTAACTCACGTGCGTTAGGAAAATACTTAATAGTGGGGTTATGGTAGCAGGGTACACAAAAGAACGGTATCGCATGTACTGACGTTAAAGACGATAAAACGTGTTATAATAATCTATATCTCTGGGTACCCGTGTAAGTGATGGCTTGATTATTTTGTCAGGTGTATACTAAAAACCATGTATACTAAATTGATCAATTTAGTCTTAGTTACAACAAAATATTTCGAACTGTTTTTGATTTACATGAATTCTAACGTGCGCTCGAACGAAACCCTTTGTTGATGGGAAGATCACGAAGCGTACTATGTACTAGTAGTAGATTTTAGAAAGTACTATTAAATGCAGTGAATTATGGAACGTATCTTATGATAATAAAGTACCGGAAACTTTGAAAGCTTATTTGGTTTATTTTTAACAGACTGAATATATTTTTTACTTAAACTATGTTATTAAGGCGAGCGCAGTGTAACGATGAAATAGAAAGTGAATTTTGTGGTTATTACGACGTTACAGTTTACTTGAGGATTACAACAGAGATGATTTCGTTTGATTCTAATACGGTTAGACGTTCAATCTTATCATCATCATGATTAGCCTTGGAGCAGCCCACTGTTTGACAAAGAGATCCTATATCTGGGTGGATTGGCAAATGCAGTATCTGACCGTCGCACTTTATACTTCATGGGTCAGTGAATTTTGGGAAGCTAAAATATTATTACACTATTTGTGATGGGGAGTAGCATCGGTAGTGCCCCGGTACTGGCACCGCGGTTACCAACTCGCCTGCCAAACATGGTGGGTATGGCCAAATCATCAATGCGACGCACTTCAGTTTTTGTAAGAGCTTTCATGGTCCATCCTGTCTTGTAGTAATCCTACGAAAGCTGATAAAGATCAGATGAAAGATAGTTATTTAACGTGCATATCTAAGTTTATACGACGACCCCGTGGTTTACTGCACAGCGTATCTAACTATAGAGTTATGGGTCCTTCGAATTCTAGCCAATATTTATGCAAACACAGATTATTGGTTTTCCGGTCTAGTTGTGTTGTTCGACAGTCCCGTGTCTCCGACCATACCTCCCATTTTTTCGCACAAGCTATTCATCGGGTAAGGGAAGATAAAGGGGAGCGAGTGCTTCAGTATTTGCGCGTGCAGTGACGGCATTGGATATTTATTCTGCGAAGTTGACAACTGCCGATATATTCGGAAGTCGTCGCTGTGGTCAAAATCGGCCAGGGTCCTCCTCCACTGTATGAAAGTGTAATGTAAGGCCGTACGACTTTATAAACAGAACTATATTATACTACAGTTAATAAATAAAAATATATAAAGATGTGTTAATCGATTACCTATTTTAAGAAGCCTTAGTTACGGAAAATATTTCGTAATTTGAATTGTGGGAAAATTATGTTATATTTAACATTTCAAACTGCGAGTTTCGCTAAATAAGGATACATTACAATAGAATGTGGGAATTCCTAAATTGAGACCTTTCGACCTAAATCAAATGTAACGTTCAAAAAACTTATTTATATGAATGTCGGTTAGAGCGAATACAAAACCAAACCCTCTGAAGTGCATGTTGTCAACAGTCAACGACAAGTGTTTGAGTAGTTAATGTTTCACTGCAGGGCAAAGACCTCTCAAAATTGTGAGTCGGCAGGGGTCCGCCACGCTGCTTATGCGCGGGTTGGCGGACTTTACATGTCCACGAAATACATAGTATTCTTTATTAAACATACATGTTCCTGACCGTGTTTTTCCTCACCACCGAGCGCGTGGATTATCACGATATGCCCATGCTTGGACGAATTACAGTCTAAACTACACTACAGACATTTGGAACAAATGATCGGACCGACAGTGTCGGGACAGATTGATTTCAAATATTCTTGTCCTCGTCATGTCAATAAAATATCAGTCGCGGTTCTCTTTCGCGTCAATAAAACATACCCAGGAGCGACATAAACAACGAAGAATGACGTAAAGGAAACTGCCGTAAAAGTTTGTATCGCGCGGCTTCCGAAACTTTTCACTTGCTCGCCGAGTTGGGGTAAGATTTCACAACTTCGGAAAATTATAAGAGGAAACTTTTGTTAGGCAACATTGCTTGTTCCTATATCGCATTCACTGGGTCAATGTCCCCGTGCTCTGCTTTACAATATTGTAACAGCTGAGCTTAATTCTATTTCCATGTGAATTGACTAGAAATGTCTTTTGTGCTCTGTATATAGTAGAAGAGGAATATCTATTTTTTTTTATAGAAGAAGGGGACAAACGAGCGTGCGGCTCACCGACGCCCACGAACATCCACAACACCAGAGGAGCTACAGATGCGCTGCCGGCATTTAAGGAAGGAATAAGCTCCTAAGTCGTAACTGTTCGGAAATACTGCTGGCGACAGCTGATTCCACAAAGTCGAAGTGATCTATACCGCTGTAGTAACCTCACCGGCACGTGGTGCGACCAGCTCATTGACGCACGAGGATCTGGTGATTTCGTGCAATTGTCGGAATTAAATAACTGATCGGTGTTTGTCGTATAAGGAGGTTGATGGAAAATTTAGTTCTTAATTTGTATCAGATTTTAACAGATGGTAGATCCTTTCTCTGCCAAGCAGTCGCCTGGGTAGGTAGCACACTCTTACCCATTTCTACCAACAAACAGCAGTGTAGTTACTGTTGTCTGTCGATTTGTAAGGTATAGGGCAGCGAGTATAATTACGGGCTGTGAGGCATTCCATCTTATTCCTCAAGGGTTACAACGCATCTGTGTTCTTCTACTATTGATTTCCCTCTTCTTCTTTCTAAAGGGCGCCAACGCACCTGCAGCTAGTCTGGCTGTCACTCACCATCCAGATGAGCTGCATAAAAAAACTGAGGTGGTTTGCGGGTGTGCGTGTGCGTAGGCTATAGTAGCCATGTTTATAGATGTTTTTAAATCTTTATTCAATAGAGGGTTTGTTCGTATGTAAAACTAAGAGCTGACTACATTACACAATATGTAAAGGTATATAAGTTTTAGCCAAGGGGATTACTTGTCTATCAAACTCTGTCAGTGGAAGGTTGAAAGTATTGCCACTTCCGCCCACCACACACCACACCATCCCGAGGTGGATTTACAGCCTCATATGTACGAGCGTAAGCATGTGTGAGTTCATGTGCTTGCTCGGGTGTAGTTTGAAGTTTACCTTAAATGATGTAACCTATATTTTGGTCAGAATCTATTTCTAAAGTTTCCTTACATTGCATTATGTTACAGACACCAGTGTCCAATAAAATCGATAGAGACGCGCCAGACGAAAAGTTTTGAGGCCCAGTGAAACCGTTGGCGTTAATACGTTTATTAAGTGTTTAAATTTTACGTTACAGGGTACGTGACTGGGGTTAACTGCCATGCAATAGCTGCCTAGTCTCCAGGACTTGTAGTGAGAAGCGAGTAAATATCAAATTTGACATACCAGAGTATCAACTGCTTACATACATAGTTTTCTCAGTCATCACCGCGTTTAAACGAAACTTCATATATAACTGTACATACTCACACGCCTGTCAACCATAGGGGTAGGCAGACACTAAGGATACTCATTTGGCATGACTCACTGTAGACAAAGGGGATTTCGCATTACACTTTTTGTCTTTCCGGAAGATAGTACGTGACGAGTTTTGTGAGATTACCTTGAAACATGACTTTTCCCTTAGTCGCTTTATCCTTATCAATAGGGAAATAGCCTACAACAAGAGACTTGACTTTTTTCTCGCTCAGAGGTTAAGAATAACCCATTCAGCGTGGAAATGCTGCCTGCGGCCTCGGTGCCATGGCAAGACGAAAATGCCTGCATGATAATTTTAATTATTGGGAAAGTTAATCATCAGCAGAAAGCGTTCCCTTTGTAGTAGAAAAATATATTTATATAAATCCCAACCGTACCATTTAAATGGCTACTCTGCCTACACGAGCATACAGCGGAAAATTCCTTAGTGGCATCGAGTGTGAGTGGCGACGACGAAGATATTACATGGTAAGTAGAAAGGATCTAGTTTACTTGTATCTTCTTCATCGGCATATTCAAATCCCACAGCTGAGCGCACTCGCCTCTCCAAGAGAGCGCCAGCTAATGCAGTCATGCTTTCCTTGGAAGGTTTCCCATACCCACACCATAGAAAGAGATGGTACTAGTAACAACAATATACAAATAGAGAGGACATTTAATTCCTATTGTATTGCAGCAACGTTAAGGCACCAACACACGCGCTCAGCATTTTGCGAATTTTGCAATTCGTAAAGTTTGTTCCTCGCAGTTCAACGGTGTGGGCGGATTCTTATCTATCAATCATATTGATCTTGCGCAATATCTGGCGGCTCTTTCATGCGCAGAAACCGAACCATTTACTTCGCGGAATCTCATAAACATGCACCAACACTTACATGTACACACACACACGCGCAGTACCTTAATACGCGCACTCATGCATGTAAAAAAAATGTCTTTTGTAATTTTTGCCTTTAGCTTTGTGTAGTATTTTCAAACCATAAAAACTCTCATCGGTACATAACATTTAGGTATCAGTGCCTTGTGAATGTGGGGTCTCGACCCGGTCCTGACCCGTGTGGTCTTTGAACCTACGCGGGCACCAGTCTCACACGAATGACAATGTCGTTAAAATAGCACTATACTTAACATATGTACCTCTGTCCTGTATCTTAACTTTCATGTCATATATAAATCATAGTCATATCAAATGTAGCTGATTCGATGATATTCAATTTGGGAACATAGAAAAACTGGCGAATTTGATGTTCACGTTTTTAATATGAAAGTAAAAATATCCACACCGGTTTCTTGTGTTAATTGAGTCGAACCAGAACTGTGCTAATTTGTTTTTCAGAACAATCAATGCAAACTTCGTACCTCTAGTTCAAAAATTTACCAGAACGGGCACTATGCTGCCGTTCGTACTGGATAGATCATTGACGCGTAAATCTTTTTTTTTATGAGAAAGGCGGCAAACGAGCAATAGGTTCACCTGATGGTATGTGATTACCGTCACCCACATACGTCTGCAACACCAGAGGAGCTACAGGTGCGTTGCCGGCCTTGAAGGGTATTTGGGAGATGGAAGATCTGGTATGGAATGGGGATGGGAAGTGGGCCTCTGGTTACCTCACTCATCGAACGAAACGCAGAAGCAAAAGATGCCTCTACTTCACGCCGGTATTCTGCGAGGTCGTGGTATTAATCCGGTCGAGCCGGTAAATTCGAGCAGCAGCAAAGAAATTAAAAAATCTATTTGCCAATTAGTAACAAGCGAAGACTTGTAGGAATCTGCCTGCCCCGTGTCTCCCGTGGGTGTCGTAAGAGACGACTCACGGCACTCTGCGGGAGCAAACCCATAGACGAATCTCGCCACACGTCACTTTTTAGAGATGAAAAATGTAACTAAGCGTTAAACGAAACACTAATTATTTCAATGATTTCTCACACGCGTGAGGGTGCCGGCATTCTTCAAAGAAACCTGTATTAATGTACGAGAATAATGTGCATTAGTAGTTTTTCCGCGATTGTATCAGTGTGGGTACTTATGCGCAGCGGCCGGCCGCCGGTAGCGCGCCGTGACGTCACCGAAGGATATCGAGAAGGTCGCGCCACACTGTGACGAATCGCGGTAAGGTTAGGCTGCAGACGAAACAGCGAATAGAGAACTGATAAGGACAGCCTGTGGTTTTCTCACTCACGAAAACAATTATTATATAATATAAGATATTAAAAGTTTATAGTTACAGGGTTAGTCGTTCAGTGTTGAGGCGCGCGGATAGAATGAATGAGTGAAGACGCGAATTTACTAGACTCGCATAGAGTCATTAATTTCTTCATGGGGCATACATTTCTACAACAAAATCCCAGCAAGTGCGCACTCTTCCCATCAATGGGTTTAAATAAATAAATAAACAGAGGCTTTACAAAAAGGATTATTATATTACAAAGGAATCCTCGGATGATAATAACCCATTGGAATGAGTTGATCGCTCCGAAGCTGTTTCTAGAAAAAATATCGTAATTAAACTATTAAAACGTTCTGTTTATAATTAAACGAATATATTACAGAAGAAGAGGATACCCTCGGAATTTCTCTACGAAACGGTGGTAGATTAAAAAAAAATGATGTTTGAAAAGTGAAATGTTTGTTTCTTATGTTGTATAAATGATAGGAGTAGATTAGAGGAAAATGGGCGCCCCCAAAAGGTTCTGTCGACCAAATTAGTTAGCTATATGCCGTGTGGTATAGGCGAAAAAATCTCCCGACTCCGTTCTTCCCATTGTTGTCGTAGGAGGCGACCAAGGGGAAGCCTTGAAAATCGCAAAGGCTACGGACAGATGGCGGGACAACCGTCTCGGGCTATACCAGACCTATAACGGGTCTAAGAGGTGATTGGCGAGCCGCGATTATGGTAAATCCTCCGTATGGATGAGGCCATGTCCTACAATGGACTGTTTACAGGCTTGTAAGGATAAGGAAAGATGGCGAAGTAAGGCCAAATTAAGTATCCTCATATCCCAATGAACGTATATGCATAGTATGGGTTTGTAAAATGACCGTCTACAGCATCTTGGTGACAGGCGTGATGGTATAAATTGTTGACAATTTCCAGTTGTATTTGTAGACCCAGTCTGTAGATAATCACCTTTCTTTGATATTTTTTTAGTTATTAAATTGTCTGGACACCCATACCGAGGCTTAGTGCAAAACTAAGAAAACAGCGCTTCAACTTTGAAACCTAAATACATTATCGTTCTTTCTTTCGATAACTATTGACAGGTGACTCCTTCTCTGTCTGGAAGCTGTCTGGGTAGGAACCATACCCTTGTCCATCACAACTGCGGGAAGGTATGGAGAGACGGTATAATTACGTGAGGCATTACATCTGAGTCCTGTGGGGTGGCGACGCATCTGTGTACTTGAAAACGTCACCTAACATTTCTAAATACTCCTCAAAGCGTCTTATATCGACGTAGGAATGTAAATTTCGATTGTTCAAATGCACACAATGCACAGAGCGTACCATATTGTGAATACGAAACATCATTCTATTTAAATTTTACGTTAATTCTTTTTTTTTTGTTGACACAATTAAGTAAAATAGCAGCCTGTAATTATCCCACAGCTGCGCGACGGTCTCCTCTCAATAGACTTGTGATGGTTCAGGAAGCTTCCCGCGCACATTGCCACATTTTAAAACTTCTCACGGCACAATTTAAATTGTTGTCGCGATCGGGATTCGAACCAAGGCCACTCGCGTTCTGTGAAATTAAATTGAGCGTCGCGTACCTACTAAGCTTAACATATAATACATATTTTTCGCGTCTGCACATTCGACGAAATCGAAAAAAACAATAATTGTTGGGATAAAGTATAAGTGAATGCATTCTGTATTGTGAACATTTTTGAAATATTTGCTTGACTGTTCCCTTTCATCTGGTGAGTAAAGGAGTTCTAGGTCCTGGAGTCTGTAGAAAGCTTATTCATTATACGCATGACGTTTGCATTGAAAGACGATGCATAACGCTTCATATGAATTCAAGGTACATCGATAGCAAAAGGTTGGAAACCAGTGGTAGAAATGTGATGAGAACTGATTTTTTGTACTTGATAGAGCCAAGCAGCGGTTTTTGCTGCTGCTCGAATGGGCCGGCTCGACCGGGTTGGACCACTACCTCCCAGAATATCGGCATGGAGTAGAGGCATCTTATGCTTCTGCGTTTCGTTCGGTGAGTGAGGTATCCGGAGGCCCACTCCCCCTCCCCATCCTTTCCTCATCGCATCCTAAAAACTGCAGTCGGTCGATGTATCCCAGAGATACATTTTGGTAATTAGTAGCCATGGTGACCGGGCTCCGTCTAGCACTGAACAGATGCCGTTTGTGTATTGTCGGAGTTGAATATCACAAGATTGCTTTCACCCACATCTGACGTATACACAAAGTCCGACTGGTGGAGGCTTACCTCGGTAGCGGAGGTAGGAGGTATCAGCTGATGAAGTATTATGCCGCGCCAGCGCTTCGTTAAAAGGAAGCAAGGAGGAGACTTCTAGGTTACAGATATCCACGGTGAGCGTGGGCGGAGGTGCTGGATTTGCCTCGAACAGGGCGTAAATAGAACGGGATTATGTCTGAGTCCACGGGGATGGGGGCGACTCCGGTTGTTTCGGATATCTCTTTTGGAAAAAGAATGGGAACACCTCGATCTAGTTTCCCTGGCCACATCCTTGTTGAATTTAAAGGTTCAAGAACTCGGTGTTGGATACGAACAGACGGCAAGTCTACAGAAACGTGCAGTACAAATGTCGGTGACGCAGTGCTAAAAACGTAGAAGTTAAAAAAACAAACGCCTCTTGTCGCTGTCCCTTTGACGTTGCCCGACCGGTCTGGGTATTTTCCGCCTGGCACATTTGATTATTTCCTCTTCTGTTGAAATCAGACGCCATGGGTTTTTTTACTGGAATTTCTTTTAGTCAAACTCCATTGGATATATTGTTCTCTTACATCGCCACCTTAAACTGTATTAAATTCTAGGCGTCTACTGCTATTACGAATGAGACGAGATTTCTCCCACGTTTATATTCATCTTCGCTGATTTCTACGACTTTCTGTGACAACTTAGTTGTTTCAATTATTATGTCACATCATTTCCTTTGGGTAATTTCGAACACCCGACAACTTTATACTATCGACTGCGGAGTAGATATATATAGTGCCGCAAGTGCAGACACACACAAGCACTCGCTCGTCTTTACCTTCCCGCACTCCAGGTAACGCTTATGCGGTACGATCGAAGGAAGTGTCAGAGACAGGGAACACCCTACAACCAGGTTCGAGTACCGATATTTTGTGAGTTGCACATGGTGACTACGGCTAGGATTGAATTGGAAACCAGGACCCATGACTCAGCGTCAGGTACGCTAACAACGGACAAGACAGGACAGAATAATTAATTACACACATTTTGCTATAATACGAGACTCGGGTAATAGTGCAATGTAACGCTCAACATTTCGTCTTAATTAATTTAAATCAGTATATTTTATGTACAGTATACGAATTCGCTGTATTTTATATTCATTTGAATATATTAAGTAACATGGAAATCCTGTCTATTTTAAATTACCCAACACATAGCTAACGATATGGCACAGCGATGTTCGAAAAAAAACTTTGGCAAAAACCATCGTCCGGCAACGGGACCTGGCCGAGTCCAACAGCTTACCTTGAGTATATTAGAGGAGAGACTTAGAAGAGGCCGGTGAAAGTAATGTGAACGAGCTGATACCCGGTCTATTTCGAACTCGGGGACTTGACCTGACGTTAAGGAAAATATATCCACTTAACTCTGGTGGTAATTGTAACAATATTTAATAAGACTAGGTTTTCATGCCAAGCCGCAAATCCTTCTTGTATCAGATGCATATGTCATGCAGTGGACTCTTTAGATACTTATGCCAATACGATCGCCGAGCGTGGCGAATATTTGCAAATCCTCTTAATGGGAGATCATAGGCTGTTAAGGTATGATACGGAAAGATATTTATAGTATTTATTATCCTATCTTACCTTAAAGGCAAATGTTCCACTGCAGAACAACCGTCTCTTCCACAAGGAGGATTTGCCACAATCGCCACGCTCAGAAAGCGGCTTGGCGACGGCAGTCTCGGACTCCTCGCGTCTTAGACGCTGCAGCCCTCCATCGTCATCTCATTATTATCGGTCTGGTATCGCACGAGATGGTATCTCGCCGTCTGCGGGGTAGCCTTTAATTTTAGTTTTATGCTCCCGACGTTTCGAGGGCTTTACAGCACCCGTGGTCACACTGACTGCGGTGTCAGACCTCCTGATGTCACAATTAACTCGGGCTAGCTTCAGCCTTTAATTATTCATTTTGGTCCGATCTACGCAGTCGAAATTTTGAGAACGAAGAAAGGTCGAACAGCACGAATTGTTTAATGTTTGAGTAAAACGGAATGCGCGCTCATGCAATGTATCCGAACCATACTTGAGGGTCCCGAAATATTCTTTAGATTATTTGGAGACCCCCTCAATAGGGATATTTACGTACCTCAAATCGTAACAATCAACAATCGGTCGATTGGTATTGTGTTGAGATATCTAATTGTTTTTAGTTGTGCGCCTTGTGATCGCCAAGGCGTTCCCTGTTGTTGATATGTGAAGCCCGCCAACCCGCACTGGAGCAGCGTGGCGGGAACTTCCCGGCTCAAAACCTCTCAGATATTTGAGAAGACGTATGCTAAGCAGTAAGCACTAACAGGCTGTTACTTTACATTTTAACTAAATAAAATTACTTTTAAATATTGATATTGACTAGAGTGTTTTATTTGCCTTGATCTTTTCGGGCAAATAAAACGTTCAGCTGTTCAGGTTTCGGGGACCAGGTATTCGTGAAGGTATATTATATTGTTTTATACTTATAGTATCATGAAGTGTGCAATCTTGCAACAGTTTAAAAAAAAAGGTATATGTTTTTCAAGATGGCTATTTGCGATAATGTTTTAGTTTTTCTGGCGTAGCGTAGCGTAGCATAGCATAGCACAGTCGCGTGCACACTGCCTCATTATACTATCTTATACACGTATATCGGATTTAAATTACTATATGAAGTATATATAAGTATATAATATAGTTTGTATATTTGTGAGAAGTGAAGTAGAATACTACGTCGACGTTCACTGTTCCAAAGTTTTATTCCAGATGAACTGTTATGGATTTTATTTAAAACCAATCTGTGCATGTGACTATGTCCGCGCGGACTACAAAATTTATGTGTTTTCAGTATTCAAGGTTGTTCACTAAGATTCCACCAAATAAGCAAATAATACAAGAAATTAACTGAAATATTTAATTTGATAAATTCGAAAACCACAGATGGATAGTTCAGTTCGAAGCGAAACCGGAGCGTTTCGCTTGTATTGAATTTATTCTATCCTTTCGAATGATACATGTAACGCATATTATTAATGAATGCAAGGCAAGCAATAAAAGTATAAGGCCTTAATTACGACCCAAAAATCGCCACACCGAGTCCACTGCGCAAAACAAGTAATTACTGTATTAACGCGCAATGCAAAGGACCGAGAAACGTTGCAAAAACAACTCCTCGTTTTTCCCTTTCGAAAAAAAAAAAGTTAGTCAGCGACGGCGGTGTCCGTTGCGGTGTTCAATTAGAACCCTAATTGCACTCACAATACGCTCCGATACACCGTGGCTGGTGGCTCCGTGCGGTGCAGAAGATCAAGTACAACGACCCAGTTCTGGCGAGATAACAGCGCGATATCGGCCCGCTGATATCTTCGGCACGACGCCGTATAAATCACCTACAGCGAGCACGCTGCACCCCGCGGTTTTACTCCACTCGCGAATTTCTAGAACGGTTCAGAACGACGAAGATCCGTATGCCGTAAGACAATCAATACTACTGTTTCTATTATTTACTAGACTACCGATCGTTTCTCGCTTCGTTAAAGTCCACAAATGAACTCAGAACTCGCGGAAAGTTTTGTCACAAAGCATGCATGCCTCCAGAGCCACCTGCATCCATCGACTTCCCAAACCGTCTCGTGTTGCCGAGGTTGCCATCAGTTCTGCGAGCTATGCGGCCGGTTAAGGCTATATCTATTACCCAGCCTAGTTCCGCCGGATATCATGGTTGCAGATGCTATCACGAAGAGAAACGTCGAGTACAGCCTTGGTTGGGTATTAGTCTATGACATAATATATTATATATTATATTGTCTGGGTTATTCTATATTCATGGGTGAATGTAAGTACATGGGACTGTTTAAGGAGGTTTAAGCTAATTAATATAATATATTGTAATTGATGATTGTAAAGTTTTTTTTTAAATTTACTTAAGCCTATGTTTATGAAGAGTAACGATTTATTTATTTAATCTTTATTCATTCCTTTATACAAAAGGTAACAAAAGCGGACTCAATGCCTATAGGCATTCTCTACCAGTCAAACCTAAGGTTTGGTAAAATTTTCAACAAAGTTTTCGAGATTACTACCGATACATAATTAACGAGATAGATAATTAACGTTAAGTAAACTCTGTCTCTTTTATTTACGTCGATACTCGGACACTTGTTATTTCGCTAGTACTATGGCCCTTGGCCGTTTTGGTGAAATAGGTTTTCGTGTACAACAAAACAATCATATCTAAATATTAAATGACACACATAATAATATTCTTCCATTATCTGTGGACGGTTCAAGAAAATCTCGGACCTCTGCTTAGTCGGTGCATTTACAACAAAATAGCTTTCTGGGGCAATAGGCCGATTTCGCCCCGGTGAAGTCGGCCAGAGCGATAACACAGCACGGCCATGAGCGAAGGTAACTCATGGCGTATTATACTGCCGCCATCGCCAATTCGTCCGCCAAACCAATAAGTTGGCAGTAGACGGTCACAGACCATACAAAATATAAACGGAACTTGTTTGAACTTTTTCTTTTTACTCTCTGGTCGATTCGAGACCAGGGTATATTGCGTAACTATGAATGGTAATCGTAACAGCTATAGGCTTCAATTTGAAATTACGACGCAGTTGATAGTTTAACCGATTACGTCGTATAGACATACAAAGCTTCGAACAAAAGAGACAAGTCTCTACAACGCTCTGCTGTCCAACTAGCAGATGCTAACAGCACGAACATGACCAGGCGGCAGATACCAACATGGTAACAATGATTGCGCCCGCGCAGACACAGGGGCGCCTAATAGTGGGTACCTCCCGTATGTATTCTAACACCTGAGCTATGTGCGAAAGGAATTTAGCACATAAATCGGCTTCGAACTGAAACCCTCGTCGGCGCACACTGGCTGTCAGCCACGTAGCGAACGTGAAAAACGATTTGGATCGTTTAAATTCAAAACCGGCTCGCTGCGGCTTCGCACGCAAGATACGCACGAGTGATCTGTACGTATGCAATGCGAGCTCCCGCGTAGGGCAGCCGACTTCGGAGCACACAAAAAAACTGCCTACGGTTACGGTTAAACGTACCAGGATTGCCAACCAATCGATAACAATTTAAAACATTCGAAATGTAATAAATATGGTTGTCCTTCTAATAGAGTTCAACTATAGAAGTAAATTTCGCAGTTACTTCTAGAACTAGCCGCCTAAACACCTAAGAGTAAGAAGTACATTTTAAGACGTGGAAGAAGCGAGCAGCAACAATAGCCGCTGGGATAGGCTCGACCGGGGCAGTATCGCGACCTCACAGATTATCGCCGAGATATACAGGCGTCTTGTGCTTCTGCGTTTTGTTCGTTGAGGTAACCGGAGGGCCACTCCCTGCCCTCATCCTCCCTCCCATATCCCAAATATCGCACCTTCAGCCCCTCGGGTGTTGCAGATGCACGTGGGCGAAGGTAATCCCTTATCATCGGATGAGCAGTTTGCTTGTTTGTCCCCTTGCCCATGAAGACAAAAGTAGTTGGCAAGCGTAGAGGAACTTCGTAGTTCTCGTCTCGGCGAGGCCAACGGAAAGCCCACGCGATACTAGCTAAAGGAACTGCTTGTACTTGTCTGGGATTCCCGAAACCCGCAGCTCTCAGGCAGGCAGATACGTGAAGCATCCGGCGTTACGTTTTGCGCGACAACTCGATCAGCGCAGAGGTGGTGCAAGTCGCTCCAGCTTTACGGGTCGCCGTTTCGATTCCCGCATGGAACAAATATTTAAATGGCTAAATTCCAACGATATAAACGAAATCTTTGAATGGGCCTGTTTAAAAAAACGAATATCCGTGTTGTTGCGGATGATCTAACCTAAAGTAAAGTACTCCTAACCTAAAGTAAGTAAAAAAAAAAAATGTAATAATATGAAAACGCATTGAAATTGACGACTCGGTGGCGTAGTGGCTAAGCGTTTAGCTGGGGTCACAGGTTCGATTTCCGCACGGGATTAGTATTTGTATGTGTAAAGGTATAATAATAAGTAAAGTATGTGGTTAATTTGACATCGTGTGATTTACGCTATTGTAGAGAACCAATAAACCAGTCAGCTGCGCATTCCGGTGTTTGATTGACCCCTGTCCCTGGTTGTTACATACGACTATAAATAATTAGTTCCTATAGTGAAAAGTGACGTTTTTTTAAAAAAAAAGAACACTTAGAAGTTTAGAAGTTATAAGCGAACACGCAGACAAACGCGGATTGATACTTTACTTCAACTATTTAAAGATAAATATTTCAAAACGGCTAAAACTCGGCATTTAAAGTAAAGTAAATTCAACTAGTTCGATCATAACAAATTAACTTCGCTCCCCGTTTGTCCTTAACGCGAACAAAATCCTCGCAACACCACTTCCGCCTTTCCACTGCACAGTTTCGGTGAAACTACAAGCTCGACCTCGGACCTTCGCACACTTGAAGATCGCAGCCCGTGAGACACGTACGCACGTCCACACCCACATCGATACCACCACCGCTGAAATGTTTGTGAGTTTGTTCGTTGATCACAATTACAAACCTCTGAAACTCTTCACTAACAATAATGCCACGCCGTTCCACCCACACCCACACAGACGGAGAAAGCTTCATGGGGGGAAAAGGTTTCATAGGACGTAAGATCTGCTCGTCGACGTCTGAACAAGAATTCTAAACTCTACACGTACAAAGCCTTTACTATATCTGCATAGGAACCGTGGTAGTTGGTGACGAGTGACCCGGTGCCGGCACCACTAAAACTAATTGTAATTTTAGTGCTAAATTCAGAACGTGCTCGGGGGCGAGGTAATACATCATGAGGAAACTTGTCTATGACCCGCGAACCTAGATTCAATTTGAGATGAGTCCTATGCCTGGCGGTGTAACTTTTATAGGCTGTTACTGTACTTTCTTTAATATCTTTGTATCTTTATGTAAAAAAAAAAAACATTTATCCACTGTGTGATCGCGTTAAATCTTCAAACCCATCACATTAAGCCCTAAAGATGCACCAGAAAAGCCTTTTTAAAAATGTACCTCTGGAGTCTAAGGCTCGCCTTCGTCTTATACAAAGCAGAATTCTGCAGAGTACGTAGCGCGGACATAAAAGCATCAGCTAGTATATTGCAAAATACGCGTGTTATCGGGGTTACGTGGCTCCCCGCTCGGTCGGCGTGGGGCCCGCACTGGTCCGCCGCAATCCCACCCCCACTCCGGACCGACTCGGTAAAAGGACACCTGTGCGCTACATTATAATTCATGGACACGTCGAATTTTAAATGCGCGCTAAAATGGATTGATTCGTAATTTATTGAAACGCTCATTCCATTAAACGCATGCCTGGAGGCTAACACGAAGTGAATATCATAAAAAGATTATATTTACGCATCTAGTTCTTACATCAGCCCATTTTAATCAACTGCTGAAGATAGGCCTCTCCAAGAAAGCACCAGTTAAAGATGGCGTATATTTCGTGGTCAGACCCTAGCACCCACACTCACCACGCTGGTCATTTGTTGTCTAACTGCAGGTGAGGTTGGCATTCGAAGAGAGAGGTGGTACATTCCCCCCTTAAACACTTCGGTATATACGCAACAGTCTATTATGTTATTAGGTCGTACTGCACCAAAAGAAGTTGTAGAGTAACCTTAAAAGTAATCGAATTTTTTTCTCACCATAAAAGCCAGAATACACCTGCTAGGTAACAAACGAGGCAGACAGAGAGAGACAGAACAATGTGGCGGTTGACTCAGCATGGTGAGTGTGGAGAAACGCTCCAAGGAATGCAGTCTTTTGTTGACACTTTCTAGAAGTAGTCCACATTCGAGGGATAACCATCAAATGTTCATCAACTCTAAGGTCGTGGGAACTTGAGGATATCAATAGCAAGGGAGTATAGTGGGAATGTAGGCCGCACTGCATTTATCAACTGTTGCCGTGGCAAGCGAATAATTTTATACTGCATAATTATGTCCAACAGATGACTTGTTAATTATGCATGTGTGGACAAAGAGTCGACGGTAAAACAAATGAATCATAGAGGGATACAGTAAGTTTATGGTTTGGACATGGGCGAGGAAAAATAACAGCACGTTACCGAATCGAATACGCTGACAAACCGGTAAAGCTGGACTTTGGTGGGAGCTGGAGCTGAAGAGGCCATGCAAACTAGTTTAAGTCTTGTTTGTAACAGAAAATGCAACGCCTTTGTTTGCGTATAGCGACATCTTTAGAAAACTGTTTAAACTAGTTAGGCAATTCACATACACCTTCGTTTAACCATTCTCGTGCGAGCCTTATCAGGGCTTATGACACGTGAAGGGTTCAACACAACGACTATTCAGCTAATAGAGGGCAGTCCGATGTCAAACAAAATTACATTGCCGATATAAATTGAGCATCAGTCATCACGCAATAGAGGCTTCAATTTTTATTGATTACTAGTACTTTGACAAAAAAAAAGAATTCCTACGGACTTTAAAAATACTTTTAATGAGCCTCTCGAGCTTTCAAAACAGACTGCAAAACAAACAAATGCAGGTTGATTGCATTATGCAATTGTAAATAAAAACACAAAATAGATGAGACAGTCTGTGATTTTTTTTTGCTTCACTGCAGCATTTTTTTTCACTTTTTCGCTTTACTTTAACGGAGACACCACCAACATTTTTTTACCTTTCGGTACATCACTAGCTCGCGAATTTTGGACGTCGCTTTGACATGAAATTCGTAAGTGAATCAGGTAGCAACTCATATGTTGAAGCCCACTGCTGAACATAGAAAAAACAAATCGCCTCTCGAAGAAACCACCAACATAAGGGCTATTATCTATGAAAAATAAGTATGTAAGTTCATTTAATAATTTCTTGTCATCATTATGTGAACCAGTGCGGACTAGAAATCGCAAATATCATTCGCTGCGTAGGTCACGTGACGAAGCGCGCTGGATTAACAACAGCTTTGAGCTTCTAGAGATCGTGATCTCATTCCTACGTAAGGCAAAATTTCCACTAAAAAGAACTTGAGGAAGCGCCGAGATGTTAAAACAGGCAAACAAAAAGTTGTTACGAACGGAGATTTAGAAAAAGCCTAATCTAAATTTCGTACATGCATCCACAGACAATTTGAACAGAGTTTAAAATAAATACTTTAATGTATAATATTAAATCCAAGAACCAGGCACACCACTGCAATACCACAAGATATTGCGAGCTCATTCTGCGTAGATCGGACCAAAAATTAATAATTAGAAAGCTGACGGTCGCCGGGTTAGCTAATTAACATCGGGACTTAAAACACCTCAGTGCCTCCGCAAGAACGTTCAAATTAAACGCTATGAAATACGAATATAATCATTTCATTTCAGATGTACTTAATGATGGAACGCGTGGCCTATTACACCGGCTCATGCAGCATAGGAAACTCAATGGCTCCGACTTAACGCTGGAGGTTCACGTGTGAAGCCCACTTCCCGTGTTTCCCATTACTGGGCCACGTGTTACAGCTAATAGATATCTGAACAACATAAATTCAGTACATTGCTAGTATTTTGTATATCTGTATACATTTGATTGCCACAATATCACACATGTTTCCATGCGAAGCGTGTACGGTTCACTGGGTAAAAGCATAAACTATAAACTATCATATTAATATTATTAATGCCGACTGTCTGACTGTAACGTTTTCACAGCTAAACCAATAAATCAATTTGGATGAAATTTTATTATGAAGATAACTTGAACCGCGGCGAAGCACGAAGGTTTACTTTTAACCCGGATAAACCGCGAAGAAATTGTCCACGCGGGAAAAGTCGAGTGCGAAAGCCAGTTTAAAAAAACAGTAAACTGTTAGTAATGAAGCGGCAAGTCTATAACCCTTCACTTAAAGTCGTACGTTGAAAGATTGAATTCCTTATTTTTACATATTCGTTTATTCATTCACATATGGAAATACTTAATGTAAAAACATAATTCAAAAAATCAAATTGACTCATCGATATCGAATTTGTATTCAGCAATATTAAAAATTCCGAATAACAAATTGTATTCCTGAGGCACATAAAACAATCTATACAAATTTGATGCATCTCACGAGGTGAGGTCTTCACTCGGAGGTCTTAGGGTAATATACATAAGAATTATTTTCTACATAATGTGGAAGTGGATATGCAAATGACATGGCGTTTAATTGTACGGCGCGCAATCATCGAAATGCTGGGTGCAACCTTGAATATGTAAACATAGAAGGCACAGCTTTTAGTGCGGCCGCAACGCCCGTAAGGTTGCACATATTTTATATATTCATGTAGTTTCCCTGATGCCGACATAGAGGGAGCCACAGCAAACGTCTTAACAAATAGCCGCATCAATCTATACATTTTTATTTCATTGTTACATTGAAGTCATTAGGGTAAAAAGACCAATTCAATGTTTCTGTTGTAATTAATTATTATCAAAATTATTAATTACATCTGAAACTTATTTATTTTGAGTGCTTATGAATTGGATTTTTTTTTATTAATAACAGTCAACCGCAATTGATGAATAAAGAACTCAAATTCACAAATGTTGAGCGGACACTTTGTTTATTGGGTGACGCTGCTTCATTTAAAGGACTTTTCTGTATTTTCACACTATGGATATTGACGAAAATATAACTTTAAAATGATGTTTTAATTTTTTTTTGATTAGTGTCGTTTACTTAATTATGCAGTGTAGCCCCAAAATCAAAGACTGAAAAAGGTCTTGTTTATGTATTTACTTATATTACACAGTAACAATATCATATTAAACTTTCATTCTGAGTTTTGTCAAGAATATTTAATTTGTCAAAATATTCTATTTTAGACACAAGACTATTAAAATATTAAACTGAAACGGGTGTTACTTTGCGCAAATCTATTACCTATTATAAAGATGTTGGAAAACATTACTTTGCACAATTGCATGTCACCTAGTGTCGAGGGTGATAGTTGTTGTGAAGGAGGTCACTTCTTCTCTTTGGACTAGGTAATATGATGCCATTTTATTATTATTATTTATTTGTAAATCGTGAAGTTTTTTTTTAAAAAAAATTGGTCATATCACAATAAATTAAAAAAAAAGTATTCTAGTTATTGACAATGATTAACAAAGCAGCTTGAAAAACTACATTTCCATAGTGAATATTAATGTCTATTGAATGTACTACACTGCGTGTATACTTGATAGAGGATTGCCGAGAGTCAGAGGCCAGAGGTCAATGTCTAGCGAGTCCATTTGGCTCTGTTAGTGCTGGGAAGCAGGTTTCGTGTTGGTTTCATTTTATTATTAAATTAATTATTCATTTACGTTTAACACCAGGATATAGAATTTATAGATGAAAACAATATTTAGAAAGAAACTTAAGTTTTTGATACCATAGCTGACAAAATTAAATAAAAGATAATTATAATTAAAAAAATAGTGAAATTAATCATTTTTTTGTTACCAGGCAACATTACTGGTGCTACAGTGTTTGCATCGAAAGGGTCTGCGCACAGCATAACTCACATACAACACTGATTTTCAGTGAAGCCAATGTTCCAACTTAAGCCGATAGTGCCTGGATAAATTATAGTTAAAAATATATATCTAAATTTGAAAACATCTACACGGTCTAAAGTGATAAATTGAACATAGGCCCATTAGGTATAATTTGTATCAAGACAGTACAGTATAATATTGGTTAATATAATTATTTGTATTCCCACCAGTTTCAGATATAAAAGAATGACAGATAAAGTGTTAGATACAGAAAATTATGAGTATAATTTGCAACCAGAATGCAGGTAATATAAAAAAAGTTTACACTGCTTTTGTAAGCTCAAGAACCGGGACATATACTTAGCTTTATAACTATTGTCTCAATACTTTGATGGGTTATTTTTATAACTACCCCGGAATGTAGCTGAATAGTAGGAGCGAAAGACAAACTTGCTGCAGTCTTTACTTCATTTTGGTCTTTATATGAAATATGTACAATTACAGAACCTGTGTATGCTTTCAGCACTGCAGATACTGGGAAAATGCGTGTTTAGTCTTAGTATCTTAAATACACCTAGGCTGTGCTGCCTGCCAATGCCATGCATGCCAATCACGGAAAACCGAGAAGATAAACCTTGGCACACTAAAACAAACTAAAAATTGGTGGTCTCTCAACAAAAAATTACTGATAACTTGTTCTTTTTTTTCTAATAGAATCCAAAACTTGCATGTGCATATTGGTTTATAATAATCTGTCATTCAGAGTAAATCTTTGCTATACCCCTGGAAAACCTACATAAACAATTACAAAATATTGTTCACCTATTACATCATGTACCCAATAATATGCTACTTATCTATATATAACATAGAACCAGCTGAGAAAGTAAATTTTTATGTCTAATATCTGTAACCAGAGGCGTCTTAACATTTTTCGGAAAGTAAAATAAACTGTTACTCAAAGGGGAATATAAGAACATCTCAAGGTCTCGAAGAGATGATAGAATAATAACACCAAATATGCCAGAATCACATCTAAATAATCCAACTAGTGATGGTCAGCATTAGTTAAGGAGTTATGTGCTTATACTTTCAAATAATTTTGCCAATACCTTACCTCAGCAGTCTGTAACCTCTCCCATAAGGAGGATTTCCCTTAATCGCCATGCTCGGCTTACGGATCGGTGATCGTAGTACCATACGTCTTGCACCTTAGATGCTGCTGCCTGTCATAATTTAAAGTGAAAATGGTGATGTTAATCACATTGTTAAATAAGTTCTTCAACTTTGCGATGCTAAATACAATCATTCAATGGTTATCTACTAACCTACATAAAGTTGGAAAAATTAATGCTTAATTGGAAAGCCATGTTGAAATATATTAAAAAATATATGTAATTCTTGACATGCTGCAACAATAGAAATTGTAAAGTTATGACATGTGAAGAGTTATGTTACACAGCTTACAAATAGCATTCCAAATACTGTTGGGGACTTAGCTCATATCTAAGAAGCGCCATAACTTGCAGTACTCACAAGGCAGTTGACTCTTAATTTCCATAATGTGCCAAGCAGGTGGTACCCTATGTGATGCTGCTGCCCCAAACCAGGCTGACAGCTTTGGATCAGATGCAGAGAATGTTTGATGACATTTCCAAAAGTTGGTTCTATTAGGTTAAACAAATTATAATAAAACTCCCAACCATATGTTTCAATAAGAAATCACATTATGGAACTAACGGTTGGTGCATCTGATGATGGTTACAACAGCCCATGTTGAAGGAGATTATGGATTCATTCTAACCCTAAAGCTCCACACAGTCTGAAATTATACTGGCATACCAAGTCAGTACCTACCAACCTTTCCAACTGGAATACAACAGTGTTAGCACTGCTTCTTAGTGGCACAAAGAGGTAGTGGTAGGCCCTGAAGCTCCTACTGGAGAAGGAGCCTACCACCTAATAAGGAGGAAAGCATACTGCAATGAGTGTTTAAAGTTTGTGTTTTCCAACCATGTGTCCAAATGGTAATAGAAATTATTATTATAGTGTTTTATGTAGAAAAACACCCTATAATGGAGATGAAGAGGCATTAGCGAACTAAAACCTTTGCCCCTATTTTGTATGATGCAAACAAACATACAAAAAAGGAGCAAGGTAATAGAAGTAGTAACCTAAAATATTGTGCTTAAATAAGTTTTTAGAGCAGGCATTTCACTTCAATAAATTATTCATAATAAATGATCCAAGCACATTGTTTATTTAGTATTTTATAGCCCTATTAACATAAAAGTGACAACTACCTGTCAATTTCAATGATTGAATAAGTTTATATGTCACTATAATCCAAACATTAATGTTATTGTTTGGGTTGATTTATGAAAGAATATTCCAGATCACAAAATTGTGTATTTATAAGATTTGCAACAATTGGCATATCATGTTTGTAACATAACCTGTAAATCAAATAGCATCAGGAATGAAGATCAAACACTATGATGTGATATAAAAGGTAACAGAGTGTATTATTATTGTCTCTTAGTGGCCAATAGGACAGCAAATAGTGAGCTTAGATAACAGATCTGAAATCTAGCATTGTAAGTAATTATATTACTAAATGCAATTATACCTAGAAAACTGTGTGACAGATATTGTTTTGAATTTTGTTTTTAATTGAACATAAATCAAGATTCTATATGAATTTGTATGTTTAGGCAAACAACACAAGAAATAACTTAAGAATTACTGTTTATCATAAAGTATAAATTGAACAAATTCTTTGAATGTAATTAAATAATGGACTACTAAGAAATTTCCAAATGGAAATGAATATCACCTGAGCATGAGTGCAGCTTCTTCACACGGACCGCGGTCACACCGAGCTTCCACTTTTCCCACTGTCAAGTAGTACAGCACCAAACGATGCAATCACATTAAACATTCAACAAAACTGCTAAGTGCCCAATGACATCCAGTCCAGAAATACTTTTGCATTCAATAATTGGCACAACACAAGACACAGGGCTGAGACTTGGGACTGCCACTCACTCAGCCACTCTCCTTAAGTCCACAACACATCTTGGGACACACACTTAGCACTGAAATCGGACACACATTACTTTTAGAATAATTTTTGTATTCATTTTGGCGTCCATTATAGTTTTAACTTGTGATTATGGCACAAATCACAACCTAACCTCAAAACGCATACATTAATGTAATATTTGACAATCACAGATGTTTTTTATTACAAAAATATCGTTACGACAACAAACGACACTCGTGCGCTCCGAAATTTGACAAAGAATGCAAGAGCTGGTAGTTTCGTGCCTGCGGTATAGATTTGTGGGCAAAATGCTTTGTTTGAGTAGTTAGGTAGTTACAGCCTTCGTTGCACTATAGATAGGTAGGCGTGTACGTAAGTATGTGTAGTGCACGGCGTATATGCACCTAGCCATAATTCACTCGGCGATTCGAGAGCGCCAGCGAGCGCGAGGACTGACGGCGCTCCTCTCGCGCCGCCCGAAACAAAGGGCGGCGCGACAGGTTTCCTGTGACCCCACAAAAACTGTAAACACGATTCTAATTTATGAGGCACCGAACGAGTTATTCATTCACGGTGCTCTCGCGGCTTTGCGCTCCGAGCGAAGCGGAGGCGGTCACGCTCGGGTGCCGCGCTGCAAGATCGCTATCGGCGGCGGCGCCTTCGCGAGCCGACGTCGCCGTGTCCTCGCGCCCGCGGACGACGCGGCCGCTCCGAAATGGCGCAACGCAACGGAGGCCGTGACGCCGCACGAGCGAGAGAATGTCGTCTCCGCGCGGGAGCGAGAAACGAGCACACACGAAACGTTTCGCAACTGCGGATGGGCTCGCGGGTACCAAAATAATCCACCGCGTAAGTACGCGGGCGGAGCGCCACGGCGGCACGAGGCTGCAGACACGATACTCACGGCCTGGCCGTCCGCAGAGGGTCGGCGGCGGCGTCCATGGCGCGCCCAGGCCCTGGCCGCAGCCGGGCTCCGGGCCGTCAACCGAACGACGCAACACTCTTTTCGATCTCACTCGGAACGCTCCGAGAAACACTGTCGCACCATTTTGACGACACTACACATCGACCGCGGCGTTTCAATACGCGTATAAACACTCCGCGAACGGTGTTTTGTTACATCGGTTGACTTTTCTTTGAAAAATCAATATACATTTTCCCAGAGTTAGATACGAACGAGTGGATGTCCAGCGCAGGTTATGTGCGTGAAGTTTGCAAGCTTTTTTAGCGCACCGGTGTTACCAACAAGTTTTTGCTCATTTTTTTGTTTGTGTGTTGTGATTTTTTTAGTGATTTGTGATGCACTTCGGGTTAGTTTGCGCAGCTTGGGTCTCTCATAATACTCGCATGCGCGCACAGTGGCGCCACCCCAGTGCCATTCATTTTCGTTCAGAAGCGCTAAAATTAAATTTTTGTATAAATCGCTTTCGACCTGTTTTATTTTACTACGCTATTAATATTAGTTATTAATATATTCACTACATTAAGGACCGTCCTTCGTAGCATTCATTGTGAGAGGCCTATGTTCAGCAGTGGACTTGTGAATTTTGAAAGATGGGAATAAAGTAAATCCAGAATTTATAATTTACTATATATTTATTATTATAATATAATTTATTTATTATAATTACACATATTATAATATTTCTCTTTTTTTAAAAAACAAAATATTAAATAAGAAGTGTATACAAATTAATTTTACACATAATTATAAAAAAATCGCCTCGTCTGTGTCGATAACGCGTTTCAGGGTTAAGTTGGAGGAGTTGAATCTCACTTTAAACATAAAAAGTGAAGAGATCACACCTCCACTTAATCCTTCACGCTATACTTTCGAGTCGGTCTTGTGGATGGACGTTGTCACGTTGTTCACGCGGCGTGTAGTAGGGGGCTCCACGCGTGAGCTGGAAAGATAGATCTGGCAGCGTTCCACATTAAACTGTCAAGATCCCCTGTCCAACTCAGACGTGGAGCCGTGGTCGAACTGCTCACCAACTGCAAAACAAATTGAGAACAATAAACGACATGAACGATGCCTACGTATTTGCAATGTGTGACAATCGCCGTGCACGCCCGCGCCGCTTGCTATCACCGCATGAAAAGGTGCGGTTAACGTTCTCTGATAAGAGCACCGCTTTTCCCCTCGTGTCAGCGGCCCTGTGTCGTTCGTGAATGCATTAGCTATTTAATCAAAATTGTAAGATGCGACGTAGTTTTGGTGCTTTATTAAGAGCAAACCACATGGTGTAGGCCATACGTGCCATTGAATCGCCATACGATCATTAAAAATTACGTAATCGCTTTCAAACTGTGACACTATTTAACGTTAAGCTGGTTTACGCAAACAATAGTATAACAAGTCTTTATTGAGTATTATTAAAACGGTACAAGTACAACTAAATAAGACCACGTCATCGATTCGTGTTACTAACCGGGAAAAGCGAATACTTGCAACACGTGTAAATGTGTAGATAAATATAAAAACTTTGCTGCAGACACCACAAGTTACCATGAAGCTGAAACCTTCAACGCCAGTCCCTGGGCAGGTCACACAACGCGTAGCCACAGTCAATGGTAATCACAGCGAACTCCGATAGAGAGCCGATCGATCGATGGGCCCATATTTATACACTCGATGATATCTTGAGATACGATATCGGGGTACTGGCATGAGGTACGAATGTCCACCATGATCGTTGATAAGATTCAACGATCCGGGGAATCGATTGGTCCCCGTCACCGGTATCTGCCGCGCAAACACTCCACTCCGCCAATCAGTAATATATCGATGATAAGCCGTTCAGTGTGACGATTTTGGGGCTCCGCCGCGGGCTGAGTAGGGCTCCCGCGGCCGCCGGCGCTCCGCAGTCGACCGGGGCCGTCGCCTCCGACACGCTATCTGCCCACAGCGGCCCCTTCATAGTGACGAGATGTTTACTGTGGAGATACACATTTATGACGTTATATCTCGTTGGCAATAGATAATTCTACAATATTCTCATTTGCATAAAGCGTAGTAAGGTATTGAAATTTCAGAGCCGAAAGTAATTAATTCAGTTTCTGTATATT
Source organism: Bhutanitis thaidina (assembly GCA_029286595.1). Lineage (NCBI taxonomy): Eukaryota > Metazoa > Arthropoda > Insecta > Lepidoptera > Papilionidae > Bhutanitis > Bhutanitis thaidina. Next base: position 145,193 of record JAGSMS010000023.1, on the reverse strand, counting down.
TATATACGACTACTACACTATATACTGTGCAATATTTTCGATACAATGACATTTTTTCAAGAGTTTAGTGGCAGAGAGAGCGGTAAAGCATTAAACAGACTTTTGTTACCCTTTTAATTTACATTACAAAGCCTATGTCCTAACTTACTTATTATAATTGTTAAAATTCATTATGAAACAGGTCTATGAAATAATAAAATTCCTTTTTTACATTATGCAAATGGCTGTGCTCTTGGGTTTAATTAGGCAGTCCGTACCGTGCTATGTACACCTTCATTAGAATATTCGTAGGCATTGCGTTAGTGCGCGGAAGAATTTCGACATGACAGATAAGGTGGCGAAGGCGCGTATCAAACGGTGTCATTTGATAAGGCACGAGGTGCGCTTGCGGGAATACTTATAGACAGGTGTATTATGCGGGCTCGTGGAACTGAATATGCCTATGACGATTTTAATTTGGAAGAGTCACGCTACGGCTTGGTAGTGACTGTGGCGAGCGAAGGAGGACCTCGGTACGATTACGCTTCCATAACAGCTTATGTTGGCAGCATAACCTTCCGTACCATACCATAGTGATTGGCTGTGTGATAAAAACCGAAGAATAATATTTTAATAACGTACATCGTACTCCTCAGGGTGTGACACCTACACTATAATTCGCCGATGGATTTATCTATTTATTTAGTAAGAAGCCAACATGATATGCCCATTGATAATATAGGAAACTAATGTTTAGTTGGTAAACTTCGCATGTAAAAATAAATTAACGCACAATAAAGATAGAACAAAAAGGAAAACAAAATTCATCTATGCGATACTGCAACCACATTGCTGGAATATGTTCGTTTGTCAGCTTTATTTAATCAATAAAATGTTGCACATACAATTATATAGATTTTTTGGGCTGTGTTTTGAATATAGGGTATTTTCGGGTGGGGCGCTACAAAGATTATGTTCGTCTTCTTTAGTTAACGCTTACTTACTCTATGAGCCCTTCGATCTTAAAACAATATAAGGTTCTAACTAACGAGAACGATTCTGTAAGTTTTGTTGAGTAAGTGTGAAAGTACGATATGATATTTTTTGTCGAATTCATTAGGAATTCTAACTTTTACAGGACTACAAGGCAATTTGATCCTCTAATTCTAAGAGGTCAGCTGTTTTAGTACGAAACCTTTTCCAAAAAATCCAACAACACAACCGAACAATTTTCATTAAATTGTATCGATAATGAAAATTAATCACTAAAATTTATAGATCTCTGACCACCCCCGTATTAGGTATACGGTCGTGAGAGCTTATTTTTTTATTGACAGTGAATATAAAATCCAAATAGTAGTTCATTAAGTTTGTAAAGTTAGGTAATTTTAAAAAGTTTTTTACGAAACCTACAAATATTCATCTTACACTGATTTGCTAATCTCATGTTTGTCGGCTCGGTGGCGCAGTGGCTGCTCGTTCGCCCCCAGTGCCATGGATGGCGAGATGAGATTCGCACACAAATAATTTCTCCGGGTCCCAGACCAGTGTTTGTCTTAGTGAAATTTATGTATGTAAGTTATCTTCGCATCATGGAGAATAATATAAATATAACAAAGTATTTTAATCAAACTTCTATCATTGAATTTTATTTTTTTCTTCTACCAACAATTTATAAGTCGATTCTACATTATCCATGCTTCATGGTCCCTTATAACCTTAAAAAAATACATACCATTATATAATGTCGGGGCGGTCCATGGGGATCGGTTAATGTTTTGGAGACACAAGAATACAGCGTTCAGTGAAAGCAATCACGGCCGTCTCACGGGGAGAAGTCTGAGTAGTAACCGGAGGAGGGCGAAGGAGTCCGCGGAGGGTGTGCAGAAGGGCGCCGCAGGGGGGCGCGGGGTGCGCGGGAGAACGCCCCGCGGCCGTGAACTGCCGCCTCGGAAACTCTGCCGTATTGTGTTTACATTGAACTTTGTTATGTGGGTTAAAGTTAAGCCAGAGTTCAGCGGCGTGTGTGGCGCCGGTCGCGAAGTTGACTCGCAACTTTGTCGTATCGATTTTCATCTTCTGTTTATCAAATGTTTTCAAGGTTCCGCAACTTTAAATCGCGTGTTATGTGTGTCACGTCCGATGCGCGGGAACTTTTCGCGTTATTACTTTGACTTGTCAAACTTTTAAGGAATCAACTTTCCACCGTAGTCCTGCACTCTGTGGCGAAGCAATGCACTTCAGTGACCTCGATCCATTTCCACCTGCAGCTTATATTTGTCATTACATAAAATGTGAGGTGTGGTCATTCACAGGCAGAAGTTAAACACTGTTGTGTTCCGGTTCGTACGGTACAGAGAGACAGTATAATTACGGACTGCGTGACATACTATCTCGGTCCCGAGGGGTGACAACGCGTCTGGAACCTTCTTCTGTTGTTTGTAAATGTATATGGGCTGCAGTAGTCACTTACCATCCAGTGTACTGTTAGCTTGTTCGTCGACCACATGAAAGCACTTGCGTACTTGTTATGCCGGAATAAACCTACACTTTCACACGTGGTAGAGCCAAACGGCGGCTTTTGCTGATGCTCGAACGGATTGGTACCACGGCCTCGCAGAATACCGGCGTGAAGTAGAGGCATCTTGTGCTTCGGCGTTTCATTCGGTGAGTGACGTAACCGGATGCCCTCTTCCCCTTCCCCTCCTCCTACTCCATCCCATTTCCCAAATACCTTTAAAGGCCGGCAACGCACCTGCGGCACCTCTAGTGTTGCAGATGTACGTGGGCGGCGGTAATCACTTACCATCAGATGAACCGCTTGCTCGTCTGTCGCTTGTCTTTTTATTGAAAACACTCCTCTTGTCACAATAGCCTGTATCGAAACCCTTGGCGTTATTTCATCGACCGATGTTGTTCTGTGTTCACCCAGAGAGGAAAACCAAACTGGCTTATATAAAGTTTGGAATTAAAAAATTCTGAAACGATGAGATTTACCTCGAAATTATAATAAAATGGAAATTAAATTTGAATACTATGTTTATAATGCAACAATGGCGTTAAATAGTGTATTGTTTTCGTTTCGTAATTTAGAAATATACTCGTCTACAGAAGGTTAAATTGCACATTGTCGAAGAGGCTGGCAACAGTTACACAGCTAATTAAAACAATGATAGTTGAAGTTGTTGTCGAAGCCCATGTATTAATAACATGCTGACTAAATTGTATGATAAACCATACTTTGAGTACCGTAACAATTTCCTCATTGCGGCCACCGACCGCAGTCACCTCTTCCGTTTAATATCCGAGGCTGCTGTCTGCGCAGGATAATGCCGTAGGTAATTAGCTCAAATAGCTCACTAGCCGCGGTAGCCCAGCGGTCGGGGCGCTCGCTTTCGTAGTACTCGAATGACTTCGTTCCCCGGCACCGGCACCGCTAACTTTGGTATCAGAATTTTTTAAATGCTGACCTTACCACGTGCTCGGCGATGAAGTGAAACATCGTGTGCATGTCTGAGAAATAATAAAAAGTATTGTTTCCAGCCCGCACTGAAGCACGTCAAAAATATATATAATATATTTCAACGGAAGCCATCGCCCGGCAGTGGGCAGCGGCTATTATTCTTACTTCATTAGTTGGGGCACAATCTTGGACCCCTTAGGAGTAAGGAAGGTGGAGGTAGGATATCGTTTAAGCGCCTCGAGCCCATCACACTCAATTATAATTCGAATGAGATAACTTATTTTAAACTTTAAATTGCAATTGGATAACACTGGTTACCTTTTCATAGTTGTATTTGACCTTTGTAACTATTCAATAACTCGTAGAGCAAGTGCAAGATCAGAGTAAATCATATATGTACATTGACATGTACATGCCTGTCTTACGATTGCAGTCGTGTCCTGGCGCTAACGTAATAAGGACGGAGAGTAATAAAAAAATTGGTCTTGTGAAGACCCCCGGTCTGTACGGCGTTGCACTCTCTCGATTCGAAATTTTACTTTCATGTAGGACATTTCTTACTTTTTCTTCAGTGAGTCTTGGACATAAATAATATAGAGAATTACTTATATTTATAGTCTTCCTAATAGTAACAAACAAAAAAATGCATATATTTCAATAACCGGAAATTCGTTTCAGTGTAGATATAAATAATTAAAGTGAGAGTAAGTCAGTGACTTATATATAGTTAAAGTTGGTAATGGCGGATAATACCGTACAGCATAGCCCTGGTAGCCTAATAAAGCCCTGGTAGCCTAGTAGAGCCCTGGTAGCCTAGTAGAGCCGTGGAAGCCTAGTGGTCATGGCGCGTCGCTTTTGTTTTATAGAGCACTCGTGAGCTGGGTTAGATCTCAGTGCCGGCTTTTATAGTGCAAAATTATAGTGCTGAATTTACCACGTGCTCCGCGGTGTAGGAAAACGTCGAGAGGAATTCTGCATGTCTGAGAAATAATGTAAAACAAATTATTATGTGGACATGTGAAGTACTCCAACCCTCACTAGAGCGGCGGGTCGGACCCTTCCCGGCTCCAAAAGCCCTCTCAGATGCGTGTCTAAATATATCGCGTCTTGTACACTAAACGACTCTGGGATTCAATCTGTACTTGTGAATTATATAACATTAGAACACCGCACGGTCGGAGCAGTCATTGCAATCCTTAACTCTCAAAGTCACAAGTCAAACTGTCTTATTTCAGACAAACAAGTGCAGCACGTGCAGGCTATATTGACGTTTGGCGAATCCCTAAAATGTGTTATGTGTTGTAAAAAATAAAAAAATTTACGCGTGTCACTTAACATTCGATGAGGCGCCTATAGACCTCAACTTTCAGGGCCAGCACATCGCTCTATCGGCGATAGCGGCCGCACCTGAACCCATATTTCATCTTATCAAACGTTCGATAATTTTCACATGAAATTATTGAGGCCATGTTCGATAGCCTACAAGTTAAGATATCGTGCAAATGGGCGGTGACAGTTTTTTTTCTTCTTTTAATTCGTTGAATCGATCCAACCATACTCTTTACACGTTGCAGAGCAATGCCCAAAGTTGGATGTTGCATGACGAAACGGAATATGTCAGCTTAGATAGAGCCAAGCGGTGGCTTTTGTTTTTACCACGGTCTCACAGAATACCGGCGTGAAGCAGAGACATAAGACCGGCAATACTCGAACAAGAAACTCCTCTGGTGTTGCTGATGCACGAGGGCGTCGGTAATCACCTACCATCAGTTGACACGCTTTCGTTTGCCTCCATTCCCATAAAAAAAAAAATACCTAAATGTATATATTTGATAACCAAAGTGACTAGACTGATGAGTTCTGTTCGGCTAATGAGCTCATACTCTTAATACTTTTGAAATAAATAAAGATGGCGGGCGAGTGTGACACGAAAATTTAAAAAATCAAAGAACTCATATAATGAGTAGATAGCGATGAATATGTTTTAGGATTAGGCGTGCAATGGATGAGCTAATGTGCAATGAAGTACATTGCACTTGAACTGCAAACGACACTGGGCGACCGATAGATGGTGAAAAATTCATCAGAAAATACCGAACCTATATCCCATAGATTAATGTTAAAAAGCAGCTAAATGCGGTCGGCATAGCGATCGGCAACCCAGCATGGTCAGTTTGGGGAAACCTGTATATACCTGCGCCTACATGTTCTAGCGCTTTTAAGGAAAAGCTCGTTTCCAACAGTAACCTAATAAAGACTGATAATTAATTCCTTGGCGTTGACATATCAAGCGACGTTCAGTTCCGTGGTCACTTGGAGGGAAAGGCCAAATTGGCCTCTCAAAAGCTTGGTGTGCTCTGTAGAGCGGGACAGTATTTCATGCCGGTCCACCGTTTGCAACTTTATAAGGCGCAAGTTCGGCCCCACATGGAATACTGTTCTCATCTCTGGGCAGGGGCACCCCAGTGCCAACTCCTTCCATTTGACCGCATCCAACGTCGAGCGGCTCGAATTGTCGGCGACCAAGCTCTCTCTGATCGGCTTGATCCTTTGGCCTTGCGAAGAGATGTTGCTTCTCTTTGCATTTTTTACAAAATTTTCCACGGGGAATGTTCTGAGGAACTTTTCGGATTGATCCCAGCTGCTGAGTTTCACCATCGTACATCGCGACAGAATTCGAAGTTCCATCGATACCACCTAGATGGTTGGCATTCCACCACAGTGCGTTTTAATCGAAGTTTTCTGCCACGCACTTCGATTTTGTGGAATCAGCTGTCGCCAGCAGTATTTCCGAACAGTTACGACTTAGGGACCTTCAAGAAAAGAGCTTATTCCTTCCTTAAAGGCCGGCAGCGCATCTGTAGCTCCTCTGGTGTTGTGGATGTTCGTGGGCGTCGGTGATCACTTACCATCAGGTGAGCCGCACGCTCGTTTGCCCCCTTCTTCTATAAAAAAAAAAAAAAAATTTATAACTAGGAACTTTCCAGACGGCAAGTCTACGACCAAATGAAGCCTGTTCGTGTAACAATAGAATTTCAATTGTTTCAACATCGCGTCCGGGAAACTGCTTCATATCTTCTCTACATGTATACCTCAAAACCTCGAGAGCCAAGTACACAAACACGCACATGTTGCCAGTGATGACTTACGGAACCGAGACTTGGTCCTTCACTGCAGGACGAATTAGAAAAGTTGCTCAGCGCGCTATGGAAAGGGTTATGCTCGGTGTTTCTCTGAGCGATAGAGTCTGCAACGATGATATCCGCAGCAGAACTAGGGTAACCGACATAGTCACAAGGACCAGCAAGCTGAAGCGGCAATGGGCCGGCCACATAGCTCGCAGAACTGACAACCGTTGGGGAAATAAGGTTCTCGTATGGCAGCCACGTACAGACAAACGCAGTGTGGGACGACCCCCCGCAAGATGGAGTGACGACCTGCGCAGTGTTGCGGGAAGTCGATGGATGCAGGTGGCTAATTTAATAGAAGTTGTTCCAAAGCTCTCTTCAAATACGACTAACTTATCTCAACTTAACTTTACTTTTCTCGACATATTGAAACATCATCATTCATCATTTCAAGCCCACCCCTGAACATAGGCGGGAGGATAGATAATATTAATTAACAATAAATATTACTCTCTGACGAAATACGTACGCCACATAAACAAATGAATGTCACACACTATTTAAATAATTTTTATACTGTAACCTGACTCCCCGCCTCCCTCCCCCAACTTAACAAACCTTAAGGGCCGTCAACGCACCTGCAGTTCCTCTGGTGTTGCAGGTGTATGTGGGCGGAGGTAGTCACTCAAGCCTTTCCCTTTAAAAAAAACCTACAATTAAAGATGAAAGACACTCGCACCTAACCGAAACACAGCACGAAAACGTTACACTCATTCGACCATGAAATTTGACTCTTAATGCGTCCAAAAAAGTCACGTCACGCGTCACTTCAAAAATTCACAAAACTGAGTCATAATATTTATGAAATTAGATGTGCAGTAAGTATGTAGCACCAGTAGTGAACATTCACGTTAAAGCTGACAGAATCACACTGCAGCCAAATACTGTACACAGCCCAGAAATGCGCGCAGGGCGCAAAATACGACCGTAATGTCAAGGTCGATAATCTACTAAAATCTACATCGCGTTCAAAGTTAAACCTCTTCGGAGCAGTCATCGTTTCGACCATTATGGTATATAATTTCAATATTTATTTATTTAAAGCTTTATTGCTCCTTATTGCTCTAATGCCTTTTGCCACCCCCTGTCAGTCAACCCGGGGTGTGGTGAAATAATGCTATGGGTACTTTTAAAAATTTGTTTTATATTTTAGTAGAATAATTGGAACTTATTTATATTCATTTACACAAACAAATAGATATTAATCGATTTAATTATTATTATTAATACAGAATCACTGGTGCAATAAGATTTCTTTCGCCATTACTATCTTCCTAGTATAGGGGAAAGACTACAGTATGCCTTCTTATGCTTATATGCTAAAGGCTAATTATTTCCCGCAATGAACTACATTTGCCCAATTGTATGTCCTATTGCCAGCAGTGGACTTGTGACAAGCTGTAATGAATAGAAAAAAAATTGTTCGCCTACTACAATTTATTTCCACCACCCTCGCCACATTGCACTGATCAGAAAACCGAAACCAATGCATTTTTTGGAAGACATCGCCTTGTCCTAATTACAGGTAATGAAGTATTTTATTTATTTATTAAAGTTCATATACAAGAGAATGTATGTAGGCGGACTTAATGCCAGAAGCATCTGTCACAGGTAGACAGTGCCATGATTTATCTGCATTTATTGCTTAAAAAAATGCAATTTATCAATATATCATTTTCAAATAATTATTGCATATTCTTTTTCTTAAAAAAAAAAACAGAAATTCAGCGCAATAGTGGTTAAGCATCCAAAAGTAACAATCGATCTACAGATAATATAACGACTATAATCAACATAAAATCAGCGACATTGTCGTACGTGCGCTCTGTGCAATTCAGAGGAGGAAACCCAGCGCGGAACTGTGATTAGAAACAACTGTTTGAAATGCGAGCCAGCCGCACGTCACCCACGATGGTGGCTCGGCTTTATCTCGTTTTTTACACTTTATTTGTCGAAGGCGAACGATAAAGATAAAGATAAGTGGCAGCCGGCGTTATCGCGCTAAAAGAGCTCGCTTCAGGAAGTTTGCTGCTGCTTCTAATATGTAATTATAATAAATTTAGACAAATAATATGAAAGAGTAATCGGTAACTTTTGTTATATTGTCTGTCGATTTTATAACTTGTACTATTTGAATACTCGACTGTCTCTGCTTGTGGTGCAAGTGCGTACTCGCATATGAATATTTTTCAACAACCTGCTGCACCTTTTACATTTAAATATCCTGAATGTTATCTTAACAAGCTAGAAACAATCCACTGCAGGACATAGGACTCTCACACAAGGAGGATTTGTCACAATCGCCAGGCTCGGGAAGCGGATGGCCGACCACAGCAGCGGACACCTCGCACTGTAGACGCTGCTGCCCGTCATCGTCCTGTCTCATTTTAGTCTGACATTTTTCGAGACAGAGTTATCCCGCCATCTGTATAAAAAATGTAACGTCTTAACGTTTTGTATGTACAGGAATGGGAGGATGTGTTTATGGATACGTAGTGTTAGTGTGTATATCTGTGGGTGGTGAATGTTTGTAAAAGGAAAGAGTGCTTGGTGAGACCGAAGCTATCTTTGGTCTCTCTGAGGAGTGAACGGGGGGGGGGGGGGTACTTTTTCGGGGCTCTGTCTCCTTCGGTGGGTACTGTCGGTGCGCAAAAATAAGAGCACGTTCTAGGATTGCCTTTTCTTGCTTGAGTCTTTTCTTTTAGAGAGATCTATTTATTAGAGTTTCCCCACTCCTCACGCCGCCCTCGATGCGAAACGTCCGCTGGAAGAGACTCCGTTGGTGTAAACCCGGCTAACTTACCAACGAGCGGGCGAAGGCCTGTGTGGTCGTGGTTTACTGGTTGGACAAAAGGTCGCAAGGTAGCGCCTTGCCCTCGGGGGATCCGCGAGGAGACGCCCGCGGTAGTGCTCGGTTCCTACCATTGTACTGCTTAGTTCATTATTTATTCTCTTCAATTCGGAGACTGTTCTTTCCCTACTGCAATCACCAATCAGTAAATACTTAGACTATAATTTGATTTACATTTGTACCAAAATGATGAAATCGGAGACGTTCAGAAAGAAGGCCCGGTCAAGAGTACTCTAAACTATCGAGCAAGTGGAAGAAGATTGTCTCTGCCTACCCCGTTGGGAACAAGGTGTGAATATATACATCCAAGCTTATCGTCACATTACACACAGAAGCTCTCGTTGAAAAGTTGATGATATCTTTCGTAACTTTTGTATTATGTTTTATTGACAAATGTGCAGTTCATTTTGTTTTATTCTAGAATACGGTATTTTCGTCATAATATTTTGATTTAGTATTTATTAACCCAAAATACCTCCACAACCTACAATACAACGCAGGAAATAGGAAATAACGTGCATAGGTGTTAAAGGTAGTCCCGAATGATATGAAATAAAATTTATTCACTAAAAATAGGGTATTCCATAAATCTTAAGTATTTTATATTTTGCTTCGGCTCATGTGAATTTTGTAATACATACGATTGTGTAATTTTTTAATTGTGCATAAAAACGAAAGAAAAGAAATGGAATGGAAAAATTGGATTCCGTAAGATCTTGTTGTTTGGGATATTTTTTCTTACATAGCCTAAATATAAACTTGTAAAATCCAAAGAGGATTTTCAAGTTTATATTTATTTCTCATTTGAATATCATGTCACTGTCACATACATAATATTTATGTAAATGTATTGACAGGGAAAAGCTAAAATGCTAATTACTTTAAATAATTCCCTAAGCGAATCACGAGTGCGCGAATTGTAATTAGCTCGCACCGCTCTTTTATGCGGTAAAAACAGTATTTGCATCAGCAGCATGTCCCCATAATAAATTTTGCTTTGAAAGTAAATAGAGTAAGTGTCTGTAATAGGACAAGCAGCTAAACACAGTTTTTTGGTACCCGACAGAATTCTACAAACAATTGTGCTCTCTAAAAATACTGTCCAATCAATAATCTCTCGGATTTGCAAAAGAACCTTTTTATTAGGTATCTGTTTTAAGTCTGGCAAATTTATGGCATTTAATTTTGTAAGTGTTAGGCTAAATTGTGGTGTTAAGCTAAAAAAGCTTAAGAAGACAATTAGCAACATCACTCAGATACTGACTTTTCTGCTTGACTTTGAAAATCGGTGAAATATCACCTGAAAATAATAGTATAATGTAATAAAATTAAGAAACAATAATGGCAGATCGCTTACATTAATTAGAAATAAAAATGAACTAAGAATGGATCCCTGTGTGTTGTCTGATGTGAATTGATTAAGTGCACAGTAGCAGATGTTATTTAATGAACCAACACTACACAATATCTTAATGCTGTTACTCATCACCAGCTACGATAGTCACATACGCCATCTATCGGTGCCAAATGGGATGAGTCAGGGTGTGGCAGATTTCCATATGCCGCTGTCACACATATTTAGTTGTATAATTAGAATAGAATCTTTATTATAATTAATTTAGGGTAACAACTATAAGAACACTGACTCTTAATCTAGTGATCTGTGTCTTGAAAACCAGTGTTTCCTCAGTGGTGTACAATTCCTTATTAAAGGATTAATTGAACCTGAGTATAAAAGAAACAATATTGAGCAGAGAAAAAACAAAATGTAGAGTGCAATGCAAAATTTAATTTAGATCTTTTGGTCAAAGTTAAACGTTCTCGTATACAGACGTACAATTTGTCCGAAATATGAAAAATTTCGAGGATAGTGTTCTCAATAATAATCGGTATTGGTACAACGCGGACGTTATTTATCATGTTGGGATACATTATTGTAGTCATGGTGCTAAGCCCCTTCAGCGATCCTGCGATAAGCACTATGTCATTGGAATATTTAACGTGAATGATATATTTGCTATTGACTTTAATATAAACTCTTTCAAGTTCAGTTTTTGAAATATGTAGCAGCGAAGAGTTTCGCGAATATGCCGGAAGCCTTTCTGGCATCGCTAGATGGACCGCACCGCACCACCGAATTTCAACTGAATCGAATTATCCGGACCGGCCATGCCGCTGTTTAAATTATATCTTCTACGGTGGCCACATAACCGCATTGGCGAGAAAACCCTTTTAATAAAAAACTGAACTGCTTTCTCATCAACATACGCCAGACAACATATTTTTAACGTGGTAGACCCAAGCGGCGGCTGTAGCTGCTGGTCTAATGGGCCGGCTCGACAGGGTTAATACCACGACCTAGAAGAATACCAGCGTGAAGTAGAAGCCTCTTGTGCTTCTGCATTTCATTCGGTGAGTGAGGTAACCGAAGGCTCACACCCTCAACACCCCATCCTCATCCTTCCTCCCATCTCCCATATACCCTTAAAGGCCGGCAACTCCCCTGTAGCACCTCTGGTGTTGCTCCTTTGTGGGCGACGGTAATCGCTCACCTGATGGGAACCGATTGCTCATTTCCCGCCTTTCATATAAAAGTAATATTAGACATGAAAGTAATGTTACTCCTCGGTCTTATATGCAATTTGGCGAAGAGTATGTATAGCCTTTTCTAAAATTGCCTTATAGAAGAATCTGGAAAGGAGTCGAAAAGTTTGCTTTCTAAACGATTTGTGATAATTCTAGAAAACAGCATGAAAACATTTAAACGAAGCAATATTTTGGGCGTTGCTTTGTCGCTTTTTTTGTAGAACGGTTCAACCACGCTTTCGCTCCTTTCGGCGTACCCGACGTGGATGACGTAATGAAACAGCATCTGAAGGACTACAAGTATATTGCAATCGCAATAAATATGCTCCTATTACTAGTCTTAAGGATTTGGGTACGACAATATTTTATGGATTTTCCGCCAAAATCCATTACCAGAGTTAGACAGCACGGTGCACTACATGGGGGTAAAAGTAAAGTTTTATTATAAGTATCTACTTATAATATCTAAACCAAAAAGAAAAAGATAGATGTTTTTCAAGCTACATAGACTTATTAACTATAACTATGTTAACGGAGAAGTTGTAGTGAAAGGAAACTTTACTTTGTTTTCAGAATTTATAATTTATCCAAAGTAAGTTCACCTTACAAATGTTGTTGTTCATTAATCAAAAGTTTGGCACAGTGTATGCCTCGCCTGCCTTCTCCGCCCACCCTCCAGTCTACTTTTGTATCTACTTAACTATACAAAGTTGAATGTATATTTGTTTTAGGTCTCTCAGAATGATGCTTTAGAAACTGGCAACACTGAATCCATAAAGTCAATATTGACAAATGGCTGAACTATGTTTTGTAGTCTATGAGTCTACATCTATAGCTTAGGAATTGCTAGCTTTATATTTTTATATGTCACTTTACGAAATAGAGTTTAAACATCGTTGACCGCACTCTAGCTGGACGTTATTATATTTAAAACATTAAAAAATGGATGCTATTTGCCGATTATGCTGTTCTACAAAATTCGTAAACAATTATATATTTGATGAAGAAAACGCACTGTTTTTAAAAATGTCTCTATACTTACCGATTAAGGTATAAAATTTACATTTACATCTTTCATTTATTTGAATGTTATTGGATTTTTTTGAGGATTTTTTATTTCGGCAGGTACTGAAGGACGATCTGCTTCCACAGAAGATTTGCAATAAGTGCAGTTGCAAAGTAAATGACTTCTACCAGTTTTGTAACGAAGCTATAGAGGCACAGTCAAGGTATGATCTATTTGGATAAGTTACATTTATGGTAAATTAGGCAAATCAAGGCAAATAGAAATTTTTTGATTTGCCTTTAAACCAACCTTGGTAAATAGTTAATGTTACCTAAATACTTTTGATTATTATTTCTTTAGAGCAGTAGAATGCGAGAATCGTTAACTCAATCAATACTCATGAGCAACAGATCAACACACGGTTCAAATGAATTTGTAGAGGCAGATTTTTAAATTCTAATCTGTGACTTGTCTTAGACAAGTGGTTCATTACACTAACCACAGATAAAAATCAAATTGAAGTTTCTCAATCAATGATAATGTTGAATTAATGGTGAGCTGTGAACCGCTAACTTTGCAATTGAGCAGCAGCTCATCAGCTCCGTTGCAGCATTCTGAATATTTGAATCGGCACTGTGCTGGATAACACACATCTAATGAAAACAGTTTTACAAATAGATTAGGGTATTGTAATTTTTGAATTTCACATATTTATTACTAAATGAAATTATTATTGAATATGGAATAAGTTGCAATCCCTTTGCAATGCTTGGCTTGTTTAACACACCCATGATAACACAGTATATGAGTGTCTGTGGTTCAAAACGTTTAAGAGGTTTCTGAATAAACAGGAATCATAGGTTATAAAAATTATTATAGTTTAATTTTTTACAAATACCAAAACTCACTGAAACCTATTGAAGAATCCTAATATGCTGGCACCCTCCTTATTTCGTTCACTTATAGGGGTTTCTCTCCCTCACATATTCCGTTCAGACACAAACACGCCACACCTCCATACACAAATCATACACATCTTTCCTACTTGTAAACTTTTAAGCACTACACATTAGTACTTGTTGGTTGAGTAATCTCGCTGACTTAACAACAGGCAATGAACCATGGTCATTGATGAGAGTACTTCTGCCGTGATGTGATGTGACATAGCAGAGGCCTATGTCACAATCAAAATGTTTTTGAAGCAAAACTCATATAACTACTAAAATAAACTTTGAAGACGAATAATTGTATAGCTTTCGATGGAAGCAAATTGTGATGGTTCCAACCAGCACTACATCAACTTCAATTTCGAATGACACATGCCATTGTGAAGATTGCTTTGTAGAGCATTAGGTCAGAGTGAACTCTGAAAATTCACAAAAAACATTTCAAATCGAGATGATATTTCAGACCAACATTGTCAGTATAACTATGTTTAAAGTACATACACAAGAACTAAAAGAAAAAAATAAAAAAAAAGCCTTTATTTTAAATACTTTCATTTTGTACATGACAATATTGGCGTCATACTGCAATAATTGCCACAGTTCTGGAACATTTAGTTCTCCAGTTTTTAAAAAAGGTTAAAGTATCTCCCCTTTGTTTTCCATCTTTGGGGTAGCAGTCTGTTATTTCTCTAGTTTGTTCCATTGCCATTTTAACATTAATTGTTTTTGGTGGTAAAATATTATTTCGAGGACATGTTTAAATTTGCCATTTCTCTTTGAAGCAGCATGGTAGAACTCTTACTTTCTATGTCACATTAGAGATTTTCGTTCGATTTCGAATATTTTAAAATCGTCGTAAACTATAATGAATTTTACATGACGTACGTAAAATATTATTTTGATCGGTGTGGACCCTTCCATCAAAACTCGCACACAAACATTGAGAGGAGACCTTTACCAGAAATATGACATTTACAAACAGTTACATTGATTTTTTTCGCCGGGTTGGTTCCCGGAGAATGTCGTGAGATTTTCAAGGCTTTTCCTCAGTCGTCTCTACGATACCCACGGAAAGAATTGGCTTGAAAGAGGAGGCTGATTTTTACACCTTCACCACCCGGCCACGCTACATTATAGACATTAATATTTAATATTCCTATAGGTCGTTTATTCCATAATAATTATGTCAAAACAAAACAGGTGATGCAACATATAACTATAAAAGGACCTATACATGCTCGAGACTATTTAACTACATAACTCGAGACGTATTAGCTCCATTTGTTCACTAAACCTACGAGGTTCAGGTCAAAGACCTTATCGACCGTCCGACCCGGCGTCCGACCCGGCGTCCGACCCGGCGTCCGCTGCTCGCGTTTCGAGTCGCCGACGCGCCGACAAAGAAATCCTGCGACGTCGCCGCTCTCGCGGAGGTCACTGAACTGTTACTCGTTACGAATGGCGCTTGCGTTTCGGTTGGATTATAAGGTTATTTGTTTTCGTTCAAATGTTTTTTTTATTTCTTTCGTCAAAATGTCCTCCACCATTTCCAAGCAATTATAAACACCAGCACCAAGAGCGTTTTCATTTAATGTCAATATCGACACATCCACTCTGTACATGTAATAACTATACCTACCTAAGTGACTTGGCTCAGGGGTCACGACTTCAATTGTGTGGTACGGGAGTAACTTGGGTTGAAATCCCGACGTAGTCCTATTTATAGTCATCATCAAAGATAGAGTATATTTACTGTGGTGTCGCGGGTTCGAGTCCTGCAAGGGTCAAGTATTTGTATGGACTACACGTAACTGTTCCAGGTCTGGAAGTTTGTCCACTGGGTGTGTAAACTGCCTGCGCGACACAGTAGAAATTCATACATTTTTTTAAAATGAATTTGTCTTGATCCTTACATTGAAGCATACAGCGTGCTGGTCGGTTATACTAAGTAGCAACTGGTGAACAGCCCACTGGGCCAGGGCCTCCTCTCAGTATGTAAGGGATATTTAGGGCCGGGAAGGGCCACTTGCGGGTTGGCTTACTTCATGTGTCCTCGTCAGATGCTTTTTTATTATTTCTCAGCCATGCAGGTTTCCACGCCATGTCATCCTTAACCGACAACGTGATAAATTCTCCACTTAAAATTACTATACATACATTCATACTTAACAATTTTATTGGTGCCGGCACCACCGGGGACCTAACTCGGGTCTATCGCGCCCTATTAGATTAAAGCAAGCGCCTAGCTACCTTACCTTAGCTCTTGGTTACCTCGGGGTCTCGTCGTTGATTATGGTTACTCATAATTTAGCCCTTTTTAAATATATCGCCAATCTGTCATGTCCGGCGTCCAGGGCGCCGCTGCACGACTCTGCCGCACTTAAATTCATTTGCTTCATCGCTTTCCTCATTCAGTCCTCCCACTTGTCCAAAGTGTCGAATAATTTCTTTCTCAATTCTAGTTCACAGCATCGCCTTTAAAACACGCTTCTCTTATCACGCAATTTCTCACCCTGTAATTCAGAGTCACACTTGAAATGTTTTCCTGCCTATAATAATGGCATCACGTCATAGAGCTATATGTTTCGGGGCCTAGTGAAATATCTATCATCTCTATGCTTAACATATAATAAATGTGCAGGGAAGAGATTTCTGTAATTGTAATGTGTTTTTGTGATAATACCTGTATGAGGCTAGTGAGTGATGGAATGCTAAATCGAACATATTTTGAATTTTTATCTATCTGTATATTTGTGATCGCGTGAGAAAATCTACTGGACGGATATTAACAAGAAATTTGGTAGGTCGTGACCCCATGGTTGAATTAAGACCGTACTTACTTTTTATGGGACCACGCTTTTGTATAAAGTAGATTTTGATATTTCTTTTATTTGACAACCAGCAACTGTCCGCTGCACGATATTTGATACATGTTAAGAGTAATTACACACAATAGTAATATCAGAATCAAACACAACGAAATCAGAACCAAAAGTTGCTCATGGTCAAAAGTAAAGTAAAGTAGCAGCCTGTAAATGCTCACAGCTGGGCAAAGGCTTCCTTCTCAAATATCTGAGTGGGTTTTGAAGCCGGAAAGGGCCCGCCACGCTGCTCCAGTGCGGGTTGAAGAACTTCACATGTCATCAATATTGTTTGTTATTTCTCAGATGCATGTTTCCTCACGAAGCTTTCCTTCACCGCCGAGCACGTGGTACAGTTGTTAAAATTACTATTAACAATTTTAGTGGTGCCGGCACCGGTGATCGACTCTAGGACACTCGCGCTCGCTGATACTAAAGTGAGCGTCCTGACCACTGGGCTACCACGGCTCTCATGGTCGAAGCGATGCGAAAATCGTCTAATAAAACTACATAGTGACTGCGTTTATATGAAAAGTAAGCTCAACTCACGATGGAGTTGATATTTTTATTATGGGGTTATAGCCATAACACTGTTTTTTTTACCACCGTTTTCTCCAAATGCTAACCTCGCCTGCATGTAGTGCCCCGGCCTGATTGGGTGTTCTGGCGAATTCGTGTGGCTTTCGAAATGAAAGAATTGCGTCGGCCCACTGGCCCAGAATCTAGAAATTTGGTATGAAGCAAGGTCTACGAGAAGCCGTGATAGTCTAGTGTCAAGGCCCTCGCCTTAATTTCATAATACGCGAGTGGCCTGAGTTCAATCCACGGCACGGGCGTGCTGAATTTGCCACGTGCTCTTGAAGGAAACCTGTATATCTGAGAAATATTCAAAATATTATTTCGAGGATGTCTGAAATCCGCCATCCTGACCTGGGAATATTGAGAGGAGGTCTCATCATTTACTGGATTACTTAAGGCAACAGCAACAGCGCAGCTCACACCAGTAGTCCCTCGGGGTGTACAGAGGTGCCGTTACTTCCATGTGTTTCAAACTCACGACAAATAACTCAATTATTTGTCGTGAGTTTGAAATTTGAAGAGCGGTACGCTCTTGGTCAAAAGGAAATGTATACAGTATGGAGTTGTGACAGCGCTGCTCTTCCCTTCAAGTTCAGAATATACGAAGACGACCGCGTGTTTTGGTTAGCTTACCTCAATACACGATTTTTTTTATTTTTTTATCTAAAAAACTGATGTGACAAAGGGCGGGCTTAATGCCTTAACGAATCTTATTGTTCTTTGTGTCCGGTTGTTTAGTTGCGTCCCCTGTTTCTGACACAGCATCTGACGGAACTAAACCGTCCGGCGACGCACCCGCATGTATAGATGGACGTGAGCCTCGGTAATTACTTACCGTCGGGTGAGCCGCTTGCTCGTTCGCCTCCTTTAACATAAAAAAAAACACTCCGATCTTTTTGTAGAAGCTTTACATCGGCCAGGGGAAGGTTAGGACGTGCGAGTGCTTCTGTGTTAGCGCGTATGCTTGCGGTACCCTTGCGTATCCCGCGCGGTTGGCGACAGAGGTCCCTCGAGGACACTCGCGCTCGCTGATACTAAAGTGAGCGTCCTGACCACTGGGCTACCACGGCTCTCATGGTCAAAAGTAAAGTAGCAGCCTGTAAATGCTCACAGCTGGGCAAAGGCTTCCTTCTCAAATATCTGAGTGGGTTTTGAAGCCGGAAAGGGCCCGCCACGCTGCTCCAGTGCGGGTTGAAGAACTTCACATGTCATCAATATTGTTTGTTATTTCTCAGATGCGTGTTTCCTCACGAAGCTTTCCTTCACCGCCGAGCACGTGGTACAGTTGTTAAAATTACTATTAACAATTTTAGTGGTGCCGGCACCGGTGATCGACTCTAGGACACTCGCGCTCGCTGATACTAAAGTGAGCGTCCTGACCACTGGGCTACCACGGCTCTCATGGTCAAAAGTAAAGTAGCAGCCTGTAAATGCTCACAGCTGGGCAAAGGCTTCCTTCTCAAATATCTGAGTGGGTTTTGAAGCCGGAAAGGGCCCGCCACGCTGCTCCAGTGCGGGTTGAAGAACTTCACATGTCATCAATATTGTTTGTTATTTCTCAGATGCGTGTTTCCTCACGAAGCTTTCCTTCACCGCCGAGCACGTGGTACAGTTGTTAAAATTACTATTAACAATTTTAGTGGTGCCGGCACCGGTGATCGACTCTAGGACACTCGCGCTCGCTGATACTAAAGTGAGCGTCCTGACCACTGGGCTACCACGGCTCTCATGGTCAAAAGTAAAGTAGCAGCCTGTAAATGCTCACAGCTGGGCAAAGGCTTCCTTCTCAAATATCTGAGTGGGTTTTGAAGCCGGAAAGGGCCCGCCACGCTGCTCCAGTGCGGGTTGAAGAACTTCACATGTCATCAATATTGTTTGTTATTTCTCAGATGCGTGTTTCCTCACGAAGCTTTCCTTCACCGCCGAGCACGTGGTACAGTTGTTAAAATTACTATTAACAATTTTAGTGGTGCCGGCACCGGTGATCGACTCTAGGACACTCGCGCTCGCTGATACTAAAGTGAGCGTCCTGACCACTGGGCTACCACGGCTCTCATGGTCAAAGCGATGCGAAAATCGTCTAATAAAACTACATAGTGACTGCGTTTATATGAAAAGTAAGCTCAACTCACGATGGAGTTGATATTTTTATTATGGGGTTATAGCCATACCACTGTTTTTTTTACCACCGTTTTCTCCAAATGCTAACCTCGCCTGCATGTAGTGCTCCGGCCTGATTGGGTGTTCTGGCGAATTCGTGTGGCTTTCGAAATGAAAGAATTGCGTCGGCCCACTGGCCCAGAATCTAGAAATTTGGTATGAAGCAAGGTCTACGAGAAGCCGTGATAGTCTAGTGTCGAGGCCCTCGCCTTAATTTCATAATACGCGAGTGGCCTGAGTTCAATCCACGGCACGGGCGTGCTGAATTTGCCGCGTGCTCTTGAAGGAAACCTGTATATCTGAGAAATATTCAAAATATTATTTCGAGGATGTCTGAAATCCGCCATCCTGACCTGGGAATATTGAGAGGAGGTCTCATCATTTACTGGATTACTTAAGGCAACAGCAACAGCGCAGCTCACACCAGTAGTCCCTCGGGGTATACAGAGGTGCCGTTACTTCCATGTGTTTCAAACTCGTGAGTTTGAAATTTGAAGAGCGGTACGCTCTTGGTCAAAAGGAAATGTATACAGTATGGAGTTGTGACAGCGCTGCTCTTCCCTTCAAGTTCAGAATATACGAAGACGACCGCGTGTTTTGGTTAGCTTACCTCAATACACGATTTTTTTTTATTTCTAATGTAGAATATTTCGTTGTTAGTTTTTCGAAATTGTACGTAATTATTCCGCAGTAGATAGGTATTTAAATATTTACACACTCATGTACATATTTACAGAAAAGTAAAAGAAATTGGTTAAAATATTTAATATGTTCTCATTACGTACTGGGTGAAGCCGTATAACCGTGGTAGACTAGAGGTCAGGGCGATCGCTTTAGTTTCATAGAGCGCGGATGACTTGAACCCGCGACCCACAGCGCCGCAGCTAAGCGCTTGGCCACTACGCCACCGAGCCGTCCGTGACCAGGGTTCGATATCCGGTCCCGGCACCACTAAAATTGTTAATAGCGATTTTAAGTGCTGAATTTACCACGTGCTCGGCGGTGAAGGGAAACATAAAGGAAACCTGCATGTGTGTGAAAGAATAAACAGTATAATTCCGAGAACATGTGAAGGCCGCCAACCCGGACTGGAGCAGCGAGGTGGACCGTTCCCGGCTCCAAAACCCTTCAGGTATTCGAGAATGAATGGAGATCTTTGCCCAGCGGTGCGCATTTACAGGCTACTACTTTACTTTTTTTGTAACTTAAGTACTGGTCACCTGTATCAGCATATATAATTTGAAAACCGAAGGATTTTAACTTACTTTTGTTTCCGTGTTTCATGTGTGTTATTTAACGAACGCGTGTTCTAAGAAAGTTTCGTGATTTTGTGCAAATTCCAGTTGAATTTTTAATTTTCATTTATTGTTGTCATGTCGCGTGACCATCACTTGATCAGTCTAAGTGACAATGGCGGAGCTCATCGTAGCGCAAGTCTCGAGGGCTGTAACTTTAATTGCGAACGGTATCAAGTGACGCAAGCGTTGCGAGTTTCCTAATCTGTAATTTCTTGCTATGTTAAACGACACCGATATACTGGAGATGTAAAGTTGAAATTAAATAAATTTTAATCAATCCCTCAATGAACCTGATTTTAAGCTTATTTGTCAATTTTTTCTGGCTTCCATTTAAAGTAATGCAGTAGAAATAATAAAAAACATTACTGCTTCACGCTTCAGTGCTCTGTTACTGAAGAACCTACATTTGTTAACGTAACCACACTGTACAGTGAATTTTAAGTCTTGTAATAAAGATTGGTCCTTTGACCGGCTGAATGTGAAAGAGTTAAAAAAGCATTCCTAATTAATTTTGACAACGTCATAATGTACCGGCCGGGTAGTGCTGGTGAGGAAATCTGAATAATAGTTTACTTTTCCCCATAATAATTTATTAAAATTCATTGATCACAGAGGCACAGAGAAAAAACGACAAATTTTTTATTATCTAATGAATAGTTCAAGTTAGCTCAATTGTCAGCGGCAAAGACAAAATAATGCTAAAATATTTAATTGTGTACATTAAGTTATAGGAAAGCATTCTATTTTTGTTGAGATCTTAAATTCCTAAGAAGCCATTGCCACTAAAATTAAAAAAAAAAACTAGTTTTTTTTCGTTGTGTAAAATGGAGAAAATCAAAGTTCGTGCGGTTATTTAACGTTTCTGCCTGAAATATTATTCGACAAAATGTGTTTTTGTTGAATTGCAGTCTACTATGTCTACTATACAATGCTCCGTCTTACTCTGCAGTAGCATACTGGTGCGCGGCATTTAAACGCCGCAGAACCGTCTGTGTCGACTCTCCGGGCGGCCAAGAACCGTCGCTGCTGAAGAGAACATGAACCAACAAGTTTAAATCAAATTTGGCAATTATTGATGAAGATCCAAAATCTTATCGCGTACGTTTCGTGACCGTTGATGCAAACGTGCGTTTACCATTTTGACTCGGAGACGAAACACCAAAGAAAGGTTCGGAAAAGATCTGGGATGCGGAAGGTATCATTATGATAGATTATTAAAATATAGAGCAGACAATAACCGGACAGTATTCCGCATCACTGATGGAAAGAATACGCGAGGAAATAAAAACTCATCGACGAGGAAGGTTACGTAGCGGAGTGCTTTTTCAACGTTTCAACGTGACCTGCAAGTCGCTCTGATGTTGCGGGCGCTGCTGTCCGAACGGCTGGGATTCAGTTGATGCCGCACACCCGCCACATTCTCCGGACCTAGCTCACAGTGATTTTCATCTTTTTACCAATTTGAAAAAGCACTTGCTTGGTATCAAATTTGACAGAGATGATGAAGTCACGTGTGCTTTAGATGCATTTTTCCCCGAGGGATTAAGTAACTTTCAAAATGTTATTCAAGCTGTATTAGGTAAGAAGATGATTACGTTGAAAAATAAATACCCTTTTGAAATACTCTTCCCGAAGTTTCATTGCGTTTCCAAATTTAAAAACTTATTGATCAACCTAGCTATATTATTATCATATGAATTTATCTTAGGGGGGAAAAAATAAGAAATATATATAACATAACATAATAATGCAATTATGTTTGGTAGGGAGGGTAAGCAGCAAATACAGAGCACACGACCGATCACATGACGTTGGCAACCCGTACTGAAGTGCCGGTTAAAGCGGCGCCGAGCTGGGTGTAGACTAATAATTTAACTTTGATGCGCAGTTTCGGTACTAGATCGTTTTATTTATATATATATTTATTCTGCATTTGCTACACTCCACGCTGAGGGTTATAATTGCTTAATACATTGCGGTATTCTCAACCAGTCATCTCCGGTTTGAGGAATTTATTTTATTAATAGTTTATTATATTTATGATCTCCCATTAAATTTTTTCCAATCTGTTACTATTTCTAGTCTTTCAATATATTAATAATACTAAACACGTATTATATAATTCAAATACAAATATAAAAGAAATGTTAACAAAAGCATATTAATGAAATGTTCTTTGCTATTATTGAATGGTAGTAGATTAGCAGCGATTGTATTGTGTTAAGTGTGGTGGTGACATATTTTCAATTATCAATTTCAGATTGCGGGCTGTGTTAGTGGCGTCCGGTATCCTGCTCAGCGATACGCCAAGTCGGGCGCTGAAGCCAAGCTTATCCCCTTCTTCCCCTCCGTGCATTATAATCTTCAACGACCAGGGAACACAGACAGAATATGACGTGTGTATTAACGGTATAAAAGAACCAGAGAAAATAAAAGAAGAGAAAATTGAACCAGAGCCCGTCTCGCCTCCGGTATCTGTGAAAATAGAAAATGATTTTTCGGACAATGAAAGCCATGAAATACCCAATGGTATTAATTCTGACGACAGTGATGACTTATCACTGTTAACACTTAGAGAGATTAAGAAGAAAGAAATTGATATTGACGAAACTGTCCTGGAGGAGCATGAACCGGTCCAAGAGAATAAAAGAGGGAGAAAAAGGAAGGGCAAGTTAAAAGACTTAGAGATGCTGATAAATGCATTACCCGACACTGATATCACTGTGATCGACGCGAAGGGTCAGAACATACAACTGGACAGCAAAGAGTGTATAGAAAATACGGACGCAAAAAAAGAAGAGGGCACTGAAAAAGTAAGAAGAAGGGCAAAAATAAAGTTCAAGGAAGAAAAAAAGAAAAAAGACATTTTCCAATGTTGTGTTTGTTTTGAGAAGTTTGTTAAGAAACGTGATATTTTGTGGCATTACAAGTAAGATTTTAGTTTTATCTTCTTTATTATTAATAAGCGACGCACCCTGGCTTTGCACTGGAAGAACGGTTTCTTCTAGAAGTGTTAATATTTTGGAATAAAGTAGCTTCAGTAGTGGTAGAATTTTTTAAAGTAGTACCATAGTAGAATTCACCATGTTAGGTAGACGCAACAATTGGTGGTCAGAGCGTGGTTTCTCAGTCAGCAGGGTGTAACACCTGCAGGTAAGGTTGACGTCTGGGGTAATAGTTGGTAGGTATACGTAGACCATACCCTTTTTTATTTTTGGGGTATTTCTATATATTCTCACCTGAATGGGTTGTGTATATAAATACGTATAAATACAAATAAAAAATTATATTTAATAAAAAATGTACATAATAAAATTAAATAGATAATTAAAACCCAACCAGATGGAAGCCCCCGGCAGGTGAGACCAGACGGCCGCGGGTTAGGGAGAAAGGGAAAGAAACCGGCGGACAATGCGTGCGGGAACCATACCCTTAATTTTTATGAAATTGTGTGCGTTTATTGAAAAAAAAGGCATTAAAGAGCAACTTGTTTTTTTTACGCGTCAGTTGAACGTTAATAAGATATATGACAAACGAACTTATCATTCTTACGTCGAAGTAGAAAGAATTTTCATTAATTCATTCATTCATTCAGGTCGCACGCCAATCCGATGCAGAGTAACGAGGCGCCCCCGCCGCCCCCGCAGCCCGAGAAGCGCCCGCTGCGCTGCCCGCGCTGCAAGCGGGTGCGTACACGCGGCAAAAGATTTATGAAATATGTAATCTTGCAAATTAAATTTCTCTGATGTGGGCAAAAGATTCTCCTGTAAAATCTTAATATATTTTAAAGAATCCATTTCCATCTATTCTACATAGGTTTCCTACTCCATTTGCACCTATACAGCCCCAAATCATAATCTTTCCCCATAAATTATGTATTATCAATTTAAAATTGATATAAGTATAATATTATTCAAGAGAAAAAACAACAAAATTATAAAGAGTTTGATATTTTAATATGAAGTAAATACTTTACTTTATACGTTTTCAAGAAGCTGAACTGGAAAGGATACGGTGTCAACATCAATGACGAATACATCACTCACCTTCGATTTGCCGACGACATAGTTCTTATGGCAGGATCGCTGGAGGAGCTTAGTACAATGCTCAATGACTCTCCCAACAGGTTGGTCTTAAGGTGAACATGGACAAGACGAAGTTCATGTCATACGTCCATGTCACACCAATACCGGTTGTTGTTGGGAACAATAGGCTCGAAGTTGTAGACGAGTACGTATACCTGGGACAAATTGTCCGATTAGGTAAGTCCAACTTCGACTCAGAGGTCAATCGACGAATCCAACTCGGCTGGGCTGCGTTCGGGAAACTACGCCATATCTTCTCGTCGAGTATACCGCAAAGCCTCAAGACCAAAGTATACAACCAGTGCGTGTTGCCAGTGATGACATACGGATCCGAGACTTGGTCCTTCACTGCAGGCCGTATGAGGAAGCTCAAAGTTGCTCAGCGCGCTATGGAAAGGGCTATGCTCGGTGTTTCTCTGCGTGATAGAGTCTGCAACGATGAATCCGACCGACATAGACGTAAAGATCAGCAAGCTGAAGTGACAAAGGGCCGGCCACATAGCTCGCAGAACTGACAACCGCTGGGGAAAAAAGGTTCTCGAGTGGCAGCCACGTACGTGCAAACGCAGTGTAGGACGACCCCCCACAAGATGGAGTGACGACCTGCGCAGTGTTGCGGGAAGTCGATGGATGCAGGTGGCTCAGGACCGAGCTTCGTGGCAATCTTTGGGGGAGGCCTATGTTCAGCAGTGGACCTCTGATAGGCTGTAATGATGATGATGAAATACTTTAATCTTTGAATATAAATAATTTTTTATGAAATTGTGTGCGTTTATTGAAAAAAAGGCATTAAAGAGCAACTTGTTTTTTTACGCGTCAGTTGAACGTTAATAAGATATATGACAAACGAACTTATCATTCTTA
This sequence comes from Bhutanitis thaidina, assembly GCA_029286595.1. Classification (NCBI taxonomy): domain Eukaryota; kingdom Metazoa; phylum Arthropoda; class Insecta; order Lepidoptera; family Papilionidae; genus Bhutanitis; species Bhutanitis thaidina. Next base: position 119,326 of record JAGSMS010000023.1, on the reverse strand, counting down.
CGTCGAAGTAGAAAGAATTTTCATTAATTCATTCATTCATTCAGGTCGCACGCCAACCCGATGCAGAGTAACGAGGCGCCCCCGCCGCCCCCGCAGCCCGAGAAGCGCCCGCTGCGCTGCCCGCGCTGCAAGCGGGTGCGTACACGCGGCAAAAGATTTATGAAATATGTAATCTTGCAAATTAAATTTCTCTGCTGTGGGCAAAAGATTCTCCTGTAAAATCTTAATATATTTTAAAGAATCCATTTCCATCTGTTCTACATTGGTTTCCTACTCCATTTGCACCTATACAGCCCCAAATCATAATCTTTCCCCCATAAATTATGTATTATCAATTTAAAATTGGTATAATATTATTCAAGAGAAAAAACAAAACAAAATTATAAAGAGTATGATATTTTAATATGAAGTAAATACTTTACTTTATACGTTTTCAAGCAGCTGAACTGGAAAGGATACGGTGTCGACATCAATGGCGAATACATCACTCACCTTCGATTTGCCGACGACATAGTTCTTATGGCAGGATCGCTGGAGGAGCTTATTACAATGCTCAATGACTCTCCCAACAGGTTGGTCTTAAGGTGAACATGGACAAGACGAAGTTCATGTCATACGTCCATGTCACACCAATACCGGTTGTTGTTGGGAACAATAGGCTCGAAGTTGTAGACGAGTACGTATACCTGGGACAAATTGTCCGATTAGGTAAGTCCAACTTCGACTCAGAGGTCAATCGACGAATCCAACTCGGCTGGGCTGCGTTCGGGAAACTACGCCATATCTTCTCGTCGAGTATACCGCAAAGCCTCAAGACCAAAGTCTTCCACCACGGTGCGTACCACGCTGTACAGCTTGCAGGAGCGACTGACGCGCACTGGCAGTGACACTGGCTGCGCGACCGGCAGCCCTACCGCTGCGGTATCTGCGAGAAGACCTTCCACGACCTCTACAAGCTCTTCCACCACGGTGCGTACCACGCTGTACAGCTTGCAGGAGCGACTGACGCGCACTGGCAGTGACACTGGCTGCGCGACCGGCAGCCCTACCGCTGCGGTATCTGCGAGAAGACCTTCCACGACCTCTACAAGCTCTTCCACCACGGTGCGTACCACGCTGTACAGCTTGCAGGAGCGACTGACGCGCACTGGCTGTGACACTGGGTGCGCGACCGGCAGCCCTACCGCTGCGGTATCTGCGAGAAGACCTTCCACGACCTCTACAAGCTCTTCCACCACGGTGCGTACCACGCTGTACAGCTTGCAGGAGCGACTGGACGCGCACTGGCAGTGACACTGGCTGCGCGACCGGCAGCCCTACCGCTGCGGTATCTGCGAGAAGACCTTCCACGACCTCTACAAGCTCTTCCACCACGGTGCGTACCACGCTGTACAGCTTGCAGGAGCGACTGGACGCGCACTGGCAGTGACACTGGCTGCGCGACCGGCAGCCCTACCGCTGCGGTATCTGCGAGAAGACCTTCCACGACCTCTACAAGCTCTTCCACCACGGTGCGTACCACGCTGTACAGCTTGCAGGAGCGACTGGACGCGCACTGGCAGTGACACTGGCTGCGCGACCGGCAGCCCTACCGCTGCGGTATCTGCGAGAAGACCTTCCACGACCTCTACAAGCTCTTCCACCACGGTGCGTACCACGCTGTACAGCTTGCAGGAGCGACTGGACGCGCACTGGCAGTGACACTGGCTGCGCGACCGGCAGCCCTACCGCTGCGGTATCTGCGAGAAGACCTTCCACGACCTCTACAAGCTCTTCCACCACGGTGCGTACCACGCTGTACAGCTTGCAGGAGCGACTGACGCGCACTGGCTGTGACACTGGGTGCGCGACCGGCAGCCCTACCGCTGCGGTATCTGCGAGAAGACCTTCCACGACCTCTACAAGCTCTTCCACCACGGTGCGTACCACGCTGTACAGCTTGCAGGAGCGACTGACGCGCACTGGCTGTGACACTGGGTGCGCGACCGGCAGCCCTACCGCTGCGGTATCTGCGAGAAGACCTTCCACGACCTCTACAAGCTCTTCCACCACGGTGCGTACCACGCTGTACAGCTTGCAGGAGCGACTGACGCGCACTGGCTGTGACACTGGGTGCGCGACCGGCAGCCCTACCGCTGCGGTATCTGCGAGAAGACCTTCCACGACCTCTACAAGCTCTTCCACCACGGTGCGTACCACGCTGTACAGCTTGCAGGAGCGACTGACGCGCACTGGCTGTGACACTGGGTGCGCGACCGGCAGCCCTACCGCTGCGGTATCTGCGAGAAGACCTTCCACGACCTCTACAAGCTCTTCCACCACGGTGCGTACCACGCTGTACAGCTTGCAGGAGCGACTGGACGCGCACTGGCTGTGACACTGGGTGCGCGACCGGCAGCCTTACCGCTGCGGTATCTGCGAGAAGACCTTCCACGACCTCTACAAGCTCTTCCACCACGGTGCGTACCACGCTGTACAGCTTGCAGGAGCGACTGACGCGCACTGGCAGTGACACTGGCTGCGCGACCGGCAGCCCTACCGCTGCGGTATCTGCGAGAAGACCTTCCACGACCTCTACAAGCTCTTCCACCACGGTGCGTACCACGCTGTACAGCTTGCAGGAGCGACTGACGCGCACTGGCTGTGACACTGGGTGCGCGACCGGCAGCCCTACCGCTGCGGTATCTGCGAGAAGACCTTCCACGACCCCCACAAGATGGAGTGACGACCTGCGTAGTGTTGCGGGAAGTCGATGGATGCAGGTGGCTCAGGACCGACCTTCGTGGCAAACTTTGGGGGAGGCCTATGTTCAGCAGTGGACATCTTTGAATATAAATAATTTTTACGAAAAGTGAAACATTTTAATTTGTTATATTATATTATATGTTTTGTTATGTTATATATATATATATATATATATATATATATATGGCTTTATGACATTTTTTAAAAAAATATATTTATTTTGTCCCTCACTGTATATCTGTAATATAAAATATGGGATTTCGGATCAAAACCGACTGACTCACGTGAGCTTTGCCGGCAGGCGGTGAGGGAGGGCGACTGGGCGGCGCACTGGCAGAGACACTGGGTGCGCGACCGGCAGCCTTACCGCTGCGGTATCTGCGAGAAGACCTTCCACGACCTCTACAAGCTCTTCCACCACGGTGCGTACCACGCTGTACAGCTTGCAGGAGCGACTGGACGCGCACTGGCTGTGACACTGGGTGCGCGACCGGCAGCCCTACCGCTGCGGTATCTGCGAGAAGACCTTCCACGACCTCTACAAGCTCTTCCACCACGGTGCGTACCACGCTGTACAGCTTGCAGGAGCGACTGGACGCGCACTGGCTGTGACACTGGGTGCGCGACCGGCAGCCCTACCGCTGCGGTATCTGCGAGAAGACCTTCCACGACCTCTACAAGCTCTTCCACCACGGTGCGTACCACGCTGTACAGCTTGCAGGAGCGACTGACGCGCACTGGCTGTGACACTGGGTGCGCGACCGGCAGCCCTACCGCTGCGGTATCTGCGAGAAGACCTTCCACGACCTCTACAAGCTCTTCCACCACGGTGCGTACCACGCTGTACAGCTTGCAGGAGCGACTGACTTTGTATATTCGTTATTTTTACATGTATTTATCAAATGGTAATAACAAGGTTTATCTAGTCATACTATTTTGAGTACTAACTACGCTACTATTCCAAATAGTATGATGATGCATAATGGTGAAGTATACTAGTTATATGTACATGCATATATTAAGTTACAACGACTGATTTGGAGGTAGCTGAAGTGTTTAAGGAAGTAAAAATACTGAGTTTCCAATTTTGACTACAATGCGAATGAAGTTTTCTCCTACTGTGACCGAGATATTATTAATTAAACATGTACGTGCTTGTACCAATATTGTAACTTACCTTTTTTTCATTAATTTTAAACAGTGTTGAAGTTAGGAAAACTGCGGATCTATAGGGGATGTCCGTTGAAGTAACTGTCACAATAACAGATTTAATTGCATCTGATTTGTGCATAGAATCTAGTGTATTTCGTAACTTTGTGAAGCGTAAAAAAGTCATACCTGGTAGTACTTCGGGACGCCACTTACTTAATACCAGTTTCTGTACTACCAACACTTCGTAATTTGAATAATCTGCTGCACCATAATCAATTTGGTTTTACAGAGGGTCACTACAATCTAGCTGATTAAGCATATATTAGAGTCCTGGGAGAATTCACATGGTGCCTTGTGTGTTTTTTGTGATCTCTCAACAATGGGCGTTCCGAAGGGCTTGATTCTCGGCCCATTTGTTTTTCTTACTTATATCAATGACTTACCTTCTATGATATAGTATTATTTGTTGATGATGATTGCATTAGATTTTAAAATCAAGCGACAAAAACTATCATGTTCCACTAAATGTTTTCGACGATGGCCGAAATGTACACACAGTACAGCTGACAGTTGTCAGCGCAAGAAACGTATGGTGCGGCGTCGCACAAACACATGCACTTTTTTTCAATAATTGAAACGTGACACAACTTAAAGTAGTCGGTCTCATCACTAGGTGCTGGTAGTGGAATCATAAACTACGTAAATGCATGCACTTACTTGGACTTGTATGTCGCAGGCTTGAAGCACGGGTCGGTGGCGTCGGAGCCCGATAAGCGCTTCATGTGCGACCTGTGTCCAGAGGGGTTCGTGTATATGCGGTAATTATAATTACTATTTGTCCAGAGTAACTAGCAGGTTCATTTATGTGTATCTAATTTTCAAACGAGTTAAAATATTTTTGTATCAGAACATTGAATGTACCACTCAAAAGGCTCGGCAACATTGGTTTAGCCTTACGCTTGTCAAGCTCACGTACACACTGTAGGTCCATGCTGGGACACCGCGGGCGCTCGCACCCGGAGGCGAGCGCGGCGCCGACGCTGCGCTGCCCGGTGTGCGAGCACATGTTCAAGCACAGCACGTCGCTGCGCCGCCACCTGCGCTCGCACACCGGCGAGCGCAACTACCTGTGCAACGTGTGCGGCAAGGCGCTGTCGTCGGGCGAGCACCTCAAGTTCCACATCCGCATACACACCGGCGACAAACCCCACGAGTGCCAGTCAGTATATAGTTTCAAAATGCTAAAGTTTATTTTTCAGCCTTGTAAATTACATGCTAGATATGTAGTGATGGTGTGAGGGCCAACCAACCCGCCCGCCCAGCGTGGTGTGCACGGGAATAACTTCCTTGTACAGCATGCTGGCTTTTGTTGGCGCTTTCACGAAGTGTCCTAAGTCTTCGCTTACCTATCCGCCTAAACCACTTCAATCCAGTCCAACGTTATGAGTATAGAAAATATTCGTTTTTAAGTAGGTTTAGGTTAGGTAGGAAAAAAAAACATTTTTAACCGTAGATTTTACTTGAACAGCTTTACTTTTCAGTGAATTTAGGAAGAAAAATAAACGATATGATTACTCCGCTATCTGTCGAAACAAGGTTTTTCTTGCAAATCACTGAGTCCACTTTTACGGTGCTCAGTGGACGGGATAAAATGTTTAACTGTTATGCTAGCCGCCATCGCACGCTCCTGCGGAATCGTGCCGAACTAAACAGACTTTTTTTTAGAAATAGTTCGATGTTGAAGTTGAATGAAGCGTCTTCGGCTGTAAGGCATTGCATCTTAGTGCTCTGATGGTACGCATCTGTAACCTTCTTCGACTGAAGTTGTTTGCAGGTGTCCATGGGCTGCAGTAGCCGCTTATAATCATCATCATCAATAAGAGAAAAAAAATCTTACAATCCGCAGGACTTGCGGCAAGGGGTTCGTGAAGAAGTGCAACCTGAAACTGCACGAGCGCGTGCACTCCGGCGAGAAGCCGTACGTGTGCTCGCACTGCGGCAAGGCCTTCAGCCAGCGCTCCACGCTCATCATTCACGAGAGGTACGCGCGACACGCGACACGCGACACTGTGTCGCTCTGGTATTATTCAAACACCACAACTAGAGCGGTCACGATTATCACAAATAGGGTCACAACAAGGTTAAAAAATAGCCGAACGTTTGTTAAATGAAGCAGGCGTTTCTCCGCGGAAATCTGTTGAATGTAGTATATTAAAAAAGAGCTAACTTCTCTAAAAGACTACTATCGTCTAACGTATCGGTAGCAAGCGTGCACTGAACACCCGCCAGCTAGAGTTCGGCTCGAGGGACCAGTACACGCGGGACGACTGCTGCCATGTGAACGAGCCAATTACTTCTTGAGACAGGAGGACGGGCTTTGTTCACATTTTCATGTCGAAGCACAATATCTCTCGTTTATTATTGTTGCAGAACGGAGATGCTATAAGTAATAAATTAAGATTCAACCATGACATTTATCAGATAATTTAAGTCATTGACTTAAATATAATTCGTCGTATTTGCGCGAATATAGAGACACTTGTCTTGCCCGATATAATTCTTATGCTTTAGAATCCGTGAAGATATCAGTTGTTAGAGACAAGTCGGTTTCAGTTCAAACAGAATTGAAAGGCATCTATAGATGTGAAGAGGAGAATCCAACTTTCTGTCGGTGCGCGACTCCGATCCACACGTGGCCTTGTTTTTTTTTATCATGGATAAGCTAATGTCTAACTAGATCTGACCTGTTGAGTGGTATGAATAAGATGGTAATCAATGAAGTTAACTATTCATTATTCTCTGATGACGGCTCGGTTGCGTAGTGGGTAACCGTTTGGTTGTGGCGTTGTTGGTTCGTTTCTGGCACGAATTAAGTGTTTGTATGGACAACAAATAATTGTTCCGTGTCTGGGTGTGTTTGTCCGTGTGTATGTAGGTAAACTGCCTCCGCGACATAGGAGAGAAAAAGAAAAGAAAGGACTTGAAGTGCCTCTTGTACAGGCCTGTGTCGCTCAAGTTCTGCTTTGTGTCCCCTGGTAAGTCAGGTCTGAATCTTACCCGACTCCTCTCTTACTTAATAGACCTTAACAGACAAGTAGTGACACAGACGTTTCGTCAACATGGCGCGATAAACCGTCATGTGTCTTTTCACGAATTTAAGGTGAAAACATATACAGCCGATAGTAAGTGATCACTGTAGATCACACACATACAATTGTATCCATTCTCGCTGGAGAATCAAGATATCGTAATGTTGTTGTGCACTCGACACGCGCTATTGCTACACTGGCAGTCTGCGTGCGTGCGTGCGCGTGTACGTTGTGAGTGCGAGCGTGTACCGAGAGTGGGTGCGTGCACTATGAGTGCATGCGTGCACTGTGAGTGAGTGCGTGCACAATGAGTGCATGCGTGCACCGTGAGTGAGTGCGTGCACAATGAGTGCATGCGTGCACCGTGAGTGAGTGCGTGCACAATGAGTGCATGCGTGCACCGTGAGTGAGTGCGTGCACAATGAGTGCATGCGTGCACCGTGAGTGAGTGCGTGCACAATGAGTGCATGCGTGCACCGTGAGTGAGTGCGTGCACAATGAGTGCATGCGTGCACCGTGAGTGAGTGCGTGCACAATGAGTGCATGCGTGCACCGTGAGTGAGTGCGTGCACAATGAGTGCATGCGTGCACCGTGAGTGAGTGCGTGCACAATGAGTGCATGCGTGCACCGTGAGTGAGTGCGTGCACAATGAGTGCATGCGTGCACCGTGAGTGAGTGCGTGCACAATGAGTGCATGCGTGCACCGTGAGTGAGTGCGTGCACAATGAGTGCATGCGTGCACCGTGAGTGAGTGCGTGCACAATGAGTGCATGCGTGCACCGTGAGTGAGTGCGTGCACAATGAGTGCATGCGTGCACCGTGAGTGAGTGCGTGCACAATGAGTGCATGCGTGCACCGTGAGTGAGTGCGTGCACAATGAGTGCATGCGTGCACCGTGAGTGAGTGCGTGCACAATGAGTGCATGCGTGCACCGTGAGTGAGTGCGTGCACAATGAGTGCATGCGTGCACCGTGAGTGAGTGCGTGCACAATGAGTGCATGCGTGCACCGTGAGTGAGTGCGTGCACAATGAGTGCATGCGTGCACCGTGAGTGAGTGCGTGCACAATGAGTGCATGCGTGCACCGTGAGTGAGTGCGTGCACAATGAGTGCATGCGTGTACCGAGAGTGGGTGCGTGCACTATGAGTGCATGCGTGCACTGTGAGTGAGTGCGTGCACAATGAGTGCATGCGTGCACCGTGAGTGAGTGCGTGCGTGCGTGCAGGTACCACAGCGGCGCGCGGCCCTACGAGTGCGCGGTGTGCGGGCGCGCCTTCGTGTCGCGAGGCCTGCTCACCATGCACGTGAAGACGCGCTGCTACGCACCCGACGCATAGTAACTATATTCTTTCTATTTGTTTCTACGCCGTTCTATAATTTATAAATGTCACGGTAGCCGAGTGATTAGGGGATCTGAATTTGAATCAGGAGACTCGAGTTGGGTTTAAAGATATACTAAATCTTTCTCCGAATACCATCCATACGCGCAGCACCCTGCTTGTAAACAAATGAGTTTCTGGTGACCGAGTGATGGCGGACTATCCATCCTAATCTGCCGGAACCGTGTCTCACAGTTTAGTGACGGGAGGCAGCATCATCAGTGCGAGGGTACCTGCAGTCCTGCGTGGCACGGCGAGTGCGCCATGATTGGACCGTGTAACAAATGTATGCCGGCTTTTGCTGGCGTTTTCTTGGAGATGGGGTTTCCTGTGTTCAGCAATGCACTAAAATAGGCCTATGTAGTAGTAGTAAGGGCCTTGGTAATGCTTCTCGAATATCCCGATGAAGAGACAAGTAAAAATTATTGTAATTATCTAGTTAAGTTTCTTTGGTTTAATATCCTAATGGACTTAAATTAACGTGTTGTTTCTTTCCAGGTGTACCTCCCGTCCAGCCACAAACCGAAACATGTCTATAAGCATTTTATTTTCGTAACAATGCCACTAAGTTCTGTTTGACTCAACTATAGAATACAGTGCCTTCACTTGTAACACAAATATAAGAAGTTATATAAGCGCAGTATGTAAGGCAGATCGGCACTAGGAGCGTTATTGAAACCAAATGGCATATATAGTGGCAGGTGAACCTGCGATCAATGTGGTGATTGCTTTTGTATTTTATTGTTATACGAGGTGCCGTTGCTATAATTGTTATCTTCTGACTTCTTTTTGTACAAACGCTTCGATCTATTAGTGTAGTTTATAATACTAGCGAGCTGACACGGCTTCGCACGGGTAGACATTCATCTTACAAAACATTATATTGTGAAATTAAATTTAGCCTATGTCACTTAGATATTTTCGAATTAGATAATTTGGAAATAATTTAATTAGTACTAAGAATCTACCTAATAGGTAAGCAAAGAGCTAGAGTACGTATTGTATATAAAAAAATATTGTTAATCACCAATACGAGCAACAAAGTAAGTGAAATAAAGGAAAGAACTATTGATCTCTTGCTGCCACTCCTGCGCTATGTACATATTGACCAGTGGCTGATTGAGGAACAAGCGTTTTGCCGCTCTTCCTTTTTTTATGTAGACTACAATTTCACCTCGGCTCAGCAGGAGCCTATCTCTCCGGTCGACTACTGCCTTGTCTGCTGCACGCATTAGGAATGACGATGTATACACAACAGAAGCATGGCAACCTGCCGCCAGTCTTTTTATTTATGGGAAAGGGCTGCAACAATAGAATGGCAGCGGCCATGCAGGTGGATATTTGAGAGGTAGAAGGGAGGATGAGGAGAGAGTGGTTACCTCACTCACCGGACGAAACGCAGAAGCACAAGATGCCGGTATTTTGCGGGGTCGTGGTGTTACCCCGGTCGAACAGGCCCATTCGAGCGGCTCTACCACGTACAACACGTTAAGATGTAGAACGGGTGGAAAAGAGAAAATATGGGGGAAGGGGGTGGGGAGGTGTGGGGAAGAGTGTATTCTCCATACAGTCGTGTATCTATAATCGGGTATATACTAGATCGAGGCTAATAGGATTGGCAATCGGATCTAGTTGATCAATTAGCTCGTTGGCACGTCCTGGCCCGCTGGCAAAATAGTGTCGCAATTTTGTAAGGATCCCCAACTTCTGTGCGCCAGTCTTCCCTAGAATGTTTGTTCTCTGTTAATCATTGCACGTGCTTACAATTTCCTCTACATTAAAACGCCATTTCTTTAGCTTTCCTTACCATTCCTTACCAGCCTGTCGGCTCCACTGCAGGGTATACCTCTCCCATCAGGATGATTTGCGATAATCGCCGCGCTCGACTAGCGGATTGACGATTGCAGTAGCAGGCATCTCGCTCCTGCCAACGCCATCTGTCGGTAGATGTGATTTTCAAGGTTATTTATGTAATAAAGATTAACGTATCAACGCTGGAAAATATTATCTCACCCAAATCAACTCGTACTAGTTGCTTGCGGAGATTGCAATCAAATTTCCGCTCTTGCGACACCTTGACGCCTGGGGAAGGACTGAGGCTTTAAATCCTTTCAATCCCGGAAAGCAGCGGGCAAAAAGATAGCCAATCCTAAATAGTAAAATCCTTTACTCACTTTTATTGAACTCAAGGAGGGAGTATATGATACTCGGTATGTATTATTTCAAATTCAATTAGTTTATTATAAAAAGGAATCAAAACAATGTGCCTCGAAGTTTATCTGTACATGAGCGGCACAGAGATGTGTCTCTAACTGTACGTATTATAAATAGCACCCTGGTTTGTGACGATGTAAAGAAACCTACGTATGTCGTTGTTGTTGGTCGCGCGACGGATTTCTGCGATGCATCTTATATCGCTTCGCAGTTGTTTGTATCGCGCTGATGCACCGCGCGGCGTTGGGAAAATGTTAGATTGGTAAGCGAGATTGATTCATCACAACAAAGGCTCAATATGTACCGAAAATGTTGTGTTTATAGGGCAATTAAAATATTTAACAATTTGCAAAATATGTTACATAAGCTCTCACGACCGTATACACAAAAATGGAGTGGTCAGAGGTCTAGCGATTTCTACTCGGTTCTTTTCAGTTTTCCCCAGAGGTGTTTTAGGACACCCTGCTCACTGATACGAGCCCTCCGCATAGGAGATCGAACTCTAGTCTCCCTATTCCGAAGCAGATACCCTAACCACTATGCTATGGTGAGGGTATAAAGGTGTTATATAAATAATGAGATATTTTAAAGCGTTTGGACTAATTAGATGGAAATCCAACGGGCTCCATGACCGATGGATGGTTATTTTTAAAGTTTTCTTGACATGTAAAATAGGATCGATTATGTGATATTTGTTGATCTGTTTGTATAAAAGTTTTAAAATGGATTTTTTTAAATTTGTATCTATTAATACTTTTATTAATATTTTACTTTATCCCACGTCGACATTGAATGAAAGGAAAAATAAAAATAAAAATAGATATTATAATTATAACGTGGGCGGAAGTGGGCGCGTGCATGACGTTAAAATATCGAACCATTTCTGAGAAGTAAATAAATTTTTATTGAATAATTGTTACAGTGAATTATGTTATACTTTCTTTAACTCAACACCGTACGGTTTTTGTAATAGTGGCGGCATGACGTTAGTATTAATCTACACAGTATCAATACTGTACTATTAGCACAGTAACTTAATACAGTACTATTTCATTACATCGACGACGGCACAATTCGCGGCTGTAGGCCTCCGCGGGTAGGCAGCGGGTACTGTTGCTAGTACACCAGCCAGTATCTGTGTGGACAATAATAATTGCCGTGCGGTATCGGCGTAAGAGTCTGCCGGCCCCTTTTTCACGCGGTAGGTGTCGCAGGCGGCGACTAGGAAAAATCGCAATGGCTTCCGTCAGATTGCGGGACAACCGTCTGCAAAAATACGCTCGCCGAGCGTAAAGCGATCCGCCTCGTGGGAGAGGCTGTACCGGGATATAGTATACAGGATGTTAAAGTGATAATGAATTATACCAGCGATTGTCGTCTTTTATAATTGCAAACTCATGTACTAGCTGCACAATATAGTTCCTTTAATTGACACAGGGTTCGCCTTACGGCATCTTCAGACCTAACTTGGACCCTTCACACCCTGAAGTTGCCACGAGGAGGAACCGTGTGTGCTATAGATAAAGTGTATTATGCAGCTAGTACAAGAGTCGGTAATAATGAATTATCAATAATTAATTACAAATTATTCTTCCGAGTCGCGCTGTTTGATTTGAGTCGTATATGCATACTCCGGTGATGCTACCCTGCAGGATATTCATTGTTCTCAGTTAGGAGGATGGTATATATTGGAGATGGTATATTCCCATTTAGAGCCCGTAAGGAGGAATATACCACCACCCTTTTTTCAAAGATCAACCTCACCTGCACGCGGTGACCCCTGTCGGCTAACGGGCGAGACTCTGGTCACCGACTGATTGAAAAAAAAATCCATCCGAATATGCCGAACCCAAATTCCACAAAAAAAAGTTTTTTTCTGTGGAACAGTGCCCATGAAAACCTGTAAACAAAGTTATTCAAAGTTGTTTGTGGTCGGCCCTGAGGATTGTGAGAATTGAATGTTCCACAGCCTGCAATCATACCGGCTCTGTAGCGTTCGAACCGGAACACAACAGCTGTTATACTGCTGATTGGCGGTAGAAATGCGCAAGAGTGTGATGCTACACCCACCCAGACGATTTCTAGGCAGAGCTGTCATCCGACTATGAAATTTATTATTTGTTTACAAATGTATGGAGTCATGTCTGACCCTGTCTGTCCATAAGTAAACGCAGCAGCCACAGACCCGAGGGAAACACTTGCCAAGCAGACTGCGCCACTCATCGGAGTGCTCGTTTGTCTAATGAGTGTACATTGAGATTGTGATTTAGTAAAAATTGGAGGCCAAGTGTGAATCGTGATCGCATAAGTGGAGGGTTCCGATGGCATTGGTTTTTCTACATTATTAAATGTTTACATAGTTCTGTATTTTGAAAATTACGCGTAGAAAGCAGTATAAGCCCTTCTACTACTTCCAGGGGAGAACTTGCAACATCTAGGCCATGGAACCTTTCAAGGCTTTTTATGATTTAAGATAATCTGAGTCAATCGCCGCGCTCGTTGGCTACCACGGAACCCGACGCTTCCCACCTTGGTTGTGTCCGTTACTTTTATTACTTATTGTTTTAAGATTCAAAATGGACCCTAAAAATAGAAAGTCACACAGATAGTGAATGACGGCGGACGATGGAAAAATACGTTCGATACTGTGTGACAGCGATCAAATTCGAGATAGCTCAAATAATTTTCCACATCGGAAACGTTTAATTGTTCAAGCTGATAATTAAGTTTACAAATATTTTCAATGTTAACGATTTTCTTAATGTGGTGTGTACTTGAAAAATTATAGATGATTATTTTTATAATTGCCATTGGGTGGTTCAGGTACCGGGACTGACGATGTCGGCGGCGGGGGATTAACAGGTGTTGTAATAATTGATACTATTAGTAACTTTGTAGTTAATCGTTTATTGTTACGGCATAATAACATCACGTTGCGTCTGCGTACGAAATGTAACACTAAGCGGCACGTAAGATAAATAGCCGTGCTTCACCGACTGCTTAGCCTTTAGGGAGCACGAAGCTTGAGGAAGTCATTCAGATTCATTTGAAATTCTTTAACTTGAAAAACAATCGAAGTTTAACCCTTCTTACCTGATAATCACAATTGTCACAAAAAGTGAAACACGAACATCGCTTCATTGATGCTTGGCTAGAGGAGACCGTGAGAGAGAGAGAGAGAGAGAGAAAGTGCACATGATTATTTTCTCTTTTAGTGACTTCCATTACTCAATATGGCAAGTTACTCTTCGTTTAACTTGAAAATGAAACACATTATAACAGTTTTTACTTTAGTTGAGGAGAAAGATGGTCGATTTAGTTTAAGATAAAGCTTCACAGAAGTCCGTCGTTCGCTATAAAGTATTTTTGTAAGTCTTCAACAAGTGCCTCGAGTTGTGATATAATAGATTATTAAGAACCATTTTTTTAAGTTGTTTCTTCATTCTTGTTTTCATCGTGAGCAAATTTAATGACTTTTTTATATTTAATAAGAAGTAAAATTCACGTTCGCTCTATTCCAAAGCCTATATTTGCGCCATTTAAGAATATTTTGTTCTGTAGATAGCTATTTTCCAACAAAACCAACAAACTAAAATAACGGCCCATTGTGCTGAAATATTTATGATACAAGATGGAGTTCAAGGACTGTTTACAGTGTAAGAAGTGCTTGGAGCTTACAAGAAATATTTGTATTTTTTATAAAGAAAATCGCCGAAAACCTTTGAATACTTGTAATGTTTCGCACTTTTCAAAATGGCGCGGAATTTGAAAATTTACGACATTCTTAAACGAATTATGGTCTACACGTTCTTTTTCGGAGCTATTTGAATTTGTAATAAGTATAACTAGTTTCATTTTGTGATGTCCTTCCATGACCATGACCTTCTGATATGTGAAACATGTCTGTAGTTACGTTACGAAGCAAATAGGTATATAATGTATTATAGTATCTAAATATGGTAAGTATGTAATTGTAAAGTAGGGTATTAAGGTTATAAATAAGTGTTAATACCTCATTTCAAGAACTGGTTAAGACTTCCAAGTTTCCTTACACGCCTTTATTATTCGAAGTAAATATATGTAAATCACGATTTCTTCATAATTTTATTCAATTGTAATGAAATGCCGTATACAGATAATATCTCTCACGTCACAGAACATTTTGGAAACTTAAATGAACATGTAGATTTAGGCACTTGTCTGTTCAATTTAATTGTAAGTTTATATTTGTAAATTGAGAAATTGTAATTGTTTGTTATTAGTTTAATTAAGCATAAATAATGGAGAGCAATCATCGATGTGAAGTTATTATATTTCATCTTATTGCTGAACAATGGATTGTCAAAGTAATAAAATACTCAAAACAAGTGTGTTGTGCTTCAGTGTTCTCTTTCCTTTAATGTTTAATTACAGCGCTTTCTGGTCTAAATAGTACTTACTTAAATAAAAAGTACTTACCTTTATTTTAAGTCCTCTCTCAAAGGTAGGTAACCTTTGAGAGAGGACAAATTCCTCCGCAGAAGCCAAAGAGTATATAAGCTTTACGGAATACCGATGGCTGGAGGGACCCACAGCCAACTACCGCCGTAGCGACTACATGTGCGAGGAGGCGTTTTTAAGTTCGCGGAATGAGGGACAAGGAGGCAAAATAAAAGTTCAAAGTTCTTTTTCTATACAGTCTCCTGCAAGACAAATACATTGATCTTGCGATTAGATTATTCATATCCTCATAAAAAAAGTTTTTTCCTTGTTGGAAAAATACGAGGACACCGCTTCCTAAATTTCTTTCCACGAAGCTCTTTTTTTTTGGAAAAAGGGAATCACTCAGAGCCAGGTTTGGACTATAACATGGGTGATTTAAAATATCAAAGCCCACCTTGTGCAGGGCAGCCACTGCAACATAGCTCTCGTGGACTGATGTATTGTCGTGTAACAGCAGGACACCTCTGCTTCATTTTCCTCTTCTTTTTTCTTTCATAGTTTCTTTTAACCCCTCCAGGATTGTTGCGTATTATAGAGTCACCTTTTTCCGTATAATCGATAAACAAGATTCCTTGAGTTTCAACAACTGTCGCCATGAGTTTTCCGGCAGATTGTAACATCTTAAAATTCGTGGGCGGTGCTGCACCTTTTTTATGCCTCTGCATGGAGTTTTGCTTAGACTCAGGTTCATAATGATGAACCCAAGTTTCATCTCCAGTCCTCACAATTCGGATCAGTATATCATCCTTGTCTTCACTATAGAGGTCCAAAAACGCTTGAACGATAAAGCGGCGTGAGCAATCTCAGCACCCACTCTGCGCTGACCTTAGTCATACCAAGCTGTTAGTGCAGAATTTTAAAAATTGTTTTATCGCATACTCCAACAATTTCCGCAAGCTTTTTCTTCTCTAGCCGAGCAATTTCTAATACCAATTTTTCGACTTTTTCAACCAGTTCCAGAGTGGTCACCTCAATAGACCGTCCTGGCCGAGGGTCTTCTTCAAAGGATTCCCTGCTTTGCTTAAAGAGGCTTTCCCGGGGCAAGAGTCTCCGTGAATTGATGACATCTCTTCTGTTCGTATGATTTGAACAGATTTTCCTTGCTTGGTAAGAAAGTAGATGACGGCGCCGTACTCCATTTTCGAAACTTTCTTCCAAATCGAATTGCGCTTAGTCTTCAATAGTTCGAAAACTAACTATACAATTGTGACAAAACTTTATATTCATACTAATTATAAATCATTGTACACGTTAAGCCCTTAAAGATCCTGCTACCCCTCATCCAACCCCGCCATTATCGAGTACGAGGCTTGACTCTTAGCGAGACTTAACCGGTGATTGACGCAAAAGCCCATTTTCTGCAAGAAATTGTCACACCTAAGAAATTGTCACACCTAAGAAATTGTCACACCTAAGAAATCGTGGTATATCTACTCGATAGTATGGTACTCGAGTAGTTGAATTCTCTTATAAGTACCTGTCCAAGCCCATTACTTCCCCATCAGCGTTGTTTCCGCCCTTCAGCAACGCTTGTACAATCATTAGCACGGAGCTGAACCACCGGCATCGATTCCGCGGAAATGTAACATGGCATTTATTTTCCTCAATGAAAGGCCGTTACCTTCAGCTTTGGGGACGCCCTACGATGTATTTTAGTGCCTTCTATCAAATGTTACTTCCGTACCTTGCGGAAAATTCAGTTGTGATTAATTAACAGACATTTGCTGATAAAAAAATACTTAATACGCAAATATAAAAAGATGTTTTAGACTTAGGTGCTATTATCACCAGGTCCCTTCACCTTTGTCACAAAACGTATTTGTCAAAAACTATGCGAAGTTACATTTAATAGCTATCATTCGTAACATATTTAGTTTATTTCATGATCGTCATAATACACACCATTTCGCAAAACAAGGCCTTCACAACGAAGAACCGGCAAGAACCTCAGGAGTCCGTTTGTTTAACACTAAATTGTCATTTGTAATTGACAACAAAATCAGTGGCTGGAGGACCCGCGCGTTCAGAGTAAGAACTATTTCCACACATCTTTGTTCTCGGTATATTGATCTATTTTATAGTAGGCCTTTTTTTAATAAAGTTCCTTCACCAAACTTAAAAATGATGTCTGTTTGTTACACTATATTTTTTGGGATTTTATTGTAAAATTTTATGCATTTACACAAATATGTCTTTCTAGTTTTACCCCATCTAGATTTAGGTACCTCTAGCGCATCGCCGCGACCAGTTCTTTAGGAGACAGTAAATTTTTTATCAAATATATTCCGATTTTTCCGTACATACGTAATGTTCTAAAACTAAAAACAACGACGGAAGATATTAGTCCCTTTGAATAGGTCGCGTGGCCGCAAGTATTAGATGGCCCGTAGCATGCTTTTGTGAAATGAACACTGTTTCTAATCCAGCTGGATAGCACATGATCCTTTGGAAGTATGCGAAGTAAACCAGTTTGGCTGTTGCTTCATCAGTCAACTGTCTGATCCTTCTAACCGCGAAAATTGCGGAACTTGATTTCGAAGCTATTTAATCATGGTGAACTAACAGTGTGAACTGAACGCTCCCTAGTGAAGCTTGCAATCAATAGAGATTCCGAAAAACACGGGTATAATCTAGATTTTTATTCTCTAAGTTATTTGCGGCATTCTGTGATGAATCTCTTAGTGTAAACTGTAAACATTTAGTTTATTATGCGTTTTTAAGAAAATTATTTCTTCTAAAATCACTGAAACAATGTCCAGTATTTGGTTGGGCCGTTCCAGTCTACACCTGTTTCTTTTAACGGACAATGAGGTACCATCGGCAAACAAAACTGTCTCAGTGCGTTTTTATACCAAACAGGAAAGAATATTTACGTGTACGTAGACCTGAAGATGATCTGAGATCAAGTACGGTATCACGAATCGCCTAATATTTAAGTTTACGAGTCAAAATAGTATGGTCTACAAAATCAAAGTTTTCTAAGTTACTGAACGCTTTGAAAATATTTGTATAGATAATATGAACATGGAAGACAGGAATTTCTACACCGCTCACATGCTCTTCGAGAATTAACTCTGGAACTATAGGATTTCAGAGCGAATGTTTGAAAAGGCTTTAAGGAATTTATTTACCACTATTCCTACCTTAAGGGTCTTAAAGGGTTATCTGCACCTGCTCTTGTGTCGGATATGTTCGTGGACGTCGCTGATCACTTTATTAGACTTTATGAAAAGGTTTATTATAATGTAAAACAAAGGATAATTGTAACCCCTGGACTGAATTGATCGCTGCCAAGCTGGTCTTTTATAGCTGGATCATATGCAATTGAGGGTAATTCTTGACTTTTCGCAACTATAGAAGTTCTGTTGTTATAACACGTGAAGCTAAAAATTTTCGGATTGAGAATTACAAGGAAGGCTATGTAATTCTCGAACTGCGGCAACCTAATGGCGCCTTAATTAATAATTTAGTTTCAAAATGTCTCATTGCGCATAGTTTTTTAGGCTAAGTTTTTTAGCCTTGACATCGTTTATCAAATTCAGAGGACGAAAATTATCGATTCTAGATCTACTATGTAGTTTGCTTCTTGTGTATGGAATATTTTCATTCAACTCCTATCACCTCAGAGCACTGATAACGGAGAAAGGCACGCCGTTGGAAGCGGGTGTGTCGACCAGCCTCCGCGCGCCTTCAAATGTTTGATCAAAAGTTTGCAATGAGTAGTAGTAATGAACAGTGGCATCACGTCTGTGCATCGAGAGGATATTGGTGGATTATCAGATTATTTGCTTAATGTTGGTGCGAAGGTTGGATGTCAAGGGCCATCGCGTGCAGTGCGGGCCCGCGCGCCGACTGCGTCGCACGTCTACGTCAGTGTACGCGCAACCGCCGCCGCCGCCGCACGCGCTTGTGATTACATTTCTACCACATTATTATCAAACCGGCCTTGGCGCTATTTCGACCTGTTCGTGCCATACGCAACTGGACTCACGTGTGAGTATACGCTTGTATTGCGAAACGAACGTCCCTTGTTATACGCCGGATTTGAAAATTTTTTTCTTGACAGGCTCTTTATTGACAAAAAAATATATTTTACATAACGAAAATGTATATTTTTGTGTGTAAAAAAAGAGAAAATTCATCCAGAAAACGAATTGCAATAAAAATAATTGTTTATGTTACAATATATTATATTTGTTCTAATATTACTATCTGATGTTTTCACATTGGCAATATGTAAAATAATTAAGTTGCCCTTTGACATAAATATGTTAAAGTATTTTTTTGTCATAGTTAAAAACACATTTTATAATAATATGAGACGCATATAAAATTTCCTAAAAATACAGTGAAGCTGAAAAAAAGGTTTGATCATTACATTCGCAAAAAATTAAAATATATCTATATAATTAAACTATAAGAAACATATTATTCGTTAACACAAAAAATGTTCGATTATCATATATAATAAAAATAATTTAGGCACCAACATTGACCTCCGAAAGGCCCTGGTGGTAGAGTTCAATAAAAACTTAATAATCATAAACATGACATTATCTTTTACGAGCCGGCCCATGTTATAAATTATGCAAAATGACTATTAATTTTTAACTCAATAAGTTCAAATAACTCCGCGATATCTTCACTTGTTTTGTCAAAGGCTAACGTTTGATACGAAAATTGTCGAAATTGCGTTGCTTTATTAACTCTTATCTGATGTAGTGGTGAGTGTTTGTCCAATATGAGCCGGCCAGATGCGTAAATAAAGGTTAGAACTGAGGATCGAGTCAGTGGCGGCCACGCCCACTAACTTTATAAAGACCTGACTCGCGAGCCATTCATCTTTTCTATAAAAACACCGCGGTATTACGCGTGGTTAGTGATGGCTGATGGCACATCGTAAACTTTTTTTAAATTTGGCACGTTCCTGGCGCTCGGAACATTTTTGTTTCCAGTTTATTTTTGTTATTCAGAGATTTACTTTCCTCGCAAAAGATCTCAAACAGAGATTAACTTAAATTACAGTTTGATATTGTCGCTGCGTCATTATGGCGACAAATAAGTGGTAATTTATGCAAGTTGTCACAAGAATACGTAATTTACCCTTGTTTGTCTAAAACAAACTGTAAGCGTCGGCAAAATACGTCTTATAGGATGTTGTTTGATATAATTAAGTAGTAAATGCTGTGATAGCGAGTTTGTCAAATGTGAACTGAACAATTTGTGTATGTTACGTAAGAATTTGTTTAAAGGCGATATTGCACTGTTCTTTTTTGGCATGACAAAGTTCTGAATGAAAACGATACATAAAGTCTAAATGCCATCGTTCATCGGTAGCGTACCGACGGTGCTGAAAATTTTAAGCTCCGATGCATTATATCGGTATCATTTATCGGTAAACGCCAATGTGAACCTATATTCTCAAAGTGAGAACGAACCGTATAAGTGACTGAAATTATTCTTTATTCTTCGACGTAAGAAAGATAATTTCGTTTATCAAAGGACAAATCTTGGCAATTTCTTTTTTCAATCTACCAACGTTTCGAAATAAGGTTCCTCTGATGGAGAAGAAACAGGCGAAAGAAACTCGTAGGTATGCGTACGTAGGTAGGTATAAGACCATAAGCAACTGAAAGTAAAGTACTAGAATACAGTGATGTCGAGCAGATCAGCCTCCACGAGCCTAGCCTAGTACCTGGTCACACCTATGATGCATGCGGTGTAATCCATAAGTTATTCATCTGTTTACTATCAAGGATTAGTCCCAGTGTCGTGTTTTAATATTTTTTTTTGTCGTTGTTTTGATGCTATGCACGTATAGACAGCCGAACATTTATAAATTAAATACATGCGATTTTAATACATCAGTCTTTATAAACCTGTTCCAGCCGGATATAATTGTCAATATACGAGGTCTAGAGCTACTTTATTATACAGCCGCTACTCATGTTAATATTATAAGTAATGAGCGTAAGTAATTGATAGTATCACGTGTTAGCTCCATAATAATATTTAACAAGCTCGTGGCTCGGCGAGTAGCGCACTCCTTTGCTGAGTAGTGAGTTTTTAAAGATGTTGGAGCAAAGTCACATAGGCAGCATTAGATCTAGATAGGTAATTTAGTACTATTGTGTGTTTGTATTTGTTGTAACACTTATGGTTCTTGTTGACAAACAGATGATTCATTATCATTTACGTAAAATTTTCTGTTTCATAATAAGGAGTAGATATTACTGTTTTCCCAACTTCAAATATATCAACAATTTTCTTTAATACCTCGTCAAGGTCGCATATGATTCTCTTTCTATGTTGCAATCGATTTGCATAATTGAACTGAAACCGCTGCGTACTTACATCATTGCCTGCTTTCTTTAACAATCCAATAATTAGATTAGATTCTAATTGAATACTGTTACTGTGACATATTGAACGAACACTGTCTCACGCACACAAACGCGCGCCTACCTGCACCTCACGAGCTTCATGAATTCGTTGTCAATTGCTAATGATCGAATAAATCGGTGTGTCCTAGTGTTATTGGACTTGGGATTTTTAATGTTACGAGAACATCCTATAGGAGAGACGAAAAAACTAAGAAGAAACTAATTTCATTGCAGTCGATGGAATTTCGAGTATTTAGTGATATGTAAATAAGCTCTCACGACCCATTCTGAGGTGGTCAGAGGTACCTTTTAGTCCTTACAACACACTTTCCAACCAGAACATCTGGGATAACGTGAGCCTATCGCCGTCTTAGTGCCAAAGCCAACGATTCAAATCATATACAAGTTTCGAAATATTCACAGGTACGAGCCCTCCCTCCACGCAGGTGATCGAACTCGAGCCTCTTGATTGGGAGACAAATATATTAACCTAACACGGCTATCGAGGCTAAATATTCTGTATGATTTATTCTATGATAGATAAAGCAAAGTCTGTTCCAGACGTAGTAAATCGCATTTATTGGTTGATTAGAGCAGTTGGTACAGAAATAGCTAGCTACCTAGGACGCTGTATGAACAATCGAACGCTGCATCCCACTATATTTACACTCACTCGGGTAACGAGTGTACTGTCTTTTCTTATTTAAATTTCTACATGCGTAAATCAATTTTTGTACGTGGTAGAATCAAGCGGTGGCTTTTGCTGCTGTTCGTATGGGCCGCCTCGACCGGGTTGATACCACGGCCTCGCCGGCGTGAAGTAGAGGCATCTTATGCTTCTGCGTTTCGTTCGGTGAGTGAGGTAACCGGAGGCCCTCTGTCCTCCCATCATCTTATATAGTAAATACCCTACAATACAGGCACCGTACTTGCAGCACTTCTGGTGTTGCAGATGTACGTGGGCAACGGTATTCACTTACCCATCAGCTTGCTGGTTTGAGCCCTTTTCTATTAAAAAAAATTTAAAAGCTTTAGAGATATATGAAACCAACTTTGCCGAAAGCATTTCTTCCAAAGCGAGGCCAGTTTCTGTGCAGGAAATATACTGAATGGGGCTCTTGACTCTATTGGGAGTGGTTAGAATGTGCCAAAGAAGGCACTTATAGCAGTCCACAGTGCTGTTCGTCCCCGCGTCTGAATTCACTGCCATGAAAGTTGGGTGTGGTATGAGATCTACGAGAGAAATACAATGCTGCAGAAATGCGATCATTAAGAAGTGTAGCGACTCGGAATTACAGGGTTAGATATTGTGTGATAGCTGAGAAGTGTGGTATGAATGTTGTGTCCGGAATTAAGGAACGCTTCGGTGGTTTGGACACGGGGAGAGAATAAACGAGGTAATAGTGACAAAACAAATTTATGCTGCAAAAGTGAGAGGTTGAGTCGGCAAAAGGCGCAAAAGCCAGAAATTTATAGAACAAATTGGGGATATATTGAAGATGGGCTAAGAGTACCCGTAACCGACGAGCATGTATACGTATCGTAGTGAAAGAGGCGAAGGAGGTGTGCCAGGATCGAAATCCGTAGTCTCTACCTACCCTATTTAGTCTTTGGGAGACAAGCGTAAGAGATTGTGTAGTTATTTATTTAAAAGACGTTACTAGAGGCAGAATGCGGGGTGCTTAAACAACTAGCCTAGATATTTAAGCTATTCAATCGTATGGTATTCGTCGTAGAGATTTTGTCATGTCCATTATTGGAATTTTAAATGGAGTTAAATAGCGATAAACTTGCAAGCTTTTCTTACGCCGTATAGTTTAAAACAAAATGTAAGTGATTGTTTTTTCATGAATGTGACATACTTACAATAACATAAGAAAAATTAAATTACAATTCTTATCATTATCGCGTGTACGGCCGCAAGAGGCAAATCTTACACACGCGGCTCACCGCACAGCTTCATTGTTTATTTCATGGAAAGTATTTTTTTGGATTTTAGGCGCGAACTCAAAAAAGGATGTTTGTGTCTTGAACTTTGTTATTTCTGTATATATCTTGTTTTGATGTAGAATATTTATACTGTGTTATGCCTCAAGTACTTGTGACTGTGTACAGTAATTGGTAAATTCAATTGAAGGCCGGAAATCGTCGATTTTCGTTTTGTTGTCATCCGGCCAAAGAATATTCAGTAGAGGTTGACCATCGTCCTACTGTCTATGTACTTTTGTTTCGTATTGGCCTTTGCTATCGTAGTCTACTATTGTCTAAACTACGATAGCAAGTCTACGAAAGAGTTATTACTCTGCCGATACGAATAATTGTAACAAGTCTTGTTTTAAGGCTTTCCTGTGAGAAAGGAGATAAATGTCGTGATACTTGCACAAGTTTTCAAGAAGAACAATTATCTAAACACTACTTGAGCACCGGTAAGAAAGAAAATAAGAAAGAACTTGCAGAGATGAAAGAATCAATAAGCAAAAGAAGAAAATTGTGTCCAGTGCTTTGATTGACTTGACTTAGACTAAAGTCTGGTTTTCGGAATTTGTTTGGACGCATTGGCTTCCGATTGATTTGTTCAAATGATTGAGCAGTGACAGGAGGATGTTCACATACCTATAACGGCTGTTTTATCACATAGATTCGAGCGGGTTCCGGTTTCAGTCATTACAATTTATTTGTGTTTCGAGTTGATAATATGATCATAAGGGCGGTTGTGAATATTTCTCTTGATTTTTTATATAATTGTATATTTTAATAGTTGTGACAATTAAATGCTAGGCTATACAAAAGCTTTACAAATCTATAGATTTATCCATTTCTACTGAGCTATTAATTTATTTATGTCGACGTAGGGACATGATGCCTAGAAATATCATCGCATAATTATCGTCCTACTCGTCAGGCGGGACTGGTTGCAGTACCGGCATCCTCGAGCCCCGAGCTGCTTCAGCGATGATAGTTCCATCGGAGGCTACGAGATCTGATATCATTTGCATTGGATTTCTCAATATTCACACGAAGCGATAGACCGCTGCGTTGTTTTACATCCAACTGCACTCCGTTGAATTTTTTTAATTTCAGTCGTAATGTGTTATTTAATTTGCTGAAGCTTGCCAACAAGCTGTTGCTACTGTCGCGCGAAAAATCCACCCATTCCTACGAAAATACGCCGGTCGTTGAGATCATTGACCGACCGTTACCCAGATTTTAATATAAATAAGGCTGAAACACATCCACCGCTACGCTACAAGTGAATCATCACATTTGACAATTAAATAGGCCTCTTATTCTCCATTAGTGTAAACTATGCTTAGCTTACCGTCAGGTGCAAACCTTAGCAAAGTCTATGTCTGAGTCGGGTTCCTTGATTTCAGCCTCTCACAGAATAACAGCGTCTTAAGAATCTACCCACCCCTTTCGAATCTGTCCAGTTGCTCTGGAACGCAGCGTTTAGATATAATTATATCGCATTATGTAACAATCACTTAGTTTAATCAGAGCTTATTTTTACCAACGAGACAATAGGTGAGCCGGCCGCAGTCCGTGGCCGGTCCAACGATATAAATCTTAACGGCGTAGGTTTCTAATAACTCATTGGTACCCGTCCTCCACGTCCACAGAAAACGGGGCTCCTGATAAGGAAGGAGATCCTCTATTCAATCGGCTGCCGTGGCCATAGTTAACTAAGACTCCTAATAATTTTACAGCCCCGTTCTAAGTGTCACAGTAGTGCAGCTTCACAGCGTGTAAACAAACCTCCTGTTCATCGCGCTGTGCGTAGAGATGTTAGCGCGGCGTGGGTGGCGCCGGTGACGCGCGCGAGGGTGTGCTCCGCGGCGTGTAAACACGGAGCGTTGCTTACCGCCGGCCGGGGCGGGCGGGGAGGCCGGGGCGGCCGGGGCGCCTGTGTCGAGGCTGTGCGGAGGTCAAGTGCAGTGGGCGCGGCTGTCATTTCTGCTCTCTGTTTATTTGGGTGTTACGAGCTCGAGTTAAGCTCTGAATAATAACTCGCCCGCGTCATCTATTCCTTACCTGGGTCTCTCCGTATCTTGATAAATGAACGGTGACTAGATTGATATATATACATATATACATAAATAAATATTCTTGTATACCGATACAAGTATATACAGATATCAATAACCATATATACATAGGTACAAACATTAATATTTATCATACAAATGTTTGCCCCTAGCGAGATTCTAACCCGCAACCCTCAGCTTCGAGGGCTGGGTCACTAGCGACTAGACCATCAGGTCCTCAATGGGATCTTGGCGAATGGCATCCTACTGTTAGTTAGTAGAGGTCGTCAGTGAAAATGTTAGCGATAACATATATGGATATTAATATCTATAGTTTGGAACGTAATTTATAGTTAAAAGTGTTCGGCTAAATGCGTGCGGTTAATAATAAAAAATAATGTTGTTTTGTAAATGTATTTCTTTCTCACCTAAGGTTGACTGGCAGAGTGTGCCAAAAGTCCGCCAATTGTATACCTTAGTTTTAGGTGTTAACAATGAAGCGTAAATAAAACTAAGGACTCATTACATTAGACAATGTAATATATATACTTAAGGTATTAGACTCATTTCAACCTACTTTCCACTAGAATTTTATTCGGGACAATCTGACTGGTGAGCCGTCTCCGACTTAGTGTCGATCTCGGTTGTCAGGCAAACGATACAGAACGTAAATCAGCTCACTGGCGCGCTCACTCCTGCGAGCCCTTCACACGGGAGTTTCTTGACTCGGAGGCAGATCCTCTAACAACTCGGTTATCGTGAATATATTTACGCGTATACTACATATTGAAATATTATGAATATATGTTATTTAAATATTAATTCGCGTCGGTTTGCGCTCCAGCACCCATGGTCATAGGATCCCAGACCAGGGGTTGAGTTGAAGATGGTTGCCCATCTTCCCTATTCAAGTAAGGAGTTTCATTTTATTTCTATACTCTTAGAGAATCTTCCTTTGCTTTGATTTTGTGAACATTAATCTATTTAGTCGCATAGCTTTTTCGTTTCTTTTATATAGTTATCGGGATACAAAAATATACTTACATATGCACTAAAATTTCCTCGCAACATTGAATATACTAAGATTATAAACGTGCAATTCGTATCAAAGTATTAGTTGCCAGATTAGTTTACTGCATCACTCAACTTCTGAGGTTTTATTACGTTAACCTCTGTTATAACAATTATAATTAAGAATAATTACAGTTCCGAAGAGAGTTGTTGGAAAATATCGTGTTTGCCCTAACTACATATTGACAATTATTTCGTGTAAACAAAAAAGATTAAACTATTTTATCACATCTCAACTTGTTCCAACCACAAAAACGTGAGGTTTTTATCCCGTTGTTATTGTCTTACGTTCTCAACTCAACACACAAGGTCTTGCAGATTTTACAATCTGTTGCGTTTCTATCTTGAATCGCATTACAATGGACGAGGGCTTGATGTCGTCTGCGACAGATCCCCACGAACCCTAAGGCAGACAGTAAACGACAATTAGCCGACGCTTGATGTAAACCGACGGCACTCGGATGTGCGTCAGTACGACGCGGACGTCGGGTGGCCAACTGTCACTTGTTCTGCCGGACGGTCTCCTTCAGGAATCAACAGTGCAATGGGCTTTTTATCTTCGATTTATACTCATCAACTGTCGAAGCTCGATTCTTAAAGCTGTCGCTATCAAATGCTGCTTAATGTTGGCTTTATTCACCGGGAGGTACTGATTATGGAATGAACATTTAGGCCTCGTTCCACAAACCTCTCTACTGCTGGATAACCTACTTTAAATCTTGTACATAGGCTGTTAATGGATCCGACCCGTAGCTCCGTCGCCGACCCCAGCGGCTGTGCAGCTACGCAATGACGGCTCAAGGCCCCACTAGGGGGCTTCCGAACAGGGACTTCCCATTGTTTAGTTAACACGCCGTCAGAAGCCGCCACACAGTACTATTAAAGGAGAAACCAATCCTATTGTTCCCAATGATTCCAAATTCAGTTGTGTTGTGAACTAATTAGTTCTCTAATTTTATATATATTTATTCTTCATTACATACACTAAGGGCTACAATGGGCGCGCTTAATGCCTTGTGGCATTCTTTTATAGTAAACCCGGGGAGATAAAGATCAGCATTAGCAGGTGCAATGAGGGAATAACAACATAATTAAAATATAATTAAAACTAGATTTTAGATTTTTCTTCTGCGCTACAGTGTGATGCAACAAATGGGTCTACGCTCAGTTTACGTTACGGATTACCGCAACACTGATTTTAAGCGCAGCCTCATACCACTATTGAGCCGGTAGTGTCTGCAATAGATACAGCTCATCTATATATTAATAAAACAAAATAATAAATATATACTTCAGAAAATATTCACGAATCAGATTTTTGAAAGAGTTTTATTGCGCGCGTTTCTGACATCGTCGCGGAGGGCGTTCCCGAGCAGTACAGCCTGCACAGTGAAAGATCCGCCGAAGAAACCAGTGCCGTGTTGTGGAATACTAATCTTGAGACTATTAGAAGAGCGAAGTGCTCGATCATGAGTCGAGGAAAGAAAATGGAAATTGTCTTTAAGATATGCTGGTGAATTAGGATCATTTAAAATTGAGTAAATTTATATATAATTTTTTATACATAAGTGATATCCCTCCGTTATTATTCCTAAAACCTTCAGAGTTAAGATATATTTCGAGCGTATCCTCTGGCGGAGGTAACCATCTTACTAACTTAAGTAAACTTAGACGTCTAAAAAAAAACTATCGTTATCTAATTATTTTTCAATTTAATTATCCTAAAAAAAATGTAATCACTTATCTGTATCTAAATCGTAGGAGTTTCAATTCGTGCGTCTGTTATACAAGTAATGTGGGCAGATAGCGGGCGTTGATTAGACAAAATATCTATCGCCGAATGTAATACGCACATACTGTTGTCGTTTGTATAATTTACTACGTCGAGAGCTACATGAGCTACTGCATGTCTGACATAAAACCTGCACTGAGCAGCGCGGCGGTCCCTTCCCAGCTAATCCTTCACAAACATTGACTGCTACTTTACCTCCGTGGTTGCGACATAGCAGAACTAAACTTTACTATGGATAGATATCACTAGCTGGGAGGCTCCTCTGCCCAGGAGTCGTCAGGGCAGGTGCGGCACCACCCTCTCACCCATTTCTGTCGCCAAACAGCAGTGCTACAACTGTTGTTTTCCGGTACGAA
This sequence comes from Bhutanitis thaidina, assembly GCA_029286595.1. Lineage (NCBI taxonomy): Eukaryota > Metazoa > Arthropoda > Insecta > Lepidoptera > Papilionidae > Bhutanitis > Bhutanitis thaidina. The sequence continues at coordinate 90,637 of JAGSMS010000023.1, read as the reverse complement.
AGGTATGGAGAGATGGTATCATTGCGAGCTCTGAGGCATTCCTTCGTAGTCCTCGGCGGTGACAACGCACCTGTAAGCTTGTTCGATTGAAGTTGTTTGCAGGTGTCCATGGGCTGCAGCAGCCGCTTGCCATCAGAGGGGCTGTTAGCTCGTTTTTCACCCCAGGCCCATAAAAAAATACTTGCCATCCAATCTCACCACTACTCTTTCCAGAAGTAGACATTTGTGCAGGATGTGTTATAGTGCTGGCATGGAGGAGCCTTCTACAGCCGCACGCGGTCCTTACACAGAATATGATAATTATTTAGCATTTTTTCGAGATGAGTTTCTTTTTATATCTTTTTTTCGCAGAAGGGTTTTTATCTAATTGCTAATTTTAAGGCTGTGCTGTGGAGTTATAAGAAGAAAAACAGACTAAATGAGGAAAGTACAGATAAGTGACTGCCTGTGTGTGTGTGTTTTGCTCAAACCTGTAGCGCATTATTTCGCAGATTATTTCACATTATGTAGCTTTTCCTGCGTAGGGAACAAAGTTTTCGTTGTACACCGGTACAAGTCGCTGTGGTATTTATCGGCGACAGGAAGACATCCACGCGTATGTTTCAAACTTATCGGTCAAGCTAACCGGACACGACCTCGGTGTAGGAATAAATAACTAGAAGAGTGAGCCGCCGTACGCGATACTTTGTGTTTCGGCGCAACTTAATAAACGCCGAAACAACGGAGCGTCTACGGTTAAAGGTATTCTGCGGTAAAGGAAAAGTTTGTGAGCAAATCTAAATATCTTAGGATTTAAAATTATTTAGAGGACATGTGAAGTAGCATTCAGTTGACCCCCTCTCGAAAGATGAAAGGAGGCCAGTGCCCAGCCGTGGGCATTCATGTGGCTGACACCTTACTGCTTTTACTTTTCAGTAGATATATTCAAACTGCAACGTCAAATGTTTTCATCATATAAGGGAAGGTAATATAAAAGTTTCTTTGTTTGACATCTATGACACAAGGTATAATACACCACTGCAGCACAGGTGATATTTTGGGGTAATGACCACAATTTTTTTACAGGCATAAGATGGTGCTTGGCTGCAATCCCAACTTTCACGTGGTGAAGAAGCCCTTGATCGTAGCGCCTAGTGCGTCAGAAAGAGTTCCAAGTTTAGGTTCACTACGCGATAGAGCCAAGCGGCGGCTTTAGCTGCTGCCCGAATGGACCAGCTCTACCAAAGTAGCATAACGACCTCGCACGATACCGGCCTGAAGCAGTAATCTTGTGCTGCTGCGATTCGTTCGGTGAGGAGGTAACCGGATGCTCACTCCCCCTCCAACTTCCCTATTCCCCTCTCCAAATACTCTTAAAGGCCGGCAAGGCATCTGCAGCCCCTCTGGTGTTGCAGAAGTACATGGGTGATGGTAATTGCTTACCATCAGGTGAGTCGCTTACCAGAATGCAGCTACGTTGAAACCAGCCGATCCTCCAATATCCTCATTTTTGTTTCTCTCAAACGGAACAGTATTTACGACGAGGTCGTATTTCGTCGTTTATCTGTACAGCGCAAATACTGACGCGACACGCCGGCCGGGCTGCTGTCGGCAAATATTGGCTTTGGCATTCATTACATGTTTTCACGTTGTGAGCGTGCATTACGTTAATGTACGTACACGTAGCAGGCAGAAACTGGGAAAGATTGTTATTAACAGATATTGAAGCGTTCTACTCTGTGTTAGCTTTGATTTAACTTAGCTTTAATTAATTTTATCTACATGTCGTGGTCCGATTGTAGAATCGGCTTCGTCGTGAAACGACCGATCATTTCAAGATGTACATCTTGAACCTACATTCCACCGACCATTGTCTGCATCGTGATGTGGTTTGGTCCGATCAATGAATAGAAGACGTCTGTCGATCTCATCGTCCATTCAATCACCTAATATGGTCAAATATACTTATTTATTTATTTATTTATTTATTTAAACTTTACTTGCACATTACATAACAAAAAGGCGGACTTAATGCCAAGAGGCATTCTCTACCAGTCTACCATTAGATTGAACAGAGAAAATGTAAAAGGGTGCACAATAATACCGCGAAATTGTTACATTTTCCACCGCTAGAGGCGCTGACAGCACTTAGTAGCGTGACCATGCTTCAAAACGATGTTTAACGTCAGCAACTAAAACAATTCATTGTATGAGTAAAATAAATGCTATACTGGTTGGTCAGATTAGGTTAGCAATTCACCAAGGCAATTCATCATTCATTGTATTGTATTGAATACCAATATAGAAATACAGCGTTTATAATATTTTTGCTGCTCATTGAAATGAAAATGTTTCTGAACGACTTGACACATCTTCCACTTAATGCGTTCTAATCAGACCTGATTGTCTGTGCCGAGGTGCCCTGCCCACTGAAGCGCCACGGGCCCTCCGTTTGTCTCAACACCGAGATAGAGAACAGGCTCCTGGCGGAGGGGGGAAGACATATGTAGAGGCACGGAAAATACACAAATTGATCCCCCACGTTAAACTAAAAAAAAAAAAACACAAATTGATGTCGTAACTTTGCCACACATTACGCGAGCCGTACTTATCTGTATTTTATGGTATCTTGCTTTTTGCATCTCTTGTATCGCCCGGTTATTATATATTATTTAGTTTTTAATGCACAGTACGCAGAATGCCGAGGTACATTCCCCGAGGTGTTCATTAAAATGTGATTTGTGACGAATCGTTTATTTTTATATAAAAAAAGAATAAAATCTAAAGTCATTGGTTAAAAATAACACATAACACAAACTCGCGCTAGTAATCTCTAATCGTATAGACAGAAGTGGTAATATTTCCCACTGTCAGCGAACTATTATTATTTGTGGACATTGTACAATAATATGTTTTGTAATTTTTTAAGGTATATCTAATTAACTAAAAGTTCTAACTCCAAAATAAAACAAAAATATCTAAATTCTAAATTAAACTAATTATTAACTTATGAACCCCCCGGCCGGCTCCGTGTCGTCACCATCGTTCAGACGGCAGCGTGCACCACTTGCCGGTGATTGTTAATGGAAAAGAAGCTGATTTATATCCCTCTGCTTTCAGAGGCGTACATAGAGATTGTCTGAAGTCCGCAATGTTTTTTTATCTTTAATAGTTTTATTATTACTAGTTCGTATTATCACTGTGCCACAAACCCAGTAAACGCAAGTCATTCAGTAAATCAAGTTAATTATTTAAGTACATATATATTACAGCAGAAACATACTCTTAATACAACCGGTTATACTGTTGTGTGTGTGTATGTGCTGTTGTAGAGACGTTAATTGCGCTAACAGCGGTAAGATAAGGCAAAAATCAAATTGTTTTCAAACTGAGGGTGTCTCCATGAACAAAGAAACATTTTATTTTTGTTGCTGTCCTCGTTTCCATGGAGTGGGAACAAATTTTGTGTTAGACTATGCTGTTTACCTGCATAAAAGTACTTTCCCGTATGTTGAATGAGAAGAACTCCTGAGAAGGCATGATTCATTACACCTTTCGAGACGCTTTCATTTCTTAACATAGGAGGGTGTAAGGGGAATATACCACCTCTTACTCCAAATGCCAACCTCACCTGCGCGTGGTGCACCCGAGGCAACGATTACAAACGAGGCTCTGGTGCGGCTGAATGACGGTGGAATATCCATCCGGATCCGGCACTGCGCTCACCAACCCTCATGCTCTGCATACTAAGTATGGGCAAACTTTCCAAGAAATGTATGGGGGCTTTCTACTAGGGCTTTCGGAGATGCCTATGTTCAGCGGTTACACGAAGAGGATGATAACGATGCTGATGGTGATTATGATGATGGTTTGCTGTTTTGTTTCGCAAAAGTTACGTCGACTTGCAACTAAAACGATAATGCATCACCAATAATTACCGAGGTACGCATTACTTACTAATAGGTCATTAGTACTGCACTAAGTGTCGTACGGTATCAACACCTTCCATTCATGTTGACCGTTGAGTAATAAAAATGTACTGAGTAGGTGTTATGTAAACGCAAATTAATCAGTGTTCTATTTACAATAGTAAACCAGTGTTTGATTCAAACTTTTCATTAAACATTTTATTTATTTTAAAATAAATAAAGAGAGCAGTTGTACGTGGTAGAGCCAGGCTGAGGCATTTTAAAATTGGATTATAGATCTGTAGTTTTGTGTAAAGTGTTTCAACAATTTACTTATATTCATGAAGTTTTTGTCAGTTTCAAAATAAGAGGAGTTTATCAATTACGCGGTATCTTGGCCCTTCGTGAACAGATTTCAATGATTCTTCTTTTATTAAATATGCTATTCCTCTAGAGTAGATCCTATTGAAATTTGAAGATAATATTCCAATCATAAGGGTGGGACAGTCTGGGTCAGAGTTGGTTGCTGCTCTAAAACTTTGTTTTAAATTCACTTGTTAGTTTCTCCTAGTTTTCTGTGAGTACGAGCTATGGCACGAGGTACTTTCATTACTCGCTCATTTTTATTGCTCGTAGGTCAATTTAAAACCAATGCTGGAAATAGGTCTTCCCCGGGAAACGCCTACAAAAGCTGAGCAAGCTTCTTGGAAGTTTTGGCCATACTCGTGTGCTAAGGACATAACTTCTGATGCGGCGGCTGTTATCCTTTTGGAAAAAATTTTGAATTTTCCCTATTCCTATATATATATATATATATATATATATAGTCATTATTCAACTTTAAAATTATGTCTATATATCTACACATTATTGAATGTTTTCCTCATAGGTTACATTTTTGTTTTGATAATGTTACATTACGTGCCGTCTCAATGTCACACTTGACTAACTAGAGATACTAAAGGTCTAGAAGCTGGCACAGTCTGTGACACGCCACCAGGCCAAGAGTTATCAGGTGCCGAGCGATAACCTTGTGGTCTCTGTCTCGTAATCAAATCTTATAGTATATTCGCTATTTTGTAAACCGTCAGACGCTAGGGGCGTCCTTACAATTTGTAAAACACTAGGGGTTTGAGGAACTGGAACAGGCTGTTTAGGAAATTCCATATCGGCAAAGAATGTATCATCATTTCATCATTTCAGCCAATCACAATTGCACTGCTGAACATAGGCCTTCTCCTCAGAATGTATCGAGTATACATTCTAAAGCAATTTTCCATGGTTTGGATTCCTAAGTTTACCGTGACTGACACGATTTCTTCATTGACACGACATGTCATGGACCCCTTTTCTCAGGAAACAGGACATATCACGATGGAATTAATATTGAATGTAGAGTTCAGTTTTAGGATGTAATTGCGTAAGTGTAACTTGCTCAGGGTAACAGTAGCAAACGCTCCATCACTAACTGAAATTTGGGTTTGGCGAATTCGGATGAATATTCCGCCATCATCCGATTGCCGGAGCCCAGTTTGTTTGCTACCACGCGGAGGTGCGGTTGTCATCTGGAGCAAGAGATGGTATATTCCCCCTTACGCCTACAGAAACTACTTGATGAAAAACCTTAAAGTAATTTACTGGACAAGGTCCTAAATTTTACAGTTTTCTAGAAAGCTCTTTAGGCCGGTGCGTACAGAACATCCATCCTGTACTTCCTAACGAAGTGCACGGCCGCGTGCTAGTTTTCTTTTCACAGTGTGCCGTGTCGTCTCACCGAATGCATTCTGCTTCTGTCTGCCGAATAAAGTAGCTGACATTTCACATAATTAGCATTAGTTCGTACGTTTATGTCACTGGCGTTATTTATCACATTGAGCACGAAGCGGCCGGTAACTATCTGTTCTGCACAGACTCAACGACGAGTTCAACGACCTCCAGTGATTGCAATGAACGTACTAATAATTTGTAACAGTCAGCAACAGCGACACTTTAGAACCAAGTACTGATCTCAATAGAGCATTAAACAATGGAGCTAGACTTAACGTATTGTATAAAGAGTTAATTAATTGAATGAAGGAAATCTTTAAAAATGACACGCTTGGTTATAACATTGAAGTTCCGATCGGGCCACCTGCCATAGTCCGCCGGCCGGTGAGCGGGTACTGCAGCTCATGACCGCCTGCTAACAACTTCGAAGTTCACAGATCCGTCCTTACCCCTGAGGACTAAGATGGCATTCCTCACAGGATGTATTCATGCTGGCTCTCTATGGGTTGTACAAACACAAGTGGTTGTACAACCAATTTATTCGCCACCATGTAAATCCGATGACACGGCAATAATATGGTAACCAGAACCGTGTCGGTGCTTTACGATTTTTCTTATTAATATAATGTCTCGAGGTGACAGCGAAAAGATTAAAAATAAATAAATGAATGTTTCGAAATGAACACAGTATACGTTGTTGTTTTAAAAAAGAACTCGAGGCGCATCCCTGCTATATAATGAATAATCAGTCTGTGGTCGGCGATAGACCCGCCAGCAACGAGCGTCGAATTAAACAACCCGTGCTTCGTCACGTAATAAAGTTGCGCTAGTTGTGTATGTAATGTTGTGCCATTAAGCCACTTGCGATACGGCCTGCCGGTCCAACTACTCGTACTGCGACGTGAACGCCACTCGTTTTCTTCAATTTTACCACACTTTGCCGTTTATGATTCCTCCTGTGTCGTGAAATAGGTCTAGACCAGGGACTTACAAACTATTTTGGGGAAGAAACCCCTTTTCGAAAATGAAATGATACCTCAGACCCCCATACACATTACTTTAAAATGCCTAATTTATTTTGTTTTTCCTACTGATACAAAATACTTACTAAAATAATTTACTCATGGGGGTGGGGAGTCAATATCAACCAACCATTTGGGAATCCCAGGTCTAGACATACGAGTAGGTGCAACATGCATAAACACCAGAAACAATTGACCAGAAGAAAACGTCCTGCGCGTTGAACCGACGTCCACCAGGTCGGCACTAAATAAGTATTACAGTAATATTGTATTGGGTTCGAATCGCGTACACCAATAAGATTTGTATACGGGATATCTTTTCAGTAAGTGAAGGTGGAAATGGCTAAGAATAACACAAAATGGACAAGGGATACGTGTATATTCACTTTATCAAACGAAACGGTATGTAGAGTGTGAGCGTATATTTAAATATTGGTACTGAATAGTTAATGGTCTAAAAATATTTCTTGTGCAATAATGTCGAATTCTCGTGACCTTTGACAACTAGTGAACCAGCAAAGGTGGGAGGTGGGGAGGAAGTGGGCGCGACGCGACGTCACGGCCGCGCCGCTGCGCGCGCGCTGCGTGCTGCAGCGATGTGGGGCGAGGGTACGCGGTGGGCGGAGCGCGTAAAAATAGCACCGGACTCGTGGCGTGGAAAGTTTTTATCGAACTCTTAGATAATGTCCTCAACTATGTCAATCATAAAAAATAATTATACCTTCTTGATAGCATTGTATGTCACGGACAAAAGGCTATGGGTGAACATAATTATGTTATATGACACGTTGACAAGTTATGTGGCACACTAAGATAAAGTTTTGGCTACCCACGATGGACTGGGTCCAAGCCATGCCCTTGTGGTAAACCCTTGTCAAAACCTCTCCATGCTTACTTAGGAGTGGGTGCTTACACTGATACTGACAAGTAATATTCCCGACATTTGTTTTTTATTATTAGCATACCCGGTTAGAGGAAGAGGGGCGTGTGGAAAAACGCGCGTTTCGCGTGTAGAGCTTTTATAAAGTACATATACCCGACGTTTTTCCCCGCTTTTACACACCTAATATTTCAATGTACACCACGATTTTTCGTTATTTCCATTTCAATTAAAACGTCGTGTGGGAAAACTTATCACTTTTTATGTAGAGTGGTGACTAAACCATCCAAAATATGACGATATCTATATTTTGATTGATGTATTTTAATTTTCTTCTATTTTATATTTATTTATTTATACTTTATTGTGTACACCAAAAGGATTATAAAAGGCGGACTTAATGCCTTTTGGCATTCTCTAACAGTCAACCCAGGGCGTGAAGAAATGTGGTGATAGGTGCATCAAATTTAAAATAATATTAATATGAAAAGGCTGAGAAATATACTACATAATTAAAACATATATGAATGTATAAGCATACATATCTACACAAACACATAGATATACAAATACATACTATAATATATACTGAAATATGTACACAGATATATACATACATACAAACACATTACATCCGTTAGCCCTCAGCATATCTTACATAGGCATAGGCTTACGAGTTAAGATAAATGCACTAAGTGTTGGCACACTGGTAGCGCTAGAGCGGGCATTGTGGTCGGTGCGCGCTACCGATGCTGCTGCACGTCACTAGTCTGTAGACAGTCGGATTTGGCATCTTGGGATAGTTTTGCCACCGTCTGTTGCCAGATCCTCGTATGTCGGCCATTCAGAAAGAAAGAAAGTGAGACATAGACATTATTCGGCACAAAACCACTGCCCACAACGTGATATAGGCTACATGCCTAGCAGTTAGTGGTTCTTCACTAAAAATCTCAACAAAATTTTAACTTCCTAATTCCGGTAACACCGATATAAATATAAACTACATTCATATCGGAATTATGCTAAGTCTTATGTACTGCCGTGTACCACGCCTCCTTACCACCAACATCATCGTTCAAACTATAGTAAGATTTGGAGTACAACACTATTTGATATGAATTTCCAATTTATTTATTCTTCATTGTTAGCCTTAAGCTTAAGGTTACAATGGGCGGACTTAATGCCAAGTGGCACTCTCTACAAGTCAACTCTTGTTAAGGTAGTTGGCAGGTATAAAACAAAGAATAAAAAACAAAAATAAAATAAAATTTAAATTTAATTATAAAAAAAATTATATTTTGTGCAATGCAGTATATTTTCGGGAATTTTGTTATAGATGCTTGTACTTTAAGGTGGCAAATTGCCATTCGGAGAAGCGAAGGTCCTTCAGTGAACTCTTAACTGCCTAATATAGAAAAAAGTCAGCGTTGTGATTCCCTTCCCCGTTTCTCTTCGAGTGGACACCGTTCGTTTCTTTCGCCGGTTTCTTCTCCGTCAGAGGAACCTCATAACGAAACAAAAAATGACAATTGACAAACAAAATCTGAATTTCTGACGTCCGTCATTGATCTGTGTATTTTCAGTCTGTAATTGTAAGCCACCGCGCGCCGAATTTCACGCTTTTCACTTAATCTAATCTCACGACAGCCACGGTACGCCGCCACCACCACACGCATTTTTGTCTTTAGTTTATATGTTTGCATTTATTTGACATAATATAGATTCTGCACGGAGGGCGCGCGCTCGCTGCGGCGGTCGTCCGCGCCGCGCAGCTACCTCGTCTGGTGATAACTCCGTGCGGTAGCGCCGCGGCTGACGCCCGACGGCCCGCGGAATGCTGATTCCGATTTGATTATTTGGCTGTTTCCGAAGGACATAGGGGCCTTTATTATGTTTCGATCGTTGCTAATCTCTGGTGCGACATTGACGACAGCGTACCTGACTGCTGAGTCATGAGTGTCGGGTTCGTATCCCAGTCGTTCAATATTTGTGCTAAAACACAAATGCCAGCTTGGTTGTGTTGTGTTCATCCTCTGACACTGCATCTGACCCTTGCTCAGATCTTTTCGTATAAGTGTTACATCGGATAAGGGAAGGTAAAGACTAGTGGGTGCCTCTGTGTTTGCGCGCACGGCACTATGACATCTCCTGCGTAGTTGGCAGCTGCCGATAATATGAAACGGTCGTGAACTGCGCACGATTAAACATTGCTGGAATTTATTTGTAATAGCGACGAATTAATCACTGCCCGGGCTGCGTTATCTGAAAGGTCACGACTGATGTACATTTCGATTGTCGCCGGAGACGCCGGCGGGCTCTAGCGCTGCGCGAAACTTTCTCGCTCTGCTAATAAATTAAGTAATAATTGTATACATAAGCCAACAATTACTTTCATTCAAACACAATACGAAGTATTTTTTTGATTGGCTTTAATAACATAAACTAATGATATATTGTTTTCGACAAATTTTCTAGCCAAATAGTAATATGTAGATTCATTTTTTTATTTATAATACTTAAAGAAAAGTAGCTGAATAAATGCCTCATGTCATTTTGAGTGGGTTTTGGAGGCTTCGCCATGGATATTTTTTTTAACGTCCACAAACGTGAAAATTTCCTCGCGGTGTTTCCCTTCAGCGATGAGCACGCTGTACATCCAACACTTACCATAAGCACTGGCCCGGGTATAACCGGGTAGTGGTCAGGGCGCTCAATTTAGTTTCATAGAGCGCGAGTGACCTGGGTTCGATCCCCGGTGGCCGGCATCTCCAAAATTGTAAATAGCAATTTTAAGTGCTGTACTTACCACGTGTTTGGCGATGAAAAATATTATAAAGAAACCTATATGTCTGAGAAATAATAAAAAGTATTATTTCCGCCCGCCACGCTCCTAACGCTCCAGCGTGGCGGGCTTCACATATGCTTCCGGCTCCGAAAACCCTCTCAGATATTAGAGAACGAGGCCTTTGGCTAGCTGTGGGCCCATGCCGGCTGCCACTTCAACCGATTCATTGATTGTATTCAAATACAGCATTATGTCACTTCATTTAAACACGGAACGGTATCTGTAGGAGTAATGAGTCGTGAAGGTGTTTTACAGACATTAAATATAGATTTGACCATCTGCATTTTATATCTGGAAGTTTATTCAGAGCCAGAAAAGTTGTTTTGAAAATCGTACAAATGTTTACTCTTTTTTCAGATATCGCATTGACAACTTCAGCCCAGGAACAAAATGTCAACGGCAGTGGAAAGCTTCGGGATGGGAGAGGCGAGGGTGAACGGGCACGCACCGCAGCTGAACGGCTCAGCGCCGCAGATCAACGGCTCAGCCGCTCAGTTGAACGGATCGGCTCAGATGAACGGCTCGGTTCAGCTGAATGGCTCAGGACAGATGAACGGTTCCGCCACGGCTTCAACCGTAAGGAGTTTATGGGACGCCCAGTTTTTGCCGCCGCCTTTGGTGCTCGAAGACCGCGCGCGTGCTTTAAAGGTTTTTTTTTAATAGTATACTATCGTATAAGCACTCGCAACTCATCCATTGTGCCCCTCTACTTGCATCCACAGGGCTAAGTAGATATTATTCATCATTTTGCACTACTAGGGTATTACTGTGGGGATCTGCAGCCGGATTGGAAACAATATTCATTTTGCAAAAGCCAGCGATCCGGGTAATCTGTAACTAGGGGCCTCGCGAGAGTACGAGAGAGAGAAAAAATTTTTTTTTTTATAATACTGACTGTCTCTTGTAGAACGTGTCAAGGTGATGCGATAGAGGTTCTTTAATTTAGATTAGTTAAATCAAGAAAGGTTTTTCTAAGTAAAGGCCAAAAATTCAACAACAAAATGTCTAGAAATATAGTCCAACAATCTAACATAACGTTTTAAAACCTGAAAAAACTTTATTTAGTAAGGCTTATTATAAAATAGATCAATATATTGAGGACAGTCGTGTGTGGAAATAACTCTTAGTACGCCCTAGTCCCTGTCTCAACATAGCTTTTAATTCTATATTTCATTGTAATTGACAGTGAAAGTTTTCATAGACATTGTTTTTATTTTACAAATTGTAAATGACTTTGATCAATGATTGTAACGTGACGTTACAAAAATTCCCCAGTTTCTTGCCGGTCTTGCTTTTTCCCTGACAAACTCTTGTTTTGCGAACCGGAGTAGATTTTTAAGTTCAGAAGAGCTTTGACATAAATTGAATCTGATTTGAATACAATAGATCTGACTTTGACTTTGAAATTAACTCGAAGAATGTGAGTGATAACAGAGGTCCGTGTTGTTTTCATTTAAATCGATTAGGAGTGTAAAATTCCGTTCATTATATCTGTTTATGAATCTCAAGTCTGGTGTTTAGTAAAACGTGTATTAAACTGAGATAGCGGGGGATGCAATCTACAGCTCTGATCCCGGGGTCACTGCGTATTATCCAGCACCCAGCGGTTATCTTGTGAACGTTTCACTGAATTCGATAGCTGGAGCCCAAACAATGCCTATATATGCATAACATAGTATCTACGTATACAGTTAGTTAACTGTCGATGTTGAAAATGAGTAAATTAATAGAGGATCGTTTCCGTTATTGCTTCAAGTGCGCCATCAGCTGAGTCCAAATTTTGCCTTTAATTTTTTACTTTTCTCGAGTACATATTCATTATTTAATAATTTATTTAAAATAATGAATAAGACGGAAAGACAGCCTATACTTATATTGACTCAAAAGACCTTTCTAACACAACATTGGTTGCATAGCTGATTGGCCGGTTACCCAGGCGACTCCGAGGCAGAGAAGCAGTTGACCACCGGCTGACTTTTTCTAAGTTGCAAGGAGTATTGCAGTGGCCAATACGCATGTCGGGAGTGATGGTGATCATGGTAGAGGTCTACGTCCAGCAGCGGTTGGTTTACAAGCAGATAAATAAATTCTTAAACAAATTTGAAAATCAAACTATCCTTTAAGTGCACGATGACGTAGATACTACATACATACATACATACATTTACACTGGAATATCACATAGTGTTCTAGATTTTCCGTGCATTGTGTTTATGGGAATGGTTATAAAGCAATTAATTAATTGTAAATTGCGTCGCTTATCGTGTGCTCTGATGATGTTGGTTAATAAGAGAGGAACAAGGCAGCGAATGCATGCTCGCAATGCAGACTACAGGCTATGGAGATGTCACGAAACATTTCACGACGAAATCTTCGAAACCATGTCTTGGATATGTGGCCAACAAACGAAAAATTACAATTTTGCATGTCATGCAAGTATACCACAAAACCTCAAGAGCAAAGTATATAACCAGTGCGTGTTGCCAGTGATGGCATACGGAACTGAGACATGGTCCTTCGCTGCAGGCCGGATGAGGAAGCTCAAAGTTGCTCAGCGCGCTATGGAAAGGGCTATGCTCGGACTTTCTCTGTCCGAAAGAATCTGCAATGATAATATCCGCAGCAGACCTAGGGTAACTGACATAGTCGCAAGGATCAGCAAGCTGAAGTGGTAATGGGCCGGCCACATAGCTCGCAGAATCGACAACCGTTGGGGAAAAAAGATTATCGAGTGGGAGCCACGTACAGGCAAACGAAGCGTGGGACGACAAAAGATGGAATGACGACCTGCGCAGTGTTGCGAGAAGTCGATGGATGCAGGTGGCTCAGGACCGAACTTTATGGCAATCTTTGGGGGAGACCTATGTTGCAGTGGACTTGTGGTAGGCTAAAATGAAGGAAAATGAAAATAATGCAATATGCAAATGCCATGTATGCAACTTGCAACAGCTCTTCCATAATTTTTTGTACTATCCATTTCAATGCCATGTTTTTTGCAAATAAAATGATTATCGTCGATTTCGTGGAATTACTTGACATGGTATTTTTGTGAAATATTATTTCCCCAATTATATTTTCAAAATAGAATTATGATCAATATCTTTAAACTCGACTTGAAATTCAAACTACAGAACTAATTAGATTCTAAAAACTAGATCGAGTTACATTTGTGAGTTTTTATTTTCTCTGATAGAGTTACTCGATGCTAACGAAATATTTGATCGAAGTTCAATTGATTAAAAACTCGAATCTGTCGAAGTAAGCTTGCAGCTTTTCAGCAGTTTATTGCTGCCTTTGCCAAGTTCGGAGGTAAAGGCCGAAAGTCTAAAGTTTTGCAACGTGGTAGAGCCAAGCGGCAGCTTTTGCTGCTGCTTGATTGGGCAAGCTCGACCGGGGTAGTACCGTGGTGCCACTCCATGTGCCTCGCAGAATACTGGCGTGAAGTAGAGGCATCTTGTGCTTCTGCGTTTCGTTCGGTGAGACCGACTTCCCTCTCTCCCATCCTTTAAGGCTGGCGTCGCACCTGCAGCTCTACTGGTGTTGCAGGTATATGTGGGCGACGGTAATCCCTTACCGCAAGGTGGGCCGCTTGCTCATTTACCCTCTTTTGCTAAAAAAAAATTAGGTCAGTGTGTCCCCGTGTCGCTAATGCTACCACAGTTTTCGGATAATTCATAGTTCGGACCCCCGAGGCACTCGGTCTGGTCTTCATTCTAGTTCATAAATCGATATAGACAAGTGTAAACAATGTCGCGGCGAGGTACCGCGCGGACTGAGATCGCAACGCGTACAATTAAGCTTTATTAGAACAATTGCACTGCACGCGAGTGTAACGAACGGTTCGAAGATTGAGGGCTATTTGTTTCACGAGATATTTTGTTTCATGCCTTTCCCGAATTATATTTAAAACTATAATATAGTCCAGTGGTCAGGGCGCTCACATTAGTATCAAGGAGCGCGCGTGACCTACCTGGGCCGATCCCCGGTGCCGGAGATATTGTTAATAGCAGTTTTAAGTGTAGTATTTACCACGTTCTCAGCGGCGAAGGAAAACATCGTATGAAGACCTGCATATCTGAGAAATAATAAAAAATTACATATCGAGGATATGAGAAGCCCGCCAACCCGCACTGGACCAGCGTGGCCGGGCTTATAGTCAGTCTCTACGAGTCGTGGCTTTTAGACCGTAGGGGGGTTTTGGAGGTAGGCTTTTGCCTTTATATAGTTACTAACGGCTGCCCACGGCTTCCGCAGCGCCGTCAGATTTTTTCCCTAGAGAACTTTTTATCTCAACTAACTCTTACCCAGATTTAGTTGATCGTTGCAGATTCCATTTCGCTCAGGATTACCATATTCATTGGCCGGAGCTTTCTCGGTTCATATGGTCTTAGCCAACATGGTTAATAAGTTTGTTTCTTCAGGCTATGCGGTATACTTGACAATATGTGTCGCCTGTTCCGTTCTTTTGGTCATATTTTTCATTATTATACATATGCCCGACAATGTGATAGGATTCCTTTTGTGCCTAAGAACTGGCTGAGTGGCTATCACCCTCTTACTTGTTTCTACTGATAATTAGCGATGCAATCTCTGTTGAGTACCGGTTTCAAGGGTGTACTGAGCCTGTAGTATTAAAGGGTTTGAAGCATTCCATCTTAGTATTCAGTGGTGACAACTGATCATTAAACTTCTTCGATTGAAGTTATTTGCTGGTGGTCCACGGGTTGCAGATGCCACTTTTCGTCAGATGGGCTGTTATATTGGTTGTTTAAAAACGACTTTGAGGCCAAATGATCACTGCTATCTTGTGTCTTTATATAGGATTACATTATCTAGCTCTAGCTCCATCACGTCGCACATAATTACAGCCAGCCGCGAGCAACTATTTGTTTTAATTTCTTGAGATCTACTATCTGATGCACTCCACGTGCATCGTTTTATCGTAGCACATCTTCCTTATTAAGGTGTCCGTGAATGCCGTCACATGGTTTGCGTTTATTTTGACGTTCTGCGTGGAGATTTTATGACCTTGCGCCTTGATGTTTTAGTTGTTTTACGATTCATTTATTTTTGGAATATGGCTAAGCCCTCACGCATTATGTCCCATGTTTGTTTATTTTCTGCCTATGATTATGTACATAGAGATCGCCAATACACTCCCGGAGTGTAGCGATTGTGGCGAACCCACCTTTTGGGAGAGTCCAATGTCCTGCAGTGGACTATTTACAGGGTGTTAAGGTTAAAGTGGTAAGGATGTATATTGGACCGCCGCTAGACAATAAACGAAGCTCTGGTGAACGAATGATTTAATATCTATACGGTTTTTCCGAACTCAAATCCCACAGACTAATGATGGGGAGCAGCATCACTTGTGCGAGATTATCAACCACCACCAACAACTCGCTGGTCCAGTCTGGCGAGTACGGGCAAACCTTCCAAGAAACATATTCTAGGCTTATGTAGGCGCTTTCTTGGAGTGGGCTTTGTTCAGCAGTGGCCTATAGACTGACGTAGTAGTAGATGTTCATGGCTTAGCAATAAGCACAATAACATTTACTAGATGACAGTTGGATGTATTGTAACTGTCCTCTGGTCCGTGACACTGCATCTGTCTTACAATAATATAAGCATATGCATTATGCATTAGCTATGGGATAATGTAAATAACCTCTACGTTTATGATATTTACGGATCTCTGAGATCTCCTATGAATGTTTTGGACATTGAAGCGTCTTCGGTCCCGCGCCCGTTCGGCAACAGCCACTTGCTCCCATTGTGGATCACTTAAGACGTCCGCTTATTTGCGAGCTCATTGAAAAGTTGACAGTGCGCTCGTGTGCTACATGTGCAGTGACCCTGAATGTATTGTTTTGGAACGATTCTATATTCTGTATGCAGTTATATCTATATATTAGGTTAACGGATACAACCTCCATACAAAGTTTGATCAAAACCGCACCGGTCAGGTAAAAACATTCCCGCAGTTCATCTATTTCGAGCTGGCAGTCATACGTTTGACTGATAAGTGCGGAGCTCAATCGCGACTCTACTACTGAAGTAATTTTCCCCAATATGAAAGTGAAAGTCAAAGTCAAAGCTTGCCCTGCGACACCTGGCCATGGGACACTTGATTTTGACATCAAGGGTATGTGAAAGGACATATATTAGTAAGGTCTATAATATCAAAGTAATAATATAGAAGGTATCTAAGATGAAAAGTAATACAATGATGCAACTGGGTCTTAAAAAAGACTAATATGGAATTGCGTAGTACCTTCCGTTCAACAAGAGTTCGCGGTAAACTTGCACGCGGAACCGATGGGTCCTAATTGTTAGATATAAGTATAACATTTAAGTGCCGGTGGTCAGCTGGTTACCTTGACGCACCTTGCCGATGGTGGTCGGCATCGATTGGCTAATGGCAGGTGAGGTGAGAACCCGGGGAGGATTGGACCTTACATATATGTTATACATTATTGTACAAGATTACCGCAATGTAACGTCTGTTCAGATGTATTATATTTTTAACGAAGCCATCTCGAAGTTTTACCGGTTATAATACCAGTGTGTAAACTTAACACTTTGTTATTTTAAATACTATGTTTCTTAGTTTTTTCGTTTATTTCAATAAAGTTTATGGAAATAATACTAGAGATGTTTTTAAAATCAATATGTTTGTACAAATGGATATCATTTTTAAACTAATTTAACTATTGAGAACGCACAATTGCCGTAGTATCATTGCGATGTGTTAAATTTATTGAACGCGGAATTCAAAGGTAGGCTCCGCACACTCGGGGCTTCATTTATCTTAGATTGTAAATAAAATGGCACGTTTAAAGCTTCTTATCGCATTAGTTATTTTATCTTAATACGCATATTTCAAGTTTTCGTTTATTGAGATAGAGACACATACACAATAATCTTATCCCACAAGCGTGATAACTTCAATCAAACAAGCACTTGTTAACATCAACCGTGCGTGCGGGTCCGATGTCGTACAGAGGGAGCTACCGTAGACTTTTGATGCCGCGCTATTTACAAATCAAAGTCGAATCGAATACTTCGAAAATACACAGCGAAGGCCTGATCGCACCCGATGCTATAGTAATCATTGATGAGCTACTAACTTTCTTTAATTGAACACTGCTTCGAGCGCGGACTCCGGACCCAACGGTTGCTTCCTACCAGACAGATGGTTAATGACCGTTGGCTGCGGGATCCGGCGGATCGACGATCATCTATCATAATAGATGCGTGCGTGATTGCGTGCTTCAATGTAGCTTTTCAATTTATAAGAACTTCGACGATAATCTATGAAGCGTCTTTTTATTGAAAGTGCCTCGGGTATCTCGATTGCTAATCAAACATTTGATTAACTGTCAGACAGACAAATGTTAAATTAAATCGAGTTTCTTACTTCAAAATGACCTTATTATTAGTACGGTCATTTGACTCGGCGATCAAATCAACATAGCATTAAAAAGTTTTGGGTTTCTGTCAGGTCTATTGAGATGTATTTCTTAGTCAAGCTACTGACGAATGGAATGTTAACTAATTGGTGGAGCACGACTGGTTAAATATTCTCAACCGACTTCAAAAAAGGAGGAGGTTATCAATTGTTCAACCGTATTTTGTTCGTACGTCACGCAATGTGTTCGCCGATTGTGAACGGGTTTTGATGATTATTTTATTATTGATTTTCTTTAGATATACCTCCAGGCTAGTCCCATACAAATTGTGGGTGGAAAATGTTTCATCCCTAAGAGATTCAATCTGTAACTACAGACTGCAGAAGAAGAAAATGAAATACTTATTGTAACAATAAATGACATTTAATTAAAAGTTCTTGTAAGTTGGTATCGTTGCGCAGGTGCAGGCGCGGCTGGCGGGGCTGGTGGTGTGCGGGGCGACGTTGCTGCGCGTGGGCGAGACCTTCTCGCGCGAGCTGGAGCGCGGCCTGCGCCAGCTGCCCTCCAGCCTGCAGATGGAGAACACATACGTCCCCGAGCTGCCCGACGGCACAGGTCATTTCATTTTTGTTATTGAAAACATATCATAAGGGCTTAAGACAGTTCATCAATTTCCTCTCATGGGTGCCGAAAATGATTTCTTATATTTACGCGAATACTGCACATTTGAGATTAAAATTTTAGTTACTTATAGCGTTTAAGTAGATTTTTTAAATCCCGACGTTTTGGGGACATCAGGTCGTCAAACAGCTCAGCCATCCCGTGACCACGGGTGCTGGAAATCAACCGATACGTCGGGATAAAATCCGTAACTAATAGTTTAATCTCAAATGATACGAGTAGCACCAAGTTTTCTACTGCTTCTACGTTAACTAACAAACGAAGCTCTGGCGGACCTATGCTAGCACAAAATCTAATTAAATTTAGCGAACCCCAATCTCATAGCCACACACAGCCTAATGCTTGCCGTGGTGAGTACGGTAAAACCTTCTAAGAACTACACGATGACTTTTGTTCGTCCTTCGTTTGCAGATGTCCATTCTCAGCAGTGGACTTAAATAGACTGAAGTAGAAGACGAAGAATTTTGCTTCTTATTATTTGGAAGATCGGGAAATTAATTTACTAGAATATCTGCTGTCCGTACCATTAGCTAATTTTCTAGTTATAACATTATATACAGTTATTTGTAAAATGATGTTACAGTATACCATACGTTACACAAATTAAGTAACGACATTGGTAATTAATGCCTGTAATAAATTGAAATTCATTTCTGTGCACGGCAAAGTCTTATGTTTTTTTTTACAAGTCTTATACTTAGCATATGATTCTGTAGCGGATGGCGCGCCACGCGTCAAACGAAAGCCGCCCGTGCAGGTCCAGCGGTCGCGCCTCACGCTGCAGCGCTTCTGCTACGTGCATGTCGAGAGGAGCGATAAGAATTTGCACGTTTTTATAAATAAGGCCGGCTGTCTTAGCATTGGAATAATTACGGATTTAATTACATCAAGTCCTTTCATAAACGCAATAAAAGAAATGTAACATGCATTTTGTAATGCTGTTTATTTACACATAGTAAGAAAGAAAGAAAGAAAACACATACATACAGTATGTGTTTTCTTTCTTTCTATTAAAAAAATTAAATGCATAAATGAAAAAAAAATAGGAATATTAAATAATCTTAAACTAAATAAAAAATAAACACAACAACAGTTCTAATAACTAAACAGAGAAAAAAAATTGACGTATATAAAATTTGTATACTGTCTATGCCACAATTTATCTGAACTGCAATGTACAAGTATTCCTTTTGGTTCAGGCTGCTCCTTTCTATTTTATGGTACGCGAGTGACCAGGGTTTGAATCTCGGCGCCCTAACCACCACAATTGTTAGTGTTGACTATAGCAAGTGCTCGGCGGTGAGAAATAATTATATAAACTATTTCGAGGTCCACCATCCCGTATTAGACCAGCGTCGAGTCGACTCCAAAACCTTACAGCCGGATATAAAACAATATGAACAGAAAAGGTACAGCAATAAAATGGAAATAAATCCATTTAAAGCAACTTTTAGACGTTTTCACATTGAAGATATCAAAATCAAAAGGCTCTTTATTTTCATCTTAGTCCTTAGGGTTGACAACGCATCTGTACACTTCTTCGATTGAGGTGGTTTGCAGGTTATCCCAATCCCATAAAAGAAAAAAAACGTGTGAGTCCCTCCGGGTTTCCGCGTAGGTATATTTACGTCACTATATTCATTAGCATTTCGAAATCGACCAGGAGGACATAATAATCATAATGCGAAGTAGCGTTACTAAGTACTCTTATTTCAACACAATTTCAGCTCTGGTTCTACTGAACTAGAGCTGAAATTGTTTCATCTGCAAATAGAACGTTATGATTAGAACACGACGTCGGGGACCAATAACCTATCATCATATATATATGATCGCCGGATAACATATAAACCATATCGATCTGGATCTTTCAACACATTTTTTAATTTAATTAAAACTAAATTGTGCAATCCTTGCTGGAAATACATATCTGCACTTGTTAATACTTTGCCGGAGAGGCCTATGTTCAGCAGTGGACTAAAATAGACCGAGTTTGTAGAAGATGTGCCAATCATTGGAAATGAGCGGGATACAGCAACTTTTTCTCCGAACGCCTACGACGAGCTGCATGTTGACGAACACGGCGCTCTGGCGACCGACTGATTACGGAAAATTCTCGAGGATATTTATTCATTTACTTATTTGTATAGATACCTACATACATTACAAGATTAGTAGTATTAGTAGTAATTATACATTATTGTAAATAAGTTACGATACATTCTGCCGAACGCTGAATGTGTAACGATAGTATAAAGTTTTGTTTAAATTTGATTTGAATTTAAAAACACGTTCTATATCAGAACAGTTTCCCAAATCAATAGAGCATATTGTAATATCGATGGAACGTAGCCGCGATACGTATTTAACGCTGCTTTATCGGATGCTATTTCTCAGAGGCGGTGAAGTCCAAAGACAAACCTATTTATTCCGAAACACAATTCTAAAGACCAGTGTATGTGCAGTCTGGAGCAGCGTCACTGGGGTGCTGGCACTGCGTTCATCCACTCGGTGGCCACTTGCGGCAATACAATATATCCGGCGCAGTGGACAACTGTTAATGACAATAGTATCCGGAAGTTGTCGCCCTGGTCATCCGGGAGGACATGGTCACGTCACCATTGACTCAACCTACGTAACCTAACAGCCTGTGAGTAGTCCACTGCAGGACAGAGGTCAGGATTTGCCACAATCGCCACGCTTGGCAGATACCTCGTACCTTAGACGCCGCGGTCCATTATCGTGTTGCTTAATTTTAGTGTGATTTCTTTTTCTTTTTCGGTTAATTTTTTTTTTCGTTTTTAATCTTTTCATACTCTTGACTTCAAAGAGAGTTGTTTGATGATATTGGGGACAACCAACTACTAGTGATCCACTAGTGGTCCTTGGATCAACGGTTAAGAATCACTGATTTATTAATTTAATTATTTAACCACTTTGGAATAAACTTGTATACCCCGGTGAAACGATCGTCGCATTTCTCAGTTAGCTCAGCAGACGCAGGCAGAGGCTCGGCCCGCCAGTTAGCTCAGCAGAGGCTCGGCCCGCCAGTTAGCTCAGCAGAGGCTCGGCCCGCCAGTTAGCTCAGCAGACGCACCGCAGAGGCTCAGCCCGCCAGTTAGCTCAGCAGACGCACCGCAGAGGCTCAGCCCGCCAGTTAGCTCAGCAGACGCACCGCAGAGGCTCGGCCCGCCAGATACTCGTGCGCGTTGCACACAGCGCTACAATACGTGCAGCGGAAGCTTTGCCGTTGACACGTTATCAATCATTTAATGATGGCACTTAAAGAAGATTCTTCAACAGGCAGACCAATTGAAAAGCAATAAAGAGAACGAATGGCTCCGGTTCGACATCTCAATGACTCCATCAATAGACAGCTATTTGCGGCTCGAGCAGACGCTGTCGCTTCGACCTCATCGGCGCCTGCGCACGATTGATATCACCCTACGACCTAGTAATTGATAAATAAACTAGCTTGAAAAATAAACAAAAAACTGTTTACGTTGCAATATGAGATTATGTTGAACAATGTTTCTCGAATGATTACGCTTGTATTTATCATTCACTTTATTTTTTATTTTGTAAAGATAACTAGAGTGGAGGTGATTTTCATAATTAAAAAAAAAACATTGTTATGATTTATGCCATGTTTATATTTGCTTACATAAACAGTATACTCTGAAATGTAAATAGTTAATTCTGTGAAATTTTTGTGTCGCCGTGACATTACTTGATATCACAGTTAAGTTCAACGTGCGATTTGGAACAATAGGCGGCGCCTCGACGCGTCTTTGATTTCATTTGTACAATTCACTCAAATGTTGGTTTCGGCTGGCATTAGAACCCAGAACCTATTGCTCAGCACTGAGGTGCACTGACCACTTACCCGCGCGGTTGTCACGCGGCCACAATTGTGGTGGTTAGCGTGATTGCCTGACAACAATAATCTATATTCTTGATATTGTTTACAGAGGAGGGTGTGTTCCTGGCGCTGGACCTAGGCGGCACCAACTTCCGCGTGTTACTACTGGAGCTCAGCAGCGGCCAGCTCGTGCGGGAGACGGTGAAACAGTATCACATCAGGTGGGTTTACTGCTTCACGAATTTTCATGACTTTACCAATAGTATTGTATGGTATAACCATTGACCATCACTAGGCGATATGCTCTTTCTCTGCCTTGGAGTCGTCTGGGTAAGTACCATCCTTATACCCAATTCTGATGACAAACACCAGTGTGACAACTGCTGTGTTCCGGTTGGAAAGGTATAGAGAGGCTCCATTTCTATCTTAGTGCTCAGTGGCGACAGCACATCTGTAACCATCTTCGATTTAAGATGTTTGCAGCCGCTGGCCATGGGTTGCTGTTGCTTCTTGCCTGGATCCATCCACCATGTTGGACTGTTAGCTCGTTTTTCACCTTAATAATGACAAATATTGGACATGACTTTATTTAGTCATGACTCGGACTTCGGAGTTTAAATGTTTGCTTAATATGCCACAACTTCAGTGTTACCGAACTTAGGCCATCCGCGTAATAGGTTGCAATGAAAGCGTCGGGGAAATGTATTATTGTTAGAATGGTGACACTGTTCTCAATGTATTTATGGACATCATTGGTCAATGGCAAATAAGATGAGCACTATGGTTGATATATCATTGTGGTAATTTCTTAAGTAGATTATTTAAGAAAATTCAAAAAGTTGTCTCTTATAAAATAAGTAACAATTTCGAATAAAACGTTGATGTAAACACAATAACGCTCATAGTTCTCAACTTAAATAAGGTATTTAAAGAATTATTTATCTTACAGTGACTCCCTCCGTCTCGGTCCTGGAGAAGATCTCTTCAACTTCTTGGCAGATTGTGTCCAGGACTTCGTTCAGTTTGAGGGATTGAAAGATCAAGATCTGTCGCTCGGTAAATAGTTTAAACTTAATCTATTCGCATTTCGTTATAGTTCGCGGACTGCAGGGACAGCCACTGTTGACTAACGCACGGCGGACGGGACTGGGGCACCTGCATACACCATACGCACTTTCTTTAGCTCAAACAGCCCAAAGCTGGTCATAGTCTCCCATGAGGGGACACTTGAGGCCTCATCGCCATGCTCGGCGGGCGGGTCGGCGATCGCATCAGACACCTCGTACCTCGGATGCCGCTACCGGACATCGGTTTTAACAATTTCGGTCCGCCATACTTCAGGTTGTTATTCCGCCACCTGTCGGATGGCAAATTATCGTTTGATCCCACCACACGGCGATGTAAGAAGCACATTTGACATTAATCGTTTTTAACGACATCCATTGTTAGACGAAGTTTTAGCAATTAGCCAGAGGATTTAAGTGTCACCAGGAGCTCATTTGCTGCCAGCCAGCGGGAGCATCATGTGCTGGTGATGTGGGCATGGGGAGACAAAGATTATATTAAGCGTAATATGTAGAGCAATTATAAGCTGCTATAATAATAACAGACGGCCCAACACAAACCTGACGTCAAAGGAAGACATCATGTATTATAAATTACCTTATCTACGCAATCAGATTGTGCTCAGCTGGAGATATTTGTGACACACGCATTAAAAACCGATTGTAACTGGTTTTTGTTTGATTTCATGGAAAAAAGGCCTATTGTAGATGTGAATTTTAACATGCTTAACATAGCATAGCATAACTTACTACTGTAGCACCTAAGCACGAGTATGTTGGAAACCTTGCAATGTTGGGAGTTGGTTTGCGCTTACCTGCTCGTGCCTCCATTGCATCGTATTTTAAAACTTTACGATTATTTCTATTGAATAGATATTATAAACAGTTGTATGATATCTATTGAATTCGTGATAAAAGTGTAAAGGCATGTTTTTTATTTCATTTAAATGTACATAATGATGTAACAGAACAAACCTTTATTAATTAAAAAAGCGATAAAATGAACAGTTTATGCGATCTTCTCGCATAATACGCGTATAATCTATGCATATAAATAAAATCAAAGTACCTGATAACTGCTTTTTCTTAGCACATGTGATATCGAAACTCAAAAATACAATTAAATTTTTTTGTCCTTTTTCTGTCAGTCGCATTGTCCAGGTTAATCTTGGAAACGGCTGCACTAATTGGGATGGGACTTTCACTAAATGGGAGAGGATTTTATAGGGAGTAACAAAATCTACTTTTACCCGAGAAATATTTAGGGTTCCTGCCCGAAATTTTAAAAACTATTATATCTTATTATAGTTGTTTTTTCAACGTGAACGTCATCGCGGGAACCGCTAGTGCAAAGTAAAAAGCGAGTGCCTCTGTGTTTCTTCAAATGCCAGTCTCACCAAAAAAGCTGCGGCTTCATCTACGTGGAAACGCAAGATCCTAGTTTGTCAGTCAGCTGAGTACAACATGGACAGTCGTGGAGACATGTTTGAGTTTGCACAAATAGGTTGTTAATTCCTCCTTACATAGTCGTATACCCGGTGCGGTGGCGGGGATCGGTCTGTTGCGCGAGCGCAAGACTCGTGGCGTCTTGTGGCTACACAGCCACTGCTCGAATGTAACAACTGTTATATACACAGCGTGGCGATTGTAAGGTAACAAATGCCCCGCATTGCAAAACTAACAGCGGATAGCTTACAGTAAGCATACGTAATTTTGAACATTGGAGTAACTAACGAGCTAAGAGTCCACCTACTGGTGACAAGTGGCCACTGCAGCCCACGTACGTTGGCGCTGTCGGCCCTCAGGACTTAGACGGAATGGCTCTCAGCATGTAATTATACTGGCTCTTCGAACTAGAATACATTCGCGGGTATATAAGTAGTACAGATGGGGAGCTGCATCACTAGTGCGAGGGCCACGGCGCTGCGCCCACCAGCCCGCTTGCCCGGCGTGATGAGTATAACTGAACCTTCCAAGGAATATTTGCCCGATTTTGCTGGCGCTTTCTTGAAGAGGCCCGTGGATCAGCCGTGGACTGAATGAGGCTAATGCAGTAATGATACTAATTCAGTTTCCGTTGCCAGGTTTCACGTTCTCGTTCCCGATGCGCCAGCACTCGATCTCGTCGGGCGAGCTGCTCACGTGGACGAAGTCGTTCCGCTGCGGGGGCATGCGCGGCGTGGACGTGGCGGCGCTGCTGCAGCGCTGCCTGCGCGCGCGCGGCCTGCGCGTCACCGTGCAGGTGCTCCTCAACGACACCACCGGCACGCTCGTCGCCGGCGCACATCTCGACCCTGATGTCGGAGTGAGTTTCGACACTTTTGCCTAGTTGTAGTTCTTCGGTTGAGGCACGCTTTAGGGCACACAATTGTTGTTGTACCCTTAAAACTTAATTCTAGGTCCAGGTATCAGGCCAACGAAGTAGCATCGAGGGTATCATTTCTGGCAATATTTTCTTTTACGTTGAACTTCATATTTTCAATTATTACAATAAAACCCATCTGGTTGTAAGTGTTCAGTAAATTTAAGTACCTATGCCCAACTTTAATACTTAAGGTAAGGATCTGTAGCGTTCATAATTAAATGTAATGTAATGTTTTTTCAAGCAACCTGTATCAGACAGATGTACAGAACTTTTTAATTTGTTTATATATTTACTTTGTTTATATACTTTTTGTGATCAAGATATACTGCTGGCCGATTTTGACAACACAGGCGATTTTATAGCGTTGTTAGAGCACTCGCAGACACAGAGCCACTCACTTTTCATAACCTTCCCATATCCGATGTAACGATTATGCTATGAGATCGGAGGAAGGGCCAGATGCACTGTCTGATACTCGGAACGCAACAGAACACAACCAGAGCCGTGAAGCAAACCTATGTTTTTGTACAAATATTGGCTTCGGCTGGAACCAACTACTACTGCTAACTGCGTGGTTGTCATTATATTGGTAACCTCCCGTGACATCAACGTCAAGCAAACTGTTCCGCGGAGCCAATACAACTTTCTATAACCTGTGTACCTTACGATACTTTTCTATGCTCACACGGCAACGCGGTGCACGCTTGCAGATCGGCGTGATAATGGGCACGGGCTCGAACGGGTGCTACGTGGAGCGTGCGGAGCGCGTGCAGCACTGGGAGGCGGCGCACGAGCGCGTGCGCGACGTGGTCGTGGACGTGGAGTGGGGCGCGTTCGGGGACAACGGCTGCCTGCGCTTCCTGCGCACCGAGTTCGACGGCGAGGTGGACGCGACGTCGCTGCTCGCCACCTCCTTCACGTAACACTTTGTTTTCCTTATTTAGACAGATTATTCACCGAACGACTAGACGCGGCGAGAAGTTCCACCCTTATGTTGTAGACATTCCTCCATTACGCACGAGGCGGTTTGCCTCTTCTTTCTTTGTGCGGACGGCTAAGGAGTGGAACTCTCTGCCGGGGTCGGTTTTTCCGGAGGCCTATAACCTGGATATCTTCAAGGCCAAAGTGAACAGACATCTAGGCAAGCGTGTACCATCCTAGGCCTCATCTTCGCTTTCCATCGGGCAAGATTGAGGTCAAACGCAGGCCTATTTTTTCATAAAAAAAAAAAAGATATGTACAATTTTCAGACCAAATATCATACTTACTCATGCTAAGCCATTGTAGGAATCAAAAAATGTTGGGGCAAAAATTAAATTAAGTAAAAGCTTGTGAACTAAATACTACATCGGGAGACTCCTGTTTAGAGAGCTATGGCACCGGGCAAACTTTATCCATTTCAGATTAGCAGACTCGAAGTGTTTGTTCTTATCAAAAATAATCCTTGTTATATTTCTTAAAAGATTTTATGAAAGTTAAGTCGACCACTTAGCCCTTGAGCTGCCCTTTGTTATGCTGTGTACAAAGCCATAATGTAAACGTACAATTTCAGTTTCGAGAAGTACATCGGCGGCAAATACCTCGGCGACCTCCTGCGCGCGGTGCTGGCGGCGCTGGAGCGCGACGGCCTGTTCCCGGCCGCGCCCTCCGCGCTCACCTCCGCGCACCTCAGCATGTTCGAGGAGTGAGTCGCGCTCCTACACACCTACAACTTTACACTGCTCTCATAATCCGTACGGGATACGGCTACTGCGGCGCTCCGCTCACGTCAATTACCCGGCTGCGCGTGCGCCGGCCGTCAAGCCAGAGCGGCACAGGGAATGGAACTCAAGATTCCCTTTCGCTGAAAGCGCTTGGCGTTTGTAGATACATAGAGATATCGAATATAGAGTTTTGGTAAATAAGAAAGCTCTTTAACTAAACGCAATCTTTCAACTACGTATTTTCAGGCAAAGTCTTTTAATATCACGTACAAGTCCTCTTTGATCCATATTCAAAGTTGCTGCGTTACAAATTATTGCATCTCTGATCTGCATGACCTCCCTCTTACTCTCAGTATTGAATACGAGAAGGCGAAAATAAGTGAGTGTCGTTATATTTGCACGTACACTTGCTGTATTTATTATGTTCAATGGATATTTTGGGATATGTGCCACAGTACGCATTTACTTAAGCGACGGTCGTATAATAACAGCGTGCGAATCTCGGCCGCCTTGCGCATTGCGTTGGTGCAGCACAAGTGGGCAGGTGGTGATGGAACCAGCTCAGACTTCCCCCTCCTCACCCACATGACCTAGACCGCTGTCCGGCCGCGGCGTCCCAGCTGCGGCACTCGACATCTGGCTCTGCGATCGCCTGCCCCGTGTCTGATTGTACTAAAGGAGAGTGTTCGTGCAGGGAGAACTGCGCGGGTGCGTGGGGACGCACGGCGGCGGCGCTGCGCGAGGCGTGCGGCGACGTCACGATCACGCGCGCCGACGCGCTCGTCGCGCAGCACGTCGCGCGCGTCATCTCCAACCGCGCCGCGCAACTCGTCTCCGTCTGTGAGTGCTCCGCTTTGTATCCGATTAGCTGGCACTGCGCACCGCGCCGGGACAGTCAGCACGAGCTCCGCCGAGGACAGTCTGCGAGTATATTTTCGTTATTTAAATAAAACAGGGTAGTCGTGGTCGGTGAAGGAAACCATCGTGGCAATATGCATGTATGAGAAGCAAGCCGCACAGGGCGGCGCGGCGGTCCCGCCCCGGCATTAGCAGGCCACTGTTTAACTTTTACTTTTTTACAAATATAATTGTGATTACACGAAAAGTACAGAAGTTACGGAGACAATAACCATTAGTCGGATAAGTTCGCTGTTTATGTATTTAAACATATTAAAAGAAATAAATTTTTTTTTTTGGGTCTGTGGGAACAACACACCAAGTGATGCAACAAAACATTGATTTTATAACTTCTTATGAGATATTTCTCGATTGTAATATATTTTTAGATCATGAGATGCTACAACGTCAAGTTTAATGGTCGACAAATAAAATCGAGCAAGACTCTCACCTGATGATAAGTGATCACCGACGCCCGGTGCATCTGCAGCAACAGAGGAGCTGCTCATGGGTTTAGCGATATTTGCAAGGCGGGAGGGAGGAGTGGACCTTCAGTTACCTCACTCACCGAAGGAATTGCAGACGCATAAGATGCCTCTACTTCACGCCGGTTGAGCTGGGCGATTAGAGCAGGAGCCAAAGCTGCATCTCGGCTCTACCTCTCTCATGTGGCGTATTTTGTGGCACAGGCGTGGCGACGCTGCTGCGCCGCATGGGGCGCGCGCGCGTGGCGGTGGCGGTGGATGGCTCGGTGTTCAAGCGGCACCCGCGCATCCAGATGCTCATGAACAAGTACATCGCGCTCCTCGCGCCGCACCACCCGGTCAGTCCGACGCACTTTACATATTACGAGCGGTTTTACTGACAGCCAGCTTGCTTGCAGCCGAGCTAACACATCATACGTAGTTTATCTATGTATTGTATTTAATATAAGTGCGCGCTCACGGAACGGAATGCGGAAATTACGGGTTCCATTTGTCTCGATTCGATGTCCTTGACTCTCCGGGAGATAGAACGTTTCGAGTGGTCGTCCGTTTGTGACATAAATTCAGTAAATGTAAACTGACCATCTTCTGCATACAAGTGACGGACAGCGAGGGAGGGTGCGGGGTGTGTGGTACTGCGATGGCCAACTCGGCTGCCGCCAACTGTAATGGCAAAGTTTCCTATCGGAAGAGGCTTATGACCTGCAATACAGCAGGTACAAAGGCTAGTGAAAAAGAACATAATACCCCTTTTTCTTTTCATATTTTTTTTTTCAAATAATCTGTAACTGTGGTTTTTTGTGGGTGCTCACCTGCACGCGGTGCACCAGGCTGGCTAACAAACGAGGCTCTGGTAAGTAACTAACAACAGAAAATCTTTGTCGAACCCAAATCTCACAGACACAAGTGATAGGGAGCAGTGTTACTAGTCAGAGTAGGTACTGCACTCATCACCTGCTGCTTCGTGCTTGCTTGTTTCCACTCTCCACCAGCGGCCTACGTTCAGGGAGCTGATAAGGAAACCTTTTAAATGAATAACATCGTACAACACAGTTCACGCTGCTGGGCGCGGAGGACGGCAGCGGCAAGGGCTCCGCGCTCACGGCGGCCATCGCGGCCCGCGTGGCGGCGCGCGACGCGAAGCCCTCGCACGCCGCCTAGCGCCCCGGCTCTACACCTTGCGGCTCCACCGACTGTATAATGTCTGTTACACACGACGCCAGAGTAGCGAGACGGGTAGGCAGAACTGTACGAAAGATGTTGCGTTCAAATTATCACTTTACTGTGCTATTTGTAATTGGTGTTTTAATATTAATCAAGTCATAATTATTGTGAAATACAAATATCACTTTAAAAGAAATTGCAGTTAAGTGACAGCATTGTTAGATAACTGTCCTGCAACATTGTTGTATCCATTTTCGCGGTAGTCGATAACAAACAAGTAACAGGAGATCGATCGAACTCCTACCGATACTATTGTTCGGGCAGTAGCGCGACTGCTCTGTCCACTGCTCGTTCTCACTGCCCTGTCCTCGTGTGAAACAGACATGATAGAAGAAACGAGAAAACATCGAACGTAGATCAATAAAATTCCAGACATCCCAATATCATTGTTACAAGCATGCAAACATTTTTAGAGAATAAGAAATAGATCGATACTATTCGGGGTTTCAGTAACGTTCAGAAAATACAAGAAAACCCTCCTGTCTGTATTTCGGCTGATAAAAGTATGAAATTCAAGTAAGACGTTAATATCGATCACACTAAAGAATTTATACACAACGTGTCATTAAATTTGTTAAGTCTTCTAAAATAACAACTGCTCACTGTTGGGAGACATATTGTAAGGAGTGTCGCACATTGAGCTGATCTACATGTGATGAACTAGCTAACTGTGTTATGTAGTGTGATGTACAGTTAAGCACAATACTCACACCTGTGAAATGTTCACAACAAGCTTCGTTATGTCCATAACAAAAGGTCAATTATATATTATGTTAGACAGTTAGAAATGTTTGGAATAAAATCTTTACTGTTCGAACCCTGCACTGATCTGTGCAATCTGTCGCAGTTGGTTGCGATATGTGCAACTTGATTTTAATCCCCATTCTCGGCGCACTCAAATTGTTAAATGTAATCTATAGCGCTGATTCCATGAGGCCGGAGATTTGTGCGCGAATCGATTGGTGAGAATCTGATCAATTTATGACTGTGATTAGTTTGTGTGGCGAGGTTATTGATGATTGTGCGTGTGTGTGTGGTTGCGTGTGTGTGTGGTTGCGTGTGTGTGTGGTTGCATGGTCGAATTAGTTTTAAACTTGTACGTGATATGCATTTGTAGGTGTAAAATCAAAGCGACAGCTCATTATATGCATGTGATACACAATATTACTTTGTTACGTTGTTTGTAAGGTATTTCAAGTGCCATATTTTTGAAAATGTTTCGTTTGGAATAATTTTAATAAATTCTTCCAGAATGTTCGGAATCACTAATCTTACCTTTTCCAGTAAAGCTCGTCGATATCAATGTCCATACGTCAAATGTTTTCGATGAAACATTTTGTATCGATGCGTCTGTAAGTTATACAAAAAAATAACCAGTCGACTATTAGCATTTTGCTCCCAAAGAAGGAGATCCTGCTCCTATGTTTCATCCAAGATTCCCTACAGTAGTGTCAACCTCATTACTCTTACGTGAGAATAAGAATGAGGAAGTTTTGATTAGAGCAGGCTGAAATAAGTGAAGAGAGCGAGGGGAACTTCCGTTCACCCCTGTCGTTACTAAGATTATGTTAATGTTATATATAAGTAAAAAAGATATATTTTTAGTAAATTTTATATTTTAAGGAATATCCATTAAATGTTCTATATGTTATTAAGGCTTTGCCCGATCGAATAATCTCTCCAGCTAGGAGGATATCGAGGAAGCAGATAACCAGAAAGCTAAGGACAGTATGGAACGGTGTAAATAATATCTTTAATTTGCTTTTTGTACGTTTAATACTATATTTTTTGACTCTGTTTACGTGCGAACTTAAAGCAAAGTTTGTAAATTCCATTTGTTGTAACGTAAACATTAATGTTAGTATTTGTATACAAAGTGGCAGCTTTATTACACGTACTACTTAAGATTGAATTCAGTTTTGTAATATAATATAAATGTAAAAGTGTTAATATATTAAAATTTTATACACTTTTGATTCGAGTTCTTTATTTTAGGCTCTCCATCAAACTATCCCGCAAAATAATTATTTAGAGCACAATAGTGGTCGTAAATCTAAAGCAGTCTTTCTCAAAGTGGGTGACAACGCCCTCTAGTGAGACTTTCGGCGAGGCAGTTGAAAGTTTACAGAAAATCAGGGGGCATTAAGGCAGTCCAGCGGGGCGAGAACTGTCGAAATACATACCAGGAAGTGCATTTACCTGATCGGTATTCCGGTAGATCTCCGGTATCCGGAGCTCCGCGATTTGACGACGGCTTGTTACAAAACCTCGTTGAGATAAGCGGAACAAATTATCATTATTATCTCGCTTAATTTTTATATATTTCAAAATATTTATGTGTTTTAAATTGGATATCCCGCAAAACAACACTGCGGCGACATACGGCTCTTTTTGAGCAAACTCGAGCCCGATCTAACGAACTCTTTAACGCACGTTCAACCAGGTTCATCCTTCACATTGCATACATTTTAAATGTAAAGCTTTGCCTGTTGTTTTCATTGGACGTCGATCAACTCGTATCTATAATCATTTTATAGATCCGCGTTAAAATCTTGCACCGGACTGGTTGCACTGGACACGCGCACTGTTCCTGCAAAAAAATCTGGCAAAGCTGTTGCCACGCTTAGCGGACAAGTTGGCTATGTGCTTCACCGATTCGGAGAGTTGAGATATTTGACTAACAGAAATTGTACTTAAATTGTTACTCCATACAATTAAAAAACTTTTTTAAAAACGTTATTATTCTTATTGCGTTAAGGTCGAAGGATGACGCAGCAGAGGCACGGGACAGCGAACAAAATGGTCGAGAAATATAAAACGGTTTAATAATTGATAAAGTAATTTAACAGAAATAAATAGTAGACATTAATTAAGTAGCAGCGAGTAACGTCAGGCTAGCAGCGCGAAGAGCCCACCGGCCAGAGGGTCACGTCACCTCCACCTTCTCCCGCACCTTGCGCAGGATGCTCTGCAGCTCCGAGGACGTCGTTGTCTTGTACTGTGACACGAGACATACAAAATTTTAGGTAAAGTTAAGTAGCAGCCTGTGAATGTCCCACGGGTGGGCGGGCACTGGGCATCCTCTCATTGAGAGTGTTTTGGAGCCGTGAAGGGTACGCCACGCTACTCTAGTAAGGGTTGGTGGTAATATTTTTTACTATTCATCAGATGTACCGGTTTCCTCACGATGTTTTCGTTCATCACGGAGCAGGTGGGGTCAATTCAGGATTTAAAAATAGTTTGTAACAATTTTAGTGGTGCTGGCATCGAGATCGGACCCCGGTCACAATATAAATTAAAGCGTGATCAGGGCGATCACTAGACTAACAGCGCTCGTTTGGCAATGTAGGTAAATACGATGGTAAAGATGCCAAATAAGCGAAGTGACTGCAAAAGAGAATCTGTCCCCCCATCTCTAATCGTGGGCATTATGAAAGTAAAAAATATCATCTTAAATATGTCAGAACAAAATTACAATATCAATCCGGAGTAAGATCCGCACAGTGTCTAAGATGCGCCTGTGACTGGGTCATTGAATCGCCAGATGCGATTCCGAAAATACTTCTAATTAATTAATTGGAGACGTTAAACAGCGGATAAAGCTGATTAATAAGACAAACCATCATTATATAGTTCACATATATAGAAGTCAGTTATATTAGATATTTTTATTTGGTGGTATATTTGGTCCTCTCTCCTAATTGTCACTACACAATTGTCCAACTACCCAACAGGGTCCATAAAGATCTCAAATTATTTTGTATCTTCCACAGCATATCACGTACATACATTATGGAATGGTTATAACGATAGATTGAGTATATACTGACATAGTTATAACAATATCTTCACGACAGTTTCACCCTGATCAGAAAAGATGATGACAATGAAGGTGCTGAGCCTAATGAAATACTAGATTAGATAGATAAGCTGTACTTAAGAAATATAGCTGGAGTTATATCTATTTAATAAGGCCTTATGTTCTGGCGCCCGAATGGTGGTGAAACATTCATACGTATTTACCGAACCCAAATCCCACAGCTTAGTGGTGGGGAGCGGTATCGTTAGGGCGCGGATACCGGTACTGCGCTCAAACCTTCCAAGAAACGTTTGGTTCGTTCGCTTTGGCTGGCGCTATCTATGTTCAGCCGTGGACTAATATAGGCTGATGTAGACCCTCTGCTGTTTGACAAAAATGTATGAACCCAAGTTCACGCCTCTATAGTTCCTCAGTTACACGCATTGGTAAATATTGGATAGAACATATGGTAACTATACTTAACGTCTTTGCATATGTTACATCCGGAGACAGGCGATGACTTGACCACCTGTCTAGTTTTGGTGCCGTATACAAGTCTTGTTAAAAGTGGGTGCGCCAACTGTCAGCCAATAAATTCTATCCAATGGCAATAGGAAGTGTCTGCACTTCTCCCGGAAGGGATCACAAGTTGTGTGTTGTGTTAGGGATGTTCGTACGAATTATTTTTTGTTAACATATTCACGGATTTTAAATTTATTAAAACTTTTTATAATGTTGAAAGTTCATCGTCCAATCAATAAAAAGTTGTATTGGGACAAATCTTTGACCGCGAGCGTCAGTTACTTAACTCCCTTACTTAAGTGAGAATATTAGTTGTACGCGAACGTTTACATATATCGGTGTGTTGCTCAAGGCGCAAGATGTATAGACCTGGGGACGTCGGCGGGCGACTCACCCCGGACACGTTGCGCTGCACCAGCACCTGGCTGTAGAGCCGCTTGCCCTCGTCGGAGCCGAGCACGCGCTCGATCTGCGAGCGGCTCAGTGCGAACAGCTGGTGTCCCGGCATGCGCATCTGCCTCTGTACGTTGGTACTGAAGCCTTTAGCCTCCAACCACTCCACTACTTCCTCGGGGTTTGACTTCTGCAAATTTTATAAATAAATATTAGAATGTTTCGAGTGACCATCGAGTGGCTCAGTGATTAGTGTTCCTGAACACTGGAGACATGAATTCCAGGTTCGAGTCTCAACCGAAACCAATCTTAGTGCAAAAACACACATTAGTATTTGTTTTCAGGCATCTGACCTTTTCTCTGTTCTTATCGCGTGTGCATAACATCAGTTATGGGAAAGTAAAGCGTACTCTTACGGCACTATAATATTTACTGCGCAGTTGATAACTGCCGCCATGGTGTGCACAGGCGGGCCAGGGGGACACCAATACGTACGTGTACGTATTTATATCGGACATGTTAACAAATTTCATACATTTATTTTAAAATACTTTAGATTTGTGTTTTTATTTATTTCGTTTGACATAACGTCTGTTGAATAATGAAAGAAGACAATATTTATTGTATAGCAGGCCTAGAAGCTGCGCTCTTCTGAACCTTGCGCCAGTTGTTCCCGCGACAGAGGCTTTAATCGTCCAAAGTGTAATTATAAGCGGAATGGAATCGAAAGCTCACTTGGTGTATAAAAATGTCAGGTGTTTTCTTGAAGTCGAGCCTCCGCTGCTGGATTTGCGGCAGCACCATCTTCAGCTCGTCGTGCAGCTCGCTGCCGGTCGACTTGGTTGACTTCGTCGCTGTACACACGAATGATAAAACCATAGACAACGTAGACCACAGCTTGACAAAGGCCTCTACAAGAAAGCATTGCTCACAAGGTTTGCCCACGTTCACCACGCTGGACAGGCGGTTATTAGAGCGCCGAGCCATTAACCTCGCGCTGGTGATTCTCTTCTCGCTCCCCATCATAAGTCTGTGGGATTTTGGTTCTACAAATTCGGAGGGATTTTCGGCTACCTTGTTTGTCAGCTGGCAGGATGCAACGCGTACACGTGAGGTTGGCATTAGGAGAATAATATAAATAAATAAAAATAAAAATATCTTTATTTACGTAAACACAGAGAATACATATAACCCATATCTGGAGACTCCTTTTAAGCAAATAAATGCCTGTGCCAGGAGACGCCGCTCTTCCATATCTTAAATTAACAAAATATATTATCTATATTTACCAAAATATTAATTATAAAGTAACATGCGTGCAGAGTTAGTTTGTATGTGTATATGTGAGTGTCTCTCTCTCTCTCTCTCTCTCTCTGGCTGTGTCTGTGTGTGTGTGTGTGTGTGTGTGTTTGTTTGTTTGTGTATGGTGTACTATTTCCCCTTACACCCGTTGATCATTTATAGACCGTTTTTAGATCATTGTTTTCTATTTAGGCACCCGTCCAAGTGTTAAGTCGATGAATGATTTGCTCATGGGCGAGCTTTGTGCCAAATACATGGAAGGCTCAGTTCTTTGTGGATCTATCTTCCCATGGGTTTTAGGTTCGAATCCCAGACGCAGCTAATATTTGTCCGCCACAGAAATGAACTCGTCATATCTACTAGTAACTCGGACTCGCCTCGCTCGCCAGCTTCGTCGTCACAGTTACATTCACAGGTCTCTGCATGTCTCTGCATGCCAATTCCATACAACATACGACATTTCTTTACAAATATAGCTCAAGTCACGCGTACATCAGAGGTAGATGATATTTTAAAAGGGTTTGAGAACTTGCATCATTGCTCCTTTTAATTTTTACCTGTTTGCTTTGGAAGAATTGTTTGCTGTACCATACATATTGATACACCGTTTTTGAATTCTTGTACAATATTTATTTAAGTTTGATGTTGACTGACTGTGCAAGATCAACAAACATAAACATTTTAAAAACAACTTACATTTCATGGTGTCGGTGTTGAGCGGCGCGGGTGGCGGCGCGGCGGGCGCCGGCGGGGGGGGCGGCGGCGGCGGGGGGGGCGGCGGCGGCGCTGCGGTCTCTAGGGATTGCAGTGCCACATGTACTATTTTATTTACTGACCACTTCAATGAATATTTTGTTTAATTTGAATTGAAAATTTAAAGTAAAATTCAAGGTGCCACTGCTGAGCCCATGTCTTTCATTTTTGAAAGTGCTTTGAGTCGGAAATAGTGCGCCATGCTGTTCCACGGGTTGACTGATTTCACAGGTTTTGCACGAAGTTGGCGCCTGATTCCCGAGTTTCCATCGTTTTTTTAATTATTAAATCATTACGGTCCAAAATATTATAAAATAATGTAAATGCATTACAAGTATTTTAAGATATGAGTATGTCCTTAGGTAATTTATTGCATTTACGAACTTATCGGATGCACCACAACAACTTTTGCGATCTTATTCAGTACTGTGTACTCTAGTCTATGTTTTTTACCTTTGATGAATTTAAAACATAAAAGTAAACCCAAAAAACTAGCAAATATTAAATATTATTCACACAAAAACAAACTCACATTGGAAGCATTTTTAGGTAAGACAAATAACTTACCAAAATCCAGCACAATTAGTTCTGCATCTTCACGAACATACCAGAATCAAAGTTAGCACGGTCGCGAACTATGAACCAGAGCGGCACGCACACATACACGAGTATAAGCACACAGCAAGCCAAGCGAAACGCACACATGAGTTTATGGGATGGCAAATGTGTTCCTACTGATATATCGTTTTCTAAAATGTTCAAAATATTGCTTTACATTTTGACTAAGGAAAGTGTTAAGGGGCGGCGTGAACAGAAGAAAACGGAGTGTTATAAAGAATTTAATTTATAAAAATGTAAAACACAAACATAGAATGAAGTGCGGCGCGGAGCAGGCCCTGCCCCAAGTCACAAGCGAGCCGCTATCCCATACGAGCGGCAGGTCCCATTCCATGTTTTACCAACTCTTCACAGAAACTTTAATATTCAAAAGTAAAGAGAAACAAAGACTAAGTCCCGGGGTTTATTTTTAATCTTAGCATATATTGTGTTAATGAATTAAGTAATTTAAGATATAAAAGGTTTTAATAAGATTATGAATGTGAATATGAAAATAATTTGTGTTATTGTTACATAGTATATTTATCATTATGCCGATTGCGTTCTAATAACTGTGACGTGGGTGGAGGGTCTGCTCCGCCCGTAACATTTGTCAACACTTGCTGTTGTATTCTAGGTTGCTTTACAGTATTAAATAAACCGAGTATATTTTTGTAAAATAATAAAAAAATAATTTAAACACTACTAAATATCTGCGTATAGACTCTGTGTAGATAAAACAAGTACATAAGTTGTCGACAAACAAATTTACAGAAGAAGAAAAAGCTTCTACAATACATAGATTTTAATAACGGAGACTTGTATCAGATTCCTGCATCTTAACACATCTAGCAGGTATTATCTTTGTAGGCGAGCACGTTTCTATAAAACTACTGCAACGACAGCCGCGTGAAGACCGCGCTCGATGCGTCTCGCCGCGGCGGAGGCGCACGCGCAGCGCACAGCATGCCGACGACGGAGGCCTTTCTACTACTTAGCTTTAGCAGTATGCCTGCGTCGGTCGGGACCAACGGCCCAGACTCATTCTCCACAGAACGAAGATTCGCTGCCGACTACGGACGGAGGCCGCGTGTACAAAACTAAAGCATCGTTGGAAGTGGCGCTAAAACTTAGCAGTTACTGGTCCGAAGCCATATGATTAATTTTTAAGTCAATATTAAGTCGCATGGCTCTCTCGCGTATTACCGCCCGCCGAGTGAAGCTATACGCACATAGCCGCACCCGCACATACGTACAGCAGTGTAGCGACACGCACACACAATGTAGGACTTAATGCACACACACACGCGCGCGCGGCCGCGACGAGCTCCGATACTTAAGTCACGTATTAGTACTTATCACGTATTAGATATCTATAACTCTATTTATAAATTATGACTAAGCCCGGCAGGGCTGCGCGGGAAGCGCGCTTGTGCACTTTGGTTGAGGACGGTTGGGATGCGGAAGGGGGTGGTACTTGGGGAGCACTGCGACGTATTAGAGATACAAGGTGCACCTTGGGTATTTCCGAACGAAGATTTTACTATATAGTCTTCACTTCAATTGTGCGGTCGGGAGCCTGGACGTCGGTAGGTTCGTATGGGGATGTGGGACGGTGGACAGCGTTAGAAGTATCGGAACTCGCCCTTCTTGCCGAGGCGCTCGCGGCGCACCCAGTCAGCGGCGGCGAGCCCCCCGGCGCCCCCCGAGCCTGCGGCCGCGCCCGCCCCGCCTCCCGGCGCGGTGCCGCGCTCGCCCCCCGCACCCCCCGCGGCCCTACCAGCTGCGCCCGTGGGGCTGCTGCCGCCTGAGCCGCGTCCACCGCCCTCCTGAAAAAGAAGCAACGTTGGTGATTACACACCAGCTTAGCCGAGTGATCTGATTCTGCACGAGCACACGGGGTGCCCCCGCCCCGCTCACACAACACGCCGAAACTTAATCTGACGTTCTATGTTTTGCACTGTTTTAAAAAATATCTACGCTCGTTATTGTTTGCTACTCTTGGGGTGTAACCAACTTGGTCTGAAAAATACAAACATAACATTAACAAGACACAATGCGGGAATGGATCTTAAAGCCATGTGTTTTCAACAATTAACCTTTAATTTTCCAATTTGGGCTTCTTTAACCTGCTTCCTCTTTTCGATTCTTGTCCGACTGCGAGCAAGGACGGTGCCACACGTGGCATGCCTTCAAAGTATATCTAACTACTACTTATTGTACTACTGGGGAAGGCAAGCGTACACGCGCAAACTTCTTGCCTTTACTAACGTAATTTCAGCGCTACACATACGCTCTGATTTTACGAGCGGATATAAACAGCAACGTGCAACGGATGTCGCACTAACTAAATCCTTTCACTACATACAGTTGAGGTCGGCATTTAGGAATAGTTGGTATATTCTAAACAAAGAGACAAATAATCATAGTGTCGGCATGAGTCGGATTTAAATCTCGACCGAAGCCAATATTTGTGCATCACGCAAATCATTATTTTTTGGGTTTCGGTGGACATACGACGGTAAAACCGCGACGGGCGCTGAGATGTGACGGACTTTCCGCAGGTGGCCACAGCTGGCTGTTGGAAGCTCTAGTAACATTCAAAGTCGTAAGTTTCCTTATAACAAGTCACCTGATAGAGTGTGTATATGGGGTTGGGGTAGAGGTGCGGCGAGGAGGGCGGCGAGAAGGCGGGCGCCACGATGGTGTGCGGCACGTGCGCGGTCAGCCCGCGCCGGTTGCGCGCCTTCCACCACTTGCGCGAGTCGTCCAGCACCTGCGCGCGCACGCCGCGGCCCTTAGCTTAGCTCACACATCATATATGTGGGGTTTAGAATTGTAAACATATAATTCTAAACTACAAATATATATACTTATATCGTATACTCCATATACGAGTTAACAATCGGAGTTCACCTGATCGCAAGTGGCCACTCCAGCGCAGCAAACGACTTCAACCGAAGCTTACAAATGCTACGATGGATGACTTTTATTGTGTATTGACTATTTATGCTCTTCCCAGAGGGTACTTACCTGGAGAGCATTTAGGTAGAAAAGGAGTCCAACCGCTCAGTAAATACTATACTTGGTACGGCTATAACATGTAAACGGCCCTTAAGATCTCGTGTAAAATTAATTGCAAAAATTCACTCATTCAAACAAAGAAAACGAAATAAATAAATATTTACATTGAATTTAAAATGAACATTAAATGCACATTTTGCCGACAAGGAAGAATGTTTTTTTTAAAGGATATTGATTGTTATTTCGAAATACAGTAAATGCATTGAGGTTAAGTGTGGATTACATTGAAAAATAAATATAATTTTTATTGAATTTTGGTTATATTTTATGCTGATACCGAAAATATATAGAAGGGGCGTTTCCGTGTGTGAATGTTGTGATGAATCCCGAGTGGCGTTCCTTCTCGGTTCGACGCTGCACGCCGATCAGGTAGGATAGGAACTTGCCATTTTACCTCGTACATAAAAATGTATTTCACCTACCCATCGTAATGTTTTTGTGCTTTTTTTTTAATTTGAATGTTATTTGGAATCAGAAGTAGCCACGTGGTGTACTACGGATGCGTGTTAAGTGGTGCGTGGTGAGTAGTGAATGTTGAGTGTTGAGTGGTGAGCAGTGAGCGGCGAGGGCGGCAGTACCTCGAGGTACTCGCCGCGCACCACGGACAGCTCCTTGTCGTTGTTGGCGGTGCGGGGGTACGTGACGCGCACCACGCGGCCGCCGCGCGCCGCCACGCCCCGCGCCCACGCCTCGCCCAGCTCGTCTGCGCACGCAACGTCATTCTTTATTTTTATTTGCTACACTAATGATTACTTTAATGACTTCTGTTACACATTGTGTGTTAAAAAACAGTATGCTAAACAGATTGAAGGTGTTCACCGTCGTCTCGCTCTGGGCCGCGGTAGGGCGGCTCCCTCTCGGGCGAGGAGGCCGCGGAGCCCGAGTGCTCGCGTGCCGTCGACCGTGCGTTCCTGGAAACACGCAGTCCTCAACTAAAGTACATATTAGTTAAATAACAAAATAACGAATGCAAAAAAATAGGCAAATATTTTCATTGTCAGCGGTCAGGGCGCTCGCTAGAATTTCATAGTACTAGAGTGACCAGGGTTCGAATGAGTCATCACCACTAAAACTGTTATTTACCGTTTTATTTGTTGAATTTACCACGTGGGCGGCGGTGAAGGTAAACATCTTCATGTCTAACAAAAAAAATTTTTTTTTGATAACATGTGAAGACCGCCAACCGGTACTCGAGCAACCTGGTGGACCGGCTCACAAACCTCAAATATATTGAACTTGGCCCAGCTGTGAGACAGTTACAAGATGCTACTTTACTTGTAATGTAAAAGATACATGATACATCATACAGAAGTATAAACATATGGAATAATACCTGGGGTAAGAAGCGTACTGATCTGTGTAGAGGTCAGGCTCGTCGCGTTCGTAGGCATATCCATCTCCTCGCTCTCCGACCTCCTCCCGCGGCTCCCCTCGCGGCTCCCCTCGAGGCTCCCCCCGCGGCTCCCCTCGCGGCTCACCCCGCGGCTCCCCTCTCGTCGACTCACGCCGTGGCGACGTCCTTCGGAATGTACATGTCAACAACACAGGACAACACGACACGACACGACGCTACATATAATTCCAGCTACTCTAAGGTCTCACCTGCGCAGTGGTTGGTCGTCCACCTGGTAGTCCGGCGACCAGCCGTCCATGAACACCGGCTGGTATGGCGGTATCGCCGTCTTCCATTGCTCTCTGAAAAAAGTATTAATGGCATTGATATCTTCGTCTTGATAACAGTTAGCATGTCCCCTTTTCTGCCGAGGATCCGGGTAGGATTTCTATCAGGAAGCATCTGCACCCGACTGCGATTGTTTGCAGGTGTCCATGGGCGGTAGCAGCCATTCACCATCAGGTGGATTAGTTCGTTCATCACCCTAATGCAATAAAAACGGACAACACACAAATAGTCGGACGCTGCCCCCGCGCCTCTCCAGCTGCAGGAATGCGTCGCGGCAGCGCAGGCATCGCGGCGTTCGCTTTGATTTCACAGAACGCGATAAATTAGTCAATTTTTAATAGCAAATTTAAGTGCTCCATTTACTACGTGCTGCAACTACTGGAGCAACTAGTGATCCTTCTCGCGGATCCAAGACCTTCTCAAATGTTGTGAGGAAGCCTGCCGAACTCCAGCAATGGGACATTTACAGCCTGATACTTTACTTTTACATTATAATAATTCGATTTCATTATCTTCCTTTAAAAATAGTATGTCAATAATTATTAAATTGTTTTCGTTTATCCCTTGTGTGTGTGACAGTTTGTCTGTAAGTGAGCTTGAGCCTGGTGAGTGAGCACATGAGCAGTATGCGATAGAACAATATTTAAATTTCTGGAGAATCAATCAGCAGGAAATAAAAAGTTCAAAAGAGAATTAGAATTATTTACAGATATTAATCAGTAAAT
Source organism: Bhutanitis thaidina (assembly GCA_029286595.1). Lineage (NCBI taxonomy): Eukaryota > Metazoa > Arthropoda > Insecta > Lepidoptera > Papilionidae > Bhutanitis > Bhutanitis thaidina. Next base: position 47,687 of record JAGSMS010000023.1, on the reverse strand, counting down.
GTGCATTAAAACAAAATGAGGAAGTCCACACTAGTAATATAATAAATACGATTAAATTCTGTAGCTACGTTTTACCGAGATGAAGATAACTGGGTAGATTGGGTTGTTGCCGAGAGTAGGGTGTTCGTTCGTCGACCTCGCCGTCCGGTATGCGGTAGACTTATGCTGTTTTATCAAGCTGCTAATATTATCATTATCTTTTTTTTTTTGGGTATTTCTATATTTACTCATCTGGTTGGGTTGTATAAATAAATACATATATAAGTACATATATAAGTAATATTTTATAAATTATATATATAATAAAATTAAATAGATAATTAAAACCCAACCAGATGGAAGCCCCCGCAGGGGAGACCAGGCGGCCGAGGGTTAGGGAGAAAGGGAAAGAAACCGGCGGACAATGCGAGCGGTATCGAGTAGCACTGCCTTCTGGATTTGAGCTCGGAGCGGTCCGTCACGGAGTCCCAGCCGCCTCAGATGTTCGGAGAGACTGACAGGGATTAACCCATTCGCAGAGACGACGATCGGAATAATTTCGGTCGGCATACCACCCCACATGTCGGTTACCTCGTGAGCCAGGTCCAGATATTTTGTCTTCTTATCTGTTTCGGCTTTCTCGAGGTTCTCGTCATATGGAATGGTGATGTCGACCAAAAATATCCTCGACTGTGCTCGGTCCATCAACACGATGTCAGGCTTGTTTGCATGAATCGTCCTGTCCGTGATAATGGACCGGTCCCAATAGAGCCTAGCGCGGTCATTTTCGAGCACGGCTTCCGGCGAGTATTTATAGTAAGGCAGTCTCCGATCCACGAGACCGCACTTCAGAGCGAGCTCCTGGTGTAAGATCCTGGCTACTAGGTTGTATCTGTGCAGATACTCAGAGTTAGAAAGCGCTGAACAACTGGCGAAGCGACTCCCCGGGACGGCGACAGGCTGGACAGATGTCGACGGTGCCATCCTTTAGGATGTATCTCCGATAGTTGTTCGTCTTAATAACCTGATCCTGTATCGCACAGACAAAACCCTCGGTTTCCCCAAAGAGGTCACCAAAACGCAGACAGTTTAGGGAGGCGACGGTATCTACGAAAGGCTCATGTAGAGCCTTGTAGAACCTCCCGTGGAGCTCTTTCTCCTTCCATACGGTCTCCCGGTCGGAGGCGCTCTTTACTCCCGGGTCCTGCCGTTGCTCGTTGGCCAAGGATAGAGCGGTAAGCCCTTTATCACAACTAATGACGTCCGAACAGAACGAATCATCCGATCTCGCTAGGAAGTAATTACGGAGGCTGCACACTTCGCGATTGTGCATGGTGAGGGCGCTTAAGTAACCCCGCCCACCACGCTTCCGCGGCAAGTACAGCCTCATCACTGACGATCTCGGATGATGCATCCTGTGGGACGTCATGATTGTGCGGACTTTTCTGTCCAGGGCGTTAAGTTCGGTTTGAGTCCACCTGAGTATGCCAAAGGTATAAATGAGGACTGGCATGACCCAGCCGTTATACGCGCGTGCCTTGTTCCCGCCCGACAAAAGGCTATTATCATTATCTTAATTATTATAGTTATCGTACAGAAATTTACCATACCTGGGAACGAGCCAGGCGTCCCCGAGGGAGTGCCAGAGCTCGGTCTCCTTGCTGGTGACGCAGTTGGCGAGCAGGTTGAGCGCGTCGCGCGTCAGCAGCGGCTGCACCACGCGCGCCGGCAGCCGCCCGTCCGCCACGTCCTGCGCCGCGTCCACGATCAGCGCCAGGGGCGTGAAAAGGAAGTGCACCAGCTCGGGCGCGTTCGGGTCGTGGATGTGCGCCCGCAGCCTTGCCAACAGGTTGAACGAGAGCTTGAACTTCTGCAGCACGTCCACGAAGTCCCGCTCCGGAGGCGGGCGGGTACGTAACGCCAACATCCCGTCCCCCGCCCTCTTCGCCCCGCGAGATCTCTTCCTTCGCTCCAGCTCCCTCGACGCGGCCGCGGCGTGCTGCAGCCGCGCTATGAACTTCTCGATGTCGTCGAAGCATCGGTTCAGGATGGCGATGTCCTGTTCGTACAGCCGCTCCGAGCCCGTGGACGACGCGTCGTCTCGTTCGCCGCCTGAGCCCGGGCGCTCGCTTCGCCCCAGCTGCGCTGACATTTGCTGTCAACAACTACTTTGATCAGAGTCCTTATTTAACACCGACAGCGAACGTATATTACGAATCTATAAAAACTTCTTCGGTATCGCCCCGACCGCAGGGGACCGGCGCTTGCAGCGAGCGCGGCGTCCCAATGCCGGCGCGGGCCGGCGCTACAGCCTCCCGCAGCTGCCACCCGCCGGCGTGCCGCCGCGAGGCCGCGTGCAATCCGCGCCAGATTATCCCGCGCAACCGGCACGCGGCCTCGCCATGCACGTTGCGTCGCGCGCCGTGACCCCGCTTAATATTATTATTTGTTACAGAACCAAGCAAACGCATCGACTATCCGTAGCAGTAAATGTATACATAAAATTAGATTAGTTATTGTACATAAATTGAGTACTATATGAAAGCAGCTCAAGAGTGGTGGAGTCCACGTCCCAAAACGACTCCTTCCGACCAATTGTGACGTACGTTAGTTATTACAAGAACAACTACTGATCGGTACGTCGACAGCGACGAATAAATTAATACGAATAAATATTATATCCTAATAACTGTTATAGCATTGAAAGTGATAATTATTTAGCCCAAGATAGAGTTAATACTGACGACTGACTGCTCGCGCTTATCAGATTCGGATAAACAAGTTGATAGCATTCTCACGCACTAGGATAACATCCATTTATTTCTAGAAACTATAGCGCCGTACGCCAATAATAACATCAAAGAGAGTCGAACTTATTTCTGATAGATAAAAAGGTATTAAGGCAATCACAAAGACTTTGCGTAAAGCATAACATTGTAATGGACAAATGTTGTAAATGTTTATAGACGTGTAATTTACTTTTCATTGCTGTTTGTTTCTTTGTGTTTCTGTCATATTTAGGTTTAGGTTACTAAATGTAGAAGTTCCTCACCTGTCGTCGCGGTCTTTCCATCTCGCTGTCCCTCTCCCTCTCCCTTTCGCGATCGATGATGAAGTCGCGGCTGACCTCCGCCGCCGCGCTGCCACCGACTCCCCTGGACATACACGCAACTTAATCACAATCTTCGATATAAAGCTGATTCAAATAATAGCTCTGTGGCATTCTAGCTAGACTAGACACTAATGGTCGTTAAAGCCAGATAACAAAGGTTCATGTCATTAATGATCACCAGGAATAGGCAGACGCAGGCAAGAGCACGGCCGCTCGAAAGCGGATCATGTCGGAGCATGTGCCTGCGGCGGCAGATACATCTCGATTGACACATCTCTTCTTGCCGAGGCCAGCCTCCATATCTTCGTGATAAGATTAGCCGTAGGCTCTTAAAACCACCAATAGCCGACAATATTAAGGCGTGGCGTGTTTAATAGTGTCTTCTATTTATTATATTAGTAAATTCTCCAGTGACAAGTTCTGTAACATAGAGGTATCGTGACTAAAGCTAACTGCTTAGAGATTTCTATCGGACCATTTGGTTCTGTGTTGTGTGATTAGTCTATATAGGCAATCTAAATGCCTCTCCTAATCTATATGGTATTCATTCGTAACTATTTGTTACTATTATTATTAAGTATTAATTACTATAATTTTTTTAATGTATATTATTACATTTCTGGAGGAAGTAAATGGGAAAGACATCATTTATTTGCAATAGCAGTAAGTCTCCTGACAACACCTTTCTACTAACTAACACAAGACACGAAGGTCGGTGGGGTAAAACATTTATTTTCACATATATACTTCTTCTTAACCAGCATTTTAATACTGCACTGCAGGGCGCAATAATCGCCGCACCTGGCACGTGGGTTGGCAGTACCAGACTACTAGCACCTTAGACACTGACATACGCCCTATGATTTTTAAGGTTTTCCCTGAATCCATTCTTACGACACCCAGATAGAGGAAATGGAATTTCCGAAAACGAAGTCAAAAGAACGTGGGTGTTTTGCGGCTTAACAAAACACCTTAGTATGAAGTAGTTGCGTACATTTTTGTCTTCCGCTGCACAGTCGCGTACATTTGTGATTGGTCATCAAATGAAGCTGTAGGCGCCTGCATGTGTGTCACACTGATAATATATGACCGACACGGACCCATCTACCTTACGCTGCTGGTAGACAAGCGCTCGGTACTTGCAGGGGCTCTTTTCCATGCGCGCTTTCCGTATGATGGACTAATTTATTATACTTTAAAAGTCCACAGCTGGACGTAGGCTTTTTCATGAAAGCAACAAGAACAGCCGAACAAGATGCCATACCGTCCATTGAAGATTGCGGGCGGGCGGGTCAGTGAGCGCAGCGCCAGTGCCAACCACACTAGTAATGCTGCTTCCCATCACTAGTACAATCGGATGGTTCTTCGGTCACCAGCCCGTCGCCTGAACCTCGTTCGGTAATCAGCTGGGTGCGCTTGCTAAGCTTGACTTAAAATAATATATAGAAGAACAATTACTTGAGAGCGTTCAGCTCCTCGACCAGCGTCTGCGCGCCGACGTCGTGGCACTGGAAGATGTGCAGTTCGCGGCGCGCCTCCGGGGCGCCCACCACGAAGGCCAGCACGTTGTTGTACAGCTCGCCCGGCTCCGGCGACGTGAACGCCGTCGGCGTGTGCACGTACGACGCGGGGAACCGCTCCATGATGGACTGGAGACAGTTTCACTTTCTTTATACGTTCATCCTCAACGAATGAATAGCAATTGGCTTTATTAAACTTTTGTTGCTTGTATATCGTGCCAGTATTCATTATAATGTTCACTTAAAAATGGTATATTGGTATATAATGTTGTATACATGGTATATAATTTAGTACAACGTTCGTAGAAGATATAAGATAATACATACTATATATCTATTACTGTCTTTGGCAGAAGCGATTTAAGTTGCGTAAAAGTTGATAATAATTTACTCCCTCCGACGCTTTCGCGTTGTGAGCCGCGCAAGAGGCTTTACTGACAAGGGGGCATTCCCCGTTAATTTTCAGGGGAGACATCGAACCGACAGCTCGATACTTCACCAGGGACAGATATACAATTCACTGAGTCACAGTAAATGGAAGATTTAGTAATGGAATATAGTACCGTACCCCAGTTTCATAGTCCATGACCAGCACCCACTGATCCTCTAAAGATAACTGCATCTTCTGGCTCCATATTCCTGAAAAGTTAGTTAAATCATTAGCATACTCTGTAAATAGAGCTTACTAAATGGTAGGACTCTTTTGCTGTGTAGGACCCGGCCTTTCAGGTGCTACCCTCTTGCGTATTTCCTTCGCCAGTCTGCATAACTACCGACTGTGGGGCGTTCCATCACAGTCCACACGGGCGACGAAGCATCCGTAGCTCCACCGATTACAATTCATATGCTGCAGTGGCCACTTACCACCGTGTGCGTTGTCAGCTAGCTTGCCACCCCAATTTTACAAAAAAATAAAGATAACGTTACTATAGGAATATAGGAAATAGGTACCATTCGTTTTCTCCAGTTGCAACAGGCGGCGCATGCCATCGGCCGGGTACACTATGCCCGTCTCCCGCGTAACGGTGAAGGTGGCCAGGTGCTCCAGCATGTACACGGAGCGGGCACGCAGCCCGGCCAGCTGATCGAACTCATCGAGCGCACGCTGCGTGTCCCCTCCCCCGCCTCCACCCCGCGCGCCTCCCCCGCCCCCGCCCCCGCCGCGTAGCGCCATCTCTTAGTAGCCTCAGGCCGCCCAGGGTCGGAACATCACTACCGCCTACACTCTTTAACACTGGGTTTTTCTCTCTTGTGATCAAATTATATCTGTGAATGAGAAAAATAAATAAATATTTTTTTTTTTTTTTATTTTTTTGTCCTGAGCTTTACGTCGTGATATTTTCTTTTACTATCTATCTTAAATTTAAAATTAGAGTTATTTATAACATGATATTATTATATTTTTTTTATTATTATTTTAAAATTTACGCCATTACTATCCATATTCATTCGTAGTTCTGTGGTTTAAGTACTTAATACTTAATTAATTGTGGGATTTTACGTAATCGAGGGATTCAACGAGTTACTCGAGTACTCGAGGTAATTTACGGTTAACGGCTGGTGTTCAGGCTACAGCGGTTGGAGTCTACGCATGCGTATCGCTTCATTGATATCTTACATGTTTAGGTTACGTTTGTGGCTCAAAGACAAATGATAAACAAACGGTAGACATACGAATCATTTGTTTTACGAAACCTCCAGTATATAATTAGGTTGCAACGACTATTGGGAGCCGCAGGAGCGTAGTGGTGAGGGAACTGGATTTAGTTCTTAGCACACTGGTTTGTAGCCACGGCGCCGGGACGACGGAACTTGTTAAGAGAAATTTAAGCGCTCGAAATCATCGCGGAGAATCGTCTGCATGTCTGACAAGTAACAAGAAATGTTATTTCGAGGACATGTGCGAACACGTACTGGAGCATCTCGGCGGACCCTTTCCGGCTCCAAAAACCTCTCAAATATTGAGAGGAGGCCTTTGGTCAGCAGTGGGAACTTTACTGGTTACAACGTTACTCCTAACTATTTCACTTGTTATAAGGAAGAGGATCCGTTAATTCTTCTGTGTACCGGAACAACAAGTCCAGTCCAACGATAGAAAGTTGCGGGTTGAGAACATTTTGACACAGAAAATTAGGTACCCGCGGTTTCTGGGTCAAAATCATATTCGTAACCAGGACCACAGAGTAATGCAAATAGTCAGTTTTTTTCTTCTTTTTTCCGATTGCTGATAATACCGTTAAGAAATGAAGAGGAAAGAGAGATCACATTATTTGTGTACGATTCCGAACCGAGTCGTCGATAGTCGATAGCTTTGAAGTAGGAATGGCAACCTCGCAATGAAAAGTTATCAGCCACAGTCCTTAGTTAATGAGCGGAGCTCGTCCGACAGCGTACGTAACAATAGGCGGGGCACGGAGCGGAACCGGGCAGGTGCGCGGCCGCAGACATGTTTCCTAACATGTCCTCAACTTGATATTCGTAATCCACTTGAGTATTTTACAAACACAATAACTTACGCGAATAAAACTTATTCGAAAGTAATAAAGATTTATTCATATATGTATTGAGTAGCAGGTCGTCTACTTTTTATGTGGTATAGGCAGCACACAGAAGGTTATTGTGACTTAAATGGTACTTCGCAATGAGCCCTGAAAAGCCGGACCACTCAACGCTTCTACTTACATTTGTTATTACTTTCACCGTATGGACGTACATCAAACTGTTCCATTTATGTTTCCACTGTTATTTTCACTTATCACTGCTTTCATCATGATACTGATCACAATCAGTGATTTTCATTTCGTTCATGATCATCTCGAATAGAGCATCACTTAATCGCTTTTCGTGAAATATTTGAGCGTAATGTGTAAGGTGTGGCGGAAGTACGGTGAGTTGCGCGACGCGGTTGCGACTGCGCGTGCGCCGCATCCCGATCAGCTCTCCCCGTCTCGCTTACTCATGCGAAACCACCGCCTGCTTTCTCGCTCGCTCACGTGCATGAATCCAACAGGATATAGTAAGCCCTAGCGGATTTTGTTCCGTTGTTTTCGGATTGCAAGGGAACTCGATAATTCATATTAGACGTTTGAAAAGACAAAAAAAGTTAGCAATCGAGCTATGTATATACTCTGCAGATGAAATTTCCAATTATTGTCTCAATGTAACAAAAGATTGGCCGCAATAGCCGACTAGCCGAGCCGAGGGATCTGCCTGAGATTCAGGAAACTTAACTTAGATCCTGTACGTGGTGCCATTGAACCAATGCGTTTTTGAAATACATATACTTATATACATAATTTGAATCGTTGGCATGGACACTAAGATGGTGATAGGCTCACCACCTACGACGTTAACTCAAATAAGCTCTGGTGAACAGTTTGTTGAAAGGATAATAATGCCCTACCTACCCTGTTATTGGGGCTTATATATTTAATACTGATGGTAGCCAATTGTGGCGGCTTCATGTATGTCATATATAAATTAAATGTGAATGTGTTCTTGATACCTTCCTCATCTACATCAGCCTGATTTATTCCATGATTGAACATAAGCCTCGCCAAACAAGCGCCACCAAAATCCAGTATACATTTCTTGGAAAGTTTGACCATACTTACCACGCGGAGCAAGCGGGTTGATTAGAGCCGGTAACCTCATTATTGTGATGCCGCTCCCCATCACTGGTCTGAAGGATTTGGATCCGGCAAAACATCAGAGCCCTGTTTGTTAGTTAGCTGAGTACATAGTGTGCAGAACGAGGTTGGTTTTTGGAGAAAGACTTGGTATTCCCTCTTACGGAGACTACAGACAGACGCAGATTGCGACTTCCTGTAACAGCCTGTAAATATCTCCCGCCGGGTAGAGCCCTCGGCGCGAATACCTCCGAGTGAGGTCTGAGCGCGGATGGGTTCGTCCTGCTGCTTCTGCGCGGGTCGGCGGACTTCGTCGTCGTCGAAATAAAGTTTTGTCTTATTTCTCAGACACGCAGGCGACTCGCGTACTATGACATTAAAGCGAGCGCCCTGTCACCGGGCTGCCACGGATCTCAATATTGATAAATAATATTGATTAATTTTTAAAGACATTACAACAAGAGAATCTAGGTAACAAAAGCATAAAATTCGTTCAATGTCAAATATACGACATATAATAAATAAAACGTAAACATGTCGTAACGTTTTCTAGTTTTAATTTGAATTGGGACCGGTCTCTGTCGAGAAGACCGACGGAACAGCGCAGCCATGTGAAAGTAGAGACGCGATGCGCGCGGGCCCGGGGGCGCGTGCGGTGCGGGCCCGGGGGCGCGTGCGTCGCGCCGCCGGAGCCCGAGAGAGAAGCTCTGTTCATTCAAACTGCTTTACGTTACAATACACCCGTTTGTTGTCACTTTCTAGTGAACCATTCAACGGTTTAATTAATGAAGACGTCTCTCTGCTAACTACATCAAATCTCTCCGGTACAATAGTTATATTAGAGTAGTATTTCGACCAGACATTCATAAGCACTTACTTTTATTTAGTTCAATCTTATCCATCCAACGGTTGTCTGGAAGAAATCGATTTTAAAAATGAGACCACCCATTGTACATCAAACAACATATATTCTTAACGTATGTACGTTTGCTCATGGTTCAGTGTGCGGTTAAGAGCAATTCTTTCTATCTACGAGTATCTACGACGAGCTTTACGAAGGTGTCCGAAGAATAACAGTTAACTGCGCAGGAATCATTATAGTGCTAAATAAGTTTTAGCACAAACCAAGTGGCATTTGCATGTTTGGCGATCCTAAATCTGCCTTGACTCCCGCCATGGAAAACATTTGTACATAATGAATTAATTATTTACCCTAATCATGATTGTTTATTCAAAATAGGTTTTAACGTATCGTGTGAGCAGGAAATACAATTTTTTACTAAAATTTTACTTAAGCAATTTTACCTTCAAGATACAGGATTGGTTTGGGAATGGATGCTGTGTCCGATACATTGTAATCAAAAAGGCTTAAGAGGTTTGATCGACTGAAAGGTCGGGCGCAGTGCCAGTGGCGTTGTAATAATCTCAACAATATTAGGCCTAACATCCAATATTTTTTTAATGTCTAAGTTAAAAAGTATAATAAATATTGGCTAGGCTTCAATGCAGGGGTCACCACGAGTGTTGCGCATACTCTACCATACTACAACAACACGGACACAACAACGATAGAACTGCCTTACATTGACAGTAGGATCAGCCGGACTTGACCAGAAATGTAAAAATTTTTCGTGCATAAAGTTGTCGCGCATCATGTTGCTTTCCTAATATTTAAATATATTGCTCTTGCCATCGTGTGGTGGCGGAAACGGCACCTTTCTTCCCGTGGGCGTCGTGTCGCGGCGCGGGAGAGTTGACAAAGGCCTTTGACTAAGGGCATTTGCCATATGCCTTCTACGACTCCAAATGACGGTTGCAGAATTCTTAAATTCCAATAGCTATACAAGGACTCGCCACAGAAATATAATCATAGCGATGTCTTACTTTTATGTACCAGCAGCAGGATCTTGAATTTTAATGAAAACAAAGTATCATCATCCTTGCCTTTACACCAATCTTATAAAAACCGGTTACAAGAGTGACAATCTATGGACGGTACTGTTGATCGCTGGCAAGGGCGCATACCAGGGCGCATACCAGGGCGCAATAAACACTTCACAAGTTTGTTGTTATGCGAGCATCGGTATAGGTTGCGTTTGTTAGCGATTGATAGTCTGTGGACATTAAGGCATCTTCGGATGTACGGTTCACTATTTGTCACGCATCTGTTTATAACGAAACACCAAATCTTTTCAATAAACAAAATTAGTTTAGTCGATCTGAGCCAAACATTTAAAACGAATAAATTTAAACTTGTTAGACAAAGAATGTTATCCTGTTTGCCAGTATCAAAATGACGTCAACATTCATTGTAAAAATTTATAAGACGTTCATAATTTTTAAATTTTCATTGCTGATAGCTGATAGAAACTAACAGCAGTAAAGTCTTTCCGTGTTGTGCGATGAACAAAAATTATGGACAAAAGTGTTAGCTAAATATTTTCCAATCATTGTCTAGAACTTTCGAAATCATTATCGACAGCCTCAGAGCAGTCCACTGCTGAACTCTCCCAAGTTATGCCATAAATTAGTCATTGAGCACAACATCGTTCTAATAATATAAAGATGAAAGGATGTTTGGTACAGAGATACATTCAAGCCTAGAAAAGGATATAGGGCAGTTTTTTATCCAGAATGTTCCACGCGAAGCTGGTACCTACTACATTAAGATAATTATCATTGCAAGCAATTACGTTATCACTGTACAAAGTTCAGTCCCCGGTGAGTCGACGCAATCCGCACGCAGTTACCAAAGACCTTATCTTATTTCTTGTATTCACGCGAACACTAGGCACTTGAAGTGAAACTATTATTTACGGATTTTATAGCGTTTAATTGTGTTTTTAAATTCCTGACCTTTCGATTATTTTACAGCAGCCGGATCACGGGGGGACTGAGGAGTTAGACGCCCAGATATCATAGTTAACTCGGTTTACCTTCAGCTTTTATTTATTCATTTTTGGTCCGATCTACGCAGAATGTGTTCACTGTATCTTGATGTCGTGCAGTGGTATGCTTGATTTTATATTTAATTTTGTTTATTAGTGGATCTCAAGCCGGTGGTACCACTCAGCCATCTTCTCTATTGAAAATAGGATGTTTTTTGATTTCAATAGCCTCGCGATCATCTTTGGTAGGAATCGGTGTTTGTTGAGAAGATTTGTGGATTATCAAATCTGATGTAACAGTTGGGCCGATCAAGGATATGATCACAGACTGCAGACTTACTAGAGAGTCGGTGTTTCACGTCAGCTTACATAGCTGACATTCTTTCACGTGGGTCCTTACAGATCCTTTAGTTAATTTGAACTTTAAAAAAATTGTTGTTATTTGAGTATACAATCTGTTGGCGCAGTGGTTAAGTGTTTGGCTGGGGCGCTGAAGTTCGTGGGTTCCATTTCTACATGGGACAAATATTCGTATGATCAACAATTCATTTTAGAGCTTTGTCTTTGTGCTGATTGTAAATGTCACACGACACAAGAGTAGTCCAACAGTTGTGAAACTTTTAAAAGAATTTTAAGGATTCGGTGAATTTTCACCGAACGAAAACTTCACCAGCACGCGATACTTGCCGCTAGCTGACAGGCGAGGATCTAGCCACCGACTGATTCCGGAAAATTAATCCAACGAAGCTGAACCTAAATCCCATGGACAAGGACAGGGATTTATTGTTTATAGATTAGGCCACGATTGCCGAGTGGGCAGAAGATCTGCCATGAGGCAAATCTTCCGTCTTAATCAGGAGACTCAAGTTCAATCGATGTGGAGGGACCTCTTACCAATGAGTTTTCGAAACTTATATACAATAAGTATCGTTGGTCTGAACATTAAGACGAAGAAGTTGGTGGTGATGAGATCTGGCACGACGTCTCATATTATTTCTTGTGAATAGTAGGTTGGAAGTACTTAAATGTTTAGAGCTCTAACCACTCCAGTATTGAGCATACGGTCGTGCGAGTCTTTTATTACCATTATTTATAAATTAATAATTTAAGTTTTTAGTGGGTGTGCAATTCGTATATTCGAAGGCTGTAAACAAACACCTGTCACATTCTTGCAGCAGGTCGCGCATCACAAATGTGTTTACGAAATGAAGAGGTGTTATAAACGTTCGCTTGTTTGTAGCATTCCAATGTAGCTCTTATTGTGTTTCGGTAAGGTCGACAGATGTGAGCAGTAAAATTTTATATATTCTTTAAAGTGCAGTATTGCGAGATGATATTGATCAGTGACGTGGTGTGTAGCGCATCGCTGAGCGTCGGCGGTGGGCTGGGCGCGGAGAAGTTGAGAGGGCGAAGGGGTTTCTCTCAATGGTGCTAATGAATTGCATGCGCGTGTGACCGTGACACGCAAAGGCTTCATGTGACCGCTCGCAGGCAGCGGAATGAGACCAAAGTAAAAATATCGTCTTGTCGAATTACTCAGGCGTGAGACTTGTATGTTCGATGTGTAAGTGAGCTTCAAATGAGCTTACTGACTTATAAAAAGTACTTTGTAAGTGCCACGACTGCCGAGCGGTTAACGTCGACTCAACAAGACAATGTACGAGTATCAAGCATAATGTGCAGTGTTAATTGTGTTCTGTTTGATTTGATGCCGAGGACAACTTTCGGGGTCCTTTTTTTTATGAAACTCAATGCCAAGGCGAGCAAGCTGTTAGAGTCACGTACTGCCAACAACAGTTCCGTGCGTCACTACACAGCACCGAGCTCCTCACTCTGATATTGTATCAGCGACTAAGTTTCATATGTACTGCCAGGCAGAACATCGACATTGCATCAACAACTTAGACAAATCCGTCTTCACTTCCCAAGTCCGATGTTACGTTTATGCGATTTGTTAGGCGCGAGGTCGGTGCCGCGTCACGAGCGGGCACGGCCAGGCGACTCGGTGCATTAGGTATGTACGGTAGATCGGAAAATCAATACTTTGTGCGATGACCAAATCTGGCTACTAGCTAGACTATTAGTTTCTTTAATATTTGGCGGTAAGTGAGAAATCTATAAAAAAGAGGATAAATGCAGAGATCCTATTGTCTGTTTTCTCTTTCTGACAGTAGAATCGTTTTAAGAAAAGGTGGTTGTAAATAAATATATATGAAAGAAATGAAAAAATAAAATGATAAATAAAAAGATTTTTTCCGGAGAAGAATAAAGTAGATTGGGGAAACCCGTGTAACTGTGCTAAGTTATGCCAAATGAAGAAAATCTGATGACTCGTGGGAGTAAATAGTGGAGAGTACTTATATGTTACCCAGTCCGGCACAAGTTCAGTTACACAACAGAATGCATATATTTTTTAAAGAAATAGTATAATAAACTTATTTGTACATATTTATCGAAGTCTATGCGATTAAATGAAAACAATTTTGAATTGAAAAAATCAATAGATTTACGCACTGCCTCCATGAGGAATGTATCCACTGCTAGTTCTAGAGATTTCTCGAGAGACTCAATGTTGGAGCAACGTTTTGAGCAGGCCATATCTTCTAGTACTAGCCTCAGTTTGTAGACCAACTGGTTCAGATCTGGACTGGACGTAGGCTAGTTTTCTGCTCTTATGAAGAAGAAGTGTGATTTAGGGCTTGTGCTGTATGTCGACGGAAGGCTTCATTATGTAATATAACCATTTAACAATAATAAACGCATTCCGAATTTGAATTGCAAAAAAAAGAAAAAGGAACTTTTTGAATTGTTATACCGTTTAAGACCAGACAAGATAATGTTAAGTTAAAGTTTAAAGTTAAGTTGTTTATCGCCCTTTTTCTCTATTGACTGAATTCAAAAAGTCTCACTTTTCCAGTCATTGGGTTTCATTTGAGTCAAAAAGTATTCCTAAAACTAGTTATTAGCAACAAGATATTTTCAATACCAGATAGACAGTCAATTTAATTGTATGTTAAATAGTCAACACGTGATCGAAACAGAATTCCGTCGCTAGTACGAAAAGGTCAAAATTGAATCCATTGGTGTTGGGTCCTCTTTCAAGTATTTTTACAAACTAGAGCCGCGACCTTGTGCAAAGGGACGACGTTTTCGTACGAAATACCGAATGTTGTTTGTGGAACGATAACGTTTTGCGTATTAATGCGTCGTTGAATGTAATAAAACTGTTCCATATAATGTAATGTTTGAATTTTAAATTACAAGAATTCGGAAATGATCCTCGCGCTCAGCACATTCATATTGTGACATCTAATTGTTCATTATACTTATATTAGTAAATAAATAGGTATTTTATGTACTCAGTACGTTTACGCCCGCACAGAACACTTGCTAAGTTTCACTCTGGCACTCTGGCACTCTGGCACTCTGGCACCCTTGCACCCTTGCTATGCGACGGTCAAGATGTTGTGTCGGACACACAGGTACATAGATGATTGTATCTTCAACTGGGATATTAATCCAAGACCTCTGGTTCTATTGAACTGGCTATCAGCCCGATGTATTATTGTATAACAAAATATATAAAAAATTCCAGGGCGCTCAATTTTCACCGGTTCGGCTTTCGGATGGAGGTAAAATATTCATAGAGAAAATAATTTTAGGTAATTAGAAAGCGGTGCCCTCCGGCCCGTGCGAGACGTGCCAGTGCCAGGCCGGCGAGCCCGGACGCCTGTGTGCGCGCACGTACGCACACGAGCGCGGACGCGCAAGAGCCGCGCATACAACGTGACTTAGCGGTCAGACGGTTGCTGGCCATGATAAGTTTATTTTAACTGTCTTTTTAATCAGCTCGCTTTAATCTAAAATTAAAATGAAAAAAAAAGTAGTGGTAACTAGGCATCGTAGACATGTCGCCTGATTTCGAACCTCCGGATAACAAATTTAGATTATATTTTAGAAGTTTATAAAAGAAACCGGCCAAGTGCGAGTTGGACTGGAGCACCGAGGGTTTCGTAAAACCACACTTGCCAGATCGTTGTTTCACTTATGTTGTTAATTACACCAAGTTTGATGCTTGTATGTAACCGTTTTAAAAAACATAAACAAATGAACGTTTAACGTGGACGAACTCTAATTTTTACGGAAGTCCGCCGAAATGACACATATTCTTTAAACATTTTTTAGTAGAGGTTTTTTTAACCAGCTACCTGCTACCGTTCAAAATATACAGCCCTTAAAAGGAAGGAGAGACAGACACGGAAGGATGGAGGGACGCACTGAGTGCTAGGACTCCGTACGGAACCCTAAGAGGAATTCCAATGAAAGAAAAAATTCGGCAAGGGAAGAGTGTATTATAAAAAAAAATCGAATATTTACGAGGAGTATCTTTATAATTTTGAGTAATGATAAGTATAAATACTAATATAACAAAATCTAAATATGTTTTCCTTTAGTTTTACCTCGTAACTATCGAAACTTATCAGCGACGCGTCGCGCAGGAAGTGCCGCGAGGTCAATACACCGAACACGTCGCCGTAACATTCCATGTACTTTAAATATGTTATAGTGAGTAACAACATATATTATTCATGTTCTAATTAGATATTTAGTATATCAAAGATACGAACCAAAATATTCCCTTACGTTCCCTTTATGTGAGCAAATTCTCTCGTAAAAGATTTCAACGCGTGCTAGCTCCTGTTATTTTGATTTTAATGGACGTGCAAATAGAAAATTTTCTAATTTTTTATCTAGACATAATTTATTTTGCATCTTATTATTTACCCATTTTTTTTTAATAGTAGATTCAGGTAAATGGATTCGGTGGATTATTAACTGTCGCTTATCTTATCAGCGAGTTAATAAACACGCTCTATATCTGCGCGGCTCTACAAGTCGCTGCGTCGCGGAAATAGTCCGTGCGATATCTTGCGCGGGACTATGCTGTATTGTACAAAAATATACATAACTTATCGTAGTAACCAACATAGCTTAAATTATATATTATTTATTATTATCATATTTAACTACAATATTAAATCGAAGAAATTATAACGGAATTATAATATACGAAATTATAATATTATAACTTAATATTAACATAACGATGAAATAGCTATAATTGAACAGGGTCAAATACCCATCCATTGAATTTTTCCATAGTTTTCTTGACAGTCTGTTATGTGAAATGAATTGGAAATTCTTTATCCTTGCTGGTAAGAAATATTAATTCCGTATTGCTCGTCAGAATGGCCGCGTAAGAGATTGCCATGCTCTCCCATCCCGTGAATGTCACAGTAAAGTAAATCCTCAAATAATCTGAACCTTGCGGTAATCAGCGGCGTTGTGTACACTAATGCTACGTCCAAGGGTAGCAATTATTTCCAATCTCTCCAACTTGGGAGAGGATGAAGATATTGATGATGGGGGTGAGACAAGTATGTACTAACTAAAGCGCAAGTAAAATATCTGATATTATATATGTATATGCATAATACACACCATATATTTACCAATTACGTCTTTAAAAATTACGTAATTGGATAATAAATGTGTAGTTATTAGGGAAGGTCGGGACTAGAAAGTTTTTCTGTATTAGTGCTACCAGGTGCTTAAGACACTATGTACGTCATAGGCAGTTGAGCTTCTGTTCACTAGCGGGTACCGTACCCACTCCACTACATTGAAAGACCCCAAGAGCAAGACCTGTCTGTAAAAGTTGGTAATATTATCGGGTGGATGTAAATAAAGCTAACAATGGAAACCATTTGAGGCTACACTTCCTAAGGCCGCGTGTCAGAAGCCGAGTAAGTCGGACAATTGCTCTAGAATACGTCGCTTAAGATTGAATAGAACACTATTGGGTTTACTGATGGATATATGAAGCGCACTGCTGTGATGTTCGGAATTAAGAAAAAGCTTTAATACTTTTAACGAATGTCATCAAAGGTATTTTATAAATAATGAGTGGTACGGTAAGGAAGTCAAGTGTTTGCGTAAATAAAAAAACATATGACACCTATAGAAAATTGAGACGCGATATATTTGAAATTAAACTATTGCTTTACGTGGAGACTCAGGTGTTGGAGCTCCTGACCTCGGGGTAGACTCGGGCTATCGTCAGCTTTTACTTATTATTTTGGTCCGATCTACGCACAAGGTGCTCACAGTATCTGTCCTGCAGTGGTATGCTTGGTTTGAGATTTAATATTAACATAACGATGAAATAGCTATAATTAAGCTATTTATTTACAGGATCCCAAGCCTAACTTATTTAGATATGATACCACTGCACAGTCATCTTCTCTATTGAAATAAGGATGTTTTTTTTATTTCTTTAGCTTCGTGAATTTTCCTTTCCAGAAATCGGTGTAATTTTGCGAGGATTAGTAGTCGGTGAAACCTGATTTAATGATTGGGCAGATCTAGAATGTGAGCACAGACCGCAGACTTCCTCGAGCACCGACGTTTCACGTAACGTCGGGAACATAAAAAAGTTAAATTGAACACGATAAAACCCATAAATAATAGTTTCATTGCAAATGTGTAATGT
Organism: Bhutanitis thaidina; assembly: GCA_029286595.1. Classification (NCBI taxonomy): domain Eukaryota; kingdom Metazoa; phylum Arthropoda; class Insecta; order Lepidoptera; family Papilionidae; genus Bhutanitis; species Bhutanitis thaidina. The sequence continues at coordinate 30,006 of JAGSMS010000023.1, read as the reverse complement.
TCGCGTAAGTGCAAGAAATCATTATGCGATATGTTTCTTATAGTAGATAGTATATTTAACAAATAGATATTATGAGTTAAAAGTTTATACCACATAACGTTTGCTAAAACACAGCTGGGTACGTAGTATACCAATGCCCTCCCCGACGTGTCCCCAGCCGTGATAACTTATGTCTAAAGGTTTCTAGAAGGCATTAGTTCGCTGATTTCATCGAGCATTCCGATCGTATACGTGCCGAAGTGTGCGCGCGCGGCTGTAGAGTAGGACAGACGAGATCGCAGAGCGGGAAAGACTATGACTTAAGGAGCAAAGCCTCTCGATCGTCGTGTTAGCGTTAAAATGAGTAATTATATAAATATGACGTGTAACATGTACATGTTTACCAACATTTATTTTACCGGCCTTAGTTAAAAGTACATTGTCTACGCGTTTCAAATGAATTCACCGGCTACCCGAGTCTTGTACCAGGCTGCTTCGGTGCGCTTTGCTACTTCTGCTATGCCAGCTATGAGGTCTGACTGGACTTTACTGACTGGAAGCCGTGAGCAATGAAGAGTACTGTCCAGGCATTTTGTGGTGTGTGACTTGTGACAACTTAATAACTGTATCTAAATAAGTTAGAAGTGAAGAGGGTAAAAAAAATCATCTAAATTTTCCCAAGGTCAAGCGCACTTGCCAGTGATGCTCCCTGCATAGTAACGGTCGAAGCTCTGGCGTTCGACCGATGGTAGAAAAATTATTGAAATTGCCGTACTCGAATCTTTATAATCCTTAAAAATGGTGAGACATTCACCACGTTCTCTCTCCCGGCGAGGCGAAAATTTGTTTGTGGCTACGCAGAGTCGTTCCAAATGGAAATCCATAATCTCTGCGCACTCATATGAATGGCGGGTGTGAGTGCGTATATAAATTGTATGTCGTAAATTAAAAAAAAGTACTAAAAATAAAGGCGAACGTACTTATTGCAACAAATAAAAAGTACCTCACGTTATCGACTTAAAGACAAACTTAGATCTCAAAGTCCACAGATAGACGACAAATATGGATTCTTTCTATAGTTGTACGATTACAATACGTTAAGAGAAAACGATAAGAAGAGCAACGACTTCGTGGGAGCCGACCAATTTAAAATGTGTCGTGCCTGAGGATTCAGTGGTGTGCGTAACTGAGCAACGAAGCCCGGAGACGCGGTCAGCGGTCTCAGATGGTCACCGAAGTCTGTGTGAACGACGACAATATTGATATTGTACGAGATGGGCCAAATAATGATGTGCTTTATATGAAACTACTCGGTCGAAGAAATTGGCAGCATAATGCTACTGTAATTTGCATGGCATGCTATTGATATGACTTTGAAATCATGTTCGTGTACTTGATTTCATACCAGATGTTTACGTATTGTCCGAGCGCCGCTTGCATCCATTCCTAAACAGACTACCTGAAGGAACGGATGCTCGATAATAATATAACGAGGTAAACATGTCGTGTTTATTTTGTACAAGCGCTGTCCGCAACCGCGTCGCACAGGCTTATCCTCCTGGCCGATTTTGACCACGGTGACCACTTACATATAACGTTGGCAGTTGCTTACTCGCCGCAAGTGCACTCGCCAGCCCGGGGGCACTCGCTCGTCCTTACATTGCCGTGTGCGAAGTGACCGATAACAGCTGAAGAAAATCCCCATGGGTTTGGCTCAACTGCCATGTACGGCCCACACTAAGCCACGCGGTCATCCAAATACAAAAGAACCTTCAAAGATACATATGTGTATATCGATGAAATAAGAAGACTAAATTTAGTCCAATCTTTTAATAATCTGAGCAAATTCAATTCCTTTTTTATCGAGAGACTTACAAAACAATAATACATTCTTAGAGGCTGTATAGTTATTCACGACTAGCATTATAGAATACTCCTTATGCAGTGTGTGTTTCTATGTGTGGGTGTAAAGAACCCTTGGTTTTTCATAATAAAATTAAGTTCCAAATCTTCGAAATTTATACCGATTTTAAAGGAACTCTGGAACGATTAAGCAGGATACATAGATCTAAAAAGTTCGTGGAAAACATTTTCGAATATCCAGTTATAAAGGAGACTTGAATCTTAATTTATTGTCAGTTTGTAGTTTGTTAGAGATTTGTAATTTGGACTTGATAGTTTGCATGATAGGCTCGGAGGCGGAAACGCTCTTACATGATTCTGCCACATAAACGATTTAGTAATTAAGATTAAAAATTGTAAATCACTTATAGATAATGTATGTTATATAGAATAAGTCACGCCTCAAAGTGAATTGTTTCAATATATGTATTACAGATCAAAAGGAGCGACAGTAAATCTAGTTATATTATATTTAATTCTAAACCACTTGAGGAAAAAACCTCCAAATAAGAAGATTCTATGTGTTATTCGTAACTAAACGATAACGTAGCACGATAGCTTAGTGGTTAGGGGGATGTGCCTCCGAATCGGGAGACCCGAGTACGTTTCCCGATGTGGAGAGCTTGTACCAATGACTTTTAGAACCTTTTGTACAATTTGTATCGTTGTTCCCAGTAAGTGTTTTACGGTCTTGTTTTATTTATTATGTACTTTGGTTCCACAGAGTGGTGACAAGATGGCAACCTGTCACTCTTTAATGCTGTGTACAGAATGTGTGAAGAGAGCGTGCTCCAGTGCTCCAGCTGCCAACGCTGCCTGTGGACAGTTGGGATGACCAGCCACCTCTGCGTACATGTTCTAAATATACATAATGTCTCAAAAGCTCGTCTCGAGGAAGCCAGCGGCCAGGGTCTGATATGATGTACAAGACAATTTCATTGAACAATAAACCAATAAAGCCAGTTATTCGAATGTTCGAATATAATTTTTGTTGGATTCTTCTACACAAAATTGTGTAAAACTATCTGTTTGTACGAACGAATATAACACAAAAACTGATAAAGCTATTTATGTGAACTGCCCAGGTATAAGAAAGCAATTGCACAACCAGAATACAATCATCTCAAATAATTGTTGGTTTCTCAAGCTTAAGTCTGAGGCATTACAGATGTGAGCCGTGGCTTACTGTACAGCCGCTGCTCGGGCCGAGCTCGCTAACCGTGTTCAGAATGAGAATCCAAGTGAAGGCTCTAACTTGCTCCACATAGGACTATGATACGCTTGTTACTTGTCTATAATAATTAACACGTGAGAAATTTGGATTTGTTAAACGTTATACACAGACCTGAACTACTATATTATCTACTATCTATATATAAATAATATCTACCATTAATTTTCAATGAAGAATATGGATGCAGCATGCGTCGTCACCAGGAATGTCTGTCCGCTTTTGACTAAACTTTCAACTCTACTTCTAACTTTGCAGGTGTTTAAATTTAAAGTAAAAGTGATAACGGGTGAGTTTGTACCAAAGCTTATTAAGCCCTGTTTTTTGTTCGAAATATAAAGTTATTAGAAACATAGAAAACAAATAAATAGTTATATCGTTACTGCGTACTATTAGGGACTTAAGTATCAATCGAGCTTCAATTATTAATGACGTCATAATGTGCGGTACACTAATCACAGATAGGTTTGATGATAATCGGCATTGTCGCAGATTGTGTCGCACCGCGAACCGCACCGCGAACCGTGCTTATCGTTTTGTAGCAAACCGTGGCTTCCGAGCATCCGCGGAGTCCGCAATCATTACGGTATTAGCCGAGATTGGGATCGACACTTGCGCCACTATGTTGTGCAACGTAGCCACGGGGCTGCAGGCATCTCGCTGCCCAGCCATCAATTATATTACGGATTAACTGAATTATTTGACACCTACCCTACTCAATGTATTGATAAATTAATATAAATATGACTTGGAGAGATATTGTGTGATTGGCATTCATTATCATCACCAGAATTTGGTTTGCCAATACCATCTGTCAGATTCATGTTCAAAATGTTGGTTTGCTACGTTCGTGTTAGAGTGGATGAAGCGGCGGATCGTTACTTCACTCAACGGAAGTTTTGTTGCGCGACCGATTTCCAATGGGTTATGACGTGCGCTGCCACCGACCGCTCTCCTCTTCGCTACCAAATCATGCGATGAACTCTTTCGCCACACCGCGTACCCGGCGCCTCCTGCCCACAAGCGCCCGGTCACCGCGGTCACTGCTTCCTACGGTACTTCTGGTCCACAAGGCACGTTGAAGCCGCTGCCTACCAACGTACTGTATTGTAGCAAGAAGCGTCCACAAGGGGCACCCGACGAAACGACAGCGGCACCGTGAAAGTTTTCACGGCACACGGCGGTGATCGCGGTCCGCTGTGGGGTCACACATGCGGCAAGCCGCTTCGCCCTCGCTCGGTACTCACCCTTGCTCCGGAGCGGAACGGTTCGCCGGCTCGTCGACTCGACACAGGAAGGTAGAGAAGGAACCTCACACTCGCGACAATACCTCGCGCCTCGGCGGCGACCCGCTGTGCACTGGAGGCCGCGCCGCGCCCCCGCACTCCCCGTGCCTTGCCGCCCCGCCACCCCGCGGGGGCCCGGAGCCGCGGTCGGGGCGCGGGGTGTGCGGGGGCGCGCAGGGCGCGGGGCCGGTGGCCTGGGCGTGCGGCGCGGCGCGCGCAGTCGCAGCGATGTCCGCGAACGGGTCGCCGGCTGCCGAGCCGCGGCTCTGCCACGTGCGGAAAGTGCCCGACTTCGACGGATACGGGTTCAACTTGCACGCTGAGAAGGGCAAGCCTGGCCAGTACATCGGAAAAGTCGACGAGGGATCGCCCGCCGAGGCAGCCGGCCTGCGGCGCGGCGACCGCATCCTCGAGGTGAACGGGCAGAGCATTGCGGGCGAGACGCACAAGCAGGTCGTGGCGCGAATCAAGCAGCGGCCGGACGACGCGGAGCTGCAGGTGGTCGCGCCGGCGCCGGGCGAGTCGCTGCCGGCCGAGCTGGACGCGCCGCCGTCGCCCTCGCCGTCGCCACCGCGCGCGCCCTCCGCCGACGCCGCGGCGCCGCGCCTCAACCTCACCATGACGGCGGCGGAGATGCGCGCGCACCTCGCCGCGAAGAAGAAAGTCGACCCTAAGAAAGTGCCCATGGACCTGAAGTCCAAGTTCGACATTGTGAAGAAGCTGTGAGTGCGCGGGCGCGCGGCGTTGCCGCTCCGCGCCGCAACACGCTCGCGCGCCGCCGCCGCGCCCGCACGACCAATTGCCATTGATTTTGTTGTACATAGGTACTGTACGATTTAAGAAATTCCGATAGAACTATATAATATTATAATTGTATTTTATAATTTATTTTTATGAGCGAAAATCGATTGAATTTTATTACCTGATTATCTAAATGTGTAGTTTAGAGTTATTTACCTACTTAAGTGCAATTATTGTTGAATGATCAATAAAGAATTTTAAAAAATATCAAAGTGTTTGTGTGATGACATGAAAAGCGGCGGACGCGGCCAGTCGGCGGGTGCTACTACTATCGGGGTGCGGGGAAGGGGGAGGGGGGGATAAAGCCCCAAGGACGTGTCCGCCGCGGTCGCCGATCTCGGCTCCGGCGCTTCTCTTTTTTCCTTTCAAGTTGAATTTCACTTCGTTCTCAACTTTACAAAGTTTTCAAACTATCCACAATACATCCATTGCAAAACATTACAGATAAGTCAAGTTATCTCTATATGCGTTTTATTTGAACAAGTAGGCATTAAAGTGACATCACTATAGGTAGCGGGTGTGACGCATGCGCAGGACGTTTCACAAGGTTTTATGAAAAGCATTCAGACGCGCTGCAACACACGGACTCGGCTAAATATTTGAAATTGTTATTGGTAGGTGCACCGGCATCGTGACGGTGTGGTCTTCTTGCATTTTAGTAAACATTATTATGATTGTCTCTGGTGTACTTCATTTTAATTAACAAGTAATATTTCTAATTAAAAAAGGGTTCATTATAATTTGGACGATCGACCAGAATTTAACTTTGTAAAATGATTTTTTTCTAATACTAACAAAACGTGAGTTTGTCATATCGTGTGTGCTGTATGAAATTGCGATATCGATATGAGAAGTAGATATTCGAAAATTGAGTTTCGTATAAATTTTAAATAAAAAAAAAGTTATGCCATTCTATTTATGCAAGGAAAAAAATGAATCGAATGGCTGCTCCGAACCTATGATAACTCTTAAGTTTTAATTCAGTCACAAAACAGCATCTTTCAAATCTGACAAACCTATGTGCAGTGTGACGTTTTTCGGTTATGCCCAGCTGTGAGCTACTTTCATTATAAATATGCCTAGAATACATTGAAATTAATAATTAGCATTGAAAGAAACAAAATATACACAAGTGCAATTGGCTGTATATTATAACTAAGGTATATTTAAAACAATATACACATACATCTGCACTCACACATATGTATATTGATATATAAATACACATACTCTATAAATACTTGCATAACATATAATATACCCAAACATATACAAGAACACAAGGAGTAAACAATAAGTAAAATGAAAGCCATTCGACCCAAGGTACAGTAAGTTGTTTTTATTTTGAATAAACGGCAAGTGTTGAAAGAGAGATAATGAGAGATAAAAGAAGATCTGTTTAGGGAGCAAAGAAGTGCGCTTCGACGAGTCTAAAAATTACTGGGAATTGCGCACGTCTTATATGAAGTGTCAGGGAGTTCCAAAGACGAGCTTCAATAGTAAAGGATTTAGAATAGAAGGAAGCATTCGAAAATCGGTAAAAGGAGTAGGTATCAATTAAAGTAATATCTACATTAATTGGTACATAAAAAAAATTGTACGACTAACCAACCATCTGTCTTCTGGGCTTTTTAAATTTTTTCATAAATAAAATGATGCTGCAACGTGCGCAGGATTCACTTCTGTGTCGTGAAGGCGTTTACGTACATGAATTGCATATTGACAAATACCCAGAGCAGAAATAATTATTTGTAGGCTGTGCAAATACTTGTCCGGGACAGGAATAGAACTCGCGACCCTCCGCGCCTCAGCCGAGTGCTTAATCACTGCACCAACCGCCAACCCGTCATTCATAAAAAATTTCTAACTGAATGCCCACATCGGGCAAGGCCGTTCGCGACGTCAGGCCGGCCATGCAGTTTCCGCATGGGAGTCGCCGCGACCCGGCACCTGTCCTCGGGTGCTCACCCGTTCGTGGTGTGGTCAATGCCACATTGCGATGGACAAATTCTTTATGAAAATCTTACCTGTATCTGTTGTCGTTGACGTATATTACCCGATGAAAATAGGCACACTGTCACTGCTCTGTGCTCTGAAACTTTGGCGTAAAAGTCAACTAAAGCTGAGGCCACTGGTTGCGGCATTTCAATGATTTCTTTTTGCATTATAAGATCATTGGTTGCTGTCCATTTGAGCGGAGCAGGCCCGCACTCGCACGCAGTCCTAGTGTCCTCCTGCCTATTGGAACCACGGCATGAAAATGAGGATGTCACAACAGTTTTCTATCCGACGGCTTCCTAATCATTTGGTCTATTGTCCATAAGAACATCAGTTTACATTGGTTATCCGAGCTGGACCTATCGCGTGAGGATCACAGGAATATGAATATGTGTTATACAAACTACCATCAACCGCAAGATGTCGCTGTGAAGTGATCAGAAATGACAGGTATTATGGTCATTGGCCATGGCTTAACCTTAATGTTGGAATCGTAGCCGAAACCAATATTTGTGCAAAATATTAGTTTTGTCGCCTAGTTCTGTTGTATCCCGTTTGCTGCCACTGTGTCTCTAAGTAGTGTGGCCTAGTCTTGTAGTAACCCGTGTGCTGCCACGTACGTAATATAATATTGTTTGTGAATATTTCGTAACAAATGCCTAAATCGCCACCGTTTATTTGCCACCATACGCCATTAACAATCCGCAGAATGACGTGGCGCGGCTTTCAGTTGCTTGTTGCGACGCTATGTACATGTACATGTACATGTACGAGTAATTGCCTAGTTTCTAAATATCCTCGCACAACACATCGGCATTCCGTTCGTTTCACGAGGAAATGGTTGTTCCTGTTGCTAATTCTAATTCAACTAATTTCGTTAATTTTTTTATACTCAGCCTTGTTTATTTTTCACAATACCAATTGAACAAAATGATAGTTATTGCTTTACTTCATGTTAGAGATTAAGTTTAAATTTTAATGGACTGGAATATTAATTTGAGAAAATAGATAATTAGTTAGTTTATTAGTTTTCAATGTTATTAAATAACTTCTAGCGACACATTGTTTGCAATAATAAGATAAACACATAGCTCGTCCTTACGTACGGAATATTAAAGCATTAAACTTCAGTTGTTAATAAAAATACTGTACTAATATTGCCTGCGGTTTATTTATTATGCGATCTTGAACCTTATGGGACAGCGTTTAAATTAATTTTTTAATGGCGTTAAAGTACAATATTCATTCTTATCAGCTGCCGTGCATCGAGGCTTGAACAATGACTTTACGACTGGTTAATTCCGTCTTCATCCTGCATTACGTATGTGAGAAAAACTATGTTCATTCATTGGACTTCAATGTTTTGCGCAGAGATTTTTTTAATTTATTATTACCAGTTTTAGCCGGTTCGTCATCATCATTCAGATGATTCATGAACTGAAGTGCGGCGCAATACAAGATCTTATCTTGAATATAACAGAAGAGTTATGCGGAGTGATCAGCGACGCTCAGGGACGTCCAGGAATTGTTGACATTGACTTTCAAGAAGGATTAGCCTCTTTCCATAATTTTTTAATAATTCTTAATCGATTTTTTCTATTTATCTGATTTAACTGTATTAATATCACGAAAATCCCACGACTTCCATGACGAATAACGCTGCCGGGGAAGCGAAAAATGGTTTAAGGAAGACCATTTGGCTACAGTAAACGTGCTTAATGAAAATTCGTAATATCTGCCTACCCTTATGGTTAACAGGCGTGACTTATCTACAATAATTACTATGTTTTCTTTTGAAACTGTGCACAGACGGCACTCTCAAAACTTGACTGCACAGTTAAATGGTCAATAACTGAAAGTGATAAGGCAACGTCGACTGCACAGAACTCGGCAGCCTCACTGATAGCACCGTTTGCTCTGCAGCCTGCAGCTAATAACAATTTATGAACCTTGAAATGAAATAACTAAAACAGTTACGAATTTAGTACAGTTTTTGTGACAAAAATGTAATTTTACGATCTGATTGCTTTCTTGGTATTGATCCTACTTTTATAGCTCCGAAGGTAATATATCTTGGAAAAATGTTGTGTCACATAAGCTATAATATTTAATTATCTATACCCAGCCAGTACTGAGGATACAAGAAATTCTGGTTTGGGGCCGGATGACGTGGTTGTGTCCGACATACTGCTATTTTACTGGAATATTAAACGAGCGCATGACGTTATAACAATACTTACGAAATTACTAATTACTGGCAGGCGGCTAAAACACTCTTCTCGGAATTTTTTTATATGAATGATTGTGATTGCATCTTGTTTATGACACTGCATCTGATTCTCTTTTCCAATCATATCGCATATGCAAGGGTGAAATCCAGTGAATGTTTGCGCTGACACTTACTTATTTAATCTTTTAAGAAGTGAATTCATTGCCGTGTTTACTTCGAAACATTCTCCTTAAATAGTCGCAAGACTTGATAATGAATGGACAACAGTAGGAGTTCACCGGAGTACGCAAAGGTTGTATGAAATTTACGATGAAAGTTCATATAACCATAGTGAGATCATTATCATTTCAGCCTATCAGAAGTCCACTGCTGAACATAGGCCTCCCCCAAAGGTTACTCATCATGGGGGATTTGCCTTAGTTGCCACGCCTGGCGAGCGGGTTGGCAACCGCAGTTTTTTTTTGTGAGATATTTAAAGAATATTTTAAAAAAATCACAAAATTATTTAAAAGAGTAGGTTCGATGGCCATGGCCATGATATCTATGCAATAAAACTAAGAAATCTACTAATCAAAAATGTTATTAATAATGAAATGGGGAAAATACAAGTCGCGTAGCTCTGACTACCGATTGAATTCTAATAATGAAACTGTAACGACTGATCAGGAGTTTGCAGAAGTATTTGAGAAGTTCTTTACCGAAATTCCAATTTTGACTACAATGTCCACGAATTCTTCTCCTACTGGGAACGAGTCATTATTAAGAGTGCTTGTAACAATTGCTTTAACTTGCGGGCCTCCTGCTCGCGAGTCTTACCGATGTAGCTGTAAAGGCCTCTGGGCCAACAGCAGATCTACCGTGGGGGTTTCAGTCGGTCCGGCATCTTCAATGCTGATCCCGACATAACCAGTCACCGGAGACGGTGACGGTAGGTGCGAGCACCTTTCCCCCAAGTTAAACTAAAAATTAAAAAAGTAACAATTGTTTTAAATTTCAGATAGTTAATTCAAAAGAGATATAAACATGTTCAACACTTTCAAAGTTAAAAAAACAGCGGATTTATGGGGGATGTCTGTTAAGTGACTGCCTCAATAACAGATATAGTTGCACCTCATTTGGCATTTATTTTTAATAGTAGTGTAGAATCTGGTGTATTTCCTGATCTAATAAAACATACCAAAGTCATACCATTGTTTAAATCTGGTAAGACCCCTCTAACTTTAGACCAATTTCTGTACTACCAATACTAAGAAAACTTAAAAAAAATATATTTTGGTTAATGTATCTTAATTTAAATAAACTCTTACACCATAGTCAATTACGTTTTGCAAGGGGTCGCTCTACAACCGGTGCTGGTGTAGAACTGATTAAGAATATATTATTGATTTGATTTGAATTTATCCTGCAAATGTCCACTGCACTCAAGGCCACTCCCATAAGGAGGATTTGACATAATCGCCACGCTCGGCAAGCGGACTGGCGACCGCAGCACCAGACGCCTCGCAGCGCTGCTGCCCGTCGTGGGAAGAAGGGGTGGCGGATTCTTGCGGCGCGGCCGCGCGGCTGCTCCCACTGTAGATATAATAAAATTATCGCATTAATGTGTTCCCTCGCATCGAAACGTTTCATCAAAACAATTAACAGTTTTAGTTGTATTCTTAGAAATATTTTTTGCTGCCTGCGGTTCATAATATTACAGTCGTTGCTTCAGAATTCTTATGTACGGATATTGACGCAATCATTTACAGTTTCTAACGTATCATATTACGGTACAATGGTATTTTTTTTACAAATAACATTATTATTTGAAGCAGCTTCGTTTTTATTCAATTGAGGCTTATTTAAAGTTCTTAGGGACGTCAAAATCTATACGAGTCAGCAAAACAACACCTGGCAAGAAACAACACCTGGCAAGAAACACTCAAATCCTTATTTTCATCGCCATTTACAATTCACAAAGAAATCATCACAATGTCCCATGTACCATTTTTTCTATTACTTGGAGCTAACGTTTTATTGATGTTTGATGTTTGATGAGATGCGTCGTCCCATCTGAGGAGTGAGAGGGAACACCTCTAGGCCTGTAATTACACTGGCTACATCAAACCGGAGCAGAACAGCAGTTGCAACTGAGGTCCGTGTGTAACTGAGGTGTAGGTGCGGCGGGAGGCGACACTATGCACTGCTGCCCAATATAACCTACCACATTTCTATATTACTCTGTTATTTTACAGCTATCTGGGCTATTTTTATATCTTTTTCGCCTTAAAGAAAGGTACCAAATATTAGTATTAGCAAAATTTGTGTCATTTATATTGTACGTAAATGATTTGTATTATTCTTAACACTAGCATGGCAGGACCTAGGCCTCTCCCATAAGAAGGATTTGCCACAATCGCCACGCACGGTAAGCGGGTTGGCGATCGGAGCACCAGACTCCTCGCACCGCAGCCGCTGCCGTCATTGTTATGCTTAGTTCTGGTATGGTCACACCGCTATCTATTTATAGCCATTGACATTTTTAAGGCTTTTCCCTCTGTGCCGATAGATTCTAAGGCCGACACCTCACGCCAAATTTGTATCTTATAAAAGTAAATGTAAATTATTCAGATTTTTTTTATAATTACTTACATAGAACGCGCAACTATTATTTGACTCATTTTTCGTATTGTTATTCTTTCTATCTTTTTTTAACACTTTTATTTAAAAAAAAGAAGATACGGTGACACTCGTTAGCTCCTTGTAAACTGAAGAAGTAGTGACTTTGAGTGTTTACAAAGAAATCATATTTCTTTAAAGAAAGAAGAAGTACTTTATTCATTGCCACAACTCAAGTAACACATAATGAAAATAATAATAATATTTTATTGAGTTGCAGCAACAAAACTGTGTCCGACTCAGCACAATGCTGTAGCAATGCTTAATATTAAACCACAACTACAGCGCTGGTATTCTGTCGGAACCCATTTTTCTTTTTTTAAGACATGAACTAGTTTCCATTATTCATTGACGTGTTGGATTTTACTGTCATTCGACTCTATTTATATTATGGCATTCATTAAAGGGGCAAACGAGCAGGCGGCTCACCTGACGGTAAGTGATCACCGTCGCCCGCGTACATCTGCAACACCAGTGGAAAGCTGCAGGTGCGTCGCCGGCCTTAAAGGATGTACGGGGAGAGGAGGTTGAGAAAGGCCGTGATGGATCACGGTCCAGCCAGCCATTCGAGCAGCACCAAAATCCGCCTCTTTGCTCTACTACGATTAAAATTATGATCCTGTTGCAGAAAAGTGTCAGACAGGCAGATGTGATATCCCCGAAAGACTTTACAGCTGCACTGAAAGACGTTTTCAAAATGCTGAACTGTAAAAGATACGGTATCAACATCAATGGTGAAAAAACACTTACCTTTGATTTGCCGACGACACAGTCTTTATGGCAGGATCGCTAGAGGAGCTTAGCACTGTGCTCAATAGTATCTCCCAACAGGTTGGTCACACCAATACCGGTGGTTGGGAACTCTTTGATCGAAGTTTTCGACGAATACGTATACTCGGGACCAATAGTCAAACTAACCAGGACTTACAAGCTTCGACCTAGAAATCAAGCGATGACTTGGAAGCGTTCTAGAAACTATTCTTCATCTTCTCGTTTTATATTCCTGAAACTATACAACCAGTGCATGTTGCCAGTGACGACTTACGGAACCGAGACGCGGTGTTTCACTGCAGGCCGTATGAGGACCAAAGTTGCTCAGCGAGTTATGGAAAAGGCTATGCTTGGTATTTGTCTGCGACTGTTGTTTATCTAAAAAGAATATACACGAAGGTTCAAATGTCTGTTAGTCAACAAGACGTATGAGCAATAAGACATTGGAACAAGATTAGAGTGGTGGAAGTATTTTGTGTTTTATGGTACGATTTTATGGTATCACCGCGCACGCAACCACTAAATGGCCGCAACTCACGCGCAATGTTAGATTTCAATCACATACATTCACATCACATTTACAATCTTTGGGTTTAATTTTTAGTGTGCGGATTGCGAAACATGACGTCGTATGTTCGGACCCTTCATTCGACTATTGTCTAGCACCACACCAGATACAAGCTGTAATGCTTAGTTGGAGGGTTAACAGAAATATTAGTAATGTTACTTAAATGGCATTGCTAGTATTCTTTTTTTAAAAAACTATTTTTGGGTATGTTACATTAAAAGTTTTAGTAATTATCTTGCATGGAGCAGTGTTCATCAGACTAGGTCAAGGCTTGGCTAGTCGACTTAAAGATGACGAAGAAAATTAATATTAGTAATAGTTAGAGCAAATACTGTTAGATATGTACAGTTAAAATACAACCTATTCTTTGACGGCCTCAACAGTCTGCTGTTACAACTTTTAGAAACCGCTTGGGAGCTATCTTCTCATTCTCGGGGGCTATTAACATCTATTTTTTCATTTACATTATAATATAACCCTTTTAATAATTTCTTTGTTTATAATATTTTTATACCTGAATACTTTGTGCATTTACTGGTATTTTGTTGTAGAAACATTTAATTCCCCATGAACGAACATTACTAAACCCGTTCATGGGTAATTATACAATATTAAGTTAGTAGACTCCATAGAGTGAGTACTCTATGGAGTCTACTAACTGGCATTATAAGTGTCTGTTCCTAGTATTTACACTATGTTCAACTCATCTTCATGACGATTCTTGTTAAACATATCTATATTTTTATGCACATACATTTCGTTTTATATATGAAATATTGATAGGCCAAGGTTAAAATATTTATTTCTTTAAATTTATTTCCAACGATGCTCTCAAACTTAGTGTACAAACAGCTTAGAACGAGGACGAAGACGAACATAGTTGCTATTTCAACAGCATGGACTCAAAGCAAAATACAAATTGGACATATAGGGGCCCCATTGAAGCTTTGCGACAAGTGTGTGGCCTATTTATAAGTACTTTTGCACCTAAATGTTTAAGGTTTTGAGAACTTTATACGTTCAGTTTTATTGCAAATCGATATATACAGCAAAATATTAGCGTTAAACCAATGACCAATAAAAACCAACAAAAGTTGTCGCTTGATTTTGAAAATTAATGAAATCCGCAAAACTATTTCATGTGTATCTCCTACTAATTAACGTAAGTAATTAATGTAAGTAAGAAATAAAAATGGGACCGAGAATCGAACCCTGCGGAACACCCATTGAGAACGACGATCCGGAAGAATTAGCACCATTGATTTCAACTTTTTGAATCTTATTACTGGAATAAGAGATTATAAGTAGGAGCAGAAACAATGGCGAAAGTATCGAGTAACATAAAGACTAAAAGAATACAGATGAATTGATAACCTCTTTTTAAAGTCGCTTGAAAATGATGACCAAATGAGGTGAAATTAAATCTATTCAAAAATTAAAAATTTTCAAGTGGCTTAATTTATAAAAAATGAACAACCACTGATAATTAGTATTGTTTCAGCTGTAGTAGGAGATCTATAGGAGAGAATGGGGTACAGTATCGGAGCTCTGCCCCCTTCAGTGGTTTCGGTACGGTGCACATTAATAGCTCAGCTCTCGGATGAGTATAGGGACAATTGTCTGTGGATCCTCGCCGCAATCGCATGTCTCTTGGTTTTCAGCGTCGGGCATCTAATAATTTGCCACTCCTTCCGCATTCTCCGTTTGCATAGGAGGAGCTCCTTGATTTTCCAAGGGAGATCTCGTTTGTGGCTTCTGAGCAGTGATTCGGTGGTTACGTCAGAAATGCAATCTCCGAGTCCCACGCTTATCTTCTCCACATATTCCCCATTGTTGATGGGAAAGCAGTGCGTGCCTCGGGTTTGTTGAGGGTTTTGGGAAGTTCTGGCTAAAACAAGTTAAGAAGTAATTTAGTGTTAACAGGAAATAAAAACAAAACGATCTTTATTATCAAATGACTGGAAAGTCACGTGGCTTCCGGCAGATAGCGGAATAACTCCGAACAATGCTAGAGCTAGAACACGCTGACCCTACCGGTACTACTCTGTTATATTTTTTAAAATATTTTAGTAAAAGAATCCGCCACCCAGGCTTGGTGATTCCGGAAACTTCTCCTTGCGGCCGACGCCTATGTCCAGTATAGCTACTTCAATGCTGTTACAGTAAAAAATACCTTCGTCACTACGTTATTATTTATTAGCGTCCCGCGATTTCAAAAAGGGAAGGCCATCGAAGTGAATTACCGAGATTTCCAACACTTGACAACAGTAGACGCACATGATCGGATTGAATAATACTTATCATAACCTGTCAGCATTCTTGCTTGCTGGGTCTTGAACCAGAACATAAGTACAACTCAACGACGTAATGTAACTCTGTTCTAAATCACCTGGCCCTTCCTTCGATCTTATTGCATATGCGTAAAGTTAAGAATTGTGAGTGTCTCTCTCACTTGTGTATACCATAACTTCCCATTGATAACCAGAAGATAGGTCGTGGTCGGTATCTGTCTGTTAGACGTCGCTTCCAATACGTATAGAGATAATGAGACACAATACAATACAATATACAGATAATGAGAACACCAGCTATAATTAGCCAGCTGTAGTACTCGATTGCGTACGCGTCAATTTCTTCTAGACGCGTTTATGTTCGTTTTCCGAGACAGTGAATCTTAAAAAAATATGTAAAACGTACACGGTATGAATGCGGAGGTGCTCGCGTGGAATTCCTCGCAGAGCGAGACCCGTCGCGTTGCGTCACGGCGATGCCGCCGCCTCGGTATCAGCCTCAGTCCTGGTTTGATATTACTCAATAGATATACGAGTATACTGTAACTAAATAAGAGCGAAAAGTATTTTGACATTGCAACTGTGTCCGCCTTTTTCTACTTCCTATTTTGTATTGCCTGTATGTCCAAAGGGTTTCGGGAAGGCAACGCTTTCAGTGCAATTGGCATAAATAATATTAAAAAGATTTTAATAGAAATTCATCTTTGTCTTTTTTATCAGAATGGGATGTTCACATCTGGACATAGGAATTGGACATTTTCTTGGAAGCACTAACAAACACCGGCGTTGCATGGAATATTTGCAAATACTCACCACGCTGAACAGGTAGGGTTGGCGGACTTAACACTTCAGGAGTTCTCTTATGGAGGACAAAACTCTTGAACACGCGGTGGAAGCTGTAGATGCATGGTGCAGAACGTTAAGCAATAGAAGAGTGAGTTATACCATCCTCATTTCAGCTTCGGAACAAAACTTAGTCCGGCAGCCTTGAGCAGTTTCTAACGGTCGTCGTCCCACGCTGTAATCAACAAGAGGGTGAGTTCACAAGTAAATCAAGCCGCGTTCGCGACGCGTTTGTTAATAGATTAATAGTTAACAGTTAACATTGACCCTTAATATTGACACATAATAATAGCCGTAGCGTTGAATCATTTCATGACTCGGCAGATTGCGGCAGCCTCCGTGTGTCGAGCGAGACTGCGAGTGGCGAGCGGCGAGCAGCGAGCTAGGCGAATGATAACAATTTACGTGACAGACTAGTTGCGTGTAGTGTACTAGTGCATTTTCTTCAATTAATAGGAATAAGAAACCGACGCTCTTTTAAAAAATCTTGGAAAATTCGACATGGACTGCATAAATTCAACAAACTATGGGAAACACTATTTATAAAAAAAATATGTATTTTGCTCTTAAAATGATGCGTTAATAGTGCCGCTATACGATTTAGGACCCGCAACAATATCAACTATACAAGATGTGACGATGTTAGACAACAAACATAAACAACTGCAACACGCTTCATTTCATTATTTGAACCGAGGCTGTCAGGATACACAAGAATGTCGCACACAGCTCCAGTGTTGTCAATAAAAATGATACGCTGCGTGCGCCACCGAATGCACACATGATGAGCTCGTTTCCACAAAAGTAAGTTCGCGTAGTAAGGAAACAAAGCGAGCGAGCTCGTGAGCCGCTCGCGCCGCGCTGACGCTGCGTCGAGGCAGGTGTTGAACGAGCGTCAAAGCACACTCACACGTACTGACTTGTGCTTCCGATAGCTTCCGACGCATATAATAGGCCTTTGAAAAGTGGACCATACTTAATCTTTCTTGTTCTTCTTTAACAGCCTCAACAGTCCTCCGTTTAACAATGGCCTCTCCGAAAGGAATGTTTGCCTCGCTTGTCCGTCGGGTTTGCCTCCCGTTTTTAATGTCATTGGATGCCAGTTTAGATAATTTTATCCATTTTTATCAAACAATTTAAAAATTTCTGCTAATTGAAGAATTATACTACAATATGTATATAATGTAAGTGAGCCTAATGGGTTAGGGTGCGGATTGCGAACAATGTTGTCGTATGTTCGGATCCGCCATTCGACTATTGTCGTGAACCACTCCAGGTACAAGCTGTAATGTTTAGTTGGAGGGTTAAAAAGAATATTAGTAATGTTACTTAAATAGCATTGCTAGTAATCATTAAAAAAAAATAACAGGTTTTCTTGTATTGTTATTCCCCGACAATTCTATTTATATTCAATACTGTGAGTCAATACTTAAATCTAAAACGAAACTTCTTGTACATATAACTATGGCCTAAGAACTTAGTATAATGTTATAATATGTTTCTGTGCAAACACTGCAGTGTGTTGAGATATGCGAGTCTCCGCGTACAGCATATTTCTACGTACACACAAAACCGCTGAGGTACGAAGAAACCAACACGGCTCAGAAATGCGAATCCACTGACATACATTGAGACATGAATGTTTCTGAAACGAGAACAAACTTCCTCAGAAGACCTCACCGAACCTAAAGTCCAACTTACACTTTGTATCCGCTTAAAATTTTAGTCAAAGTTACGCAGTTTCTGTTGAGGTGTTGGTGACGCAATTCTCAAGAACTTCAAGAACATGTTTATCCAAATCCTAAATAAATGCAAATTAATTGGATTGATGTCTTAAATATTAGTTTTTAATACAGTGTTTATTCTGTAACAGTAAAGGCCAAAATATATGAAGCGTCAAACTCCAAGCGAATAATGTTGCCGTGAATGGCGTAGGCCGCTGAAGGCCACGTCGCACAATGACCTCACGAGTAAGCTGCGTACGCGCACGTCGCACGTCTGGAATAGTTAAACGCATGAAACGATGTAAAATTGTTCAGTAGACTAGGGAGTGATGCTCGGCGGATAGGCTGCTGCGTACGGACTCACCTGCGCAGGCGCTGCCGCCGTGTGGCGAGCGCTCATTCCTCCGCTAAGCAACAGCGTCCCGGCTTTAGCGTGCCTTGCTGTGTGTTTGGATGGCACTGGAGCTAGTATAATTCGTGGGGGTATGAAAGACTTAATATCTGATCTGAAATTCACGAGCGCAAATCTCTAGGGTATATGTATAGACTTTAAGGTACTGGCTGCCTGGTTTCTTTTTAGTATTAAAAAACGTTACTCCCGCTATTGGATTATAACTAGACTCGTGGAGGAGTTTTACAGACATAAATTGCACACTGACAAACACCCAGACCCGAAATAATTATTTATGGTCCTTGCAAATACTTATCCAGTGTGACAATTATTCTAGCATTTACGACTCCCACGATTAATTGGGACGAATTTATACGAATTTATGGTGGTATACTGTTAAAATACTGACTGTAAAGTTCTGTTGCCTAAAAATAAAATACGTCGCTTGTATAATGAAGTGCACGGGCGTGTCAAATCTGCACGATATTGGATGTAGCGGTTCATCACTCGCGCGGCTCCCTGTGCGCCGCCGTCCCTCGAGGTCAGCCGATGAACGCGCTCGGACTGCAGCTAATGGATTTCAGTTTGGGCCAGAACCTTTTGTGGAATTACCAGAAAGCCTGCTCTGATTAACCCTCGGAAACCCTTAAAATAAGAAATCTTTACAGAAATGGTTAAATACACCATCCGCGCTTTAACACTCCTAAAGTAATAAACTAAAAGATTTTAGAAGACGTTTATATCTAAAGAGTGGAATTATAAAGGACTGAAGTGGTCTGGTTGATAATAGTAAACTAAATATTTAATATTAAAGTTCTGCAATATATTATTGTCGTCGAGTGATATCGTCGTAACAGACTACTAAAGGTGAATCTGGAAAATCACTAAGAGTAAACCAGGCGATCAGGCTTGCCGTACATTATGTTCTATCTTCTGTAGAGGCGAAGGATGAGCTGTGGAAGCCCGTTTAGCTTCGCTGAGTTATGCCAAATGAAAATCCGTAATTCCTCCCTACAGCAATGGCAAGGTTAACAGCGAGTAACACGTCTCTCTAGCGAACAGGTACAAACACTGATACCTCAAAATGGCGTAATAGAATTAATTTTCAAAAGAAACTGTTTTTTTTATGTACAGCGATGCGATAACGGAACGAGATATCGATGCGCTTGGTAACGAACAAGTCGTATGTGTGCTCTCATTAAACATCACCTACATTTTAAAAAGAAATAACTAGTGTATAAAATGTTATACTTCTTCGATTATAGTTAACGCCGAACCAATATAGTGAGACTTCGACCTATCGCCCCGATGCCCTCGCACATGTGAAGCTCTCCATCACCAGTCTCTGAGTCACCGTCGACCGAACGGTCGCCAGAGGTTCGTTTGTTAGTTTAAATGGTGGGCCACGTGCAGATGTGGTTGGCATTTGGAGAAGGAGATGATATTCCCCCTTACACGCCACGTTACGTCGTGTTTAACTACTTGTAGCTAAAGTCTACTCTTGTTCTGTTTCAGCTCATTTATTTTTATTTTGGTTTCTTCATTCGATAATTTATTCACAAACGTTATTTGATGATTTTAAGGCAGTGGTTCATTATGGAAAGGTTGCCTTAAAACTTCCAACGTAATCGCGTCATTATGTTGACGCCCGCACCGACGAGCTGTGCCTGTCGACGGAACGCAGGGTCGCGAACGTGTGAACACACGCGGCACGGTTGTACCTCGAACGTTCGCACCTAGCGCACCGGCACCGCCCACTCGCACTCCTACATACGTATGTATATCGTATACATTAACACGCATATGCTGTGTCCACCTCCGACGAGACGCATTAGATTTCAGTATCGCTGGTACCGCAGTTTGAGTGAACTACTCGTGGTACATGACAGAGACATTAACTCGTGTCATTTTGGTGCCAGCATATGCCGGAGAGATGTTTCTCATAACTGGGTTACTGGAGACTCGTTCGTCAAAAATATTTGATCGTCAGTAACCCAGTAGACTGGAACAATCGAATATTTTTTAAGAATTCATTATCTAATTTCTAGTACCAGTTATGCCACTTCGTTTGACTCAATCCGTTATCAACGACAAATTAATTGATAAAATGGTAAGAAAATGGTTTTTTCAACGTCTTGATCATTACACACCCGAGTTTTTAATTAGATCAAATTAATAGCTTCTGATAAAGTATAGTAAAATTATGTCGTACTGTAATTGCGGTCAGCCATTCAACGTTTAAAAAGATCGATCGATTACGTTAGTATTAGAATGATGTAAGCGATGCACGCGCGAGCAACCGGAGATTACTCGAGCCGTCGCCACGCACTGATCAAGTCTGGCGGGGCCCCTCGCTGCAGCGGGTAGAGTCACTTTTTACCTGTACCACTGCGTTCACATGACAACAAGTATGTCGCCGACCGCGTGCTTTAGTTCTTAGCGTGTCCGATTGCCGCGCTGCGAGTCTGAAACCAATATTTCTGCATTACTTACAACATGTAACAATTGGTATTTCGGGTTCGGTTTATTTGTGACGTACCCTGTGTGTTTCGAGCTCTTGACACTGCATCTGCACCATCCGGCGAGGTTTCCACATTGGACAAGGGATGGTGAATATGGCGCTGTGGTTGAATCGGTCTAGATCATTAAAAGTAAAATAGAAGCCACTGTTGCAAAAAGGCCTTCCTTCATTTAGGAGATGGTTTTGGAGCTATAAAGAGTCCGTCTCGCTCATCCGATGCGGGTTGGCGGACTTCACATGCCTCGATATGTATTTTTGTTGCAGGTTCCCGCTCGATGTTTTCCTTTACAGCTGAGTACGTGGTAAGTTCAGCATTGTAGATAAGCAGCCGAGATAAGGAAAAGGCACTTATTTGGAAATTATTTTTATATATAAATTAGCTGACAATGACTGATAAGTTTCTTGCTTTATGTCTGCTTTGAGATTTGGTCTATTATCAAATATACGACTCCCGAATCAACGGCGCTGGATCTGTCGCACACTGTGCCAAATAGCACCAGGTGAGGGTTATATAAATAAAAAATATAATATAAAATACCACAATACAATATGAAATAATAGTTAATATCAATAAGTACAATTATTTAGATATGCCGTCCACTTAAGTCCGCGTATACATGACATTATTAATTTCGAAATTGTTAGCACTTGCTGGTGCCCGTGCCCCTCCCCCTCGGGCTGGTGCAGCTGGCAGAGATGGTAGGACAATGGTAACTGAGCTGTCACTAATGATCGTATTAAAGATTTCTTCATTAGGAAAG
Organism: Bhutanitis thaidina; assembly: GCA_029286595.1. Lineage (NCBI taxonomy): Eukaryota > Metazoa > Arthropoda > Insecta > Lepidoptera > Papilionidae > Bhutanitis > Bhutanitis thaidina. The sequence continues at coordinate 8,051 of JAGSMS010000023.1, read as the reverse complement.
TACTGTGGCCGGGGTGAGAGGTTATTAATTATAGGTTTATTTAATCATAGGATTTCCATAATAAATCTGCTAGATGACGTACACCAGTTTCTTCTCCGAATACTAAATTCAGCGACACGCGACGCACCCTGAAGCTCTGGTCCGGAGACCGGGTGTTCGCGTCGACACCGCCCCACGAGGTCGAACAGGAATCCCACAGACGAATCGGCCGTGCGAGCACGCGGCTCGCTTTGGTTGGTGCTTCTTCTTCGGAAATACGAGTAACTATGCATTCTGTGCATTATATGCGTGCTATGCATCCCGCAGTGGGTTAAAACGGAATAAAGAAAAATATATCATAAGTTTTCTTCTACTCGAGCTCGCCATAACATTCCCCGAATTGTTTTAATTTACAACTGACATCTTCGAGTTATTGCTTTTTTGATTCAGTAGGCGCCACCGACACACCGACATTTGTAAGGGGATATTTTCTACCACATTCGTAACGCTTAAATTCGTCTAAAAGAATGTGTGGCTCAACATTTGGACATATATTTATATAAAAATGAAATAAAAATTTCGTTTATCATTTGTCATCGGTTATCAATCTATCACCGTTTTGTAATGAGATTCTTCTGACTGTGAAGAAACAGGGGAAAAAAACTCCGTAAGTGTCCACTATTTCATTTCAAACATTTCAGTCAATACAACATAAATATAAAAACACAGTCAGCTCGGCCGCGTTCCCGGAACGTTGCTGCAGCTTTATTGACCATGACATCATTTTCATGAGACTAAGCCCAATTTCGTCCAGAATTAAACACAAATAATTTTTTTGTTAACTTTACATTGACTAACCGTGGGATTTTCTAGTATATATTTATTTCTCATTAGAATATCTTGACACTTCACATACATCACAGGGAAAAGCTAAAATGTTAATTTCTCGAAATAACGCTGCTGAGATGCCGACATTAGCATATTTGTGTACGGCTGCGCACGAATACGTTTTTTAACAGAACACTAAGAAATGCGTGCTCAGCACGCCGGCGCCTGCCAGGCAACCTGCAGCTTGCGCTGCGCCGGCCCCTCGCCACTGAGATGCCTTGCCTACTACATAACAACAGTCATGCATTTAGTTGCTTTCTAACGCGAACCGTGGTAACTGGGGGGCAACGGCGCATGCTTTAATAGTATGCGATAGACCCGTGTTGCGATCCCCGGAGCCCGCAAACCTAAAAATTGTTAATTAGCAGTATTAAGTGATTTAAGTTACGACATGGGGAAGTAGATGGACAGGAATAGGAAGAGGGAACATTTACAGGATTTTCTCACACGAACAGGAGATAATGTCTTCTTGCATTTCAACAGTTCACAGTGAATACCACAAAGATAATGAATTAAAGCATGTTGACTCCGAGCAGTACTGCGACGACTTTGCGAGCATAGCTTTGGTCGTTTGGTAGCACACGTGCGATGCACGCAAGCGACTTCGTTACGCAGCGACCTCGCCTCCGTGTATAACGAGTTCACTTCAAATGTGTTCCTTGTATTGACTGCGAATGCACAATATTATACACCGAGCACAGGCCTTTCCACAGTTCGCTGAGTAATTCTGTGCTTCCCCATACAGCCTGCAGTAAGCAACCAAGTCACGCTTCTGTTCTGGCAACACGCACTCGTTGTACACTTGCGTCTAATTTTTTAAGGTTTGCTCGTCGCATTCCGATAGCCCTACGGACTAGTACCTGGCTGTAACCACGATGGTGATCATACAATATTTGTTGTATTCATTCCAATTGACATACAAATAATAAGTTTCAGTGATTCATTCCACATTTGCATCATCCACACGCTCGTTTGCCCCTATAAGAAAAAGTTAAATCAAAGAAACTTTTCACTTTTAATTGGACTTTTATTATTGGAATACTAGCATGTTATTATCTAGTAACACTACCTTTTTCCGCATGGAAGTTGGAGTGCACGGCCGAGGCGGGAAGAAACTTGTCGCAACTTGACGTTGAGCGGTTAAAACACACACATAAAATAAATAAAAAAAATATCTTTATTTACGGAAACACAGAAAATACATGTAATTAATTATTATCTAGTCTCCTTTTAAGCAAATAAATGCCTTTGCGAGGAGACGCTGCTCTTCCATATCTTAATTAACGAAATATATTATCTATGTATACCAAAATATTGATTATTAAGTAATTTAAAACATGTGTGTGTGTGTGTACACGTGCGCGAGTGCGAGAGCGTGCGTGTAGGTGTTAGATTAGAATGTATATCAATATCTTTGTTAATTTTATTATATAAATAAGCTGATCGTTTCTTATACTGCATTCTTGCAATACCGTTTTTACTGGGGGAGTGTTTGCGACATAAATATTTCCTACGTTCAGATTTTGTGTTAATATAAAGTAGTACAGCTTTATGTGTTTTTAATGCAATGTGTAAAATATACAACTTCCGAATAGAGAACAAGTCACTATTTTCATATAAACTATAAGTAGAATATTTTTTTTACTTTAAATAACGCCCTATGAGTTCGTTCCACTTCATGGAAGTGATTTTTAGCAGCACCTCCCCTGATCTGTAAACAGTATTAATATACTGTTTACAGATCAGGTAATAAGATAGCGACTGCACTAAAGCGATATAAACATTATTCAAGGTATTACTTGGAGAGCCAGGAATATTTGAATTATTATTAGGAATAACATTTCTTAAAGTTTTAAATAACCAAATAAATTTTCTAATTCTTGCAGTAATCTCTTCGATTTGGGAATAGCATGATAATCTGTGGTCAATTTGAACTCTTAAATATTTTGTATAATATACCATATTTATGTTTGGACAGTTACAATTTTTACTAGTTATATCATTACAGTTATGGATTTTAATGTTGAAATTTGGATTAGGTTGTGCGTTGTTATGTATACTAAAGCAGATATACTTCGTCGTATTTCGTGTCAGTAAATTATATTTTAACCATTTAGCGACGTAATAGCTGTATCATCGGCATAAGAAAAGATGTTAGCATTTTCGATACACATATTGCAGATATCATTAATATAGATCAAAAATAAAGTAGGTCCGAGGACACTACCTTATAGTACGCCACATGATATACCCATATCTTCGCTGATGTATGGCTCTATTTTAACCTTTTGTTTCCTATTTTTGAGATAATCTCTCAACAAAGAAAGTTATTGACCCCTAATTCCTATTTTGTCTAATTTTTGTTCGAGTATGGAATGGGAAACGGTGTCAAAGGCTTTTTTTGTGTCGATAAATACGCCTAGACATTTTTCCTGATATTGAGACTATCTGTTACAAGGGTGATTAAAGATGTTACTGCGTCTTCTGTGGATATTCTTTTATGATTAGCGTTCATTAGAAAATTAAAAGAATTACAGAACAATTGTCGAAAAAAGCTATATTTTAATTGGTACATTTATGTTAAAATCGGATGAAAATAAAATAATGATCAGTTATTAAAAAAATGGATGATATGTAGTAAACAGCTTTAGAATGAATATGGGTAATAAGTACGCGCCAACACACAAGGCCACTGAGCGTCTGTTAGCACAATCTCGCAAGTTAAGTGATGTCGTGCACTTAGCCTGCTGGATGTTCTCCGTGACCTGAGTCAGAACGAGGCAAAGGAATTTCAGAGTCGCAAAAACGCTGGTCGAAGGCAAATTTGTTGTGATAAAGTGCTAATATATAATTTTGTTTTCGTCCGTGTAACTAGCCGCTAGTCTCATATAAATAAACAATAGAATGTTCATTCGATGTTGCCTTAGGATCTTAAGTTTAAGAAATATTAAGTCCGTTCATATTGAATGGCGTGATCATCTAATTAATTTAATAATTATGAACGTCGTAATAATGCTTCTATCATTATTACGACGTATTTGTTTAATAGTAATATCATCCCTTGTGAAACTTGAAGCCGTAGACAGCGCCAGAATACTGTTTTATCAATTAACTAATTTATAAAGATTTCTCAATACACGTGAAATGCTACTTTCAGATTGAAAAAGGTTAATAATCTATGCGTATATATCTTGACAACCAAATGAGATAGAGAGTAGGAATTTGATAAAATTCGTGAAAACATTTTCTAATAGTTCAGAATAGATATATTCTGAACTATTTAAAAAAATATGTGAAGTGGTAAACGGCTCCAGAATACACAAACGCTTTCCGTCGAAAAGGTCCAAAGCGTACTAGCTAAAAGAGGGCTTAGCCTCTTGGTAGAGGGTTTTAGAGACGGGAAAGGCCCCCCCCCACTGCCCCAGTGCGGGTTGGCGGGCTGCACGTATGCGAATTTTTTTTTATTATTTCGCATACATGCGGAAACGTGAAGGAAACCCTCACGACTTTTTCCTTCACCGCATTTTAGTGGTGCCGGTCACCGGTGATCGAACGCAAGTCACTCGCGCTCCTTGAATCAAAAGTGAGCGCACCGACCACTAGGCTACCACGGCGCGGGCTTGGCCATGCTGCCCCTAAAAATTAGGCCTGACATATTGCCAGACTGCCACGACTGCAGACGTAATATAAGTGTTCGTTTTGGAATCATTACCAACTACTACATGGTCAGCACTATATATCGCAGTATAAACCATGAAATAGAGACAAGAACCCTGCGCATTACATTTGATGAGCCGTGAGGAAAAATTTGTGAGTGACCGATCATTTAATGAGTCTTCCGGACGTTTTTTTCCAAAAAAGCCCGTGGACGTCGAACTCGACGACTTCACTACCCCAAGGACATCGGTGTGTGTGACAGATCGACGCTACCGGTTGAATTCCTACAGCCATGCGTATCATTATTACCCGCATATAATATTAGTCTGTGATAACGGTCTGACTGGGTTGTCTGTGTCTGGCCAGGACGGAGTGGGTGAGGAAATGTTCTCTCTCGAGATGGGTCCGCCGAGAGCAATTCCCTTCTTTATACATGTTATTTATAACTCTTAAATTCTATATGATTAATATCTAAATATTTACATAAATTCTCATAATGTTTATTGATGTCCTTCTTAACATATATACCATGTGGAAGAGGACACCGTGATACACATACTACTTACTATTTGATACATAGGCATGGTAATTTAACGCCTTCTACATAGATTTTAATTTACTGCTAAGTAGCGCTCAGAAGAGGGTATCGCGACACTATTGCGACTGCTATTTGACCCAGTGTCGAGATTATTTAACATCTTCTTTGCTTTTTTAGAGAATAGAGAAAAAAATGTATAGTGTATAATTTAAGTTAAGGTTGGGTTGGGTTAGGTTGGAGGTTAGGTTGGAGTTGGAGGTTGGGTTAGGTTGGAAGTTGGGTTAGGTTAGGTTAGGTTGGGATTCAGGTTAGGTTGGGATTAGGTTAGGTTAAGTTAGGTTAGGTTGGGTTAGGTTGGGTTAGGTTAGGTTGGGTTGGAGTTGGAGTTGGGTTGGAGTTGGAGGTTGGGTTAGGTTGGGATTCAGGTTGGGTTGGGTTGAGTTAGGTTGGGTTGGGACAGGTTAGGTTAGGTTAAGGTTAGGTTGGGTTGGGTTGAGTTAGGTTGGGATTAGGTTAGGTTAAGTTAGGTTAGGTTGAGTTGGGTTGGGTTAGGTTAGGTTAGGATTGGGTTAGGTTAGGTTAAGGTTAGGTTAGGTTGGGTTGGGTTGGAAGTTGGGTTAGGTTAAGTTAGGTTAGGTTAGGTTAGGATTAGGTTAGGTTAGGTTGGGATTCAGGTTAGGTTAGGTTAGAGTTAGGTTAGGTTAGAGTTAGGTTGGGTTAGGATTTAGGTTGGGATTGGAGTTGGGTTAGGTTAAGGTTGGGTTGGGTTGGGACAGGTTAGGTTAGGTTGAGTTAGGTTGGGATTCAGGTTAGGTTGGGTTGGAGTTAGGTTGGGTTGGAGGTTAGGTTGGGTTAAGTTGGGTTAGGTTGGGATTCAGGTTAGGTTAGGTTAGGATTTAGGTTGGGTTGGGTTAGAGTTAGGTTAGGTTAAGGTTAGGTTGGGATTCAGGTTAGGTTAGAGTTAGGTTGGGTTGGATTGGGTTAGGTTGGGTTAAGTTAGGTTAGGTTGGGATTAGGTTAGGTTGAGTTGGGTTGGGTTGGGTTGGGTTAGGATTTAGGTTGGGTTAGGATTTAGGTTGGGATTGGGTTGGGTTGGGTTAGGTTAAGTTAGGTTAGGTTAGGTTAGGTTGGGTTAGGTTAGGTTAGGTTAGGTTAAGTTGGGTTAGGTTGAGTTAGGTTAGGTTAAGTTAGGTTAGGTTAAGTTGGGTTAGGTTAAGGTTGGGTTAGGTTGAGTTAGGTTGGGATTCAGGTTAGGTTGGGATTCAGGTTAGGTTAGGTTGGGTTGGAAGTTGGGTTAGGTTAGAGTTAGGTTGGGATTCAGGTTAGGTTAGGTTAGAGTTAGGTTGGGATTCAGGTTAGGTTGGGATTCAGGTTGGGTTAGGATTTAGGTTGGGATTCAGGTTGGGTTGGGACAGGTTAGGTTAGGTTAAGTTGGGTTAGGTTAAGTTGGGTTAGGTTAGGTTAAGTTAGGTTAGGTTGGGATTCAGGTTAGGTTGGGATTTAGGTTGGGATTCAGGTTAGGTTGGGATTGGGATTTAGGTTGGGATTCAGGTTGGGTTGGGTTGAGTTAGGTTAGGTTAGAGTTAGGTTAGGTTAGGTTGGGTTAGGTTAGGATTTAGGTTGGAGTTGGAGTTGGGTTGGAGTTAGGTTAGGTTGGAAGTTGGGTTAGGTTAAGTTAGGTTAGGTTAAGTTAGGTTAGGTTAGAGTTAGGTTGGGATTCAGGTTAGGTTAGGATTGGGTTAGGTTAGGATTTAGGTTGGGTTGGAGTTGGGTTGGAGTTAGGTTGGGATTTAGGTTGGAGTTAGGTTGGGATTAGGTTAGGTTAAGGTTGGGTTGGGATTGGGTTAGGTTAGGTTGAGTTAGGTTAGGTTAAGTTGGGTTAGGTTAAGGTTAGGTTGGGATTTAGGTTAGGTTAAGTTAGGTTAGGTTAGAGTTAGGTTAGGTTAGGTTAGGTTAGGTTAGGTTAGGTTGGGATTTAGGTTGGGATTCAGGTTGGGTTAGGTTAGGTTGGGTTAGAGTTAGGTTAGGTTAAGTTAGGTTAGGTTAGGTTAAGTTGGGTTAGGTTGAGTTGGGTTGGGTTAGGATTTAGGTTGGGTTAAGTTGGGTTAGGTTAAGGTTAGGTTAGGATTTAGGTTGGGATTCAGGTTAGGTTGGGATTTAGGTTGGGATTTAGGTTGGAGTTGGAGTTGGGTTAGGTTAAGTTAGGTTAGGTTGAGTTAGGTTAGGTTAAGGTTGGGTTGGGATTTAGGTTGGGATTCAGGTTGGGTTAGGTTGGGATTTAGGTTGGGATTGGGTTAGGTTAGGATTGGGTTGGGATTCAGGTTAGGTTGGGATTTAGGTTGGAGTTGGGTTGGGATTTAGGTTGGGATTTAGGTTAGGTTAAGTTAGGTTAGGTTAGGTTAAGGTTAGGTTGGGATTTAGGTTGGGATTCAGGTTAGGTTGGGATTTAGGTTGGGTTGGAGTTAGGTTGGGATTCAGGTTAGGTTGGGTTAGGTTAGGATTGGGTTAGGTTAAGTTAGGTTAGGTTGGGTTGGGTTAAGTTGGGTTAGGTTAGGATTTAGGTTGGGATTCAGGTTGGGTTAGGATTTAGGTTGGGTTAAGGTTAGGTTGGGATTCAGGTTAGGTTGGGATTCAGGTTAGGTTGGGATTCAGGTTAGGTTGGGATTCAGGTTAGGTTGGGATTTAGGTTGGGTTAGGTTGGGATTGGGTTAGGTTAAGTTAGGTTAGGTTGGAGGTTAGGTTAGGATTAGGTTAGGTTGGTTAGGTTGGGTTAAGTTAGGTTAGGTTGGAAGTTGGGTTAGGTTAGGATTGGGTTGGGTTAGGTTAGGTTAGGTTAGAGTTAGGTTAGGTTAGGTTAGGTTAGGTTAGGTTAGGTTAGGTTGGGTTGGGTTAGGTTGGGTTGGGTTAGGTTGAGTTAGGTTGGGTTAGGTTGGGTTAGAGTTGGGTTGGGTTGGGTTAGGTTAGGTTGGAGTTGGGTTGGGTTAGGTTA